>JBANSL010000019.1:5005000-7505000 GCA_037127255.1 Persicaria tinctoria | reverse complement strand
TTGGACGTTAATTTATGAATGATTTTTTGTAAACTTTTATTTTAAGAGTGATTTTGTGAAAACTAACCTATTTAAAGGGCGGTTTTCTGTAATTTACCCTTGATTTTATAATTGTAATTTTATTTTTATTTAATTTTGGGAGGCCAGAGAAAGTAGTTAATGTAAAAAATCAATGAATTCCATTGAAGCTCTCGAAGATGGTGGCTTTCTTCACATGCACCTGGTGGATTCTCCAACACATTCTGATTCCTTCCAACACACATTCCTTTTTCATCTGTACGTAAACCTCCCAATCTCACTTTGCATCGTCAGGAGAAATCCTTCCAGTTCCTCTCTCGTCGGCATTCATGGAAAACGGACGAGCTTCTCCGAGCTACAAAGTCGCCGTGATTGGCAGCGGTAATTGGGGGAGCGTCGCCGCCAAGCTCATCGCGACAAACACTCGCGCCCTCAGTAGCTTCCACGGTACTTTTACTACTGCTGTATTGCAATTATCGATCAATTCGATTTGTCGACGTCGATTTGGGAATTTTTTTTAGTTTGTCGGTAACCTAGTTTGAGTTTGAGATCCCAATTTTACGCCTGCGTGTTTGTGTGGGGGTTCGGGATTCAGATGAGGTTACCATGTGGGTGTACGAAGAGACCTTGCCGGGCGGCCGAAGGCTAACGGAAGTTATCAATCAAACGAATGTAAGAACAAACAATTCGAAAACCTAAGTTGATTGCTTTGTTTCTAGGGTTTCATTTCTGTTTGTGATCGATTTTTTTGGCAGGAAAATGTCAATTATCTTCCTGGGATAAAGCTTGGAAGTAATGTTGTTGCTCAGCCTGATCTTGAAACTGCAGGTGGGTCTGGTTTATGATTGATTGCTTATAATAATCAGTTTTATTCATTTAAGTATCTTACGAAGGAAATCGCTTAAAATAAACCTTTAGGTAGATCATTTATAACAAAACCACCTGCAAAATGTTAAGATACAGAAAAATGTTAAGATTTTGTTTTGGGCAATTCCCCGATGGCAGATAAAGAGCTTATTTGTTCTGCTATTGCTGATAAGCCATGTGCACCAAATAAACACTATGTACATCTTGGTAGGGTAGCAAGCTGCTACCTTAGATAATTTTTATCAGGTGCACATTTTGCTAATGTAGTGCAGTAATGAGGGGATTTTTGCAATTTCTTTTCTGGGTGTGATTTCAATATGGGATTGAGAATTATTAAAAGTATAAACTTATGGCAGTGAAGGATGCAAACATGCTGGTTTTTGTGACTCCGCATCAGTTTATTGGAAGGATTTGCAAGGCGCTGGCTGGCAAGATAAGGAAGGATGTGGAAGCTATCTCATTGATCAAAGGGATGCAGGTCAAGGTGGAAGGTCCCTGCATGATCTCGAGCCTCATCTCTCAAGAACTTGGAATCGATTGTTGTGTTCTAATGGGTGCAAATATTGCTAATGAGGTCCTAAAATCCACAATATACAAGTATCCTTTGGGAGAGGAGTATTGTGAATTCTTTAGGGTGGAACTTGAAGATATTAATATTGAGATTTGCTTTTGTAGATTGCTATGGAGAAATTTAGCGAAGCGACTATTGGATACCGGGAGAACAAAAAGGCTGCAGAGAGATGGGCTCTGCTGTTTAATACAAGTTATTTTGTTGTCTCATTTGTGAGTCCAAAAATCTATCTTAACTGACTTCGTACCTATATAGAATTACAGGAACTTACATGCTAACTGACTTAACACATGTTATATTAGTTTGTATTGCTTTGTTGTCCTGTCACTCCTGTGTCAGCGGAGATATGAAACACAATTTTTTTTTTTTGTAATGTTGGATATTTTGTGCAAGGCTTAGGTCCAAGATGTCGAAGGAGTTGAACTTTGTGGAACTCTGAAAAACGTTGTGGCTGTAGCGGCAGGTTAGTCCTTTCTTGTGATCAAATAAACGGTTCTTTGTTTTTCCTTGAAGTGAAACTTGATCAACATAATCACGGTAACTAATGAAATTGTTCCTTGGCAGGTCTCGTGGACGGCTTGGAGATGGGGAATAACACAAAAGTGAGGCAAATTTACCATTTCAGATGAGCTCAGTTCATTTTATGATACAATGCAATAACGTTGGTGCTCAAATTTCTAGAATTCCAATTTTTTTTATTCTTCTTAGGCTGCAATCATGAGAATTGGCTTGAAAGAAATGAGGGCCTTGTCAAAGCGTCTCTTCCCAACCGTTAGAGATGGAACCTTCTTGGAGAGTTGTGGGGTGGCTGACCTCATCACGACATGCTGTAAGAACTTCCTTTCTCTTTCCGCTTCCCGCTCCTGGTACTTTGGTGCATGTCAGTATTTTTGCCTTTCTTTCTGATGGTTAAGCTGATTGTCATAGTGGGAGGCAGAAATCGAAGAGTCTCAGAGGCCTTTGCAAGGCATGGTGGAAAGAGGTTCAATGCTCTGCTAATGCTCCTCTATCATTACTGGTTTGGAAGGAAAACTCCAATCTTGTACACACTAAATCCCTAACCTTACTCCATTTATAAACATGTTCAGGTCTTTTGAAGAACTTGAAGCAGAGATGCTGCAAGGCCAAAAACTGCAGGTAAGGTTTAATAATATAAATGACACAAATGCTTCTTTTTTCCTCCTTTTATTTGGAAAAAAAAAATTTGTAGTGACATTCAACCCACTTGGATACTAAGAAAGTAAGAATACAACAAAAACTAGGAAAAAATCACTTCAATCACTTCAATACCTTGATCTTTAACATAATTACAAGTAGGTACCTTGTGATTAGTAGATGTCATTTGGTGCCCTTGCATTTGGATCTTGTATCACTTAAATGATAATGGGACCTCATGAAATGAAATGAGCATTGTCAAACAATGGCAGTTCGACTACCTAACCTTATCTCCAATGGAATTCTGTTTCTTAACGTACTGCACATTTTCTTGCGTTATTGACAATCTTGATGAAGTTATATATTATGTGATTGAAGGGCGTCTCAACAGCAAATGAAGTTTATGAGGTCTTGAGGAAAAATGGCTGGCTAGACTCCTTTCCCCTTTTCAAGACAGTGCACGAGATCTGCGTTGGGAACATACCGCCCACAGCCATTGTTCAATACAAAGAGCTGTCTTTTCCTGGCTCCCTTCCAAGCTCTCCTTGATCTCCTTGGAAATATTCATGATGTTAGGTTTATACTAAACGGCATATCCAACCAGAAAATACGTATATGTTTGAAACCGGTACTGAAGGGCATGGGAACTATGAAGTGATATGAAACTCTTACCTATGTCCATTTGGAAGTGTTTTTGTTGTTTTAGGCTTATGATACTTATTTGCTTATTGCTGGTTAGCTGGGGGAACTTGTAGTTGTAACTGAACTGACCATGCTGTATTTGTAATGAAAAAAACCCTATTAACTCGCTGCCATTTGGCCGACCGTTCCCTTGCCCTAGTGGCAAGGGAGTGGTGACCTTGCAAAAGGGTTCAAATCTCACTCCTTACAAAATTTGTGTAATTTGTGTAATTAGTGGGTGCTCAAGCCTTCATTGGCTTGGGTGAGCTTGCCTGGTGACTTGCCGTCTGACTTCACCTGTTCGCGTCCTTTGCAAGCTAGGGCACGGATATGTGGGGGACTCCTCGGAACCCCACGTCACAAGCGTCCTTTGCAAGCTAGGGCACGGATTTGTGGGGGACTCCTCGGAACCCCACGTCACAAAAAAATAAAAATAGTTGAAGTTGAAAAAACGGTTTTATTTTTAAACTAGTCAAAAGAATTGAGAGTTAAATATAGGGAATAAGAGAGCAGAGAAAGGGATATCTCTATTACTTGTATATCTTCGTAGAAGACTTATATAGTTATATGTCTTTATATAGGCAAGAATACAAAATATCAAAGGATGACTTTATGGTGGAGGTTTAAGAGAGGTGAACCCTGAACCATTTATCCAAACCAATGGTTTCATAACAAGAGTTATATTTTCTTGGGAATATACTGCACGGGAAATATACTAGTACAAATGATGAACTAATAAGTACTTTTGTCGTTTGGCAAAAATATTATTTACTATTCACGTATATTTTTTTAATATGATAAAAACTATATAAAATATCAACTTTGTGATACTTTCGTACTTATTGTATTTTAGGATACATATAAAAAGCTAATAAAATAATTATACTCAAAGAAAATGCACATTTAAAAAAAAAAGCCTTATATCTAGAAAATTACTCTTTTCGTCTCATAATTTAATCATTTTGATTTTTTTTATCACATTATTTAACCAAGAGCTTGAATTTGGCGAGCATAGTTTAAAATTAAATGCCCTCGTATCAGTCCTATTGAGTTGGAGTTTTTTTTTTATAAGGTAATAATTCGAGATCAAACTAGTCTGCTTCTCGAGAGGTCGGTAAATTGGTAGATAGAAATACATCTCAAACAAATACAACCACAAAACCAAGAAAGCGACGATTCGTAATAGACTGAAGCAGGATGGAGAAGAAGTCCTGAATGCAACCAAGACTCTATAATTTGAAGAGCTAAAAAACAAATCTTTGATAAAAATAGATTGATATTTGAAGAGCTAAACAACATGACTCTAAAATTTAAGAGTAGGGTCAAATATGGATAAGGCAGGTCTATTATTTTCCTCCCCTGATTTATTTAATATATGTTATTCATTATATAAATTTATGGATACTTAATTATCATAAGGGCTTTAGGCAAGATGTCAGAATGGCTATTGACAAGATAATTTCACCTAAATTATCACAAATCCTTTTCATTTTTTTCGAACACATTGCAAAAAGGGACAAAACTCTCTTTTCCCGAATCGAAACCTAAATCTGTCGAACGAATTGTTTTGATTGAAAACAGCCTAAAATCGATGAAATTAATCAAAAGATCAATCAATCAACACACGAATTGGTATATCGCTCGCTTTACGTGATTATCGAATGGCGATTTTTGGTCTTCGTCCGAAAAAACTGTCGAAGGAAGAGCTCGGCAGATCGATACGAGGTGAATGAATAAGCTCGGCAGGTTTAGGTGAGGTGAATACGTAACCTCAGTGCATAAAAACGAGGTTATGAAGGAGCCTCGTCTACTTTTCATGAGGTATATAATGACCCCTTTGAAGATCTTATCTAAATCCTCGTTTACATAAGCCGAGCTAAATCAATAACCTCGGCTTCTGTTGTTGAGGTGAAGGAGGGGGCTCGACTTCTGTTGTTGAGGTTAAGGAGGGAGCTCGGCTTATGTTGTTGAGGTTAGTATGTAAGCTCGGCCAATGTTGTTGAGGCTATAAAATAGCCTCCTTGACATTGCATAAATTCATTAAATTGTGTATATGTGTGATGGATATTGTTTTAATGCAAACTCATATGCTTCTTCTAAGAATGAGACAGACTATAAGAATGAGACAGACTAAATGACTAAATTAGTTTAGAAAATGTTGTTTTCCCCACTTTTGATTGTAACTCTCAATGACTAAATCAATATCATAACTTTATCTAAATAGCAAATTAGTTGTTCTTAATCAGACATGAAACAGATTAATGCATATTTTAATGTTTTATCTTCTAGTAATTATTTCAAGTGGTCACTTTCCACCTATCCTCAAAATTAGATTTGACATGTTAAGCTCATTAATTAATGAAGTAAAAACATAACATAATTACAAAAATAGAGAGAGAAGAACGGAGAACAAAATCACACTATTAAGCAATGATCTGCGAAGAACTCAAGGATAAATTGAGAATCTTCACATTGGTCATTAAGAATTCGTTCCCTTGTATGTAAATTATTTCCAATGTAGCTTTAAACTCATTTTTTTAATACAGATTACAGTTACACAAAATACCTTATATGTAAATAAGAAAAATGTAATTACTTGGAGCTACATTACCTGTACTAATCTAAATAACAAGCCATTGGTATTGACTGTTGTTATGCTATGGAAATCTAATGTATTAGCAATAGAAAAACAACTAGGAATTACATCCACGTTGCATTCACGATAGTTTCATGAACAAAAAATATTGATATATGTCAGTTCGACAAGTAATATTGAAATCTTAAATTACCTTTATTGATGTTACATTCATGACGAATACATCTATTCACTGGTGTTTTGGCCCGTGCTGCGCACGAGTCTAGATTTTTTTTTATATAAATTATATATAAAATAATATTTTATGTTATAATTATTAAAGAATTATCGCTAGGGAAAAATATTTTTGTATAAATATAGTTATGTTATTTATGATGAACTTTAACCACTAAATTGTTATCAAATGTATAGTTTTTCGTGCTTCATACTAACATTTATATTTAAGACCACAGACATTATACAACTAACCTTTTTCTTGCTTCTATTTATTCAAATTAATATGATATATTATGATTTCTAATATTAATTTTAAAATGATGAAATTAAATAAATGAGTAATGTTAATCTAAAAAGGATATTTCTCACTAATGAGTTAATATATTGATTTTTAATTAAAAAATGATGTTTATGCCAATTTATATGATTATTATGATTTAAAATATTAATTGTAAAATGGTTCATCTAAATAGATATATTGTTATTATTTTTAATCTAAAAGTTTTCCTAATTGTTAAGAATATATTTCGTTAATGCATTTAATTTACTGGGCAAAACGAAATCCTCTTTTATAAGTTATATGCATTTAATGTACCTTTGAATCGAACAGTCCAAGTTGGGCGAGTTTACGGCGATGTCGACAGTCCAAGTCGTGAAGGCCGCCAACCAAACCGGGTGCAAGGTTGTCGGCGACGGTGGTGGAGGCGGGTGGTGGAGAGCGGGACGACGAGAGGAGGGCCTGGGTCGCTCGCGGTTCCCTTTTCTCCTGCCTGCTGAGCTTGAAAAAAAAATTCGAACAGAAGAAAACGGGGCGGGGAAAAAAAGAGTTGTAAATGGGAAAATAAAATAGAAATGGGTTTCGAACCTGTGACTTCTAAAAAAATAGTTCAGCATTCAGCACGCCTCTGGGTCGCTCGCGGTTCCCTTTTCTCCTGCCTGCTGAGCTTGAAAAAAAAATTCGAACAGAAGAAGACGGGGCGGGGGAAAAAAGAGCTGTAAATGGGAAAATAAAATAGAAATGGGTTTCGAACCTGTGACTTCTACCAAACCAGTTCAGCATTCAGCACGCCTCTGGCCCTTTACCACCCAAGCTTCCCATTCAACCTTGTTTCATTCTACAAGGTATTTAAATTAGTATTCTTGAATACTTTGTATGTAGGTGTAACCCAAAATTATTTAGAGTACTTTTAATTAATACAAATAATTTAAAAATTATATTTATATTGTGCATGTCCAATAATATATATTTGCATATTTTTTCTTTCAAGATGATATTTGTAATAAATATTATGATTATTATTCTAAAATAATGATTCTTTTAATATTTTTTAAAAATTTCATTTATATTAAAAAAAAGTATAGATATATATGTTATTTGATATTTACAATGTAAAAAAAATATGCAAATATATTTTTGATATTTACAAGATGATATTTGATATTTTCAACTGTCATATACAAGTTGTACCAAGGATATAACCATATAAGCATTAAAAGGATAAGGAAAAAATTACTGAAGATCATCGCTTCTAAAGCTCATGTTTGATTGGACATATGTCAATTTAACATCAGGCAGACCTATGACCCTCGTTATTAACCGCTTGGCTCGACGGACTCGCCATTAATCCTTAGGTTGAGGATAAGTGGGAAGTGGGCACTTGAAGCAATTACTGTAAGATAAAACATTAAAATATGCATTAATTTGTTTCATGTCTGCTTAAGAAGAACTAATTTACTGTTTAATTTGGGTAAAATTATGATATTTATTTAGTCATTTAGAGTCGCAATCAAAAGTGGAGAAAACAAAATTTTCTAAACTGATTTAGTCATTTAGTCTGTCTCATTATTAGAAGCATATGAGTTTGCATTATAACAATATCCATCACACATTGGCCGAGCTTACATACTAACCTCAACAACAGAAGCCGAGCTCCCTCCTTAACCTCAACAACAGAAGCCGAGCCCCCTCCTTCACCTCAACAACAGAAGCCGAGGTTATTGATTTAGCTCGGCTTATGTAAACGAGGATTTAGATAAGATCTTCAAAGGGGTCATTATATACCTCATGAAAAGTAGACGAGGCTCCTTCATAACCTCGTTTTTATGCACCGAGGTTACGTATTCACCTCACCTAAACCTGCCGAGCTTATTCATTCACCTCGTATCGATTTGCCGAGCTCTTCCTTCGACAGTTTTTTCGGACGAAGACCAAAAATCGCCATTCGATAATCACGTAAAGCGAGCGATATACCAATTCGTGTGTTGATTGATTGATCTTTTGATTAATTTAATCGATTTTAGGCTGTTTTCAATCAAAACAATTCGTTCGACAAATTTAGGTTTCGATTCGGAAAAGAGAGTTTTGAGCCTTTTTGCAATGTGTTCAGAAAAAATGAAAAAGACTTGTGGTAATTTGGGTGAAATTATCTTGTCAATAGCCATTCCGACATCTTGACTCTAGCCTCACTCCTTAATTATTAGTCCAGCCTATACTTTACTGTTAATTGTTATCCAGGAAGTTCAGGTGATCAAATTGTGACCTATGTCTCATCAAAAAAAAAAATGTGACCTATAGCATGTGGCCTATGGAGAGCATCACATAAGAATGTTGAGAACAACATGATGAATCACAAAATCACATACAATATACATATTCTGATTAAAGTATAAGGATGTGTTTGGATTCCAAATGCATTAGGTTTATAATGTAAAATGCTAAGACAGTGTTTGGTTAACACGATTTTTAAGGTGTTTAAATTATGGTATTTTTGGATTCTACGATATATTAATTATAATGCAATTATTTTATCTCGATTTATGTGCTTATTTGGTTAAATTACGATTTTACATTGGTTTTTACGAGATTTTTTTATTTTTACAACAAACGCTCAAATAAAATGAGGTAAGATAATTGCATTATAATTAAAAAGAAATGAAATCCAAACACACCCTAAATCCAACATCTTTAACCTTTTTTCGACCAAATATTATAGTTAGTACAATACCCGTCTAACTTTGTCCTAAATTACAAAAAAAAACTCTTTAATAATATTATATACTAAAAAAATGCACAATTTTTTTTTAAAAAAATTATATCTAAAAAAGTACTCTTTCCGTCTCATAATTTAAGTTATTTTGACTTTTAACACATTTTTAAGGAGATTAAAAGAACTCTATAAAATATCAAAATTTTAAAAGAATTTGATACCTTACTCCATCCGTTCGTCAAAACATGTCATTCTATATTTGTGCATAATTTTTCATAAAATAAAAAAATATGCAAATTAAATTTACCCTAATTTATTATATTTTTTAATTTTACCGAAAACTACAATAACAACCAACTAATCACTACAAGAGCATTTTCATAAGGTAAAGCTTAAAATACTGCCTAAAATACCTAGAATCACATTATTTTTTTTCTGAATAAAATGAACATCCTAAAATGACATATTTTTATCAAACGTAAGAAGTACTAATCCGTATAAACAATTTAAAAGATATTTAAGGGATCTCTAAGTGTTTTAAAATATTCACTTAGTATGTTGGATTTTGAAAGGTCCCTATAATACATGCCATTAATTTGAGTAAGTGGGCCTACTACAGGCAACTCATAGGACAAGAAAGCCCAGTTTGCCCAACTAAAGTTTGTTAGGTTGTCCAACATATCACATGTGACCTTTTAAAGCCATAAATTATTAAATAAATCAACTAAAGCTTAGTGCAATAAAGATTTTGGGATTTGACCTTTCAAAACCTCAACTTTGACAATCCTAATAATCTCTCAAATAAATTAATGCATAAGGATTGGATATTCAAACATTTATAAAGTATGCTTTTGGAAAAGTACATCATCAACCATTAAGTATGTCACTATTTACATCCATTTTTTTTAATTATATAATAACTATATAAAAATATCAATTTTTTATAATAATTTTATACTTATTATTAATCAGTATAAAATTATTTAAAAAAATAAAAGAAGAAAATCATAGCTAATTCTTTCTAAACGATTACAGTGAAATCGAAAAGACATTTCATATGGATAATATAACATTTCCTTTTAAAGCTTTTGGATCAAATTGGACTAGTCATGTAATTAATTTATCAAAAATATGAAACTTAACTAGTTAATATAAAACTTGTCATTTCTTGGATTAAATTGGACCAAATTAACCCAAATGCAAAATCACCTACTTTATTAGGAGTCCAATCTTCTTACTTTGTTTTTATTCTATGTCTCCAACTTGCTAGGTTTAGGTTTGTTTAAATTCTTTCTATTGTAGAGTTCGCACTGCTTGTTCTTTGCACCCTTTTCTGATTTCTATTGTATGTTCGATAATTCTCCATTTGTCGACTCATCGGCCTCTCGAGAATCAGACCTATCTATTCTCGAATTCTTACTTTATCAAAAAAAAAAAAAAAAAAAAGAGGGGGTCACGTGACCCAGACCCCTACATCCACCCGTTGGATACTCTAATGGGCATTGCAATGATTTGGATAAATTTTGAATCACTAGGCCAAGTTGGAAGTCATATGCCAAACGGTAGCTTTTTTCCAAACAACATAATACAACAACAAAAAAAGTGCATCTAATCTCTACACATCAAATCACCAAAATCTTAAGCAACAATTATCAATTAGCTTTAAGCATTAACACACATTATCATCACAAGTTTTCAGCATCAAGTCATCAACAAGAAACCAGATTCACTGATCATCAGCTCATCACTTTCAACACCAAATCACTTGTTACTTTCAACCCAGGATCTGTCATACATTGGAAGCCCTCTATGAAGATGAACACCACAAATAGTATACAAGAAAAACAAGAGGACTCGAGTATCGTTATCGCAAGCACACGAAGACATGGCGAGTCTAACGAAAGGTTGAAGATGTACATATACTAGACTGTCCGAATTCTGTCCAACTGATCGACGCTCTTACGAGCACGTTCAAGCGGAACATCGACACTTTTCCTCGTCTTCTCGTGGCAATCGACGCTCCTCCTCGATCGATCCGATTGGTCGAACGACATCCTGAACTTGTCGACCTTATCCGGATTACCCGGCTGGCTCTTTAGCTTCTCCTTCTTGTCGGTGATTGGCTTCGGTGGCTTGTCCCTCCGCCCGGTGCTCTTGCGGGAAACCTCGTGCACGTTGCTCTTCCTCGTCTGTTCGATTTGGTCCACGCTTCTCCTAGAGCTGTGACGGTGAGAAGGCGGTCTTTCCAAGCTGGAAACGAACTTTTTTAGATGCTTGATGTATTCAGGGTAGAGCTCTAGGTTGCAGTGGCTCCCTCCATTGAGCCATAGCGGCTCGTACTTTTCTTTGGACATCTCGTATAGTTGCTTCCCATGGGAAAAATCGACTACTTCATCTGCAGTTCCCTGGAGACGAATAAGAAACCGAACAAACGAATCATCTTCAAGGATGAATAAGCAATTTGATCACATACTGTCACTGATGAACTCTTGCAAATAAGATTGTTTCGAGTGCATACTCACATGGATGATCAACACGGGGCAGTTGACAAGGGGAATTTTGTCGATGTTCTGTAAACAAGGCACGGAAAATATATCGGTTAGGAAGGAAAATAGTTGGCAAAGGCGAGTGAAGAGATTGGCCTCCAATTACCTTGTAAATGTCGAACCAATACGTCTTCTTCACAGAATACATGACTCTTAAACCCGAAAGTATAGGGCTATGCAGGACAACGGCTCTCAAGTTAGGGAGACGAGAAGCGAGATCAAGAGTTGGACCACTGCCAACTGACTGACCGTAAAGGATGATGTCTTCTTGCTTAGCCCCATAGTTCTCTTCAAGGCACTTATATGCAGCTTCTATGTCTGCGTACGTATTCTGCTCGGATGGCTGCAAATGGGAAGGGAAATCATATCAATCGGAATTTTCTAATTGAATTCAATCCGAGAAACTGGTACTAGTATACCTTCCCAGTAGACCGACCATATCCAGAGTAATCGTATCTGCAACAAAATCATCAATTACGCCATGAGCATTTTTCATCCAACAGTAGGAATTGAAGAACAAGAAAAAAAGCCATTGATGTCTGACATGATCGAATTGAAGAAATTGACAAGTGAAAAGCATGGATTCCACACTAAGTTACCCAGAAACTCCAAAGATGCAGTGTTTTCCGTTTCCTAGAGAAACTCGGAAACAAACACACATATCCTTATGTAAGACTATGGTAACTGCAACAGAAATTGTGTTTCCCGTGATAGTGTCGCTTCCATTTCCTGCTTGCGTGTATCATAGATTCCACATCACTTAGTAAATGAGTAAAAGAAAACAGTGCACAATCTCTGATGCTTAAAATCGAAGGCGGTGCCATTGAAGTAAGCTTCAAGTTATGACTACTGTCTTTAAGCAGCCAGGCCAGCTGTACAAAAACCTTAGTCAGTGACTTCTTGGTGAGATTCATGCACTTCAATTGCAGGATCCAAGAAATTTCACGAGCTACGAAATAATTCATTTCGCCAAATAATTATAAACGAAAATAGGTACTGAAATTTTACGAAGGTCAGTACTATTCTCGGATCAAGCATCAATACGGTTGTTCTATAGCTGGCTTGCATTGTGACTGAACCCGAAACCTATGGTAATTTTCTATCCATCTAACTAAAAAGTAGAATAAGCTTCGTCGGGTAAGCAGTTGAAATGAGGAATTGGGTTTGGATTTCATATGGTTGAAAAAGATCAAATACCTCAAAACCAAACACTAGGGATCCCAAAACCGATTCTTGATCCCCCATGCCTGTCAACGAATCGCGGCCTAAAAGCTAAGAAGGATTAATCTATCAACACGAGAAGTGGCAGTCGCAATCACATCATCTACCAAGCAGTCAAACTTACCAAAAGGGATTATCTCTAGGCTTATTCACTGCAAAAATCATGTACAAAAACAAAGCAGCAACAGTTATAAACAAAACCCCACAAAACTGCTAACAACACACAATTCACCCTATCAACAAAGCATAGAAGCCTCAAGCCTCAATACAAATCAACCCAAAACACAATAAAATTGGAGTAAATAATGTTTTTAGTAAGAAAACACCTCTTGAACAATGTTTTTTTAGTTATGTTTGGCAAGTAATTTATAATCTAGATTGAGTTTATTTTATTATTGATTTATGTTAAAATTTGATCTTCAACTAGACTAAAATCAACCAGCAAAAATGGAGCTACATGGAAATCAAAATTAAAGAAATAAAAGCAAAATCAAGGCTGAATTCAATCAATAAAAGCTCATTAAATTCACTAAGAACAAGATCAAATTCAGATTAGATACACAAATCAACCAAAAAGGTGCAAGCTTGGAACCCTAGACCAGTGAAGCTGAACTGAAATTGGGGGGAAAAGTAAGAGGGAGGGAGGGGGGCTTACGCCATGACATTGACTCGCAAATGGATGCAGAGCTGGAGGAAGAGCTCATACATCTGCCCCAAATCGGCGGCGTTGCCATGGGAGTAAAGCAGGGTAGAAGAAGCCATGGGATTACGAACATAGACAGCGACAATCTCAGTCCCTCTTCTAGTCTGAAGCTTCATCACCTCGACATTCTCCCTGTGCGGAAACGGGCTCATGAGTAGCAGCCCCGTGAGATCGTCCGTCACCACCTTGTACGACGGCGGATTCGGCGGGAAGAAGGCGAATTTCGCCGCCATTGATGACGTCACCCCGCCCATCCCCCCCCCCCCCCCCGAAATTCAGAGTAGTAGAGTGCGAGCACTTTCCCCTATTTTGAGAGTGAGAGAGAGGGAGAGAGAGTGGGGAGGTGCTTTTTCCTTGTTTTGTGATGGCAGTAGGAGAGAGAGGGAGAATGAGGAGAGATAAAGATTGGTGCTTTATTAATTAAAATTAACTTTACACCATGGAATTGGGAGGGAGGGAGGAGGCACTGTAATGGAGGGTGGGACCTGTCGATCGACCGCCATGGATAATTGTGGAAAGAGCTTTGTATGGAATTTGAAAAAAAAATGGGTTGTCAATTGTCAAATACTCAAATGGGTGTCGTCTTTTTTACTTATAATTGCATTTTTGCAGGTGTCGTTATTTTTGAATTGATGAAGATTTCTCATGGAGGATGACCGGTGTGTGCGACAGTGCGAGTGGGAGAGACCAAAATTTCAGATATTTTCTCTCTTTGATCATAAAATTTTCAGATTGTATTTGAATTTTTATGAGTTTTTCTAAAAATAATCTTATTTTTCCAATGGAAAAACCCAACATTTTATTCCAAAATCAGCAAATCCTCGAATACAATGTCACATTGTCACACAATAAATAAGGTAGCTCAAAATTAAAAGTAACAAAATAAAAACGGAAGAACACAACTGAGCTAGAAAATGAACCAAGATTTAAGAACTTAGAACTCGTTTGGTATAAGAACGGAAGATAAACAGAATGTAAATAAATTTTTCATATGAAAATATATCTAGATAAGAGAATAATGCTATTTTTTATGTGAAAAATAAGATAGAAGGATAATGATTAGAGGAGTATAGGAGATATGTTACCATGCTCAAATGAGTGATTGAAATAAGGTGAAACAAAACCAATTTTGTATAAACGATTTTTCTGTCATATTTTTTTTATTTTTTTTATTAGGAAATAATTCGAGACCGGACAGGCCCGGATCTCGAGAGGCCGACAAAGTCGGCAGACGGCAAGCCGTCTAAACATACAACATAGCAAAAGAAAATACAACATGGAAACAGAATATAGACCCCTAATACAACAAAATAAACCCGGAAAACCCCCGACCCTAAGCACACCAGCGGACACAGCAGCGAAAAGAAGGAGACCCGGCAAGGAGAAGTGGATAGCGAGCGCATGGGACAGCATAGCTGACACGATGTCTCGCCGCCGAAAAGACGGAAAGCAGAAATCCACGTAGGGCAAAGACGACTCTTGGGGAAGTATGGATCACACGACGTTCCCTCCACCTAGATGAAGGATCTTCGGAGACCACGAACACCACCAATACGATCACTTCGATTAACCAGGGCTGCAGAACTGCTCCTCATCCGAAACTAACCACGAATCCAACAGACAGAACTCCAACCAACCCGAGAAAGTAAAGCACGACCGCGAGGGGACGAAGAGCGCAAGAAAAATCTGGAGTTTATTTACACAAGTTATTTTATTTTTACTTTATTTTATTTTATTTTTATCGGTTTTTCCCCTATTTTTTATTTATTTATTTATTTATTATTCCCTCTACCGGGGCAGCTTTGGGCCCAAGAACTTTCCTTGGGCCCAAAGCACATTTAACGGGCCCAGTTCGGGCCACTCAGGCCCAGGAGATCTGAAGGCCAGATTTGACAGGGAGGCAACGACCGAGCCAAGAAGAAGGGGACGAGGGTCATCTCCATCGGCCGCAGTCAACCACCAGGGAAGGGAGTGATGAATGGGACACCGGAGAGGGGTGAAGTTCACGCGACAACCGAACCGGCCCAGAGCGTCGGCGATGGCGGCGACAGACAGGCCGAATTCGGAAAGACGCGAAATAGCGCAGCGAAGAGACACCGGATGCCGAAGACCAGGACGGAACCACCGGATGCTGAAGAGACACCGCCTGGCGCCGACGGCAAAGAGATTGGATTGGCGAGCGCGACCAAGCACCATCAAGAATGGCCGGCAGTTTGGGTTGAAAGGGAAAGGATTTGCAGGAAGGCAAACCAACAGAAATCAAATTTGGGGGTTGGAGACACAAATCAACCAAAGCCCCAAATTAATTTGGTGTTTAATCAAAATTCGAAACCTGAATTTCGGAGTTAGGGTTATTCGACTTACGTTTACAACCGGAGTAGGGGATCCACCACCACTAAGGCGTCGGTGGAATCGATGGCCGAAGCCGAGGTTACTCACGCCGAGAGGCGGATTGGTGGCTCCCGGAGGAGATTTGAGGCTCCCGGAGGAGATTTGGGGCCTCCCGGAGGAGGGGTTTGGGATTCCGAAAGAAAGCACTTCCTTCTTCAAGTACTAGTTCCTCACAGCCATAGAAGGCGGTGAAAGAAGGTCGGCAACCAGTTGGAGAAAAGGCGGTGGTGGTGCTCCAACCCCAACTGGGGTTTTTTTTTTTTTTTGATTTTTGCGCATAGGATAAGACACTATATTTGGATTTTTTTAAAAAAAAAAATTAATTAGTTTAGCCATTTTTAAGGTCGCTTACCTTTTTTATAGAGAATTTTTCCCAATTTAGAATCTTACCATATGCCCCTTAGGGCATATGATAGAAAAATCGTTGTATGATAAGTTGGGAGGAGAGGGTAGTAATAAAAATTTTAAACAATGTATCTTAAACTATAATTAGACTACATTTGTTTCTTCTTCCTTTACGTTTTTAAAATTTAAACCAAGCGACCCCTTAAAAACCGGAGAATTTCCTGTTAGGAACTTGTATAAAGAGGGGGCAAAGTGTAGTGAGAAATCATTTTTGATCATAATGAAATGCAATGTCCTAACTAACTCTCTCACTCTCTCATTTCATTCTTAATCATCACACAACCAACAATCAAAGGTCTTAACAAAGTGGTATCAGTTAGCTTGAGGTCTTTGGCGCGCTTCAGCAATGGCGGAAGGAACTCGTCTCAAAGTGACGGAGAAGGTGGAATCTCAGCTGCTTCATCTTCAAGAATTCACGGCGACGACACACGAGATATTGATGGAGACGATGCAGAAGCAGGACGAACAGTGCAGGATTCTTCAAGATCAACAGCAAGCGATCATCGCAATCAAGAAATCATCAGACGAACAGGTGGCGCAAGTGAGAGAATGGATGCGAATGAATTCTCAGCAACCACCAGCACGCAGCAATGGCGAGCAGCAGGAAAAGATACCACCGACGGTCAATCGGGAAATTCCGGAGGATACCAACGCCTACAGACCGCCACCAATGCGCAATGAAGGATTCATTGCCAATCAGAATCGATTTTCGAAAGTCGATTTTCCCCAATTCGACGGGAAGAAACCCCGGAGCTGGGTTAGGAAGTGCGAGAAGTTCTTCTCGCTATTCGGCATCCAAGAAAACCAAAAGGTTGAGCTCGCTGCGATGTATATGCACGATCGCGCCGATACGTGGATCCAAGGTTACTTGATGCAGCGCCGGGGAGTTCGTTGGAAGGAGATGAGCGAAGCCCTTTGTTGCAGATTCGGCGAGAACTAAGGCGTTGACATTGTCGAAGAGTTCAACAAACTCAACCAGACATCCGATCTTGAAGAGTACAATGAGCGATTCGAGGAATTGAGAGCAGGAATGTTGTCTTACAACCCGCACCTCCCCGAGAGCTATTTCGTCACCAGCTATATTAGTGGGCTCAAGGTGGAAATCAAGCCATTGGTGAAGCTTGGTCGGCCAAGAGACTTAGCTGAGGGACTGGAATTAGCCAGACTGCATAACGATGTTGTCCAGGCCTTGATGAGAATCAGTAAGTCGCCATGGCGGCCGGGGATAACTGGGCATCAAGAAGGGTATAAAGGAGGGTTCAATAGCAGCAAAACTGCCACAGATTTCAAGAAGGGGCTATGCTTTAGATGCGGGGAAAGGTACTTCGTCGGGCACAAGTGCAACTCCTTCTCGGTGAAGCATTTACTGGTGCAAGATTCAGAAGAGATAGAAGGAAATGATCCGAGAGAGGAACCAAACTCGCCAGAAACAACAGAAGAGCAAGAAGGATTCGTGAGAGCCTTGACAGGGAATGGGGCTGACACTTTAATCATGGTCAAGGGGTATGTAGGAGATAGACTGATCAATGTCTTAATTGACAGTGGATCCACTCACAGCTTTGTAGATCCCATGATTGCAAGGGAAGCTGGGTTCAAGCTGACACCAGCCAATTTGATGATTGTCGAAGGGTTGAACAAGGGAAAGCTGTTCTGTAGGCAAGAATGCAGGGACTTCAAATGGATTATGCAAGGAGGTAGCTATGCATTCAATATAAGGGCCTTGAAGATTGGGGCATTTGAACTTCTTCTTGGAGTCAACTGGATGAAGAATTATAGTCCTATCCAACTTGACTATAACAAGATCACAATAGCTTTTTCTAAAGAAGGAAAAAGGGTGGAACTGCAAGGCATTTTGGAGGATGCCAAGAAAATTGTTGTAAGACAAGTCACAGGGAAAGAGTTACAGATGTTAGCTAAAGATGAGGAGCTGGCTTGGGCAACTGAAATTGCTCAAACTTTCCACCTGTCTGCTAAGGAAGAAGCAACACCAACAGCTGTGCAGGAGGTGCTAACCCAGTTTGAAGATGTTTTTGAGGAGCCTAAAAGCTTACCACCGGAGAGAGGATGTGAGCACAACATTCCTCTTAAGCCAGGCACTCAGTCAATTTGCTGCAAACCATACAGATACCCCTATGGACAAAAAGATGAAATTGAAAAGCAGGTCAAGGAGATGCTGAATACAGGTCTGATCAGGCATAGTCAAAGCCCTTTTGCATCACCAACCTTGCTTGTGAAGAAGAAAGATGGCACATGGAGGTTTTGTGTGGACTATAGGAGGTTAAATGAGGCAACTGTGAAGGATAAATATCCCATTCCCAACATTGAGGAGCTGTTGGATGAGCTTCATGGTGCTACCATCTTCTCAAAGCTTGACCTTCGTGCAGGGTACCACCAGGTGAGAGTAGCCGATTGTGATGTACACAAAAATGCCTTCAGAACTCATAATGGCCATTGTGAGTTCAATGTGATGCCATTTGGGCTAACCAACGCCCCTGCCACATTCCAATCCTTAATGAATGTGGTATTTTCTGAATATCTGAGAAAATATGTGTTAGTTTTCTTTGATGACATCCTCATTTACAGCACTTGTTTGGAAGATCACATTACTCACTTAGTGACAGTCCTGGAGAGTATGAGGAAACACCAGCTTTATGCCAAGAAATCCAAATGTAGCTTTGTTGTGGGTAAAGTAGAGTATTTGGGGCATGTGATCTCTGCAGAAGGAGTAGCCACTGATCCCTCAAAAATTGAAGCTATAATTAAATGGCCAATTCCTAGAAATGAAAAGGAATTAAGGAGCTTTTTGGGCTTAGCTGGGTATTACAGAAGATTTTTCAGAAATTTTGGAGCTATATGCAAGCCTTTGACTGGGCTATTAAGAAAAGGGGCCTATAAATGGGATGAGAACAACAGTAGAGCATTCCACCAGATCAGGGAAGCCTTGTCTCAACCTCCAGTACTGGCATTTCCAGATTTCACCCTCCCCTTTCAAGTGGAAACAGATGCATGTGATGAAGGGATAAGTGCAGTATTGATGCAGCAGGGCAAGCCACTAGCCTTCATCAGCAAAGCTCGTAGTGGACAACACTTGCTCTTGTCCACATATGAGAAAGAACTCTTGGCAGTCTTGTGTGCCATAGATAAATGGCACCACTACCTAGAGCCTCACCCTTTTGTGATCATCACTGATCACCAAAGCCTCAGGCATCTCCTTGACCAACAAGTGACAACTCATCTCCAGAAAAAGGCCATTAGAAAACTTCTGGGATTGTCATACTCTATACAATATAGGGTGGGGAGTAGCAATGCTGTGGCTAATGCTCTATCCAGAAGGGGAAGCTCTATGGAACACAGTGAACCAAGCTCTTGCTGTGCCTTGGTAGAGATCAAACCAGCTTGGATTCATGAAGTGGCAGATAGCTACAAAGGGTATGAAGAGATAGAAAAGCTGGCCCCAAGAGCAGCTGTGGATCCTACATCCAAATTCAAATGGCATGGAGATATCCTGAGGTACAAAGGCAGAATTGTGATTGGGTAAAAACAAGAAGTGAGGAGCAAGATAGTCACTGCTTTTCACTCTGAGGCAGCAGGGGGTCATTCAGGGATGCGAGCTACTTACCATAGGGTAAAAGCCTTGTTTTATTGGCCTCAGTTAAAGCCATTCATAGAAAAATTCATCCAAGAGTGTGATGTGTGCCAGCGTCACAAGCATGAGACAGTAGCATCTCCAGGACTCCTACAACCACTACCAATTCCAGAGGCACCATGGCATTCCATAGGCATGGATTTTGTGGAAGGTTTACCCAAGTCAGGTGGATTTGATGTGATCATGGTAGTTGTGGATAGGCTAACAAAATACAGTCACTTCATTTTGTTGAGCCATCCTTTCTCTGCAACTCAGGTAGCCCAGCTCTTCATGGATAATGTGTTTAAACTTCATGGGCTTCCTAGGGACATTGTGTCAGATCGTGATAAGGTGTTCACAAGCCACCTATGGAAGGAACTCTTTGCTAAACTGGGAACCTCTCTCAAGCTCTCTACTGCCTACCACCCACAAACAGATGGGCAAACTGAGAGAGTGAATCAATGTTTGGAAGTATACTTGAGGTGTATGTCTTCTGCACTGCCAAAGCAATGGGCAAGATGGGTGACCCTAGCTGAGTGGTGGTACAACTCAGCTTACCATACAACCTTGAAAATGTCACCTTTTCAGGCCTTATACGGGTACCCACCACCTCAATTGGGATTAGGCGCCAGCAAAGTGACCACAACATCAGTAGAGGAGTGGTTGCAAGAAAGAGAGCACACACTGGGAATATTGAAGTCAGGGCTAACTGTGGCTCAAGAGAGGATGAAGCTCTATGCTGACAGTAAGAGGACTGAAAGGAGACTCCAGGAAGGTGACATGGTCTACCTCAAATTACAGCCCTACAGACAGACATCCTTGGCCATAAAGAAGTGCTTGAAACTGAGTGCAAAGTACTATGGGCCCTTTGAGGTGATCAGGAGGATAGGTGAAGCAGCTTATCAATTGGCATTACCAACCTCTTCAAGGCTGCATCCAGTCTTCCATGTTTCTCAGCTAAAGAAGAAGATTGGAGCTACCACTGCACTCCAACCAGAGTTACCAATCACAAACGAAGCAGGATCCATCTCAGTAGCACCTGAGGCTGTATTGGACACCAGGGTTCAGCACTTGGCCAATGGCGAGCCTATGGTGGAATGGCTAACCAAATGGGTCAACTTACCAGTAGAAGAATAACCATGGGAGCCAGCTGGGCACATCCTACACCAATTTCCAGATTTTTCAATGTAATAAGACCTTGAGGACAAGGTCTTTGTTAAGGAAGGGTGTGATGTTAGGAACTTGTATAAAGAGGGGGCAAAGTGTACTGAGAAATCATTCTTGATCATAAGGAAATGCAATGTCCTAACTAACTCTCTCACTCTCTCATTTCATTCTTGATCATCACACAACCAACAATCAAAGGTCTTAACATTTCCATCCACTCTCGTCCTCTCGTCTAACTAATTGCCATAGAATTCAACGAAAACTTGAAAACTAGACAATTTTAAAGTTTTCACGGAATATGATACCAAGATAGTACCAAATTTTAAGAAATACTCCACATGATCCAATGGAAAATGAACTATCTTAGGTCGACAAAATCACTGGAAGGTGTTTGCTGAATATGTGAAAGGATACAAATGTATCCCACGTGGATAATATAAAGAATCAAATTCTTTCATATAAGTTGGTGGACACCTCATTCTATTAGCAATTGATTTTAAGATGGAACCTCACTGATCTTGTGTGCTCCACTTGATTAGCGTATAGTGCACTCGAATGCGTGGACCTCACATCATATCGTCCACCGATGTTTCACATGGTATCAGAGTTGTGCGGTGTGGGTTCCTGATCTAATGGGCTTGTCGGTCTTAAGACACTAAATCATCAAGTGCAATTGATAGATATTGGGACGTGTGGACCTCATCCCCACCTACACCATATGGTCCACCGATGTTTCATGGTGTCTATAAAATTAGAGATTGTTATGTTGCTTTAATCTAAAATGACCACATGTATATAATTGTCTTTCTCTAAAAAAATTATAGCTCTGCCACTAAATGAAGATGAGCTTCGCATTAAGTGATATGTGTGTTATCATAGTAATTCCATATGCTTTTCCCCGAGTTGTTTCTCACGAAGTATTATCGTAATTTCATATGTTTTTTCCTAATTATAGACGAGCTTCACATATCAAATGATAAGTATGATATCTGTCATTTATATGCTTTTCTCCAAGTGAAGACGAGTTTCACATTCAATTTATTATGAGGTTTTTTTCCAAGTAAAGACTGTTTTTGTATCAAGCAGTATATTTTGTTATCGTCGTTTCATAGAGTTGTATTTGAATTTACTTATTTTCTTCATCTCTCCAACGAGAGAAATGGTCTTACATGAAATCTAAGTACAAGTATATATGTGAACTTTTTGAAGGAATTGGTGTCCTTTAATTGATGTGTAAAATACTAATGATATAATAGGATTAAAATGGAGATTTATAATCTGAATAATTTAGGTAATTATAGTGCTTTGCTAGAAGCCAACTATAATTTATAGATTAAATTATATTTAATCTATTGCTATTTTATTCAGGTCCTATAAGGTCACATACAAAGAGTATTAGGAATTGGATAATTGATTAATAATAATAATAAGTTATTATTGTTGATATAGTTTGTGGATAGAAGATAAAAGATAAAGGTGACTTATTAGGAATAAGTTGACCTAGTTTCTACAATATATATATAAAGAGACTTATTGAGAATAAGTCTTAACCTAATATTGGATTGTACGGGCCTCCAAAACTTCTCCTACCACAAATCGCTAGCCTCCCTAACCAGTTGTAGGGTGTAAGTTTCAATCCGTCGATCATTCGTTCTAGCAAACGGAGACAAGGAGATCCAATTCCGTGCTCGTGTGGACCAAGTAGAGGAGTCGCGCTTGAGGCTCTTTTCTCCAAAAGTGATTCCGAATCAAGGTTCCGCACAAGAAAGGTACGACTTTTTCCCTCTATATTGTACATATCAATTCATGCATGAGATCCCGAATTAGATGTTAGAAAATAGTTTTCTACCCTTCCGCTGCGCATCTAATTTTCCTACAGTGGTTTCAGAGCCTCTTGCATAAATTGATATGATCGATTGATTTTCTTGTTAGTTTTTATTCAATTTAGCAATATATTTGATATATGGAATAATTTGTATGATTAAAATTATGATTTTGATTGATTGGATATATTAAATTTGATAGGTTAAACAAGTTTACAATCGGAATTCGATTTCGATTCATACGTCGCTAAACTTGGCACGACATCAATTTCATATATACACCGCTAAATTTGATTTCTGCACTAGTTTGATTGAAGTCAACTCGCTAATTAATCTCACATAGATTGATATTGGAATGGTAGTACGTGAAGTATTGACATCGATCAATTTTCAATCTTGATTGGAAAAAGGTTTTTGTTTTGATGTTCCTTCAATCAATCGGTGTAATTTATACAAGAAATAAGATTTCGTGTGCAAATTATGAAATATGTGATTTTATGAAAGCAGAAGTTCATTTAAATCTTAGAAATTGGAACTTCATGATTTTAATGCTAAGAGTTGACAAATTTTGTGTGAATTTGATTCATATATTAATTTGTTAAAATTTCAAGTTTTCTGAAAACTTACCATCTTAATCCTACAATTATCAAAAGATTTTGTAATTGTTACAAAAATTTGAGTGGGAGTGGATGGGGCGGCAATTAGGGTTTTAGTGTAAGATCCTAAATTACCTTAATTAGATATAATAGATATCTTATCCCTAATGAAATATTATATCCAATTATACAAGGTAATAGTTACCATAAAATTAATTTCATATATATGATTGCTTATTTTGAATTAAAATATCAAGAATAATAAATTAATTATTTTATTAGATAATTTAATTGATTTGAGTTAAATAGTTTATTAATATGATCAATATTCTATTTTTATTTATATTAATTTGATTAATATTTTTGATATTATATTAATTGTGATTAATATTTATTTAATATTTGATATTATTGCATGCGGTGACTAGTATGGCCCAAGTAGCATATAAATACGATCTGCGTATCGTTATGTATTTTTGTACACGATCTGCGTATTGTTATGTATTTTTGTAATTTAATTTTTGAAAGTAAATTTATTTATACATTGTACAAAAGAAGATGTTACAAGATTCAAGGATGGAGATCCAAAAGGCGATTCTAGGATGGAGAACCAAGGATGAGGATCCAAGAAGCTAGAAGAACCTTGAAGATTTATCTTTTTGGTTTTCTTTTCATTAGGGGCCATACTAGGATCACAATTTATTTTTATGCATGTGTTTGGTTTATGCTTGCATGTTTGATTATGTTGTTTGTTCACTTGATAATTAGACTTGCATGACAAACCTAGTTCCCTTAAAAGAAAATTGAGAGTATGCCTTTCCAATTCATAACCTATGAGGCCCTTGGAATTTGATGGATAGGTTTTGCCAAAGCAAGGTGTCCATGCTTTGACCTTGGGATAGTACGGGTAAATCTATATAAGGGATTTATAGCCTTGAATTGGTTCTACTCAACAAAAGACCAAAAGACAAAGTTTTGGATTTTGAGGCATGGGATAAATTTACATAAGATGTGATCTATCAACCAAGAGTTATAAATGTTATAACTAGTAAAAGTTACCTACCTTGTCACATAAGAGTTAGGGTAGTGCAAAAGCACGCTAATGTCTTATCTGTAATAGGATCTTGGAATCATTTTATTCAAAGGGAAATTTATTTTATGGATAAAATGGCATTAGCTTATTTACATTTAAAGCATGTTTAAATTTTAAGCTTTTTGCATGACAAACATGATTCATATTTTGCATGTTCTATGTTGTAGATATCATGAACAGAAACGATAACCCAACCATCATCAATTTGCGTTCAATTCTTGAGAAGAATAAGTTGAACGACAATAATTTCCTCGATTGGAAAAAGAAAGGGGCATCTGGACAGCAAAAGAATGCAAAAGGGAAGGGTAAACCAGTTACCCAACCCAAGAACACTTCTGAGAAAGCTAAAGTAGCTGCTGACCATGATTGTTTCTACTGTCATACCAAGGGTCACTGGAAGAGAAATTGCCCAAAGTATCTAGAGGATAAGAAGAATGGAACTGTGAGTTCCAATTCAGGTACACATGTTATAGAAGTCCTATTGGCTAATGCTTCTAGCTGGGTATTCGACTCAGGCTGTGCAGGTTCTCACATTATTACGAATGTGCAGGGCCTAAAAAGGCGTAGAAGCTTGGCCAAGGGAGAGGTAGATCTTCGAACTGGAACTGGAGCAAAGGCTACTGCACTTGCTGTTGGAGATTATAGTCTACCTTTACCTTCTGGTTTAGTTTTAGAACTTAATAATTGTTATTTTGTTCCGTCTATTACTAGAAACCTTATTGCGGCTTCTGTTTTGGATTTAGAAGGCTACAATTATTCTTGCAAAGATCAACGCTTGTCTATTTTCAAAGATAACATTTTTTATGCCGATTTTGTGTTGAGTAATGGACTCTACATTTTGGATCAAACATCCGGCATTTACAACGTAAGTACCAAAAGGCAAAAATCAGACGCGGGTGATAACACCTACCTATGGCATTGTCGACTGTGTCACATAGGCTTAAATCGCATGAAGAAGCTCCATAAAGATGGACTTTTGAAATCAATTGATTGTGAATCATTTGACACATGTGAGTCATGTCTAATGGGAAAAATGACAAGGTCAACTTTTACTGGGGTAAGTGAAAGGGCAGCTGAGCTCTTGGCACTAATACATACTGATGTATGTGGACCTATGAGTACAGAAGCTAGAGGTGGGTATAGATACTTCATAACTTTTACTGATGACTTGAGTAGATATGGCTACATCTACTTAATGAAGCATAAGTCTGAATCATTTGAAAAGTTCAAAGAATTTCAGAATGAAGTTGAAAACCAGCTTAACAAGAAAATTAAGGCACTCCGATCTGATCGTGGTGGTGAATATTTGAGTCAAGAGTTTGATCATCATTTGAAAATTTGTGGGATATTATCACAACGAACTCCACCCGGAACACCCCAAATGAACGGTGTATCTGAAAGGAGAAATAGGACCTTGTTGGACATGGTTCGATCAATGATGAGTTTTGCTAATCTTCCAATATCTTTCTAGGGGTATGCTCTCACAACCGCAATGTTCACACTAAACAGGACTCCATCTAAGGCTGTAGAAAAGACACCATATGAGTTATGGACTGGAAGAGTTCCAAGTTTGTCTTTTCTCAAGGTTTGGGGATGCAAAGCATACGTAAAATGTTTACTAGCAGATAAGCTCGCACCCAAATCAGATAAGTGCTTCTTTGTAGGGTACCCTAAGGAAACTAAAGGGTACTACTTCTACAATCCCACCGAGCACAAAGTGTTTGTTGCCAGGGATAGTGTCTTTTTGGAAAAAGAGTTTGTTTCCAAAAAGTCAAGTGGGAGAAATGTTGATCTCGAAGAGGTTCGAGAGAAGCAACAAACCGAGCAGCAAGAAGACATGGATCACTCCATGACTGAGGTTGTGAGCTTTGAGGACCTAATTCCAGAAGAAGATGGAACTCAAACTCATACAATGGAGGAGGTGGAATTGGAGGTGCAAGACCCCATTCCCAATAACCCACAAAATGTTGTGGTGGAACCTCTAGTTGCTCAACCCACGCGTCGATCAGAAAGGGCAAGATCGCTACCAAATAGATTTGCTGAATTCATATTGAATACAAGTCTAGACATTTTGTTGTTAGAAAGCGATAAACCTACTACATATAAGCAAGCCTTGATGAGTCCAGACTCCAAGAAGTGGCATGATGCCATGGTGTCCGAAATGGATTCTATGTCTGAGAATCAAGTATGGGACTTGATAGATCCACCAAATGGGATAGTACCCATTGGGTGCAAATGGGTTTACAAACTCAAAACAGACAAGAATGGAAAGGTAAATCTATTCAAAGCAAGACTGGTTGCGAAAGGGTTTAAACAGATTCATGGTATTGACTATGATGAAACTTTCTCACCAGTCGTTATGATTAGATCCATCCGGATACTCCTAGCAATTGCAGCTCATTATGATTATGAGATCTGGCAAATGGATGTTAAGACCGCGTTTCTAAATGGATACTTAGAAGAGGATGTGTACATGACACAACCTGAAGGTTTTGAGGATCCACAAAATCCTAGGAAGGTATGCAAACTTAAGAAATCCATTTATGGACTTAAGCAAGCATCAAGGAGTTGGAACCTTCGATTTGATGAAGTGATCAAACAGTTTGAATTCATCAGATGTGAAGAAGAACCTTGTGTTTACAAAAAGTTTAGTGGGAGCAAAGTTGTATTCTTGGTTTTGTATGTGGATGACATACTACTCATTGGGAATGACATTCAAATGCTTGAGTCTGTAAAAGACTGGCTCAAGAAGCATTTCTCAATGAAAGACCTTGGAGAGGCAGAGTACATTTTAGGCATCAAGATCTATAGGGATAGATCCAAGAGACTCATTGGACTAAGTCAGGGAACTTATATAGATAAGGTTCTAGACAGGTTCAAAATGAAAGATTCCAAAAAGGGATTTTTGCCCATGCAACATGGTCTATATCTAAGCAAGAAGCAGTGTCCAGTAACACATGCTGAGCTGGATAGAATGAGTCGGATCCCTTATGCATCAGCAATATGATCCATTATGTATGCCATGATATGTACTCGCCCAGACGTTGGATTCGCCTTAAGTGTGTGCAACAGATACCAATCGAATCCAGGTGAAGCACACTGGAGTGCAGCTAAGAACATCCTCAAGTACTTGAGAAGAACTAAGGATGATTTCTTAGTGTACGGTGGTCATGATGAGTTGATCGTTCAAGGATACACTGATGCCAGCTTTCAGACAGATAGAGACGACTTCCGATCCCAATCCGGATACGTTTTTATTCTTAATGGAGGAGCTGTGAGCTGGAAGAGCTCAAAGCAAGACACAATAGCTGATTCTACAACAGAGGCTGAGTACATCGCTACAGTGGATGCTGCTAAGGAAGTTATCTGGATAAGGAAGTTTTTAGCCGAGCTTGGTGTGGTTCCCAAAGCGGTTGAAGCAATTGACATTTATTGTGACAACAATGGTGCCATTGCTCAATCTAAAGAACCAAGCTCCAATTCCAAATCCAGGCACGTGCTCAGGAAGTATCACGTCATACGAGACTATGTCCAAAGAGGTGACGTGAGACTATGCAAGATACACACGGATGCCAACATAGCAGATCCGTTGACTAAACCTCTTCCCAAGCCCAAGCATGATAGTCACACTAGAGCTAAGGGACTCAAGTCCATTGGTGAATGGATTTGATTTATATGTTTAACGCATTAGATATTGATCAAGATTGTTGAAACATATTTTCATCATGTTTGTTTGAAATAAAATTTCACTATTATTCAATTATGGTTTAGAATTGAATAAAATGTCCTAATAATTTATGATTATCAAATAGGATCGCTGCGAAAGTCGTGGTGGTTGAGACCCTATTAAGTGAACTGATATTATGAATTATGCTTTGTCATAGTCTTAATCATTAAATGGGACATAAATGATTTAATATAGACTATTATGCAAGTTGATTGATAGCGCCAAGTTTCACGGGTTATAGGGACATAGAGATGTCTAATCAATTGTATAGACAAGTATGGTGGATACTTGTTAGGCAGACCTGCCTTAAGATTTTTCAAATAAGTTGAAGAATTTAAGGTTAAAATATTATTAGTAGGTTCCTCAGACATGAGTGTGATATCCCTCTCACTTGATGATTGGTAGCCTTTGACACTGTCAACCGCTGATCCGTAAAAGACAGTCATAAAGGCAGTGATTGGGGTTGCTAAAATTTAAGTGGGAGCTATAGTCACGCAAGATTGGAGAAGTCCTCCTATTCTGGATATTTGGATATCTGAGTAGGAATAATGTTCGGGCCACTCGAAGAGTAAGAACTGTAAAATGCATGGCCATGCTCAAATGGATTAATACGCAATCATTTGTTTATTTGACAGCTCAAGCTCGGGATCGAGAAATAATTTGAATTAATATGGATAACATGAGATGTTATCATATCGTCAAATTGAACATTAAGTGACAAAAGAATTGAAACCGCACATCCACTTAAGGACAAGTGGGAGATTGAAGGAATTGGTGTCCTTTAATTGATGTGTAAAATACTAATGATATAATGGGATTAAAATGGAGATTTATAATCTGAATAATTTAGGTAATTATAGTGCTTTGCTAGAAGCCAACTATAATTTATAGATTAAATTATATTTAATCTATTGCTATTTTATTCAGGTCCTATAAGGTCACACACAAAGAGTATTAGGAATTGGATAATTGATTAATAATAATAATAAGTTATTATTGTTGATATAGTTTGTGGATAGAAGATAAAAGATAAAGGTGACTTATTAGGAATAAGTTGACCTAGTTTCTACAATATATATATAAGGAGACTTATTGAGAATAAGTCTTAACCTAATATTGGATTGTACGGGCCTCCAAAACTTCTCCTACCACAAATCGCTAGCCTCCCTAACCAGTTGTAGGGTGTAAGTTGCAATCCTTCGATCATTCGTTCTAGCAAACGGAGACAAGGAGATCCAATCTCGTGCTCGTGTGGACCAAGTAGAGGAGTCGCGCTTGAGGCTCTTTTCTCCAAAGGTGATTTCGAATCAAGGTTCCGCACAAGAAAGGTACGACTTTTCCCCTCTATATTGTTCATATCAATTCATACATGAGATCCCGAATTAGATGTTAGAAAATAGTTTTCTACCCTTCCGCTGCGCATCTAATTTTCTTACACTTTTGCCTTTTGGTAGTTAATCGTGGAAGGTCCAACAAAGGCATTGTTAACCTTTTGTAAAGGCATGTCTTTTTATTCATATATAATCTTACACTAAATTAATATTCAATGTACAACAAGATGTGTGCTAATTGCTATATTTTACTCCCGTTTCGTAAAATATGTTATTTTTATAGTGTCAATTTTATTTTTAAAAATATATTAGTTTAGGTATTTTGGATTTTACTTCACTAAAATATCTTGTAATGACCATTAGTGAATTATTAGTTATAGTTTTTATAAAGTGAAGCATCCTAATAAATTAGGATAAACTAGTAGTATACTGAGTATGTGTTAATTTCTATAAAAATGGTGTATGTGGTTAAAATGACATATTCGGACGAAGTAGTAAATTTGATTGGATAATGTAGTCATTGTCTTTGACTTGGACTCCTTGATTTTAGAAGAATTGACCCCTAGCTATTTGTTGTTAAGCAAGCTATATGGACAAGGGAATTATCTAGTAGCTATTTAATAATATATATATATATATATATATATATAAACATTTTTTTTACTATTTAATAATAATAATAATAATAATAATGTATATTTTATTTTTATTTTTTTTGGTTCATAAGTAGGCACTAGGTCCATTACAATATGGGGAGAGAGGGGATTCGAACTCGTGACCTACTGGTCACTATACGTCATCCTTACTAACTAAGTTAGTAAGACCATTACAATATATATAAATAAATTTAGTGTCATGTATAAGTAGATATATTTTTTTATAAAAAAAATATGCATATGGGTTATATTTTAAGTATGTTGCGCAAAACAAAACCTAACACGAGATGTGTGTACACATTAATAGATTATTAGAATAGGTTTTGAAAATGCAAATATTGCCAAATTATGTAAGACAAGAAATAAAAGACATCTACACCCGAAAAAAAGGGTTGGAATATAATTAGGATTTTTCATATAAATTAACAACGTAAAATTGACCTTGTAACAACTCCGACAATGCACAAGTGTTTGATGCTGCACTAAACATGAAGGGTTCATCAAGGAGAGAGGGTTGATGTGAAACTTCAAAGAGGGAAATTAAAACAATTTTTAAATTTTTATAGATTACTATGTGTAATGTAATGTGTTATGAACACAAGGTATGACTGTATGGCCCAACTTCAGTTCAGAATCAGGCCCAATCAACCGAGGCCCAAAAAAAGAGTGTGAATTTAAATTAAAAAAGAATTCGCCGTTGCCGGGGATCGAACCCGGGTCACCCGCGTGACAGGCGGGAATACTTACCACTATACTACAACGACATTTGTTTAGAATCAGGCCCAATTAGCATAAGGCAAGATGAGATTAGGCCCAATGAGCTCAGGCCCAAAAAAAAGTATGAATTGTAGAAAAAGATATCGCCGTTGCCGGGGATCGAACCCGGGTCACCCGCGTGACAGGAGGGAATACTTTTCACTATACTACAACGACTTTTGCTGGTGAGCATCCGGTATTAATAAATAAAATACATATTATATTAAGTAAACTAAAGCACAAAACTTTTCTGGAAACTACATTTAAAAAAAAACAGTCATCAATTTGTTTCTTTTAAAAGATCCAACCAAAGGACTTTTTAAAAATAAAATGCTATAAGTCTACAACCTAAATTGTTTTAATGATTTTAAAGTCCATTCTCTTTGATTTGTTTTTTTTTTAAAAAAAAATGGAGCAAAAGTGATACTGGTAGCAAAAAAAAAGAAGAATTTTTTTGGCTGATGAATATCAAAACCCTTATAAATTATCTCCCCAAAACCTCAACACTATTGATAAAGTGGTAATTAGACATTTTTGTAAACATCAAATGAAGGGTTGCAGGTGGTTTTCTGTCATTTATTAATCAAATTTAGTTGGTTGCTGTCATTCAATTTGTATTGTGAATTAGAGTCGAATATGTAATGGATTGTAGCTATTTGTTCTTGTTGATATTGTAAGTGGCATCACTAGCTAGTGTCTTATGCTAATGGCCAGTTTTCAATTATGATTTGGTACTAGTGTGTCATTCATTAGTTTGATACTTTGATCACTTCATCAATCTGTTCATCTTATTGCCTTGTTTGTTAAGATTTTTATTATTAGTAGTAGATATAATAGGCTTATTTCAGAAGGAACCAGGAAGTAATGTTATGATGATACTTGATAAGAAGCTGCTATTTTCTTGCTAAGCTCACAGGTTTAACTATTTACTTGCTATTTTGCTTCATTAACTTATCAGTTAATTCACTTTATAGTTTCAAGCAATGGTCAATGGTCATGCACTCATGCCTGACTACTTTTGTTTATACTGAATTACCAACTTGCATTTGCTGTCATAACTTGAATTTTCCTTGTTCTGAAGTTGAAAGCGGTTTTTATAGCCTATTATCTCGAATGGTAGAGCAAAAATGTTCATGCCCAACGGCCAACGTGCGGTGTGATTGTTCATTCGAGAGCTAATCTTTGGCTTTAGATATTCGCATAAGCTCACTCAACCAGTGGTATAACTTAAATGCAATGTGAAACCATTGGTACCACAAAAAAAGGAAACTACCATATCATATAGGATAATTCAAATCACAAGCAAAACAATCACAGATGAAACATCATGTGATTGATACCTTATTACATTGCAAGAAAACCGAAACGAAACAACACAAAAACACAAACATGATCATCTTATTACCTGTCTCAATCAGGCTTCCAAAGGCCACTCAAAGGCATCTCTCTTGTGTAGTTTAAATGCGCATATTCTCCATAGCAGTAGCAGTAGCAGCAGCAGCCGCAGCAGTAGCAGGAGGCAATGTTGGGCGGTCAAGGGGACCACCCTCGTGGCAGCACACGAAGGTGGTGTGCTTCTCCATGCCCCGGTGGCATTCGGGGCACAGCAGGCCGACCGGGTCCGCCACGGCCGGGAACTCGAACCTGCAGCAAGGCAGGTCCTGGACATGGATGCTGGAAGTCTGCTGCCTGAAGCCCTCGGAGAAGGTCAAGGGTGGGATGGTCTTCTTCCAGTAGGGCTCCTCGCGCTCGTACTTTGCGAGGGCGAGCAGCACGGTGGACATCTGGCCGTGGAGGATGACCTCCGAGCCCCGGCTGAGGAGGGCCCACCCGCCGGGGAACTTGTCGTAGCTCAGCAGCTTCTTCACCTCCTGGATGATGAGGTCGGAGTGGTCGTCGGCCTTCTTCAGCTCCATCTTCGAGAACAACATGCTCTCTATCCTCTTCCAGAAGAACCACACCATGGCTGGGTCCTGCCAGTAGTTGCTCAGCCCCTCCGACGCGATCGCCCCGCAGATCTTCCTCACCACCTCCTTCTTGCTGCTCTTTCCGACGTAGTTCATCTCCAGGTTGATCCCCGCCGACTGAGCCACTGCCCGTGCCTCCTTCGTGAACCTCCGGATCAGGTCCAAGTCGTCTCCTCCGTAGATGAAGATGTACTTATCATCTCGGATCTGATCACCATACAACAAAGTTTATGATCACTATGCATCAGTTTTAATATATGTATATAGATAAGCTATGGGGCCCACTAGCTGAGCTGTGTAGAGAAAAGTGCAGCAGTTTTGTTTGCTGCAACTTTTCACTACACAACTCAAAAAGTACAGTCGAAACACGTACCCAGTTGAGAACGGTTGTATCAATGCCATCGATGAGGAGATCGAGGCACCAGGTCTCGTCCTTCCAGAGCATCTCCTCCCTCTCGGTAGTGAAGGGGAAGGCGTTGCTTCCCCAGATCAGCATCATGTGGATGGCATTAGGGCTAAGAACCCGACCTCGGGTGTCCATCACAGCGAGGACAGGCTTGCTCCTGAAGTTCCAATGCACCCTAGCGAACTTGACGAATGCGTTGGTGATAGCCGAAGGGTGGTGGACCGAGTACCATGGCATTGTTCCTCGGAGCCTCTCAAACTGAGCCTGTTGAGCTTCAGTCCATGGGATAGACCGGTCCACGATGGGGAGCCATATGATCTCGTATGCGTGGATCTTCGAGTCATTGTATATCTGCTCCAAGATAGAGAGCTCCTCCATGGAGATGTCAAGGCCCGATACGAGCAATAGGACATTCTTCCTCCTTACCGCGTCAAGGTGAACCTATAAGGCCGAAAGATTAAAGCACATTAGCTATGTTGGTAAAGAGTTTATACATATAATGTCACAGTTTGATGCCGAGATAGACCCTTGTTCGGTTGCCACAATCGTAGAGGACCGGTGCTTCCTCTTGGACGAATATGCGAGTCAGGACAGGCATGTTGTCGACATGGATCATCTTGTAGATCACGGCCACTAGCATCTCATAGGCCTCATTCTCCTTTTTCTCATCTGCATCAAGGAATTTAACCGATGAATGCTATCATATCGACGTTGGAATCAATGGTTGTATAGAAGGAGATAAGCTCGCGATCTTTACCTATCCGCTCCATCAACTTCTTGAGTATCGACATGAAGTGGTTCTGTATCGTTACCAGCTTGTGTGTCCGATTTTGCAGCTCGTACACCTCGGAGGTTGACACCATGTACCTGAAGTATACAAGTTTAAAAGAGACGTCGAGTCATGTTTTGACAGGTCTAACTACTAATGTACTTACTCGTATCCCATGTTAGTGAGGGCGGTGATCTGCGTAGCTGCAGTCACCGCGCTCCTAATAGTCCAATACACCGCAATCGGAATCTGAGTCCTTGCGGCCTTGACAGCAGGATCATCCTCGGGAACGTAGACCGGGGGGAGCTCCCTGATCCGAATGACGCAGTCCGTGACACCGAGCATCGCCTGGACAAGCTCGTCAATGGCATCGAAAATACTCTTGTACGAGCCAGTGTGCTCAAGCACCGTGGGCAGCTGCTTGAGCAAGGCCATGGACTTGGCCAGGCTGTTGGTTGTGAAGATCTGGGCCAGCAGCCAGAACTCACCGTAGCCCAGGGCGAATGAGGCCAAGGTGAGGACCGCCTTCCCCTCCCAGCTGAAGTGCGAGAGCAGCTTCAGGATCGACATGGTGGTCTCGTGTGCGTCACTTGTCACCGCACCCCATCGCCTGGCAGCCAACTGTTGCATCCGAGCACACTCATGTTAGGATAAAGATAGTCATGTATGCATTGCAAAGATCATTTCTAGAGACGATTCGATGCTTGATCTCTTAACCTCGCAGGCAATGCGCTCTATTATAAGCGATAGATTCGGAATGTTGACACTGGATTGCATTGTTCTTGATTCCAATGCGAATTCCCTGCGAGCTATAGTACCCTACGAAGACCGACAAATCCGGTAAAAACACATAGTTAAGCTTACAACAACAACAACTAATGAATCTGACAAGGCCATACCGGGATAGATTCTTGGACAGTCTTGGTGGTTTGTGCAAGAAGATCTTGCACAAGATAGTACAACGGCCTGACTTCGTCGATTCGGCTATCATCAGGGACGTGGGTCTCCTCGACGTGCTTGCTCAGGACGCGATCGTCGGAGCTGAAGTAGAGTGCATTTGAGTCACCTTTGCCATGGAAACCTCCCAAAGGGCCACCTAGACCGAGCCTGTTAAGAGGCACCATAGAGCCTCTATGGGGAGGAGGTGCAGTCAGAGTCATGGGAGGAGGCCCAGCTGGGACCAATTGGCCCATTGCTGCAGGGTTGGATGTTGGGCCCATTGAGCCCATTTGGCCAACTGGGTCAGGCATAATGGGCTGGACAGGGGCCCTAGGAGGCATGGAACCCATGGAGCCCATGTTGCTCATTGCCGGGTCCTGGACCTGGACCGGTGGTGGTGGTGGCGGCGGTGCCAAGGGTGGCAGGCTCCGGTCATAGGTGGCCCTAGGCTGCAGTGGGTGAAGTGGTGCTGATTGGTTGCTCGACATTGTTCGAGGGCCGAAAAAATGTGGATCAAGAGATGGTGATGGTACTGGAAGATGTTGCTTAGTGTTTGTGCTGTGAAAATGGGATTTGGGTGTGGTGATTTATATAGGAGGTGAAGATAGAATAAAGCTTAGATGAATCTACTTCTTTGCTTCCAATGAGGTTTTGTTAATTGAAACATTCAAGGTGAAGTTTTGGTCTTTTTTTTTTTTTTGTGTCCTTTCAATTCATGGCTACTTTGCTGAATATGAGAAGCCAAGATTAGAGGCAGTAGTGAAATGCAATTTTTCACCTTTTTTTAAGTTCAAGATTTAAGGCCAATTAAAGTGTAAAAATGATCATTAAGATTAGGGTATATCTTTCTTTATGATCCTTGTTCTTATACTATATTTGTCAAGAAAATGACATCCTAGTTTAACACTAATTATAGATCGATCCACAACTTTTACTAGCTAAGGTAATTTACAATCTTGATGTCTACTTTTTATTCACATGAAATCGGGCCCAGGTCCGGACCCAACTTGAGGAAACAAATTCAATCCAACGAAAACCGAACCGGAATCGAAAATGTGTAAGATACTATTATCTGAAAGTCGACCCTTATGTGGAATGGGTAACCCTCCTAATGTCGTAAAATCTTGTGTAACGGTGAAGATCATCTAATTCACTCTGGTGGCAACAGAAGGCAAGGATCGAATCCTTAGCCTTATGGCCTATGGGACTCTATAGGAACACCCTTACTCTATGCCATGAGCCCTAAGGACTCTTAGAATGGTACAACTTACAAGTGAAGCTGGCTGGATTTAGTTTTTTTTTAAATATTATTATTAGGTAAGAATTCGAGTTCATACATATCTGAAACTCGATGGCCGGCTTGACCGCCTGAAGATCAAACATACAACAATACAAAATGGTGCAGACCTAAACCAAACAGGATAAAGACGACAGACGACAGACGAAGCCAAGCCCAAAGCTGGATTTTAGTTCTCATACTACATTAGGACAATTAGGTTTTTTTTTTCCGATCGAAACCAGTAATTACCTATAATATGAGTTTTCAAAAGTGTTCTCTATTCACAGGGCTCAGATTTAAAAATCTGATTGACTGACGTCGATGAGACTCTCTTACCAACTCACCTCACCCCGTGTGGGCAACGATTAGTTAGGGTTTGGATCAGGTAGGAAGTGTGTGTGGGGAAAAAGCTGTGCTTAAAATGTGCAATCTGGCATTGCTACTTTACTTGATACTGTCTTTCCCTTGTAGGTCATGCCTCACAATTTTACCCAATACGTACCTTTCTTGTCCCAAAAGAGAGTACACAAACAAAGCAAAGATTTGGTTCCTTGCGTTTGCTTTTGATTTTAACACTGTTTTTTTCTTGCTGATTATTTCGTTTTATCTTTTTGTTTGATGCTTGAAGGTAGGAGTGTAGGATGGACATGAATCACGTTCTGCTTGGAGAGAATCATATGATTCTTCCCATTGCTTTCCGTTTCTTATACGCATTCGACTAGAAATCCAAGCGGGAACGAGTGAGCTCGTAAGCTCACTCGTTTCCCATTGCTTTCCGTTTCCCATTGGTTGTAACATGAATGTTTCACATCTTTACTTGATGATGTCTACGAAATTGTCATCGTTCAGGTAATTCATTACATCTATGATGTAACACACTCTACATTCTCCTTCAATGTACATTATTATGTTAGGTTCTGTCTTTCATCAATCTCATATCATTGGACACGACGACTAATACGCCACCTCATAACGAGAGACATTTTCGAGTAGCCGTCACCACCTATGAGAGATATCTCTGAGTTCGATTCCAAGGCAGTGGCAGTGACAATCTTAAACATAGATTGGGCGGCTTATGACCCATATCCAGTTTTACTCACAAATGACTTAAACCTGATGCAGGTGAGCCCCTTGACAGGTATCCTATGAGTCTATGACTCGACGAGGACATTTGAGGCTTTGCCTGTTGCACACTTGCATTATCAGTCTTGTGCCATTAATTTAACATCAACCAAACATAACCACCTTTAACAAATGGCTTATTGGACAAACCGACGTGTATCAAGACACTTGACAAATGAATTCAAGAAGAGGGAAATATTTTTTCTTCTTGATCTGATAATGAATCATCTCCATGAGAAAGACAAAATATAAGAATGTACATCATAAACCAAGACAGTATGAAGCAAAAGAAGTTGCCACTCACTGATGTATACTAGCAAAGAAATCCACAGGGTATTAGATGGATCAACAGGTTTGTTAGATCTCTGTAGTTTTTCAGTTAGCCGCAACATCCGCCTCTCTGAGAAACAGTCCCACTTGCTCCTGACTGACCTTGTGGGCGCCCATACCCAACCTTAATACCAGAAGTCTGCAACCACCACAACGGTCAAAATTAAAATTTCTCTGCCCAACCACACAGAATCTTAAGGAAATATGAAAAGCTATCATCTCTGATTTTAAGGGCTAGGGAGCAATGACCCATGTTCATGACAGAGCTTAGCACCCAAGTATGTATCTAAGGAAAGCCAAAGCCATGCATTGTATTTTACTATTTTGGAATTTGAATGTATGTGACAATGGGTTATGTTCCTGGATGATAATTATGGTTATCTGGTAGGAACTAGGAATTATCTAGAAAGTTCAAGATGATGGTTAGGAAGGACCTAGAATCCAGTTAGTTACCTCTCACACTCACAGCTACGAGGGATTTTGATAAGATGCCCTATGGGGTAGGAAGTAGTATAAAGAGGGGACTAAGCCTAAGGTGTTCATGATCCAGAAAATAAGTATTGTAAAGGCATTTGCCTCCTTTGGCCAGAGAACATTCATAGCTCTGCTGGAGGCTTGGTAGTTCAGCCGTAAGTTGTTCCCATTGCTTATCCCTAAGAGTTATATGTGTATTCCTGACATTGGGTGTGTTCAATCATAATATTATGTGTTCCCCGATTTATACTCTTATCACTATCACTATGTTACCTCAGAAGCAAACACAACCACCATTTTTCTCCCTACTACACTGTATGTGCCTCTACATATTCATAGGAGCCCCAATCTAATAGCTCTAATCAAATAACCAGAGTATGTACATGAACCGAACCCTAACAGTTCAGCTAGTTTCCATCTTGCTATCACTCTTAAGGATAAAATGGGTAAAAAGTTCTTACCTCGTTAGATACATCAAATACACCCTCCTGGATCTTTTCAAGGATCTTTGCAGCAGTCTTTACAAAGGCCTGCAAGACATAATTCTAAAGTGAGGACTAGCATTTTACTATTTCACGTAGTGTTTTAGCAATGGATGTAAGAAGCTTCCAAAAAATTCATGTCCTGGGTTTATGCATAACCCACTATACCTCCTCAACATTCTGCGCTGTTCTAGCAGATGCTTCCAAGAACAAAAGGCCATTCTCCTTTGCAAATTGTTCACCCTCCTCCTTGCTTACAGCCCTTCGATTTGAAAGATCAGATTTATTTCCTACAAGCATGATTGTCATGTTGGGATTTGCGTGCTGCCTAGCATCTTCAAGCCAGCTAGCCAGATGGTTGAATGTTTCTCTCCTGAGAGATTATCGTTCCAATGTCAGACAAAACTAAAGCCGAAGAGGTAAATAGCATTCAAATTCATAAGCAATCACATGTATAAACTCAAAAGAAACCTACCGACTTATATCATAAACCAGAAGTGCTCCAGCTGCACCACGGTAATATGATCTAGTAATGGATCTGAAGTTCTCTTGGCCAGCCTGCAACATTTTGAGATCCATGTTAAATGTTGTAACCAATGTACAGTGGGAACAACCACCTAAAACATTATTGTGCCGATAATATCATACCAGCTCTTCAGAAAATAGCAGAAGGCCAGAAGCTCATTGCAGGGGAAATTTATAATTTTCTACTAGATGAGATGAGTGAATAAGAAACTGAAATACTCTAAAACGAAAAAGATATCAAACTCCTCATTCTTTCTATGCAAGGGTAAAACAAAACTTTGACGCATTCAATCAAAAGTCGATGAAGATACGAGGAAAGATTCCGCCACACAATAAACACAGCTTTCCAATACATTTTGTCACAGCCAGAAAGGCAGGAAGCTCATAACGATAGCATCAATAAACTAGATAAAGTACTACTTTTCATTCAATCTTCCCTCCAGCACATGAGGATTAACCAAGGTCCTCACAGCAATACCATCCCACAGCCTAAACTTATAGGTGCACCATGGCAGGTTACGAGCATGCCAAAACGGCGCAATCTATCCACATAAACGGTTGAGTCTAATCAAGTACACGTGCCAAAACAACTTGAACCTATACTTCACTAAAATGCAAACATCTTTTGCAGCAGCAAACTATAACTATAACCAGTTAGCAATCTATCCACATAAGCTGACCCTGTTGAAAGGCAACAAGGAAGAGCCCAAGTCTCCAAACAAACCCCTACACAGCCATCCTTAATAACAATTCTTGCGAATTTACGACTCGCAGTGCACAACCGGTAAAACTAAACACTTTTGCACTAAAATGCAAACATCTTTACAGCAGCAAACTATAACTATAACCAGTTAGCAATGGATCCACATAGCCCGATCCTGTTGAAAGGCAGCCAAGTCTACATTCTACAAAGAAACCCCAAAACAGGCACCCTTCATAACAATTCTTGAGAATTTACCACTACTAGTGCACAACCGGTAAAATTAAACCTTGTTTGCAAAGCAAATCTCTTCCATAAGATTCGCACATGCTCCTATTTCAAAAAATCCTTCATCCCTTCAATCACACCCCGCCATTTCCACACATTCAGATTTTGAATTTCGAAAACAGCAACTAATTTCAAAAAATTATAAAAAAAAAAGGCGAAGAGCACTAACGGTGTCCCAAATCTGAAGCTTGATAGGGCGGCCATCGATGGTGACCATACGAGCACCGAATTCAACGCCGATAGTGAGATCGTGCACAGGCTGAAACCTCTTATCGGTGAATTGTAGCAGCAAGCACGATTTCCCGACGCCTAACCAAGCAAAATCGAAAAAGAGCAAAAAGATCAACCAAGTCAGCAGGAAACTTCAGAAAAAATCGATAGTCGAATCGAAGGATGGCAATGGAGAGAGTAGGAAATAGAGGAACCTGTATCGCCGATGATGATGTACTTGAAGAGGTAGTCGTAGGACATGGCGGAAGCTTCGGAGGAGGAGGAGGCAAACTGGGAAAGGGATGAAATTTGGTGGTGGTGGGCTGGTAGCTTACAGGAGGAGGTCTTCGTCTGGAAGAAGCAAATCAAGTAAAAACAAAAAAGGGAAAATGAAAAGAAATATAAAGGGAAAGGTGATGACGTGTGTGGTGACCGATACGACACGCTGACCTCTCCGCCTCACCCGACCGCAAAATATACTCCCTCCATTTCAAATTAATTATTGTATTTTTTTGGTAAAAATTATTTAAAATATTATTTAATAAATTTTTTTCGATAAGTTTATTCTTATGATTACTAAATATGAAATTATTAAAAAAAAATATATTTTATAGTGATTTTGTTTCTTCAAAAAGCAGGTAGAAAAAGACAAACAATTTTTATTTTAAACGGAGGGAATAGACTACTTCGTTCTATTTAAAAATTTATATCTCATTTGATTTGCTCCGTATTTTATATTAAAAAAAAAAATGCAGAGTTTTTTTTCCTAAGTGATGGGATTTTACGTATTACTAGGTATCAAATTATAATAAAAAAAATTAATTAAAAATAATATTTAATAGTGTTTTTCTCGCACCTTAAAATAAAAAAGAAGTGGATTACAAATAAGAAGGAATTGCTCTTCTGTAAAATGTTGTAAGGATTTGTTAATTGAGAAGCCATTGTCGTCGATCATCATTCATCAACGTTGCCTTTGTCCGTAATTGTTGGGTTATTGATTAAAATTTATAATTATGTTATTTCTTACAACCTTTAAAAAGGTATGCTATTTGTCACGTTGTTTATGATCTGAATCCCTTGCTCCATTGTTACCATAACAAACTCCATATATAAAAATATAAAATATCAACTCTTTTACTTTAGGTGAATTTACGTATATACCCTACCCAGAAAAAAGGGTTACAAAAGTACCCCTCTTTATACCAAATTGCAAGGGATGCCTATTTAGGCATATTTGCAATAAAAGTATTGTGTGTTTAAGCATTTTTTAAATGAAAATAAATATATATAATTATTATTTTCTGAAATTAAAAATTAATAATATGATTTTCGGATATTAAAAAACATATATTTTTGGAAAATAAAAAAAATATGATTTTGAAATCTAAAAAAAAAGAATTCTGGAAAATGGAAAAAAAAACATAAATTCGGATTTTTTTTTCAAAAAAAAGAATTTCAGAAAAACAAAAAAGATTTTGAGAAATTGGAAAAAAAAACCCAGGTTTTCGGAAATGAAAAAAAATTCGGAATTTTTTTTTATAGAATGAATAAGATTTTCTGGAAATGGGAAAAAAGATTTTCTAAAAATTAAAAAATAAATTCGGAAAAGGGAGTAAAATTCGGAGTTTTTTTCTTTCAAAAAACATAATTTCGGAAAAAGAAATTTTGGTTGCGAAAACGTGTGAGTATATATCATGACATGTGAAACAAATATCCTGTCGACATGTAAGTACCATCCTGTCAGCAATTGTTTTGTCATCCTGTCTTGTGGATAAGAATACCCTATCGATGTAAAAAAAAATTCCCGTCACGTTATAAGTGATATCCTGTCAAGTGCTAAAAAAATGTGAATGATATCCCGACCGATCAAAAGACCATGATTCATAGACAGGGATGGACAGACAAGCAGGAGAGACGGTTCTTGGACCAAGCATATCAATTGAATCACTCTATGGAGCTCAAGTCACGTTCCACGACTCGGGGGAGACCTTCACGAGTCGTGAAAAGTTGTTCTGATTGTTTTTAAGTTGTTGAGAAATCCCACAACTCGTGGTTGACCCTTAATGAGTCGTGAAGGTCTATTTTGAGAAGTTCCACGACTCGTGGGACTCCCTTTACGACTCATGATTTATGTATCCTGACATTTTAAAAATATTTCCTGTCAGTATTTTATTAACATCCTGCCAAAATTGGTTTTTTCATCCTACCATGTGGTTAAAATTATCTTGTCAAAGTATTTTCTTTTTCCTATCGGATTGTTGTTGCAAAACCGATGGTGAATGATGTCATAACCGAACAAAAGACCAGAATTCCGAGTTCACAACTACGACAATTGCTTGATTGAAGTTGGCTCCATTTTGTTACGTATCATGACATAGTTATGAAAATTTCCTGTCGGTATTTTAGTAGCATCATGTCAAGATTTTTAGGGGGTTTTCCTGTCATGTTGATAAGAATACCTTGTCATAGTATTTTAATTTCCATGTCATGTGGTAGGTGTGTTCCAGTCAAATGTCAAAACCGGTGGTGAATGAGGTCCCTACTGATACGGGGTTAGCCGTAGGGTGGCCCGATCTTCGACAATCAAACAAGAAATAACAAGAACGGAAGAAAAGACTCGATGAACAAGAATAAAGACTCGAAATTGAAAGCAAGACACGACCGATAAGGACTGAATCGAACTAAAATAGAACGAGACAAAGACCCCAGGCCTCCTAAGAGGGTAGGAACCAAAAACCAACGACTATAAAGCCCGCCTCTACAACCTTACACAACCAAGCGGACAACTTGGAGGCACAAGGAGGGGACTTGTGATTACCTGGATCACCAAGCTCTCGCGAGGTTGACGAACTCAAAGCAAACCAAGTTAGATCTATAACCAATTGTTGCAATCGATGAGCCACACTTCGAGTCGATTGACTTTCTCTCAATTGTGTTTCACATAAACTGAAATTTTCATAAAAGAGACGTTTAATTACAATGGAGGAATCAGCCGTTCTAATATAAGAAACCTAGGACTGATTTTTAATTAAAATAATAAATATAATGAAAATTAAAATAAATCCCTAAATTCCCTAAAATAACTTAAGTAAATAAGGTCTCTAAAAATAGCAATAAAAAGAGTTCCAACACTTGAGTAAATTCCTGTCTAAAACAGTGACAGCATCAAAGAATGTGATTTTCGGCCAAGCTCTAGGTCGAATATGGAAAAACCTTCAACAACAAAGTTGTAGATCTCTTCGTCCTCGTTCCGACATGGTATGGAACAATCCAATCCGATTAATATTGAATCTGTACGACTCATTTTACTGAGACGTCGAAAAGCTGTCAACTGTGCATGAACGAACCCAAAAACGAACGACCCAAGGTGGAGCCTTCTTCTTCCTCTTGAGGATGACGTCATTTTCACGAGCTTGAATCATATGGCCATCCCCAAGTATAGGTGTGTCCGAAGGTGTCTTGGATGATCCCGCATCATTCCCCCTTTCTTGAAAAGGATTCGACCTCGAATCCAAGGTTGCATAAGATTCCGCAAATGCATCCACACGAGCTCCTGGATCGAATACCTCATGCCCATGGAAACTCCTCTTAAGGCCATCAGAGGTCACTACAACACCAAGAAAAGAAGCCTTATTAGTGCACAAGTCATATTTCACATCATCTTTATTATGTTCTAACTTAATAAGCACTTTAGCTTGTTCATTGATCTCTAAGTTTTCATCCAATGCTAGCAAGTTTTCTCCCTTTTTCAAGGCTGAATTGGCAATCACCTCAAGGCTAGCAATATTAAAACAAATGTCATCATCAATGATCATATGACAAACATTGCCTTCTTCTATGCATTGATTATGAAACAAATCGCGTTTTGATTATCATCAGAGGGCATAGGTTGAACATTTAAGACTTCATTAACAATAAAAGAATCACCATGCTCATATTGAATGCAATCATCTCTAGAGGCAAGTAAACTAAGATCTTGATCATTATTAACATGCTCATCATTTTCACCATTAGAATTTGCAGATTCATTTTTGCCTAGGTGATTAATCATGAAAGTCTTCTTATTCGGGCAATCCTTCATAACATGTCCTCTACCTTGGCATATAAAGCAAGGAATGTACATATGTGTAAGAGTAGAAGAGTTAGAATTACTCCCTTTAGGGCTAGTAGATGCCCCAGAAGAATGTCGTCCATAAGCAGGCGCCTTGCCCTCGTCGGAGGGCTGCTGGAATGTTTGGCCTTCCCCTTTCCCTTGGGCTGGGTTTGGCCGAGAGTTGTAGCCTTCGTCAGGCCGCCCTTGGGCCTGTTGTGTCCGACTTTGGCGCCCTGGTTGGGGGTGCCCACTCATCATCCTTCCGCCTTGGTTCCTGTATCTAGCTCCACGTTCAACTTTAATAGCCAAATGTAACAAGTCAGTAGGAGTAGAGTAAGGAAAGCAATCAATGTCATGAGCTAAGGCGGGGTGCAATATTCTAAGAAACCTAGCATTGGTATCTTCATCGTTTTCAACTACATTAACTCTAGCCATGGTTTCTTGCATTGCATTAAACGTTTCCTCAACACTTTTATTACCTTGCCTAAGGTTTTCTAGTCGTTGTCTAAGCTCTGTAGAGTAGTGTTGGGGAACAAACCTACTTCTCATTTGTGCTTTTAATTGGTTCCAAGAAGCGATAGACGCATCAAGGACTCTTCTTCTTTCTTTATTCAGACTATCCCACCAAATTAAAGCGAACTCTTGAAATTCTAAAGAAGCTAATTGCACCTTTTTATGTTCAGAGAAGTTATGACAATTCCATATTCGATCCATTTTAGTTTCCCAATCAATATATGCATCTGGATCGTTGTTACCATAAAATTGAGAGATCTTTACCTTTACCTTACCTATGCCATCTTGCGCAGGCTCTCTAGGTGCTCGATAGTGGTATCGACCTCCTCTAACATTTCATCGAAGACGTTGCTCCCAATGATCATCCTCTTGGAAGTCGTCGTCGTCCTTTGAGAAGTAGTACTCTTCTTGTTGCCATCGTCCTTTCCCTCGTCCCTGCATATTAGCAAACGCATTATTCCTACCATGTCTCTCCCTTCGTGGAGAGAAGTTCTTATCAAATAAAGGTTTAGCTAAATGAGGATTAAGATTAGGATTAGGGTTAGGATTATATACTTCCCTTTCGTCACGAGGCGGCTCATCACGCCTTTGATTCCCTTCATTTATCCTAGCTATGTTTGCATTTATCTTAGCCATGTTCTCCAAGAAGGTAGTGTACCAGTCATTGCCCTGGTTATTAGACATTGCAAATAAAGACAAACAAAGAATTGTGTAAAGGTTAGAAAAATATAAACAAGCTCACAATGTGTTTCTCTCACACACTTATCTCTAATTGGTTATGACAAGCTTGTTGGGGCAACCCGCTTTGGGCAAATCAACACTCAAGCAAGGACTTAACAATCAAAAGAGAGTAATCAAGAGAAAGGACAAAGAAACACCAAATAAGGTACTCAACAAGGCAAGAACCACTCGACAAAGGCTGGACACAAGGTCGAAATCGACCAAACTGACTCGAATTCGACCGGTATGGGCACTGCAGTACTCGACACACAAAATAGGAAAAGAAAATGAAAAAAAAGAAAGAAAAACTTGGATTTTTACCTCTTTTTTATTTAAACCCTTAGTATGGATGTTGTAGTTGCAAGGTAGGACTTAAAAAATAAAAATTTATGGCTTGGGAGGTATGTGTTTGAAGGTTGTCAACTAGGGCTATAACAATTTCACCAAATTTGGTCCTTAAGCTTTCTTGCACTAGATACAATCCTTCTCTTTTTTTATTTATTGAAGCTTACTTTTGCCCCTAGTGAATTTTATCCTCCTAGGTCAAAGCTTGAATGTATTTTTTTTTTTTGATATGTGGACTGTTTTTTTTTTTTTTGACTAATGCAAGAAAAACTATCTATGAAATAAAGGACTCTAAAAAATTATATGCTATGGTGAAAGAAAAAAAAATATGTAGCTCAAATGAAATATATATAGGTGATGGTTTGGCTAATATGGTAAGTATATCTATCTAAGGTCTTTTATAATCTATGATATAAAATATGAAATATATCTATCACAAATTTCAACGAATTAAATAAGGAAACTAAATAGATAAATATAGGATAGAACAAAAAATAGAACAACAAACTAGGGTTAGGAAACCTCTTGTGTTTTGGATTGATAGCTCTGCCGATTAGAATTATTTTTCAACCAATTTGATCGGTCAAGGCACAAATCTTCACAAACAAGGTTGACCAATGGTGTCGGCTGAACAAAGCATCATTCGGCTTCAATATGGCTACTGTGTGTTGAATGATAAGTTTTGGTGAACTATCAAATTATCTCTATTTATTAGAAATTTGGGAGATGTTCATCATATGACATAGCTTAGATTTCATTAAAAAAAAATGATAAATGAAATCGGGCTTTATAAATACAAGCCCCCAAAATGATTATACTAGCCCAAATTGGAGGCCCATATTTAATTCTATTCAATGGAGAAATATGGAATTAAAATTGAATAAAATATATGTGGGTGAGTATTCAATCATGCATTTAAATGAGTGAGCAGTTAAAAAAAATGGAGAACTGTCAAATGGGGAAGTTAAATGTAACTGCTCCCGTTTTCTTTCCCACCTACAAAACATAAATAAAGAAAATAATTAATTAAAGGGATGGAGTGGGGTGGTGGAGCCGGTTATTTCAGTAACTGTGCAACCTTGGCTTATAAAAGGGGAAAGCTACTCATCTTTGGGGTTTAGACACGGACACAGACACAGGCACTATCCAAAAGAAAAGAAACAGGCAAACAGAGAAAAAAAAAAAAAAATCCCAGCAAAGCAAATTCTTGATCAAGGTAGTTGCTTCGTTTGATGTCTGTTCGATTCTTGGAACCCCGCCCTTGAAAACCTCGAGAGCTTTTCATGTGGCCTGGGTTCCGGAATCACTAAATCACATGAGCCACGGCGGAGTGCTGTCAAAATTTTGTTGTGTATCCTTTCGATTCTTGTAACCCCGCCCATGAAAACCTCGAGAGCTTTTCATGTGGCCTGGGTTCCAGAATCAATGAATTGCTCTAAACCAGGGCTGAAATGCTGCCCAATTTTGGTCAGAGCAAAACTGATTCAAGAAAAAAGGGGAAAGGGGAATCACCAGTCTCAACTCTTTACATAAAAAAAATGACCGTGAATGAGTCTGGCCAAATTGGCTCCAAATAGAACCTCAGGCCAACAACAGTGAATGCAAAAAATAAAAAAAAATGAAATTGGTAAAATTAAAGTGAACAAATCCAAGACAATGGATTTCACTCAACCAAAAGAAAGAAAATGAAAGGGGAATCTAATTAAAATTGGTGTAAAAATTATACAGACCACCATATCAGATGAAATTTCTTCTGATTTAAAACTTCCAAACGGTTACAAGTGCTCCAAACTTTGATTCAAGACTTACAAAGTGTTGGATGGGTGAGCAGTACACATTGGAAGAGCAAAATTGTCTCAAAACGAAACAAAAAAAAAGCCCTAAACTTGATGTCATAGCGGAAGCAAGGAATCCAAACCTATGCAAGCTCCGTAGGATTTCTTCTACTCCCCGAGTCGACAGGTTTGCTGGTCACCGTGACCCGTTTGATTGTAAGCTCTCAGATCTTTCGAAGGTCCAGAAAAATCCTCTCGGCAACTGCGGTCTTCAATCGTCAAAAAAATCGTCGCTCTATTGTTGCCCTATGCGTTCTGGAAAAAAAAGAACTGATGAGCTTTGTGGCAGGCTACACAGAAAAGAAAGAGGATCATGGGCTGGTCAAACAAATCAATTAAGAAACGTAATTGGGCTGGCCGGTCAAACAAATCAATTAAGAAACATAAATGGGCTGATTTCCTTTGCTTGAGCTGGGCCCTTCCAACAAATTTAAGGAAAGAATTGATGAATGATGTGTTAATACGTATTAACCCCTATTGAAAATTCAAAAGGGGACATCAATGTCTTGGGTTCGGTAATTATTAAAAAAAAATCAACACAAATTAAAGTTGAGAGGAAAGGATATATATATGTATGTATATGCTTTCGGCTTGTTTTAATAAAAATGTATTTAATTATAAAATCAGCCCAAAAAAACATACGAATTATAATTGGCACAAGTTAAGAATTCGAGTTTGAAAAAAAATATAAAATTAAACTCGTCAAAAATTCTTTCCCTATTAATTCGAGTGAGTAAATCTCAAGTCGGCTCCTAAACAAAAATGGAGTCAAAATCTTAAACCGATTTTTTCCAAACTAAAATTGGTTCCTTTTAAGAACTATGCAAGATTTGATCTCGTCCAAACGGGTACGTAGGTAGCTCGACATAAAGCAAAAAGCTCGTCGGGTTCAATCGTCAAATAAAAATTAAATCGGTTCGTTCAGAACTACGTATAGACTTGATACTCTTTTATGAGTTACGTAGGAAATTCGGTATAAAATTTTAAATACGCCGAATTCAGTCACCGGTTACAAATTAAATCAAATTTGTTCAAAATAAAAAGAACTACGTAAAGACTTGACGCCGTAATAACGGCTACGTAGGTAACCCGATATTAAATCTCAAAATATGTCGGGTACAGTCGCTAATCCCTAAATTCACTTTTAAAATGAAAATGGGGTTAAAATTAAATCTAAATTAAATACACATGATTTTCCGTGTAAGTGATAGCCGTTAAATCGAGAAACCCTTCCAAGAAGGTGTGCTCGATTTATTCGGATGATACACGAGAAAATCTCATGCATATGATAGTGTGATTTATGTTAGGGCTACCCTTCCGAGAAGGTGGGCCCCAATACGATCCAATGATGCATAAAAACCTTTAAGGGGTTAAAACACACAAACTCAAACACTCTGAACTACGTGAGGCTTGATTCTCTTCCAAGAGATACGTAGGCAACCCGCTAAAATTCGGGTGCAGCCCAAATCACCAAAAACACCAAAATCTTGGTATCGATGTGACTTCGAATCAAGAGGATAACCAAAAGGGGTCGAACTCAAATATTATAAATTAAATAAAATGTGTTGTACAATTATAACGCGCATTTTTGTTCAACATATTTTTGGCACGCCCAGTGGGACCCCTTTTTGCCTTTTCATCTCTTAGTTTTATTCGATACTAATATTTATCTATTTATTTTGGTTGCAAGGAAAATGGCACCAAGAGCGATTGTGAAGTTCAATGAGCTACCCGCGACTTTCCTCGTAGAGGGTGGTCGTTGGTTGAGGAAGAGATCTTTCAAGGTGCAGTTTGATGTGACCAGGAAGAGGGTAGGAACCAAATACCAACGACTATAAAGCCCGCCTCTACAACCTTACACGACCAAACGGACAACTTGGAGGCACAAGAAGGGGACTTGTGATTACCTGGATCACCAAGCTCTCGCGAGGTTGACGAACTCAAAGCAAACCAAGTTAGATCTATAACCAATTGTTGCAATCGACGAGCCACGCTTCGAGTCGATTGACTTTCTTTCAATTGTGTTTCACACAAACTGAAATTTTCATAAAAGAGACGTCTAATTACAATGGAGGAATCGGTCGTTCTAATATAGAAAACCTAGGACTGATTTTTAATGAAAATAATAAAGACTCGACCACAAGAACAAAACGCAGCAAGACTCGAAACAAAGAAACAATAAAGACTCGACCGATAAGGACTGATTCGAACTAAAATAGAACGAGGCAAAGACCCCAGGCCTCCTAAGAGGGTAGGAACCAAATACCAACGACTATAAAGCCCGCCTCTACAACCTTACACAACCAAGCGGACAACTTGGAGGCACAAGGAGGGGACTTGTGATTACCTGGATCACCAAGCTCTCACGAGGTTGACGAACTCAAAGCAAACCAAGTTAGATCTATAACCAATTTGCAATCGATGAACCACGCTTCGAATCGATTGACTTTCTCTCAATTTTGTTTCACACAAATTGAAATTTTCATAAAAGAGACGTCTCATTACAATGGAGGAATCAACCGTTCTAATATAGAAAACCTAGGACTGATTTTTAATGAAAATAATAAATATAATGAAAATTAAAATAAATCCCTAAATTCCCTAAAATAACTTAAGTAAATAAGGTCTCTAAAAATAGCAATAAAAAGAGTTCCAACAGTTTAGTAAATTCCCGTCTAAAACAGTGACAGCATCAAAGAATGTGATTTTCGGCCAAGCTCTAGGTCGAATATGGAAAAACCTTCAATAACAAAGTTGTAGATCTCTTCGTCCTCGTTCCGAAAAGGTATGGCACGATCCAATCCGATTAATATTGAATCCGTACGACTCATTTTACTGAGACGTCAAAAAGTTGTCAACTGTGCATGAACGAACCCAAAAACGAACGACTCAAGGTGGAGCCTTCTTCTTCCTCTTGAGGATGACGTCATTCTCACGAGCTTGAATCATAGGGCCATCCCCAAGTATAGGTGTGTCCGAAGGTGTCTTGGATGGTCCCGTATCACCTACCGAACAAAACACCAAGATTCCGAGTGCGCTTCACGGCTACGATAATTGCTTGATTGAAGTTGGATCCATTTTGTTATGTATCCTGACATGTTTATGAAAATTTCCTGTCTATATTTTAGTAGCATCCTGTCAAGATTTTTTTTCCCTTCCTGTCATGTTGATATTAATGCCTTGTCATAGTATTTTAATTTTCCTGTCATGTTGTATGTGGGTTCCAGTCAAGTGTCAAACACAATTTGGACCTTAATCTCCAACCAAACAGCTGCGTGTGTGTGTTTTGTGTTGTGCATGTGTGTGTTGAGAGAGGAATTGAAGAACAACAGTTAGTTAGAAAAGCAATATGAATCTCAATGTCAAATTTACATATCTTATAGCAAGAATGAAAAGGTGTTGCCAATAAAGTGAGAGAACTTGGACCTATCTGCTATTGGCTCTGAGAGCCAATAACTTATGCACCAAACTGAAATATAATGGGGAAAAAAAAATTACATCGACAGGTATTCTTATCGACATGACATGATGACAAAACAATTGCTGACAGGATGGTACTTACATGTCGACATGATATTTGTTTCACATGTCAGGATATATACTCACACGTTTTTGCAACCAAAATTTCTTTTTCCGAAATTATATTTTTTGAAAAAAAAACTCCGAATTTTAGTCCCTTTTCCGAATTTATTTTTTAATTTCCAAAAAATCTGTTTTTTTCCCATTTCCAGAAAATCTTATTAATTCTATAAAAAAAAATTCTTTTTTCGTTTTTATTTTACAAAATAGGAAAATCCAGGTTTTTTTTGTTTTTTATTTAGGCCGATTTGCAGAAATACACCAAATCGGTGTTCGGTTTGCAAAAGTATACCCATTTTCTGAGAATAGCAAAAATAGAATAGGTGGGTTATTTGTGCTAAAAAATAGGTAATTTGTGCTAAAAATAATGATTGATTTTACTTTTAAATTTAAATGTAAAAATCATTTAAAAGAGAATTATGAATTAAAGAAAAGTAAAAAAAATATTTAAAAAATAAAAATAAATTAAAATAATGCTTTTAATATTTTTTCCAGAAAATTAAAAATAATAAAACTAACCGGATGAAATTAAAGATATGTCGAAGTTAACAAAGTTATTTGTTTTCACTGACAGGATTCATGTTCATAGTGACAGAATAAATGCTTACTTTGACAGGATTGAAACTATAACCAGGAAAAGATTCACTAAAGATACGGTTTCATATCTTCAATATTATTAACCATATTTACAAAATGATTGTCAATATATGTTTTGAAACCATAATATTATAACATTGACAGGATGAATATCATTGTTGACAATGCTAATTGTGAACATTGGCAGGATGTGTTCAATAATCGGGGAGAGATTGAGTAAAGATTGGGATAGCACGCAACAAGCTAACAAGGCAGTTTCATCCATCAATGTGGCCCAAGAATCAAATATTTACAAACTTGATTCCGTGACAGTAGCTTCGTGTAAGTCACCTGAGAAACCTTCAATTGCAAGACCCTTTAGCACACCTCTGATTCCTGTATCCAAGTCAGCCGTTACTCCGGTCGTATCTCTAGTGCAAACACCACCAACTAATATCTCTGCTAAGAACAAATCCATATTTTGGTTATACATTAATAAAAATGTCCTACAGGAATCGACAAATCAATGATTCTTGTTCCCAGTTTATATGGGCAAATGTCATGATTCTGGTTCATGAATGAACACTGTGGATTAATCACTTAGACATGAATCATTGGCTCATCAGATAATTAATTGCACTACCAAGTGAACACGTAAAACCAAAACATAATTCAGGATTCAGAACATTAACATCATAGAAAGTCAAACCAAGAAACCTTAGCAAACATCAAGACAAATGATCCAATGGAGGATAACATAAAATTTTAGAAGTGGTTACATTTAATTCCACTACCAATCTTTTACTCATATTCTACAAAAACAGGCACAATTCAGTACACTAAAAAACATAACTACCTTCACTCATAACAATCTAATCATCATCGTTCGATCAAACAAAATAGAAGAAAATCAAGAAATGAAAGAGTTGAATCAAGAACTGATTCTCAAAACAAAACTCAGAACATCATCATTGTTCGATCAAACAAAATAGAATGAAAATCAAGAAATGGAAGAGTTGGATCACGAACTGATTCTTAAAACAAAATTCAAAGCACTTCTAGATCGTTATGGTTTTCATCAAGTAAATCAGAGGGCACCGCAAAATTTCAGAAGCAACGTCTTTAAGCATATCGGAAGGGCAAGGGCACCAACGAGTTACTGCAGTAGAAAGGGCAATGATTGCGCCGGAGTGTGAGAGCGGCGAGTCAGAGCCGGAGCCGGTGGCTGAGAGAGGCTAAGGTCGGAGAGTCGGGCTGCTCTTGGGGCCGGGGCACGGGTTAAGACGGTAGAAGAGGGCAACGATGCGTAGGGTAAGGGCGGTGTCGCGAACTGATTGCACCGGAGATTGAGATTGGGATTAACTTTTTTTTTTTGAAATTACATAAAAAAAATTATTATTTAATATAATTTAAAAATATAAGAAAAATGATAAATACCAAAAAATATTTAACCTTTTTTTTCCTGATTTTGTGGTGTGGTGGGTAGTTTTGATAATTAAATAAGGTATTTTTGCAAATTTTTAAATATTGATGTAATTGTTTTCAAACCTATGTATTTTTGCAAACCAAATATCAAAGTGGGGTATTTACTAGTAATTCCCCTTTTATTTATTTCACATTTTTTTTCTTTTGGGCACATTTGCAATTTTATTAGGCATTTTTGCAATTTTATTAGGCATTTTTGCAATAAAATTAGGCATTTTTGCAATAAAGTATAAAACAAGGCATATTTGCAAATGCCCTATGAATTTTGGGTATTTTTTGCTATTCTTCCTTTATTTATTTTATTCTTTAATTTCATTCTTAAGTAATAAGTATAATGTTTTATATAGTTTTTTTTAATAGTTAAATTTTGGTACTTTCTATATTGTAATTTTTAGCTTCTTAAAATACGGAGTATATATTAAAAGGTCAAATGACAAATAATATGAAATAGAGAGAGTATAGTAATGGAAAAAAATGTAATGTTTGTTTAAACATAAATGGTCGATGTAAACTATGTATATTACTTCTCTTTGAGGTTGTGTTTACGGTGCTAATAAATTATGCGGAGTAAAGCAAGCAATATAAAAATGTAGGACACATGATTTATGGTGAAAACCATTTAACTACACACAGGTAGTGCGGGATGAAAACCATAATCTCTATTTGCATTAGTCAGGATTTCGAATAAGTCTACTTCTTTTATTAATAAGGACGTCTAAGACTTCACCAACACAACTCGTAGTGTTGTGGACCGAAACTGATCCTTATAATAATTATAAGCAAATCTATCCCAACCCAAACCATGACAAACAATCGAAACAAATGAACATAAAACAAAAAAATAAAATCATACAAAGGTCGTCGCGCGTCCTAATTCCTTATTAGAACCTTCGCTTTATTGGACAACACACCAACGACAAGACCACCGTTTTCAAGCTCTCCACTTTTCTAGACATCTTTAAAGTTTTTTTTTTTTTTATGATTTTAGCACGAAAGAGGCTTACCTTTTAGATGGAATCGGAAATAAGATGCAACTTATAACCTTAAACAATCCTTTTTCTCTAAAGCAATAACCTCTTCAAACCTGAAAACAAACATTTTATCTCATAATAAAATATTTTTCCAATCAATTCATAAAATTACATTTCAAATGGACATTTTTCATCCATAAGAATTTCTTCCAAATCATGTCTTTATCTAACTTTCCAATAATATATACAGGGATATCTTGTGGAGCTCCTTAAAGATTTCGTCAATCTTCTCACCCCGTCACTAGACAGTAGCGTACCTTACTGCCTAGTGACAGGGACCCTGTCACATCCCTTACAGACTTTCTCTTGTGTCTTTTCCAGGTTGCACTAGACATTTCTAGACCAATTAATACTCAAAGTCCTCAAGGCCGACACCACTCTTTTTTCTCATGTGTCTTTTTCAATTTTAGCAAGATCACTTCTTCATACATTCTCTTAGGTTATAGTCCACATAATATATTATAGTTTACACAAACAAATATAATATATTACAGTTTGCTATCACCAAAAGTCTCAAGGTACTCTAACAGTCGAGTTCGACTTCAATCAAACCATCATTGACAAGACATATTTTATGGATCAACAATCCCCAATAAAGGTTAATCGTATATGACCAAAAATGAACCAAAGTATGTAGGGTGAGTCATATAATCTCATTTCATCAACCGCAATGCTACTGTTTCGATGGTGTTTGGCTTCGCTCTTCACCGATGTCTTCAGTTTTTTAGAAGTAGTTCTGCTTAAGTCGTCTCTTTTGTAGAGTTTGTTCTGCTTGTTTCATTGTGTCTCTTTCGGTTTGTATTGTACTGTATTGTATGTTTTAGGCAGTTTCCTCCTGCCGATTCGCCAGCCTCTCGAGAATCAGGCTCGTCTGATCTCGAATTTTTACTTAATAAAAAAAAATACGAGGGAAAAATATATTATAGACTGACCCGGGGGCGGAAAAAAATACAAAAAAAAAAACACAAAATTTTCCATATATGTAGTATTTTTAAGATAATATAAAATCTTTAAATGATATTTGAAACAAGAGTGCTATCTAGTTTAAGTAGTAAAGGAAATAAGGAAAGGGCATCAAAATCAAAAGGTCTTGGTTGTAATCTCAGCTCCTTCACTTTTTATTTGTTTTACTATATCATTAATTCTTCTTGATTTCTCTCTGTATTTGTTTTGTTTCTATCAACTATTTCATTAAAAAATGCCATATTTATGTTTAAATTATACATTTAACATTTTCTTTCAATATTGTTTTAAAAGTAATTCTTCGTGATTTTTTTCTATTTTTTTTGTTTCTCTTCTTTTTTTTTTACTCTCAACTATTTAAATACAAATTTTTTATAAAAAAATCACAATTTCAGTGTTTTTTCAATATTTTTTTAAAAAATATTCTTAATAAGTATACACCAAAAAAAATATTTCACGGAATTTTTTTAGCACCCCTGGTCGAGAATCCTGGCTCCGCCACTAGACTGACCCTAATTTTTTTTAATTATTTTTCCGTTTGTTTTGACATTAAGGGTTCGTATGGGACAGAGTTAATAAATTGACTAAAATTATAAACAGGGTAAAATTTATAAATTGTTGGTAAAAGTAGTTAATAATTTAAACAACAAGATAATCTCCGTATTAGGCGAAAAACAATTTATTTGTAAAAAGTGGAGTTTATTTGGTTTTTATTAGAGGTATTGTGGTACTTTCAAACCAAATAAGATAAAAAAGAAGGGGTAAAATAGTAATTATGGAATATAAACCACAAAATAAGCTTCAATCTGCAGCTTATTTTTAAACCTTTTTTTTAACTGGTTATAACTTATTTGTTGTTCTCATACACCCTTTAAATCCATTTTTTTTTAACAGCTAATAATTTCGCACTTTTTAACCGGTTTTTACCGGTGATATACACACCCTAAGTAGAGATGTTGTTATACAACCAAAGTCGCCAAACTAATTTTATATATACTCCGAATGATTTATGGATAAGAGTATGAGAAATTAATAACAAGTGTGATTATGACTCGACATATATATATTAGAGTTGGTTACTTCACTACTTAGCGTATATAGTTGGATTGGATGCACACCATACATACATCATACATGTAGCTTCTTGATACTTCCCGTGTTCGACTTGTAATTTTTCCACGTCGTGATCGATAGAGATAGTTAACTTCCACCGAATCGATAATTCAATATATATATTCTATTTAAACATAACAATTGCAGAGTCGGTGGAGTGGAGTATTCAAAGTTTATGGTGATCTAATTAATTATATATTAGATTCTAAAATATTTTACTTCATAGTGTATTTCTTACCGTTTCCGCTCTGAATCGTTTGGTTAAATGTAAGAATTTCAATTCACGGGAAATAGAATTCACATGAATTCTACTTATGAAAATATGTTTGTTTGCAAATAAATTCTCATGAATTCAATTACTGCATTTTGTTTGGTTGAACACGGATATTTGACATCAATTGGTTTTAAATTACTTTTATAACCTTTATATATAAATAAATTCATCTTATTAATATGGACAAATTAGATATTTTATTTATGAAAAGAATAAAATAAATAAAAGATTTGGAGAAGAAAAGGGAGAAGTAGATCTTACCCACCCCTCATGGTAAGTTGAACTTCTCCATTTTGTAAGAATTTCAATTCATGTGAATTCTAATTCATGTGTTTTTTAGTTTAAAAAAATTGTACCAAACACATGTATTGAAAACCAATTCCTAGGAATTTGTACTTCCCGGGAAGTGAAAGTTAAGTGTAACCAAACGATGCCTTAGCATGTATTCATATTTTTAAAAGAGTTAAAATTAAAATGATATAAAATGTCAACTTCTGTAAATTTAAAAAAATAATTTTATGAAGTCAAGTCTATTTTATAGTCTAAGAAATTATTTTAAACAATTATTTTATTTTATTTTTATAGTTTTTAGTTTCTTAAAAAAACATACTCCCTCCGTTAAGAAAAACGTGACGTTTTAGAAGTAAAATCTTGTTAAGAAAAACATGTCGTTTTAGGTATTTTGGTGTTCACTTTCTGAAATTACCCTTGTCATGATTATATATTTGTTAGTTGTAAGTAATAATTAGGGGTATAAGTGTATTTTTGTTTGATTTTATTTACTTTCTTAAAAAATGTGCAAATGTCTAAAACGACATGTTTTAATTAACAGAGGGAGTATATAGTAAAGTGAATGGAGGTTGTATTATGACATATATAGTAAAGTGAATGGAGGTAGGTAGTATTATGTAAAAGATGTAATTTTAAATATTTTTATATTTATTTTACACAGTAAAGTGAATGGAGGTAGTATTATGTAAAAGATTGTTAGTTAGTTGTTTTTAATGAAATAAAATGGAGAACTAAATATAAGATTTCATGTTAAAACTAATTGACGATAATAGAAGTAACTCATTGGTCGATCCACATACCAGTTTTGCATTATTCACACTGATCTTAACAACTATAATCTATTTTATAGTTCATTTTATTTTATGTGTACAAATCAATTAAAAAGTACCCACTTATTATATATATAAAAACAAGTTTTTCCTTATTTCACATCTTCACAAAAGGAAAAATGTAAATCGCTCACTCAAGTTGTGCACATTACACCATTAACTAAAGAAATTATTGCCCAATTAACCAACACAATTCAAGAAGCTAGCATTATTAGCACACTTTAATACTAACATTAATTCCCCAACTAAAACTGCAGTAGAGATTCTCCATTCCACTTTCATTTCATATGTGTAACTTCTATTTTGATAAATTATACTAACATTTTTACCAATCATCAAGAACTTCACATTTGGTTACTCACTAAAGTCATACTACCTCCGTCCAAAAATACATTGTCTTTACTATTCATGCACGCTTTTTTAAGAAGGTAAAAACTATATAAAATATTAACTTTTTTATTAATGTTTTTTAATAATTACAAACTTATTGATAATAAGTTTGTAATTATTAAAAAAAATTAATAAAAAAGTTAATATTTTATATAGTTTTTAACTCCTAAAAAAGCGTACATGAATAGTAAAAGTCCATGTATTTTTGGACGGAGGGAGTATTATACATCAATAACTAAAGGAATTATTACACAACACAAGAAGCATTGCCATCAAACTTTATATAGTATACAATATCAATTCTCCCACTAAAACATTAATAAAGATCCTTCTGCCCACTTTAATCTCATTACTCGTGTAACTATATTATTTCGATAAACTATAACAATATTTTTCACCAATAAGAGCGAATGAAATAGTAAAAGTGGACTAGAAGATCTTCACCGCGAACTCCCAAACAAGGGGTCCAAAAAAAAAGGGGTGGGAAATTACCATCAAGCCCTTGCATAGGACAAGTAAGGGAGAGGAAGAGGTGGTGGTGGAGCTTTTGATTTGAACTTCAAGGAGTCAGGAGTGACCTGCAAGAAGAGGTAGTTGCCAGCAAAGAGGTCACCAAAGTGGTTCTGGCTCTCCTTCAACCTCCTCACAACCTTGGACCAAGCCCCAACAAGGTTCCCTCTCCTAACCCTCTTGAAGAACCTCCTTAGCTTTGGGACTCTGAACCTCCACCTCCTCCTAACCCTAAACCTGCTCCTCCTTGGCCTTTCTTGGTGCTGGATTTGCTTCACTGTTTGCCTCTCTTCATCATCATACAGGGTGGGGTCCTTCTTAAGCTTCTGGTATGAGGGCCTTGAGATTTTGTACATCTTTGTGACTTATTTTTGGGGGTGGGAGAGGGGAAAATAAGGGTTACCCAGATGAGATTTTGGGGAGAAAATAAATGGGTATTGCTTAGTTTTCCGTTTACATTATAGAAGATCATTCAATTTTTGCATGTGTATAGTAGTAGTCATAAAGGCTTTGGTTGGGGAGTTATTAGTGCTTATTTGCTTAGAGTGCTGAATCTGTTGGTAGGTTTGCATTCAATGTATTAGATGAGTGTGGGGGTGGCATTGGTTGTGACATTGGGTAGCCTTATCTTGTGTGGGTCACCTATCTGGCTATCTGGCCGACCTGTATAACCCGATTGAAAGAGACGAAGAAAGGTGGAAGTTTTATAGTTTCAAGCAAACGGTCCGAGATGAACTTTTTATATATATATAAAGTAAGAATTTGATAACAGACAGGTATGGTTCTCGAGATGAACTTATTACTAATAAGTACTGTACGTAGTATTAAATTATGAAAAAAATTAATTAAAATAAATAAGGTTTTATATAGTTTTTAGCTCCTAAAACTAGGTGTCCAAAGTGAAAACATCGTTTATTTCCGATCGGAGGGAGTATTGATCTACATATTGGCATTAGCTATACAATTTTTAACATATAGTTTTCAAACAAGTCAAGGTGCCTTGCCTATTTAGAATGGGCATTAGGGTTATTTATGAACATATATGGTTGATAAAAGAGTAGGTATTAGGTTTTGTCTTCTTTAGGTGAATTATTTGAGAAGACATATTAAAATTAGAGGTGGAGGTAGTAATATGTATAATGTACGGATTGAAATGGGGATGGCGACCAATCAATTGTTTTTGCAATTAAAGTGATAATGTAGCATGCAAGTTACAAGCTACCTAACCATTTGGTGACTCATAATATGGCTGTATCCGAAAGCATTGTCACTGATAGTGTAATTTGTGCAATGACTTGAATGAGACTTAACAAAGCCAATAAAGCAACAAGTGTTGTGGGTAAAACCTAATTCGCCACTCTATATAAGGACCAAACTCTTTTATGACGATTATTCCCTATAGTACGAAATGGGCTAACGACTTCTTGGTCGTTGGCATCAAAGCACCTCCATATGAGGTGGGCGAACCAAGGATTTACTACTATGGGGAAAACAATGTACTACGCATTCTTAAGTAGGTCTCTGTTTCGTGTACGTATTCACATCTTTTGAGAGATCAACCACGACGCCAACACGATCGTTTGGGTTCCTCCACTCAGTCAGCCCATAGCTCCTTCTGTCTCTCCTTTACGACACTGAGCTTGGTATCCTCATTCTCAAGGATGCACTCAGATAGTAGTTCAGCAGAGTCTGATCTCATCTGAATTCTTTCCTTGTGAAAAAAATTGGTCCACTAACACCTAGAGTAGGTAATGGAGAGTAGATGAGGCCATTATTCATGGGGGGGGGGGGGGGGGGGGGCTATAAGCAATATACTGAAAGGTTTCTACTGCATTATTTACAAAACAGTGAAGTTGAAAACTAATGTTAATACTCTTTTAATTTTGTTGAGAAAAGGGTGTGAATCCTTTAACCCGTTTATGTCAAACTTTTCAAAAATTGTCCATTTAAATCTAGTAATTATTTGAGAAAATATATTTTTCATCGTAGCAATTGTGGATCTCATATCTATCTAGTATCTACACTCTACAGGTGGAGGAAGAAAGCAATAGATTGCAACGTGAAGATTAATCAAAATCACGTTTATTCTTGTGACGTATACCAACCATACATGAATAAACTTGCCGTCCATTAACTCTTTCCATTAAACTAAATAGATGGCTAATAGTTTTATTACATTGCAGGAAATAATATAAATTTTACATTAGTTGTAATCAATGGAACACATTTTTAATAAATAGTATAAAATAATCGCCAACTTTTTTTTGGCCATAATGAAAAGGGTTCAACCAAAATAACTAAAATTTGGTGTATTATGTTATTATTCGCCACCTTGAGGTATAACCCCTACCCAATAGTTTTAATATAAACAACTCAACCAAAGATCCCAACCTTATTAGAAGGGTGGATCCCAACCAAAGATCCCAACCTTAGAGCAAGCCCAACAACTTATCTAAAAATTCTCTATTATGGAGAGAAAAATATCAAAATATCTATAATTTTTATACTCTAACCCCAACAACTTCTCTATTTTACATATTTATACATTTATTATGCACTATAATAAATGTATAAATTCATAATTTAATAAATAAAATTACAATAAATTAATTAAATCAATATGTAACAACCAATGAATAAATGGGTAGACATGAAAATGAGTGAATGCATTTAATTTCACAGATTTTAAGTATTCCTCTAAATTTAGAGATTTTTTTTCTATTTCCTCCCATTTATCTGTTTTAGAGATGGTTTTACAAAAGCTGTTGGAGTTAAAAAAAACCTATATTTTCTCTAAAATTGCCTATTTTCTCTATTTTACATAAGTTGTTGGGGATGCTCTTGTAACAAAAAACAATAGCATTCTATACTCGCAAGCTCGGAGCGTGTTTGGCCATGTTTTTGAGATAGTTTTAGCTCGTGAAGCAACATTTGAACTTGCAGGCGAGTACGTTTAGCCTTTTCCAAAGTAGTGTTTTGTCGCCACTTAACATGCCCATAATACGTAAGCTTTTCCATGGTACAGATAACAACATTATACATCAAGCGAGAGCATCAAAGATTCAAACACAAGGTTGATATATATATTCAGCCTAAAACTTCATTACTTGCAATCTTCAATCACGCAGCACTCTTGACAAGAATGTACAAGGGTTTCTATCTCACGCGGATTCTAGTTTTAAGCAAAAGACGAGACATGTATGTACAGAGCACAAAAAGATGTACACTTTGAACCTTTATCGACTAACAGGGCAAAGATAATTCATATGTTTGAAAAAAAAAACGTTAAGAGCCAATCTGACTTACAAACAACCAAAGAATTATGATAGGAAATATTGGTATAACCTTGAGGAGGAAGATGGTTAGTAGAGCCTTATCCGGGTCTCAATCTGTCTCCGGCAAATTGGGCATATCTCAAGGTCTTGCCCACAATCACAACACGTCTGCCAAAGAGAAGAGAGCAAGAAAAATGAGTGTATTGCAATTGAGCTTTACGAAAAAAAGAAAGAATTGATTCAGAAGTTTCATTTGTAAGATTTACCTGGTGTCCACAGCCGAAGGCCATATCCTTATTATTTGAAAGGCAAATGGGGCATAACTGTTTATACGATTAAACAGAAAAGGCAAGATTAGTATCACTACAACAATTCGAGTTCACCTTGCAGCAAAATTCAAGGCAGCTTTTCTAATAAAAAACATTGAAACAAAACATATAACAAATGTGTACTTGGATGCACTGGCAGGTCCCTAGAAAATAAATAGCTGTATATGGGTGGGGTTATAAGCTGTAGTGCGACAACTGCCGAGTGAGGGACTGATATTCTTATTACAATTGGCCAAAACTGAGGTTTCTCGGGTGAACTGAAAATTTCTAGTGTTGGTTACTGTCAACTTCCAATTCCCTACCTCAAGAACTGAGGAGTTGGGATATAATCCAAACAATTAGATTAGAATCAGGGACAGGAAGCAATTCATTGGCATTATGAAAATAAAAGCCTTTTGTATTCTCAACATCATTTCTTTCTAGGCTCTACATCAAAGAGCTTCATAGTAGTAATATGCTTTCTTCTTTTGGTTCTCACCTCTCAGAAAAGCCAAGTACCTTTGGATAAAAATGTTATTACTAGTAAATAATTTATCGTAAAACTACATCTGAGAATTGGTGCAGAACTCTTGAAAAGGTAATTGATAATGAAAAATTATGTTGTTAAGTATATTTATCCCAGTAAAACAATTTTAAGAAAAGGCAAATGCAAGGAGAGACTATGAAGAAAACAATGAATGATTAGATCAATGCAGAACAGTAAAGATAAATTACCTGGTGCTCATAAGTTGACGAACTTGGAGCAGGCGGAGCTGTTACAGGTTCAGGGTTATGATGATAAGGTAATGAGCTCTGCTGATAATCCTGATAACTTGGTGTGCTTGAAAAGCTAGGTGTGCTTGAAAAGCTGGGTGTGCTAGAATAGCTAGGTGTGCTTGAAAAGCTGGGTTTGCTTGAATAGCTAGGTGTAGCTGAAAAGCTTGGGGGGCGTGAGGTTTTGAAAGATGGTGCACCGTACACTGGCGGGGGAAGTGCCACCCTCGCATTGGAGTTTCCTCTACGCCTACTGCACTCAATTAGAATGGTAAAATAAGTGGCGGGCAAAACTTGTATTATTAGTGGCCAGTGCACACGATTTATTAAAGAATAAGCAAACTTCCAACTCGTCCCTTACCCCAATATATTGAGCTCTAAAGTGGCTTTGTACTGGGATGGAATTTCCATCAATGCATTGAGAGCAAACTCTGTCTCTTTCCGTGTTGGACTGACATTCTTTGACATGATTTGAGTGAAATTCACAAACTAAAGAAACAAAAAACACAAGAGTCTCCATTATCACTTTAACAACAGTAAGGTTAAATGAAGGTAGATCTGTTTGACTCATTAAAAAATGCAATATGAGGATATCTTACCTGGAAATTATCAAAGTCACGTGCAGGGATATTGTCATCAAATTCTTTCATCGTGTCCCATGGCCCATCACCAACTCCAACTAACACAATTGAAAGAGGATATTTGCTGATAAAAAGAGATAAAGACATCAAGTTGGGCTTTGACAACTAACTGCACACAAACTAAGCAAAAGCAACAACCACTTTACCTTGCCTCCACTATTGCATCAACAGTCCGCTGCTCCTGGGGACTTAGATGCCCACCTTCAGTATCAACACTTCTGGTGACCTGTGAGCTATTTTATTAAAACCAAACTCAAGATAATCTCTCCAAAGTAAAGTTCAGATCACTATCATTTCATTCAGAAAAAAGAATATGGTTTAGCATGGCATATAACAGAGAAGAATCCATCCAATTATATCAAATTCACATAAACCCAACTACATCCAGGATGATCACCATCCAAAATGAAAAGATCCATTAAAACCAACCTTACGTAACCCAGCTACACCCAGGATGATCACCATCCAGAATGCAAAGATCCATTAAAAATTGTAACCTGTAAGAAGAAGTGGTCCTATCACAACCAGATTTTAGCCAAACCCAACTACGTCCAGAATGAGAAAATCCCTATGATTTGCTAGAAATCTTGGGAACTTGGATTCAATGCCATTTTCAGATGAAACTCATTCTTTTTCAATTCTAGAGGCAACCCCTTGCATGTGAGTAAAGTTTAATTAAGTGGTTTTGAAATAAATATGATTACTTTTTTATATAAAATTCCCATTTATGTTCATCATTCAATCGGCCCAGAAAGAAATAGAGGCTTAGGATATTCATCTCTGGTTAATGTGAAACAGCATCTAGTCTAGTCACTAAACACTAAACAGAGTCACAATTGTTTGAGAAAGGTAGAACTGTGGCCTTTATTTCAGTAAAACAGTGTCACAATGATTTGAGAAAGGTAGAATTGTTACTATGATTCACTGATCATGTCATCTTAACTCGGGCTATGGTTTATGATAGTTATGACTTGTGATGGGGATATGGCAGTCCCAAGGACCTTTTATACCAAAAAAAAAAGCAAGAAAGTAACTACCGCTATCTAACAAGGAACTACCTGGCCATCAGCAATAATTAACAGGACATGGTACTGACCACCGTTCTGCTCCACAACACTCATGGCCATCTCAATTATTGGGGCAAATGATGTAGGTCCTGTGAGAAGATGATGCTTAAAATTAATTATTGTGCTACTAAAATAACCCTAAAGGAAAACATGAAGCAACTGAGTAACAAATTAGGAACCTGCAAGCCGTAACTGAGGGACGATCTCCCTGTAACGACCCAAAACTTCCTCAAAGCCATTGCAATGTCTTTCATCAGGGTAGAAACTGAAGACATCCTGGTCATGAGTAGATGCTGCCAGGAGGATCAAGACTATCAATTTCAGCTCAAAATATGGAAGTCCATCATCAGTATTAAAAAATTAAAGACATGCATGTCATACATACCGTCTCCAAATCCATAACAAGGGATCAAATTATCCTCATCAAAAGCCGCTAATGTCTTCCCTATAATAGATATCGCTTGCTCATAAGGATTAAAAGCTTCCCCAATGTGATGCAAGCTCTTTCTATTAAATGACTTGGCACCTATTACCAAATTACAGGTTAAAATATGATCAAGTATGACATCAAAACACAAGAAAAAAGATACCAACACCCACCTGTCCACTCATTGCTCTTTGTAAAATCGATCCCAATGATGAGATTAGAAGACTCAAGACCTGCCCGTGCAAGTTCAGCAGTCACCTAAAAGGATACAAAAGTCTTTTCCTTTAGTACAATATCCAAGCAAAACATGCACATAACGTTTAAGATTAACATACAAAACAATGATTTTGCACTATCAAGAAGCAAAAAATTCACAAACAGAGTATACTCGCTCAAGAAACAAACTATACGGAGTTAATGGACAATTCATGGCTGATTGCACATAGCAGAAGCTTGATATGAGAAAACGTCCCAATCAAGCAGCAAGAAAATGAGATTATCACTTGCAGATTTCCTTTACCTGTGTTCCTCAATCATAACCTTGATTAACATACCAATAACTCAGATTATATATCAACTTTATAAGCTAAATTATACCAGAACCTCCAAGTTTACCTGCTCTAAAGATGTATAATTATCGGAAATCAAGGAATATCGTCTATCAAACTTCTTCTTGGGCTGATGAGGGTGACTCGCATGGCTTGGTGGCGGCTGCAGTGTCGGCACATTATACTGACCCTCTGGCGCATAATAAGGCTGAGCGTATTGTGGATTTTCATAAGTCGGTTGAGAGTAACCTTGTTCACTCCATGTCGGAGAACTCGAGCCAAACGAGTTAGATTGTCGCCAGTGCGTCTCTCTGGGAGTGGAACTGCCTCCGCCCATTTATTAATCAACAATCTGTGCAGAGACGTCAAAGGATGATCAAACAATTTGATTTTCTGAACAACAGATAACGTACTCCTTCCAATCTGTGAATCACTGAATCAAAACCCCGCCGACAAGCAGAAATCCGAAAAATCCAATTCAAAACCTAAAATCAGATTCAGAACTGCAGCTGCAAATCGAAACCTCGGTCGAAGCAATCGAGAAGCCCTAAAAAACTGCCTAATTGATAGATTTGCTCAAAGAAACCTCAAATCCGAACACGGAAGCTGAATCTAAGAACGAAGGTAGATATATAGTTTAGCGTGCAAATGAAAACAGATGTTTCTAGGAAGCCGTAATCGAAGAACTTAGACCAAAATTACCAATGGCGGCTGAAGACGACCGAATTGACTTCTAGAACGCAAATGAAAGATCTGGGAACTCCGAACGAGTTGAAGATTCAACCAGGCGACGATTTCTGGTTGGCTGTTAGGTGGAGGGAGGATCAATCCTATCACGATCAATTACTTGGGGATTAAATATGATTTTCGTGGAAGGAAAAACACTTTTTAAACGGAGAAAAGTTTGCGTGCTTTTCATCAGTTTCATTATTTGCGGATATTAAATTAAATATTTGATAAATTGCACAAACTTATCCATAGTATAATATTTTCAGGAAATCATCCATCCATATAAATTAATTAATAAATTACACGATTCTGTTAAATCTTCAAATTTTTATTTCAAAGAATCACAGCTCCTGCTATCAGCAGTAATTCTTTTAACTTCAATGTTAAGGAAACTATATTCTTTCAATGCAATAATCTAATGTTAATTACTTTCTCCGTCTCAAAAAAACTTATTATTTGATTTTTTGATCCCTTTTTTAATAAGATAAAAAAATATAAAATATTGATTTTAAAAATATTTTAAAAAATAATTTTATAGATATTTATATTAAGTATAAAATTATTTTTAAAAAAATAATAAAATAGTTGATATTTTAAATAATTTGTTTTGTTTTGTTTCGCTTTGTTGAGCGCATTTGCCTGTATGTTTGCACCTTCTTTGTATTTTTTGTTTGTATTATGACGGTTTTCTGTCTGCCGACTTGTCGGCCATCGAGGTTCAGATATGTCTGGTCTTTTCAACAACAAAAAAAAAAAAAGATATGTCTGGTCTCGAATTTTTACCTAATCAAAAAAAAAACTCACTTTACTAGTGAAACGATGATTTAACCTTGTTAGAGTAAATAATTTAGAAGTGAAATTGTGTGATTTTACAATTGATGAATTATTTTAAGAAAAGTGGTGATTTTATGTAAATTATTGTAAAATGTTATTGCTTGGTGGGCTGCAGTGTGAGAGGGCAGAGGAAGGTGATGAGGAGGCACATGGAAGTTTCTTGGTTGTCCTTTTTTTTTTTTTGGCGTAAAGCTAATTGGTTGCTTCATCAATGAAACTTGGTCAATAGACTTAACAATATCAATGATTATCCATTAAAAAAATATTAGTTTTAAAATGTGAGGGGAAACAAAAAGAAACACACCTGCTTGATGCGTATCTTTACGGTACAAGCAACCCAGTAACTAAACCGGGTTACGTAATTTTCGGAGTGGGATTCCAAAAGGTTCAATCTATAAAGTTAGTTTTACTAACTTTTTAACTATAAAAATAAAAAAAAAAATTGCAAAATAGGCACTTTATTTGGACTTATTTGCAAAATAGTCGCGGTTTTGGACAATTTAGCAAAATGCCCACTATATAACCCTAATATCTCTATCCTGCTCTTCCCCTCTCTTTCCAGATTAATTTCTCGCCTCCTCTCCTCTCTTTCCAGATTTTTCGAGACCGTCATCGTCCGAATTGGAGTTCCTTCTTCGACAGATCTGAGATTGCGCCGGATTGGAGGTCTCGATCTATGGCAGCGAAGCCAGACAGTGCGGTCTCTCTTCCTCATCCGGCGAGATTCGGCGAAATCCGGCGCGAATTTGACAGATCCGGCGAGATTCCGGATCGTTCCTCCGCTGTCTCTTCAACTCCGATCGAGGATTGCGGTGTGTTGGTCTTCCTCCGATCGTCTTCCTCCAGATATGAAGTGGCTCGAGCGAGCGAGTCTAGATCTGAAGTGGCTCGAGCGAGCGAGTCCGAGCGAGGTCGAGCGAGGCGGCGGTCCGAGCGAGGTCGAGGGAGGTGGCGGCGCGAGCGAGCGAGGCGGTGACCGGAGCTAGATCTCCTCCGAAGTCCGAACGCTGTGTTCGTGGATTTCACAAGATAGAAGATGTAGTTTTTATTAAATTACAAAACTGACCCTATAAATATGGAAGTTATAAAAAACATCTATATTTTATTATAAAAATCACCCTATGAATATGAGAAAGTAAAAAAAAACTATAAAATATGTGATTAATAAATATGAGAAAGTAAAAAGATCTCGAAATCGATTCATGTCTCCGGCTTCAGATCTCGAAATCGATCCATGAGCAGCGTCGAGGGAACAATTGTCATCGTCCAAATAATAATAATAATAATAATAATAATAATAATAATAAGAATAATAATAAAATGTTGTGCAAATATAACATTTTGCACAACAAAATGTTATATTTGCACATCGTACTCTTATATTTGCACGACAAAATGTAAAAAAATAATAATAATAAAAAAAACTAGACTTGGGTCATATTTGCACAACTTACGGTTTAATTTGCACAACGTACTCTTATATTTGCACGACAAAATGTTTAAAAAAAACAAAAAAAGACTAGACTTGGGTCATATTTGCTCAACATACGGTTATATTTGCACATCGTACTCTAATATTTGCACGAAAAAATGGTAAAAAAATTATTTCTCTTATTTTTGCTCAACAACATCTTATTTTTGCTCAACTATTTGTTATTTTTTGCACAACCATCGAACCTTGTGAATTTATTCTCAACATGATCTTATTTTATCTCAATATAATTTCATACTTTCTCAATAAATTATTGCTCAACATGCTCTTATTTTTTCTCATCAATATTTTATTTTTGCACAACATTCGAGACTTGTGAAATTGTGTCTCAACATGCTCTTATTTTTGCTCAACTATATGTTATTTTTGCACGACTCTGTTTTAAAAGTTGCATGACTCTGTTTTAAGAGTTGCACGACTCTGTTTAAGAGTTGCATGACTCTTGTTGTAAGAGTTGCACGACTCTCTTGCAAGATTTGCACGACTCTGATTTAAGAGTTGCACGACTCTGTTGTAAGAGTTGCACGACTCTGTTTTAAGAGTTGCACACGACAATCGAGACTTGTGAATTTATTCTCAACATGATCTTATTTTATCTCGATATAATTTCATACTTTCTCAATAAACTGTAAGCGATCCATAATCTATATTTTTTTATTTCTTTAACATTTTATCATGCAAATATAAGAGTATGTTATAACTGTATGTTGTGCTTGTGCAAATATAACATTTTTTTAATTTTATTTTACATTTTATTGTGCAAATATAACATTTTGTTGTGTAAAAATAAAAATAAAAATATAGATTAGGGATCACATAATAAAATATAGATATTTTTTTAATTTCCCCTATTTTTAGAGTGATTTTTGTAATAAAATATAGATTTTTTTTGTAATTCCCATATTTACGGGGTCAATTTTGTAATTAAACCAAAACTTCACCCTCAACCCCCGTCCCCGAATGAAATCTGCCGGCCTCCGCCGAATGTTCGCTCCCCTCCAGATCCGGCGGCTTCCGCCGCTCGCTCGCCCCCGATCTGGAATCAAATCCGGCGGCCTCCGCCGCTATCTCCCTCCCTCGCTCGCTCGATCCCTCGATCTCGCAACCAGACAGCGACTCCGGTCTCCTCCGCTCCCTCGCTCAGCCGCTTGCTCCGTCGATCTCGCCAGCAGACAGCGGCTCCGGCCTCCGGCGCTCGCTCGCTCAGCCGCTCGCTCCCTCGATTTCGCGCACCAGACATCGGATCTGGCACCACGCTCCTTCATCTGGCACCACGCTCCTTCGATCTCGCTCGATTTCTCCTCTATAGATCCATCGAGATCGAGATCTCGCCGCCATAGATCGAGATCGCCACCAAACAGCGGAGCAACGAGGAGGTGATCGGCGGCGGAGATGGAGGAAGATGGAAGATCCCCGATTCCAATTGAAGCTCCTGTTGAGCGAACGGAGGAGACAGTTTTCAATTTGATTGAATTAGGAAGAAAGATTAGTATATATTGTGACTATTTTGCTAAATTGTCCCAAAACGCAGCTATTTCACAAAATAGGACGGATTTCGTGGCCATTTCGCAAAATGCCCCTAAAAATATTTGATATATACTCAGCATCTCTAACAGTTTCTCCGGTTTACATATTTTGGAGTTTTTAGAGAATTTTAAGATATTTTTTAGTTTAGATTTTTCAAAATAGAAAAGCAGCGGAAAAAAAAAATAAAGAAGATTTTCCAAATTTGTAGTATTTTTTAAACTAAATAATTCTCCAAATTTTCAAAATGGAGAAGCCGTTGGAGTTAAAAATCGAAATAATTTAAAAAATATGTATTTTGTTTCCCTATTTTGAGAAAATTTTAGGGAGGTTGGAGAGGTCTAAGTAGTTATAATTTTTTTTTATATATAAGTTAAAAATTATATAAAATAATAATTTTATAATTTTTTTAACTGAAAACAATTTTTAAAAAATTGTTATTTTAACTCTTATCTGATCAGATGGGTATGATTTTCTAAACGATTATATAGAGATGATTTTTCAACTCAATGGTATAAATTTAGATTGATACGGGAAAAAATCAAGCTAAAACTTATATATCGATTTACGGAGAAAAATCTCCATTTATTAGATAATAAATCTATTTTATAAAATAAAATTGTTCATATAAGAATTTTACTGTAAGGTTACTAGAATTTCGATCCAGCCTAAGAAGTACGTAGCAATTATGTTATGTTTAAAATCCATAGATAAAGGCTTCGTCAACTTATATTTTGATATTTATTTTTGCTTTGTAAATTCAACAAATACTGCCTTTGTTCATTACTACCTCCGTTCCACAATACATGTCCTTTTACTTTTCAGCACGTTTTTTAAGGAGCGAAAAGCTCTATAAAATATATTTTTTTTAATTAATTTTTTAATATAATTTGATACTTGTTACTAATAAGTATCAAATTATATAAAAAAATTAATTAAAAAAATAATATTTTATAGAGTTTTCCGCTCCTTAAAAAACGTGCTGAAAACCAAAAGACAATGTATTATGGAACGGAGGGAGTAATTTTTTATTTTTTGATTAGGTAAGGATTCGAGTTCAGATATATCCGAAACTCGATGTGTCTTTGTTCATTAATAAGTGTTTTTTCACTTTTTGACACATTTTTTAAAGAACGGAAAATTACACTCCGTATAAAATATTAACTTTTTTATTAACTTATTTATATAATTTTATAGTTATTAGTTTTTAAAGAACGGAAAATTATACTCCGTATAAAATATTAACTTATTTATATAATTTATATAATTTTATAGTTATTAGTTATAAGTTTAATATTATTTAAAAAAAAAGTTATATTATATCCAGTTTTTAGTTCTGTAAAAAACATGTTGATCTTATTAAGTGAACGAGAGTAATACTTTTATTAATCTAAAACAACCATTTCATTTAAGCAAGAGATGTGATATGTCTACTTGTCGATCTGTCCAAAGTGTTTGTGTACCAAATTGTCGTCTATAAGTCTTTAAATAATACTTCATGGATGGAATTTTCATGTCAACCCCAATTTGTTGCTGTGGGGTCGATCACTTAATTCACATTGATCCAATGACTCGTCGTTTTTAATTGCAAATTGCCAAATGGGGAGATACTGCATTGCTCCTTTCCATGTGTATGCAAAATCTTGTAAGTTGCAACTCATAATATAGATTCAATCTCTTTGGTTGGACCTCTTCACTGGTAGTAACTTCAGTAGCTTCGATTAGGGGTGGACATATTCGAGTATCCGACACAAACCGGATAATTGTATCGGATACTCGAAACCGTTTAATCGTGTCACACGAATGTATTAATATAGTTTAGCACTTGTACGTTTTTTTTTATGATGAGAAACCCACCTTCGGTGACAATCCTCGGGCACGTGACCCAGCCGGCAGCCGACATCGACCCACTAGAAGGGAGTAAGACAAACCTTAGATTTTCACCCAAGAAAAGAGGCGAGGGTAGAGATCGAATCCGAGACCTTCTGACTTCCCCCCTTGCCCCCCCCCCCCCACCAGTGAGCCACCCCGACTGGGGCCACTTGTACGGTTTAGGTGATGTCTATATGAACAACATTTATATTCGAAAAATAGATATACCTTATTACCAAATGTGACAGTATGTAGAAAAGAAAAAAACAGGAAAAATGTGTACTGTTGTATTGAATTGATCATCTCAATTACAAGTAGTGATGAGCTATTTATACAAGTGTGTTTTCAGCTTTGGGCACACGCTAAGCGGTTGTAACAACCATGAAATAGAATTGGTAAAATCAAAACAATTAACCCCAATAGATCCCCTTAAGCTGGAGGATGATAGATCCCCAGCTTGAAAAGAATAAAGTTTTGTTGGGGGGGGGGGGGGGGGGGAAGGCAAAACTTTGGTGAGGATATCGATCAACTGCTCAGAAGAAGTCACAAAGGACAGGCTGAGAAGGCCTTCCATGACCTTGTCACGAGTAAAGTGGTAATCCACTTCAATGTGCTTGGTACGCTCATGAAAAAACGGATTGGTTGCAATTTGTAAGGTCGACCAATTGTCACAGAACAGTGTAACATGTTGAATTGGAGAAGCATTGAAATCCTGGAAGAGACAAACAAGCCATGTGATCTCTGTTGCAACATTTGCCATTGCCCTATACTCAACTTCTGAAGAGCTTCGAGAAACAACAGATTGTTTCTTGGATTTCCAACTAATGGGTGAATAACCAAGAAACACAATGTAACCGGTGACTGATCTCCAAGTCACAGGGCAAGCAGCCCAATCCGAGTCCGAGAATGCCTTAAGAATAGGAGACGAGCACCCATTAAGTAAGATGCCTTGACCAACAGTGCCTTGAACATAACTCAGAGTGTGCAATAAAGCATCAAGATGAGAAGAGTGAGGCTTTTGCATGAACTGACTAAGAGTTTGGACTGCATAGCAGAGATCAGGTCGTGTGTTTGTCAAAACATTGAGCTTACCAACCAAAGCTCTATAACTGGTAGGATCCTCCAGGAGCTGGCCAACAATATCATTGAGCTTTAGATGAAGAGGTAAGGGTGTAACAGATGGTTTAGTCTGATCAGATAGACCTAAGTCTAGAAGAAGCTCCTTTGTAAACTTTGATTGAGTGACAGCAAAACCATCAGGAAGAGAGGTGACTTCCATTCCCAGAAAATAGTTGAGATGGCCAATATCTTTAATGTTGAAAGTGGTATGCAGGAAGCCTTAGAGAAACGCAATTTCTGTGTCACTGTTACCCGTGATCAATATGTCGTCCACATACACTGCAAGGATGGTAATACTGGAGGCACAATTCTTAATAAAACCAGAATAATCATCCTTGGACTGCACATACTTGAGGGATTGAAGAGTAGTGGTTAGTTTATGGAACCATTGTCTGGAAGCTTGTTTAAGACCATACAAGCTTTTCTTGAGTTGGTAGACATGATGATTAGGATTGGGAACACCCTCGGGCATCAACATATAAACTTCTTCATGAAGATCACCATGAAAGAATGCATTGTTGACCTCTAATTGGTAAACATGCCACTTCTTTGATGCAGCAACAACAATGAGAGTCCGGATGGTAGTCATTTTAACAACAGGAGAAAAAGTCTCATGGAAATCAATGCCTTCATTTTGAGTGAAACTCTTAGCCACCAACCGAGCCTTATATCTCTCCAAACTACCATCAGACTTGAGCTTAACTTTAAACACCCAACGACATCCAATGGGAGTTTTACCAGGTGGTAATGGAACAATGTTCCAAGTAGCATTAGCAGTCAAATCATCAATTTCCTTATTTATAGCATAAATCCAATTAGGATCAATATAGGCTTGTTTGTAAGTGGAGGGTTTAGTAAAAGAAGAAATATGGCTAAGAAAAGCAAAATGAGAATCAGGCAAAGAAGAAGAAGTAACCACATTGATCAAGGCAATAGAGGTAGGTCCTAGATTGCAAACAAAATCCTTAAGATAAGCAGGAGGTTGGTGAGTCCTTGAAGACTTCCTGATAGGAAGAATGAGAGATGATGATGGAGCTTCAGTAGGAGGAAGAGGATCAGCTGGAGGTTCAATTGGAGAGGGGGTGATGATGGGAGTGAAAATGAGATCAAAGTCCACATCAAAGATAGTAAAACGAGATTCATGAAAAATAATGTCTCTGGTATGATGAATGTGCTTTGTTTGAAGATCAAGTGCTTTATAACTTTTTTTGCCAAAGGAATACCCAATGAAAACACAGGGTTTGGATCTAGGTGAAAACTTATCAGTGGTATGAGGATATGTAGAAACAAAACAAAGGCAATCAAAAGTCTTAAGAAGATGGTAATCAGGTTCTTTGTGAAAAAGAAGGAAGTAGGGAGATTGAAAATTCAGAGAGGGTAAAGGTGTTCTGTTGATAAGGTAAGTGGCAGCAAGTATGCAATCTCCCCAATAGGATAAAGGTAAGTTGGATTGGAACCGAAGAGCACGAGCAACCTCCAAGAGGTGCCTATGTTTCCTCTCTACAATGCCATTCTATTGGGGAGTATAAGGACAACTGGTTTGATGGATTATTCCTTTGGAAGAAAAAAATTGTGAAGCACTTGATCCACATAACTCAACAACATTATCAGAACAGATGACTTTGATTTTAGTGTTGAATTGAGTGACAACTAACTCATGAAAGGTAGAAAGAATGGACAAAGCACTGCTTTTAGTGGGCATGAGAAAGGTCCAGGTGGATCTGGTATGATCATCAATAAGAGTAAGGAAGTATTTGTGACCATCATGTGTAGGAGTATGGTATTGACCCCAAGTGTCAATATGAATAAGATCAAAAGGAGATGAGGCTCGTGTGGAAGACATAGGAAAAGAATTCTTGTGTTGTTTAGTTTGAAGACAGATTTTACATAAATGTGTAGGTCTAACACTGCAATCAATGGCACTTATATGCATTAATTGAGAAAATGGAACATGACCCAAACGGAAATGCCATAGTTCAAGTAAATGAGATGAAAGTGTAGCAGAACAAGCAAATTTATTGAGAAAAACAGAAGATACATCATCATTAACAGAAGGACTAAGACATGGCTTACTAACAGAAGACATGTTTGCAATATAAAGACCTTTAACCTCACTGCCAATTACAAGTGGAATCTTCATCAAATGGCGACCTGGCTTACTAACAGAAGACATGTTTGCAATATAAAGACCTTTAACCTCACTGCCAATTACAAGTGGAATCTTCATCGAAGGGGCCTGAAGAAAGCAAAAGTGATCAATGAAAAGGACATTAGCATGAGTGTCTTTGATGAGTTTCTTTACAGATAAGAGATTAAAGCAAAAATCAGGTGCATGAAGGACATTGGATAAGGTAAGAGAAGGAGAAAGTGATATGGTGCCAGAATGAGAAATAACAACAGTCTTGCCATTAGGCATAGTCATATAAATAGGTTTGGACAAAGCAGTTAAAGAAGAGAAGAGAGTTTGGTTGGGAGTAATATGATCGGTGACACCACTATCTATGATCCAAGTTGGAAAAGTCCTAGAAGTAAGGAAACTGAAGTTTATACCTACTAAGAAACTTGCAGTGTCAGATGATGTGACATTAGGCTTCCTCAACAAAGCAAGCAATTGATTGTACTGCTCAGATGTCAAGGAAGGAGAATCAGCAACTGTAGCAACAGTAGGACCTTTTCCAGGTGCATAACCATGCTTCTTTCAGCACTTGTCCACAATGTGACCTCCAAGCTTGCAAAACTCGCAAAAAAATAGTGTGTCCATGGAGTTTCCAGCAAGTGTCCATGACATGGCCACCAATCTTACAATGATCACAAAAAAATGTACCACGAACAGCAGCAGATTGTCCTCTTCCAGCGGATGGTGAACCACGACCATGAGATGAAGAAGATTGACCTCTGCTAGTAGTTGGTTTAGAAGAATCAGAAGATCTCTAAGAAGAGAGAGCAGTAGTGACCTCAGAATTAGATGCATGCTTAGATCCAAGCTCACGCTGTTCCTCGTCCTGTAAAACTAGTTGATAAACCTCATTTAAAGAAGGAGAATGATGCATCGGGAGGATCTGAGCACGACCAGAATTGTATGTCTCATTGAGGCCAACGAGAAACTGAATAACTTGTTGATCATCAAGCAATTTCTGAATCATAAGCACAGATCCAGAGTCAGACAATCGATCCTCAATCGATAAGGTGTACTCGTCCCAAAGCTTCTTTAATTTGGTGAAATAAGATGAAATTGACATAGATCCTTATGAGATCGAGAAAATATCACGCTGGCATGGATCTGAAAAACTCGAGTTCAATTGGATCGATAAAAGCGAGTAGCAAGATTGTTCCAAATCAGTGCAGCGGTGCGGAAATGTAACACAGATTCAGCGATGTCTTTCTCCACTGAGTGCAGAAGCCAAGATATAACCATATTGTTGCATCTCTCCCACTGAATAAGAAGAGGAAAAGCAACTGGAGAACGAGGAGAAGTACCTGTAATGAAGCCAATTTTGTTTTTGGCAAACAGGGAGACTTCAACAGATCGGCACCGGGAGACATAGTTCCGGTCGTTGAGAAGACTCGTGGAGAGGACATAGTTTGGATGATCAGAATGATGAAGGTAGAGCTCATCACTCGGATCAAGCAAAGAGGCAGCAGATCGAGTGGAATGATCGTCCGCCATTGAAGAGAAAGAAAGCCTAGTCTAATACCATGTGACAGATGTAGAAAAGAAAAAACCAGGAAAAATGTGTACTGTTGTATTGAATTGATCATCTCAATTACAAGTAGTGAGGAGCTATTTATACAAGTGTGTTTTCAGCTTTGGGCACACGCTAAGCTGTTGCAACAACCATGAAATAGAATTGGTAAAATCAAAACAATTAACCTCAATACAAAAAGCTTAAATCTATCCAAACCTTTTAAGATGCCATATTTCCCACAAGGTCCCTATATTATATTCATTTATAGGTTAATTTTTTTATTAGGAAAAAATTCAAAAAGTCAGAGACTAACCGAGAGCATCTTTGCGGATGAGGTCCAGAAAACCGTGATCAGTAACGAAACCAGACGCCTCAAGCGAGTGACCAAGGTGTGCGACCTTATCCGCCACTCGATTGCCAATGTGGGGCACATGAGAGTATAAGATCTCCTTGAAATTTGTTAGAAGAGTTTTGATATCTGACATAATAAGCTCAATTTCTCAGGGACAGGGAGATCCCTTTTGAAGGTGATTAATAATAATGAGGGAATCACCCTCAATATGGACTTTTGGAAGCCTAAGCTCTAAGGATTTTGTGATTACGGATTTCAGGGCAAAAACCTCGGCCACAATTGCAATTTGTTTCCCAACCCGCTCACCCCAGTAGAAGATGGGTTGACCACACCAGTATCTAATGATGAATCCGGTAGAGCTGTTTCTATTAGATAGGGAGGATCCATCAAAATTTAACTTATACCAACCAGCTTTAGGTTTGAGCCATTTAGTCTTATCTTTGTGTGTCGCAGGATCACCAAGCCTTGTCTTGGTTCTAGGTTTTGTAGGTTTCTATTTTGTCGTGTCGTCGTGGGAATCCAACACAGACGCAAGATTCCACGATTGAATAAGTGATCTGACAGGAAACGAACTTGCCTCAGATGACGATAGTGGTTCATTCCGGAAAATGAGATTGTTTCTATTTTTTCACACAGCCCACCAAGTGAATGCAATTAGCTTTTTTTCCGAATTGGAGAACTTAGCCCCAATGTTTTGGAGGAACAATTTAATATTCCTAGACGACGGGATTAGATCCGTAATTTTGTGAGTCATCTCTCGACCAAGGACTGCACGGGAGCTGGAGTACGGGCATTCAATGAAGCAATGAAATTCATCTTCACATGATTGGCTACATAGGTCACATGTGGGCGGAAGCGCAAAATTTCGTTGCACGAGGCGTTGTTTTATTGGAAGACCTGATTGATTAAGCTTCCATAGGAAGTTTTTTACTTTAGGTGGTGCTGAGATTTTCCAAATCCATGGATTTAAATCATCTGTAAGAGTATGGTGGTTGGAGACAAACTTGTACGCACTGGAGGTAGTAAACCACCCATTTTTATCGGGCCACCAGTAAAATCTGTCATCGAGGTAGTGGTATAATCATAACTTCTTTCACAATCTGCGTTGGATGGATCGACCGAAGTTTTTCTTCTCACCATTTACCCCCTATGATGTAATCACATACAAACTCATTCTCATTGTGTGTGGAGGGCCTGTTACACCTAGAGCTTAGGGAAGACAGGGAGACCCAACAGTCGTTCCAGAAGTTAATGGAGCAGCCAGCCAACAGACCATATAAGGCATGCTTTGAATTTTCGCAGGAGATGAGTAAGCTTAGACCATTGCCAAGACGCACCACCCACCCTTTTGTAAGATAGAATATCAGTAGTTTTAATATATTTGTGTTTGATAATTTGCACCCAAGGGTCAAAGGGTTCTGCCATAATTTTCCATAAAAGTTTCATTTGCAGAGCTTCGTTCATGTATTGGGATTTTCGTAAGCCAACTCCCCCTTTCCCTTTTGATCTGCATATTCTATCCCAACCTATTAGAGGTCGATGCTGAGCGTCTTTGTTCCAAAAGAATTTTCTGTTAATTAGGTCAAGTTTTTTGTGTACAGAACTGGGTAAAAGAAAATTTTGCATAGCATAAAGCGGTTTGGTAGAAAGGTTAGACGAGATAAGAGTGGCATGTCCTTATTGGGATAGAGAATTCGCGCGCCATTTGCAAAGTTGGTCTTTAGATTTACAAATGATGTCCGTAAACGTTTTTTTACTAACACGATCATTAATGATCGGGCAATCTAAGTATTTCTCAAGGGATTTTTCATTTGTGATACCAAAGATACTTTGGATATCATCAATTCTAGTTCGGTTTATACCAGTCGTTGTTTGAAATGCGGATTTTTGGAAGTTCACCCTTTGACCAGAAATCTGACAGTATTCGTCAATTGTATTCTTTACCAGGCGACAAGCATCATCCGATCCCTTAGAAAAAATTAGGATGTCATTTGCAAAGGTTAGGAATGGAATACGGGAACCCGAATGGCCAAACCGGAAACCAATCTTCCCGTCAAAATTCGTTGTCGCGGACAGTTTTCTAGCGAGGACCTCAGAGCCAAGAATAAACAGAAAGGGTGAAATAGGATCTCCTTGTGGTAGTCATCGGGATGGGTGAAACACAGAAGTTGGACCATTATTTATTAAGACTGAGAAAGAAACAGAGGTTAAAAATTTTAAACCAAAGAAACTCCTATATATTTTTTTATATATATAAAAAACTCTTAATCTAAATAACCATTTCATTTGATCGATGGTGATATGCCTACTTGTACATCGAAACTTTTTTTTATACCAAATTGCCATCATGATCTTAAATAAGACTTCATCCACGAAATTTTCCTTGTTAACTCTAATTTGTTGTTGTGGGTCATTTTTTAACATTGATTTAGAGACTTCCTTTTTTTATTCCGGCTTTTACAACCTACACTTTTGAGGTACAGGTTAAACTATGTCCAATGATGGTCTTTTTAGTATTGGTACGTCCAACCGGTTATTTGGAAATATTTTTTAAAGTTATAATAACATTATTTAAAAAAAAATCTAGAATCGATACTGTGTTTGATAGGGATTTTTTTTAGTAAAACTTCTTATCCTATATCATTGGGACGTATAAAAGAAAAAACGTTAGATCTAATAACTAGTCATTTTTCTTTTCAAAAGAATTACGTAGTACGTAGTACTCCCTCTGTAATAAAATAATTATTCCTTTGAGGATTTTCACACTTTTTATGGATTCTAAAATTAGAAAGTGAGATATAAGATTCTTCCTCACATTTGATTTTGTAGCCAGAACCAGGTTCCATTGCTTCTTTCCACTGGTGTGTAATTTTGTAACTTCTAATACAAATTCCGACCTAGTTAATAGGATGTTTCCGAGATATCGAAACCATAGATAAATCAATGAACAAATAAGCGCCATATTTTTTATAAATAAAAATTCTAATCAAACAACCACGGTCCCCATCATCACTTATCGTTTTCTGTGGACAAGTGCTGGTTTGTTCCTCCAATTTTCCTAAGCTTAGTTTCTTTTCCGATAATGATATATATCATGATCACGACGATGACTTTGCTCATATCACTTGGCGACTAGTGATCAATTCCTCTGCTCTTTAATTGGTCTGTTATATGTGTAGTTCTATTTTGTCAAACACGCGGTTCTGCTGATATCTACTTTTCATATCGATAAACCTTTTTTTAGGGCAAAAACGCTTGTCGCTATCGGAATTCAACGAATAATCGTGTATTTGATAAAATTTTAATCATTAGTTACGGTTTGTAAGAGGAAACCTCCTTCGATGATTTAAATCTCTTTGTTATTTTTCATGAACTCTCGTCTCATTCTGTCCTTATCGATCCCATTACTAAGTTCATTTTGTATTTATTTTCATACATAACAACACTCAATAACTTGTTGGCCTGTTTCACATTCACATCTTTCAAAACTGGACCACTTTTAATTTGCTCTAAAATCAATTGTGTCCTGAAATGGAACAGACTTTTTAATTAGAGTGATGTGGAATTTAAACAACCTCTCCCACGTTGATAGGGTAGGTTAGGGAAACAAATCACCAAATAAGATAGGGTAAAAACTTTATACAATAACTTAATCTTTCCATGACCTTGTAATAAAAATAAATAAATAAAAATGGAGACAAATCATTTCTTGGAATTTCCCACTTGATTGCACAACAAATAATATGACCTATAACTATGGAAACGTGGAGCCATAAAGATCATTAGGAATAGCGCAGGCGAATGGCATCGAGGTTTGCATGAATCCAGGCTCTTGGTAGAGTCCCAATCGTGGAGCTACAAGTAGTGTTACAAGGGATTAGACTTACCTGGAATGGTAGATTCAGGCACGTAGACTCACAACTTATAGTCAACCTTTTAGCTAGGTAAACCGTTGTTGCGGGGTCATCCGCTTGCCAACCTTGTCACTGAGTGTCAGGGCTTTATTTGAAGTGACTGGTCGATCTAGTTTCGACACTTGTATCGCGAGGCTAACTGCGTTGCATATCACATCACTAGTTTAACTTTTGGTTATAACGCTGGTTTAGTTGTATTGCTCGACCTTTCTAAGGGTGTTTTAGAATCTATGCAAAATGATGTTATGAATCGGGTTGTCCTCGTGTGCTGAAAACAACGCAATGAAGTGTGGAGAACTCTGCCTCTTCTTTAAACCCCCCAAAAAAAAGATCAACCACATATTGTTAGCTTTAAATTATTTTAAGGGCTATTTGCATAAGTAGACTACTTTTTAAAAATGTTTGCATAAGTAGACCATGTTTTGGAAAAATGAAAAAGTGGTCTATGATGTTATTTGTGCAAATAGAAAATGTGACCCAAAGGGCCGGTAGCAGGTGAACCAAAAGGGAGGGAACAGGTGAGAGGGAAGAAAGAGGAAGGTTTGGCGCCAAATTGGAAGAGAAAGAGTGATGTGATGTTGATGTGATTTTGTGGAACCATTTTCCATTTTGTATGGTATAAAGGGCAAATTTTTCATTTTCTTCTTCTCCCACAATTTCTGAAGTAGAAACTCATGGAGAGAGAGATGGGAGAGAAGGAGAATGTTCCGCCATGGAAGACAAGCTCCGGACTTGCTGTTCTAGTTCCAGAACACGTGTCGGCTTCAATCTGTGCACCTGTCAGTGATCAAAATCTCCGTGTCAATGTGATGTCCCAGAAACCTTTGATGGCAGAAGAAAGGGGTAAGTGTTTTATGCGAAGTACTCTTCATCTATGGGGTTAGATACCCATCAATCTCTCTTTTGAACGTTGGTTTTGTTTTTCAGGTAGCAACACCTTGGTATGGGTCACTCTCATCCTCCATGGTTCTTGGGTGGTCGAGAAAGGTACATGGGTGTATGTGGGTTTGAGGGTGCTGAAGAATATCATGATAAAACAAGACATCGACTTCAACTCTTTGAAAAACGTAATGAGGCTGAAGGGTGGCGATGGTGCCTCATATGTAGAGTGGGCGTTGTGTACGTGCCGAAGTCGAAAGAAGGGGGTCGGTCGATCATTATTGCTGATGATGATGACCTCGAGGCGTTTAAATATCTGAACTTGAAGTGCGGAGAAGACACATGGCCCTTGGCGATATATGTCGGGCCATTGGAGACGAAGAGCTTTGAAGTGAAGCAACCTGCCGGGGAAGAACGCCTCAGTGGGCCACCCTCCTCGCAAAAAGTGGACAATTTGGCTGAGATTGTTAACGATGATGCATCCGGTAAGGCACATCAAACCCCCTTGTGTGTAGATGGCGTGTTACATGTTGGGGGAGAGGTGACCGAGGTCATACGGAAGAGTAAGAAGCTGGCAGCGATGGACAATCCTGACAAGGGTCATACGTCAGGTGACAAGGGAATGTGTTTAGGTGACATGGTATAGGGTCTGCCTGTGATGGACAATCCTGACAAGGGTAATATGTCAGGTGACAAGGGAATGTGTTGAGGTGACAGGTTAGAGGGTCTGCCTGCGATGGACAATCTTGACAAGGGTAAAACGTCAGGTGACAATGGAATGTGTTTAGGTGACAGGGTATAGGGTCTTGAGGTGAGAGAGTTGGGCGACACGGATACCTCTTCAGGTGACACGGGACCTGGTTTGGATGTGATATGCCTTAGTAGCGAGGAAGAGGATGATGATGGGCTAACCCCCACGAAAGAGTTTTGGAGCTCGTTCGAGGCCGAAGATTATGAAGTGAAGCTCGAAGAAGATTGGGATAACTTGGAATCCAACGGTGTGGAGGAGGACAGGAGTATGAGGGAGTTGGCGGAGGAGGAAGTAGAGGAAGAGGTGATGAGGGAACTTGAAAATTTTAAGCACAGGACTAGCGTCTCCCCACCTAGGATTCAGAACATTGACGCTATGATGGATAGAGTAACGACTCGTACCCAGGACCCATGACGCAACATTACTCAACTTTCGGAGGGACAGTTATTCGCATCGAAGGCTGAGGTGCTGACTCGCCTTCGTTGTAATGCGGTGGAGAATTGCTTCGAGTTTATGGCGAAGAGGTCTACAACAAAGGCGATAGTCGTGGTATGTGTGGACCCAAAGTGCACGTGGACGTGTAGGGCTTCGCCTTACCGTCGCACCACTATGTGGAGCATTCGCAATTATGTCCAGGAGCACACATGTGGGATCAACGTGAACCACAACCATAACCGACATGCTACGTCTGATATGATTGGACGGAAACTCGTGTCCAAGTAAGTTGGACGATAGTTGTGAATATTGTAATCCTTGTCACATGTTAATATGTCACTTGCCACCTGTCGTTTTTGCGCGGGGGAAAGTAACTCGGCCTATAACTTGTAGGTTCACCGGCACTCGGAAGAACCTCGTTCCCGACCAAGTGCATGCACTGACGAAGTCTGACTACGACGTCACGTGCAGCTACTGGAAGGCCCGAAGGGCACGATTGGCGGTGAGAGAGGTCAAGCATGGGACCGATGAAGACAGTTACCAAGATATTATTCCATACTTACACGTTCTGGAGCAGACTAACCCCAGGACATATACTAGGGTAGAGATGGACTCCTCCCAAAGATTCAAGTACGCCTTTGTTAGCTTTGGGGTATGGCGCAAGGCGATCCCCCACCTTCGAAAGGTAAGGCCCGTGTCACCTCTTTATTTGTACATGTCAACCAGAAGGATATACCATGTCACAAATCCAACATTTATCGATATGCATGTGCAGGTGATTTCAGTGGACGGGAGTTTCCTCAAAGGTAAGTTCAGGGGTACACTTCTTTTTGCCACAACCCAAGATGCAGATCGCAAAGTGTACCCGATCGCATTTGCGATTGTCGATGGGGAGAATCACGGGTCATGGGGCTTCTTCTTCAGGAACATGCTACATGTTGTGGAGGACACACCGGACCTTATGTTTGTATCTGATCGCCATTTGAGCATCGTCCAAGGTATTAGCAGTGTTCTAAAAAACGGCCTTGGCCAGTCGCCAAGACGGCGCCAAGACGCTTAGCGGACCCACACCGTCCCGAATTCGGCCTTGGCGGTGTAGCTTGGTGGGGGAGGGCCTTGGCGGGAACAGAACAGCTCCTTAGCGACCTTGGCGGGTGCAAGACGGAGACTTGGCGGGCTTGACGGGGAAGAGTTTTAGCGGGCACGGGACGGAGGCTTAGCGTTCTTGGCGGTTTTAAATTAAGATTATTTAGTTTTTATGGTTTCAAATTTCTCTATTATGAAGTCGTGATACTTATTTGAATATATCTATATGATTTTATATTTGATTCATACAACTTTAAAAAGGGTCATGATGATTTTTTATTTGATATGCTATAAACTTATAATTAATACATAGTTTATTACATAATATATGTTTTATACATAGTTTATTGGATAAATATAACGCAATAATCAAAAACTGTTTTATCCGCCAAGAACCGCTAATAAGGCCGCCAAACCGTCTTAGCGCTTAGCGGTACCCTGTCGCCAAGCATCCGCCGAGCGTTTTTTAGAACATTGGGTATTAGGGACCATTATGTGTTTGCGAAGCAAGGGTTATGCGTTTAGCATCTATTTTGTAATGCTAGGTGCAAGTACAAGGGTGTGACGGGGCTGCTGGATTTGTTCTTCTCGATGGCGAAGGCGTACACGAGGGCGGACTTCGACAAGCTGTTCTCTGATTTCTGCGCACAGTCCACCCCGGCGGGACAATAGGTGAAAGAGGATGGTTTCCAAAATTGGGCCCTAGCGTTCTTCGTGGGGGCTCGCTACAACATATTGACAACGAACAACGCCGAGTGTCTTAACTCTGTCTTCAAGGAGCCATGCGACCTTCCAATCACTGCGCTGATTAATGCCATCATCGAAACCACCTCCACGTGGTTTTACAAGCGACGGGAAGAAAGCAGCGTCAAGGGTTTGAAGGTCAGCAAATTTGTTGATGATGCTCTGAAGAAGAACTACGCGATGTCAATTTGCTTGGTTATCACAGCGCTCAGCCCACACGAGTTCACTGTCCGTAAAAGGTTTCTCCTCCTGGGTTGTCAACTTGAGTGCCCGTACCTGCACATGCAAGCGCTTCGACATCGACCAGTTTCCATGCACACATGCCATGGCTGCTGCCAAGTTCCGAGGGATCAATTTCTACACTCTCGTCAATGACTTCTACAAAGTCGCAGCATGGAAGGCGTGTTACGCGGATGTGCTATACCCACTCCCTCCAAGATCAGAATGGAGGATTCCCCCTGGCATGTCCAGCATGGCGTGCCTTCCCCCTGCTCTGAAGCAACGGCCTGGTCGGCCCAAGACATCCATGTACCCATCTCGGGGAGAGTTTCCCCGCGGGGGAAGCGTCGTCGTTCGTAGCTGTGTTACTCTGTTGGTGGTCCAACGGCTTACCTCATTAGCTGAGTTTTATTTTGCATTATCAGTTTTTGGGGTCAGGGGTTGGACCATTTTGATAGGTATGTGGTTAAGAACTTCGTAATACTTTTGTGGTTAGTAGGTAGGTTGGTGTAATTAGGTTGGTGTAATTTTGGGTAACTAGGTTGGGGAACGGGGTAAGTAGGTTGGAGTCCCCTTTGAGTTCATGCACATTTCACAAACTTCAGGTATTGAGCGTTGTAGTTCGCTCAGGAAATTTTTTGTGGATGCAAAGTTACTTACTGTAAATCGTATATGGCATCAGTATGAATTTCACATGACTCCTGTTATATTTCACGTGCCACCTGTTATAATTCACGTGTCATGTTTTGAATACCCGTAACTCCTGTCACGTGCACATTTCACAAACTTCACGTATTGAGCATCTATATGAATTTCACAAACTTCACGTATTGGCGTTGTAGGTTGGTGTAATTTTGGGTAAGTAGGTTGGTTTAATACTTCAGGTATTTTGTCGATCCACAATTACTTATTCTATTAATCCTACATGGCATCAATATCAATTTCACGTGTCGCCTGTTATTATTCTCGTGTCACCTGTCATAATTAACATGTCAACTTTTACCCGTGTCACGTGTTTATATGCTCGTGTCACCTATAATATATTACGTGTCACCATTAATTTCACACATGCAATATAAAAGCAAGTACGTGGATAAAGAAAACCCCTACTACAGATGATGTTCATAAAAGTATTACATCTACTGAGCAATCAATGTCATAAATGAGTGAAACAACTAACCAACTGATATGATAACGTCCTTAAAGTTGTAACCAACGACATGAATCAACAAAGATCAAGTAACGACCTACTGCAACGAAAACCACGCTATCATATAAATTGGAAACTGGTTTATAACAATATGTCATGAAAGATTGCCACAACGAGCATGTGCATGTACGCCCCGATGAATGCGTCATCCAGTCCCTCGAATGTGGGGGCGTCTTTGGTGAGGAGTTGCATGAACCTGATGGTGTATGGTCTGCAGTTTCCGCTGCAATAGGGATGCGAATGGTCATATTCAAATGGCCCGGCTAACACCGTACCGCACGACGATATTGAATTTAGGGTTGGGCATGGAATTACCTCTGCTTGTTCTACGACACCCGTTTGTCGCGGTGTAGGGTGAACTCCTTTGGCACCTTGTCCGCGTAGGTAGCCTTCAAGTCCGGGTGGGCATTCATTAGGACGGGGATGAAGTGCGTGACGCATCTTAACTGTGCTGGAAGATGGCGATCTATCACGATGTGAACATCCAGATCATAAACCCTTACCCGCCAGTCGTTCAGATCAATCACTACGGCGACCCAATGCACATTCTTGAGGTTCAATGGCAGAAGGATTAGTTCCACCCCTGCCCATGACATGCCCACAGTCGCCGGGGACCGGCCGTCGAAGAAGCTAAGCAACTTCTTATCCGCTTCGTAGTTGTCCGCATTGCTGCTATATTTTTCCCACTCACTCTGCATAAGCCACCCGAAATAGGAGTCAACAACCGCAACTCGACTACCAGCTTCACCTGCCCTCTCCGTTAGGCCTTTGCGTAGAAGATAGCATGCTTGTTCCATGTGCTGCGTCAATGACAAACATTAGGCCAAGCCATTTCGCATTCAATAAACAAAGGACAACGATGAGCCGACATTTGTACCTCATTGTTTACCCAAAATGTGGGCATTTGTAAGGATGTGAAGAACGGTTCTGTCAGCTCTATGCCGTATCCACTCTTCCACTTCTCCCATTCCCCGCTACATGGCCACAACAACAATGTTATGTGACAGACATCGTTCCTAGCATATTTTCGATACAAAGACAGATTTGGGGTACCTTTCCATCCACCGGCCGAACACATCGTTGTCGGACACGGATATAAGTCCCAGCTCCATCGCGTCCGCGGATTGGACTACTTCCTTCCCTTTTCGGCCCCGCGGTTTCTTCGTAGGGGGGACTTTGCTTCTCCAAGATCTCTCGGATCCCTCCTAGTCTTCTTGCCTTCGATTCCCCCCACTTTTGCAGCCTGGTGAGATAAATGCCAAAAATGGTAAGGATGTTCAAACACTCAATCCCGTGTCACCAAACTAACAATTGCATATCACTTAACAAAAATAAACTTGTCACATGTTAGAGAAAATACAATGTCCACTTCCATCAAAATGTACCTCCTCCGCCGATCCTTCAAGTGGTAGGTCATCCCCTTTAGGTATACCATCCATGTTCCCGGCCTCATCCTCTTTAGGTGTACCATCCGGGGTTCCGACCTTGTGGTGGTCGTCCTCGACTCCTCGTCCTCTCCATGATCCCCCCCATCCGTTTGATGGACACTGACAGGCCTAATGTCGTTATGCCAAATCAAAGTAAATTCCTAAGGTGCAAACTATAACAAGTATAGTAGGTAAGTTAGGGTCGAACCCACGGGGAAACAGAATCAATTGTAAGAGCAAGTATTATTACCCAAAAGTAACCAATTCAAGGGGGGGTTTTGTGTGTAAGCAATAGTGACAGAACAAGTTGCAAATAGAGGTTGCGAATATATGATGGAAAAGTATTACACCAGGTAATTATCCGCTCAACAATTGAGATGGTTTATCATCGAATTCTATAAATCTCAAGTTCTAATGTCCAGTAATTGTTCTCAATTCAGATCGTGTAATAGCTTTTAGTCCTACCAGTCCTAAAAGCGCTTATCACCAAATTACAAGGGGAAACCTTCACCGAATAATAAAGCAATAGCATTCAAACATGAATTATAATGAGATACAAGCGATTATAACAACCCGTTAAAATAGCCTGTAATCGAATCTCCTTCACAATCTAACACAAGCAACCTACTTATGACGATTGTGTTTGCTACAATGGATCTACAACCCCAAACCTGGAATTGGAAACCCTAGCAATATGACTAGTATCGATAAACCTAGGTGATCAATCCAGATTAACCAATAATAAGCAATCAAGCAATAAGCTCAAGAGATCGAAACAATTAACAAAGGACGAACTAGAGTAGAATACTCACAACCAATTCAATCGAGGGCTTCAAAGAACCAAGTGTAACAAAGGAGAGTTAGTTCTCCATAGGGTTTGTGAGATGCTCCAAGGGAAAAATACGTCTCTGGAAAATAACCTAATAAAACTAAACTGCCCCCCTTCGGAAATAATACATCCTAATTAAAGGGTTTTTTAAATCCCGTAAAAATATAAATTAACAACTAATATAATAGGGGAAAATCGGATAAGAATCCGTCTCCAGGGACTGACGCGGGCGCGTCAGTAGCAGCGCGGCCGCGCCAAGCTCACCTGATTCCAGCTGCTTCCGAATTTCTTCACTTCAACTCTTCTATAACTTGCATGATCCTATGATTTCTTCAACTTCTTCAACAAGTTCCGAATCACCAAGTTCATACAAATATCCCTCACAATGACATGTAAATGATGATAAAAACTACTAAATGCGCTATAGAATATATCGCATATCAAATTCCCCCATACTTAAACCTTTACTCGTCCCGAGTAAGCATAGAAGCTAAGCCTACTCTCACCATAAATCTCAAAGGTTCACAGACAGTACAAGGAAAATGAACAATAAGTACTAGTAGTTTCCACCATCTCAACAATCAGCACAAAAGACAATCAAAATAGGAAATGAGACTTACAATTATATCTTAACCATCTACACCTTATAGCTCCCAGTGGCCTACCCGAAAACCTCCTTATCACTCCACTTCTTATGTCGCCTTCGCCAAGAGATCAATCCTAAACACTCAAAGTAAACGCTCATCTTGCCAAGGCGCCCTTTTGGGGTTTTCACCAAGCTACTCATTTTTTTTTTCAAAGATGGTACTCACATAAACATTCTCACTTCCCTTAAGTCTCATATTGCCAAAGCCTAAAGCTCGCCAGACTACCTGCTTTTTGCCTGAGTCGCCCTTTCGGGTTTTCAACTCATCCCAGGATTTTGATTGTCTCTTTTAATTTTTTTTTTTTAGAATAACAAGTGCAGAATCTGTACAAAAATAATGCGGAAATGAAATATGTACAAGATATGTAAATCCTTTCCCTCCCCCATGCTTGAATGAAGCATTGTCCTCAATGTGAAAGAAGACCGAATTAAGTAGGGAGAAAGGAAACAGAAGGACTCACTAAGGGGGTGGATAGTGGCGAGAGTAATCCTCTCGCATGCGGCGAAGCTCTTCCCTCATACCTCTGAACTCGCCAAAGCCTTCTAGGATGCCGGCCTGCTGGTGGAGAATCTGGTTCTGCACTCTATCTTGGTTTTGAACCATCGTCGTTAAACTCCCTACGTCTTGGCGCAGAAGGCCAATCTGGTCAAGCAGGTAACCCCACTGTTGAGGCTGTTGATGAGCATCCTGAAAAGCTTGTGGGGGCCAAGGGGCCCACTGATGTGAATCCTGCTGGCTCTGATATGTCGGGTGAGAATCCCAACCGTGAGAAGGGGTATGATAAGCAGGTACCTCCTGCTGTGGGTTCTGCGCGAAACCCTGAGTATCTGTCTGAACAAAAGCCTGCGGAGCCACAGGCGCATCCTCAATCGTGGTAGCTCCAGCTGTGCCACTACTGCTACCCACTTCTAGGCGATGCCGTCTACCCAGAACTGATGTCGAAAAGTAATCAGCCTCAATATACCAATCAGTCCAAGTCTCAGACCAAGGAAGGGGCTTAGGGAGCCTGAACTGATGCTCTTTCTTCTTGCCTGTACACCAAATGGTTCCCCCATCCGGTGCAGTGTCAAGCATCAAACACCTCCGCAGATACTCCTCTGTGTAGGTCCTTGCTATGACCTGCTCCTCCATCTCTTGCAAACCACCTGGCTCAACGCCTGCAGCAATGGCTACCTGAGTAATAAGTCCGCCTTGGACCATTTCTGGTCCAACGACACTGCGATCCCTTCTGACCTTGTCGAGCCCATCGAAGAAAAGCCTAACCCAGTCAGGCGTATAATTTGCAGTAGGCACAACGCTGTAAGCAAACCTCAGGTGTGTCAAGGAGAGCTTGGTATCTGTGGTCAGCCCATAATATGTCCCAGCGACGATCTTGCACAACATACGGAAGACAGGATGGGTAATCCTGCTGTTGTACTCGTTACTGGTTAAGAATTCCTCTCCAGACACCGCTCTAAAGAATGCAACTAGGTCTGGGTCGGTCGCGGTTGTCACCCATCCTTCAGTTGGGGCTTTAGTGATCCCCAAAGCAGCTCACATCCTTGCTGCAGAAATCCTGTAGGTAGTGCCATTGAACCTGAAAGAAACCCCTCTAATTCTGTTATCCCCAAGGGTCAGCTGATATGTCGCAAGGAACTGCTTGCAAAGTTCGGGGTATCCTACAGCTCTCAACTCCAAAAATCCACCAATACCAGCGTGAGCTAGACACTTCTGCATACAATCTAGCATCTGAAGTCTCTGAAGGGTCTCTCTATGCAAATATTTTGTAGAACTGACACAGTTTACCTTATTATAAATAGCCCACTCCTCTTCACACAAATCTAACTCATCATCAGATCGACTCACCTCTTCCTCCGATGAACTCATATTCGACAGATAATAAGACTAGATCCGAATCGAAATAAGGATAGCTAAAAAAAATCACAAAGAACAGATGAGGCTCGGCTCAGGAGGCCGACGCGGGCGCGTCAGGAACACAGCGCGGGCGCGTCAGTGAATTCTCCCTCGTCTCGTAACTCTGACAGCGCGGGCGCGCTGACATGTGGGCGCGGCCGCGTCGGTGGTTTCTGCAGATTCGAAAATCGCCCAAAACGGTTGTCGACGCGGAGCTTCCGGGATTCACCGGGAGGGTCTTCAGTGCTCGCGCCGGCGGCTGAGTGTGGCGGGGTGGTGTGAGTGTGAGTGTGGCGCGGGGAGTGAGAGTGAGTGTGGGTGTGGGGTAGATTGGGTGTGAGAGGAGAGGATGTGGGGAAGGGTAGGGTTTTGGTTGTATTTGAGGGATGGTGATGGGGGAGTGATGATGGGGCTTGAAAATGGCGGGCTGGCCCGAAGCGGGTTTTCCAGCCCGTGGTCTTTTTTTTTTTTCTTTTTTTTTTTTGGACAGAAAGTTAACACTGCGGAAGCAGTGGGTCCGAAATGCGGATGCAATTCGTCACCAGAAACTCCTTCTTTATTACCTACAAGTTAGAATAAAATCGAGTTAAGGGAAAGAATGCAATACCTTGGGTTGCCTCTCAAGCAGCGCCTTTGTTTCATGTCGCTGGCTCGACTAAGCCTTTTTTATTATTCTAACTCTGCATTTGGCTCCTCCAAAACTAACTCATCCATAGCCTCCTTTGGGAACCCTTCATAGTATGTCTTAAGCCTTTGACCATTTACCTTAAACTTCTTGTGGCTATTTGAGTCATATAACTCTACAGCTCCATGTGGGAACACTTCAGCAACAATGTATGGTCCCCCCCACTTTGACCTGAGCTTCCCAGCGAAGAGTTTCAGGCGAGACTGAAAAAGTAGGACTTTGTCACCAGCTTTAAAGTCCTTCCTATGGATGTGCTTGTCATGCCATGCCTTGGTCTTCGCCTTGTAAATTGCAGCATTATCATAGGCGTCCAAACGTAACTCCTCGAGCTCGCCTAACTGTAGCTTCCTGTGTTCTCCAACCCCGTCACTCTGCATATTGCATTGTTTCACTGCCCACCAAGCCTTGTGCTCCAGCTCAACAGGAAGATGACATGCCTTACCATAGACAAGTCTGAAAGGAGACATCCCAATTGGAGTTTTGTAAGCAGTGCGATAAGCCCACAATGCATCATCAAGTCTCAAACTCCAATCCTTCCTGTTAGGATTTACAGTCTTCTCGAGAATGGCTTTGATCTCTCTATTGGACACCTCTGCTTGGCCATTCGTCTGTGGATGGTATGCGGTGGAAACTCTATGTGTGACATGATATTTCTTCAGCACGGCAGTCACAGTTTTGTTGCAGAAATGGGTACCCCTGTCACTAATCAGCGCTCTAGGAATTCCATGCCTGGCAAAAATATTGCTTTTCAAGAACCCTGCCACAACTTTAGAGTCATCAGTTCTGGTGGCCTTCGCTTCCACCCACTTGGAAACGTAGTCCACCGCAAGTAAAATATACAAGTTCCCACAAGAACTAGGAAAAGGTCCCATAAAGTCAATGCCCCAAACATCAAAGATTTCGCAAAAAATCATCGATGATTGTTGCATTTCATTCCTTTGGGAGATATTCCCCATTCTTTGACACCTATCACATGCCTTGCAGAAAGAATAAGCATCCTTAAAAATATGTGGCCAATAAAATCCACATTCAAGCACTTTTCTAGTAGTTTTATTGGCACCAAAATGTCCCCCACAAGCTTGAGAATGACAGAATTCAAGAACAGATCGTACCTCATTATCTGGAAGACAACGACGAATTACCTGATCAGCACAATGTTTCCAAAGGTATGGGTCATCCCAAACATAGTGGTTTGCTTCTCTTCGAATCTTCTCCGTTTGAGCCTTGGTGTGATCCGGGGGAAATTCCCCTCAAACTAAGTAGTTCACAATGTCCCGGTACCAAGGGTTCACAGAATGAAGTCCTAGAACGGACTGAGATGGGGAGAGAATATGCTCGGAAGAATTTACTTTGCAAAAATCGGAGTCAGGAGTCATTAATAGCGTGGGCACGTCAGGGATCGACGCGGGCGCGCCAGTACTCAGCGCGGGCACGTCAGGAATCGACGCGGGCGTGCCAGACTCCGGCGTGCTTTTATGCTCGATTTTGCACAATGTGTCATCCGGAAACGTGCCTAAGATGGGTTTCTGTGACTCCGGCTTGTCCTCCTCATTCACCAATCTGCTTAAGTGGTCAGCCACCAAATTCTCCGCTCCTTTCTTGTCTTTAATCTCCACATCAAATTCGCTGAGCAACAGGACCCATCGAATTAATCTTGGCTTTGTCTCCTTCTTTGTCATCAAGTAGCGGAGGGCTGCGTGGTCTGTGTAGATAAACACTTTGACTCCAAGCAGATACTGTCGAAACTTCTCTAGTGCAAACACCACGGCTAGCATTTCTTTCTCAGTGGTGGAGTAGTTGCGCTGCGCTCCATTCAGAGTCATGGAAGCATAATGGATCACATGAGAGGCTCTTCCCTCTTTTTGGCCTAGCACTGCTCCCACTGCATAGTCGCTCGCATCACACATGATCTCAAATGGGCGAGACCAATCTGGTGCCTGAATGATTGGTGCAGTAGTGAGGCGTCCTTTCAGCGAGTCGAACGCCTCTTTGCACTCTTGTGTGAGTACAAAGGTCACATCTTTCTTCAGAAGCTCGCATAAGGGTGAGGATACCTTCGAAAAATCCTTGATAAACCTGCGATAAAAACCTACATGGCCTAGGAAAGAACGAACTTCGCGCACATTAGTAGGATAAGGCAAAGACTGAATTACATCAATCTTCGCCTTATCGACCTCAATACCCTTTGCAGAGACTATGTGGCCTAAAACAATTCCCTGTTCTACCATAAAATGACACTTTTCAGAGTTCAAAACCAGATTAGTTTCAACACATCTTTTTAACACTAGTGTCAAATGGCTCAAACAAGTATCAAAGCTATCCCCATGTACTGTGAAATCATCCATGAATACTTCAATGAAATTTTCAATGTATTCAGAGAAGATACTAACCATACATCGTTGAAATGTCCCGGGTGCGTTACATAGTCCAAATGGCATTCTGCGATATGCAAAAGTACCGAAAGGACATGTAAATGTAGTCTTCTCCTGGTCTTCCGGCGCTATGGCCACCTGAAAATATCCAGAATATCCATCCAAAAAGCAATAATAGGGGCGCCCAGCAAGGCGTTCTAGCATCTGATCAATAAAGGGGAGGGGGAAGTGATCCTTCCTGGTTACTGTATTCAGCTTGCGATAGTCTATGCATACCCTCCAACCTGTTTGTGTTCTGGTAGGGACCAACTCACCTTGTTGATTCTCCGCGACTGTAATACCTTCTTTCTTAGGGACAACCTGTGTAGGACTTACCCATTGACTGTCAGAAATTGGGAAAATTAGTCTGCGGATAGCAATTTCAGCACTTCCTTCTTCACCACATCCATCATGGGAGGATTGAGCCTTCTCTGTGGCTGACGTGATGGCTTAGCTCCATCCTCCAGTAGAATCCTGTGCATGCATGTAGATGGGCTAATTCCCTTGATGTCAGCGATGGTCCACCCCAGCGCAGTTTTGTACTTCTTCAGAACCTCCACTAACTTTTCTTCCTGCTCTGCTGAAAGCTTACTTGACACAATAACTGGTAAAGTGTCATCAACTCCTAGGAAAGCATACTTGAGATGACTAGGGAGTTGTTTGAGTTCAATTTCAGGTGCCTGCACAACAGATGGAACAAGCACTTCGCTGGGAGTCAGTAGATTGGGGCCAATGCCCAAAAGATGTGTAGAGAACTTACCTTTTACATCCATCTGGGCTATTAATTCCTGCATGTTAGATGTAATTGAAAAATCTGTATAGGACTTGTCAATCGCATTCTCAATAATTGACTGCAACTCATCTTCCCTAGAAATATCAAATAGATCTTGAGCTAATGGTTCAATTACATCAATAGAGCACAAAGAATGGTCATCAACAGGATGTTTCATAGCCTTGTATAAATCGAATTTAACCTTTTCTCCATCAAATTCCATTGTTAGTGTCTCAGAGACAATCAATTTTTGTCCTAGCTGTTTTAATAAAAGGTCTACCTAATAAAATAGGCGCATCATGCTTATCATATTCCATATCCAGGACAAAGAAATCTGCAGGAAAAATCAGTTTATCGACCATGACCAAAACGTCTTCTACTACTCCTTTAGGGTATTTATTAGACCTGTCAGCTAGTTGCACAATTACTCCAGTTTCATGCAAAGGTCCTAAATCTAGCGATTTGTAAAGTGAGTAAGGAAGCACATTTATGGAAGCGCCCAAATCAAGCATAGCTCTATCAAATTTTACATCTCCAATGACACAGGGGATAGTAACCATACCTGGATCAGTGCACTTTTTCGGCATTCTCCTCTGAAACATAGCGGAGACCTGCTCACTTACTTTCACTTTCTTTTTACCTTTCAGCTTCTGATTTCTCTTTACCGTGCAAAGCTCCTTCAAGAACTTGGCGTACTTGGGCACAGTTTTTATCATTTTCAGCAGAGGAATGTTCACCTGGCACTTGCTAAATGTCTCGAAAAGCTCTGAATCATCGATTATCCTCCTCTCTTTGAGTGCCTCAGGGAACGAAGGTTTTGGTTTCTCCGACCCGAGAGGGGGAAAATCCGGTCGTACATATGTATCGACATAGGGCTCGGATTCAGGCGAGATCTTGTTCTCAGGTTCAGGACTCGACGTGGGCGCGCCAGTACCCAGCGCGGGCGCGCCAGTGTTGGGCGTTGCCACGTCGGAGACCTGCGTGCTTTCCTCCTCTTCTTCCTGACTTTTCAGCTCTTTTCCATTTCGAAGAGTTATAGCACTGACGTTTTCCTTTGGGTTGACCACCGTTTGAGATGGTAGACCCCCTGACGTCTTTGCCTCTATCCTCGTGATTGCTTCAGCCATTTGCCCCATTTGTTTCTGTATATCTTTTATGCTCGATTCAGTTGTCTGAACATGCGCAGTAAAGTGCTGTGCCAGGGTGTTGAGCATGGACTCAGTAGAGGGAGCGTTACCCTGCTGCCTCTGATTGTAGGGAGGTGGTTGTTGCTGTTGTGGTTGGTTTGGTGGATCTCTCCATCTGAAATTTGGGTGATCCCGCCACCCTGGGTTGTAGGAGTTTGAGTAGGGGTCATGTCTAGGTCTCAGAGGTCCATTTCCACCTATAGCACTTACTTCAGCGGTGTCTTCCTGGAGTGTAGGACAGGAATCAGTTGGGTGGAAGTTATCATTGCAGATTCCACAAGCCTTGAGTTGTTGAGGAGTCCCTTGCAGAGTGAGCCTCTTAACCATTTCCTTCAATTCAGCAATATCTTTGGATTGGTTAGAGTCTACCGAATTGACTCCTTTCTTTCTGGTGGACTTCCCAAAATTTCTAGTCCCCTCAGCCATTTCTTGAATCTTCTCCATGGCTCCCTCTGGCGTGGCATTCAGAATGTTTCCTCCGCAGGCGGCATCAATCATTCTTCTATCAGATTCCAGCAACCCCCCATAGATGTATAGGACTAGGTCCTTAGTGTTGTAGCCATGGAAGGGGCAATTAGCGCAAAGCTTCTTGAACCTTTCATTGTAATCGTAGAGGGTTTCATCATCTTCCTGCTCTATATTGCTGATCGCCTTCTTCAAGGTGTTCTCCTTCTTAGCAAGAAAGAATTTCTCCAGGAAGGCCTTGTGGAGCTTAGGCCAAGTGTCGATGCTCCCTGTAGGAAGACTGTAGTACCAGTCATCCGCAGCATCGACCAACGTGAACCCAAAGACTCTCATCTTTATCTGTGCTTCATCTATATTGGCCGGTTTCATGCTCATGCACACATTATGAAACTTCCCCATGTGCTTGATGGGGTCTTCTCCAGCCAATCCATGGTATTTGGGTAGTTGATGAATCAGCCCAGACTTTAGCTCAAAATGGTTGTCATCCCCCAGAGCAGGGATTGTCACAGCAGGTGCCTACTGTGTGATGTTTGATGCTGTCAGCTGTCGCAGCGTCTGATTTACATTTCCAGCCATTGGATCAGGTTGTTGGGAATGTTGGTGTTGTTCTCTAAGGCGGCGGTGATATGTCCTGTCAATTTCCCAATCAAAATCAACAAGATGGGGATCAGTAGCACGAGTGCGAACCATGCAAGAGGTTCGCACCCAAACAGGTAATAAGACAAACAAGAACAAAGATAATCCGTTTCCCCGGCAACGGCGCCAAATTTGACAGGCCTAATGTCGTTATGCCAAATCAAAGTAAATTCCTAAGGTGCAAACTATAACAAGTATAGTAGGTAAGTTAGGGTCGAACCCACAGGGAAACAGAATCAATTGTAAGAGCAAGTATTATTACCCAAAAGTAACCAATTCAAGGGGAGGTTTTGTGTGTAAGCAATAGTGACAGAACAAGTTGCAAATAGAGGTTGCGAATATATGATGGAAAAGTATTACACCAGGTAATTATCCGCTCAACAATTGAGATGGTTTATCATCGAATTCTATAAATCTCAAGTTCTAATGTCCAGTAATTGTTCTCAATTCAGATCGTGTAATAGCTTTTAGTCCTACCAGTCCTAAAAGCGCTTATCACCAAATTACAAGGGGAAACCTTCACCGAATAATAAAGCAATAGCATTCAAACATGAATTATAATGAGATACAAGCGATTATAACAACCCGTTAAAATAGCCTGTAATCGAATCTCCTTCACAATCTAACACAAGCAACCTACTTATGACGATTGTGTTTGCTACAATGGATCTACAACCCCAAACCTGGAATTGGAAACCCTAGCAATATGACTAGTATCGATAAACCCAGGTGATCAATCCAGATTAACCAATAATAAGCAATCAAGCAATAAGCTCAAGAGATCGAAACAATTAACAAAGGACGAACTAGAGTAGAATACTCACAACCAATTCAATCGAGGGCTTCAAAGAACCAAGTGTAACAAAGGAGAGTTAGTTCTCCATAGGGTTTGTGAGATGCTCCAAGGGAAAAATACGTCTCTGGAAAATAACCTAATAAAACTAAACTGCCCCCCTTCGGAAATAATATATCCTAATTAAAGGGTTTTTAAAATCCCGTAAAAATATAAATTAACAACTAATATAATAGGGGAAAATCGGATAAGAATCCGTCTCCAGGGACTGACGCGGGCGCGTCAGTAGCAGCGCGGCCGCGCCAAGCTCACCTGGTTCCAGCTGCTTCCGAATTTCTTCACTTCAACTCTTCTATAACTTGCATGATCCTATGATTTCTTCAACTTCTTCAACAAGTTCCAAATCACCAAGTTCATACAAATATCCCTCACAATGACATGTAAATGATGATAAAAACTACTAAATGCGCTATAGAATATATCGCATATCAGACACCCCTCATGTGTTGATGCGCACGTCCTCCTTTCACATGGACATCTCTCACCTCCAACACAACACATTCCAAGACCTTCATCTAAACCACATATAACATAAAGGAGGGGTGGTTCGTCAAATTGATAACAGTCAACGACATTAACGTGTCACGTTCTAATTTTAACGTGTCACTGGTGTAATTATACTTGTCATTAAGCAATGTTATGCAGACATTGACAAAACCAGAAATAGGCGAATAACGTACCTTGTCATCCATGCTCCGCATTCATGTTGCCATAGATCCCAACCTCTCCAACATCAGTTCAAGTGTCTTCCCCACCTTACCATCCACGGGTTCATTGTTCCCATCAGGTTTTCCAGAAGTTGCTCCGACCTTGCTGGAGTCGTCACCATAATAACGGGGCGCCAACGCAACCTCAACGTCATCGTACAAGAGGTCGGCGTAGTTGTTGATGTTGGCAAGCATCGACAACCACGACCCTTGGTTTACCTGTGCCCGGAAGTGCTTTTCTTCCGGGACACAGTAACGGGGCTCCCGCTATTTATCACTCTTTGCATTTTTTGTCCGAACCATTTGTCTCTTGCAGTTTAAGAGCAACAATCAGTTTTCCAGAAATTTGATATTCCATGTCACTCAGTTTCTAAACCCATGTCACTCAGTTTCTGAACCCATGTCACCAATGTTAGACAGTTTCTAAACCAATGACGCCATACATTCCACATCAACTCCCGAAATCTCAATTTCAAACTAATGGAAATGCGTTTACCATACCTAATACCAATCGAACTCCACACCCAATGTCACCCAATTCCAGTTTCAGATTCTAAGCCCCTGTCACCCAGATTCCCCACCCATGTCACCCCCTTTCTCTTTACCACACCATATTTCGAAATTAAACACATGTAAAACCTCGATCCTTCTTCTTCAATCAAACCCCTAATATTCCCCATTCCCAATTTCGACTCTCACCATAGCCATCATCTTCGGCCTTCCTAAACCCTAACCGCCGGTTTGCCCTATCCATACCCCAAAACCGCCCCCCTCTTCCTTCAATCGCAACCACCATTGTCACCTCTCCACAACCCATCCATGAACCCACCTTTGACGTTCAATCCCTTACCACCATAGTAGGTTCCTTCAACCACCCACCCCACACCCCAGATTTGAAGAAAACAAACAACAGAGAAAACATTGGAAAGGGGGCGTACCTTGTCACTTTCCTCCCGACGTTCTTCTCTTCTCCGACAGTGCCTGACCGTCTCCTCTTCGAACGGTTTTTTGTGGTCGCTGACGTCTCTTCTTCCTCCCCCTTTCGAATGGTTTTTAGTTTTGGAAATGGAGAGATGGAGTCCCGATGGAGAGAGAGAGAGTGTGTGGTGATGGGAGGCATTAAATGCCCTGTCAAGTCACCCAATTTTTTTTTGTTTTTTTTCCCGCCCAAAACCGTCTACAAGGGGTGAGGTTACGGGCACATTTGTGCAAAAAATTGGGAAAGGGTCTATTTTTGCAAAATTTTCCACCATTGTGCTATTTTTGCAAGTTTGGCAAAAAAATGGTCTATCTATGACCATTTTGCCTTATTTTAAAGCTATTATAGAGTAATGGATGAAATAGATATGGATTTTTGCCGCAACCATTCTATATAGGTGAGTTCACTCCATAATCAGACACCGTCAAATTGCAACTATTAAATCAAAGCTGATTTAAAGCCTCGTTTGGCTTAATATGAGAAGTATAGTTCTCATATATTGAATTCCCATAAATTATATACATCAGTTAAAAAAAAGATGTTTTGTTCAATTTTATATTGTAGGAATTAAAATAAGGGAAGTGAAAATTTCTAATTATAAATAGTTTAACTATAACTTATCTAGAAGGATTAAGTGAAATTTCTTTATTTTAAAGGGATCTAAATTCATAAAAATTCAATCTTCCTAGTTTTTCCTTGATAAAAAATCCAATCAAATACATATTCTCATCTATTTAATGAGTTTTTGGATTGACAACCAAACAAGTCATACTAGACGTGACCAAGAATGCCCCTCCTCGCCTCATCCGGGTAGCTCAATGGCGTGGAGCAAGCAGGGCCGACCATGGGGGAGGGTAGGGCGGGCGACTGCCCTGGGCCTCCGATTTTACGGGGCCTCATTTTTTTTTAACTAATTTTAGTATATATAATAAAATATTTTTAAAATTAACACAAGTGTTTGTTGGCGTGGTGGTTGTTGAATTGCTATGTTTTCTTATAGTCATGGGTTCGAATCCCAGGTTTAGCGCAACTCTTAATATTCTAACCTTTTTTTCTATCCACCTATTTCTCTTCATTTATGTAACTAATTCCGAGGCCTCAATAAATTTCATCCACCTATTTCTCTTCATTTATGTAACTAATTCCGAGGCTTCAATAAATTTCATCAAGTCATAGAATATTAAATTATTAATCCAAATTTAAACACAACTAATCTTTTAATTTCATTTTATAATTATGTAATTCATGAACAGTTTTAGTTTTACTAACATGGACATTGTGCTAAAAAAAAAACATGGACATTCAAGAAAAAAAGATTCACATGGTCATAGCTATATTTATATTAATTGAATTGGATGAAATAACACGTTTCATGGAGTTTTAGAATATTATTTTTAATATTGTATAACTATAAATTTTATAGAGCAAAAGATTGATAAATATAGCTTGCGTACGTAATCTTTACTATGGATTAAAATATTTGTATAAATTTTTTAATATAAATTTTACCGGTGATTTTCTTAAAAATTCTTATTTTAAAGAGTTTTCTATAATTTTCCTTAAATATCAACAAAAATAATCTAAATTCTTTTAACATACTCATCTTAAGGTGTAAAAAAAATTAAAAATTACATATAAAATTTATAATTTATAAAATTATGACCCGGGCCTCCAAAATTGATTGGACGGCCCTGGGAGCAAGGGGAGTAAGGAGGTCTGGGGTACAATCTCTATCTCTGTCCCTTGTATTAGGTGAAATTGTGAAAATTCAAGTTTTGCATTACTCTCTGCTAGTGGATTGAACCGGTCGGCGCAAGCTAGCTAATTGGTGCGTAATTCTTGGCGGCTGAGTCACGCGCCCGAGGTTTGCCATCAAATGTGAGTTTCCTCTTCATACAAAAAAAAAAAAAAAATTGCCACTCCTCGGCCGATTCAATTGATTTATTATGCGAGCCGGGTTTTAAAATAGACCCAACCGACCAGGACCGGTCCAGGTTCGAAATGGAATTATTTCCGGTCCGCAACTTTATAGACCGGTAATGGAGCCCTAGAAACGAGCCTAAGCTGCAGTGCTCGTGCAATCCTCTGCAGTCTCTCTCTCCCTCCTCCATCGCACCTCCACTGAGATACTCCCCACCTTTCTTCCAGATTTTTCCAGTTATCCCCCTTCCTACATCACTCTACGATAGAGAGAGATAGAGACCATCTCTGGTTCTTCCGGTAGGTAGCGAGGAATCTGAGAGGACGACAAGATGAGTACGTGGAATTACGTGGTGACGGCTCACAAGCCCACCAATGTCACCCATTCCTGCGTCGGCAATTTCACCAGCCCCCAAGAGCTCAACCTAATCATCGCGTATGCTCTCCCTCCCACTACGGTTTACTCTCCGAAGTGTTCGCTTTTCTTCGTGTTAGGGTTTTTCTTTTTTCCTGCACCAATCATCTTCTTAGGAGCTCTGGTTCGAATATGCGTGCCGTTTGTTTCTATGAATTTCTGATTTTGAACTGCTATCGTTTTATTACCGCAATTTGCCTAGTCAGGGAGGAGAGCAGTTGAAACCTGAAATTGATGTGGAACTAGAACAGTTTCTTTTGGAATTGCTCTCTAGCAACAAAGAAATGCTTAAAGATTCCAGCCTACTGCAAGGAATTGTTTCTTTTCATTTCTGTATCACAAGAGAGAAGATCATAAATACTGAAATTTGTGAGCAAAATTATAGCCTAATTGGAGGAATTGGATAACATCATTGAGCAGATATAGTTTAGCTGACTGGATGAATCTAAAGATTATGAGAATTTCCTCGGATGGGGAAAAGTACATTTTTAGGGAAAAAGTACATTTTTATGTTAGAACCACATGATGAAGTTCTCGTATGTTCAAGGACGTGTTATGTTTGAAACTGAATAAAATTCCGTTAGACATCCATGTCACAGCATTTTCACAAATTTTGGCTCGTCGAAATAAAGTTTTAACTTAATTTTTAATGCTGTATCCCAGTATGGCACAGAGAGGTCATTGAAACACGCGTCACTATAATATGTAATGCCCCAGGGTACTTTATTAGTTTCACAAATTAATGTTTGTCATGTCTGATCCAGCATATTGTGTGAAATTGTAAATTATATTATAGTTATATGAAAAAAAGAGCTCAGATATTTTGTGAGTATTGTCATTGGGATGTGTATAACACGGGAATGTTCTGAAATTGCCAGTAACCTACTAGGCCGTGTACTAGGTACTCAAGTAGCCAATTTATACACATCTTGCCAGCCATTGAGATTTGCTTCAGTTTGATCCCATATGAGTTATTAGTTTTCCTGGTTTTATATATGTAGTATTTTGGGACATGATTTTATACAAGAGCACTATACTCATCAGGGCTATATACTATCTCAGGAAATGCACAAGGATTGAGATTCATTTGCTCACTCCTCAGGGCCTTCAGGTATGCTGAATCCTCCCTTTTCTTTTGATTTTTGGGAAAAAAGTGCATGGTTTACATTCTGTCTCTATCTTCCACCCCATCATCATCATCAACAGCAACAACAACAACGTGCTTCAGTTTTTGGTCTAAATTGGACTTTTGGGGCATATTTCTCATGCTTTTTTAGGGGAACATGTTGCCTATTTCTGTACTTAAAAGTGATCCCTACATTGCAAGGGATATTAAGAGCACATATTTTGATAATATTTAGATGGCTATGTTTGAGAATTTATCTATCCGTAACTTGGTCAGCTGACTTGGTGCTCATCTGGCCCAAGCTTGATCAGGTCTTTAGGCACAAGGTTGGGATGGATCTTGTGAATTGTAACTAAAGATTGCCATCTACAGTTCACTTATCTAAAAATTACTGTGAATGATAGTTGAGTGTGTCTAGTTTGTATTCTACCATCTGACAATTTTTATTTATTTATTGACCATGAACTCATATGCATGCATCAGTAATATGTAACCATATGTAACTGTATGGTGTGTTGTCTTACACTTGCTACCTTCTAATTGGTTAGTTTATCACATGTAACTTACTAATACATTAAAATAAATTGAGTTATTGCTTTACAGATGGTCTAATGCAAGGAATGGACTCTTAATGTTAGCACTTGATTGTACATAGATATTGTGGAATTTTCACTATAAAGAAAAAGATGGAACAATCAGAATTTCTATTTTTTTTTTTGTGTTATACGAAAAGCTGTTAAATGGTAATTTGGACCATTTTCTAGTGAACAATACATTGTACTGTTTCCTGCAAAATTACTTTTGATATACCTTTTCTCTTGCTGTTTTCTCATTCGAACTTTGTTGTATTATGCCATTTTCACAAGTCTATTTCTTGTATTCTTCAATTCTATTGGTGGTTAATTTAGGCTTGTGCCTTATCTTTCGGAAAGGTTAGTTGGTGAATGGCGATGGAGATCACACTATCTTTATGCTTTTCAAGAGAATGGATATTCCAAGAGAAAATTTGTCTTTCTCTGGATGAATTATCAATAGTAACATTGCTGAAAATAGCCGACTAGAACCCTTAGAAGGGTTGATGGAATTTCAGAGCAAGTTTTTAGGGCAAGGCCAAGCATTCCACATATTTTGGATTGAAATTTGTACTTACCAATTACCATAGCCTTGTTTGAAGAATTGGATTATTGTGCTGCTGTCTTCATTTCTTATTCCTTGGTTTGGACGATTCACAACTCCCCTCTTCTTTTCTTCTGGAGTCTTTTGATTATCTTCTCCTTTTCATATCGGAGATCCCTTCTTGTCCTTGGATTAATGAGTTTTTTTCTTTTGGTTATGTAGGCCATGTTGGATGTTCCAATATATGGGAGGATCGCAACTCTTGAACTTTTTCGTCCTCATGTGAGTATACTCTACTATAGGTTTCCCACTTTGTAGGCCTCTTGGATGATCAGTTGATCTGAATTTCTTTTCATTTTTAATTGCAGGGTGAAGCTCAAGACTTCCTATTCATTGCAACAGAGAGATATAAATTTTGTGTTCTTCAATGGGATCCTGAAACATCAGAGCTTGTTACCAGGTATAAGTGGAGGATTTACCGCCTCTTTTAATTTCCTTATCTTTGATCTTCCATAGTTATCTATAATTGCCGGAACATATTCATTCTTGTTTTTTTTCCTCCTCTCCTTTATCGTCTTCCTCAATGATGATAAGTTCATTCTACTAGAAATAGAAACTTTGTTAAACTTCATAATATCAACTCTTTAGAGCTTTTTTTTTTAGAATAGGCTACATTGTCATATGAAGATGTTTAAAATAGGCAGTAATTGCTCTTTTATGTGAACTAAGTTACCTTGTCCTACTTTTCAGAGCCATGGGAGATGTTTCAGATCGCATTGGCAGACCCACGGACAATGGCCAGGTGTGTTTGTTATGTAATGGTCAGGAGATACCTTTTTTTTTTGTTCAGAAAGTCAAGATATGCCATAGTATTAATATAGTGCTGAAACAGTGTTTTAATTTGCTAAGATTTCTTTGGACTTATTTCTCCTATTTTGATTTTCTATTTAATGTCTTCACTTGTTTACCAATTAATTTTTGTTATGTTTTGTCTTCTGAGCGGTGTTCTCTGTGCAGATTGGCATTATTGATCCTGATTGCAGACTAATTGGACTACATTTATATGATGGATTATTCAAGGTAGGCAGTTAGTGCTATGTTTTTATTTCAAATATGTGGAGATTATCAGTTATTGAAAGACTGTTGAGATTAAGCGCTCAAGCATTTGTGCAGGTTATTCCATTTGATAATAAAGGACAGCTCAAGGAAGCATTCAACATTAGGTAAATGTTGTTCAGATTTCTCATATACTCATTTATCTAATGCATTAATTGCCCTTGATCATAAAAAATTCTGTTATTTATTTCTTCTTGATGTTGATGAATTACCTTAATTCTCCTTGTCCCAAAACATTTGAGATCAACCCCCCCCCCCCCCCCCCCCCCCAAAAAAAAAAAAAAAGATTTGAAGACAATATATCTGCCAGGTGTCCATCGTGATCTCTCTCTCCCTAGAAGCGGTCATGTTCTGACCTGTACAAAAAAATGTTGTTCAATAACCTTTGCTTTCTCAAGTTGTTATTTGCTTATCAATAATACGGTGTAATAGTTATATCTTATGCATGCTACTGCTGGAGTATGTTAGTCTAATAGACAAGTAAAATTGGGGTGCATATTTGTCTTGTGCATGCTACTGCAAGATTGCTGTTGGATTCTTTCTTAAGCAACTAGTGAACTTATTTGGAGATCGCTTCTTCCTTTTTCATTGTTGTGCATCTGAATTATGCTTTAAAAACTCAAAACTAATGAGGTCTGAGTTCCAACATACATATCCCGTGCGTAATACATGGGGTACTGTACTAGTTTTTATTATATTTTATACATAGTATTAAAAAACGAAAAATCCAAAAAAAAAGAAAAAGAAATTCTGCGTAACCAGTAGTGTTTATTGACTTAATTTAACCATTAATCTGCTTTATCAGACTAACAGTTTGGTCCTTGTTTTTGAAGGCTTGAGGAGCTACAAGTGCTGGACATAAAGTTTCTTTATGGTTGTTCAAGACCTACAATTGTAGTTCTCTACCAGGTCTTAATCTTCGTCTGCTTAGATTGTGATAAATAACCTTTTATGGTTACAGAGTTCTAGAAGAACAATTTTTTTGATAAAGAAATAGTGATTATGACAAGGATATTTTGTAAATACTATTTTTCTTGGTATGATGAGGAATTTTTTTTGCTTGAAATAATGCTGCTCTAGAGTGCCAAAAGACACTACATTCCTGATTTTGACATTGAGATTTGACCATAACTACTCTAATATATGTAGTACAAGACTGAACGGTCTGTTGTTTGTTTCAGGACAATAAAGATGCCCGCCATGTCAAAACATATGAGGTTTCCTTAAAGGAAAAAGATTTTGTTGAGGGTCCATGGTCTCAGAATAATCTTGACAATGGTGCAGACTTGTTAATACCAGTTCCTCCACCACTCTGTGGGGTCATCATTGTTGGTGAGGAGACAATTGTATACTGCAGTGCCACTGCATTCAAAGCAATTCCCATCAGACCTGTATGTTATTTAGAATGTTATCCTCTTTGTTCATGAATTTCTTGTACTTAAATTATCCAATGGTGTTCTCTAATACTATAAGAACTTGTATTTGGATAGGCCTAGATATTTTACACGCTGTATTGTTTTGTTCTTAGTCAATCACTAGGGCTTATGGAAGAGTTGATGCTGATGGTTCGAGGTATCTGCTTGGTGATCACTCAGGGCTCCTTCACCTACTTGTTATCACCCATGAGAAAGAGAAGTGAGTGATCTGATCATTATGTTGTACCCCTCCTAACCTTGAAGATTTCCTGGTTTATTTTCGAGACAAAGGAAATGCGTCCTTTTTCGATTTTATTCTTCTCTTCATTTCTATTCCCTTGAAATGGGCCAATATTGTTTATATCTTAAATTTGAAACTTAAGCCTGTAAAATTAACATTAGACCCCCTTATCATACAATTAAAAAAGTTGGTAAGACGTGTTTGTTTTATTTTATCTTGGGTCTCTGGACTCTTTCTTTGTTCATAAAACTATACAAGTACAATTTGAAATTTAGGGGTGGGAAGGGAATATTTTCCAAGGGTTGGACCGTGGGAGTGAATAGGAAAAAGTAGGAAGAAAATCTATGTTCCTACATTATATAATTTCTTGTTGCTTTTACCTCGCCGTAATCTTAAATGCCCTCTTGTTAAATCATCAGTTGAGAGTCTGAATATACTGTAATCATTTACTTAGCAAAGCTTTCACCATTGAGGGACATGGGTCCCAGTGAGGGGAACAAGAGGAAAGAGTATTGTGTAGTTGCTTTAGAAAATGCATTCTGTATATGTAAATATTTTCTGGATCATACCCATTTATCTTAAACGACGTCACTAACTCTTACATGTCGTTTTTATCTTACATTTGGATTAAAAAAATTATCTGCTGTTAGTTTGTCTAATTTTTAACCTTGAAAACATGGACAGAAAAATAAATTGCTGATTATTTCTTTTGAGCACACAAGGTAGCATTGCTCTAACTTCCATTTTATTCTGCGTGATATTCTGACCATTATTCAATATAACTCTCTATCTTGCAGGGTTACTGGACTGAAAATAGAGCTTTTGGGAGAAACATCTATTGCATCATCAATATCATATTTGGACAATGCTTTTGTTTATGTTGGCTCAAGTTATGGAGATTCTGAGGTGTGTTTAGTTCATTTTTGAGATTGTTATATATTTGTCAGTTTGGCTCTAGATGCAGTGCAAGAATTATAGTCGTGAAGTTATAATTTTTTTGCTTTAGTTCTTCCCTTCACAATCATTAAGTGTTTCTAATGCTTGACAATGATTTTCTCACCAGCTCATTAAATTGAACTTACAACCCGATGTTAAAGGATCATATGTTGAAGTTTTGGAAAGATATGTTAATTTGGGTCCTATTGTTGACTTCTGTGTGGTGGACCTTGAGCGGCAAGGTCAAGGCCAGGTCGTAACATGCTCTGGTGCATATAAAGATGGTTCTCTTCGTGTTGTTCGCAATGGGATAGGAATCAACGAACAGGTCCATTTTACTGTTTCTACTCAATATTTTTAGTTAGTTTCTTGTACAACTTTCTGATATCTGCGGTTTTCTTACAGGCATCAGTAGAACTTCAAGGCATCAAAGGAATGTGGTCATTGAGATCTTCCACTGATGATATATATGACACCTTTCTAGTTGTCAGCTTTATCAATGAAACACGAATTTTAGCAATGAATCCTGAAGATGAGTTGGAAGAAACAGAGATAGAAGGGTTTGATTCTCAATTTCAAACTTTGTTTTGCAGTGATGCTGTGTTCAACCAACTTATACAAGTACGTGATCTTTCATTTGGTTGGCATCATTCTTTTCATTTCACTCCTTTCTTCAACAGTGTACTCTGTATTCCAATTTGTCTTATACTCCGTATTTGTCCGGTCTTTTTAAAAAAACAAATTCTTGCTTCTTTTTTGTCATTTCTATTTTACAGATAAAGTGCATCTGTGTGTATTTTGTGTATGTAAGCTGACAGATGTGACTGCTAAATTTTTTGGTCTCCTCGCTTCCCTCCTCCCTTACCCCTCTCTGTGCACAAGTGGTCTTGCTAACTAATTAATAACGACGTGCTTCTTTATGTATGTTGGATTATCCGCTTTATGAGTGCTTTTTCTGGAGAGCATTTCTTTCCTCCTTACAAAAAGGACTATGTTTGATTAATTGTAATTTGCTGCAGGTCACTTCAAGTTCTGTAAGACTGGTTAGCTCCTTTTCTAGGGAGCTACGAAATGAATGGAAACCTCCTTCAGAATATACTATTAATGTTGCGACGGCAAATTCCACCCAGGTTTGTTTGGAATCTCAAGCTTCAGTGCTAGATAAGAATAAGTGCTAGCATCTTAAACCAGTATTTGCTGTAATTGACAGGTGCTGTTGGCAACTAGTGGTCGGTTTCTTGTTTACTTGGAAATCGGTGATGGAGTTTTGACTGAAGTAGCTCATAAGAAGCTTGAACATGAAATTTCATGCCTTGATATAAACCCTATTGGTGAAAATTTAAACAGAAGTCAACTGGCTGCTGTTGGAATGTGGACTGATATAAGTGTTCGGGTTTTCTCTCTTCCTGATCTTGATCTAAAGACAGAGGAGCAACTGGGCGGAGAGATTATTCCCCGTTCTGTCCTACTGTGTTCTTTTGAAGGGGTAAGAATTTCCATGTCTGTATATATAGGTTAGGTTTAAGTTTATAAATGGCAATGTGAACAGAATCTTCAATGTCATGGAATGCTTGAGGGGATCCAAAGTGAATGTCTTAAGACTCAGAACACGCAAGTTTGTTGAGCATATAATTAGCCATTGAAGCTGGCTAAATGCACTTCACTCATTGTATATTTTATGTCAAATTACTTGTTTATTTGCATTGTGGTAACCACTATTAGTAGTTTCATCGGAAGGGCATGTTCACAAGTTTTTTTTTCCCCAGACATCTTATTTATTGTGTGCCCTTGGAGATGGGCACCTCTTGAACTTCACATTGAATACAAGTGCCGGTACACTAAGTGATCGGAAGAAGGTGTCACTTGGTACTCAACCAATTACACTTAGGACTTTCTCATCCAAGAACTCAACTCATGTTTTTGCTGCATCGGATCGGCCCACCGTTATATACAGTAGTAACAAAAAGCTCCTTTACAGCAATGTGAATTTGAAGGAAGTCAGCTATATGTGCCCCTTCAACACAGCTGCGTTTCCGGACAGGTGATTTCTCCTTTTGCATCTTTCTACCCAATCTTTGCTGTATTACAACTGAGTTAATATAAGAGTGTTTCATAAGAAATATTGAGTTAAAATGTTATTTTTTCCTTCCAAAAGTTGCAAAGGGAGGCTAAAAAAAACATAGGGATTACTTATTAAGGAGTATATAAATGGACATTCCCTAACAGTTTTTATGTCAATATGGCGCATATAGAGATGGATTATTTGAGGCAATTGCTTGGTTAAAGCCTAGAGAGTCTCTGAAGTGTATAAATGAGTCATAATTGATTTCATATTTATGTATGATAGAACAGGAAATTAATATTTCCATATTGTCAACTTAGAAATTATGCAAATATTTGTAGATTTTATTAGGAGTTCAGGTTGCTCTTTTGGTAGAAGAGTAATTGGTAATATTAGTGGTTACATTTATCGATGCACTTGTGTTTCAGCCTTGCGATTGCGAAAGAGGATGAACTCACTATTGGCACGATTGATGATATTCAAAAGCTTCACATCCGCTCCATTCCCCTTGGGGAGCATGCCCGTCGCATCTGTCATCAAGAACAGACACGGACATTCGCCGTTTGTAGTTTGAAGAACAACCAAGCCAGTGCAGAAGAGTCTGAAATGCACTTTATTCGCTTGTTGGATGATCAGACTTTCGACTTCATATCGACTTATCCACTTGATACATTTGAATGCGGTTGCTCCATATTAAGTTGCTCTTTCTCAGATGACAACAATGTATACTACTGTGTAGGGACAGCATATGTTTTGCCCGATGAAAACGAGCCTACGAAGGTAAAATAACATGCGTTCTTTGAAATTTTGATAACTGTTTATCTGGATCCATAAAGAGTGGTCTGTTGCATAGTGCCACATATGATTCATCTTGTATAAACTATATTGGAAGGGATTAGTTCAGTTACAGTCACAATAAGATTTCCTAGAAACTAGTCATTGATTTTTCCTCTGTAGGATAGATAGTAGAAGGGGAGATGAAATTGGTTAGAGAACTAGAGGGCTTTAGACACATTTATATGACAATGCTGTTGCGTATTTTCTTTCTTTCCCGACATTTAAATTCCTTGTCTCTTCATTTGCCCTTGCTTATCTGTTTGAACAATTTATTCTTCCGGTGACGTGCAGGGGAGGATTTTGGTTTTCGTTGTAGAAGATGGGAAACTGCAGCTCATAGCTGAGAAGGAAACTAAAGGGGCTGTTTACGCGCTTAATGCTTTCAACGGCAAGCTACTAGCTGGCATCAATCAGAAAATCCAGCTCTATAAGTGGGTGCTTCGAGATGATGGTACTCGTGAGTTGCAGTCTGAGTGTGGACATCATGGGCATATACTTGCCTTGTATGTGCAGACCCGTGGTGATTTCATTGTTGTTGGTGATTTGATGAAGTCGATTTCTTTGCTGATTTACAAGGTGAGTTGAGCATGCTATGTTGTATCATTGAGTTGAGTTGCCTTGTGTGTCTTCGAAGTCAAATCATCTTTCATTAGATTTAGGTTGTTAATCTGTCACCTCAGTGCTTCAAGTGATTTCTAATGTTGTATCTGTATTCAGCACGAGGAAGGCGCTATTGAGGAACGGGCACGCGACTACAACGCAAATTGGATGACAGCAGTTGAGATCCTGGACGACGATGTGTATCTAGGTTCTGAGAACAACTACAATCTCTTCACAGTCCGAAAGAACAGCGAAGGAGCCACAGATGAAGAACGGGCCCGTCTGGAAGTGGTCGGGGAGTACCACCTCGGGGAATTCATCAACAGGTTCAGACACGGCTCCCTCGTCATGCGCCTTCCCGACTCCGACGTCGGTCAAATCCCAACCGTCATCTTTGGGACGATCAACGGCGTAATCGGGGTGATCGCATCGCTTCCGTCCGAGCAGTACGCGTTCCTAGACAAGCTTCAGACCAACTTGAGGAAGATCATAAAAGGTGTGGGAGGACTCAGCCACGAGCACTGGAGGTCGTTCTATAACGAGAAGAAGACGGTCGATGCCAAGAACTTCCTGGACGGGGATCTCATCGAGTCGTTCCTTGACCTCAACCGTGATCGCATGGAGGAGATCTCCAAGTCTATGAACATCCCCGTCGAGGATCTATGCAAGAGTGTGGAGGAGTTAACAAGGCTGCATTGAGCACCTCTTCAAGATCAGTGCTCCTCTTATTCTCTTGTTTTTTCGGGTACTCTGCGATCGGCGGAGAGTAAGAAACCTTGTGTAATTTTCATGAAATTCCATGTCCATGTGCTTTGGCTGTTTAAACTATGATGGTTGCAGTTCTACTGGTGTAATTCATGGTTTGCTGCTTTGCCCTCTTTTTTGTACACAGATCTTGCAACTTTGCAAGTTACGCTGTTTTTTCGTCTACCCAGCTATACGAATCCGGTTAACCTGTACCGTAAATCCGATTCAAGTGTTTTTATCTTTTCCAAATAGCAGGATTTGTTTAGATCTTAATTATATGTGTTTATACGAATCCGGTTAACCTGTACCGTAAATCACGCTGTCTTAATTATATGCTGCTTTGCCCTCTGTTTTTATCATGTAGTTTTGTAATTGGAGTAATGCATTTCTTGAAAAATGCATCAGCTTAAGCTACACTTAAAATAAATTATTATTAAAATAATTATATTATATAATTTACGTATTTTGTAATCCAAACACACCTTAAATGTCACTTTCAGAAAAATGTCATAATGAAATTATTATTAAAATGCATGGTGATCCAACAGGGTTAGGATCCAACACTTGTTCCATAGTTCAAGACTACTTGACGGAAAATACTACTCTTACCCAAAATTGGGTTATAGAGGTAATTATGTAAAATCAAAAAAAAAAAAAATGAAATGAAGAGAAGAGAAATGAAATCTGAAAAGTAAGTAATAAGTACTCTACTTCTACCCTAGCCTAGGTTAATGAGTACCCTACTTCTAACCTAGATTTGAATTACAAATATACATTTTATTCAACTATAAATTCACAAGTTATTCAAACTCTCCCTCTTCAAACGGTAATACACTTCTCCTCACAAGTTTTGGCCGGAATGAAGAGCTAACTCGCCGGATTCAAGGTTTCTGATCACCGAACTCGCTAACGATTTAAGGTTAGACATACTATTCTTTATCAGTTTGAAGTCTGCATGTTGCTTTTGAATCTTCAATGGAGCCGTTTTCATTTGTTTGCACAAACTGATTAGGGTTCAAGGATGTGAGAAACACTTGATTAAAATTGATTGTCTATTAGGGTTCACGAATGTGACAAGTTGATTGAAGATTAGGTATGAACAAACCGATTAGCCTCTTATTTTTCGAAATCGAATACTTGGGGTTAGGGTTCATTCGAATACAAGTTTATTGAAGATTAGTGATTAGGGTCCTCAGAAGTATAGTGTTAGTGATTAGCTAGGGTTCCAAGGTGTAATCTTGCATTCGATTTGTGGCAATCTAGCTAAGAAGAAGAGATGTTTATAAGGTGTAATCTGCCCGCGGCTTGCCGATAGACCTGCGGAAATTGGTCCGAAGCCACAAAAGTATAATTTGGGGGTTGAGAAAACAACTGAGAAATAAGAAAATGACACTATCCAGCTCAAGGATATTATATATTTATTTTAAATAAGAAAACATTTAAGCAACAAAATTGTATTTTATATTCTCACATGAAAAAATAGTATAACTGCCTGCGGCTTGCCGATAGGCCTGCGGGCATTGGAATAGGGTTTAAATTGTGCTTGTTCGATTTTTGTGAGGGTTTGAATTTAATTATTTCATTCTAATTTATGCGCTCGATTTGGTTCAACACCATCATACATTCATTACGTTTTTGTGTATCCCTCTACAGTACTATTATCATCACTGATGAGTCAAGAACGAGGATTTGATCTTAATTAACATCGGACACGATGACAGTGGGTCCGACACGATGGGGAATCATTTTTTTGTCATGAGGGTTTGTGGAGTTCGTTTTGTTTTAGTGAAATTTTGCACTTTCTTAATGTCAGACAGTTCTTTTCGTTTGGGGGAAATTGTGCTGCTCTTTCGATTATCTTTGTGATTTTGAATGCTTTCGGTTTTTACAGGGATTTAGACAACATACTGCTCTGTCTGAAATGGCCCCGGATTATATGAAGCTGGCTAAGCTTACTAAAGTGCAGAAGAAGAGGTGGGAGTCGTTAGCCAAAATAGATATCGTGCCCACCAAATTCTTTGATGTGCCTACACTGCAACGCCTTGGATTTTTCGATATTACGAAGATGTTGTTGGATCAGTGCGGGTTGGGTGCTTTTTTGGAGAAAACTGCCCCAACATATAAAAGATATTTGCTGGAATTTCTCTCAACACTTGAGCTCCATGATGAGGGCAATACAATTACCTTTAACCTAAATGATGTTGAGCGGAGACTGACCCATCTTGAGTTGCGGGAGATCATAGGGGTTTCACGTCCACCTACAAAGAATGCGTTAAAGCCCCCCACTGATCAGATTGCAAAAGTTTGGTCTGCGGTCACATGTTCTGATTTTGACAGTCGAAAGGGGGAAACAAACAACAAGTTGATTCATCCATGCTTGATTTTGGTGCACAAAGCAATTAGGATGGCTTTCATGGGTCAAAGTGAGACAAACAAGTTCACTGTCGCAGATTTGGGATGGTTCTGGACCTTGTTCGAAAGTAGTAATATCGTGACTGACTGGGCTTCAATATTTCTTTCAAGTTGTCTTCGAGAACAAGGGAAGCCGACCGCTAAGGGGAAGTTAGCTATAGGAGGTATGATCACAGTCATCGCCAGACATTTCGAACAAGAACCGCCCGACTGGTTTTGTCCCCACAATGGTTCACATTTGTTCGATGAAAAGACTCTGATCACAGCCCAGGTACTGAGTCATCCAAATGCCGGGCATGTGCATTGGAAAACACCCTCTTACTTTCCTCATAGCATATATTTACCTAGTCAACTCCCCTGTGGCACAAGCCCTGTCGACTTCTGTATGCTGCCAAACAATACTACTCAGGCTCTGGTTGTGGAGGAAGCTGCCCCGATGGACACTGACGAACAACAATCAGCGAGAAGCCAACACGATAGAGGAGCGCATATTATCCCCTGACAGACTGAGCCTGGTAGTTCAAGTTCATCTGTTACATGGCAGCAAGTGTTGGAAGGGATACAAGGAATTATCACCCGACAGACTGATATTGAGATGACACTTCGGGAGGTATTAGCCAAACAACAGACAGTTTTCGATATGGTCACTCATATCGAACACATACAGGAATCTAGTGCCAGTGATTTTCAAGACCTATCACTCTCAGATCTCTCAATCAACGCCAGGTTAGACGGACTTGGTGCTGAGGTCGAGACATGCTGGGACATTCAAGAGGTGGGTGCTTTACGTATTGAAGGATTCGACAATTATGCAGGTTCCAATTGGCTCAGTTATATCCCATATTCACCATCTGAAGATATGATCAGACAGATCACCACACGAGGCAAAACGAGAGAAAGTTGTTTCACCAATCACCCAACTCTTCGTAGGCCTCATCGTGGCCCTGGACCAAGCGGAGGAGATCGTGATGGAGGTTGGCCCTAGTGTTTCTATATGATGTTGGTTTATGGTTGTAGTTGTGTTTAAACTGATGAAATTTAACTATTTGTACTGTTTGTGTCTGCTGTTGGTTAAGGCGTCAAGTTATGTTTGAAATTATGTTGTGACATTTGACTATTAGTATGTTGTTGGTTTATGACATTTGACTATTTCATATAATCTCAAATTTTACTTATTTAGGATATTTATACCAATTTAATTACTTTATTTAAAATTATATATAGATGCATTTATTATATTTGAATTTTTTTTCAATTACATTATGTATAAAACATTTAAATAAAATTTTAGAAAGTAATAATCTGGAAAGATTTTTTTTTAGTAATATAATTGACGAATATTGTAATCGCCCAAGTAAATATGATAAGTATAGTTATATTTTGACGAATTACAATAACGTAATTACTCTATAACATACATATAATCCTCTAATGTTATATATGAATTTCTAATGTTTTTTTTGCACTCACTATTTCATACAACTAACGTAAATGGATATATATATATATATATATATATATATATATATATATATATATATATATATATATATATATATATATAACCTAAAATTGTTATCTCAAATATATAATATTATGCATATATCCATCAAAGCATTTAAGCTTATAAAACTTGTTTATTGAATTTTCAAATAAAATATAACTCGGAAATTATTGGAGAGTAAGTATAATTATATTTTGAATTGCAAGTTTCATGTGTATATTCAAAATGATAAAGTTTGATACTCCGTACTCCACTTAATTTGATGTGTATGGTCGTTATTTCGACCAAAAACAATACAATTTCTGGGAAAAAAAAAAGTAATCACGTTATTGGAAAATGGAGAAGGGCGTAGCAAGCGTACTGGTGGGTAGGCTGCGCCGTAGGCTTTTCCCAAGATGTCCTTTTTTTAAAAAAAAAACATATAATTTCTGGTATTGGTGTAAATTACTTCACACGGATCTGGATTATGAGCCGTTAGATTAATGTAAACGAACGATCAGGATGTGAATATAAAATTGAAATTTGGGGGTTTTCTAGAATGTGAATATACAATTTTAATCTTACCAAATCACCATCATAGATTACTAATATATTTGTTATTGGTCGGTTGTTATGTTCCGAGTGAAGATAGCAAAGATAAGGAAGATCATTGACGGGATCATGGACTAATATATTTGTTATTGGTCGGTTGTTATGTTCCGAGTATCTTTCATTATTAATATTGGTTGATCCTTGATGCGTGTTGTTGTTTTATTTTGGCATATGGTTTTGAAGTTGGAGTTTTATTTTAGGTGTTGTCTTTGGTGTAATGTCATTTTAATTAATCAATGAAGTTCGACTTTTTTTAAAAAAAAATAAGTATTGGGTTACGTATAGTTAGCCTTATAATTACAAAAATGTTTTCATGTTTTCCGTTTAAGTAATTTAATAATATATTTCTGCATTTACTTGTGTTCTTTTTTTGTAATTATATTTATTAATATTAATATTAATAATCTCGATCATCAACAAAAAAATTTAAGTAAAATAAATCAACATTTCCCTTTCATAAATATAAAAGTGTAAAGTGAAACCTCCATTTTACATACATATTATAAACGTCCATGGTCTTACTCTCTTCTTTACCTACATATTCTAAACATCCCTTATAATATTTTAGAAGTTTTTATTTTGAAAAATTATGTTTTAATTTTTTTTTTTAAATTACCAAGGTATTATTTATGAATTATAATTATAAAAAATTTAAAAACATGGATTTAAAAAAAATACAATTTATAAACATATGGAATATGTAAATAGTTTTTATAATTTTTTTAAGATTGAATAAATGTGGAAATAAATTTGCCCGTTATGCATTGCTTCAAAATGGAGGGAGTCTCCTCTGCTCATGTTTCCCTCATTTGTCTTTTTCACCACAGCCCGAGGCGCAGGTTGTTGTCAACTCAAAATGACAACTTCCTATAAAGCTGCACAAGTCTCCCCTCGGCTGTAGTGTTTGAAAAAAGAATCTTTCTTCCGTAAACTACTGTAGAACATAATCATCCTTATTTTCAAAATTAGAAAATTATGTTTATTTTATAAAAAAGAAAATCATATACCGAGTATATTTGTATAACCGTCATTTCTATTTCAATATTTATCACAATATGTTTTTTCATGATAATGATTATTCAAAAAATATATAATTATGTATTCAGTGCATTTAACGATCATAGGTTTTAGTTGTACATGCATGTGAAATACCATACTCCGTACGTTCCAACGAGTTTTTTTGTATAAACTGAACATCTCATCAACGTATTCAAGCACGGAACTAGTGGCGGGTTAGGATCCGCTCCCGCCCGCCCCATATTTAAAACTTAATTCAGCTAACCTTGATACTTAAAATTCAACTGGTTTTTAAAATTATTTAAAAGTTACCTAAGGTAGAAATTTAAATTTCATTAATTTTTTAACTTTCAATTTATTTTAAGATTAAAGTATAACTTAAAGCAAATATCTAACAAAACGTGTGAAATGGCCGGGTAAAAGATCTTGGTATGTGTTGATATATACACACACATTTTGGAAAAATGGCTTAAAGTAATAATAACTATCATGTTTAATGAAATTATATTTCTAACTTGTTTAATGAAATTTTGGTATGTGTTGATATATTGGAGACTAGTTATAATTATACACATTTTGGTATGTGTTGATATGTTGGAGACTAATTATAAATATATTTCTAACTTATTTAATGAATTTTTTTATAAAATATAACCCGGAGATTATTGGAGTGTAATCATAATTATATAAATTAATGAATTACAAAGTTAAAGTGTATGTTCAAACTTATCACGTTGGATGTGTATAGACAAAAAAAAAGGTAGTCATGTTATTGGAAGTTGGAGAAGGGAGTAGCAGGCCTACACACAGATAACGACATAGGCTTTCCCCCAAGAAAGAGGTCTCCTTTTTTAAAAAAAAATAATTAAAAATTAAAACAATTTATAGTATTGGTGGAAAATACTTCACATGGATCCAGTTTGTGGGCCGTTAGATTGATGTAAACGGACGATCAAGATGTGAAGCTTTAAGAATGTCATTTTTTTTTGGGATATTCCGTTTGCAAAAGATATATTAATTTTTCATACTTTGCAAAAAAAAAACACTAATTATTTTACAAAAAAAATTTACCCCTATTATTTTTCAAAACAATATTTAACCTAACTCACTAACTTTCAATATTTGTAAATGTGACTGATCAATTTTACCAAATACTCGATTAGAATTTTATTGAAAAAGAAAAGTAAAGTTTATTTGTGTCATTTTCTGCTCTTATAAAAGAAAAAGATAATAAAAGATTAATCATTCTTATCTTATTAGGTTTTATGCATTCCAAAACAACATAAATGAAAAATACCTTCTTTTATTATATAAGAAGTGGTTTTGTTCATTTTTAAAGCATAAAGGGTGGTTTTACGCAAAGTATAATTTTATGAAGTATTTTTTTTTATAGTTTATAGGTTAACTGTTGTTGTTCACATAAAAAGCGGGTGGATTTTTGCAAAATTTTGTAAATAATGGGTGATTATATTGTACGTGCAATTTTTGACAAATAATGAGATTTCCATTTTTACAAGAACCAAAAAACATATAAATGGATCTTTTGTGTAATGTTAAAAACAATGTTTGCTTTTCTTTAAAAAAATTTGGAAACAATGGGTGTTTTTTTTGCTAAAACTTTGGCAATAATGTATGATTTGTTATTTTTAAAAAATAAAGGTGGTTTTGTAACTTTTGTGTTGAATTTAGTTACATAATGTGTAGTTTTGTTCAATGTTAAAAGTAAAGGGCTTTTTGTGAAAAAAGAAAAAAAATAAAGGGTGGTTTTATTCCTTAAAAGAGAGAAAATACGAGTTTTGGGTATGAGCCGAACTTTTTACAAAACTCAGGGGTACCATTGGGACAAAAAATAAAGTATGAGACACCAACCGTAATTGATATAAATTCAGGGGTACCATTCCGTAAAAAATTCGCATGTAAAGTTAAGCCCAACATATATACTTATAATGACCACCACAATTTTATTCTTACCAAATCACCACCCTAGATTACTAAAGTTGACCCAACTTTTTAAGTTTTGCCAAATCGGCACCCTAAACCATTAATTAATATAATTAATTACTACTTATGTACATCGTAGTTTTGAATACTATCAGCGGTATAAACCAACCCTTATTTCTCTATTTTTCTTTATTGAATTAAGTATATTTTTTTTATACATTCTTCAATAGTCATTGCAAAATTAAAAAAAAAGCGAATGTGATTAAGTCATTGTATAATTAAAAATATTTATAATCAAGTCATATTGATTATATATATAACACATGTAATTTCTGTAAATACAATAGAAGTCATTTATTTCTATTCGTACTTCAAATATATAGTATTTGATCGAGGTACGTAGAAGGAGGCCGCGGGCCAACCCGCGAGCTGCGACATATGCTTGCCACAAGTATCGAACTTGCTACGTTTGGGCTAAAGTGCAATATAAAAGGTGGCCCAAATTTATGTCATAAATTTTCATATATCACCAAGCCCAACTTACCTTTGCCTCCGGCCCAACTAGAAAGATAAAAGAAGTTTTTGACTGTTTATGCTAAAGGAAAGTATGGAGTATTTGTGTATGTACTTCGACAATGTATGTGTTTAGGAATTTGGTATTGTTGGTAGTGGCGGACTACTCACTTGACTTTGGTCTAGCAGTAGGGGGTGGTCTCTTCGTGAATGAAATATTCTTTTTGAACAATATCACCTGTATTAATAAATGAAGGGAGGGCATATCTTTGTTCTTGGCATTTTATTCAGATTCCATACACATTTGTTTGTTTGGGAGCTAAATGAGTTCATTTTTTAAAAACTGACTATGTCATTACAGATGTCATGCGCATACAAAGAAATACACCCAGCACAAAGTTGGCGATACATTGTTGTAGGGTGGTCTTTCATGCCTTGATTCGACAAAAGTGGGCGATCTTACAACAGCCCCTACATCACCAATGTGGTTCATCTACCACGTCATCATCGCCCTCCTCTTATGGTTCCCTCGAGAACTTTCGCATAGAAGCGCCATAACACACATCCGTCCGTGATAGGCCTCATTCCATAGCGATTTTCCTCAACAAACTTCTGGGCATGGTCTGATTTGGCTACATATTTAATATATTCATGAAGGAAGCCAGCAGGTGCTGTCAAAAAATCACAAGTCCAACGATAACAACTTAATAGAAACCCTCCATCAACCAAAATTGGCATATTTATTGAAGTTGCGAGTCTCACCTAATCATTTGTCTTCTACATCCAGGTACGTATATGGACCAGGAAAAATGGTCGTGTTTCTCTATGTCAAGAATAGAACAAATGGGAATCGTATATGAAAAAGAAAGCAAAGGTTTGAAGTACAGTGACCAAGATATATATAGGCCCTTATGTGAATCAACATTGACATCAATTCCTACTTATTAGATTGAGTAGCGCCTTATGTGGTGAATCATCTATCAAGAGGGTGTTAGATTCGTCATAGTCACTCTTCTCCCATGGAAGAGTTGGGTCCTCCTCGTCCCGCAACTTCTTTAGTTCTTTAAAAACCAGTGGTTTGTCATTCTCCCAAGGAATCACGTGGCCATAATCGGTGCAATGATCCTTATTCTGCACGGTAATTCTATGTTCGACTCTTGAGCTTGTGAAGATGTTCAAGAAGAACAACCAATGCAAAGAATGTAGGGTCAACACTCACTCAAAACTGAATATATTTAAACAAAAACACGAAATTAATATTCTTACCTAGCAGAACAACAACTTGTTCTTTTTCTCTCCCAAGATGTAGTCCACAATACTATCCAAGTTACTACCGTCAAACGCAATAATGTAATGCAAGAGAATATAACATAGGATATCAAAGAGATTTTGACATGATTACATGAGATGCAAGTTGGTAGACTAATGAAGCTACCCTATTTCAGAAGTACCTGGTTCTTGATGACCGAATCCCTACATTGAAATTGTCAAAGCAAAACTGAAGGAATTCATTAGAAAACGCCCTTTTAAACACTGGCAGACGGATTAAAGTATGTTAGACATAGCAAGAATGAAAATAACATGTTGACCTAAGGATTGTGCATATAACAACATCAAAAGGGGTCTTCAAACAATGTAAATACCTGCTTTCTTTGCAACCATTTTCCCAAAGTCGTATCCCGGTTTAGGGTCCGAAACAATGTCGGCTAGTAACCCATTCACATCAAGAATGAGAAGCTTTTTTTTCTCATTCCTCTCCTGGTTTCCTAAAGATATATCATCCGGGTAAGGCCTCTTCCCATTATTCAACCTAATACAAAAGGCAATTTTTTTATCCATCTAGTGTACAATATTATGGTATTTTCCCACTTACAGCAAACACAAATCGATTTCATGACAGTATTTGTACAATATGGAAGCATCAATGGAGGAGAGCAATACCTCCCTCGTCGGGCCATCCACACTGAAATCGAATTTGATATCTGATATTTGCCGGTTGGAATGAAATTTCAGGATATCAGATACAAACGAAGGGTTCACCCATGACATACAAACGAAAGTTCACAAGAAAATCAAAATAACAGAATAACACACAAATTTCATCGTAGCTAACAAATTCATAACAATTGAACAAAATAAATCTCAAACAAATCAAAAGAAATGAAACAAATTCGCATTACAAAATACAAAAAAATCAAACTCTAGAGATTTCAAATATACAAGGTACACAAATTTCATATTGTACAAACCTAATCTACAAACCCTAATTTCAATTGTATAGGCAAAGAACAACAAACCCTAAAACAACAATCCAAAAATCGCCCAAATAAATGCACAAATCCTAATCTACAAGCCAAAGTCAAGAATGACAAACCCTAGATTTCGAATTTGGGATTGCCCATAGATTCCAACAAGCCAAAGTCAAGAACAAGGAGAGAAGAAAGACAGGAGAAGGACATAAGAGAATAACGGGAGAAGAGAGAGCGTACCTGAGCGTAGAGAGAGCGAGCGAACAGAGCAAGAGGAGAGTGTGATATCAGTAACCCCTCAATCCTCATTATAACTGTCATTATAAATGTCCGCATGCTTATCGGCAATTCGCTGTCTCTCATTATAACTGCCCGCAGGCTTATCGGCAATCTGCTGCCTCTCATTATAACTGCTCGCAGGCTTATCGGCAATCCGCTGTCTCATTATAATTGCCCGCAGGCGTATCGACAAGTAGCTGCCTGTTATTTTATTAAAAAAGGCTTGTTATTTTATTTTTGTTCAATTTTTTCATATTAAAACTAAAAATATATATTATACATTTGTGGATAAAGCTTTTAGTAAGTTTAGTTATTATAAAAAAGTGGACCATTAACGAGAGTTTAAATTATTATTTGTACGCGAACTCGGGATTGTACGATACTTCGATCCTGTTTAAATGAAGGTTGAATAAATAACTTTTTTTTGATCCAAACGTCAAATAAATAAATTACATTGTGTTAAAAAAACGTGAATTATATGACCGACTTTTATAATATAAGTGAAATAAACATAATTATAAAAAAACGTGAATTATACTTATGTTCATTAATTAAACTAAGTTAAAAAATAAAGAATTATAAAAAAATAAAGTTGAATTATAACTTGGTCTTACCCGAAATGAAAATAATAAATAAATTACAAGCCGTGGCGAAGTAGGTGATGCTAGAGCGGAGGGAAGGCTCGATAGATTGAGCGATCCAACCGATCAACATCGAGTTGACACGTTTCCAATATGCAGCGTCGGGAGAACCTGCGGTAGGCTCGGTAATGGAGCCATCTAGGAAACCTTCTTTGGATTTGGCAGACAAGGTGTTGCGCATAGCGATCTTCCATTGGAAGTTCTCATCACGCGCGCAGGATCACGGGACAGATAGCAAGGCCAGGGTGATCAGATGGGTGAAGATAGTAGGGGGAAGCTGGAGTGAGGGCGGCGGCGGGCGGGGGGGGGGGGTGGGGGGCGGCGGCCATGGTGACGGTAGGGTTGTATTTAGATATGGATCGTTAAGCCTGATACCATGTGAAATTAGGTAGGAGAAAAAGCGTATATTTCCATTAAGTTTAAGCATGTACTTATACAAGAAAGCTAGGGTTAACTATCTTAGGATACAAGATAAGTTAGTTGCTATACAAGATAAACTAGGATCTTTACAAAGAAGATATGATATCTCAATAGTTTCATTATCTCGATTTTGGATTATTAAATAGGGTGCAGTTATGTTTCATCTTGCTTTGAACGGTGTTGCAATTTGCAGATATTACTTCAAAGCTTCAAATGTTTAATTAGAGGGCTGCATATGAGATTCTTTGTCTCTAGACCATACATGTAGTTTTATTTGTTAGTTAACTTTAGTAATATTCAATAGTTCTTACTATACCTATGCTTTTACTGTTATATTTGTATGTTAAAGTATGGTTTTAATTTGGAATAATATATGGTTACAGACAGTTATGGCTCGTATACCATTGAATAAAAGGAAGAAGATGGTTGTTGCATGTGTTGTGACACTGTACAATATGATGCTTATGATGGCAGAGCTTTTGGTTGAGTTTATTCATTTGTGTTCAATCATGAGTTTCAAAGTGCAAAGGCCTATAATCTACACATTCGATCGATCATCACATGAAAGAGCTTATGCAAGGATCTTAAACCTTAGACCTATGATTGAAGGAAGTGATGTGGCATGCTTGGATACCCTTAGGATGGATAGGCAATGCTTTAATATGTTATGTGATATGCTTAGAGATGTTGGTAGGTTAAAAGGGAATAAGAATACAACATTGGAGGAAATGGCTGCATTATTTCTGTTTACCCTTTCTCACCATACAAAAAATAGAAAAACTCAAATTCATTTTAGAAGAAGTGGTGAGACAATCTCTAGACACTTTCATGTAGTTCTTTGTGCTTTAATTAGATGCCATGGTTATCTTTTAAAGAAACCCCACCTAGTGGCTGCTGATAGCCAAGATGAAAGATGGAGGTGGTTTAAGGTGTGTTGAACATTCATAGTTTTGGACACACACACACGCGCGCGCGCGCACACACACACACATATATATAAAATAATGAATGCATAAACAAGTTATTGAAACAAAACACATACCTTCCATTGTAGAATTGCTTGGGTGCACTAGATGGAACACATATTAAGCTTCGTGTCTCAGAAGATGAGAAAAGTAAATACAGAAATAGGAAGAAAGAGATTACCACTAATGTCTTGGGAGCTTGCACACCACAATTACAATTCACTTATATACTACCCGGTTGGGAAGGCTCTGCACATGACAATAAAGTACTTCGAGATGCTCTGTCTAGGCCAAATCCTCTTATAATTCCACGAGGTAATAGATTTAGTAACATGTTCTTTTCGGTTTTAGGATTTTTTTTTTCCTTATATAAGACCAATAACTAAACAACAATTCCTCACTGAATTATAGGCATGTACTATCTTTGTGATGCTGGATATATGAATTGTGAATGGTGTTTAACACCATTTCGAGGTGAGAGATATCATTTGAGCGATTGGAAGACGGGCGCTCAACCAACTTCACCGAAAGAGTATTTTAACATGAAGCATTCTCAAGAAAGAAATGTTATAGAGAGATGTTTTGGATTGTTAAAAATGTGATGGGGTATCTTAAGATGCTCTACTTGGTAGGATAAGAAGACCTTTGGTCGTATAATAATGTCATGTGCTTTATTACATAATTTTATTCGGGAATACATGAAAGATGACCCATTGGACGCCTTGCTAAATGATGGTGAATATTAACCAGAAGATCAGTCCACTATTAAAGAGCTTGAGTCTAGCAATGAATGGAATTCATTTAGAAATGATTTAGCCACTGAGATGTTCGAGGCATGGTTACAAAGGAGGCATATTTAGCTTGTATACCAATAAATGTTTGCACTTGTTCCTTTCTTGATTTATAATCAAAATATTTCATGTAAATGATGATTGGCATTGTTATTTGGATAAGTTATTTTCATTTATTGATCTAGTAGTAAATGGTTTCTTGTATTTATTTATTTATTTTCCTTTTCACTATATAGAATGAATCAAAACAATGTTGGTGGAAGCAGCAATTCAAGATCATGCTTTAGGTGGGAGAGCAATGAGGATAGAAGCACTTATTACCTCTATGCTTGAGCTTATAGACTACGATGGTTGAAAAGGGGATAATGGACAATTCAAACATGGTGTCTACACAAAGCTTGAGAAGCTTAATTATGGAAGAAAAGTTGCATGGCTGTCGTATGAAGGCAAAACCGCATATTTAGTCTAGAGTCCAACTATTAAGAAGCCAATACAATGTTATTGCTGAGATGTTGGGGGCCAAATGCTAGTAGTTTTGGATGGGATGATGTGCACAAGTTTGTGACATGTCCTAGAGAAGTTTGGGATGAATGGATAAAGGTAAAAAATGTTTTTCATTATATCAATTTAGTACTTTCTGTTTTTTAACTTAATTTGTCAATGAAATATGACTATTTCTTTTTGCATTCTTGTGTTGCCAGAGTCACAAAAATGCAGTGGGTTTAAGAAATAAGTCTTTTCCATTCTTTAACGACTTGGATAAAATATTTGGAAAAGATAGAGATACTGGAGAAAATGCTGAAACGGTTGGAGATGTTGTGGAGGAAATTAGCCGGAATGAGGAACAATCAACTTTTATTGACTTAGAAGAAATTGCTGGCTTGGGTACACAGCCAGCACCTGCAGAAAAATTAGTTGCGCCATCTGATAAGAAGGGAAAGAGAAAGATTGACAATAGCGAAATTATGCAAGCATTCACTACTAGGATGGAAAAAATGGTGAAAATGATGGAAGATGCAGGTGAGCACATTGGTCGTCTAGCTTATTGTTTTAAGCATGAGTCTGATTCAGCTGATAGAAGAATGCAAGTCCCTTCTGAAGTGATGAAGATTTAAGGACTCACTCCTTCTCAAGTGTTGGGAGTGTCAAAGAAGATTTGAAGTTGATTTCTTCTTCAGTCTTCCAGAAGATTATAGAAAAGCTTACATCGAAAGTTTGTTGCTTGACTTTTGAGTTTTGTCAATTCCTATATGCTTGGACATTTTTTTTTATTTCTTGTGGTTTCCTAGCTAGCTATTGGGATTGCAGTTTGATATGTTGTTTTGTTCCTTTTTATTTATGTAGTTGAATTCAGGATTTAATTCATGGTTTGGTTTAGTTACTTTTAGCTAATCCTGATATTACTTTCAATCACGGTATCATTTTATCAATCCTGACCTATAAATGACGATGGATCACTTGTTTATCAATACTTTCAGTGTCCTATTATGTATTGTGTGATGTCCTAATCTCATAAGCAAACTCAATCAACTCGTAAAAGTCCTCTCCATCCTATATGGGTACTCTGGGAATAATGGCTTCAATTGGTCTTGACCATGTGATTCCTCCAAGGATTTAGATTTGCTCCTGTTCCCTGCACATTTCCTGTCATGGGGTTCATCTTGCCAGCGCACTAGTTAGGACCAACTGAACCTGGATTATACCAAGACTAGCTCTTCCTCTAAGAGTCTAAAGCCTTAACAAGAAGCCAAGCCCACCAAGGATAAAAATAAAAGAAATGTACTGTGTGGAAGCAAGTGTCTTCCCATCAGGACTAAATGTTGCTGCAATGGTTGACCTAGGAGGTGGCAACAATGGACAATATTTGGCTAAAAAATGTCGCAATGAATCTGCCTCTACCCTGATATTTTAAGGACATAATCTACATTAATGCTTGGCAACAAACATCAAAACAGCAAAGAAGGAAACTTAATAAAACAGCCATTTTCCTAGAGGAATAACAGATATCAAAAGCACCGATGTTCACACCTGAATGTACAGATTAATTAAGCTACCATAAGTAAACATCAATATCATATAAATGTTTACGAAAGCAGTAACGAACCATAATTAGATTACCATGACATGAGATCCTGCCTTGCATCTTTCACTTGCTAACCCGGTAGCCACCCAGGCATTTCTACAAACACATGGTGTGCACTGTTGATTTTCACACGGCTCATCAATTCGCACTCAGTCAACACCTCAATGTAGTGAACACCATTCAATCCGGCTATTCCATTCGATTCTTCTACCATAACAGGAACCTATAGAAAGCACAAATTTACCTTCAAGAGCTGGAACTGGATTAATTTGTTTGTCCGATTTGGATTCTCAAGAGTCTTCGGTTGGAGATGCCTTGGAAGTTTTTGTCTCTCCCTTGATATCGATACTCCAAGAGCTTGAAGAATTCCGCGATGGAGTTCATAAACACCTTCATATTCCTAGCTATGAAGGTGAGTTCTTGAATTTGTAATTCCACAGGCAGCAATTGTGGTGGTGGTTGAGAAATAGAAAAAAGTTATTAAAGTAATTTTAAATAAATTACTACAAAGTTACGTGTTTAATCAAACAAAACATAAAAATCGAATTTACGGGAACTTATTTTTAACCAAGCACTTTTTTACAATTCCCCAAAAAGTAGAATTTATGGGAAGTTCATATCCTGAGAAGTTACTTCTTAGGAAGTCTACTTCCCATATCTAACCAAACGAACCCTAAGTCTTTCTTACTCAATTCATCACTAAATAAGTTCTCGTGTTTTTTCGGAATTTATTAGAAGAGATTTTATTGTTCAAATCTTTCTTACTCATATATCTTGAATTGGTAAATAAATAACGGTCATCTGAGTTTCTTACTCATATATCATTAATTAAACTTTGTTTGACCAAAAAAAAAAACCTAATTAAACTTTGTACTTTATTTTTCAAAACTAGAACTATTTCCAATTGGAAATACTCCGTAGTATATACAAATTTGTAATTGATGTGATAATCAAACATGTTATCGAAAAAGTCAACACGGACCGATTTGTTTCTTTTTTTTATAAGGTATTAACTCAATTAGAATGACTGGACCTTGTCTTATGCAAAATAAAATAAGAGTTGTTTGACATTTATTTTCCCCTTAATTGAAGCCACTTGAGAGTTGAGACAAATGCGTATAAACAAAGGAATAACCTAAACTTATACATGTTTGACCTTTATTATCTATCTATATCTATCTATATAATAACTTAATTCAGAATGCTCTACGCTTACGTGGCAACCTCTCCACATTTCACTCCTTCTTGCCCAATCAGATTTAAATCTTTTTATTTTTTTTTCCCTCTTCACATTTTCCATTATTCTCTTTATCTCTTTAAACCAACCACATTTTTTCTTTTATTCTTAACATATTTACTAACTATGGGGCTTTATTCAAAATATTGAATTCAATATAATATCACTATTGGACTTAATTCAAATTTACTTACTAACTATTAGGCTTAATTCAAATTTATTTACTAACTATCTATATCTATATAATAACTTAATTCAGAATGCTCTACGCTTACGTGGCAACCTCTCCACATTTCACTCCTTCTTGCCCAATCAGATTTTTTTCTTTTTATTTTTTTTCCCTCTTCACATTTTCCATTATTCTCTTTATCTCTTTAAACCAACCACATTTTTTCTTTTATTCTTAACATATTTACTAACTATGGGGCTTTATTCAAAATATTGAATTCAATATAATATCACTATTGGACTTAATTCAAATTTACTTACTAACTATTAGGCTTAATTCAAATTTATTTACTAACTATTGGGTTTAATTCAAAACATTGAATATAACTGTTGGTTATGACATATCATATTTGAAAAAAGTTACAATGATATTGATATTATTACTACGTACTGAGTAATTTAAAATATCTATATTTATGTCTTATACAGTTATACTTTACATGAGATTTAAAAAAAAACTGAGAGAATTTTAAGATAAATTTATTGTAATGTTTTTATGATTTTTATCTTAACTTTTAGTTTTAAAAAACCGCGCCATGACGCGGGAATTATACTAGTAACTACTTAATTTCGTATACTTTCCGCTGACGTGGCGCGCTCTCCTTATTTCACTCCCTTCTGACCAATCACATTTTTTTCTTTTTTTTTTTTAATTTGCTTTCAATTTTCTTCCCCTTATTCACAATTGGGAAAGAACGCTTTATTAGGGTTCAGTTCTCCTCCGCCGACTTCGATCGTGGCATCCTTCGCGCCTCATGCCTTCGTCTTCCTCCTCCGTTGAAGATATCCCGCCTCAGAACTCCGTCTTCTTCCTTCGCCAAGGTTAGACCGCCTCCCATCACCATCTTTCTCTACCGAGTTTCAATTTCATTACTTATTTTCCCCCATATTTTTCTAGGTTTGGCTATGAAATTTCAATTTTTTTCCTCCTTCTCAATTTGGAACGAATGCTTCCTTAGAGTTCATTCCTCCTCCTCCGAATTCGATCATGGCATCCTTCATGCCTCAAATGGGGGTTCTGCTGCTCAGGTTCTTCGACTTTTATATTGGAGATTCGCAATTGTTGCCGAGGTATATATTGAAATTATTGCCATTATCGATTCTTCTTTTTTAGATTTTACTTTCTTTTAGATCTTGGTAATGTGACCGACTCTGCTGTTGGTGGGTTTTTTTTTTGTTACTGTTCCGATCAATTACCCATTTTTCATAGGGTTTCAAAAGCTTGCATATTTGGGTTTTGAAGGTAGAGCTCATCCAATTTCCACATACGATTCCTATCTTTGTAACTCATTCTAGGGTTCTTCCATTTCCTGTTCAATCCGTTTATTTTAAATCGTTGATTTGCCCAAATGGTCTCTATTATCGGTTCATTAGTCTTAATCTTTGTGCGTTCTTTGGAATTTGAATATTATTTTTGGTAATTGATGTGGGGAATTGAGCATTTCTCTGAGGAATTTTTCTCGATTCGACGTTTTTAGTAGGATTGCATAGGGCTAATTGGGGTTCTTTCATCTTTCATGTCAGTTCACGGTTCATTTGGCCAATTTCGTGTAGTTTGATTTGCAAATATTGACTTTTTCTATACCGTTTCCAATTTTGAAAGCACTCAAAACAAAGGACTCCAATATGACTCATTGGAAAATTGAAGGGTCATGTTCCAACTTACAACCTATCTTTTCTCTTTCTATCTCTGAGGAATTTTTTTTTTGCGATGCTATTTATATCCTTTTAGGTTGGTGATGTGGATGCATTCCCCGAAGCTTTTATCGACCTGCTGAATAAGAGGTTTTTGTTTCAAGATCAAATCAAGGGTTTGTATGGTAGTACAAGGATAGAACATACAATCCTTGCAGTTAATTCGTTTACATATCTATATTTCTCAATCCTTGGAGTAACATATATACATATTGATTTTTTTCAGCTTCTCTTCTCATATATTACATGCAATCTGAATTATAATAATAATAATTAGTATAGTTCCCGCGCCATGGCGCGATTTTTAAAAAATAAATTATAAAAATAAAATAAAATAATATTATGCAATTCAATAAAATATTAGTTTAATATTTTGAATTAAAATTAAAATTATACAAATAAACTCATAAAAGAAAGATATAATAAGCACAATTAAGATGAAATCCATTGTAGGTTAATATTAATTTCACATTTTGAAATAAACCCATTTGTTATTTCAAAGATGAAAATCAATTGTAAAAAATAAAAAGGAGAAAAAAAGAAAAAAAATGGTTAGTTGAAGGGAAGGAAAGGCAAGAGAGAGAAGAAAAATAAAAGAGTAGGAAAAAGATGATTGGTTGAATCAGCTAAAATTAAGGAGAAGGTGACACGTAAGCCTAAGTCTTCTGATTTAAAGTATTATATAGATAGATAATAATATGTACTTGCATGAATTTATTTATACTAACTACCTTCTCACTGTTTTGTACCCTTAGGACTCTCATTCGGATGTTTGTTCTTCTGGAGCCCTTACCCTGGCTACTCCCGGCAAAAGACGACAATACGTTGCCATCGAAATTGGGGATGATGAGAATGAGGACTCTCAAACGTCAACGACGGAGCAAAAGGCGATCGAGGTGAAAATTGAGCCATCTCACTCCTCTTAATGTTCCTGTTATCGACCTTCATGACTTCTTTAGGAAACTTTCTTCGTTATTGTCGAGTTGATTGTTTTGTTTCCCCTGGATGTTTGTTTGGTTACTTATTTGGAACTCATTTTAGTTGGTTTATTTTATCCCTTAGATGTTGTTTGTTTTGTGAACAATTTTGATTTTCAAATAACCCTTACGTTTTTTTATGTTTATTGGTTATAGCACATCTCAGTTGATTCAGTTGTTCAACAATCTGCATTGGCTAGAAGCCACTAACTCACTCGAACATGCTATTGAAATTACTCACCCGAACATGCTTCTTAAGCATTCTCCTACTATCTATGGATATTTCATTAACTTCAAAATATGTTTTGGTTCATCCAAATCTTATGTTGTCCCCGAACAAATATATTAAACTTTTCACATTTGTTTATATTGTCATTTGGTTATTCCTTATAATAAATATTTTTTTTTCCTTTTTTTTAATCGCAAACGCGCCATGGCGCGGGAATTACACTAGTTATTATTATAAAGAAAGGATGCACAAGTATTTGGAGGCCAAAATTGAATTGATAATTTTAGGTATATATATTTGCATAAATTAAATTGATAATTTTAGGCCAAAATTAATGTATTTTAGGACCGCTTATCACATCTGACCTATGCTTTCCACAGCACAACCGCTCCTGACTCTCTGCTTTGTAGTCTCATCCGTAAGGATGCTCTTGGCTACTAGGGTTGATCCCTAAGCCAAATATTTTCCTTTAAAAAAACAAAAAAATATAATCATATTTTTACAAATGTTTCATTGTTCATCACCAAATTATTCAGAAATTCCCCAACATCATTACTCATATTGGGGCTTTCTCATCATCAGTTCATTGCCCCATATCATTTACTCTAAACAATGGTGTTATCTTCAAAGCGCCTCCTTTCAAGTTTGAGAACGCCTGGCTTTAACGCAAGGATTTTCATAACATTGTCAAACAATCTTGGCGAGCTTCCTGCTCTGGATCCCTTATGTTTCAACTTATCTTTAAACAAAAAATTTTAAAAAAAGAAAGCAAAATAATGGAATAGGCACACCTTCGATAACATCTTCCGACAGTTGAAGGAAGTAGATAATGATCTACTAGCTATTCAGTCTACCATAGATGGAAATAACACACACAGAATCGCCAGCAAAGAAAATTGCCTCATAAGGAAAAAAGAAAAGCTTCTCCTTTTTCAAAAAACCTTTTGGAATCAAAGGGCAAAAACAAAGCATCTCAAGCTATCAGACTCTAACACTGCGTATTTTCACCGTGTTGCTTCGGGTAGGAGACATAGAAAACAAATTCGTAACATTACCACCACCACATGAACACTAATAATGGGAGAGGAGAATGTAAGGAATGAAATAAAAAAGCGATTTTGAGAAAAGATTCAGAAACGAGCCTATAAATGACAGACTTTTAAATGAAATGCTGAATCTAATTCATCCTTCAATCACTACCGAGGAAAATGAATTTCTTATTCGACAACCTTCAAATTACGAAATAAAATCGGCTGTTTTTAGCTTGGGTAAGAATAAATCTCCTGGTCCTGATGGATTTACTTCTGAATTCTATAAGAAATATTGGGATATTGTTGGTGTGTCCATCATTAAAGATGTCAAGAGTTTCTTCCATTCCGGGAAGATGCTTAAACAAATTAACCACACGTTTATATCACTTATGCCAAAGAGAGACAACCCCACCACTACTAGCCATTACCGTCCAATCAGTTTATGCTCAAATTTATATAAAATCATATCTAAAATTCTGACCTAAAGAATAAAAAAATTATAGGAAAATTAATTTATCCTTTACAGGGGGCTTTTGTGTCGGATAGAGCCATTCAAGATAATGTGCTTATTGCACACGAAATTTTCCACTCCTTCCGGTCACGCTCGGGGCGTGAAGGTTGGCTAGCAATAAAGTTAGATATGGAAAAAGCATATGACAGGGTTGACTGGAACTTCACGAGAAAGATCCTAGAAAATTTTGGATTCCACCATACGTTCATCTCTTGGGTTATGGAGTGTGTTACGACCGTCTCGTTCTTAGTCCTAGTTAATAATGGTTCTACAGATATGTTCCTCCCCTCTCGAGGTCTTCGTCAGGGGGATCCTCTATCACCTTTTCTGTTCATTTTGGGAGCAGAAATATTAGCCCGGAAACTCTCAGCAGAATCAAATCTAGATCATTGTCCTATTGGATTTACATTTGGAAGAAATGGCCCTAAGGTTCCTTTCCTTTCCTTTGTTGACGACATTATCATTTTCACTAAAGGCAATGTTGAAGCAGGACAAAAAGTCAAAACCATAATTGACACTTACTGTAAAGTCTCGGGACAAAAAGTTAATTACCATAAATTAAGCTTCCAGGCCACGAAAGGTATTCCTAACTCGAGGATTTCGGAGCTTAGAAATTGTTTGGAAATAACAAATGAAAATTCTTTGGAGAAATACCTTGGTTGTCCAATTATTAATGGCAGAGTCAACAAACACACTTTTGAGGATATTATTTGTAAGTCCAAAGAACAACTTAGCAAATGGCGGGCTAATGCACTATCACAACAGGGTCGTGCAGTCCTTATCAATACCAACCTATCCTTTCGGTCATTGGGAACAACCTCACCCCCGCTGCTAAGGCGGAGCTTGCTTTCGTTTGGTGGTCAGTGTGGTACTCTCGGAACCAACTTGTTTTTCGACAAGTTCCCTTCCCGTCTAAAGATACTTTAGTTCGCATTGTTAAAACTCATAGGGACAATTGGAGTAAAACATCTCAGATAGATGAGTGTTTAGATGAGGTCTCCCCCTCACATACACAAAAAAACAAACCACCCGAAGGACAAAAATAAGGTCGTCAAGACTAAATGGCGTAAACCACCGATGGGCACTTTCAAACTAAATTTCGATGGCTCCACGCTAACAAACTCTGTAAGCTCGGCGGGTGCCGTTATCAGGGACTGGGAGGGCAGGCCAATTAGCATATGCTACAATAATCTGGGGAAACAAAGCCCTTTAAAAGCGGAAGCCCTCGCCCTAAAACTAGGAATCCAAAATGCTATCCAATTCAGTATCGACAAAATCCACATTGAAGGAGATTCTTGTATAATTATTAATCACTTACTTGAAACATCGAAATGTCCTTGGGAGATCGAACTGATTATGTCAGATGTTAAAAGCCTTTTATCGACTTTGAAAGAAGTGTCTTTCTTTCATATTCCCCGTCTGGGCAATAGAGTGGCGAATAAGGTTGCACACCTTTGCCACTATGCCCGGGAAGTCGATATTCACAACAATATTGGTCTTCTAGACCTCATCCATAAGAATGCTGTCAGGTAGAGCTCGCTCGCCCGAATTCTTTCCTAATAAAAAAAAAATGTATCGAGGAGAATGATCGCTGACGTGCTCTATGTAATAGAATTACTCTCCAAACTAAAATTTCTTTTCTCGAACCTTATGATGATTCTTTAAGTAGAATTACGACTTGTATTTATATTGTTGTGTAAAATATTTTAGAGCGTGATCATCATTAAAGACTTGATGTGCTCCCTGTAATGTTAACTAGTTTAGTACATGTACATTGCACAAACTTTTATTTTAAAATATATGTCACTTTTTTGACATAAATTTACTAATAAAAAAGAAGTAGTATTTCCTAACATTTTGAAAAGTGAAAATAAAATAAAAATGGCAAATAATAAGGAACTTTAATAATTGGAATCAAATTGAGCTACTTCAAAAACATTACAAGTATTATTAAGTAAGAAAATAAGCATTCTCTAAGATATGTTTGAGAGAGAAAAATAAGTCTTGCAAATAGATGAAAGTACCTAATGGTTTTAAAGTTTTGTCATTTTTTCGTGTAGGGGATGTTTTTTTTTTTTTATCTTAGTCTATTTTGATCGTGCTCAACCGCTTTACATCTAGATCAAGTATTACGTGACTCATTTAAGGGATCGATTGACCCTCCTACACACAAGTGATCTATGTTTCTAAAAGAATTCGAATTTCGAATCTCTTGGCATAGCATATATTGTAGCCCCACAACCACTAAACTAACATGTGATTTTCTTCCTAAGTTTTAGTGATATAGAAACAACTGCATGAAAAAATAAATCCATACTACCATTTTTTTTAATCATATAAATATCACCTACATAATAAAAATGACAAAAAAAGAAAAGAAAAGATAGAACAACTTTAGGAAACAATGCAATTTAATGAAATAGATACATTTATGATGTTACATAATCTATCCGCTTGGAGAATCTTTCTTAAATATAGTTAGGATTTTCTACTTTTAGACAAGTGTATCTTTGTGAATAAATAAAGCATTAGAAATCAACACACATATATATCCTAACTAGACAAGTGTATCTTTTTTTTATTTTATGCCCTTTGGGCATAGGATAAGCGTGTTAGAAAAAATTCTCTATATTTGGGGCATAAGATAGAAAAATCGTATAACTAAAATGATTTGATTAACTATATTTTGAAGGAGAAGTCGACACCTAGCTAAGGCGACTTCTCATTTAATATTATGTAATTAAATCGATATATAGATTCATATATCGAGGAAAACAAAGATTAGCTCAATAAAAATCTTTATAAGTTAGAAACATCAGTAAAAATCTTGGGGGAATCTTGAATGTACATCAAAATGTTTCATATTTGTGTTAGCTGATGTATTCTTTATGATAAAAGTATTCCCCATTGAAAGCAAAGACCTTTATTCTCAACTTCGGATCTGATTTATGGATGATCTCTTTCTTTCCATTAGTTCATTTTCCTTTTCAAATTGTCTTGACTTTTATTTATCGAATTTCTCCGACCTCTATAAAGAAGAGAATTATCTCATAATTTGAAATCCACATCTACAAAAATTTCACTGTTAATTTGTTTTTTTCCCTTTTAATCATTTCAATTAATTTAAATACTACTTCTGACAATTTATGATAAATGGGTGCATTGACCTTTATTGTTTTGAATATAAGACCGACTTGTTTCTTAACTTTCTCAATTCGAGTGCTTTACACTTGGAAGATTAGACGATAATCCCAAAATTATTGCATATCACAAAATTTCCCTATAAAATTTAAAAATTTGTTCATCATCTATAGTTCTATACTGTAATTTCAATTATTATTAAAAAAATCTCTAAAAATCTTTTTTTTTTTTTGCTTAAAAAAATACTAATCTATTTCTATTTGCTTATCGCAAGTTGCAATTAGTTGAACGATAATCCCCCTTCCACTCTCTTGAAAGGAATCGAATTATTCATAAACGTGACCAACCGCCACTGTCCACACGCTCAAACCCACACTTGCAAGAAAGGGGGGAGCGACCGATTGAGAGAGAGAGAGAGAATCAATGCTATTCTCATTCTCGCTCCCATTTCCAGATTTCGAATTCGCGATCTTCCGCCTCGGTGTAGGTGTTTAGGAACTGCTTTGATTTGTCCAGATTCGCTGTTACTGGTTGCAGATCAATCGTCGGCGATGTCGGCGCTGATTGCGCTTCTTGCGGGATTCGTCGCCGGCGCGATCGCCGTCGTTGCGCTTGAAGCCGCTGTTGTTTACTTTATCGTCTGGCGGATCGTCGCCAAATCGAAATCGTTGGAGTCGTCGGCGGACGCTGCTCATCGGCAGATCTCCGGTAGTAGCGAGTTGATTTCGTCTGACAAGATTTCTTACAAGCAGGTGGTTTCTCTCTCCTCTTTTTTTCCTCGCTAATTCGAGTGCTTGTTCGCTGTTAGCGTTGATTTGAAGTCGGAGAGGGAGAAAGTGTAGTCATAGTCTCATAGAAATGGAATTCGGAGGTAATGGTTGAGGAAGAAATGAGTGCTTTGATCTGGTCTACTTGCTTGCATGTGATGATTCTTGTTCTTTTCGGTTCGATGATTTGTCTTGAGGCTTTTATTTTGAAGCGGGAATAGTGAATCTCAAGCTTGTTAATAGTTGGAAATTGAATTTCAAATCTTCATGTTTGATTGACACTTCAACGGAATACATTTTTCTTATTTCAAAATTCTTGAGAATGTTTACACTTTACACGCAACTGATAGGGTTTATTGCCGCCTCAATCTTTTGCATTTGGGGAGAAATGGGAACTAGCCCATGGACCATTTAGTCATTGGCATTTAACAGATTTTGATTAAAGTTGCTGCAGTCATTAATTATGATATCATTAGGAATTGAATGGCATGCCGAATAATGGTTTCATGATTTTCCCCTTAAAATTTATCTTGCACACCATTGTCTTTGCTCCTTATTTTGCCTGGTTTAAAGAGTATGCCTGGGTTTTGCTATCATCCCCTTTCTGATCTCTATCAGCATTATAACACAACACCTATAATTCACACTTCTACTCATGAAGGAATGGTTGTCTCTTGGAATGTTTAATCTGTAGCAGGGTGTGATCTGGATTCTGGAGCCCCAAAAGGTCCCTAAGATTCCAGGTTCTGGAGAACCTAACCGAAGAAGGGATTTTGTGGAGGTTTTCCCTGTTCCAAGATCTGCAACAATAAAAGGCAAATATCTGTTTCTAACAGAACCAGATAGTTCTCGTACGACAATAATGTTGAAGGGTTGCAAGGTTATTGCGGTTTCAGCCACAGGCATGTCCTCAAAAAAATGGCAAGTCCAAAGTTCCTAGCATACCATGACTTTTGCTACTTGGCTTCTTGATAGTACATTTTCTTCTTTCATTTTTGTTATATCTATATTAATTGTCTAGATCTAATGAAAGAAATTATCAAAAAAATTCTCCTCTTTTATGTTCTTTAGTACAGTAATTAAACTGGGAATAGAAAGGAGCACCAGTATGACATGTTTGCTCTTGGTGAAGGACGATTAGACACATCTCTAATTTCTTAACAATAAATATAGCCATTCAGATACTTCACCTACCTCTGTATGTGCTAACTTGTGTCCAATGCTTTGTGATGTTGATTGTATGATTGAAAGATGGAATTTTGAAGTGTGAAAACTAACATGTGATTGAACTAATATAGTATTTAAACTTTGATGATTGCCATGTTTGTGTGTTGGGGGGCAGGTGGGGGGCCCGGGGCCGGGGCGTTGATAGTGGATCCTAAATTTACAAGACTTATGAAACTGAAAACACGCGATCCATAAAAAAGAGATAATATTGCGAAAATATAATACCCTGTATTTGAAATGAAATATCTTGTTCATTTCTTTCGTACTGCTTACTTGGGAAATTTAAATACTCAGCCTCTCTGTTTTATCATGTAATCAGTTGTCTGATTTATGTGCAGTTTTTCCTTTTCTGGCAAAATTTGTGAGAGTTCTAGGGTTCTATTGTTTTGTTCTTTATATCTATCTGGAATTAAGTACGAAAAGGACTTCTGGAGTTATAGTATTCTGTTATGTTATTATATCCTCATTTTTCTTTTCATCTTATACAGGAATAAAAGATACCCTATCAAAGTGGAGAGCAACAATGTTCTATACGGGGGAAGTAAAATGTTATTCATATACCTGGAAACTTCCTGGGAAAAGGAATCTTGGTGTAACGCTCTCCGGGTTGCCTCATGTGATAAAAAGGAAACAATAGAATGGTTCTCGACGACCAGTGAAGATTTTGTATGTTATTTGAGATCTCTAACTGAAGGATATCCTTCTTTTGTAAAACCCCCTGGTTATCAGCTTAGTTCACAGGATAAGGCAAGTAGGATTGATTTACCTCAATCTAAGGTTCGCCTACTTTGGAAAAAGATTGCAAAAAAGACTTCTAAGTCTGCACTAGACAGTAAGAAAAATTTCCCTTATCTTAATCTTGTATGTGAGATAAGAGATTGCTGGGAAAATTCTATCAAAAGATTTATTACCATTGTTTTTTTCAGGAAAGATGACAAATACCTACTTGGACGACAATAGTTCTTCTTCAAAAACAAAGTCAGTTGATTTGGGAAGTCATGCCCCAGAGGTCCTTGATGCAGAAGCTGATGAAAAAGTTAACATTGATGAAGGGACTCTATGTTGGAATTTGCTTATTTCAAGGTTATTTTTTGATGCCAAGAGCAATTCAGTCATAAAGAATTCGTTGAAAGACCGAATTCAGGTTTATGTTAATCTTAGTCTTTACTTTGTATCTATTTTTAGCTCTCTCAATCTGATCTTATTATTTATATCAAGGTTGTTATTGGTGCTTGTAACCTATGGGTCACTACTCACTAGGAAGTAGAAAAAATACCTCATATCTCTACTGTAGTAAAAACATTATGCATTCCGTGGGATAAATCCACTACCAGGTTATGTATGGTGTTATTGTAAACTGTGAATTTCCCTTACATTTGCAAATAATGCTCTGTCCAGCTTATTGCTTTATCTCTTCTAGGATCCCTATCTACAATCTGGTGTGTTTGAATGTACTGATTTTCTTAACCTACAGATTGCTGACTTGCATTTTTTTCCCCTTATGATTTCTATATGACAGAGAACACTCTCAAGCATGACAACTCCTAGTTATATTGGAGCTATGATTTGCACTGACATAGACCCTGGTAACTTGCCACCTCATATCCAAAGCATGAGGGTTGTTCCTACGGAAATGAATGAAATGTGGGCCTTTGAAATGGATGTTGAATACAATGGTGATATGGTTTTGTATATTGAGGTCAGACTGGATGTGCACGACAATGATTTTCAAAATGGTACTATTGATCCAAATGTGGAATTGAGCTCTGCCGATGGGGTGGCAACTGATATTCTCAACGGGTTTGAGCATTTTGGGGAGGAATTAAATTGCTCCGATGAGACAGTTGATTTAGTAGAGCAGAAGAATGAAGGAAATAATTCACATGGTAATTGCTAAATCATTCTTATTTTACTTTGTTTACTCTGAATGCTGTAAAAGAAATGCCAACTTTATTTAGTTGCTGATAATGCATATATTGAAATTATTTCATCGGTCAAAATGTTTGGATCGAGGATATGCAAAATGTGACAGTTCTAACATGCTTGGTAAGCTTGTCTACAAATGTGAGAGAAACTCCATAGTCCATAATTCGCTAGATGATTGTTATCTTCTGTATAGATAATTAGTTTCACTAGCTCTTAGCTCTTTTTCGTAAAAGTGGCTTCCTATATTGTCCAATTTTCTTAATTCTACCTTTTCCTTCTGTCACTGCCATTTCCACCTCTATCATCTAATATTTGTTTGTTGTATCATAAACCATATCTGAGACTGCTACTGATTTAATCGCATAAGGATGCCATATAGTTGTATCTCACTAGGCTTTCTATTTGGTTCTACCTCTTATACGGATATTTAGTAATTCTACCATGTGTCTAAAATCTTTTAGAGCAATCAGATTTGATGAAATTTCCTTAGGTGATAGAATCATAGAGATCTCAGGCTAGATACTGGGAAACAGATGGATCTGGGTTCGCAGTTTGCCCAAATTTGTTATATAAAATAAATTTGAACATTGTTATGAAGATGTTCTATGAAGGGTTTGGGATATTTGTTATGTCCACAATACCTCTGGTGGGAAGAAACATTTTTATCGGCATCCCATAGGACTTTTGGTGGGATTGGGAGCATATATACAATAGTGTCACTATGTGAAAGTACAGCAATTCAAATTTCATATTCTTAGTTTCTTGGAAAGTTTTGACAAGGTAAAGTCTTCTTTCAGCTATTCAGATATTATAAATCAATATGGAATATTTTGTAGATTATTATTACATCCAATTCTAACTAGAAGTTAGGGTTGCCGTATCCAAAGTTGTATCTTACACAAATATATAGAAGCTAAGTAATATGTATATCGTGCTGACTTGCATTCTGAATTTATCAAAGATAAATGGTGATTTCTAAGAAATGTAAGTGCATATTATCTTTGACTATAATATTGTGTAACAGAAAGGGTCACTTGCTCCAAGAGTGGTGGTAATTCAGCAACCTCAGGATCGAGGTGGAAGTCTATTGTAAATTCAGTGGCTAAGCATGTTGCTCAGGTATGTGACCATCTTAATTTTCATCCTCTTGCAATTGATTTGTTATGCTTTTTAATGTCGAGTTCTATACTAAAGATAAATGTTTGGTTTCCTGAATACAGACACTTTTTTGAAAATTCTTGACCTCACAAACATTGAACTGTGAACCCAGATTGAATTGTGGGGAATATGTTACAATTCTACACTGTATTGCTACCTATGTTAAAATAAAACATCATCATTAAACCAATGAATGCCTGTAACAACTAGCCTTGTTTTCAAAGTTTAGTCTGGGAAAATTATAAACATAATAACTTTGACCAATGCTATCTATTCACTCCTTCTAGCAAATACACAGGGTGTATATTGTGCTGACTTGCACTATGAATTTAGCATTCTAGTCCCATGCTGAAGCATCATATTTGTCATGTGAAAAAGGAAGCAAGTGATGATAAAAATATTAGGAAATCGATCTGGAGACTAGGGAAATTTTATTTCAGTATTACGATCTCTAAGAGCTCAATGTACCTGATAGGTGATGTATATCTTTTTATTTTGGCTTACTATGTCTGTTTTTATAATTATGGATGTCTCATAAGAGATAACTTGACAAGGAAAAGTACAAAAGTACACTTCTTTTTGCATTAATAATGTGATATGTGATGGTTGCATGGGTGTTTGATTTGATTGCCATTAAATTGAAGGTACCTTTCATGTTGGCTATAAGGGTGGGATCACTCAGAGGATCGATGCAGTTACGCATAAAACCTCCTCCATCTGATCAGCTGTGGTTTGGCTTTACATCCATGCCTGATATCGATTTTCACCTGGAGTCCTTCGTTGGTGATCATAAAATTACCAGTTCCCACATCTCGTTGTATTTGGTGAATCGGTTTAAGGTAAGAGAAGCTCCTTCCACGAGCTCATTTCTGGTCTTGGCTTTTATCTTTCATCTGTTATCTTCTTCATATTTTCTTGTTTTCTTGTTTTTGGGGCAAAGGCTTGAAAAAGAATCAAAGATGTGCAAGAGTTGATGGCATATGGTCCTGTGAAAAACTAAATTAGAAAACTAAATGAAGTAAATGAAATTGCAATTTCAGTAAATCAGTTCCCTGACGAAAATTGCTGGATGCCATCCATTTCATTTTGTTCTGACATCTGATGCTGAAAAATAATCAACTGGTAGTATTCCTAGACCGGGCATATTAAGATGAATGATAGGTGCAGAAAGATGTCAAGGGAATTCTTCAAGTCCCTTCATCCTAAAACTTTATCCTTTGATCGCCAGAGGCTTTAAAAAATCAACTGGTAGTATTGTTAGACTGACAATATTGTTAGACTGGCATATTAAGATGAGAATTTACAATGCCCCCATAAAAGAAGGTTGTAATCGGCAGAGGCTTTATTATCACTATATGCATACCTTTTTATTGGAACCGATCAATGCCCAATCAAACCCATTTGGCACCGGGTGTAGTATACGATTATCATATGGGATTGGCAATAACAGTCAAGATGATGAACATTGTGCTGGATGCAGGGTTGACACCTCAGCCACACAGTTTTTTGTTTCAAGGCTGTTTAACGTTTCCTTCTTTGTTCATAATATTCGAAACAAAATAATATGAAAGGCAAGACTGGTTTGGTCTTCTATGGGTCCTTTCTACAAGTCAATTTTCTTTCAAACTTGAACTGTGCATTTTTATGATTTTGTTCAGTTTCTTGTAGAAAATAGAAAGTTAGCATTGAGAAAGAAGTATAACGCAACTATGTTGGATCTACTGTCATAATGCAGGCTGCTATTCGCGACGCGTTAGTATTTCCTAATTGCGAGAGTTTATGCATTCCATGGATGTTAGCAGAGAAAGAAGATTGGGTTCCAAGAACTGTCGCTCCTTTTGCATGGCTCAGACGGGATGTGAATGGTGACACAACAGTTCCAAATGAAGTGAGCAATAACTTTGAACAACCTGATGAACCGTCAACAGGAAACGAAGGAAACAAGGAAAATCCGAAGAGCACTCAAGACAACAAAATAAACAACAGCCAAAGTAAAGATGACGATACTCTTGACTGCTCAGTAAGTAATTTCTTGGAAACTGTGGCCAACCCTTCTCCAGTGGATACAAAATCTGAAGGCAGCAGCTCAATGAGTGACATGAGGACCTCTTTATTGCAGAAAGCTGGATCACTAGAACATATACGGAACTTACCTCATTATGTGAGCTTGAAGGATAGGCAAAGCCATGATGGCGAAGAGGACGATGGTAAACCCAAGAGGATGGGAAGAAAAGCAAGGATGATCGACTTGGGCAGGAAGATCAGTGTGAAGATCGAGGAAAAGAGCAGGCACATCATTGATTACAACAAGCAAAACAGCAATGATGATTCTCTTGACCATTCTCAAAGTAATTCCTCAGAAGCTGCAGCAAACCCTTCTCCGGTTGACATGTGTTCTGAGGACAGCAAGTCAGTGAATGAACTGAGCACCCCTTTACTCGAGAAAGACGAATCACCGGAACATTTACAAAACCCACCAAACTACTTCAGCTTGAAGGACGGACAAAACCACGACGGTGAAGAGGAAGAGAGTAAGCTGAAACGACTGGGAAGAAAGGCAAGGATGATGGACTTGGGTCGGAAGATGAGCGAGAGGCTCGAGGAGAAAAGCAGGAACATCGTCGATAAGATGAGAAGGCAATGAATGATAGGGAAGGTATTCAGACCTGCCAGATTTGTTACTTTACGGTTAGGTGTATAGGAAACTGAACATGATTGTGAAAGCTCTGAGGTGTGTGACAAACTAGTGTAAGGCGCTTTCATAATAACTTGTTAGATAGAAGATATGCATTGTGAAGAAACTTGTGTTTGTAAAACAGCTTTCGATTCGGCTGAAGTTGCCACTTTTTTCGGATTTGTCGATTATGCCATCGCAGGAGCCCTCCTGGGTCTCTCATGAGTCTTTTTTTTTTTGGTTTGGTTCTGTCATGATTTGGCTTGAAATCATCTTTAGACTGATTACAGACTAGGGTCATTTTTGCAGTTTCTCACAATGAGAAGAATACGTGCTCTCAATTTGAAGTTAGAAATCTAGCAAACGGTGAGGGATTCGATTTGTTGTTACTTGTTATTTTAGACTACATTAGATGGTTCGACACTTCACATCAAACAGGATTGGACCACCCCTGAACTGCACCGGTTACCAGTGTGACTCGTGGTGCTCCTGAGCGGCAGTGCTCGGTCCAGTCCCTTTCAGACAACTTCTCTCACTTGGGTCGGTATTAGAGCTTGAGTTTTAGTTTGGTTAAGTACCCATGGGTGGTGAAAAGAGTAATGCAAGCTTTTCACCCATCGAAATTGTCAGATTGAGTAGTCTCGTGACCTGCGTCATCCTCTGGTATCACCATGGAGGCATGGACAGTGAATCAAAGATTCAAAGGCCTGATTTTAACATTATCATCCTGTTTCAGTGATCCCGAACACAGTATCCTATGTTACACCAAACTTCATCCAATGCAGATGGTCGGTTGATCAAAGACGCAGCTGGAGTCTTGGAGAGACTGATGAAACTGGACATTCAATCTGTCGCGTTTCTTTGCCTCATTCCTTCTAATATATACTTCTCCTGAAGAACAACCAGGAGGGAAAACAAGGAAAAAAGAAAGGGGGAAAAATGGTTTCCTATTTTACACCAAACTTGTATAAATTTCCAGCTAATAAACTTACGGAACAAAACTGAAGTTCAGCATCTAATCCGATTCAACTCACAGCGGCATATGCATCACAATGTATGAGCGAACCATGACAAGCTGCATTTACGGAGTGACTGACTGAATCACACCAGCACCAACTGTTTTCCCGCCTTCCCTGATTGCGAATCTCATCCCTTGTTCACAAGCAACAGGTCTAATGAGCTCCACAACCATTTTGATCCGGTCTCCGGGCATAACCATCTTGGACTCCTCGTCCTTGTCGTTCATAACTTTTGTCACTTTGCCGGTAACATCTGTGGTCCTCATGTAAAATTGTGGCCTATAACCTGAAAAAAAGGGTGAATGTCTACCCCCTTCCTCCTTCCTTAACACGTACACAATGGCGACAAACTTTGAAACAGGAGTAATAGACCCAGGTTTTGCCAGCACCATTCCTCTCTGGATATCTGCTTTCTGGATTCCCCTTAACAGAATCCCGACATTATCCCCTGCAAGGGCCTCATCCAGTATCTTCTGAAACATCTCCACTCCCGTTACTGTGGTCGTCCTGGTTTCTGTCAACCCAACAATTTCAACTGTATCCCCAACCTTGACGGTTCCCCTCTCAATCCTCCCAGTTGCAACAGTTCCACGACCAGTTATCGAGAACACATCCTCCACGGCCAACAAAAAGGGCAAGCCAGTTTGCCGCTTTGGAATTGGAATGTAGTTGTCCACCTCATCCATCAGTTGATATATCTTATCAACCCATTGATTCTCTCCTTGCTTTATCTTAGGGTTTGCCATCAAAGCTTGGAGAGCAAGAAGTGCAGATCCCGAAACGATAGGGACTTCATCTCCTGGATACTCATACAAAGATAAGAGTTCTCTAACCTCTAATTCAACCAACTGTAGCAATTCCTCATCATCAACTTGATCCTCTTTGTTCAAGAAGACAACCATATTGGGTACTCCAACTTGTTTCGCCAACAATATGTGTTCTTTGGTCTGGGGCATGGGTCCATCAGCACCAGACACAACAAGTATGGCACCGTCCATCTGAGCAGCGCCGGTAATCATATTCTTCACATAATCAGCGTGTCCGGGACAATCAACATGGGCATAATGACGAGTCTCCGTCTCATATTCAACAGTTGCAGTGTTAATAGTGATACCTCGGGCACGCTCTGAGTAACACAGAAGAGAAAGCCATATAAATGAACATAACATACACATCATTGTCATTTACGACAAAATGAAACTTGGACAATGACATTTTTTTGCTGTAAAATCCAAAATTTAGGTACCATAAACCCGCGAACAATGAAACAAGGCCACATTTTTTAGCTTCTTGTCAGAAGCAAGGAGTTTGGAAAACCAAAAGAACCTAAACACATTGTACGAATATAGCAGTGGCTAGTGATGACTGATGAAGACATGCTAGAAGAAGCCAACAAGTGAAATAACTAAGATAAGTTAGTTGATACTGCATAAACATCCTCCTATATCCTGATAAAAATGACAAATGATCAGACAACTAGGATAAGTCGATAGAGCCACAAACATAAAGCTGTACTGTTGTTTTCTCATTCATACCTGCATGTCCTTGAAACATGGAAAAATGATATACTCTGTAAAACCTAGCAGCACAAAATGCAGGCAAAAGCAGAACAGATCTTAGTATTCTTCAACCAAAAAGTTAATATTCTACATAGGGATGTGTCATATACGGGAATGTGTATGGAGTGTTTGGCTTGTTTGGGAATGCATATCGAACCCTCTCAGCTTTAACACATGAGCTCATACCCACTCTCTATCTCATTGTTAGGTAATTCCAAAACTTAGATATAGGAATGACATTATAGCCCTAAACCTGCCTAACCCGGTTCCTTATTCAAACCCGATACGAAGCTATCTTAAACAAATCCTTAAAGTCTCTCTCATGCTCAACTGTGAGTTTTTCCCCTCCCTCCAACACCAACCACATATTCATGAAACCGGTGATTTTCACTCTTGTTCCTCTCTTATTTATGTGGTCCTTTAAGGCTTCTCCACTGCATCTGACTTTCAACAAAGCAAGATTTCTTTTTCAAGTGTCACACAAGTAGACAAACTGCAAATCCAGATGTTGCAGTCCCCATCTTAACATGTAATCAATCCCAAAAATGACAAGATCTAGATGCCTGGGTGGGCCCATTGATCCTTCAAGTCTGTGAATTCCAACACAATCTACTTGAAAATCACAGCAGATCGATCGAATAGATACACTAAATATTTAAAGCTTAATCATTCCTAAACCTAATCAATTCACATAACATGACATAATCGATCAAATTTCAATAGGTTTACTTCAAAATCCAAACTAAAAGACCATTGGAGGATTTGCAATTTACCTTCAGGAGCAGCGTCGATCTCATCGTACTTCTTGGGAGAACTGTTTCCCAAGGAAGCCAAGGCCATGGTAAGAGCGGCCGTAAGCGTCGTCTTCCCATGGTCAACGTGTCCGATCGTGCCGATATTCAAATGCGGCTTCTTCCGCTCGAACTTCCCCCGCGCCGCCCGCACGATCAGGTGTCTCCGGCGGAGATCCGAGCACGGGGAGATAAAGGGAGACAAAGAGGTGGAGGGGACGGCGGTGGATTTGTGGTAGATGGAGGAGATCAAAGATCGGGGCTTTGCAGGGCTAACGACGGGTTGGAGAGAAACGGAGGAGAAGGCGGAGGCCTTGATTGAAGGAGATGGGAGATGGAGGGAGGGATGGAGTGTAGGTTGGGGTGCTCCGAGGAAGGTAGCGGCCGCGGCCATGGGAGGAGACCTCAGACCTCCGAGTAGAGAGACGGACAGATGAGGAGAAGTGAAGAAGGTACGTGATTGATTAGGTGTGTGAATTTTTATATTATTAAGGACGAAATTACTGCAAAATTAGGTTTTGGAGTTTATAGAAATAGAAAATTTTATGAAATTTTCTTCAAAATAGAAAAGCATAAATCTGCCCATCATTCTTCAAACAAAATAATTCTTCAAATCTTCAAAATAAATAATTAAATAAAAAAATAATTAAGATGTTAGAGAAGTAAAAATAATTTGAAGAATATAGACCGCATAATACATGTATTTTGTTTCCCATTTTAGAAAAATTTTAGGAAAATTGTTGGAAATGGTCTTAGTAATCTCCATCGGCAATTAAAATTTATCAATGTCTTAACTTTATTTTCTCATTGTATATTTAAATATAATACTCTCTCCAATCTAAAATAATTATGAATAAATTTGGCTAAATGTCCATTTTGCCAACCTTTTTCCAAAACGTCTACTTAAAATCAGTTTTTGCTAAATGTCCTAAATTTTTTTGAAAACCCCATAATGCCCTGCCCTTATATGTAGCGGCCGCCTCCCTTTCTTCTGCTCATCTATCTGTTTCATGAGTTTCGACCGCCGATCATCTTTCCATGGAGTTTCGATCCGCATCTTCGACGACCCCACAGATCTGAGGGAAGGAGGCGAAGCTCGAGGTGCGCCTTCCATGGTTGCTGCTGCGTTCGACGGGAGGAGGGGAGTAGATTGACGAAGAGCAAGGATCGAACAGAGGCGACGTCGGGCTTCACAGATCTGAGAGGGAGGGCGAATACGAGAGGGCGGAGGTGGTGGTGACAAGATCTGATGGAGATCTGAGAGGCCTGAGGAGGGAAAGATCTGATGGAGATCGATTTCACAGAGAGAGGTATGGGGTGCTAAAGATGAAAATCGATATGCTAATCGGTGTTGACTATACACCAAATCGATGTTGATGGTAGAAATTAGAAGCCCAATTGACCGCGATTGATGATCTACTTGAAAAAATTGATGTTGGGATTGTTGTTTGCCACTGGCGGCAGTGGCTTCATTGGCTCGTGGCGCGTCCACCGCGGCTACACCGTCCACGCACCATCGGAGACATTAAAAGTTAAAGGGCTAGGACCTCTTGTCATTTGCTGCTCCTAATGACATAGCTGTCAATGGAAGCCCCTTAGCTAGTACAAGCAGCAGTTGTGAAGCCCCTTTGTTGCAAATTTACTGTCATTACCAATTTCATAGGAATTTTCACTTTGTCATCTTCTGCTTTAACATTAGAAATAAGAATTAAGGTTCTCATAAAAAAAACCAAGAATTAAGGTGGAGGGGAGGTATTTGAATTCCAATTTGGCTACCTGTGCATATCTTGAATTCCAATTTGTTTTTGTTTTTTTGGTCGAATTGAATTCCAATTTGTTGACATCCCATTATTATAGGATTTATTCTTTTTTGATGACAAGGCTAATATTACTTTCTTTCCCTTGATACACTTGGGGTGACACCACTTTGAACGTTTGTGATGACACTATTTTTCTTTGATGACACGACTAATAACACTTTGAACATTTGTGGTGACACTATTTTTCTTTGATGACACGACTAATAACACTTGATCATTCTTTCCCTTGATACACTTATGGTGACACCACTTTGAACATTTGTGGTGACACTATTTTTATGTTGGTGACACTACCAAATTTTCTTTTCGTTAGCATTAGCCTCTATAAGGTTTTTTCTCCCTTTATCCTAGGATTTTTTTCTTCTTCAGTAGTTGTTTCAATGTTTTTATAACGATGACACCGCTAATAACACTTAGAAAGTGATTGAATCTATTGATGAAAAGATGTCACCAATAAAACACATGGTAAAAGAAATTTGCCAACAAAAAAAAAAAATTATCACCGCTGATTGATAAGGTGATGACACTAGCTAGATTGATTCCCCACTTCATTTTGGCAACTCTTGAACGACCTGTGACGTCGGTCAACTCTTGAAGGGGCTAGAGAATTCATCCTCTAAAACGTTATGCTTTCCCTTTACTTGCAAGGATTGATTCATATTTGCAATTTGTTTCAATTCCAAGTGTAATTGAGATATATATTACAGTATATTAAAACATTCAAGTAAATACAGTATATATAAAGGGGTGTCACCACTCACCATGCTATTGCTATTATTCAACTAACAAAATCCAGTGGTTTCTAGCACTAATTAGTTTAGCATCAGGTTGACCGATCTACAAAGACAGAACAACTAAAAGTTGTTAGATGTACATTTAACAAAATACGGAGTAATTAAGTAAGCAATTCTAAAAACAGAACAACTAAATTCTTAGAGCAATTGATGTTTTAGGAGGTGAAATTTGATCAACAATATTGTCATGTATAGGGTTATAGATATGGGTATTAGTATATATACCCTTGGTTGTAATTGGGAGAATCATCCAATTAATAATCAAAGAAACCAATTACTCTTTTCTCCTTACCCTTCCTATCTCTCCCTCTCCCTTTACTCTTTCTTCAACCCTAAACTCATTCTTAATCCTAATTCATCCTCTTCTTCCCTTAATCCTTCCCTAAATCTCTTTCTTTTCCCTTTGAATTCCCTAATCCCTACTTGGGACATTACAAATATTTGATGTTTTAGAGGTAATAATTACCCTCTTTTTAAATTTTGCACTAATATCAATATAAGTTGTACTTTTTTTTTGTTGCTTAACCAATTACATTTGTGTATAATAAATGTGATGGGGGATTAAAAATTATTTGCTAGGGTATTTAGAGGTGGAAGTAATAATTAAGGGGTTTCTTAATTTGCGTGTAAAACTCTAAAACATCGTTTATTTCCGACCGGATGGAGTATTAAAAATCGGAGGGAGTATGAATTATCGTTGGTGAACCAAAAACAATATGAACTTTAAAAATTACATATTCATGTACAAACTATATCATATTAAATCAAAAGTAATATAATGACCGGAATTTGAAAAAATAAAAAATTAGACTCAAAATATACTTAATAAGAATGTTTGGGAAATTTTAATAAAACCAAGAATATTTGCATATTGTTCATTATCTTCCAAATTAGATCAACAAACTCAATGGCAAGAATTAACTTTTTTTTTTTTTTACGGTAGGCAAGAAAATAGATTGTCCTTGAAAAGAAAAGATCAACCTTAATTATTCATTTGAACGATGGTACAAACCTCCCCAGATTTTCGCTCTAATTAGAAGTGTCTAGTTTTTGTAAAGACGAGCAGAGTATCCATCCCTTTTAACATATCCAAAAGCCGTTAGTTTCTCTCTTTTTTAATTAAACAAACCCTAACCCCGTTGCCTCTGTTCGTGGGATCTAATAGCTGAAACCGTGAAACCTATGGCTTCCTTATGCTCTTCTCCGGCTCTCTCCTCCCTCACCGTCTCCTTCACCACCTACACCACGCCGCCGCCATTGAAATCGTCGTCACCAGCAGAAAACGCCAACGCCGATGGTCCGCCGTTCAATCCAATGTCAAATTCGACGAACCTAAGGAGGAGGAGTGCGAAATCGAAGTCTGAAGAGGCGGAGACGGTGAGTTCTTCAAATTTCGATTCTATTTCGTAACTGAAATTTCGATTCTGTTGGTAAATCGTCTCTTTCCGTTCGATTCTGTTGGTAAATCGTCTATTTCCTAACTGAAAGTTCTTCAAATTTCGATTCTGTTGGTAAATTGTCTCTCATTCAATTTACTTGTTTTGTGTGGCTGCTTTCTCTGTGCTCAGTTGTAAATTTTGGATGAGTTTGCTTCCGTCTGGCTGCTTGCTATGTGCTCAGTCATTTCTGTTGAATTTTGTGGCAGGTTGCAACAGGGTTCCCTACTAGTGCCTTTGTGCACCGTCCAAAGCTGCTGGAGTAAATTGTTCAATCAAAGGTTTGAATTATGTATGCATCTGGTGAATTCCGGTGAGTTTGCTTGTTACGTCTACACCGTCCAAAGCTGCTGGAGTAATTTTTTTAATCAAAGCTGCTGGAGTAAATTTTGTGGATGTCGAATTCTGTATGCATCTGGTGAGTTTGCTTGTTAGGTCTACATTACATGTGTCTAGTAATTTTGCTTGAATTTTGTGGACTGTAACCTCCTCCAATTTTTGTTTTAATTAGCTCTTTATTTTCCTGTTATATACTAAACTCCCAACCTCTTTGGGAAAAAACTCCTATGTTTTAGCACTTGATTTTGAGTGAGTTTGTTATTACAAATTGAATCACTGGTGTGTCAGCATTCATTTTTGCCTTTTATGTCAGCAGGGTTACAAGGACACCGATGTTGTCAGCATTCAATTTTTTTGCTTGATTTGTCATGCTTGTATGTATAGGTTCTTTGTTATTTGTCAATGAAAAAATGGTCAAGATGCTTTTCGAATTGCTTTGACATTAATTTTGTTGCTATTTGCATCCGTTCGATTGTACTGCTATTTGTTTTGGCATCTCTTACTGCTGCTATTCACAATGAAATCAATATTAATTCATAAATTTCATTGTGAAATCACACAATTTTGCAATGAAATTGCACATCTACAGATCTGTGAAATCAATATCAATGTTGACATCTGTGAAATCAATATCAAAGTTGACATCTGTGAAATCAATATCAATGCGGTCTCGGTAGAAGTGATATCAAGCATCCAATGTCGGATTCTCCATTATGATACCTTTCCGGATAGGTAATCGCGCCACGCTATGGTCTTTTTCGGCCATCGGAGATCATTTCAGGGCTTAAAATTGAGTTTTTATGTTTTTTTCGACAATATCAACAATTTTGTTATTTTATTTTTATTGCTTAACAACTAGAATTTTTTTTCAAAATATTCAGTAAAAAAATAAATAATTACAAAAATATTCACACTTTCAAACTATTTACGAAAATATTCATTTTTGTCAAATCGACCAGAAAAACGCGGTTTGAGACCGTGTTTTATTCGTAAGGTCGAAAATCTGGAATTGGGCAAAAAAAGCAAACAAAAAACCGCGGTCTCAGACCGCGTCTCTTGATTATTTTTTATTTTTTTCCAAGAAAAATTGAAACGAGGAAGAAGGCTCGGAGGGAGGCGGAGGAGAGAGGAGAGGGCCGGAGGGAGGCGGAGGAGAGAGGAAGGGGAGGAGGGAGAGAGATGAAAGGGTCGGAGGCTTCGCGAATCCGAGGCTCCGTCCTCCTTCGGATCTGGCGTCGATAGCTCGGGAGGGAGAGGAAAGGCGAGGCGATGGCGGCTCGCGAATCTGAGGCTCCGTCTTTTTTCGGATCTGGCATCGACGACTCGGGAGGGAGAGGAAAGGAGAGGCGATGGCGACTCGCGAATCTGAGGCTCCGTCATCCTTCGGATCCGGTGTCGACGGCTCGGGAGGGAGAGGAAAGGAGAGGCGATGGCGGCCATTGGGAGCCCCCATTTTCGGATCCAGGCGCCTCCGGCTGGATCTCCGGCGCCGCTCGCGATACCCCACGCCCCTGCCTCCGCCTCCGCCTCTTCCTCCACCTTCTGTTCATCTCTGGCATTGGGGCGCCTCTCTCCCCCATATCTCCGCCGGCCTCCTCTCTATCCTCCGTCCTGGCCTCCTCTCTATTTCAATTTTGTGTAAAAACAAAATGAAAAAAATACAAGAGACGCGGTCTCAGACCACGTCTCTTTTGTTGATTTTCACCCCCTTTTCACCCAATTTCATATTTCTAACCTTACGAATAAAACGCGGTCTGAGACTGCGTTTTTCTGCCCGATCTGACAAAAACGAATATTTTGGTAAATAGTTTAAAGGTGTGAATATTTTTGTAATTATTTATTTTTGAGTGAATATTTAGAAAAAAAATTCTAACAACTAGGGTTTGGTTCCACTTTTCCTATTTAATAACGTGTTTGTATATTTACATTGAAGTGCCTTGTGATTTCTGACTTATCTAGAGATATTAGCTAGTAGCTTTACAAAGTTTAATTGTGTGCTGACAAGTTTCTTTTTTATTTCTAATTGTGTGTTGACATTTTCTTTTTTATTTTTAATCGTGTGCTGATATGGTCACTTTTTGTGCAATTCAAGTTGATGTATATGTTTTTTTTTCATAATGTATAAGTTCTTTTTTATTTCTAATTGTGTGTTGACATTGTTTCTTTTTGTGCAATTCAAGTAGATTTATAGGTTCTTTTTTTTATTTCAAATTGTGTGCTGACATAATCTCTTGTGCAAATATAACATGCTCAATTCCAATGTGTAATTAACTTGATTTGACATATGTATAAAATTCATTTAGTACTTTAAAGTGTGCTTTCTTTATTTTTCCTTGTCATTTTTCGTAATATTCTTGATTGATAAGTCATTTTTTTTAGATTTACACTTGCATAGCTCTTTACTAGACTTATTGCTGAGAGGAATATGATTTTTCACATTAATTGCTTAAAATTAAGATGAAATAACAATCTTGCTGACATCCGGTGTCAACAGTTTCAATTTGCATAACAGATTGTTATATGTGCATATCATAAAGTTATATTTGCATAACATTAACTTATATTTGCACAACATAAACTTCTTATTTTTCAACTTTTTTTATAAATTCAGATTGCTTGTTTTTTAATTGGATTTGCGACTCTAGGTTGATTTGCGACTCTCACTCATGTTCTCATCCATTGTCTCTCATTTGTTTATCTATTTATTTGGTCGAAGACTCGAAATCGATTTACTAATTCTTGTTTATGCCAATTTTAATCCAAATGTCAAACTTCTTGATTGTCTTTTTGAACCGTAGGTTTCTCTTCTTCTGTTTATGCATATTCTAATCTTATATTTGCATATCATCAATTTATAATTGCATATCATACTTTTACATTTGCACAACATCAATTCATATTTGCATATTATAATCATACATTTTTCCCAACATCAATTTGTATTTTCCCAACTTATTTTTATTTATTAAAAATTAAAATCTAAGTATTAGATATCAATAATCTTATATTTGCACAACGTGAATTAATTTATGCATATTTTAATCTTATATTTGCATATCATGAATTTATATTTGCATATCATACTTTTACAATTTGCACAACATCAATTTATAAGATGCAAGAAATACTGATGAAAGAAAATAGTGATGAGACAACAAAATATAAAAATTGTTCAAATTAAAATATAAAAGTCTTGTCGTAGGGTTATATTGTTTATTTGAATGTTATATTATAATATAATTAAAAGCCTTTTAGCTCAATGGTAGAGTGATGTGCTTTTGCGCAAATATGTGGGTTCGAATCCCGCATAAGTTAAAGTTTATAATAATTCTAGTAATTTACAAAATTTTCTAATAAATGTTGACATTTAGCTTAAATGTTGACATTTAGCCATTAATTTGCAAAAGCTTTATCTTTTACCATTTCTTTTATTAGAGGATTGTAGAAGTTTGAGCTTATCATCTCATGTAATATGATATCAATTTTGAGAATGATCTTATTTGAAAACTTTATCTTTTATTAAATGTTGACATTTAGCTTAAATGTTGACATTTAGCCGTTGATGTGCAAAAGCTTTATCTTTTACCATTTCTTTTATTAGAGGATTGTAGATGTTTGAGCTTATCATCTCATGTAATATGATATCAATTTTGAGAATGATCTTATTTGTAAATTTTATCTTTTATTAAATGTTGACATTTAGCTTAAATGTTGACATTTAATTTAAATGTTGACATTTAGCCGTTGATGTGCAAAAGCGTTGACACAAAAAAAAAGCATCTTCGACGTCGGCGTCAACATCGTCCGCAACATCGATGTCGGCGTCAGCCAACATCTCTGATGTCAGCGTCAGCAGCGTCAACATCTCCGATGTTGACGTCAGCAACATCAACATCAGTGTCAGTATCTCCGATGTCAACGTTAGCAGTGTCAGCCTGTCAGCATCTTTGATGCTGACGTCAGCAATGTTAGCATCAATGTCAGCATCTTCGATGTCGGCATCAGCAATGTCAACGTCAGTGCTGCTGACACGGAAAAAAGCATTTTCGACGTCGGTATCAGCATCTCCGATGTAAGTGTCAACGGTGTCAAGAATGTCAGTGTCAACAACATCTCCGATGTCAGCGTCACCAGCATCAGCATCTCAAATGTCGGCGTCGACAATGTCAGTGTCAGTGCTAACACGAAAAAAAAAGAAGTGTTGACACGAAAAAAGCACCCCTAACATCCGCGTCAATAGCTTCGGCAACATCACCGACATCTCTGAAGTCAGCGTCAGCATCTCCGATGTTGAAGTCGGTAACGTAAGTGTCAACATCTCCGATGTCGGTATCAGCAATGTCAACGCCAGTGCTTCTGACACGGAAAAAGCATCTTCGACGTCGGCGTTAGCCGACATCAGCGTCAGCATCTCCGATGTCGGCGTTAGCCGACATCATCGTCAGCCAACATGAGCGTCAGCATCTCCGATGTCGGCGCCAGCCGACATTAACGTCAACACTGATACGAAAAATGTTAATGGTGTTCGCAATGTTAGTGGTGACAGTGTCAGCAGTGCCAGCAATGTCAACAATGTCAGTGTCAACGGTGTCAGGAATGTCGGTGTCAGCAACATCGACGTTGACATTAATGCAATTTTAAAGTCCTTTAGGTCAATCAATGGTAGAACGATGTGCTTATGTGCAAATAAGATATATTAATGCAATTTTAAAATACAAATGCATGTGCATATTCTTCCCATAAAGTTGTTTAAGCTTGCATAACATAATATTATATTTGTATAACATCGGGTTATAGTTGCATATCTGAAAGTGCTGACATGTAAATTTTTTTAAAAAAAAAAAAAATTTGAACACGCGAGGGGGGCCTAGGGGCACTGAGGTGGGGGGGGGGGGGGGGCAAGGGGGATGGACACTCCACCAATTTTTTCAAATTTGTGGACACTCCTCTAATTAGAGCAATTTTTTTGGACATTTTTGTGAACCCCATCATATTATAAGTATCACTAGATTTAGCAATGAAGTTCGCACAAACATTAGATTCTCTGTAACAGTGTCTAAAAATGATGTTGCTGAATCTTCTCTTCGATCGATGGATTTCCTCGATCGTTTTGAAGATTTCCCAAGGCACTCTTGCCTTATTTTCAATAGCGGTTATTGGCTATCTCCCTCTACGATGATGTTTCTGATTCCCATTTCCCTTGCCAACTTTATGTCAGCACATACGGTTGAGGCTTCAGTTTGTAGAACTAAGCGCTTGAAAGTTTGCATCTGAAAAATATCAATGATCAATGCCCATAATTCGCTTGATTGAATTCAATTAAGCTTTATCATCCCTGGGTTAACCTTCAATAGGAAATCACCAACTTAGCATCTCTATTTCCTCAATTAGAACTGGATTTGCCTAAACTAAAAGTCTAAAACCCTAATAATTAAGATGCAAAATGAAATCCACATAAAATTTAAGCCTAGTGCTTGAATTCAACCTCGTTAACAAATTACATCGAAAATAAGAGAGAATCAAAGCTCTCAATTTCCATCAATTTCAAAACAATATAATTTGATAGTGTGAAAATTGACTTTGCATCTCCCTAAACCCTAGTCGCTTTCTCCCTTATTCATCGTGGGAACGTAAATCCAAAATCAAAATCTCCAACCTTCTCCTCAAACTGAGAAACTGAATATGTATCATATCGAATTTCTCGCAAAAGAAGGAAATGGAGTGGTGTTTGCTCGAAGACTGATCGATGGAAGAAGATAGAAATTGCGGCGGTTGATAGGGTGTGAACGGTGACTCCAGTGGTAGTTCTCATATCCAGCTCCAGAGATGGACATAGCCACCAGGGGTGAATGACGTATGCGGTAGTGTTGCCATTGTTGAAGTCAATGAAGGTAAAGAAATAAGCAAAATGTTGAATACTCATACACACCAATTGATGTAGGATGGATCAAATCATATCTCAAGACACATAGGAAGCTGGATTTCGGGCATCAAAGATTCATGATCAATTGTGTGAGGGCACATTTGGGTCATGCAATGACTCACCGATTACCGAAGGAATGTCGACAAGATTCCAACCATGGAGGATCCTGCAATATAAAGAACTTCAAACGCGATGTAATGACATATATTTATGTGGCTGATGCTCGGATGGTCCTTGACACGTTTATGCGGTAAAGAAAGGGATCATAAGCATTCTATTTTGATAATGTTGTTGATAACAACAACTAGATGGTTAGATTATTCTGGTGCGATCCGATTGCTCGAGCAAATTATGCCGCATTTGGCGATGTTGTGTTGTTTGACTCAACCTACCGAACCAACAAATATGTGTTAAGTCACTTTTGAATCATTATTCTATAGAATTGGTATATTTTTCCCGGCAACAGAAACTAAAGACTCATTACAGAAACTTTATTTAGTGGAATAGTTAATATACAGTCATACTTGCAATGAGTCTTAACTTTTTGTTGCCCAAAAAAATATACCAATTCTACGTAACAATGATTCTAAAGAGACTACACACATACTTGTTGGTTCTGTAGGTTGAGTCAAACTATACAACATCGCCAAATGCCACATAATTTGCTCAAGCAATTGGATCGCACCAGAATAATCTAACCATCTAGTTGTTGTCATCAACAACATTATCAAAATAGACGATCTGTTTCTCTTCTGCATAAACCTGTCAAGGACCATATGAGCATCATCCACATAAGTATATGTCATTACTTCGCGCTTGAAGTTCTTTAAATCCTGCAATAATAACATTGTCGACATTCTTTCGGCAATCGGTTAGTCATTGCTAGACACAAATGTGCCCTCACACAATTGATTATAAATATTTGATGCTCGAAATCTAGTTTCCTGTGTGCCTTGAGAAATTGATTAGATCCCTCTGGTATCAATGGTGTGTATGACGGTCCTACATTTTGCTTATTCCGTATTCAACATTTCCCATGAATTTGAGATATATGTGGGCCTTTCAACCAACATGACCAATCAGCCGCTTAGTGATGCAACATTTTTCATATCGCGATGATTTCGCGTACCACCCAGCCTCATGTCAAACCCCATAATCGAACCATCGAATCATAATTCTTATAGAATTCAATCCAGCTTCAACGGTGGGAAATCTCTTACCCACATGTGGCTCGTGGCTTCATTATTTCTCCGCTCATGTAAACGCGCTCTCATGAACACAGAAGAACCGGTTGATGAGCAAACAACCTGGGAGCTCGTGCAGCCTCTAACAAGAGAGGCAACACAACTGGCCAAAAGTGAGCATGAGGGGCTCGGCAAAAGGACATATGCACTCCTTAAGTTCATTTTTGGACATCAAGTAAAGAGACAATTCAAATAGGGCCATATACACTTACACCGTTGCTGCTGTGAGCTTGAGGGCAAATGAGAAGGCCCAGTAGGAGTACGCATCACGAGCTACATCTTAATACTAGTTAACTGATCAAATGCTTGATTAGTAGCTCTAAAGTTGATCTCATTCATACTGCCTGCGGGAATATGCTCCACATTTACATCCTACTCCGTATTGGATACTGAAAATAAATTTCGGAAAATTACAAAGAAGACAGCAGCTAGATGGGAGATTTTCAATAAATTACCTGTTATATGTAAAGCAAAGGCAAAATTTCCAAGTTGATTCGAAGGGGAGGATAAATCAATCACAAAAATCAGTCACTATCATCCATGGAGTCTGACTCAGACTTGGAGGCTTCATTACTCTTGAACGTGGTAACTGCATCATCAAAGACCTTCCTCACATGCTCGCATAAACTCATCAGATTCTGGCAACCGTCTTTCAAAACCTCACTAGCCGGATCACCTTGAAATTGAGAGGGAAACAAAAAGGCTTGAGGAGGGATCATATATTTCATGTACAGAAACAAAAGAACGATATTTTTCTCTCAAATCACAAACCAAAATCATATAAAATACTTGTAAACTGTTAACTTCTCCCTGCAATTTCCACACAAACAACAACAGCAGCAGCAAAAAATTAAAAAGCAACGAGTTTTCTCAATCCAAGTATCTAACTATATGGATCTCATAAATCACACAATTAACTTTAAAAACACTTATTCCTGGTTTTGTCATGCACAAGTTCTTTGTTCTTCTTCATCCACATTTTTGTCTTTGAAAAGTTTAGGGGTAGGAGAGATATCTCCATCCCCGGCCCATGGAGAGACTTTAGACCTAATTGGGATTCTCAGGAATAAGTGTTTTAGGGGTATAGCACAACCATTGAGAGATTTTAATAGCAATAAATGAAAATCAGACTCAGGACGGGTGTATCCCTAGCTATACAGTAACTGCTATGCCCTCCCTTGTGTGTGGGTGAATGTTGGATAGACGGTTTACTTCCTCGCTTCAGCCAGCAATGATTTATATTTTCCACTGCTACCATTCAATTATTGCTGTTGGATTGGAGCTGATACCTTTTTCTATGAGCAAATGATTAGGGACCTTAGCATACAATCTGGGCTATTTCCCTCTCAATTTTGGACCGTTGAACTTTTTTTTTGGTGGACAAAATAATCGGACCGTTGAACTGATTGCAAGTTGTAACAACAACAAATAACAGCTGGCAGATACTGCAGTAACATTGATTGCAACTTTATATATAGTCTTGACCAAAAAGAGATTGCACAGTACAAATGCAGCCTCAATCAAAGTAGCATTCAAATCAAACAAGCTATTTAGCGACTTGTATCATCTAGACAAACTAATTCTCTGGTAACAATCGAAATGGTTCCCACAACAGTTATCTCAATCTATGTATTAAATACAGCAAAGTAGGAAAGACAAACATAACCGAAAGATATCTCACCGGTCGTTTGGACCCTGACATTAACCTTGGCTTCAGAAGGGTGAGGAATGCTATAGCCACAAAACGATATCTTTGGACTGCAATACATGATCAACCAATCTTCAGATAACCATATAAATACTGCACCTAAACACAAAATTTGTTCTACTTGATTAAAGATGATATCAGGAACTTGGAATACAGAAGGAGAGGGCAAACTTACTCCTGATTGAGGATATAACGTAGAGAATTAGCTAAAGTGTGATCCTCTTCGGTTATCGAAAACGTCGATGCACTAGGATTCCTATATGTACCGTGTTCCATCTTCTGCAAAATTAAGATCTTGCAGGTGAAACACAAGACCAAAATAAGTGTATAACAGAAGCAAAGAATCCAACTTTCAACTAATGTAGCATTTACCAGCAAATTCCAACTGATAAAAACTTGATCACTTCTCCAACAAATTACAACTTCCTACTTCGTAATCTAAAAGGGCCACAAACTTAATTGGGGAAAATGAACGAAAAAATCTGGAACATTTTCGAGTTCTTCGATCAACAAATAGATAACTAACTATAAAACGAAGCTTAAATTCGCAATTAAAATACCAGAAATCAGTTCAGGATTCGGGAAAAGCTTCTGTTAGTTTACAAGTAACGCACCCTGACAGTTGAGGGAGGAAGTCGAGTTGGTGTCTGGTGAGAGGCAGAGCGGTGAGCGGTGAGCGGTGAACGGTGATCGTGCGTTACGGCGGGGCGGAGGAAGGAGGCGGTTCAAACGCAAAACTGGGGCTAGGTCTTATTTTATGTGCAAAGTTAAGTAATTTTTGGAAAAATTGTTCGGGCCGGGTATTCGGGTCAACGGGTTTAGACCCCATGTGGCCATGTCCGGATCCGGCCTAAGGTTGACTTACCGAAAGTGACTAGTAAGTAGTAAGTGAGTGAACTCCTATCCGAAATTGTTTCGATTATGGATTTTGGTTAACCGTTATCGCCACGAATATCTTTTGGTTTTTCAGCGGCAAGGCTATGTTCGCTGAGATCAGGTGTCAGTGTCACATGCACTCGAACTGAACCGATTTTATAATTGTTTGCGCCTCAATCTGATATGTGTTTGACATTAAATACGTTTGACATTTACAAAAGTAATGAACGGATCCAAAATCCGTTCAATATAAGTTACGAATTTATGATCCGTTCATGTGTTTATTATTTTTTTTTTTTAAAAAAAACTTAAAGTTTTTTAAAAACAGAAATAAAAAAATATAAATACATGAATGGATCTGATCAGTTCGTTTTGATTTTTTTAAATTTAAGTTTCTTGAATTGTATTGAATTTGTTATAATATCAGACATATTTATTGTTGAACACGTGTCAAGTTGAGATTCAAACAGATCAATAATCCATTCTGTATAAGTCCATATAACATCTGATCTCGATATATATATAGCAACATTATCACCATTTTTTTGAGATTTTTTATATGGCTCATATTTGTGATCCAAAAATGTGAGCTAAGCTTGTTTGGAAGTCCAACTCAAACTCGATTTCGCAAAGGTAAAGCCGCGATTTAAGGGTTTTAGTCAACCCAAATATGGGTTCAAACTCAACTCAATTTAACTAGTACTCCCTCCAATTTTTAATATATGACATTTCACTTTTATACACGTGGTTTAATAAGCAAAAAATTATATAAAATATTGATTTTTTAATTAAATTTTTTACATTATAACACTTATTATTAAAAAAAATCAATATTTTATATAATTTTCAGCTCCTTAAACTACGTGCACCCAAGTCAAATGTCTTATATTAAAAATTGGAAGGAGTAAAATTTAAGGGTCAAATGGATTAGAGTGTTTTTGGTAAAATATCAAAACCCAATAGCTCGGGTCTTTGGATAGCTCCTGATTTGAAAACATTTGGTGCAACAACACATCGACATTGATTCAAGTATGTGTAGCTTCGTGATATTGTTCACAAACCAACCATCTTTTGGTTACACCAATAGGGTCGATGCACCTTTGGTTCAAAGTGTGTTTAGCTTCAAGTAGTTTTTCACAAGGAAACATCTTTAGGTTGCACCAATCAAGATAAATGCAAATGAAAGAAATGGAGCAAAGGAATCAAACAGGAATAATAGTTAGATCCATATCAAAACCCTTCCCTGTAACACTAAAAGCATAACTAACAAGGTCTTAACAAAATAACCAAGTCTCCTAGCATCATAGCAGACTAGCAGTCCCATTTTCCGCAATATCACCTAGCTTCGAGTGCTTAATGAGAGCGCGTAGAAAGCGCCCTACTTACCGTACTTGCATCAGCCAAAAAAATAATGTACCCTGCGCACTATAATTTACACGAAGATGGCGAGGATCAGTTGATCAGATAACCAGTTCACTGGTCGAAGTTTATTTTAAGATCTCCTGTCAGGTCACTGGCGATGTCCTTCTGGTAAGGGAACGACATTGTAGAAAGGAACGATTCTTTGGGGCATGGTACCGTCGTCACTTTCATCGTCATCAAATTCAAGCAAATACACATACCTGCAGCATTTGCAAATTGGAATCAAGAATTCATACCGTGATAAAAGGGACTTCTTATCTTATAGGTAAATGTGATACTAATTCTTAGATCTCATGATCTTATTGTGTAATATAAAGCAACATTTCGGTTCCACTGTATGAGATATACCCGAACAAACTACACTAAACCACCAGGATGCATATTTTTGTTAGTAATTTAATTCCTGCACCTCTTTTACCCTTGATAAAAAAAACATGAAGAAAATGTACAAAATGTTCAATATAGCCGTTAAATATGTATTAATACGTGATATTTGGGACAATTTATGTTTTTTCTTGGGTATTGGTGTCGATGTTGAATAGTTATTTGATGATATAGAACTATAGAAGTCAAACGGGCATTGGGCAATAAACTACACTGCTAGTCCCTTTTGGATAGCAGAACACATTCTTTTAGAAACAGGATCCAATAGGGTCATAATATTACTATGCATGACCCCTTGATTTTTACAAAATATACATAATAGGTGGTTTACATTCAATTTTGGTTTTAAAAAAGGTTCTGCACAAAATGAACTAAAAAGCACAAGTTACTTACTCATCATTCTTCCTCTGAAGCTTTGTGTGACAATTTGGATCAATCCCGAAATGAGGCAATAATAAGAAGCAATCAGTCTCGCATCAGGGTATATTTTAGTGATTGAAAATAAGGTAATCTTGTAAAGTTGACAGTGAGCAAGGTCACACTGTAAATGAGCATTTACTTACCTTGCGAGAATTTACAACGGTTGCCTTGTAAAGTGCCGTGGTGCCAGGATACACTGCCAAAACTGCTCTGCCGGGAGGGAAATCTTGGGCAGATGAAGGATCACTTCTTTTAGGGAAAGGTATAATATCCGTCATGGGCCGCTTGAATTTTCTAAAAAATGATGCAAAAGCAACATCACTCAATGACTCCAAGCAATCTGAATTCTGAAAGACCAACTTATAAGTTTGTTGACTAGGCACGCAAAAGTTGCAAAATGGCCATATGAAGAGTGAAGACATGATCCATGCGGGTAAAAGATGACCTGTAAAGATTCTCCGCCTTTTACACTGATCCACCCAATTAATGCAATGAAAGAGCTCAGGACTAATAGAAGCTCAGTGTAATATACGAAGCACAAAGCCTTGTTTACAGAGAAAATAAAGCAGCACTGCCTATCCATCACTCTTACCGAAAAGGACATAATAAAGCTACCTTGGGCCGACATTCTCTTCATCTTCACCAGGCTCCTCATCAATCAGTTCAAATCTGCGTGTGCAGAACAGATAGTAAATAACTAAGATTAATAAATGTATTTAAACAGAAAAAAAAACACACACACACACAACAGGCACCCATCACCGCAGCATATAAATATATTCCTTTTATAGACTAATAAATAGATATGTTGGTTATAGGAATTAAGAACGACAGGACTTATGATGAATTATGATCCATCTAACTAGCCTAACTTACTAAAACAACACAACCTACTTAATGATAATAACAAATGACAACAGTGAACTCCTAGCTAATTACCAGGACTAAAGCCCAACAATCATACACAAACTCATCCAAGCCTAATCTTTCACCCATTATGCCGCAGAATTCAATGCAAATACCCAGCACGAAGTAGCTACAGTATACAAGCTAACGTGTTATTCTGAAACATAGAAGGGGATTTTCTTTCATTTGTCCCTGCATTCGATTACCCATTGGGCCATTTCTCATAAGAGGACTTAACGAAGCTGAACTTACTCTCTACTTTCCCTGTCAAAATGTATGACCTTCACAACAATATACTCATCTTTTTCAGAATCCTCTCCAGTTACTCTTGCTGCCACCTGGAAATCATAATGCATGTTAAGCATTATAGCATTTGACAGCACAATCATTCAAAAGAAAGAAATACTGTTAGCGTGAAATGAAGGGCCTTAATAAAAGCTCAAAAGCAACATAAATTACGAACAATACTCATACATGTTCCCGCTTTAGGTTAGCACAATTATCGAGTTGATTTCTCAAGGAAGGAGAGACCCTTGGGCCATCTGAATCAGGCTTTCGTTTCTTTTTTTGATCGCTGCCTTCTGCATCTCAAGCAGGAACCAAAGGTAAAGCATCCATATAAGCAAAACCAATTACTAAAGCATCAACCAGAACCCAAAAGCCATGTGTTTCGAGGGAAACATGCATATAAAGAAACTTTCTAGTTTCTACGTGGTGGCACTAAAGCTATTCATCAGTCTAACCATCAACCTAATTGATAAAGAAACTTTCTAGTTTCTACGTGGTGGGCCTGGCGGCACTAAAGCTATTCATCAGTCTAACCATCAACCTAATTGATGAAGTAAGGCTCAAGCATGTACCTATTCTTCTCCGTGGCTGTCCAGAAGGTCCAGGGGGTCCAGGAGGCAGCAGAGCATCCAACTGGCTTATCAGTATGTTGGAAACGCTACATTCAACATACTAAATTTGTGAGTATTGACTTGAAACAAAACTGAATTGGAATCCCTCAACTTCAATGTATCACTCATTGACAACAAGGGCAAATATTTATACACATCACAGTTAATTTTGTGAGTACTGACTGGAAACAAAACTGAAATGGAATCCCCTCAACTTCAATGTACCACTCATTGACGGCAAGGGCAAATATTTATACACGTATCACAATTACATATGCACAAGTATATGGATAATAATAATAGAATACCTCACTTCAGATTCTGAAAGCTCCTTGGCATGCATATACAAATTCTTCAGCCTAATTAAAGAAGTATCACCAGGTTTCTCGACTACCTCAGGAGCTGGAAGGAAATGAGATCAGAAATTGTAATTCAGTATCACCAGCTTAATTAAAGATGATCAGAAGTATCGCCAGGCTTCCTTGCACCATTTCAATAAAGTTTCACTAATTAGAATACAAGCTGTCCTTCATCTGTCAAATTCTTCAGCCTAATCCCTCAACTTCAAATTCGATTTGCATTTGTTACTGTCATAACGTGCAGTAACACAGAATGTCTCCCAAAGATTCACATCTTATATGATAGTTGCATAATTTAATTACATTACTCAATTTCTGCAGTTACTTCTGATATCAAAGAAAGAATTGGCCACCACAATCTTCAGTTGCACTACATGAATCACCCGAATATCAATCCTATCTAAACCAGTGATGTTTAATTCACAACTAAAAAATAATGCATATAATACAACAACACAAGATTGCCATGAAAAAATATCAGGAACATGTGGCATTCCCATATGTTTCTCACTGCTTTACTTATTTTCATGATCCCTGTATCACGAGTATACTTAATTCACACAGAGCTCGAAGTGTTCATCGGCATTGATCAATGTGATAATGGCATCTACATCTAAGAATCCTATAATTTTATCTATCAACCAAATGACCTAAAAACATCAAAGACCAGTCAAGGCAAATAGCAATCAAACCAAATTATATCTCTCCGAATTGTCTGCCCCAAATCAGACAGAACTTATCCAATTTCACGAAGAAATTGTGTTGCCCAAACCCTCTCCTCATCCATCTTTTCCCCTCAAGTAGGCTGTTTTCTCCATTTATTTATGTTCTTGCTATGAAAATTCCATAACAACAACATATAATGACAAAACAATAATTAAGAAAAAGGAACGCTATACAATTGACAGATATAAATATATAATAGCCAAATGACAAAAAGCAATTACTATCCCTTCTTTAATTTCAAATTAAAGTGAAACAGCGTCAATGTCCTCTCAATGGAGCGAATGATCTCTAATTACTCAGCGCAAACAAAAACATCCCAACAAATTGAGAATCCTGAGAAGTTATACTCTGAAGAGATTCCAGATTTTCCAACAAAAACCACAAAAAGTAGTAGTATCATAAAACGAAACCAATCCGGGACAATTCGAAAATTACAGGGTCCAATATCTGTGATCAACACCGGAGGATAAACAAATTGAATGAGGGGAAAAGAGATAGGGCTTTTACTAGTTTGAAGCTTCTTGTGGATTTTATTGATCTCGGTGATTATATCTTCTTGCTCCTTCCGAAGCCGATCGAGCTCCTTTGAGTTGTCGACTAAACTGCCAATGTCAGGCGACGACATCTCTCAATCTGGGGATTTCCTCACTCTCTCCGATCGGCGCAGTCGCCGGAAAAGTGCAGGTGGCGTTATGTCTCCAATGGCGGTGTGTAAGAGAGCGACACAGGCAAGACGGCAAACTGTAGAAGAAACATATCCACGTGGGATTGGTTTTATAGGAGATTACGATTTAGCGATCGATAGCTGCAAAATCTTAACCGCTAAAGTATACAATTGAAAAAGATTCACTAAAAAAACCTAGAAATTCTATTTTTTTTAAAAAATAAAAATAATTAAAATTCAGTAAATATTTTCAAACTCCTTCAAAAAAAATACGAGATATGACTAAAATAACAACTACTAGTAAATATTTTTTTTATAAGTATGGCAGTTAAATAATTTTTACTTTTATTTTATTAATTAACTAATATATATGGATGAATTGTGGTTTATGGCGGTTTTTCATAAATTATAACAAGTATTGTTCTAATATTTTTTTTATCGGAATAATTTTTTTAAGAACCGTTGGATCTTTAGATATAAATATTGAACGATAAATAGTAAATGCGGACAAAAGTAATTAAAGTATAAAAATCATTACCAACTAGATATTTCGACGTCTAAACCCTGAACAAAAAACTACATTGACTTTTTCCTGGTGGTTCATTTGGACTAAACGAAATAAAATTATATTCGGAAATCACAATTTACGAACCGTAGATGAGCTGCAAGTAGCCGTAATAAAAAAAACCACATGAAAAACTGGAAAACAACTAAAAAAGACGAGTCAGACAAAAATGAGGGAAAACAATGAGAATCAAACCCCTAAACAACCCTCGGAAAAAAGAATATCATAAGATGGTGTAAACCTGAGGTGGCGGCTTGCAATGTGTCGCTCTATGGGTCTGTCTCTCCACTCATGGCTGAAGCTCTGGACCTTCGTGATGGTCTATTGGTTGCAAAATCTCTTCGTCTGCATCACATTGAAATCGAAGACGATAATCTTGCCATTATAAACTCTGTCAGAGGTGTGTGGAAGTGTCTCTGGGAGGTGGAGATTGTTATTTCTGACGTTATTTTGTTACTTCATGATTTTGTTTCAACCTCATGTGAGCACATATTCCGATAAGTCAATTTGGTTGTTGATAAGGTGGTCTATCTTCGACATTCAGTGGAAGCGGTTATATTAATTTCTCATCTAGAACTTCGTGTTCTTATCTGAAACGAAGCTCTTGGGTGGTGGTGCACAGCAGTAGAGTCTTGCCACACTCAAATTATCGCCCGTTTCATTACAAAAAAAAAAAGAGAGGAAAAAAAAGGAAACAAGATTGGAGATACCCTTCCACCCATTTACATCGGTTTGACTAAGCGTTTTTCTTCCTCGTTGGGGTTCTGACGCTCGATGTCGGGACTGACTGAGATCGTGGTGGTGTGTACGGGGGAACTTTGTGTACGAACAGGGGCTCCCTTGAAGTCGTTGAAGGTTCATCTTCACTGCCCACATGAACTCCTGATATATCGCTGACCAGCGGTGCTTGACTCCGTTCGTAATCTATACCCCGACGTGTTTGATTTTAGTTCGTTTAGATTCGTCATTTGTTTGGTACGATCCGCCTGTGTATTGCACCGTTTATAATATTCTGTTGTATTTTGACGGTCTTCCATCTGCTAACTTGTCGGCCTATCAAAATTCAGATATGTCTGGTCTCGAATTCTTACTTAATAAAAAAAAATTGAAAAATTTGACTTTCTTGTTTTAATTTTTATATAATTTCCACAAATTGTAAATACTTTATGAAATTAATTTCTTAAGAAATACGGAGTAACATTTTGAAAATTTTTTTGTTGAATCTTTAGGAAAAAAAGAAGATAAATTCTCAAAATTCTAAAATTTGCCTTATTTTATTTTTGCACAAATTAGACCCTCATATCTCATGCATCCTTTTTTTTTATGACGAAGACACCAATTCCAAACACGCGACGATCCAACCGATAAAAGTCATGCACCAGTTTAATCGACTTGCGTCGACCAGCTCAACAAACTAGCACTCTAACAGGGTCGAGCCGGACACATGAATGATTAATGCGTCTCATTTTTTTTGTTCGATTAGAAAACACACCCAATTTATTGAGAAGCGTCCAAAAACGCTGAGCAACGGAGGAAACACTCCTTTTTTAATTTCTCCTATTTTCTCCTTTATTTAATTTTAGAACCTGTAGAACAAAACAACGCCTTATCACGCTGTTTACTGAAATCCGGTTGCGCTCTCTCCATCTCTCCGTGTATTCGAGTTCCTGGCAGATCACCGATCGAAGAGCCCCTTGATTCCTCTTGGAGATCAACAATGGCGACCAGATACTGGATGGTGTCTCTTCCCGTCAAGTCATCAGCTTCTTCTCTCTGGGCAAACCTACAGGAGGCCATCTCCAAACAATCATTCGATACCCCGCTCTACAGAGTACTTCTTCCTCCCTCCTTCTCGATCTGCCGTTTTAATTCGTGTTTTGTTTTATTTTTGTATTCGATTTTAGTCGATTATTCATGAGATTTGTTGTTATTTGAATTTTCGCAGTTCAGTGTGCCTAATCTTCGTGTAGGAACCCTCGATTCGCTCCTCTCCCTTAGCGACGATCTCTTGAAGGTGAGATTTCAATTCCTGATTGAATTTAATACTGAGAGAATTTTGATTGATTTTTGGCTTTGGCTTTGGCTTTGGCGTTTTGAATTTTGATTTGATTGAATTTAATTTCCGTAGTCGAACAACTTTATGGAAAGCGTGACGCACAAGATCAGGCGTCAGATCGAGGACTTGGAGAAATCGTCTGGTGTCGAGGCAGGATCTTTGACTGTTGATGGAGTTCCCATTGATTCTTATCTTACTAGGTGAGATGACTAGGGAGGATCCTATGCTATTCAATTCAAGGTGCTAGATTGAGGCATTTCATGAAGCATTGTTGTGTATTTTGCAGGTTTGTTTGGGATGAAGCCAAGTATCCTACCATGTCACCACTGCGTGAGATAGTTGATAGTATCCACAGTTTTGTGGCAAAGGTTGAGGATGATCTTAAGGTATTTTCCCCTTCATCTCTGTCTATGCTTTTTCCAGTGATAGCTTTATGTGATTTTGTTCAGAAGCTTTCTTATCTTTATGTTTTGTTCTGCCTTCATTGAAGTTTTAGTAAAACACAGTAAATTTGGTGGAGGATTTATTTTCATCTCTTTTCTTTGATCCGAGCTGTTTTTTAATCCTGCAACTGTTTTCTTGTGCACTGTGAGAGGATGTTAAAGCCAAGAATTTGAGATAGCACAGTGGATAGATGATGATTTTTAGAAACACTTTTTTCCTTCTATCAAAGCTAGTGGTAAGTCAACAGTCAACTTGTTGAATGGTCTTAGATGGTTAAGAGTGTGATTCATGTTGTATTGTCCCCAAATTTATGATAGTGGTTTCTGTGAAGAAGTATCTTTACATTTTCTATATTATTTTGACCAAGAAGATGCCCATTGTGTAGGAAAATTCTGGAACTTTTGAAGTTAATCCTTATGTTTTGTCCTTATTCCATTCGCTCGGATTTGTCATCGTTAGAGATTACTAGTAGAAGTGGAGAATGTTTTCAATTGACTTTGTCTCACTAAAAAAGGATAGCAAAAATATTTTCATGAAATGCTCTTAAGCTAAGAGGTCTTATTTTGTGATATAGTTTGGCTAATTAGGCCTCTAATTCTTCATAACATAGATAATTGCTTCTGATGGAGAAAATTACGGCTTCTTTTTAACTTTCTGCCTTTTCAGATCCGGGTTGCTGAATATACCAATGTCCGGAGTCAACTTAATGCAATAAACCGGAAGCAGACTGGAAGGTAGGCTTTGGTTCGCGCATCAGTGAATAACAGTTTGAATTTGTTGTTCTGTTTTTTGTTCTCTTTCCTCTTCTTCTTTTCTGAATAGTTGCTTGATATTATCCCAGCTTAGCTGTCCGTGATCTATCAAACCTTGTGAAGCCAGAAGACATTGTTAACTCGGAGCATTTGGTGACACTGCTTGCAGTTATTCCTAAATATTCACAGAAAGATTGGTTATCAAGCTATGAAACTTTGACTGACTATGTGGTAAGGATTGCATGGGTGACCCTTTTCTTTTCCACTTATTTAATGCCTGCTGTAATGCCTATGCCAAGAAGAAAAAAAAAGTGGCTACCTATTTTCAAACTTTGTCTCCCGGGATTCACCACAGGTTGGGTTTCTAAGAGTTAGAGACTTCTTATGCCCCCTGAACCTTCATATTTGTTATTACTTCTAGAACACGTTTGTTGCTTGGTATGAATAGTCAACCTGATTTTTTTTGCAGGTTCCAAGATCAACCAAAAAGCTCCATGAGGATAACGAATATGCTCTTTATACTGTTACAATGTTTGGCCGTGTTGCCGACAATTTCAGAGTAAAAGCCCGCGAAAGAGGATTTCAAGTGAGTTATTTGTTATGGTTTGATTGCGTTATCATAAGTTTCCCAATAAAGTTTCTTTGAGAACTTTCCAAATTACTAAAGTTCCTAGTTGCAGATTCTTTGCAAATAAACCTTTAATAAAATTATATTGGATGCTCATGAATTTTGTTTATGTTGATCTAACTTTATAATGTCTGTCAGATTCGTGACTTTGAATATAATTTGGAAGCACAAGACTCAAGGAAGCAAGAGGTGGACAAATTGATGCAAGATCAGGAAGCATTGAGAAGCTCCTTGCTGCAATGGTGCTATTCCAGTTATGGGGAGGTAAGACTGAACAGTTGTATTAGTTGGCAGGTAAAAAAGTTGAAATCCATGGGCTTGTTGGAGCTATGAAATCATATTCTTGAAAAGTGTTAGTTGCTTAGCAATGCCAACTGCTAACTGTATTATGGTAGAAGATAGATTGTTCTCAGGAATCTCAGGGATCAGGAGCAATGTTGTTTATGTCTATTGGGATTTGCATTTGAACCCTCTCCATGAGGGGATTCTCCTAATCTTTCCCCGAGATCCTTTCTTGGGCAGGATACCACCTTGTTGCTAATAATTTTTTGTGTTGCTACTGTTGCATTATTGGGAGTCTGGAACATTATAATGTTTGAATGACTAAACTCCATTGCAGGTTTTCAGTGCTTGGATGCATTTCTGTGCTGTGCGTGTATTTACAGAGAGTATATTGAGATATGGCTTGCCACCATCTTTCCTGGTACATAACTCTGCTGGTAGAACAGTCTGATTTGTCTTTTTGGTGCTCATGTTGTTGAGTATATTTTCACTTTTTTACTTCAGGCATCTGTCTTATCTCCAAGCACAAAAAGTGAGAAGAAAGTCCGCGCAATTCTTGAACGCCTATGTGATAGTGCAAACAGGTAAAACTGCGCTCTTGAATGCTTGTATGTGATTATTTATTTATAAGCTTTAGGCACTAGAGACATGCAAGGAAGAACTAGGATTATATTTGATTATAAAAAATGGTTCTTCATGAGATGTTTTTGTTTCAAAGATGGCATCTATGTTATCACTTACTAGCAAGGAGAAGCAAACTATTATTAGATTCCTTACACTTTGCGAGTATGCAGCTGGGGCTGCTACTAATCTACTATGACTCCAAGTGAAGGTTCAAGAGAGGGAGAGAGAAAGAGCCGAAGAATTCCATAACCAAAAAATATAAATCAGATTATGATTATGTTACATTTTGACAAACAAACTTCATGGTTGGGAAGTATGCTTAAGATTATATTCCCAATTATTTTTACATTCACTTGTGATATTATTATTTTGAAACACATCAAAGCTTCAATATCCACCCACTACTCCACAGATAATCTCTTCCCAATCTTATCTCAAACATTTTTTTAATAGCTACTGTATAAATATTATTTTTCCTGGAATTAGATTTGTACCTGTGTTCACGATATTGGCTTAAGGTGCAACAACATGCTATCTTCAACCATTTCAGATCATCCCTAGTTGACAGATTGTTAAACACTTAAAACTCAAAGTGTGTGCATACAGGCAGAGAAAACTTTGTGATACCTTGCATAAATGGAACTGATTTCCTATACATAGCTTTTATATTACCAAAGTATGTAGCCCATGACTAATAAATGAGATAGCTAAATCATCCTTCATCATTATAAAAACTATTTCAAGCAAAATCCAACAGAAATGGGAAAGAGGGGTTGTAAGCAAGCAAAGTTTGCTGCATCACTTGCTGCTTTTACCGGGCTGCAGTTACTACTCCAGTTAGCATTGTTTCTTCTCTTTTTTTTCACTTTGTTTTTTCTTCTTGTTTTCATTCATATTATGTTGAAGCTTGTTGATATCGTACACTTTTTTTATGCATTGTTTGTTGAAGAAGTGGGTTTGTAACCTGAAAAAGCATGAGCTTCAGGATAAAAAGTACATTTTTGGTTGACCTACATACACTGCTCAGTTCACTTTGTATCAACTGCAAGTTGCAAATTCTTATTTGACCCACATACACTGCTTTAAGAGCGTGCACAATATATGATGCGGCACTTATCATCCGAAATGTAACCATCCCTTCTTGATTTGATTTGGATGCAGTGGTTACTGGAAGCCTGAAGATGAGGTGGGGCCAATGAGTGGCCTTGGAGGCGAAGCAGACACCCATCCATACGTTTCATTCACAATAAATCTCATTTGAAGATGATAAATCCATTTCTTCCCAACCGTCTGGATCCAGCTTTTGCTGTTTGTCGTGTATACTAGCTCTCGTAATTGCATAATCCGTCTGCTGATTTGGGCGAAGGTTTTATTTTCATAGCATGTAGAGCAATCCTCTGAAAGTTCCATGTCGGAGTTGAACAAAAGAGCTACAAGCCTATAGTGTCCCTTCATTCTCTTCTGGTAACGTTGGTCGTCTTATTTATCGTTGTATGCCTTGCTATTTGTTAATGCTATGTTTCAATAAGCATTCGGCGTGAATGTAAGCATTTCATGTCTACTGTAAGGAGTGTAAGCTTTAACGGCCCTTTGCTCATTCATACGGTGACACCATTGTTGCTCTGATGCTCACTATGACAGAGCTCTTTGCAGTCTTTGAACTTGCTGCACTAAGTAGATGTCTGTTTTTACTGCTCAAAACTTTACTCGACCCGAAAACCTAGCTTTTCAAATCCCGATTATTGCACGGCTATGCCTATGATCGAGGATTACCTCCAAAATCATTGCCCCTCTTACAAGGACTTGCTCAATCATTTCATATGAAGAACTGAAGAAGTGTCACAAAGGATTATTTATCGTCCGAAATTTTGCACTAGGTAGGTCAAATAACACCTCAGAGTTTCGTTTTATGGATTCGAACTCATGTAAAGGAGAGAGTCACTCATCCATTCACATCGGTATTGTATGAGCTGTCAATGGGTTCCATTGTGTCCTCTTTTTTTTTTTGTCAAATACACGGTGTTGGCGATGGTTTGGAAGCTGTGGAAAAATTGTCGGTAATGGTTTTATAAACCGTGAGAGGTTAGACGATCATGATTTCACAAACTCTAAGACAAGTTAAATTGTTTTCCTCTTCGATCACCAACTAGATAAGATGTAAAGATTTGAAAAAAAAAAATTGGATTGCTCCACGGCATGCCAAGCAGTAGTAGTTTGTACTTGTAGTTTTGTTTTGTTTTTAAATAAACTCACTTTAATGGTTTTAATTAGAACAATATTCAAACGGTTTTTAAAATTGTGGCCACAAGACCCCTTCACGTTTTCTGAAATAGCGACTACCTAAATCTCCCACGACTTTGAAAAACATTGTCAACATCATGCATTAGGTAAAATTTTCACCGTGTCAATAGTAGCTTCATAACCTAGAAACTAGATACTTCATATATTATTCAATTTGACAAACAAAGTAGTTTTATATTATAATATAATACATATAGTTAGACCTGTCAAAACACAACCCGACCCGACCGCCCGGAAAATTTTCGACCCGAACCCGGAAATTTTGACCCGGAATTTTTTTCTGACCCGAACCCGAAAAACCGGAAATTTTCCGGGTCATCTGGGCTTCGACCCGGTGATCCGATTGACCCGGTAATTTTGACCCGATTTTACCCGATTGACCCGGTAACCCGGTTGACCCAGTTAATTTTTAATTAAATATAATTAATTTTATTTATATATAATTAAAATTTATTGAAAAATTATCAAATCATGATTTTTTTAATTTAAAAAGGAAAAAATTGACAAACCCGAAATCGACCCGAAATGACCCGAAACCCGGTCAAACCCGGGTTGTAGTCAACCCGGAAATACCCGGGACCCGTTTTACCCGAGACCCGAAGTGACTCGACCCGAATGACCCGTTTGACAGGTCTACATATAGCTATGAAACAAACTACTGTATTATACTCCCTCCGTCCAAAAATACATGGACTTTTACTATTCATGCACGCTTTTTTAGGAGTTAAAAACTATATAAAATATTAATTTTTTTTAATAATTACAAACTTATTATCAATAAGTTTGTAATTATTAAAAAAAATTAATAAAAAAGTCAATATTTTATATAGTTTTACCTTCTTAAAAAAACGTGCGTAAATAGTAAAGGCAATGTATTTTTGGACGGAGGTAGTATTTACCAAAGAAACAAGGGGATGATTTGGAAGGTAGATTAACGCGACCAAGGATTTGGAATATTGGGATTTCTGAAATATACACTCCCTCCGTTCCCAAACGTTATTTGCTTAACTTTGAAAAAAAATCATTATTTTATTTACTTTTTCATAAATTTCATTATTTCTAATATTCACTACACATTTTATTTTATTTTAATAAATTATAATCTTTTAAAAAGTCAACAAAATATCAATCAATACGGAGTATAAATCATCACTATCTAGAATTCGGGTGGTGGTTAGCCAACCCGAGAGCATCCCAAAGGATGAGATCACGAAGATCTGAACGAAGTACGAACACATAATACAACAAAGGAACCATCCAAAGTAAACCCAGAAAAATCCCAAACCTTAAGCAAACAAGCGGTCACAACATCGAGCGGAAAGAAGTCTAGCGTGGTGAAGTGGATAGCGAGTGCATGGGACACCAGAAGCTGACACGATGTCTCATTACCGGAAAGATGGAAAGCAGAAATCCACACAAGACAAAGACGACACCTGGGGAAGTGTGGATCACACGATCTTCGGATACCACAAACACCGCCAACACGATCACTTCGATCATCCAGGGCTGCAGAATTGCTCCTCAACCGAAACTAACCACGAACACACGGACGCCCAACCAACACAAAGACATGAAGCACGACCGCGAGGAAGGCGAAGAGCGAGAGAAGATTCCAGAATTTAATTCGGGAAAATTTATTTCATCAATTTGGTTCGTCAAACCCTTTCAGGAATTTTCAAGCCCTTTCGAGATTTTCATATCCTTTTGCAGTATACTCAAAGGGTGGTTTCAACACTTTCGATTTTTTTTTTCCATGGACTCAAGGACCCGAAACTTGGACCCGAATGAACCGGAACTTGGGCTCCAAGGACCCGAAACTTAGGCCTAAAGGAACCGAAACTTGAACCCCAAGGACCCGAAGCTTGGCCCCAAGTAACCACCATCGGAGTTCACTCCATATATTTCAAAGAGATGTATTATATTTTAAAAACAAAATAACATAAAGTTCGGATTAAAAGTCACAACTTTTGCAACAGGAGCAGTAAGTGAAGAAGAATCTTCGAGGGTTTTGGTTACAACACGCGGGAATCCAAATTGATGCACAAATTACCTGCCTTTGAATTTGAAGAGCGAGATGGACTTGGACGGATCAAGCGCACCAGCGCCAAAGCCCTCAAGATTCGTCCCCAAATCCAGGTTCCAACCGAAATCAAAGCCTAAGCCAGCTGCTCGTTCCTCCGTACAGTCGAGCAACCATGGCGGTCCTCCAGTCCCCGTCAAGACGGAGCGTCGCTCCGATCAACCTATTGACGGTGCTATTATGGATATTTCCGGTCCATCTCTGGCAGCCTCCAACGAAAACGGCGCGAAATTGGCGATTGCCAGCGGCGGTGAGCCCATGGACGTGGACGCTGCTGGAGAGGAGCGAAATCGGGAGGAAGAAGATTACGTTGTAAGTGAAATCGATGTTTACTTCAATCCGGCTCCGATTGATGAAGGGACTAAGGTATATACTCGCTTCTACTTCTTCCTTTTGTGCTATTGCTTGGCAATTTTGCGTGTCGGATTTTAGCTCACAGTCCTGTTCTATTTGCAGCTCTTTGTTTTGCAATATCCTCTTCGGCCTTCTTGGCGTCCTTATGATTTAGAGAATGGTTGCAAGGAGGTATTGTGACATTGATTGGCCGTACTGATTTCGTTTTGATCTCCGTGGTAGTTGAATAACAATGTTTTTTTTTTTTTTGGATATTTGGGATGCAGGTTAGAGTGAAACCAGCTAGTGCAGATATAGAAATTGATTTGGCTTTGAATGCGGGTAATGGAAATTATGATGCTGGGGCTCCTAGTGCCCCCAAACTCAACAAGCAGATGGTTGGTTTGACGCTCCCAACTTATACACTAGTATAATCTATTGCTTCTTCATATCGAGCTTATCTTCAAGTATAGAGTTGATGTCTCCAAGTTGTTCACTGCTGCTAGTTGTATATAATGTTCAACAAATTTTGAAGGTCTTTGATTCGTCTTGGCTTAGTTACAGTTTTCTGGGCTCTGTCTGTCTTAAGAGATGCAACCTTGTGCTCAATTTCAGGCTGCTTGAAAAGTGCCGTTCATTTTGAATATTGGTTATACCTTTGTGTTTCTGATACCTGCTTTCTGCTTCTTAAGATGAACTCTACACAGTGGTGCCTTAACAATGGGCCTGTTGTGCATCTTGGATATTATGTAATTGTGCTTTCTAATTTATTATCCAGACACTATCAACCAAGTGGAGGCCAGTCCCAAGAACTGCCCATGCCATTGGTGTATTTACGGGTCAAGAGGTATATTCTTCTATCATTTTCATTGTATATTGCTTTTATTTTTTTTCAATCCTAAATTAATTAATTTTCTTAATTATTAATTTGCATGGTTTTTATTTGTCTGGTTATTTCTTTTGTCAAAGTTCTGATTGTAGTTCTTTAAGATTATGGAACAGTCACTCTAGTCTAATATCACTCTATTACAATATCAGCTTCAGATACCTTAATTAAACTTTTCAGGTGTTCGATTTCAGGTTTACTGTAATGTATTTCGAAGCTGATACACATTCATTTATAACATGCCAAAGTTCACAGTGAATAATTTTTTCATAGTTTGAATTAATCTATGTTAGGTTATGTTGAATGTGCCTCCATTATGTCAATATTAATCCTGAGACATTCTTCTTTTTCCTAATCTTGCAGCTGCACTTAAACCCGGTTCATGCAGTTAGGCAACTTAGACCATCAACGGAGTATCTTAATCCGAATGAATCAAAAAAGAAAAATGTTTCGGAAGTTGCAATAGCAGAGTCATCCGGAAATCCAAATAGGGCTATGGACCTGAAAGATGATGAACCTTGCATCGCCCTAAAGTTCCATGGCTCGAGTAGTGATTTATCAGCTAGATTTAGAAATAAGATGCTTTCTAGAGTTAAATCTTCATTAACATTCCCAATGAAACCGTATGTATCCCGTTTGTCAACTGATTTTAGTGTCTTTATTGTCTCAGGCCATTGATTCGAGATATTTTAATGCCAGCACAAATCTTTTTATGGTGATATTTTTTGTCTTGTTTTCAGGCTTGAGTATCTTGATTCTTTGTGTCCTCCACCTGCTATAGACAAAACAAAGCCTGTAGGACCATCTAAGAGGTAAACTCGTCTCGTTTATGTTTTTTATCTTTTGTTAATTACTGTTTATGTTTGCACAATATCATGCTGTAGTCATTCTTTCTGATGATTTTCAGGATTGCACCTAATGTTTAGGATTTATTGCTTCTTACTCTTTATGAAAATTTTGCTTGATGACATTCCTGACAATGACATTATCTGATGGCACATTTTTTTTGGGGCTCAAGTTAGTAGGTGATTATTAGATTATAAGTGCATCAGATCGCTGTTGTGACAATTTGAAGTTGTGTGAACACTAATTCTGTTATTGATTTCTCTTCCTAATTACATTAACTGACATCTTGGTTCATCTTGTGAAATACTCTTTGAATGATTAATGGAGATTCATTTAACTATTAGGCTACTGCTAATGACATTATGTAGACTGTCAGGCAGTGGGTGTCAGTCTAAACTCTAAGCCTGGATAAATTTAGATAACATCATCAGCTTATGTTGATGTTTCAGGGTTATACGTTTTAAGGTGCCATTGATAAATTGCAGGCTTGTGATTTATATTAAATAATGTTTTGAAGTCTTTTCTAGTGTAGAATTTGTAAGAAGATTGGCTAACACATGTAGCCATGTAGAATGTTTATGGACCATTTCCCTTAGCAACGTCCATAATTGTAACAATCCCATTAAACACCCTATAGATAGTGTAAAAATAGCATCTATTATTGTTACTTTTTAAAAAATTAATAGGCCCTCTGGGCCTCCAAGGACCAATTTCTTTTTCTTTTTTTATTGGATTGTTCTTACTGAACAATGCACTTTGACATAAAATGGCGAACTTTTAAGAATTGATGCCCTTTTCTTTTGGCTAAACTAGTGCACTTTTTTTATACACAAACTGGTGTACTTCTTAAGCTGATGCACATTCAAAACTAGTGCACCGAGTTGCACATTAAAGTGCACTAGTTTATGCCAAAAATGCATTCAGTTTTAAAAGTGCTCCATTTTATGCGTAAAATGCACTGTTCTAGTTCCCACATGAGCGGCGGTTGTAACAGGAATCCTCCCTATACATATATGTATGTATGTATATATTTTATCGCAGTCAAACCTCGTTGTTAACTTATTCTATTCTTGAGTGAATGCAGGTCCTTGCTTTTATTGCCATTGGATCAACGTTTAAGGTTGTTGTTTACTGAGGTATGTGCCAAGATCTATTATTTCAAGCTATTATGATGTTGTTTGGTGGATTTTGATGTCTCTCGTCAAACATCTCTAGTACAATGTTTCATTTTGTTTATTACGGAGTATTTTTTTGTTGGTTTTGAAATAAAACCACTTGAAGTTGTTTGTCATTTCTGGGTTACTTCATTGCAGGGGCCTTCCCTTCATAGATTTCATGTTCTTAAACATTATGCACCTGACCATGAATTGGTAGATGTATTACGGGCTCTGGAGCAGTTTGCTTTAGTAGTACAAGGACACTGGGTTGCAAAAACAGCAATTCGGTATCCAAATGCTAACATATCTTTTGTCGTAGCAAGAGATTATGTACTTTTCCTGTTCAGCCAGAGCACAACCATTAAATATTCAGATTTGGACGGCATAAAGATTCCTAAACCGTTGTGCATGGATGCCCTCAGTGAATTAGCTATTGAAAGGCCCAAGTGTGAGGATTGGAAGTTTAAAGAACCTACAGACATGATCTTTATAAAAACTTACCCTGGAATCATTGAAGAGTTTGAAAAAAGGTGGAAAGTGAAAGGGGAGCAATTGCAGGAGATGATGAGACCGAAGAAAAATCCTCCAAAAGCCATTGTTTCTGGTAAACTTCATCAATCACAGATTTCTGATCGAAATGCAGGAGTATCTGCTACAGGAGTGCGTATTGAGACAAGGACCATGTCAAATGAAGCCCGTGAAGCTCTTCCCATAGCTCTGCGAAAACTTTTTCAAGCCAACAAGGTTTGCAGGTGAGAATCTCATGTTTCAATTTCCATTGTACATAGGTCATTTTATTGAAATTTTATTATCCCAATGTGATGATACAAAACTGATAAATATCCATTTTACTATGAAGAAGCTGTTTTCAGTGGAATTCCTTGTGTCAGGCTGTGGGCATTTGATTTGTAAAAATCAGTTATCTTTTCGTTTTGGGCACAATAGAGGACTTTAAATAGCCCTTTGTATCACATTCTGCCGTCTGCTCTAATTATAATACACACTTCATCCAACATCTTTCATTTCCTTGCAGCCTCCAGTTAATTTCTCAAGGTTTACGATCTATGGCTGTGAGCATTAATCAAAAAGCTGATAGTGTAGCTAAGGTTGCTGCATTCGGTCTTGAGGCTCCTCAAGAAGAGCTTTTAGAAGTTATCAGTGAAGTGGCTGTTAATATCCATGGGGCTTTTGTTCTGAAATCATCCTCGGAGCATCCAGAACTCAATCCACTGAGGTTATTGTTTTAATTTTTCTATAAGCCATGTGTAGATTATGTGATTTTTTAATTTATCTTCTTGAAGATTGACGTGATATGAAATTCTGATATTGGCTTACATGATGTGCATTGTGCAGGAATGTTGTTATTAACCTTTTTATTGGTAAAGGACCCAATGCAAAGGTAAAGGAGCCTGAAGTTTTTAAAGCTGCTAAAATGAAACTTAAAAAGGTGCCAAGTAATGATGAGTTCCGCAAGGTATGACTAGATTACTATCCCAGTATTTCAAAACTTCATTTTACGACATTGTTATCTTACCATGGGGGGAAATGTTTGGTAGTCCAATATTAACGGGTATAGCTCTCAAGAATGATTTGAAAATCAAAGCAGAACTGCACAAGAATTAGATGCATGGTCAGCTCCCATAGCTCAGATTTCCACACAACAAATGAAAATTTTCATGTTTTGCTCATCTTTTTTAAAATTCTTTGCTAGAGTTTGTTTTTCTAGATATGATGTTGCATATCAGTTATCTATTCGTATTATATTTGGTATATGAGGGCTTGCTGTAGTTTGTAACCCTGCTTGATGTTATATGTGAAAAGGTTCAATAGGTGATTTCATGTTCAAGCGTCTTTCGTTTTTTCCTCCTTTCAGGTAATGAGTGAATTCTGCGAATCTAATGGTTCTGCTTGGGTGTTGAAGAGGGGCGATGGAGCACCAAGTACTTCTTCTGCCAAGTAGTTGTTCAGGATCCTGATAATAGATGTGCAATGGTGGTTATTATGATGGAAATTGTGCTTCTTCTGCCCATTTCGACCCGCAACATTCACCTTTGTCAAGTAAAGGGAAGCATGAGGATGTAAATTAGATGTATAGTAGAAATACTCTTTTGTTTGATTGAGTTTGTTTCAAGGATAATGAACTTTTTTAGGGCAATTTACTGATAAGGCAGTACAACACACTGTTTTGTGTAAGACGGGCCTTGTACACAGGTAGGATGCATATTCTCAATTTGTTAGCTTTCTTACCTCCCTAGACACCAAACATCCAAGTTCTCATTCTGTAAGATTGGCCCATTACACGAAGGCACAACCATGGAAGTAGTGCAAAAGTGCGAACCATGGTTTATTATTTTTATGCTTGGTTGATTTGTTGGCATGTTTCCGTTTCTGGCTGATTTTGATTTTGATTCTTGCACTTTCTTCTGCTCGGGTCATATGGAAACTGAGCCTCCTCAAAAAAATTCCGCAAGGGGTTTCTGGGGTACGGAGCCGTGAAGCGGTGGGGCCAATTGCTATAAAAAGTTTACACTAATGAAGTTTTAACCATTCCGGAATGACTCAATCGGAAATGACTTGTGGGTGATACCCATAAGTCCCCAGTTCGAACCCTAGATTCCCTCCCGATCTAATCGGTGAAAGGGAGTGTACACCGCGACTCCTCAGACCCTCCTCTAAGCGGAATATAATGGGAGTCGTTGTTGTTGTTGGTGGGTAATTGTAGGGGTGGGCGTGGGACGGGACGGGACGGAGGTCGTCCCGCGTAATTTTTGCGGGACGGGACCAAGACGGGATTTGCTCTCTTTTTTTTTAGTCCCACGCGGGCCTTGTCCCTCACGGAACGGGACCGGGACGGGACGGGACGGGCCTTGTCTCTCAAATAAAAAAAATCATAAAAAAAATCAATTTTTTTTGTATATTTAACAATTTTCAAAGACGTAAAACATATAGATCTATAATTTTTTTTATATTTCGCGGTTTTTGCTATATACAGATACATAAATGTATAATATACGTGTGTGTGTATTATGGAGTATACACAGATGCCCTGAATTGATAAATAAAGAGCGGCCATTCCGGGGTTCGAACCGGGGACCTATGACTATTATCCACAAGTCCTTTCCGGTGAGCCATTCCGGAATGGTTTAAGTATACACAGATGCCACACCAATGCAGTATACATTGTATAGCATTACAGTGTGTATATGTTTACCAAAAAAAAAGTGTGAAAAATATACATGTACTGCAGTAATCCAATTACTGTAATATATATACACTATATCTATTACTGTAATATATATATACTACAAAATATACTATAATACATACTCCGTACTGTATAACATAATACATTATATATATAGTGTTACATTATTATTATTATTATTATTTTTTATTATTATATATGCGGGACGGGACGGGATTTGCGGGATTGGGACGGGTCGTCCCGCGTCCCGTCCCGCATAATTTTTGCGGGACGGGCCCGGGACGGGACCGAGATTTGCGGGATTTGTGTCCACCCCTAGGTAATTGGATATATAGTCAATTAACATATTATTGGTATTGATATTTTTTAAATAATTTTTTATAAGATACTTTATCAACTTATTTTATAGTAACTTGAGAGACCGATGAATCGACAGACGGAATAACTGTCATAAAACAATACAAATACATCGCGAATCAAATTAGGAAAAATGACTAAACACTCGACAAAATCACAAAAAGATCATCGGCCCACGGGGAAGATTCCTAAAAATTGAGAATATTAGAGATGTGCGAATCAACAACGTTCCCTCGCCTAAATAAGAGATATTCGAAAACCACGAACACACCCATAGTTATCCCGATTCGAACACGTACCATAGTTGAATAAGAAATACTAGAAATATCTTCGAGTTGAGTGATTTCACTTTTTTGGAGCAAGAAATACTAGAAATACAATTTTTTTTATAAAAAATAATCAAAACCAATAATTTTAGTCGCTTCACATCGGTAGGCGATAGATCTTCCTCGACTCCTCCGCTGGCTGACGACTTATATGGGTTTTTAGGGTTGTTTTCTTTCATTTGTGTTTATTTGTGTGTTTGTAGGTGGTTTGTTGGCGGTTAGTCCGCCTGTCGATTCGTCGACCTCTCGAGCGGTAGGCTTGTTTGAGCTCGAATTTTTACATAATAATAATAATAATAATAATAATAATAATAATAAGGGAAAATGGCAGAAAACCACCCCTTAAATATGACCTTTTGCAGAAAACCACCCCTTAAAATTGAAATTACAGAAAACCACCCCTTAAACCCATTTTGCCTATAAATCGCCACCCACAATCTTTTTTTCCGTTAGTTTGCCGTTAAAAAAAGGTGAAAAGTCATTTTTACCCCTCCCTTTTAATGTTATTTTAATGAGGGAAAATGTATGAATTGAAATAAATTAATAAAACATATTTATCTATCCCATTTAATGAGAGAAAACGTATGTTATTTTATTAAAATAACATTAAAATGGAAGAATAAATAGATTTTTATCAATTTATTTTAATTTATATATTTTTCCTCGTTAAAATAACATTAAAAGAGAGGGGTAAAAATGACTTTTCACCTTTTTTTAACGACAAGCTAACGGAAAAAACAGTTGTGAGTGGTGATTTATAGGCAAAATGGATTTAAGGGATGATTTTCTGCAATTTCAATTTTAAGGGGTGGTTTTCTGAAAAAGGTCATATTTAAGGGGTGGTTTTCTGCCATTTTCCCTAATAATAAAATCGGTAGGCGATAGGCCCAATAAGGTCCTCACATCTCTTGCCTAAACTTAACGTGGGCCGGAGTTCTCTCTCTATAAATACTTTCTTTAGACAGAACAGACGTAAATACAACGCACGCCCTCACCCAGAAACCTCGAGAGGCGAACTCTCCAGAACACGGAGACGACGAAGAGATATTAACCCAAGGAAACAATGTCGGACTACGAAGAAGACAGGTATGATGGCAATGGAAAAGACTCTGGTTCACCTCCAAGGCAGCGCAGTGGTAGCCATGGCGACGCTGACAATCACAACGATTCCAAATCTCGGGTAAAATTCTCCTGATCTAGGGTTTTTGCTTCCAATCTTCACCTCTCCTTGATTATTTTGCAGCTATGGTTTTCGTTTCCATGCGCCCCTCTCCTTGATTAGATTGTGCTTTTTTAATTGTTATTCTGTCTTAATCTAGGGTTTCGGTTCTAACCGTCTCTCTTATTGATTTTTTTCCCCTCGATTGTTATTCCTTCGTACACTTCTTTGGATGGTTAGATGGAATCTTATTCTCTTCGTAGTTGGCTCCGCAATAGAGAGACTGCATTTGTAAGATTATTCTCGAAAAACATTATGTGGAATAGTTAATTCTGTTTCAATCCATATTGCAATGGAGTTTTGTGTCAATTGTTGAAATCTAATAAGAATCCTGGAAGAATGCATCTTTTGTTTGGGCGACTTATTCCTTTCGATCCATTTTGTACTGCATTTTTGTGCCAATTGTTGAAAAAACCGTAAGAAACCTGGATTAATTAGTACCGCCTGTATGTTACCACCTAAATCAGTTTCAGTTGATGTGATTTTTCAAAGTATCATTTCTGTTACTCTCTGCTGTTATGTATGCGGGGAAAATGGTAACTGTGCAAAGTTTGAGTCCCTTTCTTAGAGTTTTAGTTTCTTGAACTTAAGATTAGCCTTTATAATTGCAAATAAGAATGGATATTGTTTGTTTGAAAATATTAACTCATAGTTTGTTCGTGCACTATCTTCCTTTGCAGGATTCCCATGATTATGAAAGAGAGTCTTCAAGAAGCAGAGATAGGGAGAAAGAAAGAAATCGGGATAGAGATAGGAAGAAAGACAGTGAGAAAGATAGAGAAAAGGAGAAGGATAGAGACAAGGGCAGGGATAGGGATAAGGATAGGACAAGGGACAGAGATAGGGGCAGAGACAGGGACAGAGATCGAGAAAGAGATAGGGACAGAGACGGGGAGCGAGATCGTCATAAAGACCGACATAGAGATCGAAGTGATCGAAAGGAGCGAAGCCGAGACCTAGAGGATGATGATGATGATTACAAGCGCAGGTAATGCTGGATAATCATTTTCCAATACCGGGCCAGATTTTTGTTTTTACTATTTTATCTATCTAACATACCTATCTTTGCTATTCTTAGACGAAGAGATTATGAAAGGGACAGAGATGATAGGCGCAGCAGTAGGTCGCGATCTCATTCCCGAGCTAGATCTCATCATAGATCAAGATCACGCTCTGACTCCCCCCGCCGTTCTCGCTCGCGCTCGAAAAGGTATGCTGGAGTCTGTAGATTTTCAATATTCATCCGAGTTTATTACATTTTCTTGATTTGGTTTCTGTCTTCCTTGTGAAGCTTCGCAGTAAGGTTTTGTATATTGAATAGTTAAAAATTCAACTGTTTCACTACCAATAAATGAAACGGTGGTCTACTTGGCAGCATTCGACCAATTGGACTGAACAAGGCATTGTGTAAGTTAAGATTATGAATATCATGTTTCTTGGATGCTCCACCACAGAACATACACCATTGGTGATTGGTGGATGATGTTCTGCATGACAAATTCTTAGATTATCCATGTTTTTTGTCCATAATTCTATTTTATTTCTTGGCAGATTGGGATATATCATAAAATCAGTGTATGGATATGAGCTTAATATCTAATAATAGAAGATTTCTCCTAGCATCAATAAAAAAAAAGATTTCTCCTTCTTTATTTTCAGGAGGGAACTTACCACTCCTTAACTTGTAAATCACTTTTTAGCTAGTGTCTAAATTTGTGTCTACATTAGCCACATGCCCTGGGTAGATCACTCTCTGTTGTCTTTTACTTTCTTTTTGGTATCTTTCCAAATATCTGATAAAGAAAGAAATAAATAGGCAATAAGTTTTTCTGTAATCAATGGCCTTTCTTCTACAATATGCTTCTATCTGTTCACATTTAGTTTATCCATGTGCACTACTCTTCATTTGCGCTGAGATCATATGTTGAAGCAAGTTTGTGGCCTTGATGAAATTGAAAGGGAATATGCCTCGTAGATACTTTAAGGATTGAAAAGTCTTGAATTTCTAGTTTCTTGTAGTATCACTGTATCAGTGTCCGTACAGCCATATTGTATGGCATTTTACAGTTGGGAATCAGTTTACTGATAGTTTAGCACTTTAGCCTTAGGAAATTTCTAGACCTCGCATTGTGCTGAACCTTCTTATGCCTTTTTATTAATTCACTGAATTATGGCTTGCAGTAAAAGAATAAGTGGGTTCGACATGGCACCCCCTGCTGCAATCTTGCCTGGTGCTGCCCCTGTTGCTACCGTTGCTGCTGCTGCTGCTACTGGTATGTGTTGCCTTGTGCAATAGAATGATAGAATTGTTTTATAACTCCCTTGTTTTTTCTTGATTTAGTGTGCAAGTTCATACCAAATTGCATGGTTTCTTTTGGGTAAGCTTATTTAGTTATTTATCTGATTCTTCTTATATTATTAAGCATGGAGAAGTGTGATGAACAGCATACAGTTTTCTTTTTCTTAATTGTTTAACTGGTGAAATTTCCAAGGAACTGAGAAACTTTTTTCGTTTTCTTCTTGTGGTGGTGTTTGTTTGTTGCTTGTGTCTTCTGTTTTCTTGTAAGAAGGTAATATTGGGCTACTTGCCCCACTGTGCTGACACTGGGTGTGAGCCGACTTCTGTAGCTTTAATGTTCAAGGAAGAAACGAACCTCAGGTTGGGTCTTGCTCATTTTAACTGGCACCTAATGGCTGTTTCAGTAGTATTCATTTAAGTTCAAAGCTAAGATTGGATTTCTCCTCCATTGGATTGTTGAATAAGTTCCACTTGAGAGTCATCGACATATTTTATGTAAATACTATTAGAATGGAAGTTTATATTCTCTCAACTTATAGTATTGGTATGTTTCTCTTGGAGTTGGACTCTACTTGACTTGCTAGTTTTTACAGGTCAAATTCCAGGGGCAACTGCTGCGATTCCTGGGATGTTTTCGAATATGTATGCATTAGCAGGACAGGTATTTATTTTCCTGCATTGGCTAATTTAAAATTTTAATTCATTTACAAGTCCTTACATCTTTTTTCTCCTCTCAGCTTGGAACTCTTCCTGTGATGCCTGTTCAAGCCATGACTCAGCAGGTTCGCAGATCAGAATTCTTTTTTCTCCATTGTTGTAGCCTTCCTTGATTGGTTAATAAGTGTGTTTGATATCAACTTGCAGGCTACTAGACATGCTCGGCGGGTTTATGTTGGTGGTCTTCCCCCAACTGCCAATGAACAGGTATTTCTTTTATTCATCATGCAGATAAGCAATATATATGTTTTTGCAGTCAATTAATATTTACTTATTTTGTGTAATGTTTGTTTCCAAATCATGAAAACATTAATAACAAGAACTAAGATAAGGGGATAAGAATGGGATCCCTATTTTCAAACCCATGCCTAGCATTGGGAATGGAATAAGAGCAAGCATATGGGAATGAGGGAGCATGAGCTGATCATGATTAATAAAAAAAATGATATAAAGGTGATCTAGATTGATTTCTCATTAGTTTCAACCTAAATTGGCCCTTGAAAGATTACCGTCTTTCCTGCTATTTAACTTGTTTTTTAGAAAATCTTAGTGTTTATGGTTCGAACTAATAGTGTTCATTGTTATCTTAAATTGCAGTCTGTTGCTGTATATTTCAGCCATGTTATGACCGCAATTGGAGGAAACACTGCTGGCCCAGGTGTTTGTCATCATCTTTTCACTTTCAGGGTCATGTTTATTTATCATGCTTGGGATTTATTTCGGATATTTCTGACCTTTGGAGTGTTATGTTCAGGTGATGCTGTTGTGAATGTCTATATTAATCATGAGAAGAAATTTGCTTTTGTGGAGATGAGGTCTGTTGAGGAGGCAAGTAATGCAATGGCTCTGGATGGTATTATATTCGAGGTAAATACCTTCCTTCCGTTTCCCTTCTTAGGCCGTTGCTCCTATAACAGTTCTGCCTCAATAGCTTATCTTAAGTGCAGCGTTTGAATTACATTTTTTTTTTTATCTCTGGGTCCAAACTGCAAAAGAAAGGCGATATGTAATTATTTTAGCATTCTTTAAAACTTTAAACAGATCTTGGCAATCATAAATTTGCAATATGGCTGTACAACTTTCACTTGAATGTGTAAATTGCAAATTTCGGTTCTTATTAAACTCTTACATGCACTTCTTTACACTAGCTATCATGGCCTTTGTTACTTGTTTCTTTGTAACATTTAGTAATTATTAAACCAACCAGAGCCTTTCTCTGCCCCCCTCTTTCTTAGTGGCACTTCTGATTTGGGTCCCCTATTTCACCTAATATTTTGTGATTTAGTACTTGCCATACTAATTTCAATAATGTACTTCTCTGAAATTTAAAAAAATATTCCCGAATACGGGCTAGCCTAATTGTAATGTGATATTGATTATCATGCTTATTTGTTGTTTTAATTATATTGCTATGCAGGGAACACCTGTTAAAGTGAGGCGACCTAGTGACTACAACCCATCACTTGCTGCTACTCTTGGGCCCAGTCAACCCAGCCCAAATCTAAACCTTGCTGCTGTGGGTTTAAGTCCAGGATCTGCGGGTGGTCTTGAAGGACCTGATAGGATATTTGTTGGTGGGCTTCCTTATTACTTCACTGAACTTCAGGTTCGGGAGCTTTTGGAAGCATTTGGACCACTTAGGGGTTTTGATCTAGTCAAAGACAGAGACACTGGAAATTCAAAAGGATACGCCTTTTGTGTTTACAAAGACGTGTCAGTTACGGATATCGTTTGTCAAGCTCTGAATGGAATAAAAATGGGGGATAAAACTCTTACTGTTCGGCGGGCAAACCAGGGTGTGTCACAACCCAAGCCTGAGCAGGAGAGTGTTTTGTTGCATGCGCAACAACAGATTGCCCTGCAGGTAAGTTCAGTTAACTCAAAAGATTACTATTATTTACTTGTTTGTCCATAGAATTTATATTTGCTTGATGGATTCTGTTATGGGCTTACATGCAATTTTTTTTCTAAAAAAAAAACTTATGATTGAGAGAGTTGTCCATAGAATTTATATTATGCTCTTTGGATTGGGGAAGATACATATTTCACCCAATTTTTCTCTGAGGCTGATGTGATCATTTTTTCTTGCAGAAAATGATGCTGCAACCAGGTGGTCTTCCCACTAAAGTTGTATGCTTAACCCACTGTGTGACTGTGGATGATCTCAAGGATGACGCGGAGTATGAAGACATTGTGGAGGACATGAGGGATGAAGGAGGCAAATTTGGTAAGACATAGCTTCATACTAATGTCTAGTTTCCTCTAGCCACATTAGATGCCCTTTTGCCTGTACGATGCATCATTTTCCCATTTACAAACAGAAGCATGCTTTAGGGTTTAGACTACTTATTGTCAATGTTGACACTCCCATTTTGGGGGTGGCAGTGGGCGGGACCGGGTTGGAAGTTATGAAATGGGGCCTATTGGATTTCTAGTCAGTTGGGTGATTGTACAATGCATCATTTTCCTATTTACAAACAAAAGCTTGCTTTAGGGTTTAGACTATTTATTGTCCATGTTGACACTCCCGTTTTGGGGGTGGCAGTGGGTAGGATCAGGATGAAAGTAATGAATGGGGACCATGGGGTGGGGCCTATTGGATTTCGATTCAGTTGGGTTATGGGAACCAGCCAAGTCCTTCCAATGGCAAACACCCCAAACATGCATTCTACTTCAATCTTAATACTTTTTACTATGAATATTATTACTTCGATCTTGTGAGGAATTTGGTTTCTTTTGTCAGGTTCTTTGGTAAATGTTGTCATCCCGCGCCCTAATCCCAATGGAGAACCGGCACCTGGTGTTGGAAAGGTATTTCACCTCTACTTTAACCGTTCTCTTGGGTATTTGGATTGTGGTGGTGTTGTTGAATATCACACTCACCTTTTGTGTTTTTTTGATGTTTTCTGGGTCTTTTTAGGTGTTCTTGGAGTATGCCGACGTTGAAAGTGCTGCCAAGGCAAGGCTGGGGATGAATGGAAGAAAGTTTGGTGGGAACCAAGTCATTTCTGTTTACTATCCAGAAAACAAGTTTGCTGAGGGTGAATATGATGGATAACGTCCCGGTAGCTATTTTTAGTCAGACCTTCATATACTTCATTTGGACTCGTCTCATACCGTTCAGTTATGAATGTTTAGGTCATTTGGACTCGTCTCATACCGTTCAGTTATATGAATGTTTAGGTTTTCCAGGTGTTTTAGGAATAAGTAGATTTCAAGGACAAACTCCTTTAATGCAGTTTGGTAGCTCCGTAAAACAACTCTCTATTTTCTCGTGACGATCCAAAACTGAAACTTTTTTGTCAGAGGTGTTTTTAGGGACTCCTTTGCAAGCTGTGTTTGTATAGAGAGTTTTAAGTGTTCCTGAATGAACCGTCAACCACTCAGAGTCGAGACGATAGTGAGTGTGCTCAGCGTCAGGCTTAGTTTGGGGTCTCTGTACAACGACCCCAAGAGATAAGATAGGTCTTGAAAGTTGGGGTGGGTGTTTTGAAAGTGAGGCTGGATTGTGGGTCAAAAGTGCGAGTGAAAATAAAATCTTACTCCATCCGTTTTAAAATAAAAGTCGTTTGACTTTTTGTACGTATTTTAAGAAGATAATTTTTTTATAAAATATTATTTTTTTAATCAAACTTTTATTATAAATTGATGTTTATTAATAGTTAGTATCGATTTATAGAAAAATTGGGATTAAAAATAATAATATTTTACCCAGTTTTTAACTCCTTCCTTACAAAAGGTTCAAAAAGTCCATATTTATTTTGAACAGACGGGGTGATAAAACACATAATTTTGGTTTAATGGACCATATTATATAAACAACTATTATACTACTTAGAATTAAATAAAATATTTTGATGAAAGAAATGTTTAGTAGCCCTATGTGACACTTTTTTTTAAAATTACATTATAACCAAAATCATACCAGGTGGGATTAGGGGTGTTATTCGAGTCGAACGAGCCGAGCTTGACCTGTTCAAGTTTGTTCATTTGTTAAACGAGCTCGAGCTGAGCCGAGTCCAATTTTTAAACGAGCTTTCTTTTTTGTTCAAGCTCGGCTTATTTTAGTAAATGAACGAGCTCGAGCCGAGCTTTTTTTCGAGTTTAAGTAATTTTACTTGGTCATAACATATTAATTTAAAGAAAATTTTAGAAATTCTATAGAATTCGAGCTATTTGAGCCTAAATCGAACGAGCCGAGCTTTCAACTGAGCTTAAAATCATGTTCAGGCTCGGCTTGTTTAGGTAAGTGAATGAGCTCGAGTCGAGCTTTTTTCGAGCCGATCCCGAGCCGAGCTCGAGTTGTTCAGCTCATATAACAGCCCTAGGTGGGATAACCAGAGAGATGTCAACATTATACTGTATTTCGGTATTACCTCTCCATGATAAATGAGAATTTGCCTTTCCAATTCCTTTCCTCCTTCCATAGGGATTAGGGGAACTTGAGAGTTGGCACTATCTCACAAGGCCACGCACGTCCCATCACATTACCATTAAGCATTAGTGTTGCAACTTTTATTACTACAATAATAACTTGAATAAAAATGCTATTTTAGATATTTTAATTTCCAATTTACACGATCATATTTGTATTCATACGTATATTATATTAGTTATAGTTTTCACTAAAGTAAAAAAATAAAATAAAATTGTAATATAATATCATTCTCTTTATCTACTACTCCTCTATCTTAAAATACACATTTTTAATTAAAACTTCTATAAAATTTCAATTTTTATAATTTTTTATATATATAAATTCATAATATAATAATGAGTATGAGTTTATTTTTAAAATTTAATAAAAAAATTAATATTTATACAGTTTTTAGCTTTTAAAAAAATGTCAAAAAATAAAGTAACATAAATTTTGAGATGGAAGAAGCAATAAAGGTTTTCAATAATGGGTCATCTAGGAATGACAATTTTACCCGCACTCAACTCGGATCTGAATCACCCGACCCAAAAGAGTGGATGAAAACCCGAAAAAAAAAAGCGGGTGGAATGTGAATGATGGATGGTGGATGATGAGTCGGGTTGGATGTGGGGAATGATTTTTTCCACCCGCTTCCATTCATCACCCATTTACAATATAATATACTATTTGCTTATTTTATTATTGTGATTATGAATAAAAATATATAAATTTATTTTTTTTCCCTTTCTAACCCCGAATCTCTAAGATTACATATGATTCGACATCGAAACTCGAGTGAAATAATAATTGTATCTTCTAATATTGACTTTTTATGTATGTTATTAGATATAATATCATTTAACACTTTATTTTTTTGTAACAACTTTTTTTATTATAGTCGTATGTTGTGTGTATATATATATAGAGGATGGATCAAATGTTTACAACTCTTAATGTGTTTTGTGTTAACAAATAATGACCGTTGATTGAATGAAGATGAAAGGATGTGATTAATCAAGGATTTTAATATTTTGTTTTTATTAAAAAAGTGGGACCCATCCATATAACTAATCCACTCTCACAATTGTAGAGCGTGTGATGCAAGCAGACAGTTATCTACTTAAAACCGGGTGTGAGAAAATTAAAGAGAGCGTTGATTTTTTTTTCCAATTTTCACCAATTTCCTTTTCTAAAATATTTTTGGTCGTACAAATCAAGATCATTATCAATTAATCTGCTATTTGAAATATTTGAAAATCATATCGACGTTTTATCAGAGGACAGTGAAGAAGAGGAAGAAGAAAATCGGATGGAAACTCATTGATGGATGCCGGTAATGGGTTAGAAAACGTAATTAGAAATTGAACTATTCGATGTTGGGAAGCAAGTATTCGTTGTAACTATGAAATTTTGGCTGCTGAGGGTGGTTGTCGGATGCAAAAAAACATGGACGTAACTATTTTTTGGATTAATTGGCATCAACAATAATTGTGAAATATGCATCACAGTCACTCAATTATTCATCAATAATTGTAAAATATGCACCACAATCACTCAATTAATTGTGAAATTTTGGATTAATTGGCATCAATAATTATTCATCATCGGCAAAATTTATTAAATATGCATCACAGTCACTCAATTATTCATCAAAACCATGAATAACCATGAATAATTATTCATCAACCTTAGCAATATTCATCACAGAGTAATTGCAGAATTCAAAGTATTCATCAGTATTCGGCAAAATTCAAGGAATATTCATCACAATCTCACAATTATTCATCAAGGATTCATCAAAGTTTTTGATGTTCACCATTTTCTAAGTTGTCATCAATATTCGGCAAAATCTATCATATATCCATCACTTTCAATCAATTATTCACCAAAGTTGCAAAGAGTATATATTTTGCAAAGATTCATCAAAGTTTATGATTCATTATCATCAACCTTGGCAATATTCATCATAATTTTCCCAGTTATTCATCAATATTCGGCAAAATTAAAGAAATATTCATCACAGTAACACAATTAAATTTGTGGGGCGATGGAGGAATGCTATTTAGACACAACGCAACCGTTGACTGCCTCTGCTATTCAACTCGACGCAGCTTCACCCAATCCTCCACTCGTTGTCGTTGATTACTTCTTCGCCGACGTGCCTCCCTTCAAGCGTACGTCTGGGTGCGTCGCTGGAAGTTGCAGTGGTGGCCGCTGGATCGTCTTCTTCAAACGACAAAAAGGGTTTCTGGGAGGCGAATGAAGATGAGGAAAAAGAGATTTGGGTTGTGATCCCACGCGCGCGTATTGAGGGAAAAGAGGGTTTTTTCTCTTTTAATATTACAATTAATTAATTTTGGGGAATAATCTCATCCATCAATTTCTAATCAATCAATGGCTTGTATTTGTTAACACAAAACACAATAAGGGTTGTTAACACATGACCCACCCTCTATATAGAGGATGGATCAACCACGAACTCGCGCACGTATTGAGGGAAAAGAGGGTTTTTTCTCTTTTAATATTACAATTAATTAATTTTGGGGAATAATCTCATCCATCAATTTCTAATCAATCAATGGCTTGTATTTGTTAACACAAAACACAATAAGGGTTGTTAACACATGATCCACCCTCTATATATATATATGACAATTTATCTTTTGGATTAGACGGAAATAGATAAAATTAAATGGGCGAAAAAACACCCATATTTCACCCATCTCACACGCTCACCCGATGGGTGGTGGGTGAAGTGGATATGGGTGGTGGATTGGGTGAAATAAGGGTTCATCCACCAATCACCCGACACATTGTCATTTCTACTGTCATCAAATTGCATAGCCACATGATATGAACGTCATAACTGAGGCTGCGCAAGAACATTGAAGCATGTACTATCAACCACGAACTTTCTTAAATGGTGAGATTCAGTAGGGTTGTTGTTCAAGTCAAGTAGCTCGAGCTCGAATCAGAAAAAACTCGATTCGAGATCGCTCAAACTGAACTTGAGACCTTTTGCACTGTTCTATTGTCTTTATGACCCTAAAAATGAAGAATTGTTTTTAACCTGGGTTGAGCTTAAAAAACTTATAAATCACTTCGACGGCTTTTCATATATTTGATGTCTGATGTGCAACTCCTAACTCTTGGGGTGTTACAAACTCCTTTAAAAAGCGTCATTGCTAGTCTCAAGAAATTAACCTCCTAGTGAAATACATTTCGTTTTTGACCCATTAGTCATAAATTGAATTTGGTTTAATTTCAAGAAAACACTTGTTCTTAAATTAATGAAAAATATTTTCACGAGAGTGTACTTCTCACGTTCAACCAAATGAGCCCAACGATTTTATAGATTCAAATACATGATTTCTTCATCTAACGAGATCGATCTGAATCAATTTGCTATGATTCACAAAGTGCATAATGTTTTGGTTTGATTTCTTGGTTTTCCCCCATTTTTGAAACCAAAGTCAGCGTTGAGTTTAAGATTTAACGAGAATGGACACAACGTGAAATAAAATCAAAATCCAAAGCTATCACATGAAATATCCGTTTTAAATATTTTATCGTATAATAGATTTTAATTTGCATATTCTAAGTTGGTATTATGCTTAAGGGCAATTGTTGGGAACTTGGGATAGCCTCAAATCCACAATAGTTGAATATTTAAAAAATTTAAGATTCAATTTTCACCAAAATTTACACATATTTAACTATACTATATTTAAGTTTAGTATAAAACTAAAAACTTCATTTGATTAATTTTGTTAAGAGCATATGATATTATTTATATGTTTAAAATTTTGATAATTTGGGAAGTATTAGACGATTTTTATAGTGACTATAGTGTTGGTTGATAGGAAATGAGTTTGTAGTATTTATGGATGAAAATGGTTTAGAAAGTCAAATCTTGATTAAAAATCAATATATCCTATAAAATTTAGCCTTATTATGTTTGAACTATACATGTACCTTGGCTTAGGATATTGGTTCCTAATCATTTTTATTACTTAACATGCCAACAGCCATAATTAGTGCATTATTAAGTTGACTATATAATGTTTTGTCATTATGTATATCTAGTCCATGCTAGGTAATATGGAAACCTACTTACTCAACTCGACATGTGAATTGTACGTGAACCCCTATAAATACTAGTGATATTTATCTATATCTAATTCTAATCTATATAAGTATACTAAAATAGAGAAATCTAATGTATTTAAGCCACGGTTGATAATGACCTCATCGATTTTATTTACGTTTCATTTTATGTATTTATCTTATATCTTAAGTGATTGTAAAACCTAATATGAGTTATTTTATAAATATTGTACCTTTAATTATGTTATCTTTAGGCATTGAGATTGATTATTTTAGTACATTATATCTAATGATAAGACTTCATTGTTGATTAATAATCTATTGAACAACAAAATCAATTCGGCAGTTCGAGTGATCGTCTTGTGTTCACGTTTTCCGCAAAATCAATCAGGTGGCCGACAAGATGGCTTAGCTGCGAGTGTAAAACTGATTAAGATAGTTGAAGTTGATGGACTATGTGTGTTAAATATATGTTAAATCAAACTATTTATAAACTAGTTTGACATTTTGATATCTCTAACTATTAGGGTAGCTGATACAAACTAACTAATGAGAGAGGATAGAAAAAATAGATTTTTTTAATATAAAAAGAAAAGTTATGGAAATTTTGGGGTGTGTAGGTGTAGCTATTAAAAATCTAATTTTAAAAGCTAATTAAACTAAAATCTTGTTTTTATTGCATTTAAAACTATATAATATTAAAATCAAATGCTCTAAAAATCTATTTGCATTACCAAATGTAGCCTCAAAAAGTTAGGAGAACATCTCTTGCTCATCTGATTCCGGCATAAAAAGAAATGACCTTACATTTTTTTTATTAAGTACAAATTCGAATTTAGACAAGTCTAAAGCTTGAGATATCAGTTTATAATTTTTAACCCAAAAAAACATTATAATGTTATTTTTTTTTATATTATTATACATTAATGTTATTTTTATATATATTATATATTTGTCAGTAGAGTTTTGCAAAATCTAATTCTACAAGCAGCATGATCAAATCCACTCAAATCAGACTTAGAATTTTATCACCATCAAGAACAATGCCAATCCAGTATTGTCTTGTTAAAACAAGGGATGGAGATCGAGATAAACACATTTTTTCTCCTGCGTCAAGACTCGAAGATTATTTTCGAGTGATATAAAACAGATAGAAAAGAGTTATAGTGAAACGACAAATATATTGTAAGTTATAACGGTGAAATGAATGAATATTGTGTTATATTAATATGAATATGACATTATGTGGACATGAATATGTGAATATTATAGGGTGTGAATATGCATATGGTGTTATTCATTTTATGTTATTTGAATATGAACAATATCATATTCATATACTCATATTTACTTTATATTCATATTCACACAACATAATATTCGTATTTTCATATTCATATAACATAATATTCACATGAATACGACACAATACTATTTCGTTTTACCGCTACATTGTATTATTCGTTTAATTATACCCCCACCCCAATAGACATACATTAAACCACGTATGGATGTTGGGGCGGGCTCGGGTCCGCTCCAGCTCACCTCATTTTTTTTATAAATTAAAAATAGGTAAGAAACTAAGGAAAAATTACTAAAAAATACTTATTTATTTGTTTATTAGAATAAGATTTTTGTTAATGAAAATTCAGCCTAATCCAAATAAAGCAAATGAAAAACATATAAACTCATAAATATACATGATAAAGAAAAATCAACTCACAATTTCTTTAAAATTCATAATTCAATTTGGAAAAGAAAAAAATTTCGATCCAATGATCCGATACCATAATAATCGGAAATCCAACCCAATAGATCCAACAGACCCTGTTTACGACCACACTCACCTCCACCACTCCATCGAACTTGCAGTTTCCTTCTTCCTCTCTTCTCTGGGACTGTGACGACTTTTTGTGGTGTAACTTTGTAACCGCTCTCTCTCTCTCTCTCTGGGTTCAAGAGAGAGACCACCAAACGCCAAACGGCTATAACTGTTCAAGTCCAGCGCCGAGCTGCACAAGACCCATTTCCCCTTTCTCTCTCTCTTGTGTACACCGCTAAAAAAAAGAGTTTTCAGGGGCTAAATCTCCGCCATTTGATCTGGGTTTTGTGGTTCCTACGATCTAGGTTCGCACTGCCTTCAATCTCGGTTGCTCTGTTTTGGCATTCAGGGGTTTTTGAAACGAATCGGAGAAAGTTAATCCAGTTTTGGGATTCCCGGACACAATGATGTCTGAGGAGTACTGCAATTCGAAGAAAACTGACGCCATTTGTGAAGATTACTGTGGCCAGGTAAATTTATTTGGGGGAGAAAAGCAGTTTCTCTCATGAAATTTGATTTCCCTTGTTTGCTCTTCTTCGATTGATCAGTTGTATTGTATCCCCTAATTGCTCCTCTTGTTTGATGAATTTGTTCAGCGGTTAGTGATTTTGGAAATTTTCTCTTCTATTGAATCTGAGCATATTCGATTTCAGAGTACTCAATGCATTCGTTTTGTGCAGTTGAAAGGTTACGCCCAATTTGGTTCTTAATTAAACCCCAAATTTTGAATTTGAAGGGGTTTCGCATTCACAATCGCCAGTTGAGTTATTTACTGTGTGTGTGTTTCTAGGTTTATGTTTACTTTATATTTAAATCCTCTTTTAATTTTTAGTTTGTCCACCATCAAACCCTCACCAAATCTGATGACCTAAATCCCTCCCTATGGTTTTTAGACTTCCAAATTTTTCCATCAAACCCTCACCAAATCTGAGAAGCCCTTTTTTTAATTGTAATTTTGATTCCTTAAGCTGCAGTTTGTTCTATAGTGTTTGTCCTATTTTCAACCTTCTACCATCAGATTATCTCAATTTATTTTGTGAGTTTCTCACTTTGGTAGATGCTTTTGTTTATAATGTGGATCATTGGGAAGCAGTAGTCACTGGAAAGCAATTAACCGTTTGTTGGTCAATTGACCGCAGGGATCCCGGGCAGCATTGAGCATGGCAAGGTTGAGATGCATCCTGCAAGGGATTGACATAAAGACTGTGATCTTTGCGCTAGTTTTTGTTCCTGCATTGATCATTGGTGTATATCTTCATGGTCAGAAGATAACTTACTTCTTAAGGCCTTTGTGGGAGTCCCCTCCGAAGCCTTTCACGGAACTGATTCATTACTACAATGATAATGTCACCATGGAAACCCTTTGCAAACTCCACGGTTGGGGAATCAGAGCGTACCCAAGAAGAGTATTTGATGCTGTTCTGTTCAACAATGAGGTTGACATGCTTGAAATTCGGTGGAGGGAATTGTATCCCTATGTCTCTCAGTTTGTCCTCTTGGAATCAAACTCTACTTTCACGGGGATCAGGAAGCCTATGTTCTTTGGGATCGACCGGGACAGGTTCAAGTTCGTGGAGCCTAGGCTAACGTATGGAACAATTGGAGGGAGATTCAGGAAGGGCGAAAACCCTTTCATTGAAGAGGCTTATCAGAGGGTAGCCCTTGACCAATTGCTTAGGCTTGCTGGGATTGAAGAGGATGATCTGCTAATTATGTCTGATGTTGATGAGATACCGAGCAGGCACACTGTTAATCTATTGAGGTGGTGTGATGGATTTCCACCCATCCTTCATCTCCGGCTGAGGAACTATATGTACTCTTTTGAGTTCAAGGCTGATGATGATAGTTGGCGAGCTTCAATTCACAGGTATCAACCAGGAAAGACTAGATATGCCCACTTCCGCCAGACGGATTACCTTCTGGCCGATAGTGGTTGGCATTGCAGCTTTTGTTTCCGATACATTGAAGAATTCGTGTTTAAGATGAAGGCATACAGTCACAATGACAGAGTGAGGTTTCCCCATTTCCTTAACCCACAAAGGATCCAGGATATCATCTGCAAAGGGACTGACCTATTCGACATGCTCCCAGAAGAGCACACGTTTAGGGAGATCATAGGGAAAATGGGGCCTATTCCTCGATCTTATTCGGGAGTTCATCTTCCTTCGCATCTACTGGAGAATGCTGAGAAGTACAAATATCTTTTGCCCGGGAATTGTGTTAGAGAAAGTGGCTGAGTGTTAGTGTCGAATAACGAAGAGTCTATAAAGGAGGCAGAGGTAGTAATGACATTGGGAAGGAAATCTAACTGAAGACTCCGGCTTTCTACTTCTGCTTATCGCCAATTGTTGGAACTGATTGCTGCTCTTGAGGCTGAGGCAAACCCATCTTATTCTTTGGTTAGCCTTCTTTTTTGGATTTGTAAGGGAGATGCTTGTATATTCCTCTTTTCTGTAGATCGAGACACATCTTGTTCAGTGCGATGCTGAGCTTGGTTTTGTTCACTTAGCTTAATTTTATATGTTAGTGAATGGTGTTTAGATGCTTAAACTTAGATCAATATATCCCAGACTTTTATGTTACTGGGGTTTTATTTTTGATATGGTCGTCAGTAACCAATTTCTACATGAAAATTTTCACTTACATTGGTGGTCTTCTCCCAGCTGTATCCATTGCTTGGTTAAAGCCGTTAAGGTTTCTTCTGTAAGGTCTATTGCCTTACTATTACGGTACTTTCCCTTCTCACCTTCTTAACTCTTTTCTTGCAATTGGTGGCTAGTGGCTTTTGTAGAGCGACTGGATTCCCGACATAGGCATAGCATTGCAGGATTATTGCTTCAGGTACGTTAATTTGTTGTTCTAGTCTTCATTATATGTGATCTTATTCATCCTGATTCCTTGACTGTGCTTTTGCCACATATCATAGATCTAAAGGTTTTATGTACTACGATTGTGGCGACATTTGCACTTTTTACTCTTTAAGTCAATTCTTCTTTTTATTAATCAAGTTGAAATTTGTATCACTGAGATGCTTATGATTGATCAAGAAATAAGTGAGATATCAGAAGCTGAATTATTGAGCAAACGGCTTTATCAAAATGATGCTGACTCTTATTGCTTGATTAGGAAAGGTCTGAGATTAGAATTTTCAAGTGTACCAGCTTTTCTGTTGCACCATGTGACTGATTAAGGGTTAAACTTAGAAAAGAAAGAAAAATAGGGCTTCCAACTAATGACAATGCACTGCTCCAGGATCTGGATTTTCCTTTGTTATGATCTCCTTGACCTGTTCAGCATTACTTTTGTTTTTCGTTATTTTATCTGATTATTCTTCGTTTATTCCTTGGAGGTACCAAGTGGCCTACTTGCTGGTGTCAACTTCTAGGGAACCCATGTCGCTAAAAGCAGAAGAAAAGGTCTTTTTCTGACGTAAGTTCAATATTTACATGAAATTCGCTTATACTGAACTTGATTCTTCCTTGCTTCTAATGAGATTTCACAACAGAATTTGTTATCTTTTACTGCAATTTGGTGGGAACTTATGCTGAGGCATGAAAATTGGGAACTTAAGTAAAGTAGATGGGCTTTTTCCTTAATCTAGTTCTATCCCTTCTTTGCTGTGCTTTTTTCATGGGAAATTTTGGCAAGAAAAATCGTCGAGCATCCCTTCTTTGCTGTGCTTTTTTCATGGGAAAATTTGGCAAGAAAAATCGTCGAGCCCCCACCACCTTTTGTCTAGGTTTTGATGTAAATGGGGACAAAAACTTGATGGTCCACTTCCACTCAATTTGATTTGGGAAACACTAGTTCCACTCATCAAGATGATAAGTTTTGCTTTCGAATAAAGATCATTGTAGAGGGAAAAAAAAATCTTTGTAGAGCTATTCAACAAAAATATAGGTAGAATGGTCTAAAGTTAAATAAGTGGCTACGAAGACGCACTCGACTGAAATACACTAAAGAGGGTTATGATCGCCATCAGTATGATCTAAAAGAATCAAAATTTGGCGCACCCAAAATTGCTTGGCTCTCCTTGTAAGAGATGTGCAGATTTTCTCTTTGAAATTGTCATCCACAGGAATTGGAGTTTGGATTTTTCCATCATCAGTGCTCACCATTTCTAAGGAGTTAGCTGCAGTTGTTTCGTCATCTTTAGGGTTGATTGGACTGTGGCCAAGAGTTCAAAATCAATCCCCGGTTTAAAGGTAAATTTCTCAACCTACAGAGTTGGTGTTTCATGGCCACATTCCGATTTTTCATGATTATCCTTGTTCACTTTGTAAGCCCGACTAATCTCACGGGGTTGGAGCTTGTACGTTCCTGGAGGAGATGTTTAGAGTTAGGGGGTGTGTTGTTGTGTTCGTTTGTCTATGCTTCCCCTTTTGTTCTTTGTTATGCATTTTTATTGGCTTTTTTTCCTGTGACCGATTTCCACGTGGTTCTTGTCTCCTTCGTTCCGGGTTATTTGAAAACACTCTCGATTCATTCAGGGAAAAAGTGCGTACAAATGTGACCCACATACTGTGCTTAATCGCGGGATCTAATGGGTTGTTGTTGCATAGTGTAGATAACTAGATTTTTTAGTGGTAGAGGAGTTTGAATTTGTGCAAATATGTAATTTTAAAATTTGAGATTAATAATTTAATACATGTAACTCCATGATGTAGGGCAACTCAACTGTCATGGTCGAGCTTGAGATTTCAATCAATTCCAATATTTGTACGCCTGTAGAAAAGGTTTATTTTTCTACGTTTATCAAGGATGGTAATGGGTTGGGATTTTTTTTTTTGAACCGGAAAAATTTTGGCAATAAGGGAGCCTTATATGCCAAGAGCATCCAAACGGATGAAATCACGAACCAAATAATCGTCAGGTGTCGTGGAGCCAGAGACGGCGAAGTTGAGATGTGAGAGACGATCTGCAACTCGGTTAGCCTCCCTAAGGACCTGATGAATCTCAAATGTATGGAAGAAACCAAGAGAGACTAGACTGTCGGAGACAATCATTTTCGAGTCGCCCGAAGGTTTCCCACAACCCTTGAGGCTGTTAATGATGGTTAGGTTGTCACCCTCAATGATCAAATTGGCGATGTTGAGTTGTCGTGGGGCGTTGATACCATTCCAGAGACCCATACCCTCGACACCAGTGACCGATGAAATAGAGGATGAGCCTGCGCCACAAAAGATCGGTTTGCCTGTATGGTTTCTTATGATATATCCAAATGAGCCTTCATAAGAGTAGGAAAAGGTGCCATCAAAGTTTAGTTTGTGTGTGCCTACAGGTGGAGGTCGCCATATTGCCCTTTTTCTGGCTCTAGCGGAGTGGGCTTGGGGTTCTTTGTTGTTGTTGTTCTGAGTTTGCCCATTCGTGAGGTCATCTATTTGTTTTGAGTTGTTCCATAAAAGGGTTTGATCTTTATAGAAAGCAGTGATTTTTTGTATATCTGGGTTTGCATTATCAAATAGAGTCTTGTTACGTGAGTACCAAATACTCCACCATCCAAATGCTAGTTTAGTATATCGTTTAGTTCCTATTTTCTCTTTTATGTCACAAATGATGTTGTTAAGGTCAGCATCGCTTGTAAAACAGTTGTTTAGGATTGTTATCAGGCCAGTGTCAAGATTTCTTATCGTTGCTTGGGTGATGGGGCATTCCCATTGTAGATGTGGTAATTCTTCGTAATTGGAGGCGCAGTGTGGACACGTGGTAGGGATTCCAATCCCTCGTGATGCAAGTTTCGCTGATGTGGGTAGACCATTTTTCGATATTTTCCATAATAAGGTTTTGACTTTTGATGGTATATTGAGTTTTTAGATCCATCTCATGTCAGATTTCTAGTGACTTTTTTGGTTGTTGATCATCTGTAGTGCGGAGAAAGTACTGAACCATCCATTCTTCCTCCATTTCCGTTATAATATGTCAATGTGTATATTCTTTGGTAGGATGTTAGAGCATCAACAACCAAGGGTTTTGGTTACCTTAAGGTCACTAAAAGGTAACCCCTTGGTTGTGGCTTATACCTTAAGGTAAGAGAATGGAAGAGGTTACATTGGTAGAGAGAGCTAACCTCTTCCCTTTTGTAATTTTGTTTTTAATCAAAAAGTAAAGGAAAGATATGATGTTACACATGATAAAGGGAAAGAAAATGTGAAAATAAATTTGAAAAGGGGTAAGAGGTTCCCCATGATTGTAGACCAAACCTTTTAAGATAAGGTAGAAAAAGTGAACAAATATTTAAACCAAGAAAATAAATGAGGTGTAAAATTATAATAGGTTGAGAGAAAATAAAATGGGTAAGAGGTTTACCCATGGTTGTTGATGGTCTTATTATCATTTCTATTACGTCGTTAGGCAAAATATTCTGGAGGGATGTACGTAACTTTTTGATGTTCCATTTTTTTCTCCTGCGTTATGTATTGATGTGTGATTATGCTAGTGTCGATTTGCGTATGATCCGGTATCATTGTGATAAGAGGCGATTTGCCAATTCAATGGTCATTCCAAAAGTTGATATTTTCACCATTCTCAATGCACCAACGAATGCCATCTTTGAAGAGAGGAAGTAATTTCGTGAGTTGGGCCAATTGCCAAGAGGATTCTCCCTAATATTGCGGTCAAACGAATGCGGTATGCAATAGCCAATGATTGTCTTACCAGAAGAAATACACCTTTCAATACTTTGTCTTTGATCTTGAAATTTAAAGAACATAGTTCGAGCTTCATTGTGATAACTTCCAGCACATCCCACACGATCTCTGAACTTTTCAGAAGCCTTCTTCCAATTACGAAACTCCGTTTGCACAAACACATCAGACCCTGATCCTCTATTCTTCATATTAGGCTTGAACAAATAACACCAGAAACAAAATGCAGCATCTTTAGAAACACTGTACTCTAACCAATCCCACTTCTTGAACCAATCTTTCACAAAAGACCTACTCTTCTGTCCGAATTCAGTTCGAGGAAAATCATGTGTTAATGGTCGACAAGGACCTTTAACCGTATACATTCTCCTCATTTCATCTCTATCAGAAGGATCATAATCATCAATAGGCTTGCGCAACCCTGGATCACTATTAAACCCAAGTTCATCTTCACATGTATTTTCTGTTCGAGCTCTTTTTTCTCTCCTAACCCCATCCACAACCACATCACCTCTAACCACATCTACACTCACATCTTCTCCAACCACACTATCGGTCTCCGCCAATCCCTCGCGATTGATTTGGAGTAGCGGAGGAGCCAACATTTGGGATAGATGTAGTCTTAGTTCGGATAACAAATTTATCCATGTTCCTATTCAAACAAAATGCTAACCAATTTAAGATGAATCTCAATGCAATATCAATTTCAATTCAATATCAATCCTAAAATCAATCTCAATTCAAACAAAATTCAATCTCAATTCGAAACAAAATGAAATATCAATCTCATGTTTCTATCTATTCAAACAAAATGCTAACCACTTCAAATCCAATTCAATGTCAATCTCAATCCTAAAATCAATCTCAATTCAACAGTCTCAATTCAACAATTTCAATTCAACATCAATCTCAATTAGAAAATCTAAATTCAATAACAAATTCACAATGTTTCTATCTATATATTCAAACAAACTACTAATCCAATCCCACTTCAATCTCCTATCAAAAATCAAATTACAAATTTAAAATTCAACATTAATCTCAATTCTAAAACAATAATCACAATCAATTTGTAATTTGGAGAACCGAAGATTACCTTTCGACTTTCGATTGACACTTCGACGGTAGACCACTACTCGAGAGAGAGAACGAGGCGGCGTCGGCGTGGCTCTGGTCGGCGGAAGGAGAACTGGACTGGAGGCGGCATGGCTCCGGTCGGCGAGTCGGCGACGGCGTGGCTCCTTCTATCGACTACTCGAGAGAGAACGAGGCCACTCGACTGAGATGCGGTTGACACTGCGAGCCACAGGCCCATAGGACGGAAGGAAGGAAGAACACAGCCACAGGGCGGGGGCGTAGCAGTGGCTCCGGTCGGCGACGGAGTCGGAAATGGTCGGCGACGGTGGTTCAAGGAAGGAAGAACGCACATGCACGACTCGCACGAGAGATGTGGGGAAGGAGGCGGACGCGGGGAAGGAGAACGCACAACACTAGCGCGACCTTTGGAAACTTAGGGTTAACCCCAAAACGACGTCGTTTTGGTGTTTTTTTTTTAATTACTAATTTTTGGGGCCGAGGGGGGGGGGGGGTCACGTGACCCCCCAGGACCCCCCTTGGGTCCGCCACTAGATACTGTGATATGTGTTTTTTTTATGTATTTTTCTGTGATAATGGATACACACGAGTTACTTGGTTCAGCTAAGATTTTCCATAATAGTTTTAGTTGTAATGCTTTGTTCATATCTTCAGAGTTTCGGAGCCCAAGACCCCCGTGAGACTTTTCCTTACAGACTCCAAACCAGCTAATAAGTGGCTTATGTCTAGGTCCCTTGTTCGAGAGAAAGTTTCTATTAATCTTATCTAGTTCAGTACTTCAGTGTGTATTGTTTTTGGCAAGAGGAAGCATTGCATAAGGTGTAAAGGCTTGGCTGACAGAATTGTTTTAATTAGTGTACACCTTCCTGCCTGTGACAGACAATTAGCTTTCCATTTGTTTAGTTGTATTTTTGTTGTGTCTAAGAGGTTAGAAAACGTGTTTTTGGTGGCTCGTCCACAAATGATAGGACAACCAAGGTATGGCCCCAGATTGCTTGTATAGTTAATCTCTAAGGGGTCGTTTGGTATAAATGTAGTAATCGGAATGGGAATGGAAATCGGAATCGGAATCAAAAATCGGAATAAGTCATTCCCGACCCATGTTGTTTGGTATAATGTCGGAATGAGAAATTCAAAAATTCAACCTAAAAATACACAAATTCAACCTATCCAATTCAAAAGAACACAAATTCAATTTCTCAAATTAATCATAAAATAAACAAATTCAACAAATTTAAGTTATCAATTTCATAAATTCATTAAACAAAATTTAGCAATTTCTCAAATTAATCGACCGCAACACAGGGAGCCTGAGGGCGGGTTGGGCAGTGGTGAGAGAGGAGGGAGGAGGGCGAGGGCAACCGGTCTGGGCGGTAGTGAGAGAGAAGGAGGAGGGCGAGGACAGCGTTGGGCGGCAGGCAGGAGGGAGATCGAGGGCAACTAGGGGGCAGGTAGGAGGGAGGATGACGAAGGAGAGAACTGGCTGGTAGGAGGGAGGGCGACAGCGATGGAGGACGGCGAGCGCTGGCCAGGCAGAAGGGAGGGCGACGACGATGGACGACGGTTGCTAGAGGCAGATGTAACGGCCCAGAATTATGATTTCCGAGTTACGTTTCAAGGGATGAAACCCCTTGTTCGGATCTTGCAATCCAGGTACGGGTCGAGGTTTCAAACTCATTTTAAGATTAGTAAAAAGAGGGATTTCAAACCCTAAAAACATCGAAGGGCCATTGGGTACCCTTAACCTGTCCTAAGACTATGTCGCGAAATCCATTTCAAACGGAAGTAAGTCGAAAGCAAAGTAAGATACAAGTGTTACGGCAGAACCGGTCAAAACCAAACCATGAGTGTGTAATTACCATTTTACTAAATTAGGATATTAGCCAGATTCTTCGATTCGCCAAAAGGGAACCCCGTCATATAGATATCGAGCACTCAAATCTGCAGAAAATACCTTTAAAAGAAGAATGGGGAAAGGAGTCAGATCGAGCCACTCATGCGGGACTAGCAGTCCTCGCTGAGGCCACATAGTATGTGCTATACCTAATAAAGATGCTCTAATGCAGTACGAAAGTCAAACACACTAGCATGCTCCTAGCTCATAATAATGTGCATAAATACTATAAAGGGCCCAAGACAATGCCAAATGACATATCCCTCTCCTACCTCCACCCCCTTTCGATAGGGCGGAGACTGGCCAGCTCGTGAATGCATTCCATCATAATCGGGCGGCACGCATGCCTAACCCGCGCCACAATAAAGCCTGCATGCATCTCATAATATAAGGAAGTTCATGACTCGATTGACTCAGGGTACCCGATGAGGCTGGGCTACCCTATGACCCTAGCAAAGACTCTAGGACTATCACAGATAACGGCCGTTCTGTTTCAAACGCATAAAGTAAGCAGATGCTCATTCAATTAGTGTAACCTAAACATGATACTACATGGCATGCTTTTATGCATATGCAAGACCTAACATAAAATGCAACAACAGACATGAATGTCCAACCTGAGTAAGCCCCCTAGGGAACTTACCTGAGAATGCAGAACAGCAAGATAACGCAATCAAGGGCCCAACTGCAAATCCAAAAACAATCCAACCGCAATACACACCTATCATCAAGCCATTTCCATAAGCTACCGAACCAACATTCTCACACACACGAACCCAAGTTCTCAATATCCTCAAAACAAATCGACGGTAAAACCATTTCCCAAAACCTTTCCGATACTATCTACATCAACCAAAATCATTCTCACAATTTCCTTTTCAAAACCAACATCATCAAACCAAGACAAGGAGTTCCGACATTAAACATTTAAACCTTAAAATCAATACCTTAAAATCATATTATAGAAATAATTCCGGCATTTCGGTTTCAACACATCAAATCCCTTTAAGAAACATTTTTGGACGATTTAAACCTCTTCTAAATAATTTAACAACAATGTTTAATAAGATAAAACACCAAAACTCAACCCATTTTAACACTCCACATTTAAACAACAGCACTAAATTATTTTATCATTTATAAAACATTTATAAACACCACATAATATCTTAATAACATATATGCATCAAATAATACTACTTTTAAAACACTTTTAAAATACATATACTAATTTCCCAAGAGTATATTTATCTCACAAAATCTCATAATATAAAAATAATCATAATAACTTAACAAAATAAATTATAATATATTACATATATATAAACATGTATATAACATCATATTTAAAACCCATATAATAACAACAACAAAACACAACCCAACCCTTCAGCAAGGTCCAACCCAAAATGAAAGAAAAGAACGGGTCTTCCTCCCAAAATCAGAACAGACAGATCTTCGACGGAAAGGGAAAACGGAAGAAGGAGGAGGAGATGAACTCATATCTTCGGCGGCAATCAATCCCGATTCACTCACCCAATCTCTCCCCAAGATCGAGCAATTAAACCCAGAAGAATGACACAGAAGGAGGGGAAGAAGGAGAGCTCACCTAGGTTGACCCCTTCGCCGGAAACGTCCATGGGAGTCGATGAGCTTTGTCGGAGACGGAATCCAAGCGAGCTTTGCCTAGATCAAGGATAGAGATCAAAGGTGCGAACTTACAGGCTTTCGAGCCAACAGAAGAAGAAACGGAGCCTTACCGCTCGGAATCGGGAGAACAGAGGAGGGAGGGAGGCGGCGGCGGCGTCGGCTGCTCCAGGAGGAGCTACTGCTGCTTCTGGCGTCGAGAGAGGTGTGGGGATGCCGCTGGGTTCTACTCGCAGAAGATGGAGGAGAATCGGGGATGGGCTGCTCGGTTTTGTGTATTTGAACACAAACAGGGAGCCTGGCTTGTTCTCGGTGAGCAGAGGAATCAGGACGGGGTGCTCGGAGGTGGGATGCGAGAAGCAGAGCCGGTGGTGCAGTGGCAGCTTAATGGTGGAAGCTGGTGGTGTTCAAAAGAGAAAAGGAGGGAGCTTGAGTTGTGTTTGGGTGAGGAATGAAATGGGGTGTGGCCCGACCTTCCAAATGGTACAAGGGAAAAGCTGAGAGGGAGTAGCTCTGGGCTTTGGCTTGGGAACTGCAAAGCAAGGACAAAGGGGTTGTCTTCTTGCTAAAATGGGGAAGCATGAGAATAAGGAAGGAGTTGGTATTTTCACAAAATAAGGTAAATGCAGCTGGAGCCTTGCTACTACCAATGGTCAAAAGTGGGGAAGGTGATCTGCTTTTGCTGCCTGCGTTCGGATGAAAGGGAGAGGGACAAGACCCACTGCTAAGCATCAAGAAATGCAGGGGAATCTCCCTCACGGGTATGAGAACGAGAGAGAGAGAGAATTAAAGGAATAGAAATAAATGGAAATAGGTCCCATGAAAGAATTCAAAATAGCGGAAATAGACTCGATACATACTCACTCGATCAAATCCCGACTAAACTCAAAAAGATTTTTAAACTTTCAATTCCGAATTTAATAAAGAACTCCAAATACTATCTCAAAATTTCGCATATATAAGCGGGATAAAGCATGTTTTAAATTTTCAACTAAATAATGTCGGAACTCGTTTTGAAATATTTATAATAAAACCAATAGCTCAAGGACGGAAATTCTAAACTTCCTAGGTCTCAGAAATCGGAATGAATATAAATTCCTATTTTAATAATTTAATATTCTAAAATTCCCGGTCTTTACAGCAGATCTGGATGACGGAGGATGCCGACGATGGAGGACGACGACGATACCATCAGATCTGGTCCATGGCGGCGGAGACAGATCTAGTTGGGGCGGAGGATGGTGTTGGCGGCGACTTCATCGGCGTATTTGGACGGTGGCTATGGAGATGAAGAAGAACCAGAGTTGTTGTGATGAGGGCATCTCCCATGGTAAGCCAAAAAATGGGTTTTTGCCAAATTTTGCTCCCACCTTAGGCCAAAATCCATTTTGGCTTTTTTTGTATTTGGCTTATTTCTAAAACAAAGGCCAAATTTGGCTTCCACTTTTGGAAGTCCAAATCCTATTTATTTATTTATTTTTAAGTGTTTAATATTTATGTAAATTTATAAATAATACAATTATAAATCTTTATATTATATAGTTATGATTTTCAATTAAAAATAAAATTTGTAGTATTGTTAAGATATTCAAGAGTTCTTCGATATGACTATAATATTTGACATATTTGAATTATTAATGCATAAATAATATTTTTAGAAAATGACATTAATCTTTTTTTATTATAGATTCATCAAAATTTTAATAAAAAAAAATATTAAGTTGCTTAAAGTACTGAAGAAGAAAAAACAAATATAAAATTAAACAAGCAACTATTGAATCATGAATCAAAGATTGAATTAAAAATCTCAATAGTTTCATTTGAAGAGTGAGATGATGATGATATTTGAGAATAATTCATTGTTGATTCAAATCAAAATGATAATGATAGAATCGAGTGACGGAAATGAGACGTGAAAGTTCTAAATTATATGAGTATTTATAGAAAATTAGCCTGCCAAAATTGACCTACGGTGGGAACAATAAAACCGTACAATAGGCCAAAAGAAAATATTCAATAGAATATTATCTTTTGGTAGGCTATTTCCCCTATCCATTATGGCCTACGGGGGAAGATGCTCTGAGGAGCAGGAGAAGCAACGGTTGTGGGAAATTGGGGATGAGGGGATTCCACACCTTTTGGACAGGAATAAAATGGGCTTTAAATTGGGGATGAGTGGATTACTAGTAATCATTCCCAATACCCATTTTTGCTATACCAAACATGAAAATGGGAATCCTTCATTCCGATTACCAAGTTTTGATTCCCGATAATCCATACCAAACAAGCCCTAATTCGTTTTGAATAGCATTTCTCATACTTGGTGTCATGTTCGGGGTTGTTTGAAATTGTGATTTATTCCTATTTACTTTTTGCCCTGATAGTGACGAGAACTCTCAGAGTACCTTATTGATTTGGTGGCAGGCAGTCTATGTTGCTGATGCAAAAAATTACAATGTCATCTACAAAGATCAGAAATGGAATTCTGCTTCCATTACGTGTGATTGAAATACCTAAGTGACTCTGATGAGCCGCTGATTCCTGGTATAGTCCACGAGTTAGGACTTCTGACAAAATGAGGAAGAGGTATGGTGATAGAGGGTCTCCTTGTCTAAGTCCGCGTTCGGGAGTAAAGAGTTTCGTAGGCTCATTGTTTACTAAGACCGAGTAGGTAACTGTGGTTATACATTCTTTTATCCATCCGGTAAATTGTGGGGAGAAGCCAAAATTGTCCATTACAGAGAATAGGAAGTTCCAGTCAACGAGATCAAACACTTTTTCCTTATCGAGTTTCACTGTCATCTAGTCGGATTTTCCCTTTTTCTTTGAGAATGAGTGGAAGATTTCATTTGCTATTAGTATATTATCTTGTATTGACCTACCAACAGTAAAGACACTCTGTAATGGGTTGATAATCTTTGGTAAAATTTTCTTTAGTCTTGTCGCCATTACTTTGGAGATTATCTTATATATCGTTGAGTATAAACTAATTGGTCTATAGTGTGATGCCATAGTTGGATTATCTCGTTTTGAAATGGTAATGGGTTGTGATTGTGACTTTCTATTCTATATAATGGATTTATTTATGCACATAATACAAAATTCATGTTTTTATGAGATACTTTTGGATAAATAAAATACAAATTAGATTTTTTTAAAGATGAAATAGGGACAATACAAATAAGGTTGAAGTGTTTATACATATGGAGTATTGGAGTGGCATTGTGACTTCACGAATTTCCCTTTTTTTCACCTGTATCGTTTATTATTCATGCCTATTTTTTTTTAAGAAGAATAAAAGTTTTGTAAAATATTAAAAAATTATTAAAACAATTTTGTATAAGATTTTTTTTTTTTTTAAACTGATTGGGTTCTTCCTTCCTTTTATACCATTCGGTTCATTCCAACCAAAATTGATTTTTTCAGTTTGGTTCCGGTTTTTATGCCTAAACAAAAATTTAAAAATATACTAGTCCTATATTCGTGCATTCAACAGTTATACTTATACTTATTCAATATATTTAGTATTTTTCTTTGTATGAAAATATATCCATATAATATTAGCTTAAACTTTTAGAATATAAAATATTTCAAAAAAAAAGTTATCCATCAAATTATATCCCAATATGCGAAAAGATTGTCTTATTTGAAAAAAAAAATTGGACAAAATCGAATCCAAAAGGTTTGAAAACATACTTGTTAAAACAAAATCCCTTCAATAACCATTCAGATAAATTTTTTTTATTTTTTTTTGTTATAAAGTATGTGAATGTTTAATTTGATCAATGAAATAATATTATATTTTGCTAAAAAATATTATCGCATTAAAAATTAATATTTATCATTTATAATTAAAAATTGTTAAAATTAGTATAAAAATAATACTTATTATTATAAACTTCATTTTCAAATTCGTGTAAGAGAACTTCATTTAACTCATAACTTAAAGATATTTGTATTTAATTAATAAATAACATTTTGGTGATTTTTTTAAAATTAATAAGTATAACTTCATTTATTGCAATATTTTTTTCAAAATATGTAAAACCAAACAAAATTTGATGAAGAGGTCATTTACCCTTTATAAAAAAATATGAGTATTTTGCTAATGAAACATTCAAGACACGTCTAAATTCTTTATAAAGAGATACTTTATCTTATTGTTGGAACTCTATGACACTTTGAAGATTAATATATTTGACTTAGTCATATTTGTTAATCATGTTTAACCAAGCAAAGACCCGTTGTTGCACCTCCTTGATCACCGGGCAAGCAAACCATAGGTGGCTCACAGTCTCGATCCTCCGCGCCCCAAAAGAAAAAAAAATGATATTTCTTTCATTTAAGAATACTTGTCTTCTAAATTTCACACTTGTTGAAGAGACTAAAATGTGGTTTCTTAACCTATGTCCTTAGAGAAAATGTTAAAAAAATCGATAATGTTAAGCTAAGAACAAATGTATAGATTAAAATATGTCTTACCTTACCTATATTCAAAGCTTAAGAAAACACTAAATATATAGTTTCAAACAATTTAGTGTTTATAGTTTTTATTTTATTAATTAAAATCACTTTTTAAAAATATATTGTATATAATTCATCAAAGTAAATGAAGTTAATTGAAATAAATTCAAAAATAACATGAAAATATTAATTTAAATTAAAATAAATTGAAAAATAATAATATTTCAACATTTATTCAAATATGGTATGATATTCCCTTCAATAAATATACAATTATGAATATTGCATTAGCTAAAATTCCAATATTCTAATTACAACAACACAAATGTAAAAGAAATAGTATATAATATATTTGGAAACTAAATAAATTTAAATTAATTAAATTTGAAAGATATTATAATATGATTACCAATTATATAAATTTGGCAGGAATTCAACCTATTATCAATGAAAAGTCTATATTGGTAATGATATGATATAGTCTAAAATTTAATCAATATTGTGGCAATATATCACCGGACAAAGGTTTTGGATGGAATTTTTTTAATGAAGTTGACAAAGTTTATATTAGTAATGATATGTCATAATCTAAAATTAAATCAATATTGTGGCAATATATAGAGATTACAAATTATATAAATTTGACAAAGAGGATTCTTTATGAAAACATAATAAGTGTAAATTATCCGTTGGTTTCCAAAGACTTTCTATTTTTTACCTAATGTAAAAAAACGTAAATTACCTAAAAATACAAATAAAGTTGAAGACGAAATCAGGAATGAATGTTACAATGATATAAAAAGAAAAAATAAAGCAAATAAAAACACAAAGACACCGACTAAAATTAAGATCGATATGTTTTAATTTTTGTTAAGTTATAAATGATATTGTATATGATTGATCTAATATGCCTACCGATCTGTCAAAATATTTTTTTTAAGGTATAAATAAATTTCCTACCAATTAAATACGGGCCGGTGTAATTGTTTGGTATGGCTGTGATTTTATTTGGTAAAAGTATATATATATAGATAAGTGTAAAGAGTTAACAAAGATATAAATTAAAAATATAAACGGCTGTGATTAGTAGGCAAATATATCTTTAATTGCAAGGCAAAAAATACAGTGTATCAAACAATATGTGATTCGCTCGGTAGGCAAATAAAAGAGACACAAAAATGACATATATAGCATTATCTAGATATACACATGTATATAATAATACACAAATAATATAACAAAATAATTATTAAAATAAATAAGTAAATAATAGGTGGCACAAAATTCACACGTGTCACAATATTAGTCGTTAAAAAAAAGGCAGGAGAATTTTCAACCACAATGTGATAAAACAATTACTACTTTAGTATTGTTTAGGATATGGACCATAATCCAATCCGAATCATATCCAAATGTCCCAAACTGGATCATAATCCAATCTGAATCATATCCAAATCCAATCTGAATCATATCCAAATGTCCCAAACTGGATCATAATCCAATCTGAATCATATCCAAATATATGGACCATAATCATTCCAACCAAACTGGATATATATAAAAATATATGGACCATAATCCAAATTTTAAAACTCACTTGAAAATTGAAATGCAATATATATGGACCATAATCCAATCTGAATCATAATCCAATATATGGACCATAATCCAACCCCAAATTATTTCAGAAAACGTTTATTTAGGCATGGGTTGCTAGCAATAACACAAGTGATTGTACCCATGACTCCATGAGCCACCTTCTTTACATATTGCATTTCAATTGGGACATTATGAGAAACAATAACTCGTTAATATAGCCTCACAATTGTTCAGTTTCACCCCCTTGCCAAAAAAAACTACCATCCCCAGATCAGGGAGGACGTCGCGATCACAACAGTATCGAAAACGTTCTTTGTCGCTCTCTTGGCAACCGAAACGTTCTTTCTCGAATACACGGAGTCAAAGCAACGCGCATCACAGTTCACACCTGAAAGACATGATGAATGAATCCAGATGCATGCTCACAGGGTTGTTAAGAACAATCAGAGCATTTCTTCGCATTTCTCGAACAGGCCCTCCTTGGTTGATGCTTATAGCTGAATCTGCAATTCTGAATTTTCAATCGCTGTCCCAATAGTTGTCCTTTGCTTGTGCAGTTCTCTTCTTTTCGAATAACTTGTCATCGTTTTCCTTCCTTTTGTAACTGGCCTCTCCAAAGGAGCTCTTGTAATCATCTTCGACTGCTCTCAGCGGACCCGTGTCAATATCTTCCATGTCATCTGAATCCCACACTTCCATATCTGGTTCACTTTCAGATTTGTTCACAACCCGATTTTTGGGGGAGCTCGGTCTAGAGTCTGTGGCATTATCATCATGGTTATTACCTCTACCAAACGTATCACGTTTGGCGCTTCTATCTCTGTATGTACTTCCTGAAGCATCTTCACTGGCTCGAGAACCATGTCTGTTACTGACTCTCGTGTTCTTGCGTCTCTCGAATTGATTATAATCTTCTCTGTCATTATTCCCTCTATAAGCATTGCTAGTTGATCTCGGCGTTCTTGAGTGATTTTCCTCATCAGATTCTAACTCAAACATGGCATTTTCCATGTCACTCAACGGCTCTTCTGAAGCAGAGTCAGCCATTTCTCCTCTAGATTCAACTCCTGTCCGTCGATTCAACCCATCACCACGATAAGCTCCCCGTGATTGCTGTTTGTTGCCTCTTTCAACTCTTGAAGGAGTATGATCGGCTTCGGCACCATGAGGGCGTCTCCCAAAGCCACTTCCACTGCTTTCCTCATCAGATTCCCACTCTTCACTGCCATCTGAAAGGTCATCTTCCTCATCGCTATCATATGTTCTTTTCTTTTCGTGTACATCCTTCCGAGATCTAACACCTCTCATTCCACTGTCAAAATCACTTCCTCCGGTCCGTTCAGATCTCCCAAATCTTCCACTAAAATCTTCTTTGTTCCAATACCTGAGTCTACCGACGTCTTCTTCTTCTGCAGCCTCCTCAGCCGCCCATTCCTTATCAGCTGCATCCTCTATCTCGGCTATGAACTTGTCCAACTCTTCATCCTCACTATCATCCACTGGATCCGACTGTTCCAAGCTTTTCAGCGGTTCAACTTTTGTATTCTCATCACCACGGTAAATGTAAGGGCTTCCTTCCTTCTCGTCGATTGCATTGAAAAAAGTGGCTGCCACTCTTTGTATGCTAGCCATAGCAACGGGATCTTCAGGGTTTACACCCTTTCGCCTTAGCTGCTGCTCAATTTTCTTTATGTTCAATTTCTGAGATTCAAGTGCCTGCTCAAACCTGGCCTTGAAAAGAGCCTGTATTTCACAAACAAATCAATATATCAAATAAAAAGATCATCATCAAAATACATTACATAAGAAAGTTGATGAAAGTAAACTGAGTCAAGCCCACAAATTGTACTGCTTGGTCAAAACAATGTGTTGAACTGTATTTGATCATCAGTATAAAAACTCAAAGCCCGCAAACATTCAGGGCTAAAGCAATGAGCAAGTACAACTGACGAGTTGAGCTATTCAAATTTCAAAGGATCATCATGGAAACCTCTGGTGGGTTTCACCACGGGTCACAGCTGAATGTGATCACTTTGCTTAATAGAGATCCAATTGAGGTGCTATGGAGTCTAAACCCAAAAAAACAACTAAATTTCTGATTCTTCCTACTAGAAGTGCTACTATAAATATATACCATAAATCAAGATACTTGGGACAATAAGTAATATCTCAAACATACCTTCCTTTTCGTGAGGGTGTTAATAGGTATTAAATTCTTCGGTTGCCGATAGTTTCTGCCACGATACATGATAATAGTCTTGACATTATGTATGTTAACTACAATGCCCCCACTAAGTCTTGCAATCATAATCGCCATTTCCTTTATCTTTTCCTTGGGGAAGTTATCACAACAAACTTGCACAGTCTCGTGGAACTTCCAGTGAAGATGCATATTTTGAACAACCCCTCCAAAGACACCACGAACACCAACGGGGCAGTAATTTTTGTTTCTAAAACCTATTTTCTTATAAGCTTGAAGCTGCTCGGCAGTCAACAGCTCCGGATCATGCTTAGGTGGTGGCAGCTCTGGAAGCTCGTATTTCTTGAGCTTCTGTAGAAGCAGAGCCACTTTCTTCTTGGCCTGCAGCCATAAAATATCACATGACATTAGCTTCAGCACAAAGATCATGTCAATGTATAAGACGAAATCAAATATCAACCTGTCCATATCCAACAGCAAGCATGTTTCACACTTGCACTGATATACGAGAAGAATCTAGACTATACTAGGCAGATAAAAAGAAGGAATGACCCAAATAACCCATTTAACTCAATCATTTACCAAAGTAAATGTGACAATGTGACACAATAAAAAATGAATGTATCAGAGCAAATCAAAATCAAGCAGTCAATCGGTACTACATGAATATACCTCGGAAAATGGCTTCTCAAAAGTACTAGAGGTTAGTTTTGGCAAATCAAAATCAGCCTCCAAATATAAACTAGAAAGAAACACAATCAAGCAGTCAATCGGTACTACATGAATATACCTTCACTATTATCAAAATCCAGATAAACAAGGGAAAGTTTGATTCAGAGCAAAAATAATAAAAACCCTAATGAATCAATCAGCCATTTTAAATTCCGAATTGAAAGCACGTTTACCCGTCTGAGCTGATGAATTAGCCTCTCCTCTTCAGTCATGAGCTTGAGCTTCAACCTCTTAGCTCTGCGGATCTCCTTTAGGGTTTTACCGGCTTCCCTCTGCATCCTCTGCTCGACTTTGCTCCTCATGCTCCTCCCTCTCGGAGCCGACGACATCCACCGAACACTTGCCAGCGTCCATTCCGATCGAGCATTCAAATCGAAACTCCCATTTTCTGAACCGGAAGGTAATAAAGCCGCATTCATCGACAAGGATTTCCGTAAAATCTCTCCCGATACCGCCTCATCCCTAAAAAATTGGATATGCAAACAACAAATTAGGTCAATTAGATGAAAATGGAAGAAGCTAATGAGACATAAACAGAGAGAGAGGCGTACTTGGAGATGGTGCTGCATAGGAGGGAAGATAGGGATTTGAGAGATCGTCTTCGAAGAGTTGTGATTGCGAACATGGCAGAAATGGTTTGCTGCTGAGCAAATTGGAAGCTTTATGAGAGAAAGGAAGAGGGAAAATCCGTCGCCATTGAATATGCAAAGAGAGAGAAACGCAGTCTAAGAAATTTGGGGTTTTCAGTTTGCAAGGGTTTATCGCACACTCCTCTGTGTTGCCAAAAATTTGCACGGGAAAAGAGCAAATTGAACTCAATAGCCCTAACTTTGGGGTGGTTGTGAAAATAGCACATACTTCTAATATTGCGAAAAATAGCATCAACTATGCCATAAAATGTAAATAATAACCCAATAACTACTTTCAACAATTTTTTTTAAAAAAAAAAATCATTGAAATTCATGTTTCATTAGTTTTATTAAACAAAAAAAAATGGATAAAAGGCCATTGCTATTATTTGCAACTGGTGAGCAACAAATAATATGAACTATAAAGATTAAAAATTCATATAAAAACGATTCTCATGTTGAAAAAAATTATAATATTGTTTCAAAATCAGATCAAATTTCCAACCAAAACGCTCTATGTGACAATCATAAAAATACTTTGGACTGTTTGTATCGGTTGAGGTTTAGTATGGAGTATTGTTTGTTTGTATATTCTTGATTATTTTGATGCTGATCCTTATGAAATGTAGTCGAATTCGAGCATAAAATAATTTTTTAGTTAACACATTAGCTTTTTGGCCCGAATTTCAATTAAAATTTTACAATTTTTTTTTAATACTCCATCGGTTAATTAAAACTTGGTGTTTACCAATAATACACGCTTTTTATAATGATAAAAATATATAAAATATTAACTTTTTTTAATATTTATTTTTATAAATTCATACTTAATAGTAATAGGTATGAAATTATTAAAATTTTTAATATTTTATATAGTTTTTAACACCTAAAAAAGCGTGCGTGAATATTAAAACGTCATATTTTAATTAACGGATGGAGTATAAGCATTATAGAATCTTCAAAACCTAATTTAACATACAATATTTGACAAATATATAACCTACTATCTTAGGACTCGTTTATTTATATAAGAGGAGAATGGAAAGGTAATCATAACCGGGTGTAAATAATGAGTGTATTCTTTAGAGAAAAAAGGGGAAAAGTAGTGTTTTATAAAATAAATTATATTTTTTAAAATAAAAATTGAAAATGGATTATTTTTAAAAATGAAATATGGGCATTTTAAAAAACAAACTAGTATAATTCCCGCGCCCTGACGCGATTTTTCAAAAATAAATTTTTAAAATGAAATAATATTATGCAATTAAATAAAATATTAGTTTAATATTTTGAATTAAAATTATACAAATAAACTCGTAAAAGAAAGATATAATAAGCTCAATCAAGACGAACTCCATTGTAGGTTAATCTTAATTTAATATTTTGAAATAAACCCATTGTTATTTCAAAGACGAAAATCAATTCGAAAAAATAAAAAAGGGGAAAAATAAAAAATGATTAGTTGAAGGGAAGAAAAGGTAAGAGAGGGGGGGAAATAAAAGAGTAGTAAAAAGATAATTAGTTGAATCAGCTAAAATCAAGGACAGGCTGACACATCAGCCTAAGTCTTCTGATTTAAAGTTATACTAGTATAGTTCCCGTGCCCAAGGCACGGGTTTTTTATTTAAAAAATGTAATTGCCTTCATATAAAATATATAAGTTGTAGATTTTTAGATATATTTTATGTTTTACATACAATTTGTAATTAAGGGAAAGTTTTTAATATTCATATCATATTAAGTTTACAAATGTCATATCACTAAATATAGATAACTATTGTTTTTATATCCTTTTAGTTAAACATGTAATAGATAATAACATTAGTACTCTCCCTCTCTAGAGATGACTTGACCTGTAATTTTTACATTCAAAGTTAGCAAAAAAAAACATATAAACTTAATTCAAAGCATCTAGATGATGAAAATGATAAAAATTAAATGTAGAGATTCATATTAGAAATTGTGTAATAATGTAACGGCCCGGGATTATGATTCCCGAGTTACGTTTCGAGGGATGAAACCCCTCGTTAAGATCTTGCGCCCCGAGTACAGGTTGAAGGTTTGAAATTCTATCCTAACATTTTGAAGTGGGATTTCATACCCAAAATTCGAAGGGATCGTTGGAATCCCCGGGGAAGTCCCCTGTACCTGTCATAAGTCTAAGCGTAGAAAACCAACAATCGTGCAGATAGTAGAATCAGGGTGCAATACAAGAGGGTGTCACGGCTGAGCCGGGTCAAAACAAAATCAATAAGTGTATTTATCGAAATCTAAGGTTAGACCATTTCTTTGCAATCGCCCAAGAGAGTTCCCACGTCACAGAAGCAAGGAACAATAATGCTGCAAAACAAACCTAAAAAAAATGTATGCGGGGCGGTGTCAGATCGAAGCCCTACGCAATATAGTCCCGAACAAGCAGACACATACACACGCTAGTCCTGATAAAGATGCTTCTAGATGCAAGGCGGAATGTTAACACACTAACATGCCCCTAAGATCAAGTGCGTAAATATAATAAGGCCTTAGCACCGAATACCAAGTGGTATATCCCTCTCCTACCTCCACCCCCTTCCGATAGGGCGGAGACTGGCCAGCTCGTGAATGCATTCCATTATCATCGGGTGGCACGCATGCCCAACCCGTATCCACAATAAAGCCCGCAGGCATCTCATAATACAAGGAAGTTCATGACTCGATTGACTCAGAACGGGACCCGATGAGACTAGGTCGTCCTATAACCCTAGCAATGACTCTAGTTACTTCACAGATAACGGCCGTTCTGTTTACAAAAGCAATGAGTAAACGAATGCTCAATCATTAGTGCAATCCTAGCAGGATACTACATGACATGCTTTATTATGAATGCAAGCACCTAGTATGCACATGGCTACAAGCAGGGAGATCTCTTTTCGAATCTGAGTGAGCTCATATAGGAACTCACCTGGAAGTGCAGAACAGCAAAAGGCAACAACTAGGTATACAGAAGCCAACATGTCACAGATGATCACCTAACACATATATAAGTAATATAAATAAGTCTACTCCTAATGTTACTTAAAGCATATAATATCACATACAAGTCATCAAATTTATTCACCAAGTTATGCAAGGTAAGTCATTTTCCCAAGATTTCCCAAAACTCTTTTAAAACCTCAAGTTAGATCAAATGACCATTCTAAACGCTTTCTCAAATCAACCAAAAATCCATTATTCTTTTAATCAACCTATTTTATTATTTTATCAAAATAAATCCAACATGGTTAAGGTATTTCTAAAATTCCTTTTTTTTTTTAATTTATTAAATCAACTCTGACCTTTGAAAACCTTTTTCGAAGTTCTCTTTTTATTAAACTTCAAGTCCAATAATAATATTATATAATATTTTATTTGCAATTTATTTAATATTTATATAATATACACAATCTTTAAAACTCATTAACAAATCAATTAAGTCAAACAGGACCCATAAATAAAAGATCAACCGAGCCCATTTCATATTCTGGATTTAAAACCAAAATTGATAAATAGCCCAAAATAATTTAAGAAGTAGAAAGGCCCAATACCCCTATAAAAATCCGGCCCAAATATCCCAAATCAACACTCTCGGCCAAATATGAAAATAGAAGAGAAGGGGGGCCAGTGCTGGCTGACGTGGACGGGTGCTGGGGCGGGGCCCACGTCGTCTTCTTCCTCAACCTTCCCCCGTCTCCGCCGCTGTTCGCCCTGGTTTGCTCCCGCCGCCCTCGCAGCTCTCGGTCTCGCTCCCCCGACGTCGTTCTCGCTACCACTCACTCTCACCATCTCTGCTCTCGACCTCGCCGGATCCGCTCGCCCGCTCTCACTCTCGCCGGCTCTCACTCGCTCTCTCCCCGGTCTCGCACTCTCGACCTCGCACCTCGCTCAGTCTCGCACGCTCAATCCCGACCCAATCAAGCAAGGAGAGAAACAGATTTGAATCAAGGACAAGGAGCGGGGTTCGAAGCTCACCGGAGGGGATTCGCGCGGCTCGTTTGTGGTCGTCGGGCCTTCGCCGGAGTCGGAAATCAAACGGGCTTGGCCTAGGACGACAATCGGTGGTTAAAGGTGGATCCTTATGGCTATTGTGAGCGAAATGAGGCGAAGGGAGTCTTACCGAGCTGGTCACGCAGGAACAGGGGAGGTGGGCTCGCGATGTCGGCGGTCAGTGGCTGCTTCCGGCTGCTGCTGGTGGCCGGGGACTGGTGGCGACGGGGAGAGCCTAGGGATGGCTACTGTTTGGGTGAACTTGGAAGAGAAAGAGAAGAGAAGTGGAGGATTTGGGGGAAGAGAGTAAGGATGAGGGTGTGTATTTGACTGGCTTTAATTTAAGTTCAAGCTGGAGAATACAGCAATGTCACAATCGGACATAGGAAGGGTGCAGGTTGGCGTGTAGGACTGTATGAATTCAGGAGAAGGGTTTGACATCTTTGCCTCAGTTGGAGAATAAGGTAAGTGAGGAAAGAGCTAAAGAGAAGTGGGTGCCAAACCCAAATAGAGAGAGCAAGGCTGGAGGGTGATCTGCAGTCAAAAGAAAGGGGGGAGAGAGATTGACAAATCAGAAATTTGTAGGGAAATAAGACAAATTGTAACGTGGTCCTCAAGTCCTAAAAGAAATATAACCGGAAGATAAATCTCGAAACCCGCTCTCACAATCTTATTCTGATCCGATCAAATAAATTATTAAAATTTTCAATCTGAATTAAATAATGAAATCCGAACATCATTTTTCATTTCTCGGCATCTGAAAACGGAATAAAATCTATTTCGTATAAATTCCAAAATTTGGTCGGAATCCACTTAGTATCGAATTTGATTTATTAATTTGAGGACAAGTTTTCCTTTAATTATCCGATTTAATTTCATTTTTCCAAAAGTTAATATTTGAAAATCCGGGTCTTTACATCATCCACATCTAAAAACAAGTCTCGTCCCCGAGACTAAAACAACTTCAAAGTAGGGGATGAAGTTTGAAATTAATGAGTCCAAGGACCATGTCCAAAGGATCTTGTAATCACCTCGGTTGCGTCTTCCGGGATTCTCACAACATCCTAGTCATGGTCGTGACATATCCAATTGGTCTTGACAAGTATGCAATAAGCGCCCCTATCACATCCTCGCTTTGACTTTTCGGAAGTACCACAACTCTAAAAGTTCTACAATATCATCACTAGGTCTTAGCAAGTACTCTACAAGCGCCCTCATAAGATGCTTGTATCCACTTCGTAAAGTATCATAGAGTTGCCCGGGTTTGAAAAGCTTCAAATGGGGATTCCGCAATTGAAAAAGATTGGCCTCAAAATCATTGAAATTTCGATCGCGTTCGGTCTCTCAAAATCCAAGTTAGTCTTTTTCAAATTCGTTCAAAACCATTCAAATCAAGCAAACCTCTCAACTTCAAAACCATTCTAAAGCGTTTGAAAATCCGAGTTAGTCGCTTCCAAACTCTGTAAATCCCAAGTTGGTCAAGCAAATTAAGAACTTAAGAGGTGGAATCATCCACCTCTAAAGGCTAATCCAATATTCTCTTCCTAGGTTCAAATCTCAAAAGCAATTCCAGGTACGAATCTCTAGCCATCATCAGAATCGATATAACCAAGACATGCCACCTCATAACAACCAACTATCGAGGTTGACCATACCACAACCATAACATGAATAGTCATTACCAACATTGTCGCATACTAGTATATTGGAACGTCACACTCAACATTAGCATTTCATGTTCCAAGTGTCACCAAATAAGAACGCATCAAGCAGAAATGTGTTTTTTTGAAAGGGAAACACAACACATCAAGTTTCAACCTTAGTAGATCACAACAGCAGAATTTTGTCATAATAGGGGTGTCAGTCTAATAGAAAGGCAACAAGTCAGCATGACAAAATTCACTTCAACAAGATTCAGCAAGCCAAGTTATTCACCATTCTCATAGCCAATGACCTAGATGAAAATCAATTTTTGAAATATCAATACATAGAGGTATCAACGCAATCACATTTCAACAATTCAAGTTCAATTGTCAACATGGAATCGGTCATGCTCTCATGCTTCAACAATAACAACGTCTAACAACATAGCAAGCACAAAATATAATCACAACAACATTTAACTTAACAGGACATTGCATACCAATATATCAAGATAACATGCACCCTTATACTATGAACCCTTCATTCTACTATCACTAAGTTCCCAAGTATTTCATATCAGCATATAACATGATTTCACACTAGGTTTATACATCATTATCTCTCAATACCTCAAAAGTCACATGTCATAAATCCTAATATACTATCATGCTTGGCAAGTATTGCAGAATATCAGGTATCGACATAGCAAAACAAGTTACCACATAACCTCATGCTAATAATAATTCGAGCAAAGGTAATATCAGGCCAGAATCACAATAACATATTGTCACATATTACGGGGCACATAATATCATGATTACTAAACACAAGGTCAGGATCTCAGAAGGTATAGTTCACATTCCACGAGTAAAAGAAACAGGCAAGGCTTACCAACACAGAACACCAATCATATCACAAGGTTAGTCACATAGGAACACCAAAGCACTAAAATTCATCATCATAAGTAGAAGTTAACCACGTAACGTCCATTACCAGTTCGTCAATCCAAGAATCAATTTGTCAGTCTGGGACCTGGGGTTTATGGGCCCACCGTGCTTCCACCGCGCCGCTCCCGTGCTATTTGGATAAACGTGCTCTTTTCTACGCCATCGTTTGTCGAAGTATTGCAAGCAACTTCTAAGTTAGTGGAGATAGGGGAGAGACAAGGAGGACAACCCGGACTCCCACGGAACCAAACACAGACTAACTGATGATGATACGGCGAAAAACAAGATCCCGACCCAAGAAGGAGTATGATGCCCTTATGGAACTCTATGAGGTTAAAAGTGCAACCAGCAAAACACATACCAATCGTGGAGTAACCTAGTCACATCACTGAACACTAACACGTACTTACCTTAATGAAAGATGTTAACAAATAGGGGCAACCAAAAACATGATCGGGTTCTGCATGGGGCATAAGAGACTAACTAGCAACTTTTCATTTCATATATCATACACGCTTGATAGGTATACGAAACATGTATATACGAATGCAATAATAGATTGGTGCGGCACGTAGCTTATGCGAAATCTAGTAAATATTACAGAGCATTATAAGTAGGGTGAATTGTTCATGACATGTACCCATAAGCAGGTCATAATCAACTTGGGATCATATGCAGACCTATGGAGATTTTTCCTATCAATCAGACTAATGCCATGAAAGGAGCATATAAAGCCGTATAGAACCCATGTCATGTAACAACAACGTTCTTATGATAGGATAAATGCGGGATGTTAGCATATAATGAGCTATGGTTGGAAAGTAGTCCTCCATGATACTAGTAATATATTGTCAAAGAATGAACGCAATCAAGGATAATCGTTGAGGAATAATTTAACAACAAAATCACATTTCACGTATACATGCATCTATCATTTGAACCGGATATACATGCATCTATCATGTCGCAGGGTATAGCACGCAACTAGATACTCAATTGCTAATTAACACATATCCCACCAAAATATGAATTTATCCAATTAAGCATCGAAAATGCATCATGCGATAAGGACAACAATTCAGATGAGAACATTCATAAGCATGGCACTAATCATACTTAGCATGAGACAACTCTGTAGAGGCATAGCATTCTAACTCGACTAACAATATCTAACATGCTTGGACAATCATAAGATCATGTAAAGAGAGTATAGCAAGGCTATAACAACCTATGACAAGAGTGGCTACATGAGATGCAAGTTGAGCATGCGATCGTATAAGTCATATATATGCGTGCATAGATTTTACAAGGTACTACATAACAGTCACATATGTACATGAATAAGATGCATCGAGCAACTCCACATAATAGTAGTGGGACGAGTCATAGAAGTTTAAGCAGGACTACTATTGCACCCAAACATTAGCACATATAAAAGGAATACAAGCAGTTTTGATGGAGTCATGCACATATCATAATGTGAAACATGACAATGCTCCTAAGATATCATGCTTCAAAAGAGCGGTATGCTACATTATATATGCAAGGAAAATCATGCGAGTGCCTTATTATTCATTTGCAGAAGCATTAAGAATGCCAGGGAACATGCAGAAACAACATCGAGTAATGAGATCATATGCACAAATTGATAGTCACTTAATGCTTAACATGCTTTGAAAAATAGTCACTAACTCTATAACTGGGTCTATCAATTCATAACCAGTTAAAGGATCGCATATCAGAGATGTTGGAAAGAATACAAGACCTCGCGGAGTCTATCCTACGTGAGAACAGGTCATACATCAGATAGAGCATGAATACACACAAGTCATAATTCATGGGTTCTATAAGGTATAGTTTAACATGATAAGAGGTGCAGTTATGCAGCATAGGTTACATGTGCATTTAACAACTAGAAGGAATGCATTTAAGGAGTCAACCAATCGTAACATGACCATATGGGGACAAGGGGGAAGTATGACGGAACGACAATATGAGCTTCAGGTAGTACATCTTCACATGAGTATAAAGCATGCAAGTACACAGGTATAGATTGATAGCATACAACCATGACATGTATTTAACATAAGGATATATCAAGTCACACCGTGATCCTACATGGTGCTAGCGATACATGATAAGACATGGGTATCTTTACAGAGTGAACAAGAGAACATCACGGACGATAGATTGTAATCATGCTAGGAATTAATGAACCGTCATAGGAGTACATGGAATGATATAGTACTATCACATCATGTAACAATCATGTTCACGTGATGAAGCAAGCACGACAAATTACCACTCGACGAGTCATATTGGAATTCATAAGCCCTATAGGATACTACCAGCACATATCGATCATGAGTACAAACAAGGTACTTTGAATAGACTCACCCTAGCATTCAGGTATCATTTATATGCGAAAATATAATACTAACCCATGATTTGTACATACGTCCATTAGACTAGCACAACAGTTTGCAAAGAGCTAAATAAGCCGCACCGTAATGATCTAGAAGCATGACAGGCATATAGCGGAGTATAACATGGGTCTAAAGCAAGGTAGCTAGGCATGGATAGGATAACAGACAGTTACGAGTCCATGTAAATATCTAAATGGCACATGCACAGAATATCAAGTCATACGTTTAGGGAAATACGAGAGAATACCACTGAGCATGAGAAAACATCATGAAAATCAGGAAGGTAAGCATGCTATGGTTTAGTGGTCATAAAGGCACGAGTAGTAAGAGTTAGACTAACATGCTAAGTGTCACCCTATTATGAGCCTAAACCAAAAGAGAGACTGACTATAATGCGAGTTCGTAACTTGCGACATATGCATTTAATCAATCATTAGTATGACGATGCGAGGAACCAATGGAATCAGGTTGTGCATGCATAGGGGGTATGACATGAATATAACGAAGTATGACCTAAGACCTAAACAAGATGGTCAAGCGTGGATACATAATGGCACACAACCACAAATCCACATTAAGGATTATCATCACAATATATGTTGGGAATAACACATCATGTCGAGTCATGCATATACAAAACCAGGAATTATCGTGGTGTGTGCTCGTGCGGCGTGTCATGTTATATATTCATGAAAGTATGTGAGAAGCATGGAGGTCATCATGGCATAACAGTTGGATAACCATGTTGGAAACTAGGTGTCATATGGATCAGGTTGAACATCGAGTTGTAACACACACCCCTCAAGTAAATTACTCCATCAGGATATCAGAATGGAACGAGCACACTATCATGAGCCTACTTACAGAGAGGACAGATCATGCGGTTTACTAACATATGACACATTCATTCGAGCATTAATATAACAATGCATATCCTAAGTAGATCATGCTGGGATGATATGAGGGCATAATAGATGTAATACTGATCTAAACAATGGCTAAACATAGACATCAAGACATGTAGGCACAATTTCACACTATGGATCAATCTGCAAGTTTATGGGGTAGTACATATAGGATCATACAATCATGGATGAAGAAACTAAGATAACCCGACAGAGATCTACAAGGACGACTCTAATTCACTTCCATGAACCCCATGACTTGTTTCCCGTGAAATATTCGTGTAACTCTCAAGTAGGGTAGAAAAGGGTTGAGGTAGTAGTGTACTCCAATACAACCTCAAATACGGTTACCCGTATATCACACCGACATCGCAAGATAAGCTCAATAAAGACGTTTAGTAAGGTCGGGAAAAGAAAGCCGAAGAAGGAAATAGTCAGGCTTAAGAGGTCAAAGGCGATCCCACGAGGACTGGAATCCCGACTCTATAATGGTAGAAGATCTCCCCCGCTATTCCATTCACATAGGCATTTAACACATGATTCATAGTCAAAATGTCAGTCGGGTCTCCAATTTAAGCAAACGGCACTCAGCACGTAACAATCAACAATCAAGCTATCCTATGGCTGCCTTTCGAGGGGCGACAGATCGGAGGGGCAAAACCTCACGCACTCTACCTAACTCGCCACTCCAACCACTACGGCGCAATCCTTTGGAGTCTTGTAAGCCCATCTGTAAAGAACAAGCTATATTTTGCCTACCCGTTCCCAACTACATCCAATAGGGATGGTCTAGCGCCTTCACTACCCCTTCGTCCCTTTTGTTTGATTACCAGATTTATTGAGTCAAGTTCATATTTAGTCCATTTGAGTTAGCCATATTAAATTCATTTTGCCCTTTCTAAAACATTTGAAAAACCATTTGAAAACCTTGGGCCATTTTCAAAACCACTTCAACCTATCATACTCGGTTTGCATAACCTCGCTCTGATACCATCTTTGTAAAGGCCCGGGATTATGATTCCCGAGTTACGTTTCGAGAGATGAAACCCCTCGTTAAGATCTTGCGCCCCAAGTACAGGTTGAAGGTTTGAAATTCTATCCTAACATTTTGAAGTGGGATTTCATACCCAAAATTCGAAGGGATCGTTGGAATCCCCGGGGAAGTCCCCTGTACCTGTCATAAGTCTAAGCGTAGAAAACCAACAATCGTGCAGATAGTAGAATCAGGGTGCAATACAAGAGGGTGCCACGGCTGAGCCGGGTCAAAACAAAATCAATAAGTGTATTTATCGAAATCTAAGGTTAGACCATTTCTTTGCAATCGCCCAAGAGAGTTCCCACGTCACAGAAGCAAGGAACAATAATGCTGCAAAACAAACCTAAAAAAAATGTATGCGGGGCGGTGTCAGATCGAAGCCCTACGCAATATAGTCCCGAACAAGCAGACACATACACACGCTAGTCCTGATAAAGATGCTTCTAGATGCAAGGCGGAATGTTAACACACTAACATGCCCCTAAGATCAAGTGCGTAAATATAATAAGGCCTTAGCACCGAATACCAAGTGGTATATCCCTCTCCTACCTCCACCCCCTTCCGATAGGGCGGAGACTGGCCAGCTCGTGAATGCATTCCATTATCATCGGGTGGCACGCATGCCCAACCCGTATCCACAATAAAGCCCGTAGGCATCTCATAATACAAGGAAGTTCATGACTCGATTGACTCAGGACGGGGCCCGATGAGACTAGGTCGTCCTATAACCCTAGCAATGACTCTAGTTACTTCACAGATAACGGCCGTTCTGTTTACAAAAGCAATGAGTAAACGAATGCTCAATCATAAGTGCAATCCTAGCAGGATACTACATGACATGCTTTATTATGAATGCAAGCACCTAGTATGCACATGGCTACAAGCAGGGAGATCTCTTTTCGAATCTGAGTGAGCTCATATAGGAACTCACCTGGAAGTGCAGAACAGCAAAAGGCAACAACTAGGTATACAGAAGCCAACATGTCACAGATGATCACCTAACACATATATAAGTAATATAAATAAGTCTACTCCTAATGTTACTTAAAGCATATAATATCACATACAAGTCATCAAATTTATTCACCAAGTTATGCAAGGTAAGTCATTTTCCCAAGATTTCCCAAAACTCTTTTAAAACCTCAAGTTAGATCAAATGACCATTCTAAACGCTTTCTCAAATCAACCAAAAATCCATTATTCTTTTAATCAACCTATTTTATTATTTTATCAAAATAAATCCAACATGGTTAAGGTATTTCTAAAATTCCTTTTTTTTTTAATTTATTAAATCAACTCTGACCTTTGAAAACCTTTTTCGAAGTTCTCTTTTTATTAAACTTCAAGTCCAATAATAATATTATATAATATTTGATTTGCAATTTATTTAATATTTATATAATATACACAATCTTTAAAACTCATTAACAAATCAATTAAGTCAAACAGGACCCATAAATAAAAGATCAACCGAGCCCATTTCATATTCTGGATTTAAAACCAAAATTGATAAATAGCCCAAAACAATTTAAAAAGTAGAAAGGCCCAATACCCCTATAAAAATCCGGCCCAAATATCCCAAATCAACACTCTCGGCCAAATCTGAAAATAGAAGAGAAGGAGGGCCAGTGCTGGCTGACGTGGACGCATGCTGGGGCGGGGCCCACGTCGTCTTCTTCCTCAACCTTCCCCCGTCTCCGCCGCTGTTCGCCCTGGTTTGCTCCCGCCGCCCTCGCAGCTCTCGGTCTCGCTCCCCCGACGTCGTTCTCGCTACCACTCACTCTCACCATCTCTGCTCTCGACCTCGCCGGATCCGCTCGCCCGCTCTCACTCTCACCGGCTCTTACTCGCTCTCTCCCCGGTCTCGCACTCTCGACCTCGCACCTCGCTCAGTCTCGCACGCTCAATCCCGACCCAATCAAGCAAGGAGAGAAACAGATTTGAATCAAGGACAAGGAGCGGGGTTCGAAGCTCACCGGAGGGGATTCGCGCGGCTCGTTTGTGGTCGTCGGGCCTTCGCCGGAGTCGGAAATCAAACGGGCTTGGCCTAGGACGACAATCGGTGGTTAAAGGTGGATCCTTATGGCTATTGTGAGCGAAATGAGGCGAAGGGATTCTTACCGAGCTGGTCACGCAGGAACAGGGGAGGTGGGCTCGCGACGTCGGCGGTCAGTGGCTGCTTCCGGCTGCTGCTGGTGGCCGGGGACTGGTGGCGACGGGGAGAGCCCAGGGATGGCTACTGTTTGGGTGAACTTGGAAGAGAAAGAGAAGAGAAGTGGAGGATTTGGGGGAAGAGAGTAAGGATGAGGGTGTGTATTTGACTGGCTTTAATTTAAGTTCAAGCTGGAGAATACAGCAATGTCACAATCGGACATAGGAAGGGTGCAGGTTGGCGTGTAGGACTGTATGAATTCAGGAGAAGGGTTTGACATCTTTGCCTCAGTTGGAGAATAAGGTAAGTGAGGAAAGAGCTAAAGAGAAGTGGGTGCCAAACCCAAATAGAGAGAGCAAGGCTGGAGGGTGATCTGCAGTCAAAAGAAAGGGGGGAGAGAGATTGACAAATCAGAAATTTCTAGGGAAATAAGACAAATTGTAACGTGGTCCTCAAGTCCCAAAAGAAATATAACCGGAAGATAAATCTCGAAACCCGCTCTCACAATCTTATTCTGATCCGATCAAATAAATTATTAAAATTTTCAATCTGAATTAAATAATGAAATCCGAACATCATTTTTCATTTCTCGGCATCTGAAAACGGAATAAAATCTATTTCGTATAAATTCCAAAATTTGGCCGGAATCCACTTAGTATCGAATTTGATTTATTAATTTGAGGACAAGTTTTCCTTTAATTATCCGATTTAATTTCATTTTTCCAAAAGTTAATATTTGAAAATCCGGGTCTTTACAAATAAAAGGTGGAAATAGCCATTTGATTCATTCTGAATGAACCATTAATAAGTTAGAAAAAACCTTGGAGATAATAACAAAGAAGGCAAAACTAAGTTTTCATTTTTATTGCATATAATTAAGGAATTGAATGATCAATGAAAAAATTATAAAATTGAGATCGAGTTAAGCAGTTGCTACAGTGTAAGCATCAAGCTGACATTTCAATATACGTGATTATTTTGAATTGGGATTAAGCCATATGAGCTTATCTTTTTTATATTGTATTTAAAAGTGAAAATAGGTTCAAACACAGTTAATTGGAATCTATTTCCAAAAGAAGCAGTGGTAATGAAAACGTGCACGTTTTTTTAGAATGCTAAAAACTATATAAAATATTAATATTTTTTGTACATTTGTTTTTATAAATTCATACTTAATTGCAATAAGTGTGAAATTAATAACAAAAATTATTCAAAAAGTTAATATTTTATATAGTTTTTAACACCTAAAAAAGCGTGCATGAATAGTAAAACGTCAAGTTTTAATTAACGGATGAATGAAGTATTAGATAAGATTTCAAACCTAAATCATGTGAAAATAAATTACAATATCAGTAAACGTTTGAAAAATGGATCTTATCTTAGTAATACGATGATCACTAAAGCAATGTGAGTTGGTATATAAAAAAAAAGCATTTGGTTTATTTAGATGTTATTAAGAAAATGGGTAAAAATACTATGATTTAGGTGGATATGTATGTTGGATGAACCAACATATATAAATTTTTTGCATATCAAACAACTTCTTCACCAAATTATTTTAAATAAGTTTTAGTTTTTTTAAAAAATCAAACGAAATGGCCAATAAATTTGTTAGATTGATTTAAAATCTAAAATATTGAATGGTTATTATTGAATTTATGCAAATAAAATAGTATTTTGAAATATAAAATTTGAATCAAGATCAAAATTTTCATTATCAATAGACCATGAGCTCGATTCTCATTCCTCATTTTGCTTGATGATTTTTCCTCTACTTATTTCTTTTTCCAACCAATTGAATTGAAAGTATAAGTTTAAGATCAAATAAATATGAAATTTCAAAATCCAAAATATTTTAGGTTAAAGGAAACTATTTACATATTTTTTGAATTGAAAGTATAAATATAGGTATCAATTCTCAAATCACTCAAATAAAATTTGACATAAATTTTGATATTAACTCTTAGCTCTAGAAAAAATGATAGTAAAAATGAAAGCATTCACATGGTATTTGATTTCCCCTATCATGAGTTTTTATATTCACAATCAATATTTTGTCTTGTAAGATAGTTTGTTTTAGTGGATATATAATTAAAAACAGAAAATGAATTCTTGTCATATCTTTTTTAAGTTATATTTAACACGTAGCTCTAACAAAGTGATTTATTTTAATTTTTACATTTAATAACTTAATGAGTTATAAAACTATATTTTAGATGTTAGTTTAAGGTGTTTACAATTTTAAGTAGATAAATTAAGTCAATTATATAATCTTCATTTGAGGAAATATTTTACTAAAAAAAACTAATTTTGGGGTAAAACCAAACTAACAAAGATTTTAATTTTTATCGCAAAAGAAATGAGAAAATATTATGTAATGTCAAAATATAATATTTGTAAATAAAAATAATAATAAGAAGAATAGATAAATATTATGTCGTGTCAAGGTTGTGTACCAATAACCTCTTGCTCTAAAGTTCACTATCTTCTAATAGAGTAATAGATAAATTGTATCTAGATTACCTCTATATAGTTTTTCTATTAAATTATTAAGATGATTTGCTCTTAAATCAAGAGCAAATCAAGACGATTGCTCTTAAATCTCAATATATTTTACAAATCGGTTCAAGAGTGAACCCTAGCTTATTTACTATTATAATGATAAAGGGGCATAATAGTCTCGATGTATTTTACAAATCGGTTCAAGAGTTTCCAAGAGCCATTTTTTCCTCTTAAATCAAGACAATTCACTAACCAAAATAATTTATTATAAAATAATGCTTAGCCAAATTCTGATATTAAAATATTTAACCTTTAAACCAACTTCACAATATCACATTAAAATAATCCGGAATGGGTTAGTTTATTTCAAAACCTTATTCTACTATTTTAATTAGATTCCGACACTCAACAATTTTGTCACCAAATAATATATTTTAAATCTAAATATTTAAGTAACTTCAACCAAACAATCAATTAATTAAATAGCCGAATAATTATTACATTGGAAATAGGTAAATGAATTATAAATCGCCGTTCAAAAAAAAGAATTATAAATAAATAAATCATTAAATAATAACAACCCTAAAATAAATAAGTCATTAAATAATTAAATAATTAATAAATCAGAATTAAATATTAACAATTAAATTAAAAAGTAATTAATTAAATAATAAGTAAAGAAAACCAACCATGAAAACTATTCCAACATACCCAACCAAATCGGACCAAATAAATAAATAAAATCCGGTCGACCAAATCTGGATTTAAGAAAGGAAGGAAAAAGAAGGGGGCCCAACACTCTAAAATTTTCAGATGGCCAAAAAATTCTTAAATAAAATATGATAAAGGTTTTTACAAATTTGTATTTTGAAAGGATCTTAACAACTATTCAATTTCAAATAATTATTTTGGATAAATAATTAATTAATTTAATTAGTAAAAAGTAATTAATTATAAAGGTGGGACCGTGATTCATGAAAAGTTGCCACATAAGCCTATTTGTAAGCAAAAATCGCCAAGTGGCATATTTAACATGTGATTTAGTATTATATTAGATATAGATGGTTAATAAATGAGTAAAAAATAAAAATGAGAAAATGTAAATGTGTGAAAGAGACGAAGAAGAAAAGAAAAAGACATAATAAGAGAAATTAATATTAGACATTAGATTTAATTCAATGTTTTAAATTAAACCCAATGGTTAGTAAATGAGTAAAAATCTTAAATATAAAAATTGATTTAAAAGTTACTTAATTGTAATTGGAAAAAAAATGCTACAATTAAGGGGAGGACGACACATCAGCAATGTCTTCTGTTTTAAAGTATTACTAGCGCAGTACCCGTGCGTGACGCACGGGATTTGTAAAATATATTACATTTTTTAGAATATATTTTCATAATTTATTTACATTATATATTAGATATATTATAATATAATAATAATATGAAAATGATAATATTATTTTTAAAAGTAATATTATACTTATTATTAATAATGATAATATTATTTTTAAAAACTAATAATTTTATTAATATTTTATAAAGTTTTTAGCTCTTTGAAAAACGTGCTAAAAAGTAAAACGGTCGATATTTTGAGACAAAGGTAGTACAAATTTTAGAGTCACCACTGTTGTTTGAGAATGGGTTTTTTTCTAAGCCTAAGTTGATTGATTACTTTGAGCATTAAACACACATTTGTTGGACTACACATTTCACAAACTCTGGTGAATGAAATTTTCAGAATTTTGGGATGGAGAGCACATAAAAAAAGATATATTATATTAACAAACTTAAAAGTAAAAAAAAAAATCCTTTTGCCTCAAATTATAGGCAATTTTATTTTTTTGACATGTTATTTTAATAAGCTAAAAACTCTATCAAATATTATCATTTTATTAGTTTTATTTGAGCATGTTATATATTTTTTCATGGAATTAGTTTTGTAACTAAAATGATATTAAAATTGAAATTGAAAAAGTTGAAAAGTGCGACTATAGTTTGAATTGGAGAAAATCTATAACAAAATCAAATTACAAATAAAGGTAATACAAATTAAAAGATTTCCTATATTTTGTTAAGATTTGATGACAAAAAGAAACAAAAATTTATGAAACAAAAATTTATACCAAATCATTAAATTCAGATAAAGTTTAAACAATCCCTTGTTTAATTAAAAACACTTAAGGTAATTTATAAGAAAAATTAAAATATTTTATAAAGAAATTCTAACCAATTGAGTCAAAGTTTTCCTGATTACGTGTCTGTGAGTGCATGGTAGTAGCTTGTAAATAAATTATTCTAAAAAATATTATAAATAAGCTAATTAGATTTATTAATTAAAGAAATAAATTAATTAGATTGTTTTACACTTATTACTTAATTGGTAGTTAGCTTATAAATAAATCATTCTAAAAAATATTATAAATAAATTAATTAGATTTATTAATTTAAAAATACATAAGATACAATTACTTTAATTTAATAAATAATTAAGTGAAAATAATTATTTAAAGTAGAGAATCTATGAAAAGAATTTATAATTGAATCAACTATTTTTAATAAAAGATTACATAGAAATTAATAAAAAAAAAGCTATCAAAATGATTTTTGAATAAATTTATAATCTAATATAGCGAAAATATATGGTTTAGTTCACACATAATTAGATTTTTCATTTTTAATTCTCGTTGTTTTTGTTAGTTTAGTTTCAAGATCTTATTAGAAATCAACGCATTACATCAAATAAAATCAGCAATCAATTATGCCATAATTTAATTACGCTGATGGGTAAAATCCTCGTTCAACTTAAAATGGTTAGTATCGTCATCAATACTCGTTAGGTCATGATTTGTTAAATAAAGTATCAAATGAAATAATTAACTATGTTGAATGGAATGATTGAAATACTATAAGTATGATATTAAGTAAGTAAAGTTATAAAAAAACTACGTATTAAATCCTCTAAATCAAGTGTGCATTAAAATATACTGTAAGATCCAAAAATTATGAGATCCAAAAATTAAAATCATTTTAATATAAGATCGTTGATAAAAAAAAAATTTGAACAATAAATAGTTATTTAAACAATATTGGAGTAATTAATAATTAAGGTAATTAATTATTTGAGGTGGACCCAAGAGTAATAAAAAATTGCCACATGGGATTTTTAGGCCTATAATTAAGTAGAGGTTGCCAAGTGGCATCTTTAACATGTGTTTTAGTATTATATTAGATATAAAAAAAAACTACGTATTAAATCCTCTAAATCAAGTGTGCATTAAAATATACTGTAAGATCCAAAAATTATGAGATCCAAAAATTAAAATCATTAAAATATAAGATCGTTGATAAAAAAAAAATATTTGAACAATAAATAGTTATTTAAACAATATTGGAATAATTAGAGTAATAATGCCACATGGGATTTTTAGGCCTATAATTAAGTAGAGGTTGCCAAGTGGCATCTTTAACATGTGTTTTAGTATTATATTTGATATAGATGGTTAGTAAATGGGTAAAAATCTTAAATATAAAAATTGATTTAAAAGTTACTTAATTGTAATTGGAAAAAAAAATGCTACAATTAAGGGGAGGACGACACATCAGCAATGTCTTATGTTTTAAAGTATTACTAGCGTAGTGCCCGTGCATAACGCACGGGATTTGTAAAGTATATTATATTTTATAGAAGATATTGCCAAAACTTATTTACATTATTTATTAGATGTATTATACAATTATAATAATATGAAAACGACATAGCTATTTATTATTTTGTTGTTATCTACCATGTTAATATATTCTTAGTAGTTTTTTTTTTGTGATAAGTAAATTTAGAGATGTGAGAATATGAGCAAAATTTGTAGATATTTCCTATATAATATTTAATTAATAATATTAATAACAAAATATAAAAATAGTGTATTGTAAGGCATAAGAATGTAGCAATTTGTCATTAAATATACTGTAATTATTTGAAATAATCAAAATATAATGTAATTATTTGAAATAATTCATATTATGTGAAGTTTATTGTCAAACTATATGAATATATTATCTAGTGTTTTGGATATGAATTTCGAGTCTTTTTTTAAATTTATCATCATATGACGCCGCACTCAATGCTGCTTTCTATCTTAACAAAGTTAAGAATGACATCTTTAAAAAAAACAATTCATATTATATAGACTATTATAATATAAAGTATATAAATGGAGTAAATATCATTTAGATCAATTATTTATAATGAAACATTGTAAAATAATGGATTAAAAATATTTTTTTCACAATAAATAAGGATTTACCCTCTTAGCAATAATTAGCTAGTAAAAACAAATTAAATCGACATCGTTTTGAGAAAAACCCTAAAAATCAAATACCCATTTACTGCTCCTAAGTCCTAACTTCCTTCGGAGCACCACTGCTCGCTCCTTCGGCCTCCATTTGCTCAATCACCTCATCGTCAACCTCCAGTCTAGCCCAGACCTCGGCTGCCCTGCTTGCTCTCTACCGTCGTCACCGGCGACTCCGACGAGCCCAGGCGTCACTCCCTGCTCAAGTAGCCTAGGCGACTGTCGAAGTGTCGTCGTCAAGTTTGGTGCCTAGCATAAGCAGACCATCTTCGTCGCCGGCTCATCGCCTCTGTTCGACCTCCTTGCTGTTGTCGCCGCACCATCTTCTGTCCGGCCTCCTTTCTCAGGTACCACTCCCAACTCCCAAGTCCCAATCGATTATCCATAATCTCATTTCAATTTTCACTGGTTTGGTTTAACAAATACTCCCTCCGTCTCACAATACATGTTGTTTTAGAGTAGCATAGGTGTATCAAAAAACTTGTTGTTTGAGCTAGAATTATTATCTTTATAGGTAATGATTACTCTTTTACAGGTAATAATTACTACTTTTAGTTATTTTAGCTTATAAAAATAAAAGAAATAAAGGTCTTATTAATAAGCGTGTATAAAGCTAAAACAACATTTATTGCGAGACGGATGGAGTAACAATGATCTAGGGTTGATTTATTTGGATTGGAATTTGGATTGGAATGTTGAAATCAAATTGGGGGTTTTGTGCAATGGGATTGGAATTTTGGATTCGAATAACAATGGGAATCGAATTGGGGGTTTTGTGTAGAGGGAATGTTGAAATCGAATTTGGATTGGAATTTTGTGCAATGGGATTGGAATAACAGTGGTTGTTGAATAACAATGGGATTTGAATTGGGGGTTTTGTGCAATGGGAATGTCGAAATCGAATTTGGATTGGAATTTTGTGCAATGAGATTATTTATGTGGATGTGCATTATCTGCTAAATTGAATTATCTTATTAATATTGGATTATTTATGTGGAATTGTATTTTATTTGTAATATCAAACACATTATGGTTTGTGTGGCTCCTTTCGCTGTATTAAGTTAGGAGAGATAATAGAATAATAATAGAAATAGATAGATAGATATGAATAAACATTTTAAATCCTTTTTTAGACGATAGATTTGTAATCTTTTGGTTAAAAAATAGATAAACATTGATGAATTTCCTATTTTTATATGAGTTTTTACGTCTACAACAGCTGATTTTATTTTTATTTTCTGTTTTTTTATAGAAGATTTATAGTAGATATCAAATCTTTTAGTTTGGAATGAGAAATGAGATATAGATTACTTTTGACTATTAAGTTAGGATAGATACAAACCTGTGCATCAATTATAACCCGTCTAAATCCCTTTTTAGAGGATAGATTTGTAATCTTTTGGTTAGAAATGAGATAAACATTGATGAATTTATTTAGGTTTTTTATGTTGGTTGTATAAACTATTGAATTCCAAATGAGAGGACTGCCCCATGACCGGTGGAAGAGGAAGGAAGAGAAGTGAGTTCTCTGTTATATTCGATTATGATTATATATATAGAGTAGTGTTGCCAGTTAGGTTAGGGTGAATAAGAGTAAAACGGTAAAACAAATCTCTGCAGATCTGAAATTAATAGCGGATAGAACTTAAAAAATAAAGTAATATTGAATGGTTTTTAATAATTTAAAAAATCTCCGCAGATCTGAAATTAGGATAAATGTGTTTTTTTTGTTAAATAAAAGAGATAAACATATATAGAGTTCTATGTTATATTCGATTACGATTATATATATAGAGTAGTGTTGCCAGTTAGGTTAGGGTGAATGAGAGTAAAACGGTAAAACAAATCTCTGCAGATATGAAATTAATAGCGGATAGAACTTAAAAAATAAAGTAATATTGAATGGTTTTTAATAATTTAAAAAATCTCCGCAGATCTGAAATTAGGATAAATGTGTTTTTTTGTTAAATAAAAGAGATAAACATTGATTAATTGGTTAATTGAAGTAATAACGGATGGAACTTAAAAAAATAACAGTAACAGAATGGTTTGTAATTGGTTAATTGTGATTTTTTTTATATTTAGAGTGTTTTATTTAGTGTTTTATGTACAACAACTGATTTTGTTAGACGAAGCGTTATGTCCTTAGGTTTTGAGATCCATGGAATGTTCCTCGGTGATGAAATGAATGGAAAGGAGCAGACACTATGAATGGGAGGATCACCGCACACCATGAGCCAAATGGAAAGGAAGCATATGGGGATAAGTTATCACCTTAGGTGACTGTCACGATAACCAAGAGACTTTCATTGACTGCCCACATGCCCAGGAAACGTTCATGGACTGCATACACGCCTAGGAAAGGTTGAAGGAGAACATGTAAGAGATTTCATATTTGTATTTTTAGTGTTTGTAGTGTGCAACGGGAAATTTGTGAAATTAGAAGTGTCATATTTTGTGCACGTAAATGCATTTCTGGTGCATTGATGGCTTTTCAAATTGGATAGAATGAACATGTGAGAGCGGAAAACCATTGTTGTAGTTGATCATTCATTCAATTTTAGTATCGATCATGATTAATTGGATTCAGGTGCAATGTCGAAATGCAACGCTGCAAAAAAAAAATTGTAAATGTTATAAATAAAAGAGTTTTAAATAATTGGAGAAGCAATTGGGAATTTATCCTAAATTTTGATTTTTAAACAATTGGAGAATCATTTAGGGATTTATCTTAAATTTTGATTTTTAAACAATTGGAGAAGTAATTGGGGATTTATCCTAAATTTCTAACTTTAAATGTAGGGCCGCCACGTGTCCCATTTTGCAAGTGTTTTAGTATTATATTAGATATTAGATATAGAATATAGATTGTTATTTCAAAGACGAAAATCAATTTAAAAAAATAAAAAAGGGGAAAAATAAAAAATGATTAGTTGAAGGGAAGGAAAGGTAAGAGAGGGGAAAAAAAAATAAAAGAGTAGGAAAAAGATAATTAGTTAAATCAGCTAAAATCAAGGACAGACTGACACATCAGGCTCATCAGCATAAGTCTTCTGATTTAAAGTTATACTAGCGCAGTACCCGTGCGTAACGCACGGGATTTGTGAAATATATTACATTTTTTAGAAGATATTATCATAATTTATTTACATTATATATTAGATATATTATAATATAGTAATAATATGAAAATGATAATATTATTTTTAAAAGTAATATTATACTTATTATTAATAATGATAATATTATTTTTAAAAACTAATAAATTTTTTTTATATTTTATAAAGTTTTTAGCTCCTTAAAAAGCGTGTTAAAAAGTAAAACGGAAGATATTTTGAGACAAAGGTAGTACAAATTTTAGAGTCACCATTGTTGTTCGAGAATGGGTTTTTTTTCTTAGCCTAATTAGTTGATTGATTACATTGAGCATTAAACACACATTTGTTGGAAAGTAGAACCAAATAATTTGGTAGTTGGACTACACATTGGAAAAGTTTAAAGTGCGACTATAGTATGAATTGGAGAAAATCTCTAACAAAATCAAATATCAAATAAAGGTAATACAAATTAAAAGATTTCCTATATTTTGTTAAGATTTGATGACAAAAATAAACAAAAATTTATACCAAATCATTAAATTCAGATAAAGTTTAACTGAATCAACTATTTTTAATAAAAGATTACATAGAAAATAATAATAAAAAAAGCTATCAAAATGATTTTTGAATAAATTTATAATCTAATATAGCGAAAATATATGGTGTAGTTCACACATAATTAGATTTTTCATTTTTAATTCTCGTTATTTTTATTAGTTTAGTTTCAACATCTTATTAGAAATCAACACATTACATCAAATAAAATCAGCAATCAATTATGCCATAATTTAATTACGTCGATGGGTAAAATCCTCGTTCAACTTAAAATGGTTAGTATCATCATCAATACTCGTTAGGTCATGATTTGTTAAATAAAGTATCAAATGAAATAATTAACTATGTTGAATGGAATGATTGAAATACTATAAGTATGATACTTAAGTAAGTAAAGTTAAAAAAACTACGTATTAAATCCTCTAAATCAAGTGTGCATTAAAATATACCGTAAGTATTCAAAAATTATGAGATCCAAAAATTAAAATCATTAAAATATAAGATCGTTGATAAAAAAAAAAATTGAACAATAAATAGTTATTTAAGCAATATTGGAGTAATTAATAATTAAGTTAATTAATTATTTGAGGTGGACTCAAGAGTAATAAAAAATTGCCACATGAGATTTTTAGACCTATAATTAAGTAGAGTTTGCCAAGTGACATCTTTTAACATGTGTTTTAGTATTATATTAGATATAGATATATAAATTGAAAATTGGATGAATTTTTTTCTACAAAAGAATGTTAATAAGAGGTGATATTTCAAAAAAAAAAAATAGATGTGCCACTTATTGCAACCATAACCAAAATTGGTGATTATTTTAAAAAATTTAAAAGTTCATACCATTAAACGCAACTACCCCTAATGTTCATGCTATTTTTCACAATTTACCCTTTTTAAAATAACCTATTAACTTTGATAAAGGACCAATATTGTTCATGTTAACTCAATGAAGGATTGGATCTTATTTTTTAAGGTATAAAAAAACTGCTAGTCTGCAACATAAAATAACTTCTTACAAAACAAAGATCCCAAAAAAATCAGTTCTTAAATCCAGAGCTGAATGATCCAGACATTTAGCCACACCCACCACAGCTTCACTAAATTCAAACCCGTATGTTCAACATTAAACACACAAGGATCAGACCACACAATTTCCGACTATATCGAGGCACCATTACGTTAATGTTTGCTCGTTCTAGTCCGATCTGAAGTGATCCTTGCTGTCTATTGTGAAGGCCAGCTCGCTACCCAGGCTGTTAATGTTGCGATGTTTGTACTAATGTCATCTATGGTGTCGCTCTTCATACCTACTACTATATCTTCCGGGTAACTTGATTTCGCTTCCTCCAGCAACACTTGAAAGATTTCACACTCGATATTGTTCGTTAGCTTTGCCCCTTCGTAACCCCTTCAAAGAAACGAGGACAATGTTCTCACTCAATACTCGGTGGAGTGAAAACCAAAGCAGTCAAACGACATAACGGGTAATTTTACCTCTTGCTCAGCCGATCATACAACACAGTGTTGTCTGTTTGAAGCACCACAACCCTATCGAACCAACGCTCGGGAAAGAAGTCGCAGCCATGATAGTCAACAATGATGCCACCTTCTTCCATCATATCCTCGAGCTCATCACAAACCTACAAATGACTCAGACTATAGATGAAATTTGAAGACATTCACAGCGAGTTTTCATAGGAGGGAGTTTAAGATCTATACCATGTCTTCATTAATAACATGGCAATCGAATTCTTCGTCCCAACCATCATGTAGATTCTTCTCTTTGACAAAGTCACTTATGTTTATGTGTCGAAGCTGTGTAGCCTCGGCCAATGCTGATGACATTGTGGTCTTTCCGGTGCCCGGTGTCCCGGTTACCAAAATGTTCGGCTTCCTCCTACTGCTATGGGCCATTGAAATCGTAATCTCTCTTTGCTATGATCTCGCTACGTATCTTCGACAACAAAGGATTCGAGTAAGATATATATCATTCAAATCTAGCAACTAATGCTAAGCCTGCCTCAATCCAGACAAAAGTGACACGGAATAACTCATTTATCAGCTTTTGAAAACCTAATCGGAATTGGGACCAAATCGAGATGAGAAACAATGGAATTGGGCAATGGTTTTCCAATTTCACGCCTAAATTCACCAATCCAATCTAAAGCCCCAATAGAACAACTAGGTTTACACTAACATCCGGAACTTTAAATTCGAAATCGCAACCAGGCCTGAAGCAAAAAATCGCGCACAAACACTAGGTTTCAGTTTGCGAAAGCAATCAAATAATCATCTGATCGGTCCAAAGAGGTGATCAAGAGAACAAGTTCGTCAATTTTCTTAAAATCTCTGCTTATTTGTGTATGGCGGTTTCAGAGCAACCACAAATCAGCAAACAAAATCAAATCTTCAACAGCTAATTGAAATAGAAAATACGAAGACAAACCTCACGTGCTGATCGGGACTACAAGGGCCGCTGATGACGACGATGATTCAGAGCGAGAGAGAGCACCGCCGTCGCCGAAGTGAGCGAACTAGCAGAGCGCGAGAAGAGGAGGTGGGAGAGAGGCGGAACGGGAGCGAACCCTTCCATCAAACCCAATGGTTGCAGATGCGTTGGGCTTAATGGCCCAATACTTTGGGCTTTCAATAAACTATGCCCAGTTTGGTGGGGACGTTTTGTTCGTTATCCTCTCTAGATTTTGTAATCTTACTTTTATGTTATCCACAAGATCAGATGAGTCTCTATCGGTCATCTTTTGTTTTTTCTTTGGGAAAAATGAAAGAGATTTAATCTTGGCATGTCTGGTGTATCAAGAGATTGAAAATTTGCAGACGGATTACTAAACATAGTCATACAAAGGAAAATCAAAGAAAACGAGAATTATTGCAATCAAAGGAGATATAGTCAGAAGAAAACGAGGGTGACTTAAAGATCAACAAAGCATAAAAAGACACGGAATGGAACAATGTGGAACGACGATATTCTTGACTTAGATGAGGAATCTTTAGAAATAATACGAATACAACCACGAACAACACGATTAACTATTGTTTCATCTGAAACAATTACTTGATCAACATCCAAAATCTATCGGTCACCTTCACTCTCAACAGATTTTTCGATTTTCGCGAGATAACCTTGTGATATAGCGTAATTCGAGTGGTAAACAAGGGTTTCAAGTTTTCCACAGAGTTACCAGGCGAAAAACTTAAAACCCTTATTTACCATCCGAATTACACCATACCACGGGTTACCTCACGAAAAATCCAAAAGGCCCACCATTTGTCTAAGTAATACAGCATTTTTGCAATTGATATGAGACAACCCATCAAAAGGATACAAGTTGGATGAAATAGGCAAGATCCACAACTTGAAATATAAAGTCAAAATGATAGAGGATCTGATCCCTTACTGGATCCATATAGTGACTCTTCTTGGGGGTGTGCTGGGTGTGTGTTTGTGGTGGTGAATGGCTCTTTGAAAGCAAACCATTACCCACCTACCACTCTCATCTCCACAATAGACCAAACAAAGCAAAAAAAACCCAAATTCTGCACTCCTCACCCCTCTCCCTCTCTCTGATCTTCACTTCACGATTGAGATTGATTCCATGGCGCCCATCGCCCTCCTCGAATAATCACACCCTCCTCCTCTTTCGCTTGTCGAAAAACCGCAATCTCAGCTCTCAATCTAATGGCTCCATCTTACTGTCTACCTTCCACCACAAGGCTCTACAAGCTGCAAAACTACAACCTTCCAAGAAATGAACCCATCTTACCATTCAAGAAGCACTGCCTCTTTAAGCCTCAATCACCTTATCCAACAACTCTGGGTCTGACACCATCCAAACTCATCCCACACCACCTGGCAGCCGCCATGTCATCCTCGCCGGAGGGCGAGGCCAAACCCGAGCTAGAGCTGCAGGGAATGGCGAAGGCGTTCGACATATCGTCGGGGACAGCTACAGCAATATCTCTATGCATAGCCATGGCTGCACTGACAGTGCCCATCTCCATGGGCTCATTGGGCCAAGGGCTGCCACTCAAGACTAAGGTGTTATCCTATGTAACTCTCCTGTTTGGGTTCTACATGGCTTGGAATATTGGGGCCAATGACGTGGCCAATGCCATGGGGACGTCGGTCGGCTCCGGGGCCCTGTCCATCAGGCAGGCTGTGCTGACTGCCGCGGTGCTCGAGTTCTCCGGCGCCTTGCTGATGGGAAGGCATGTTACTAGTACTATGCAGAAGGGGATTCTAGTTGCTGATGTGTTTCAGGGAAAGGATATGCTCTTGTTCTCTGGCCTTCTTTCTTCCCTTGCTGCTGCTGGCACTTGGTTGCAGGTATGTATATGATTCGTCGTAGAATGTGTTGATTGCTGATAAGGAGTGGATGAGTAGCTAACCGGGGATTAAGTCGCAATGTAACAAAAACATCCCTGCATATATGATGTGCTGATTTCAGATATGGAGTTGGAAATGAGCTGATGATGAATATGCAAAACAATGCCATATTTCTGTTATCTTTATGTATTACTGACATATGTATTCATCAATGTGAGAAGTTCCTGGATCTATGGAGTGTTTTTATGTCAAAATTCAATCTAGATGAACTATTACAAGTCTAAAATTGCTTGGCTGTGTTGGAGTTATAAGAAAAACAAAGTGTTGGTTTGGTTGGTTGAGATGTATCATGTATTGTCCATCCAAGCCTAGTAATAAGGCCAGTAGGCTACTCCTCTTATTGCAAATTGGTTTTACTATGGAAAGCGCTTTGTGGAAAGTTGATTTGCGTCCCTAAGTATATATGTGCTTTGTTCTTCCTCTGAAGGACAAAGTTTCCCTTCTTACTTAACTGATGATTTGTGGTCACATTGGTATGATTCAGGTGGCCTCCTACTATGGTTGGCCGGTCTCAACGACACACTGCATTGTTGGGTCAATGGTTGGGTTCGGTCTCGTCTATGGAGGAGCCAATGCAGTGTTCTGGAGCTCACTAGCCCGCGTCATTTTGTCCTGGCTCATCTCCCCTCTAATGGGAGCAGCCGTTTCATTCCTTGTTTACAAGTGCATCCGCCGGGTATGTTTGCTTCCCTTACTAGACTTGACATTACTACCAAGTGCTAAAAACCGCGACAAATCGAGCAATGTAGCTTATCTAACATGGTTCAGTGTATGTATATAGTTCGTCTACAGCGCGCCAAATCCAGGACAAGCCGCGGCAGCTGCAGCACCAGTCGCGGTTTTCATGGGAGTAACCGCGATATCCTTCATGGCCTTCCCTCTAAGCAAAACCGCGGGTTTGGCCCTCCTGCAGGCATTGGCTAGCGGCGCCATTGGAGCAGTTATCGTCTACCGGGTGATCAAGAAGCAGCTCGGACACCTCCTTGCCAAGGCTGAATCCTCACACACAACAGACCAAACAGACAGCAAGGCCATAGGGTTCCTTTCAGACATTGCAGGACCCACTGGGACTCAGCTGGAGATAGTCTATGGAGTTTTCGGGTATATGCAGGTCCTCTCGGCGTGCTTCATGTCCTTCGCCCATGGAGGGAACGACGTGTCCAACTCCGTGGGGCCCCTAGCAGCTGCGCTTTCGATCCTCCAAGGAGGCAGTGGTGGTGGTGGTGGAGCTGAGATCTTGATCCCTGTAGATGTTCTAGCTTGGGGCGGTTTCGGGATAGTGGCAGGGTTGACAATGTGGGGCTATAGAGTGATAGCTACCATAGGTAAGAAGATCACTGAGCTTACACCAACGAGAGGCTTTGCAGCCGAGTTTGCAGCTGCATCGGTTGTGCTGTTCGCATCGAAGCTGGGGCTGCCTATCTCGGCTACACACACGCTCGTTGGGGCGGTCATGGGAGTGGGATTCGCACGAGGGATGAACAGCGTCAGAGCCGAAACTGTGAGGGAGATTGTAACTTCTTGGGCTGTTACTATCCCTGCAGGAGCTGGTTTTGCTGTCATTTACACTTGGGTTCTGACCAAGATCTTAGGACTCATTCTGTAACCGATTTCGAGCCTCCTGAATTCCACATTGGATGATATCTTCATGTGGTTTTTGAGATAGAATTTTGTTGTGATTGATTCCCAAATCTACATTTAGCAGCAAGAAGATCCAAGATGATAAAATCAGTTGGATCAAATTCAACATCTGATCTGATTATCTGAATAAGCACCATAGATGGACTCATGGACTAGAGCAAAAGGTTTTCGGGATTACGAATAAGCACTTTCCAATCTATAATTCAACAACACTGAACGAAATCTAACAAACTATATTTCAAACTGACATACTGTAAAGATTCAAAGTATAAAAAACTTTCTACAAATGTAAGTTGTAAATTGTAAACTATTAGTAGTAGACAATCTAAAATCCTATAAACCAACTAAAATTCAATAAGGCGAAAATGTGAGTTAGGCACAGGCAGGGGCATTAAGGTCTCTGATGGTGACGAACACGATAGACTGAGGCGCAACGAGCAGCGGGGTAGTGGCATTGACGAGAGTCGGCCTCATGGCAGGAATGTCGAAGTTACGCCTGTTAGGCCTCAATGGCGTCCCATTCAGAAGCACCACATCGCTCTGAATGTTGCCGTTGAGTGGTGTCAAGTGGTACTCTTCCCTGGGCTGGCTCCCTTCGAATCTTGTCAGGACATCTCCAGGGCCCGGGATCAGGTTGAGGTCGTTCGTCAGCGACACATTGAATGCACTAGTTTTGTCCATGTTGATCAACAGCAAGGACACACCAGGAGTGGTCTTTGAGCAATGTGCGTATGTGCCGAGATAAGGAGAGCGGTTGTGGCTAACCGAAAGCACTTTCTTCCCCATGAGTCTATGCCACAGCAAGGCCCCATAGTAGTCGGGATTCGGGATGAAAGTGGTGGTGTTAAGGAGGCCATAGTTGCCTCCAATCAAGGCCTGTCTGCAGTAAACCTTGTGGTCATAAGTAGAGGTCATGCCGAGCTGATCCAAGTACCAGAATCCGTTAACGAAAGTGTGGGAGACATCCTTGCCACCGCTGTTGTAGGCACCGCCTGCCTCTCCGACCCACGCCCCAGTCCATGGCCCGAACTTCTTGATACTTTGCGAGATATCCTTGTATGTTTCAGCCACTTGGCTCAAGAAATATGGATCCTGTACCTTGTTGATCAGATCAGGGTCCCTTCCTGCACCCAAGTTGTAGATATGGTGGGATAAGGCCTCCACAACGTTCGGTCCAGACTTCTGGAGGAAGGTATTGAACCACTCCTCATCGTAGAAGCCGGCTGGACCCACCACCTTGGGCCGGTGCTTCGAGTCAGGGTAGAGTTTGGTCACTAAATGCCTGAGTGTCTTCATATCCTCTGCATACTGAACTGCATCCACCCTCCCGGATACTCCTTCGCCACATAGCTCATTTCCTGAAGATCACAATCACAAAGCCCCATTGAATGTCTATATATATATATATGACAATGTAGGATCATAGATATCAAAAAGAGTAAGAGAGAGCAGTACATACCAAGTTCATATGAGTGGATCTTATAGCCCTTTGAGATGGTGTACTTGATGAGGTCTTCGGCGTTCTTTGGGTTCCAAGCTCCGACGTAGGCATCATCCCCATTGAGTCTTATCTTCCCAAAGAGGGTGTTAATACCAAAAGTAACCAAAGCACTGCAAAGCAAACAATCATAATTCATAAGACGATGATATTAAACCAAAACAAAATCACTTGTTTTAAGTTGAATTGATGAAATTAAGTGGAGTTGAGATGGGTTACTCGGAATCATTCATCAACTGGTGGATCTGATCCCATCTTTTCATGTCAAGGCAACCATGGCTGAACCCAAAGGTTCCATTAGCCGTTTTATGGATCTGCGGACAGCTCTCAATTGCATTCCCGACATTGTAAAGAATTTGATCTTGGAGAGATCCTCCTATTCTTATTCTCAGTGACTTGAATGCTGTTTTATATCAATCAAATAGTTCAATAGATTTACAATTGAAGTACAAAATAAATACAAGTTTAAGACACTAAAACTTACCCTTGATAGCTTTGTAAAGCATCTCGTTTCTCAAATCCTGCAATAATTAAAATTATATAAAAAAAAAAACATCTTTAACGTATGATACATATATGTAACAAATATTGAACAGAATACATAATGTAGTGGGTAGGATAGAAGTTTACGAGGTTGAGGAGGCCGGCTTGGCCCCAAGGACACTGGCCGTAGTCACACTTGTCCTGCGGCCACCAGTCAAGAGTGGCGCAGATGAAGTTGTCGTCGGTCTTGGCAATGGATGTCGCTCCTTGTAGGGTGACAGTGACATCCTGTGCACACCAGCCTATCGAAAACAGCGAGACGAGAATCGCGAGAAGAAGAAGGGCATTGCCTCTAAGCGCCATCTTTACCTTCTTCTCCGTGCAAATTATGCTTAATGTGTTTTGGTTTTGGAGGTGCCAATCAGCCATCAGGTGTGTTATTTATAGAGGATTCAAGGGGTTAAGATAAAATAGATATAGGTTTGGGTTTCTAAATCGAACAGTCCAAAATTAAATCACATAATATATTTGGATTTATCTATAGCTTTTTAATCATTAAACTAATTTAACTTATCTCTTCTGTTTTTTTTTCTCGTAATTTGATTTCTTTTGTGTTTGAAGATAAACAGTTTACAAAAAGTGGATGAGTGTATCAACTCTAGCTATGAAGATGATTAAGATAATAATTGTATCAATGTAGTAGTCCTAAACCTTTTCTATTTTCCACACGGTTTAGGAAAACGGGTGCACCCTAAATTCGATCCTCCAAGGAGGCAGTGGTGGTGGTGGTGGAGCTGAGATCTTGATCCCTGTAGATGTTCTAGCTTGGGGCGGTTTCGGGATAGTGGCAGGGCTGACAATGTGGGGCTATAGAGTGATAGCTACCATAGGTAAGAAGATCACTGAGCTTACACCGACGAGAGGCTTTGCAGCTGCATCGGTTGTGCTGTTCGCATCGAAGCTGGGACTGCCTATCTCGGCTACACACACGCTCGTTGGGGCGGTCATGGGAGTGGGATTCGCGCGAGGGATGGACACAGTTCCGGAGATTGTAACTTCTTGGGCTGTTACTATCCCTGCAGGAGCTGGTTTTGCTGTCATTTACACTTGGGTTCTGACCAAGATCTTAGGACTCATTCTGTAATCGATTTCAAGCCTCCTGAATTCCACATTGGATGATATCTTCATGTGGTTTTTGAGATAGAATTTTTTGCGATTGAGTAATGTGATTGATTCCCAAATCTACATTTAGCAGCAAGATGATCCAACACCTCGACATCAGTTGGATCAAATTCGACACCTTACAAAAAAAACCACGCAATACGAAAGACCGAATCTTGCTATGCCTGAGTTCTTATACTTGAAGTTCAAGCATGTAATAGATAGATTGCAACATTTTTTCATACTCAGTAAACACTAACAAGCATAAGAGAAACCGAATCGACAATGCAGGAACTGCCTATAAGATGGGGCAAAAGAGGCAACATCAGATACAAAAACCTAAATCATTCATGGAGTTTGCAAAAACCCGGGGATTTCAACAACACAGCTTAAGTCCTTCGAGTTTCAACAGCAATTAGCTATGTACAAAATGATTTTACACATCACAACACAAGTAATAACAATGAAGAAAGTTTTGAGCTTCAACCGGTCCCTAGACATGCCAAATGACTCAATTTTGCTAGAAAACGCAAAGCACTTGAAATGGTATCATATAATATATCCCAGCTGACCCTTGTATGGAATCTCACTCGGATGGATTCGCGCCCAAAAAGAAGTAATGCTGAACGACCTTGTAGCTCTGAAGATGCGGGCTTACCATCCGCTGTATGTTCAGAACAACCAGCTGTCTTGCGAAAACTTCAAGTCCTGCATAGTGAAACAGAAGAGAACTGTCATGAACTATGTTCAGCAGGAACGCAATGGTAAGCTCATAGGAAAGGCTGGTGATTTTTCAGAGGGTTTAGGCCTAATTGTCTATAGCTCCTGCTACTTGTTAATGCAAAGAAGCAAACAATAGCAAGTCCAAATTTACATTTGCCTCATGCGAAATAGTCCATTTTACATGAAATCAGTTGCTAAATAAGAAATTGTGAGATACCATAAGTAAAACAACCTCTATTAGCAATACCATCTTTGTCTCATGTGAAATAGTCCATCAGCAGACCATTAAAAAATGAAGGAAAAGACTGAAAATTACTCTCTTTGAAATTTAACAGTTCAATGGCTCGCTAACAAAGTCCCAAATACAAGTGATCTTTTGCTAAAAGAGGCTGTTTTGCAAGCGATTTCAAGAAAATTCTCGTCTAAGTGTACGTTCAAAGAGCAAGTATATGAAGATTTACTCAACTTGTACGCATAAGCTTATAGTCATGAAAGAGAAAAACTCACCCCAAGTGAAACATCAGGTGGAGTATCGAAGTCAAGGATGTCAAGGACAGATAACCCATAACAACTCTCAAGGTTCTCATCTGTGCACAACAACTCGATGCTATCCAGATCAACAGCCTGAGATACACCAGCACCGTTTGGATTACCCTTAAAATCTTCTTCAGGTTGCAGAGTATATGCTTGCCCAGATGCTTCAGCAATGGGTTTGAGACCCTGATAGAATCAGATCAGCTCAGTTGTAAACACAGGCAGGATAAAATAACCAAAAGAGATATGACACTAATCAGATCCAAAGATACTACAAAATCCTTATGCATTCATATGAGTGCATATAGTTGACATTTCATATGATATCATCTGTTTCTCATATAAAACAATCTTACTTGTACATTTTCTTATGCTAACAGCTAACTATTCAAAAAACATATATCAAATTTACAAAAACCAATCCTCACAAATGATGTTTAGCATGCACTGAAAGAATACAATAAAGACAGGAAAAACAGCAAATAAAAGTACACTATGTGGTAGAGTAGTTGGTAAATGCTAACCTGATCAGGGGCATCGTCAAATATATCAGCACTCCCAAGTCTCGGGGGATTCGGTATTGGAGTCTTGGGTGCATTTGGATTCATTGCCATAAGAGGTTCTTCATAGATTATAACATTGTTGTCCTCAGTTTGCTTCTGCACGTGGACCATAACTTTGTTGTCCTTCTCCTTTTCCTTCTGCGGTTGGTAAGATACCTTCGAAACCACATATTCTCCTTCTCTCTCATCATCTTCAGCCCCTAAATGATACTGATGCATAACCCAGTTGGATTTCACTGCCTTTGTGCCTTTCTTTGAGCATTTGTAAAGGACCATGATCTTTTTATGCCCCTTCTGGACACCATTCATATCAACAATTAGTTTGGTCTTGCCGGTCTTGTGCCAGCGGACTCTCTCCTCAAATTGTTCGCTTTGGATCTTGCGACGCTTCCTTGGGCCAGATGCATATGCATTCGCAGTTTTATGGAAGAAATGGATGCAGCTTCCATCTTTCTTAGCACCTAGTTGATTTAGTACGGTACAATGAGCAAGTTGTTTGCATATAGACATATAGTACAAAGAAATGCTCTCACTCCATGAGTAAAACTCAACACCCCGGGATGTAGAAGTGTAGGACAGAGACTTTACCTGGTAGATTCTTTGGATGGGTGTAGCAAATCCCTCTATCCCCATTGAGAGTTGGGATAAACTCGTCAATAAACATGTGAGGCGCTGCATTCTTAACTCTACGTTTAGCAGCGAGATGATCCAGGAGCTCAACATCAGTTGGATCAAATTTGACACCCGCTGGCAGACCAGGCCATTCATAAGTTACCTTCAAAAAACACAACACAAAAGACCGAAATATTTCAGTAATGTTTTAAAATATTGGACTTTAACTGTCATTGATCATCACTTGCTATGCCTAATTGCCTATACAGCTATACTGTATTCAAGTAAAATGTAGATAACAACATTTTAACATATTCACAAACGATCACGCAGGCATAAGAGAAACCGAATCAACAATGCAAGACATCAATGTATGCACATGTACAACTAAAGGCTGATACCAGAGACTTACATCACTGTTGTCAATCCAGTAGTGGCACTTCGGGCATTCACGCTTCACCCCAAAATCTCTGATTTGCTTTGTCGAACATGATGTTGCCCCCAGCACCTTTCTTGCAATACCCCTTCCATCGGTTAGCCAACACCTGCAACATTGAAATTTGAAGATATCACATCGACTGATCAATAAGGGGGATACAAATCCGGAAAGGCACCTAACCAACTACATCAAAACACATTCAGAGGAAACCCACATTGTGGTGGCATAGCTATATGAGCATTGAAACACTTGATTGAGAATGCATATAAAGAAGAAATCAACTCGACTAATGTAATGTTTGATCCATTTTTAAAGAACATTTCAACTTAAAACGCTTTGTTTATTAAACATCAGCAGCTTGAATCCAATCAACTGTATTTACAAATTGGGAAAAATTGATGAACTCATCCAACTCCTAATCTGGAATTCGAAGCTCAAAATCAATCATTTCCAAAATGCAGCAGCCCTCAAAATGGTGACCATCAGAAACCCTAAAAGCCCCAAATCCTCAAACGCCATCGGCCGACCGATTCAGCCACGAACTCAATAAAACCCTAAAACCCCTTTCCCAATCGAAAATCAAGCACAGCCCAACTCGAGAACAAGCTCAAATCACAAAACCCACAAAGCATCCGAATCAATAGAGCTGGTATTGGTACTGAATCATAGAGTGGTTGTAAATTAGGGCTTACTTAGCCATCTCATCCAACACCTGAAGGCCTCCGTCGAAATTCAAGCAGGGAAGACGAAGGGGAAAAGTGAAGGTTCCTCTGAATCGTTTACAGTATTTATCTGAATCAAGAACAAGCACAGATTACGATTTAGGCTAAATACACATAGGTCTCTCGATTATCTGCCTCCCGGAAGAGCCAGTTAAGATGAGAGAGAGAGGGGGAGTGAGAGCGGGAAAACACTCTGATGCCAATGTGAATGGGACATTAAAATAGCCTCGATAATGGGTTCCGTACATTCCGAACCTGGAGGCTCGGGTGAAGACCTCAACAAAAGCATTTTCTAGATACACCGTTAATTTTTACTGGACACACCGCTAAACTTCGCAACCCCCTTGCGAACATCATCGGGCATCGGACCAAACACGCCCTAAAAGTTCATTGACAAAACGTCCTCAAGACGTTGCGGAGAGAGGTCCGCGTGAGAATGCGGAGTCCTAACCTATATGTTAAAAAAAAACCAATTTTTTTTTTAAAGAAACCAAAAAAAAAAAAGGTCCGCGCTAAGTTGCAGACCTTAAGTGCTTTGATTTTTTTTACATATAGGTTAGGACTCCGCAACCTAATGCGGACCTCTCTCCACAACGTCTTGCGGAGAGTAATAATTACCTATCTCCGCAACGTTTTGTCAATGGCCTTTTAGGGCGTATTTGGCCTGACTCCGACGCCACGATACGAGTACTTGTTAAAAGAAAATTTGTCTCTTTTATTTTTATAATTTAAAATATCTAGAAAATAATTATTTTTTGAATTTACATGGGTATTTGAAAATAATTATTATCTATAAAAAGAGTAATCATTACCTATTAAAAGAGTAATAATTACCTATAGTAATAATTATAGCTAAAATATCAAATTTAATAAAATAAGTTTAATGTCCTAAAACATCATTCATTTAGAAATGAAGAGAGTATTATAATAAAAAAAATATATAATTGTTTGTCACACATATCTTCAATAAGATATTAACAAAGTTGATAAAAATGACAATTTTTTTAAAGTGAATCAAATTAGTTTGAAATGAGATCATGAACTAATAATATGGAGAAATTAGAAGGTTAAGTGGTTAGCATTGCATAGAAATTAATTATATTATATTACCTACATTAAATAGTTATGTAAACAAATAATTAAATCAATTAAATATAACTAACCAAAAAATTACACAATTAAACATGATTTCGGAAATGTCATTATAACTTTAAACTCTTCTATTTTTATTATATATTGTTAACACTATTAAAACATCTCAATATAATTAAGTAAAGAATATGAAAATTTGTTGTTATTGCTTTCATTACAATAAGTACACATGCTTTGTTAATTTGTTTGGACTTCTTCAAAAGATGCAAGTCCCATGGGAAAAGAAAAAAGAATTTGTTTTGTTAAAAGTGAGTCTTTCAAAGTCTTGAGATGGGTACCCACCGAGGTTGACCAAGCCTAGCTCCGAACCTAAAAACCAAGCGAGTTTGCCAAATACAGAGGGATGCCTTGCTCCCCAAGCTTAGGCAGACAGACCAAAGGAAACTTTGGGGAATGTTTACTCTAATTTACTGTTTCTTCTCGGTGGGTGGGTCCACTCAGTGTTGCCCTTTTTTTAAAAAGAAAAAAAAATAGCGTTACTCCGTAAGATTTTATTTTATTTTTGCTTTTGTTAAGTGCTTACATGGATCTTGAATTCTTGATTGCTTATTAAAAATAGTTATTAATAATAATGTAGTTATTTTTATATTAAAATAAGATATTTGTTTAGAGGTAAGAGTATTTGATAAAGAATTATAATTAGAAAAATTGTGTTGATGATCACTTGATATTTTTATTTTAATTAGATAAGAATTCGAGTTCAGACATATCTAAAATTCGAGGGTTGGTCATGTCGGCACACTGGAGATCGAATCGTCTAGACCAAAACAAACAACAATACAATAAGGTACAAACTCAGGCAAACGCACTCTAGATGAACACTTGATACGTTAATGAAGTGTGTTGATGTTGTAATAATAATAATAATAATAATAATAATAATAATAAAAGTGTGTTGTGCATTATATATTTTCTAATGAGGAATCATAATAGTAAAGATGATGAATAAATTATAGGACTAAAAGAAAAATGATTTCCTAGAATTTTATCTTTCTCATTTTAAGAAATAGTGCGTTGTACATTATATTTCCTAATTGAATCATAATACTAATAATGATGAATAAATTATAGGACTAAAAGAAAAGCAATTTGCTAGAATTCTTGAAACCCCTATTAGGTTTCTCATTTTAAAATGAAACAAGGATAACTGCTCAAAAGATAAAAATAAAATAAAATTTCAAACAAATACTTCATCTATTAATAAAAATATTGAATTTTAATCCTTATTTTTTTTAAATATAATTTTTTCTAATTTTTTAGCAAACGATATTTTAAAAGAAAATTACATATATTGATACTGTACTTTAATGACAACTCTTTCAATTCATTGATTAACCATAAGGTTTGTAATTAAATTTATAAAAATATATATATTAATAGTCGAATTATGTAAATTCAAGGGAAAAAAATGATGAGTTCTGTATTTCACAGTTTACTAGGATGAAACAAAATCTGTATCAGGTAGGGGAACAGAAATGGGGCCCAGTTGACTTGTTTTCAAGAAATTACTTAACCTTTATGTGAATGCTGCTGTGTTGTTTGCCTTTCTTTCTCGTTAAGGGAACGGGGAAACTTCTATCGGAAAGGGCTGAATTTTGGGCTTATTTTACAAATCTATCTATCTATCTATTAATATTACTAATTCTGTTAACATTTTGCTGACGTGTCATACCACAATTAAAGTTGAATTTTTTATTCAAATGGTATTTTTCTTATTGGTCAATATTATTGCTGAAATTATTTACTTCCTATTTGACATATATTTGTTTCATATTTTTCATACGAAGATTATTTAAATTGATATACTAATTATATCAATTTTTTTATCTATTTTAAATATATTTATTTTCTTTTTTCAAAGAAAATATTATGTACATTGATACGTCGGACCACAATTTTGGATATTATCATTATGTGTGGTCTTTTATATCATTATTTCATTAATATCATGACTTTCTTTATACATTTCATTCACCAATAATATTATATATTTCTTTTTAAAATTTACATTTATTATACAATATAGACATCATAAATTTTTATTGATTTTTTTTAAAATATTTTTAGAGATAGAAGCAAAACATCAATAATTTTAAAAAGAAATTATTTTTGCACATGTTAACCTTTAAAAATTGAGAAAAATAATTATCCAAAATGAATATTTTAAATCCATACTTACTCTGCACATTCTACATGACATCTATATAAATTTGTAACAAAAGATTTTTTAGAGATAAACTACATTTATTTTAAACATCTTAAATGACTATTTGGAATACAAAGAATAACATTTTAAGATCTACAAACAAAAATTGAAGAATTTTGAGAAAAGAAAATGTGAAATTTGCATATATTATCATTTAAAAATAAACAAATAAACACTCTTTTATGATTAATTTTGGGTGTTTGGCTTCAAATATCAAAGAAAAAATTATTTATCCCCAAAATGAATATTTTACATCTATATTTATTTTATACACCCTAGATGTACCTTATTATAATTTCAATAATTTAAGACTTGCAATTTTTTTTTGTAAAGTTAGTAAAAATAATTAATTTGTGAATATTCGATTTCAAAAGTTAATTATAAAAATCAATTAGAGCCAAAAAAGTTTTTTTTTTACAATTTACTTATTTTAAAAGTTAGTTATGACTTACAACTACAAGCATTACTTATTTTACATCTTAGATGACACGCCTTAGATCACTTTTTTTTACCATCTTACCTTTATTTTCTCTATTTATTTCTCCCTCTTTCTAGCCATCTTTCTCATGAAAATAATGAATAAGTTATGTATATCTTTTTTTTTTTGGTGAACATAAGTTATGTATATCTGCATAACTTCAAAAGTATTCTTACAATCATGTGCTTATGATTTTTTTAATCATTATATGACAACTTATATTTTCCTTTTTAGTTTTATCCTAATGATAATAATTATATATGTATTTCAAATTATAATAGGTGGTGTGTTTGAGTTTTATTACTACTTTACCTTATTAAATCATTTAAAAAATTATATTGTATCGCTTTCCAACTAATTTATAAATTAAAAAAATACTTTATACATATTATTTTTGTTGTAAACAAGTATATATTAATATAGTATTATATATAGATATATAGAACGATATTCAATTTGAAATGAATTAAAATCTCGTGCCTTCAAGGCACGGGTATTACACTAGTACTGTACTAACAAAAATAAGCCCAAAATACACCATTTTGATAATGCTATTTTTTTTATTAGGAAATAATTCGAGGGTCGGACAGACCCGATACATCGAGAGGTCGACAAAGTCGGCAGACGGCGAACCGTCAAGACATACAACATAAGAAACAGGAAAAAAAAGGTGCAATACAACTGGTGGGAAGCACACAAATACAATCGAACAAGCGAACCTAAACCAAACAAGATGGGGACAATATAGACTAAGAGCCGACGCCAAGCACCACCAAACAGTGATACCGCTGGCCAGCGGTACATCAGGAGTCCCTGTGGGCGGTGAAGACGAGCCTCCAAGGAAATTTCCGTATCGCGGAGTCGCCTCGATACACACCGCATCGACCCCAACTAGACCCGACATCGGACACCGGAGCCCCAACTTAGAAAAGGAACGCCAAGGACAACCGAAAATGCAGTCAAGAGCCACCTAGTAAAACACACCCAGAAACCCTTTCGGGATTTAATGCTATTGTTTGCCTTTCTCATTTAATGGTGGTTTTATTTATTTATTTTTATTTAAAGAATGTAAGTTTTTACTTTTCACTTTTGAAGAGTTTAGTAAAATTGTTTTAGTTATTGTTGAGAATAACATTTACATTTGGCATTATATATTTTTCTTTTGACAAATTACATAAATAAATCTCATTTTGGATTTGGGTGTATAATGATAGAGTTTGGTGGAAAAAAACATACTTGACTCCTTATTCTTCAACTATACTGAGAGAGAGAGAGATTTTAACTATATATAGAGAGAGAGATTACGAAGATTAGTTATAAGAATTGCAAACCTAATTAAGGATAATAACAAATCCTATGAAATAAAATAATATGGAAGCATTATAATTTTCTCAAGTTATCCTAATAGCATGTGCATTTACCATGTTTACTCCTTTTTTTTATAGGGTAGAATTTCGATTGAAGAACCTAACCGATAGCATCTAAACTGAGGAGATTAAACATATGTTTATGATTTTCCAGGGCACATGAGTCAATTTTATTAGCCCACCTTATTTCACATATAAGAACTCGCTAACAAGATATGCAACCTTATTAGTCACCTTATTGTCTTCCCGGGGCACATGATTAAATTTTACATCTTGAAATACTTGCACAATCCATTTTATGTCTCTCATTAATGGTTTAATTTTCCAAGAACACACCTACCTTGAGAGTTTAGATTATTAATGGTTATTTGAGAGTCCCCTTCCACCACGAGTTTTTTAATCTGTATTTGCTTTGCATAAAGAAGCTCCGCCGGTAATGCGAGAGCTTCTGACATTAGTGGGACCGATTCCCTATTCTGTTGTATCCAATATTGGTCGGGTTTCCATTTTAATCCCTAATTGCATATGATACGGGGTTAGCCGTAGGTTGGCCCGATCTTCGACAATCAAACAATAGACTCAAGAACTCAACAAGAAACGACCAAGAAGAAGCAAGACTCAACTCGATCTCAACCAAAACAGAACAAAACGCAGCGAACTCGATAGGACTCGAAATTGACTAAAGGAAAGAACAACAAGACTCAATCAAATAAAAATCAGACTCGACAATAAGAATTGAAAGACCGATAGATTGGGTGATTCGAACTAAAATAGAACGAGATAAAGACCCCATGCCTTCTAAGAGGGTAGGAACCAAATATCAACGACTATAAAGCCCGCCTCTACAACCTTACATAACCAAGCGGACAACTTGGAGGCACAAGGATGAGACTTGTGATTACCAGGATCACCAAGCTCTCGCGAGGTTGATGAACACAAAGCAAACCAAGCAAGATCAATTACCAATTGTGCAATCGATGGGCAATGCTTCGAATCGATTGACTTTAGAACGCTCAATGTGTTTTCACAAGAGAAACTTCAATAATCTTCAACCGATTGTTCTATAAGGCAGATCCGATTATTTAACCTAGTCTAAGGCCAATTTCGGCTAAAAGAAATAAACAAAATAATTAACTTAAAGAAATATAAAAATAACCCTAAGAGTTTCCTAAAATAACTTAAGTATAAAGTTACTAAATTAGGAAATAGAACAAGGTTTAAGACTTAGTAAATTCGGCCCTAGCATGTGCCTAAGACGGTTCGACAATCTTGATCCCAATGCACATGTAGGTCTTCAATGAAGGCTCGAGGAGTTGAACCGTGCTCGAGAACAAGGCATGACTCACAAATAAGAATGAGTCGCGTTGAAGCTTCTTAGCTCGGGCTCGAGTCATAGGTCCGTCTCCTAAGATGATTGACGTGGCCGGAGGTGTAGACGATGATGTAGAAGATGGTCCCGCATCAACATAACTAGTGCTTGATTCACTATACAAGGAAGATGCTCAATCAAAATTTGGTTTCAAAAACTCGTGTTACCATTTTTACTCTGATTATAGAAGTGAAGTTGTTATGAAATTGCATTAATTGTACTTTGAACTTTATATCTGTTAGGGGGGATTCGCAAACCAATAATAATATCTAGACTAGAGATGTTGTATGAGTCGAGTAGATCAAGTTCGACACGAGTTCGATTTGAAAAAAGGTCAGTTTAACTTGTTCATTTACTAAACGAGTTAAATATAAACACATTTTAAAACTTGATTCAAATTGAGAGTTGATCAGCTCAATTCAAGTTCGAATATATTAAATTTTGTGGAATTTACAAATTTTCTCGTGAGTTACTATACCATATATAAGTACAATTGCTCTATGTTCGCAAAAAGTTTGGCTCGAGGTCGTTTATTTACTAAACAAGCAGAGTTTATACACATTTTTAAGATTGAGTCAAAAAAAAATCGAACTGTCGACAAAAGTTTGACTTTGTCGTATATTTACTAAACGAGCAGAGTTTGAACATATTTGTAAGCTTGAGTATAAAAAGACTCAACTTAAGCTTCCCTCATTTCTAAATCAACTCAATATTAGTGCCATTCGGTTTGAATATAAGCCCTAATCTAGACCGCTTTAGCCCGACTTTCAGACCTTTTTTTAAATTACGGAGTATCAAATGTAAACTGAGTATATAAATTATCTTCTCAAAACCCACTCATCAAATGTCGTTGTAGTATAGTGGTAAGTATTCCCGCCTGTCACGCGGGTGACCCGGGTTCGATCCCCGGCAACGGCGTTTTTTTCCTCTTTTTAATTCACAGTATCCTTTTTAGATCTGTTTTGGGCCTGGGCCCTGGGCTAATTGGGTTTGAATCTGAACTGAAGTTGGGCCATACATACTTCGTCGTATGTTAACTTATACAATATTAGCTTCTGTGAATTTGAGCGGGGGCTGTTGTCTGTTGAGACTTGAGATGGTTTCGCTACAAACACTCCATTTTCATTTTTGCTAGAAACAACAATCAAACTCTCTCTGTTGATATGGTTTTTGCTAGAAACACTCATGAATCTCATTTAGGATTTTATGAATTACGTATCGGAACACAAATAACTTATCGGAAATAACTGATCTTTAGAACTCATGCCACGGCTACGCTATTGTTAGCTGATCTTTAGAACTCATCCGCGTCCGCGGCTACCTTTTTCTTTTTTTTTTCTTTTTTGTTTTCAATTCGTGTTATAGAGATTTGACATGAGATTGTCTTTCCATATCATTTATCATTGGTGAATTTACGCCCTTTCTCATTTGCATTAGTTCTTCTTTTCACGTTGCTCCTACTCCGTCGCTTATTCATGTTATTAATTAATGAATATCATAGAATTTTAGGAATGAACTATGTTCATTTTTTTATGTATGCCCTAAATCCAAAATCCCAAGTATCTTGAAAAGATTCTACAGAGAATTACAAAAAAAAGTACAATGTCAATTAAATGATTTATAAAAATACACTTTGGAACATTACAATAAGGGAGGGGTACTTAAACTCTTAACCTATTAATACCTTTTAAAATAATTAACTCTTGAATCATTTAATTTGTGCAAAACCCAACATGAAATCGGAAAGAAAAAGGGAAAGGTTAAAAAGAAAGGGGACAAGCCAAGGCCGTGATAAGCTCTCTACAGTGTATTAGCTTACAGTTTCGGCTAAAGCAAAGTTCAGATTCCTTCAAAATAAAATAGGATAAGATAATAAAATGATTAACGTGTTTATTATTCTAATTTGATTTTCATACTAAAAAAGAGCCCTGTAAATAAGACGATTAAACAATCGGCCTACTAAAGCAACATGGTTGGTTTGATAAGTGAAAATCAGTACGAGGGATGACCTGATTATTCATTTTGTTTATTTGCACTTCCAATCAATATTTCAATTAATTTATACGGTGTTTTTTAAGTAAAATGATAAAACCCATAGATGAAAAATTCAAGCCTCACTATCTTTTACTACTTGAACAAAAATTTGTTCGATCCAATCGGGTGGCCCAGTGGTGTGGAAGGGTGGTAACTGTTAAGAATGTCTTGAGGTTTACCTTGCTCTCTACGGACCCTACCAGTGAGTTGAGTTGATTGGCACAAAGACGGTTTTAGTTGGTACATGACTCTTACTGTCTGGGTCACGTGTTCGTTATTATATATATACATACATTTAAACAAGAATTTTTAGAAATCTTTTTGCTCCTGATCCACAAAAACAACAACAAAAATATCCTGGTTCCGCCGCTATCATCGTCAAGTCTTATTAGTAACCAACGTACCCTAGCCCCTTTCCTATACAAGAATAAAACGAAAATGGGTTGATCAGCAAATCGGGAATCAGACTTGAAGGACAAAAGTGAACTGGCGATTTGGGGGATCAGAAATCAGGGGTAAATGAGCACTGAGCAGCTTTCTAATTTTAGATAACTTGTGGATGTTAAAAGCCGGAGGGTGGAAGATCTTTGCTTTCTCCGTAAGCTAAGCTTGTTTATACTTGGTCTCCTTACTCATGTGTACACACACTTTCGCCACACAAATCACATTTTAAAATAAAATAAATTTGTAATTTTGTGACCACCAACATGAAGGTAATCAGCCACCAGAACACTTCATTTCAAACCGAGTACGTATTTAGGCATGCAAAATGTTGAGAGGTTTGATACAAAAGAGTATCTCATTCACATCGATTATAAAAGACTATTGATGACAGACTGGCTAGTTGGATGCAAACAAATGACTTTTAATCTTATTTGTCGATCTTCTTAATTTCATGATCCAGATTTATCACCATGATACACAGATAGAAATGTGTACATATGATCCTATTATAAGTAAAAAATCAGAGGGTAGACTGTAGAGTTACCACTTACAAACATCATATATCATATTACTGCAATTATTGAAATAACATATTGCATGCACAATACCACATCAAATTCCACATCACCTAACTAAAATATTTCATGATTGATATTACCAACATGGATCTCTTCGGAGATATGAGACAAAAAAAAAATTTATTTTAAAAAATATATAAAAATAAAATAAAGAAAGAGACAAGGGCAATGGCCGTAACAGGTAACAGGAGATGATCGAGATCCCTAGATATTTATTCTGATTAGCTCATTAGCCCAACTAGTTAGATACTGTACTATCTCTTTCCCTAAAGAAAAGACCAATAAAGAAAAAGAGGATCAAGATCCCTTGTTTTTTGTTATCCATTAGGATGATTTCTTGGGAGACTGTCCCAACTTACCTCTAGGACCAGGTGTGTTCATGTACAATTCCTTTCTTCCTCCCAAGCTAACCCCACTGAAAACAAGTGCATAAGATTTCAGATTTTGATCCTTGCACCAATAAGATCACACCATGGCCAAAATTGAAGGACGGGTTGACTGAATCAACAATCAATCTTTCTTAATAATCAGTAATTCAGTACACAAGTGGTCAAGTGGTCATACATTTGTTGCTGATGTACATCAAGTAGGCTAAATACTGCATTCAGTGAATTGTGTGACATTTCCAGGAGTCCATTTGCAGGGCAGAGGTTTCATTGGTCCATGATTTTCAGTATGGCAGGACAAAAGCTTAGCAGTTAGCACTCATAACAATGAATGGTGTAACTGTGGATATGGTAGTTATAGTATTGAATAGAGTACCAATTAAGGGGGATAAGATATCATATGACAAGCAGCAGTGGATAGAATCTAACACCCAAAGATTTGACCACATGGGTATCATGTGGGTCAGATCGGATACGAGACTCCATCAAGGTTGGGACTTGGGAGTAGTACTAATACCCATGCCAACAAGAGTTACTCCAAGCTTAAGGGGGCGGGCCTAGGACAGAAACACACAAAAAGAGAAGGGAAATGGAAGCCTAGAGAAATATTAGAGAACAAAAATAAAGCTGAGGGAGTTAGTTTTGGTTCTGTAAAAGCAAAGCAAAGGATTCATTCTTTGGAATTTCCCACATCAAGACACCAAGTAAAAAGTCATCATCATCAGAGAATAGGGAGTTTGCTTCAATCCCAAACAATTGTGCATACCCAAAAAGGGGACCCTCCAGAGAGAGAGAGCAAGCATTTTACATGCTCAAGCAATGCACTATTTTAATCAATCCCTCAGGGCTCTCAGCTTAGCTTAAAAACATAGACATCACATAGAGGAAGCTGGTGGGAGGTTAGGAAAGAAGGCAAACCTTTGCTATGGAGGCCACGATGGAAGCTCTGATCAATGGCAGAAGAGAGCAGCAGATTGAAGCTGCTCTCGCGCTTAGCAACCTAACAAGCAAGCAGAAGCACAAGTTAGTCGAAAGAGGGATGATCTGCCCTTTGGTTTCCATGCTCAATTCGTGTGATTATGAAGCCATTGAGGCTGCGCTGCTCGCCCTCCTCAGCCTCGCTTATGGCAGCGAAAGGTAAGCCTGATCATACCTGCATTCCTATTTTTTCTGTTCTTCCTAATGCTACCAGTCTCAATGTATTTCAATGGTCTGACATTCGGATAATTTGTGCAGAAACAAGACCAAAATAGCGAAATCAGGAGCAATACCAGGTTTGCTAGCAGTCCTGACATGCCAAAGCACGACACTCGTTGAGCTAGCCTTAGCAACCTTGCTCATTCTCTCGTCCTGCGCGAGCAACAGGCAAGCGATAGCCTCATCGGGAGCAATCCCTTTGCTCGTCGAATTCCTATCTGGGGGCGATGAACAAAGCAGCAACATCATTATCAGTAGGATCAACATAAGCATGCAAGGAATTCTAGACACAGTAGCCACACTGCAAAACCTCTCAACCTGCAACCAAATCCTACCTTCCTTAGCCTCCTCCCAAGCAACAATCCACCTCCTCCGCATCATCCATGGTTGGGAGAAATCATCCGAGCTCGTGGAGAAGGCGACCGCCCTGCTTGAGAAGATCGTCTCCTCCTCTGAAGCTGCTCTCCGGATGACTGCGGCAACAGGAGGGGCTCTTCAGGCGCTGGTGGAGACGATCGAGGACGGGAATCCGCAGTGCAAGGAGCACGCCGTGGGGATCCTCCAGCTGATATGCCAAACCTGCAGAGAGGAATACAGAGGGATGATGCTTAGAGAAGGTGTTATGCCAGGGCTTCTGCAACTGAGCGTGGATGGGACACGGAGGTCCAGGAGTTTGGCCAGGAATCTTCTTCTGAATCTTAGGGATTCGTCGGGGAGCGGATCGAACAGGCAACAGTTGGAGAAGAACGAGATCCTGGAGCAGATGATGGCGAGGATTGATTCCGAGGAAGACGTTTACAACGGGACGACGCTGAGAATGGTAGAACAGATGATTGCGAACCTGAGCGCTTAGGATCCTGAATTGTTTTCCGCCTCTGATCGGAGGATTTGAACTGTTCTTGGCGTAAATATTGGATCAATTACTAAATTATTAGGGTTTTACATTGACTGAAATTGACATCTTCAAAACAAAAACAATCGATCAAGTACGATTTTCATTATTCATCACAAATTCATGGAAAATCAAAACCTAAACGAAAACAGAGCCCTAGAAATCGGAGCAACGGCCGCCTTTCTCCCAATCGCCATAGCGAGTCGGCTCGGGGCCTCGAGGACCGCCGATCTCGCCGGTCTCCTTGTTGAAATGCTCGCCACCTTCGTCATCGGAGGCGCCGTCGGTCTCTTGGCTGGGAGTGGTGTCTTTCTCTGGAGCTTCGCTGGGGCTGCTGGTGTCTGAACTGGATTGATGAAGGTGTTCCTGGTTCTTCTGGTGAAGAGGCGGTGATGAGCTCGCGAGTCGGATCACTGAGTTGGGAGCGGAGCGAGTTGACAAGCCGAGGTTGGGGCGCGAGTTGTTGATGAGGGAAGATAATCGACGGCCGAGGTTGCTCGCCATGGTTGAGGATGGGGGAGGGGAGAGGCGGAGCTCGGCGGCGGGACAGGTTGGGGACTGGTTCGGCTCTTGCTTTGTACAGTACTACGTATTATAAAGGGAAAAATTAAATGTAATTAATTACCGTCCCAAAATTGAACACATCATCATCTCTAAAATCGAGACATTTTATTCGGCCTAATTGCCATATAAGAGCCTACTTTGGCTATATTACATTATATAGCCAGTAGTTCATTTGATATATTTATAAAATAAAGTATTTATGTTAGGTTTACGTCAACAGGAAACTATAGGTCTAAATTATCAGTAGTTCATTTGATAAGTTGGAGCTATAATTTTCATGACATTTAACGTAAATTTTTATTTTTATTTTGTCGCTTTGTCTTTAATGTATCAACCAATCTGTGTGTTTTTTTTCCCTTGACGGATGAGAATTTAAAGTTCAAAATTAATGAGGTCATCGATAGAGAGAAATTAGCCCAGACGGATAAGACAATCAATCCACTAAACAGTTAACTTATTTAAAAATTTATGAGATGTTGATGTTGTAAAACCTCAGACATTCAAGCGAGTTTGAAATGATCATCTTAATCTCTCATAGACAACATCAAATGCCCCCTTGATCAAGTTAATGAGACATAAGTCTTCAATTTGCAAGTTTTTTTATATTTGACCTTTGGGACCTCTTTAATGCCTTTTTGAAGTCTGAAGGCTTCGGTTTTAACCAATGTGTGTAAAAAATAGTAGCACACGATTCTATAACCAAAAGTTTCTTCTCTGTTTGTTGGAAGTGATACATCAACCAATTACCAATATGCGTTTGATCATGGCTGATTTGGTTTCAAATTCAGCCAAGGAATGGTGCAATATGCTTTCGGGTTGAACGTTGAAGGTTTGAACTAAAACAAATGATGAACCTTACTTTAAGCCCGTGTTTTAAGTTTAGCTTAACTTCAGTTTTGGGCTTTTGGGTTTTAAGTGTCATTTATCAACTCTTTGTGTTTAATACAGATCAGTAATTTCGACGACGCACCACCGTTACCCAATGTCTTCTTAAGATTCATAGTATTTATTTTTCCCCTTAAAATCATCCAAGTCCTCAGGTTGAAATGCATTTTTAGGCTTGACACAAATCTCATCAACTACACATTGGGTGGATGCAATCTAACTAATCAAATCCCATACAATCAAACTCCATAAAGATCACATAAATCACAATTCAAAACCGATTCATCCGGGATTAACATCTATATTCTCCAGATACGAGATTTGATTTCTTAAAGCACAAATGGGAATTTACTCTCTTCAATTGCTCCCCACTTGATTTGGCTTTCATTGGTGAAGATGAAAAAGATACTTCATTTCCAGACGACCAAAGCTTAGACCAGATGAAACGCATCATATTCAAAAAATCTACTATGCATTCACTTAAAACTGCTATCAAATCTCAAAAGCATCACCCTGCAACATACTTCAGAATAAATTTCAAGCGCATTCAAAGTTCTATACCGGAGAAAGAGTAACGACTAAAGGAAAGTGTAATGCTTACTGAATCTAGCCCTTTTAAACCCTGCTAGCCAGACTGTGTACTGTAACGAGTGGCAACAGTTTCGGGATTATTAGAATTGACATACCTTTGATACCCAAAAAAAGGGAGTATGATAGTGTCCAGACCATGAAACTGCGAGTTTATTATGGAAGGGTCAGTTCACCCGGACCTTCGGTAGAAGCTGTAAGCCACAGCAACAGTTGCCACGGCTCCAACAATAGCAGCACCCATTAGAATTTCACTCTGTTCCCACTTTCCCACCCAGGCTGAAAGGCATTTCAAGTTCTTGTTTCCATTGCAGGCTTCCTTGGGCTTTGCCTCTCCAGCTTCACCGTTCACTGCTGAACGTGGCTCTTGACAGCATGACACTCCATTGACACCTTGGCAGCAGCCTGACACGTTCTCCTTGATCTCTTCGCTTTTGGGTTCCTGAGGTATCTCCTTTGCTTTCTTAAAGTCCTTCTTTTTGTGTTTTTCCTTCTCACCCTCTTCTTCAGCGCCCTCCTTGTACAAACCCATCTGGCCCCTGCCATTTTTCATAAGCTCTCAAATTATTAGCAATCATGTCAAGTCTCTATGGTAATACACTCAAACCTGATCAATAACCGAGCATTAAAGAAACAGAAAATCAAAGAAGGGAGATAATATACCTCCAAAGCTTTTCAATGATCTCTCCTCTACCAAGGTATTGATCAATCAAGGCGGGAATATCATCGGGAGTGACATACCCAAACCTGCAAAACCATGAATATAAGTCCCAAGTACAAACAGTGGTAGCTGACAGCGGAAATGCATGAACAAAGACACATAGAAGGCACACATCAGCAACTGAAGAAAGGAATGAGGCAATATTACCAGTCGCCAGTAACTTTCCCCTCAGAGCTTGTGCCAAAAATGATTACATTTCCTGCATACTTGTGTCCACCAATGTGTGAGCAAGCATAAACAGAAATCTGCTCAGTCAACTCTCTGGATTGAATCTCCGCCTTGAACTTCTCGATGAGGACGGGTCCACAAACACCGCATCTCTTATCCCTATTTGTATGGGCACAAACAAACACATATGCACCAGACAATGTCTCCGGAACACCAGCTTCCCATTGCTTCCCAGTCACCAGCACATCATCCACAAAACCTTCTACTTCTGACTCCTTCACGCCCCTTGAGTTATAAGAATTCAGGATTCAGGAAACATACAAACTTTTAGAATAAACAAACAAACAAGACTGGGGTATTTGAAATACAATCATTCAAGTTCGTCAATTCACCATTTATCACTCCATGTTAAAGACAATTTTATCACAAGATCAAGCTACAATGCTTTTTACATATACATGATCGGCAAATTCCAAAGCTCGTATTACCTGTACTTCACCATTTCTGGGAAAATCAGAACATCTCCATCTGAGCAAGTGATGCCATCGCATCCTCCACATATTGTTAGACGTGTCTGCCATTCAACAATCAAATAACCTTAAATCATACCATTCTTAACCAAAAATAGCAGAGCAGCAGAGAGAGAAGATATTTTCTATTTTGGAACCAGTTTACTCTATCAAAAGCAAGCTAGGAAAAGAACTACTTAGTGGCATTAAAGCATTGACTCAATAAAGCAAAATCCATGCTGCATAATAATATAATCCACCTATCCACAACACGCCATCCATGTTTTCTTGATCAATCAAGCTAAACACCATTTGATATGGACAATACACCAAGGGAATATAGACAAATCTCAATAACGGATTGAATAATACCTATATAAACCCTGTTTACACAGAGCACGCAATCCAGGTTTTCTTAATTAAATAAGCTAACAGCATTTGCTTATGCACAATACATCAAAGAAACACAAACAGTTCCCAGAAACAGATTAAATAATGCCTATATCCTCCGATTTCCTTTATACCTCATATTTCAACAAGAAACACATATTTCTCTATAATTATACTTTATACCTCATATTTCAACAAGCTGCAACAACAATAACGCGCAAAGACGCAAAGCTTTCAAAGATAATATATCGTTGAAGACGTACACATAAATTGGGTTATCCATCCGTAAACTAAAGATCTATCCATAATCCTCCAATATTTAGTAGAAGATACAAAAGGAACTAGTCGAATTCTATTTTTATCATTTCCTACGCACACAACGGAATCTAAAACCACACAAGTCTCAAATCGGCGCAAAAAAAAAAGGACGGAAAAAAAAGAGATTCAACCAGATCCGAGAAATAATAAAATTCCAGTAAGCCTCATGAGCAATCGACTAAGTAATAGTGCAAAAAAGGTAAATATCAAGGCGACCTAGGCAACCGACCTTGACTTTCATATCGTCCTTGCGAGCCTTGAGAGCGGAGGAGAACAGCTTGGGGAGCAGATCCGTCTCGGAGTCCTCAACCTTAGAAGGCCAATCCTCGTAGCTCTTGTAGCAGAGGAAGACGTGGCGATCGTAGGCGCCAGCAGTGTTCGCGAGAGAGCTCTTGTACATCTCAGGGCGCTCGAATCCGTACTTGACGGCGTCGTCAACGGCGGCGTCGGGGGAGGCCATCTTCGGCGGCGAGCGCAGAGATCGGAGAGGTAGGAGGTAGTGGAAGGTAGAGAGGAGCAAGGGCTTCGAGCGGCGGAGGAGAGAGAGAGCCACTGCCGCAGCGCCGCTTGGAGAGAGAGAGTAACTTGGAGGAGAATGAAATGAATGATAAATGAGGGATTGAAATACTAATGAAAAAATATCAGTTCAAATTTGTTGGAGATGCGGGCGCGTGGAAGACACGGTCTCGCTCTTTGAAAAGTAGCTGAGCAAGATATTTTAATGTTGTGTTCCGGTTTTACCCCTCTTTAAAATTTTCATTTACACATCTCGCCTAATCCGATCTTCTAGAAGTAAGCTTTTTTTTGGAGTTAGTTTTAACTCTAATACGGAGTATAATTTATTTAAGTCTCAATTATTAAATTCAGATCGCTTAGTCATATTCTATCCATCTTAAAATATTTTTCGTTTTAATTTAAATATAATTTAAAAAAAAAATTAATTCCATACCACCTCCGTTTTAAAATAGATGGTATTTTATTTTTAACATGTTTTAAAAAAAAATGAAAACTATACTATAAAATATTAACTTGTTTATTATTTTTTTACATAATTTCATACTTACTAATAAGTATAAAAAATTAATATTTTATACTTTTGTTTTTATCTCTTTAAAAAATGTGCTAAAAAGTCAATATCCATCTATTTTGTAATGGAGGGAGTACTTATTTAATAATTTAAGTAAGAAATTTTATTTGAAAAAATAATTAATATTTTATATAATTTTTAGATTTAAAAAAAATTGTGAAAAGGTTAAAGGGGCAAATATTTTCAAATGGAAAAAGTATTTTCTAAACTTTTTTTAAATCAATTTTATGATATCTCATTATTGTGTGGTTCATAATTTCATATTCAATAAAGTATAAGTTCATTGCGTCGTTCATAGATGATTTTACACTTTCGCCCACCCCTTGTGAAAAAGCAACACAACATAACATATGTAATGCATACAAAAAAATCCATCACGCACTAAATAGCAAATACGCCTTTGTTTGACTTAAGTAGATTACAAACCGGTTTAAATCTCAACTTCTTTTAAATGTCATTTTCAATTGAGTCTTTTTTTAAATTTTGAGAAACTCAATTGAGTCTTTTCCAATACAAATAAGTTCAAATACGTCAAGCGAAATGCACACACTTGATACTGATATTAAATTTTAATATATTTGAAATGGATTACCATTAAAATAACTAAATAATTAGTATAATTTTGCTTCATACTTGTCAAAAATACCATTCAGAGAAAATTATAGATTTTTTTTTAGCAAAAAGTTTCAATGAATTCGACTGTAGAAAGTTTTACATATATTGCTCAATAATTGAATATACAATTTTTTTTTTTTATAAGAAACGATATCTTTATCAACTGAATCAACATGTATTAGTAAACCTTTATAAACTATCAATTCCATTTCAAGCCCTTTTTAATTTGACATTGAAACCTTCAAATTCATAAACTTAACTAGATTTGACGCATTTGATTTTGAATATATCAATTCATGAATCTGCCTTTACTTTTTTTTTTTGTTAGGTGATCCAACTGAGGCATCTCCTAGCAGCTAGCAATGACTTGCCAATGCTACAGCTTAGCTTGAAGACAATGTCATCATGATTCATTCATGTCTACATTGCCCAGGTTCAATTTCACATATGAAGATGCGCGATTGTAGCTTCGAATAGGTGCACAGAGCACGATTCATGGATCAAGACGCGTGCTTTAAGAGAACCCGAAACCATCATCTTCCAATGCAGTCCAATGCCTCTTAAAGGCAAGGGTACAAGAGGATCACAAGAACAACATATGAATCGGAAATTATCCATTTATCCGTCTTGTATGCTCACACCAAGTAGATATACAGGCTTGATATCATCCAGATATGTACTCAAATCACACCAACAAATGCACTGGTTTAGAAGAAATCGATCTCGTAATAGGTACCCGAAGGCTTTATCTCAGGGCCCAGGGTGTTCTGGCTAGCAGTAGGCGGCGCCTTAGCCAAGTTTGCGGTCCTGGTGAAGTCAGCAACGAAGGGAGGTGGCACCTGAGGTGGGGTGGCGCAGCGAATGAGGGCCCAGTTGACGCTCTGGAAGAACGGGTGCTGCTTGATCTCAGTGGCACCACGCCTGTAAGCAAGGCGGCGGTGGGGCTCCTTGACAAGCAGGCCTCTGATCAAGTCCCTTGCAGCGAAGCTCACCACTGGTGAGTCAGGGAACCGAAGTGGCTGGCCTACTACGTTGAAGAGAGTGGCTCGGTTGTCTGGCCCACAGAACGGTGTCTTCCCAAACAAGAGCTCGTATAGGAAGATCCCGAGAGTCCACCAATCGACAGCACTGCCATGGCCCTCACCCTTGATGATCTCTGGCGCGAGGTACTCGTGGGTACCAACGAAGGACATTGATCGGGCACTGGTAGGCTCAGCAATGAGCTCCGGGAGGGGAGTGACTTGGTGATGTGTGGAAGTGTCTGGCCTTGGCTTGGAAGCTCGGGATTTCTTGTCCTTCCTGGGTTTGCTCGATGTTAGGAACTGGGGAGAGAAGCACAAAGGCATGGAGCAATCCGGAGTGATCATACAAGCTGGCTCTACACAGTATCCTGAGCTCCTGGACTCCAAGGTCAAGGTGGATGATCTTACGACAGTTGGGCTGACGGCACATCTCAGGGAGAGGTCGAAATCAGAGAGCATTATATGCCCGTCTTCTCTTACTAGAACATTCTCCGGCTTTAAGTCTCTGTAGACGATCCCAAGCATGTGCAAGTACTCCAAAGCAAGGAGAACCTCTGCCACGTAGAACCTGCGAACATTGCAGCCAATGAGAAGCATTAAGCGAATTGTCAAACTATAATCAGAACTTCATCATAGAGCAAGTGTACAGAATTGGTCTCTTTCAAGAATCTGATACTACTGTGCTTGTCGGAATTCAAGCAGCCAGACTGGTTTCAATGAATCCGGGAATCAAAGATCATGCCAGTTTTTCGCTTTCACTAATCCTGTGCTTCAAGTGAAGGCAGCAGAGATTGAAAATGGAGTATTAACAAAGAATCAAAGCCTCAAATCTGCCAATTTGAATAATCCATCCATCACAGTTGATCAACAATGTGCCTACATACTCAAAGCATCAATGCATATACTGTGTGTCGGGTCACCTAACGAAGCAACTTATACTTGTCAAAGATTGTGAACCAAATAAGCACCATGAACAATCAACCTTCAATATACAAGCACTAAAATGTGAAACAAATAAGCAACACAAGGACAATCCAAGGATAAATATTTTCTGAAAATTCAACAAATATATTCAGACACACACAATAAACAAAATTATTTTGTTTTGTAATTTTCTGTTTCATTATAAACAACAAAGAAATGAAAGAATTACTGAGCATGTCATACCTAGTGGCCTGCTCAGAGAAGCACCTTCCTGGTTGCCTTTGAATCAGCACATGAAGATCTCCACCAGGGCAGAACTCCATCACCAAAAAAGCGGATGTGTCCGTTTCAAAGTGACTGTACAGTGTGGGAAGGAACGGATGATCAAGACGGCGAAGAATCTCCCTTTCCATTTGAGCCCTCAAAAGCTTCTTCTTGCTCTCTAACCGTGCTTTGTTCATGACTTTGATCGCAAAGTAAGTTCTTGTCCCAGTCAGTTCAGCTAGATATACGGTGCCTATATCACCACTCCCTATTTGCATTAACATTCTGAAGTGTTTCAACTCCAACGTCCCATAGCGAGACCGAACAGCCTGTATTGCCTCCCATCTTACATCATTAGCCTGGTGAGGCTTATAAAGAACACTGCTAAACCCACTTATGCTGCTGTCATCGCTTAGGTCACTGCCAGTACTGCCTCTGTAGAGACTCATCTTTCTGCCCTCAGAGAAATCTTCACCACTCTCACGGGACTTGTCAATACTGCTAGCACAGTCACTAAGTTCTGTGAAGCTTTGCTTGGCTTCTTTATACTGTGTGGTTGAGAAGATGCTGTTGGCAGGACTTGGGAAGAAAGTTATATCAGATTTAGGGATTACCAACCCAGCCGGTAGTAGACCAACAACTCCTTTACACTGTTCTAAACGAGGATCTCCAGACTTCAACAAGCCACTTGAATCACAAATTTTAGAGTTGTCATCAACAGGATGTTTGATGATTGATTCCAAATCACCTTTTGGACTATGCTTCTTGGTAGAGGTTTCCATTACTGGACCTGTGCTGGCCTTCTCCGATTTCCCCTTACACACGGATGCATTAGACGCGCGTGATGACTTGTCGGTTCCATGATGCTTTGGTGAATGAGATGCATTCTGTGACTTCAACAACGAACTAATACCAGCACTGAGCGACTCAAGTGTTCGATTTGCTGTAAACATTCTGTAGGAAAAATGGAAAGGCCAGATCAGATAAATGTATGACACTATGACTGATCTTGAAAGACAATCAATCAGCCAAGAAGGACACATACTTGTGAAACCCTCTTCACTAATTACAAATTTAGCACTAAAAATTCCAAATTAAATGAAGATTTCATTGAACCATTGTTGGAATTATACCTTCCAACGCATTGTTTAATCACCAAACAGCCAATTAACCCACCACAGGAACTACATTAAATCCTTCCTCAATCAGGATTAATGATAAAATTTACCCAAGATCCCCTCTTCCATTAATCACCAATTTAGCACTAAAATTGCAAATCAATGAAGACTCCATTGACTAATTGTTGCAATCATACCATCAAAGCACTGGCAATCACAAAACCCACCACAGGAACTACTTGAAAAACCCCTTCCCATATCAGGAAAAATCATAATAGATGCCCAAGAAACTGCAAGTGTCGGAATCATAAAACTGAAACTGCAAAGTAAATGAAGATTTCAATGACACATTGTTGGAAACTTGGAATTATACCTTAAAAACCACCGTCAATCACAAAAACCCGCCACAGGAACTACTTGAAACCCTTACTAGGAAGAGAGATAACAGTCGCCCAAGAACCAGTTGCAAGCACCTTCAAATCACATCAACCTGAAAGCAAATTAGGCAAAAAAAAACACATCATTCAAACTGCATTACAGCAATCAGTAGCGCCCAAGAAAGAGATCAAACGCTACAATCCAAACAAAACAAGCAAAAGCCACAAAGATTCACATCAAATTCAGCCAAAAGAACCGTAGAAAAACCATGAATTACACAATTACAAGGCGAGAGACATATCAGAAGCGCTATCAGTTGTCCATTAAAGCACACAATTAAAGAAACCCGGAAAGGGAAAACGGACCCATTTCAAGAAAGCACACATCATAGCCCGGAAAAAGGAAAGAGAGAGAGAGAGTGAGGGGACCTGATCAGGCGATGGAACTAATCATGGCAGTGGATTTGGGGGTTTTATCTTTAGCGGAAGTGAGATAGCGACAGATGGAAGAAGAGAGAATGAAAGAAAGCGAAATTGCTTTGCGAGGGTTCTTCAGTTAAAATTGGCGCTTCATTCTCTGTGAATGTGATCAAGGTGACTGTAATGTGAGCTGAATTTGGCAGTGGAGATGAGGACGGGAGAGGAGGAATTTGGGATGCGTGAGGAGGTGTTCTTGTGATTTGTGAATTGTTAACGAAATCTGCTTTTGATGCTTCGCTAGCAAAAAGGAGAGAGGTAAAAATAACAGACACACAGAAACGCATAAAGTATAGGAATTGTTTTTATATATACATATAATATAAATATAATGAATAAAAATATATTTTAAAGCACAAAATATTTTTTAAAAACGCCTAAAATATGGGAGTGTTTGACTGTTTGAGCTCCCTCTGTCACAATTTTTTTATAAGTTCCCAAAAATCGCCTTTACAATTTTTTTAAAATAATACTCAGGAAAAAATAACAAAACACAAAATCTGAACAATAGAGAACGCCAAAAATAAAGAAAGATAGTAAGTTATAACTTTTAAATGATTAAAATTCTATGGTTTTACCTTGAATTGGTAAATAAAGAGCGGTCATTCTGGGGTTCGAACCGGGGACCTATGACTATTATCCACAAGTCCTTTCCGATGAGCCATTCCGAAATGGTATTCTATGGTTTTACCAAAGATACTTAAAAGACCCTTATTTGCCCACTTTGCATAAAAATATTTCTTATTTTGAAATGACACAAAATTATCCATTGCTTGTCTAACTTTGCATTATCTTTTATTCTATTTTAAAATTATAAAAAAATTCTCTAGTTATTTGACTAATTTTGTACAATATCCTTCATTTCACAAATATCCACTGATATCAATCGGTGGTGAATCTAAGGTTAGCTCGAAAGAAAAAACCAAATTTTTTTTTTTAATTTTTAGGGTTCGTTTGGTTCAATGTGGGAATTGAAATTCCCGGGAAGTTACTTCATGGGAATTGAATTCCCGGGAAATCCAATTGACGGGAATTCTAAAAATATGTTTGGTTGATTTTTTATTCTAGGAGATTAAATGCAGGAAATGGAAATTTTCAAATTAAAAATGGGGAAGTTGAACTTACCTAGGGGAGACTAGGTAAGTGAACTTCCTCCATTTTGGGGGAATTTAACTTCCCGGGAAATTGAATTCCTGTGTTTTTTAATTTCAAAAACACCAACCAAACACAGGAATTTCTCCTACTTCCTGGGTTTTTAGGTTGCCAACCAAACGAACTCTAATTTTAGGGATAAAAGGGTGACAATTGGGCTATTTTTTTGCTATTTCTTTTTAAATTTCCTACTAAAAATGACTATTTGAATCAGAAATTTAAAGTTTTTCTTCATATATTTAAACAAAAAAAAAAATTTATATATACATGGAAAAAAATATATTTACCCCCTAACCTTTTTTTTTTTTGAATCCGTCACTGATATCAAAGAACATGTTTTGAGAAATTATTTCCCCTTTTTATTTGGAAAGTGTGATGTATTTTATATTTTTTATTCATGGAAGATTTTATGCAAAATACCCAATTTTAAGGTGATTTTTATAAAATTTATCCTTTTTGAACCTCTGATTTTATGTTCTTATGAAAAATATTTAAATGGTTTTATAAATACATTTTAACCAATAAAAAAAAAATAAGGTGGTTTTTTATATAATTTATTTCTTATATATTTTCTCTTCAACTAATCGAACCTTCTTTTTTTTTTTTTTTTTTTTTGTGAATGAAAGTTTAGATGTGCTAAACTTTAGTAATTCCTTCAAGACTAACAGTCGTTTATAGAGATTTTTATAGATCATCCACCAACATTACTCTATTTATCGATGACGAATAAACTAAATGTTATTTTAGCCATTTATTCGGGCTGAATCCTGTCCATACTCATTGGGGGAAATGCAAACAATTTTAAAATTATACTTATCAATTATAATAAACATTAGGCACCATATCGCATAGTAGTTTGAGAAGTAATTAAAACATGAATGAATGGATAAACCGTCACAACATAAAGAGATAACAAACCAAAAAAATACAAAGAAAAAACTACACATGAAAAACATGAATTCCAATGACATCCTCCAACGTACATGCCAAGCAACATCTTCCAATTTTAGTGTGTGCAATCTTTCTATAGTATAGACGTATAGTACTCCATAACTCTTAATTACAACTTGTTAGTAATTAAATGGTTTGATAACACTTTTATTAGTTCTTGGTCTCGAAGCTACACTTTAGGCATAGGGTTTTAACCTGAGTCAAATACATACATCAAAGATTTTCATCCATAAAAATAAAATTATATGATAACCTGTCAAAGTCTGTATAATATAAGTCGATCGAAAACGCTTGTTGGATCGATGCGATGTAGAACGAACGAGGTGCGGGGCCAGATCAAGACTTTCCAATGTTTAGGCTCCAAGAAACAAAGACCCAAAGTGCCCTACCATATACACAATAATGTGAGTGTGTAGTACTTACCAAGGCCTAACCACATGTATTGTTAATTTGTAACACATTTTGTCTTGGTAGTAATCAAGGTAGCAGGCCAAAGCAAGGTGTTAAAGGCATTATAGAGTTTGTTGTGTGTAAATTTTATTAATTCCATTTTTGTAACTATGCCCCAATCATCTATATTTATCAATTCAGGTTTATTCATTGGAATTTAGAAAATCTTAACTTATTTACTGGGTATAGGTTAAACAAACCGCTATTTTACATACCCACTTTTTTTTTTGTTTTCAAAATGGGATAGCCAAAAGTCATCAAATCAATCGTATGTATTTGCAAGTACCAAAAATATGGATGTGGTGGTTTGAGTTCAATAAAATTCCAGAGGGAGAAGTTTCTCTGTTACATCAGCTCTATTAATTGGGTTACCAAACACATTGCAAGATTACGAACAATGTAATTTAACATATATTTAATACACTTAATCTATAAGCTTCAGCTACCCATCAGTTATGTGTTACCAAACTAATGCTTGGGTATTTTTGTAAGAAGTACCAAAAATATGGATGTGGTGGCTTGAGTTCAATGAATTCCAGAGGGAGAAGTTTCCCTAATATGTTAAAATCATTGCACATGGGAGGATATGGACACTACATATATATATATGTATCTTACCAACTGTACACAACTAAAACCATCACAGCTCAAGATCGAGTAGGTTGGAATGGAAACGATGGCAAGACATATTTCTTTGCGTTCCAAATTTTCTATCCTCAATGGTAATTGGTATACCATCCTCCTTTCATCTAATTAAGGCTCCCAATTAAAATAAATTAAAATTAGAATTTTAAAAAAATGATTAAAAGAGTTAAAAAAAAAGGAAGATTAAATCCATATAGTTAATTATTAATTAATCCTTATCGATCTCATATTCATCTTCCTCAGGGAGAGAGAGAGTAACGCTAAGGAGAAAAGGCTGAAAGATCGATCTCGAACCTTGCGATGTCGTGTATGGGTTATATGAATGTATTACTCCCTACCTTTACTATTATATGTATTCAATTCTATAATTAATCAAAGGTCAATTATTCTTTTCTCCCTATCTTTACTATTATCTCCTTCTCTATCCCTAATCGATCTCTTTTCCTTTCCCGCTCTTTCTATGAACTCATCTAAACCCTAACTTCTTCAATTCTTATACCTTGATCTTCTTCCTTTAATCTCTCATTTCTCAATCCCTTTTTCTTTTCAATCTCCTTTTCTTTTCTATCTCCTAATCCCTACCAGAGACATAACAAATGGAGTTTGACACGGTCTGCGACCTCGTGTACGGACGCATGTTGGCGGATGCTCGATATAATGACAGGAGATGTTTCATTGGCATTGTGTTGGGAGTTAAGGTGATGACCCTTCGGATGTTTAGGCAGGTCGAACCGATTAGGTTCGGGGAGGTTGTCGCTAGTCGAGAACTTGACAGTGATGAAGGGTATGTTGATCATCTCGCTACACAACTGGTTAGAGACAGAAGCTGCTCTCTTGATGAGCCTAAAGCAGGGCAAAATCAGTAGTGTCAGTCGCTTAAGGCTGACCCCTCGTGTGGTGCTGGCCTGTGATACACTACCAAATTTGATTCACAAACCTTTGTGTTGATAAATCCAATTGCAATTTAATTAAAACCACAAAAAATGGCTGAATCTGAGAGCTTCTAGTAGGGCTACATGGCGATAGTGGACCAGATCCCTTTCATCAGTGTTTAATATATGTTTGAAGATGGTTGAAGAAATTAGGTGTTTTTTAAGTCATAGGTCAATACGTAAATATTTTCTTAAAAAATGAAAATAACTCAATTGTAATTTTGCATAAATTATCTAGTTTTTTTTTTAATAGGTAAATATATAGCTGTGGTGGTGAAATCAAAAGTGTACAAAAGTGCATGACCATACAAAGGGTCATGCATAAGAGGGATAAAACTATACCCAAAAGTCCCCTCTATACCTCAAACATCTAACCTCAAACCTGCCTTCTACTCCTAGTATCCACAAGTAATCACAAAAACCTCAGAAACAGCATAACCGATCCGGGCTAACCATTAGTGGTACTCCACTTAATTGATATCCGGGATCGACAGCTAGCAATGATATGATGAGCACATCTAATAACATCAAATGGTTCTTGGCTAAAAACAAGCTTGTTCCGCGCTAGCCAAGTATAATAAATAAGAGCTTCAAAACAAAGAATTTTCATGTGGTAGACCTTCTTCTTACTGGCTTGCATCGGTGTGGCCGCAAACCATCTAAGCCATTCCTCAATGGTGTCGAATCGACACGAGATACCAGCCCAGGCAAACACAAGCTGCTGAACTTCACTGATTTTCGAACAGCTAAACCACAAATGGGCGGACGTCTCTTCGCCATTGTTACATAAAGGACAAGCTGCAGCTGTATCCCCCAACCAATGTTTAGTGATATGTTCTGTTTGTAGCCTATTCTTCAAAGCGAGCCAAGTGATAAAGCTCCACTTTTTACAAATAGGTTTCTTCTAAATAAGGCCACCCCAGTCCACTTCTTGGCCTCTCTGTCGCAGCAGGTCATACAGCTTAGCGCATGAAATACCGCCAGCCTCATTAAGCACTCCATCGATTGAGGGCAAGTGGGAGGAGGCGGGAGGATCCAAGGCCGAACGGAGTTCCTCCTTAATGCGGATCACTCCTTTCCAAAGCCACGTATCGTCTACACGAGGGCTGATCTCCCACACTTGGCCATTGCGTAGATGATTCTCGGCGCACCAACACTGCCAAATTCCAGGTTTATGGAGTATAAGGTCGCCCAGCAACTTAGCAAAGATGCTCTTGTACCATGTGTGAAGACAAAAATCATATTGTCAATAAACTTTATATTTAAGGTTAACATACATGAAGTCTTTACCTAATCTGATAGCGATGTAGTGTAATTTTGTAACACACCCCATGTGGAAATTAAATCTGATGGCACAATTTTTTTTTGAGAATTTCGACAGTTTCCAACATAAATTAGGGATCTTTTTTATTTTTTGGAAGCGGGTAAAAATTAGGAAAAACGTCGGCGACCCGACTTCTTTTCTAGCGCATTCGAACGGACGAGAACACAGAGTTTTAGATCATCGGTGAAGCTATCATCAGCAGGGACAGTGTAGGCCAGACGTGCAATCCTGACTGCCACAACATTTGAAACCAATGCACCGACTTTAAAAGTAGAGAAATAGATTGAAACAATAATCCAATGAAAAATAGCGAGAGTGTTCAACAAGTCCTAGTTCAATGTAGGGTTGTGCATGATTCGGTTCAAACCGAATTTTTGGGCCGAATCAACACAAACCGAACCGAACCCAACCTAACCGAAGTTTTTCAATTCGGCTTTCGGTTCAAGAATTTTCAATTTTTGGTTCGGTTTGTGTTAACCGAATTTTTTTATACACTATGTATATATATATATATATATTTATATTACTATGTATATATATACATATACAGTGTATACACTTACTATATATATATATATATGTAGTGTATATACATACTTACTATGTATTACATCATCAGTGTGTATATATACACGTACACACACTGTATTTTCACATACACTGTAATATTTGCATGTTATATATATATATATATATATGTAGTATATATAGTATATTATTTGTATACTTTAAATTGGAATATGTGTATATATATATACATAAATACAAATATAATTTTTTTTTTGTATACTTTTAAAAAAATTAATGGAAATTCGGTTCATTTGTGTTAAAACCGAACCGAACACAAACCGAACCGGTAAATAACCGAACCGAATCTAATGCTTTCGGTTTGAAATTTTGAGATTTTCGGTTTCGGTTCGGTTTGGTTCGGCCCGGTTCGGTTAGGTTTTAGACTGATGCACAACCCTAGTTCAATGTCTACGGTGAGAAAAATGAGGTTTTTTTTTGTTAAGTGAGAAAATAATAATTTGTTATACAAAATAAGAATTTACTCGTTTAATCTACCTATAAAGGCTAAAATTTCATCAAAATTTTTACCTAAAATTTAATTTTAAGCTGGCGCGCCAATAGGCCCTAGTCCAACACTAGACTTGAGCATGGACCGAGCTGGGCGGGCTTGGGTCAGGCCTGTATAAAAATCTTGGCCCATTATAGCGTTGGGCTTGGCCCAAGCTTGGTTTTTTGGCCAACTTCATTGTCCAGGCCCATCCACATGGGCGGGCCGAGTAGCCCACCAGACCATCCATTAAAAGTTTGTAAAAAAATTTTATTTTTACATTTGATCCCAAACTTTTTAATATGTGTCATGTATCCCAAAAGATTGAAATTTCATACAAACCAAAGGTACACAAGTTACACAACTTTGAAATCACACCATATAATCTTTAGTGTAAGTTTGTTTCAATGAAAAAATCTTGGAAATAATTTATTTAATAGTATTGTATTCCTTAATTTATACAATACAATATGTGATTTGAATACTATTAGTCATTTATTATTAATAAAGCACTAATATATGTACAAGTATAAATTATATAATCAATATAGTTAGTATTTAATAAAGGGCCAGGCTTGGGCTTGATCATTGGCCCAAGCCTGGCCCTTTGGACCTACTGGCCCGCTTGGGCCAATCGCCTTACCCAAGCCACCAAATTTAGTCGGGTGGGTTGACCTATATTTGCTCAGGTCTCCGTTTTACATAAATTTTGACTCTTTTTTTTTTTTACAGTAAGCAAGAATTAGGTGAACCTTACTAAAATAAGGTGTCACCATGATCATCTGAATGGATGATGTTACAGAGATCCCTAATATTAGGGAGATTACAGAGAGTACAATTGTCCCTAGACTTAGCTATGAAATCTGCTGCTTTGTTGGCTTCTCTGTAGCAGTGTCTGAATTCGATGCTGTCAAAGCTTGCACTAAGATTCTTGATGAGCTCCACTTCCCTTAAAATTTCCCATCTGACATGATTCTTATCAGTAATGGTCTTGATAACTTCCAAGCAATCTCCTTCGACTATGACTCTTCTTATACCTCTGGATATGGCTAAATTTACCTGTACAAAAGGCCGCAGCTTCTGTTTGGATAGCATATGTGGCTGCCGTTTCCGACTGAAGAATATCAACCACTAAACCGCGATGGTCCCTAATAATGACCCCCACCTGGCAATCGCCCGTGGGTTTTAGAGAGCCATCTACGTTTACTTTGTAGATAGCCCTAGGTGGTTTAATCCATCTAGAGTTGCGTTTCCTTTTAACACTATGTGTTGATTTGGGAGAGGATAAATTGTTTGCAGTTTGCCAGTCAGCGATTGCTGATAAGCACCGAGTTGCTTTGTTGTGGGAAGTCCCTTGTTGTTTATTCCTAAAAATCATATCATTTCTGGATTCCCAGATTTTTTTGCCAAATAAAGCTAAGTTCTTCAAAATCCTTCTTGTTGTGATTTGTGGTAAGGAGGTCCTTGATGTTATTACAATGGTTGGGTATGAGTGGTCTGTTTTTGCCTACCAAATTCTCATAGGAAGCAATGGTAGCCCTTGTAAAAGGACATATGATAAAAAGGTGGTCGGTATCTTCGTTGTTGTTATTACATAAGCAACAGTTAGAGGGTACTCTATTGAAGTACCTATTTAATCTATCCTTAGTAGCAAGGCTGTCAGAAGTTATCTTCCAAAGAAGGTTTTTAATTTTCGGGGGGAGGTGTAGTTTCCAAATCCACTTATAATCGTCAATGTAGTTGTTGGTACTAGATATCATTTGTCTAGCCGATCTAGTTGTAAATTGCCCATCAGGATTATATTTCCAGACTAGTTTATCTGGAGTATTCCACATTGGAACTTTGATTTTAATGATCTTTAGTGCAATGTTGTTGGGGAAGATCTCATTAAGGAGAGAGATATTCCACTGTTTATTAGTGTTGAGAAGTTGGCTTACTTTAAGATCAGGATCGAGGGTGTCTTGGTAGTCTAATAACTTATGGTCTGGTAACCAATGGTCTTTCCACACGTTTATGGACTCACCATTTCCTATGATCCATAGTAATCCTTGAGAGAATTTTTCTCGTAGGTGAAGGAGTCTGCTGAATTGCCATGAGGTATTCTGTGATGATTTTTCCATTAATCCTTCATGTTGGAGATATTTTTCCTTTATTATTCTTACCCAAATGTTATCAGGCTCATGATAGATTTTCCATAAGAGTTTCATTTGGAGACTTATGTTCAGTTCTTCAGCGAGTTTTAGACCAAGTCCACCTTGCTCTTTTGGTTTACAGATCTTTTCCCAACTAATCAAGGGGGTGTACCTCTCATAGTGCAGCTTATTCCAAAAGAAATTCTTATGTATTTGATCAATTTGGTGTAGAACTCCTTTTGGTAGAAGAAAGTTTTGCATCAAGTAATTAGTTTTGGAGCTTAAGTTAGCTTGGATAAGGGTTGCACGACCTGCCTGTGTTAGAGTGGAGGCTTTCCATTTGGATAATTGTTTTTTCAGGCTTTGAACAGCCTCATTAAAGATCTCATTTTTAACTCTTCCCCTGACTAGAGGTATACCAAGATATTTCTCGAGAGTTTTGGCTATAGGAATTTTCATATCTCGAGCTAGGGAGATAGCCAGATTTGGACTAATATTTTCAGATACTTACAGAGAACTTTTGTTATAGTTTATGGTTAGGCCTGAGAGGTTAGAGAAGTTGTTTAAAATATTTCTGATGGTGTGTAGGCTTTTATGGGAGGCTCTGGAGAAGATAATTGTATCGTTAGCAAACGTAAGAAAGGGTATGGTGGTGCCATTTTTTGTTAATTTGATTCCAATGAGTGCATCATCGTAGTTTGCTTCCTCAATAAGTTCTCTGGCTAGATTTTCCATGACCAGGATAAATATGTAGGGTGCAAGGGGGTCCCCTTGTCTTATTCCCCTACCTGGTTTGAATGGGGTACCAGGGCAATTGTTCACCAATACTGAGAAGGTGGTTGTAGTAATACAGTTCATGACCCAAGTGATCCATTGAGGGGCGAACCCAAATTTGGTGAGAGTTGCTCGTATGTAATCCCAATTGATTCTATCATAGACCTTTTCCATGTCTAGTTTGATGGCCATCCAGCCTTGTTTCCCTTTTTGTCTATGGAAGCTATGGAATATTTCATGAGCTATGAGGGTGTTATCTTGGATTGATCTTCCTTCAATAAAAGCACCTTGGAAGGGGTTAATTAACTTATTTAGGATTGGTTTGAGCCTATTGGCAATGATCTTAGTTATGATTTTATAGATGGTGTTGCATAAGCTGATAGGCCTATAGTGATTGATATTCAAGGGATTCTCAACTTTGGGTATGAGTGCAATGAAAGTTTGGTTGTAGGTAGGGAATGAAAAGCTAATCAATTCATTAATTCTTTGAAAGTAAAGAAAATGAAAATAATTAAACACTAATCTTGTTTGAAAGATCTTAGTAGAGGAATCATTAATTATGACTTATAATAAAATTAATGGTCATCCAAAGAGACCCCTAAAAATGTGAATACTGTTAGAATTAAACAAAAATAATTTAAAACTATAATTTTTATTTCCATTGTGAAACAAAATTCAGAAAACTATTGGAGTTGTCTTTAGAAATTTTTTTTGACTTGTTTGGTTGTAGGTAGGGAATGAAAAGCTAATCAATTCCTTAATTCTTTGAAAGTAAAGAAAATGAAAATAATTAAACACTAATCTTGTTTGAAAGATCTTAGTAGAGGAATCATTAATTATGACTTATAATAAAATTAATGGTCATCCAAACAGACCCCTAAAAATGTGAATACTGTTAGAATTAAACAAAAATAATTTAAAATTATAATTTTTATTTCCATTGTGAAACAAAATTTAGAAAACTATTGGAGTTGTCTTTAGAAAAAAAAAATGACTTGTTTGGCTGTAGGTAGGGAATGAAAAGCTAATCAATTCCTTAATTCTTTGAAAGTAAAGAAAATGAAAATAATTAAACACTAATCTTGTTTGAAAGATCTTAGTAGAGGAATCATTAATTATGACTTATAATAAAATTAATGGTCATCCAAACAGACCCCTAAAAATGTGAATACTGTTAGAATTAAACAAAAATAATTTAAAACTATAATTTTTATTTCCATTGTGAAACAAAATTTAGAAAACTATTGGAGTTGTCTTTAGAAAAAAAAATTGACTTGTTTGGCTGTAGGTAGGGAATGAAAAGCTAATCAATTCCTTAATTCTTTGAAAGTAAAGAAAATGAAAATAATTAAACACTAATCTTGTTTGAAAGATCTTAGTAGAGGAATCATTAATTATGACTTATAATAAAATTAATAGTCATCCAAATAGACCTCTAAAAATGTGAATACTGTTAGAATTAAACAAAAATAATTTAAAACTATAATTTTTATTTCCATTGTGAAACAAAATTCAGAAAACTATTGGAGTTGTCTTTAGAAAAAAATGATAATCTCGTAGGAGTACTCAATTGATCAAGATGCTCTCTTATCCCATATTAAACTTAAAATTCTCATTTACAAAGGTACTCAACACTTTTTTTTCTTTTTCTTTTTTCTGATAAAGGAAAGAATTCATTTTAACCATGCCTAAGAATTCAATTTAACGAAAATCAATTCTACACTTCTTTTTTTGCTTGGAATCTTCAGTTCAACACTAAAAGGGGTGATTGATTTCTTACAAGGAGCTTATATAAAGAGGCAATAAAAAACGCTTGAAATATTTATAAGTTGTTCATACCAAACGGACCTTTTATTAACAGTTAACCACTTTATTGGCACACCATAATGGGAACCGGAAAGTAACGAATGCAATGGTCAATTCACTAACTACTGGATCAAAGATGCCAAAGACCTGCAAAGGAGTGAACTACCACTACTAAATACTACCAAAGAAAGCAAATGGGGCTCTAACAATACAATCAAAGCAACCTCATACAGCAGTAGAAAAAGTACTAGTTCTAGTTTTGTTTTTGTTTCAGTGCTTCCTGAATCATATATTAGCCCAGAACAGCATAAACAGCTTCAACAAATGCAAAGCTCAGCAGAGATTTATCAGCTGCTCACATGAACAAGAATCTCAATTACACGAATGCAAGATGCAGTTATATAGACCTAAAACAATCCCGAACCAAACACCGTTGCCTCATCCGAAACAAAAAAAGATCTAACATCGCGGTTTAAGCATATCCGAGTTTCTGAACTCAGGCAAGCAGCTCAGTAGGTAGTGTTTTCCACCGTTTCCAGATCATGGGCGAACCCACCCTTTTCAACATTACCTACTGTATGGATGATAACGGCCACTTGCCCCACCGCTACCATAGCCGCCTCTACTGCTTCCATACAAGGGTCCACCACTACTTCCGCCATAGCCTCCGCCTCCCATGCCAGAATCATATGCACCAGCACCAGCACCGGCACCAGCACCTGAGCTGCCATAGGCACCAGCACCACCATATCCAGCGCTGCCACCACCGGCACCAGCAGAAGCACCATAGCCTCCGTAGCTGTCTCCCGGACCACCATATCCACCTCCACCACCCATGTCATAGCCTCTATTGAAACCACCTCCATAACGGCCACTGTATCCTCCATACCCACCACCATAGGGGGAAGGATCTCCTCTATAAGCTGCCATAGGTCCACCACCATATCCTCCATAACCACCAAACTCGCCAAACCCACCATAGGCTGCAGCACCTGCTGCTCTACCACCATAAGCCCCACCAGCTTTGTAAGAACCAGCACCATATCCGCCTGCGCCATACCCACTTCCATATCCACCACCTCCACCATAACCTCCATATGAATCTCCAAATCCACCACCACCATATGCACTCCTAGAATCCCCGTAACGCCTTGAGGAGGGTGGAGCGATTGGTTTCTTTGGTTCCGCCTTCTTGATTTCCACCTGCAAGGTAGGGAATAAACTTATTAGTATACTACAGCTAGATGCGGCAGTTTCACACTACCAAACTTTTCTGAATATATGAAAAATGAATAGGGTCGAAAATATCATTAACACAGGCAAAGATATATCTTCCTATCATATCTCAGTTTCCATGAAGTAAATAAAAAACCTGGTTTTGAAAATTTCCTGTTAAACACTATACATATGGACATAAATTTTCAAATTCTAACTTGTTTACTACTTTTTTCAACACTATCTGTCACCTAATTCACCCACTATCCAACGAGCTCCTCAACTTTTCTGCCTATGATCACTAGGCCACTGAAAACCATCTACCACTTCTAACGTACCGGATAACTGTCAAAAGTGGACGTCTAGTTCATACCATCTCATCACACAAGCAACTCCCATCATCCAACTTTTTTACTCTATTTTTTAATAAACTAGTTATGGGTCAATCTGTTTAAACTATAATAAGCTAAAAAAAATTATAGCTTTGCAGCTGAAAAGAGTACTCACAAGACCAGATAATAATGTGAAAATTTCAATCAGATTCTGAGTAGATTTTCACTAAGGAAAAGGTGATGAATGCTAGAATGGTGGCAGTAGCAGTGGTAAAAAACTGACCAATTCTTGATTTAGTCCATCAAACAAGGATTGGCATTGAAGCTTTTAATGTATAGCTTGAAAATAATCCAACAAAAAGACAACCACAGATTGGCTACAAAAATTGGTGCTCGATGATGCCAAAATGGTCCTTCAGAGATGGGGTGAAGGACTGTGGTATATGGCGGTGGGATGGCAGTGTCTTTGATCAAATAGAATTTGTGCAAGCCAGAGCTTTTGAATTCCATTTGTATAGAATAAGAAAGATGTTTAAAGTTTAAATCATTGTCTGTGTTCTAATTAGCATAACAATTTGAGAAAGCCTATCATTACGAAATCATAGTAACCTTCAAAAGTTCAAACCATCCTTCACTACCTGTCCACCAAAAAAAGAGTCTACACTGATAGCAAAAACTACTTTTGACAGTATCCCTATTACATATAACAATAAATCAGACATGAACACCCTTTTCATTTTTATCAATAAAAACATAATGCAAATGTCATCATTAGCAGTAAAATCCCTCAGCCTTTAAATTGCCATCGGAGAAAGAATGGTTGAACTCCCTCCCACCAAAAGGGGTAAATTTAAGTTCTAGAACCACTTCAGCACAATGACTTTCACGAAGATAAAGCAAGCTGAAATAGATTGTGGATGGAACACGAAACGGTATACAATGAAATCAACTCTCTCTGTGGACCTAACTTTTCAAGCTTGGTACCTTGAAAGATACATTCAAAGACTGAACAATGAATCTGAGAAGCAATTTAAATTCCAAAAAGGAACACAAACTCCTCAATGCTAAACTTCATCATCAAGACCAAATCATTTTAGGATGAACAATATTTCAACAGCAAAGCAAGAGACCTACACATCTAGTGAAACCACATTCAAATTGTTGTCATCTTTGAATGCTAATTTTAAGATTTTTACCGTATTCGTGTACTCTTATAGATACTATTCAGTACATAATACCATAATAGGTATAAGTTTACTAATCATTTGTTTCTTTGATAAAAAAAAAAAAGGGATTCCAAAGCAAAATACTAACCTTCGTTCCAGCAAAATCAATCCTGTTTCCCTTTGACAAGAGCTCATCAACAACTTCCTCTGCTTCAAATGTAACAAACCCAAAGCCACGTGACCGGTTAGAAGCATGGTCTCGCATTATCTGATGCTCACTAACAGCTCCGAAGTTGGAAAAGAAATCCTTGAACTCATCTGCGATTACAGATGGAGAGGAGAGTCTTAGTGATCTGAAATAGGACACATTTATCTGACAATGCAAAAACGGTTCATGTCAGGATACATAAGGGTCCCTCTAACCTTCAGTAACTGATGTTGGTATTCCACCAACAAAAATCTTCTTTGTCTTGAAATCCCTAGTCCCAATAGCTCCCTTTGGTATTGTTCGCTTAATTTCAACCTACACCATTAGGCAAGGTAACATAAGAAGCTGACAGAAAAGCAATATCAATTTACATATTGTCCCTTTTTTTTTTGATATTGTATCTAAAAAGCCCTTAACAAATCAATATTCAACAAGTATCATACTTGCTTCCCGTTTATGACATGGGTTTCCTCGATAACTTTATCGACCACAGCAGCATCTGCATAGGTGATGAACCCAAACCCCCGTGGCATCCCAGTCTTGCGGTCCTTCATTATCACTGAATCAGTGATTTCACCATATTTCTCAAAGTACTCGATGAATTGTGCTGCACGAACATTAAAAACAGTGTTATAATACATGAAACATGACACCGCAAAAGCACTGCATTAAAACCGTGAAAACGGAAGAACTAGATTACAGGACTAACCAGTAGTTGTCTCTCTAGCTAAACCTCCTATGAAAATCTTGCTGCAATTCAATGTTCCTTGTAATCAGAAACCATGTAGAGCTTGTACCATACACCAAATACTAAGTCCAAAGACTAGAAAACTAAAGCAATCTCCTTTACCTTCATTGTTAGCTATCATACTATATAATAAAGCAAAAAAGGAGGCAAAAATAACCAAGGCCACCAAGACAAAGCTCATAGGTGCACATAGGGCAAAAAGGGATCTACCCTGCCCACAAGTTCAAAAAACCAGACTTTGGTGTTTCTAAGTGATTTCCCAGGTTGACAAAACGTTCCAATGAACAACATTAGCAAAAATCTAACTAGACAAACAAAACCAAAGAATGCGTTAAATTTAAGCGGTATACAAACTATGCTTATGTGCTTATGCTGCAAAACCACGCAAAATAAACAAACAGAATAAAAACAAAACGAAATCTTGCAATAAAAATTGCAATCCGTAGAGCAGTAATAGCAATTCAGAGCTACAGTTCACAAAGCCTAAAGATAAGGTTTTATTAAAACTCACGGAGAACTATTTCGACTTCTTGAAAAAAGAAACCCTAGAATACAAGGTTCAACTGTAAACCCTAGAGTGCAGAAGATTGCGAGCAATCCACGGGATCCGTTCGCATAACAACAGAAAAAGACAACGAAGATATTCAGAGAGGAGAAGGAGAAAGCAAAAGTTGAACTAACCCAGGGCTAGCGCCGTCGCCTGTGAGAGGATGAGACCGGTCGTCATCGTCGTGGTGGGAGTGGTCGTTAGCGTCTTCTTTGGCGTGGTTCAATTCAGGTTCTCTGGACTCCATAGCTGTTGTGAAGCTCTCTCCGGCTATCGATGGCGGCAGAGACGGAATCGGTGGGTCAGAGAGAGAGAGAGATAGATTGGGGGTGAAAGGCGAAGTTTTTGGAGTTTTGGATATCAGAGGAGAGAGAGAGGGGGTTAATAAAACCCTAGATCTGGCGGTCACCAGCTGACTATTTGGATTTCTGTTCAACGGTCCAGATGGCGCCTGTGGTCTGGAGAAAGCCGAAAACGTATATAATATAATATACTATGAAATATTCTCCTTTTATGTAATAAAAAAAAATTGCCATAATATATTTAGATTTTGTTGTATGTTATTCACCGCCTTATATGTTTTGGATTCTCCTATGTCAGACTCTACCTATCACAACATTAATTTCTCCCACCAACCCCACCAAAGAGAAACAAAATTGGAAATGGAAATTATAAAGTTACTTGTAACAATTCCCTAGTGTCTTGTTACTTAGAGGACATTTTAGACAATATTTGAAACACAATTTTATTTTCTTAAAATTACTTGTTATTAATATTTATTGATTTTTTTTTATCTTAGTCCAGTTCGATCGACTCAGTCACTCTACATATGGATTGGGTACAGTGTGACCCATTTAAGGAATTGACCCTCCCACTCACAAGTGTCGCCATATTTCCAATGGGATTGACGGACAAATGAAAAGGTTGTGAGTTTCGTTGCCGATGACTTTGTTCATTACTCTTGAATGGTGTTAAGAACCTAAATCTAACAAATGAGAGAGAGAGTTTAGAAGGGAAACACATTTGATTGATCATAAATGAATCCCAAAATGTACATAGGACTCTTATATACTATGTCCTAACATCACTCCCCTTCTTACAAAGACCTTGTCCCAAGGTCTAATTCAAAGAAAAAATTGCTACCAACTCCCAATCATCAAATTGTATGACACTTATTGTATATGAATCCTATGTATGAATAAGAAAAAAATAAAATTGCTACCAACTCCCAAGAATGTCCAAACTCTAAATTTGATGCTGCCCATTGTTCCAAAGCTGCAGCCCATGAATGTCCAAAGTTGATGCCTTCCCATGAATGTCCAAAGCTGCTGCCCAAGGCTTGTGCAAATTGCTAATACTGCATTTAACTGCTGCAAGTGCTCCTTCCACTCTTATGACAGCACATGTATTCCAAGCAACCAAAACAGTAGCTAATTCAGCAACTAAATCCAAATCAGGCACAAGACAATTGCCTCAATATACCCCTTGTGTCCATGCTCATTTAGCTATGACAGTATGAACAAGCAGTGTCCATGACCGCAACCATATACCTCTTGCGTGCCTTGCTTTGACACCCAACACTACCATCAACTCACTATGACAGTAAAAACTCAGCTTCCCTTGATCTGCATCATCCCAAATTCCTTATACTGTTTTGATGTGTTGTTTCTCGGTCAAAATTTAAAAGCTTATTCCAAGCAACTTCTAAGCTGATTTTATGGAAGCAAAAATAGCAAACATTTAACAGTTGGAGCATCTCCGATTAACCATTAGAGCAAAACCTCCACCAGGATCAAAAATCAAGATCACTGATTCCATAGCTGAATTCAGTTGAACTTGAACAACATTAGTGGATTCAATGCTTTCCCTTCCTCTATCACAGGGAAACAAATTCGGCATATTTTTAGTGAACATTAGATTACAGTAAGCATCCTCCAAACTGGAACCACCATCCTGCTGACTAGAACCTTCAAACGTGAATGATTCAATGCCCCAAATTTCATTCTCAATATCAGCGAACCTCCCTCCTAGGTCAAAAACTAAATTCATGCCCCTAGTTACCTCAAGATAACAACACTGTTCGTCCCAGGCAAGATTTCGATCTGCCCTTAACAGCCCCAGATACTTTTTGGACTCCAACCACACATTTGTATAATCTGTCAATTTAGTGAGCACCTTGTGTGCACCAAGTTTGTCCCGACTCTATTGAATCCCCTGTCAACCTAGTCCGGCTAATCTTCTTGGCACTTTCTAGCCTAATTTCCATCAATTCAATTAAAAGCACCACCAATTCTCCTATTTTTTCAGCTGTGTAATCAACCGAAGATGTCTCGAAGAGATCAGAATTTACCTTTGATGGCTCAAGGATTTCTGGGTTTGGAGGTTTCTTGACATCATCCCTCTTTGATCCAAGCTGAATCCGAAATTCCAAATTTCTTGTTTGCAATCGGAGCTCCAACATGATTCGCGTCCGCAGCTGGGGCCTCAATCGCCACTTCCCAATCTCGCAATTCATCCACACTTGCGAAATCTAGTGTCTGCGTGTGTCGCTCCTCCTTTTTGCAGGCTTCAAGAACTGTCTGATTTGGGTTTTCGATCTTGCTTACCCCGTTATCGATCACTTCGGCTCCTGAGTCACCAAGAACACTTTCCGAGGGTTCCTTGAACTTCCGATCGATGATCCTTGGTGAATCCTTAACGATTTGAGCTTCAATATTTGCCAGTTGTCCTCCATGGCCGCTGCTCTTGGTGATTTGGTCGATCCCTTCCAATTCGCTTTTCCGTTCTCCCTCGTCGATTAAGAAGAGCTCGTCCACAATCGGAAATCCTATTTGATTCCCTTTGACTACACACCAGAGCTCGCATCCCTTCCCCATGGCCAACGGTTCCCTATGGCCAAGATCGGAGCTTCTCCGAAATTGAATCACCGATCTAGTTTCTGCGACAAGGCTCGCATCCCTTCTTCAATTTGTGTCAGTGCGTGATCAATACGAACCTGCGATTCTTGCACCTCCGAGATCTTCTGTGATTGCTCTTGAAGAAGACGATGCTGATCTTCCTGTCTCTGTCTCATCTCCAGCAGCTGCTCTTGAGTCGAAGTTGTTGCCTGATGGAGCTGCTGTAGTTTCTCTTCCACCTTCTCTATCGATTTGAGGCGCGTGCCTTCCGCCATTGCCAAGGATCTTCAAGCCACTGATACCAATTGTTAAGAACCTAAATCTAACTAATGAGAGAGAGAGAGTTTAGAAGGAAAACACATTTGATTAATCATGAATGAATTCCAAAATGTACATAGGACTCTTATATACTATGTCCTAACAAATGGTTAACACTCCATTCATGAGTGGTGAAAAGAGGCTATTTTACCGATTCCCTAGTGTCTCCAGAGGCTCGACAAGCCGAAATCGTTTAAATATACAATAAGAACACAAAATAGCACTATGAAGCAAGTAAAAATACCTCCACAATAAGAACGATATAAGAAGAACTACTCCCAACGGTTGCGGACGACAACGAAGAATAAAGTATTTGAATATGCTCAAATAATAAAATATTTGAATATTTTTTATTTGTTTTTATGTTTGGAATTCAGACTTGATCATTTTTCATTATAAGAAAAACCTATGATCACCCATTCAAATTTTTTAATAATAATAATAATTACTATTATTATTAAAATATATTATATTAATTGTTATTATTATTGATAATACATTATATTATTGTGCTATATTTCTTAAAAAAAATAGAAATTCAATAAGAAGTGATTTTTAAAAAACCCAATAATTACAATAAAGTCAAAAGTTGGTGATTATTTTCTATTTTTTAAAAGCTATTATCATCCATCCGTAACAACCAAGCTTAAAAAATTGATGAGCCACACCAAAAATTCACTTTATTTTTTAAAAAAGTTTGAGCCCTTATTATTATTATAAAAACATATTTAGAAATAGCTCATTCGGATAGTATATCCAACAAAAAGCTCCCTCCTATTCCAAGATTCATCCAAACAAAGAGTTTAAGAAATCGTACATTCCGATTCCAACATTCATACAAACGAAAAAAAGCTTAAAGATAGCTCATTCCAATTCCAACACTCATCCAAACCGCCCAAAATAATGTGCCCAACTACCCCTATTGCTGCCTTTTTTTTTTTTTTAATCGAATTTTCTAAAGTTACATCTACAACTAGCATTAGAATTAGTTGAAATAAGATAAACTTGCTCTGATCTCACCATTCACCAACTCAACTAATCCTAAAGTATATAATTATTTTCAACAGCGTCCCCGAACAAAAAAAAATCCTCTATTTTCAAACCCAACTGCATTTTTGTTCACAAAACATTAAAAGACCAACCCATATAGAGAGAGGAGCTCCTCCTTCTCTCTAGATTTTTGCCTACCAAAAAATATGTAACCCATTCATGAATCCATCCACTCAAACCTTCAATTGTTTACCCCTTCCATATTATCTCCTCTCTCTTGCTTTCCTGTAAGAAAGAGCCGCATCCAATTCAGGCTACACTTTCGCCGTTCACCGTCCGGCCACTGCCGGCCATGGTTAGTTGCCACCATCTCCGTCCTTGTCGGCGCAGTCCTCCGTTGGCACCGCCATCTCCTCCTACCCGATGTCGATTTCTTCATCGGCTCCCTGTGCTCCTCCCAGGTCCAACCCATCTCCTCCTACCCGACGCCAAGTTCATCTTCGGCTCCTCCCCACCTCGGCCCCTGTTCTCCGAGTGCCCCATAACCCTTTCCTTGCCCAAACCCTCCTCAATCATCAATTCGCCTTCGGTTGGGAGGCTTGTCTCGCCGTTGGTCTCCTAGCTCCCTCTGCCGGCGGCCCGAGTCTTCCTTGGCGTGCAAGTGTTTTGGTTGGCCTTGCACGCCACGTACTGTGTTGTCTTGTTGATTGATGTGCTTCTCCTTGGCTTCCAAGGTTTGTTTAATTAGTCTTGCAAGCCAAGGTTAGTCTACCCCATACAAATTAAAATTTTATATATATATATATATATATATATATATATGTTTGTTTGTTTGACATGCCTATCCAATAGGGTCTTCCCTAAGGGTTTTGAGTATAACCACTCGAAAGGGTTTGAGAAAATCCCGTAAGGGCTTGTTGATATTTTTGTAGGTGAAAGCTTGTTGGCGTTTTGTTTCGAGCAGTTTGCAGCTCTGCTTCCGATGTTTCTAAGAGATCTTCTGTTTGGTTGAGGGGTCGTGGAGTCTGTAATCGGGTTTGGCTGGGGTCGTGGTGGTGCGCTCAGGGTGACTCCGTATTCGGGATAGAGTTTCCTTGGAGTTCGTCTGCACTACCCACAGGAGTTAGTGTCTTGCTGTACTACTGGCCCGCGGTGCTACTGTTCGGTGGTGCTTGGCTGCGTTCTTCGGTGGCTTCCTCAGCTTCTCGGGTGTTTGGTCTTCTTGTAACGTTTTGTTGTAGAGTTTATTTCTGCTGGATTCATTTCGCTTGTTATTTGTATTTCTGTTTTTAAATTGCTATGTTAGACGGTTCGTCGTCTGCCGACTCTGTCGGCCTCTCGATGAGTCAGACCGTCGAATTTTTACCTATTAAAAAAAATTTAAAAAAAAATTAAAAGACCAAACCAAAATAAACACCACAACCAGAGTTTGCACAACCCTATTACAAAATCCAATAGACAGCAGGGGCAACTGGTCACTGCTTTCTGAAGGTGCTGACAACCGGGGAGCGATGCAGCGACTTACATACAAACCACCACATGAGCCAAGTAAGCCTACGGAAAACGATTAACCGATCCAACAACCCCCGTAACGAGTTTAAGATACTACCCTTGCAAGCTGTACAGAGACGGAGCAACCTAATCGTGAAGAATAAAAATAGTCCATATGGGCAAGGCTATGGTAAGGTAACACGGTACATTTTCCTGCAGCCCTCGTGGTTGTTTCACCCTAGTATGTGTTTTGGAGATTGTCCCTCCTGGCATTTCTTCGGTAGTATGGGGTTTCGTCGACTGTCCTCCTAACGTAGTCGATAAAAGGTTGGGGAGTCCGAGGAGAATGATCGCTCATGGAAGCAGGACTCCGGCGCTCAGGGGTTGCCGGTGCTGGCTGTGCAGGCCTGCTAGCAGCAGGGCTTGCTGATTGCGAAGGGACATTGGGTCTGTCAAGGGGGTTTTTGTGGGCTACAAAAATGAGTATTAACGAGGCTAAAATGAAGAGTACAGCCAACACAAGTTGCCAAAAGAAGGTACGGCCTGAAGACGGCGGTTCTTTGCCTCTTGGCTCGTAAGTCACATCGACTTCCAACCTTTGACCTGTTGAATAAAACGTAGGTATTCAAGCACATGATTATTCATTTAATCCTAAGTATAATAAAACTAAATATGACATGACTGACTGACCATTGGCTGGGATGGAAAATATGATCTTGTCGGCAAAAGGTTTATTTCCGAGAGCCTTTATCTGCGACAACAAATCAGACGAGAAATAAGGTTGATCATTCAACATGCATACCCATGAAGGCCTTGATAGCAACCGAAGCATTCTCCGTAATTTATAGCTACTGCATCTTAAGGTACTGTAAAGTAAGAGGGCCTTGATTGTTCAATCCCATAACTAAAACTTCTTTTGTTTAGCTGTAACACAACTTTTTGACGAGTTTGACAGGTAGATGCTGACATTCTATGAATATGATGATATTAAAGGCAACATTAGGGCGAGAACCCTACCTCATACTGTACAGATCTATTGATCCCAGAATCTTGTTTACGGATTGGACTGACCACTAGCAGGTCATGATGACGCCGATTGATGTCAACATCTGTACAAAAAAAAAAAAAACGCTCTTCATAAAGATATCTCAGAATATCTGCCAAGTAATGTGCATGTACAGATAAAACTCATTCTATAAAATAAAAGAATTTTGGCTTCCCGTATTGGAGCTTTGTACCCATCCAAGACCTAGTTTATTTATACTTTATACAGTTATTTTTAAATTTTTTTTTTTAATTTTTGCCAGGAAACTATGATCATGTTTTTTATGACAGGTTGGAAACTTGGAATTCAGGCCTTTGATGGCAGTACTCCTTTTCTTGATCAACTTCTAGACTAGCGAAGGCATTGTAATCCTTTAATTTCATGGTGGGAAAGTTGTAACAAGTTCCGTACTTATTTCTAACAACAATGCAGAAAGAACATGCAAATCCTCATTTAAAAAAAAAAATGAAACGAGTAATAGTGCACCGTTGGAAGTTTAGCTAATATCATATGTTGAGCAGTCAAGCAACGCAAAAAGATTCCCACAAGTCAAAGCTCATGTGGACTGAGTATCAGCTTCAAGTGAATCTCTAGCTTGTTCATTGAAGCACTTGATTAATAATTTGCCAGGCTCATTGATATAGTCCTTCCAGTAGAAGGATAGAAAACTACCTAGTCTATCCATGATTAGAGGCATACTAAATTAGAACAATTCTTGAAAAGACACAGTACAGATTTAATGTTGGAGGCATGGAATACCTGTATTGCCCACCAAAGTAATGATGTTTCGGTTGGAAACTTGGGTCAAATTTAGCTGCAAGAAATCATGATTAGAATATTAAACACCACTCGTCCCACATAAGTTCTCGAATCAGAAGCACCAAAAGAGAAACAACTGAAACAACGTAGCCAGTAATTAGTGTCCCTGGAGCACCTTTACGCTTTCCAGAATGGAGAAACCACCAACGAAAAGTGCAGTTGCATATCCAGAAATATCAGGAACTTCTGTTAAAGAAGCATGAATGGAAATGGATATGCCTTTTCTCATGTCCTTTGAATGAGGTAGAGCATGTGCCAAATACTCAGGGGAGTGCGGGAAGAAACGGCAGTAAGTATCCCCAGTATCAACATCCCTCCATGGTTTCACATCCCTGAAAATCCCCACACAAAAGATGATTGGAAATGGAAAAGGTTTGAATGTAAGGCAGTTCAATCATAAAGAGCAGCAGAAATCACATGCTTTCTGTGAAAGAAAAAATAGAAACCTACCCAATGGACGGGGGCTCCACTTTACAATCATAAGGAACTGCCACATTTCCCCTTGGAGATGCAGAGTTGCTGCTGGTAACATCAATATTTCAACAAAACATTCATTTGTCAGATTATGAACTCAAAGGCAAACAATTCAATAAAATGGGAAGCGGTACATGAGTGAGGAGAATCAACAAGGATATGAAAAATGGATAGGTAGGTCATATAATTGTTGTCAGTTCATGTAAGAGAGTATAGCAGCAACCTGCCAACTGGAATAGAAGGCATTACTCATGAGAAACACAAAGGGACTTCGAATCAAAGAAAACTTTTCACTGCAAACTATTAACTATTAAGCAGGATCCATTCCTTCTGATAGAGATTAATTGGTAGTAACCTCTTTAAAATGACAAAATGAGTACGGAGTACAAGATAAGAGAGAGAGGGTACAACACTACAACCAACTTTACTCAGGACTACATCTTCACCATCATCGTAAAAATATAATCCATTGAATTTAACTTCTCTAAACTAGATATGATCAATTCTTTTCAGCAATAGTCGTGACAATTTTTTAATATTGAAAAGCCATGAAAAAAATATAGTAAAATTCATCAATTTTATTTTATTTTTGCACCAAAATGTGGTTAGAGGGACCACTTACACAAAAAATGAAAAGAATATTGAAAAAGGCTAGAATTTGAAGGAGTTGCGGAAGGCAGGTTGGTGCGTAACGAAAAGGTTATATAATAAACAAAGGAACTGATGTGAGGTTTTGCAGCAAGAAAGTACCCTATCAGCCTATCCTACATAGACTGTCTTTGGGCTAGCGCCTAGAAGCATGGAATGAAGACAGGTATATTGTTGTCTTCTGCTTAATCAATTTTGGGGCAGCTAGAAGTTGAACTTAAGGTCTCCTGGTCAGATGGACCAGCTCTAATACTAGGGTCATACTACATAGGGTCTGTTTGGTAAATATGCTCATGCCTTTGTCGCAACTAATTTTGCGGAATAAGGTGTCTGGTACAGTAATAATGTGCTGCCATAGATGCCTTGTATAGTCGTATGCCATAAGTGGCATGTGCCAAACAGAACCATAATAAATTTTGCAACAATCTGAAGTCGCTACATCTCAGACTGTTGCTTATTTCATCCTCTAATAATTTCATATTGTTCTTCTTTCCTTGTTCTAAACCTGAAATCTGAATAAGGAGAAAGGCACGTTAGGGAGCTTGAATGCGACTTCTGAGTCTGTAGCCCAAAATAAGTTAGAAGACTATTGTCCAGAACAGTAATTTTCTTTGTATTTGTTCTGAGAGAATAATATGCTAAAAATGGAACACTGGTTTTAATAGAACTGTGATTTCTCATGCACTTTGAAATAAAATTACCATTCTGTGTTAATGAATTACTCCCTCCTCGACAAATACATGTAATTGGTTTTCCAATCAGAGTAAACAAGTGTTAGCAAAATAAAATGACTCAAGAATTACGGTCCAAGTGTCATTCCAACAACTCCATGGAACATAAATACTCAGCAACTGAAACTGTCAGCTCTTATAATTTCTAAAGTAGAGCACCTGATTTGGAAAGGTAATTGAAAGGCATATACCTGAGTTTCACGGCAAAGTTATATCCCCTTGTTGATGAAGGACGATTAGTCAAGGTCCCCACAGGAGCATCAACAAATATGAAATTACCCTTCAATACACTGACTTTTGTTTGCAGCGTGAAATTGGAGCTCTTATATGTTACTGATCAAAATTGAAGATGATAGGATGAGAGAATCATATAAATATTTTAGCATAAAACACAAGGGTAAAAAAAGTAACTTTTTTGGCATGTTATTATGGCAATATTAACAACTCCTATATATGATTGCTGAAGGAGAAAAAGGTTCACCAGATACCTGTTGTTGCACCCTCTCCAACTGCTCGAGCTTCTCCAGACAAAGGATCCACTATTAGAACACTTCTATTGGCACTTGACCATTGGCCAGACTCTCGCTCGCCCAAACCTGTTCAGCACAATGAACATTGGTCGGTATATAATATACGCGGCAAGGAAAGATGGATCTCAAATGTAACTACAACTGTCAGTCTTAAGAATACAGATTCAGAAGGTTAGTTGCAGCCAATGTAGGTCTATATTGGGATAGAGCTCATTGGATAGAAATTCACGATGCATAGTTGGAGAAGCTTCTTCTCTGTAGGAGTTGGTTGCCTCTTACAAAACTGTTTATTTCTTAGTTGGACCATCTTAAATTGCATCTTAAGGGGTTAGGATCCTATTTTCTTCCTTGAAGGAAAAAGTAAAAGAGAAGTTTAGGGCCACAATTCAAAAGAGTTTCTACATAAGCTAATGCTATTTGACCAAAATATAAAAACATTCCATGGAATCAAGTAAGGCCAATAAACCAGTGTTAATCATTAAAAAAAGAAGAAGAAGGATGACACTGACATCATTCAAGAAGGAAAAACATTATGGGGCACATCACGTACCTCTACCTTCTATACAAAAGTTGGAAACACCTCCAGTATAAAGAAGAGGATTCTGAGGATATATATGAGCTCCAACTGAAATCTGAAGATCATACAGACAATCATTATTTAATGGTTAATATGATGGGTAGCAAAAAGATAAAGACGGTTTTAAGAACCAAAGTAGAAGAAACTACAGATTCTTTACCATCCTATTTACATTTCAAAAGTCTAAAAAACAAAGGCTACAACGCACCAAGAAACATACCACAGAAAGTCACACCCCTAAATGGTAAACGGTATGTGATTACAATAACCCTGGAATCCTGGATGGTATATGAGTAATATGACATGCCATGACTTGAGTATATCTCTCCCTCTCTAAAAAGAAATGTTCATGAAATACGATTCTTTTTTGAAATTTGCTTCAACAAATATTCTCATTATTGGGTGGAACTTGGAAGCCATCTGGCTGGTTCACACGAAAGACATCTCAAGGCCAAATGACGCTTGATAAAACAATAGAAAGGAGACAGAAAAAATAGTTACCAAAATGTAGTCTGACTTGTGAGGATCATCATCCAATCTCACTCGCACAAGAGCTTTTCCATTGCGTAAAGCCTTGTAAAACAAAGGGAATGAAAGTCACATTAAATAGCCAAGGAAAAGATATAAATGCAGAAACACGTTGGCTGGCTTCAGATTAACCATCACTGATATGGGTGTGGTAATATTGGAGTTATCAATAATTTCATTGGCTTACAGTCTATGAAAAACGCCTACATACCTTGATAATAATACTTCCATTGCTAGAAGGAGTCGAATCAATTACAACAATGTCACCACGACTAGTATCAGCATCAGGTCGAATCAAATCATATGCTTCATGGAAAGGGTTTCCTACACCAAGCAAATGCAGAAATAAAGTTCCTTGAAAATCTTCTATACTATACATCATTAAATATAAGGAAATCATAAAGGGCATTGTTTTTTCGGAATCTTTCTGAGGCTTGAATACCTAAATAGTCATGGTAACTCATCATAAGTTCAATTTCAGTACCAACAGCAAGATCAACTATATGGGACATCTTAGCAATCCTTATTTGAGCTACCTGAGAAAATAAAGAACCAGTCAAGATTATAGTACTAAAGCTACATAGAGAAAGTTTTGCAATAATTAAACACCAAATTATAAAAAGATAATTTTAGCTGCAATCAACACATGAACACAAATCTAGTCAATTTCACAAGTTCATTGCAGTTTAGATTGCCCATTTTTTATTCATGGAAAAAATAAAAGGTCAACTAAGCTGTAAGTATAGATGGAAACAAACCCAATGAACTTACCTCAGCTACCTCTACACAACAAGCAACCACAGTTCTTCCAGTTGTATGGTCCTTTGCCTGAATGCAAGCAATACTGTTGCTATCTGTTGTTTTAATCCTCTTTCCATCAATTGAGATAGAACTCTTGCGATGTTCATCTGTTGCACTATAATGTCCCAGTATAGAGTATGTCACAGCATTTTTTTGATTTTGAGGATCCCATTTGCTGTATGATTCTGAGGAAGACAGCAAAAGACTTGATGTAGTATAATGAGGAGGAAGGATCCATGTAATTGGAATCCCAAGAGCGACTGGAGGGTTTGACACAACCCTTATAATCACATTTGATTCATAAGTCATCGACTGTGAGAATGAACCAGATACAAAATCACATGAGAATTTAAGCGAAACCGTTGTTCTTCCTGGGGATCTGATTCACATAAACATTAACATGAAAATTAGAATCATATAATCTCATTATTACATGGACAAAAATGTCAAAAGATAGAAAAACTTTGTTCCACCAAGTAGAAGAGTAAAATACAAAAATAAAAATAAAAATTGAGAGATAGCCTCAAACAGAACTGTTTGCATCAGAAATTGAAAACAACTTATCATATAAGATAAAAAAAAATATGGATCCCATTGTAATTTCATGAATACAATTGGGTCTTCTCAAATTTCGTTTAACCAGTTGAAGAGCTATACTAATTTAATAATTTCAAGTCTGCTTTGCACAATAAACTCCTTACCGGCACAATAAGATCCTTAGCACAAATAAACTCATTATCAGCAATCAACTCATTGCGCATAAAACATTTTTTCCCCCCAAAAAAAGGACACTATAATTACATTTTATCAAATTCAGTGTAATGTGCTGATTGTTTAAGAAGCTTGTCAAATACGGTTGTGGGGTCAAGATGCTCAAATCGATAATTAAATAGGGTTGAACTTTCTACTTCTTTAGTGGTAAAATTCAATCAGAAAGTAGGGCTACATGAAAGAGTTAAATTATTCAAGCTCTGCAAATAAAGCTCACCTTCCATACAAAAGATGGATAAAATTAACATCTATCTGATCTAGCACACTCTCAGATTTAGTAAGCTTCTGACTGGATGAGGGAGATATGTAAGGCTTTCCACTAGATTGTCTGGTTTCTTGGAAAAGTAACACCTGGAAGAAAGTTACATTCATCAATGAGGTAGATCAATGTTAACTTATCTTCTCTGATGAACCATTCCAAGCACCAAGTAATAGATCGTGAGACTGTCAATTGGAATTTCTTCTTACCTCTTCGTTTTCAATAGACCATTGATAATTATTGCAGAGCTCATAGAAGGAAAACAGATCACCCTACAAAACTCAAGAGTTGTAAGTGACTAATAATAAATAAACAAATAAAAAGAAATAAATTAAGTAACTCAGAGATAGGTATATTCCATGCCTCTGATAATAGGGGATATATAGGGATCTCAAGGCCAACTGCAAGCCGTTTGCTTTGCACATTCAACTTCATTGAAGTTGGAACCACCACTCTCACTTCCGCATATGCTTGATAAATGATCATTTTTCCAATCCCATAAATGATGGCATTTACAGTCTGAAATTAGTGGCGAAACAACGCCAGAGATAGGTGAGAAGAATGAAAATTTCATAATTAATCTCTGAAAAGAATCCATGCCATTAAAATAATCTTTATTACAGCGGTTTCTAAGCTAATGGTTTCCATAAATCTTTGTTGCCGCTTGCTATGCTGAAAATGGACAGCTAAGCTAACTACTGCTATTGATGAAGGAGAAAATCTTACCGTATTTCCAGGTGAAATTGCCAAAACCCGTCCAGAACGGTCAATCTTTGCCTTGTCATCATCCGCACTAGTGTACTCAATAGTAATCCCAAATGATGGTCCTCCTCTCAGGGTCAACTAAAGAAAGTAGAAAATCAGACTAGCGACAGAAACTAGAATGACTTAAAATTATGAGTAAAATGCTAAAAGTAGATTAAGGGAAATAATACTTCTTACTAGTGTAGTTCAATTTCAAGGATTAATTTCAAAACTATTAAACTAGGCTAACAGAAGAAGATATGACGATTCTTTATCCCTACCACATAAGATGCACCGGGCACCATAAAGATATCACTTGGATGCAGTATGGGAGCAGCATAGACCTCCACTTTGATTGGTTGGCTCAGTATCTCAAGGCCAGATTGTTGTCGAGCACCAACCTAGATAATGAATTAAACATTCAAATCCCAAAGTGAAAAACAGCAATAAACTCAATCATTAAAGGTACAACACAAAAGCATAGAACTCACGTAGAGAGTGGTGACCCCAGTGTGTCTCCCATATAATGTGAAATTTGAAGCTTTAATATATTCATCACCAAGACTCGACAAAGTACCAATATTCACAAGATCAATTATGTGATCTTCAATATGCACAAAGATATTCATGTAAACATACTGCCAAGGAAAAATACACTATTAGTCAGTAATGAGTAAATGAAACGCGTAAAAAAGTCTTGTTCAACTATATTGTCCACTTTCAAGCATTCGTATTATGTATGTTAACAACAGTACTAACTGGCTTTTGAAAAAGTTATCCTATTGACAAGCATAATTCTAATGTATTTATAATTCATGAGTTGGAATAGGTTAGTCCTAGTCTAGGGTTTTCCTTCTATAGCATAAAAAATAGAGACCACCACTTCATCTCCTCCCATTCTGAGGCAAATGATAACGCAACAAATAATGTTCTTAAACCAATCATTAATAAGGGACCCGATAATACAGCACATTTTAAACAATCATTACAAAACCAAAACCAAAATCCAATTCCATCCATGCAAATCAAACAGTTTATCAAACCTGAGAAGACTCGAATGTCAAGCCATCATTTATCCCTGCCAATAGACCAATATTTTGTGAACCTCCTTCCTGCAAGAAGTAGACAAACGATGATCATAATCACATAAAAGGGGAAAAGACGGCATAAGTTCATCTCCAGTGCCATGAAGCTTTCATAGTACCATGATGCTGATCTCATCCCCTGAAATGATCTTGATCCACTCCAGATCAGCAACCTGAACCTGAAAAGGTGTAAACATCCATGAGACACAACTCAACTAGTAAAAGGCATGAAGATCATTTAATCAATAATTATAAACTTCGTCGCAAGCAGAATTATAGAAGATTGCAAGAAAAAAAATATGCATTGACTCTTGATAAAACTGAACAATAGATTTTCAAATACAGATTTACATTTTGGAAAAAAACTTAATCCCGAAAAGAAAAGGATGGAGTTTCAAAATAAAAGGGAGACATTATTTATTTACGACAGCAAGTCACCAAGGTTCCAACTTCCAAGTACAATATCCAAGTAAAAGCACTCATAACATAGACTCAAGGAACAAGGATACACTGAATACAATATTAGAAAAACCTTAAAAACCATCCTAGAAGATAAGACAAGGTAATAAAGTAATGGGTACAAACTGGAGCAAAGAAGCAACCAAACAAAATATGTTGCGCGTGAGAATTGTGATCTTACCACTGAAGTAGCTGATAGAGGAGGGGAAAGCCCGACATCGTAAACTGTAACAAGTGCAGTTCCAATCGCTTTAGGAGCAAGAGTCAGCTGTGAGCATACACCTGGAGAGGGTTGAATTACTTCAACAACTTGAGAATCATTAACTGCCGTATCCAGAAAACAGCTTCCTCCAGTAATGGATAGATTGATCTAAAGAAACAATAGCAACAGTTATTTATGGAACAATATTAACCTGATAACAACATGTAACTCTTATCTATACATGTGAACCAAAAGTAGACTAGCCTCACTAAATGATCTATACCTTAATACAAACTGTAAGCAGATGAAGAAACAAGAAACACAATGGTGGTAGAACCGTTGGGCTTACATACAACAAGATAACTCCATATAGTTAGATACTACGAATCAGAGGGGAAGCTGAATAACCAATATTGATTTATTTCATTATTCAAGAACTTCAACACAAATAAATAAACTTTACAATAATCTTTCATCATTTTCCAAAATATATTTTACACCTATTATTATCATACAAATATGCAAACTTAATGAGATAGAACAATGTAAAGTATATGAAGGAACACTATAAGCACATATTTCAAAGAAAAGATCTAGAAATAGAAGTTTACCTTAGCATCAGGGTGGAACAACAACAAGTTGAAATCCGGAGCCACTCTCAGAGTAGAGACAAGCTGCGTTATGTTAAGCATAAGAGTATAAGGACTATGAATAAGCACATTGCTGTTTTCATCTTTAAATTTTGTGGAAGGAGGCCCTAGCTCTTGTAATGTAAAACAATCATTGGAATAAATCTAAAACATGTTAGATGCTAAAATATTAGCAAGTACTGGGAAACTATATTAGCAAGTACTGGGAAACTATATGCAGTCCTAAATATTAAGTTTCTCTAAATTATGTTCCCACACAAAATAAGAAGGAAAACAACTGAGAGGAGGGCTGAGTAAAATGTTTGAAGGACAAAGGTACAGGCATTAGTGCGAGGGTTCAACAATTAATAAGTTGTTTATCAGGGAAAAAGCCACCACTATATTCAAAGAGAAAATTTTATCGATATAAATAAGCTTAGATGTCTCTCCCAAGAACAACTCTTTAACCACCCGTTTGTTTTTTAGTATAGAAAAGTAATGATTACCCCTATGAATGTAGTCCATATTTAACTTAGGATTCATTGATCACTATTCTAATCATTTCCCTTCTTCTCCCATTATTCATACAAAATTTGTTACCTTTCTATTCCCTAATTTGAAGGAGGGTAACTAATACCTCTACTAGGATGGTCTAATAATCCCCCCACCCTCTCCTCCCAGCACACAAAAAATGGTGATCATATACATTTTATATGTAAAATTTAATACCTTACCTTTCCATTCCCCACTTGTATAAACAAACGACCCCTTAAGTTTTATCTTTTATGCCAATTATTTACTAGTTGAAGAAATCAAGGAACGATGCCTTAAATATTTCAACTTCCTGGACAAAAGACATTAGAAAAATAAGAAGTAAAAGAGACCCATATACCTGCAGATGTACAGCATCAATAAGAACACTCTTAGACCCTTCTTTATATTTATGAACCGCAGCATGAACAGTGCACTGAAGGTAATGAAAACCTCATTAGTTCAGCAATTCATAACGTGCCAAAGAGGATTCACAGTGAATTGAGGACATCATTGGAGTAAAATTGAACCACAGATTGAAATTGAAACAAAAAGAAGTAATCATGGAGAATATAGCTTATAACTAGTCTCATAATCATATCAGGCTTTGATAGATGTCAAAGGACACAAGTACAAAGCCAAGAAACCCGATTGTATCCATTACCATGCAGAAAGTGCTCATAGTTTAAACAAGTAACTTTTAAGCTGTTTGTAACAGAAATAACAACATTCAGAGCAGAGAACAATCAAAGAACATGACTAAAGGTAGCCAAGAAGCAACTGTTTGAGCAAAATATCCATCTGCAAACCTTGAATCCAGTATAAATGCAGCATCAGAAATGCCCTAAAATAAAGAACCATAAAAATTGTGATGCAGAGGGGTAAAACAATACCTGTCCTGATGCATTCTTCAGAACCAAGAACCTTTCCCAGCTGGATTTGGACACCTTCATATTATAATCATCGTCCCAAAAAGCTAGATCATTGCACTCTTTCAAATCCCAACTTACAGATAGAGAAGATGAGTTGGCAAAAGCTTTTCCAGAGCTATAAAGGCTAACTGCAGACATGCGAATGGTGCGTCCATTTGCTACGGTTATAGGCATTGATCGGATATGATCACTAGTACGATCCGCTTGAATTGAATTTCTGATCACTTCAATTGTATTTACTGGGGAAAATAAATAAATAAAATAAACATATATTTACTCAGAACTATTATCCTCTAAGCTTAAGAAATGGAACACGAGAGATTCAATACTAAATAATCCCATTTAGAGTTCAACTTGCAAAAGCAACTCTGTAAAAGCTAGTGCAGAAAAAGAAGTTGAATATGCAACTGGGCGGCTGGTACCAAGGCCAATGGTCGGTCCCAAAGGTTTTATGCATAAAAATCCCCTATGAACTGACCAAAATTTATTTGAATACTGGGAATTACCAAAGGTTTGAATCAATTTAATAAAGTATTAACATGCAATGTGGCCAAGAATTAAAGATGATTTAATTTTTCCCTTGATTTCTTCATCTAAATTTAGGGAGGATTGAGAAGCCAACCAGGTTCATCAGCCAAAACCACAATCGAGGATGGAAAAGCACAAACAAGTGACAGATGCACCTCTGCAACCACTGGTAGCAAATGATCAGCTCCCTCCAAATTACCACGCTTGAAAACGAGTTTCTGAATAATACGAGAATTAAAGAAGTGTCATGGAAGTGCACTTCAACAATACTAAGTTGTCTATTAATTCAAGTAATATAGTAATAAATTACACTACATTAAAGCAAAAGGAGGAAAACTTACAAAGTTCCCCGATGCTTGGCATAAAATTCTATAGAGATTCCTAGAGATACTAGGTGTTTGGTGAACAAGTGCGTCTCCTTTGGAAAGCACGTGCATATCATCAAGAACATCCACTGCTTCTAAAAATTTAACATCTCCCCCCCACTTTTCAGGTCCTCCCACGAGCTCAATATCCATATGTGTTCCAGGAACAAGATACAAGTCCTCCAGTTTTTCCAAATCAGTAGTCGAGTCTACTTTATTCAAATCAACCCGGTAACCACCATATTGATTCCCATCTCCAGCTTGATACGCAACAAGAGGTACAAATGAAGCAACAAGACTAGAAGCTGTCAATATGACCGGTCCACTAGAAAGACGATCAGATTTTTTGTACTCCTTTGACAGTGTGGCCTGCACAATTGTCCGACCAGGCTTGTCTGCATATATGTAAGTCCAGGAACAAGGAGGACCAAAGGCGGATGTCCATAGGTCATCATGGTTGAACTTATTCACAGGAGAAGGACCCCTTGTTGAATTGACTATGACAAAATATTCACTTCCAGCTTTCCATCTTACGGAGGAACTAAAAGCATCACATTTATAAAAATAATCACCTGCAGATTAAGATACTTTGACAAATGAAAATTCCTTTAATTGAGAAAGTACAAAAGAAACTCAAATTTGCAATCATTTCAAGAAACGAACCATTTGATGCTTTCATTGTCACAGCAGCTAAAAGATATGATCCCACAACTGTCTCCACGGGCAAGTTCGGCAGCATAACCATAGAAAAGGGAGCACGTACATCAATTACCAACTGTAGACAGAGAAAGAAGAAATCGCAATGTAAATGTAAAAATTGATAAAATTACCGCTAACATCAAAAAGCAACTTAGATGGCAATCCAATGACTGAAAGAATAAAGATAAATCCTAGATTTATTGGTTGATTCCATTGCTATGCCAAAAGAAAACAATCTATCACAACTGCAAAGATCAGGCTGTTCAACTAGTGCTAGCAGTTGGATTTCATTAACTCTCTATCTTATAACACTCTATCATGAAAATTAGCCAGGTCAATATAGGACCAAGGTACAAATTGATTTAGTCTTGTACGTCTCAAAACTGGATTGGGTATCAAGATGTTGGATAGATTTTTGTTTCACATATATGTGAATATCTTTCTCAATGAAGATACACATGGAAATCGAAAGCTCAAAACATTACATCTATTATAAATGTCAATGAAGCATCCAACGGTATATGTTTACCTCATCAAAATTCAGCATATCAAACACAGAAAAAACTTTGATGGTAGCTTTACCAGGCCCTTTAACCTGGACAACACCTGCATCAGAGACTGAAACAGTAGCTACATCAGAGGAAACCCAATTATAATCAGTTGGTGCCTGTGCACAGCCTGCAAAAATGCAAACAAAGAAGAAATCCAGGTCAGAAACCACCAAGTATATGACATTAAAATATCAAACAACGATGCAAATCACCAAGTACATGGCATTTAAAAATCAAACAAGGATGCAAACCTCCCACTGCTTTTAGCTGCAGTTCTTGATGAACGGCTGGTGCCCTAGGGAGTATGATACGTGATGATACAATAGCTTGTTGTTCCATCCTAATCTCAACTCTGTCACAGACCCTAACTTCTTGCATAACCGTAAGCCTCTATATAAGAGATCCACAAATTAAATTGAAAGGATAAATGAACTGAACTCCAGTAGAAATGGTTGTACAAAGACCTATTCAATTATAAGAACTACCTGCTTTGTATCTGAATCACCATCCAGATAAGCCAATGAGGCTGACAACTTCCCAAGTCCTGGTGAATATACATCCAAAATTCTTGCATTACTCCAGCCATACTCAACAGCAATGCTTTCAGAGACTGGGTGACTCCTCCAGTTTTTCGATTGATCATATTTCAACTGCAAGTCTTCATTCTACCACAGCAAAGAAAAAGTAGAGAATGATTGAAACTTTTCAAGCAAGCAATGATGCTTCGCACATGTACACATGCACATCGCTGCTTCAATGAATATGGAAAAGTTCAGAAGTTATTGCCCAGCAAAATTCACACTGCAATAATCATTTCACATAAGTAAATTGCAAAATAATGCCAGGATAATGAAAATGGAAAAAAAGGCATCTTCAATAGGGGGATTTACAAACCCTGCAAATAGATAATTGGATATCTGACTGGTTAGTTTCTCCATGTATTTTCACTTAGGAAGGATCATTACATTGCAACTTTATAGTAGTAGTTATCTTTAGTCTCCCTCCCCGAAACAATACAACAACAACCACATAGAAAACCAGATAAGCTTGCAAGCATAAGCACAGAGGTGAGGAAAGAATGGGAGGGGTGGGGATTACCAACCAACCAGGTAAAAATTATAAAAATCAGATAAATCAATCTGTTTGTGAAACTTATACACCACCTAATTACCTCAGTAATGAAGATTTCTTTGGCCTCAGGTCCTCCTGAAAAAACCTTTACATCAATGAGGTACTTCCTGCCAGGAATAACATACCAACGTGTGGAGGATGAAATGGCTTCAATTCCCTCAAGAGGATCACCAACTTCTGAAAGAGGTAATATGTATAAATACATAGTATCCGGCAGAACAACATGGAGGGATGACACTAGTATGTGTCCTGCAATCCGGGTGTCCTCCACTATAACATTAGTTTCCCCTAGCCTCAATGCATGAGCTAAACCCATCTTAGGATCTACTTCAGCAATGGATGAATTTAGCACAGACCAACGATGAAATGGAGAAGGAAGCGTCACCACTGTAGTCACAAATATAGCGCAAGAATATTAATTAATTATGAAATCTAAGCTCATATTGCACTAGTATAAGCAAAAAAAAAATCCAAAAGCAAAAAATATCAGCAGAAATATAAACTGCAGTAACTGCTATTTGGAGCTAACTAGTAAAGACAAGTAGATATATGTCGAAAAATATTAAATGTTATTGTGTGAATGAAAATAAGTAATATAAGTCAAAATAGAAACAGTATACGTAGTACATGAAAATGCTAACAAATAGTACTCATATGTCAAAAGCAACAGACTACTACTTCAAGTGATAAATGAAAATTATCAAACATCAACGAACATCGATATCAAAACAAGACCTTCCATCAGTAGTAACAACTCCCTCAGATGGGATATTCTAATTCTAACTTTAAGGGCACATCTGACATTATTTATGAAACATTACAAACTAGCTTCAATAAAGAAAATACTAAATGCATCTTATCACATTATGTGTGCCCACAATGCACACAACAAAAGAGCACACAAGAAGAAAAATGGTCCACTCTGTGCATAGGAGAAGTGAACAATTAATTGTACATTCCAGAGTGCACTTGATTACTTGAAGAATATTTCTAGTATTAACTGCTCCAAAGGAATTATTTATCCATATTGTAGACACTCCATTCCATTTAGCTTTTTACCCAAAAAGTATTCAAATTATTCATAGAATGAGCACTCCCCTTATGTCCATATATATTGCATTTAACTCATTATATACCTAAAAGGACAACCGGTCAACAAGTAAATCAAATTAAATGGAAAGGATTCACATTTACAAGCAGTAATGAATCTGTCTCACAAAACCTTCGGGCATGTTCCCACGGATGACTTTTAGACGGTAATTCACAAAAGCACCAATAAGAACAAACAGAGGTGAAGATGGGTCGAGTAACATGGCTTCCGCAACAGTTAATTCAATCATATCTTCCAGGCGATCAAATTGCGGCTCGAGCAAATGAACAGAAACAACCTCACGCCCAATTCCAACTCCTTTAACCACACACAAGTCTGAGTGTACCCCCTGCACAGAATGTTTGATAACATAGTCAGCTAGGAAGGGACCAACATAGGAGCAACTGGGAAACACGAAGAGTACCCTGCAATTCTATTTCTACATACATTGTTTTCAAGGTTTATTTGAATATTTAAGTCCCCGCAAAGTCCACTACAGTCGCTCAAGGGAGAATCCTTTAAGGGGACATGAAGAAGATGGTGAGAAGATTCGGTACTTTCAGACATTAGTTTCCACATAAACCGTAAGCCAGCTAAGGATGAAAACACATTTCCTGCATAACATGTCAATAGAGAAAAAAGTTCAATTAGAGAGCGATGATTAGCGATTAAATTTGACAACCGAAAACACATCAAAAGTTGTGTATGTGCTGGCAAGTAAGCACATTGTGGCAAGGCAAGTATCCAATCATTTCAACCAAATAACATCTTTTCTGCATATAATATACCAATTCCATAACGCGAGAAGGTGCCAAGCACGCATGATGGAGCTACCAAAACCATAACACCAGACATCTTAACACAAGAAAGACAAAGGATGAGGGTCTCCAAATGAAAAGCCAACTTCTACAAACAAAATCCATTGTGCATTTTCAGCATGAAAACCATGAACAAGACGGATAACTAAAATTTCATTAAGTTACTAGCTGGAAGCAACAATACCTTCTAATGCTGTTTTTGGTACTCACTACTCAAAGAGTAAATAAACTTGGGTGAGAACAGAGATTTTTAAGAAAAATAAAAAATATCTCTAGACATTTCAAACTTTTTTTTTCCATCCATAAGTTCATTATTTGGTTTGCTTACAAAGAGTTGGTTATTTGGTTTACTTACTTTCATAAAGCATCTGCATTGACTTATTCCCAAGCATAGAAGTCACTGAAGAGAAATGACTCTCCAGAAAACTTTCAAGTCAACTAGGACAAATTTTGCAGAGAGCAAGAACTAGTGGAAGAAGGTATACAATACAGCTTTAGTAAGGCAGAACTATCACTGCGAATGACTTGGAAATTCAAAAATATAGATTTCAGGTCTAGCTCATACATTTTTCTACTTAACAAAAACATTTAGTTTAGCAGAAATTTATTCCTTCATGAAACATCCATCCTCCAGCCTTTGCATCATGGCATCGACTTGGAACCAAAATTTCATATTAACAACTAAAGCATACTGTATACTACAAGTGTCGAGATGTGGCACAGTAAATAGAGTATTACTCTCATCTTATAGCTCACGGTTACTGGGGCTTTTGGATAGGAAAAGGAAAAAGTTGCATCTGAATATGAGATCAGGAATATATTATACACATAACTTCATAAATTTCAACTTATCACCACATTTTACACCATGTAACATTATAAGGAATATAAAAATCCCAAATGAAATTTCAAAAACCCAATTTATGTGCTACCAAGTAACACCACTGCCTTTATAGCACACCGTCCTACAAGAAGTTTCAAAGAAAGGTTGAGATTGGTTTATAAGCTAGGTAAGAGGACTGGCAATTCATCATATTCCAAATGTCCTGGAAGAATACAAAATGGAATCTCGAAATAGACTAGGATAATGAAATAAGAAAAACTACCTTCTGCATCAAAAGCACGGACGCTTAGAGTGGCAAGACCATCTAAGTCAAGCTTATTAGAGCTATGAAATATCTGGACTCTGGAAAAGATATCAATGAACACTTTGCAGCGTATTACTGCTCCTGTCAGCCCATCTGCAGCATAAACAGCAGTCTCTTTCCGCCCACTATAAGGGGCAATTGATTTCAATCGGGCACTAGTCGAGCAGTGGTTAGACGTGTTGTATTCAGGTATGACCGACAAAATGTCATGATGATCCCATGACCTAAAAGAGAGATTTAAACAATGAGAACGGCTTTCAAACTTCAAGGAACTTTGCATTCCCTTTTTCAGCTTCCTTCTATTTTTCCCACTAGTGTAAGTCTGTAAGAAGAGTACATTCCCTCTTGGCATATAATACACATAGCATAGGACACGGAAACTTGTAAACACTAAATAGTAACTATACAGCTTACAAAATGTGAATCAAGATGGCAAGACACATAATAAGGCATGAGGAGGTAAAATTATTCCTTCTATTGATCTAGGTGGTAATCATATACCATGCTTTTTCAACTCTAAAAAGAAAAACACAATAAGACCCCTCACTGCCTAATATCTCTATGAAGGTTTACAAACATCGTCCATGATAGAGCATAGCAGAGAAGCTGGTTTGGAGCACGACTTGAGACCTATTATTGTTCATCGTCCATGTATCAGCTCATCATCTTGCACACATAGTAGATCAAATGCCAAACATCACAACATATCCCTTAGTCCAGCCTCGTTCAAAGGGAAAATATAAAGCACAGGTAAAACCATAAAACTTATTAAAGACAAGCACTATTGCATCGTCGATTTCTGAAATGATTTAAATGCAACCATCTTCGTGTAGAAATCCATTGCAAGCTTATTTGCAAATTGCACATACAACAAAATCACACTACCTATGGCCCTGACTACACTAGCATCCATTTACTTCACCGCTCCACAAGAAACCAAACTCCCAACAGTGAACCGCAAAAGCAGTATACAGTAAACAGTTAAATGATCAAGCAGTCTCAGTCACAAAACCGCGGCAAAAAATTTGGGGAAATCGACACATCTCTCTACATCATCGCATTAAAACAAAATTCCCACAAATCAAGCTACGGATAGAATCGGCAAAATTGAACTCAGCAAAGCCAAAACAAGTAGAAATCAGTAAGGGAAGTATCGGGAGAAGCTGAATACCACTTGAAGCAGCCATTGGTGCCCTGGAGACGGAACTCGACAGGGTTAGTCATTCGAGGAGGTAACAGGATATCGACGGCGTGAATGTGAGGCCCGGAGGCGATGCCATTGGCACCGCAAGTAACGGCAACCAGCACAGCAAAGAAAGCGGGAATGTAGAAAGCGGAGACGGGCGAGTGATCGGACGCCATTGATGATCAGAGAGGGGAGCAGGGGTTAGGGTTTAGAGGGGAGAGCAAAGCTCTCGGTGCGGGGGTTTGGGTGGGGCTCAGGTGGGAGGGGTGTGAAAATAGGGGGGAAAAGCAACGGGAAGGAAATTACGGTGACACGTGGGAAGATGTGATTGGTAAGGAGGCTGTGTGGGTTTGCTACAACACTAGATAAGACCTTTGGTGTAACATAAAATTATTTATGTTGTTTTTTAATGATAAAAAAAATTATAAAAATTATATTTACATTGTAAATATCAATTAACATATATTTATAAAAAAAATTAATATAAAATAATATTTTGAAAAATATTAAAATTAAAAGAGTCGTTATGATAGAATATTAATTATAATAATTATTAAAATACCATTTTTGTAAGAAAAAAGATGCAAATATATATTATTAAACATGTACAATGTAAATATAATTTTTATAATTTTTTTTATCATTAAAAAATAACACAAATAATTTTGTGTTACACCCAAGGTCTTACCTAGTGTGGTAGATGATCCAAACTCTTTCCTGACGGGAGTTGTTTTTTTGGGGCATGAATTTTTTTCTTTTTTTTTTTGTTTTGGAAAGCTAAATACACCGGTAATTGTTACTGAATACACCGCTAATCTACGCAGCTCCTTTCGGACTGAGCTATACAATGAGTTGCAGACCTCTCCGAGCATCGTGCCAAACATGCCCTAAAAGACCCTCGACAAAACGTTTGCTACACAACGAGTTGCGGACCTCCCCAAGCATCGTGTCAAACACACCCTAAAAGTCCCTCAACAAAACGTCCGCAAGACGTTACGCAATCCCTTGCGAACCGAGCTACACAACGAGCTGCGGACCTTCCCAGGCATCGTGTCAAACACGCTCTAAAAGGCCCTCGACAAAACGTTCGCAAGACATTGCGGAGAGAGGTCCGCGTTAGGATGCGGACTAATTAATTATGAAATGTAACCTCATGCGGACTAGAATGTTGTTTGACACAACATCCAAAGTAGTCCGCAACTCGCAACGTAGCTTGGTCCGCAAGGGGTTGCGTAGATTAGCGGTGTATCGAGTAAAAATTTAGGAAGAATAGCAAAAAATACCCAAAATCCAAAGGCAATTTGGAAATATGCCTTGTCTTTTACTTTATTACAAAAATGTCTAATTTTATTGCAAAAATGCCTAATAAAATTACAAATGTGACCAAAAGGAAAAAAATGTGAAATAATTAAAAAAACAAAAAATACCAGATTTTCCTATTTTTTTAAAATAAAAACGAAAAAAAGAAAAACAAAAAAAAAACAAAAAAACAAAACGAAAAACAAAAAGAAATTACGTAAAGTCAAAAGATGCAAACTCCCTAAAGTCAAAAGATGCAGACTCTCCTCTAAGAAACCTCCAAATTGGGGAATATCATTTGTTCAATTTCTTCCAATTCAATCCAGGATTTTGTGAATCGTCTTCTCTAACCATCGTTTCTGATCTAATCTCCTTTGCCTCGCCATCTCTTTGTGTTCTATGGCTGGTTGTCGTCATTTTTTTCGGTCGGATGGCCCTGCCGGCCTCTTCCGCCGGTGACCCTGGGCTTCCGCCGCCTCACCTCCATTTTGTGTAGTTTTGGGTCTCGATTCTTTCGATTTGCCCTTTGGTTTCTTCTCCCTGGCCAATCCTCAGTCCTTTGTTCCAATCTAAACTTGTGCACCCGTTCTCTGGTGTATGGTGGCCGGATCCCGTCAATTTTTCTGGTCGGTGCCCTTGCTTGTTGTGCTCCCTCCGCTAGTGAACCTTGCTCTTTCGGCGCCCCATATCCGCCTCCACCACGTCTACCCTTCGATTTTGGGGTCTTGTTGGCCGTCGACATTGCTGCCTGATTTGGGGGTTTACTGCGAGTTCGCGACTTGGCTCGTACCCCAGATCCATCCGTATCGTCTCGGGGTGTGCTCGTTCATGCCCGGCGTCTTTCCTGGTCGTCGTCGCCCATGCTCCGGCCTCCTCCTTGTCGTGCAACTCATGGCTGAGCATCACATCGTCCGTACACTGTGCTTGGCGTGCAAGGATATAGTTCTGCCTTGCACGCCAACTCGCCAAGGTCGTTGTTTTATTAAAAAAAATCTGCTTTTTTATTTTTATAAAAAAAATAGAATTTGACCAAATCCCGAAAGGGCTAGACCAATTCACCCGAAAGGGTTTGAGAAAATCCCGCAAGGGCTTGTCGTTATTTTTGTAGGTGAAAACTTGTTGGCGTTTTGCTCGAGCAGTTTGCGGCTCTGCTTCCGATGTTTATAGGAGATCTTCTGCTTGATTGGGGGGCGTGGAGTCTGTAGTCGGGTCTGGATGGGGTCGTGGTGGTGCGCTCAGGGCGACTCCGTATCCGGGATAGAGTTTCTTTGGAGTTCGTCTGCACTACCCATAGGAGTTAGTGTTCTGCTGGTTGCTGTACTACTGGCCCGCGGTGCTACTGTTTGGTGGTGCTTGGTTGCGTCCTTCGGTGGCTTCCTCAGCTTTTCGGGTGTTTGATCTTCTTGGAACGTTTGTTGTAGAGTTTATTTCTGTTTGGTTCATTACGCTTGTTATTTGTATTTCTGGTTTTAGATTGTTCCGTTAGACGGTTCGCCGTCTGCCGACTTCGGTCGGCCTCTCGATGAGTTAGGCCTGTCTGACTATCGAATTTTTACCTAATAAAAAAAATAAAAAATAAAAAATAAAACACTCTCATGGCCTTCCGCCGCCGTCGCCGCTTCTAACATTGGCCACCATCAACTTACACCACCAGATCTCGAGCCATGCGCCCATACACGACCTCTTTCGTCCAGGCCGACACCTTCTCTTGCTACTAGTTGTTCATCCAGATGCTCACCGGCTCCTCCGACACCGACATATGTCGCCGCTCGCCGATCTCTAACTTGATCCATTGGCCACCTCGGCTGCCCGCTGACACCCTTCATCACCTCCAATGGATGCCGCCGCCAGGCTCTCCGAAGCCCGCCTCCGCCACCACCCACTCAGCTTCATCACTTCCGCTCGGAAGGGAACGCAACCTCCACCGGCCGCATCGCCTTAGCCACTCAAAGGTTTTGTTCGGCCACCTCCGCCGCCCGCTTGGCCCACCGCCTTGGCCTGTTCCTCCGGCATCTGTCTCTCAATCGTGATTTGAAGCTTGCAACGGTTTTGCCGTGGTAAGCGTTTGAAGCTTACGAACTTTTCTTTTATTTCTTGGGAAAAAAAATCAAATCCGAAATCCTTGTTTTGATGTTTTCATATGGCTCGAGCCTGATTTGGATACTAGTTGTGTGGATTTATGTCCCAATTCGATTTTTATCCCTCAAAATTCAATTTCCATTCAATTGTAGTTTCTAGCACTCGAATTTTTTTTGTTTCTAGGCCTAATTTGTAGTTATTGGTATTCGATTTTTATCCCAATTCAATATGTGAGTAGTATGTAGTTGTTGTCATGTAGTTGCTATCAAAGGAGAAATTTGTAGGCTTGATTTGTATTATCCAGACAGTCTAAAGAATTTTGCTATAGCTGACTATTTGATGTAGTTGCTATTGCTATCAAAGGAGAAATCCGTAGGCTAGATTTGTGTCATGTAGTTGTTATTGCTGGTTGTTCGATGGCCATTGCGATTTCACTGATTTTATGTTGTTTGATACTCCCCTCTGACTGTTTTGATTTCATTGATTTTATGCCGATGTAGATGTTGTTGTTGTCATGTATTTGCTATTTCACTAATTTGTGTCATGTAGTTGCTACTGTTGTCATGTAGATGCTTCTAGGGCTGATTTCGCTTCTGATTTCGCTCTAGGACTGATTTCTCTTCTAAATTTGGAGTGTTTTCAAGTGTATAGTTGCTATTTGAGTGCTTCTGAAATTTTTTTGAGTGTTTTCTTGCTTCTGATTTGTGTTTTCGAGTGTTTTGAAGCACGTTTTCTTGCTGAATTTTTTTGGTTGTTGCTTCAATTTTGTAGCTGATTTTTTTTGGGTTCTTGATTGAGATTTCTTGTTGGTTTTTTTTTGGGTTGTTAGTTCTGATTTCTTGTTGTTTTCATGCTGAATTTTTGGCTGTTGGTTCTTATTTCTTGCAATTGCATTGTTGTTGTTCGAGTGCTTCTGATTTTTTTTTTGAGAGTTTTCTTGCTTCTGATTTGTGGTTTCGAGTGTTTTTGAGCACGTGTTCTTGCTGAATTTTTTGGTTGTTGCTTCTATTTCGTAGTTGATTAACCACTTCCATTTGTTGTGTTTTTATAGTGAGTCCGTCTGCCTCTTGCTGATTACTACTCCCTCCATCCGCCAATACATGTCTTTTTAGCCATATGCACAGAAATTAAGAAAACCTATAAGCTAGTTAGTTGGTCAATAAATTAGAGTGAATTCAATTGGTCATGAGTGAAAATTAAGTGGAATGACTAGCTAGTTGGTAAGGATTAGCTCTAAAAAGACGTGTATTATTGACAAAATCATATGGGCTAAAAAGACATGTATTGACGGGTTTGACGGACGGAGGGAGTATTATTTTTATTTTCGCACATTATGAGAGGATTAGAGGAATCCAGTTTGTTGTTGCGTATACAAATATGTACTGTTTATTAGGAGTTCCTACTTTTTTTTCTCTCTCTCTTTTTTTAGTTCTGGGTCTATCGGAAACACTCTCTCGACTTGTTCGGGGAAAGAGTGTGTACATCCTGACCCCCAGACCCTGCTTTTGCGGGATATACTGGGTTATTGTTGTTGTTGTTGTTGCTGCTTCTATTTCGTAGTTGAATTTTTTGGATTCTTGCTTCAGATTTCTTGCTGTTTTTTTTGGGTTGTTGGTACTAATTTCTTGTTGTTTTCATGTTGAATTTTTGGGTTGTTGGTTCTTATTTCTTGCAAAAATTTTAGATGGAATTACAAGCATTTTTTTATCTGACTTTTTGCTTTTTTTTTGTTGTTGCTTCTGAATTTCTTGCTGAGATTGGTGCTGTTTTTCATCGTGGATTCTAAAGCACCATTGCTGAATTCTTTCTCCATGGAATCTGATTTCTCTCCGCTTTCTTGCTGGATTGAATTGGTTGTTCCTTCTCCATTTGTAGATGAATTTCACAGCTCCGGGCTTGGGTTTGAAAGAAAGAGCGTGGTTAGTGGAAGAAGCAACATGAGTGCTGTGACCTGTGGGAGCACTGGGAGATCGAGTTGCTTTTGATAGGAGACGACGATCACTCTCGGTGGTCCGATACCAAGCAAGTTATTCAGAGAGTGGTAATTCTGAGCATTATACTAGACAAATCAATTGCAAAGAGTTTCACAATGGAAATAAACAAGCTGCAGTGTAAAAGTTATCAACTCCACCATCTCAGCAACGAGGACTAGCCAAAGGGATTTCGTTTGGTTGTTGTTATCACTCTTCCACCAACTGTTCGATTAGGGCACTCCAGGTTTAGTTTGGGTTTGAGTCCCTCTTTCGATTTCATGTTCGATTAGCTATTCTATTACTTAAAAACGTTATTTAGGGTTGTTCGATTAGGTTTGATCGATTACGGTTCGAAATCAATATGTCGTTGTTCGATTGTTACCGTTGTGTTGTTCAAATTGATGTTGTTGTTCGCTTTTTCTTTGACTGAATTGAATTTCGACCAGATGCCCATGTGATAGTGTGCGTTAGAAAGTAGTGAAGTTTGATGGTGTATGACGGGTTGATGTCTATATCCTGCTTGGAACTCGACTCGTATTATATTATGCTAGGCTGGAAACCTTAGGGTTAACATTCGTGGGTTTAGTATTTTAGATTTTGAACTTTGTACTAGATGTTTGATGTTATGGAACCTCCATCGTTTGTTTGATGTTTTGGATTTCAACATTGTTAGAGGTTCAGAAATTGCTAGTGCATAACACAAACTTATTATCAACATGACAGGATTCAAAAACATAACATTGACAGGATATTATTATCAACATGACAGGCTAAAACAAAACTTTGCCAGAAAATTATTATCAACATGACAGGATAAAACGACCGTAGGCAGGAAGACGATCAATTGATATGCAAATGCTAACACCTCGACATGTTATCCTTATCAACATAAAAGGATGGAAAAAAAAACATTCCTGACAGGATGTTGCTTAGATACTAACAGGATTTTTTTTTAAAATATGTCAAGATATATTACAAAATGGAGCCAACTTCAATCAAGCAAATGTCGTAGCCGTGCAGTGCACCCGAAACCCTATTCTTTTGTTCGGTTGGGACATCATTCAACGTCAGTTTTGGACACTTGACAGGAACACACCTACAACCCGATAGGAAAAAACAAATACTATGACAAAGATATTTTTATCAACATGAAAGGATAAAAAAACTAATCCTGACAAGATATTCCTTAGATACTGACAGGAAATTTTTATAAACATGTCAGGATACATATCTCGTAAGTCGATCATGAAGGGCCGCCCATGAGTCGTGGGACTTCTCAGCAGCTCATAAAACAGCCAGAACAACTTTTCACGACTCGTGAAGGTCTCTCCCGAGTCGTGGAACGTCACTTGAGCTCTATAGAGTGATTCACTTTGATGCCATCAAGATTGGCCCTCTCTGGGCTAAGACGGTTCGAGGACCCGATCATCCCGAGAAAGAAGAAGGCGCCACCACGGATTCAAGCTTGTTGAAGGGTCGACGTCGAGGGTCCTGGGGTCGGCGCCGAGGGTTCTGCAGGGCTGGCCGGTTGTTGGACAATTATCCTATCTATTTTAATTATTATTATTTAGTTATTTAGGAGAAATAAAAGCGAGAGATATTTATCTCCTTGCTCCCTAAGAAAACATTATTTTTAGGTAGATATAATTAATTATTATTATTTAGTTATTTTGGATTGATATCGAAGAACCCTTAGCCAAGGGTTTCTCCAATATTTTCAATCTCATTTCCCAAAAAACCAAATTACAACTTAAATAGGTGAGATTGGTTCCTATGCAAAGAAACCCTAACTATCTCACTTTTATCTAAAATAAATAAATAAACATAAGATAAAGACTATTAATTATATCTACCTAAAAATAACTAAAAATAATGTTTTCTTAGGGAGCAAGAAGATAAATATCTCTCGCTTTTATTTCTCCTAAATAACTAAATAATAATAATTAAAATAGATAGGATAGTTGTCTAACATCGGCCAGTCCTGCAGAACCCTCGGCGCCGACCTCAGGACCCTCGACGTCGACCCTTCAACAATCTTGAATCCATGGTGGCGTCTTCTTCTTTCTCGGGATGATCGGGTCCTCGAACTGTCTTAGCCCAGAGAGGGTCAATCTTGATGGCATCAAGAAACCCTTGGCTAAGGGTTCTTCGATATCAATCCAAAAGCCTCTCGCTACGTTTATTGAAATTTGTTTACTAAATTCCCTAATACATATCTTGCTTTCGGAACCGATTCCGATTCAATTGACTTGAAATTTCCATTGCCGATTCATCTTAGTTGAATTAATCAATTGATTAATTCATTCCAAGATTTTGAGTTGATTCTTTCATTCACGTATCAAACGGCGCCTCACATCCCGATCGAGTCAAGAGCAACATCGATTCGGTAAAGAATAGTGCAAGATTGGGCGTTTCTTTTAGTAATTGGCCCGCCTAGCCAATTGCTATATATCAACTGGTATCAGAGCGAAGGTTTGTGCGTATTCTCTTTGATTATGGTTGTCCTATTGATTTGCTAATTTGATGGCTTGGGAGATATGGGGAAATGGGGATGATGATCCCGAACTCTTGAGGTATTGGCAACGACAAAGGGAGTCTAAAAGGCACTGCCTTTGGTTTCAACGCCAAGCGGAGATTGAAGAGGAAAAGAGACGACAACAACGACGACGAGAGGATGAGGCATGGCTTCAAGCCGGGCTTGATGCCATTGCAGCCAAGATGAAGGAGCAATTCATTGCCCAGCGTGCCCAGAAAACAGCATTGCACAACAATTTTGTTTTGCAGATTCCCGTTGATTCCGATGTCGGAATCGCCTCATCTCAGATTCCCTGTGTAGATAACTTCGAGATCTATCAAACGGTGGGTCATACGCAACCAGACTTCCCTGGGAAGGCCTCCGAATCGGATCTGCAAGTTGACAGCAATTCTGCACAGAATTTGTTGAACGTGTCCGGAGATGTTCGTGAGGTTCTCTTCGCTGAAGTTGAGCCAAAGGTGAAGGTCGTTGATGAGGAGATCAGTGTGACCAAGGAGCCAATTCAGATCATTGATGTTGATTGCTCCAAGGCCATCATGGACGCTACTGTTTTTGAGGCTTCTCGATCTCAAAATCTCCTGGTAGTTGTCCGTTATAGTCTTCTTTTTGTTCAAGATCAGGCTGCTGCTCCCCTAGTGCCCTACAACCAGTCGATTCGTCCTCGAATCGAAGCTAAGTGGGGGAGAATGATGCCATCAAGATTGGCCCTCTCTGGGCTAAGACGGTTCGAGGACCCGGTCATCCCGAGAAAGAAGAAGGCGTCACCATGGATTCAAGCTTGTTGAAGGGTCGACGTCGAGGGTCCTGGGGTCGGCGCCGAGGGTTCTGCAGGGCTGGCCGGTTGTTGGACAATTATCCTATCTATTTTAATTATTATTATTTAGTTATTTAGGAGAGATAAAAGCGAGAGGTATTTATCTCCTTGCTCCCTGAGAAAACATTATTTTTAGTTATTTTTAGGTAGATATAATTAACAATCTTTATCTTATGTTTATTTATTTATTTTAGATAAAAGTGAGATAGCTATAGTTTCTTTGCATAGAACCAATCTCACCTATTTAAGTTGTAATTTGGTTTTTTGGGAAATGAGATTGAAAATATTAGAGAAACCCTTGGCTAAGGGTTCTTCGATATCAATCCAAAAGCCTCTCGCTACGTTTATTGAAATTTGTTTACTAAATTCCCTAATACATATCTTGCTTTCGGAACCGATTCCGATTCAATTGACTTGAAATTTCCATTGCCGATTCATCTTAGTTGAATTAATCAATTGATTAATTCATTCCAAGATTTTGAGTTGATTCTTTCATTCACGTGGCCATTCATTCAAAGCCATTGTTGTCGTGAGTTTGCTCCAAGCCAAGGAGGGACCTTGCTGGTGCCGTTGCCGCCAGTGTCACCATAAAAAATATCAAACGGCGCCTCACATCCCGATCGAGTCAAAAGCAACATCGATTCGACAAAGAATAGTGCAAGATTGGGCGTTTCTTTTAGTAATTGGCCCGCCTAGCCAATTGCTATATACCACACTTGATATCATTTGCTTGTTTTTTTTTTGCACTTGACAGGATCACACGTATAACATGACGAGAATTTTTTTTTACTTCGACAGGGTATTCGTGTCCACATGACAGGATAAAACAATTGTTGACATGATGGTACTTACATGTTGACATGATAATTGTTAGAGATGTCAGGAAACATATATACCAACACGTTTTCACAACCAAAATTTCTTATCATTGACCCAAGTTTTCACATTCGCCAGGAACATACTTATACATGGGGCACGAAATAAATTAGAGCATGGGAGGATGCAATCATCAACCAAAAGAAGTTTTTTTTGCAATTCATAAAAATGCAACAAAGGCAATGAATGTGAAGTAATATCTAAACAAATGAAAATGCATAAGTGACAATTAACAAAGGCAATGAATCCCTAACTAAAAAGTTTGCATATAAATTATGAAAGGGGTTCTATGATCATGATAGAGGTGTTGTACATCTAGTTTGATAATGTCCCCACTTTCCACACTGGCTACACTTTCGAGCCTTCGACCAGTTCTTCTCCCAATGTCATCGGAACCTATTCGTCTCCGGTCATCCAGCATGCCTTCTCACTTATGGTGGGTGACAGGTGATAGTAGCAACTATTGCATGAATTTCCCAACGATCCATAAAAGGAATAAGATGCAAAGTTTCCTTGTACGAAACTTGACAGGAACAAATCCTAAATAATCTATCTATATATCTATATATAACCTTAATTTAAAAGACTTTGCTTACGTGTCAATCTTAGATGAGTTTTAGGAATATTGACCAATTATGTTTTTTCCTTAATTTTTTTATTTCTCCTTTTCTCTTTTTTTCCATTAATTTTTTTTAATTCTCCATTCTCTTTTATTCTTACCATATTTACTAACAATCTATATATAACCTTAATTTAGAAGACTTTGCTTACGTGTCAATCTTAGATGAGTTTTAGGAATATTGACCAATTATGTTTTTTTCCTTGATTTTTTTATTTCTCCTTTTCTCTGTTTTTCCATTAATTTTTTTTAATTCTCCATTCTCTTTTATTCTTAACATATTTACTAACAATTGGGCTTAATTCAAAACATTGAATTCAATCTAATATAACCATTAGGCTTAACTCACATTTATGTACTAACTATTGAGCTTAATTCAAAACATTGAATATAATTATTAGTTGTGACACATCACATTTAAATGCATGATTCAGATTTCAAAATTTCTAAAAAAGTTACAATGATATTGATATTATTATTGCTGGGTAATTTAAAATATCTACATTTATGTATTATACTTTAGACGAGATATAAAAAAAACTATTTCAGAATTATAAGATACATTTATAGTAAAGTTTTTTTTATCTTAACTTTTATTAGTATTTTATAATATATTTATATATATTATTAATATTTTAGTTTTAAAAAACCGCGCCATGGCGCGGGAATTGTACTAGTACTAAAGTAATAGTTGGAATTGCCAAATGTCAATTTCTGGTGAAATTTTTTCCCGCCTAAAAACTTAACCATTTACTAGTGTAGGTCCCATCCCATGTACGGAGAATGTGTTAATCTAAATATAAATTATTTTTTATTTCAAAAAATAATATAAATAAAATTAGTTCGGCAGGTTATATATAATCTAAATATCTTTTAATTAGATTCTCTCAAAATATAAATAAAATTCACATTTATAAGGTACTACGTAAAAGTTTTTTTTCTAATCTATGGTTAATTAAATCTCATGTAATTTAATTAAATAGTTGATTTTTAAAAATATTTCAATATTAAATAATCTAAATATAAATAAAATAACACTTATCAAATATTAAATATTTATCTATTAATATTTTTGCTAAGTATGACTATAAAAAATAGTTTTATTAATTATTTTTATTACTACTACTACTATGTTTAATTATATTGATATAGTTTTTTCCTTATATAATATTTACTCTTTTATAAGATATTCCATCTATCCAATTATATGTGTTAATGGTAAAATAAAATAATTATTTTTATTAGATATCCTTTTTGACAGGAGAAAGCTTTGCGAGACGCACTCACGCGCCGCCACGTAGGCAGATTCACTCACGCGCCGCCACGCAGGCTTCAATGCATCGGTTTTAGTATATGTATATAGATAATTATTTTTATTAGATTTTCTTTTTGACAGAGAATGCTTTGCGAGACGCACTCACGCGCCGCCACGTAGGCAGATTCACTCACGCGCCGCCACGCAGGCTTCAATGCATCGGTTTTAGTATATGTATATAGATAGATTGTAGGCCACGTGTAAATTATTTTGCCACTTATTTATCCACCTAATTATCATTATTTATATTTTTTTAAGTATATCAATCTATTGAAATAGAAATATCTACGTATCTAAATGGAAAGTATCTTTTTTAATATATATAGTATATATTTATTTCTATATCTAAATTTAATATTTTAGGAGGTTCATTGTTAATTAAATTTATTCAAATTTATATTGCCTAACTTACCACCTTATTTATCGTATTATCAAATTAGTTTTGTCACAATTACTTTTCTTTTGTTCAATTTGGTGCTTCAATAAATACGGAGTAAATGCAATTTATTCACTTGAAAGTATGAACGATAATAATTTGAGGTTACTTTGTAATTATGTTTATATTTACATTTAGAAGTAATTCACATGAATAACTTTTTATAAAGAATGGTATTGTTGATACATGTAATCATGTTACTTATTAGTTGAATGATATATAATAATTAATAATAATCTTATTTTAATCTTGAAATTAGTCTATTTTTTTATGAGCACATTACCTTACCACATGTACATAGAACGTACTAATTCCACATATTTATTTCTATTTTCAATTTGTTCGGATAAGACGATTTGAGATCTTGAGTTGAGACTTTCTGAGTCTGGTATAGTAAGGTCGAATTGGTTACATTATATTGTTACTAGAGAGAATTGTTACTAAGTATACAACATGTTTGACCAACTTTGGTATGTAATATTTGGTGGATTCACAACTGTGGTTTCTTCCAAGGGGTGAACCATAAAGCATAAATGGGTGATCCATGATGCTTATATACGAGCTAATTTGGAAATTCAGTCAACTAAATAAAGTCACATATTATACGTCGTCCTTTAATATTGAGAAAAAAGGTTGTCATATGGCACACACCATTTGAAAAACCCTTAAATTTATTATTTTAACCGTCATCATTTTTAATTGAAAAAACTAAGAGAATCATAAATTTAGCCAAATAAATTGAATTCATAACTCCATGATTTAACATGCACTCTGTACCAACTAAGATAAATAGACTTTAAATTTTTTTCCTATTACTTTAGTTCTAAAATTAGTAAAAAAATATTTTTAAAAAAACATGCAATTTTTTCCCTTCCCATATAGGAGGGGGTTTAAGCCACCTCATACCCTTCTTTTTGACCCTTGCTTGGGTGTAAGAACTATTCAAATAGGCTCAACCTCGGAGATGGTAAAGGCAGGACATATAGTTTCTATTTTCCACAGATGATGGTTTGACACATATCATGATGTCACTGTAGAGTCTGATTGTCGAATTGTTAAATTCACTACTTGAAGAATAATAATCATTTTGAGAAATGTGTTGGGTTTCATTTTGAAGACATTGATGCATATTTTCTCGCTTAAATTAGATTTATTTGTGTTTTCTACTATTTTATGTTTGCATGATTCTTCCTTACCTATAAGATTTTATTTTATTTTGTTTGAATTTATGATAGTTAATCAATTGAGAGGTCATTAAAACAACTTCCTATGTTGCTATTCGAATAAATTTTTATTTTTTAATATTAAATTATATAAAAATTATTATAATATCTTGATTATCTTTTTTATTTGTAGATAAATATATTTATTTTTAATGGTTACTATTTTTACAATTAAATTTGAAAATAATTGTTATAATTTTATAATATTTTTACATTAAATCCGTGCATCGCACACATGTCAAGATACGTTTTTGAAAATTATGTTTTTTTCAATTTCCATAAATCTATTTTTTTTAAATTTACGAAAATCATATTTTTTCCAATTTTCAAAAATCCGTTTTATTTTAATTCCGAAAATCCTATTTTTTGCAATTTATGAAAATCTATTTTTTTTAAAAAAATATTCAGAAAATCCTAATTTCCAAGAATATATGTTTTTTAATATCCAAAAATCCTATTTTTTCCAATTTCTAAAAATCTGTTTTTTTTTTAAATTTCCTAAAATCCTATTTTTATATTAATTAAAAAATATATAACTTTACAATAATTTTATTGCAAATTTGCCCAAATAGGCATCCCCTGTAATTTGGCAGAAACAGGGGTACTTTTGTAACCCTTTTTTCTGGATAGGATATATCCGCAAATTCGCCAATTTTTAAACACACGATAATTTTATTGCAAATATGCCCAATCAGGCATCCTTTACAATTTGGGGAAAATCGAGGTATTTTTGTATACTTTTTTTTGGGTAGAGTATTTTCGCAAATTCGCCAACAAAAAAAAATCCTCCATTTTCAAACCCAACTGCATTTTTGTTCACAAAATATTAAGAGCAAACCAAAATAAACACCACAACCAGAGTTTGCACAACCCTATTACAAAATTCAATAGACATCAGGGGTAAACGGTCACTGCTTTCTGAAGGTACTTACAAATGGGGAGCAATGCAGTGACTTACAAACCACCACATGAGCCAAGTAAGCCTACGGAAAACGATTAGGTCAGTCATGTCACATCTTCACCAAAAAAAAATCAGTCATGTCTTATTTAGTTTTAGTATGTTTGGGGATTAAATGAATAATAATCATGTGCTTGAATACCTATGATTTATTCAACACGTCAAAGCCCGGAAGTCGATGTAACTTACGAGCCACGAGGGTTGCCTTTACTCCTTACCTCCTTTGGGCAACTTGTGTTGGCTGTAATCGTCATGATGTTGATGAGGTTTGCACCGGCTCAAGTCCGCTTGCAAGGATATTATCTCAAACTCGTTACGGGGATTGCTGGATCGATTAATCGTTTTCCGTAGGCTTACTTGGCTCATGTGGTGGTTTGTAAGTCACTGCATTGCTCCCCAGTTGTCAGTACCTTCAGAAAGCATTGATCCTTTAATCGATCCAGCAATCCCCGTAACGAGTTTGAGATACTATCCTTGCAAGCGGAACTGAGCCGGTGCAAACCTCATCAACATCATGACGATTACAGCCAGCACAAGTTGCCCAAAGGAGCTAAGGAGTAAAGGCAGCCCTCGTGGCTCGTAAGTCCCATCGACTTCCAGCCTTTGACCTATTGAATAAATCATAGGTATTCAAGCACATGATTATTCATTTAATCCCAAGCATACTAAAACTAAATATGACATGACTGACTTTTTTTTGGTGAAGATATGACATGACTGACTGACCATTGGCTGGGAGGGAAAATATGATCTTGTCCGCATAAGGTTTATTTCCGTGAGCCTTTATCTGCAACAACAAGACAGACGAGAAATAAGGTCGATCATTCGACATGCATACCCTTAACTAAAACATCTTTTGTTTAGCTTTAACACAATTTTTTGACGAGACATTCCATGAATATGATGATATTAAAGGCAACATTAGGGCGAGAACCTTACCTCATACTGTACAGATCTATTGATCCCGAATCTTGTTTACGGATTGGACTGACCACTAGCAGGTCATGATGATGCTGATTGATGTCAACATCTGTACAAAAATAAATAAATTAGGCTCTTCATAAAGATATCTCAGAATGTCTGCCCAGTAATGTGCATGTACAGATAAAACTCAAATTCTATAAAATAAAAGAATTTTGGCTTCCCGTATTGGAGCTGTGTACCCATCCAAGACCTAGTTTATACTTTTTACAGTTATTTTAAAAAAAAAAAAAAAAAAAAATTTGCTAGGAAACTTGGAATTCAGGCCTTTGATGGCAGTAATCCTTTTCTTGATCAACTTCTAGACTAGCGGAGGCATTAATTTCATGGTGGGAAAGTTGTATCAATTCCCGTACTTATTTCTAACAACAATGCAGAAGGAACATGCAAATCCTGATTTAAAAAAAGAAGAAAGAAACAAGTAATAGTGCACCATTGGAGGTTTAGCTAATATCATATGTTGAGCAGTCAGCAAAGCAAAAACATTCCCACAAGTTAAAGCTCATGTGGATTGAGTATTAGCTTCAAGAGAATATCTAGCTTGTTCACTGAAGCATTTGATTAGTAATTTGGCAAGCTCATTGATATAGCCCTTTCAGTAGGAGGACAGAGCACTATCTAGTCTATGGATGATTAGAGGCATACTAAATTAGAACAATTCTTGAAAAGACACAGTACAGATTATTGGAGGCATGGAATACCTGTATTGCCCACCAAAGTAATGATTTTTCGGTTAGAAAATCGGGTCAAATTTAGCTGCAACAAATCCTGACCAAGAGAGATATTCAAGCATTATTAGAGGCACATAACAGGTTTCATGATTAGAATATTAAACACCACTCGTCCCACATCGGTTCTCGAATCAGATGCACCAAAAGAGAAACAATTGAAACAACGTAGCCAGTAAGGGAGTAATTAGAGTCCCTGGAGCACCTTTACGCTTTCTAGAATGGAGAAACCACCAACGAAAAGTGCAGTTGCACATCCAGAAATATCAGGAACTTCTGTTAAAGAAGCATGAATGGAAATGGATATGCCTTTCCTCATGTCCTTCAAATGAGGTAGAGCATGTGCCAAATGCTCAGGGGAGTACGGGAAGAAACGGCAGTAAGTATCCCCAGTATCAACATCCCTCCATGGTTTGACATCCCTGAAAGTACCCACACAAAAGATGATTGGAAATGGAAAAAGTTTGAATGTAAGGCAGTTCAATCATAAAGAGCAGCAAAAATCAGATGCTTTCTGTGAAAGTAAAAAATAAAAACCTACCCAATGGACGGGGGCTCCACTTTACAATCATAAGGAACTGCCACATTTCCCCTTGGAGATTCAGAATTGCTGCTGTAACATCAATATTTCAACAAAACATTCATTTTTCAGATTATGAACTCAAAAGGCAAACATTTCAATATACTGGGAAGCCGCACATGAGTGAGGAGAATCAACAAGGATATGACAAATGGATAGGTAGGTCATATAATTGTTGTCAGATCATGTATTGCAGCGCCCTGCCAACTGGAATAGAAGGCATTACTCATGAGAAACACAAAGGGACTTTGACTCAAAGAAAACTTTTCACTGCAAACTATTTTAACTATTAAGCAGGATCCATTCCTTCTGATAGAGATTACTTGGTAGTAACTTCTAAAAAATGACAACATGAGTACAAGATAAGAGAGGGTACAACCAACTTCGCTCAGGACTAGTCGTGACAATTTTTTAATATTGAGAAGCCATGAAAAATATAGCAACATTCATAAATTTTATTTTATTTTTGCACCAAAATGTGGTTAGAGGGACCACTTGAACAAAAAATGAATAGAATATTGAAAAAGGCTAGAATTTGAAGGAGTTGCAGAACGCAGGTTTGTAGTTTGTACATAACGAAAAGGTTATAATAAAGAAAGGAACTGATGTGAGGTTTTGCAGCGAGAAAGTACCCTATCAGCCTATCCTACATAGACTGTCTTTGGGCTAGCACCTAGAAGCATGGAATGAAGACAGGTATATTGTTGTATTCTGCTTAATCAATTTTGGGGCAGCTAGAAGTTGAGCTCAAGGTCTCCTGGTCAGACCAGCTCTAATACTAGGGTACATACTACATAGGGTCTGTTTGGTAAATATGTTTATGCCATTGTCGCAACTAATGTTGCCGAATAAGGTGTCTGGTACAGTAATAATGTGCTGACATAGATGCATTGTATAGTTGTATGCCATAAGTGGCATGTGCCAAACAGACCCATAATCAATTCTGCAATAATCTGAAGTTGCTACATCTTAGACTGTTAGTTATTTCATCCTCTAATAATTCTTCATTTTTTTCCATGTTCTAAACCTGAAATCTGAATAAGGAGAAAGGCACATTAGGGAGCTTGAATGTGACTTCTGAGTCTGTAGCCCAGAATAAGTTAGAATACAATTGTCCAGAACAGCAATTTTCTTTGAATACTCTGTTCTGAGAGAATAATATGCTAAAAATGGAACACATGTTTTAATAGAACTGTGATTTCTCATGCACTTTGAAATAAAATTACCATTATGTGTTTGTGAATTACTCCCTCCTCAACAAATACATGTAATTAGTTTTCCAATCAGAGTAAACAAGAGTTAGCAAAATAAAATGACTCAAGAATTACGGTCCAAGACAGCAACTGAAACTGTCGGCTCTTATAATTTCAAAAGTTAAATGTGCACAAGTAGAACACCTGATTTGGAAACGTAATTGAAAGGCCTATATCTGAGTTTCACGGAAAAGTTATATCCCCTTGTTGATGAAGGAACATTAGTCAATGTCCCCACAGGAGCATCAACAAATATGAAATTACCCTTCAAAACACTGACTTTTGTTTGCAGCGTGAAATTGGAGCTTTTATATGTTACTGATCAAAATTGAAGATGATAGGATGAGAGAATCATATATAAATATTTGAGCATAAAACACAAGGGTACAAAAAGTAACATTTTTGGCATGTCATTATGGGAATATTAACAGCTCCTATATATGATTGCTGAAGGAGAAAAAGGTTCACCAGATACCTGTTGTTGCACCCTCTCCAACTGCTCGAGCTTCTCCAGACAAAGGATCCACTATTAGAACACTTCTGTTGGCACTTGACCATTGGCCAGACACTCGCTCGCCCAAACCTGTTCAGTGCAATGAACATTGGTCAGTATATAAGATATGCGGCAAGGAAAGATGGATCTCAAATGTAACTACAACTGTCAGTCTTAAGAATACAGGTTCAGAAGGCTAGTTGCAGCCAATGTGGGTCTATATTGGGATAGAGCTCATTGGATAGAAATTCATGAATCATGATGCATAGTTGGGGAAGCTTCTTCTCTGTAGGAGTTGGTTGCCTCTTACAAAACTGTTTATTTCTTAGTTGGACCATCTTAAATTTCATCTTAACTCTTAAGAGGTTAGGATCCTATTTTCTTCCTTGAAGGAAAAAGTAAAAGAGAAGTTTAGGGCCACAATTCGAAAGAGTTTCTACATAAGCTAATGCAATTTGACCAAAATATAAAAACATTCCATGGAATCAAGTAAGTCCAAGAAACCAGTTTTAATCATTAAAAAATAAAGAAGGATGACGCTGACATCATTCACGAAGGAAAAACATTATGGGGCACATCACGCACCTCTACCTTCTGTACAAAAGTTGGAAACACCTCCTGTATAAAGAAGAGGATTCTGAGGATATATATGAGCTCCAACTGAGATCTGAAGATCATACAGACAATCATTATTTTATGGTTAATATGAAGGGTAGCAAAAAGATAAAGACGGTTTTAGGAACCAAAGTAGAAGAAACTACAGATTCTTTAACATCCTATTTACATTTCAACAGGCTAAAAAACAAAGGCTACAAAGCACCAAGAAACAAACAACCGAAAGTCACAATCCTAAATGGTAAACAATATGTGATTACCATGACTTGACTATATCTCTCCCTCTCTAAAAACAAATGTTCATGAAATACGATTCTTTTTTGAAATTTGCTTCAACAAATATTCTCATTATTGGGTGGAACTTGGAAGCCATCTGGCTGGTTCACAGGAAAGACATCTCAAGGCCTAATGACGCTTGATAAAACAATAGAAAGGAGACAGAAAAAACAGTTACCAAAATGTAGTCTGACTTTTGAGGATCATCATCCAATCTCACCTGCACAAGAGCTTTTCCATCGTGTAAAGCCTTTAGTAAAACAAAGGGAATGAAAGTCACATTAAATAGCCAAGGAAAAGATATAAATGCAGAAACACGTTGACTGGCTTCAGATTAACCATCACTGATAAGGGTGTGGTTATATTGGGGTTATCAATAATTTCATCGGCTTACAGTCTATGAAAAACGGCTACATACCTTGATAATAATACTTCCATTGCTAGGAGTATGACTAGTATCAGCATCAGGGCGAATCAAATCATATGCTTCGTGGAAAGGGTTTCCTACACAAAGCAAATGCAGAAATAAAGCTCCTTGAAAATCTTCCAAACGTACTATAGAGCATTAAATATAAGGAAATCATCAAGGGCGTTGCTTTGTTGGAATCTTTCAGAGGCTTGAATACCTAAATAGTCGTGGTAACTCATCATAAGTTCAATTTCAGTGCCAACAGCAAGATCAACTAGTACATGGACATTAAAATATCAAACAACGATGCATATCACCAAGTACATGGCATTTAAAAAATCAAACAAGGATGCAAACCTCCCACTGCTTTTAGCTGCAGTTCTTGATGAATGGCTGGTGCCCAAGGGAGTATGATACGTGATGGTACAATAGCTTGTTGTTCCATCCTAATCTCAACTCTGTCACAGACCCTAACTTCTTGCATAACCGTAAGCCTTTATATAAGAGATCCACAAATTAAATTGAAAGGATAAATGAACTGAACTCCAGTAGAAATGGTTGTACAAAGACCTATTCAATTATAAGAACTACCTGCTTTGTCTCTGAATCACCATCCAGATAAGCCAAGGAGGCCGACAACTTCCCAAGTCCTGGTGAATACACATCCAAAATTCTTGCATTACTCCAGCCATACTCAACAGCAATGCTTTCAGAGACTGGGTGACTCCTCCAGTTTTTCGATTGATCATATTGCAACTGCAAGTCTTCATTCTACCACAGCAAAGAAAAAGTAGAGAATGATTGAAACTTTTCAAGCAAGCAATGATGCTTCACACATGTACACATGCACATTGCTGCTTCAATGAATATGGAAAAGTTCAGAAGTTATTGCCCAGCAAAATTCACACTGCAATAATCATTTCACATAAGTAAATTGCAAAATCATGCCAGGATAATGAAAATAGAGAATGATTGAAACTTTTCAAGCAAGCAATGATGCTTCACACATGCCAGGATAATGAAAATAGAGAATGATTGAAACTTTTCAAGCAAGCAATGATGCTTCACACATGCCAGGATAATGAAAATAGAGAAAAGGCATCTTCAATAGGGGGATTTACAAACCCTGCGAGTAGATAATAAGATATCTGACTGGTTAGTTTCTCCATGTATTTTCACTTAGGAAGGATCATTACATTGCAACTTTATAATAGTAGTTATCTTTAGTCTCCCTCCCCAAAACAATACAACAACCACCACATAGAAAATCAGATAAGCTTGCAAGCATAGGCACAGAGGTGAGGAAAGAATGGGAGGGGTGGGGATTACCAACCAACCAGGTAAAAATTACAAAAATCAGATAAATCAATCTGTTTGTGAAACTTATACACCACCTATATTACCTCAGTAATGAAGATTTCTTTGGCCTCAGGTCCTCCTGAAAAAACCTTTACATCAATGAGGTACTTCCTGCCAGGAATAACATACCAACGTGTGGTGGATGAAATGGCTTCAATTCCTTCAAGAGGATCACCAACTTCTGAACATAGTATCCGGCAGAACAACATGGAAGGATGACACTAGTATGTGTCCTGCAATCCGGGTGTCCTCCACTATAACATTAGTTTCCCCTAGCCTCATTGCACGAGCTAAACCCATCTTAGGATCTACTTCAGCAATGGATGAATTTAGCACAGACCAACGATGAAATGAAGAAGGAAGCGTCACCACTGTAGTCACAAATATAGCGCAAGAATATTAATTAATTATGAAATCCAAGCTCATATTGCACTAGTATAAGCAAAAAATATCAGCAGAAATCTAAACTGCAGTAACTGTTATTTGGAGCTAACTAGTAAAGACAAGTAGATATATGTCGAAAAATATTAAATGTTATTGTGTCAATGAAAATAAGTAATATAAGTCAAAATAGAAACAGTATACGGAGTACATGAAAATGCTAAAAATAGTACTCGCATGTCAAAAGCAACAGACTACTAATTCAAGTGATAAATGAAAATTATCAAACATCAACGAACATTGATATCAAAAGAAGACCTCCCATCAGCAGTAACAACTCCCTCAGATGGGATATTCTAATTTTAAGGGCACATCTGACATTATTTATTAAACATTACAAACTAGCTTCAATAAAGAAAATACTAAATGCATCTTATCACATTATGTGTGCCCACAATGCACACAACAAAAGAGCACACAAGAAGAAAAAGGGTCCACACTCTGTGCATAGGAGAAGAGAACAATTAATTGTACATTCCAGAGTACACTTGATTACTTGAAGAATATTTCTAGTATTAACTGCTCCAAAGGAATTATATCCATATTGTAAAAGGCATTCCATTCCATTTAGCTTTTTACCCAAAAAGTATTTAAATTATTCATAGAATGAGCACTCCCCTTATGTCCATATATATTGCAATTAACTCATTATATACCTAAAAGGATAACAAGTCAACAAGTAAATCAAATTAAATGGAAAGGATTCACATTTAAAAGCAGTAATGAATCTGGCTCACAAAACCTTCGGGCATGTTCCCACGGATGACTTTTAGACGGTAATAGTCACAAGGCTTGCACCGGTAATTGTTAAGGACCTTGTGACCTTGTGATTTGTGGTGAGGCACAGGTACCTGAGACAGCAGATCCTGTCTGGTGTGGGTTTGCCACACCACAAATCACAAGGTCAAAAATGCACGTCCTTAACAATTACCGGTGCAAGCCTTGTGACTAATTAACATTTAAAAAAAAATTAACCCCTTTTAACCATGCAAAAGACGTGCATGATTTGGGGTGTATATAGCGAAACCGCTTTCCTGATTCCTGACGGGAGTTGTTTTTTGTGGCATGAATTTTGTTTTTGTTTTTTTTGGGAAAGCTAAATACACCGGTAATTGTTAATGGATACACCGCTAATCTACGCAGCTCCTTTCGGACTGAGCTATACAATGAGTTGCAGACCTCTCCGAGCATCGTGCCAAACACGCCCTAAAAGACCCTCGACAAAACGTTTGCAAGACATTACCCAACCCCTTGCGGACCGAGCTACACAACGAGTTGCGGACCTCCCCGGGCATCGTGTCAAACACGCCCTAAAAGTCCCTCAACAAAACGTCTGCAAGACATTATGCAATCCCTTGCGAACCGAGCTACACAACGAGCTACTGACCTTCCCAGGCATCGTGCCAAACACGCTCTAAAAGGTCTTCGACAAAACGTTCACAAGACATTGCAGAGAGATGTCCGCGTTAGGATACAGACTAATTATGAAATGTAGCCTCATGCGGACTAGAATGTTGTTTGACACGGCGTCCAAAGTAATCCGCAACTCGCATCGTAGCTCGGTCCGCAAGGGGTTGCGTAGATTAACAGTGTATCCAGTAAAAAATATCAGTGTATTTATCAATCCCTTTTTTTTGGGTATATGGTCATCTTTACTGAATACAACAGTATTAATACTAATATTTTATTAATATCTTTCCGTCACATTATCGCATCACAATTTTATTTTTGGGGCAATTTGCAAAATAACCACGAAATAAGGCCTAATTTGCGAAATGTCCACGTTTTGGGACAAATTAGTGAATTGGCCGCTATATATACTAATTAAATCAGATCCTGTCGATCTCTCCGACCGCTCTCTCTCGTCCTCGCGCTCTCGCTCTCCCTCTCGCCGGATCTGGAGGCGAAGCCTTCGCCGCCGCCGTTCATCTTCCTCCTCTCCTCCCGTTCGCCGCGCGCCGCGCGCTCCTCCTCTCCTCCTCTTCGCCGCCGCTCTCGCTCGCTCCGCCTCGCACCCTCCCCCGGCCAGATCTGAATTCGAATTCTATGTCCAATTGATTCGGCGACGCAGATCTGCAATTCAGCTAATTGATTCGGCAAATCAATTCAGCGTGGGGAGATCTGGTGAATTCGAGTTCCAATTAGTCGACTTACAGTTCCAATTAGTCGAATTCGAGACGGAGATCGAGAGCGCCGAAGAGCGAGAGTGTCGGAGCGAGGTCGAGCGAGCGGCGGAGCGAAATCGAGCGAGCGTCGTGGATCCGAGCGAGGTCGAGTGAGCCAGAGGCGGAGCCGACGGCGTGTGAGCGTTGGATCTGGACAGACGAAGGTTGAAGAAGGACTTTTGATTAAATTACAAAACTGACCCCATAATTATGGAAATTAAAAAAAAACTATCTATATTTTATTATGTGATCCATAATCTATATTTTTATTTTTGCACAAAAAAATGTTATACTTGCACAACATATGATTATATTTGCACAAGCACAACATACAGTTATATTTGCACGACAAAATGTAAAATAAAATAAAATAAAAATTAAACTCGGGTCATATTTGCACAACTTACGGATATATTTGCATAACATACTCTTATATTTGCACGACAAAATGTTAAAGAAATAAAAAATATATAGATTATGGATCGCTTACAATTTATTGAGAAAGTATGAAATTATATTGAGATAAAATAAGATTATGTTGAGAATAATTTCACAAGTCTCGATTGTCGTGCAACTCTTAAAACAGAGTCGTGCAACTCTTACAATTTGTTGTGCAAAATATAATATATTTTTTTCCGCTTTTTTTTTCGTTTCAGAACTTTTTATTGTGCAAAAATAATTTTACGTTGTGCACATATAACAATTTGTTGTGCAAATATAATTTTATGTTCAAATGTAAAAAAAAAAAAAAAGTAGATATGGATCACATAATAAAATATAGATAGTTTTGTTTTAATTCTCACATTTATTGGGCACTTTTTTGTAATTTACAACAAATTGCTTCTTCAGCCTCTGTACAAATATTGAACAGGAGGACTCCGTCGCTTGCTCGCTTTGGCCTCTGCTCCGGCCACTCGACTCGCTCGCTCGCTCTCCGCCTCCGATCGCTCGACCTCCGAATTCGCTCCTCCTCCGTCCATGGCGGCTCCTCCTCCGGATTCTCAGATCCAGCCCTCGCTCGCGATCTCAGAGGAGATCTCCGGCCATCACTCCCTCGCTCGGCCTCGCTCGCTCCGAGGAGACGAGAAGATCCGAGATCTGGAGGAGATCTGGCGATGCTCCAAGATCTGGCGGAGAGAGAGATTGGATTGGGGGCAACTCTCAGGAAAAAAAAATAAAAAAAATTGAGAATTAGTATATATATGGGACATTTTGTTAATTTGTCCAAAAACGTGGACATTTTGCAAATTTGTCCAAAAAAGTGCCTGTTTTGCAAAAAAAATAATTTATTTTTTCCATTTTATCAATAACATTTCAAAACTCATTTTTTCCTACCAATTTAATTTACAAATATACTCATCTTCAATTATTATTTTCATTCTCGATTATATTATTATATTGAATACGAAATATTATTTTTTATTATTAAACTATTATTATTAAATTAATACGTTTATAAACTAAATAAGGCTATATATATAACTCAATAGTTATATTTTTTTTAAATCCCAACTTCATTAATTACTTAAAACTAAATTACGACTCAATAACATATTGTTTTAAATTACGACTTAATAAACATATTACGAAATGAAACAATACATAACATATGATGCGAGATTAAAGATACTTTAAATATAACATATTTTTTTTATGTTTGCAATGTCCTTAAATCAATTAAGAAAAAAACAAACATGCTTAAAAGATGGAAATGTTCAAAATTATAATTATCCTGAATCGATAAATGTATTTGAAAGACGTAACCGAGTTATAAAAGAACAAAGACCAACTTAAGGGTCCCGCGAAAAAGGTGGACGGTATATCTAACATGTCCCCTGTGTATATCTCAATCTCATAATCTGCTCTCACTATACATGTCTCAAATCCACCCTAAATTACTCAATTTAAAGATGTATCACAAAGATCATTCAATCACTATACTTAACCAAGCAATCTATATCTATCTATACTATATATATAATTTTGGGTTTTGCCCTATAAATTGCACTCATTAAATTATATATAAAAAAAAACCTAAATAGTTATTATAGCTTATTGGTTGTATACTAAGCTTTAGTGCAAATTATCAAGGTTCAAATCCCATTAGCTACACTATTATTTGTTTTTTTTTTCTAACTTTTTCCTTTTTTTCTTTTTACATATAAATAGTTAAATTACCCCCATTACATATAATATGGAGCGAAACTAAAATATAGTGTTTCAACTCTACATTTTGGCTCAACATTTTTACCGGCCTATTAACGAGTATCTTTCTTGTATTTCTTATTTCATAGTGCTATAAAATTCAAATCATTTGGTCATATATTTCTTGTATATTTTTTTAGTCATTTGTTACTTTTATACCGACCTTGACTTTTAATTTCAACTTACAGGAGCGGGTGATATCAAACTAAGAGAGGACATTATGCTCATGGTTACCAAGTTACTGTCATAGAAATTGTGCTCATGGTTACCAAGTTACTGTTATAGAAATTGTGATATATGTTTGTGACTTGGATGACTAGTTTAAAGTTATATATGTTTGTGACTTCTGAATTTGTGTTCGGTTGTTTGATTTTGCAATGAATACCATCAATTCATCATTTTCCAGTGAAGCCACCATCTGTTCTTTTTGTTCCAAGTTCTGATTTATTTGTTCAATTCTATTGACCATGATTTTGTAATACGAAAATGCACATCACTTTGGTTTATTGTCAAGGGCTGACATACTATTGCTTGATTACATTTTTTTTTATTGTGATATTGTGTTTGATTACACTAGATTTTTCATATAATTATATGTTTTTTTATTTTTATTTTTGTCATATTGTGTTTGATTACACGATATTTTTTTTTAAAAAAATTCATGAAATTACATGTGTCACCAAGAGCGTCACCTCTAATAAGGGTGGTGACATTAGTGGTGACAATGATTTCGCAAAAAAAAATTCGAACAACAAATATGTCACCAAAAAAAGTTGATATTGTATGTGTCACCACCGACAGTGTCACTGCAATCATCTCTAATAATGGTGGTGACAGTGATAGGGGTGGTGGTGACAACGATAGGAGTGGTGGTGACAGAGATAGAGGTGCTGACAACAATAGGGGTGGTGGTGACAGTGATAGGGGTGGTGGTGACAACGATAGGAGTGGTGATGACAGTGATAGAAGTGGTGAAAACGATATGGGTGGTGGTGATAGAGGTGGTGACAACGATACGGGTGGTGACAACGATATGGGTGGTGGTGACAACAATAGGAGTGGTGACAACGATAGGGCGGTGGCATCGATAGAGATGGTGATAGCAATAAGGGTGGTGACAGTAATAGGGGTGGTGATGACAGCGATAGGAGTGGTGGTGACAGCGATAGGGCGGTGACATCGATAGAGGTGGTGACAGCAATAAGGGTGGTGACAACAATATGGATGGTGGTGACAATGATAGAAGTGGTGGTGACAGTGACAGGGGTTGTGGTGACAATGATAGGAGTGGTGACAACGATAGGGCGGTGACAGCGATAGAGGTGGTGACAACAATAAGGGTGGTGACAACAATATGGGTGGTGGTGACAGTGATAGAGGTGGTGGTGACAGTGATAGAGGTGGTGGTGACAACGATAGGAGTGGTGGTGACAGCGATATGAGTGGTGACAGCGATAGAGGTGGTGACCGCAATAAGGCTGGTGACAGCGATATAGGTTGTGGTGACAGCGATAGGGCGGTGACACTAATCTCGTAAAAAAAAAAATTGTCACCCAAAAATTTGTTTATCATCATACATGTGTCACCAAAGCCATTGACCGGTGTCACCACTTATAAAGGTGGTGACAGTAATTTCGTAAAAAAAAAAATTTGAAAAAAAAAACGTGTCACCAAATTTTTTTTTTGTCACCAATTCATTGACTTTGACCGGTCAATGGTCAAAATAAAAATGGAAAGGAAGGAAGGGAATGGGAAGGAGGGGCAAAAATGTAATATTAGGACATTTTGCAAAATGGGAAATAAAAGTGCACATTTTGCAAAATGTCTTGTAGAAAATGGACACTTAGCAAAAAAATCCATTAATGTTTGTCCAATTTGCTTGTTTTTTTAGCCCATTATTATAGCCTCAAGCGTTATTTTAAAATCCATTAGTTTAATTTCCTCCATTGTATTTTGTACAGACTTTAATTTACCTCTGTTTTTTATTTATGAAAAGATGTCGAATATATAACTTTTGGCTTTTTTTTAATTCAATTGGAAAATTATTTTATAATTAAGAAGATATATAGAAGAATTTTTTATAATTCAAACTAAACTAATTAATTAAAGCTTATAATAATAATAATAATAATAATGATAATGATAAAAATCTTCATAATAATAAAAAATAATAATCCATCTATCTACACATCTACACATATATATATAACATTGTTTTTTTTTTTCAATTTAATGTTTGTTTTTTAAGTCAATTTTCAAAGCCAATTCTACTTGACCTATAACCTACGTAAAGAATTTAAAGAGGCATTTTATTTCATTTCCTTTAAAAACAACGTAACCTATGTAAAGAATTCAAAGAGGCATTTTCTTTCATCTCCTTTAAAAACAACGTAATTACAAAAAAAAAATTCAATAATAACTACATAGTATTAGTCTACATCTGCACACCCTTTATTACAATCTTATCGGTTTTCCAATATTGAAACGAAAGAATTCGAATAGTAACGTAATGTCCCTACAGTTACTCTAATAATAACATCAATTCATCAATGCTCAATGCTCAATGACTTTCAACTCTATATAAACGTGTTTATTGAAAAGTTTTTCATTGTCAAAAGATGTTCGTCCATACTTTTCTTCCAAAAAATCATTCATAATTTTTATGCCTTTCATCTATTTTATTCTATTGTTAACTAGATCAATTTCTAGCTTAATTAGATTAACTATTACTTTATTTTGATATTTTTACTGACTATTTTTTTTTTTTTTTTGTTGCTAGATTTTGTTACCAAATTCAAAGAAAACGCCCAAGAATCCAAGATGAATTGCAACAATTGCTTTGGGTAATACATCCTAACTCGGAAAGTTGCAACAATTGTTTTGTTTTTTGTATGTCTACCCATTGATTTTGTCTTATTCATCTATATCTATATCATTCGTGCATCTGTTTTTTCTATAGTTGAACATTATTGGTATATTTTTCTAAGCTTGAGCTTAATTTTATATACATTAAAGTGTCTAATTGGTAAATAAAAAATCAAAGTGTCTAATTTATACAAGTGTTAGTTATTATTGCTAATTAATTGATTTTTTATTATCAATTCTCTCATTTAATTCTTCAAAAAATGGCTTAACTTCAGGTTAACCCAATATAATATAGTTTTTCATGCTATTATTGATCAATTCATATAATTAGTATAACATCTATATATTTTTATTTTAATTGAGTTTGCAAAATATAGATAAGATAAATTCAAATGTAAAAATATGGTTCATGCATGATAATTAAGCACATACGTGCTAATTTATTAATAATCATATTAGTTATGAAATTTAAAGGGTTTTCTTTAATTTGAATTAGTTTAGAAGGTCTTAGTTGAGGCCTTGGGGCCTAATTATAATTTATATGGATCGAGTAATAAACTTTGTAAAAGAATGAAGCTAGGTAGGTATGCATTAGACATGTTTACAAATACCTCTAATTAATTATCTAAAATTTGATGGCCGAATGATATTGATTATATATATGAGAGACACGCTTACTAATTACTATATATATACTCCGTATGTTTTTATTGTTTTGGTTAATATTCTATTATTTTTCACACTCACATTTGAAGTATGTAGGTTGAGAGTCAAAGAACGTGCTAGAAGCTTTGATATTAAACTTGCAAGCTAGCAATGAAGATAAGAGTGAATGGACAGATCTACATATGTACAAGCTAGGAGCAACTAAATATGAAGACTCGATCAAATATTCGATCGATCACTTTTTTTTTAATAAAAAAATAACACAATAAATCTACTTTTACGAATTTCATGCGAAAAGATGATTAGTTTTCCTCCCTTTATATACGTATGTACAATTATCCATTTTTGTTTAATTATATTTATTATTGGCACTGGCATATTATGAATTTTAATTCACCCAACCTTTATAGTGTTATTTTATATCAGATGTTTTATTTCTTATTTTGTTCAAATAATATTTAATTACTATTTTTTCTAATTCGTATTTCTATTTTTAATTGAAGTGTCACAACCTTCGATCCATTGTGGCAAGAAGAGTAATATTTACCACCGATGTAATCTTCTTAATCATAAAGTGGCCGTAAATATTATATGAAACTCTTATTCCTCTCCCTCTCTCTCTCATTTTGTTTCAATTTGCTAATTTTGTACATTGGAGATTGTGAATACTATTTTTTTTTTATATTTTTAATATACATGTTAATTATTTTGTTGAAATGATTTATAATTTTTTTATTCCCAACTTGTGTTTTTATTTGTAGTTGAATCATATGAAGATGAAAAGACATGATTGATTAATTTTACTTGGAATCCAAAGAAATTGTCATTTGATTATTTGTAAAATAAAAAGATGATCATTTAATATTTTATAATTAATGCATTCAACTTAATGCATTGAAGATAATATGAGGAAAAAAATAAAGTTAAATTAATAAATAGACATGAATTAGAAGATGAAAAGATATTCATTAATTTTACCTAAAAATAATTAAATTAATTGGTCATTAAATCATTTAGAATATGAAAAGATAGTCATTTAATTTTTTACTTTTAAGACTATAATTTTATACCTAATAAATCTCATATTTATATGTTATTCAAAATTATATACTCTTAGGTCATATCTTATAAATTAATTTATTTTCTTGCAAAACAACCCAATATATATTTGACATAGGTTAATTAAGAGGAACAAAAACATGTGAATGAGAAGAATTTCATAGTTACCCTAAAACAAGAAGAAGTTCAGAGAAAAAGAGACTCGATTGAGAAGAAATAGATATATATTACTTTTTTTTTTAAAAGAAGAAGTTCATATTAGTTTTGCATCTTATTATTCATTTTTCAAAATTAATACTCCCTCTGTCTCGAAATAGATGCCGTTTTAGACTAGTAGGGTTGTATCAAAATAGATGTCGTTTTAGGTTTTCTAGGTAGGGGATAGTAATAATTTGTATTGATTTGTGTGTTGTTGACTTTTTAAAAGATTTTGATTAGTTATAAAATGTAGTGGGTATTTAAAAATAATAAAATTTATTTAAAAGGTTAGTGGAATGATGATGTTGATTGATGGGTGAGTGTTTTATTAAAAATTGTGTAGAATGCTAAAATGACTTAAATTTTGAGACGGAGGGAGTATATGCCAAAGAAGAGAGGTTTAATTTAAAATTAAATCAATTAAATGGTATTAAAGTACATTATTATACCAATATCAATAAAAATTAATGTCAAAGCGCGTGTATAATAATAGTTTGATTATTTTTAATATTAATTAAAAATAAATAACGTATAAATCAAATATTGCATAAAACAAATTACATTTAACGGACTAGACATACCTAATAGAGTATATCAGCTAACTAAATGAGCAAACAACGTAACTACAACATGTCCCGTGCATCGCATGGCATGCTCACTAGTCTTTTTTGATGTTTTGCCTTTACATCTAATAGAAACATGACTCTTACAAGCATTTATTACATGTGCAGTTACTTATAAGCGACTCTTCTCGCCCTCGGATCCCTATCCTCCCAAACATACTTTTGCATTTCCACAATGACTTGGCAATGAAACCATAAATAGAGAGTTTAGTCTCTTTTCCATGATTGCATAAAACACAAGTAACTGCACTTGACCGTTTCCAATGCTTGACCTTGTTTCCAATTTGCAGCGGACCCTCTCCTAATATATATCTACCTAATATCTTCCTAATATAACAATCTAAACCCTTAAAATGAACCAGTGGTCAAGATTATCTGCCCCTAAATTAACCTTAATTATCACCAATCCTCTCATTATCGGTCCAGCGATGATAACAGTAGCACACATTAAACCTCCTCCATTAGGAATCTAGACACCGTTCACCCCATCGGAGGCCCGTTGCCACGCGCCGTAAGCGAGGAGGACGAGTGACTCGGTGAGCACCATGGATGTATCGAGGTCTCATTCAGCCTAGAAAAAACTGAATTGAAAATGTCAATCGATTGCCTTGAATGCATCAACTCTAATTTCTTTTTCTCCAACTGAACTCTATTTGTTGCGATTTTAAATTGAGTTGAAGTGGATGCATATATCAAACTCCAATTTTGATGTTTCTCTTCCAGTGTATGTGGTTATGGTACCTGTTGTGGTCCAACTTATTTATTTTCTGCCAACCTTTGAAGTGAGTATTTTGTCATCGTCAATTCAACAAGGGATCCTTCACCTATGGACATCTGCCATAGGTCATCATGGTTGACCTTATTCACTAGAGAAGGATCCCTTGTTGAATTGAATATGACAAAATACTCACTTCCAGCTTTCCATCTTACTGAGGAACTAAAAGCATCACATTTATAAAAAATACTGTAGTCACCTGCAGAGTAAGATACTTTGACAAATGAAAATTCCTTGAATTGAGAAAGTACAAAAGAAACTCAAATTAATTTGCAATCATTTCAAGAAACGAACCATTTGATGCTTTCATTGTCACAGCAGCTAAAAGATATGATCCCACAACTGTCTCCACGGGGGAAGTTTGGCAGCATAACCATAGAAGAGGGAGCACGTACATCAATTACCAACTGTAGATACAGAGAAGAAATCGCAATGTAAATGTAAAAATTGATAAAAAGTACCCTTAACATCAAAAAGTAACTTAGATGGCAAACCAATGACTGATAAAGAATAAAGATAAATCCTAGATTTATTGGTTGATTCCATTGCTATGACAAAAGAAAACAATTTATCACAACAACTGCAAAGATCACGCTGTTCACCTAGTGCTAGCAGTTGGATTTCATTAACTCTCTATCTTATAACTCTTATCATGAAAATTAGACAGGTCAATACAGAACAAAGGTACAAATTAAATTAGTCTTGTACGTCCCAAAACTGGATTGGGTATCAAGATGTTGGTTAGATTTTTGCTTCACGCATATGTGAATATCTTTCTCAATGAAGATACACATGGAAATCGAAAGCTCAAAACACTAACATCTTATCTTATTATAAATGTCAATGAAGCATCCAACAGTATATGTTTACCTCATCAAAATTCAGCATATCAAACACAGAAACAACTTTGATGGTAGCTTTACCAGGCCCTTTAACCTGGATAACACCTGCATCAGAGACTGAAACAGCAGCTACATCAGAGGAAACCCAATTATAATCAGTTGGTGCCTGTGCACAGCCTGCAAACATGCAAACAAAGAAGATATCCAGGTCAGAAACCACCAAGTATATGACATTAAAATATCAAACAACGATGCAAATCACCAAGTACATGGCATTTAAAAAATCAAACAAGGATGCAAACCTCCCACTGCTTTTAGCTGCAGTTCTTGATGAACGGCTGGTGCCCAAGGGAGAATGATATGTGATGATATAATAGCTTGTTGTTCCGTCCTAATCTCAACTCTGTCACAGACCCTAACTCCTTGCATAACCGTAAGCCTCTATATAAGAGATCCACAAATTAAATCGAAAGGATAAATGAACTGAACTCCAGTAGAAATGTTTGTACAAAGACCTATCCAATTATAAGAACTACCTGCTTTGTCTCTGAATCACCACCCAGATAAGCCAAGGAGACTGACAATTTCCCAAGTCCTGGTGAGTATACATCTAAAATTCTTGCATTACTCCAGCCATACTCAACAGCAACGCTTTCAGAGACTGGGTGACTCCTCCAGTGTTTCGATTGATCATATTTCAACTGCAAGTCTTCATTCTACATCAGCAAAGAAAAAGTAGAGAATGATTGAAACTTTCCAAGCTAGCAGTGATGCTTCGCACATGTACATGCACATTGCTGCTTCAATGAATATGGAAAAGTTCAGAAGTTATTGCCCAACAAAATTCACACTGCAATAATCTTTTCACATAAGTAAATTGCAAAATAATGTCAAGATAATGAAAATAGTAAAAACTAAAAAGGCATCTTCAATAGGGGAATTTACAAACCCTGCAAATAGATACTTGGATATCTGACTCGTTAGTTTCTCCACGTATTGTCACTTGGGAAGGATCATTAAATTGCAACTTTATAGCAGTTATCTTCAGTCTCCCACCCCAAAACAATACAACAACCACCACATAGAAAATCAGATAAGCTTGCAAGCATAGGCACAGAGGTGAGGAAAGAATGGGTGGGGTGGGGGTTATCAACCAACCAGGTAAAAATTACAAAAATCAGATAAATCAATCTGTTTGTGAAACTTATACACCACCTATATTACTTTAGTGATGAAGATTTCTTTGGCCTCAGATCCTCCTGAAAAAACCTTTACTCGATGAGGTACTTCCTGCCAGGAATAACATACCAACGTGTGGTGGATGAAATGGCCTCAACTCCCTCAAGAGGATCACCAACTTCTGAAAGAGGTAATATGTATAAATACATAGTACCCGGCAGAACAACATGGAGGGATGACATTAGTTTCCCCTAGCCTCATTGCATGAGCTAAACCCATCTTAGGATCTACTTCAGCAATGGATGAATTTAGCACAGACCAACGATGAAATGGAGAAGGAAGCGTCACCACTGTAGTCACAAATATAGCTCAAGAATATTAATTAATTATGAAATCAAAGCTCGTATTGCACTAGTATAAGGAAATAAAATCCAAAAGCAAAAAATATCAGCAGAAATCTAAACTGCAGTAACTGTTATTTGGAGCTAACTAGTAAAGACATAAGTAGATATATGTCGAAAAATATTAAATGTTATTGTTTCAATGAAAATAAGTAATACTGGTATAAGTCAAAATAGAAACAGTATACGGAGTGCATGAAAATGCTAACTAACAGTACTCGCACGTCAAAACAAGACCTTCCATCAGCAGTAACAACTCCCTCAGATTAAATGTTCTAATTCTGATTTTAAAGGCACATCTGACATTATTTATGAAACATTACAAACTAGCTAGCTTCAATAAAGAAAATACTAAATGCATCTTGTCACATTATGTGTGCCCACAATGCACACAACAAAAGAACACACAAGAAGAAAAATGCTCCACACTCTGTGCATAGGAGATGAGAACAACTAATTGTACATTCCAGAGTGCACTTGATTACTTGAAGAATATTTCTAGTGTTAACCACTCCAAAGGAATTATTTATCCATATTGTAGACATTCCATTCCATATAGCATTTTACCCAAAAAGTATCTAAATTATTCATAGAATAAGCACTCCCCTTATGTCCATATATATTGCATTTAACTCATTATATACCTAAAAGGACAACAAGTCAACAAGTATATGAAATTAAATGGAAAGGATTCAAATTTACAAGCAGTAATGAATCTGTCTCACAAAACCTTCGGGCATGTTCCCACGGATAACTTTTAGACGGTAATTCACAAAAGCACCAATAAGAACAAACCGAGGTGAAGATGGATCGAGTAACATGGCTTCTGCAACAGTTAACTCAATCTTATCTTCCAGGCGATCAAACTGCGGCTCGAGCAAATGAACAGAAACAACCTCACGCCCAATTCCGACTCCTTTAACCACACACAAGTCTGAGTGTACCCCCTGCACAGAATGTTTGATAACATAGTCAGCTAGGAAGGGACCAACATAGGAGCAACTGGGAAACACGAAGAGTACCCTGCAATTCTATTTCTACACACATTGTTTTCAAGGTTTATTTGAATATTTAAGTCCCCGCAAAGTCCACTACTGAAGAAGATGGTGAGAAGATTCAGTACTTTCAGACATTAGTTTCCACATAAACTGTAAGCCAGCTAAGGATGAAAACACATTTCCTGCATAACATGTCAACAGAGACAAAAGTTCAATTAGAGAGCGATGATTAGCGATTAAATATGACAACCGAAAACACATCAAAAAGTTGTGTATCTGCTGGCAAGTAAGCACATTGTGGCAAGGCAAGTATATAATCATTTAAACCAAATAACATCTTTTCTACATATAATATACCAATTCCATAACATGAGAAGGTGCCAAGCATGCATGATGGCGCTACCAAAACCATAACATCAGACATCTTAACACAAGAAGGTGCTATCTCTATGCTCTGTAGTCGAAGACTATAAGTTATGTCAAGAAAGACAAAGGATGAGGGTCTCCAAATGAAAAGCCAACTTCTACAAACAAAATCCATTGTGCATTTTCAGCATGACAACCACGAACAAGACGGATAACTAAAATTTCATCAAGTTACTAGCTGGAAGCAACAATACCTTCTAATGCTGTTTTTGGCACTCACTACTCAAGAGTAAATAAACTTGAGTGAGAACAGAGATTTTTAAGAAAAATATAGATTTCAGATCTAGCTCATACATTTTTCTACTTAACAAAAACATTTAGTTTAGCAGAAATTTATTCCTTCATGAAACATCCATTCTCCAGCCTTTGCATTATGGCATCAACTTGGAACCAAAATTTCGTATTAACAACTAAAGCGTACTGTACTACAAGTGCCGAGGTGTGGCACAGTAAATACAGTATTACTCTCATCTTATAGCTCACGGTTACTGGGGCTTTTGGATAGGAAAGGGAGAAAGTTGCATCTGAATCTGAGATCAGGAATATATTATACACATAACATCAGAAATTTCAATTTATCACCACATTTTACACCGTGTAACATTATAAGGAATATTAAAATCCCAAATGAAATTTCAAAAACCCAAATTATGTGCTACCAAGTAACACCACTGCCTCTAGCACACCATCCTACAAGAAGTTTGAAAGAAAGGTTAAGATTGGTTTATAAGCTAGGCAAGAGGAATGGCAATTCATCATATTCCAAATTTCCTGGAAGAATACAAAGTGAAATCTCAAAATAGACTAGGGTAATGAAATAAGAAAAACTACCTTCTGCATCAAAAGCACGGACGCTTAGTGGCAAGACCATCTAAGTGAAGCTTATTAGAGCTATGAAATATCTGGACTCTTGAAAAGATATCAATGAACACTTTGCAGCGTATTACTGCTCCTGTCAGCCCATCTGCAGCATAAACGGCGGTCTCTTTCCGCCCACTATAAGGGGCAATTGATTTGAATCGGGCACCAGTCGAGCAGTGGTTAGACGTGTTGTATTCGGGTATGACAGAAAAAATCTCATGATGATCCCATGACCTAAAAGAGAGATTTAAACAATGAGAACGGCTTTCAAACTTCAAGGAACTTTGCATCCCCTTTTTCAGCTTCTTTCTATTTTTCCCACTAGTGTAAGTCTTTAAAAAGAGTACATTCACTCTTGGCATATAATACGTTTAGCATAGGACACGGAAACTTGTAAACACAAAATAGTAACTATACAGCTTACATACTGTGAATCAAGATGGCAAGACACATAATAAGGCATGAGGAGGTAAAAATATTCCTTCTATTGATCTAGGTGGTAAGCATATACCATGCTTTTTCAACTCTAAAAAGAAAGACCCAATAAGACCACTCACAGCCTAATATCTCTATGAAGGTTTACAAACATCATCCACGATAGAGCATGGCAGAGAAGCTGGTTTGGAGCATGACTTGAGACCTATTATTGTTCATGGGATATCAATCTTAAACGCTAGAATGTTTATATATTCAAAACCTCTATTTTCTCTTACCATGTATCAGCTCATCGTCTTGCACAGATAGTAGATCAAGTGCCAAACATCACAACATATCCCTTAGTCCAGCCTCGTTCAAAGGGAAAATATATAGCACAGGTAAAACCATAAAACTTATTAAAGACAAGCACTATTGCATCGTCGATTTCTGAAACGTTTTAAATGCAACCATCTTCGTGTAGCAATCCATTGTAAGCTTATTTGCAAATTGCACATAACACAAAATCACACTACCTATGGCCCTGACTACACTAGTATCCATTTACTTCACCGCTCCACAAGAAACTAAACTTCCAACAATGAACCGCAAAAGCAGTATCCAGTAAACAGTTAAATGATCAAGCAGTCTCAGGCACAAAACCGCGGCAACAAATTCGGGGAAATCAACATATCTCTAGCTCTACATAATCGCATCAAAACAAAATTCCCACAAATCAACCTACGGATAGAATCGGCGAAATTGAACTCAGCAAAGCCAAAACAGGTAGAAATCAGTAAGGGAAGTATCGGGAGAAGCTGAATACCACTTAGCAGCCATTGGTGCCCTGGAGACGGAACTCGACCGGGTTAGGCATTCGAGGAGGTAACAGGATATCGACGGCGCGAAGGTGAGGCCCGGAGGCGATGCCATTGGCACCGCAAGTAACGGCGTCCGATCACTCGCCCGTTTCCGCTTTCTATATTCCCGCTTTCTTCTGATCATCAATGGTGCCCGATCACTCGCCCGTTTGGGCGAGTGATCGGACGCCATTGCGTTCAGAAAGGGGAGCAGGGGTTAGGGTTTAGAGGGGAGAGCAAAGCTCTCTCCTGAAAAGTATGAATAGCCAAGGCAGACAATGATAGGAATATGGTTGTTTTGGAAATGTGGTGCACCCCCTGTTCAGGAAGGTTCCATAATTTGTTTGTTCTTATGAATTAGCTGGCATTGTATGTGTGTGGACTGTTTTCTTGGGCTCTTCTTTGGGCTGCTCATGAGAGAATGCTCATTCGTGAGCCCGAATTCGGACCCTTAACCTACTTTTCTTTTGCCCCATTAGCTTAAGTTTTTATTATTTACACCTTCATTCGTGAGCCCGAGAATCGGGCCCTTAAGTTACTTTTTTATATTTACCTTTTTGAATTACTCTATTATAATAATAATAATAATAATAATAATAATAATAATAATAATAATAATAATAATAATAATAATAATAATAATAATAATAATAATAATAATAATAATTAGCGAAATGGGTGAAAATATTAGCTTTTTATACGGTAAAAATAACAGTATATGAGTATTATTGACATAATTTTTTTTGGAAAAAAAACATATGCAAAATGGGTGTTTATGAGTAGATAAAATTAATTCACACTTGAAAATAAAATTTTTATATTTTTTTATTCACATAAAATGTGTAAAAAACAATTTAAATAGGCTGGATTTCCCCCTTTAGATGGGCTTAGCTTTCTTTGCTGCGTTTTGGGCTTCTTTGGGTCCATACGACGTCGTTTAGATGAACTTCACCCAGAAAATGCAAAACGTGATGTGCATACTCCTTCGGGTATGCTGCTAGGGCCTCTGATCTCCGGGTTCACCTGCAAGTGCCCAATTTAACGGGCTCATGGCTTTTCAAATTTTTTTTAATTGTTTTTTGCTGAGTTGGCAGTGGCATGAGCCTTTAGGCTCACCACTACGTTTGCTCTTAGGGCTATTGTGGGCCGGGAAGGAAATTACGGTGACACGTGGGCAATGTTCTAAAAGGCGCTAGACGGCCACTAGGCGGTGGGTGGCCGCCTAGCGCCTAGGCGGTTAGGCGGGTGCCTAGGCGGCGCCTAGGCGGACTTAGAACAAACTTGATTATTTCATTATATTTTGACGAATAACACTTGTCAATAATTCATGTAATGTAATAATAATCCATAATATCACTCATAAACCCAAATTTTTAGTAGTTAACTAACACTAAAGTAAATAAATGCAAAAGTACATGTCTAACTAACAATTTTAAACCTCCTAAAATCCAAAACTATAAGTTTGATTGAAAAGCAAATGCATCCCGACATGGGGGATAAAAAAACCCTAAGTCAACTAATCATATGCTTAGAAGCGCAAATTGAATAATCGTTGGACTAGGCGGGCCTAGGCGGGACTAGTCGGGCCCAGGCGGCGCCTAGGCGGGACCAGGCGGTGCCTAGGCGGCGCCTAGGCGGTTCCTGGACGAATTTCCGCCTAGAGGTCCGCCTAGGCTTAAAAATTCCTAGGTCCCGTCCCGCCTAGCGCCTAGGCGCGATTTTTAGAACACTGCACGTGGGAGGATGTGATTGGTGAGGAGACGGTTTTGCCTTTCCTGACGTGAGTTATTTTTTGGGCAAAATGGTCATGGACAAATAGCACATAGATGGAAAAAATTGCAAAAATAGACACTTTGTCAAAATTTTGCACAAAAGTGTCCGTCACCCCACCTTTGATAGCCAGTTTGGGAGGAAAAAAATAAGGGAAAAAAGGGAAAAGGGAAAAAAAAATTCAGAGGCATTTAATGCCATACAGTGGAAGGCCAAAAAAAAGGGGAGAATCATCATCACACTCTCTCTCTCTCCATTTCAAACAAAAACGTAAGCAGGGAAGGGAAGAAGACATCGACGATTTCGATAGGGAGAAGGTCGGACGATCCACCGATGTCGGAGTGTCGAGGAGAAGCGAAGAACGCCGGTGCTGGACTGTAAAGGTACGTCCCCCTCTCCATTTCACTTCTCTTCTCCGTTTTGTGCGAACATGGGTTGTGGGGTGTGTGGGTGAAGGCACTTGCTATGGGGTTTAGATATTAGTGTGGGTTGAGTGATGGGTTGTGGAGAGGTGACAATGGTAGGTGTGATTGAAGGATGAGGAGGGTGGTTTTCGGGTATGGTTAGGGAAAATTGCCGGTTAGGGTTTAGGAAGGCTAAAGAGGGTAGTAATGGTGAGAGTTGAAATTGGGATATGGGGATGTTTTGGTGGGCGATTGAAGAAGAGCGATTGAGGTTTGAATCGTGTTTGATTTGAAACTTTTTTGTTTGAAAGAGAAATTGGATGACATTGGTTTTGAATTGGATGGGAAAGTACGTCATTCATTCACATATCTTCGTTTTCTGCAGAATCTACATAACTTAGGTGACAAGGGTAAATGCACTCCTGACATGTGACATTTTCAATGTGACACGTAAATGTTGATATTTAAAGGATATTGTCCTAATCGATCATTTCGATATGAAATTAAGTGACAACTAGAATCTGATATGAACTTGAATAGTGCTACGAATACCACATATTCCCTTTGATGTCATTCTCTTGTTTTTTATTTCAATTTCATTGATTGCTGGACAACAATGTCGTTTTCTGTTTTAATTTGGCTTGTTTCTGAATTATAAATGAGTTTTGACATACCGAGGTCAATCGATGTTGTTTTCTGAACGCTTTTGTGCACCTTAGTCCGTATGAGTGATGCTAAAAACCTAATATCTGTAGATGAAAGTGTTGGAGGAGTTCGTCAATGGATTGCGGGTTGCTAAAGAGATAGGAAGAGCCGAGGAAGAAAGAGAAAGGGATGCTAGCGCTCCTTTTAACATTGATGCAGAGAATGAGAGTGATGTTGGGAAAGATGGAGTTGACGACAAACTTGTCGATGAAAAGGAAGGAGATGAGGGAGGGGGGCACGAAAGGATGATGGGGTAAGTTTGTTTTTGGGTGGCATGATGTTTTATGTTGAGTGACATGGGAAATCGGGGATCTATTTTAAAGTTTGAATTTTTTTTTCCAGGTCGTTTATGTCGATGTGGTTACAACGATTGCACTTGAAGTCGGGGAGAAGCTCCTACAAGGACAAGGTGATCATAAGGCAAGCTCTTATGGTTAGTCGAAAGGATGGTGTCGAAGATGTTAGCAAGGAAGAGAATGTGGAGGTACTTGTCAATGATGGGGGGAAGGGTGGAGAGGACCCGGGCATGGATGTTGAGGTGACTGCGATTTAACAAGGAACAAAGATGGGAAGGCTGAGGACAACAACACAGGGGCCGGGAGACGGAGGGTACATCTGACCACCTTATATCAGAGCTTGTTTTTCTTTTCACTAGATGGTTATGAACATTGTTGTGATTGTACTTTATGAACTTCATTGCTCAAAGCTTGTAGGATGTTATGATATCTGTTGGTCATAAGTTGTAGTATTTTATAACATTGGTTAGTTAGTAGATGTTAGTCTTCTATGATATGTAGTTGGGGTTTCTTTATCCACATACTTGTTTTATAATGTTTGGGTCGAAATAATAGTGACATGTGAAATCCGTCATGTGACAAACACTACAAAAAAAAATGAAATTCGCTTCGGCAAAAAACCGTGGCAAAAGGCCTTCAAGGAGTGGCAAAAGGCCTCTAGCTTCGGCTAAGCTACGGCAAATGGGGGGTGGCGAATTTTGGGGTGGCAAAATTTGGTAGCTTCGGCAAATAGCCGTAGCAAAAAAAGTTAGCTACGGCAAAGCGACCCCTTTGAAAGACATGACACATTTGCCACGGCAAGCTGCCGTAGCAAAACGTGTGGGTGGAAAATTAAAAAAAAAACTGCTTTTTAGCCCGGATTCTTTAGACCCGGGCTAAAAAGTCCAATATTTTTTTAAAAAAAAATAAAAGAATACATACAATTTACATATATAATAAAATTTTATTAATTATACAAATTTCCATATATAATAAAGTTTCATTAAATATACGAAATTTACATAAATATAAAAAAAATTTACACAAGCCTGGATGAAATTCAGAAGGTTACCCTCAATGAAATTAGAAAAAGCTAACAAATACATGAAACCTAATAAGCCTTGAGCTTTTCTATGATTAATTAGAATCAATATATTGATAAGAACCTACTGGGAGGATCCCAAAGAAGTAACAGCTGGGTACAACAATCCAGAAATGCTGCACAAAAAAAAAAGATTTCATGGACCTCAAATTCTTGGATCCTATATCATGTTTCCTAAACAATATAATCAAGGAACAACATAATTCACGTGTCTTGATTGAGTCAGGTAGAGACATTAATCGGTTTACAAAAAGAACCAGTAGATGGATGGAAAAAGAAGTACCTGAAATTGTTTACTAGAATAATTGCTTCCAAGAACATTAAATGCAGGAAAACAATCTTCAAGTTTATAGATGCAAGATGATTAATGTTTGAAAAAAAATTCATATAAATAAGATGTCACATACAGAAAGAAGAGGAGCATTTACAACACTTCGGCATGTATTAGTAAGAAAAACCTTCTCTGGTCATTATAATTATTGATGGCCATCATTCCTTATGAATAATAAGGAAGAGGGGCACATGGAAACAAAAACCATATCTACATGAAAAAACCAACAGATATGAAATTAATGCAATAAGTGGACTCCTAAAAGTTAAAACATGAGTTGTCCATCATTTTCCAAAACCTCAAAACAAGACTCCTAAAAGTTAAAACTAGTTACACAAGAGGAAAAGCCCGGTAGTGAAACTAATACATTGATGAAATGTATATCTCAAATAGTAACCAAGAAAGCAAAGGTGTTTACTAATCACATCGGCAGTGAAAGCGGGTGCAACAGAGTCAATAATCCTTAAGGCAAAGCATTCCATTGGCTTAACTCAATTTTCATCTCCTCCCTATAATACTGAAGTTTCCAGTAGGTTTGCTTAGGAGCTTTCCCTCCATTGAGTGGTTTCTCTTATTTTGAGTGCATCGACTTGGCAGATTCCAATAACTTGGTGGAAACTTCCTAAGGCCATATGAATATCTAACAAATTAAAGAGCGTGCAAGGTCTGATAACCTTTGTTTTCTCAACAAAAAGAATAATTGAACAGGGTATAAAATTGTCAAATGCCAAGGACTTGCAGCACTAAAAGTGAACTAAAAGAAGGATTTTACCTGCTAAAGGATTAACCTCTACCTGTTTGTATAGACGTGTTGTTTCAAGCTATATTATTTCCTAGAAAATAATAACAAATGCAATAAGTGGACTATCCAGTATAAATGTATAATAATCCAAATGTCACAACTTACTACTATATTAAGTAATAAATTTATCACTTCATATATCTTAGAAGAGTAAGATGGTCCTTTCTTAAGTGCTATTGGAGATGAATGATTTGGATAATACAAGTTTCAAGTCATGAAAATAAGGCTCAAGCTACTAATTTTTTCAAACCAAGAGAGGATTCAACAAACACAACCATAAATCACACCAAATGCAATATAAATGCCTTACCTCACCCAATGTTTTCAAAGTATATGCTAAAGTACGTAGTGCAGCAACTTTCATTGTAGGACTGGCATCAGGGGACTGAAGCTGCAATTTCCAAAGTCAAGCCAACTCTGAAGACCCTTGATCTAGAGCCAGTAGTTGCAGTATGAACCATGTATAACAAATAACCATTAGACATAACAACACAAAATACATATGAGCAATGCATATTAAAAAAAAAAAGTAAATATGCATGTCAATCATGTTTAACAACACAAAATACTCACGTTTGAGGTATGCATCAAAGAGATTCCCAATAACTGCCTTAATGGTGTTTCAGTATGACAAGATAACTCTCAAATTCTCCCTTTTCTCTTCTATCCACACATCAAACTCTTCTCTTTCCTTCATCCTCCATATGGACTCATCAGTTCAATTCAATTTCGAACCATATATAGACTTTGTTATTAGTGGTCTACAAAAAATATGTGCACAGATGGTTAGGGTCTTCCTAAATTGTTCTCATTAGTCCTACTTGAATTATTTTGTTTGATCTTCCTTGCTTGTAACAGACGATTTAATTCAACAAGAAGGGAGAAATATTCAAATAAAAAAACTAGGTCAGAAATTCAAATTCTCACAGGACACATAGCCGATTCAATCACCTAAACTAAACCAAATGTAAAAAAAAACGACTTTGAATGGCTTAGAAATGGTCTTTGCTACTTAAATCAAATAAAAATGAGCAACATTGAAAAATTAGGGGTTTCCCCCAAATTATACCCAAGAAACTAGAGCAGGAAAAATAACATCATATGAGCAAATCATAGAAGAATTAGAAGAAAAAGAAGAAGAAAACGAGCCAGCTGAAAACCTACAAAATGGAGGAGCAAGAACCTTGAAGAAATTATTCTCGAGCGGCAGCAAAGGGGCGAAGTACGTTGGTGTCGCCGAAACGAGAGAGCTCTGGGTGCCGTGGGTTGGGGCAGGACCACACGAGTGCTAAGCAAGAGTTCAGATCTGAGATGGATGGAGAAGAGATGCGTGAGTTCAGATCTGAGATGGATGGAGAAGAGATGTCTTTTCAATTTTCACCTTGGGTTGGGATGTAGAAGAAGAATGAGATAGGGGTCTTAGATCTGAGAAGGAAGAGGGATAACGAAAGACGGAGGTCGGAAGCGTGAGATTGAGACGAAGCGAGCAAGAGAGAGAGGGAGAACAGGAAAGAGATGAGAACGAAAGAGCTTGGTTAGGGTTGTGGTGGATAGGGAGAGAGCATCCAGAAGAGTACTCCGTATCTGCTAAAGAAATTGGATCTTTAGGCTTTTTTATTTTTTAATTAATTTTTCATTCACCGCGGCAAACCTAGCCGTCGTTACCGTAAATGGAAAAGTGAACTCAATAGCCACGGGAACCTTTGCCGAAGCTAACATCCATGGTTATTTTCTCTTTTCCACACCTGCCGTGGTTAATGTCGTGGCAAAAGGGTACTGATTGCCACGCCAAGTGCCTCCCGAAGCTAGCAAGGGTGGCCAATTTCATTTTTTTTTGTAGTGAAAGGCATACAAAGAGGTGACAGGGGTGATTTCCTTAGGAAAATGGCTGACACGGTCAGAAATGTAAATCAGCAAATTCAAACAGGTGACACGTGAAATATGTCATGTGACACTGTACAACTCCAAATCATCCTAGTCTTCTTCGAGCTTCACTTTAAAACCTTCGTCCTCATCCGAGACCACAAAGTCGATTGTGGGGGTTGGCCCATCGTCATCCTCCTCCTCGCTTCTAATGGATATCACCTCCAACCCCTGACCTATGTCACCCATGTCCCCTGAATAGGTATCTGTGTCTCCCAATTCAATCAAATTCGAATCCTATACCCTGTCACCTGAAAATATACCCGTGTCACTTGATTGTTTACCCATGTCAGTAGTGTCCATCGCAGCCAGCTCCTTGCTCTTCCCTAAGACCGTGGTCACCTCTCCCCCAGCATTATAACACAACATCTAGAGACGCAGGGTTTTGTTATGCCTTACCGTGTGCCACAACATTCACAATCTCAGCCAAATCGTCCACTTTTTGGGAGGAGGGTGGCCCACTCAGGCGTTCTTCCCCAGTAGGGAGTTCTTTCTCGACAGGTTGCTTTACTTCGAAGCTCTAATTCTGCAATGGACCGACATATATTGCAAGGGGTCATGGATCTTCTCTACACTTTGAGTCCACAAATTTAAACGTCTTAAGGTCATGGAGGATGAGAGTGATGCATACCAAGGTGTTTCCACCTGAAAAACAAAACCAAAGTTCATAAGAGAGATTGATGAGTATCTAACGCCATAGATGAAGAGTACTTCGCATAAAACACTTACTCCTTTCATCTGCCAACAAAGGTTTATGGGCCATCACATTGACACGGAGATTTTGATCACTGACAGGGGCACAACTTGAAGCCGACAAGTGCTCTGCAACTGGAACAGCAAGTCGGGAGCTTGTCTTCCATGGTGGAACATTCTCCTTCTCTCCCATCTCTCTCTCCATGAGTTTCTACTTCAGAAATTGTGGAAGAAGAAGAAAATGAAAAATCTGGGCTTTATACCATACAAAATGGAAAAGGTAACCACAACATCACATCAACATCACATCACCCTCTCTCTTCATTTTTTGGCGACAAACCCTTCCTCTTTCTTCCCTCTCTCTTCCCTCTCACGTGTTCCCTCCCTTTTGGTTCACCTGCTATCGGCCACTTGGGTCACATTTTCTATTTGCACAAATAACACCATAGACCATTTTTTAATTTTTCCAAAACATAGTCTATTTATGCAAACAATTTTTTTAAAAAATGGTCTACTTATGCAAATAGCCCTATTTTTTGTGGCATGAATTTTGTTTCCTGCTTATCGAATACGTACTATTAATACTAATATATATTTTATTATTCTTTTCCACCGCATTATCACATCACTTTTTTTTCCCTCATTTTATCAATAACATTTAAAAACTATCATTTCCTATCGATTCAATTTACAAATATACTCAATCTTCACTAATTATTTTCATTCTCGATTATATTATATTGAATACGAATATTAATTTTTTATTATTAAAACTAGCCTATAGCGGATTTTTAAAATTAGTTTAACTCATTTATTTTTCGGATGTTATCATATTAATCAATACATTTTAAATGATGCATGTATAAAACATAGTACTCGTTTGGGAAATATATAACTTTTGTCAGACCAGTATTTGATTTTTTTTAAAAATTTTCCTTCAATTTAATTATGTACTTTACCAGCGGTAGTTGAAAATGTGTTTCCAATTATTGATCAAGAGGTTGTTGGCTGAGACAACCGTTGTCACGTCCTATTTTTGTATCTATTTGTTTTTTATCCTAATATCATTTCTCAATACATTTCCTTCTACCTGTGTCAATAATAGATTATAATTTTAGGGTCATCTGGCACCATTCAAACATTAATTTTCAAAACAATTGCTACCAAAATCGCATTTTTTTAAAACCTTTTATCTATCCTAGATATCTTGAAATGATGGTTGGGAATTAAAAGTCGCCATTTCGGACGGTATGGCAAAAAACTTATGAGTTTTTACCAAAAAGAAATTAAATATACATTGTGTGGGTGTTAGTCTTAAAAAATTGAACAAAAAACAACTAATATCTCCAACATTGTTATAAACTAGGGCAAAGAAAATAGGGGAGAATATGAGATTGTATTCAATTGATCTCTCTTGGTGTTACACCGGTACAATATATAGAGATAAACTCCTTAAGCTACAAGCAATAGTCAATCTATCTATAGACAAAACCCTATATAAGTAAAGTGTATATTTTGTACATCCACATAATAATAATAATATTATAACACTCTCCCTTGGATGTACATTCCTTGTTCCTCCAGCTGCCTCGTTAAAAACCTAGCTAGAAAAACCCAATGGGACAAAATCATAGCTTAGGGAAAAAGAGTGCAACCTTCCACGTACGCTCCTGTTGTACTGCCTCGTTAAAAACCTTGTCAGGAAAACCCAGTGGGACAAAACCTGATCGAAGGAAAAAGAGTGCAGTGCGTATATGCTCCCCCTGAATTCAACATTCTTCTCGAAGTCTTCTCATTCTTCTTAATGTCGCCGTCTTCATGAGCTTATGGTCGAATCTCAACATTGTCTTTGATGTGTGCATAAGATGGAATGTCTTCTTGATTAACTTTGACGTGCCTGACTTACATGTATTGGTGTTGAACTGCTTTGGATGCACAAATATAAGGTACCTAGTGTGCCTTTAATTGTTGATATGAGGATCTGATTTATTAAATGGTGCTTAAGTTGCCTCGTTAAAAACCTTAACTTGGAAAAACCCAATGGGATAAAAACCAAGATTAAGGAAAAGAGTACAACATTGTACGGTACGTCGAGACCTAATGCAGTGTCACCATTTTTACAATTATATGTACTTCTGGTACTCTAAGAATCTTTAATTAATTGTATGTGACGGGACTTTGATAATAATGCTTCAGACATTTTCAATCGATTCTTTTCATTTATATGTATATGTACGTCATTTACATTTAGAGCCAAAATTATATTCACTCCTGGTAAATGCATTCTCATGTAACCTTTAATAGGCTTGTGTGCAATCAATTTGGCTTTATATTTTCCTTTGTACGAACACCCACTTAAAGCCAATTAATGCTACACTTTTCAATGTTGAAGCTACATGTCCAAAAACTTTATGCTTAAATAAACCATCTTTACATGAATTATTTCTTTCTGGAATTTAGGATATATCATGTATTCTTATGATGGGAGTTGCCTCGTTAAAAACTCTGCTTTGGAAAAACCCAAATGGGACAAAAACCAAAGTTAAGGAAAAGAGTACAACTTTTCTCCCCCTCAATTTAGCATATAAATCACCAATTTTCTAAAGACATGGTACTTCTGGACCCTTAATATCCTTTCACAATCTAATCAAAGATGAAAATATCATTTGTCTTCATATCGTAATATATCTCTCTTTGTACACTCGAACTACAAGTCGAGATATTTTTAGAAGCTCTAATTATTCTTATCAAGCACTTCAAGTGCAAACTTAGATATGTGCCACCAACGATAATCAATGATCTGGTCAATTTAAGACAACTCATAATCAATTCTAACACTATCAACGTTCATGAAATCTCTTCAGGAGTTTTATACCATTAGACATATCACCATTGTTTGAAGTTACTACCAGAACCTCGATCTAAATCATGCTAGTGCATTATTTGTTGTAAATGTGACTTTTTTCACCATCTTTTGTATTTACTAATGCCTTTACTAGCTTGTTTGCTATATAGTTTATTGAACTTCTGGTTCCCTTCTAGTTCATGCAACATATTACTTCTTCATATCCTTTCCTCTCCCCCTAAATACCGAGTATTTTATCATCCATGATAAACTCTAGGTATTTGATCATCTATGGGGACCCAATCCTCCATATACATCATCTTTCTTGGTTTACAACAACTTAGTGTAATTTGGGGTTTTGATACCTATACCAAACATTTAAAACTTTATAAATATAAAACTCTCTTCTGGAGATAAATTACAAAGGGGAATTTATTCTATTGTTTACCGAAATCGAATCAATCTCTTGATGTTCATGCCTGCTTGTTAGCTATTATTGACGACTCTACTGGGTCATTCTATGCATTAGCATTATCCTAAACGATAATCTCATAAGTAACGACTTCACTTGGTTGATTTAATCGTCAGCTTCTCAATGCTCATTTATCCAATATGTCAATTTTTTTTTATAGTATTTCCATATTACATCCATATTGCCAACATGGGTATTCTACTTATTATGTGTTGGATCTTCTTTTGACATCCTCGACTAGTGGAAAACCACGCTCTTGGCAATTATCAGCTTTCACAATCCCAATTTATCTGTAATCACTCCTTCTCTTTAGAGTGTTTTGACACTCTTCTAGAGCCATTTTCTCATATGAATTTATTGCTTGATTATATCAACAGTCCTCCGAGGACTAATTTTGACGCTCTTCTGGAGATATGTATAAGGTTTAATTATGTCAAGTATAGACTTTATACAAATACTCATTACTTATTTCATCTTGAAAACTTCAGGTTTTCCGTATCATTAAGTACCAAGCTCTAAACCATTCTAACATTTTCATGCGATGATTCATTCACAGTTTGAAAGATTACAAATCCAATAGGTAAACCATCATCGTTGACTTGTTCTTCCACATTCTCCTTGATGTGGGAGTCGACTCATACATGGTTATCTATAATCATTTTCAAAATTACGACCAGTATCCTAACAACCGTCGCGCGCATCGTATCCTCTTTATGTCATCTGCTAGAGGTAACAATATATATTGCATTTGGCAACAAAAGAGGTTGTTATGAACCATAGGTCATTTAGCTAGCTATTTATTTGAGTTCTACCATACCCAAGTAGATTAAGAATAAGATCCCAAAATAAAAAGTCTTCGGGCTCTCAAGAATAAATTTATCGATTTCACACAGTTTAACAAGGATTTGCTTCAAACTCTTCTCCCAAATCATTATTGGTTGAATAAAATTGGCATCATCTACCCATAATGGTTTCTTCAAGAAACATTTCCAATGCATATACATATACATAAAATGCAAATCAAATCAAATAGATAAATAAAACATAGATTCCATGTAGCTTCAAATAGCCAAATTATACTAATAACAAACCAAATACGACCAAGTTTGCATAATCAAAGGTGATGGATCATCTAGGCTCTTTCGTTGATAATCTTTCATATGTAGAGATAAGTTTATCTACTTCAAGAGATAACTTTTATTAACACAAACAATATATATAATATAAAACCACATATGTTTACGACATACCAACTCTTAACAAGTTGTTTCTTCCGGAAACACTTTGAGTTTTGTGGTAAATAATAAAAGCGGTCTCAGTAAATTAAAATAAATGCACTACACATAATTAAAATTTATTTAGCCACCTAATGTGGATATCAATTCAGATATTTATCACTTGTTTCAATAAACACTATCATTCACAAATAGTATAGGTTCAATAACTATCTCAAATTTCAATTTCATGCAATTTAAGTTATATACAAATCAACTTCATGACACAAAAATAATGTCAACTTCTGGTGACTAGGAATCAAACAAGTTTAACCACTTCAGGAGTTTATATTTCACCTTTTATGAAATAAATCATATATGAAACAAATAGTTACAAGTACAAGATGGAATCAATAATATCATCTTAGCTCATCACTACAAAGATGGGGCTAATATTTTAATCGGTGCATGATGACGTCATTTATTCATCAACTTTTCAATGTATCAATTCATTTAGATATCATTTATCATGTATCCGTTCAATATAGGCTCAGTTTACCCAAAAGTCATATCTATATGCATCGTCAACCTCCAATCGTACATGATTTATCAATGCTCTAAATTCTTATATATCAAAGTATACTAGCATTATGACATGATTTATAATATAAAATCTATATGTTCAATCAATAACGTCATATTGCAATTAGCAACTAAATGATAATCCATATTTAATGTACGACATGAACTCATAACACACATATATAATCAATCATTCATGATCAAGAGGCACAAAAATCATAATTCAAATATATGATGTTTAGGCTTACCTGACCGCAAGCTCGATCGCATATACCAATATTGAAAAATCAGTCCAGCTCCATCACGAGCCTTAAAATCGAGCCTAACCCATATAGACTCACTACCAAGTAGAGTTCAATCTTCTAAGATTCGCCTCATTTTACCATGATATCCTAGTGTGGATCCGTGCATAAACCACTCACATGACACCATCCATCACTAAATCAAAATATTAATAAATTATAATAATGGTTTATTTAAAACATACTCCCTCCGTTGCAAAATATAGGGTCATTTAGAATTTATCACGCTAAATAAGAAACCCTGCTAGTAGCACCATAGTTGGATAAAAAATGACAAGTACAATCCTAAATTTCCCATCATCATTAAGTACTCCAAAAATATTAAGTACTTCAAAGGAATTTGGAGCCAAAATTTGAAAATTGTACAATTCATATGTACTCTAGCTAGTAGATGTGTGCAATCATTAGGGTTATAAGCCCTTATATTTTGCAACAAAGCATACCTCCTAAAGACCTTATATTTTGCAACGGAGGGAGTATATCATATAACATAATTCTATCCACCCTTATGTATAAGGCCTTAAACCTTTTGAAATTCTAATTAATTAAGCAAGGAAAGTCAACGTACCTCTTCTGTGAGCGACACGTAGATAATCACACTCCGAAACAGATTTACAATATTATAAAAATGTCTTATTTTGATTAACTTTCCAATTGGTGATAATCTATTTTATTCACTATCTACTTCGAGAGATGTGACTTTTCATCTACTTCAGGAGATGATGATAAAAATATAATATACAAACAAAAAAACAAAATAATAATCATTGACCATCGCTACATGGATGATATTTGTTGTTTCATCACTACGGGAACAAATTTTATCGATCACATCAACTGATTTGTAATATCAATTTCTTTACTTTCATCCACTTTGAGGGATTTAATATTTTCTACTTCAGGAGACCAATTAAATTATTTATAAACAAAATAATAAATTAGAAAAACTAAATTGCACTTACCTCCACGACGACGCACTTCGGGATTAATATAATTTATGTATACATCCTCTTCGGGGGATGTGTTTATCTACCTCACCCGCTAAATCTCATTGCTTATGGGAAGAGATTTTGCACACATCGGAACCTTCATTAGGGACAAAACTTGTAACTCTGAAAGTTTGGATCTTTTCTGTTATTTATCAGAAAAGTACATGTCAATCCGAAATTTTGATAATATCAAGGTGGAATTTGTAATTAATTCAAAGTTTGCCCCAAATTGGACCGTCTTCTTCAAAGTTTTCTCCTTCGGTCACTTCGGACTACCGGCACAGGGGGACGGCTTCAGGCCGACAACCAGCAATCGACCGGCTTCAACCCCAACAACAACGAAGGCATCCTCGACTCCGCATCCAACCATGGATGCAGTCTCGTTGCCCCTGAATCTTGCCGCCGAAATCGAAGTATGAACTGCCGACGACTTTCTTTCAGACTCCGCTATGGACCGTCCACCGCCGGAATCGAAGTCATGAACCACCGCTGCGTCGTCCGACGGTGGAATTGAGGTCCAATTGCTGCTCTCCGCTGCCGATGCTACCGCATGGTGACGCTGCCTTTGATCGCCACCTCAATTTGCCCCCTTTTTGTCACACCAAGGGTTGGCACACAACTAGGGTCACACTAATGTCGTCATCTTTGTTCATCGGCACCTCGTGAAACACACGCGGGCCGGGGCTCAGCGATTCCGCCTCCTTCACTGCCGTTCTAATCGATTACAGCGCCTCTTTCTTAGATCAGAGGGTGGTTTGGAAAGGTGTTGTTTGCGAAATCATCCCTCCGGCTATGCTTTCTCCGCCGTTGTGAAATTCAGTCCCATGGATGCTTGATGAATACGATGGTATAGGATGTGGCTTACATGGTTTTGGAGTTGAAAAATTAGGGTTTTGGCTTTATAGAGCTATCGTGCTGATAACGTGTTATAAATTAGGGAAAAGAAAAGAGGGGAGAATATGAGATTGTATTCAATCGATCTCTCTTGGTGTTACACCGGTACAATATATAGAGATAAACTCCTTACGCTCCAAGCAATAGTCAATCTATATATAGACAAAATCCTATATGAGTAAAGTGTATATTTTGTACATCCACATAATAATAATCTATATCTATATAACTACTTAATTTCGTATACTTTCCGCTTACGTGGCGCTCTCTCCTTATTTCACTCCCTTCTGACCAATCACATTCTTTCTTTTTTTTTTCTTTTTTTTTTTAATTTGCTTTCAATTTTCTTCCCCCTCTTCACAATTGGGAAAGAACGCTTTGTTAGGGTTCAGTTCTCCTCCGCCGACTTCGATCGTGGCATCCTTCGCGCCTCATGCCTTCGTTTTCCTCCTCCGTTGAAGATATCCCGCCTCAGAACTCCGTCTTCTTCCTTCGCCGAGGTTAGACCGCCTCCCGTCACCATCTTCCTCACCGAGTTTCAATTTTCGTTTTTCTTTCCCACAATTTGCACTAAAGAATGATTATGGTTGATTTATCTCCCACGTCTTGCCTCTGTCGGTTCCCTCCTTCTCCCGCACACCTCTTCTCCCATTCTTTCTACCTCCTCTCTCCCAGATGCCTCCTCTTCTCCTAAATCGAAGTTTGATCTTGCCTCTGCCGGTTCCCTCCTCTTCTTCGCCTTTTCGCTGATTTCGCTCACCGTCTTTGTCCAATCGCACACCGAATCGAGCGACTAGATCTGCAACTCTAACTCAGACGCCCGGATTGTTGCCGAGGTCAGACCAAGAATCATCACCTTCAATGTCCACGCCAACGATTGGAAGTCGGTTGACACTTGACAGCCACGAATTCCCTCTCCTTCCTGCTCTTGACCCTCGACGGTTGTAGTTCAGCATCCAGGATGTTCCCGTGCCAATGGCAAACTGTAAGCCCCAAATCCTTTTCTTTTAGTTTCATCCTCTCTCATGTTCTTTTTAATGAAAATTTAGGGTTCACCTTCCGTATCTTTGTTGAATTGTCAGTTTGTATTTTTCGTGTTTCTCTAGACGTGATGTATTGATTTCTTCTTTTCCGCCATGACTAGAATGTTTTAAGTCCTACATCGATTTAACGCTTGGTTGTTTTTATACTCATGCGGTTCATAATTCATGCCTACATCACCAACTCAATCTGTGTCTTTTCTAAACACATATGTCGTTCGATAATAATTTTGTTGTTTTATACTTTCCAAACATTTGTTTATATTTTATTTGGTCATTCCTTATAATAAATATTATATATTCTTTTTTTTTTCCATCGCAACCGCGCCTATTACACTAGTAATATTATAACACTAAAAATTTTAAATCATATTTGATTCCAAATATCCTAAAGGTTTTTTTTGGTGATTGTCTATATTTTGGGCAAAATTAAGCCCTAGGACAAAAGAAGAGTGAAATTAGGTGAGTGTCACAATTGACCCTTTTACCTGTCTTTATTTCCTTTGCCGCTTCTCCTTCTAATATAATTGTCTGATTTTTTTCCCGATCAAAACAGATCCCCATTTTGATCGATCGATCGATCGATTTCGCTTCCATGGCTCCTTCTTGATCGATCCTTAATTGGTTCGCCTTCTCGGATTTGCCTCCCAGATCTCCTCCCCTCTCCCTCCCAATCCGGTCCTCCCCGTCGCTCCCTCTCGCCCTCTCGCCTCTCTCACTTGTTTCCGCCATTGAAGGCTCCTCTAAGCTCCCCGGCTGCACAATCTAAGGATCAAGGTGATCGACTCGGCGAATTCGAACCCCCTGATGCACAATCAGGCCCCCAGATTTCGTGAATTTCTGTAGCCGATGGGACATCGAAATCGAAAACCAAAAACCGATGCCTTCGCCGCCATACTCCGCCGCCGCCGTCGCCTAGCGGTGGTTATCTGTGAATGATAGAGCGTAGGAGGGAGGACGGTCGTGATTTCAGAACGACGCCGTTGAAGACCTCCATGGCCATCTCTATCGTTCCAATCTCTTATGGAAAATGAAACCTTCAACACGATCGGCCATCTCGATCGCTTCTTTTAATTTGGGATTTGAGAGATTTTATTTCTTTTTTTTTTATCCGTAAGCGAGCCTAGGCCTTGAATTGAGATTTTATTAAAATTCAGTAGCAATTACATGAGGTGGGGGATTCTCAGTGCAGAAACGAAACATTCAGTGGACTAGAGTATTCATCATACTGACTCGTCGTCTTCGATTACTATTGCTTCGATTGCAAGGGAGCTTAAATTTAGAAGAATGAATTACTTGAATTAAGAATAATTAGAGCACCCGCATCCCTGCAATCCAACAGGGTTCTTTATTTTCAATTTTTATCACTCTCTCTTCCCTTTATCCTTTTAACAACCCATTATACTTTTTCATTCACATCTCTACAACTCATAAGGGTTCCTTAATTTTTTCAATTCTTTTACCAAGATTAAAAATAAAAGAATTATATGATATAATAATAATAATTATATATGAATTTAAATTATCTAATATATTTATGTATACACTAAATAAAATAATTATATATTTGTAATTTTTAGCATAATTTGAATAAATAATAATAATATGATTTTGAATCCGCAATTTTAGCACAAATGAAAAACTCGAAACATCATTGAAATTAGAAAAGATCGACATACATAGCATTTGCAATTGAAAAAATGACATGCGAAATGAAATCAGACATGAACTCGGAATACGAAATGAAACCATACATGAAATCGAAATACGAAATAAAACCATACATGAACTTTTAATAAGTTCTAAACGTACACATGCCCAAACTTTTGCCAGATGTGTTCAGCCAAGTCTTCTTTGAGTTGATAGTGTGTGCCTCTGTTTCGAAGTTGCATTCGGTTGTCCAAGTACTTCTCCATGGGGGCTGGTCGCCTAGTAGAGTATGATGAGTCGTTATCCTCTGCATGATCAAACTGAGAGAAATCATAATTGAAACTATACGTTTCTCGTTCATCTTCCACTATCATGTTGTGCAATATTATACATGCTCTCATTATCTTTCCAACAAAATCAATATCCCAAGCAAGAGCTGGGTTCTTGATTATGGCAAATCGAGCTTGTAATACGCCAAAAGCCCGCTCTACATCTTTGCGTGTTGCCTCTTGTAGTCGAGCAAATAATTTAGCCTTGTCCCCTTGCGGCAATATGGCTAAATTACACTAAATAAATAAAACATATCACAACAAAAAAATTGATCATCAAAAAAAAAAATTCAATGTGTATTTGATATTTGCAAAGGAATTCTCCTTGCCATGTGACCCCCTCCTACAGTTTGTGGCACATGGGCCCCACTTCTTTTGTATTTCCTTCAGTCTGTGGCACTTGGGCCCCACTTTTGTTGTATTTCCTTTGTATTTTACGGGTTGTTTAGCAAACAACCTGTCCTTTCGTTGCTTGTAATTTTTGTTGCAGGGATCCTTTTTTTATTATTAGGTTGTTTAGCTTTTGGGTTTAACAACCCCGATGTAGCTGCTCTTAGTTCCTTTGATTTACTATCTCCGGGCTTCGATTGCAATGATTTTGGATGCTCTGTTTTGCTTTATCATAATTATTTTCTCATGGGGGTTGAATATGACTATCATCAAAGATGGTACTGGTGGGAAGGAGATGACACGTGATTTTTGTGACCTCACGTGAGTTTTAAATGGGGATGTCATGTAAGAAGCACGTGAAGTATATATGGCTTATTGCTTTTTTTTTTTGATAAGATAAAAATTCGGGTGCCTTATTGCTATATCTTTTGGATGTCACTAGATACACCGCAAATCCGGATTAAGGATTTGCACGTCCTTAAGGGCGTGCAAGTCTGGGACTGTGCACGTCCGCTAAAAAAGCCTTGCACGTCCTTAACAACGTGCAAGCACGTCCTTAAGGACGTGCAATGCTTGCACGTTGTTAAGGACGTGCAAACCCTAGTTAGGGTTTTGCGTTTAGGGTTTAGGGTTTAGGGTTTAGGGTTAGGGTTTAGGTTTTCCGACGTTTTTGTAATGTTAATTGATAAAATTAAAGTGTTTAGCTAGTGGATTTGAAGGATTTAGGGTCAAAATAAATAGAACACAAGAATTGTTAAGGTTTTCATTCGGATAATATGCGAAAAACGTTACAAGGAACGGAAAAAAAGGTTTACATTCATAATTTTAATAAAGTTGTGGAATACAATCTAGGAAAATAGTAAAGGACGGCCGGAGTCGGCCTGCCCCCCTCCCACATGCGTGCGCAGCCGAATCTGCTCAGGATCGGCCGCAGCCTCTGGGTCATCGGCGGGGGCGGGGTCGACGAGCGGCCCGTGTCTCTGCTGCCACAGGGCAGTAAACCCAGTCACCGGAGGGCCGCAGGATGTCTGTATGACTTCAGAGTCGCAGGGGTGAGCTGGTAGTACTCCGCGATGGCGGGGACCAAAGCGCCCGCGGGCAGATGTGACGTGCAGGGCTGGCCATCAACCGGAAGTCCCATAAGACAGGCAACATCGTGGAGCGTGATGGTCATCACGGCCCATGAAAAGTGGAAGGAGCTGGTCTCCGGGTGCGAATGCTCCAAAAAGGCCGTGCAGGTGAACTCGTCGACACACTGCCAGTGGAGGGACCTCAGCCGGGGGATGCCAGATGGGAGCAGATCCTGCACCCAGGTCCCCGGGCCCTCAAATATGTAGGGCTCGAAAGGCTTCAAGTGAGTCGCTCGGTGGTGGAACTTCAGCAGCGGCAGCTCCACTACAGGGTCTCTCCACACCTGGTACGCACGGTGATGCCTGTAAGATACAAGCAGCTCTCCCGGCGGCAATAAAGGGTCGACCTGCACAGCCGGTGCGGCAGCCTGCGCAGGGATGGGCTCGGGCTCCACCTGTGGGCCCCCCTGGCCCTGAGCCTGCCCCTCCTGACCGTCGTCAGCCTCCTCAACGACGTCAGGGATCACATCATCTGCAGAGTGTAAAGACCGGGAAATTTTAGAATATTAGATTTTTAAAATAGTGATTTATAATCATTCCGATTTCTAAGATTTTGGAGGTTTGGAATTTCTGTCCTCGAGCTATTGATTTTATTCTAAATATTTCAAAACGAGTTCCGGCATTATTTAATTGGAAATTTAATATATGTTATACTCTGCTTGTATATACCGGAAATTTGAAAAATAATGTTCAGATTTCATTTATTCAATTCGAATTTGGAAAATTGAGGGGTATTTTAATCGCGTCGGGATAAGGTCGAGAGAGCAGATTTCGAGATATTTGTTCGGGTATTCAAAATATCTACTTAGACCACTTTAATTCATTTCTTTTTTCTTTTCTCTTTTCCCCATCTCTCTCTCTCCCCCCGTTATCAGAAGTGCCGATGAGGAATCCTTCACCCTTTCTTGCATTGTACAACTGTGGGATTTGTCCATTTGCGTGTAAATCTGCCCAAATACTCCATCTGCCTCACTCTGTCGCACCAAGCTTCACCAAAAGTCCAAACACTTTCACATGAATTGGAAGCACATTTGACCTCCACAGGCAGAGCATCCTCCCACGCCAATTCAGACCCTCGCTCTTTAGACTGTAGCTAGTTAAAGATGGCAGCAAAGGAGCGTGGACTCTTCACTCCTCCTTTCAAATTGAATCCCCAAACACACACTTTGCTCCCATCCTTCTCTCCCATCATTTTCTAATTCACTCCCATCAAGCAGCTCCTTTTCTTCACTTTGCTCTCACCATCAGCCATTACCATCACCCTCACCTTCGTCCTCCTGGTCAAGCTCGAACCCCTCCCTCAAGCGCTGTCCCGAGGGCCCGGTTCTGCGAGCCGAAGTTGAACAGCCCAGTCTCATTCTCCCTCCTCCTTCATCCAGCAGCAGCGGCGACGTTCCATCGCCTTCCCCGGCGTCTCCGAGCAGCAGCAACACCCCGATGCCGCATCGCCACTCCGCTTCCTCTTCCTCCCCCCTGGTTTCTCCATTCCGATCGGTAAGCCTTCTCGATCCCTTCGATTACGGCTCGATTCCCTCCTAAAGGCGCTCTTTTATAACGATTCCTTTCTTCCTAGAGCGATTCGATGCTGATCTAACTTCGATTGGAGCCGAATCAAACCCGACGAGCGTTTTCCGGCGTGAAACCCAAACCTCGGTAAGAGATTTCCTTTCTGGATCCTTTCCCTTCCTTGCACCTCCTAGTAACATAAAGGTGGAACTTTAAATCCTTACCTCCCTTCCTGTGCCGGTAGGAGCGTGGTTCCGACTCCGACGAGCCCCAAGGCAGCCCGAGCACCTCCGGCGGCGTTCCTTGAATACCTCGGTGAGCCCACCTCTTCTCCCTCTCCTTTAATTCGTTTTGAGCTTATTTCGTGTCCTTGGGGGCTGGGAAGGAGTTAGCCGGTGAGGATGTGCGCCTAGAACTCAAACAAGCCATTGCCTTTCTTTTTTTTCCTCTTTCCGTTCTCGTACAGGGCTAAGGAGGGAGACGGGTTCAGCTGTGGGTTTCTATTTTATTAACCGGTCCGGTTCAGAGGTTTTAAGAAAGAAATATAAGAAAACCGGTTTACTTTTAAAAGAAATGGGCTGGACTTATGGATCCGAAAATTTCCATTGGATTTGGGCCTTTCTAATGGTTTTAAATGGTTACTTCTTCATGTTATCTATAAATTATGTTATGTGTTACTGGTATTTATTTAATCACGTGATTATTATTATTATTGTCATATTATTTCTAATTTTATAAAAATATGAATATGTCTATTTTCTGAAATTTATTCTATACGATGAAGTTTTGGAAAATGGTATTATTTGAGATAAGTATTGAGTGTTATTTTTAAATATGAAATTTGGGAAGTTTGAGATGATTTGTTAATAAATATAATCGATGTCCATGCTAGTTATATATTGATGATAAATTATTTAAAAATGGATTTTCAAGTTTTCGGAAATGTCTTTTAAGGATCTGTGTTTGGAAAACCAAATGCCGGAATTATTTCTATAATATGATCTGGGAAATTATTTTGAATATGAGTTGACTTAACTTGATATTTAAGAGTTTGGAAAACTTCGGGAAATGATTTTGGAAATATTATTGGTAAGATTATTGATGGGTTTGATTTGAAGTGAAATGCTTTTGGTTTATGTTGATCATATCGAAAAGGTTTTGGAAAACGATTTCACTATCGGTTGGTTTTGGGTATGATGAGGAAAAATGAGATAAGACGGAATGATCGGACATGATATATGTGAAGTTATGTGTGATAGTTGGGGGTGCCTTATGTGATTTAGATAGACTTATGCATATCTGTATATTTGTTAGGTGATTGTTGCTTGTTGGACTCCGCTTGCGTTATCCTGCTGTTCTGCGTCTTTAGGTAAGTTTCCTAGGGGGCTTACTCAGGTTGGACATTCATCCCTGGTGTTGCATTTTATGTTAGGTGTTGCATATGCATAAAAGCATGCCATGTAGTATCCTGTTTAGGTTCCACTAATTGAATGATCATCTGCTTACTTTATGCGTTTGAAACAGAACGGCCGTTATCTGTGATAGTCCTAGAGTCTTTGCTAGGGTCATAGGGTAGCCCAGCCTCATCGGGTACCCTGAGTCAATCGATTCATGAACTTCATTATATTATGAGATGCCTGCGGGCTTTATTGTGGAGCGGGTTAGGCATGCGTGCCGCCCGATTATGATGGAATGCATTCACGAGCTGGCGAGTCTTCGCCCTATCGGAAGGGGGTGGAGGTAGGAGAGGGATATGCCACTTGGCATTGTCTTGGGCCCTTTACAGTATTTTTACACATTATTATAACTAGGAGCATGCTAGTGTGTTTGACTTTCGTACTGCATTAGAGCATCTTTATTAGGTATAACACATACTATGTGGCCTCAGCGAGGACTGCCGGTCCCGCATGAGTGGCTCGATCCGACTCCTTTCCCCGTTCTTCTTTTAAAGGTATTTTCTGCAGATTTTGAGTGCTCGATGTCTATATGACGGGGTTCCTTTTGGAGAATCGAAGAACCTAGCTAATTCTCTAACTTGGTATAAATGGTAATCATTCGCTTATGTTTTGGTTTTGACCCGGCTCTGCCGTAACACTTTGTATCTTAACTTTGCTTCCGCTTTACTTTCATTTGAATTGAATTTCGCGACATAGTCTTAAGATAGGTTAAGGGTACCCAATGACCCTTCGTGGCTTTTAGGGTTTGAACTCCCTATTTCTACTAATCTTAAAATGAGTTTGAAACCTCGACCCGTACCTGGATTGCAAGATCCGAACAAGGGGTTTTATCCCTTGAAACGTAACCCGGAAATCATAATTCTGGGTCGTTACACAGAGCCCAAGAAGATCGCCGCTGGTGTGGTGGAGGTTGAAGGCTCGGGCTCGTGTGTGTCGGATGTAGAACCCTCTGGCACGGCTGAAGTAGAAGCTGCTGGCGGCACGGCCAAAGTAGAAGTCTCCGGAACGGGCCGAACGGCTGAAGTAGATGCCTCCGGGATGGTCGATGGAACACGAGTAGGCGGCCTACCCATGTCGGCTCGTTGCCCACCGACTACGTCGTTAATACAACTACTCAAAACATCAGCGAGCTCTAAAGATGGCTGCAACCCCATCATCGCATCGCCCGGACGATCCCAACCTGGAAGACCCTTCCAAAAGCTATCGTGGTCGTCGGCCGGGGGCGTCCCCATCGACGGCTGTAAGCGCTCTGCAGACACAAGTAGATCGTCTACTGTCTGATCGGGGGTGCCGTAGACTCCTGTACCTGGCTGACCGCTGCCCGGTCGCCGAACCTAATAGACCGAAGGGTACCATCACCCCTCATGAGCCTCCCTGCTTGTTATTATGATCCAGTTGAATATTAATGTCTTTTCAGTATATTTTAATGTATTTTAATGTCTTTTGATGTATTTTAATATATTGTCATATGTTTTATTGTCTTTTATTATATTTTAATGTTAATTAAGTATTACAATTATATTTTAATTTTTTTTATTGTATTCAATTTTAATTTATTTTTATGTATTTGAATATATTTAAATATATTTTAATGTTAATTAAATAATTTTGAAGTATTTTAATATTTTTTAATGTTTTTTATTATCTTTCAATATAAATTTATTTTTATGTATTTGAATATATTTGAATATATTCAAATATATTTTAATGTTAATTAAATAATTTTGAAGTATTTTAATATTTTTTAATGTTTAATATTATCTTTCAATATAAATTTATTTTTATAATATATTTTAATGTTTTTTATTGTCTTTAAATTGTAATTTTTTTTATATACTATCTATTATATTCTATCAAACTATATACTATAAAAAAACATTATAATATATCAATAAATCAAAAAATATATTTTCAATTATATTCTATCAAACAATATATATTATCAATCATATATTCTATAAACTTCTATTTTAAAAACTATATTATAATCTATCAAATTATATTTTAAAACTCTATAAATAAATCAAACAAAAAGTAATTCAAATAACATACCGGTGGAGTCGGGATCGGGGACACCTCAATGGTCCGACGCTTCCGCGGCAGCTCCTGATCGTCGTCCGCCTCCGCCGCCCCACCACCACCACCCTCCTCCTCGGCCACTGCTCGGCCTCCTTCACCGGCGCCAGACGCCGCCCCATCACCACCACCCTCCTCCTCCGCCAGAGCCGTCAGCACCACCCTCTCCTCAGCCACCGACTCCACCGCCACCGCCTCCCCCGATGCTCCACCACCCTCCACCTCCATCGCCGTCGCAGCACCACCAACCTCCGTCGCCGCCATCAGATCCGCCTCCAAGGCCGCCACCGCCGCCTCGAGCTCTCTCTCTCTCTTTCTGTCTCCATCTCTCTCTCTCTCTCTCTCTCTCTCTCTCTTGGTCTCTCTCTCTCTCTCTCTCTCTCTCTCTCTCTCTCTCTCTCTCTCTCTCTCTCGGTCAAGCTCCGATGATCGATCGCTCTCCCTCTCTCTCGATTTCTCTGGTGGAATGAAGACGAAGAGGCACGTCCTCTTCGTCTTTACTAGACGGGCTTGCACGTCCTTAAGGACGTGCATCACGTCTTTAAGAACGTGCCCTTTTGCACGTCCGGGTTTGGGTGGCTCTCACCCCACTTGCACGTCCTTAAGGGTGTGGGGATTTGCGGTGTATATAGCCGAAACGTATCTTTTCTCAAAAACCTCACATGAAGTATATATCTTATAGTTTTTGTAATGTCGTTTCTCCGTGTCCTCTAATATATGAATATGTAAGAGGGTCGTAGACGTTGTAACAAACATAAAAAGATCGAGGGTCATACACACTGTAATCAAAATAAAAACAATGGCATAGACACTGTCACTACTATAAAAACAGGGTCATAGACACTGTAACCAAAGGAAAACCATAGGGCAAGAGAAGCACAAAACCTATAGGGGCCAATGATAAGCCAAAATACATGTGGTGACAATTCTCCTCTAATATATGAATGGATAAGAGGGTCATAGACGCTGTAAGCAAAATAAAAATAGGGGTTGTGCTTCCCTTATCATATGATTTTCTTTTGATTACAGTGTCTATAACCACGTTTTTATAGTGGTGACAATGTATATGAGCTTGTTTTTATTATGGTGACAATAGTAGTTACATTTTTAATTTTTTAACGGAGATTACGCGAGTTAGAACAACTTCTATAATTGCGGGATAATTTCTGAAATTTTAGAAATAAACACAGGGGCATATTTTATAAAAAATAGAAAGTCTGGGAGGTTTGGCGTAATTACTCTTCTTCTTCCCCCATTTCGAGCAGCTTCAACATTGATTTTCGGCGATCTTCCGACGGCTGGTTCTCCTTACACAGAGCTCCGTTTGACGCGTATGACCTATCAAACTGACGAGTGCAATTTCTACTTCAGTATCGTTGTGTTAATTTTGTCGAAGGATGATCTGACACACCGCGACGAGGGCTTGAACAGTGGCTGCTAAGCGGTTGTTTCACGAAGCTCCAAGGTGTCCGACAATGGCGGTTAGCGATTTTGTATAAATTTGAGAGGGGTTTTTGTACGAAAACCATCCTTGAGAGATGTAGAACGTGATTGAGCGGGTAGAAGGCTTGGATTTAAGGTTGAACGTGATTTAGGGTGCACGAGGAGCTTCGCTTCGGCCTTCAATGGAGGAGGGCTCGGTTGTGAGGCTTGGTAGAGAGCGACAGCAGCAGGGGCGGATGGCGCTGGCGATGTTGCGGTGGTGGCGGTGCCGACGATCGGTGGTGGTGCGGTGGTGGCTCGAGATCTCCGCGCTCCCTCTGCCTCTAGATCTGAGATCTACGTGCTTCCTCTCAAGCTCTTAGACTCCTCTCCCATGGCGGCTTCTTCGTCGACGCCGATCTGGAGGAGGTAAAGGCATCTGCTCAGAAGCCATCACATCTTGCAATTGGATTCGGCGACGGAGGAAATCGATTCATCTGTTGAAGGAGTTCTCGCTGCTTGTTTTAATTTGGGGAGAAGGGGGAGAAATAAAGGCAGGGGTAAAATTGGAAAATGTGGACACTTACCTAATATTATAACCCTTGTGTCATATGGCTTAAAATTTGGTCCCCAAATGTCCACTTAGCAAAAACCCCTTTTTTTTTACGGGGTCACTGTCACCACTCTTATCAGTTGTGACACGCTGTAAAAAAAAACAGGGTCATAGACACTGCCACCACTACAAAAACAATGTCATAGACACTGTAATCAAAATAAGAACAAGGTCGTAGACACTGTCACCACTAAAATGTTGAAAATTGTCACCACTAAAATAAGAACAGGGTCGTAGACACTGTCACCACTAAAATATTTGTTAAAGATTCTAAAATGTTGAAAAAGATTCTAAATGATATCCCTATCAATTTTCAACATTTTAGAATCTTTAAAAAATATTTTACAAATTTATTAAACATTATTAATTTATCGATTATTTAGCTTTAAAAAACTAACATGTATTACAAAGAAATTATAAATAAATTCACATGTTTAATAAATATTATTCTATATAGATCTTAAATGTAATAGACAAAAAATAACGTGTTAGGAGTAGAAAAGGTTATGAATTTTTAGAAAAATGTGCATTTTATTGATGTTATTCTTAAAATAATGAAGGAAAAAACATAATCCAAAAAATTAAAATTTTCAATCTATGTTTCCTTTAAGGATTATAAATATTCTAGATTGAGAGGTGAGTTACAAGAAAAAATAAATTTGCATTTATTAGGCCTTTAAAAATTGAATAAGAAAAATAGTGTTCCCAAAATTTAAATTTAAATATATATGAAATATTAAGATAAATAGAAGGGGGGGGGGGGGATACATTTTTATGAGCTACGAGGTAAAGTTGAAGAAGAAAATGACACATTGCTCATGGAATTGCCTTTATAAGTGTTAAAGGTCCCTTCTTTTCCAGCCAACTCGATCACAGGGATCTCAAAGAAAGTTGTTGACCTAGAAATGTTACAAGAAGAGCAACAGAGAAGGGAAATTACAATGAGATAAAAATTATAATATACAGTAATTATTTAGCAATTGCAGATTCAAGACTAAAGAAGTTTGAGCCGAAAAGATAGACATGAATGATCTTCATTTATCAATTTTGAGAAGGGGAGAATCAAGATGGACAAAGAAAAGAACTTGTATCTTGTGGTAGTAGACATCTTGATCTGAAGTTCTTTTTCTCATAGGATACAAGGTAAAGATTGATTCCTATGACTATGCAAATATTTCATATAGTATGACAACCTTAGTGTTGTATGAGGAAATCGAGTTCAAAATATAATAATATAAATCAAAACAGATTTGTGCCCACGCAAATAATTACAAGACTTCCCCCCCGATGTAGCAACAGGAAGTCAGGATCGATCCTCGAGGAAGCGTGTCAGCGGATCTCAGGTAGCAGGCGAATCTCACGAATGGTGATCGAACACGGAAGTACTCGACCTCGACTAGGTGTAGTCGACAGGGGTCAGACACAATTGAATTCGAGCAAGCAAGGGTCACTGGTGTAGTCGACGTCGACTAACTCTCCTCGACGTCGAGTAGGCTTGGTCGTAGTCAAGTACCTACAGAAACACAAATGGCAGCGATCTCGAGCAGAAACCCTAGATCGAGTATTAGTGGTCGACGTCGACTAAGTTTAGTCGATGTCGAGTAGCCCTGCAGTTCGTAACTTGTGTCGGCAAAAGATGGTCGAAAATTTTAAGGATGGAAACGAAGTATGGGCAGAACATAAACAGTTTTGACAGATTTGGATTTAAACAATTTAATGAAAACTTCCAAGACCGGAGTTTGCAACAACGATAACCAAACATGCATAAGGCAAGATAAAGAGGGATAATCATGCAAATCACATCAAAGGATTAAGCTTTCGCCTTTTCCAACAATTAGACAACTCTTTCAAGAAACCCTAATTGTATCTACCAATTTTATGTTTATAATCCAAGTGGTTAACCTGAATCTCTATTAATTAGGTAATAAACATATAAAAGGTAGTGCATGATCAAAACATAATAAAAGTCGAATCTTTACCTCAAACATGCTTGGCTATCGTCGGGCTCACCCCGACCCTAGAAGTAGGTGGACTACTCGCTCTTCATCATAGGAAAATTCATCAATAATAAAATGGGAAATAACTACTTGCATTAATAAACTAAAATAGAGCTTACAACCGATTGAAGCCAATTCCGCTCTCGTCAAATACAACTTCTCTCGACTCCAAGCTCTCTCTCCTAACTCTCCTACTTGTGTTCTCTCGAAATTCGAATGAATAAAAACTAGCCCTATGGGCTTTATTTATAGATTTTAATCCTTGCTAGCCAAGGTAAGCAAATCCTATCTAATCCTAAAGATATAATTTTAGACAAAAGAAACATTAATCTAAAAAGGAAACAACTAAATCTCCATGTGGTGGATAAATCCTTCTCTTCCATAGATAGATCTTGATAAAATTGGATAGATCCGGTCTTGCTTCATGCCCAAGTAATCCACACATCCTCGGATTGACCCAATGGACTCGCGACCAAATTTCAGCGTAGTCAACGTCGACTAGTTCTAGTCTACGTTGAGTAGGGTCTTCGATCTCGAGTTCTCTTCGCAGCTTCTCGAGTAGTCTTCTCCTCTGGAGCTCGGGTAGGTTTCAGGGCTAGTCGACGTCGAGTACAGCTCATGCTTGAGTGGTTGCGTCTTCAGTCCTCGACTTGATCTTGCTCTCTTTTGTAGTCGACTTCGAGTAGAATCCAGCTTTCGTCTCCCCTTTTGGTTTCGTCCCGGAATGACTCCAAATTCTGCAATATTAAACCAAAACTCGTGTAGATCTCTATTTCTGGCAAATAAGCTTATACTACACAAATTCAACATATTCCCAACCCGAAATATGCATTGTACTTAGAATAAGGTGCTAAAATGTGCAAAGAAACATGGTTACTTTAGTGGACATCAAATCACCCCATACTTAAGCTTACTTGTCCCCAATCAATAATTTGGATGGTCATACAGGGGAAGAAACAAAACTCTCAACATCATAGATTCATTATTATATGTCCCTGCAATCAATTACCATCATTGAAAAAGTACTAATGCCACAAATTCATGCATGTGAATAAAAGAAACATCTACTCACAAAAGGAGGGTTATGCAAAAACAATTCATAAGTGACAAAACAACAATAATCAAGAGGACTTTAATTAAGCTCAATAAGGAGTAGATTTGGTAAAAGGCTAAAGGTGAACAATTTTTGGCAATGTGCTGCTAATAATCTGGGGAAATGGAGTAATTTCCAAATTGAATTTCCACATTCCTTCTTCATAAGATTTCTCACCTTCCGCTCATTCGCTCAATGCTTTTTTTTTTTTCAATATTATGCGTTTACCTCTCTAACCTCAGCACTGCCTTCTCGCGAGTCGCAAACATGGGTGTCATGAATGTCCCCGGATACTTAGTGCTTTGGACTCCTTACCTTGGTGTCCTAACTCGCAGAACTATTATCTCGACGAGCATGGTCGACCTACTTTTATCTCCTAAGGTGATCGGATTTTCTTTCACTCATTAAATTTTCCATATATTTTCAATTTCCTGCCAAACTCCAATAATGATAGTAACAACACAAATACCATATACTCCCTCCGTTCTTTTATATATGACGTTTTGAGCTCAGGCACATTAATTAAGAAATTGTACTGTATTTTAAATTTAAATTAATTAATACCTACTCACTCCGTATGAATTACAATGTGATGACTCTAGAGCTTCCATTTCATAGTGTCAAAATTTGAATTACAATGGAGGTTATGATTACAAAGCTAAAATCAAATTACAAGTGGTGGGACCTAGTACTGAGAACGTCAAATATTTGGCCATATCCAAAATACCTCAAAACGACATATATAAGATAACGGAGGAAGTAGTAATCTCCATAATGTGACATCATTCTCAACATAATCCCCGGATATGAAATTAGGTAAAGAATGGGCAATATTTAGATCATGTGGAGCAATAATTGAAATAAGGCATAATATGGCTTTTGTGATGCATAAACATTGGTATGGCTAGGGAATATAAACATATGAGCATTATATGGAAAAGATAAAGTCATCCATCCTATTATAATGCAATATGTCAAAAACAATTTCAAATTTTTCTCCTTTCATGATTTTCAAGAAAATATGCATTTCATTGTGACTTCTCTTTACTAGGCAATTTCATGTTATATCCACTACTACATATAAAGGCCTAGTGTAACACTCAAAGTTATTACATTATACCTTAATTATGTTACATTAGAGGAAAATGTAACACTTTTTGAAGATTACATTTGCGGTCGTTGCATTTGACATAATGTAACAGTTTTTACTAGTTAATGTAACATTGGTTGATTAATGAGATTATATGTTACATTTGATACCAAAATTGTTACATTTTCAAAGTAAATGTTACCTTAATAGGGTTTGTTCCCTTTAACAAAATATGTTACATCCTAATAAGAATATTACATTTGAAGAATAATGTTACCTTTACTTTCAAATATTACATTTCAATGAAATTTATTACAATAGATATTTAGGATCCTATTATATATTATATATTATACATATTATATTATATATATATCATATCAATGAGCCCACCTCGAGGCCTTTAACTTCATTTTTTTTAAAACATATGCAATATGGGTGTCTATAGGTAGATAAAAAGAAATTACATTAAAAAAGAAAAATTTACATTAACAAAAATAGAGTAAAATCGATTTAAAAAAAAAATCAAACGTTGTCACATGGCAGCGCTGCAGTGGCCCTCCCTGCAATGAGTTCGGACTCATCTTCAAGGTTGTTTTTCCTCGGGCTCATGGCCACCTCATTTCTTCTTTTTTTTCTTTTATTTTATTTTTGGCTATGTGGACTATTAATGAGCCCTTGGACTCACCAATAATCTTGCTCTAATATCTTTCTAATATATCAATCTCAATCGTAGAAAGTAATCAATGGTTAGTATCCGTTCTCTTAATTAATTCCTATTTTTTCCCCCAAATTCCTGATTTTTTCATCCGTAAATTTCTAATTTGTCTAATATCAGGTTCTCCACTTCTTCAGTTGAATCAGTTCCTTGACTTCTCTTTGTATTCTCTATCTCATAAGCTTAACGCCCTCCGCCACCCTTGGTAATGACATCTAACCCATTGGAGGCCTGTTATCTTCGCCCTCCCCGCCCTCGCTTTAGGCCATCAAGGGCATCTATCGTCATCTGCACGCTCTCGCACCCATCAGAGTCCTGCCCCTTCATCCTCCCTCGGCCCATCGGAAACGTCGTTTCCGCCCATTAGAACAACCTGTAGTGAAGTGTAGTATTCAACAATTGGATCAAAGATCGATTTAGAGGGTGACTTCAAATTGGAACTTGAATTAGCACGATTAAGCACTACTCTATTTTTCTCTTTTCATCCATTATTGCCCAATTTTCCCACATCTCAATTTCTTAATCACGTTGGTTTAGTTTTGTGATTGGGGTTTGGGTTGATAATTTGTTTTTCCTTGAGATTGGCTAATAATGAATTGCAGTACATTTTCTGCATTTTTCATGAACTACAATAACTCTTGGACTCAACAAGAAGAGTTTATTTCAATTCCTTGTCATCAGGTCTTCTACAATAAGTGGACAGACTTACAAAGTTTTTTCCCTGAAGATAGGTTTCTGGGATGAAATTGAACCAGTTTGTGTTCTAATAGATGTTGTTAGGTGTGGATTAAGCTATTCTCATCATTTTTTTCAACTTTGCTTCAATGGTTGCGGGCCTTGATGGGCGTGAGAGAGAGAGTGTGCAGATGAGAGCGAGAGAGAGGACGAAGATGGTGTACACCCAATCGACGCGGAAAGCCGACATCTAGTTGGACGACAAGGGTGGTGGAGGACGTCAGAGTCCCATGCTATAAGATAAGAGGGGTCGAATATCAGGAAGAGAAGAACTTAATACAGAGTAATACTCCCTTTGTTCGGCAAAATATGTCATTTTAGGCAAAATATGTTATTTTAGGGTGTTTTTTTTTGACAGTAGGCAAGAAGTAGATCGACACAGCGATTGCCATCAAAAAGATGGCTTGATAGACCCTACGAAGAGGGTCGCCAGTCAAAAGAAAAAAAAGAAAAAGAATCTAAGATTACATCTACGTAAATTTAAGCTTAAAACATCTAAAAATTAGAGCTCGCTTCTTGAAATCTGGTCCAATGGCTTAGACGGCTTGCATCGATGTAGTTGTTGGCCTTGACTTAGTGGGATCTGGTTCCGACTTCCGAGTGCAGTGACGGGCAATCACAATGTGGTGTTGACAGAAGGGCTCCCATTTAGACTCAACCATAGGAAGCAAATCTTCGGCTGCCATAAATGAAATTTTGAGAAACAAGAAATTTGTCAATAGAAATAAAATATGTGTTTGAAGCATGGCTCAAGGGTTGTTTGAATTATTTTTTTTCCTAAATGAATGGTAGAAAAGAGATTTTAAAATGAAGGTGTTGGGAGAAAAGGGATTCAGGAGTGGTTTGTACGTGAGCCAAGAGGGTTGAGTATGAGGTTGTGGTGGTGGCGGTGGCGACCGCGGCCCCTCCGTGCCAAACGGTGGTGGGTGACTCGACAACAGCCCGACCCAAGAGACCCAACGGGAGCCTCTGGAGCTGCTGCATGTGGGTTGGGAATGGCGGAAGAAAGTAGATGGTGGTGGGAAGAGGTGGTTGTTTGGTTTTTCTCGGATGGTTTGAATTTTATAGTTTGTCGGGAAGTTTGAGATCTGGAATTTCTCGGGTTGTGACCGACGGTGGTGCAGTCAAGCTAAGCCTGAAACCACACCAGAGCTGGTAGGGGGCGACGAATGAGAGGAAGGGGGCGGCACCGAGGTGGGAGGCAGTGTAGATCGCGGAGAATCCAGGGGAGGAGTCTCCGGCAGCCTTGCAACCGGGACGCGCTGGTGGAGATGGTGGCAACGGCGGTGGATTGGGTTGTTGCCATTACCAGGTGTGAAGAAGATGACCGACTGCGGCGGTGGGGTGGAGAAGATGCCTATAGTTTTGGATAGTTGTTTTACTTTTGGATAGTGGTTTTGGGTGGTGGTTTTCAAGCTCAAAAGAGAGAGTTTTGGGTGGCTTTCACTAATTACACCTCGATTTTACCTTCATTTTAGGGTGTTATTTTTTTTCAAAAAAACTTGTCAGTGTAGGTATTTTGCACTTCATTTTACAAAAATGCTCTTGACATGATTAATAGTTTGTTAGTTGTAGTTTCCGATAACGTACAAAATGAGGGTAATAATTGAGGGTAAATTAGTACATTTGTTAATTGTCTTAAAACTTGTGAAATAAGCTAAAATGACAAGTTTTGCTGAACGGAGGGAGTAGAGATTAGGAATTTAATTAAATTAGAGTTAATTAGAGTAGAATGGATAATGATCATTGATCTAAATGAACGCTTGAGATTAATTTATTTGGAAGACATTCGGAACCCCAATATTAGGAGAGGATCCCGATCCTCAGGGGGAGGGGTGTGGAAATAGGGGGAAAAAAGCAATGGGAAGGAAATTACGGTGACACGTGGGAAGATGTGATTGGTGAGGAGGCCGTGTGGGTTTGCCTTTTCTAACGGGAGTTATTTTTTGTTGCATTAATTTTGTTTTTGTTTTTTTCCGGGAAAGCTAAACACGCTCTAAAAGGCCCTCGACAAAACGTCTACAAGACATTACGCAACCCCTTGCGGACCGAGTTACACAACGAGTTGCGGGTCTCCCCGGGCATCGTGTCAAACACGGCCTAAAAGGCCCTCAACAAAACGTATGCAAGACATTACGCAACCCCTTGCGGACCGACCTACACAACGAGTTGCAGACCTCCCCCGGCATCGTGCCAAACATGCCCTAAAAGGCCATCGACAAAACGTCTGCAAGACATTGCGGAGAGAGGTCTGCGTTAGGATGCAGACTAATTATGAAATGTAACCTCATGCGGACTAGAACGTTGTTTGACACAACGTCCAAATTAGTCCGCAACTCGCAGCATAGCTCGGTCCGCAAGGGGTTGCGTAGATTAGCGGTGTATCCAGTAAAAATTACCGGTGTATTTATCAATCCCCATTTTTTTTTGTATAAGGTCATCTTTACTGAATACTACAATATTAATACTAATATTTTATTATTATCTTTCCGTCACATTATCGCATCATAATTTTATTTTTTCCATTTTATCAATAACATTTCAAAACTCATCTTTTCCTACCAATTTAATTTACAAATATACTCATCTTTAATTATTATTTTCATTCTCGATTATATTATTATATTGAAAACGAAATATTATTTTTTATTACTCCCTCGGTCTTAAAATACATGTCTTTTTAGCCCATAAAATTTTGTCAAGAATACATGTCTTTTTAGATTTAATAATTACACTTAATCTACTTTTATATCTAATCATTTCTATTTTTTACATCACCCCTACTCTTCTCCTCACAAATTTAAAAAAACAAAAAACAAATACTCTAATATCAAACCCTAATCATTACACTTAAACCTACTTTTTACATCTAATCATTACACTTAATATACTTCTTAATTCTCGTGCTCCGTCCTAAAAAAAGATGTATTTTGAGATGGGTGGAGTATTAAACTATTATTATTAAATTAATACATTTATAAACTAAATAAGGCTATATATATAACTCAATAGTTAATTTTTTTTTAAAGCCCAACTTCATTAATTACTTAAAACTAAATTACGACTTAACAAACATATTACGAAATGAAACAATACATAACATATGATGCGAGATTAAAGATACTTTAAATATATATAACACTTAGATAAGACAAGACTTTTTTTTTATGTTTACAATGTCCTTAAATCGATTAAGAAAAAACAAACATGCTTAAAAGATGGAAATGTTCAAAATTATAATTATCCTGAATCGATAAATGTATTTGAAAGACGTAACTTATTTATAAAAGAACAAAGACCAACCCAAGGGTCCCGTAAAAAAGATAGACGGTATACCTAACATGTCCATGTGTACATCTCAATCTCATAATCTGCTCTCACTATACATGTCTCAAAATCCACCCTAAATTACTCAATCTAAAGATGTATCCCAAAGATCATTCAATCAATATACTTAACCAAGCAATCTCTCGAGATGTTTTGCCTTTACACCTAGTAGAAACGTGACTCTTACAAACATTTATCACATGTCTTGCAAAGTTTCTAACATTACAAATAGTATCTCTAAAAATTAGTCTATTTCTAGTTGTCCATGCAAAATAAACAAAAGCACACAGTGCTATAGCAACTTAGCCTGAAAACAGCTAGTCTTTCTCACCACTTCCGGCTCATTGACAAACCACTTTAACCACTCTATAAGCGACTCTTCTTGCCCTCGGATCCCTATTCGGTCCCAAACATACTTTTCCATTTCCACAATCACTTGGCAATGAAACCATATATATAGAGTTCAGTCTCTTCTCCATGATCGCATAAAACACAAGGAGTTGCACTTGACCGTTTCCAATTTGCATCGGACCCCCATCAGCTAACCACACCACAAACGACTAACATCTATACTAGGCTGTAGGCTCCCTTCCATAGAGTCCCTCCCTAACAAAATATGACAATTATCAAATTACTATACGTCAATTAATTTGAAATATAAAAAATTTGTTTAAAATGAGAAATACAATTATTTTCTCTTTCTTTATTTTTTTATGTTTTCAACATCCTTAAATCAATTAAAAAACAAATATGCTTAGAAAATGAAAATATTCAAAATCCACCCCTTATACTTATAATTTCAAAAGCAATGTTAGTGTAAAATATTGAGCCACGTGGCTCTATTTTAACCAACCATTAGCACAAAAGAAAAAAAAAAAAAGGTTGGTTATCCAGAAGACCCACGTTCTCCGCCCACCTTCTCCGTTTTCAAGTGAACGCAGATGAGCGTTTCCATGAACACCATTAGTGAAAAGGGAAAAGGAGATGGTGGAGACTGGACGATGACAACGATGTGGCGAGAAGATACCGTTCGCTGAGACGTACGATGAGGGCGAGCATAGGCGGTGTGAGGTTAGCGGCACCAGCGACGGGTTGCATGTGCTAGCAGGTATGTGTTCGATTTTTTGTTTTGAAATTCCGAAATTTGGGGTTTAGGGAGTTGTATTCATGGATTTTGTGATTGAATTTGAAGAGGTTCATGGGTGTGTGAATCAATTTGGGATTTTTTTTAGATTCCAAAATCTAGGGTTTTCATAATTTTGATAAATTGATCGTAAAAGCTCAAAATGTTTTGTTCTTTACTTGATTGTATGTGGATAGCTTAGTTATTAGATTTGTTGATGGGAATTGGGGTTATGTTTTTCAGCATCAACAAAACAATCATATTAATGATTCAAATCATGCAAAACAATATCCAAAACCTCATTCGATAGAGCCTCCCCCTGTAAGCACACAAGGTGTTTGATGAAATGCTTATAGGTATATTTTGTGTTGATTCATCTAAGTTTATAGATAATTATTTGATTACCTTCAAATTTTATTTTGTGTTCATTTATCTAAGTTTTTAGGGAAAATGAAATTGATCCATACTATGAATGTTACTCTTTCCAACAATCTTTAAGAGGACTCTTTAAATGCTCACCCTTCAAAATTGATTTGATGTGCTCTCCATATTCTTGAAGACGTGTCTATTTTTAGTGCTCTATTCAGTTAATTTGTTCCATTCAAGAGAAGAACCACTTAGGTTAAACGCTAAGCTATCTTAGGCTTGTGTGAGAGGGCTCTCAAACATTCTTCAATTTGATTACCTTTAAAATTTATTTTGTATTGATTCATCTAATAATTTTTTTCTTCATAAGTGAAGTTATTCTAAAAATTCAACTTTGATTTCCTCTTTTATGAATGAAAGTTGTGCATTTAGCAAATGAGAGGTGTTCTCAAATCTCAACTTTGATTATGAAATTATGACAAAAGGTTATTGGGATGTCTTTGTTCTAATATTTGATGTAAATTGAACTAATTTATTATGAGTTGGTTGAGCTGTTTTCGTGGTTTAGAGTTGCGGTTGTTTTCTTCTTCAATCAATGTGGTGTTTGGTTCATTTTCTTTCCAGATTTTACTTCTGCTTTGTCTTAGTTTTGGATTCGTTTATTGTTGCACCTATTCTGTCCATTGGGAGGTACTTCGCTTTTATTTGTTGATATGAGTACATATTTCAATCAAAATTGAATTTGATTGTTCCATGTAAAATGCTACTTCATAGGTTCCAATCATGCCTTCTCCTATATAGTTATGTGGATATCATATATATTGGTGATTCGAGGGCTATTTTTGGTTGATTTCTTTGGGTTTGTGTTGTTTGCTGAATGTTTGGAAGATAGCAATTCCCGGCTGATGTTGTTGAACCTTTTGATGCAGATTGTTGTTGGTTCTGTTGGGATGTGAATGAAGAACATGTTGTTGGAATTTTCAGCATTTTCACCTCACGGAAAAGGCTAATTTAGGGATGTTCTAGAGCTGTTCTGGTCTTGGAATTGTCTATATTTTGGGTGATGTTTCTACATAAAGTGTTGTTGAATTTTCTGTCATATGATGCAACCTCCTATAGGGCGATTTAGCTGACTTCATAGACGAGACTTGCAGGATGAGATGTACATTTATTTTGGAGTTGTTTGAGTTCATGTCTCAATGGTTGTGTTGGTTGTTTGAAGTATGTACTTCAACTACACTTGTGATCTATGAATCGATTATATTTGATAAGGATAATCACTTTGTATCTAATGCCTACATTCTCCTATGACTACAAGTTCAACCTAGAACAGGAATACATGGTAATTGTCTACTCATGGAATTTTGTTTGTGGTTCAAGTTGTGAACAACTTTTGTTTGATGTTTGCTAAGTAATATAAAAAAGCTTTCTACTATGGAATTGATTTTAGGATATTTCTATTGATAGTTTTAGGCTCTAAAGTGAGACAGGATGGGTTGTTATATATTATGCTTGCTATTGTGTTGTATGGCTTGATTAGACATATATTTTATTCAGCCTGATTCACAGACATGGTGTGAAATAATATAATATATTATGGTGATAAAAATTAGGTTACAATATTAAAGACAATAGGAATAACAAGGACCAAAATATTTTCAAAAATATATATAAAAAGAATAGTCTATTAGAGGGAAAAATGGAGTAATTGAGCTCCAATTAAAATACACACGACCTTAAAATGAGTAAAAACATAAATAATTCATTTTCTGCAGCCTATTTCACAAGTATGGTGTGAAATCTATTATGGTTATAAAAATTAATTTTCAATATTAAATACAGTGGGAAAAAAATCAAAAATATTCGATGCTCAACCTATCGTATATTTAAGCTTGGAGCTTTGACAAGGGTTCCAATATATTTTCGTTGGAATTTTTTAGGGCCAAATATTTATATAGCAATGCATAAATTATTTACTCCATTGATGAAATTTGTGAAATTGAAGATTATAGAAGATTATAAATTGTGATTTGACGAGTTTAATCATTGCAATTAAGTATTTAATCATTGTGATTTGATAAGTTTAATGTTATGACCTCTTAAGGTTCATACTTAAGTATAGAATACCTTTTTCTAATTAAGGGTCCATGACATTACACAAAACAGACACTAAATACCATTATTTTGTACTTTAGCTATATAGAGTTTATATATTTAAACTTAAGGTATCTTTATCGAATCGGTTTATAATTTAGACCAATTTAAAAGGTGTAACATGATGTATAGATAAACTATCATAGAGGATCCAAACTCAATTTTCTTAAGCCAAAAACTATAAGGTTTCTTTTCTTTGCCTTCAATTAGGACGGATGTTAGGAGAAGTGTGGAAGCGACCGCTTTGTCAAATTTAAAGTATCGATCATCTCAAGAAAAGAAAATTTCAAATAATAACATGACAAGAAACATAGACAATATGTTAGTAGAAAATTGATGTGTTTAATATTTTGTTTAATACGTCAAACTTGATTGAAAAGATTATGAAAAACCCGAACAAGGTTCGGAAAAAGAACTAGTTATTATTATAATTATTAAATGCTTTATTAAAAAAATCAATTATTTTGAAAAATAAAAACGAGTTTAAAATGAGTAAATAAAAGTGCTTTAGTAAAAAAGTAAATTTTTTCACAATCTTTTTTTTTGGTGCAAATTTTTTTTCACAATCTAATATTTTGAAACATATAAACAAGTTTAAAATGACTTATGTAATTTATGTTGTGTATCATTCAATTTTCCCATCGATCAAAATAAATAAAGACACCGCATCATTCAATTTAAAATGGAGATATGGATAGGCTAGCTATAAATCGACATATATACTCTTATGGGAATAAAATATTAGGAATCACATCGCACCAAATTAATCCCTTATTTATTTTTAAATATTAGGAATCACACCGCATCATTTAATATTTTACCTATTTTAACTATTATTCTTCTTTTTCTCGTTTTACGTACAGAATTTATTTGATTTCTCTAATTTAATTACCTAACTTTAATATCCTCTCATACAATTTCCCTATCTTATTATTTAAACTCGTAAAAAAAATCATGCACGTACTTAAGGACATGCATGGTTAAAATGAGTTAATTAATTTTTTTTAAATATTAACTAGTCATAAGGCTTGCACGTCTTTAAATACTTACATTTTTTACTTAAGATTTGTAGTGTATATAACAACACCCTATTTCAACCGTGAAATGTCAAACAACCAAACAAGAGGCGATAGCTGAGACGTCAAATCTTCGTGACAAACAGTGAAACAGTTGTTCCATCAAATGTAAAGCATAGAATATAGCGTCCAAAGGATAGAACAAAGCATAAAACACGTATACTGCAACCTTACAAGTTACAACATTCCCCAATATAGTATTTTGATTAACATATTAATATAGAGTAAACATATTATAATTTATAAACTAGTGTTTTTTTAATCATCGTTATAACGTATAGTTGAAAATCAATAGTATTATTTGATGAATCTTGTGTTAGTGGTCAAACCCCTTTTTATCAGCATATATTATCCTTAAAATATAATGTATATTTTTAAATTACAGGATATATTTTTACATCAAAAACTCGCATTACATTCAAATAATTTTCCATATTTGTATATAAAAAAAACTGCTTTAATTTTTCCTTTAGAAATTGACTTTGTAAAATTTAAGTTTTAATAACATAAATACATGTATTGACATATTGTATTATCCTGTATCTATATACCGCAATGTGAAAATTATCATATACTCCAGTCCTGTATAATAACAGTGATCAAAATATAATTATGTTAAAAGTTAGAAATATCTTCTATTCCAATTGTTGTTCATTTTTTTTTCACTGAGTAATTAATTCATATTTTCTCTTACTTTAAAAGAAATTTTTGTTATGTTGTACTATATATATAGCATGGAATAAATGTTAATTAATTTCATTTGTTTCATAATTATAGTTTGTAATTATTGATGACTTAAAATCGTTTTTTGAAGCTCACATACATGTGTGTTTGGATTCTCATTATAGTAAATTTATAACGATCTTAAATGTATTAATAGAAAAGTACATTATATTAACAATCATTATGTTAAATATTGGACCAAAACAAATGAATATTTTGAGCCAAAATAAATAAATAGTGTTTGATCTTTATTTAAAATAAAAAATTATTGTAAAATTTATTCTCTTAAATATGCATCCAAACTCTTTTTTAAAAATAGAATATGTCCTAGATGTGGAAATTCAAACACATCCTTTTCAACATTATTTGCAAATTATTAAAGAACACAAGCAGTAGATTTTCAGAGCCTTTGTTTTTATATTATATAATTTTAAATAAAATAAATATAATATTTTAGTTTAATTTGTTTTTGGAATCAAAGCTTTTCACCAACTATTAAACTTTTTAAACTTTTAATTTTCTGCTAATAAATTTCCACCGACTATCATAACAACTAGATTTACCAAAAATCATAATTAGGAGTAACATATATTTACATAAATAATAATCCATTAATTTCAACTACTCTTTTATCAAACATACCATTAATTTCATGCTAACTTGTATTACTGAAGTTGTCATATCTTTTTTTTCTCTCTTTTTTTTAACAAACTTATATTGAGTAAATGTGACAACTTATCTTCTCTTCGTCTCCTTCCATTAAATTGAGATTTTTATCTCCTTTTAAAGTGTCATTTGTTTTTTTCCCGGGGAAAAAACAAGTTGACAAGATTCATCAGGTAGATAAGACTTCCAATCCAACCAAACGCGCCCTTAACCTCTCTCTCTCGGAACCCACCTGTTAGAAACACACGAGGGTTCCAGAAACGGAGAAAATATCAACGTGTGGTTGGTAGAGAGAGAGATTACCTTCTCCCGTTCAATCTCAGCCGTCCATTCTCCCCGGCGATCGGAGCAACCCCAGCCGTCCGATCATGGACTCTCTCCTCTGCGACGAGCTCCTCATCGAGGTCTTCCACCGCCTCCCTCCCTCCGCCGCGCCGGCGCTCTCCCTCGTCTCCAGGCGATGGCTCCGCCTCCGCCGCCTCTCCACCGCCGCCCTCTCCCTCTCCTCTGACCCCCCTCCGCCGCACTCCCTCCCCTCCTTCCTCTCCATCCACCCCTTCATCTCCTCCCTCTCCATCTCCATCTCCTCCACCACCCTCGCCGGCGAATCTCTCTCGTTCGATCGCCTCCTCCTCTCCGCCGCCCTCTCCGCTCCAACGACTCTCAAGCACCTCCGATTCCTCGCCGGCCCAATCGCCTCCCCCGCCACCACGCTTCTCTCCCTCTCCTCCTACAAACCCCACCTACTCTCCCTCTCCATTTCTCTCTCCAGGCCTCTGAATTTCTCATTCCTCTCGCACTTCCCTTGCCTCTCCGAATTCTCCGTCTCCGTATCATCCGCCTCCGGCTCCGAATCAGACGCCGAGTTATTCGGCCATCTGCAGCAGCCGGAATCATCGGCCAGCTTGTGGCTCGAGTGCTTGAGCGTGTCCGGAATCAGAGCCGGCGACGTCGGGTTCGGATGGCTGTGGCGAAGCTTGGGAGCTGGCCGGCTCCGGCGGCTCCGAATGAGGAGCTGCGAGGGAGTCGGAGATGGCGGAGAGGCGCTGTCGTCGTTCCGAAGCTGCTTGCGGGGAGTGGAGGAAGTGGAATTGAGGGCTTGCAGGTCGATTGTAGATGTTGTGCTGCTCAATTTGGCGGCCAATTGTGAGAATTTGAGGGCTCTGTTGGTGTATGATGGTGGGAGTAGACAGGGTTTGCTCGATTTCATCATGAGTTGCAGGTCCGATTTGGAGAGGGTTGACTTGAGATTGCCGCTTGACCTTGGCAACGAGCATCTGTCCGCCATGGCAGTCCGGTTTCAGACCTTGAAAGCTCTAAAGCTGCAGAGCTGCTGTCTCGTTACTGGTAAATAGGTGTTTGGTTTATTCATTTCCATTGATATATCATTTCCAGGTTTTCAGAAGGTCAAATTCGATTGGTATTTGATCATAGATGAATGATGAAAGGTAGAACCGTAGAAGGTGATGAATTTAACTGATAATGTACTTAAAAACCACTGCAATGTTTTCCCCCATCCATACGGCCTGATCGTCCATAAACGCTCATAGACTAGGAGTTGTGTTGGTAAAATTTGAGATATCGAGTTGGAATTAGGGATAGGGTTGTATAGATGGGAGCTTGAAACTTGATTTCTAACTTATGTTGGTTGGTTCCTCTCCTTGAATAAGCTCCCAAGCTACATATGAAGCAAATAGAGGTGTGGAGAAGGGCATGGTTGGAGAAGAGACGTGCCGAGAAATTAGTGATATGTGCTCTGTGAAACACAAATCATAAGGAAAACGTTGTGTTCTCTGTGAAATTGATATGTACTAATGCATAATGATCCATTGTGAGAGCTTTTAGGTCTTCATTTGGCGTCTTATAAGGAGCCGTCTATGAGATTATAATGCATGAACGATCTGCGCCAATCAAACATGTCAAAAGAATCATATGGTCACATGGGTATTTAGGAATTGTGCATCTCTAATTATGACAGATTGCTTGCTTGCATCAAAATTTCAGGTGAAGGGCTGAAGAACTTCAGCTCGGCTATGGGCAGGGCCCTCCTAGAACTGGCACTGATCAACTGTGATGTAGTCGAGAAAGTTCCAGGGCTATTAACAACCCTAGGGCAGAACCTAAGACAGCTGAGAAAGCTGGACTTGTCCTACAATGAGACACTGAACGACAAGGAGTTCATCTCAATGCTAGCTTCTTGCAACAGTCTAGTTGAGCTGAACCTCCGGGGCTGCAAACGGCTCACCCGGGCCTCCATCATTTCAATGAATAGGAGTTGTAAGCACCTGGAGAGTTTAGATGTCTTGCATTGCTGTGGGTTGGAGGAAGAGGCCGTCGAGCTGATCCTCGGGACCCTGCCCAGCCTGAGAAAGGTGCAGGTTGAGCAGGGCAAGGTGTCTGATGTTGCAAGGGATTTGGCTTCTGCTAGATGGATTGAGCTTGTTGGTTGAAGAGGTGAATTTGAGAGGGGGGAGAAAGTGTAAATATGATGAATTGATGATGAAGCTGTTGATTGTTCATAGAGAGTAACTGTGAATACACAAAACACACTGTGTTTTGGTGCAGTTGGTGCTAATTTCACCACTGCCTGTAAATTTGTAAAGTGAGAAATAATGTGGATGTGGAAGATGTATTTATGTTTGGATGTATTTATTGTAATCAATGAAATCAAATTTCATTGCCCGTGTTTGTGATATTATATACCATAGACCTAATAATCTTATCAAGAGTAATCTTTTCTTGATATGAAGGATTACATTTATTTAATCAGATTGGTCGGTTCGTGTGTAATCTGTTATGATCACTGTACATAGATTCTTAAAGTGTGTAGAATTGAAAATTTGGTATGAAGCTCAGGGCATATTTCATAAAGTTCTCGACTGATTAATGAAATGATGCCGTTTATTGCTTACTCACCACCCACTTGAAAATTCTTGGACAATCTTGAAAATCATCAATCAGGATCCACTAATGTAGTACCTAATTCTTGTAGCCTCTTTAAATGATGCAGTTTTTGTATGAACTCATCCACAGTCGGCTCCAACATTCAATTAAAAAGTTATTTTTTGATCCTACAATTAAAAAGTTATTAATGTTTTAAAACTTAAAGACATACTCCCTCAGTTCAAAATTATAAGTCATTTTTAGGTGTTTGCACACATATTAAGGAAAACACAAAAGTGCTACTTTTATAACCCTCGTTAGACCTGTCAAAACACAACCTGACCCGGTGACCCGACCCGACCGACCCGAAAAATTTCCGACCCGAATCCGAAAATTTTGATCCGAATTTTTTTTTCGACCTGAACCCGAAAAACCCGAAATTTTTTGGGTAATCTGGGTTTCGACCCGGTGACCCGATTGACCCGGTAATTTTGACCCGATTTACCCGATTGACCCGGTGACCCGATTGACCCGGTTGACTTATAATTATATATAATTAATTTTTTTATATATAATTAAAATTTATCACAAAATTATCAAATAATGACTTTTTTAATTTAAAAAAGAAAAAATTGACAAACCCGAAATCGGTCCGAACCCGACCCGAAACCCGATCAAACCCGAGTTTGAGTCAACCCGAAAAACCCGAAACCCGTTTTACCCGAGACCCGTTTTACCCGAAACCCGAAGTGATCCGACCCGAACCCGATCCGAATGACCCGTTTGACAGGTCTAACCCTCGTTAATTATCCACAACCACTAATAACTAATAACATTTCATAAAAAAGTCAAAAAGTTATTTTTCTTTTAACCTAATGCCTAGAAAACCTAAAAAAACTTATATTTCTAAACAAAATTTTTAGTCTAAAAAGACTTATATTTCTGAACGGAGGGAATATTAATCACTTTTATCCTTTTTTCAATAAATTGAAAGGAAATAGTTAGGGATGGAGACGTTTTCAATTGGTTTTGGCGTATGAATCGAGTCTTAAAACAGGTATAGTCATAGAATGCCATCAATTTTTGTTTAAAATGACATAATTTGAAACTTAATATATGAGCTAATGTGTAACACGGTGTTCTCTTATTATGTAATACTCCCTCCGTTCCATATTACAGGGGCATTTAGGCAAAATTGTTTGTTTCATAATACATGGGCTTATAGCCCTAATTATTATACAAAATTGTTTGTTCTATATGGAACGGAGGGAGTAATGTGTAACCAATTAACTATAAAACTTTAAACTTGTGTAATTTCTTACTTAATTGGTAAATGGAGTAATATAAGGTCTAGATTTGAAGCTCTCGAGTTTAATTATAATATCAGAATACCAAGTTGAGTAAAATATAAAAACATCATTGTTGATTAAAAGACATTTAAAGTGGTGAATTTGTATTCAATATTCAAATATTCATAGTTTTTTAAGCGACTATTTGATTTAAACTTATAATATATCCAAACGAAGTTATCAACAATTGCAAATGAAAGGCAAGCACAGCCCCCCCCCCCCCCCTCCATCTCCACCTCTAATCGCAGACGTGATGGATCCCGTTGGTCTCACCTTATAGATGCATTGTTTAAGTGTTTTCGACTCTGTTTGTTTCGTTGCTAGACTTTTATTCATGTGTACATGTCATCATTTGACGACGCTACAATCGATGGCGCCAATTTGATCGACGCTAATAAATTTTCATCATGTTTTCAACTCATTGCTATATATATGGTAATTGAATAAATTTCTTGAACCGATAAATCTATATATGGGTGTAACAAAATTACAAAAGACATGTGTTGTATTGTGGAGGCATGTGTAAGAAACACGGCAACACATGACCAATCTATCCTCCCAAAAAAAAACCTCAAACCTACCCTATTAAAAAGCATATGATCACTCCTCACCTAAAACCCCGCATACAAAACCAACCTATGTCTTCTATCCATGTTCAGCATAATTTTTTTTTTTTGGACATGGGGGGTTCCGAGGTTATTGACTAATCCCCATGGGTCTGGGCCCTAGCCTGCAAAGGACGCGAACCTTTCCTCCCAACACACGTCTACTTACTTAAGTGATTTCCAAAGCCAATGAACCTCCCCCGATGCCTTGCTTTTTCACTTTGGAGAGATTCGGGCTTTACACGTCTCTATCACGTGCATTGCAAATTCCTTCAGCTTACATGGTGCATTTCCAAACACAACTTCGTTTCTAACTAACCAAATATAGTAGATCATGTTCGCCTTGCACTCTCACATTCTTGTGCAAACCAATTCAACCAAGCACTAATCAACTCTCCTCTATAATTTATCCCAATCCAGTTGCAAACCTCCTCCCAAATCTCCATAATTACGAGATACCGAAACCCCAGGTGCGATTCACTCTCCTCCGTTGTCTTGCATAACACACAATGCGGTTCTCGCCACCTATGTATCTTTAATCGTGCATAACTTTTATAGTTTTCAAATAGCACTCAATAACATTAAAATATATTTTTAATGAAAGTTACATAAATGGTAAATTTTTAAAAAATGAAAAACAAATTATCCCCTTTAAGAAAATGTGGTTTATTAACAAATGACATAAATCAAAGATCTTTTTTGAAAATTTTCTTGAGTTAATTATTTTTTTTTGGTTAACTTATTCCTTAGGTAAAAGTTTTGAGTGAAAATTTATAAAAATAAGAAACAAGTGTGTAGAGAGGAGAGATTGCATTGGTGTGTTCCTCAAAGGAGAAATACAATATCTTATATAGGTATAGGTAGAGAGGGTTACAAGATAAGAGGGTCATCAATATAGACATTTGATATTCTACCATGTGGGTGTTATGAAAGAGGAATAATGATGGGGGATATGGAGAGGTGTAACATCACCTATACTAAGTAGTAGTATTATAACAAAAATTAGTTTTTTTTTCACCGCTTTCTAAAATTTAAGTGTTCCTCCTTTAAACAACATGAATACACGTATAGTTGTATCTAAAAGTTTAGATTATTTTCGAGGTGGCTATATGCACCCATGACAAGTGCTATATGCACTCCTTATGACGGATCCTAGATCCATCATATTGAGTTAAAAAAAAAGGAAAAGTTGCAATGGGTTTAATTTGCAATAACTTTTATTCTTCTTCTTTTCTAAAACTCCGGTCTTCTCTCTCTTTTTTCCTCACCTTTCTCTCTCTCTCTCTCTCTCTCCTCATTTTGTAGCTTTTTGCCTTTCTGTTTAATTTTCAAGGACAGATCAAGGATCTGTCCGTATATTTGTTTCAAAATTTGCAATAACTTGTGCCATCATCCGCTCGGCGTTTTATGCGTGAGCATAAATCATTTACACGTCGTCCCAATTTCATCCTCCTACCTTCAGTCTAACCTTATTCGCACATCCATCTCATTCGATTTCGTTCAGATCTCCTCGTGGAGGGGCTCAGCCATTATACCCTTGGTTTCCAGTCGATTGGATCCCTAATCACTGTTCCTCCACCGCCGAATCTGTCCACCGATACCTCTGTCCACTGTCTGGGTTCGGCCACTGTCTGGGTTGTTCGAATTAATTTAATCCATCACTGTCTGTATTTGTGGGAAAGGGAGAAGTGGGCGTACCCATCAATGACCACAACCAGGAAGAAGAAGTTGAACGGGCTACGGGCTTCCTCTTTTTCCCAAATTAGAGAGGAGGAAAAGTTGATAGGGGTGGGTAGATTAGTTTTTTTTTTTACTGTGTGATTTTTTCTTTAATTGGATTATAGAATCTATTGCCACTTGTTTTATTTTTATTTGCAGTGTAAGTTTTTATCTTTACACTAGGTGTAAATGTATCATGGTCCTAGTCCAAATTAGCGAGATAGGAGGTACGTGCCACCGACCACAACTAAACTCCAAAGTTGATGATTATTTTTGTATTTTTTTAAGTTCGTGCCACTAAGTGCAACTATGTCTAAAGTTCGTGCTATTTTATGCAATTTGCCCAATTTGTTGTGTTCTCTACTTATTTTACCAAATTTCAGGTTATTTGAATTAATTTATCCTTAAAATAAAATTTGAAATTCTTCAACCTCGTTTAGCGGGCGAAAATTTCCCCAAAATTTCTAGGGTTTATATAGCTGTTTGTGGCACTCTCAAGTCTCTATCTCATTCTTCGATCGACGAATCTTCACACTCCTGGGAGTCTGGGACAGTGACACTGGTAGTAGTTCACCCCGTTGAGCACCCCCTGAGGGGCAAAATCGATCCCCATCGGAGATTCCATACCTCGTTTGGTTGTGCGGAGTTTGAAACTCGATCTCCGAGCACGAGGTATGTTCCAGTTAATTCTGATTTGTTCAATCTCAGCTCCTCAATACTGTAGTACGCAAAACCCTAATTACGTCGACTGAAAATTGAAATCAATCTCCTCTCTCCACTTTGATGTTTATGTAGAGATTCAAGTTCTGTCATGTCGGATTACATCCCTGAAGAGAATTTAGCCCTGATTCTCAAGTACTTGCCTGTGAAAACCTTGCTGCGTTTCCGATGCGTGTGCAAAGACTGGAAGCAACTCATCGACTCTCCAGCTTTCATTCAACAGCACCTCTCTGTCCAAAAGCCCCGATTCATCATTGCTCCTCATCGACGCAAATTTCTTATGGTTGATCCGCTCCCCAGCCCCTTGGTCAAGACACTAAGTAAACCGAATAAAGATGGGCTTTATGTGCTTGTTGGCACCCTTCATGGTGTGGTCTGTCTCTGTGATTATGACAACCTCGTGCTTTGGAACCCTTCGTTACGCAAGTTTTCGAGTCTCCCTTTCCCTTCGTTTTTTAGCTGGTATTATCCAAGGCTGAGTTGTTATGGTTTCTGGATCGACCCTTCCACCAAAGAATTCAAAGCTATAATAATACAGCGAAGGCCTGTTGTGAAGTGCATTCTTTACTCGTCATTCCGAAATGAATGGGGTGTAATTCCAATCGAAAAACTGGTGAAATGGAGGTCCTGCAGAAAAGGCCCGCCTGTAATGATAGGAGGAGTGGCCCACTGGGGAGGCTTCCTTGATGAGTCCTGGTATTACTGTGATCCCTGTGATAATGAACATTGTGTTATTGTCATACTGTCCTTTGACTTCGTGCAGGAAAGTTTTGATGTCATCGAGATGCCCAATCTTTGTCACTTCAATTTTGCACTTTGTCGTTGGCAAGACAGCCTTTCATTTGTGTGTTGCGTGGATGAGGGGTTTCCTCACAGCAGCTGTGAGATATACTCGAGGCAAGAAGATTCATGGGTTAAAATGGTTCATTATGAAGTTTCTGAACCTATAGCACGTGTTTTCTGGGCAATGGAAGACGTGGAAGAAAGAAAGAGGGATATGGAAGAAAGGTTCGGAGATTTAATTGGAGAACCACAAGAAAATGTCAGAATTCTAGCTACAGCAATGACTAACTTCTTGACACCGATAGGTAAGTTAATCTTATACGGTACAAAAACTTCCTGCAAAACTTTGACAGAAGGACTTGTTAAGTGTGATAGAGTCGTTATGGCTTACGACTTTGTAGAAAGTCTTCTTTTCCCTTATGGTTTGTAAAATGCATGCCTTGACTAAGCGAAGGAGCGAAGTGCCCCTTCTCTCCACTTGAAGAGTATGGTGAGCTGCTGGAATTGCTTAATGTAGAAGAAGTTGTTGCTGAAATTTAATGTATATTTTGAGCCATAGTTTCATGCTGTTTTTTTTAGGAATCAATTTCAACCTAGATGAACGACTTTTAAAAACATCATCGACCTGAGCTCAAATGCACTTTGGAAAAATTGATGGTAAAAATATAGCAGCTCAAGAGATTTCATCAATGTTTTGCTACACGCTTGCATATGTGACATTTTTTTATGCAGCAATGTTTATGAGTTTTAACCTTATATGTTTCTATATGATCGTATATACATATGATCATATAGCCCCTCAGTGGTGCCCGACGGGGTGAACAACTACCAGTGTCACTGTCCCAGTAGTGTGACATTTTGCTGAGTTTATGAGTTTTAACCTTATATGTTTCTTTTGCTGTGAGGCTTTGGTTGATTGTGAAAAATCTCATTTTCCCATTTTGGTCTGTCAGTATTGTTGGAGTGAATCTGCAAAATGTAGCCTCAATGTGTTTGAGAAAAACCGCTTTAAAATCTGTAAAAACCCGTGTTTGATTTGCTGTGGTGTGGTATAAAGGAGACCACTGCCTTAGAAGCGAAATCGCCCTGACACCACGGTGCAGGTCGGCTACTGGCGTCGCCCCCCAAGGATACACAGCGGCTTCTCAGGCGTGCACTCGCCGTCGAAGCAATGGAACCACCCAGGACCCAGAACCGTTGCAGAAGAAGAAGAGAGAAGGAGGAGTTTCAATTGTTATGTGTTGAAAACGAAGGCGGACGTCGGTTTTAAAACAAAAGAGAGGACGCTCCACCTCCCTGAGATCTCGGACCAAATCAGAAACTGTTTTTCAAAAACGTGTGATAAAGTTGAATTGGTCAAAAACCCTAATTGAACTCTATCCGAGGCCAATTTAATGATAAAATTAAAACTCAACGTAAAATGTGACCAGCACCACGGACACGGACCGGCGGCGGTGGTGGTGCGCACGTGTGTGATCCCTATCCCAACTCTCAATAACCCCTTGAAAAACTCCTCCTTAAAAACAATCCCCCCCAACTCTTTTGTAATCAATGTGGGACAAAGAGAAGTTCAAAAGACATATTTGAAAACCCCCACAATGAACATTTCTCCAACAGTCCCCCACAAATGTGAGGAACTGGGGTTTTAAGACAAAAACATCGTTCTGAGCTGGTTTCGTGGAGAAAGTACTTAAATGCTGGTGAACGAATCTTGAACCAACACATAGTGAAGCTGAGTATCTCACAAGACATAGAAGTGAACGAATCTTGAACTTCCAGACTCGTGAGTTGACCTCAACAGCACATACCTTCACCACTACCCTGGTGGTTCCGCGATCTGACTGTCAACTGTAATAGTCATCTCATACCTTGGGTGCTGAAGAGTGCTCTAGAAAGACAACCCTAGTCTTCCATAGAAGGCGACCAACCCTTCACACTTTCATAGGTGATTCCATCAAGTCCTTCTCAATAGGACCACCCTTACAGGGCTATGGTATCATTAAGAGCACAAGGCTCAACCTCTACAGTTTTCGGTGAATCCATCAAGTCCTTCTCAATAGGACCACCCAACTCTCGGCTATGGACTCATTAAGAGTTCTAGACTCGTCCTTTCTCATACACCTGTCCTGGGAATGGGTATGGTGTATCTCAGCTCACGTGGGCTTGAGCCCCATTCCCTTAGACGATTCAAGGATCATCCTTCTGTTCAGCCCTTTCGTCAACGGATCTGCCAGATTCCTCTCGGACTTCACATACTCCAAGCAAATGACACCGGTAGCAATCAGCTGTCTCACAGCTTCATGTCTAATCCGTATGTGTCTCTTCTTACCATTGTAAGTATTGCTGTTAGCTACACAAATAGCAGATTGTGAGTCACAATGTAGAGAAATAGTTGGGGTCTTATGCCCCCACAAAGGTAAGTCAGCCAGTAAGCTTCTCAACAACTCAGCCTCTTGACCAGCTAAATCTAATGCTATGAACTCAGATTCCATAGTTGATCTAGCAATGTAAGTTTGTTTTGATGACTTCCATGATATAGCACCACCACATAAAGTGAACACATAACCACTAGTGGAGCCAACCTCATCATTGTCAGTGACCCAGTTTGCATCACAGTATCCCTCTAAAGCATGGGGATAACCCACATAATGTAAACCCCAATCAAAGGTGCCCTTAAGATATCTCAATAATCTATTAAGTGCGATCCAATGCTCACTACTGGGGTTATGGGTATATCTACTGAGTCTACTAACATCATATGCAATATCAGGCCGAGTATAGTTCATCAGCAACATTAAACTCCCAATTATTTTAGCATACTCATTTTGGGAAACACCAATTCCAAAATTTTTCTTCAATTGCATGCTAGCATCATAAGGAGTTCTAACCGGCACAACATCAAATTTATCAAACCTTTTCAACATTTTCTCTACATAATGAGGTTGTGATAAAATGAAGCCATTTTCTTTTCTAGTTACTTTAACACCTAGAATGACATCAGCTTCGCCCATGTCTTTCATCTCAAACTTAGATGACAAAAACTGTTTGGTTGTGTTTATAGCATTTATGTGTGATCCAAATAACAACATGTCATCTACATATAAACATATAATCACACAATCAGTACCAAACCTCTTAGAATAGACACAGGCATCAGATCCGTTTACCTCAAATCCAAAGCTTAGGATAGTTGTGTGAAACTTCTCATACCATTGCTTTGGTGCTTGCTTGAGTCCATACAATGACTTCTGTAGCTTGCACACTTTGTTTTCCTGTCCTGGAACAATGCACCCTGGAGGCTGTTCCATATAAATTTCCTCATTCAGATCACCATTCAAAAATGCAGTTTTAACATCCATCTGATGAGCAAGCATTTTATGGCTAGAAGCCAAAGCAAACAATGCACGAATGGTAGCAATTTTTGTAACAGGAGAGTAAGTGTCAAAGAAGTCAATGCCATATCTCTGAGTGAATCCTCTTATAACTAGTATTGCCTTATATCTATCAACTGAGCCATCTACTTTAAGCTTCTTCTTAAAGATCCACTTACAACTAATGGCTCTATTTCCTTTAGGCATATCAACTAGTTCCCATGTGTGATTAGACATAATGGATTCTATCTCACCGTTAATAGCATCTTTCCAGAAACTAGCATCTAGTGAACTTATTGCCTCGTCATAGGTCTTAGGATCATCTTCTATCATATGAAGACTAATGAACGTCTCATCTAGTTCATTTAAATCATTCAGTTCAACTAGAAATGCAGTCATAAAATCAGGACCAAAACTAGTTTCCTTCCTACACCTTTTACTTTTCCTAGGTTCATCATGATCAGATTGAGCATTAGGCACAACAGTATTAGGCATGGATGAAGATGCGTCATGAGATGAAGAATCATTAGCAGGCAATGTAGATTTCTTTAAAGGAAACACATGCTCAAAGAAAATAGCATCACGATATTCACACAAGGTACGATCACTCAAGCACATAAAACGATATGCAGCACTGTTATCAGCATAACCAATCATAATTGCATCAAAAGTCTTAGATCCAATAGTATCAACTTTGAACGAAGGTAACCCCACCTTAGCTAGACACCCCCACACCTTTAAGAATTTCAGATTAGGCGGATGCCCTTTCCAAAGCTCATAAGGTGTCTTGTCAAGCTTCTTGTGAGGTACCTTATTCAAAATATGATTTGCGGACAATACAGCTTCCCCCCACATATTATCAGGCAAACCAGAACTAGAAAGCATAGCATTCATCATTTCCTTTAAAGTTCTGTTTTTCCTTTCAGCAATACCATTTTGTTGTGGGATATAGGGAGCTATAAACTCATGAATAATGCCATTTTGCTCACAAAATTCTCTCAAAGAATGAGTGACATATTCGCCGCCTCTATCGGATCTAAGCCTTTTAATCTTTCTATTTAATTGGTTTTCTACTTCAGCTTTATACACATAAAACATGCTTTCTGCTTCATCTTTAGACCTAAGCAAGTATACCTTAGTATATCTAGAATGGTCATCCACAAATGTGATATAATAGCGCTTGCCACCTCTACTCTCAGTGGTCTTAAAATCAGCCAAATCAGAATGGACTAACTCCAGCAATTCAGTTGTCCTTTCTAACACCGTTTTAAATGGTTGTTTATGAAATTTGGCCTCAACACATATTTCACATTTGCTATGGTCATGTTTTGATAGGCTAGGAATCAAACCCATGTCATGCAATCGATATACAGATTTTGCATTCACATGTCCTAGTCTAGCATGCCATAAATCAACAGACTCAGCAATATAAGCAGAAGTAGAAACATTCTCATTATTCTCAATCATGGTCTCAAGCACATACAGAAAATCAGCCCTATAAGCCTTTCCTACAAATTCTCCATTTTTGGTTAAAACCATTTTGCCAGCATCAGTCACTTGCTTAATTCTGGCTATCTCAAGCAAACCACATGAAATCAGATTTCGGCGCAGAGAAGGAACATAAAGCACATTCACTAGGGTAAGAGACTTCCCTGAGGTGAGCTTGAGTGCAACCTTCCCTTTGCCTAGCACTCGAGAGATGCTCTAGTTGCCCATGTAGACCTGGTCGATGTCTGTAGCATCCTCAAACTCAGCAAACAGGTCCTTGTTGGCGCAGAAGTGTCGAGTGGCTCCGCTGTCCAAGAGCCAATCAACCTGGCCGCCCACATGGTTGACTTCAGTGATCATAGCTATCAGCTGGTTGTTGTCCTGGACAACGTTGGCTTGCTGCTGGGCTGGAGCCGCGGGCTTGTTCTGCTGCTGTCCTTGGTTCTGGATGTCAGCCCGATTGCGGCACTGCCAAGCCTTGTGGCCTGGCTTGCCACAGACATAGCAGCCGATCCCAGTGCCTCCCTGTTTCTGCTGCTTTTCCGGCTGATTGCCAGACTTCTTGAACTTCTGGCCTTTCTTTGGTTTCATGTTAGGCTTAGAACCTCCAGACTTGTTTCCTTGCTTGGACCTATCAGATTTCACAGAAGATTCAACCAGATTAGCCTTCACAGTATCAGCAGATTTAGGCTTAGGTTTGTCTTTGAGGCGATTAGCCTCTTCGATCTTCATGTGACCGACGAGCTCTTCCAAGGTCAGATCCTTCTTTTTGTGCTTCAGATGGTTGCGATAGCCACCCCACGAATCAGGCAACTTCTCGATCAGAAAATTCGCCTGTAGGATCTCACACATCTTCATACCCTCGGAGAGTATGTCAGTCACCAGATTCTCATACTCGTGCACCTGGTCCATGATAGGCTTATCATCGACCATCTTGAACTGCATAAACTTACCCACAACATACTTCTTTTTCCCTGCATCGTCAGCCCCATATTTCTTCTCTAGCATATCCCAAATATATTTAGCAGATTTATGCATAGAGATCAGATCAAAAATAGGGTTGGAGACATGGCTGAGAAGATGGCCTCGCACTGACTTATTGTCGGACTCGTACTTTTTAGCCTGTGCGAGGTCATCATCAGTAACCTGCTTACCCTTGTCGACAGCCTTACCCTTGTCGACAACATCAGCATCGTCGTCGACAGCCTTGCCCTTGTCTGCAGCGCCGATGACGGAGGTTGAAGAAGCAGATTCCGTAGCCGCAGGGGCCTCCTGAAGGAGGACGTAGTCGATCTCCAATTGCTCGAAGAAGATGAGCATCTTCTGCGACCACCGCTTGTAATTCGTCCCATCTAGCAGGTCCAATTTCGACAGATCCAGGAGCGGTTTGAAGAACTGGAAGGCCATCGCAGAACCTGAAGATTTCGCTTCTAAATTGTTGGAGTGAATCTGCGAAATGTAGCCTCAATGTGTTTGAGAAAAACCGCTTTAAAATCTGTAAAAACCCGTGTTTGATTTGCTGTGGAGTGGTATAAAGGAGACCACTGCCTTAGAAGCGAAATCGCCCCGACACCACGGTGCAGGTCGGCTACTAGCGTCGCCCCCCAAGGATACACAGCGGCTTCTCAGGCGTGCACTCGCCGTCGAAGCAATGGAACCAATCAAGACCCAGAACGGTTGCAGAAGAAGAAGAGAGAAGGAGGAGTTTCAATTGTTCTGTGTTGAAAACGAAGGCGGACGTCGGTTTTAAAACAAAAGAGAGGACGCTCCACCTCCCTGAGATCTCGGACCAAATCAGAAACTGTTTTTAAAAAACGTGTGACAAAGTTGAATTGGTCAAAAACCCCACGCACGTGGCACGGACCGGCGACGGTGGTGGTGCGCGCGTGTGGGATCCCTATCCCAACTCTCAATAACCCCTTGAAAAACTCCTCCTTACAAAAAATCCCCAACCCTTTTGTAATCAATGTGGGACAAAGAGAAGTTCAAAAGACATATTTGAAAACCCCCACAATGAACATTTCTCCAACAAGTATATACTTCCAGTTTGTTGTTTCTTGATGGGGCTGGACTTGCATATCGATTGGTCTCTATTTTGATTTCGCAGTATTGATTTGTGAACTTGGGTATATGATGGATGTTGCTTATTGCTTAATGATCTTGATATGACTAATATTATGAGAGAGCTACTATCTTTTTGAGGGAACCTGTTTGGAAACCATTATCGATTGGTCTCAAGCCCATCTTCCAACATATACAGTGTGAAAATGCTGATTAAAGAAATCATGGTAAAGGCCTTTACTTTGTTGATTCCTGCCACTTTTCATGCCTTTGTTAACTAATAATAGATTTTAGTTTAGCCTCATTTGAAGGATATTTATTGGAATTTACAGAACAGTTCTGAACATCTAATTCAAGGATCTTCATGCATAATTGATAGATCAATCATTGTTTAGAGAATATAACTTTGATGCGTGAACCTGATCGAATCTGGATAGAATCGAAAGAGATAGAAAGCCTCAAGTGATACGGGGTTAGCCGTAGGTTGACTCGATCTTCGACAATCAAACAAGAGATAACAAAAACGGAAGGAAAAGACTCAAAGACTCAATGAACAATATGCAAGACTCGAAATTGATAACAATAAAAAGGTTCCAACACTTGAGTAAATTCGGCTAAACAAATGATAGCTTCAAAGAATGTGATTTTCGACCAAGCGTTAGGTTGAATCTGGAAAAACCTTCAACATCAAAGTTGTAGATCTCTTCGTCCTCGTTCCGACAAGGTATGGCACGATCTAATCCGATTAATATTGAATCCGTATGACTCATTTTACTGAGACGTCAAAAAACTGTCAAACGGCTGAATGAATCTAAAAAACGAACGATCATCAAGCTTGCACCTTTGGATCTTCTCCCATGGGGGAGCCTTCTTCTTCCTCTTGAGGATGACATCATTCTCACGAGCTCGAATCATAGGTCTATCCCCAATTATAGATGTGTCCCGAGGTGTTTTGGATGGTCCCGCATCATTCCCCCTTTCTTGAAAAGGATTCGACCTCGAATCCAAGGTTGCATAAGATTCCGCAAATGCATCCACACGAGCTCCTGGATCGAATACCTCATGCCCATGGAAACTCTTCTCGAGGCCGATTGTTGCAGGGGTTGACCACTTCTGGATGGATTTGATCTTGGCTTCGCCATCTTGTAGACCATTAGAGATTTCTACAAAACCAAGAAAAGAAACTTTATTAGTGCACGATTCACATTTCATATCATCCTCATAAAGTCCTAAATTAAGATGCACTCTAGCTTGGTCATGTATTCCTATGTTTTCATCAAAGGCTAGCAAGTTTTCTTCCTTTTTCAAGGATGGATTTTCAATCATCTCAAGGCTAGCAATATTTGAACAATTTTCATCATCAATGATCCTATCACAAATTTCGTCTTTTTCTAAGCATTTAGTATGACACAAATCTTCTCTGTGATTATCAGCACAAGGTATAGGTGGAACACTTAAAACGTTACTAACAATCAGAGAATCTTCATGCTCATAATCAATGCAATCTTCATGATCATAGGCAAGTAAATTAACATCTTGATCATTATTAACATGCTCTTTAATTTCATCAACTAGCTGAATATCTATGCTAGGAGAAACATTAAGTTGATTAGAAATATGATGAGTTTCTTCCCTTTCATGTGGTGGCATGTCAACCTTAGGTGGTACTCCTTGTCCGGGCACCGTGTTAGAGCCAAAACAAGAACGAAGATTAACACTTTGTACCGGTAAACCGTACCGAATCTCTTGTACCTTCAATCTCTCATCTATCTGAGCCAGGGTATCCATAACGGCTTTCAAAGATTTCATCATCTCAGCATGAGTAATCGGGTTGTTGCCCTGGGTAGACATCACACAGCAACAAACAAAGAACTATGTGAAGGTTAGTGAAAAGTATAAACAACCTCACAATGTGTTTCTCTCACACACTTCTCTCTAATTGGTTATGACAAACTTGTTGGGGCAATTCGCTTTGGGCAAATCAACACTCAAGCAAGGACCCGTGAAAATTTCCACTCGACACGAACTGTAATGGCACTCGATAGTACTGGACACAAAAAAAACAAAAAAAAAAAAGAAAAGAAAAGAAGAACTTGGACTTTTACCTCTTTTGATTCAAACCTTAGGAAGGACGTTGTAGTTGCAAGGTAGGGCTTAAAAAAAATTGTGTTTTGGGAGGTATGTGTTTGAGATTTTCAACTAGGGATATGGAATTTCACCAAAATTAGTCCTTGAAAGTTCTTGCACTAGATCTCAACAATCTTTTTTTTGAAGCTATTTTTGCCCCTAGTGAATTTTATCCTCCTAGGTCAAAGCTTGAATGTATTTTTTTTAAAACAATTTCGGACTGTTTTTTTTTTACTAATGCAAGAAACTATCTATGAAATACAAACGACTCTTGAAAATTTAAACTATGGTGAAAGAAAAATAAAATTTATGTAGCCCTATGAAATATATATAATTAAGGTTTGCCTATCTTAGGAAAGTAGATCTATCTAAGGCCTTTTTATAATCTATGATAGATAAAAGTAATTTAATCTACCAAAAATCAAAATTAAATAAGGCAATAAAATAGATAACAAATAGGCAAAGATAGAAAGCAACTAGGGTTAGTAAACCTCTTGTGGGCTTGGAATGAAAAGTGTCGAATAGGAGATTCTTGTCAACCACTAGTGTCGGCTGCACATGCAAGGCACCACTCGTGCTTATGCTACTGTGGACAAGGCTTGAAGGCTTCAATATGGCTATGTGGTCTCGGCTAATATGTGTTTAATTAGGATAATTGCAATCACAATCATCACAAAGAAACAAAGGTTAATCCAATCAAATTCGAAATTTCAAGAAGTAAAAAACCAAGAACAAGAAAGACTCTATTTTTGTAGGTTTTGTGTTTAGGGAAACAAAAGACACAACTTTTGATGTCGAAAATCAAAGATCTGATGCCAATTTGATACGGGGTTAGCCGTAGGATAGCTCGATCTTCGACAATCAAACAAGAGATAACAAGAACGGAATCAAAAGACTCAAAGAGTCAATGAACAATATGCAAGACTCGAAATTGATAACAATAAAAAGGTTCCAACAATTGAGTAAATTCGGCTAAACATATGACATCTTCAAATAATGTGATTTTCGGCCAAGCTTTAGGTCGAATCTGGAAAAACCTTCAACATCAAAGTTGTAGATCTCTTCGTCCTCGTTCCGATAAAGTATGGCACGATCCAATCCGATTAATATTGAATCCGATTAATATTGAAACCTTCAACATCAAGAGGACTGCTAATGGGCTTTTTTCTGTAGTTGCAGGCTAGAGTTGGTATTTTAGATTAAATAAGTTATTTTCCATTATAACTTATAGGAGGAAAATCTACTGGACAAGATAAACCTTGCCAATTAGCATATCTTGACCGATTATAGATATTCTACAAAGTTCCAATCAATCAAGAAACAAACAAAACAAGGCCAACAAAGAATACTTTGAAAGAAAGACATAAAAATGTAGAAATTATGACAAAAAATAGAGCAACTAAGCAAAACCACTAAGAAATGGTGAAATAAAAGAACTTCTAATTTAGCAAAACACTTTAAAGCATATATTCAAGGCCTTAACAGTTTCTGAAATTTAAACATTTTCCATTTCATCTCATAATATATTGAAAAATTAAAGCTCTAGCCTAAGTTTACATTTACCTGCATGTCCCTTTCACAAGATTTCAAAGTTACACCAAGGCACTGGGCAACTCTCTTTTGATGTTCCCTAATTTGAATAACCTTCTTCTGTAAAAGAGAGAGAGAGAGAGAGAGAGAGAGAGAGAGAGAGAGATTATTGCAAGGTTTAGAGATAAATATCCCTTGTAGATATTCAGGAAGCTTTGAATGTGTTGTTAAGCCCTATGTGGCTATATATAGAGAGAGGGATCAGAGATCGATTAGATAAAAAGATATATAAAATATATTATAGATTATAGATATATTGTTTATATGTATCCTAATTTAATAAAGGTAAAGATAAACTATCCATATAAAATATATAGATGTTAATTTCCTAATATAGTAATATCAAAATATAAATATATCTTAATATATATAGGATATATGTCTATAGTATTACAGAATATATACAAAATATATTTTAATTATTATATATCTATGTAAATCTATTTCACGATTTTCACTTTTCACCGCATTCTAATATAGAAAAATTATCAAGTTAGATAATCAAACACCTAACCACGTACTCATGGCTTATGCAATTTACCAATTAGGCGTACTGAATGAACAATTTTCACCAAATTACTTTCATATATATATATATATATTTAGCAATATCTTAGCAAATACACATCCAAAAACAAAATTGAAGAAAACTATTTTGATGATTGTTCTTCTGAAAAGAATAACCTTAATAAATATATGCCTTACTACAATTTAACAAACTCAAAACCATAGCCTCTATACCTGTACGAAAAATGATTTACTATTATCAAATACACAAAAAAAAGCTCCAGTTCATCACATAAAAAAATCAGAGGATAGGCTTTAAAGAATCGATCACCTGTTGTAGGTAATCCCTTGAACTTGAAATTGCTTCGCCCTAATCCTTCGCCCAATTCAATTTACTTCAAATTGATTCGCCCTAAATCCTTAGCCCACATCGATTCACTCGCAATTGCTCCCCAAATCGCTGTTGAGCCCTAGTGAGACCCCTAATCGATCGATTCGCTCTTCGCCCTAAACCCTTACCCCAAATCGATTCACTCGTACCCAATCGATCGATTCGCTCATCGATTTCCCCCCAAAACCCCAAAGCATCTAACCCTCGAACTTCATGTGTTTCCCCCAAAACCCCAAAGCATCTAACCCTCGAACTTCATGTGTTTCCCCCAAATCATCTAAACCCTCGATGAGCACTGCATGTGTTACTTTTCTTTCAATGTACTGTTTTATTTTTTTTAGCGGGCCTTTTGAGATTTGGGGAAAATTAAGGCGGGCCGGAGTATTGTGAACCCGCCAAAAGGACGAACCGCTGCCTTAAATATATTTTTTAAGTGGGGTTTGGGTGAACCGCTGCCCTAGCCATTTTCATTTAAATGAACCGCTTCCACAATATACTTGAACCGCCTCCATAGGCACATGTTCTAAAAACCGCTGCCTAAACCGCCTCCATAGCCTAAACCAATTCTAATTACGTCAAATTTTCCTAAACCGCTGTTCTGAACCGCCTCCTTAATAAACCGCTGCTCAGAACCGCCACTTTTGCTCGGAATTGTAGTAGTGTTTTATACCTCTCCTAATTAATCTTTTTAATAATTTATTTCAAAAATAAATTATATTCCTCACTAATAAAATATGGCATCTATGTTAATCATCAATATCAAACCCGTTGATTTAGTCCGTAAACTCAAAGTGTGTGACCTCATAGGACCCGTTTATAATAGTCATGAACTTAACCGTTTAACTTCATTAATCATAGTTGACTTCTAGCAAAGCACTACGACTTCTAAAATAATTGGATTGTATATCTCTATCAATCGTCCTATTCCGTGTTTAGTCATTGCACATTTTATTAAAGGACACAATTTCCTTCGTCATTGTTTATGATATCACTTAATTAACTGCTGCTGTAATTATTAATCACATATTCATCAAAAAAAAAAAAAAATTATTAGTCACATACCTATATGGGTATATTCTGTATTATGAAACTAACAGAACGTAATTCTTCATTTCTAGTTTGTCCCAAACGCAGTGAAAGTCAATTGAAAGTGAGGAAATCCACACAGGCGAGAAGAGAACTAAACAAATGACCAAAAGACAAGATATCAAACTTGTCGAAGTAAGGAGTTTTAGATTCTGTCATAGTTTCCCATTTTGCCTACACCATTAGCACATCATCGAAATCGAACTTGTCATTGCATCTTTCGATAATGTTGCACGATTCAAATTTCCTCATCAAACTGGCATACATACACATGGGGCAATTAAGAACGTTCTTGAGTTAACACTTTTGGCTTCAATCTTTTATCTGCTACTCTTCTATGGATGTTTCTATTTTGTCATTTCTTCTCTTGCTTTATCTAGTTGCTTATTTGTGAAAATATCTCTACGCTGAGTTCAAACTTCAAATCCGCCTCTTAAATTAACATTTTTTTTTAACTGATTATTGTTGGGGGGAAATCGGAAAATAGTCCTTTTGAACTCTAGTATACTGTAGTATGATTAGCTAGGAAGCAGAAGTCTATATGAGGAAAGAAGGTTCATGAGTGTGTAACTTTTTATAGTTTTCAAATAACATTAAACTAGGTTTTTTTAATCAAAGTCACGTAAATGTTACTAGCTCTGATCCAAAATAAATGTCGTTTTATGAAAGGCTCTAGTGGGATTTGAACCCTTGACCTCATGATAGAGAGGCACAAGGAAGCACATCACTCTTACTAATAGGACAAGAGGTCATTGGTTAGTGTCGTTTTATGTTTTCTAGGCGGTTTAATACTCCATCCGTCTCAAAATACATGTCTTTTTAGGCCATGTAATTTTTTCAAAAATACATTTCTTAATAAATTTAATCATTAAACTTAACCTACTTTTACATCTAATTATTACTCTATTTTTTACATTATCTCTACTCTCCTCCTCACAATTTTTTTTAAAAAAAAAGAAACAAATACTGTAATATTAAAGTCTAATTATTACACTTAACCTACTTTTTACATCTAATCATTACACTTAATTTACTTATTAATTCTCGTGCTACGTCATACAAAGACATGTGTTTTGAAACGGAGAGAGTAGATTGATTAATGAAAATTGTTATTGAAAATTGTATTTATTGACTACTTTTTCTTTCAAACTCTCCATTCATTGGTTGAAAATTTTGATAAGCAATAAATAAATGATAATATTTAGAAAAAAATGTAAATAATGATAATTAATACTTAAAAATCGTGTCAAAAGCTAAAACGACACTTATTTTGGATCGGATTGAGTAATTTTTTTTAAAATGAAAAATAAATTATTCACTTTAAGAAAACGTGGGTTTATGAACAAATGACATAGTTTCATACTTATTATTAAAAACACTCTATATAATTTTTTTTAGCAAATATATATGGCATATCCTACATAAATGGATTATTGAGAATTAATTGACTTTTCAATTAATTTTCTAACTTAAAAAATCCTAATTTATTTAAATTAATTTTATAACTAAAAATCCTACTTTAAAGAAGAAGTCGACATATAGCTTAGGCAACTTCTCCTTTAGTATTATACTATTGATTTAAATATATTAGATCATCATTCAGCCAAATTTAGACCGTTCAAAATCACACCCGACCCGAAAAATTCTAGGTCAAGACCCGGAAATTTTTTCCGACCCGAACCCGAAAACCCGGTAATTTTCCGGGTTATCTGGGTTTAGACCTGGTGACCCGATTGACTTGGTAATTTTGACCTAATTAACCTGGTGACCCGATTGACACGACTCATTTATATTTATATATGATTAATTTTTTTTATAAAGATTTAAATTTATTACATTTTATAATTACAATCACTCGATCTTTCATTTTCAAATAAACTTTTATATTTATTTGTATTGTGTAATACTCCCTCTTATCGATAGTATTTAATTTTTGATTTTTCATCAACTTTTTGAAGAAGATAAAAACTCTGAAAAATATGAAAAATATGAAAAACAATTCTATGCTTATTATTAATTACATGAAATTATTTTTAAAAAATTATTTACAAATTTGATATTTTATATATTTTTAAATTTTATTAAAAATTACGAGAAATAATAAAAATAAAATATTTTAGATCGGATATAGTATATAATTATAAACACTAGAACTTATGAATCACATCTTTATTATTATCATTTTAAAATTATTGCAAAATTACCAAAACGTGATTTTTTAATTTAAAAAAAAAAATTGACAAACCCAAAATCCTAATGATCCAAAATCGGATCAAACCCGAATTCAAGTCAACCCAGATCTACACGTAACCTGTTTAATCCGAAACCTGAAATGACCCATTGACAAGTCTAGTCAAATTGCATAAGCAAATCCCACCACTTATTGTCTCTATTTTACTATATTACATAGATAATACTATATCCGTCAAAAAATACATTGTCTTTACTATTCACGCACGTTTTTTAAGAAGGTAAAAACTATATAAAATATTAACTTTTTTATTAATTTTTTTTAATAATTACAAACTTATAGTTAATATTTTATATAGTTTTTAGCTCTTAAAAAAGTGTACATGAATAGTAAAAGTCCATGTATTTTTGGACGGAGGGAGTAATAGATAAGGTTGGAAAGATCAAAGATCCAAAGATATATTGAGCCAATTTCTTCAGTGACATTATACCTTGAATAGGTAAATAAAGAGCGGTCATTACGGGGTTCGAACCGATGACCTATTTGTACTACCTACAAGTCCTTTCTAATGAGCCATTTCGAATTGGTTAAAGAGACATTATACCACTAACCAGTGAGTGGACATGCAAGAAATGGCGCCAAAAAAACTGTACTTTTCCCGCGCTTTATTTGCAGATACGGGAGGGAAAACGAAAGACTGGATATTTGCAGATATTACCGAAATTTCCCCCAATTTCCCTTTTAGGTCTTCGTCCGAGTCATCGAACTGGTTCACCCCCATCACCCACTCCATTAGAGATTGGAGATTGGAGATTCCATACCTCGTTTGGTTGTGTGTTGGTATGTTTGAGTTAACTCCTTTCACTTGTTCAATCTCAGTTCCTTATTACTTGTATTACTTGTATTACGCAAATCCCTAATTTGAAGCCATTGAAATCAATAGGTAGATATCGAATTCTCAGTTCTGTCATGTCGGATTACATCCCTGAAGAGAATTTTGCCCTGATTCTCAAGTACTTGCCTGTGAAAACCTTGCTGCGTTTCCGATGCGTGTGCAAAGAGTGGAAGCGACTCATCGACTCTCCAGCCTTCATTCAGCAGCATCTCTCTGTCCAGAAGCCCCGATTCATCGTTGATCCTCAAAAACGCAAATATCTTGTGGTTGATCCGCTCCCCCGCCCCTTGGTCAATACACCAAGGGCTCGTTTGTTTAGATACCTAGGGAAAGGAAAGGTAAGGTATTAAATTTTACACATAAAATGTATATGATCACCAATTTTTGTGAGCTTGGAGGAGATGATGGAGGGGAATATTAGCTCATCCTAGAGGTATTAGTTATCCCTCAAAATTAGGGAATAGAAGGGTAACACATTTGTATAGAAAATGGGAGAAGGAGGGAAATGATTAGAATAGAGATTAATGAATCTTAACTTAAATATGGACTATATTCATGAGGGTAATCATTACTTTTTCCTACCAAAAAACAAACGGGGGCTAAGTAAGCCGATTGAAAAGGGCTTTTATATGCTCTTTGGCACCCTTCATGGTGTGCTCTGTCTATGTGATTATGCCAACCTCGTGCTTTGGAACCCCTCGTTGCGCAAGTTTTCGAGTTATCCTTTCCCTTTGTTTTTTACATGGTATTTGGGAGATCCAAGGCTTACTTGCTATGGTTTCTGGATCGACACTTCCACCAAAGAATTCAAAGCTATAATGAATCTTATGGATCCTCTAGTTCCCACTCCTTCAAGTTCTAAAGGTATAGATTCTGTCATAGTTTCCCATTTGGACTACGCCATTAGCACATCATCGAAATCAAGCTTGTCATGGCAACAAGCTTAAGAAAACAGGACTACACAGAATTGTTCCTTGCGATTAGCAAGGCATCTTTCAATAATGTTGCACGATTCAAATTTCCTCATCAAACTGGCATACATACACATGAGACAATTAAGAACGTTCTTGGGTTAACACTTTTGCCTTCAATCTTCTTTCTGCTACTCTAGTATGCATGTCTTCTACTTTGTCATTTCTTCTCTTGCTTTATCTAGTTGCTTATTTGTGAAAATATCTTTGCGCGAGTTCAAATCCGCCTCTTGAATTAACATTTTTTTTATTGATTACTGTTGGGGAAAATAGTCCCTTTGAGCTTGTTGATTGATACCAAAGAAGACTTAGTATACTGTAGTATGATTAGCTAGGAAGCAGAAGTATACATGAGGCAAGAAGGTTAATGAGTTTACGCATTTGGCTTCAATTTTATACCAGTTACTCTAGAATGCATGTTTTCTCTGTGCAATGCTTGAAGGGCATGGGTTTAGGGAGAGATCTAGAGAGATAGTTCACACGAGTCTCTCTGCAGCTACTTATTTGTGAAAACATCACTGAACTGAATTCAAATGCACTTCTGTAAAAATATAGCAGCTCAAGAGATGTCATCAATGTTTTATGAGTGTCATGCCTTTGTTAACTTAGAAATTCATGGTAAAGAGAAATGTTTCATTTCTTAGTTTTTAGCTTAGCTTCATTGTTTAACTATTGCGAAATTCGTGTCGATGATCACGAAACTGTTGTAATGTTAGTCACATATACGTATATGGGTATATTCTGTATTATGAAACTAACACTTCACGGTGACAGCAAGTAATTCTTCATTTCTAGTTTGTCCCAAACATTGGTGGGCAAACTCAAAGTTAATCGCAGGAAAGCCATTTGAAAGTAGAACCAAACAAATAGAAACATTGGTGGAATTTATTTTAATCATCATGTTCCAAAGAAATAGTTAGTGCCGAAGTAAGGAATTTTAGAGGGGTTAGTGAGATTTAAAGCCAAAAAAAGACAATAATATAATTAGTTTATAAACTTTATAAACAATAATACACAGTCAAATTTATTGCAAAAAGTGTTAAAACACCTGTAACTAATTTACATAGTAACATCTTATAATATGAATATTGAATAATCTGTTTGTACTTGGCAAAGATCACTGATTAAATCAGCTGACTCTAGCTACACGAGGGGATAAAGTTGCACACCTTTGTTAAAATGTCCATGAGAAATAGAATTTATACCGACAGAAATTAGGACCCTCCTTCCGAAAATAAAAAATGTTAAAATTTCTCACATTACCCGTAATGGTAACCCAGTAACTGATAAGGTTGCACACAATTGCTACTCTACGGTCTCTACCAGGGAAACTAATCTATATACTTACTCAGGTCTTCTTGATCTCATATGACATGATGCCTTCGGATAGAGGCTTCTCGCCCCACCCGAATCATTACCTAATCCAAAAAAAAAAAAAAAAAAAAGCTACATGAGTGGGGAAAATAAAATAAGAAATCCCACTCCGACCAAATTGGCAGGCCTCTACTTTTTAGAATATAGTAAATTTTTTCCATAGAGCATGACTAAAATACCCCTGCAATTAAATTAATTTACACCTCTATCCAAACCTACCCAACCCCACAAATCTCACGTCGCAACATCAGGAGGAGCAAATAGCAGCAGCCCCAAATCTCACAAATTGTCACTTTCATCTCTATTTCTTCAATTAAATGAATCCCAATCGAAAATCTCTCGACGTTATGGTACGTTTTCTTCATTTTCTTGGTGATTTCGAGTACAAAATTGTGGTATTAGGGTTTTGGGTGATTTGATTTTAGGGATTGGAAGATTGTGTGAAAAAGGGTGTGATTTTGTGTATTTGTGCTTAGATTAGTAGTATATAGGTATCAATTACATATATGCTCATAAAGGGCGGAATTTGTGTTTTGGGTATTAATGGAGACGTTTGTGTGTGCGCAGAGGAGGGGAAGAAGAAGACGTTCAACTGTACCTTTTTTTTTCAACAATAAGGACTTTTTAGCTCGGTTCATTCCAGAACCGTGCTAAAAGGTCTATTTTTTTTAAATATCCCATGATGTTTTTAGCTAAGAACCGGGATAAAAACATGGTCATTGCGACCAAATTCTGACTTGGTCGTTGCGACCACGTAACCTATGGCTACAAATTCATTGGTCGTTGCGACCATTTCCATTAATGGTCGTTGCGACCAATTACATATATGGTCGTTGCGACCATAGCCCTGCGCTAAACGGAAAAAATACCCTGCGCTAAACAGAAATCGTGAATCGGCAAATTCCACTAACCCAGGTGTGTGAAATCCCACCTAATTTCCACTTAATTTTCCATCATATTTCCCAGCAATACTTTCCCTTCTCTTTTAACCTCCCTGTCCAAACAGGGTTTAGCGAAATTTCCACCCACCATTAGAGACTGTGGAGACTGGAGATTACATACCTCGTTTGGTTGTGTGTTGATTGAAACTCTCCCTGGTATGTTTCAATTAACTCCTTTCATTTGTTCAATCTCAGTTCCTTACTACTTGTATTACGCAGATCCCTAATCAATAGGTAGAGACCGAATTCTCAGTTCTATCATGTCGGATTACATCCCGGAAGATGCTTTGGTCCTGATCTTCAGATACTTGCCTGTGAAAACCTTGTTGCTTTTTCGATGCGTGTCCAGCTGTTGGAAGCAGCTCATCGATCACTCTCCAACCTTGGTTCGACAGCATCTCTCCGTCCAAAAGCCCCGATTCATTGTTGATCTTCATAACCGCAGATACCTTGTCCTCGATGCTAGTCCCTCCCGACCTTTGGAGAGTACAATGCGTAAACCGATTAATGGGAAGCGTTATGTACTCTTTGGCACCCTTCACGGTGTGGTCTGCCTCTATGATTACTGCAGCCTCGTGCTCTGGAATCCCTCGTTGCGTAAGTCTAGGAGTATTCCTCTCCCTCCGGATTTTAAATGGCATCTTGGTGAACCAAAGCAGACTTGCTATGGTTTCTGGATTGACCCTTTCACCAAAGAATTTAAAGCCATAGTATTACAGCAAAAGCCTGTTGTGAATTCCATTCTTTACTCGTCAATCCGAGATGCTTGGACTGTAATTCCTACCGAAGAACTGGCAAACTGGAGGTCCTGTAGAGATGGTCCACCTGTAATGGTAGGAGGAGTGGGTCACTGGGGAGGCTGTCTTGACGAGTCCATCAGGGAATACCATCACTTTGTCCATGAACACGAGGATAAGGTCATATTGTCTTTTAACTTCGAGCAAGAAAGTTTTAAAATCATTGGTATACCTGATCTTTATAACATGCACTCTGTACCTTGTCATTGGCAAGGCGCACTTTCACTTGTGTGTTGGGCTGTCAGCCGTGACGGGGACGAAGAGTTTTCTCGTGGTGAGATATACTCATCAAGACAAGAAGGTTCATGGGTTAAAATGGTTGATTTCAAAGTTTTGAACCTATATCTATATGGCATGCTTTCTGGGTGATGGAAGTGGAGGATATAGAGGAAGAAGAAAGGCTCGGGGAGTTAATTGGAGATTCACAACCAAGTGTTAGGATTCTAGCTATGATTGTTGACCCTTATACAGAGGATCAGGAAGGCCAGTTGATCTTATATGACACAGAAATTGGCTGGCAAACTGTGAGGCATGGGATCGGGGCTTTTGAATACATCACTGTGGCTTACGACTTTGTGGAAAGTCTTCTTTTCCCTTAGCTTTGCTTAAAACGTCTCTCCCCATTTTGTGTACAAGCTGGTTGACTAAAGGAAGCAAAGTCAACAATTCTGTGTGCTGCTGAAATGGCCAAGTGTATGAGAAGTTGCTGCTGACATTTTACATCTGTTTTGAGCTAGTTTGATGCTACTATTGTCAGCAAACAGTTTCAACCTAGATGAATGTCTTTTGATGGCTATTGGTATATTTGAGATTTCATTGTGTGTTCAGTTGTTTATTGCCACTGCTTGCAAAATCAGTCATGTTTACTTAACTGAAATCTTGTTTCGCTTCGTCCTTTCATTGCTAGCTATTGCCAAATTATCGCTGATCATCTTGACACCGGAGATGTTTAGATCTTTGTTGATTTTGCTCTCAGAATACCCCTTGTATGATTAGGTAGAGTTTGCTTACTGAATGGTGCTTATTTTTTCATTGTCAGCATCTGTCAGTTCATTGCTAGCGATGGTTCATTCTTTGTTGATGAACTCTAGTAGTTGCCTATTGTCACCGCTTGCGTTATCTGTCGTAGAATCTTTTTGTTCCGGTTTCATCTAGATTATCTTTTCAACTCAAAATTCCATTATTGATCTGACATACATTGATACACATACATGAGGCAAGAAGGGTCTCTATGCTTGAAGAAAAGCTAACCGAAATACGCGGAAAACTGTGTTGCATTTTGACTACACCATTAGCACATCATCAAAAATCAAACTTGTCATGGCATCAAGCTTAAGAAAACAGGACTTCGCAGAATTGTTCCTTGCGATTGGCAAGGCATCTTTCAATAATGTTGCACGATTCAAATTTCCTCATCAATCTGGCATACATACACATAAGGCAATTAAGAACGTTCTTGGGTTAACACTTTTGGCTTCAATCTTCTTTCTGCTACTCTAGTATTCATGTTTTCTATTTTGTCATTTCTTCTCTTGCTTTATCTAGTTACTTGGTTGTGAAAATCTATTTTCGCTGAGTTCAAATCCGCCTCTTAAATTAACATTTTTTTTAATTGATTATTGTTGGGGAAATAGTCCCTTTGAACTCTAGTATACTGTAGTATGATTAGCTAGGAAGAAGAAGTATACATGAGGAAAGAAGGTTCATGAGAGTGCAACTTTTTATAGTTTTCAAATAACACCCAAATAACATTAAACTAGTTTTTTAATCAAAATCACAGAAATGTTACTATCTCCGATTCAAAATAAGTGTCGTTTTGGACTTTTGAATTTGATCCAAAATAAGGGTCGTTTTACGTTTTTTAGGCAATTTAATAGATTGATTAATGAAAATTGTTATCGAAAATTGTATTTGTTGACTATTTTTTATTTCAAACTCTCCATTCATTGATTGAAAAAATTGTTAAGCATTAAATAAACGATAATATTTAGAAAAAATGTACTGTATAAACCTAATAATAATTACTCCCTCCGATCCAAAAAGATTGTCGTTTGACTTTTTAACACGCATTTTAAGGAGCTAAAAACTATATAAAATATCAATTTTTAAAAATATTTTTTTTACAACTTAATATTTGTTGATAATAAGTATTAGATTAAAAAAAAAAAAAAAAAAGTTAATATATTATATAGTTTTTAGCTCCTTAAAATACGTGTTAAAAAGTCAAACGACATCCTTCTTGTGGATCGGAGGTAGTAATACTTTACTTAAAAATCGTGTCAAAAGCTAAAACAACACTTATTTTGGATCAAATTGAGTAAATTTTTTAAAAATGAAAAATAAATTATCCCCTTTAAGAAAACGTGGGTTTATGAATAAATGACATAATTTCATACTTATTAGTAAAAACACTCTATAAAAAATCGATATAATTGATGTTTTATATATTTTAAAAAGTATAAAAATATGTTCACTATTCCACACATGTTTTTAGAATAATAAAAGCTATATAATTTTTTTTAATTATTTTCTTCAAATAGCCCTTTATTAATACAATTTTTTTTATTGTATAAAACATAAATTACCCATAAACTTTTTATAGAGTTTTTTTATAAGTATGATTTTTTTAAAATAAAAGGGTATAATTGACTTTTTACACACTTTAATATTCAATTAACGAAAATTGAGTGATGAGTGTGACTTTGCTAAGAAAATTGTTTTAACAGTCGATTTTATGCAATTTTAATTTTAAGAGGTGATTTTCCACAAAACACCCTGTTTAAGGGTGGTTTTCTGCAATTTTGCCTTGAATAGTTGAATCACTGCCTTGTTTAAAAAAAAAATTGAAATTGAAATTCGTCAACCTCGTTTAGCGAGCGAAAATTTCCCCCAAAATTTCTAGGGTCTACATACAGTACTCAGTTGCTATTTGTTGCACTCTCAACTCTCATGTCCCAAACTCATTCTTCGATCGATGATCTTCACACTACTGGGACAGTGACACTGGTAGTGGTTCACCCCATCGAGCACCACTAAGGGACAAGATCGATCCCCATTGGAGCTTCCAGATCTCGTTTGGTTGTGCGGAGTTTGAAACTCGATTTCCGAGCCCGAGGTATGTTCCAGTTCATTCTGATTTGTTCAATCTCAGCTCCTCAATACTGTAGTACGCAAAACCCTAATTACGTCGATTGAAAATTGAAATCAATCTCCTCTCTCCACTTTGATGTTTATGTAGAGATTCAAGTTCTGTCACGTCGGATTACATCCCGGAAGAGAATTTGGTCCTGATTTTCAAGTACTTGCCTGTGAAAACCTTGCTGCGGTTCCGATGCGTGTGCAAAGAATGGAAGCGACTCATCGACTCTCCAGCCTTCATTCAACAGCATCTCTCTGTCCAGAAGCCCCGATTCCTCGTTGATCCTCATCGACGCAAATATCTTGTGGTTGATCCGCTCCCCCGCCCCTTGGTCAATACACTAAGTAAACCGATTGAAAATGGGTTTTATGTGCTTGTTGGCACCCTTCATGGTGTGGTCTGTCTCTGTGATTATGGCAACCTCGTGCTTTGGAACCCCTCATTGCGCAAGTTTTCGAGTCATCCCTTCCCTTCGTTTTTTACATGGTATTTTGGAGATCCAAGGCATACTTGCTACGGTTTCTGGATCGACCCTTCCACCAAAGAATTTAAAGCTATAATAATACAGCGAAGGCCTGTTGTGAAGTGTATTCTTTACTCGTCAATCCGAAATGGATGGGGTGTAATTCCAACTGAAAAACTGGTGACATGGAAGTCTTGCAAAGAAGGCCCGCCTGTAATGATAGGAGGAGTGGCCCACTGGGGAGGCTGCCTTGATGAGTCCAGGTATGGCGGCGTAGTGATAAGGTCATACTGTCCTTTGACTTCGTGCAGGAATGTTTTGATGTCATCAAGATGCCTGATCTTTATAGCTTCAATTCTGCACCTTGTCGTTGGCAAGGCACACTTTCACTTTTATGTTGGGAGGAGGAGGATGTTTCTTGCAACTGTGAGATATACTTGAGGCAAGAAGATTCGTGGGTTAAAATGGTTCATTTCGAAGTTTTTGAACCATTTGCACATGCTTTCTGGGCGATGGAAGATGTGGAAGAAAGAAAGAAAAAAGGAAAAAGAAAGAGGGATATGGAAGTTAGGATCAGGGATTTAATTGGAGAACGACAAGTAAATGTCAGGATTCTAGCTACACTTATGACTGACTCGAGGACATTGACGGGTGAGTTAATCTTTCATGGCACAAAAACTGGTGATAAAACTTTGAGGAAAGGACTTATTGATTATGATAAAGTCGTTATGGCTTACGAGTTTGTGGAAAGTCTTCTTTTCCCTTAGGTTTGTGTAAAACGCTTGCTTTGATTAAGAGAAGCACTCTTTCTCTCCACTTGAACAGTCAGGTGAGCTGCTGGAATCGCTTAATGTAAGAAGTTACTGCTGAAATTTTATGTATATTTTGAGCTATATAGTTTCATGCTGTATTTTTCAGGAATCAATTTCGACCTAGATGAACGACTTTTGAAAGCTATTAGTAGATTGAGATGTCATTTTGTCACTTTAGTACTTTTATATGCGAATATAAATCCCGGTTTTAGTTTACTATCAGTCCTCTTAGCCCATAGTAGTTGTTTATTGAATACTGCTTATTATATCTTGAATGATTAGCCTTCTATTAGCAGATTTTTTAATTATATATCACTGTTAGCGTTTGTCAGTTCATTGTTGGAGATGATTAGTTAATTGTTGATGTACTCAGCTCTACTCTCCAGTAGCTTTTTGTCGCTGCTTGCACTATTAGTTGCAGAATCTATCTGTTTGGATGTCAAGAGTATGTGGAATGAATCTTATGGATCTTCTAATACCCACTCTGTCGAGTTCTAAAGCTATAGATTCTGTCATAGTTTCCAATTTTGACTACACTATTAGCACGTCATCAAAATCAAGCTTATCGTGGCAACAAGCTTAAGAAACAGGACTTCGCATAATTGTTCCTTGCAATTGGCAAGGCATCTTTCAATAATGTTGCGCAATTCAAATTTCCTCATCAAACTGACATACAAACACGAGGCAATTAAGAATGTTCTTGGGTTAACACTTTTGGCTTCAAGTCCTTTAACTTCTATCTGCTACTCTAGTATGCATGTTTTCTATGTGCTTGAAGAGATGGAAGAAGCCTAACAGGTATCATAATACTGTATTAAAGTTTGCTGGGTTCCTTAATATTTTTGGCATTTCTTGTCTTGCTTCATCTAGTTACTTATTTGTGAAAATATCTTTGAGCTGAGTTGAAATCCTCCTCTTGAATTAACAATTTTTTTTATTGATTTTAATTCATTGTTGGGGAAAATAGTCCCTTTGAGCTTGTTGATTGGTACCAAAGATGACTTAGTTTACTGTAATATGAATAGCTTCTCTGTCCAGTGCTTGAAGAAAAGGGCATGGATTTAGGGAGAGTTCTAGCGATAGATAGTTCATATGAATCTCTCAGCAGCTACTTATTTGTGAAAACATCGATCATTGAGCCGAGTTCAAATGCACTTCGGAAAAAATCACGGGAAAAATATAGCAGCTCAAGATATGTGACATTTTTTTATGCAACAGTGTTTTATGAATTTTAACCTTGTATGTTTCTAGGTGTTCGAATGTGCATTGCTACTTCAGTCTTTTTGGTAAACAAACTAAACTGCCATAGTATGCAAAAGAAGTCTTAAATTTACTGTTATCTGTTTTGTCATGAAATATCAAGAAGCATAGGTTTTGTTTTCCATTGCCGTGGGGCTTTGCTTGATTATGAAATTCCTCATTTTGCCATATTTTTCTGTCAGTATTGATTTCCAGCTGGTTATAGATGGATGCTTGCTCATTGCTTAATGCTTTTTACAAGATTAATATTATTATCAGAGAGTTGCTATTGTGAAAATGTTGATTCAAAAAATCATGGTAAAGGCCTTTACTTTGTTGATTCCTGCTACTTTGAGCTAGTTTCATGCCTTTATTAACTCAGAATTACGACCCAGTGTATTTTATTTCTTAGTTTTTTGGTTCGCTTCATTATTCCATTGACTTGTTAAGTCATCGTTGATCCTCATCGACGCAAATATCTTGTGGTTGATCCGCTACGATCCCCTGCCTCTTGGTCAATACACTAAGTAAACCGATTGAAATTGGGTTTTATATGCTGTAGTATGATTAGCTTATAATTTGTAGACTTCATTTCTAGGAAGCAGAATTATACATGAGGCAAGAAGGTTCATGATTTTTCACGTTTGGCTTCAATTTTATCTGTTACGAACACCGAAGACTGGCCTAATGTTGTAGCACATGAAGCCGATGTTGACGAGATGCAACCACAAACATGTGGTTGTAGGGTATTCGGAACCTTGGCGGCAGATGGATCATGGGCGATGACGGTGGGTCGCAGTGGCGGATCTAGGATTTTCGGCAGGGGCTGAACATTCCTGAATAGGTTTTTCGTAGTCTCAGGTCACTAATAATCACCCATTGTTTCTCCAGCACACCAGTGCAATGGCAACCTCGTCTCCCCCGCTCAACAACTAGGTGAAGCTCAACACAGATGGCGTATCAAAAGGAAACCCAGGGGCGGCTTGAGGCAGTGGTCTTATTAGGGACTCAGATGGCGAAGTCCTATGGGCGTTTACCTTTCGATGTGGTGAATGTTTGGCCCTCACAGGTGAGTGACGGTGTTGCATGGTCTGAGGTTGGCTAATCGGTTGGGATTTTCTAGTCTTATTATTGAATCGGATTCGGCTATGGTCTACAAGTTACTGAGCACCAGGGGATCCTCCCCAAAGCCGATTTTCACTTCCTTGATCAATGCCGCCTCATCATAGATGGCAACAGCTGGGAAAGAGTTCGCAACATCCCAAGGTTTGCAAACGGAGCTGTAGATTTGCTAGTGAACTGGTCCTTGCGAGCTGCGGCTCACTGATGCATATGCTGAACGCCTGAACATGGTAGCCTACCTGACTTCATTTTTAATGACAGCACCATTGTACCCATTTTAAGGGACTAATTAACTCTTTATTATGAGTTGATTCCGTAGGGAAAAATAATTTTGGCAACAGTTAAGCAATGAATTAATGAAGCGAACCAAAATCTAAGCATGCCATATAAGAAAACATACCGAAGAAAAAAAAAGATTAAATCTCCAATATGAAATGTCGGCAAACCAATGCTAGAAGAAGCCCATCAAACTGTCGAAGTGCTCAAACTTATATATAGCTTGAACCTTGTTGCCTAAATTACAAATTACATCTACAAGAAACAAATATCACCCCCAACACAAAAACTCAGGGCCTTCAGGGGTATAGGGTCAATTGAAGGCAATTGTCATGTGTAAGATAGATCAATCGACTCAATCAGCTTGAAACTTTCTAGTCGTTGCTCTCCAGTAAGCCACTCATCCTTGATCACTGCGCAGTAAACGAGCATGACAGCAGTCCTGTTTTCATAAGCTTGTTGCTGTGACAAGCTTGATTTCGAAATATAGTGGAAGCTACTTAGCTACACCCTTTGTGCACGCATCGAAATTCGAAACTACCAAAGAATCCATAAGAGTTAAATCGTTCCACATGCTCAGTCTTATTAACAACCAAACAAACAGATTCTGCTCGCAACTCACTTTGAATAGACAAATGCTAACAAGATTGTTCAAGTGGATCAGCAAGAGGGCAGGCAAAGCCTTTTACACAAACCTAAGGGAAAAGAAGACTTTCCACAAAGTCGTAAGCCATAACGACATCATCATAACACCTAAGCCCTTTCATCAAAGTTCTACGACCAGTTTTTGTGCCATGTAAGACTAACTCACCCCTGACCCCATCGCTTGTAGTTGTAGCTACAACCTTTACATTTCCTTGTGTTTCTCCGATTGATAAATCACAGAGCCTTTCTAATTCCACATCCTTCTTTCTGTTCCTCTTTTTCTTTCTTGCTTCCATGTCTTCCATCGCCCAAAAAACACGTAAACAAGGATCAAGATCAACTTTGAAACCAACCATTTTAACCCATGAATCTTTCTGCCTCGAGTATATCCCACATCCATGAGGAAGGTCATAATCCCAAAGCATAACTGAAAGGGTGCCTTGCCAACGACAAGGTAAATATTCCGCCCGGGAATGAAGATTGGGCATCTCAATGATGTCAAAACTTTCCTTCACGAAGTCAAAGGACAGTATGGCACTATCCTTGTGATGATGATGGTCAGGGTGATATCGATGACTGTCATTAATGGACTCATCAAGCTGCAGACAGCCTCCCCAATGGGCAACTCCTTCGGCGATTACAGGTGGACCTTCTCTGCAGCGATTCCACTTCAGAATCTTTCCTGTAGGAATTTCACTCCAACCATCTCGGATTGACGAGTATATAATGCACTTCTGAACCACAGGCCATTGCTGTAATATTATGGCTTTAAACTCTTTGGTGAAAGGGTCAATCCAGAAACCATAGCTATTCAGCACCACAGCTTCATTAAAAGTATACCATTTGAAAGATGAAGGGAAAGGACGGCTCAAAAACTTGCGTAACGAGGGGTTCCAAAGCACAAGGTTTTTGAAATCATAGAGACAAACTACGCCGTGGAGAGTGCCAATAAGAAGTAGAGAAGTGTCCGTTCCTGCAGGTTTACTTAGGTTGCAGACCAAGGGATCGGGCTGAGGATCAACGACAACATAGTTGGGTAACTTGGGTTCATGAAGATCGACAATGAATCGGGGCTTTTGGACGAAGAGATACTGTTGGGCGAAGGTTGGAGAGTCGATGAATTGCTTCCAATATTTGCAGACGCATCGGAAACGCAACAAGGTTTTGACGGGCAAGTACTTGAGGATGACGAACAGATTATCTTCCGGGATGTAATCCGACATGACGATCGACGTACAGAACTCAATTCAATCCCTACATAGATCAATTGGAGAGAGGAGATTGATTTCAATGTCGACGTCAATTTAGGGTTTTGCGTACTGCGGAATCGTAAGAAATTAATTGAGATTGAACAAATTAAAGGAGTTAAAGGAAACCTACCACGGAGAGTTTCAAATTTCAAGCTTCGCACAGCCAAACGATGTATGGAATCTCCACTGTAGCTATAAACCCTAAACCAAAATTGCAGAAACGATGTATGGAATCTCCAACGATGTCTCGATTAGGAGGAATTAACCTCATTATCCGTACTCGCAGGGAGGATGGGCTTGTGGTGGGCTTGGCGATTGACAAACGGTCCGGATTGGGCTTGTGGTGTGGTGCGATTTGTGATGGATTGCACGAAGGAGTATGAGGACGCTTGGAAAACTTGGGACTTGTTACACTTGTAGCAGTAAAGAATTTGGGGCTCCGGCACATTGAGGTAGAGGGTGAGATTCTCAATTAATGACCTTTGAAAATGCCCGTGGGAGAATGAGATGGTGATTGAGATGGCGATTTTGAAAATGGTCTTCTCCGGTCTTTTGAGTTAACTTGTTGTCAACATTTCTTAACTAGATTGCGAACAGAGTGACGTATTTGCGCCAACACTTGGTTCATAACTCTTTGACTTTCTATTCAAAGATCTAAATGCTCGTTTGAAAGACGCTAATGGTGGTGGCTCTACAAAGTCTGACGCCACCGAAAACCTTATCTTTAAAAAAAAAAGGTGTGAAGCTTTTTATAGTTTTCAAATAACACCAAAATAACATTAAACTAGTTTTTTTTTAATCAAAGTCATGTTAAATTTTAAAAAAATGAAAAATAAATCATTCCCTTTAAGAAAACGTGGATAAATGATATAATTTCATACTTATTAGTAAAAACATTCTACAAAAAGTAGATATAATTGATGTTTTATATATTTCAAAAAGTATAAAAATATGTTCACTATTCACACATGTTTTTAGAATAATAAAAGCTATATAAAATATTATTATTTTAAAAAATTTATTTTCTTCAAGTAGCCCTTTAGTAATACAATTTTTTTTATTGTATAAAACATAAATTACACATCAACTTTTTATAGAGTTTTTTCTATAAGTATTTTTTTTAAAATAATATTTTTTGATATTTTATAGAGTTTTTTTACTTTCGAAAAACATGTTAAAAAGTTAAATATCAACTAATAAGAAATACTAATTGAATGTAGTAAACTGATAATAAAAATAAGGGTATAATTGACTTTTCACACACTTTAACATTCAATTAACGAAAATTGCGTAATGGGTGTGATTTTATTGAGAAAATTATTTTAACAGATGATTTTGTACAATTTTAATTTTATGGGGTAATTTTCCGAAAAACACCCTGTTTTAAGGGCTGTTTTCTGCAATTTTGCCTTGAATCACTGCTTTGTTTTAAAAAAAAAATGAAATTCGTCAACCTCTTCTAGCGAGCGAAAAATTCCCCAAACTCATTCTTCGATCGATGATCTTCACGCTACTGGGACAGTGACTCTGGTAGTGGTTCACACCATCGAGCACCACCGAGGGACAAAATCGATCCCCATTGGAGATTCTATACCTCGTTTGGTTGTGCGGAGTTTGAAACTCGATCTCCGAGACCGAGGTATGTTCCAGTCAATTCTGATTTGTTCAATCTCAGCTCCTCAATACTGTAGTACGCAAAACCCTAATTACGTCGATTTAAAATTGAAATCAATCTCCTCTCTCCACTTTGATGTTTATGTAGAGATTCAAGTTCTGTCATGTCGGATTACATTCCGGAAGAGAATTTAGTCCTGATTTTCAAGTATTTGCCTGTAAAAACCTTGCTGCGTTAATCTTTCAAGGCACAAAAACTGGTGATAAAACTGTGAGGAAAGGACTTATTTGATTATGATAAGGTCGTTATGGCTTACGACTTTGTGGAAAGTCTTCTTTTCCCTTAGGTTTGTGTAAAACGCTTGCTTTGACTAATAGAAGCGCTCTTTCTCTCCACTTGAACAGTCTGGTGAGCTGCTGGAATTGCTCAATGTAGAAGAAGTTACTGCTGGAATTTTATGTATATTTCAAGCTATAGTTTCATGCTGTTTTTTTCAGGAATCAATTTCAACCTAGATGATCGACTTTTGGAAGCTATTAGTAGTTTGAGATGTCATTTTGTCGCTTTAGTACTTTTATATGCGAATATAAATGCTGGTTTTAGTTTACTATCACTCCTCTTAGCCCATAGTAGTTGTTTATTGAATACTGCTTATTATATCACTGTTAGCGTTTGTCATTTCTTTGTTGGAGATGATTAGTTAATTGTTGTTGTTGATGTACTCTACTCTCTAGTAGCTTCTTGTTGTCGCTGCTTGCACTATTTGTTGCAGAATCTGTCTGTTTGGTTGTCAAGAGCTTGGGGAATGAATCTTATGGATCCTCTAGTTCCCATTCCTATGTTCTAAAGGTATAGATTCTGTCATAGTTTCCCATTTTGACTACACCATTGGCACATCATTGAAATCAAGCTTTTTACAGAAACAAGCTTAAGAAAACAGGACTTCGCAGAGTTGTTCCTTGCAATTGGCAAGGCACCTTTCAGTAATGTTGCATTATTCAAATTTCCTCATCAAACTGAAATACATATACACTAGGCAATTAAGAACGTTCTTGGCTTAACACTTATGGCTTCAATCTTATATCTACTATTCTAGTATGCATGTTTTCTATGTGCTTGAAGAAATGGAAGAAACCTCACTACAGCTATCATAATATTAAAGTTTTCTGGGTCCTTAATATTTTGGCATTTCTTCTCTTGCACTATCTAGTTACTTGTTTGTGATAATATCTTTGAGCATAGTTCAAATCTGCCTCTTGAATTAACGTTTTTTTTATTGATTTTAATTAATTGTTGGGAAAATAGCCCCTTTGAGCTTGTTGATTGATACCAAAAGATGACTTATTATACTTTAGCATGAATAGCTTTAATTTGTGGACTTCTGTTATAGAAAGCAGAAGTATGCATGAGGCAAGAAGGTTCATGAGTTAACACGTTTGGATACAATTTTATATCCATTACTCTAGTATACATGTATTCTCCGTGCAGTGCTTGAAGAAAAAGGCATGGAGTTAGGGAGAGTTATAGCGATAGATAGTTCATATGAATCTCTCTGCTGCTACTTATTTGTGAAAACATCATTGAGCCGAGTTCAAATGCACTTTGGAAAAAATCATGGTAAAAATATAGCAGCTCAAGATATGTGACATTTTTTTTATGCAACAGTGTTTTATGAATTTTAACCTTGTATATTTCTAGGTAATGTGCATTGCTACTTCAGTCTTTTTGGTAAAGAAACTGAACTGCCATAGTATGCAAAACAAGTCTTAAATCCAGATTTTACTGATATCTGTTCTTTTGTCAGGATGAAAACTCATTTATCTCAAGAAGTATAGGTTTTCCATTGCCGTGCGGCTTTGCTTGATTGTGAAACCATTAGCGATTGGTCTCAAACCCATCGTCCAATGACCAATATAGTGTAAAAATGTTGATTAAAAAAATCATGTTAAAGGCCTTTGCTTTGTTGATTCCTGCTACTTTGAGCTAGTTTCATGCCTTTGTCAACTAAGAATTACGATCCAGTGTGTTTTATTTCTTAGTTTGTGGTTCGCTTCATTATTTCATTGACTTATTAAGTCATCATTGATCCTCATCGATCCAAACATCTTGTGGTTAATCTACTCCCCTGCCTCTTGGTCAATACACTAAGAAACCAATTGAAAATGGGTTTTATATGGTGTAGTATGATTAGCTATAATTTGTAGACTTCATTTCTAGGAAGCAGAAGTATACATGAGGCAAGAAGGTTCATGAGTTTACGCGTTTAACTTCAATTTTATCAGGTACGAACACTAAAGACTATGTCGTGACACACAACAACAAACTTGTGGTTGTAGGGTATTCGAAGCCCTTGACAACAGATGGATCATAGGGTCAATTGAAGGCAATTAAGTCATGTGTAAGATAGATTGATCGACCAATCAGCTCGAAACTTTCTGGTCGTTGATCTCGAGTAAGCCACTTGTCCTTGATCACTGCGCAGAAAACAAACATGACAGCAGGTATAAAATTGAAGCCAAAAATGTTAATTGCTTCGATTAGTGTATATGCATATGTAATAATGTATGTATGACAGTTCGTCCTGTTTTCATAAGCTTGTTGCTATGACAATCTTGATTTCGATATATAGTGGAAGCTACACCATTTGCGCACGCATCAAAATTCGAAACTACCTAAGAATCAATAAGAATTGAATCTTTCCACATCCTCAGTCTTATTAACAACCAAACAAACAGATTCTGCGTGCAACTCACAGGCAAGAGGGCAGGCAAAGCCTTTTACACAATCCTCTAAGGGAAAAGAAGACTTTCCACAAAGTCGTAAGCCATAACGACATCATAATAATCCCCAAGTCCTTTCATCAAAGTTTTACGACCAGTTTTTGTGCCATGTAAGATTAACTCGCCCCTGACCCTATCCCTTGAAGTTGTAGCTAGAACCTTGACATTTTCTTTTTCTCCGATTAGTACGCGGAACCTTTCTAATACCACATCCTTCTTGCTATTCCGCTTTCTCTTTCTAGCTTCCACATCTTCCATCGGCCAAAAAACTAGTAATACGTAAGGAACATAAACTTTGAAACCAACCATTTTAACCCATGAATCTTCTTGCCTCGAGTACACCTCACATCCGCAAGGAAGGTAATCATCCCAACGAACAACTGAAAGGGCGCCTTGCCAGCGACAAGGTGAATATTCCCGGGAATGAAGAGAGGGCATCTCAATGATGTCAAAACTTTCCTGCACGAAGTCAAAGGACAGTATGGCATTATCCGTGTGAAGATGATGGTAAGGGTGACTGTCATCGAGGGACTCATCAAGACAGCCTCCCCAATGGGCCGCTCCTCCGACGATTACAGGTGGACCTTCTCTGCAGGGATTCCACTTTACAATCTTTCCTGTAGGAATTTCACTCCAATCATCTCGGATTGACGAGTACATACTGCACTTCTGGACGTCAGGCCATTGCTGTAATATTATGGCTTTAAAATCTTTTGTGGAAGGGTCAATCCAGAAAGCACATCTAGTAAGCACCTGAGCTTCATTATACCATTCAACCCATTCGAAAGACGAAGGAAAAGGACGACTCCAAAACTTGCGTAACGAGGGGTTCCAAAGGATGAGGTTGTAGAAATCACAGAGACAGACTATGCCGTGAAGAGTGCCAACAAGATAATTCTCCGTTTCTGGTTTACTTAGGTCGTAGACCAAGGGATGAGGCTGAGGATCAACGACAAGATATTTGTTGGATTCATGAAGATCGACAATGAATTGGGGCTTTTGGACGGAGAGATGGAGTTGGGCGAAGGTTGGAGAGTCGATGAATTGCTTCCAATCTTTGCAGACGCATCGGAAACGAAGCAAGGTTTTGACGGGCAAGTACTTGAAGATGACCAACAGATTATCTTCCGGGATGTAATCTGACATGGCGATTGACGTACAGAACTCAATTCGATACCCTACATGGATCAATTGGAGAGAGGAGATTGATTTCAATGTTGACGTCAATAATTTAGGGTTTTGCGTACTGCGGAATCGTAAGAAATTAATTGAGATTGAGCAAATCAATTAAAAGGAGTTAAAGGAAACCTACCACGGAGAGTTTCAAATTTCAAGTTTAGCACAATTACCAAACGATGTATGTAATCTCCAATGGCGACCCAGTGTAGTTATAAACCCTAGAATCAAATTTTTGCAGTATGGCTTGATCCGGAGGAATTAACCTCTTGATCCGTACTCGCAGTGAAGATGGGCTGGAATGGGCTTGTGGTGGGCTTGGCGATGGAGAAACGGGCTTTAATGGGCTTGTGGTGCGATTTGTGATGGTCGGATTGCACGAAGGAGTATGAGGGCTTGGAAAGCTAGTTCGGTGCAGCTGATTATCACCCAATTTTAGCTCGACTTACCAATGTCAAGGCTTCTTACTCAGGGACTCGGAAATGCAGCTTCAACCGGTCTATGGGGAAGCGAAGTTTGTTGTTGACTCCCTTGTCTCTCTAACCTTTACTTTCAGTTTTGGTTTTCATCCGCTAGATATCCCGCCTACAAGTGTTGTCTCTTATCGACGAAGACGGTAGAGAAGGACTACTCCCTACTCTATAATCCAAAATTGAATCTATACTTTTAGAACTCCAAAGAGTACGTAGTAGGAACTAAACATCCATAAGAATCGTTCCACATGCTCAGTCTTGACAACAACCAACCAAACACAATATATTTAGTGGTATTATTTATTTTTATTGATAACTCGATCTATCTTTTAGGGAAAATAAAATTTCGTTGATAATATTTTGACACAATTACTAGTACAAAATTAGTCTAATATCACGGATATTTAGGGCATAATATTACGAATGAGTAAATATACGTTTGGGCTTTAGCTCAGTGGGATAATAGATAGGGCAATTTAATATCACAGACTGAAAATGGACATACCTGGGATAATAGATAGGGCAATCTAAATCTAGGTCGGTGCAATTAATATACGTAAAGTCTATTAGCAAGATAAAAAAAATTATTGACAAGATAAGAAGCAAAAAATTATCTTAATTCTTTCACTTTTATAAACTAACTAGTTCAGTACTCGCACTTTGTGCGGTTTTTTACAATTTAAATAAATTTAATATAAATTCTCGTTCAGAGAGCTAATTAATTTATTTCAACACTTTGGAATTGTTACACAATTAAAATAAAATTACCATTGAATATCATTAATATATTCAAAGTATTATCAAACTTTTATATAATTATTATCAAAATCTTACAAAATTAGGTAAAATCTTTCCAAAATATATCTATGTCTAGAAACTTATGAAAACTATTATCTTAAAATTGATTGAGGTGGAGATAAAAAAATTTGGTTGGTTATTACTATTAAGATAAAGAAAAAGATGTCATATGTTACGTACGACTTATCATTTATTATATATAGACTATATAATATAGAGGGAATTAAACTATATAACCCTTGCCCCGAAATGGTTTGCTAGACTAACCCACTATCCACAACATTTGCAAAGGTTAAACCCCTCCCTCCCCCCCCCCCCCCCCCCACAAAAAAAGGCATATTTGCCGGTTGGAATTAACCGGGATAGAGGAGAGAGAAGGTAAAGGAGGAGAGAGAAAGGAAACGGGGTGGAGAGAGAGAGAGGCAAGGGGAAGTTATTGTGGAGAGAGAGAGTGGAAGTGGGGGAAGTTATTGTGGAGAGAGAGAGTGGATGAGTGAGAGAGGAAGCAGTTTGAATTGAAAACTGACGACCCCCAACTGCCTCTCACGGCTTACAAAAGAGGAAGAGAGAGCGAGAGAGGGCAACAGTTCCACATGCAAGTCTGAGAAAAACAAGAAGAGAAGGAAGAAGAAGAGGAAGGAGGCGACAGAGCGAGAGAGGAAAAGAAGAAACAAAGGCGAGGAAGAGGACGACAGTGCAGAAGAGGAGACGAAGACGCCGACATTGAAGTAAGTAAACCCTCATAATGTCGATTAAATACGTTTTGCTTCGATTCGTAGGGGAGGAACCGATTTGAAGAACCAAAACTGGTTTGGATTGTGTGAAAATGGGAAGAAGGGGTTGAATGGGTTGACAGTACGCAATATCGCCCTGTCATGTAGGAAGTAACCGGCGTCAAGTTAAAAACAATTGGTGGAAAGTTTGGGTACTGGGGTTTGCGCGTTTGGGAGAGAAGGGGATTTTTGGGAATGGGGAAATTGGGCAACTGTGTTGTTGAATCCAACTTATCAGGAGAAGGGGAGTGTAGATCCGTTCAGTTTAGGGGGGAATTGGGCGAAATGGGGCTTATGACTGTAGATGCGTTCAGGTTTGGGGGAAATTGGATGAAATGCGGCGCATTAGGGTTAGGGAAAATTTTAGAAAAGGTGAAAAGTTTATGTGGAATCGACATTATCTGGAATATGATGACTTGTGTGCAAATGGAGATGGACAGATTGAATAAGTATGCTGTCATGCTTTCACAACCATGTGTCATGTGTATATGTGTGTGTGTCATGTGTAATTGTGTTTGTGTCATGTTACATTTGATATTGATATGAAGGGAACCGTGGGTTGGGGGAGAAGAATTGATGTGTAGAATACTGAATTTGGGTCTTCCACTGTGCAGGATATCTGGTGAATATTAAAAATGTCACAACGAAGTATGAAGAAGATTGTAGACCGTACAACTCAAACATCCGGCGCGGTAATATGGCTTTCGTTCGAGTAATGTAAGTTGTGATTGTTGTGCTGAAGTATGGCTGACATGTTGAAGTCTGCGCAGGCTGTGTACGCCGTAGAGGAAGAAAGACACTTCAAAGAAAAAATTAACCAACACTCCCGGATGGTGCTCCTGGTTAACATTGACAACCGGTTGAGTGAGTCCCATTGGAAGCGCCTGACCGACAGCCCGTTGGGGGGCATTGCAAGATTGGGCACAAGGGTCCAGTTCTCGGGACAGCTTGTACACTATGTTCTCCAACGACAATTGAAGTCGAAGAAGGAGAATGAAACATGGTACAAGATCCATGAAGCGGTCGTTAGGTTCTCAATAGCTGAGTTCGCCATTGTCACCGGTCTCAATTGTGGCTATGACGAAGAGCCCGAGGACGACGACGGGTTCGAGAAGGCAGTGTATGATTTCTTTGGGGTTTCAAAGATGAGGATGTCTGAGTTCGAGGTACAGTTCCGTGTGGCGATGGCATCTGAGAAATCGTCAACCAGAAAGTTGAAATTTGTCTTGCTGTTGCTGGTCGAGGGAGTATTGTTCGGGAAGGAACCCAAAAACTACATTCATGGGTGGGTGGTCGACCTTGTCGATGACATTGACAGGTTCCTGGCGTTTCCGTGGGGTCGGCTTTGCTACGAGCGAACGAACGAGTTCCTGAACCGTGCAATCGAGAGGAAGCTCCAACGGGATGAGGGCAGCTCCAATGCACGCCCGACCTATTGCCTGCTGGGTTTCCCTCTCGGCTTCCAGGTTCATACACAGATATGACTGGACGCCTTATACTCGTTTACTAGGCGTCTAAAATTTATTGACTGGACAAGAACTGATTATTTACTGGACAATATGTAATTGCAGCTATGGGTGTACGAAGTCCTCACTCCAATGGCCGACCAATTCGCGAATGTCATAGATGAGAAGCTGTACCCTAGGTGTTTGCGATACGAGTTTAGAGACCTGAACCTCGAGTATGCCTCAATCGAAACCCGGCTGTAGGAGGCGAAGGAGCTCAGGCACTTCAATGACCCTGCAGCCGTGAGGCCTCTTCTGCTCCCCAATGATGTGGAGAGAGCAACCGGTTTATACCACGATGCTCGAAACACTCACGACAAGCGGGACAACTTCTTCGACGACATAGTCCGGGCGTTCTTATCAGCAAATGTCAAACCCCCAGCAAAGAAACAACCAAAGGGAGCAAGTGGGTCAATACAAGAATCAGGGGAGGGCACGCAGACACAAGCTACCCTATTAGAGATAGAGTCACGATTAGTGGAAAAGATGGACGACATGCTGAGGAGTATATCCGCGGAGGTAAGCTCAATGCCATATGACATTACCCCTTTTTGACATGACACTATCGGATTTTGGCATGACATTAGTTTCATATTCACATGACAGTAGCTTCATATTGACATGACATGCATCTCGATTGACATGCCATAATTAAAAACCAACGAATACAAGAACAAACTAGAACAAAACCCCCCATACGAAGTTGCAGAAAGGCAACATAATTCTTTGCGAAAGGCGTCTAACCAAAATGGGCGTACTATCTACTTCATTCCGAAAGGCCCCGCAGATGGAAGTTCCTATGCCCCCGCTACATGCGGCGGCGCTTCTGCAATTTAAATTTCCCATTAGCGGGACGCGCCCACTCTATTGGTTCAAGTTTCACAGTCGTCGGAAACGCTCTGGTCTTCTCTTTTCCGCGTTGGTATGCTTCCTCTACTTCCCTTACCGCTCGCTCCGCGTCGTGATCCCACGAGTTGACTACATCCTCGACGTCACTGCTCACAGAAATGACCTGCTTCCCACGGTCATAAGCAACTGCGTTGTACAACGCATCACTTGGTTCTAACTGGACACGTGGATTATCTAACTGGACAAGTGAGCTTTCTAACTGGACACTCTTAGTTTCGAACTGGACACCTCCTCCTGCTCGATCGACACCTTGTGCTACCACAATTTCCAATTCTTCATCCCCTGCCAAGAGGGTTTTAGTTTTTAACTGTGGGTGATCTTCTTGGGTCCAGTGTGGCCCACCCTTGAGTGGATGGGCCATTGTGGATCCTTTCGTAGTGGTGAAATCGCCGCCAACCTTGCGTACCAGGGAGACATGGAGGTCGATAGGCTAGAATCGTTCACCGGAAATACCGTTAACGAACTTGTAGGCCTGCAAGTCTTCATCATCCCCAATGGAAAAAGGTCTGCATCCTTCCTTCTTTAGCTTTACATATGTGAGCTCAACGTCATGCCTCTTCCCATCGACATTAAACTTGGCCATCAGTTGTTTCTTCAGCGAGACGTAGTCAATACTTTTGTCTACCAGTACGGCCTTTTGACTCCTCGACGACTTCACGACCCAAATGCCCTCTTCACAATCCCACCATCCGCCAAACAAGACAGTGATACACACGGACGAGTTCTCCCCTGTTCCATTAGTTAGTGGGGGGGACATTCAGTTTTATAGGGAGAAGAACATATTGTGAGGAGAGACGTATCGCATAACCTAAATGGAAGGATGACTTACTCATTTCCGCCAAGAAGTTAGTGTCTGTCCAGTTAACCCCAGTAGGTGTCAAGCGCGTGAATGGGTTTATGGACTCCCCCTCCTCCCTCCTCTCCCTCTTATTCTCTTAAGGGGTAAATGACAGGGCGGGAGATTTAATCTCACTCCCGCTCTCTCTCTCTCTCTCTCTCTATCTCTCTCCTGTCTTATCAAATGTCTTTACCTACCCTCTGCGAGATTTCCCCCCCCCCTTGGTCTCTCTGAAGTTATTGTTGGGTCAAAATTTTATTCATTTCTTTCAACATAATATATTGTTTGAAAATGTATTTCGTGGTTTTAAATTAATATGGGTATACTCCTCTCTCTATGGTTTTGCATTTTTGTAGTATTAATGGTGAGTGGGAAACCAAATTTTATACAAAGGTCAAAATTTTACTAAAACCACCGCTAAAGGTGTATAGTGGAAAACTGTTTATTATCCAGTCGGTATTAATTAACCGGCTAGTTGTTTTAAAGGGGTGTCATGTAGCGTCTAACGACAAGAAGTAAACCCACTTTAGCGTTTGTCTTGTCAGAATTGACACGTGTCATGTATAGATAAGACCACTGCCATGTTCATTGTAGACAACAACAAAACACTGCCATTCAATCCCATTTGCTTTTTGTTTCTTTTTTTCCTTCATCAACGGTCACATGCTGAACAATGTTGCTATTTCCCACACACCCCACTTATATGATAGCCATTCACCATCCATACTCCCCACAAATCGGTGAAGTTAACTCCCCATTTCCATTTAACAACCTCTCCAACAACCCTTCAACGAAATGGCATCCTCTTCACACCACCCCAGCTCCTCATCTGACCTCCCTCCCCGACCTGTCCTCATCGTTATATCATATCATCCAACGAATCAGACGATGGAGGTTTGTCGATCACTTCATTTGTGTAGATTTCAGTTGTGCTACTTGTATCATTATACTACCTTATTTTTTTCATTTTATGTAGGACCAATGTCGCCGCCGTCATACCGACGAAATCAAAGAGTAGAGATTGTCGGCGGTGAGTCTGGGATGCTCGGGTCGTTCTAGGAGGCGACCCTTGTGCGCAAACTGGACCCTAACCACTGGGAGGTCAAATATGTGACCCTCCTACGCAACAACAGAAGAGAGCTGCTGAGGGAGGTCTTCCCGGTTCAACGAATTCGTCCACGGACGCCTCGTATTTCTTACGACGCCTACATGCCCGGAGACCGTGTCGAATGTCGCGACAACGATGGGTTTTGGGCCGGGAGGGTCCTTGGTGTGTCCGGTTATGGGAGTGACCGAACTTTCACGGTCTACTTCCCACTCAGCGATGAGACGTCTGACCATCGTGCCCACAATATGCGCCCGCACTTCGATTGGGATGGATACAGATTCACCACGCAACCACAATTTCGCGGCTTGTTACCGTAAATTTGGTTTTCACTGTCTTCTATGTTGCTACTCTCTCCTACTATCTTTTAAATGTTTGCTCCTTTGTCGTATTTGATTAATGCAAGTGATTTTGTCTCCGCCATTTTGTGTCCAATATATTTTAATGTGTGTCATGTCGTATTTATTTCGTGTCCAGTGCAAATTATGCGATTACCAGTCGGCCCACGAATTCACCTCCACCCACTTTATTGTTATTCCATGGTTTTTCTCTTCACCTTACCATGTCATTATAAGTATGTGTATGCCCCTTCACTGTCACTCTTATCCATTCGATTCCAATATGGGTCAAGCATGCTAGTGACGGCCGGAGATAACGAGATCATGGCATCCAAGTATGGGTAAATATTATAATTGGGCACACATAAAACAATATGTCATTATAGAGAATATGCTTATCCCATAAATCTTCTCCATTCGATTATGGTAGTTAATGACCTGTGTTTTTCATAGTTACAATCGTGTCCAGTGAAAGACAATAGCTGACATGTTTATCGAATATGGATGTCCAGTTACAACTTACTGCTTACACGTGATCCTTAAAATAAACCCCCAGACCCTTCATTCTTCAATTGGTTTTATCTTAAACAATATGTCATTTAGTTGAAAGAATATTTTCCCCCCTCACTGACACTCTCACTGATCTATCTGTCATCTCAGCCTGCACTTTTATATTTAACCCCTCTCTCTCTCTCTCTCTCCCTCTCCGTCTCTCTGTCTCTCTCTTCTGTCCTCTGCCACTGCAGCAACTACTTCTTCCCTCCTCTCTCACTGGTCCTTGCTTTTGCAGGAGTAAAGATGCCTCCCTCCCACCGAGAGTGGAGTCCAGCTGTACCCCACAGGGTGACCGGCCACCGGCTCCCCTTGTCAAGCGGATATCCGCTTTTATGCAATTTTTTTTCCGGATTGGGTTACTCTTGCAAACCTTCCGGATATGAGGGTCATTTTAGCAATAGATATGATTACCAAACATAAAAAATATATAATTACATAGGGTAGAAATTTATTATTACATCAAAGCACCATTCTAGAAGAGCAAAAGCAAAAGATCTTCCATAAAAATTATGATTAAACTCTTCCAAAATTATATCCATATCTAAAAAAAATTGGGGAAAATATATTAACAAAAATTGAATTCCATGGTTTTTTTTTTGTACATTAGGCAATAATAAGGAAATCTTTACGCAGAAAGATCATCCTTGATCATCCTTGCGGATGATGGTAGCTAGTTCCCTATTCAAAGGGAAGGTACATAAGTTACATATAGAATCACATCTAGTAATAAAGTCAGCTGCTGAATTTACCTCTCTAAAGCAATGGCTGAAGGTTGTTGATGTGAATGTTGTGCGAAGTCTTCTGATCTTCTCAATAACTCTAAAGATCTTCCATGGAATCTTGACACGGTCATTGATTGCATTGACCACCATAAAACTGTCTCCTTCAATTATTACTTGCGTCCATCCTCTTCTGTGGGCTAGTTCTAACCCCAAACAAAAAGCAAGGGATTCAGTTAAGAGTACTGATCCCTTCGGTACCTGTCGTTTGAAAATCTCAATTACGTTTCCATTCCAATCTCTATCTATACATCCTACTTTGCATTCTCCATTATTGTTAACCGATCCATCAACATTTATTTTGTAAACATTCCTCGGTGGCTTCTTCCATTTGATGTTCCTTCCTTGCTTCTTTATTTTATTGGGCGGTTTTATATTTTCCCCATCTTTCAAGTTTTTTATATTATTAATAGTTTGTACTTTGTTGTATTATGTGATGGGTAAAGCTATTGTTATCCAAACTTTTTGTATTGCAATTTCTGAAAATAATGTTATTCCTAGTTTCCCATATGTTCTGCCATATAAAACATAAATCGTTAAAATTCTGGTTGTTATTTTTTATTTGTTTAACATCTAGAGTACTAGGATTGGAGTTCCTATAGCCAAGAAGAGTTTTCCTTGTCTTGACTTCGTAAGCATGGATCACAGCTTTCATAAATTGGCAGTTTTGAAGAAGGTGTAGAGAATCCTCATCTTCTTGGTTGCACAAGCAACATTGAAAAGGGGCCCTATTAAAGTATTTGTTCAATCTTAACTTTGTGGGCAGTGCATCAACAACTATTTTCCAAATGAAGTTACGAATCCTAGGAGGGACATCTAGCTTCCAAATCCACTCATGATTGTTATTAGTAGTTGTATTTACAGGATCTGGGTTCCAAGTCGAGTTAGTCTTAAAATTTCCATCCTTATTATATCTCCAAATTAGTTTGTCCTCGACATCCCAAGTCGGAATGTCAATTGCTAATATTTGATTAACCACTTGTGTAGGAAAGATTTGGTTTAGGAGTTGTTCATTCCATTTTTTGTTGGGTAGAAATAAATTAGCAACACACATCTTAGGATCATGGTTATTTTGAAAAGGTTTCAGCGAGGTGTTTTCTATCCAGTTATCATCCCAAATGTTGATCTTTTGTCCATTCCCAATGATCCAAAGTAGACCTTGTCGGAATTGATCATTCAATTGAATTAATCTCCCAAATTGCCAAGAAGTGTTATGGATATTCAAATTTGATTTGTTCCTATTTAAGTTATATTTCTCCGTCACAATCTTTACCCATATGTTGTCCGGTTAGGTGTGGATTTTCCAAAGAAGCTTTTGTTGGATATTGATATTCCTTTCTTCTGCTAATTTTATACCCAGACCTCCCTGGCTTTTTGGTGAACAAATCTTCTCCCAACTAATAAAGGGGCTATATCTTTCAGATCTTAGTTTGTTCCAAAAGAAATCTTTATGAATTTGGTCTATTTGTTGTAGTATTCTGTTTGGTAGTAAGAAGTTTTGCATCAAGTAGTTTGTTTTAGAGCTTAGGTTTGCTTGAATGAGAGTAATTCTACCTGCTTGGGATAGAGTAGAGGCTTTCCGTTTAGAAAGCTGTTTTTTCAGGTTTTGTATTGCCTCTTCAAACACATAATTTTTAGCTCTTCCATTTACTATAGGAATTGCTAGATATTTTTCCATCCCTTGGGCTGTGAGGATATTCATACTTTGTGCTAGAGACTTAGCAGGATTTTGGTTTACATTTTTTGATAATTTAATTGAGCTTTTGTGGTAGTTGATTGTTAATCCTGAGAGATTTGAGAAATTGTTAAGTGTGTTTTTAATTGTATCAAGGCTAACGTGCGAGGCTTTAGCAAAAATCAGGGTATCATCTGCAAATGTCAACAACGGTACCGGAGTACCATGCTGCTTTAGTTTTATACCTACTAATGCATCATCATGTTGTGCTTATGCTATGAGTTCTCTTGCTAATCCTTCCATCAATATAACAAAGATGTAAGGAGCAAGGGGATCCCCTTGTCGGATGCCTCTTTCTGGTTTAAACTTGCTACCAGGCGAATTATTTACAAGAACAGAGAAGGTGGTTGTTCTGATACATTTCATAACCTATGAAATCCATTGTGCATGAAAGCCAAATTTTGTCAAAACTGCTTGAATATAGCTCCAGTTGGTCTTATCATAGGCTTTTTCCATATCTAACTTTAGAGCCATCCAACCTTTCTTACCTTTCTGTCTATGGAAGGTGTGAAATAATTAATGAGCTATTAAGGTATTGTCTTGAATAGATCTTCCTTCTACAAAAGCACCTTGGAAGGGGTTAATGATCTTAGGTAAAATGTGTTTAAGTCTATTAGCTAGGATTTTTGCAATGACTTTGTAAATAGTATTACTAAGGCTAATATGTCTGTAGTGGTTGATAGTTTCAGGACTTTCAATTTTTGGGATTAAGGCTATGAACGTTTGATTAATTTCAGAAAGAATAGAACCTGAGTGGAAGAAAGCTTTAACAGTTTTATAGACCGAGTCACAAACAATGTTCTAGTATTTTGAATAAAATTCCGGTGTGAATCCATCCGGACCTGGTGTTTTTTCTTCTGCCATATTGAAAATTACCTCTTTAATTTCTTTATTACTAGGGTTTTTTATAAGATCAAGGTTCTGTTGAGGGGTAATTTCTTGATCAATGAAACAAATATTATTGGGGTTAATATTAGATCTATTTGGGTTCTTAAATCTTTCAGCCATCTCCAAGGTAATTTTCTCTTTTATTTCTTCCTTATTTGTGATTATTTGATCATCCTTTGTCTTGAAAGATTTTATTGCTGATCTAAAATTTCTTATTTTAACAAACGATTGATAATATTTAGAATTCTTGTCTGCTAGTTAGACATGTCTTATTTTAGCCCTCTGTTTCCAGAATTTGTGACTAAAATCAAGAATGTGGGTTCTTTTATTTTCAAGCCTTGACAGTTTCTTGGCATCCCTAGCCGAGAGGGAGCCCTAGGGTAGGGACTGTTGTAGCTCCTGAATCTGATCCTCAACCTTATTTAGTTGTCTAAGAAGGTTGTTATTATGTGATTTGAACCAATTTTTAGTGTTATTTTTAAAAGCTTATGTTTTTGCATAAGTTTGAATCCAAAGGATCCAGAAAACTTGTTTTTCCATACTTGCTCTACCATTTGATCATACTCCTTATACATAGTCCAAGCCATCTCAAAGCTAAAGGGAGAACCATTTTCCTTTGAAGCTGAACCAAGCTTAGTTGTAATGAGGCAGTGGTCAGAAGACATAAAAGGATGATGGTGCATAGATAGTTCTTTGAATTTTGAAAGGATATCTTGATGGACAAGACCCCTATCCAATCTTTCATAAGTATTATCTAAGGCTCGTGCATTCTTTCTCCAAGTAAAGGGTGATCCTTTGAAAGGGATTGTCTGAAGGTCGAGTTCTTGTTTAACCTCTTGCAGTCTTCTAAATCTATTGATTGATGGATAGGTGCCTCCCACCTTCTCTGTATCATTCTCTATGTCATTTAAATCTCCAATGATTGGGACTAGAAGCATGTGATTGTTTACTTTAGTATAAACCTCTTCTCAAAATCTTGTTTTCTCTGATTCAACACTAGGAGCATAGACAAACATTATAGCTAGGCTTAAGTCTTGTATAGTGAGCTTAATCATAAAAATTATGTTAGATTGTTCTATAATGTTTTCTTCACATATTATGCTATCTTGTTTGGTGAGAATCCAAATGCCACCCTTAGTTCCAAAGGCTGGAATGGAGTAGCAGCAATTTAAACTTGCACTCTTGAGTTGGTGATCAAGGGGTGGGGGGACAGATTTAGTTTCTGTTAATGCTAAGATATCAAGTTTATTTCTCATTCTTGCTTGCTTGATTTCTTGCCATAGTAATGGCCATTGTGAGCTGAATCTGCCATGTTTTACAGTAACTTTTATATCGTTTTCTGCATACATTTCATGCATTTGGGCTAGTATAATACAGAATCTATGTAGTTTATGTTTATTTGCCAAATTATGGAATCTACACCAGTTTCTGTTTAATTTCACAGAATTCGAGGCAAATTACAATAGTTTTGAGAAAGGTCGGAAAAGCTCGGAAATCAACTACAGAAGTCCAAGGCCAAGAAGCAGCGGAACCAGTCGAATCAAGCTAGGAGCCTAGAGTTACTAGATCTAGAGTACAGTTACTCGATCTCGATAAATGTGTCCCAGCACAGGCCTTGTCGACTAAGCACCGATCGAGAAACTGAGTCAGAGACAACCCGACTCCCGGAAGACAACTTGATCTCGAGTACACCTTGTCGAGATCGACAACACCTTGACACCATGTCCGGAGTCGACGAGCTATGCCAAGTCGAGAAGCCGAAGACGGAGAAGCCGAGCATCACCATTACTCGATCTTGAGGAAGCTTGTCGAGATCGAGGACCCAACAAGCGCCAGTCCGAGTCCATGCCGAGGAGGAGCTACTCGACATCACCAGCAACACATCCTTGACGCCAGATCAACTCGATCTCGAGTTGTTTAGTCGATCTCGAGGAGCCAAGAGAACATGTCCGAGCTTGATCGAGCAGCTGCTACCCGAGACGTCCAAGAAACACATGATCGACGTCAATCCTACTCGATCTAGAGGGAGTCTTGGTCGAGATCGAGGAGATCTGTCCGAAGCCGCGTTACGCGGTTTTGCTGTCCTACGCGCTTTGGGAGTACTTGGAGCCGAAGGAATCCGAGATTGCCGAGATACATCAAGTTCTATCTATGGAAGACAAGATCTATCAACAAGAAGACATTCTACCTATTTTAGATTTAATTTCCCCTTTATAGATTTAATTCCTAAATTGCATTTATTTATCTTTTAAGCCTTTTAGATAAAGATAGAGATATTCTATCCTTGAATAGCAAGGATTAGAAGGCTATAAATAAAGCCTTAGGGGCTGAGCATTAGGCATCTTATTCTAATTCAATTCCATTCAAGTAAGTAGGAGTAGAGAGAGAGAGTTTGTGGCAAGCAAGGTGGAAAGGCGAAAGCGGATTTGTCTTGTTGGTTGTAAGCTTTCCTTATTTAATTCAATACAAGTTAGTTTCTTTTGTTATTTAATGTTTTTTTTGATAATGAAGAGCGAGTAGTCCACCCACTTCTGGGGCTGGGGTGAGCCCGACGGTGGCCATGTAAGGTGATGCGTTAAAGGTTTGATCTTTCTATGCGATTTATCTTCTATCCCTATGAGCATGATTCTTTTGCGAGAGTTGAAGGTGATCCTTGTTTGTATTATTGAAGCGAAAGTGATCTTAATACAACTTGGATTAATTATGTGAAAACGGTTAGTAACAATTAGGGTTTATGCGAAAGCCTCTATATGCCTATTTGTTAGTAACGAAAGTTATTTTGATGAAAAACATGATCTTTTATGCCTTTATGTGTTACTTTGCATGGTTATCGTTGTGGTGTTGATACCCTGGCTTTGGAAGTTTTTTCATATATTGAATTTATTTCTGTCGAAATCTGAAAATCTGTGTTCGAAGTTGTGATTTATACTTTCTGTGTTTTGGTCGATCTAGAGGAGGAGTTAGTCGAGATCGAGTAGGCCTGTTGTCGATCTCGAGTTGGGTCTTGTCTAGATCGAGTTGAGTTTCTGCTTCTGTCGTCGATTTTGAAGTTTCTGTTTTTACTGAGTTTTGTCGATCTCGAGTTGCTGTTGTCGAGATCAATTAAGTTGTTGTCTTTGCTTTATTTCTTTTCTTTGTTTGTTATTTCTGTCTTTCTTTCTTTGTTTCTGTCTTTTCTGCTTGCTTTTCTGTGAGATTTACAGCTGCCTAGGATCCGCTGACACGCTTGCTCGTGGATTCGATCCTGACTTTCTACTACTACATTGGAGGGAGTCTTGTAATTATTTGCGTGGGCCTAAATCTGGTTTGATCTATTTTATTATATTTCATACTCGATTTTCTCCTCACAACAAATTGGCGCCGTTGCTGGGGAAGCTATCATTCGCGCCTTAGGTAGTTAAAATCTCATGTTTTCTTTGAGTCACTTTACAGGTGTATGCGCCGTTCTGGTCAACCACCTGAGTTTGACGGCTTAGACGAACCGGAACACCTCCTACACATCCGAGCTAAACTACAATGAGCCATGGTGGCCGCTGAGACACAAGAACAGCTAATTGCGAGGCTTATAAGGGAACTAGCCACTAAAGATGCTGCTATCGCCGCTGAGAAAGCAACAAGGGAACAAGCAAAGGCTGAGCTTGCCCAGTACCCAACCATGGCAGAGGATTATATGCACCCAACTCTCGTCGTGCCTGAATCAGCGATTCTAATCCATGAAAACTCTTTTGAAATTCGCACTCAGTTCCTTATAAAACTTAAAAATAATGTTTTTTTTGGTAGGTTTAATGAGTGTCCTCTTGAACATATTACCAATTTTTCTGACATGTGTCGTACTCTAGCTGAAGGTACAACTTTGGAATATGTCAAGATGAAGGCTTTTCGCTGGTCTCTCGCTGGACCTGCACTGAAGTGGCTTGAAGGGCTGAAACCAAGATCCCTCACAACATGGGCCCAAGTAGAGCAAGAGTTTCTGAACAAATTCTTCCCTCCTGCAAAGACAGCACTCCTCTGCCAGAAGATCACAACTTTTAAACAGAAGCCTGGGGAACCGCTAGCAAAAGCATGAGAGAGATACAAGGAACTGCTACGATCTTGCCCTACTCATGGACAACCACTCTACGTCATTCAGGAGATCTTCTTCAACTCTGTTGACCAAGTCACTAAGGACAGGATCAACCAGTATACTCGCTATGAGTATCTAACGATGCCACCAATTGACGCATGGGGAGTGCTCGACAAGCTCACTAACTATGACAACAAGTATGGGTCTATTGCAAACTATGAAGAGAACCCCTACGCCAGGCCAGCACCATCCATGCCCCTCTATGAGCCCCCTATAGAGATTGATCCTGATGTAAGGGAGCAGTACTACAGAGATCAGAACAAGAAGCTCCTTAAGCAAGTAAAGTATCTTTCTGTCAACCAGCCTTGCATTGAATGCGGATCGCAGCGGCACACCACTACTGAGTGCCCACACACAGAGCAAGTCAGGCTGGCAGAGCACCACGAAGAGGCAGCTTATGCAGGGGGTCCCAATCGCTACATGGGGGACCAAAGGTTTCAGCAACCACAATGGAACCAAGGTGCCCCTAGGAACCCCCTGCCTTACAGAGCTCCAGGACATCCGAAAAGGGACCAGAAAAGGGATGATCTACAGACAGTCCTAGAGGAAATACGGAGGAATCATTCAAAAACTAAGCAGTCCTTCAACTCCGTCTACACTCAAATGCAAGGTGTCAACTCTAGGCTTGGAGAAATTGATATATGGCGGAAATCAGTTGATACACAGATAGGCCAGCTAGCAGCAGGAATCCCCAGACAGTCAGGTTCGCTCCCGGGATCTTCAGGAGTGGCCATCAACTGCAAGAGCCAGAGGTCAGAAAGCAGCAGAACGAAGAAGAACCGCAAGTCGACCAGCAGCAAGTCAACGTCGACTATACTCTAGTCGATCTCGAGAAAGGCCTGCTTGATCTCTAGGAAAAAGGGAAGAAACCCTCGTCTGCACTACACAACAACTCGAAGTCGACTACAGTGGTCGAGATCGAGAAGGACGTAGTCGATATCGAGGACGGTCAGCCCGAGATCGAGGAAACTGCAGCACCTCCGACATCTGTTCTGGCTCCGAATCAGAAAAAGAAGCTGCCTTTCCCCATAAAATCTCCAAAGGACCCAGCAGAAAAGAAATTTCAGCGCTTCATCAAGATGCTTCAGAAACTCAATGTCACCATCCCCTTCACAAAAGCTCTCAATGAAATGCCATCCTATGTCAAGTTCCTAAAGGAGATTCTGAGCAAAAAGCGATCAATGCCTGAGATTACAGAGGAATGCAGCCATTTGGACATACTGGAGAAGAGGCCAGATCCAGGTAAGTTTGCTATAACCATTGGATTTGGTCCATACAAAATCAATGCTTTATGTGATCTTGGAGCTAGTGTGAGTATAATGTCTTTAACAATTTGGTCCAAGATTAAGATAGGTGCCCTAGAGCTTGTGGATGCTAGACTTTACATGGCCAACAACACGGTGGTCATTCCAACAGGAATGGTGGACAATGTGCCAGTACAAGTAGGTAAATTCTTTGTCCTTACTGATTTCTTAGTTGTTGATATGCAAGAAGACCCTGCTTGTCCAATTATTCTAGGAAGACCCTTCTTGGCGACGGTTGATGCCAACATAAGCGTGAGGAAAGGAGTGCTCACTTTCAACATCAGCGATGAGGTAATTGAGTATTCCTTTAATAAAACTGAAAGGCATACAGGTCCAATGGAAGAGGTAAAATCTATCTCAGCTGGCTACATCACTTGCAGGGAACCCAAGGTAAGAAATATGACCCCTGAGGAGCTGGAAAAGAGGGATATGGAGGCACAGGTGGAGGAAATCATGGCAATCCTAAAGGAGGACACAGAGAATCCAATTAACACAGACCAAGGTACATCGTTATGGACTAACTATTTTTCGGATGCCTTGACAGGAACCAAGTATGGGGTCAAAGTCGACCAAAATTCCTCGACATCGAGGACTCTAGTCGATCTCGACCAACACCAGGAGCCCCCACCAGCACCAGCGTTGTCGAGCAGCCAGACAAAAGTCGAGAACTCCTCGAGATCGAGTACCGTACTCGAGATCGACCAAAATCTCCCTGACTCGACTTCGCCTTCCTCGACGCTAATTCCACCAGACGAGCTAGGCTACTCGAGATCGACCAGTGTTGTCGAGATCGACCAAGTCTCACGCTCCCCAACTCCTGCATCTTCGAGCAGCTCACCACCAGAATATGAAAACTCGTCGAGATCGAGTACCCCTACTCGAGATCGACCAAACACCGTGGTCCCTGATTCCGTCTCTGCGAAGGTAAGCCAAGGTATGGATCTTTCATCTCCTATTTCCATTAAAGATTTATCTATACATGAGAGAGGTTTGCCTTGGTATGTGCGCTTATGTAGGATATCCAATGATGAGCCCAAATAGTATGAAGTTGGAGACAAGCTCTATGTCTCTAAATCAAAGGATCATTGGTTTCCTAACAAATTCAACAAGAAGAGGATGGGACCTTTCGTGGTAAACAAAATCCATTCTGGAGGATTACAGCTGATGGATAAGAATGGAGTCCTATTTGAAGCCCAAGCTACATGGGCCCTGCAGATGCCACCTTGAGCATAAATGGAAAGTCGGCCTAGCGACTATAAAATCTAGATCTTGTAAATAGACATTTATTTTTTGGGACTTTTTGGACATTGTTTTGTTTGTTTTTTGGTTTTGAACACTTTTAGTTTTTCTATTATGGGTATATGTCTTCTGCACTTTTCAGGTCCATGGATAAGCTATATTCAGACTCGGCCCAGGCGGTTCCTTTTATTCAAAATTGAGAGGCCCTGCACACCTGTCTAAGTGAGTTTCTTTCTTTACCCTTGTTTTTAGACAGTGAGGACACTGTAATGTTTAAGTATGGGGTGAGGAAAGGGCTTACTTTATGCATATTTGCCATTATGTGTGCATATTTAGAGTTTAATTCTTAAATTGCCACATGGCTATTTTGGAATTCATTATATATTTATATGCTTACATGCATGTTTTCCAAAGTTTGAAAAATCACCCCCATTGAAATTTTTTGAATAATGTCATGGAAGCTTATATTGAACTCGACGATGCAAAATTGGATTCATTAGAGATATAGCATGAAATTGCCTAGTAAAGGGAAGTCACAATGAAGTGCATATTTTGATGAAAACCATGAAAGGAGGTAAAATTTGATGTTGCTTTTGACATGTTGCATGATAAGAGGATGGAAGACTTTATATTTCCATATAATGCTCATTGTTTAAATTCCTAGCCTTACCTATGCTTATGCATCACAAAAGCCATAATATGCCTTATTTCATATATTGCTCCACATGTTCTAAAATATTGTCATTCTTTACCTTATTTCCTATCCGGGGATTATGTTGAGAATGATTTTACATTATGGAGATTGTCATATGGTGTTTGTGTTATTGTTATCATATTTGGAGTTTGGCAGGAAAATGTTTGAAATATATGGAAAATTTAATGAGTGAAAGAAAATCCAATCACCTCAGGAGATAAAGGTAGATTGACCCTGCTCGCTAAGATAATAGTTTGGCGAGATGGGACACACATGTGAGGAGTCCAAAGCACTAAGTATCCGGGGCCATTCATGACACCCATGTTTGCGACTCGCGAGAAGGCAGTGCTGAGGTTAGAGAGGTAAAAGCATTATTATTGAAAAAAGCATTATGGAAGGTGATGAATCAAAGGAAGAAGGGATGTGGTTAAGAAAGTTTGGAAATACTCCATTTCCCCGGATTATTAGCACCACATTGCCAAAAATTGCCCACCTTTAGCCTTTTACCAATCTACTCTTTATTGAGCTTAAATTAAAGCCCTCTTGATTATTAATGCTTTCTCACATGTATTGTTTTTTGCATAACCCTCCTTTTGTGAGTAGATGTTGCTTTTGTATAATTGCACATGCATGGATCTGTGACACTAGTACCTTTTCGAGGATGGTAATTGATTGCAGGGACATATGGAAATGAATCTGATATGTTGAGAGTTTTGATTTCTTCCCCTGAATGACAAATAAAAGTATTGCTTGAGGAAAAGCAAGCTTAAGTATGGGGTGTTTGTTGTGAGCTGAATCTGCCATGTTTTACAGTAACTTTTATATCGTTTTCTGCATACATTTCATGCATTTGGGCTAGTATAATACAGAATCTATGTAGTTTATGTTTATTTGCCAAATTATGGAATCTACACCAGTTTCTGTTTAATTTCGCAGAATTCGAGGCAAATTACAATAGTTCTGAGAAAGGTCGAAAAAGCTCGGAAATCAACTACAGAAGTCCAAGAAGCAGCGGAACCAGTCGAATCAAGCTAGGAGCCTAGAGTTACTAGATCTAGAGTACAGTTACTCGATCTCGACAAATGTGTCCGAGCACAGGCCTTGTGGACTAAGCACCGATCGAGAAACTGAGTCAGAGACAACCCGACTCCCGGAAGACAACTTGATCTTGAGTACACCTTGTCGAGATCGACAACACCTTGACACCATGTCCGGAGTCGACGAGCTGTGCCAAGTCGAGAAGCCGAAGACGGAGAAGCCGAGCATCACCATTACTCTATCTCGAGGAAGCTTGTCGAGATCGAGGACCCAACAAGCGCAAGTCCGAGTCCATGCCGAGGAGGAGCTACTCGACATCACCAGCAACACATCCTTGACGCCAGATCAACTCGATCTCGAGTTGTTTAGTCGATCTCGAGGAGCCAAGAGAACATGTCCGAGCTTGATCGAGCAGCTGCTACTCGAGACGTCCAAGCAACACATGATCGACGTCAATCCTACTCGATCTAGAGGGAGTCTTGGTCGAGATCGAGGAGATCTGTCTGAAGCCGCGTTACGCGGTTTTGCTGTCTTACGCGCTTTGGGAGTACTTGGAGCCGAAGGAATCCGAGATTGCCGAGAAACATCAAGTTCTATCTATGGAAGACAAGATCTATCAACAAGAAGACATTCTACCTATTTTAGATTTAATTTCCCCTTTATAGATTTAATTCATAAATTGCATTTATTTATCTTTTAAGCCTTTTAGATAAAGATAGAGATATTCTATCCTTGAATAGCAAGGATTAGAAGGCTATAAATAAAGCCTTAGGGGCTGAGCATTAGGCATCTTATTCTAATTCAATTCCATTCAAGTAAGTAGGAGTAGAGAGAGAGAGTTTGTGGCAAGCAAGGTGGAAAGGCGAAAGCGGATTTGTCTTGTTGGTTGTAAGCTTTCCTTATTTAATTCAATGCAAGTTAGTTTCTTTTGTTATTTAATGTTTTTTTTTATAATGAAGAGCGAGTAGTCCACCCACTTCTGGGGCTGGGGTGAGCCCGACGGTGGCCATGTAAGGTGATGCGTTAAAGGTTTGATCTTTCTATGCGATTCATCTTCTATCCCTATGAGCATGATTCTTTTGCGAGAGTTGAAGGTGATCATTGTTTGTATTATTGAAGCGAAAGTGATCTTAATGCAACTTGGATTAATTATGTGAAAACGGTTAGTAACAATTAAGGTTTATGCGAAAGCCTCTATATGCCTATTTGTTAGTAACGAAAGTTATTTTGATGAAAAACATGATCTTTTATGCCTTTATGTGTTACTTTGCATGGTTATCGTTGTGGTGTTGATACCCTGGCTTTGGAAGTTCTTTCATATATTGAATTTATTTCTGTCGAAATCTGAAAATCTGTGTTCGAAGTTGCGATTTATACTTTCTGTGTTTTGGTCGATCTAGAGGAGGAGTTAGTCGAGATCGAGTAGGCCTGTTGTCGATCTCGAGTTGGGTCTTGTCTAGATCGAGTTGAGTTTCTGCTTCTGTCGTCGATTTTGAAGTTTCTGTTTTTACTGAGTTTTGTCGATCTCGAGTTGCTGTTGTCGAGATCAATTAAGTTGTTGCCTTTGCTTTATTTCTTGTCTTTGTTTGTTATTTCTGTCTTTCTTTCTTTGTTTCTTTGTTTCTGTCTTTTCTGCTTGCTTTTCTGTGAGATTTACAGCTGCCTAGGATCCGCTGACACGCTTCCTCGTGGATTCGATCCTAACTTTCTACTACTACATTGGAGGGAGTCTTGTAATTATTTGCGTGGGCCTAAATCTGGTTTGATCTATTTTATTATATTTCATACTCGATTTCCTCCTCACAACAATGGCCTTCTAGAGCCTCTTATATTCCAATATCCGATACTAATCATGATCATCTTTGAGGTCTTGCCTTCTGGCTGGTATGATTAGATTAGTTTTGCTAGCATGTTTTTTATATGGTCCTTAATTTGCTTTGACAATATACTTAATTGTTTTATGGCTGATATTGTATCTTACATATGTATATTTAGCGTGTCCCAAGCTGATATTCCCCATTGTTTTGGATCCCTTGCAGAGAAAGGATAAAGAGTTTGTGCAAATTTTGTTTGAAGGTTTAGGATAAAGTTTTGTTTCCTCACTAGTCACCACATTCATATAAGGAATATGCATGGGACTTAGTTTTGATAGGAGGGAGAGAGGAGCATACCTTGTGACAGGAGTGGCTGAGTGTTCCCGATTTCCCATCATAGGCGTCTCGTATGTAACTACATCCCTGCAAATATTTATATGTATCTTTCCCATTGCTAATATGGCAACGAGAGAGCAATCCCTGCTGCTAAGACAATTAAGAAGAATATAGGTAGACATGTAAATCAAGCGATTAAAATCTAAAAGGCTCATGCCATAGTTACTCATGGTGGGGCTTGAAAAGAACCAGGAGCAACCAAGAGGCAATCGAAATTTGTCCTGCAAATTACAAGCAAAAACCACAGTTTTAACAGTAGGAAATTCAAAACCAGATTCAAACAAAAGGTTCATCAGGGGATTATTTCTAGACATCAAAATAAGATCTTGAACATCTTGGTGATAGAGGATACAATCAATGTAATAAAAAAGGGTAACTATTCTTCCTAGAGCTGAAAATTCAACTGGCCCGTTAAGGCTTAGAGGAAGGGGTGGGCACAAATCCCGCAAATCCCGATCCCGGTGGGATTTAGGACAAAATAGCGAATCCCGTCCCGCAAAAATTATGTGGGACGAAACACGGGATGATCCCGGTGGGATCCCGCAAATCCCATCCCGTCCCGCATATAATAATAATAATAATAATAATAATAATAATAATAATAATAATAATAATAATAATATATTATAGAATAATAATAATATATACTAGTATTATTATTTTGAGAAAATATTATAATTATAATTATAATCATAATCTTCCATTTATAATAATAATATTTGTTGATAATAATATTATTATTATTTGAGCAAATGTTATTTATAATTATAATAATAATTTTCAATTTATAGTAATTGATAATAATAATAATAATATTATTATATAATATTATAATATAATTTAATAATAATATTACTTTATAATAAAATTATTATTATTATTATTATTATATTAATTTATTATTATTATATCATATTTTAACAGGGCTATGACGTCTGCCTCAAGTTCCCCCAGTGCGAAAAAAGAGAAGGGTAAGAACCCATAACCAATGGCTTTACACTTATCTTGATACTTAACTCGCTTACGACGAGCCGCCTCGGCCACTACAGGCCCAGGAACAAAATCAATCATCCCAGATCGCGTCAAGGGGGATGACCCTCAAGTCAACACAAACATTCAGCCCTTCCTCCCATGCATAAAGAAGCATGTCCGCCGGACGGAGGTGTTTTCCGTCTCCCCCACACAACCCAATATCAACCTCTTTACCAGCTGAGATCCCAGAACGATAACAGACATTCACCAAAGTGTCACGAACAGCATTATGACGATGTTTAATCCCCACAATACCAGCACGTACACGACACATCATGGTCTCCAAAAATGTCTCCCTCAAATACTCTAGAGCACGCGGAACAAGGCTTCGAAATGGAAAACAGAGGGATACCTAACCGATAGCACAACACACAACGATACGTCTTACCATTCATACTCTGACCCAGCCCTGAGATGGGGACAACCCTAAGCCAATCAGTAGCATGGTCTTGACGCTGAGAACTCCACAAAGCCATCTGACGCGGTGATAATGAAAATGTATTCTCTGCATCTTTCGTAATCCGTGTGAAATATATGTCTGCCAATTTCTTCATGATTTTGGGGGCAACGATATCACTTGGACTACTCAGAATATCAGTTCCTACCTTATCGTTGAAGACACGCACGACGTCATCCAATGCAAATCCAGACGAAGTGACCTCAGCATGTTGGAGAAGCTTAATTTGCAGGTTAGCAGATTGTAAACGCGAAGCTAGAAAAGCATAAAAAAGAGCATCACCTGCAGAATAAACACCAAGACCCCCAAACCTGAAGGGCAGTGTGGTGAGCCTCCATTGCCAATTGCCGAAACCCAGCCCTGAGGCAGTGATAATCCGTTCCAGAGACCGCCGAAGAGCTAGATCAAACTAAGCTGGGCAGACTCGAAGGCAAGAGGGGGACATGTGCGTAAAGCAAAATAAAGCTTGGAGACCCCAGTATAAGCACGCAACAACAATAGCTCACATTGTGGGTCACCAATCTTAGCAACTGCATCCATAAGCTCGATCGTTTTGTCCACTCTCTTCATCACCAGCTCACTACTAAACGCCGAATTAAGACTGAAAAACCCACCAAGAAGCTTAACCCCTTGCAGCGGCCTAGCAATGTTAGGTGGAAAACACCAGCCATCCTGCTACTTGGGTCCTCTCTCAGCCCAAAAATTTCAGTTTTATCAACATTGAGGTGCAGACCATAACTGGATCCGTCCTCAATAATCATCTGCAGAACCTTCCCCAAGATCAAGGTATCCCCCACAATAGTGCTGTCATCCAAATACCAAGCCTGACAACACAACTGAAACATGTCCCAGATTTTGCGCACCAAAAGATGCAAAACTAAAGCAAACAATAAAGGGCCGAGAGGATCTCCTTTTTGCACCCCTTGGCAAGACCATAGGGTATGATCACCATAGTACAACCTAGCTGGACTGGAGTAGCAAAACTCAACCCAATGCGAGATTGCGGGACAATGGGTTCGGACTTCACGAATCATCGCTTCCCGCTCAACCAAATTGAAAGCATTTTTAAAGTCCACCAACAACATAGTAAGACCCTCCTCTTTACTGCGCTCCTCAACCAAACGGTTCATTGCATGGAGGATGGCCTCACCCCTACCTGACACTCCCACTCCAAACTGGAAATCACCCAAATAACCACCCAAAGAATGACAAAGCAAGGAAGCACACACCTTAGAAACCAAACGCCTCCAAACAGTACCCACAACAATGGGGCGAATACCACCGCTTGGCTTGACAAGAGGCGTGAGAGGTGCACTAGCAATGTACTCGCCTAACCCCTTAGGACATTTACCCCCGAGAAAAAGATTAACCACATTGTGATAGCATCGGCTAACTCATCAGAAATAGCAACTACAGCCCCACTCAAGCAATCCATAAGATGTTGAGCACGTAAACCATCTCTCCCACACGATGAACCACGCGGAAAACTCTTAATTCTGTCCAAAACAACACCTCTCGACGAGAAAAGGCTATGGGGACCAATAGGAGTAATGGGTATGGATGGCGGCTGAGAGGAAGGATGTTTAGCGTTCAACTCCTCAAGAGTGGCATTAGAATATTGATGTCCACATATTTAGTCATAATTTGCATCATGTTTTCATCTCATTTAACTCATTTTATTAGCTTTTGTGTTGAGAAAGTAAGGAAAATATGTAGTTATGCTTAATATTGCAAGATATGGAGTCTACACAAGCTTTGGTGGTGTTTTTGTAGGTTTTGGAGCTGATTTGGAAGAGTTTCGACGCACTTTAGAGCTTAATGAAAAATCATGAAGGCAATGGAGAAGCCAAGCAAAAGCAAAAAGTGGTGCAACTGGAGAAAAGCCTTATTTTCGCCATCCATCACTTCGATTCAAGTTCTAGAGCCTTCATTAGATTTGTAGTCCTTGAAAAGAGCTTTCCAACGCATTTTCATATGCGTCAATCGGATGAACGAGGACTCGGGAAAGTGCAATTGAAGTCAGAGTAAAAAAGCTGGAGAAAAACAGAACCTACTGCATTTGAACAGATACCTCGGCGCCTACACCTCAGACCTCGGCGCCGATACCCTGCGCACCAGGAGAAATTTTCTGCGGGCTGATTTACTCACTTAATGGGCTTTTTAATTAGGGTTTTCTTCTAAATCTCTTTTAGGATCTTTTAGTTAGATAGACTTAGATAGAATATATTATTTTCCTAAGATAAAATCTCTTTCCTTGGAGATTAAGTCTTATATTTTTATCTTTAAATAAAGCCTATTAGGGGCTGATTTTTTTTTTTTTTTTTTGGGGGGGGGGGGGGGGGGGGGGGGAAGAGAAGAGACGTTGTACGCTCAGCGCGACGGTTTTATGTGTTTAATGTTGCGATTGAGACGCTGAATTTCCAGGTTTTGTTAAGTTCAATTTCAGTTTATGTTTTCTTCTCTTAAATTCATGTTTTCCATTGCCATGTTTGAGTAGTTCTTTTCTCTTCTAGGGTTGGGGTGAACCCAACAATAAACATGTGTGTGAATGAATGAATCTATACTTATGTGATGTTTTTATCTATTTCTACCTATGTGCTTAACCTTTGATGAAAGTTTAAGGGAATTCATTGTTGCAATTGACTTGAAAGAGGAAATTGTTAACTTGATAGTAATTAGGGTTTTCTAATGAAAGTTAAAATATCCTAATTAAGGGAAGGTAGAAACAAGTAGGTCTTTTATGCGAAAGTGAATGGATTTACTTGTTGATTGATGAAACTCAATTGTTTGTTGATAAAAGCATGACCTTTTACAACGATTCATTGATTTGCCTATGTGTTTATTGTTGTGGTGATCCCTTGCATTGGAAGTTTTCCCTTTTATTAATAAAAAAACAGATTTTATGTTCTTATCGTTGCTCATCTCTCTTCCGTCTCTTTTGTTAGTTTCAACCCGACAAAGCAACTAAATAAGAAGAGTTGACTCTCTCATGTGGACGATCCTGACTCCCTATATTATAGCGGGGTCTTGACTATAAATTTATTTGGTCGAGAAACCCACTCATCAAATATGGGGCAATGCCAGAGGAGGAAAGAACCCTGACAGCAGCGGTGTAGTGCCCATCACAAATCTTCCTCTTACACTACTTGATATTACGCTATGTCAAATAAAGGTCTTCCTCTTCATCAACTGACAAGGGAGGAGAAGGTTCAGAAAGAGTATCCAACACAAGCTGCATAATAGTGCCAGACGCACTCCAAGCACAAATAGCCTTAAGTATACATTCCTTCTGCAACCGCCGCTTGTTAGCGGATCTGGACTCCTGGCTACTCCTAGGAGAAAAGGTTTTAAGAACACACACAGGCAACACCAACAATCTAACCCACCCTCAAATGTCATCCGGATTGCTGATCACATTATCAAGAGCTCCTTTTAGCACCCGAGAAAACCCAAGACGACACTTAGGGGGAATCGATTTCACAGTACGCAGCCTCTTAGCAAAGATACGGTCGAGAATATCGACATTGAAAACACACAACTGATGAACCACCAAACCAGAATCACAATCAGGCTACACTGGAGAAGAGGTAACACATGGCTTGGCAAAGTCATAAAGAATGAATCTAACCACACCATCACCACAATCAGGAGGGTGAACAAACTGAGAACCACTTCCATGACGACATTTTGAGCGGAGAGTATGCGTTTTGAAACATACTCCACAAAACCAAATCCCCATCTTCTTAAAGGTACTTTCAGCCTCAGTGAAGACAAGCACGTCGGAGGAAATAGCATTCCCTGTCGTTACTTGAGCATCTCCTGTACAATGGCGATCCCTTAGGTGTGTGATCAAGGACGCTTTAGTAAGCCCTTGTCCACCTCCATCTTGGCACTCATTGAGACCCACAAATGGACAATGAAATCGAACCGAAGCAGTCGGCATCGACAAGCCAAAACAGGTAACACCCAAAACAACAACCAACAAAGGTAATGAAATCACGAACGCCTAGGTACGAAGCAAGGAGCAAAACAATCGACAACACCACGTAAATATATAGCAACAAACAGAAGCTCCAAAAACTGAAGCAACCAAAGCGTCGCTTCTCAGAATACCACCGGCAAACAGAACCGTAGATTCTCAGAACCACCAAACAGCAGCAATCAGAAGCTATAAAAGGCAACGACACTGAAACAAACAGAAGCAAACAGTCCACGGTTCTCCCAGCGACTCCGAGCGGCACCGAGCCCTTCTCACAGAGGCTGCAGGCTGACCGAAAGGAACACCAAGAAGAAAGACACGCCGCCGCCGACAACGGCACACAGCGGTGGCTGCGAGAACTGACGGGGAAAGAGATCGAGAAGAAGACAAACCTGATGTGCCTTAGAGACACCGGGGGAAAAAAAGCGCAGGCGCCAAGACGAGGACGAGCGACAGGGGGAAGGGGGCTCGCGAACAGACAACGCCGGGCACCAGAATGAACCAGTGAAGCCATCGACGGACACGCAATCTCCTGATCGGCAATCTCTTGATCGCCGTGCCCTAGAGCTAAAAGCGGCAAATAACTAAATACGGTATTCTTCCCTACTATCAATCGATAATGAGACAATATTTGATGAATCTCGTCTCAATCCCTTTCCGTCCCGATCTAGTAAGATAATGTAGCCAAATATGTTGAACATTATAATTAATTATATAATCATTTTATGAATTAATAATAGTATAATAATAATAATAATATTATTATTATTGTTGAATAATATAGTTGAGAAGAATACCGTATTCAACTTATTATACAAATTAATGAATTATGAAAGCATTTTTCACTTTGTAAATTTATATAATATTTTATTATTTTTATTTGCGGGACAAGGCCCGTCCCGTCCTGATCCCGTCCCCTCCAAACACCATCTCGTCCCGAAAAAAAAGTGTCAATTCTGACCCGTAAAAATTTCACGGAATGAGTCCCGTCCCGGCTCAATCCCGTATCGTCCCGTCCCATGCCCACCCCTACTTAGAGGGGTAAAGTGGTAAGGAAGGGAACTTGGTTTAAGGAGCCCCAATAAGTTAGCATAGTTATCAATTTATCATCATCGAGAATATTGCGCATGAAAACATCAATCATATAATTATACCAATTTCTTAAGATTTAGAAAAGCATGCATGATCTAACAGTATGTTTGATATGATATAAATTTAATTGTAGAGAGAAGGGGAGGTTGTAAGAATACTTATCTTTCCTGAAGTCAAGAGCCCTTGCATCTTTGTAGCGGTATTGGGATTTTCTTCCCTTGTTGAAAGGCCATCCAGAAAAACCGAGAGCCTCCACCAATCAAATTTGTGTTGAAAATGTGGCGACATAGTATGCTCTGGGGAAGATTTGCTGAAAAAGTCTAGATTTGGATCTCTGGGCCTATAGCTCCAACTGCATGCTAAGAGATAAGCTTTGTCATCCGAAATCACAAGTGAAGCTAACTTTTGGTTGAAGCCCTGAGTATTCCAGTTGCATGCAAGGATTCGATCCCGAAGCAAGGAGAATTTGATTCCAAATTTTTTGATAAAATAAGAGGTTGGGGTAAAGGGTTTGGACTAAAATTTTATTTTTTGAAGGTTTGGGTTTAAAAAAGCAATTTTTTTTATCTTCTGCAAAAGGTTGAGTGTAGCTCTGGTCTTAGGACTACTTATAGATCTCCTCTTCCGAACACCAGCAGCCTATGGCGATGGCCATGGCACTCGACCACGACAGCTGGAAGGCCACCTAGAGAGAGTCACCAGCACCCAAGGGAAGAGGCGCAGAAGACTCTCGTCTTGGAAGCAATTTGTTGAGAATTTGAGCTTACAATGGTCAGATTTAGAGAGGTTGTACTCAGAGTTGTAGTTTAAAAGTTTGGGTTTGTAAGGGTTTGTATTTAAAGTTTGGAGAAGCCTGTGTTTAGATTGAAGGGCTGAAAACTTCGAGTGGAGTCCAGCAGGAGGCCACATCATCCATGAAAGCCTCCAGAAGCCCAAGATCCTCAGGCGACGAGCATAGAGATGGAGAAACAAATCCGCCGGGGAGGGGAGATTTTGAGGATGGGTTGTGTTTTCATGGATAAGGGGCGGGTAGGCATAATCGTCAGCGACGCCATGCCGAAGAAGATGGGGAGGCTGTGCGCCGGCATGGAAGGAGCGCCGCTGCCAAAGGAGTTTTCGGTGGAGGAGATGAACACCCGCACACCACCGGAAAGGAGGTCGGGGAAGACTAGAATAGAAGGGACGCCGACGAGGAATGCCTGGACCCCTGGAACCAAGCCGCCCGCACCCAGCCAGAACCAGAATGGGCCAATATCGGCCGTCGCAAAGTCCGCGCAGGAGGGAGGCGCAGCCAGGAAGCCTAACTTTTCATCTGATTGATGTCTCTAAAGTAGCCATGTCTTTATGCATATTTTAGTTCCATATTTTATACACTTTGCATATTTCGGGTTAGGAATATGTCGAATTTATGTAGTATATGCTTATTTGTCAGAAATGGAGATCTACATAAGTTTCTGTTTAATATTGCAGAATATGGAACCATTTCGGGAGAAAACCAAGAAGCAAGGACGGAAGCTTAAGCCAACTCGATATCGACAAAAGTTAGTCGATCTCGACAACCATGTCCAGGCACTGCACTGATCGAGGAGGCCATGTCGAGAAGCTGAAGATGAACAAATCGACTCCAGAACCTTCCTCGAGATCGAGTACCCAACTCGATGTCGACAAAGCCTCGGAGACAACCCGGAGTCGAGGAGAGCATGCTCGAGGAGACCGAGGAGAAGTTACCGGACCTGGCGCCCGGACACCTTCCTCGAGATCGAGGACTTTCATCGATGTCGACAAAGCTGAAACGCCTGTCCGAGCATGTCGTGAAGGAGTTGCTCGACAACACTAGAAGGCCAAGACGATGAGACAAGTCTAATCGATGTCGAGGTATTTTCATCGAGATCGAGGAACCCTGTGAGCTTGTGTCCGAGCACATCGAGGAAGAGCTAGCCGACACGCCAAGCCACTGAAGTCGACGTCACTTCTACTCGAGATCGAGTAAACTTACTCGAGATCGAGGAACTTTCCAGAAGCCACGTAACGCGTTAGGCAGTTCTACTCGGTGTGGGATTCCTTGGGGCCGAAGATTGCCGAGTTCTATCCGATCTATCAACATCTATCATGAAGAAGAGAGATTTATCCACTTGAAGAATTTAGATATAATTTCCCTTTTTTGGATTTATTTATGTTATTCCATTTATTTATCCTTAAACTTTTAGATATAGATAGATGTTTCTATCCTTGAATAACAAGGTTTAGAAGCCTATAAATAAAGCCCATGGGGCTGAGTTTTATTCATTCAATCACACAGCATTTAGTAGGAGTAGAGAGAGAGAGAGAGAGAGTGAGTGGCCAAGAGGAGTTGGTGAAGCGAGAGCGGAATTGGCTTCCTTTGGTTGTAAGCTCTGTTTTGATTTAATGCAAGTAGTTATTTCTTTTCAATCAATGTCTGAGGTTGCGATGAAGCGCGAGTAGTCCACCCACTTCTAGGGTTGGGGTGAGCCCGACGATAGCCATGCATAATTGAGGTAAAGATATGACTTTTATCATGTCTTAAGCATCTGCTACTTGTTATGTGTTTATTACCCATCTAATGGAGGTCCATGCTAACAACTTGGATTGTAAACATAAAATCAGTAGAGACAATTAGGGTTTCTTGAAAGAGTTGTCTAATTGTTGGAAAAGGCGAAAGCTTGGTCCTTTGATGCGAATTATATGATTATCTGTTTTATTCTTGCCTTATGCATGGTTGATTATCGTTGTTGCAAACCCCAATCTTGGAAGTCTTTTACAGTTTATTTCGAAATCCCAAAGCATTTGTCTTTACTTTCTTTCGTTTCGTTTTAGTTTTCTGCTTTCCTCGCGATCGACTAGCACTCCTCGATCTCGAGTTACTGATTCTCGATCAAGGTCGTTGTAGCTTCTGTGTGCAGGTGTTCGACAAAGCCAACCCGACGTCGACAAAGGTTTACTCGATCTCGAGTACCCTCTGCTCGATCTCGACCAAAATACCTGTGTTTGCTGTTGCGCTGTTCGACTTGTCCGATCTTCTGTCGACTAACCCTAGTCGAGATCGAGGACCCCTGTTGTCGACCTGTGTGAGATTCCACCGCTGCCTAGGATCCGATGACATGCTTCCTCGTGGATCGATCCTGACTTTCCGCTGCTGCATCAGGAGGAGGTCTTGTAATTATTTGCAAGTGACGGAATCTGGTTTGCTGTGATTTATTTGCATACTCGATTTCCTCCTACAACAAATTGGTGCCGTTGTCGGGGAGGCTATCATTCGCGCCTTAGGTAGTTAGTTCTCACGTCTGCTTTGAGTTACTTTACAGGTGTGTGCGCCGTTCTAGTCAACCACCTGAGTTTGACGGCTTAGACGAACCGGAACGCCTTTTACACATCCGAGCTAAACTACAAAGAGCCATGGCGGCCGCAGAAACACAAGAACAGCTGATTGAAAGGCTTACAAGGGAACTAGCCGCAAGGGATGTTACTATCGCCACTGAGAGAGCAGGAAAGGAACAAGAAGTTGAACGCGCGAGGCAAGCAGAAGTTGAGCTTGCCCAATTCCCAACCATTGCAGAGGATTATATGCATCCAACTCTCGTCGTGCCTGAATCGGCGATTCTTATCCCTGAAAACTCTTTTGAAATTCGCACTCAATTTTTTATAGAGCTTAAAAATAATGCTTTTTATGACAAATTTAATTAGTGTCCTCTTGAACATATTACCAATTTTTCTGACATGTGCCGCACTCTTGCTAAAGGTACAACTCTGGAATATGTCAAGATGAAAGCTTTCCGCTGGTCTCTCGCTGGGCCTGCACTGAAGTGGTTTGAAGGGCTGAAACCAAGATCACTCACAACATGGGCCCAAGTAGAGCAAGAATTTCTGAATAAATTCTTCCCACCCGCCAAGACAACACTCCTCCGCCAGAAAATCACCGTCTTCAAATAGAAGCATGGGGAACCGCTGGAAAAGGCATGGGAACGCTACAAAGAACTGCTGCGATCTTGCCCTACTCATGGACAACCACCCTACGTCATTTAGGAAATCTTCTTCAATTCTCTTGATCAAGTCACTAAGGATAGAATCAACCAGTATACTCGCTATGAGTATTTGACGATGCCACCAATTGACGCCTGGGGTGTGCTAGACAAGCTCACCAATTATGACAACAAATATGGGTCTACAGCAAACTATGAGGAGAACTCCTATGCCAGGCCAGCACCATCTATGCCACTCTATGAGCCAGCAGAGGAGATTGACCCAGATGTCAGGGAGCAGTTCTACAAAGACCAGAATCGCAAGCTCCTCAAGCAAGTCAAATATCTGCCTGTCAATCAGCCTTGCATCGAATGCGGATCACAGCGGCACACCACTACTGAGTGCCCACACACTGAGCAAGTCAGAATGGCAGAGACACATGAAGAGGTAGCCTACGTTGGGGGTCCCAATCGCTACATGGGAGATCAAAGGTTCTATCAACCACAGTGGAACCAAGGTCCCACTAGGAACCCCCCGCCCTACAGAGCTCCAGGATATCCAGAAAGGGATCAAAAAAAGGACGATATGCAACTAATCCTTGAGGAGATGCGTCGGAACCAAGGCACCATCAACAACCGGTTCCAGAACATCACTACAAAATTTGGAGAACTAGACATCTGGAAAAGGGGAATAGAGACTCAGATGGGTCAAATCGCTGCACAGATCCCACGACCATCCGGACAGCTCCCTGGGCAAACAGAACCAAATCCTAAGGGAAAGACCGGACACGTCGTAACTATCAAACTCAGAAGTGGGCATCAATTACACGAGCCAGAGGTCGGGAAACATCAAGGCAAGGCAGAGCAGCAACTCGACAAAGAACAGAAGCAACTCGATGTCGAGGAGCCACTACTCGATCTCGACAAGAACCTTCTCGACCTAGACTAGAAGCTGAGCTCGGACTCCACTGCGCAGCCCAACAATTCGAAGTCGACAACCCAAGTCGATCTCGAGGACCCCCTGGTCGAGATCGAGGAAAAACAAGCCGAGGTCGACGACTCTGCAACACCTCCGACGTCTGATCTGGCTCCGAAGCAGAAAAAGCCACTGCCTTTTCCTTCCAAAGCGTAGAAAGATCCCACTGCAGGTAGGTTTAACCGTTTTGTTAATATGCTGCAAGAACTGAACGTCTCTATTCCTTTTACAGAAGCCCTGCAAGAGATGCCTGGATATGTCAAATTTCTGAAAGAAATCCTGAGCAAGAAGCGATCCATCTCAAAGTTCGCAGGAGAATGCAAAGTACTCCACTTCCCTGAAAAGAGACCTAACCCTGGTAAGTTTTCTGTTACTGCGGGTTTTGGATAATATAAATATGAGTCTCTGTGTGATTTAGGAGCAAGTGTGAGCATCATGCCCTTATCAATCTGGTGGAAGGTAAAGATAGGATGCATAGAGCCTGTGGATGCCAAGCTATACATGGCGAACAATACAGTGGTCATCCCTACAGGTATAGTTGAGAATGTCCCCGTCCAGGTTGGTAAATTCTTTGTTCCAGCAGATTTCCTTATTATAGAATGCGCTGAAGATCCTACTAGCCTTATTATTCTTGGTAGACCATTCTTAGCTACTGTAGATGCCAGAATTAGTGTCAAGAATCGATCGTTCACCTTCACCATAGGCGATGAGGTTTTAGATTTCTCTTTTGGTCCTGCAAAGGAGGAAATTTCATGGCTGGAGGTGAAAAGCATCAGCAACCACGGGACCAAGCAAACAGCGGAAGAAAGCATCAGCACTGTACTCGAGATCGACCAAGCTTCCTCGATCTCGACTAGGCTTCTCCTCGATCTCGACCAAGACTCGTCGACATCGACTTCCTCTGCTGAGCCACTGACTTGCCAGGAGCCTAAGTATGGGGTCCTCGTACTCGATATCGACCAGCCGTACTCGACATCGACTAACCCCAAGCCCAAAGATTTCTGTTTTGGGTCCGAAAAGGTAAGTTCAGGTATGAATCCTACTCCCCCTCAGTCCATAAAAAAATTTATCAATAATTTAAGGGGAGGTAAGGCCCCGTGGCGAGAGAATCTGCGAAAACTAAGAGCTGGAAGGAAGAAGAAGAAAGAGAAGGAAGATTATGCAAGCAACCACCTGTCATCTGAGCTTGCATACTACAATCAAGACCTAGATGATCCAGGAGAAGGGCCAAGCATGAGCGGGCCCCACACTAATGGTCCTTAAGCGCAAACGGAGAAGTCGGTCTAGCGACTCTAAAATCTAGAGCATCTATATAAGACTTTATGAATTTTGGGACTTTTTGAACTTTTTGGTTTTGGTTTTGGTTTTTTGGTTTAGAATACTTCATGTGGAAAGTCTTGTTTTTGTGTGCAATCTAACACTTTTAGGTCGGCGAGCATATAAGGATCGCGAAAAGTGGAATAAGAAGTCCCTGAAAAACAGTCAGAATTGACGAAGGCCAAGTCGACGACGACAAGGAGGAGCAGCCCAGAAACTCCTCGATATTGAGTAGGCCAACTCGATATCGACAAAGCCCGGAAGCTCCATGACTTCAGAAATCCACTGGACGCAGACGAGCCAACTCGAGATCGAGTTCCCTGTACTCGAGATCGAGAAAGATTCTACTCGACATGCCTGATCTGCCATCCTCGATGTGTTATTCTGTGAGTTCCTTCCTTTACTCTTATTTTTATTTGATTTTATACAGTGGGGACACTGTATATTTTAAGTATGGGGTGGGGGAAGGGCTCATTATCATTATTATATGTTTTAGTCTTGCTTTTGGTTTTACATGGTGAAATTTTAATTTTGATGTTATGCATTCATGTTTAAATTTTATGCACCTTAGTCTTTTGTCATACTTTAGTCTTGTTTTTTGCATAAGAAAAAAAATTAAAAAAAAATAAAAAAAAAGAAAATGTCGAAAAAATAAATAAATAAAAAATATGCATGCTTAAATTTCTGCATTGTGTTAGTTTTTATACCCTAACTTAGATGTCCTATGATGATGAATAATGATTGACTTGATCATATAAATCCTATGACATGTTTGGAAGGTTTAGCCTAAGTCCTCGAAATTATTTTATGTGGATTGTGAACTTGTGATGAAATTGAGCACATATGATCCTAAGCTAAAGGTTAAAATCCAACAAAAATTGTCCTAGTGAGAATTTTAGCCTTATAGGGAGAACATTAAAAATCCCTCTGCTTTCTTGAGTGTATTTACTCTTCCTATGCATCTCTAAATGTTGTGATAGTTATTCAAAGCCAATACATTTATATGTCTATGTAAATAAGAATTAAATGATGGAGGCACCTTTTAAGCCAATTTTATCCTCTCTTTACCTACCCTACATTATCCCTGCTTGAAGCCAGAACATTAGCCTGAGACTTTTATTATAAACTCCACAAAATTATCCTTAGGCAAATTGAGCCTGACCCCCATTTGGGAATTAAGACTTAGAGCTGGTTGAAAGAATGGTTTGTGGAAAGAATAAGCTTATGTTGCATTTCAAGTAAGAAGGAAGGTTGAAATTATTGAGATATGGGTTGGTTTTATATTTTTATCTTGCTATACATACTATGTAAAAGGATTTTTGGCTCACCTTATAAATGCACCATTAGTTCTATTTTATTTTCGTTCATAAAAAAAAAATCCGAAAAAAAAAGAAGAAGAAAAAGTACATATGTTTGTGAATAAAGTGCATGAGCCAAATTTACCTTATTTCTTTCATTATTTCGCAAGATGCATACTTTGGAGAGGTTGAAGAAGTTTGAAAGGTTTCATACTTCATTGAGATAAATTGGAGAGTTTGGTTGATGCATATAGAGTTATGGTGTGGTTGAGTTGTGTTGGAGATTTAGGAGTCTTGATTCCCGAATTTTATTTAGCACCACACTGCCAAATAATTCCATGCCCTTTTATTTCTTACCAAGCCCCATTACAACCCCGCCGAATGGAATCTTCTTTGAAGACTTCTATTGAGCGAAGTCCTCCTGATAATTCTTGTTGCATTTTCATAATTGGTTGCGAAGTGGATTTATATTTAAATTGCAATGTTTATGAGATTGTATATGGAATCGAGTTGAGAGTTGATCTACATAGCCTAAACACATTGAGAGCTGAGTGTAAACACATTATCCCTATGAGGTTGGATTTATATTGCCTATGCCTATGGATCGCTCATATATGTGTAATGACGTTAAATTCACTTGTCTTACATTGCTACTACTTGAGATGTTGCTTTTGACAAAAGGTGAAGACTTGAAGGATGTCTTGTAGGTCTTGGTTATTGTTTGGTTATTGCTTGAGGACAAGCAAGTCTAAGTATGGGGTGATTTGATGTCTCTAAAGTAGCCATGTCTTTATGCATATTTTAGTTCCATATTTTATACACTTTGCATATTTCGGGTTAGGAATATGTCGAATTTATGTAGTATATGCTTATTTGTCAGAAATGGAGATCTACATAAGTTTCTGTTTAATATTGCAGAATATGGAACCATTTCGGGAGAAAACCAAAAAGCAAGGACGGAAGCTTAAGCCAACTCGATATCGACAAAAGTTAGTCGATCTCGACAACCATGTCCAGGCACTGCACTGATCGAGGAAGCCATGTCGAGAAGCTGAAGATGAACAAATCGACTCCAGAACCTTCCTCGAGATCGAGTACCCAACTCGATGTCGACAAAGCCTCGGAGACAACCCAGAGTCGAGGAGAGCATGCCCGAGGAGACCAAGGAGAAGTTACCTGACCTGGCGCCCGGACACCTTCCTCGAGATCGAGGACTTTCCTCGATGTCGACAAAGCTAAAACGCCTGTCCGAGCATGTCGAGAAGGAGTTGCTCGACAACACTAGAAGGCCAAGACGATGAGACAAGTCAACTCGATGTCGAGGTATTTTCATCGAGATCGAGGAACCCTGTGAGCCTGTGTCCGAGCACATCGAGGAAGAGCTAGCCGACACGCCAAGCCACTGAAGTCGACGTCACTTCTACTCGAGATCGAGTAAACTTACTCGAGATCGAGGAACTTTCCAGAAGCCGCGTAACGCGTTGGGCAGTTCTACTCGGTGTGGGATTCCTTGGGGCCGAAGATTGCCGAGTTCTATCTGATCTATCAACATCTATCATGAAGAAGAGAGATTTATCCACTTGAAGACTTTAGATATAATTTCCCTTTTTTGGATTTATTTATGTTATTCCATTTATTTATCCTTAAGCTTTTAGATATAGATTTAGATATAGATAGATGTTTCTATCCTTGAATAACAAGGTTTAGAAGCCTATAAATAAAGCCCATGGGGCTGAGTTTTATTCATTCAATCACACAGCAATTAGTAGGAGTAGAGAGAGAGAGAGAGTGGCCAAGAGGAGTTGGTGAAGCGAGAGCGGAATTGGCTTCCTTTGGTTGTAAGCTCTGTTTTGATTTAATGCAAGTAGTTATTTCTTTTCAATCAATGTCTGAGGTTGCGATGAAGCGCGAGTAGTCCACCCACTTCTAGGGTTGGGGTGAGCCCGACGATAGCCATGCATAATTGAGGTAAAGATATGACTTTTATCATGTCTTAAGCATCTGCTACTTGTTATGTGTTTATTACCCATCTAATGGAGGTCCATGCTAACAACTTGGATTGTAAACATAAAATCAGTAGAGACAATTAGGGTTTCTTGAAAGAGTTGTCTAATTGTTGGAAAAGGCGAAAGCTTGGTCCTTTGATGCGAATTATATGATTATCTGTTTTATTCTTGCCTTATGCATGGTTGATTATCGTTGTTGCAAACCCCAATCTTGGAAGTCTTTTACAGTTTATTTCGAAATCCCAAAGCATTTGTCTTTACTTTCTTTCGTTTCGTTTTAGTTTTCTGCTTTCCTCGAGATCGACTAGCACTCCTCGATCTCGAGTTACTGATTCTCGATCAAGGTCGTTGTAGCTTCTGTGTGCAGGTGTTCGACAAATCCAACCCGACATCGACAAAGGTTTACTCGATCTCGAGTACCCTCTGCTCGATCTCGACCAAAATACCTGTGTTTGCTGTTGCGCTGTTCGACTTGTCCGATCTTCTGTCGACTAACCCTAGTCGAGATCGAGGACCCCTGTTGTCGACCTGTGTGAGATTCCACCGCTGCCTAGGATCCGATGACATGCTTCCTCGTGGATCGATCCTGACTTTCCGCTGCTGCATCAGGAGGAGGTCTTGTAATTATTTGCAAGTGACGGAATCTGGTTTGCTGTGATTTATTTGCATACTCGATTTCCTCCTACAACACTCATCTTCCATTTTTTCCCTCTTTTTCTGGCTTCTTTTTTTTTACTTTGTTTGAGATGACTCTCAAATCATCTATTCCTCTCTTCGAATTTGGATTATGGAACTTGAGAACTCGATGGATCTGCGTTTTAGTTTTTGGTTGGGATTGAGAGGTGCGGCGGCTAGGTTTTTTTTAGGGTTGATTTTGAGAGTGTTTCTCATTTCTTGACCTTGAATTCCATGGGTTGATAATCTTTACATGACTAAGTATTATTTCAATTTCACCAAACCCTCTTATGTTCTAAAAATATGTTCATATATAGCGAAAATAGGTAAAATCTTATCTTATATAATAGTATTTAAAAGGAAAAATGACCAAAAATAATACCAACTATCAACCTTGAACCAAAAATAATACGAACTTTTAAAATGACAATTCCATGTACAAACTATGCTCATATTAACCAAAAATAATATGGTTTTGAAGTTGTCTTAAAAATGAAATAAACAGTAAAGTTAAGGTTGGATATTGTAATTACTTTTCAAACACATACCCAAACACATATTGTACAAGACTCCTCCTTCCTCAGCTCCTCGCCGCTGTCAGTTGTCACTGCCGCATTGTGGAGAGACGACAAAGGTGGCGGCAGTGTAAATAGCAGTTTGGTGGCAACAGGATCACGGTGGTGAGGCGAGTTTAGTTGCGGGGGACAAGACAACAACGGTTGGCTCCGACAGTCACGAGGGTCGCCGGCGAAGCGAAGGTTTAAAAAACTGATGAAAATCTTTTTTTCAGGTCATTGGGAAACTGAGTACTAACCATCGAATTGAACACAAATTTATCTTCCTACGAATTGTATGAATCTCACTATGTGCTCAATTTGTGATAAGAAAGCTGACTGCCTTCCCAATCTAATGGAGATGAATTTTTAGGGTTTTCGAATTTGAACGGAATTGGAGACGAATTCGAGATGAAATCAATCAATTTCTATGCCATCACATATAAATTTAATTTCTGATTAGATTGATAATGAATACCTGTGATATGAAGTTGAATTGGTGAAATCACCATGGGAGACCAAGCTTTCACGTGAAGGTCGGAGTAAGTAGACTGGGCGAGTTGGCTCCATCCACTGTCTCCACTACTGGGCTTGCCTCACCGTCTTCATCCTGTTACCATCGGCCGACCACTATTATGCCGACGAGTCTTCGCCGTCTTTCCACAAGGCTACCGGTGAACAGGTGATGATGCGTTTGAGGAGGAAGCAGCTAGAATTGGTATTTGGAAAGTAATTACAGTATTCAACCTAACTTTCTTGTTTCATTCATTTTCAGCCCAAAATTGACTGGAATTTAAAACCATATTATTTTTGCTTAATATGAGTATAGTTTGTACATGGAATTGTCATTTTAAAAGTTTGTATTATTTTTGGTTTCAAAGTTGATAGTTGGTATTATTTTTAGTCATTTTTCCTATTTAAAATTAGTTAATATCTTCTAAAAATATATTTATATCTAATCAAATTGGGTTAAATTTTATCTTATGAACATATAGATATATTGATTTAATTGATTTAGAATAAAATTCTATCTTATGCATACATTAATTATTAAATCTTATCTTAAATAATAATGTTTAAATTTGGTTAATATCTTCTAAAAATATATCCATATCTAATCAAATTGGATCAAAATTTATCTAATGCATACATAGATATATTGATTAAATAGAGTTAGAATAAAATTGTATCTTATGCATATATTCATTAATTAGATTGTGTCTAATTTTATCTTATGCATATATAGATATATTGATTGAATAAATATATCTAATTTTATCTTGTACATATATTAATGATTTCTTTCAAAAAATGGGATTGGTTCATACGACTACTTTTAAGAATCGAGAAGTTGCAATGTGTCTCAATCGACTTCTCCTTTATTATATATATTATGAATTATGATGGATCAGACACGATGCATGTTGAGGAGAATCAGATTTCATACCAGGCTAGATACTTGCAAGATTATGACTATTCAAGATTTCACCTCTTTTTTTTAATGCTTTATCTATACAAGGTTTATACATTTAAACTTAAGGTATCTTCATCAAATTGGTTTATCATTTAAACGAATTTAAGAGGTGTAACATGATGTGTAATAGATAAAGTATCATAAAATATCCGAACTTAGTTTTCTTATGCCAAAAACTATAAGGTTTCTTTTCATTGCCTTAAAGTAAGAGAAATGTGGAAACGACCAATTCACTATACTTTAATTTGAAGTATCGATCGGTTTAAGGAAAAGGCTTCACCATGATACCCAAATATTTCGAAAAACGACAAGGCAAGAAGCATAAGCAAAATGGTATATTAGTAAAAAAAAAAAATTGATGTGTCAAGTATTTTATTTAAAACGTCAAACTTGACCAATTTTTTTTTGAAAATGAAGTATCAATCGTCTCGATAAAAGACTTTACCATAACAATCGAAGATTTTGAATAACATCATGGTGAGGGGTATGAACAACAATTCAAATGAAATATACTCATGGTAGGAGGGAAACTAAACCGATTTTTTTTATAAAAAAGACTCACCCGTTCAGAGTACGGGAAAAGTAATAGTTTCAGGTTATTTGAATTAATTTATCCTAAATAAAATTTGAAATTCGTCAACCTCGTTTAGCGGGCGAACAATTCCCCAAAATATCTAGGGTTTATATAGGTAAAGCTGTTTATGGCACTCTCAAGTCTCAATCTCATTCTTCGATCGACGAAGCTTCACACTGCTGGACAGTGACACTGGTAGTGGTTCACCCCGTCGGGCACCACTGAGGGGCAAAATCGATCCCCATTGGAGATTCTATACCTCGTTTGGTTGTGCAAAGGTTGAAACTCTATCTCCGAACCCGAGGTATGTTCCAGTTAATTCTGATTTGTTCAATCTCAGCTCCTCAATACTGTAGCACGCAAAACCCTAATTATGTCGATTGAAAATTGAAATCAATCTCCTCTCTCCACTTTGATGTTTATGTAGAGATTCAGCCCCCGTTTGTTTTTTGGTAGGGAAAGTAATGATTATCCTTATGAATGTAGTCCATATTTAAGTTAAGATTCATTGATCACTATTCTAACCATTCCCCTCCTTCTCCCATTTTTCATACAAATGTGTTACTTTTCTATTCCCTAATTTGAAGGAGGTTAACTAATACCTCTAGGATGGGCTAATAATCCCCCCAATTCTCTCCTCCAAGGTCACAAAAAATGTTGATCATATACATTTTATGTCTAAAATTTAATACCTTACATTTCCATTCCCTAGTTATCTAAACAAACGAGCCCTCAAGTTCTGTCATGTCGGATTACATCCCAGAAGATAATTTAGTACTGATTTTCAAGTACTTGCATGTGAAAACCTTGTTGCGTTTCCGATGCGTGTGCAAGGAGTGGAAGCTGCTCATCGACTCACCAGCCTTCATTCAACAGCACCTCTCTGTCCAAAAGCCCCGATTTATCATTGCTCGGAGCAATGATAAATCGGGGCTTTTGGAGTCCTCATCGACGCAATTTTCTTATGGTTGATCCGCTCCCCAGCCCCTTGGTCAAGACACTAAGTAAACCGAATAAAGATGGGCTTTATGTGCTTGTTGGCACCTTTCATGGTGTGGTCTGTCTCTGTGATTATCACAACCTCGTGATTTGGAACCCCTCTTTACGCAAGTTTTCGAGTCTCCCTTTCCCTTCGTTTGTTAGCTGGGATTGTCTAAGGCTGAATTGTCATGGTTTCTGGATTGACCCTTCCACCAAAGAATTCAAAGCTATAATAATACAGCGAAGGCTTGTTGTGAAGTGCATTCTTTACTCGTCATTCCGAAATGGATGGGGTGTAATTCCAATCGAAAAACTGGTGAAATGGAGCTCCTGCAGAAAAGGCTCGCCTGTAATGATAGGAGGAGTGGCCCACTGGGGAGGCTTCCTTGAGGAGTCCTGGTGTTGCTGTGATCACTGTGAGAATAAACATTGTGTTTCTGTCCTACTGTCCTTTGACTTCGTGCAGGAAAGTTTTGATGTTATCGAGATGCCCAATCCTTGTCGCGACGATTTTGCACTTTGTCATTGGCAAGGCACACTTTCATTTCTGTGTTTGGAGAAGAGAGGGTTAAACGGGTTTCCTTACAACTGTGTGATATACTTGAGGCAAGAAGATTCATGGGTTAAAATGTTTCACTGCGAAGTTTGTGCACCTATATGCTCTCTAGTACATGTTTTCTGGGCGATGGAAGATGTGGAAGAAAGAAAGGAAAAAGGAAACAGAAGGAGGGATATGGTAGAAAGGTTCAGGGATTTAAACGTAGAACCACAAGAAAATGTCAGGATTCTAGCTACATAAATAACTAACTTTTTGAAATCGACAGGTGAGCTAATCTTACACAGCAAAAAAAATTCCTGCAAAACTTTGATGAATATTAATTTTGATGAAGTCGTTATGGCTTACGACTTTGTGAAAAGTCTTCTTTTCCCTTAGGTTTGTGTAAAACGCTTGCCTTGACTAAGAGAAGCGCTCTTTCTCTCCACTCGAACAGTCTGGTGAGCTGCTGGAATCGCTTAATGTAGAAGAAGTTGCTGCTGAAATTTTATGTATATTTTGAGCTATAGTTTCACGCTGTATTTTTCAGGGATCAATTTCGACCTAGATGAACGACTTTTGAAAGCTATAGTAGATTGAGATGTCATTTTGCCACTTTAGTACTTTTATATGCGAATATAAATACTGGTTTTAGTTTACTATCACTACTCTTAGCCCATCGTAGTTGTTTATTGAATACTGCTTATTATATCTTTTATGATTAGCTGGCTATTAGCAGATTTATTTATTTATTATATATCACTGATAGCGTTTGTCAGGTCATCGTTGGAGATGATAAATTAGTTGTTATTGTTGATGTAGTCTACTCTATAGTAGCTTCTTGTTGTCGCTGCTTGCACTATTTGTTGCAGAATCTGTCTGTTTGGTTGTCAAGAGCATTTGGAATGAATCTTTTGGATCCTCTAGTTCACTCCTCTGTTCTAAAGGTATAGATTCTGTCATAGTTCCCATTTTGACTACACCATTGGCACATCATTGAAATCAAGCTTGTCATGGCAACAAGCTTAAGAAAACAGGACTTTGCAGAATTGTTCCTTGAAATTGGCAAGGCACCTTTCAATAATGTTGCACGATTCAAATTTCCTCATCAAACTGACATACATATACAAGAGGCAGTTAGGAACGTTCTTGGCTTACACTTATGGCTTCACTCTTATATCTGCTACCCGGCCTGGTATGCATGTTTTCTATGTGCTTGAAGAAATAGAAGAAACCTGACACTACAGGTATCATAATATTAAAGTTTTCTGTCCTTAATATTTTGGCATTTCTTCTCTTGTTTATCTAGTTACTTTTTTGTGAAAATATCTTTGAGCCGAGTTCAAATCTGCCTCTTGAATTAACATTTTTTTTTATTGATTTTAATTAATTGTTGGGGAAAATAGTCCCTTTAATTGAGCTCATTGATTGATACCAAAAGATGACTTAGTATACTGTAGCATGAATAGCTTTAATTTGTAGACTTTAGTTTGGATACCATTTTATATCCGTTACTCTACTATGCAGGTTTTCTTTGCCCAATGCTTGAAGAAAAGGGCATGGAGTTAGGAAGAGTTCTAGCTATAGATAGTTGATATGTTTCTCTCTGCAGCTACTTATTTGTGAAAACATTTTTTTTTGCAACAACATTTTATGAATTTGAACCTTGTATATTTCTAGGTGTTTGAATGTGCATTGCTACTTCTCTCTTTTTGGTAAACAAACTAAACTGCCATAGTGTGCAAAAGAAGTCTGAAATCCAGATTATGAGTGTGTGTGTACATTCCTCAATTTGGTTACAAATTGATCAAAATACAGCTGAGTTACAGAGGGGTAGTTTAGACATTTCATGTTCAATCCCAATTGGTTTATAAGGCGGGAAGTCTGTTTTGGAGGTTGTAACAAACCGAGAAAGCTTAACAGCTTGTATTGAGCTCCTCCAATGGAGGTTTTCCGATTTCTCTTGCCTTCGTTTTATTTGTGCAATTGATAACTCGAATTGCATAGATTTCAAATGGTATTAGAGCGCTGAGTCGCGATCCGTGGTTTATGCTTGGTCTCACTTCGAAATTCAAGTGTTATTCGAAGTTCTGGTGATTTCTGGAATCTGGTGTTCGTGTTTTTTGTGGTTTTGTTGATAAGATCTGGATTTGCTGAAGTCGATATGGTTGGAAGAGGAGCAGGACAATCATCTGGCGTTGGAGGCGACGTCAATGGACAAGGACGAGGAACATTTGTAACTCCTCCAGCACCAGGCTCAGGAGCTGGAAGAGGATGGAACATGCCAAATCAAGGGATTCAGTTTGGAGATATGATGCACGACATGTCGAATGCACATGTCAATCCTTTATTCCTATCAAACTGGAGTAGAGGTATCAAAATAGCACTAGGAGCGAAAGTCAAGTTGGGATTCATAACTGGAAGCTGTGTTAAACCTCTAGAAAATAGAGAAGAATTTGAGAAATGGATGCGAGTTGACCAGATGGTCATGTGTTGGCTGTTTAATTCACTAGAGAGGTTGCAAAAAGCCTTATGTATGTTGAGACATCCAAGGAACTCTGGGATGAGGTGAAAGAAAAATTCTTCGAATCTAATGATCCTTTGGTTTATCAGTTGTGTAGGGATCTAGCAAATCTTAGGCAAGACAATTTATCTGTTGGGGCTTACTTTGGCAAACTGAGTAAAATCTGGGATGAACTGAAGTCTTTAGATGTTGTTCCTATATGTAACTGTGGTAGTATGAATGGTTGTAGTTGTGCATTACTGAAAAGGATTGTTGACAGAGAAGAGAAAGCTAGAGTGATGCAGTTTTTGATGGGATTGAATTATGTCTATGAGAATTTAAGGAGCAATATATTGTCTAAGAATCCTACGCTAGGGCTGAATAAGGCTTTTCAGATGGCTACACAAATAGAGAGATCTAAGGGAGTTACTAATGCTATTCAAGGTGAACAAAGTGCCTTGAATGTGTCAAGGCAATTTGATAGATTTGCACAGGATAGGTTTGGACAAACTGATAGGAATTATCAGTTGGATAGTGAGGCAAATGCTGTCAAAGGATATAGAGATCACAGGACTGGTGATCAGTCGAGGTACTTTGATAGGAATTCTGAACAAAGTTATAGAGATTATAAGAAAGCTAAGCTGGAAAGGAAATGTGATCATTGTGGTGAGAGAGGACATACCAAAGAATTTTGCTTTAAGATCATAGGGTACCCTGAATGGTTTAGAGGGCCCAAGGATGAAGTTAAGCCTAGGCCTACTGGGAAGTTTGCAGCTCAGTTTGAGTCAACACAGCATGAGAGTCCTTTTGAGGAGGATGTCTACACCACCGGTAAACCTGACCAAGCAGTTGTGAATGCTGTGTTCTAGGAAGTCTTGAAGCTCATGAAAGGAAAATCTCTGGTGGAGAGCATTGATAGCACTGCCAATCAGCTTTACACAAGCAATTTACTATCAAGGATCTTGGGATTGCAAGATATTTCCTAGGCATGGAAATATCCAGATCCTCTGCAGGCATTCTCCTAAACCAAAGGAAGTATGTGTTAGACATTCTCAATGATGCTCAGATGGATGGGTGCAAGGAAGCTTCTTTCCCTATGCAACATGGAATTAAGCTCTCAGCCTCCATAGGTGACCCCATTCCCAATCCTGAGGACTACAGAAGGCTTGTTGGGAGACTGCTCTACCTCACCTTGACTAGGCCTGACATCTCCTACACTGTACATCAGCTAAATCAGTTCCTTCAGTCTCCTTTGAAACCTCATTGGGATGTCTTAATGTATCTCCTTAGGTATCTCAAAGGCACATTCAACTATGCTCTTTCTTACTCAGCAAATTAAACATTCAGAGTTCATGCCTTTACAGATGCTGATTGGGGAAATTGCTTGGACACTGGACGATCTCTATCTGGGTATTGTGTTTTCTTAGGCTCATCATTGGTGTCATGGAAAACTAAGAAGAAGAAAGTAGTGTCAAAGTCATCTACTGAAAGTGAGTATAGGGTCATGTCTTATGCAGCCAGTGAACTGGTTTGGATGCAAGGAATCTTGTCTGACTTTGGCATTGACATTGCCCTTCCTATATCTCTGCATTGTGACAATAAGTCTGCCCAACAGCTAGCCCTCAATCCCATCTTCCATGAACGCACAAAACATGTGAGAGTTGACTCCCACTTCATTCGAGAAATGGTTGCAGGCTTCATCAACACTGTCCATGTGCCAACTTCTCTCCAGGTGGCCGATATCTTTACCAAAGCACTTGGGGCCAAGCAACATGAGTTTTTTAGAGCCAAGCTTGGCCTCGTTCTTCCTGCACTAGGCTCAACTTGAGGGCGGGCTATGAGTGTGTGTACATTCTTCAATTTGGTTACAAATTGATCAAAATACAGCTGAGTTACAGAGGGGTAGTTTAGACATTTCATGTTCAATCCCAATTGGTTTATAAGGCGGGAAGTCTGTTTTGGAGGTTGTAACAAACCGAGAAAGCTCAACAACTTGTATTGAGCTCCTCCACAAAGTCGTAAGCCATAACAACACCATCATAAGGGAAAAGAAGTCCTTTCCTCAAAGCTGTACAACCAGTTTTTGTGCCATGTAAGATTAACTCGCCCCTATCCCTTGTAGTTGTAGCTAGAACCTTGACATTTTCCTTTTCTCCGATTAAGACTTGCATCCTTTCTAATTCCACATCCTTCTTGCTATTCCCCTTTTTGTTTCTTGCTTCCACATCTTCCATCGGCCAAAAAACACGTAATAGGTAAGGTTCATAAACTTTGAAACCAACTATTTTAACCCATGAATCTTCTTGCCTCGAGTACACCTCACATCCACGAGGGAGGTGATCATCCCAACAGACAACTGAAAGGGCGCCTTGCCAGCGACAAGGTGAATATTCCGGCCGGGAATGAAGATTGGGCATCTCAATGATGTCAAAACATTCCTGCACGAAGTCAAAGGACAGTATAGCATTATCCGTGTGATGATGATGATGATGGTAAGGGTAACTGTCTTTAATGGACTCATCAAGACAACCTCCCCAATGGGCCACTCCTCCGACGATTACAGGTGGACCTTCTCTGCAGGGATTCCACCTCACAATCTTTCCTGTAGGAATTTCACTCCAATCATCTCGGATTGACGAGTACATAATGCACTTCGGGACGCCATCCAATTGCTGTAATATTATGGCTTTAAACTCTTTGGTGGAAGGGTCAATCCAGAAACCATAGCTAGTCAGCACCCAAGCTTCATTATACCATTCAAACCATTCGAAAGACGAAGGGTAAGGACGACTCCAAAACTTGCGCAACGAGGGGTTCCAAAGGACGAGGTTGTAGAGATGATAGAGACAAACTACGCCGTGAAGAGTGCCAATAAGTAGATAATCCTGATCCATTGATGGTTTAATTAGATTGTGGACCAAGGGATCGGGCCGAGGATCAACGACAAGATATTCGTCGGCTTCCTGAAGATCGACAATGAATTGGGGGTTTTGGACGGAGAGATGCAGTTGGGAGAAGGTTGGAGAGTCGATGAATTGCTTCCAATCTCTGCAGACGCATCGGAAACAAAGCAAGGTTTTGACGGGCAAGTACTTGAGGATGATGAACAAATTATCTTCCGGGATGTAATCCGACATGATCGAAGATCGACGTACAGAACTCAATTCGAACTCCCTAGCTACATGGATCAAGTGGAGAGATGAGATTGATTTCAATGTCGACGTCAATAATTTAGGGTTTTGCGTACTGCGGAATCGTAAGAAATTAATTGAGATTGAACAAATTATCAAAGGAGTTAATTAAAAGGAAACCTACCACGGATAGTTTCAACTTTCAAGCTTGGTACAATTACCAAACGATGTATGGAAGGAATCTCCAATGGTGACCCAGTGTATCTATAAACCGATTAAACCCTAAACCAAAATTTTGCAGTATGGCTCTCGATCAGGAGGAATTAACCTCATGATCCTGTGGTAGGCTTGAATGGGCCTGTGGTAGGCTTGGCGATGGAGAAACGGGCTGGAATGGGCTTGTGGTGCGATTTGTGATGGATTGCACGGAGGAGTACTATGAGGACGCTTGGAAAGCTAGTTCGGTGCAGCTGGGGCGGAAGAATGATAGCTTGGGAGAAGCCTCCGTCAGGCTGGGTCAAGGTCAATTCTGATGGCTCGGTTGATAGCAACTGTTATGCGACTGCAGGAGGTGTCCTGCGCGACGATGAGGGGCATTGGGGCCGTGGTTATGTGCATAGACTTGGCATCTGTACTATCTCGATGGCTGAGCTATGAGGGATCCTTGATGGCTTGTGTTTTGCTTGGGAGCATGGCTTTCGGAGTGTTATCGTTGAGATGGATTTGGCCCTTAATTACTACCACCCTCATTCATGAGATGGAACATTACTTGCTTGTTGATTGTCACTCATTTTAGTTAGTCTGGCTTCCCAGTGTCAATGCTTCTTACTCAGGGACTCGGAAATCCAGCTCCAATATATATGTCTATAGGGAAGCGAACTCTACCGTCAACTCTCTTGTCGATCTCTCTTGCCTTTTCTTTCAATTTTGGTTTTCATCCGCTAGATATCCTGCCTACGGAGAGCACTCACTACTCTCCACTCCTCCGCGTTATCATCCATGATGATGAATCAGTTTGATGAACTAGTAATTACTATTGTGGTTCAGTTAAAGCTAGATGCTGTTAAAGGCCATCTATCTATACATGATGTGTATCTTATGATGCTCTAAATGTAATAAACTTATACGGTGATAACAAAATCCTTGCAGCAAGCATAAGGCACTATATACCGAAATCAAATAGATTTACAAGCTGCAAAGGTGCAAATAGGCATTTTGGCGATGTGCTTCATTCATGAGTTCCGATCCCTTAAAGTCATCTTTTCGATCATGAACAAAATGAAAAACTACAATATAAGGTGCATAATAAGTGAAAGAAATAACGTAAGCGAGAACTCCTGCAGTGAATGAGTTAAGCGAGACAATAGATGTAAAATTTCGGCTGCAACATCTCTAACACTAAGCAATATCCAGCATCATTTCACACATACCTAAGGGAAAAGAAAACTTTCCACAAAGTCGTAAGCCATAACGACATCATCATCATAATACCCAAGTCCTTTCATCAAAGCTTTACGACCAGTTTTTGTGCCATGTAAGATTAACTCAACCCTGACGATTATCACCTCCTTGATCAATGCCGCCCCATCATAGATGGCAACAGCTGGGAAGTTAGTTCGCAACATCCCAAGGTTTGCGAACGGAGCTGCAGATTCGCTAGTCAACTGGTCCTTGCAGCTCACTGATGCATATGCTGAACATGATTGCCTACCTGACTTCATTTTTAATGACAGCACCATTGTACCCATTGTAAGGGACTAAACTCTATATTAGTAAGAATTACATCTACAAGAAAAAAATATCACCCCCAACACAAAAACTGAAGGGTAAATATTGAAGGCGATTAAGTTATGTGTAAGATAGATCGATCGACTCAAATCATCTCTAAACTTTCTAGTCGTTGATCTCCAGTAAGCCACTCGTCCTTGATCACTGCGCAGAAAACAAGCATGACAGCGGGTATAAAATTGAAGCCGAAAATGATAATTGCTTAGATTAGTGTATATGCATATGTAATAATGTATGTATGACAGTTCGGCCTGTTTTCATAAGCTTGTTGCTGTGCACGCATCAAAATAAATAGACTCACAATAGCTAACAATGAAATAATGCAAGGAAACAAGATTTTGGTAAGGAAACTTCACTGATGCCGCACAAAACGCCATCTCAAAATCTACTAACTAAATGGCGCTTTCAAAAATTTTCGCAGATAATATAATAGCACAATAGATGTAAAATTTCGAGTGCAACTTCTGTTACACTAAGCAATATCCAGCATCGATCCAACAAGATAGCTCAAGTGGATGAGCAAGAGGGCAAGCAAAGGCTTTTACACAAACCTAAGGGAAAAGAAGACTTTCCACAAAGTCGTAAGCCATAACGACCTTATCGTAATATAGTCCTTCCATCAAAGCTGTACAATCAGTTTTTGTGCCATGTAAGATTAACTCGCCCCTACCCCTTGAAGTTGTAGCTAGAACCTTGACATTTTCTTTTTCTCCGATTAATTCCTCCTTGTTGCTATTCCCCTTTTTGTTTCTTGCTTCCACATCTTCCATCGGCCAAAAAACACAAAATAGGTAAGGAACATAAACTTGGAGACCAACTATTTTAACCCATGAATCTTCTTGCCTCGAGTATACCTCACATCCACGAGGAATGTGATTATCCCAACACACAACTGAAAGCGCGCCTTGCCAGTGACAAGGTGAATATTCCGGCCGGGAAAGAAGACAGGGCAGCTCAATGATGTCAAAACTTTCCTGCACGAAGTCAAACGACAGTATGGCATTATCCTGGTGATGATGATGGTAAGTGTGATATTGACTGTCATTAATGGACTCATCAAGACAGCCTCCCCAATGGGCCGCTCCTCCGACGATTACAGGTGGACCTTCTCTGCAGCGATTCCACTTGCCAATCTTTCCTGTAGGAATTTCACTCCAACCATCTCGGATTGATGAGTACATAATGCACTTCGGGACGACAGGCCATTGCTGTAATATTACGGCTTTAAACTCTTTGGTGGAAGGGTCAATCCAGAAACCATAGATAGTCAGCACCGAAACTGCATTATACCTTCCATACCATTTGAAAGACGAAGGGAAAGGATGACTCCACAACTTGCGTAACGAGGGGTTCCAAAGCACAAGGTGCTTTTTGAATTTTTTGAAATCATAGAGACAAACTACGCCGTGAAGAGTGCCAAAAAGACGTAGATGATTCTTCGTTTCTGGTTTACTTAGGTCGTAGACCAAGGGATCGGGGTGAGGATCAACCACAACATATTTGTTGGGTTCATGATGATCGAAAATGAAACGGGGCTTTTGGACGGAGAGATGCAGTTGGGAGAAGGTTGGAGAGTCGATGAATTGCTTCCAATCTTTGCAGACGCATCGGAAACGAAGCAAGGTTTTGACGGGCAAGTGCTTGAAGATGACCAACAGATTATCTTCCGGGATGTAATCTGACATGGCGATCGACGTACATAACTCAATTCGATACCCCTGTATGGATCAATTGGAGAGAGGAGATTGATTTCAATGTTGACGTCAATAATTTAGGGTTTTGCGTACTGCGGAATCGTAAGAAGTTAATTGAGATCGAACAAATTAAAGGAGTTAAAGGAAACCTACCAAGGAGAGTTTCAAATTTCAAGCTTCGCACAATTACCAAACGATGTATGGAATCTCCAATGGTGACCGAGTGTAGGCTGTGTAGCTATAAACCCTAAACCACAATTTTGCAGTATGGCTCGATCAGGAGGAATTAACCCGCAGTGAGGATGGGCTGGAATGGGCTTGGCGATGGAGAAACGGGCTGGAATGGGCTTGTGTTGCGATTTGTGATGGATTGCACGAAGGAGTACGAGGACGCTTGGAAAGCTAGTTCGGTGCAGCTGCGGCGGAAGAGTGATTGTTTAATTGGGAGAAGCCTCCGTCAGGCTAGGTCAAGGTCAATTCTGATGGCTCGATTGATAGCAACTGTTATTCGACTGCAGGAGGTGTCCTGCGCGACGATGAGGGGCGTTGGGCTAGTGGTTATGTGCACAGACTTGGCATTTGTATGTCTTGATGGCTGAGGGCCTGAGGTATTGGGGATCCTTGATGGTTTGCGTCTTGCTTGGGAGCATGGCTTTCGGAGGGTTATTGTTGAGATGGATTTGGTGCTTACTACCACTCTCATTTTTTTTTTTGGATTAGGAAAAAATTCGGGTGGACAAGCCCTACCCAGCAGCATCCTTGCGGATGAGGTCAATAAGACCTGGGTTATTTGTAAAATCACTACCTCGGGCAGAGTGGCTAAGGTGTGCAACTTTGTCCGCCACTCTATTGCCCGTACGAGGTACGTGAAAGTAAACTACTTCTTTTACAGTTGATAACATGACTTGAGCATCAGATAGGATCAATTCGATTTCCCAAGGGCATTTAGATGTCCTATTTAGATGGTCTATGATTATCTTACAGTCTCCTTCAATTTGTATTCTGTCGATGTTAAGTTGCAATGCTTTCTGGATCCCCATTTTGAGAGCAAGTGCCTCAGTTGTAATGGCCGGCTGTCTTCCTAATATTTTGTGTTGAATGGCAATGGGCCTGCCATTCCAATCTCTAATAATGATGCCCGTCGTACTGTCACCGTTGGGTAACGAAGAGCCATCAAAATTTAGTTTGAACCAACCCAAAGGAGGCTTCCGCCAACGAATTGCTCTTTGTTTGTCGGCCTTCCTTTGGTAGTTCCTTGGTGAGGGTCTCATATCTTTGTCACATTCTTCCTCAACCGCGGATGTCTTTTTCCAGTTTTCCACGTGTGATCTAATCTGATGAATGACAGAGTTGTGATGTGGGATTGTTGCTTGCTGAAACAAGTGTTGGTTTCTGGTGTACCAAATAGTCCAAATAGTCCACCAACTGAAAGCAAGGTCACTCATAGCGGCAGTGGTTAGGCTGTTGCCCAGAGTGGAAAGAATGGGTCTAAAATCCCGGGATTGGCCGATCAAATGTGCAGTTTCAGTTTGTTCTCGGCTCAGAAGTTGGTATATTTTCTGTATAAAAGAACATTCCAGAAACAAGTGAACCTCGTCCGCAGAGGCCATATTACACAGTGAACAAGTAGCAGGGACAGCCGACCCCCTACACGATAGGCGCACGGCTGTGGGCAGGCCATTCTGTGCAATCTTCCATAGAAAATTCTTGACCTTTGGAGGTGCGTCAATCTTCCAAATCCAAGCATTCCTATCGGGCGTAGCTATGGCTTGTGCTGTTATCAATTTGTAGGTGCTTGCCGTAGTAAACCATCCTTCTCTATCCGGCCACCAGTATAGACGGTCTTGTAGATTTGATGCCGGGAGTGGGATGTCTAAAATCTCTCTTACGATGTTGTTTGGTAGGGCCATGTGCAGCTTTTCGCTCCACCATTTCCCCCCTATAATATAGTCACTTACGGTCTCATTCTGATCGAATCTCAGGCGACAACTGACCCGAGATTCAAGGGAGGATGTAGTGATCCAATTATCTGTCCAGAATTTTATAGTGCGTCCGTTTCCTACCGACCAAATAAGGCCTGATTTAAAAGTGTCAATTAAATTAGAGAGCTTAGACCACTGCCACGAGCTAGTTCCCGATCGTTTGTACTCGAAAATACTAGCAGAACGCAGATATTTATGTCTAATCAACGTTACCCAAATATTATCGGGCTCTGCCAGAATTTTCCACATAAGTTTCATCTGAAGAGCGAACTACCACTCTCATTCACGAGATCGAACATTGCTGATTGTCACTCATTTTTAATTAGTCTGGCGTCTCATTGCCAAGCTCCAACATATCTATAGGGAAGCGAACTTTGTCGTTGACTCTCTTGTCTCTCTTGCCTTTTTCATTCAATTTTGGTTTTCATCTGCCTACGGGAGTGTTGTCTCTTATTGACTAATACTCTAGGGAAGGACTACTCCCGGCTCTATCATGAGCAACCATGAGTTTTGCTCACCTTAAGGTCATTAAAAGGTAAACCCTTGGTTACAACATCTCTCTTAATTGAAGAACACTAGCTTGAATTGGAAGGGAGATATATTACAACATGAGTTATCCAACTCTAAAATCCGCGGTCCTCATGCTATGGGAGTAGCTCATAGCAAGGATGGAGAGTTGGACTTCCCGGTATGCCCCTTAGGGTGTGTGCAACAAATTGTGGAATGCGCAAAGGACTACGGTGTGTAGGGTCCTACGGCTGGGAGCGCTGGTGTGCATTGCCCTCTGTGACAACCAGAACCTCCTGTGTGCCGGAGAGCACTCACTACTCTCCACTCTTCCGCGTTATCATCCATGATGATGAATCAGTTTAATGAACTAGTAATTACTAAGAAATAACAAAAATTGCATCCATCTTTAATTCTATTGTGGTTCAGTTAAAGCTAGATGTTGTTAAAGGCCATCTATCTATACATGATGATGTGTATCTTATGATGCTCTAAATGTAATAAACTTATACGGTAATAACAAAATCCTTGCAGCAAGCATAAGGCACTATATACCGAAATCAAATAGATTTACAAGTTGCAAAGGTGCAAATAGGCATTTTGGCGATGTGCTTCATTCATGAGTTCCCTTAATGTCTCATCTTTTCGATCATGAACAAAATGAAAAACTACAATATAAGGTGCATAAGTGAAAGAAATAATGTAAGCGACAACTCCTGCAGTGAATGAGCTATGCGAGAACTTGCTCAATTTATGTAAAATTTCAGCTGCAACATATATCTCTAACACTAAGCAAATCCAGCATCGATCCAAAAAGATAGTTCAAGAGGAGCAAGAGGGCAGGCAAAGCGTTTCACACATACCTAAGGGAAAACAAGACTTTCCACAAAGTCGTAAGCCATAACGACTTTATCATAATCCCAACGTCCTTTCCAAAAAGCTTTATAACCAGTTTTTGTGCGATCTAAGACTCCCCAGTACTTACTCTGGCATGTAGCTAGAAACTTGACATTTTCTAAATCGCGGAGCCTTTCTAAATATTCCACATCCTTCTTCTTTCTATTCCTCTTTATCTTTCTTGCTTCCACATCTTCCATCGCCCAAAACACACGAAATATATAAGGAGCGTCAACTTTGAAACCAACCATTTTAACCCATGAGTCTTCTTGCCTCGAGTATACCTCACATCCGCGAGTAAAGTCATCATCCCAACACACGACTGAAAGGGTGCCTTGCCAACGACAAGGTGAATAATCCCGGGAATGAAGATCGGGCATCTCAATGATGTCAAAACTTTCCTGCACGAAGTCAAAGGACAGTATGGCATTGTCCGTATGATGATGGTAAACACCATATCGATGACTGTCATCAATGGACTCATCAAGACAGCCTCCCCAATGGGCAGCTCCTCCGACGATTACAGGTGGACCTTCTCTGCAGGGATTCCACTTCCCAATCTTTCCCGTAGGAATTTCACTCCAACCATCTCCGATTGACGAGTACATAATCCACTTCTGTACCAAGGGCCATTTCTGTAACATTATGACTTTAAACTCTTTGGTGGAAGGGTCAATCCAGAAACCATAGCTAGTAACCGATTTGAAAAAGGAATTAGGGAAATAACGTGTCGAAAACTTGCGTAATGAGGGGTTGAAAAGCACAAGGTGGTTTTTGAAATCATAGAGACAAACTACGCCGTGAAGAGTGCCAACAAGATGTAGATAATTCTCCGTTTCTGGTTTACTTAGATTGTGGACCAAGGGATCGGGCTGAGGATCAACGACAACATATTTGTTGGCTTCATTAAGATCGACAATGAATCGGGGGTTTTGGACGGAGAGATGCAGTTGGGCGAAGGTTGGAGAGTCGATGAATTGCTTCCAATCTTTGCAGACGCATCGGAAACGCAGCAAGGTTTTGACGGTCAAGTACTTGAGGATGACGAACAGATTATCTTCCGGGATGTAATCCGACATGACGATCGACGTACAGAACTCAATTCGATATCCCTACATGGATCAATTGGAGAGAGGAGATTGATTTCAATCAATGACCTCAATTTAGGGTTTTTTGATAGAACAATTTAGGGTTTTAAGTACGGCGGAATCGTAAAAAAGTAATAGAGATTGAATAAATCAAAGGAGTTAAAAGGAAATTAACCTACCACGGTCCACGGAGAGTTTGAAGGTTCGCACGGTAAAACGACGTATGGAACCTCAATCTCTTAATGATGACCCAAATTTGGGAAATTTCATTTCACACCAAATTTGCATTTTTTTTTTTTGAAAAATAACACTAAATAATATGAAATACGAAGTATCAACTTTTAACCGAATATAATACGAACTATTCCTATATTAACCCAAAATAATATGCTTATTATTTCAAGCTATTTTTTCGATGATTTTGCTATCCAAAATACCTTCTCCTTTAGCATTTGCTACGATATGCCCACCAAAATACATTCTTGAAATTAACCCAAAACAACTCAATTCCGATAATTTTTATTGAAAAATAGCTGGAATTGATAAGTTTATTGTTTTGGGTTAATATAGGCATAGTTCGTACATGAATTAGTTAAAACTAGAATTCGTATTATTTTCGGTTAAAAGTTGATACTGAAGGCTAGTCATATGCTATCCAAAAGCATCTTGACAAATGAGGTCGAGTAGATATGGGTGATTTTGGATATAGATTTCGTTAGCCTGTAACTAAAGTGTGCAACATTGCAACCTAGCTTATCTTTCACCATATTGCTTTCACAATATACATGATCGATGAAAATCGTCTATAAATTTGAAGGTGGAAAAGGGTATCTAAGATAATTATCACAATATTCCAAGGCATTTTCAAGTACCTTTGAGCGAATATACGACGATTAGGTTATCGTCCTCAATTTTAATCTAGCTCAATCATAGTTCCTTTATTGCAATGATAACTTTAATAAGGGACATTTTGTGAAATGTCCATATTTTGTCCCATAATTTGCATTTCGTCCACCTTGTTGATTTAATTGGCAAAATGTCCTTGCTACCTCAACATCTCCTTGCATTTGCTGACGCTAATGCAGCTATCTTCGACGTTGCTGACACCGATGCCGGGAACGTTAGCAACTTTGATGACACCAAAGTTGCTGACGCTACTAACGCCAACGTTGCTGGCGTCAGGGGTGGAGGGAGGGGGGCATGAGGTGGCTCGAGCCTCCCTGAGTCGGAGGAAAACGTAAAAAAAAAAATTAAAAATATGTATTTTTTTGGTAATTTTTGATAATTTAAGGGTTAAAAAAAATTAATTTGAATAAAAAATCAAGTAATGTGCTTAGCTTAGTTGTTATGGGGTGGGAATTTGAATGATTTGGTCTTGAGTTCGAATCCCTATAGCTCCGCCCTCGATTATTTTCTAGCTCCGCCCCTAGCTGGCGTCGATGTTGTTGACGTTAACATCCTTAGTGTACGTTGACAACAGATTGCTACCTCAACATCGTCTACCTCGACTCCGACGCCATCATGTGTCCCGCCCATCGCCTACCTCGACTCCGACGCCATCATCGTCAACAAAATCGCCATCCTTGCTGACATCGATCTCGGTGAGGACGGCCCTGGTACCTGAACATCTTCCTGTCCGATTCATCTCGAAGAAGATCATCCGTCTTCGTCGACAAAGATTACAACGTACGAAAGAGCCTTACTTGCAGTGGATTGGGAGATCGAGAGAACGCGGAGTCATGGCTACACCAAATCGATTCTCGTCGGTGATATCAATCTCCCTCTTAGTTAATCGATCTAGATCGAAAGTGTTATTCTGATTGCATAGCGATCGAAGCCATGGATGGAGAATTAGTACATTGAACGCGATCCGCAAGATCTGCACTGGCTGTGCGGCGGATTCTCAATCATTTGATATATATTCTACCAAACGATCGCGACAATATAGTGTCAAGTTCTCTTTGATCTTTTACTGGCTTATATTTTTTTATATTTTTTCCTCATTAATGATCGAGGAACCAAAACAGAAATACATATAAATTTTAAAAATTCACCTTTTATTCTAATAAAAAAAAATTACAAATTGGTCTTATGATCTTATCAAAACAGTCTCAGTTGTTTAAGAAGGACAAAACACATGTAACTCGTTTAAAAGAGCCAAAATCCATGAACTTATCCGGAGATATCTAACCTTGAGTCACTTCTTCCTTTAATAAATTCCTTAGCATCACTTAATAACTTCTCCAAAATTTGAGGAAGATCATTGAAGTTATCCTCGACTACTTGTGCCATTTCTTCTAGTCAATCACACCCTGACTTGTGTAGATATATATCATCCACATTATTGGTTGGCTCCTCTTTAGGTTTGATCAATCCTACGCGCGATCAAACGATTTTTCACTTCATTAACACTCAATCTCGCAGTGTTATAGCAGTTGGCCGGTACATGGACATAGTACTTTACTAGGGTCATTACCATTCTCTATCGCAAATCGAATAACCTCATTAACTCTGTCCATATACTCTCTATTCAAACGGTTTATAGGCATCCATTTCCGATCCACCATGCATACCCTTATTACGACAAAAAAAAAAAAGAATTTAATCTATACATATAACTAATTCAATATGAAAATAGTTTTATGATATTTAACAAACATTGTACATTGAAGAGTTTATGGCTTTTGAAGTTTTGATTGGAAGCTTATGGATTTTATTTGACTTGGATGCATTATATTCTCACTCAAAAAGCATGAAAGTATTCAATGAAACTAGGAAACAAACACAAAAACTAGGAATGTATTCAATGAAACAAGCAAGCTAGACACATCAAGTACTTAGCAAGAGATGCTAACATAGAAAACAGAAACATAAGCATTCAATTTGAATATTTCATGCTTTTCTAGGTACTAGCTTGCCCAGCAGTTAGAGAAGCCCTCTCAAATTTCTATCTTAAAATTCGAGACTCGAGAGGGCTTATCAGGATTATCAGTACTCACTAGCACTGGCCAGGACCAGCCCAGAGGCAAGGGCGGGCTGGGCTCTCGCCCAGGGCCCAATAAAATTGGGGGTCCAGTAATAATAAAAAATCTCTTTATATATTACATCCATTTTTCTCATCTGACCACATTTCTTAATAAAACACCCGGAAAAACCCACAACCCACTCCAACCTTTTTAAAGACTATGTGATTAGGCCCAATTTCTTCTTTTTAATTTATATACATGGCTATACGGGCCATGGATGCACTAGGATTGATTAGATCCACCCATGCCCTATACCAAATCTCTTAACTCACCAAAAAAAAAAGGGACAAAATTCACACTAATTTTCTCTTAAGAATAAAAAATAATTTAGACGTGTATTGAGTATGGAAACTAGAAAAAGCACCACCATCCATACTCTTAAAAGTTAAAATATTCAGTTTAAGGATTGAAAATCGAAAATTTTCTTCTTAAAATTTAATAAAATTAAAAGCGATTTCAAACCCGTTAATAAGATTCGGGGAAGAGAAAAAAATAATTAAACTCAATAAGAAATACATTTATGTATGAGATTCAAATAAAATTCTAAAACCAAATGTCTATGGGAAATGGGAAATTGAGCTGATTATGTCAGATATTAGCATTCTACTTATGGGGTTTTACGAAGCGATACACATGTCTTATCGACCTCATCCGAAAGGATGCTCTTGGATAGCGGTTCGCATCCGAATTATTACTTAATAAAAAAACCTAAAATATGAGGCCCCTAAGTTTTTATATGCCTTGGGCCTCCATAACATTAGGATCGGTGGCACTGGCAACCTCATTCTACCTTCATCTCCCTTCTTCTGAATTCGATCTGCAACTCTATTTTTCACTTTTTATTTTGAAATTAATTAATCAGTTGAATTTTGGAGTCAGTTGTTGCAATAACCGTATCTAACAAGCTTGAACTTGTAACAACTCAAAAAATTGGGTAAAAAAAAACATCACATAACATTAAATCCAACATAAACAAAGGCCCACTCAAAATCATTTGACTTGGTTGAATCTCACATCTTAAATCTAAAAGGTTTAATGTTAAATGCATAGATAAGCTACCATAAGGAGTAAATGGATACAAGTGCTGCAATAGTACAGTGCTAACTAGATTATAGAAGACTTGGAAGTTTTTTTGATCAGAAGAAGACTTAGAAGTTGATACCCTTCTTTGTCAAAGAATCTGATGTTACTTTAATATCAATGGAAACTACAGCTGCGCTAACAAACTACTACTAAAGAGTATATCTCGCATTGAGGAGAGAAGTACTCCCAACACACGACCGAAAGTGTGCCTCGCCACCGAAAAGGTGCACACCTTTGGGGGTAAGGGGATGGCGTCTCGATGAGTTCAAAACTTTCCTGCACGAAGTCAAACGACAGTATGACCTTATCGGCATCTACAAAGCCTCCCCAGTGGGCCACTCCTCCTATCATCACGGGCGGATCTACTTTGCTGGGCTTCCAATTCACCAGCTTTCCTGTAGGAATCACATCCCAACGACGCCGGATTGATGAGTAAAGAATGCACTTCAACACAGGCCTTAGCTGTAACATTACAGCTTTAAACTCTTTGGTGGAAGGGTCGATCCAGAAGCCTCTGCAATGCTGAAAATACCGTACAAGACCACAAGGGGAAGGGAAGCTCGAAGACTTGCGCAACGAGGGGTTCCAAACCACGAGGTTGGCGTAGTCATAGAGACAAACAACACCGTGAAGGGTGCCAACAAGCATATAGTTGTCCGTTTCTTCAATGTGTTTAGTTAGTGTATTGACCGCTGGGCAGGGGAGAGGATCGACCACGATATATTGGTGTACGCATCGATCCTCATCGATGATGAATCGGGGCTTTTGGATGGAGAGATGCTGTTGAAGCAAGGTTTGAGAGTGATCGATGAGTTGCTTCCACTCTTTGCACACGCATCGAAAACGCAGCAAGGTTTTCACAGGCAAGTGCTTGAGGATCAGGATTAAGTTATCCTCCGGGATGTAATCCGCCATGGCGGAGTTCATCATCGATTTCAATGGCAGAATTGAAATCTACCTATTATATATTGAGTCAGGTGTGATACATGGCGGTTTCTCTGTAGGCTTATTAACCAATTTAATCAATATAACTATAGACTAGTAATTTTCCCGTACCTTGTACGGGTAAGTATTTTTATTGAAAGTTACCGTTTTAGTTCTCTCTCGTACCATGAATATATTTCATTTCATTTGAATTGTTGTAATGTTATCCATTACATTTAAATAAAAAATAAGTTACATCTCTCAAATTGGAAAATTCTTCTTGATTGATGACCTACAAGTCTAAGACACATTGCACACTTATAACTCAAGGGTTGTGTGTCATCTTTATATTCGTCCTCATTTACAGGATTATAGAAATGAGAGTATAACCATCAACCAAACACTCGTAAGCCAAGGTTTGAGTAAGCAATTTTAATTATTTTGTTAAAAAATTACTACATATTAAATTACTTGGAAAAATAAAATGCTCTCGATGTGCATATATAGTCAAAAGAGAACATCAATGAACGTTGCATGTGCGTAGCCAATAGAGAATACATTTACATAGACTTATCAAACATCAAATGCCTCCCTTTTATGCCTTTCGGGTTAGCTAGTAACCTCACCAATAATATATATGTTAAGTTACAAACATGATGTTATGGCAAAAAATCACAATAATATTTAAAATACCCAGATGTACCATTCTGCACTAAGTAGGATTGCAAAACCAATATCCCACACAAGTGAAGTCCGAACGGCCTGCAAAAGCAATTGTCTCACACAAAGCATATTCAAATGATAATATATATTCTATATATACACACACAAGAATGAAGGAAAATATGAAATAAACACTTTTATATAAACATTTACCATATAAGTAAAGAAAAATCATATGTTTTGTAGAACTTCTTTGTAGACAACATTCTTTGTTTCCGTCACACTCTTCCCATAAACCTTGTAGGAACCACTTTCGTGGTCTTTAGATCATCGTATCGAGAGTGGAGTGCGGGCCGAGTGTTGGGTGAAGCTCGGTGGCTCGGTCGAAGGTGGACCTTGCAACGGCGCCGGCAGCTCGGGGAATCACTCTCTTTACCGCGCTTTGTCTTAGGGCTTTGACGTTGCGTGTCTCTGTGCGACCGTGAAAAATAGAGACAGCTTTGTCTTTGAACTCTTTTATATATATATATATATATAAGAATCGAACTCGGGTCCATTGTCTTGCAAATTAAAGCCACCACAAGTCCACTTGGGACCGCCACTGAACCTTACCACCATAAATTTTTTTGTTGTTATATTCAAATTGTATTCGATATGGAAAATTGCTTTTCATGGCCATGAAATATTTCACACCCTTGCCGTGAAACCAGCTGGAGTAAAACTATAGATTCATTTTTGGGATGGTTTTAAGGTGTTGCGCGTTACCATGGAGTCCATATATTTCAAAGGTAACCTCCATTTGAGTATTTCTTTTCAGATGTTTATATAATTAACTTCTTTTTTATTCAATACCGAACACTGATTTTCACGGCCATGAAATATTTCACACCTTTGCTGTGAAACCAACTGGAGGAAAACTATAGATTCATTTTTGGGATGGTTTTAAGGTGTCGCGTGTTACCATGGAGTCCATATATTCCAAAGGTAACCTCCATTTGAGTATTTCTTTTCATATGTTTATATAATTAACTTCTTGTTTATTCGATATCGAAAACTGAATGTCAAATATACAATTAAATATATCATTCAAATAAAATTATATAATCCCAAAAAGACAAATAACATTAACAGCATAAGGAAATTGTAAATGTTTAAACAAACCACACTTCAAGCCACAACACAAAACGGAAACAAAACAACCAAATGTTCAACAAACCAAACTTCAAGCCCTAAATTAAAGAAGGCAACCAGTTTCTTGATTTGAATATATGTGCATAAACCTGGTAAAAAATGAGCTAATTCATGATTGAACCTGATCAAATTTCTAAAAAATGTTATGATTAAACGGGCAAATACATCACTTTTTACTAAAAGATTCCTAATTTCAGCTATAGATCAAAAGGCACATTCCCAACATCCTTGCCATGCTTTTCATAGCAGCATTAAGAACACCAATTCCTGCACTGAGCCCAAGCAACAACATTTTTTTTGCTTGGGGAAGTCAATCATTGGTCTTCCCTGAGCCCTCACAACTCCCAAAAACCAGCAATTGCAACACCTGTTGTTCTACATATTAAGACCAACAATACATCAATGATGTAACTTAGCAGTGATCTTTATCGATCAGAAAAGCAACTTCAATAAATAAAGAGAAAATGAACCCAAAAGAGATGCTACTAAATTATTGATAATTATACTACATCCAGAATCGGAAATCCTGTTAAAGCTCAATCTAAAATATGTGGCATAATTGTCAATAAAAAAACATTGTTTAGTTTCATCAAGAACCAAAAGGAAATAAAAAAAAATCACAATTTAAGCTACAAGTAACAAAAATTACATGGGGCAAAAAGTTGTACATGTACATCATCATTAAACATTCTATAGTTATGCCTATAGTGTTGCAACAACTTGAATGCCCATTTGATTTGGAAATCTTCAAACTGCACACAATGCATACCAATTTATCCAGTATAAATTCACAAGCCTTGAGGGGTTAGCAAACCACAAGGAAGTAATCAAGAAATAGATCCAAACTCCAAACAAATCAAAATGGAAAAAAAAAGCTCCAAACAACAAAATATCAAACTGGATCTCAAGTTACAAATCATAAGCTCCAAATAAAATATTCATCTCCATATCAATGTTCCATTTTGTTATAGCCATAGGTTCTAGTACCCGTGCTTTTCTCTAATTCTCTAATTGAAACCCCGAACCCCTAATTGAACCCCCTAACCCCTAATTGAGTCTGAGCTGAGCCAAAATATTCATCTTCAATTCTCTATAGTTACAAATTGATGAATAGATGATCATTTGAGCACGCTAAGGAATGCCAGATCTGAGATCTCTCTATCCCAGACTCCAACAAAAAATCCAAAATACAAAGTGATTACAATAGTTACAAAACCAATCTTAAAATTAAGATGTTATTGATATTCACTCATGAAAAAGAAAATGGAAGAATAAAACACAGAGAGATGGAGAATTACAAGGTATCCATTACATGTTAAAACCAATACTATCAGCAATCATTAAAATGGGAAAAAAGAAAGAGAAGCCACTTGATCTCGTATCTGGTCAAGAAAGGTTCCACCTATCAACCCTGACACAATAATGCCCATGACAATTGTTGGGATGTAGTAGTATACTCAAAATGAAATGAAGAAAAAATACAATACTTAAATCAACAAATTTCTACTTGCAAAACTTATTGACATTTTTTTCAAAAATATAAGAAGATCACCTCAGACAGAAGAGGGTATAGACCATTAATGCAACCTTCAGCCACAACACCAATGCACAAAACTGCATCTTCTCTTTCTTTCCAGGACTGATCATCCATAGAGGAAAGTTTGGCCTGCAGAAGAGTGTAGAAATGATGTTACAACAATAACAACTAACACTGCCAAAAGCTAAATAAGATCAAACTGCAGCTTCTCTTTTTTAAAAGAATTCTCCCCTCTAGCTCATCTACTGAATAATATGATAAAAGTTAAAAGACATGTGCATCTTGTCTATAAGGTTGATCTTTTATGATTTGGAAAAATGACAACCAAACCCAAGTGTATCATTTAATTTTATACAAACCGATATAAGAATCACCATACATCATAATCTCTATAAATTGATTGCTAAATAAAGATGAACAAAAATAAGATTTCTAAATACCATAAAAGGAAACATCTTAAAAAAAATCATGAAGAAATAATATAAAAAATAACCATTTAGAAACTCAGAAAGTAAGCACAGACCTTCAGTTTTAACATGACAGTAGGCACAAAGTAAGATATATTACTCGTCACACCCAATAGCGCTTTGTTGTTGCTTCATGGCCAGCTGATCTTGGAGTTCTCTTTTATAGCCTTTTCCCTTCCATCCCCCATCTGCAAGAATAACATAAAGTATTATTTAAGAGGAAGTAATCAAGAAATAGATACAAACTCCAAACAAATCAAAATGGAAAAAAAAAGCTCTAGACAAAAAAATCCCAAATTGGATCCCAAGTTACAAGTCATAAGCTCCAAACAAAATATTCATCTCCATGTCAATGTTCCAGTTTGTTACACATAACCCAAAATAATTCTGGTGTGTAACAACAAATAATGACTTTTATTCAGTCCATTTCACAGCAATGACATGAAAACAAATATGGCCATAATCAAATATACCCATTCTACAACTATAATCAAATTCAAGATTACTTGCAACCAAAGAAGTTAAAAGCGAAGTATTAGCACATGAGTAACTTATATGCTACATAAAGAAGAATGGAAAATGTTATCGTAGATAGATTCATAATAACCTAGAATATGCGACATTCAATTGCTTCACAATGAAACCCGAAATTGAGATATAGATAAGATCAGATCACGAACACGAACACGAACACGAACACGAACACGAACACGAACACGAACACGAAGAGTACGTATGAATAAAAATTCTTACATGAAAAATATATCATATATTGGATTTCATCATGTGGCCACCTTTTCGAGCATGATAGTGAAATCATCATATCATATACATCCACAATTGGAACACGGAAGGACATCCCAATTATCTTGCCATTCAAAATTGGAAGCAACTTACCGAAAGCCTATATATCCGTAACTGCAAGAGCAACAAAAGGAGAGAACGGTCAAGAATTCATCTAAATCATAAAAAGCTTCTAAAACTAAATGAAAGGTTTTTATAAGCAGACCTTTGCATCTTCCCCCCAAAAAAAAGCCTTCTCTTTGCACTGAAATTGATCAGATTCAACAAAATCCACCCAATTTCAAATAATCCAATAATTCTCGAATTAAATAGAATATAGAAGAAAAATCAGTGTTGTATATATGTCTAAGCTTAATAGAACATACAAGAAAAATAATGTGAAAGTATTGCAAGTAATGAAATATATATACATGAGAGTAAATTCAAAGAATTCATAAGCAATCATGTTTGAGAAAGATATACCTTAAACTCTGATCAACGATGCTACCCAAATTCAACTGCAGACTCTCTAAGAGACTCTCTAAGACAACAGGGCTCAAAAGAAGCAATCTTGAATTTTTTTTATATAAAAGTAATTTTGAATTTCACAAAGCCATCGTCTCTCAAATCGAACGTCCTTTTATCATTGCGATGGAGTCCAATTGCAAAGTTTGCACTCCCGTAGCGGCGCCACGTCGAATTGAGATTTTCAAGTCGGCAAAACCACTGTAATTGATGAAGAAAGGAAACAAAATACCATAATTAATTGATAGTATAAGGAGGAGAAGAGAAGATTAGGAGAACATGGATCGAAATCATTGAATGATGGAAAAGGAAGAGATCGAGTGTAATAGGAATTCCTGGTACATTGAGCAGTTCTTTTTGGGTAAAAGAGGGACACGTGATTGCGTTGCCGCCTCCAGCCCTTGCCGCCGATCAATTGTGCCCCACCTCCAGCCCTCGCCACCGACCGATTGCCCCCAGCGCTCACCGCCGATCGATTGCGCCCCCAGCCCTCACCGTCGATCGATTGGGCCCCACCTCCAGCCCTCGCTGTCAATTGATTGTGCCCTGCTTCCACAACCATCAACATATCAATTCTAAGGAAGAAAGAAGAGACCAAAGAGAAAGAAAGAGCTCGTTATATGGCAACAATGGAAGGAAATCGAAGCAAAAATGAAAGCAGAATCAAAAGAAAGGAGAAGAAGAAGTAAGGGAAAGATCTCATGACAGCAGATCGGGCGAGAGGACAAAGGACGAAGATCTCATCGACGTGGAGATTCGTCGATGCGTTCAAGGCATCGACGTCGCGAAGGAAGAAATCTCCAGGTGCATCCCTCTCCAATCGTCTTTCCTCCGCCTGATTCCGCCCTCTTCTCCGGCAGATCCAAGGCCTGATGCCCCTCTCCCTCTTAGCCATGCCTCCTACTCCCTCACTGACGGTTTCCAAACCCAAACCCTAAAAAATTGAAAACAGAGAGTGCGTGAAGGAGGTTTTTTGACGGAGAGTGGATGACTTCAATTTCAGTTTTTTGAAGTAGCAGGCAAGAGAACGTGGGTGAGAAAGGTGAAACTGCTCTTCTTATCTTTGCTCAAACAATGACACGTGGCTCATTCTTTTGTGAAGATCCTGCTTCTAAAATAATAAGTATAAGGGGTGAATAAATCCTCAAATTTTAATGAATTTCTTTGACAATATATATGAACTAAATATGAGAATCATTTAGATACATAAAAAATCAGCCCATCAAAAATAGCTATTTCCATATATATCCAACCCTTAATGATATAAATATCAATTTCCCGCACAAATTTCAAACCCTAGACATTCAAAACACAACTCTAGATCCAATCTCTACCTAGGTTCACATAAAAATAGATAATCTGAAATTTAGAGAGAAAAGAGGGAGAAATAATACCTTTGAGTTGAAATAGGGGGAAGAAATGTGTAATTAGAGAGAATTAAGGGGTGAGTTTCTCGGTTTCGTGCAAGAAACAACTGTGGCCGGCGGTTATGGTCTGACAGTGCATGAAGGGGGAGGGAAACACGGCTTGAAAGGGGTTGTAGGTGCTCGGGGTGGGTAGATCCGGGCTCGAGGAAGCCGGAATCGGAGGCTGGTGGCCGGATCTGGGGAGATGAAGGTGGTCGGCGAAGAGAGATCTGGGCAACAGCAAGAACAGGGAGGGCAACTGGGCTTCGGCGGTGGGCTGCTGGTGGTCGGAGTTGGTAGATCCGGGTCTCAGGCGGCCGGAATCGGGGAGAGGTGGCCGGATCTTGGGGAATTGGCTAGCGGTGGTTTTCTAGGCAGCAGTGGTGCGAGAGCGAAGACAGCAATGGCGGCTGAAAGGGGACGCTGGGCTCGACGGTGCTGCAGGTGTGGCGTGGTGGGCTCGGACTCGACTTGGTGGCCGGTAGGGTGCAGCTTCGGGCTCGAGGGAGAGGGAGAGGGCGAGAGGAAGATGACGTTGATGGCGGATAGGTTTGGTCGGCAAGGGATGTCGAGGTCGAGAAAGCGGAAGGAGAGGGGAGGCTGTGTCCAGGCCCTCTTAGCCATGCCTCCTACTCCCTCACTGACGGTTTCCAAACCCAAACCCTAAAAAATTGAAAAACAAAGAGTGCGTGAAGGAGGTTTTTTGACGGAGAGTGGATGACTTCAATTTTAGTTTTTGAAGCAGCAGGCAAGAGAACGTGGGTGAGAAAAGTGAAACTGCTCTTCTTATCTTTGCTCAAACAATGACACGTGGCTTATTCTTTTGTGAAGTGTCTGCTTCTAAAATAATAAGTATAAGGGGTGGATATATAAGATAAGATTGTACCTAATTTTGTTAGATATAGATATTTTTTAAAAGATATTAACCAATTTTAAATACTATTATATCAACTAAAAAAAATTCGAAATCAATCTAGAAATATATAATTAAGATAAAATTTTACCTAATTTCGTTGTATATGGACATATTTTCAAAAAATAATAACTTAATCAATTTAATCATCAATTCCGAATCTGTCTTCTAAATGCAAAGTTTTCCAGCAGGGAATATTTGAGCTGGCCAGCCAGAATCATGGCCTGTTTTCATAATAAGCCAATGAAGGACGCCATTGAAAGAGTAAGCTTGTTGAGACTGGCCAATCGACATATCTAGCAGAAGAGAAGCCTTCAAACGACTTCCATCCCTTATCTCGAGGGTTGTATCTGTCATTGGTGCCAAACATATACGCGTTATGAATCCTCCCGGTTTCTTCCATCTCTTCCTGTATCGCTGCCCTTTTCTTCCATTTCTTCAAGCACAGAGACCCTTCTTGCCTCATGTATGTGTATCAATGTATGTTAGATCAATAATCTAGATGGAAACTGGCAAGCAGTGACAACAAGCAACTACTACTACTAGAGACTCTAGAGTGCATCAACAAAGAATGAACCATCTCTAGCAATGAACTGACAGATGCTAACAATGAAAAAATAAGCACCATTTAGTAAGCAAACTCTAAATAATAGCTACCTAATCATACAAGTTGTATTCTGTGAGCAAAATCAACAAACAACTAAACATCTCTGGTGTCAAGATAATCAGCGATAATTTTGCAATAGCTAACACGCCTAAGAGCACCCACAATGGGGGTTCCTAAACCCAAATATAAAAAAATTAATAGTTTTTTAATTGAGATTGTAGAAAATGTGATAGAGAATGATTTGATGGGTTCTTTACTAAAGAACTCTTAAATGCTTGTCGAAAGATAGAAATTGGGGACCACACCTAAAAGAATTGGGGACCACATCTAAAAGAAAGATAAAAAGTGGAGTATAATGAGTTGTTTAAGGGGAGTTAAGAAACTCTCATGGGTTCAAGGGATGTGAGTGAAAATGTATAATGGGTTGTTTAAGGAGAGAGAAAGATAAAAAGTGGAGTTAAGAAACCCTAATGGGTTCGACGAATGCGGATGCTCTAAGGCCTAACAGTGAAAGGACAAAGCGAAACAAGATTTCAATTGAGTAAAAAAGACTGATTTTTGCAAGAAGTGGCAATAAACAACAGAACATAATGAGATCTCAAAGATTGTAATATACTAATAGCCATCAAAAGTCATTCATCTAGGTTGAAACTGTTTGCTTACAATAGTAGCATCAAACTAGCTCAAAATAGATGTAAAATGTCAGCAGCAACTTCTCCTACACTTGGCTATTTCAGCAGCACACCGAATTGTTGATTTTGCTTCCTTTAGTCAAATACCTTGTAGACAAAAAGGGGAGAGACGTTTTAAGCAAAGCTAAGGGAAAAGAAGACTTTCCACAAAGTCGTAAGCCACAGTGACGTTTTCAAAAGGAAAGAGATCATTCCTCACAGTTTGCCGGCCAGTTTCTGTGCCATGTAACATCAACTCGCCTGTCAATGTATAAGATACGTCAATAATCATAGCTAGAATCCTGACACTTGGTTGTGAATCTCCAATTAAATCCCCGAGCCCTTCTTCCTCTATACCCCTCTTTTTTTTCCCTGTCTTCTTTCTTCCCTCCGCGTCTTCCACCGCCCAGAAAGCATGCTCTATAGGTTCATAAACTTCGAAATCAACCATTTTAACCCATGAACCTTCTTGCCTCGAGTATATCTCACATCCACGAGGAAATTCATCATCCCCGACATCCAAATCATCATCCCAAACACCCCATGCATCATCCCCGACATCCCAACACACAAGTGAAAGTGTGCCTTGCCAATGACAAGGTGCAGAGTGCCTGTTATAAAGATTAGGCATACCAATGATTTCAAAACTTTCTTGCACGAAGTCAAAAGATAATATGACCTTATCCTTGTGTTCATGGTCCAAGTGGTAGGAGTCATCGATGGACTCATCAAGACAGCCTCCCCAATGAGCCACTCCTCCTATCATAACAGGTGGACCTTCTTTGCAGGACCTCCATTTTGCCAGTTTTTTTGTAGGAATTACAGTCCAACCACGTCGGATTGACGAGTAAAGAATGCACTTAACAGCAGGCTTTCGCTGTAATACTATGGCTTTAAATTCTTTGGTGGAAGGATCAATCCAGAAGCCATAGCAATTCTGCATTCGTTTACCAATATACCATTCAAAATCCGAAGGGAGAGGAAGACTCCTAAACTTACGCAACGAGGGATTCCAGAGCACGAGGCTGCGGTAATCACAGAGACAAACCACACCGTGAAGGGTGCCAAAAAGTACATAAAGCTTCCCTACAATCGGTTTACTCAGTGTATTCACCAACGAGCGGGGGAGAGTAGCATCGACGACCAGGTAACTGCTGCTTAGATGAGGATCATGTAGATGAGAATCAACAATGAATCGGGGCTTTTGGACGGAAAGATGTTGTTGAATCAAGGTTGGAGAGTGATCGATGAGCTGCTTCCAACAATTGCACACGCATCGAAAACGCAACAAGGTTTTCACAGGCAAGTATTTGAAGATCAGGATCAAATTATCTTCCGAGATGTAATCCGACATGATAGAACTGAGAATTCGATCTCTACCTATTGATTTCAATGGCGCCAAATTAGGGATTTGCGTAATACAAGTAGTAAGGAACTGAGATTGAACAAATGAAAGGAGTTAACTGAAACATACCTACACACAACCAAACGGGGTATGGAATCTCCAATCTCCAATCTCCAATCTCTAATGGTGTGGGTGATGGGGGTGACCCAGTTCGTTGACTCGGACGAAGACCTAAAAGGGGAATCGGGGGAAATTTCGGTAATATCTGCAAATATCCAGTCTTGCGTTTTCCCTCCCGTATCTGCAAAAAAAGCGCGGGAAAAGTACAGTTTTTTGGCGCCATTTCTTGCATGTCCACTCACTGGTTAGTGGTTTAATGTCACTGGGAAAATTGGCTCAATATATCTTTGGATCTTTGATCGTTCCAACCTTATCTATTACCCACTCTTTTAATTGAAACTTGTCGTTGTTTTTTTAGAATGATAAAAAAAACTATATAAAATAGAATGATAAAAAAATATATAAAATATTACTCTGGTCGAATTTATTTAATGTTTTAAGAGATGAAATTTGATCAACAATACTTGATGTTTTAAAAGTAATCATTACACTTTCTTTTGCTTTTTCACTATTATCAATATAATTTGTACTTTTTTAAAATTTAACCAATTACATTTGGGCATAATAAATTTGATGAGAGAGTAAAAATTATTTTATAGGATATTTAAATGTGAAAGTAACATTTCTTAATCTTTGTGCATTCATCTAAAACATCAAATAAATCCGATCGGAGGGAGCACTATTTTGTTATAGAAAAAATTTGTCAAACATGCACTTTTTTTGGACAAATTGGTGAAATGTCCAACTTTTTGGACAAATTAGCAAAATGTCTGCTATTTATACCCTAAATTGATCTTAATCAGCACACCCCCAAATTGTGTCCCCGTCCATCTCTCTCATGGTTGCTTCTTCCTTACGATGCCTCAGAACGCTCCTCCTTCCCTCCTCCGATCTTTGTCTTCCTCCCCCGCTCTTCCTCCCGGCGTCGCATGTTCGTGGCCAAATCCGTCGCCGCCTCTCGACGTGCTTCAAGGAACTCTAGCGGCCGGCCATGGTTGAATCGATGGCGAATACGGATGAATCGAAGACGAATCGAATGCAAATCGAACGAATCAACATCTGAACTTTTAGATCTGATCTTCGTTGTAATGTTATGTGTTTACTTTCCTAAGTTTTCCTTTCGGCATGTAATATTGTTTTATGTGTGCTTGGACATGTATGTGTGTATAATGTTTATACAGGTAACTTATAGTATATGTTATACATATATGATGCACTATAGTGTGTGTTTTGACTGAGTCGTATTGAGCTTATTTAAGCTTGATCCTCTAACGAAACCATAACTATAGTGGGGTTAACATATATGTATAAAATATACTATATATGTTATATGTATAAGGTATGATAGGGAGAAGGTTTTAATATCCGGTATTGGGCTTTAGCCCATTACTTGGCCCATGGATCTCGGCTCATGGATGAGCTTAGTAGCCCAGAGGATCCGGACCTTACCTTGCCTTGCCTCTTCGTATGCGAAGCGCAGCGTTTTGATACTCGGGTCTTGACTTAGCTATAAAGCCTCTCTTCCAGACGCTGGAGCTCCACACTTCAGTCTTCGTCTTTCTATCTCCTCACAAACGCTCTCCGCTAGGGTTTCTAGGGTTTGGAGTTTCTCCAGCTCTCGCCGTCGGCTTTCGAGCGCTCGGAGAAGAAAGGTTGCTGGTGGCTTCTCTAGAAGGTGGATCGAGCTCCGGCGTCCTCCTGGGTGGCCGCTCTCCTCGCCTTCTGATATCTAGGGTTCTTGGAGATCGAATCCTTCTTCGATCTTCCGGTTTATCCCATACAGGGGGATTTTCTCTTCTTCCTTGTACCTCTGATTCACATGCATGTTAGTTTAGGGTTGCTTGCTTTCATTGCTTGTATCATCCCTTGTATGAACCCTTTATAGTGGATTCGGCCAACTCTTGAGGCCCCGTGGATGTAGGTATTTATACCGAACCACGTAAAATCGCTTTGTTCGTTCTCTTGCATGTTATTCTCTTTGATCTTTCGAATATCGCTTAGATCTTATTCACTTCCGCTTATCAAAACCGATTTCTAGTTGGATCTAGGTTTTACAACGTGGTATCAGAGCTTGAGTGTCCTGATCTTTATTCCCTGGCTCATTCTTGAGTTCTAGGGATAGGGATTGGACGTAGGGCCTCAGACGGACCTAAAATGCGACATCGCTGGTGCCGAACCCCCCCCTGTGTGACATACCACAACTTGTTTGCTAGATCTAGGTGTTCTGTGCTTAGTTCTTGTGCTTCTGATCTTCAAGTTTACTTGTTCTTTGCTTGGCTTGTTAGGATCTGTAGTTGCACTGTTTGATTCTTGCTATTTTGAATCATTATTTGTGTTCTTTGATCATTTACTAACTGTTTAGTTGTTGTACAGGTACAATATTATAGCTATGGGTGATAAAGGCACATATCTAAAGCCCTTCAATGGCCACACGGATTTTGCTATGTGTCAATTAAAGATGAAGGCAATTCCAATCAAAGAAAAGTGTTGGATTGCAATAACCAACAAGTTTCCTGATGGGACTGCAAAGGAAAAAATCCTTGAAACTGATGAACAAGCTCACAGTGAAGTTATGCTTCACTTAAGTGATGAAGTTGCTCGACAGGTATTAAATCTTGACACTGTTGAGAAACTTTGGGAGGGTCTGGAAGGTTTGTACTTGATAAAATCTCTCCCTTCTCGTGTCAATTTGTTTAATAAGTTGTTTAATTTCAAAATGGATGTTTCCTGCCCCTTGTCTGAAAATCTTGATAAGTTTCTTACTATTATTCAAGATTTGCAACGATGTGGTGACAAAGTTGAGGAAACTCAACAATGTGTTTTGTTGTTAAATTCTTTGCCTGCTCAATTTGATACTTTTAAAGATGTTGTGCAATATAGTATTGATAAACTGGAAAAGAAAGTTATTCTTGAGTCCATTATTCAGAAAAATGATGCTTTGAAAGTCTTTAAAAACAAATATGAGCTCAAAAATGACCATAAACCTGACAATAAGAATGAAGTGCTTGTTGCTAGAGGTAGGTTTAAAGGCAATAAGAATAATAACAACAATAACAACAATAAACCACCTCAGAAAGATTCTAGTAAAACTGATGCTCATCAAAGTGGTAAACATGATAAATCTCACCTTATGTGTTCTTACTGCTCTAAGTCTGGTCACATTGAGAAACACTTCTTTAAGAGGAAGAAAGATGAAAGGCTTGTTGGTAAAAAGCCTAATGTCTCCGGTGTGCTTGAATCTCATCCTTATTATACTCATGAAGTGCTTACTTTGTTAAATTTTGGTGACTGCAATGCTTGGATTTTAGATTCTGGATGTACCATGCATGCTACCTTCCATAAGTCTTGGTTTTCTGAACTTAAATGCTATGATGTTGGTACTGTCATTCTGGGTGATCATTCTGTGCTTAAAATTAAAGGTGTTGGTTCAGTTGCTTTAAGAATGTTTGACAATGTTATTAGAGTTATAAAGGATGTGAAATGGGTGCCTGATTTAAGAAGAAATTTATTGTCTGAAAGTGCTCTTGAGGAATTAAAATTTAATGTGTACATTTCTGATGGTGTGAGGATTGTTTCTAAGGATGGCAAACCTGTGATTAAATTCTCGAGAAAGGCTGGCTTATATGAACTTGTTGCTACTCCTGTTGTGAATTCCTTTGCTGCTGCATTTACTGTCATTGATAAGCCTATGTCTATGCATGATTCTATGTTGTGGCATGTTAGGTTAGGTCATATTGGTAATAAAGGTCTTGAGAACTTGTACAAGTCTGGTGTTATTCCTGCTAAACCTTGCTCCATTGACTTATATGAAAACTGTGTTCTAGGTAAACATGCTAGAAAAAGTTTCAAATCATTTGCTTATGTTTCTACTGCTCCTTTGGATTATGTTCATTCTGATCTTTGGGGCCCTGCCCAAGTGTCTACTGTTGGTCTAAAGAGATATTTCATGTCTTTAATTGATCATTATAGTAGAAAAGTTTGGGTGTTTTTGTTAAAAACTAAAGATGAAGCTTTTGAAACTTTTAAACTTTGGAAGTCTATGGTTGAATAGGAAGCTGGCTTATTTGTTAAGTGCTTAAAAACTGACAATGGTCTTGAGTTTTGTAATTCTTTATTTGATGCATATTGAAAACAAAATGGCATTAAAAGACACTTGACAATCCCTGGAACTCCCCAGCAGAATGGTACTGCTGAGAGGATGAACTGAACCCTTCTTGAAAAGGCTAGATGCATGCTCATTTCCTCTGGTTTGAAGCATTCTCTGTGGGGTGAAGCTGTTATGACTGCTGCATATTTGATAAATAGAACCCCCTCCTCTTTGATTGACTTTAAAACTCCTTATGAACTGTGGTATAAAAGAAAGCCTCACCTTGATCATCTTAAACCTTTTGGTTGCACTGCATATTTGTTGATAGGAGGAAATCGAGATTGCAAATTAAATATAAATAAATCACAGCAAACCAGATTCCGTCCCTTGCAAATAATTACAAGACCTCCTCCTGATGCAGCAGTGGGAAGTCAGGATCGATCCACGAGGAAGCGTGTCAGCGGATCCTAGGTAGCGGTGAAATCTCACGAACAGAAGTCGACAACAGTGGTACTCGACCTCGACTAAGGGTTAGTCGATAGGGGTCAGGCACAGTCGAACACAGCGCAGCAGCGGTCACAGGGGCTCGTCGATATCGACAGGGCCTACTCGATGTCGAGTAGAGTCTTCGTCGACTTTGCTTCGTCTCGTCGAGTACCTGCACACAGAAGCTACAGCGATGCTAGATCGAGAATCAGTACTCGATATCGATGAGTGCTATTCGATATCGAGGAGGCAGAGAATAAAACGAAAGTAAAAGAAAGTAAAAACAACTGCTTTGGGATTTCGAACTAAACTTAATATAAAAGGCTTCCAAGATTGGGGTTTGCAACAACGATAACCAAGCATGCATAAGGTAGAACCAAACAAATTATCATGTAAATCGCATCAAAGGACTAAGCTTTCGCCTTTTCCAACAATTAGACAACTCTTTCAAGAAACCCTAATTGTCTCTACTAATTTTATGTTTATAATCCAAGTTGTTAGCATGAATCTCCATTAGACGGGTAATAAACACATAATCAAGTAGGAAGATGCTCCAAACATGATAAAGGTCGGATCTTTACCTCAAATACGCATGGCTATCGTCGGGCTCTCCCCAACCCTAGAAGTGGGTGGACTACTCGCGCCTCATCGCAAACTCAGACATTGATTGGAAAGAAATAACAACTTGCATTAACTAAATTCAAAGCCTTTACAATCCTGGAAATCAACTCTCGTAAACTGCCAAAACCTTAAAACCTCTGAACTCCCTAAACCGTCTCTGTGGAACTCCCTCTCTAACTGAAATTGAATCCTTTTTAAAACTGAGCCCCATGGGCTTTATTTATAGCCTTCTATTCCTTGCTACTCAAGGACAGAATATCTATATCTATATCTAAAACTATATCTAAAATGCTTAAGGATAAATAAAAGCAATAAGGAAATTAAATCTAAATAGGAAATTATATCTAAATGTCTTAAAGTGGATAGATCTCCTCTTCCATGATGTGTCTTGATGATTTTGGATAGAACCGGCAATCTTCGAGCCCAAGTAATCCCACACCGAGTAGGATTCGTCAAGCCACGTCACACAGCTTCTGGAATCGCCGTCGATGTCGACAAGGGTCTTGTCGATATCGAGTAGGAGTGTTGTCGACTGGCTCTGCTTCATCGTCTCGGCTAGCTGGTGCTCGATGTGGCTCGGACTTGGCTCACGGGTCTAATCGATCTCGACAAGGGCTCGTCGACATCGACTAGGGTACTTCCTTTCCGCTTTCGCGAGCCGCTTCTTCCGCTGCAGCGAGGTCGTCGATCCGCAGGTGCGAGAGACCCCTTCCGCTGGAGCGCGAGTCGGCGAGCTCCGTCGTCTTGGTGCATCCCGCTGGCAGCGAGGATTTCCGTGGCAGCGAGTGGCTCGCTGCAGCGAGTCTAGTCGCTGGCAGCGAATGTTGCCTCATCGTCTTCGTCCTCGGCTTGTTGATCAGCTCCTCTTCTCGTCGACTCCGGGTGTGGCGCTGAGATGTCGTCGATCTCGACTAGTGCTCGTCGAGATCGAGTAGGGCTCCGGAGCTGGGTTGGTCTGGCTCGGCTTTCTCGACCGGGCTTTGTCGACCAAGTCCGCCTGGGCTCTCTACTCGACATCGAGTAAGATGTACTCGACATAGAGTAGCCCTGGCTTTAGCTCGGTTTGTCCTGGTTCTGTACTCTCGGATTCTGGACTTCTGTAGTTGTTTTCCGAGCTTTTCTGACCTTCCTTAGAATTGCTGTAAAACGTCTCGAATTCTGCGAGTTTAAACAGAAACTGGTGTAGATTCCATAATTTGGCAAATAAACATAAACTACATAGATTATGTACTATCTAACCCAAATGTATGCAAAGTATGCAGAAAACGATATTAAAGTTACTGTAAAATATGGCAGAATTAGCTCACAACAATATTCCTACATTAACCAAGGTAAGTTGAATCCCAGGTCACAAAAGTGTGTCCTATTGGGATATCCTCAAGGTGTTAAAGGCTATAAATTGCTACTTGTTCAACCTGGAGCCTATAAAACTATTGTGAGTAGGAATGTCATTTTTAATGAGAATGAATTTCACTTTAAAATGATTTATGTTCCTACTGTGCATGATTCTAACTTGCAGGTACACAATGGTGATCAGTTTTATGTTCCTAAGAACTATGAAACTGATTCAGATGATGAGTTTGATACTGGTTATTCTCCCTCCCCTCCTCTTACTCTCTCTTCTATTTCTTCTACCCCTTCTGATTCTGTGACTGTGCAACCTCACCAATTGGGTGGGGAAGCTCATAAACCTGTTGTTGAACCTGTTGTGCCTTCCTCTTCTGTTTCTCCTATTTCTGTGAATGAGGATGCTATTATTATGTCTGTGCCTGCTTCTGGTTCTGGTTCCTCTAGTTCTTCAGTTGCTGAGAGGCATGATCTCACTGATTGGCAATTGACTAGGGATAGGAGTCCTAGGACTGTCATTCCAAATAAAAGGTTCATAAACAGCATTGTTGAGTTTGCTTGCCTTGTGTCTGATGTGGTTAAAAGTTTTACACTTGAGACTTATGAACATGCTTTAAAGTGTGCTCACTATAAGAATTGGAAAAAGGCTATGGATGAAGAGATTGAGTCTATGAGGGTTAACAAAACCTGGTCTTTAGTTGCTAAACCTGAAAATGCAAGACTTATTGATTGCAAATGGATTTTTAAGCTTAAAGATGGTGTGTCTAAAACTGATCCACCTAGATATAAAGCCAGGCTTGTTGCAAAAGGATTCACCCAAAGAGAGGGTGAAGACTATAATGAAATCTTTGCTCATGTGGTTAAGTATAAGACTCTTAGACTCTTACTTGCTATGACTGTTGTGCATGATTTTGAACTTGAGCAAATGGATGTTAAAACTGCTTTCTTGCATGGTGATTTGGATGAAACTATATACATGAGACAACCTAAGGGCTTTGTTGATTCTGTGCATCCTAACTATGCTTGCCTGCTGAATAAATCTATCTATGGTCTTAAACAATCTCCACGACAGTGGAATATTAAGTTTGATAGATGTATGAGGTTCAGTTTAGGGTTTAAAAGAAGTAAGTTTGATATATGCTTGTATTTCAAAAGTATTAAAAGAAATGGTCATGGTGCTTATGTGCTTTTATATGTTGATGATATTCTGTTGATTTCTAAATCTAAAGAGTGCATCTTAGACATTAAAAAGAACTCGCAATAGCATTTTGACATGAAGGATTTGGGTATTGCTAAGAAAATCTTGGGGATGTCCATTCTTAGAGATAAACAGCATAAAAAATTATGGTTGCATCAATGTGATTACATTCATAAGGTGCTTGACAGGTTTCATATTTCGGGTGACAAAGTGAATAACATTCCTCTAGGTCCTCATCTTGATTTGACTAAGTCTAAAGATGTTTTGTCTGCTATTGAGATGAAAAATATGAAATCTATACCATATGATGTTGTTGTTGGGTCTGTTATGTACTCTATGATTTGTACTAGGCTTGACTTGGCTTTTGCTATCAGTACTCTAAGTAGGTTCATGTCTAATCCTTCTGAGAAGAACTGGTTATCCATGAAATATATGTTAAAATACTTCCTTGGCTTTGTGAATCTGTCATTGTTATATTTTGATCATAATTCTGCATCTGAATTGCATGGCTTTGTTGATGCTGACTATGCTAGTAACAAGGACACTAGGAAATCTATTACTTCCTATGTTTATACATGGGCAGGTAATTGTATTTCCTGGAAGTCCCAACAACAGCCTATAGTTGCATTATCTTCTACTGAAGCAGAATACATTGCTGCTACAGAAGCTTGTACAGAAGCTATCTGGCTGCAGGGTATTTTGAAAGAAGTGGAAATGCAGCATAACACATCTGTGTTGCATATAGATAGCCAAAGTGCTCTGTATTTGTGTAGAGATCCTATGTACCATGAGTGTACTAAACATATTGATGTTAGATATCATTTCATTTGTGAAAAAGTTGAAGATAACATAATTCATGTTAAGAAAATCGATGGTAGAGTTAATCCTGCAGATTTTGGCACTAAAATTGTCCCTCGTGATAAGTTTGTGTTTTGCAGGAACTTCCTCCACTTGGAGGAACTTGAGTGATCTCTGTGTGTGATGTGTGCTTGGGCTGAGGACGGACCTGGCCATGAAGAATCCACTTATCAGTTGAGTCTAAGTCTGCCCAGTGCAAGACTTAGAAAAGTAGAGGGGTGTTTGTAATGTTATGTGTTTACTTTCCTTAGTTTTCCTTTTGGCATGTAATATTGTTTTATGTGTGTGACAGAAGATTTTTAGTCGCTTTAAATCCTATCAAATAAATCCGACTAACCTAACTACTGTAGTTTGGCAAGTACGGGTCGATCCCACAAAGAGTCAACGATTTGTATGCAAATCAGAGTGTGTCAACAAGAACATGAAACAAAGAGGGGGGGGGGATTTCGATGGTTTAAACTTTAAACTAACTAAGAATGCAAAAGTAAGAAAAATAATAACGTAAAACAGATTTAATGGATGAATATGAGAGAATAACTCAGGTCAATCAATCTCAGCAATCAGGTTTGTTCATTGATCATTGATATCGAAAAGATAACTTCCTCTTGAATACTTTGTTGTGGAAAGACTAGGTCTTTTGAATCCAATTTCTTATCAAATCTAGTTAACAGGACAACCAGTCCCTGAAAACCCTAATTATCAAACAATCTTGAAACTATCAAGATTCAATTCAATAATCGATTAAGCTTAAAGGAAATCAACAAAGACAATTGACGCGCACAACCAGTTATTGCATCAATTGCAAATCAATTCTCTATACAAATCCCTAAATCAACCAGTTTCAGAGATTTATACTTTGCTACTCAAGAATATAGATAACTCAACCAGTAATTACCTATATCTAGCTATAGATTGTCATGAACAAGCATCAGTTGATCAGGCTAATGAAAATTTACGAAAACACTAAACATTCGGCGCAGAGAAATGATAATATTCAAAGAGGAGTATTAAGAAATAGAAATCTCACAATGAAATTGTAAACCTGAAGCTTCGATTAATTTTCCCAAGCAAAGAGGTTTAGTGGTTTATGGTTGAAAAGAAAATCACAAAGGTGCTCCAATAGTTGCCTTGTACTGACTTCGTTCGATGGAACAAACAAAACCCAAAAACTTCTCCTGTTCTTTCACAGAACAGTGTTTCATGTTCCCCTCTCATTGAAATTAAAATTAAAATAAATTAACACAACATAACAGCTGTTTCTTGCACAAAACTCGGGTGCACCACCACATAACTCGGCCAAGTTCTTGCTCCACCCGAGTTATATTTCTGCAGCCATATTGAAGTCCCGTTTTCTCTGTTTTCAAGGCTGAATTCGGAAAAGTCGTAAACACGAAAGTTGTAGGTCTTCGAATCCTCTTTCCAACAAGTATAAGTACGCCCCCGATCCGATAACTACAGCCTTCGAATGACCATTTTAGTGCAGCGTCGCCAGCTTGGACAACTCCAATCCTTTACATGTTTAGCTCCTCTCCTTGGCTCTCGTGCTCTTCTATTCTCATCCAATCTTCCAACATTGGCTCGAGCTTAGCTTCACCTCTTTACAATCACCTGAAATCATGCACAAAACTTGTAGATTCCGACTCTAATTGAAACATAATGAAAATATGAAAACTACTCTAACTCATGCATTTTACCCTAACTAAACACATCTAAATGCTTATATTAACACTACCTAAATGTGCATGATCAGTGTGCTTGGACATGTATGTGTGTATGATATTTATAGAGGTAACTTATAGTATATGTTATACATATATGATGCACTATAGTGTGTGTTTCGACTGAGTCGTATTGAGCTTATTTAAGCTTGATCCTCTAACGAAACCATAACTATAGCGGGGTTAACATATATGTATAAACTATACTATATATGTTATATGTATAAGGTATGATAGGGAGAAGGTTTTAATATCCGGTATTGGGCTTTAGCCCATTACTTGGCCCATGGATCTCGGCTCATGGATGAGCTTAGTAGCCCAGAGGATCCGGAGCTTACCTTGCCTTGCCTCTTCGTATGCGAAGCGCAGCGTTTTGATACTCGGGTCTTGACCTATCTATAAAGCGTCTCTTCCAGACGCTGGAGCTCCACACTTCAGTCTTCGTCTTTCTCTCTCCTCACAAACGCTCTCCGCTAGGGTTTCTGGGGTTTGGAGTTTCTCCGGCTCTCGCCGTCGGCTTCCGAGCGCTCGGAGAAGAAAGGTTGTTGGTGGCTTCTCTGGAAGGTGGATCGAGCTCCGGCGTCCTCCTGGGTGGCCGCTCTCCTCGCCTTCTGAGATCTACGGTTCTTGGAGATTGAATCCTTCTTCGATCTTCCGGTTTATCCCATACATGGGGATTTTCTCTTCTTCCTTGTACCTCTGATTCACATGCATGTTAGTTTAGGGTTACTTGCTTTCATTGCTTGTATCATCCCTCGTACGAACTCTCTATAGTGGATTCGGCCAACTCTTGAGGCCCCGTGGATGTAGGTATTTACACCTAACCACGTAAAATCGCTTTGTTCGTTCTCTTGCATGTGATTCTCTTTGATATCTTTCGAATATCGCTTAGATCTTATTCGCTTCCTCTTATCAAAACCGATTTCTAGTTGGATCTAGGTTTTACATTCACATCAGATATTTGCTCTCGATCCGAACACTTTGAGCATCGATTTGCTCAACCATGCTCGAAAACCGTCGGCGAGGAGACGATCCGAATCTCTTCCTCCTCCTGTTGCTCCTGGAATCAGACCGGAGGTGCAATTGGACCTCGCCATGGCTGCGTGCTCTCAGTTTCCAGATCTGGTTGAATTAGTGAAGCGAGCGAGGTCGAGAGAGGCTGGATCTCAAATCAGAGCCAAGGTCGACTGAGGCGGCAAGGCGAGGTGGAGCGAGGTCAAGATTTGAGCGAGGCGGCGCGAGCGAGGCGACGAGGCGGTGCGAGCAGGCGGTTCTCCTCTGGGCGGCTGTTCAATTTTACATAGAGAAAGGTTGAAGATGATAATTTTTGTTAAATTACAAAAATTGCCTCATAAATATGATAATTAAAAAACTATCTATATTTTTTTTTGTGATTCACATGTACTATATTTTTATTTTTACATTTGCATAACATAAAGTTATATTTGCACAACAAATTGTTATATGTGCACAACACACTCTTATATTTGCACGACAAAATGTAAAAAAAATATAAAAAAAACTAGACTTGGGTCATATTTGCATAACTTATGGTTATATTTGCACAACGTACTCTTATATTTGCACGACAAAATGTTAAAAAAAAACTAGACTTGGGTCATATTTGCACAACTTACGATTAAATTTGCACAACGTACTCTTATATTTGCACGACAAAATGTTTAAAAAAACAAAATAAAAAAAAAACTAGACTTGTATCAGATTTGCTCAACATACGATTATATTTGCACATCGTACTCTTATATTTGCACGACAAAATGTTAAAAAATAATTATATAAAAAAAAACTAGACTTGGGTCATATTTGCTCAACATACGGTTATATTTGTACATCGCACTTTTATATTTGCACGACAAAATGAAAAAAAAAAACTAGACTTTGGTCATATTTGCACAACTTACGGTTATATTTGCTCAACATACGGTTATTTTTGCACATGCACAACATACTCTTATTTTTGCACGACAAAATGTAAAAAAGAAAAAAACCTAGACTTGAGTCTTATTTGCTCAACATGCGGTTATTTATGCACATGCTCAACATACTCTTATTTTTGTACGACAAGATGTTAAAATAAAAAAATAAAAAATAAAAAAAATAGTTAGACTATAGACAAGATGATAAAATTGTTATTAGCAAGATGATAAAATTAATATGGGCAAGATGTGGACGTTTCACCAATTTGTCCCAAAATGTGGACGTTTCACCAATTAGGACTAGGGGTGGAAATGAGGCGGGTTATGGGTGGATGAAGCCACTCCATCACCCGTCCCGCGGGTAAAAAATTTCACCCGCTCCAACCATCACCCGCCCCACAGGTAAAAAATTTCACTCGCTCCATCCATCACCCGCAAACATTTTCACCCGCATCCGACCCGCGCGGGTGATGCGGCTGGATCGGGTATCCAATGGGTGAAACAAAAAAAAAAACAAATCAACACAAGCAGTCTAATTCTAACTCAAAATTACAAAGGGGGTGGGTTTATATATTTATATTTTTTTATCGGTACAGCACTGAAATCACGAGCTAATTGAAATTTGAAAGTAGAAGGGTATATATCTCTATACTAATCATATATTGTAATAATCATATACTAATCCAGTATATCCCTTGCTATAACATGGAAGAGAAAGCCGAGGGTAAAACTTGGTAGCACTAATCAAGGATTAGAGTTTGTAGAAGTTAAACTTGAAAAGGGTAAAATAGTAAAATCACACATATTATATATATATATATATATATATATATATATATATATATATATATATATATATATATATATATATATATATATATATATATAGGGAGTGGTTCCCTTGTGCACACCCCTTAGGATGTATCTTGTGCACAAGTATCAGCCGTTGATGGAGAAAGATGGAAGGTCGAGATTAAAAGAATTTTTTATGATTTTTATTTATTTTCAAAAAAGAGAAATTGATGGGACCCATACAAATACACCACTGCCTCCCAAATGGACGTGTGTAACACACTTGCCAATTTTGAAATTCAAAATTTTGGACGGTACGCTTGGAAATCAAATGGGGATTTTTTTTAAATCAAATAATTTTTTCATTAAATTACTACAATAGGATTTTCAATTAAATGGGGATTTTTTTAAATCAATTTGTTTTTCCATTAAATTACTATGATTTTCAATTACCCTAATATATTTTTCCACCAACAGAATTTTCGGGTTTTCAATTACCCACATTTCACTGAATAATGTGTCACCTAACACCGAATAATGTTTTATTTTCTTTTTCCATCCACTTCCTATCAAAATTGACCAATTCCACTTAATAATTTGTCATATGCAAACGAATAATGTTGTGTTTTTTTTTTCCCGACCAGTTTAGATTAAAATTTAATAATTTTACTGAATAATTCATCATATTTTACCAAATAATGTTTCACTTTTCGCCTTTCATCCAACTATAAAGGATAAATGTAACCGTCACATATTTCCATCCAAAAATTCATAAACTCTACCGAATAATACACTGGAGTTAATAGAATAATCACAAAATTTGCACTAAAGGTATTAGAGTTAAATTATTGAGATTCCAAAAAAAATGGCTTTTCATAAATGAATAATTTGTAGAGATTCGCCGAATAATGCGTATTCTACAAAATAATATTTCATTGTACACGAATAAAAGTAACTCAGATTTGCCTTACATAATTTGCTATATTCTATCGAATAATAAACAAATTTACATACAAATTACGCCGAATAATGGTCGTATTCCACTATATAATCACCTTGAGATTCAATGATGTTTGCATTCACCGAGGCTCGACCTCCATCTTTACCATTGCTATGGGAATGCGTGATGAACCAACCAAAGCTGCAAACCAGAACACAAAAAACAAAATTAACGATACATTAATTATCAAGCACACTTAGGAAGGGAGTCTGAAAACAAACTTTATTTTGACAATTCATGGAGGGAATAATAACTTACTGCTAAATAATTTTGATAGTGAGATGAACAATAATTTTGACAATTCATGGAGGCTCATGCTCTTCTTTTACAAGCGATGATGCCGAATGCACATCCAAATTGCATCTTGCATCCGCCGACCTTGATTTCGTCAAATCGACCCATAAGAAGAAAAGGCGAAATCGAATTCAAGACGACCTTCAACCCCATTGAGAAATCTAACCGTGAGGAGGCTACGCCGGAGATCGATCTGGTGGCAAGTTGGAATCCGCCTCGCCTGACGACCTCGCCTTGCCCTCGATTCGCCGGGAACAAACACTCCTGCTGGGGAATCGACGGAGATATCATCGGCGGCGGATGTGTTCATCTACGGGCTGATCTTTGCGTACGCCTGCATCTCCCCCCTCCAGAAGTTCCTCCAGATCTAGGATCTATGGCGGCACTCACAGAAACCTCCACCGGCGGCCTTGCCTCACCGCCGACCTTCACCCTTAACCGTTGCACCTCTTCGCTCGCCTCATCCCTAGGAAGAATCGCAGAAAGAGGAGGGAGAGGAAGGAGGGAGGACGGCTCGCGCTTCGCCTGGGTCTCTTCGGATCGTCGGTTCAACAACAATGGAGAAGAAGCCTACTTAGAATTTAGGGTTTTATTTACCCACATCACACGCGCTCACGCTCATCTTTTGAAGTGTCAAATTAGTTTTTTCACCTTTTTTTTTAAAACCTAAAGAACACGTGTCACAATCACAACCCTTTATTCAATTTAAATCAAAGGCTTGTATTTGTGCACAAAGTACACCCTAAGAGGTGTGCACAAGTTACCCATACTATATATATATATATATATATATATATATATATATATAGGGAGTGGTTCTAGAGTGCACACCCCTTAGGGTGTGCATTGTGCACAAATATTATTCGGTGAAATGTGAAACATTATTCGGTGAAATTTTAAGCATTATTCGGTGAAATGTGAAACATTCTACCGAACACTGTTATGTTTTTTTTTTCCGTTCAGTTCAGATGAAAACGTCCCAATTCCACTAAATAATTTATAACATTCTACTGAATAATGTTTAGTTTTTTTATTTATCCATTTCAAATAAAAGAAACCTCAATTTCCTAAACAATAGTTACAATTTATATAGAATGCCTCAAATTTCACCAAATAATGTTTCACATTCCCCTAAACAATACTCACATTTCACCGAAAAATGCTTCAAATTTCACTGAATAATGTTTCACATTTCACCGAATAATATTTTGTTCACAATGCACATCCTAAGCATTGTGCACAAGTTACCCATTCTCTCTCTCTCTCTCTCTCTCTCTCTCTCTCTCTCTCTCTCTCTCTCTCTCTCTCTCTCTCTCTCTCTCTATATATATATATATATATATATATATATATATATATATATAAATTTTACGGTTTTATGCGGGTTTGCGGGGCGGGTTATGGGTGAAAAATCTTCACTTATAATCCATCCATCAACCGCTTCACCTCTCACCCACTTTTTTGTGGGTTTTCACCCGCAAAATTAATGCGGGTAAAGCGGGTGGAACGGGTACCCGCGGGTTATTTCCAGCCTTAATTATGACCACTTTTTTGGACATTTCACCAATTCTCCCATTTTTATATTTGTTTTTATAAATTCATACTTAATTGTAATAAATATGAAACTACTAAAAAAATTATTTAATAAGTTAATATTTTAAATAGTTTTTAACACATAAAAAAACGTGCGTGAATAGTAAAACATCATGTTTTAATTAACGGAGAGAGTTTTATCTAATCATTCCGGAATGGCTCGCCGGAAAGAACTTGTGGGTACCCATATGTCCCCGGTTCGATCCCCGGAATGGCCGCTCTTTATTTACCAATACAAGGAGAGAGTATTATCTATGTAATATAATAAAATAGATACATGTAGTGGTGGGATTTGCTTATGTAATTTGACTAGACCTTTAAATCGGGTCATTTGGGTCGGGTCATTTCAGGTTTAGGGTTAAACGGGTTACGTGTAGATCTGGGTTGACTTGAACTCAGGTTTGATCCGGTTTTGGGTCAAATCGGGTCGATTTTGGGTTTGTCAATTTTTTCCTTTTTTAAATTAAAAAATTATAATTTGGTAATTTTGCGATAATTTTACAATGCTAATAATAAAGACGTGGTTCATGAGTTCTAGTGATTGTAATTATATACTATATCCGATCTAAAATATTTGATTTTTATTATTTCTCTTAATTTTTAATAAAATTGAAAAATATATAAAATATCAAAATTTTAAATATTTTTTTAAAAATAATTTCATGCAATTAGTAATAAGCATAGAATTGGTTTTAATATTTTTCATATTTTTTAGAGTTCTTATCTTCTTAAAAAATGTGATGAAAAATAAAAAATAAATACTATCGATCGGAGGGAGTATTACACAATACAAATAAATATAAAAGTTGATTTGAAAATGAAAGATCAAGTGATTATAATTATAAAATGTAATATATTGGAATTTCCATAAAAAAATTAATCATATATAAATATAAATCAATCGGGTCTAAACCCAGATGACCCGAAAAATTACTAGGTTTTCGGGTTCGGGTCGGAAAACATTTCCGGGTCTTGACCCATAATTTTTTGGGCATTCGAGTCGGATCAACCGGATGGGGTCGGGTTTTGACAGGTCTAAATTTGACCGAATGATGATCTAATATATTTAAGCTATTTCATATAATTACGTCATCTATTTATTCATGTGGCATCCTATATTTCTACTTTAACCGACAACAACAATTAATTTTTATCATTTAAACACTAAAATCTTATCATAAATATGAGTAAATTACACATAACCATCCGTAAACTAAACTAGTTGTCACATAACTACGCCCCATAAAATTATAAATTAAAGGAAGTAACCCTTGCCCCGGTTTAGTTTGCACGCCTAACCCACTATCCATTTCAATTTGCAAGGCTTAACCCTCCCCTTAAAAAAATTGCACCCAGCCGGTAATGTTTTACCTTGGATAGCCGGTCTCTTTCTTCGCCTCTCTCTTGCCCATCGATGGCAGAAAAATCAGAGAGAGAGAGTGAGCGATCGAAAGGTGGAATCAGAGAGAGAGAGGCGGAGGGCGGAGGCGGCAAATGAGGGGAGCGAGAAGAGACGTGGCAACTCCATAGGTGAGCACAAGAAGAGGAAGATGGAGCGAACTTTGCGTTTCTAGGGTTTCCACCAACTCCATAAGAGAGCACAAGAAGAGGAAGATGGAGTGAACTACTCCGGTGAGGAAGCCTCACACTTCCACTGCAGATCTGCTCACTTGGTCCGAGATTCCTCCTCCTGAATCCGCCGTCGCCTCCATTCCCCATCCTGTTCGTAATGTTCAGGTCCTCTTTTCCCTTCCTTCTTCTTTGAATTTGATTTCCTCTCGAAATTCCTACTCTCTTTTTTTCTCCTGATTTTGAGGGATTTTGGAATGGCAGCCATCGGATGGGATCAACAAGGTCGTGTTTGGTGGTCAGGTGACCGATGAAGAGGCCGAGAGCTTGTCGAAAAGGTGTGATCTCGATTTTCTACATCCCTAACTGTTTCATGGTCCCTCTTCGGATGTTGTACGGACGGGGAGGTCTATCTTGATTGATCTAGGTTTTTGGTCTAATTCTTTGATGGTTTGTGCAAATTCATTGCTGTTATGGTGCGTTAATTCCTTATTCATTGGTTAATTGTGATCTATTGTGTGAAGATCCCAGTTTTACTTGCCTTGGCGGTGCTGGTATGATATTTTGGAAATGGAAGGAGTGAAGGGAGCTGTTCCTGAAGTGGAGTGTTTGTAATATTGAATAAAAAACCTTGGAATAGTTCAGACTTCAGAGACATGGAGCGAGTGAGGCAAGAGCTAAAACATGAACTGAAGCAGGTAACAAACAATCAGTATCTATATACTTTACATAGCTTGCATAAACAAATATCTTTCTCTTGCTCATGTTTGCTGCAGTTGAGGACTTTTTGTGATAAACATACATAGTATTTAGTATTGATGCTTATGCCTTAGTTCTTGGATTGCTTGATAGAATTTAGGTGATAATTCAGATGTTGATAGATTAGGATTTAGTATGTTGCCATGTAAAACTAAAGTAAGTGTCATGTAAACCTAAAGTAAGCGTCATGTAGAAAGAAACACTTAGGAAGTAGAAACCTAATTTCTAATGGTGGGTTACCTGTGCTGGCTGTGCAAAGCAATTCGAATGACTGTGAACGCTGGACCAAAAGTCCTTTATAGAATGATTCATGTGCTGGCTGTGTAAAACTAATGGCTGTGTAAAACTAATGGTGGGTTACACTTAGCGGACGTATGGGAAGCAAAATCGCAGCTCCAAGGCTGTTGAAGCTAACTCCTGTTGATTCACATATGGCTGGGGCAAACAATAAGTTTCACGGTGGTCAATTTTCATGGGTAAGACAATTTTCTTTTTCCATTGTTCATTTTAATTGCGATTCTTGGATTTGTGTTCTCTGAAGATGCTTTGAATATGGTTTATTTCTTTTAAGTTTGTTGGATTATTCCCAGCTTTTACTGGATTAAGTAAGAATGATGAAAAATAGGTTTTTTTAGGGGATTTAACTAAAATTTGGAGTTAGTAAAATCTATGTTTTGAATTTTTTGCACTTTCATCTTCTTGGATATAGTTGTGAAGTCAGTGGAAGAAAGAAAATGACGACTCAAATTAGACAGATTCATTGTAAGGTAGATGGACATGATATGAATATGAAAAAGGTAGAAAGAACTACTTTTAGATGCCATTCTATGTTTAAAAGATGATAATATAAAAAAGGGGCAGCATAAGTGGATACAGTATATGTTAGAAAAACCACAATCTGCCTGCGTGTAGGCAGGAATGAATTATGAGGAGGCACAAAGTAGTTTAGTTGGTAAATTTCTCATGAGCTGACAGTTGCACAATTCTTACATGTTCATCATGATAGATATTTCGACTAATTTGGATGTGTTCTATGTTCTTATGTTGTAGCGTGTTGGTGTGTATGAATAGGTCAAATTGGTTGCTTGAGATCCCTTTTCCGGATTACTTGGGTGAATTACTGACTTGGGTATTCCCTGAGATGATTAGTTATTCTGCTCATTCATGCATTGTAAAACTGCTATTATATGTTCTAACTAACTTCTGTCAATGAATTTTTCTGTTCATGTTTAATTATTTCTTTCTAAAAATAACTACTCTTCATCTACAGGTCACAGAGAACGGGAAGCAAGAACGACACATAGTAGCGTCTGTAGGGAAATTCAGCGTGATATGGAACTTCCAGCAAGTGAAGAACAGTGGCCACGAATGTTACTGGAATCAGCAAGGCCTGAAGAGCTGTTATTGCTACAAGATTGTGTTGAAGGATGAGTCAATACTAGACAGCCGATTCATGCACGAGAAGTTTGCAGCTGGGGACTCCCCTGAAGCTCCTTTGGTTGTTCTTCACACTCCGCTGAATCATTTATCTGCAACTACAAAAGCAACTATTCAAGTCGCATTTGTCCAGTATAATTCGAGTTCTCGGGCAATGGAGTTACTAACAGATAGTTATGGCATTGATGTTTTGATTTCAACTTTGTCAGTGTAAACCTTAGCCCAACAGTTTTCTTTTGAGATGCTATAAATCTCTTTTGTAACATAATGTACGACCTTCCACTGAAACGATTCAGTTGAATAGGTTTATTGACTTTGTAATTGGTTGATTTTACTATATTTAAAATTTTCTTGCTTCCAAGTTTAATTTGTATAAAATGGTGAATTATTGTAAGAAAGTTTCTCTTTTGCCGAATGAGACTTGCTTTCCATCTTAGTCATTGCCTACTTTAAATCGAACAATGTCTCTCTTTTACCGAATAAGCTTATAGATTGCAGATCAGCAAATAACCTGTCATGCTAATGGGTATAACCTGTCATGTTAATAGCATTACCTGTCATGTTAAAAGGTATAAACTGTCATGTTAAAGGTTATAACCGGTCATGTTAAAGGGTATAACCGTCATGTTAAAGCAATTCCCGTGTCTACAAAGAGTTCCGTTTACGAAAAAGCAAACAAAGAAACATGCTAATCCAAGCACTTATGCCACTACATTATGTGATAGCAGCACCAAAAATAACCCATAACCCATACTGAATTTACATGTCACCCATATCAGATTTACATGACATATAATGTATTTTACTTGACATATGAATTTTTTTACGTTACACATGAATTTGAGACATTCTATTCCTTTTTTATTATTCATAATTTCTTGTGCTAGACTTCTTCTTTTTTAACTTGGTTTCAAATTCAGCCTTGGATGATTTCTGGGGTAAGTCCACTCACTCTGACTGTCATGTGAAGTGACGTAGGTGACATGTCAAACATAACCCCTGTCATGTTAAAGGTTATAACCTGTCATGTTAAAGAGTATAAACTGTCATGTTAATAGCATTACATGTCATGTTATTTTCTTTCATTAAGGAGAAGAGGATCGATTCGCATTACCTGTCATTTTAAAGGGTATGAACTGTCATGTTAATAGCATTACATGTCATGTTATGTTCTTTCATTAAGGAGAAGAGGATCAATTCGCGTTACCTGTCATGTTAAAGCTAGGTTATAACCTGTCATGTTAAATGGTATAACCTGTCATGTTAATAGCATTGCATGTCATGTTATTTTATTTCATTAAGGAGAAGAGGATCGATTCGCATTACCTGTCATGTTAAAGGTTTTAACCTGTCATGTTAAAGTGTATAACCTGTCATGTTAATAGCATTACCTGTCATGTTATTTTCTTGTATTAATAGCATCACACACAAAGAAAAAGGAGTTTAGCAGAAGGAATTCTGAAGCCTACCAGAGTTTATTTCCGGTTTGCCTGAGCTTAGAGCGCTCTTGCTGAATGGTTTTTTTTTTTTAAGAGCTTAGAATATTGCAATCACACTTGAGTCATGCTAGTTTCTTTCCAATTAATAATACAAGTGTATGTGGATGTATAGTAGATGTAGCTGGAACATTTGAATATTACAATCACACTTGAGTAATGCTAGTTTCTAAAATATTTTCTCGAACCAAATCTAGTATACTTGACGTGTAATGCAAAACAATTGAAATGTCATGTAAAACAATTGACGTGTCATGTAAAACAATCCAGGTGTCATGTAAATAATAAATAAGCCTATGTGGGAATTTGTATGTCACCACATCTTTGTATGTCACGACGACAACAACGTATGGAATAAGTGATCAAGATCAAGCTCTACCCATACACTAACCATTTACGTTGTTATCACAGTCACAGACTGACAGGTGGTAATTTAAGATGGCATAATATATGTTGCAAATGAATTGAAAATTGTTTTGAAGAGAGATTAGAGAATGTATCGGTTGGAGCAGAAATTAGGATGGTTCATTGGCCTAAAACCGAATCGTATCGGTTGGATCAAACCGAACCGAAAACCAAAATTCTAAAAAATCAAAATGAAAACCGAACTTAAAATAGTCGGCATTGATTCATGAATAATAAGCCTATGTGGGAATTGAACCCACATCTTTGTGTATGACCACAATGCTCTTCCATTGAGCTAATAGGCTATATGAGCATTTTTTAACAAGGAAAACTACACGAATCTCACAAAAATTCTATGACATGAACTTGAGGACCTCCATGAACGCAAACACATAAAAGGCTTTGATGGATAAGGTGAAGCAATTTGTGAATACTTACTATGAGGAGAAGCTCAAGGCTAAGTTCTACGAGTCAGACGTTACTAGGGCCATCGATGAAAAGGGTGTTGCCTTTAACTCAGACTGGGAAAGCAGCTTCTTCATTTGGCATCGTCCAAAGTCTAACATGAACGAGTTTGGAGATTTTTCCAAAGACTTTTGGTTAGTAAAATATACATATATATAGCATAGTTTTTTCGCACAAAGGGTGATTCGTTGGATATAATTATCTCTCATGGACATGGTATGCAGCAAAACAATGGATGATTATATTGAACAAATGATCAAGGTGGCGGAGGTGCTAGCAGAGTTGGTAAGTGAAAACCTCGGGTTAGAGAAGGACTTCTTAAAGAAGTCATTCTCAGGTGAAGCCGGCCCAGCTGTGGGAACAAAAGTGGCAAAATATCCAGAGTGTCCGAGGCTTGAGCTCGTAAGGGGACTTCGGGAGCACATTGATGCAGGAGGCATCATTCTTCTACTGCAAGATGATCAAGTCCCAGGTCTCGAATTCTACAAAGACGAACAGTGGGTGAAGATTCCGCCAACAAAAAACAATAGGCTCTTTGTGAATACTGGTGATCAACTGGAAGTGCTGAGCAATGGGAAATACAAAAGTATACTGCACAGAGTTATGGCAGTTGATAAAGGATGCAGACTCTGCATTGCTACCCTCTACAATCCTGCAGGTGATGCCATAATTTCTCCAGCTCCCAAGCTCTTATATCCTGATAGCTACCGGTTCCAAGATTACCTACAGCTTTATGCAAAGACGAAGTTTTTAGAGAAAGCTCCAAGATTTGAATCTATGAAGACAAAAGAAATGGCCAATGGGGAAGTCATTCCTGAATGAGAGAACTCCCTGTGTCTGGTCTCATCTTTCGCAATATCTCTTTGTCCCGTCTTAGTTTCGGAAGTCCAGACAACAATCCTAGTTTCTGTCCTGTCTTTTTCTTTGCCCTGTCTTAATTTCGGAAGTCCAGACAACAATCCTAGCAAGATTCGACGTTTGTACTTTGGTGCTATTTCTTACACATTATAATACAACTATACAAGTCTCCTGAGTTCATGTAATGAATAAACTGTTGTTTTTATGAAATCCTGATAACAGAAGAAAACTTGTATCAACGTAGTAGGTTGTAATCCTAGCAGGAGCCTTTTCATCGGAAATATACAAATTCCTAGCAACTAAATATCTTATAAACAAAATGAACATCATCAAGCTAAAATGCAGATGTTCTTGAGTATCAGAAATAGCTTTATTTGGGTTTAAGGCTGATTATAAAATCAAAGCAAATCTCTAGCAAAGGCAAGACAATCAACCAAAGAGGTGAAGCATAACATTAATATCACAGATACGAAACAAGCATGCCAAAACAAAGTGAAACCCTATAAAATTATATAGTATGATGGAAAAATAAAGAATGAAAAGTAGGTCACAAGCAACATCAGAGAGTGAGAGAGTAGTTCAAAGCAAAAGGTTGCTTATAAATTTAGAAAATAAGACCATGTAAAATTACCCATATCCTTCAGATTGTAGAAGATGGAGATAATACAAGTTATTGGAGAACAGAAAATAATAATTACATTATAATTATAATGCATTAGAATCCAAAAGCTCTGAACTATAAAATTGCCAAAATATTCATACGTCGGGATTTTAATTCAATGGATAATATTCATACGAACCTTTGTACTTCCACCTAAAACACATTGAGATGCAAATGCTCTATCCAAATACAGGCTATGAAAAACCAAAACCAACATACAAGCCCAATGGAAGACTGATTCCCATTGTTCCCTCTCCTGTACCTTTAACCATGTCTATTAGTATATATGATTTAAACTTTTGTGTAATCACTAATTAAGATGGATAAGGATGTGATAAAGCTAGGGATGGAAACAACTCAATTTCCCAGCAAAATTGGTTGAACAAGTTCCTAGCTGCAAATAAGCTAAATTATCTATTTCATTGGCTTCTCTTAATGAAATTCAACTAATACAGTTTTCAAGAAGGGTGGGAAATTACTAAAAACCAGTGATTCAATTGAAAGCCAATGAAATAGACATGAACAATTTATGATGTTGTAATCAGCTTACCACTAGATGTACAATTCCTAAAATTTTCTCATGAATTTCCCAAATTACAGCTAGTTAAGGGAATCAAAGTTACCTGCGCTGAAGTTGAGTCGCATCCAGGAGTAGCAGTTGGTGAAGCGCCGGTGGCCTTGGTGTGGGAGGCAGGAAGTGGAGGCACAGGAGCTACTACAGGGGAGCTTCGGAAGCGGAGGACGGCGGGTTCGCGGGGCATAGGGTTGTGGATTCGCCGGTCGCAGGCGAGAGATGGAAGGGAAGAGTAGAAGTTGAGCGCCGGTCATAGGTGAAGGGTTCGCCGGTGAGAGGCGTTGGACAGTGGTGCCGGCGACGTGGACACGCTACCATTGAAGGCCTCTCGACTTCTTCTCACACCTTCCAATCTTTCAGACATCTCGACTCCTTCTCCCTCCTTCTATTTCTCTCTCTCGCTGATTCCGCCACCATTGAAGGCTGCTCCCTCCGTCCTTGTCCTCCGGCCGGTCAACCTCTCGCCTCCGATCCCCTTCCTTCTCCGACACCCGAACCAGGGAAGAGCCAGGGAATGGCGGTGCGGCTTCCTCCTCCGTTTCCCCATTCCCCTCTTTCCTTTTTTTTTTCTCTTTCCTGAATCCCTCGATTGCCGGCTACCGCTTGCCTCCTCAATCCGGATATCCGTTTTTGTGCAAATTTTTTCCGGATTGAGTTACTCATGCAAACCTTCCGTATATGAAGGTAATTTTAGCAAATTTCCCCTTATAAATTTGATTTGTTTTCAAAAGATCACTCAACCATTATAAATTTCCCCTTATAAATTTGATTTGCTTATCGTGTGTAGTACCTACACACGATATGCAAGTCCGGCCTCATCAGTAACAACCAAATGGAAGTCTATAGACTCTATACTGACGAACCAAAATGGCAAACTGATAAATTTCACAATCAAGCAAAGCCCCGCTGCAAGGGAAAACCTATGCTTCTTGAGATAAACAAGTTTTCATGACAAAAGAACAGATGACAGGAAAATCTGGATTTAAACTTCTTTTGCATACTACGGCAGTTTAGTTTGTTTACCGAAAAGACTGAAGTAGCAATGCACATTCGAACACCTAGAAACATATAAGGTTAAAACTCATAAAACACTATCGCATAAAAAATGTCACACATATCTTGAGCTACTATATTTTTACCATGATTTTTTCCCAAATGCATTTGAACTCAGCTCAATGATGTTTTCACAAATAAGTAGCTGCAGAGAGATTCATATTATCGCTACAACTCTCCCTAAATCCATGCCTTTTTCTTCAAGCACTACATATTGTATCCAAACGCGTTAACTCATGAACCTTCTTGCCTCATGTATACTTCGGCTTTCTAGAACTGAAGTCTACAAATTATAACTATTCATGATACAGTATACCAAGTCATCTTTGGTATCAATCAACAAGCTCAAAGGGACTATTTTCCCCAACAATTAATTAAAATCAATAAAAAAATATGTTAATTCAAGAGGCAGATTTGAACTCGGCTCAAAGATATTTTCACAAATGAGTAACTAAGTAAAGCAAGAGAAGAAATGCCAAAATATTAAGGACCCATCAAACTTTAATATTATGTTACCTGTTAGGTTTCTTCTTTCATATCTTCAAGCACATAGAAAACCTGCATTCTAGAGTAGCAGATATAAGATTGAAGCTATAAGTGTTAAGCTAAGAACGTTCTTAATTGCCTCGTGTATATGTATTTCAATTTGATGAGGAAATTTGAATCGTGCAACATTACTGAAAGGTGCCATGCCAATTGCAAGGAACAATTATGCAAAGTCTTGTTTTCTTAAGCTTGTTGCCATGACAAGCTTCACTTTAATCGAAATGGGAAACTATGACAGAATCTATACCTTTAGAACATGAAGGAATTGTTAGTAAAAACCATCAATTGATTTCTAAACTTTATCAAACTCATTGAAAATCAAAGTAGAAAACTCATCTGAAAACATGAATTGCTGTGGCGTGGTATATATCCGAACCCACGGCCTTAGAAGCGATTTCGCCCCGACCAAGGTGCAAGTCGGCTTCAGGCATCGCCCCCAAGGTTACACAGCACCTCCGATCGCATGCACTCGCCAAAGGAAGTTTGGAATCATTCCAGGAACTCAAAACATTTCTCAGAGAGGATGGAGAGATTGGAAACACACGTTACTTCTTAAAACCCTAAAATCTGTTTTTGAACGTGTGTTAGATCCCCACTCTCCCACCAACCTGCTTAGTTGGGAAACCCCTCAAAAATAGTTAAAAACTTTTTTCCTTTTTTCTTTTAACTTGGATAAGAAATGACAAAATAAAGCCCTTTTATAAAACCTTTATTAAGCATTATTCCCAACAATCCCCCACAAATGCGAGGAAATAGGTTTTCTAAAACAACTTTGAAAACAACGTTCTGAGCTGGTTTTATGGAGAAGATACTTAAATGTTGGTGAACAAGTCTTGAACCAACACATAGTGAAGCTAAGTACCTCGCTTGTCATAGAAGTGAACGAATCTTGAACTTCCAGACTCGCGAGTTGACCTCAACAGCACATACCTTCACCACTATCCCGGTGATTCCGCGATAAGATCATCAAATATGTATATGGTCATCTCATACCTTGGGTGCTGAAGAGTGCTCTAGAAAGACCACCCTAGTCTTCCATAGAAGGTGACCAACCCCTTCACACTCTCGTAGGTAGCTCCATCAAGTCTATCTCACATAGACCACCCTTATTAGGGCTATGGAACCATTAAGAGCATTATGCTCATCCTCTTCCATATTCGGTGAATCCATCAAGTCCTTCTCAATAGGACTACCCAACTCTGGGCTATGGACTCATTAAGAGTACATGACTCAACCTTTTTCAATACACCTGTCATGGGAATGAGACGTGGTGTATCTCTCCTCATATGGGTTTGAGTCTCATTCCCTTAGACAAATCAAGGACTATTCTCATGTTCCGTCCTTTTGTCAACAGACCATCAAGTTCCTCTCGGACCTCACATTCTCCAAATAGATGACACCATTTGCAATCAGCTGTCTCAAAGCTTCATGTCAAATCCGCGTGTTTCTCTTCTTGCCATTCTATGTATTGCTACTAGCTACACAAATAGCAAATGTGAGTCACAATATAGAGAATTAGATAGAGCTTCATGCCCCCACAAAGGTAAGTAAGCCAGTAACATTCTCAACTACTCAATCTCTTGTCCAGCTAAATCTAGAACTATGATCTCACATTTCATAGTCGATCTAGCAAATATGATAATTTTCATGATTTTCACAGTATAGCACCACCACATAATGTCAAAACAAAACCACTAGTGGAGCTATAACATCATCATAATTAGAATGTTCGATCATACTGGCATAACGATAAAGTTATCAAACCTTCTCAACATTTCTCTACATAATGGAATGAAGCAATTTCTCTTTTCTAGTTTCTTTAACACTTAGAAACACATAAACTTCACCCATATCTTTCATTTCAAAGTGAGAGGAAACAAATTTTTTTAGTTTCATTTATCATGTGCATGCTAGTGCCAAATATCATCTCATCTCCACATAAAGGCACATAACCAATTTAACACATCTTGGCATAAAACATGCATTACATACACAAAATGAAAGCTTCAACACAGTTTGGTCACATTCTCATAACATTCCAAATATGCTTTGTTAAAGCCATATATTGATTTTTTAAGTGAACACAAAATTCTCTTTTCTTGGAACCACATGCCCGCAGGCTGTTCCACATACCCCTTTCTCTAGATCATCATTTAAACCACAGTTTAACATCTATTGATGCACTGTTGATTTATAATTAAATGCTAAAGCAAATAATAAATGTAAATGACAATCACAATCATTTGAGAATATGTATTAAAGAAATCAATTTCATACTTTGTGTGAATCATTTAACCACTAGTCTTGCCTTAAACCTTATGATAGAACCATCAGTTCTAAAATTCCTTTTAGAGATCCATTTACACTTAATGGTTTTGACACCTCTAGGCAAGTCAACTAGTTCCCAAGAAGGGATACACATAATAGATTCCACTTTATTGTCTATAGCATCTTTTGCAAGAAACTAGCATAAGTTGAACTCATAACCTCTTTGACTGTTCTAAATTCATCTACTATAACTTAAGAACATAAATAAGAGGTAAATCACTTTCAGTCACATTAGCGAGTTCATCCAACAGAGTTGTATCAAACTTAAACTCACAACTAGTTTCCCTTATATCTCATTTACTCCTTCTAGATTCACTAGATTCAAGCTCGACATTTGAATCAAGTAAAGATAAAGATGCAGACATGAGCACATAGACATGAATACTATTATGATTTTACTTAGAGTAAACATCGCTAAAAACTCAGCGTCATGATATTCACACAAATTATATCATACAATCACGTAAGCTCATAGGCAATACAATTGTTCTCATAATTACCAACAAGAATAACATCAACCATATTAGATCCAACATCATCTCACTTAAAGGAAAGTACCACCACTTTAGTCAAACACCCCCACATTTCTCATATACACTAGATAGACTCTAAGTCATTTCCACATCTTATATGGGGTTTTGTCTAACTTCTCTTGTGGAATCTTACTTCCTATCTCTATCGGATCTAAAACATTTTGGTTCTATTCAAGTTGGTTTGATATCTCATATGCATATACCAAGAACAATTCTTCCTATTGCATCTTTGATCTTAGCCAATGCATGTAACTTGGTATGTCTAAAGATCATGTAATGTGATATAACACCTTTACCACGTTTGCTTTTAGAGTTTCTAAAAAAGAAAGATCACACTTTGTTAACTCAAGCAATCTAGTGGTCCTCTCAATTACGGGTTGAAAAGATATTTAGCAAGTTTAACATTTATGCATATATCACCATAATTTTGATCAACAACAACCATGTTAGAGGTTAGGAGCATTTATGAAGTTCTCTCAAAGAAACAACTTCCTATATATGTCCTAATTAATATCATGCCAAAGATCAAACATTCATAAAGATGTCACAAGGCAACATTCTTTCAAGACAAACCAAATGAGTCATATCATGATCATCATTTAATATTGCAAATGCACATGAGATCAATCAGCATATAGGCATTTTGTGTAGTTAAAACTAATAAGTCAAGCAAAAATTGCTCATCATGACTTATCTCACAAAATAGGCCGACACGAGTGTTCTTGATCGGTAGTAGAAGATCCTTCGTATGACCAAAGTAAAGACTCGACTGATTCATCACCATCCTGAGCGTCTTTAACTCATGCCTCTAGCAACCATAGCAAATGATTTTTCTACCAACATTCCAGTACCACTCCGCATACGTCGCAACATGAAATTAACCAAAGAAGTTAAACTTGGGTTATACAAAATCATCATGATAACACATCTTTATCAATTTGCAATCACCCAATTGATAAATCAAGTTGTTTGAAATTGAAACTAGGATGTATGAGTGCACTTATTTCTTACTCATGAACCCTGGCTAGAAGCCATATATTTAGACATACCATTAATAAACTAATACATATATTAGTTTTTATTATAATTGGCATCCTCGCAATGCTAAAAGAATGGCTTAATTTGAAAAATTCGGCGCACTTAGTACTCAGCACTTGCAATATAAATTATTTCAAGAGACACCTTAATTAATTAAGGCAAAGGATAAATATACCTTGATGATGATGATGCTGGAGTGCACCCACCAAGCCGCCACTGTTATCCTCACAAACCGAAGTTGTTGCTTCGAGAAAATCAATATGAGCCGGACTGGTTCTCCGCCTCCTCGCCGGAGTTACTCAGCCACTACGTCCATACTTTACAGGTTCAAGTGACCAGGATCGCACTAGCCGAAAATCAATTCCCTTGCAATCGACCGATCGAGGCTCAATCCAACCTTCTGTTGTTCCAATCTCCAAGCTGAGAGCCAACTCAAGTCTCTGAAAGCAGGGTGCAGGATTCGAGCTCAGCGCGCCCCTTCTCGGCCATCATAGCCGGTTGTAGAGTGAATTGAGAGCACCGACGCCGCTCATCTCCTCCGCCGTGTTCTGCTTCTTTCCTTTGGTCTCTATGATATAATCGATCGGGAGCCAGATTGAATCTGCACATCAATTCAATATATTAATATAATACACTAATTACTCCCAAGAAATTAGCTAGTGTCACCGAATCCGGCTACAGAGGACTCCACGGCGGGCCGGCAGCAGTGGATCGACTCTAATTTGCCTCCATCAATCTGATTTCATCTTAGACCGGACTGGAAATCTGAGTTAGCCCCTCCCCCTCTGCCATGACTACGACCTTGCTTCGATTTTTGAAGAGGATGTAGGGCATCGCCGCATCTAGTCGATCTCCAACACTCTTGCGATCGATGACATAAACTGGAGCCACTACCGCCGATGGGTCCGACTTGATCCACACTCCAACCGCCATCAATGCTCCGTGGAATGGGAACCCCGGAAACAAGCCCCACACGATCGAGAGAGAGGATCGAAGCCTCTATTGCTTCCGGCTCCTGCTTTCACCGAAGTCGGCGAAGAGATCTCGACATAGGAAGCAGCGCCCTCTCGTCGATCTTGCGATGCTGGCTGCGCATCTCTCGAACCAGAACGAATTGGCTGGGAAGAGGGAAGAGATCTCCCAGAGTTTCGGTAGAGTCTCCGGCTCGATGAAGAGCTCGTCGCTCGATCTTTGCGTGGAAACAACGGCGCCGATCTCCTTGGGCAGAAACTCCCCTGCCTCGAAAGGGAGCGGCTCCGGCGGCGCAGAGTGCCCGGGCCGCGGAATCCTCAACAGGACTGGAAGTGGACGGCAATACGAGGTGGCGAGTCTTCTCCGCCGTCGCCGTAGCAATTGACGCGCACAACAATCTCAATCTGAAACTTCCAAATCGGAAGAAGGAGGGTTAATGATCAACCGGTTAATACTAACACAAAATCGCTTCTAAATTGTTAGTAAAAACCATCAATTGATTTCTAAACTTTATCAAACTCATTGAAAATCAAAGTAGAAAACTCATCTGAAAACATGAATTGCCGTGGCGTAGTATATATCCGAACCCACGGCCTTAGAAGCGATTTCGCCCCGACCACGGTGCAAGTCGGCTTCAGGCATCGCCCCCAAGGTTACACAACACCTCCGATCGCGTGCACTTGCCAAAGGAAGTTTGGAATCATTCCAGGAACTCAGAACGTTTCTCAGAGAGGATGGAGAGATTGGAAACACACGTTACTTCTTAAAACCCTAAAACCTGTTTTTGAACGTGTGTTAGACCCCCACTCTCCCACCAAACTGCTTAGTTGGGAAAACCCTCAAAAATAGTTAAAAACTTTTTTCCTTTTTTCTTTTAACTTTGGATAAGAAATCACAAAATAAAGCCCTTTTATAAAACCTTTATTAAGCATTATTCCCAACCGTGGGAACTAGAGGATCCATAAGATTCATTCCACATGCTCTTCACAGCCAAACAGACATATTCTGCAACTAACAGTGCAAGCAGGGAAAACAAGTAGCTACTAGAGAGTAGAGTACGCCAGCATTCAACTAATCATCTCCAACAAAGTACTGAAACACGCTAACAATGATATATATTTTTAAAAAAATCTGCTAATAGCCAGCTAATAATACAAGATATAATAAGCAACATTCAATAAACAACTAATATGGGCTATGAGAAGGAGTGATAGTAAACTAAAACCAGTATTTATCTTCGCATATAAAAGTACTAAAGTGACAAAATGACATCTCAATCTACTAATAGCTTTCAAAAGTCGTTCATCTAGATTGAAATTGATTCCTGAAAAGTACAGCATGAAACGATAGCTCCAAATATACATAAAGTTCCAGCAGCAACTTCTTCTACATTAAGCAATTCCAGCAGCTCACCAGACTGTTCAAGTGGAGAGAAAAAGCGCTTCTCTTAGTCAAAGCAAGCGCTTTACACAAACCTATGGGAAAAGAAGACTTTCCACATAGTCATAAGCCATAACGACTTTATCATAATCAGCAAGTCCTTTCCTCAAAGTTTTATCACCAGTTTTTGTGCCATGTAAGATTAACTCACCTGTCAATGTCCTCGAGTCAGTCATAACTGTGGCTAGAATCCTGACATTTACTTGTGGTTCTTCAATTAAATCCCTCATCCTTTCTTCCATATCCCTCTTTCGTTTTCCCTTTTTCTTTCTTTCTTCCACGTCTTCTATCGCCCAGAAAGCACGTGCTATAGGTTCAAAAACTTCGAAATGAACCATTTCAACCCATGAATCTTCTTGTCTCAAGTATATCTCACAGCTGCAAGGCAGATTCCAATCCTCCCAACACACAAGTGAAAGTGTGCCTTGCCAACGACAAGGTGCAGAATTCGAGTAACAAAGATCGGGCATCTCAATGACATCAAAACTTTCCTGCACGAAGTCAAAGGACAGTATGACCTTATCACTATATTCATGGTCATCGTGATCGCCATCATAACTGGACTCATCAAGACAGCCTCCCCAGTGGGCCACTCCTCCTATCATTACAGGTGGGCCTTCTTTGCAGGATTTCCATTTCACTAGTTTTTCAGTTGGAATTAAACCCCAACCATTTCGAATTGAAGAGTAAAGAATGCACTTCACAACAGGCCTTCGCTGTATTATTATGGCTTTGAATTCTTTGGTGGAAGGGTCGATCCAAAAACCATAGCAAGTATGCCTTAGATCTCCCAAATACCATGTAAAAAACAAAGGGAAAGGATGAGTCGAAAACCTGCGCAAAGAGGGGTTCCAAAGCACGAGGTTGCCATAATTACAGAGACAGACCACACCATGAAGGGTGCCAACAAGCACATAAAACCCATTTTCAATCGGTTTGCTTAGTGTATTGACCAAGGGGCGGGGGAGCGGATCAACCACAAGATATTTGCGTTGATGAGGATCAACGATGAATCGGGGCTTCTGGACAGAGAGATGCTGTTGAATGAGGGCTGGAGAGTCGATGAGTTGCTTCCAGTCTTTGCACACGCATCGGAAACGCAGCAAGGTTTTCACAGGCAAGTACTTGAAAATCAGGACTAAAAAATTCTCTTCTTCATGGATGTAATCCGACATGACAGAACTTGAATCTCTACATAAACATCAAAGTAGAGAGAGGAGATTGATTTCAATTTTCAATCAACGTAATTAGGGTTTTGCGTACTACAGTATTGAGGAGCTGAGATTGAACAAATCAGAATTAACTGGAACATACCTCGGGCTAGGAACTGAGATTTCAATGGCATGAAATTAGGGATTTCCGTAATACTACAGTAAGGAACTGAGCAGGGTCGGACCTGAATACAGGCCCAAGAGGCCTTGGCCTCGGGCACTATAGGCCCAGGGGGCCATATATATATATATATATATTTAAAAAAAATTCGGATACTTACCAACTGAGTGGGAAGGGCACGCTCAGAAAAATAAAAGGAATGGAAACGCTGCGTTGCGAAATTAAAAAAAGAACGAACAGTTCTTGTTCTAGCAGGCGATTTGCAAGAGAGGTTAGAGAACACTGCAGCAGGGTCAGAAATCCAACCCTGCTGCGGCGTCAACCATCAAAGAGATGGAAGGTCGGAAATCCCTAAAGCCCCGTCATTTAATCCGACCTTATTGAATTCATTCCGTCTTCATTTATTGCATTTCCGATGAGCTGCCAGAATTTCGGACTGATCCAAAGATCCTAGATTTCGGCCATGTTCCAGTCTGAATTGATGATTGCATCCTTCAATAAAGTTGTAGCCGCTTAAAATATCTTTCCAACAAGTTCTCATCGGCTTCAATCGGAATTTTATACAGCCAGAACGAGCCAAAATACCGAGGTGTCGCCAAACAGTCTTCACAAATGAAAGTTGATGTTCTGCTCCGAAGACAAACCTTTGTAGGAAAAAAGATGCGAGCTCATGGGCGACTACGATCGCATCATCCTCCTCCCCTTGAAAAGGATTCGTCCTCGAATCCGTGATGGAAATGAGTGACTTCTTTGGACATGTGATATCGTCTTTGAAAGGATGTTTTATCTTCTCTTCTTCATGAATCATGAAAGGCAAGTAAGAAGGAATGAAATAGGTCGCATCTAACCACTTACTTGATATGGAATTCAGAAAGCTAGGCATGTCTGTTGGCATTCCTTTCTCCTTCCTGGAAAGCGCAACCTTGGGAACTTGGATGATTTCTTCATCCTTCTTAAGATTGGAGTTGACCTTCGCAATCTCAATCGGGACATCCTTGGACTTGCCTTCTTTGATCTCAAGTGTCACACCCATGGCCGTAGAGGATGTCATCTTTGAAGAGGGAGGTGGGGCTGTTGTGGACATCGATTGCGTTGACCCCAATGAGGTGACAAGATTTCGAATTTTCTTTACTTGTTTCATTGAATCTTCCGCGAGCTTGCGGATCTCTTCCCAAGGTGCTTCAACCTTCTTCTTATGCATAGCCTCATCCTCTCGAGCCTTTCTCCTTTGATATCTCCTACGGAGATCTTGATCAACTACATCATATGTAGCCCCATCCATGTCACTCCAACGAAGATACCCATCATCATAGGCTCGAATAGCCCATCGGATGTACTCTTCGGACAAAGGCTTGGAACTCGTTTTCTTCAACATTTTAACCCGAAAGCTTGAGGAACCCTTGTCGTTGCTCTGATACCACTTGACGTGCTCGGACCCGGGCTCGAGCAAAAGGACCGGTGACGAGGGTTCCGAGAAGTCGGGAAGTTGTTGGCTGTTCTGGAGCTGCAGATCAGTCGGAAAAGAATATCGATTTCCCATTGATTGGATTGGCTTCTAGGGACGTGCGAGTACTACTTTTGTAGATCTTGAAGTCGCGGTCGCGGAATGGGGCAGATCTCGTCAACTGGAGGTCAGACGAAGCGGGAAATTGTGTTTTACCGAGACGTCGGTTGTGCAGAGGCGAGTCCAAACGGGGCTTGTTTGAGAGGGATTGAAGGACTGCTTTGGGGTGGCGTTTTGGGGGTGGTTTGAGGGTGATAATGGGGCTGTGGAAGGTCTTAGAATGGTGGTAAAGATGGGGATGGGGTTTGAGGGATATGTGATGCAAGATCGCTCTCGGCCTCGCACTCCGAGCTCTCTCCAACACTCGATCTTCCACACTCTCGGCCTCGCACTCTGAGTGTTTTTGACCCTTTGATTCCGTCGTCTCTCACTAGGGAATCGCTCTTAGCATCTCACCAAGAGGTTTTATTCGGCATCTCACCAAGATAGATTTTATTTCTTAACCCGAAACGAAGGAAACACAAAGCTCAGATTTTTCTCAAATTCAACTTGTCTAACAAAAAAGTCTTTACATCCCTTTATATAGGAAAAATACTGAATCTATGAAAAATAAAAGAAATTAAAATAAATTGATAAACTAATGACGGATAATACGAAAGGGTTTCCGAGATTTATGACGGAGAGATGGACAACCATAATGGGGAAAAACGAATGGTCTTGGTTGCCATCAAAGAGATGGAAGGTCGGAAATCCCTAAAGCCCCGTCATTTAATCTGACCTTATTGAATTCATTCCGTCTTCATTTATTGCATTTCCGATGAGCTGCCAGAATTTCGGACTGATCCAAAGAACCTAGATTTCGGCCATGTTCCAATCTGAATTGATGATTGCATCCTTCAATAAAGTTGTAGCCTCTTAAAATATCTTTCCAACAAGTTCTCATCGGCTTCAATCGAAATTTTATACAGCCAGAACGAGCCAAAATACCGAGGTGTCGCCAAACAGTCTTCACAAATGAAAGTTGATGTTCTGCTCCGAAGACAAACCTTTGTAGGAAAAAAGATGCGAGCTCATGGGAGACTACGATCACATCACCAAGTGCATTATGTATTCGTCAATCCGGGATGGTTGGAGTGAAATTCCGACACGAAAGATTGTCAAGTGGAAACCCGATCTTTATACCTTCAGACAAGGTCCACCTGTAATCGTTGGAGGAGCGGCCCATTGAGGAGGCTTTCTTGACGAGTCCATTGATGACCGTCATCAAGATAATGCCATATTTTCGTTTGACTTCGTGCAGGAATGTTTTGGCATCATTGAGATGCCCTATCTTCATAATTCCCGGGGATATTCACCTTGTCGTTAGCAAGCCACCCTTTCATTTGTTTGTTGGGATCGTTCCTTTCCTTGTGGATGTGAGATATACTCGAGGCAAGAAGATTCATGGCTTAAAATGGTTGGTTTCAAACTTGATCTTCATCCTTATAATTTACATGTTTTTTGGGCGATGGAAGACGTGGAAGCAAGAAATAAAAAGAGGAATAGAAAGAAGGATGTGGAATTAGAAAGGCTCTGCGATTTATCAATCGGAGAAACGCAAGTAAATGTCAAGGTTCTAGCTACAACTACCAGCGATATGATCAAGGACGAGTATAATCTTACATGGCACAAAAACTGGTCGTAAAGCTTTGAGAAGGTATTATAATGATGTCTTTATGGCTTACGACTTTGTGGAAAGTCTTCTTTTCCCTTAGGTTCGTGTAAAATGATAATTTTGCCTGCTATCTTTCTCCACTTAAACAATCTTGTTGGATCGATGCTGGAATTGCTTCGTGTAAGAGAAGTTGCAGATGGAATTTTACATCTATTTTGAGCTAGTTCCATGCTAACTTCTTTCGATGCTGAACTTGAACAAATTGAACTAAACAATTATTATTAATCCTTCAAAACACCTGGGATGTTTTATTGTAATATCATTACTGATTATTTGTGTTTTTATAAAGCCTATTAGCTCAAGCGGTAGAGCGATATGCTAATGCATAAAGATGTGGGTTCGACTCCCACGTAGGCTATTCCAAATTCATTTGGCTACTGCATTTGGCTGACTGAACCTATTTCAACTATTAACCAGTCCTCAACTTCCATTTTTTTTAAATCATATTCTCATAGATTTACCGTTTTCATGAGGTTCAACATAAACAATTAGTTTCAATCTCAGTTACAAGTGGTTGATAGCTAGTCTCATTCGTATATGCACCCTCATTTTCGTAGAAAATTGACAATGTTGATTAGCCTATGTGGGAGTTGAACCCACATTTTTATGCATTAGCATATCGCTCTACCGTTTGAGCTAATAGGCTTTATAAAAACACAAAATAATCAGTAATGACATCACACTAAAACATCCCAAAGTGTTTTGAAGGTTCAATAATAATTGTTTAGTTCATATTGTTCAAGTTCAGCATCGAAAGAAGTTAGCTCTAATATCATAAACACCATATATTGAACATAATTTAGCACTATATTCTAAAAAATTCACAAAGGGATTACTGAGAAAAATAAATTAACCACACAAAAGGTGGATACTTTATCCAGCATGTTATTACTCAAACAATCCAGCACTGTGTTCTGGGGAATAATAAAAAGAATCAGCACAATCCAAGAAGGAAAAAAAATTCAAGAAATTATATCATGCCCATAAGTCAAGAGCCTTTATCCAACAAGCTTTTTGAGACATAGGATGTTGCAGACAGAAGTTTGTCATACACAAAATTCATGCTACATGATCATATTTGTATAGTATTAAGACATCAACAACATAAGGTTAATATTTCAGCAAAAGAATACCATCATTTCAGGATGGAAAATGAAAAATTGAAACCTTGGTTATAATATTAATGATTTTTGTAGAAGAAGCTTGTCATAACATGATTCATAGAAAGTACTTCAACAAGATGAAGTTTCTGAGTATTTGGTGCACCTTCTATATTCACTTGCATTTTTTTTTTAAAAAAAATCAGGCTAATACAATCAAAGAAGGTTATAGTAGTAACTAACAATTGTTGTGAAAATTGGATTCAACTTCTGTTAGGAAGGGTAAAATTAGAAAATACAAGTCCCTGAATTTGAAGAATAAGAATCTTGATTTCCACCCAATCTCGAACTCTCACTAAAAGTGTACAAGTCAAGGGAGAAAGGAGGTTAGATATTTATACTAAGTACTAATTAGCTTAATTTTTCCACACATCACAAAGCTTCACGTACAGGCTAGTATCGAAAAAAAAAAATCAGCAATTTCATGCCCATAACTTTTTCGGATGAAGCTATCCTTAAGAGTACATCTATTCAGATCAAATTCTTAATCCAATTTCATGTTAAAAACTCATAGCAACTCCTTAGCCTAAATTGTTTAATCGTTGTTTTTTGCCAAACCCGGAGGAGGAAGAAAAACGCTTAGCGGTTGCCGAGCCAGGCCGATCGAGGTTGACCCTTCTATCCGCCGACGCACCATTACAATCGAGAATGGGATGGAGAAAGGTTTGGAATTGTTGAACTCAGATCTAAATGAGCTTGCAATCCCAATTCAAATGGGGTTAGGGTTTGGATTTGAACGCTCATGTGAAATTGGGCGAGTAAGGACGACGACAAGGTTAATGAGGGGATTTTTAATTATGATTTAATCCAATCATTTTATTATTTTTAATTAGAAAAATAATGTATACGTGGACCAATAGAAAGGATGTAACCGAGAAAGTTACACGGTACGTAGCAGGTGATCCAAACTGATTTTGAGCTAGTTCCGCGCGTGATATTATTATCAGTAAACAATTTTGAAATTAAGCGCCCTTTAATTAGTTGATTTCAGATGACATTTTTTGTGTTGATATATAAATAAGCGAGTATGTGCAGCAGCATCAGCGAAGTTTCCTTACCGAAATATTGCATTATTTCATTGTTAGCTATTGCGAGTCTATTGTTGATCGATCAATCGATCATGATGCAAGATGACTAGTTTTTGTTTATATACTTGATCTAGCAGGCTTGTAGTTGTTGTCTTGTATGATTTGCTAGCTAAAATTAGAGTTTGCTTTAACTCCGCTGTCATACATACATAATTCCGCTGTCATGCTTGTTTTCTGCGCAGCGATTAAGGATGAGTGGCTTACTGGAGAGACAACTAGAAAGTTTCAAGCTGCAGATTGAGTTGATCGATCTATCTAGCCTACACATGACTTGCCTTCAATTGACCCTATGGGGGTGATATTTTTTAATTGTAGATCGATGTAATTTGTAGTTTAGGGATCAAGGTTCAAGTTTGAACACTTGACTGACAGTTTGAATAGGCTTCTTCTAGCATTGGTTTGCCGATCTGCTAACAATTTAGGCCTAACAAGAGCGACATTTCATAAGAGAACTTAACTAGATCGAGATGTGTACGTTTTATTCATGAACTAGTTTAACTTATTATTTTGACTTTGAATAAATTTGATATTAATACCTGTTAAATCAATTAATTAATTTCTTTCAATACTTTTGGATTGTTATGTAATTAACATTTTTTTTTTTTTTGATAAGGAAAGAATTCGGGTGGGCTGACCCTACCCGGCAGCATCCTTGCGGATGAGGTCAAGGAGACCTGGATCGTTTTTAATATCGACTCTTCGGAAATTGTTATGTAATTAACATAGACTTAAAAGAATTACTATAATATATACTTATATATATATTCTTTATTTTTTAAATTTAATTAAATAAATTTAGTATTAATACTCATTCTACCAATGATTCTAAAATAAACGAAGGTTAAACCTTAGATAATACAATATATTCTTTAATTTTTTTAATTTAGATTTGATCTTTCATCATATATATAATATAAATCTTATATATGTAACTTATTATTTTGACTTTGTGAAGTTTCCATATATCATGCAATAAATATTTTTTTATATAAAAATTTCCGAAATTTTGTTCGGTACCCTCTTGATAAAGCGTTTTTCACGGGCATATAAAACTTTTACATTTTTCGTGTGGTAGCCTTAACATCTATATATATGTATTTCAAGCCACACCCTTGTAGAGTCTATATATAATACTTTAAATTAGAAGACTTTGATGACGTGTTATCTTCTCCTTGATTTTAGTTATTTCAACCAATTCCCTATTTTCTACTTTTTTATTTTTTTTTCTCTCCTATATTTAATTATTATTTTTATTATTCCCTTTATCTTTTTTAAATCAATCCTATTCTTTCTTTTATTTCCAACATATTTTTTTAACAATTGGGCTTAATTCAAAACATTGAATTCAATTTAATATAGCTAGCTACTGGGCTTAACTCAAATTTATTTCCTTTAATTATTTTTTTCTCCTTCTTTTTATCTTTTCAAACCAATTACATTTTTCTTTTACTTTTATCACATTTATAATTTATATATATATATTCTTAAAATAAAAGAGTTTTAGCCTATATGATATCCCTACTTTTTTTTTATCTCTTTAAATCAATCTATTTTTTCCCTTAATTTTTCTTTTTCTTCCCTTTAACCAATCACATTTCTTTTTTTAATATTAAATTTAATATAATCTAATGTTTACTATTAATCTACATGTAAATATTTATATATTATAAATGTCTAATCTATATATACTACTTAATATATAAGCCTTTCTGATGATATGACTTCACCAATATCATTTTAGATAACTGTTATACCATATCACATTTAAATTAAACAAAGTTACAATGATATTATTATTTTTACTAAGTGATTTAAATATCCATATTTATGTATTATACTTTTACATGATATTGTTTTAAAAATAATTTTTTGAGATATTTGTAAGATACATTTATGGTAAAGATTTTAATGAATTTTATTTTAACTTTTATTAATATTTCATAGTATTATTTTTTATATTATCAAGATTTTAGTTTAAAAAATCGCGCCATGGCGCGGGAATTGTACTAGTTCATTTTAACGGAGATAATTGTTTCCGTTTGTTTGATTTTTTTTAGAGAAAAAAAGAAAAGGCAATTCAAGCAGATAATCCCCCAACAGATAGAAAGTGAAAGGCAATACACATAGAGATCTTGCTAGCTGATCGCCGCCGCCACCGAAAGAGAAGGCGAAATAGGAAGTCCGGCACCGACTAGGAGGGAGAAGTTGGAGACAGATCCGATCCATACTAGGTATATGTGCTCTTTGAAAAGTTTTAAAAATTAGGGAAAGTTTACCAATATATTATCCTATATGCCCTAAGAACCAATTCGGGAAAGTGTACCCTAAGAATCTAAGCTAAAATTTAGCTAAAACAATTAAATTAAAATTTTTTTTTTCTAAAATAGGAATCTTATATATAATAGATAGATAGATATAGAAGATATAGATATATAAATATAGATAGCTGCACTGCTGCACATTGTGGCTCTCAATCTGATTCTTCGCACGTCTTAATCTTCATTGGCAACGGAGGTTCCATACATCGTTTTACCGTGCGAAGCTTTAAACTCTTCGTGGTAGGTTAATTTCCTTTAACTCCTTTGATTTGTTCAATCTCAAATCAATTACGTACTTTTTTACGATTCCGCAGTACGCAAAACCCTAAATTGATCGATGTCATTGAAATCAATCTCCTCTCTCCACTTGATCAATATAGGGAGATCGAATTGAGTTCTGTACGCGATCGTCATGTCGGATTACATCCCGGAAGATAATTTTTTCATCATCCTCAAGCACTTGCCTGTGAAAACCTTGCTGCGTTTCCGATGCGTCTGCAAAGATTGGAAGCAATTAATCGACTCTCCGACCTTCACCCAACACCATCTCTCTGTCCAAAAGCCCCGATTCATTGTCGACATTCATGAACCCAAATATCTTGTGGTTGATCCTCAGCCCAAGGTCTACAATCTAAGTAAACCATTAACGGAGAATTATCTACTCATTGTTGGCACCCTTCACGGCGTAGTTTGTTTCTATGATTTCGACAACCTCGTGCTTTGGAACCCCTCGTTACGCAAGTTTTCCAGCCGTCTTTTTCCTTCGTCTTTCGAATGGTATTATAAAGCTCCGTTGCTGAATAGCTATGTTTCTGGATTGACCCTTCCACCAAAGAGTTTAAAGTCATAATGTTACAGCAAAAGCCCGTCCTGAAGTGCATTATGTACTCGTCATCAATTCCATATGATGGGATCGAAATTCATACAGGAAAGATTGGGAAGTGGAATCCCTGCAGAGAAGGTCCACCTGTAATCGTCGGAGGAGTGGCCCATTGGGGAGGCTGTCTTGAAGAGTCCGATATTGACAGTGATCATCAATATCGGATTTACAATCATAGTCACACGGATAATGCCATACTGTCGTTTGACTTCGTGCGGGAAAGCTTTGACATCATTGAGATGCCCGATCTTGATTCCCGGGAATATTCACCTTGTCGTTGGCAAGGCACCCTTTCATTTGTGTGTTGGGATGATTACTTTCCTTGTGAATGTGAGCTATACTCGAGGCAAGAAGACTCATGGGTTAAAATGGTTGGTTTCAAAGTTGATGATTCCCATATATTGCGTGTTTTTTGGGCGATGGAAGATGTGGAAGCAAGAAAGGAAAAGAGGAATAGAAAGAAGGATGTGGAATTAGAAAGGTTCGGCGACTTATTCATTGGAGAAACGCAAGAAAACGTCAAGATTCTAGCTACAAGCAATAGAAAGAAGGGTGGGTTATTCTTACATGGCAACAAAACTGGTCGTAAAGCTTTGAGGACACTTAAGTATTATGATGATGTCTTTTTGGCTTACGACTTTGTGGAAAGTCTTCTTTTCCCTTAGGTTTGTGTAAAAACGCTTTGCCTGCTTTCTTGCTCCACTTGAACAATCTTGTTGGATCGACGCTGGAATTGTTTATTGTAAGAGAAGTTGCAGCCGAAATTTTACATCTATTGAGCTGTTTCTGTGCTATTATATTATCAGCAAACAATTTTGAAAGCACCATTTAGTTAGTAGATTTGAGATGCCATTTTCTGTGCTGCAGCATCAGTGAAGTTTTACCGAAATCTTGTTTCGTTGGATTATTTCATTGTTAGCTATTGCAAGTCTATTGTTGATCTAGTAGCCTTGTATGATTAGCTAGCTAGCTATAATTAGAGTTTGCTTTACCGAACGATGCCTATTATTTTGTGCTTTTACAATTTTTATACGCGAATACAAGTCATGTACAAGTTGGACGATTCTTATGGATTCTTAAGTAGTTTCGTATTTTGATGCGTGCGGGCTAATGGTGTAGCTTCCACACTATCGAAATCAAGCTTGTCAAAACAGGACACTACGCCAGATCTCTGTTCAGGCGACGGACCCAACCCATCGCCTCAAACAGAGTTCTGGTTGCCCCATATTTCAGGCGACGAAAGTTCGTCGCCTGAAGAGTCGTCGTGTCGAATTCATCCCCAGAGACTTCTGGCGACCAACATAACAAAACTCATCGCCCAAAGTGTATTCAGGCGACCACAAATGTGTTCCTCGCCAGAAAGCTTGTCAGACATTTAAGGCCTTCTCAAGCCCGCCCATCATCATCCGGGTGACCTCATTGATTCTTTTAGGCGACGACTGTGTTCGTCGCTCCAATTTAATACTTTGACAATTGAACTTATTTGAGGGGACGAGCACAGTAACATGTTTGTCGCCCCAAAGTTGTCTAAATGAACTTGAAGCGAGTTGGGGCGACGAGGTACACAACAATGTTTGTCGGGGGATAGTCGGAGCGACTAGATCACCTCATATATGTTCGTCGCCCAATATACGTTCTGATATATAATTTCATTCGGGCGACCAAATTAACTTATAAATGTTGGTCACCCAAACAAATAATCTTTTTAATAAAATACAAACTATTTTAGGTGACCATAGTGTTGATAAATGTTCGTCGCTCCAAAGTAATATTTTATTTTCTTTTACCATCAAGCAATGAGTTAGCAGATCTATGTTCGTCGCCAGAATGTGATTTTATATTAAAAAAAATATTTTATATTGGCAACATGCCCCCTGTTTTATACCATACGCCCTGTGTAGTTCAATTACACAATGCACACAAGACAACCTGTTTTCACCATTAATTTGCATTCATCAAATGCACAACACATTCAAAGGAGAGAACACATTCAAAATAAACCATATACACATCACAAACGTACTAAACATTCATACCAACCATTCAAATACATTTATACCAAGTTACCAACCATTCAAACACATTCTTACCTTGTTCAACTACTTAGCATCATGCACAAAAGTTCAACTACCAAGTTCCAAAATAGGGACAACTACCAAGTTCCAAAATATGGACAACTACCAAGTTCAACAACCAAGTTTCACAAAATGATATCAAGTTTCAAAATATAGAGAAATTTCAGAAAATGGGATTCAATGCTCAATCCACTACCTGGGAAGTCGATGGCTGCGTGGGCTGCTGAGAAGACTGCTGGATGGCTAACTGTGTGCGGAGGATATCCATCACTGTCTTCTCCAATGCAGTGACACGGGAATTAGCCTCTTCCGCACGGGAATTAGCCTCTTCAGCACGGGAATTGACCAATTTTGTTTCTTCCCTGGCCTGCTGCAGCTCTTCCTCGAGCTTGAGGGCGCGGTCCTCCAAGTCCTTCCTCTGCAATTCCGCTTGGGCAGTCCATGGCCCCCCTCTTTTTTTTTGCGGGCCTTGTACCAGCCATTCCCATGCCTTCCAAAATAACATAGGATATATGTTGTAAAAAACAGTAAGTTAATACAATTATGCTATGTGTCCTTTGTTTTGTTATTTAATAGCTGATAGGATTCTAAACTTTGAGTGATTCGGTTTTGATACTACTGTTTTTTCCATTTTTAATACAAGTTAATACTACTGTTTTTTCCAGTTTTAATACAAGTTAATACAACGCCTCAGCAAACCGAGAAAATTCAGGTAATAATGCCTCTTAGGATTCACATTTTGGGTTTATTATTGGAAATTCCCAGTTTAATCAGAAACTACTGTCTCTTGTCAAAACATTAATTAAAAGCAGCTGACTTCTGTGCAGATTATGTTTTCTTTTTGCTTTTGTGATGCTTAATGCTGAAAAACATCAATAACACAACAAAACAACTAGTAAAAAAAACAGAATAAGTTCATAGCAAATGCACCATATTTGCATAATAGCGGCTCCTAATGCCTATATCCTTGCCTTATGGAGTTGTGGTACCAAGCTACAATTCCAAGTGGGGTTTCCTAATTAACTTACACTTGTGTGCAAATGTATGCATCACCTTAAAAGTTATTATATAGTTAATAATCCTAGTGTTTATAGTTCACAGTTGAACCTTTTTTACTATAGCCTATACATATTAGCTATCATTTATATAATGATATCTAATATGTATAGCCTTTTCAGATAAGTTAATACTACTGTTTTTTTTTTTGGTTTTGATACTACAGGAAGTTAATACTACTATTTTTTCCCAGTTTTTCTAACATGTTATAAGCTCTCATGCATAGCTTGATAGGATTCTAAGCTTTGGGTGATTCGGTTTTGAAATTTAAGACACTTTTAGCAATTGCTACTGTTTTTCAGTTTTAATACAAGTTATAAATTACAGCTTTAATTTTTTACAATACAAGCCATAGCAAAAAGGTAAATCAGGCAAGAGAGTTACCTCTAACTCCCGTTCCGCGTCGTTCTCCCAAGCAATCAATGATGATAGCTGTTTGTTGTTCCAAAGAGATGGGTTCTGCTTGGCTGGCCTCACCTCCATCCTCTTCTTGACCTTTAGGAAGCTCATCAAGACGTCGTTTCAGGCTCTCCTGTCAAACAATGCCCAAGATAAAGTGGTTAAAAAAATCTATTTTTTTTTATAAAAAAAATCAGACCAAGCCCTTTCTGTTGTAATTTCTTGTTTGTAATTTCTTAGTTTATATATTGATTTGAATATTCATCCTCATTTTCCCATTCACAAAATGAGAGAGATAACTTGCACTCACCACTTTCTCCTTTGCATTTGGACAATTTTCTATGCCATGTATCACAGCCGATACCCATGGTGCTGGATGATTGTCTTTTTGAAAGTCTTCAGCCCAATGACTTATTGGCTTAGCGCCCGATCGATGGTTAATCTGGTTTGGATTCTTTGTCCGATTCTTCTTGTTGCGCTCGCTCAAGGCCTACACAATATCATATGTAAAAACTCCAGTTGGACATCTATAAAGAAAACAGTAGTAAAAACAAGCAGAAACAAAACACTAGAATATTGAAATAGTAGACACTGTCATATGAGGGAAATTACCTTTTTCTTTTCGTCACAAAACTCACTCTTCACCAGGTAATGCCACTGATCCTCTCGCATCTCAAACTCAAGTGGAGTAGGTGGCCCATACTCTAAGAAGTGTTGATGGCAATCATACTTCCAATCAGAGTAAATGCGGTATGCTTTTTTCTTGATGAAAGTCTTAATTCTCTCGTCATCTGGTATTTCATAATACATCTACATGTGCAAGTTTAATGAGGTTTTAGTTTCCATTTCATTATTGAAGAAGATAAGAAATGTTATCGAATCAAACATTTGCAAATCATTTAATTTGTTAAACATGGATAGTTGTATGGCTTAGAGTTTTAAAATAAAAATAAGTTGTTAAGGTGGGTGTGTTAAGAAAGAAGGATTTGAACTTTGTGCTTGCCTTGCATTTCTGATTCATATATGAACTTTGATTAGGTGCACATTTAGCTTTCTTTATTTAATATTTTGAATTGACTTTTGTAAGTGGTTTTATTGTGTCCATGGTGCTTTAGTCAATCATCTTTCATCTAGGCAATTATCATACCTCTTTTTCATCTAGACTATTGAAAACAACACAAAAATCTGCAAGCCACAGAATGAAGTATGAAGGTAGCTTATAAACAGTGTTTTCAGATCATGACCTGAAAGTCATATGATCATCATAAAGGGAAATCATGTTTAATAAATTAGGTGTATTGTATGGTAAAATTGTCATAACGAGAAGCTTGACAAGCTTCTCGTTAAAATACTGTTGGAAACCTTGACAAGCTTTGCATGAAAGAGAGAGAGAGAGAGAGAGAGAGAGAGGGAGGGAGGGAGAGAGTCCATTAAAATACTAGTTGTTGGAAACCTTGACAAGCTTTTCATCATTTAAAGCAAATGAATTTTGGGCACCAAGTAAATAAGCTGTCATAAATTACACAACTTAATTATATATTTCACCGTTTACCCATCAAGGTTTTCAATGCCCATTTTGCAGACTATATATTAGCTGTACAATTGTGTAAACAGTCAACATATACCATTGTACACACTTCTAAGTTCTAACACAACTCTAAATTTCATCAAAAGAACAAAAAAACTACAGCTTATATCTCCATTGCCTGATAATATTAAATGCCCTACTAAATATGATAATAAAATAGGCCTTCAAGGATTAAAAAAAAACAGAAACTCTGTTGCCTATCGACGGATATCCAACACAGAAACAACGTTATTAGCAAAACAAGCAGCAATCTTGTAATCTTATCAGAGAGAATATGGCCAGGACAATGATACCTCCAAGTAATCCATGAGCGGGGCTTTTTGATCTGCAGTGAGTTTATTGTATGTCGAGGCAAGCATGGGAACGTTTGACCTGATCGCATTGTCCATGTCTCGGACGAATGTGTTGTAGAGCGGCCTCGGGTAAGGCGCGCTGTGGAACAGTGAGTACTCGAGCTTGAGCTTCTTCCCTGCAACCTTTTTCAGGTATCGGGTTTTCTTGCTCTTCACTGTGCGCCTCTTACCTACAAGATAAAACCAAGACATTAAGTAATCAATTCATGGTACTAAGTAATCAATTCATTGACAAAACAACCCTTTATCTCCATGTAGCATGGATGAAGATTGTGACAGATAAGAAAAATGCAAATGATCAGAAAATATGCATCATGAATTTATATATCATAACCACTTTTGAGAGGAACTCAACCAAGGAATGATAATGCAGAACAACTTAGCTTAAATATGTCATTATTTTATTTTTTGCAGGAACTCACGTTCTTATGATTCACTTTCTTTTTTCTAGTCTTTGAAAAAAGTACACTCTTAAAACATGGTTGAATTGCTTACTTTATTTTTTGCAGGAACTCACGTTCTTATGAGAGGAACTCAATCTGATATGGAATTTTGGTTTTACCATGATTGATAAAACCAAGACACTAAGTAATTGCTAATCAAAATCTCTCCGTAACAATACAAATCAGATCAGTAACAATACAAATCAAAATTTCTCACAAGATTGAAATTGGGGGTTTCAGTGATTACTAATAAATGAAGGAACAATACAGCGCACAAGATTGAAATTGAAATTGGGGGTTTCAGCGCACAGTGTGCTTACCACTCTTGCTCCGGCATCGGATGCTCCTACGGGGCTCTGACTCCGGCGTTGGTGCCGCGCTTACTATTACTCTCGAAGACCCACCCTCCAGCGCAGGTAGAGAGTCAATAGGAGGTGGTGGCGGCGGTTGCGGATTGAAGGGCTCCTCGGTGGCGGCGGTTGCGGTTTCGGATTCAGGAGTCGGGTCTGTCTCCGCCGCCTTTGGAGCAAAAGACAGATACTCCTCCTCCGGAAGCAATGGTGGAGGCGTTGGAAGCTTTGGAGCCGTGGAGAGGGCTTTCTTCCACCGGGCTTCGAAAAGCTTCCCTTTTGGAGGCATGTCGGAGACGGGGAGAGGGAGAGGGAGAGGGAACAATCGCCGGAGACGGGGAAGGGATGAAAGGGAAGGAGGATTCAACGAAGAGAATGAGGGCGAGAGGAGAGGAGTGTCGACTTGCAACTGGGAAAATTAGGGCAAAGGATTTGGGGATTGTGTTTTAATAATCTCCACTCAAGTGATGAAAAAATAACAAAGCTCGTCGTTTCAACGTGAGCCTTAATTAGATAAGAATTCCCAAGACCGCCCTTCGAATTTTTCATTGAAATTAAGAGGGAAAGATGAAAAAATTAAGAGGGAAAGATGGAAAAATTAAGGGGGAAATTTCCCGCCATGGTCAAGTATGTTCTGGTGACGAACATACCCTATGTTCATCGCTTGAGTGTCACCAGAATTATAAAAACTCCACTTGACATTTGCTTACACCCTGTATATCAATCTTTTAACACATCAAACACACATAGACATAACCCAAATTTAATCATTTTAGGAAAAAAATAAATAATCCTCTATATCATCAAATACATACGGATAGCCATAAATCGAAGGCATTATCAATCATCATAATCATTCGGATTTATGTCGTCATCTTCCTCTTCTTCCTCGGCGTCCTCTTCTTCTTCGTTGTCCTCTTCGTCTTTGTCATCCTCTTCATCTTCATCGTCTTCTTCATATTCTTCCACGCCGACTTCCTCATCGTCTTCCTCTTCCTCTTCCTCTTCGGGTACTTGAAGATCAATTGTTAAATCAAACACTCCCGTGAAGTAGTGGATCGGACCGTGTTCTTGATATGGTTGTTCAGAATCAACGGCAAGCTCATCCTCATGGATCGCAAGTGTGCGAGGATCGTACACGCTCCTATGAGACATCACATTCACTACTTTCCAAGTGTCACCCGCCTTTGGATCATCAACGTAAAACACTTGCCTTGCATTGAGTGCAAGACAGAATGGGGAATCCTCGTACCAGCTGCTATTTGTGTCCACTGATAGCAAACCTTGATCTACCTTGGTGCTACTACTGTTTTCAGGATCGGTGTCAAACCACTTGCACTTAAACAACACAACTGGCATGCGAGTAGGATATAGGAGCTCAACCACTTGTTCGAGTATCCCGTAGTAGTTTGCATTCTCTGTCTCCACCATGACTCCAGAATTTTGCGTCCTCAAAGCTTGATCTCTAGTCCACGAAACAAACTTCACCCCGTTTACATAACACGTGGAGTAGATCCTGCATTCTTGTGGTCTTTTTGCCAAGTTGAGAACCTCTGGTTTAAGGAAGGGGTCCCCGTCTCGGTGCAACTCAGAAACCTGTATGACATAACAGATTACAATACTGCAGTTTCCAAAACAAACATAAGCTGAGAGATTGGAAGCAATATCCTTACCCATTTGTAGAAATATCTATGAAAGTGGCTTTGGCGGTTCCTCTCATGATAATTTGAATTCAGTTGCTTGTAGAGACTTTCGTGTGCTTGCAAGTAGAGTTCAACTTCAGGGCATTCAGTCAGAACAAGCCAGTGAGCCTCTGCAATCATAACTTCACTTAACATTTGGCTAGCAATTTCACTCTGTGGACGGACGAGGTCTGACACAATAGAAATAGCATAGGACGATGCCTCACTAGTGGTTGCTTGTTTAGAGAACTCATCAACCCCCATGTATAAGTTGCAGTATGTAGTGGACTCGTCGATAATGTAACGCTCGGCAATACACCCCTCTAGGTAACGTGGGTTTATCACATGGTGTTTATATACACCAAGTTGCCTGCAAAACGAACGTAAATGCATGAATATGATAAGTTCAAAAGAAAATGTTCAAAAGCTGTTTTACATAATGTAGCATATGTGTTTTACAGAATTTCAAAATCACTGATAGTCCACATCACTGCTGCTTTTATTGTGAAAGTAGACCTCGAGTGTCGATCAAAAGTACAAACTCCTGTCTCCCATAACTGTATAAGATCATCAATCAAAGGCTCCATGAACACACTAAGACATTTTCCGGGAGACTTCGGTCCCGGAATCAACAACGCCAGCATATTGAATTCCTTCTTCATGCACATCGACGGAGGCAAGTTGTATGGTATGGCAATCACAGGCCATGTACTATGGAGAGTCCCCATAGTCCCAAATGGATTGAACCCATCAGTTGCTAGTGCAAGCCTTACGTTTCTCACATCGTCAGAAAAATGTGAAAACGTTCTATTAAATTGTTTCCATGCCTCACCATCTACAGGGTGTTTCAACCATTCTGAATCTCCCACCCGCTCACCATGCCATCGCATTTGCTTCGCAATGTTTGGCTCCATGAACAATCTCTTTAGTCTAGGAGTCAAGGGAAAGTACCGAAGGACCTTTCTTGGAACCTTGCGACCCCTCCTAAATTCACTTGTATCCCACCTCGAAGTGTTGCACTTTGGACACACTTCGGAATCTGCATACTGTTTATAGAACAAAACGCAGTTATACTCGCAAGCATCGATTATCTGGTAAGGAAGTGAGAGGTCTCTAATGATTTTCTTCATCCTTTTTCCTTCAAATGGAAATATGTGTCCATCGGGCAACAATTCAGAGACAAAACTGCACAGGTCATTAATGCCCTTATCAGTCCACCCATTTTCTGACTTTATCCGCATTGCCTCTATACAAGTACCCAGAATCGTCTTTTTGCTACCGTCATACAAGGGAGTACGAGCTTCTAATAAAAGTCTCTCATATTTCTTGTAATCATCATCAACAATATCTTCGAACGCAGGTTCATCTGCACTCGTATGTGCCTCATATCCGGCATGATAAGGAAAAGTGTCGTGTAAAATGTCCATAATAGGACCATCACTAAAGGAAGATGCTCCCTCATCCAAAATATGCGCTCTCCGTTCTGAAATTCCTATATCAGCTCGTGGTTCTCCATGTTTGTCCCAAACGGTATAACTAGACCACATCCCCTCTTGGGACAAATGAATATACATCTCACCTATAGTAACCCATTGATTGTTGCAGCAAATTCTACACGGACAAAGAAAATGGGTCATCCCATTCGCATTATCTCTAACATTGTTCACGAAGTGATAAATTCCATTAAGGTAGTCGTTGTGAGAACGAGGGAGTTGCATCCAACGCTAATCGGCCATTCTCCTGTCATTATGAATCTCAATCACTAGTTCTAATAATCTCAAGATAAATCAATATTCTCATTCTCATATGTCTCAATTTCAATCACAAGAAACATACACTAATTTCAATCACAACTACGTACTACTTTGAATCACAAACTAATTTCAATCACAATCAATCCCAAACTAATTTCAATCACAACTACTCATTTGAATCACAAACTAATTTCAATCACAATCAACACCAAACTAATTTCAATCACAACTACTACTTTCAATTCCTACCCATCTTCTCATCACCATATTTCAAGCACTACTATCATATACAAATGTAAATAGTTTGACAAAATAGACACAGAAACAAACAAACTCATACATACATTGTTTAGGAAGAGCCGATCAAATGAACTTGAAAATGGAGAAATGAGAGGTTTGAGAAAGTGGTGATAGTATGAAATATAGGAGGTACGTGGGTTACTATGGGAAAAATGGTGGGTTTGAAATGGGAAAGTTCAATTGTGGCACGCAAACAGTAAATTCGGTAGTTGACAAAAAGTTTTTTCAGGCGACGAACTTAGCCTATGTTGGTCGCCTGAAAGAGAAGTAAATAAATGCCCTAAACCTACATATCAAAGCAATAAATATGGCAGTTTTCAAGCGACGAACTTAGGTTTATTTTCGTCACCGGAGGTCATTTCTGACATTGACAATTGGGCCTCCTTGGTTAGGGCGACGACTTGTACTATAAGTCCGTCACTTGATGTCGGTCAACATTTTGACTAAGTTTTAAGCGACGAACATAGACAAATGTTGGTCGCCTCCAACTATACCATGGATGAGTTGCACCCCTCTGGCATTAGGGTGACGAGAGTTTTCATGTTCGTCGCCTGAAGAATTTTGAAGTGACGAGAATTGGTTTGTTCGTCGCCCGAACAGCAATCTGGCGTAGTGGGACGAACTGTCATACATACATAATTACACATACACGAACAAAAGCAATTATATATAGCATTATTGGCTTCAATTTTATACCGGCTGTCTGCTGTCATGCTTGTTTTCTGCGCAACGATTAAGCTAGGAGGGGTGGTTTACTGGAGATCAACGACTAGAAAGTTTCGAGTTGATTGAGTTGATCGATCTATCTTGTACATGACTTGCCTTCAATTGACCCTATGGGGGTGATATTTTTTCTTGTAGATGTAATTTGTAGTTTAGGCAACAAGTTTTAAGTTTGAACACTTGACGTACAGTTTGATGGGCTTCTTCTAGCATATATTGGTTTGCCGATCTGCTAAGAATTTAGGTCGTAGATTAACAATGGAAAAAGACAGATGAGTGAGTATATTGAATTCACTATAAGATCTTGTTCATTTCTCCCTAGGTACATCATCAGAGAAATTTAACAAGACCGAGATGTGTTTTATTCATCAACTAGTTCAGTATCAGTACGTAATGTGTGCGATTTTTTTTAATTTAAATAAATTTGATATTTATACCCGTTCAATCAATTAATTAATTTCTTTCACTATTTTGAATTGTTATGTAATTAACATAGAATTAAAAAAATATTATAATATATACATATAATCTTTATTTTTTTAATTAAAATAAATTTAGTATTAATACCCATTCTACTAATGAGCAACCATGGACGAATCGGAAAGTCGAGAGGAAGAGGGTTGGGAGTTTTCATATCTGAGATATGAAAATGAGCTAGGTGAGAGGTGGGCGGTAGATTATACAATAAGGTTGGGGATTTTCTCCTTTTTTTTTTATAAAAAAAATTCATGTTTTAGCCACGACATTACCTTGTGGAATTAACACCCATTGTGGAAAATGAGCAACGGAAACCCTATTGCCGTGGCAAATTTCAGCAATGGGAGAGGAGTTGGGGATTTGCCGTAGTAAAAATATACTCAATGACCACGGAAAACTCTATCACTGCTAACTTGGCTAATTTGTTTTTTTTTCAAGCCAATAGCCACGACAAATCCATGTCGCTGCTAGCAACTGTGGCAATTTTTTTTGTATTGATTGTTAATAAAATTTTAAACTCTACAAAATATCAAAGTCTTAAATAATTTTTAAAAATTATTTCGTATATACCGACTATTAAAGAGTAGTATAAAATTATTTTAATATTTTATGGAGTTTTTTAGCTTTTAAAAAAAACGTGTTGAAAAATAAAAAAAATCAAATTTTATTGATTGGGGGGAGTAATATATAATATAAATAAATGTAAAATTTGATTTGAAAAAGAAAGATCGAGTGTTTGTAATTATAAACATAATAATTTGGAATCTCCATGAATAATTTTAATAATATATAATTATAAATAATTAGTTTTAATAATATATTAATATTGAACTTACCTTAATATATATGACTTTGGGATTTTCTTGGCTTTTAATTGGTTAAAGTTTTGTTTTAATAAACCGGGTCAGCCGAGTCAAAACCCAGTTGACCTAGAAAAATATCAGTTTTTTTGAGTTGGGGTAAAAGAAATCTCGGGTCAAAATTTTCCGATCTTGACTCAAAATTTTCCGGGCATTCGATTTAACCACTTTAATCCAAATACATAAAAGAAGAACAAGAGAAGAGAAAGAACAAAATGGGAAAAGCCAAGAATTTATTTGGTTAAATTAATATTTGATGGATTAGTACTTGAATAAAGTGACCGTCATTGTATTCATCCGTACAGGTCATAAAAATTGGAAAAAGCCAATCAACCTCGAAAATCGAAGTATTAGCGCGCTCTTTAACAGGAATTCTTGCAGCAGATTAAGCTAGATTAAAATTGAGGACGATAACCTCATAAATTCGATGAAAGGTACGTGAAAATGCTCTTGGGATATTGAAATAGAAAATTTTCTGTTTAGCACAAAGTAAAATTTCTATTATAAGGCCGCAATGAGAAAATTGGCTATTGGTTGCAAAGACCATTTTTTATAAAAAAAAAAAAAAAAAAAACCTTTTGCCCGATTTTTACCAAAATCGAGCTACAAAGTTGGTCGCAGCGACCATACCAATTGGCCTCTGTGGCCTGTTTCACTCTTTAGCCCGGTTATTACAAAGAACCGGGATAAAAAGCGGAGATTGCTTTTTAGAAGGTAAATTAATTGCTTTTTGTCAAGATGCTTTTGGCAGGCATATGACTCACCCTCATCCTTAAGAGGATGAGCAACCATGAGTTTTACTCACCTTAAAGTTACTAAAAGGGTTTTACCTTAAGGTAAGAGAATTGAATGGAAGATGTTAACTTGGTAGAGGGAGGTAAAATCTTCCCTTTTCTAATTCTATTTTATTTTTTTTAATCAAAAAGTAAAGGAAATATATAATGGGACACATAATAAAGGGAAAGAAAAAGTGAAAATAAATTTGAAAGTGGGTAAGACCTAAGAGGTATCTCATGGATGTAGAACAAACCTTTTATGATAAGATAGAAAAAGTAAAAATAAATTTAAAAAAAAAAGAGGTGTAAAATTAGGATAGGAAGAGAAAAGAAAATGGTTAAGAGGTTTCCCCATGATTAATGATGATATAAATCTTTTCCTTATTAAAAAAATGTAAAATAAATAAATAAAAATTGGTTTCAAATGAAATTTCCCAAAATTTTGGTTTAGGGTTTAGAGCTGCACTTTGTGCTTCTCAGTCTCATTCTTGGTCTTAATTAGGGCTGTTATGTGAGCCGAACGGCTTGAGCTCGGCTAGGGCTCGGCTCGAAAAATCTCGACTCGAGCTCGTTCGTAGAAGGAAAACGAGCCGAGCTTGAACATAGTTTTAGGCTCGAACCGAGCCCGAGCCGAGCTCGTAAGCTCGGTACTGGAAATTACTAAAATACCCTTATATGGCTATTATATAAGAGTTAGGGTTTTTAGGCTCCGCCGCTCGCGTCGCATCTTCATTCCTCTTCCGTCTTCTTTCCCTGTCCGTGTGAGGACACTAGCGTACGTAGCAACTTCCCTCCTTCCGAGCTCCTTCCTCTTCCCTCCTTCCGAGCCCGGCTTCGGCGCCGCCGGTGAACAACAGCAGTAGTAGCGCCGCGCCGTCTAGTAGCAGCGTCGCGCCATCCAATAGCAGCAGCAGTACTGCAGTAGTCGTCCTCATTCCTCTTCCCTGCGTCGTTGGGTTGTCTTCTTCCCTGCCTCACTGGCCTCGGCGGCCTGGTTCGAGCGCTGGGAAGGAGTGTTTTCCCGGCGGGATTGGCGCGGATCTGGCCTGGTCTAACGGTGCTGTGGCCGGATCTTGCCGGATTTGTTGCTCTCCCGCTGGTGCTGTTTCGCCACCCTCGGATCTAGTCACTTGCTCCTTCTTCCCTCAATTGATTATTTGAAGAAATAAAAAAAAGAGTGAACAAATTTGGTCGCTTACTCCCTCTTCCCTCAATTGATTATTTGAAAAAATAAAGATAGAGTGAACAAATCTGGTTGCTTAGTCCCTCTTCCCTCAATTGATTATTTGTTCGACTGTTGGATGATTTCAATTTAGTATTTGTTCAGTTGTTGGATGAATGATTTAGTATTTGATTTGATTTGCTTCAGTTGTAGTTTAATTGTAGTTTAATTTAGTATTTGTTCAGTTGTTGGATGAATGATTTAGTATTTGATTTGATTTGCTTCAGTTGTAGGTTAATGTAGTATTTGTTGTGCTTTAGTCCATTATTATGTAAAAGCTGTAATTTTAATTTAGGCTAAGAACCGAGCTTGAACGAGCCGAACGAGCCCAAGAGACGAACTCGAGCCTTAACAAGCCGAGCTCGAGTTTTATCCTGGGCTCGCGAGCCGAACTTGAGCGCCAAAAAAAGCTCGAATAATTTTTAGGCTCGAGCTCGGCTCGGCTCGTTTCCCGTTCGAGCCAAGCTTGAACATGTCAAGCTCGGCTCGTTCGGCTCGAATATCACCCCTAGTCTTAATCTCCACACTGGATCACCGTTAAGAGATTGGAGGTTCCATATATACATCGCTTTACTGTGCGAAACTTGAAACTCTCCGTGGTATGTTTCCTTTAACTCCTTTAATTGATTTGTTCACTCTCAATTAATTATTTACAATTCTGCAGTACGCAAAACCCTAAATTGATGTCATTGAAATCAATCTCCTCTCTTCAATTGGTCCATGTAGGGATATCGAATTGAGTTCTATACGCCGATCGTCACCATGTCGGATTACATCCCGGAAGATAATCTGTTCGTCATCCTCAAGCACTTGCCAGTGAAAACCTTGCTGCGTTTCCGATGCGTCTGCAAAGATTGGAAGCAATTCATCGACTCTCCAATCTTCTCCCAATAGCATCTCTCCGTTCAAAAGCCCCAATTCATTGTCGATCTTTATTCAACCAAATATCTTGTCGTCAATCCTCGACCTGATCCCTTGGTCCACAAACTAAGTAAACCAATTGATCAAACGGAGGATTGTGTATAACTTGTTGGCACTCGATCTTCACGGCGTAGTTTCTCTCTATCATTTCGACAACCTCGTGCTTTGGAACCCTTCGTTACGCAAGATTTCGACTCGTCGGTTCCCTTCCTTTTTCAGATCGGTTAGTATCTATGGTTTCTGGATTGACCCTTCCACCACAGAGTTTAAAGCCATAATGTTAGAGGAATGGCACGTCGCCTCGGAGTGCATTATGCCATTCCACCACGGTGGAGGGCATCATCGAACAAAACAAACGGAGGAAGACGACGTTGTTCTGGATCTACTCGGGTACACACTTAGTTCCCGAGCTCGGCAACTCAACCACACGCCCTCCGCCAATGGCAGCATCAAATTCGTCGTCAGAAGACACAGACTCACCGCCACAAACCCTAAATCCGAAGACCTCGGCATTAGAGTCCAACGACACAGAAAACCATTTCAAATATGATTAATTGGTGGATTAGCAACATAACTGAACCGATTCATGAAGATCGAAATCAGAAGACAGAATGAAACCGCAACTCACTCAATCACTGTAAATGGAGAAAGCCGGAGATGAAAGACGAAGCACGGAGCACATCAGCCGAAAATTGGAGCCACCGCTGGTGCCGGTCAAAACCGCACCGCCGAAATCGAAGCCAGATCTGGTCCAATTTGGCACACAGACACACAGATCTGGTCCAATCGGAGCACATCCCGACACACAGACACACTCGGGCCTCCGACCACACTCATATATTGTTAGGATCCGGATTGTATATGATATGGGTATCGGGTTATTTCGTTTACAAATAGACTTTATTAAAGCTTTGTAACATTGGGCCTATAAAAGCCCATGTATATGTTTTCTGGCAATCAATCCAATATACAGAAATACAAACTCTTCACTCCATTTCTCTTCGTTCTTCTTGTTCTCTCTTCCAAATACAATTTCCAGATCTTCGACATTCATGAAGTCAGATCTGTAATCCAACATGGTATCAGAGCAGATCTAACGATCTAGTTTGATTTCGCTTGTCAATTTCTCGTTTTTGATTTCATTTCCGCCATAGCTGAGGTCTTCAGAGCATGAGAGAGGAAACAACTGTTGTGAAGGATCTGGCGAAGCTCGATCCAAATGATCCTTACTTCATTCATCCAAGCGATCATCCCGGCCTCATCCTCGTCACTCCTCCGTTCGCTGGGAAAGGATTCGGAGAATGGCGACGATCGGTCAGGATTGCTTTATCCGCGAAGAACAAAGTCGGTTTTGCAAATGGAACCATTCCGAAGCCGGCTAAGGATTCTCCAAACTTCAGGCTATGGGAGAGATGCAATGACATGGTGTTCAGCTGGATCATCAACAGCCTGAGTCCGGAGATCAAATGCAGCGTGATCTACAACGACACTGCACAAGCTGTGTGGCGCCAACTCGAATCCAGATTCAACAAAGTCGGAGGCACGCAGCTATATTCAATTCGACAAGAATTGGCTATCACAAAGCAAAGTACAAGCTCTTTCCAAGACTATTTCACTAAGATGAAGATACTGTGGGACGAACTGGACAGTTTCAAAAATCTGGCGTCGTGTTCGTGTAGTGGTTGCACCTGCAATTACGTGGCTAAGTTTGATGAATATCACGAAAGCCAGAGAGTCATACGGTTGTTGATGGGATTAAATGAGTCCTATACAACTGTTAGAGGTTCTATTATGCTAATGGAACCTTTGCCAGACATGGATCGAGTCTATTTTTTGCTCACTCGGGAAGAAAGTCAGAGGGAGAGCAATGGAAGTGCTGGATCTGGTCAAGGAGAAGGAGTTTCGATGCATGCCAAGACATCAAACTCTGGATCTAGGCCGACTACTGCTGGATCTAGTAATTCCGAAGCTGGATCTGGAAATTCTGGAAGCACAGGATCTGGAAAAGGAAATTCAGAAAGGGAGAAAGGGAAATTTGAGAGGAAGTCTTTGTTTTGCACAAATTGAAAGAAAACAAACCACACTATAGATCATTGCTTCTTTATAATCGGTTTTCCACCCGGCTATACTGAGAATAGAGACAAGAAAGATGTTGGAGAGAAGGGATTTGCAGGAAGTGTGAATCAGAGTCAGAAAGGTGAGTTCACCAGTGAACAGATCGCACATCTAGTCTCTTTATTGCAAGCCACTGGATCAGGATCTCGTGGAAAGGAACCAGGAGCTGACGACTTTGCAGGGTTTTCAGGTACTTCCTTGTCCGAACAAGTCCTTGATGAACGAATTTGGATTGTTGACAGTGGGGCAAGTGGCCACATGTGTAGCGATCTTAATTTGTTTAAGTCTCACTATAAGCTTTCAAGGCCTTTCACAGTTACCTTGCCAACAGGGGAGACAACCTATATCACTTCGACAGGAACTGTGGAAATTGTGCAAGGGCTAACTTTGCACAACACCTTACTTGTTCCTGATTTTAGATGCAACCTAATATCAGTTGGAAAGCTGATTCGGGAGCTCAATTGCTTTGTTTTGTTCACTTCAAATGGCTGCTTTCTACAGGCTCCTTCCATGAAGAAACCTTTGAAGATTGGTGAACTGGTGAGGGATTTGTTTCTCCTTGGACACAGGCATGCAGAACAAGTTGCTGCTCATTCTCAGAGTTCTTCAAATAAAGCATCAGGCATGGTGGATGTCTCAACTTGGCACAAGAGATTGGGCCATCTTCCATCCAGAAATATGCAGACTATGAAGTTTATTTCTAAAAGGAATGATTGTTCCTTAGACTTGAAGTCTTGTTTGGTATGTGCTAAATCTAGACATGCACGGTTACCTTTTGTTTTGAGCTCCATTAAGACTAAGTTTCCTTTTGAGCTACTGCATGTGGATGTCTGGGGCCCGTATAGAGTCCCTACCTATGATGGCTGTCGCTATTTCTTGACTATGGTGGATGATTTCACTAGAGTCACTTGGGTACAGCTGCTGCCCAACAAAGCTATTGCTTTCACTGCTATGAAGCAGTTTTTTGCCTTGGTTGAGAGGCAGTTTGATAGGAAAATTGTAGCTATTAGAACTGACAATGCCATGGAACTTGGAAGTGGGAATGACCATGCTCAGTTTCTACTCAACCATGGCATTGTGCATCAAAGTTCATGCTCAGCCACCCCTCAGCAGAATGGGGTAGTTGAACGGAAGCACAGACATATCCTAGAGGTTGCTAGGAGTCTGATGTTTGAATCTGGGATGCCTAAACGATTTTGGGGAGAGAGTGTAGTGATGGTTATGCACATCATCAATAGACTTCCCAGCAAATTGCTAAAGCAGTTGTCTCCTTTTGAGAAACTATACGAGCACCCACCTTCTTTCAGCTATTTTAGATGCTTTGGCTGCCTATGCTATGTCTCTACCTTGGCACATGGGCGTGACAAGTTTGCAGCTAGAGCATCACCTTGTGTGCTTCTTGGGTATCCTCGTGGGAAGAGAGGCTATAAAGTTTTCAACCTTGACACTCAACAGGTTGTAGTGTCTAGGGATGTGATCTTTCATGAACAAGTATTCCCTTACTTGTCTATAAGCCCTGCTGCTAGTGATCATCCTCACTTTGGATTTCCTTTGCAAGAAAATTCTCAGGTAGTTGATGTTGATCTTGGTGCTGAGATTGCTGATACTCCAGCCCCATCACTACCACAAAGTTCACCAACTGCCAATCCATCTGCTATTCCTCCTACCTTGCCTCTTAGACGTTCATCAAGAACTCACAACCCACCTTCTTACCTGTCAGATTACACATGCTCCCTTTGCTCAGTCACAGAGTTTTGCTTTCACACCATTACTTCTACTTGCTCTTTTCCTTCTGCTTCAGCCCCTATTTTTAGCCATCATGATCACGAGCCATCTTCTTTTGCTGAAGCCTGTGAGTTTGATGTATGGCAAAGAGCAATGCAGGATGATTTTAGAGCACTGAATGATAATGGTACTTGGGAAATCATTGATCTTCCCAAAGGTAAAAGAGCCATAGGCTGCAAGTGGGTGTATAAGGTGAAAAGAAAGGCTGATGGTTCTATAGAACGTTATAAGGCTCGGTTGGTTGTTAAAGGATTCACTCAAAAGGAGGGAGTGAACTACAATGAAACATTTTCTCCAGTAGTCAAAATGACCACTGTCAGGACACTAGTCTCAGTTGCTTTGCAGAGAGATTGGAGTGTTATGCAGCTAGACGTCAACAATGCTTTTCTCCATGGGCATCTAGACGAGGAGGTGTATATGAAGGTGCCTCCAGGGCTGTTGGTGGATGGCTCACACAAGGTGTGCAGACTAAGGAAGCCCTTGTATGGCTTGAAGCAAGCCTCAAGGCAATGGTATGCTCGTCTCTCTACTTCTCTCAGGAGACGTGGTTACACACAATCTGCTAGTGACTACTCTTTGTTCTTTCGAAAATACAAAGGTCTTGTCTGCTTTGTGGCCGTGTATGTGGATGACATCCTCGTCAAAGGCAATGATTCTTCTGAGATGCTGCATCTCAAGGCCTTTCTTGATGCTCAATTTCGTATCAAGGACTTGGGAGAGCTGCATTTCTTCCTTGGAATTGAGTTCACCAAAGTTAAAGGAGGGATTCTTCTTGGCCAACAACGGTTTATCAATGACCTTCTTATGAACTTTCCTTGCCCAGAATCGCTAGTGGTTAGTCCTCTGGAACCTCATTTGCAGCTCTCACCTACAGATGGGGATTTATTAACTGATCCTTCGTCATACCGTCGTCTAATAGGAAAATTGAATTTCCTTGTTCACACAAGACCTGATCTGGCATTCACTGTGCAATTCCTGAGTCAGTTCCTACAAGCTCCTAGGACTGCTCATATGGAGGCGGCGCATCATGTTCTTCGATACTTGAAAGGATCTGTTACCAAGGGACTTTTGCTCACCAAAAGCCCAAACTTTTCTCTCCATGCTTATTGCGATGCAGACTGGGCAAGCTGCCCCTTCTCTCGTCGTTCTGTCAGTGGATTTGTCATCTTCCTCGGTTCCTGCTTGCTATCCTGGAAATCGAAGAAGCAGCAAAGTGTTTCCCTCTCCTCTGCTGAAGCGGAGTACAGGTCGATTAGGCGAGTGTGCACTGAAATTGCCTGGCTCACACGGTTACTCGGAGAATTTGGTGTTCCAGGCATCACACCAGTCCCTGTGAAATGCGATAACCAGGCCGCCATTTACATTGCTAAAAATCTTGTTTACCACGAGCGTACGAAGCATATTGAACTTGATTGTCACTGTGCTAGGGAGAAGGTTTTGGAAGGTTTGATCTCGCTCCATCATGTACCTTCGAAAGCTCAGTTAGCCGACTTCCTCACTAAAAACGTCCCTGGTTCTCATCTCACACCCATTCTTGGCAAGATTGGAGTTGTTCCATCCCCACCTCCATCTTGAGGGGGGGTGTTAGGATCCGGATTGTATGTGATATGGGTACCGGGTTATTTCGTTTACAAATAGGCTTTATTAAAGCTTTGTAACATTGGGCCTATAAAAGCCCATGTATATGTTTTCTGGCAATCAATCCAATATACAGAAATACAAACTCTTCCCTCCATTTCTCTTCGTTCTTCTTGTTCTCTCTTCCAAATACAATTTCCAGATCTTCGACATTCATGAAGTCAGATCTGTAATCCAACATATATCGCTCCCGCCACTGGAGAAAGAGAGATTTCATAGATGTGTGCGGGAAAGAAAAGGCCGGACTATTTAGTATCAATTCCCTCTCGCCGGAGACGACGACTTCCTCCACCGTGGAGAGAGATTTGGAACAGCGGGGGAGCCATGGGAGAGAGATGCCCGATGTGATATTTTGGAGCGTGGAGTGAACCGTGAGGATGAGGGGAGCGTGGATGTATAGTTTTGTAATATTTACCAAAACGTGTATATTTCCCTAATTTTCTTTTGTCAATATGCTTTTGGCTAGCATATGACTCGGCCTTAGTATCATCCAAATCTTTTCCTTTTAAAAAAATATGTAAAATAAATAAAAAATTTGGTTTAGGGTTTATAGCTAGACTTTGTGCCTCTCAGTTTCATTCTTAGTCTTAATCTTCACATTGGATCGCCATTAAGAGATTGGAGGGGTTCCATATATAGTCATCGCTTTACTGTGCGAAACTTGAAACTCTCCGTGGTAGGTTTCCTTTAACTCCTTTAATTGATTTGTTCAATCTCAATTAATTTTTTTTGGTAGGATTCAATCTCAATTAATTATTTACAATTCCGCAGTACGCAAAACCCTAAATTGATGTCATTGAAATCAATCTCCTCTCTTCAATTGGTCCATGTAGGGATATCGAATTGAGTTCTATACGCCGATCGTCACCATGTCGGATTACATCCCGGAAGATAATCTGTTCGTCATCCTCAAGCACTTGCCAGTGAAAACCTTGCTGCGTTTCCGATGCGTCTGCAAAGATTGGAAGCAATTCATCGACTCTCCAATCTTCTCCCAACAGCATCTCTCCGTTCAAAAGCCCCAATTCATTGTCGATCTTTATTCAACCAAATATCTTGTCGTCGATCCTCGGCCCGATCCCTTGGTCCACAAACTAAGTAAACCAATTGATCAAACGGAGGATTGTCTATATCTTGTTGGCACACTTCACGGCGTAGTTTGTCTCTATCATTTCGACAACCTCGTGCTTTGGAACCCTTCGTTACGCAAGATTTCGACTCGTCAGTTCCCTTCCTTTTTCATATCGGCTAGTATCTATGGTTTCTGGATTGACCCTTCCACCACAGAGTTTAAAGCCATAATGTTAGAGGAATGGCACGTCGCCTCGGAGTGCATTATGTACTCGTCAATCCAAGATGGTTGAAGTGTAATTCCTACAATAAAGATTGAGAAGTGGTATCGCTGCAGGTTCAGAGAAGGTCCACCTGTAATCGTCGGAGCAGCAGCCCATTGGGGAGGTTGTCTTCATGAGTCCACTAAACAAGCCCATCATCGTCACACGGTTAATGCCATACTGTCCTTTGACTTCGAGCAGGAAAGTTTTGACATCATTGAGATGCCCTATCTTCATAATATATTCCCGGGGATATTCACCTTGTCGTTGGCAAGGAACCCTTTCATTTGTGCATTGGGATCGTGAGCTTCATCGTGGATTTGAGATATACTCGAGGCAAGAAGATTCATGGGTTAAAATGGTTGGTTTCAAACTTGATCCTGATCCTTATTTACATGTTTTTTGGGCGATGGAAGACGTGGAAGCAAGAGAGAAAAAGAGGAATAGAAAGAAGGATGTTGAAATAGAAAGACTTTAATTTGCGATTTATCAATCGGAGAAACGCAAGAAAATGTAAAGGTTCTAGCTACAACTACAAGCGATGGAGTCAGGGGTGAGTTATTCTTACATGGCACAAAAACTGGTCGTAAAACTGTGATGAAAGTACCTATGGATTATTATTATGATGTCGTTATGGCTTATGACTTTGTGGAAAACCTTCTTTTCCCTCTTGCTGATCCACTTGAACAATCTTGTTGGATCGATGCTGGATATTGCTTAGTGTAAGAGAAGTTGCCATTTTGTGTGTTGATATATAAGTACGCGAGTATGTGCAGCAGCATCAGGGAAGTTTCCTTAATTACCGAAATCTTGTTTCGTTGCATTATTTCATTGTTAGCTATTGCGAGTCTGTTGGTGATCTAATAGTCTTGTATGATTAGCTAGATATAAATAGAGTTTGCTTTACCGAACAATGCCTATTATTTTGTGTTTTTGCAATTTTTATAATAGGCGAATATAAGTACTGTTTGCTGAATGCTACTTATGTAGTTATGTGTTAGCATTTGTCTGTTCATTGTTAGTTGCGCGAAGAATCTGTTTGTTTGGTTGTTATCTTGTTAAGACTGAGAATGTGGAACGATTCATATGGATAAATGTAAAAGTTGGTTTGAAAAAGAAAGATTGAATGTTTGTAATTATAAAACATAATAAATTGGAATCTCCATGAATAATTTTCATAATATATTAATGATTTTTCTATAAGATCCTAAATTTAGAATTTTTTTAAAAACAATCTAATAAATTAATATTATATTTAAATTTAAATAGAGGATGAGCAAAAGTTAGTAATTTAATATAAAAGAAAAGATAGAGTTTTGATAAAGTCATTAACAACATTTATAATTTTTATTATCATTAAATTTTCTTAGCAATATTTATGAAATTATAATATCATTAAAAAAATTCTTCTCATTTAAGTATACAGATATATTGAAGATAAAAGAAGAAGATGGTAGTAAAATAATTAATAATTGATAATTAAGTATACACATATAATTTATTTGATAAGCATATTATCAAGGTGGATACGTCAACTCATCAATTTTTTGAGGATGTTTATTAAACTTACATGATTCACTACTCCTAATAATCCCAATAAGTCATAATTAAGAGATGAAAAATGTAGAAAAGTCCTACAATCAACAGAAAAACCACCAACGTTAAAATAGTCTTTGACAACGATTTCAAATGGAACCTTCGAGGTCAATATACGACTAACTAGTTCAGTACCCGCACTGTGTGCATTTTTTTAATTTAAATAAATTTGATACTAAAACCCGTTTATTCAATTAATTAATTTCTTCTAATACTTCTTCATTCGTAATTAACATAGAATTAAATTAAATTCTTGTAATATATACATACATATTCTTTCTTTCTTTTAATTTAAATAAATTTTATATTAATGCACATTCTAAAATATATTAATATATTAAAACCAAATAACTTCTTTAAAAAAAAAAAAAAAAAATTTTGCAAAATAGACACTTTTTTTGATCGATTTTGCAAAATAGTCGCGTATTTAGACAATTTTGCAAAATGGCCCCTATATACTAATTCTCTCTCCTGCTCCCACGCTCTCTTCTGTTTCGCTCTATCGGCATCTCTTGCTCTCTCAATTTCGCCTCTCCTGCTCTCTCAACGCCGGATATAGAATTTTGCAAAATCGACGCCAGATCTGGAGGAGGCAGGCGCTGAAAGGCCCTTTCGATCGGCGTAGTAGAGACGGTGATATCCGACACCCCGTTCTTCGTCGGTGAGGACGACGGAGAAGAAGATGAAGGAGCGGATCTCGGCGGCGTTTCTCAAATTGACCTTCTTGCGATCGGAGAAGAAGATGAAGAAGCTGATCGGTGGTCTTCTCTCCGTCGTACACCATCCGGCTGTTGGCAAAGCTCAACCTCTGCTAAAAAATCGGCCGAATTAGCATCCACTTTTACCAAATCAGCTTCGAAGCCTAATTACCAAATCACCTCTAAGTCGTCCTCTCCAGGCGCCACTCGTCGGGATCTGTGGACCAGCAAGGACTGGAGGTTGGCTCGCAATCGGCGTTCAGATCCCAATTGCAATCGCCGGAGTTCCAATTGCTCAATCTCAAGGTCTGTTTGTTCATCGTTACACTCAGCTCTATTCTTTATGCATTTAAGCACCTTTTTTTCGAGTTTTGAGTTTCGAGTTTCCAATTGCTCATTCTCGCAGCCTATCTTTTTGGTGGATTGCGATCGGTTTGTGTACTGAATACGGAAATTGTGCATTAATGCAAAGTTGGTATGAATTTAGATTTGTTAGTTCATCGGTTTGTGATCGATTTGTCTGTGTTTTGAAAATTGTGGGCAATTAACTTGATTTGATCAGTGGCTTTCGCTTCCTCATGCTCCTATGTTCTCTCATATTTGCCATGGCTGCCAGAATTGAGATCTATGAATTCAGAAGCCCTAGCTTAACTCAGTGGTTTCTTTTCTGTGTTGCTGTATATGAGTTTGTATATGGTGAAATTGATCAGAAACTGCATTTGAACTTCAGGAAACGACTATCAATTTGAAACAGCTTAACTCAGTGGTTTCTTTTCTGTGCTGCTGTGTATGAGTTTGTATATGGTGAAATTGTCCAGAAACTGCATTTGAACTTTAGGAAATGACTATCAATTTGAAACAGCTTAACTCAGTGGTTTCTTTTCTGTGCTGCTGTGTATGAGTTTGTATATGGTGAAATTGATCAGAAACTGCATTTGTACTTCAGGAAACGACTATCAATTTGGTTTCAAATTGATTTGAAATTCCATTTGTGCCAGGTTCATTGGCATGTTCCTTGTGGCGGGGTCTACTATGGAGATGGGAATTTGGTTTTTATTGCAAACGACTGGCATACAGCCTTACTGCCTGTGTATCTGACAAATTGCACTGTTGGCTATTAGTTTAAGCACCATGAATCTCTTCCTGAAATCTGAGTCCAGACAGTAGATAGATATTACCTTTTATACATTTAAAATTGGTATCTGTTCTTGAAGAAAGTCCGGATCTCTTAGAGTTGCAACTCTAAGAGAGAGTTGTGCAACCTCTAAGAGAGAGTTGTGCAACCTCTAAGAGAGATTCATGTGAAAATCTATTATGGCCAAGGATTAAGAACAAGTCATTTCAAAATGTTTTCCTTTTATTCGTTGAGTCAAGGACCTAAAGTTGCAGAAATCAAGTTAGAGATTTGTTGTGTTTAATTTCTCTATTGCAAGTTGCAGAAATTAACTCCTACATTAGCTCAATCTATCTTGTTTGATTGAAATTACAGATTTGCTCTTCCTGATCTTCTATATGTCGAGCAATGGCATTAGATATGATTTTCGTAGTGACTCCACGTCAAGCGGGATGCTGAAGGTTCAGCCCGTGGAGCTGATGCTGAAGGCCAACAACCCATTATTTTCTCCACGTCAAACTTATGACCTAACAGATGATACACAATCCTTCTATCTTGTCCTAACAGATGATCTATTCTTTCAGGCTAATGACCAAGGAGGAAGAGTTGCTAACAGTGAGCGTGGAGCCAGGATGGAAGAAGGGAACCACAATCACTTTCCATGGAGGGGAAGATAATGAAACTGGAAAATACTCAAGTGACGTCATCTTAGTTGTAGTAGAGAAGAAACACGAGAGATTCAAGCGGCGAGATGAAAATGAGGAAGACTTGGAGGTTGAGATAGAGCTGCCCTTGTCTGAACAGCTTGTCCTGTATCATCCCAAGGGCATCAATCTTCACAAGGAAAACTTCACCGTACCCAACTCAGATCTCAACACTTTGTATATACTGCACCTTTAGATTAACCCCCTGGATGATCTTCATAATTATGTATGATTTGAGTAGAGATTGGTATGAATAGCGTGTTGAAACGGACCATTTGTCTAATAAAGGAAACAACAGGCAAGTAATAATGTAGGGATCCTCAGTACTATTGTAACTTGCTTCCTAGAATCTCTTCATTTTTGCTCTTTTCTTCATTCAAGTCTGCATTTGAACTCTTTGGTTGCTCATCCTCTTCGTTCAAGTGCTTTCAAGATCTATGGCCTTAACAGTGAAATATGTATGAAATATCTATGGCCTTAAAATTTTAAAATTACATTATAAACATAATGTAATTGATTAACATACATTTTAAAATTAGATTTTAGTTTGTATGAATAAAACTATAAATTTCATGAATAACACTATGAAATTTTAGAGTTGCACGACTCTGTTGTAAGAGTTGCACGACTCTGTGTTAAGAGTTGCACGACTCTGTTGTAAGAGTTGAACAACTCTATTTTAAGAGTTGCACGCCTCTGTTGGAAGAGTTGCACGACTCTGTTGTAAGAAATGCACGACTCTATTTTAAGATTTGCACGACAATCGAGACTTGTGAATTTATTCTCAACATGATCTTATTTTAAAAAAGTGCTGACATGAAAAAAAAAATTATTTGAAAAAAATGCTGACACAAATAGAATAAAAAGTGCACAAATTAGAATAAAATGCGCACGAATAATATTATAAAGTAAAAAAAAATTGTTATCCATGTAGAAAAAAAAAACTAGATTTGGATCATATTTGTGAAATTGTTATCCAGGCTTGATGGAATTGTTCGACATCATTTGATCGGCTTATGATTCATTTGTCATGTGCTTCTTCGATTCTTTGTGAAGTTGTTATCCTTGCTTGTGCAACTCTAAAAAAAGTGCTGACATGGGGAAAAAAGTGCTGACACGGAAAAAAGTGCAACTCTAAACTCTACTTGAATCATATTTGCACAATTTATGGTTATATTTGCACAAAGTACTCTTATATTTGCACGATAAAAAGTTAAAAAAATAAAATAAATAAAAACTAGACTAGGGTCATATTTGCACAACTTATGATTAAATTTGCACAACGTCCTCTTATATTTGCACAACTTACTCTTATTTTTGCTCAACAATAGGTTATTTTTTGCAAAACAATCGAGATTTCTGAAATTGTTCTCAACATGATTTTATGTTCTCTCAATATTATTTTAAGAATTGCACGACTATGTTGTAAGAGTTGCACAACTATGTTGTAAGAGTTGCACGACTCTGTTTTAAGAGTTGCACGACTCTGTTGTAAGAGTTGTACGACTCTGTTTTAAGAGTTGCACGACTCTGTTGTAAGAGTTGCACGACTCTGTTGTAAGAGTTGCACGGCTCTGTTTTAAGAGTTGCACGACTCTGTTGTAAGAGTTGCACGACTCTGTTGTAAGAGTTGCATGACTCTTGTTTTAATTGCACGACTCTCTTGTAAGAGTTGCACGATTCTGTTTTAAGAGTTGCACGACTCTCTTGTGAAATTGTGCTCAACATGATTTTATTTTCTCTCACTATAATTTCATATACTTTCTCAATAAATTATTGCACAACATCATCTTATTTTTGCTCAACAATAGGTTATTTTTGCACAACAATCGAGACTTGTGAATTTGTTCTCACCATGATTTTATTCTCTCAATATAATTTCATATTTTCTCAATAAATTATTGCACAACATGTTCATATTTTTGCTCATCAATACTTTATTTTTGCACAACATTTTAGAATTGTGAAATTGTGTCTCAACATGATCTTACTTTTTGTAAATATAATTTTATACTTTTTTTTTATAGATTATTGCACAACATGATTTTATTTTTGCTCATCAATAGACAATAATTGCACAACATGGGGGATTGGTGAAATTTTGCTCAATGTCATCTTATTTTTGATCAACTATAGGTTATTTTTGCACAACAATCGAGCCTTTTGAATTTGTTCTCAACATGATCTTATTTTCTCTCAATATAATTCCATACTTTCTCAATAAATTATTGCACAACATGCTCTTATTTTTGCTCATCAATACTTAATTTTTGCACAACTAGTGGTGAAAATTAGTGCTGACACTGATATTAGTTACAATTAGTGCTGACACTGATATTAGTTACAATTAGTGTTACCACTCGATCAAACACATAAAATGGTACTCCTTAGCTAGATTAATTACAAGTTAGCATTAATCAAATGTGACAAGTGAGATTAAGATGGAAGGAAGGAACAAAAAATTGCATTCTCTCTTGTTTAGGCATTTAAACTTGATTATCCATCGTCCGGGACCAAGAAATCCGCATTTTTTTTAACAACTTTCCGACATTGCAGAGCATAAGATAAAATTTGCATAGGACATTACAAAGCAAATTTGCATTTAATAATCAAAATTTCAAAACAATTACAAATCGTCAAGACATTTCAAATGGATCTGTAGGCCATAACATCCTCCTCCCTCAGTAATCAACAATCTGCCATTGGCATACCTAAATTCTATCACTCATAGTGCAATTACAATAGTAACATACTAGTAATATCTCAAATTTTAATAACATATCTAGACATATATAAACAACAATTGAGCATCAGAAAAAAAATCCAGGCATAATTGCATAAACCTATCATACTTCAGCAAATGTATTGGTGACAATATGTATGAGAGATGGAATTGGAAGTAAATAAACACTGGCCTTTACACTACTAATAACAGAATGTGAATCAAGAACAACAGATGCTGGTCCGAGGCTTTGATGTATGAATCACCTTCACTCTCCGGATGCTGATCATACAGTCCTTTATTTTCATCTTTTTTGTCCCTGTCAAGACCTCTCTCAGTTACCTCCTTCTCTGGAATTTCTGCGCGCATCAGCCAATCCAGGTGCGTGAAGGGTCGCTACAGCCGAGAAGTAGCAATAGCTTACTTTCTGCCTAGAAAAAGCCAGCTGGTCTAGCCTGTTCACCACAGCCCACCTGGTATATATGGTACACACGATTTGCTTTTGAATGCATCGAACCTAAAGAAGTAGAGATTAGAACCAAAAGGAGCACAACTGCACAAGTATTGTATACCGTTCAAGTTGCCTCAGCTCTTCACGGTGTATTGACTGGCAATAGTTGAAATCTTCTACTCCTAATCCCAACAGGACTTCATTTGAGAAGCTCTTGAAACTGATAAATAGTAATATAGTTATAACATATATGTATGTGAGTGATGACTCGCTCTTATAGATCAAAACTGCACAACTCTTACCAATATGTTGTTTTAAGAAACATCGTATTGCCCAAGTTGTAATGCTCTATGTATTTTCTAGTTGTTACGCGCTCCAAGCTTGACGAGTAAGGACTTGCTAGTGCATCTTGCACCTAAGCACACATGAAACTCGTTTCAACATGAGACAATTTGAAGAAGAATATATGACAAAAAGAAACATGAAATATATATATATATTGAGCTTATAATACATACCTCTTGTGTGATGTTTTTATGAAATGAATCTCAATGGATCACAGACTGGTTAGACAACATCTGCCTAAGAAAACTTTGCTAATATATGTGAATGTCTAAACATCTTAGTGTGAGTAAGTATGCTCCCAAAGGGAAATTTGTTTCATTTGGCATTGCTGTGAAACCTGCTTTACCACTGTCAATATATATGTTCATACTAGATTTTCTCATTCAAATTAAATTACATATTGGAAAAGGAGTACTGATATACATTGTCTTCAAAATAGAGAAGTAATAGCTCAGTTTTGAGATACATGGGCTCATAAACCAAAGGAAATCATAAATTTGATAACAATGAAGCTACCAAGGAAACATGAAATGAAAACCAAGAACAGCGGGAATCGCTGACTTGGAGGCTCGCAGCCAGGAAGCACTGCATTTTCATTAGTAGCATAAACATATTTTCATCACACTTTGATCAAACAGATGAAAGGCGAATCAAACAGCTGGTTGAAAGACCAACAAATGTAGCTCATTACCTAGCAAAAGCAGCCAAAAATTTTTTTCCAAAAAAGTCACACCCCGGAAAAAATAATCTTCACTCTAAATGAAACATCTTCTACATCTGCTTATATGATATTCAATTATTCAAACATATGATGATAAGCAGATCGAAGATTCACTGTCACCTGAAAGGGGGAAAGGGGGAAATATAAAATGCTGTCATTGACTTACATTGTCAGAAGATACATAGTCAAGCTTCACCTCCTTGCATCCTGGATCCATTTCAGCTGGTATTGATCCATCTATCTGCAGAAAATATAAAACAATAATGAAATGAGCAATTCAACCAGAACATCTAAACTGAACAGAGAATTTTATTGGTGCAACTGGTTTTGTGATCGTAGTTGATTGAACAGCACATGTTATAGTTATCCCATTGTAGGTTATCGCCCTATGATGAAATATGGTTTCCCGCTGGTAGTTTATATTTATCTAAACCTGCATCCAATCTTGGAGCCAATTCCATAAAATAACTCAAAGCTCAGTCAAATAGAAACTCCCTCATGCTCGTGAAACTTATTCCAGCAAAGCACAACTGAAGCTGCTTTGTGAAGATCTTTCTAGCAATCGCTGATGATGAAAAAATAGAACAGTTTAAAACAACTTGTGTACTAGCAGAATAAGTAGCAGCATGTGATTTACAACAATATCAGAAAGTGGCAACGATAGTTACAATTTTTTAATTTTTTTTTGTTTACGAGCTGCAATGCACGTATTTCATTCAAGAGATTGTAGCAGCTGATCATCCGTAAATAGAAAGTGAAGAGGGAATGTATGTGAATGAACTGTGTATATGCAATACAGCATGAAATGTGAAAAATAAAGTTGGTGTTTTTTTTTTGGGACTTGTGAAGAGAACACCTTGCCTTTGCGCTTCCCATGTAGGGGCTTCATTCTAAGCCTCGGCTGCAGCCTGCTCATCGGCCATCTGGGATGGAGAAAGAAGGGTGCAGATGAGGTTTCTATCACCATAGATGTTGTCAACACGGCCTGAAAACCAATTGAAATAGACAATGTCAGTGACGAACTTGTACTATGAATTTGATAACAATGAAGCTACCAAGGAAACGTGAAATGAAAACCAAGAACAGCCGGAAGGGTACCTGTTGTAGGCCAAAACTTGGAGGCTCGCAGCCAGGAAGCAGGGAATGCTGCATACTCCTGAGTATATGGCTTAGTCCATGCGTCTGCGATGAGCAATAAGGTATATTAGTGAAAAGAGTTAAACTATAGAAATTAGCTACATCTCTCAGGTGTTCATGCCAACAATTTGCAACGAACATCCTTAAAGCTCTAGAAAGTAAAGTATAAGCGAATAAAGTGCGCGCTGCAAACAGATACATAGCTCTAGAAAGTAAACGTTTGACACTTTCAGCAACAGCTCATCGTATATAAATATCATCATAGCAGATGGCAAGAAAGGGATGGTACACAACAAGGCACTTTAGCCAGTCATCACATCTTCTCCAAATCATATTCAATCAAATCACGAAGCTTAACAAGCAAAAGAGGACAAAATCTACAAACTTTAAGAACAACAAGGACAAGATTTCAGATTTCGTTCAGCAATTGCAATCCATCACAAACAAAATCTAGTTCCTTATCAATCAATCGAAGATCGATTGATAAGGAAAACAGTTGGAAGCAAAATCTGTCACATGTATGCTCAATTTCAAAGCCTTCACAATGCAATTTGACAAAGAAACATAAACACAAACACCTTGAGACTTCAAAATCGACTCCAACACTTAAAAATCGAAGAAAATTTGCGCCGAAGGTGCAAATTTTCAACGCCAAATCAGTCATAAATATCTGCAAAGATCAAGTTCAAAATACAAGTAGGGAGTGTAATTGGAGCAAGATACAGTGAAGTGAACTTTAGTTCGAAGCATAAATCACCTCAACTTAATCTCACTTCCACTAATTCCTGATCCCAATCGAAGCAATCCAACAACTTCATTGATCAATTTCCAATAATAACATCATAAATATCATAATCAACGCATAAGAGTTTACCATTGGAGTTGATTCGGAACTCGAATCTTTCTCCTCCGCTCCCTTGGTAGCCAAATTGGAATCATCCTCAATCAAAATCGTCTCCAACACTTCAAAAATCAAAGAAAATTTGCGCCTTCGGCGCAAATTTTCTGAAATATATGCACTGACCTCGCTCCTTCGTTCGCTCCGCCGCTCGCTCGCCACCGCCTCCGGCGTTGGAGAAACGTCGTCGTCGTCGTCCAACTGCGCCTCCAATGGCGAGGTCTCTTCCAGCAACATCGTCGTCGGAATTTGTTTCCGTTGGAGGCAGTCGAATTAGAACGGGAGAGCGAGAGAGGTCCGGGGGAGAAGAGATGGAGAGAGCGAGAGAGGTCCGGGGAGAGAGGGGAGAGAATGAGGACCAGGAGAGTGAAAAAGCTTATATTGGAGACATTTTGCAAAAATGTCCCAAAATGCGGGTATTTCGCAAAATAAGCCCATTTTCGTGGCTATTTTGCAAAAAGCCCCCAAAAAAATTGTGTTATGTGAATAATATAATTCTAAAAAAACTATTTATAACTCTAAACAATTTGATCTTTTTATATAAATATAATATAAACTTTAGACAACTTATTTTTAAATTGTCTAAAACGAAAATTGATAGAATATATGGGTAGATAAAAAAAATTGGGACCATATACATAGATAGATATAGAAATTGGGTTTAGTAAATAATATTATATAAAAAAGATATAAAATAAATGGATGGATAAAAATTAAGAAGAGAATTGATATAATATAATGGATAAAGTTATTGATAAAGCTATTTAGTTAATATCTTCTAAAAAATATATTCATATCTAATCAAATTGGGTCAAATTATATAGATATACTAGTGTAAATCCCGTCCCGTGTACGGAGGATACATACATAAAATATTATAAATAATTTAGATAGATTCCAATAAATAAAAAATAATAATCTAAATACAAATCATTTTTCCACTAAAAAATAATATAGATAAAAATAAAATTAGTTCGATGGATTATAAAAGATCTAAATATCTTTTATTTATATTATCTCAAAATATAAATAAAATTCACATTTATATGGTATATTTTTACTATTAATTGAATCTCATGTAAATTTTAATTAAATAGATAACGGTTTTTTAAAAATATTTTAATATTGTTTTTTTATTAAATATATAGTATATATTTATTATGTTAGTTTACTAAAATATCTACCCACATATGGATTCTGGCTACATAATATTTTGATAAATTATTTTGGTCTTAAAAAGTAATATCGATATAAATAAAATAACAGTTATTAAATAATTAATTTTAATATAAATAATTTTTTCAACCAAAAAATAATCTAAATATAAATAAAATCTATATATAGATAGATTATGACTTATATAACTTTCTATAAACTATGATAACATATTATTTTATTAATTTTTGGTAAGTACTTATCAAACACTAAATATTTATCTACTAATATTTTTGGTAAGTATGACTATGAAATATTTTTTTTTCAATTAACTAAAATCTATATATAAATAGATTATGGCTTATATAACTTTCTATATATAGATAGATTATGGTTCATACGACTATGATCGATTAAGGAGAAAACGCCAAGTGTTTCAGTGAACTCCTCGTTTATTAGATAGATAGATAGATAGATCCACATTGTGGCTCTCTCTCATTCTTCGTACGTCATAATCTTCATTGGAGGTTAATTCCATATATCGTTTTACCGTGCTAAGCTTCAAACTCTCCGTGGTAGGTTAAATAATTTCCTTTAACTCCTTTGATTTGTAGGGATTCCTTCAAACTCTCAAATATTTTTTTTACGATTCCGCAGTACTATTAAAACCCTAAATTGAGGTCATTGAAATCAATCTCCTCTCCCCAAGATCCATTTAGGGATATCGAATTGAGTTCTGTACGTCGATTGTCATGTCGGATTACATCCCGGAAGATAATCTGTTCGTCATCCTCAAGTACTTGCCCGTCAAAACATTACTGCGTTTCCGATGCGTCTGCAAAGATTGGAAGCAATTCATCGACTCTCCAACCTTCTCCCAACTGCATCTCTCCGTCCAAAACCCCCGATTCATTGTCGATCTTCATGAACCCAACTATGTTGTCGTTGATCCTCAGCCCGATCCCTTGGTCTACAATCTAAGTAAACCAGAAACGGAGAATTATCTACTTCTTATTGGCACTCTTCACGGCGCAGCTTGTATATTATTAATCTAAATAGATATATTTTTATTGTCGTGAATCTAAATATTTTAAGCTAACTTTATATGTTATATAGATATATAGATATAGATGTTAAACTGACGGTTATTTTGTGAACAAATAATATTAAAATATAATATTAGTCAATGAAAGTCGCTATCCCATTGGTTCTACCCCTGCACATATTTCACAACATCTTAGGTTCGATTTCAAATAACCCATGAATTTTTTACATAGAATAAGCTCAACAAAATCTACCGAGCTTATGAAATAATGATTCTTTTAATATTTTTTAAAAATTTCATTTATATTAAAAAAAAGTATAGATATATATATGTTATTTGATATTTACAATGTAAAAAAAATATGCAAATATATTTTTGATATTTACAAGATGATATTTGATATTTTCAACTGTCATATACAAGTTGTACCAAGGATATAACCATATAAGCATTAAAAGTATAAGGAAAAAATTATTGAAGATCATCACTTCTAAAGCTCATGTTTGATTGGACATATGTCAATTTAACATCAGGCAGACCTATGACCCTCGTTATTAACCGTTTGGCTTGACGGACTTGCCATTAATCCTTAGGTTGAGGATAACTGGGAAGTGGGCACTGGAAAAAATTACTGTAAGATAAAACATTAAAATATGCATTAATTTGTTTCATGTCTGCTTAAGAAGAACTAATTTACTATTTAATTTGGATAAAGTTATGATATTTATTTAGTCATTTAGAGTCGCAATCAAAAGTGGAGAAAACAACATTTTCTAAACTGATTTAGTCATTTAGTCTGTCTCATTATTAGAAGCATATGAGTTTGCATTATAACAATATCCATCACACATATACACAATTTAATGAATTTATGCAATGTCAAGGAGGCTATTTTATAGCCTCAACAACATTGGCCGAGCTTACATACTAACCTCAACAACAGAAGTCGAGCTCCCTCCTTAACCTCAACAACAGAAGCCGAGGTCCCTCCTTCACTTCAACAACATAAGCCGAGGTTATTGATTTAGCTCGGCTTATGTAAACGAGGATTTAGTTAAGATCTTCAAAGGGGTCATTATATACCTCATGAAAAGTAGACGAGGCTCCTTCATAACCTCGTTTTTATGCACCGAGGTTACGTATTCACCTCACCTAAACCCGTCGAGCTTATTTATGCACCTTGTTCTTATCCGTCGAGCTCCTTCCATCGACGGTTTTTTCGAACGAAAACCAAAAATTGCCATTCGATTATCACGTAAAGTGACGATATACCAATTCGTGTGTCGATGAATTGATATTTTGATTCATTTCATCGATTTTAAGATGTTTTCAATCAAAACAATTCGTTTGTCAGATTTAGGTTTCGATTCGGAAAAGAGAGTTTTGGGTCTTTTTGCAATGTGTTCGGAAAAAATGAAAAGGACTTGTGGTAATTTGGGTGAAATTATCTTGTCAATAGCCATTCCGACATCTTGCCTCTAGCCTCACTCTTTTTGTAATTGTGTAAAATATGCTTCTTCAACCTCTTGCCTCTGTACGCTTCTTCAACCTCTGTATGCTTCTTCAACCTCTGCCGCCGGCCGCCGCTCGTCAATTCCTCGCTCCGGCCGCCGCTCCTGGATCCCTCGCTCCGGCCGATCGACCTCGCTCGCTCCAGACGCTCCGCCGCTTGTTCCCTCCCTCACTCGTCACCGCCTCCTTCCCTCGCTCAGATCTGGACTCGCTCGCTCCGCCTTGCTCGTCCTCGGCTCAGATCCGGCGCCTCCACACCAGATCCGGCGCTCCCTCACTAGATCCGCCCTCCTTGGCCACCAGTTACGGCCATCCCGAGCCCAAATCCCGCCGATCCGACACCCATCCCCCACCGACGAAGCCTCGCAAACTCCCTCCCGTTCTTGCACCGGCCCAGAAGCTTCGCCGAAGAGCTCTGACCACCCATTCCGGCCACCTCTCACCAGATCCGAGTCGGATCCACCGCCCTCGCACATCGCCGAGCCGGATTCCTCACCGGCCAGTGGTTGGAGGAGAAGTCCTGAGAGAGGGCTAATAGGTGTAGTGTTAGGAGACTAATTTTTTTTTTAATAAGGTGTTATAAAGGCCAATTTATTTTATTAGGGTGCTAATAACCTAATTGAATTAGCAAAGGGTGATATTCCAACAAATTTTCTCAAATATAAAAGTAGCTTCAATGTAAGGAAATACAAAAACATTATCATTTATGTAAATCGTAGTAATACCATAGTAACATCAATATATTATTATGCTTATGATTATGCATTCAAGGAAAATCATCAAAAAGGTTGGAAATTGAAACAATGTTTGTTCTTTATATTTCGGTAACTCATTTTGGTATCATATTTAAGCGAAATTAAAAAAAAAGGTCCCTAATTTAGAAAAAGAGAAAGAATGCTTCCAAAATAAGTTCGAGGGGAAAATGTAAAAGGCATTACATTTTATTTAAAAAAATAATATTTTATCCTTTTTATTTATTTATTTATAAAATTTGCCTTATTTTGTACAAATCACCATGAAATTCATTGACATTTAAAGCTGTGAAATCCCCCTATTGCATAAGTAGCAACAGTGACAACTTAATAAAGTCTCGACTGTATTTACTATTTTAGAAAAAATACTTTTTAAACCCTGTTTTTAGGAAGAAATACAAATACGCCCTTATATGATTCATTTTACATTTGGGATCTTTATATGCTATTTACTAAAAATAGCATGTAAAGATCTCAAATGTAAAATAAAAAATTACCCCTTTTTTTTTGTAAAGAAGTAGCACATTTGTGTTTTCCATTTTAGGGAAGTAGCCTAGATTTTTTATAAATAAATTACATGTATGATTTTGTTATGGTCCTAAGTGGATCCTTGTGAGATTGAAGAGAAAAGAGAGAGAGATGGAGGTAGGAGATGGAGAAGATAGAGGAAGAAGACCGATAGGCAAGATAATGAGATAAAAGAGAGAGATTAGATGATAGGGTAAAAGAGTAAGAACATTTGATTATTCCAATTACAAGGTATAAATGTATATTTATACCCTAAACTACTCTAATCTAATATAATACCTAATATACGAGATCATAACAGCTTTTTAAATTTACCAGAAATCAGGTGAAAAACCTTCTTTAAAGGAAGGGAGATAAACCTAACGATGAATAAGTGCAATTGTGTACAATAACACCCTCAATTTAGGAAAATAATTAAAAGAAAACATTTTCTTGAAAAGGCTGAATTTCATTGAATATTTTTATAAAAAATATTAAATAACTAAATTTTAGTGTAATATTTTCCAATCAAAATTTCAACGCATACGTTCGTAACATAGAAAATATATATATAAAAATCAATACAATTACTCTAACAAATCATATTGGAAGTCGTGCATTGTCCTTAATTAAATGCATTTACTTCTAACAAATCATATAATATGGGTGTGATGGATAGTGGGGCCACAAATCATGTCATTTGATATCTCTCTTCTTACCAACCCCATACCTACCCCCAACACATTTATCTACTTTCCTGATGGCAGTAAGAAGCCTATTACTCATATTGGAAGTCTCCAAGCTACCTCATTTCACATTACCTGATGTTCTTTTCAGTCTACTCTTCTTTCTCTCACAAAATTGATTGTTGATTTTCACTTTAAGATTGGTATGGAAGATGACTTCTTTGTTTTCCAGGACCGGGCAAAGAGGAAGACGTTTGCAGTTGGTAAAATGATTGGTCGCCTGTTCTACATGGATCCCACCAGCTGTGACTCAATCCAAGCCTGCAAGCAAGCATTTGCTTCACCTTGTCGCTGGCAAGGTGCCCTTTCAGTGGTTCGTTGGGATGATCACCTTCCTCGTGGATGTGAGGTATACTCGAGGCAAGAAGATTCATGGGTTAAAATGGTTGGTTTCAAAATTGATCATCATCCTTATATGTTACTTCGTATTTTTTGGGCGATGGAAGATGTGGAAGCAAGAAAGAAAAAGAGGAAGAGAGAGAAGGACGTGGAATTAGAAAGGCGTTGTGATTCATCCATCAGAGAAACGCAAGAAAATGTCAAGGTTCTAGCTACAAGCCTTAGGGACAGGGGCGAGTTAATCTTACATGGCACAAAAACTGGTCGTAAAGCTTTGAGGAAAGGGTTTAGGCATTATGATTATGGTGTTATGGCTTAAGACTTTGTGGAAAGTCTTATTTTCCCTTAGGTTTGTGTAACACACTTTGCCGGCCCTCTCGCTCGATCCACCATTTAAATCTATTATTAGAGTTTGCTTTACCAAACGATGACCCTATTATCTATATATTTTGTGTTTTTATAGTTTTTATACGCGAATATATACAAGTACTGTTTGTGGTTGTTATGAGTGAGAATGTGGAACAATTAAATATACACAAATAGAAGCAATTAACATTTTGGCTTCAGTTTTATACCGGCTGTCATGCTTATTTTAAGCGCAGCGATTTAGGACAGCAACCCTGCATAGTTCAAGAGATCTTCTTCAACTCTCTGGACTTGGCTGCAAAGGACATAATCAACACATATACTCACTATGAGTATCTGACAATGCCGCCGGCTGATGCATGGGCTGCTCTCGACAAGCTGACTAATTATGACAACAAGTATGGGACTCCAGTCACCTATGAGGAGAACCCCTACGCCAGGCCAGCACCATCCATGCCCCTCTATGAGCCCCCTAAGGAGATTGATCCAGATGTAAGGGAGCAGTACTACATAGATCAGAATAATAAGCTCCTCAAACAAGTAAAGTATCTTTCTGTCAACCAGTCTTGTATTGAATGCGGATCACAGAGGCACACCACTACTGAGTGCCCACACACAGAACAAGTCAGGCTGGCAGAATACCATGAGGAGGCAGCTTACGCAGGGGGTCCCAATCGCTACATGGGGGACCAAAGGTTTCAGCAACCACAAAAGAACCAAGGTGCCCCTAGGAACCCCCCGCCCTACAGAGCTCCAGGACATCCGGAAAGGGACCAGAAAAGGGATGATCTGCAGACAATCCTTGACGAGATGCGGAAGAACAATTCAGACACCAGGCAGTCCTTCAACTCAGTCTACACTCAGATACAAGGTGTCAACTCTAGGCTTGGGGAAATCGATGTCTGGAGAAAGTCAATGGAAACACAGATGAGCCAGCTAGCAGCAGGAATCCCCCGACAGTCAGGAACCCTCCCAGGATCTTCAGAACCAAATCCCAAGGGGAAGACTAGACACATCGCTGCTGTAAAACTCAGAAGCGGCCATCAACTGCAAGAGCCAGAGGTCGAAAAGCAGCAGAGCGGAGAAGCTGAGAAACAACTCGACATCGACCAGCAGCAAGTCGACGTCGACCAGCACTTAGTCGATCTCGAGCAAGGTCAACTCGATCTCGAGGAACAACTGGGAAATCCTTCTTCTGCACTGCACAACAACTCGAAATCGACTATAGTAGTCGATATCGAGGAAGATCAAGTCGAGATCGAGAAGACTACTACACCTCCGACATCTGTTCTGGCTCCGAATCAGAAAAAGAAGCTGCCCTTCCCAACAAAATCTCCAAAGGACCCAATAGAGAAGAAATTTCAGCGCTTCATCAAGATGCTTCAGAAACTCAATGTCACATACCCTTCACAGAAGCTCTCAATGAAATGCCATCCTACGTCAAATTCCTGGAGGAGATTCTGAGCAAGAAGAGATCAATGGCTGAGATTACAGAGGAATGCAACCATTTGGACATACTTGAGAAGAGGCCAGATCCAGGTAAGTTTGCTATAACCATTGGATTTGGTCAATATAAATTTAATGCTTTATGTGATCTTGGAGCTAGTGTGAGTATAATGCCTTTAACAATTTGGTCCAAGATTAAGATAGGTGCCCTAGAGCCTGTGGATGCTAAGTTGTATATGGCCAACAACACTGTGGTCATTCCAACAGGCATGATGGACAATGTGCCAGTGCAAGTAGGTAGGTTTTTCGTCCCTACTGATTTCTTAGTTATTGATATGGCGGAAGACCCTGCTTGTCCAATTATTCTAGGAAGGCCTTTCTTAGCAACGGTGGATGCCAACATAAGCGTAAGGAAGGGAGTACTCACTTTCAACATCAGCGATGAGGTAATTGAGTATTCCTTTAATAAAACTGAAAGGCATACAGGTCCAATGGAAGAGGTCAAATCCATCTCAGCTGGCTACATCACTTGCGGGGAACCCAAGGTAAGAAATTAAATATGACACCTGAGGAGCTGGAAAAGAGGGATATGGAGGCCCAGGTGGAGAAGATCATGGCCATCCTAAAGGAGGAAATAGAGAATCCACTCGACACGGACCAAGGTACGTCGTTATGGATTAACTATTTTTCAGATGCCTTGACAGGATGCAAGTATGGGGTAGTAGTCGACCAGAATTCCTCAATATCGAGGACTGTGGTCGATCTCGACCAAAATTAGAAACCACCACCTGCACCAGCGTCATCGAGCAGCCATACAGAAGCCGAGCACTTCTCGAGATCGAGTACGCTACTTGAGATCGACCAACCCTCCGCTGCATCGACTTCACCTTCCTCGACGCTGACTCCACCAGAAGGACAAGACTCCTCGAGATCGACCAAGATTGTCGAGATCGAGCAAGCCCCACCTTCCTCGACTCCAGCAACCATGAGCAGCAACAGTCCACCTCTAGAACCTGAAACTTAATCGAGATCGAGTACTCCTACTCGAGATCGACCAAACATCGTGGTCCCCGATTCCGTTTCTGCGAAGATAAGCCAAGGTATGGATCTTTCTTCTCCTATTTCCATTAAAGATCTATCTATACATGGGAGAGGTTTGCCTTGGTATGTGCGCTTATGTAGGATTTCCAATGATGAGCACAAAGAGTATGAAGTTGGAGACAAGCTCTATGTTTCTAAATCTAAGGATCATTGGTTTCCTAACAAATTCAACAAGAAGAGGATGGGACCTTTCGTGGTGAACAAGATCCATTCTGGAGGATTACAGCTGATGGACAAAAATGGAGTCTTATTTGAGGCCCTGCAAATAGGGGTGTTATTCGAGCCGAACAAGCCGAGCTTGACATGTTCAAGCTTGTTCATTTGTTAAACGAGCCCGAGCCGAGCCGAGCCCAATTTTTAAACGAGCTTTCTTTTTTGTTCAAGCACGGCTTGTTTTAGTAAATGAACGAGTTCGAGCCGAGCTTTTTTCGAGCTTTAAGTAGTTTTACTTGGTTATAACATATAGAGTTAAAGAAAACTTTAGAAATTCCATATTATTCGAGCTATTCGAGCCTAAATCGAACGAGCCGAGTTTTCAACCGAGCTTAAAATCATGTTCAGGCTCGGCTTGTTTAGGTAAGTGAACGAGCTCGAGTCGAGCTTTTTTCGAGCCGATCCCGAGCCGAGCTCGAGCTGTTCAACTCATATAACAGCCCTACCTGCACATGCCACCTTGAGCTTAATGGAGAAGTCGGCCTAGCGACTATAAAATCTAGAGCTTGTAAATAGACATTTATTTTTGGACTTTTGAGACTTTGTTGCTTTTTGTTTGTTTTTGTTTTTGGAACTTTTAGTTTTTCTATTGTGGGTATATGTCTTCTACACTTTTCAGGTCCATGGATAGAAGCAAGCTATATTCAGACTCGGCCCAGACATTCTTTCATTCGATATCAAGAGACCTTGCACACCTGTCTAGTGAGTTTCTTTCTTTACCCTTGTTTTTATACAGTGAGGACACTGTAATGTTTAAGTATGGGGAGGGGGAAGGGCTTACTTCATGCATATTTGGCTATATTTGACATTATGTGTGCATATTTACAGTTTAATTCTTGAATTGCTTATACATGGCTATTTTGGAATACATTATTGAAAATTTATGTGCTTACATGCATGTTTTCCAAAAGTTTGAAAAAAATGACCCCCATTGAAATTTTTTGATAAATGTCATGAAAGCTTTATATTGAACTCGACGATGCAAAATTGGATTCATTAGAGATATAACATGAAATTGCCTAGTAAAGAGAAGTCACAATGAAGTGCATATTTTAATGAAAACCATGAAAGGAGGTAAAATTTGAAGTTGCTTTTGACATGTTGCATGATAAGAGGATGGATGACTTTATATTTCCATATAATGCTCATATTGTTATATCCTAGCCTTACCTATGCTTATGCATCACAAAAACCATATATATGCCTTATTTCAGTCATTGCTCCACATGTTCTAAATATTGTCATTCTTTACCTTATTTCCTATCCGGGGATTATGTTGAGAATGATGTTACATTATGGAGATGTTATATGGTTGTTGTGTTGTTATTATCATTATTGGAGTTTGAAGGGAAATTGTTTGAAATATATGGAAAATTTAATGAGTGAAAGAAAATCCGATCACCTCAGGAGATAAAGGTAGATCGACCCTTCTCGCTGAGATAATAGTTCAGTGAGATGGGACACACAGGTGAGGAGTCCAAAACACTAAGTATCTGGGGCCATTCATGACACCCATGTTTGCGACTCGCGAGAAGGCAGTGGTATGAAAAAGGAATGTGGTATGAAAAGTTTGGAAATACTCCATTTCCCCGGATTATTAGCACCACATTGCCAAAAATCGCCCACCTTTAGCCTTTTACCAATCTACTTCTTATTTGAGCTTAAATTAAAGTCTTCTTGATTATTAATGCTTTGTCACATGTATTGTTTTTGCATAACCTTCCTTTTGTGAGTAGATGTTGCTTTTTAATTGCATATGCATGGATTTGTGACACTAGGATTTTTTCGAGGATGGTAATTAATTGCAGGGACATATGAGAATGAATCTAAGATGTTGAGACTTTTGATTTCTTCCCCTGTATGACAAATAAAAGTATTGCTTGAGGACAAGCAAGCTTAAGTATGGGGTGTTTGTTGTGAGCCTAATTCGCCATGTTTTACAGTTACTTTTATATCGATTTCTGCATACATTTCATACATTTGGGTTAGAATAATACAGAATCTGTGTAGTATACACTTATTTGCAATATATGGAGGTCTACACAAGTTTTTGTTATATTTCGCAGAAATCGGACACACTTTGGAGCTTAAAGGAAACTCATGGAGAAGCTAAGAATGGTGCATCTGGAGAAAATGCCGTTTTTCGGCATTCATCATTCTGAATCAAGCTTTGATGTCTTCATGAGAGTTGTAGTCCTCGGAAAGAGCTTTCCAACGCATGGTCATATGCGTCAATCCGACGAACGAGGACTCGGGAAAGTGCGTTTTAAGAACAGAGCAGAAATCTGAGATATTTACTCGATATCGAGTACATTTACTCGATATCGACCAAAAGTGTCCGAGCAGTGCTTGGTCGAAGACGGGCCAGATCGAGGAACTGAAGGCAGAGCCACCCGACTCCGGAGCCCTACTCGATCTCGAGTAAACTAGTCGAGATCGACCAACACCCTGATGCCATGTCCGGAGTCGAGGAGCTGTGCTAAGTCGAGAAGCCGAGGGCTGAAGATGCCGAGCACCACTCTACTCGATCTCGAGGAAAGTACCCGATCTCGAGGACCCAGAAGCACATGTTCGAGCTTGATCGAGCAGCAGCAACCCGAGACGCCCAGCCGAGCCAAAGTCGACGACACTTTTACTCGATCTCGAGTAGACTTTGTCGAGATCGAGGAAACCGTGTCCTGGAGCCGCGTTAAGCGGTTTGCTATTCTACTCGGATTTGGATTGCTTGGAGCCGAAAAATGTCGAGTTCTATCCGAATCTATCAAGTTCTATCTATGGAGAAGACTTACCTACACATGGAAGTTATTTTGCTACTTTTAGATATAATTTCCCTTTTAGATTTAATTCCTTAATTGCATTTATTTATCATTAAACTTTTTAGATATAGATTTAGATAAAGACAGAGATATTCTATCCTTGAATAGCAAGGAGTAGAAGGCTATAAATAAAGCCCATGAGACTGATTTTAGGATTCATTCAAGTCACAAGTTAAGAGAAGTAGTTCCACAGAGACAGTTTAGGAGTTCGAAGGTTTTAGGGTTTTGGCATTCAGCGAATGTTGGATTGCCGGGATTGTAAAGGCTTTGAATTTAGTTTAATGCAAGTTTCTTTTCATACATCAATGTCTGCTATTGCGATGAAGAGCGAGTAGTCCACCCACTTCTGGGGCTGGGGTGAGCCCGACGGTGGCCATGTGAGGTGATGCGGTAAAGGTACAATCTTTTTATGCAATTCGTCTTCTATCCCTATGAGCATGATTCTTTTGCGAGAGTTGAAGATGATCCTTGTTTGTATTATTGAAGTGAAAGTGATCTTAATGACGAGTGGCTTACGAATCGAAGCAATTCACATTATTGGCTTCAATTTTATCCCGGCTGTCATGCTTGTTTTCTGCGCAACGATTAAGGATGAGTGGCTTACTGGAGAGAAGACTAGAAAGTTTCGAGCTGATTGAGTTGATCGATCAATCTATCTTACACATGACTTGTCCTCAATTGACCCTATGGGGGTTGTAGATGTAATTTGTACATTAGGCAACAAGATTCAAGTTTGGACACTTGACAGTTTGATGGGAGCATTGGTTTGCCGATCTGCTAAGAATTTAAGCCTAAGATGAGCGACATTTCATATTGGATTATTTTTTTGGGTATGTTTTATTGCATGCTTAGATTTTGGTTCGCTTCATTAATTCATTGTTTGTACTGTTGCCAAATTTATTTTTCACTAAAGAATCAGCTCATTCTTTCAAGTCCATCTCCCTATATGTTAACTAATATTTGGTCATAGATTAACAATGAAAAAAGAAAGGGGTAGCGAAACAGACATTAGAGTCAGATTGTGCATGTCAAGCCTTGCTAGCTTAATTAGCTGGTATAAAGATGAGACATGTAGTGACTAATAAGTCACGAGTTCGAATCCCCCTCCCCATATTGTAATGGCTTAAGTGCCTACCTATGAACAAAAAAGAAAGAGTCAGATTGCGCATTCACTGCTTAAATAATGTATGTGTAGGGAAATTAACAAGAAGAGGAGTACATTGATCGATCAATACACTATAAGATCTTGTTCATTTCTCACTAGGTACATCCTCAAAGAAATTAACAAGATCGAGATGTGTTTTATTCATGATTGATTAAGCTTCCATAAGTTGAAATAACATGTAGAAAGAGAGATAGGGGATCGATACGTACTTACCCAGATCGACTGCTCACGGAGGTCGATTTTTCAACGTCGGGAGAGCGTGGTTGGATCGATTGGCAGTGAGTTGGCTTGACTTAGTGATGGGGGTCAATAGGGCGACTCTTAATGAAGCTATAGGGCTTGGAATGAGACATAACGAGGGAGAAAGAGGAGCTTGCGGTAGCTATTCAATGACCGATAATGGTGGATGCACAACGAATGCGAATTCAATCCAATTCCTTCCAATGTCTAGGAGCCTCTTCCTACATGTACGTTATTCCAAGTTGTTGGAAGCTCAATCAATCAATAGTTCAATCCAATTCGTGCTCGATTGAAGATTTTGTATTTTTTTCCGGGTTTGAAACTGTTCTGCAACGTATTTGATGGCTCTTTCCCAATAACCTTGCTTCCTCTAATCACGTCGTTTGCGCCAAACTTTTGCACACAATCTCCTCGTTAGTTTGATAGGTCGAATGTAGTAAACGGAGTTTCGAACAAAGAGTTATCGATCTCGCAAATAAGCTCGTCGAATGGTGATTTCAAAATTTCCAAATTGGGATGGACGATTATTTGGCACAAAAAAAACCTCAGGATTACTAGGTGGAATATGTAAAAGAGTTGTGTACCATGCGAAATACGCAATACCTCAGGGTTATCAGACGAAATATTCATTTAAAAAATTACTATAATATATACATATATATTCTTTATTTTTTTAATTTAAATAAATTTAGTATTAATACTCATTCTACTAATGATTCTAAAATAAACCAACACTACGTACGCCAGATTGACTCTCGCTCGACAAAGTTAATAACGTTCGTCGCCTGAATCGGGTTCGGGCGACGAACTTACTATGGCTCGTCGCCTGCACGTTGGGAGGGCCAAATCGCCTGCAACCCATGTTCTGCCGACCAGAAAAATTGAATGTTCGTCGGCTGAAGGTGACTCAAGCGACGGATGATATCCAGGCGACGAATATTGCTCATGCTCGGTCGCCCAAATAGGTATCCAAATCACAACTGTCAGAATGGGCATTTGTAGCGACAGAGATTACAGTAATCCATTGCTTGAATGTTGGACTTTTTCAAAAGTCAAGTAATAAAGTCCGGTTGGTGACGAATATTAAATACTGTTCATTCAGGAGACGGACGTATAATTATTTCCGTCGCTTGAAAAGTGTGGTAGTTGACCCCCTATTTATTACTATTCACTCATATATATATATATATATATATATATATATATATATATATATGTCTGTCGCCTGAATGTGTTTTCTGTAACAAACAATTAAAATCGGATGTACTGTGCAATAATGTCATTCTTCTCTTAATCCTTTCTCCCAAAATAACCCTAGAGGCTCGAAAACCCTTCCCCCAATTCACAATTTTCACACATCCATTGAAGGTATGTATAAATTTTATTTTATTTTTGTTTTTTTTGTTGAATATATGCATATATTGTTTGTGTGAATTGATGATGAGCTTGTCTTTCTTAATGGAGTTTGGATTGTAAAAAAGTTGTTTGAATGGAGTTTATGAGGGGAAAGAGTTGTGTATGTATATATTGAGTTGAAATTGAGGTTAAATGGAGGTTAAATTGAGTTTGTGAAATAATGTTTAAATTGAGTTTGTGTTATGAATGGATTGTTTATGTGAATGGATTGTTTATGTGCAATTTTTTTTTTGAGAAAGTGATGTACAATGAGATAGATGATGAGAAGGGAATTTGTATTTGAGTTTATGATGACAATGGAATTTAGAATGTTATGATTGAAAATTGATTTTAAATTGAGTTTGGGGTATGAATGAATTGTGTATGTGAATGGATTATTTATGTGCAATTTTATTTGAGAATGTGGTGTAGAATGAGATAGATGATGAGTATGGATTGTTTATGTGATGAATTCATATGAATGGATTGATAATGATAGGACGATAATGGGCGATAAAAGTTGGATGCAACTCCCTCACGCTCACGGGGAGTATCAAAAAGGAATATTTATGTTTCTGCAGAATCTTAGAGATAATGCGAATGGAATGAATCATTTCCTATGTCCGTGTCGGAGATACCACAACAATGAATGGGTCACTATAAATGAAATACACAGTCATTTGTCCCACACATGGAAAGACTTCAACAAAACCTACCCGCATTTCTCTAAAGACGCGAGGAATGTGAGACTTGCGCTTGCAACCGATGGATTCGATCCATTTGGGAATCAGTCAACCCTCCATAGCACATGGTCTGTCATAGTCATGCCATACAACTTGCATCTGTCAATGTGCATGAAGAAGGAATTCAACATGTTAGCGTTGTTGATTCCGGGACCGAAGTCTTCAGGAAAGTGTCTTAGTGTGTTCATGCAGTCGTTGATCGATGATCTTCGACACTTATGGGGGACTGGAGTATATACTGTTGATCGATACTCAAGGTCCACTTTCACGATGAAAGCAGCAGTGTTGTGGACTATAAGTTACTTTCCTGGCTTGGGGATGTTGACTGGAGCTGCGACGAATGGGTATAAAGCCTGCCCTATTTGCTTGGATGGTACTGATGCAATGCATGAACAGGGGAGAATGGTTTACGATGGGCACCGTAGATGGCTTCCACCAAACCACCCGTGGAGAATCGATTGTACGGCGTTCAATGGAAGCGAAGAACATAAAACACGTCCTTATTCTTGGAGCGGGGAGCAAATTCTTGCACAGATCGATAGGTACGAGAACTACCTCTCTTTTCACTCTCTTTTCCCTTTTCATACGTTTCTTGCATGTCTATCTCATTATGTTTCCATCTATTTCAACAAGATCAACTTCCCCGTCCTCAGCTCGCACCCTGCTTTCAAGGCCCCATACAGTGTGACTAACAGAATGTGTTGGACCAACAAGTCCGAGTTATGGAGATTGCCGCATTGGCGTCACATTAGAGTCAAACATGCACTCGATGTTATACACATCGAGAAGAACGTCTTCGACAACATTATCGACAATACTCTTAACATAGAAGGGAAGACAAATGATGGTCCCAAAGCTCGAGCCGCATTGCAGCAGAGAGGGGTGCAGAGAAGCCAGTCACAGAAGAGAGATGGAACACTCCCTCATGCGCCATTCCTGGTGAAACGGGAGGACATACCAGATATATTCGAATGGTTCAGTGCAGTGAAGTACCCCCATGGGTACGCTGGATCTTTGCACAACAAGGTCAAATTTGCATAGAGAAAGTTCCACGACCTAAAGATCCATGACATTCATGTTACGTTTCAACGTCTTCTTCCCATTGTTGTCTGTGCAAACCTGTCGTTGGGTGTTGCCAAGACTTTGGTTGCGCTAGCGAAATGGTTTCAGAAATTGTGTGCCAGAGAGGTGATGAAAGAGGATGTTCGCCACATGGAGGATGAGATAGTTCAGATTCTTTGCAGAATGAAGATGATTTATCCCCCGCACTTTTTCACAATCATGGTACACCTTCTAGTTCACCTACTACAACAAGTGCTAGAAACTACACCAGTGCATTACACCTGGATGTACCCAATAGAAAGGTATGCTACTTATAGATTAAATTCATCTCACAATTTCACATTGATGAGAGGGTTTTTCGACCAAATAAATTTGTAGTCAAGACCCCGCTATAGTATAGGGAGTCAGGATCGTCCACAAGAGAGAGTCAGCGCTTCTTATTTAGTTGCTTTATCAGGTTGAAACTAACAAAAGAGATGGAAGAGAGATGGGTGGTGATAAGAGCATAAAATCTGAATTTTTATTAATAAAAGGAAAAACTTTCAAGGCAAAGGATCACCACAACAACAAACACATGGGCAAATCAATGAATCATGTAAAAGGTCATGCTTTTATTATAAAGAGATAGCTTTCGCATACTCAACAAATAGATAATAGAGGTGATCACATAAAACCTATTTGTTTCTACCTTTCCTTAATTAGATCCCTTTTACTTTCGTCAAAGATCCCTTAAACTTTCAATTCAATTGCAACAACAAATTCCCTTAGACTTTCATCAAAGGTTAAACACATAGGTAGAAGACAATAAAAACATCACACAATCACAGATCCATCAATTCAACACACATCTCTATTGTTGGGATCACCCTAGTCCTAGAAGAGAAAAGAACTACTCAAACATGGCAATGGAAAACATGAATTAAAGTGAAGAAAACATAAACTAAACTTGCAATAATATAAAACCTGGAAATTCAGCGTTCAATTGCAACAAACACGTCCAAACTTTCGCCCAAACGCCAAAACAAAACCCTAAAACCGTCTCCATAGCTGCTGCACGCAGCCCTCGCGCTGAATGTGCGTCCCCCCTTCCACCCCAAAATCAGCCCCTAATAGGCTTTATTTAAAGATAAAAAAAATATAAGACTTAATCTCCAAGGAAAGAGATTTAATCTTAGGAAAATAATAAAATCTATCTAAGGAGGGATAAAATATCCCAAGTCTATCTAACTAAAAGATCCTAAAAGAGATTTAGAAGAAAACCCTAATTTAAAAGCCCATTATGGAATTAAATCAGCCCGCAAAAACTTCTCCTGGTGCGCAGGGTATCGGCGCCGAGGTTTGAGGTGTCGGCGCCGAGGGTATGTTAAAAAACAGTGCTACTGGAATTTGCTGGATGTTGGCATCGAGGGTCTGGGTGTCGATGCCGAGGGTCTGTTGCACACTTCTACTCCATCTTTACTTGTTTGATTGCCAATCTTTTTGTGCCCTTTTTCCATCCTTCTTCACTCTTCCTTAAGCTCTAGAATTGCCTCTTTTTTAGCTTCAAAACCTACAAAACACCACCAAAGCTTGTGTAGACATCCATATCTCGAAAAATACGAAAACTAACACAAATGACACACTTTCCTAACACAAATGCTAATAAAATGACTCAAATGAAATGAAAACATGATGCAAAATATGACTAAAAATGCGGACATCAAAACACCCCATACTTAGACTTGCTTGTCCTCAAGCAATAACCAAACTATGATCAAAACCTTTAACATGCCTTCAAGTCTTCGCCTTTGTCAAAAGGAACATCAATTAAGCATAGTGTAAATAAGAACAAGCATTGAACCATCATCACATATATTTAGGTAACCTTAGGCAAAGCAACTAGAATCCAACCACTCAAGGGAAATATTGTGTTTTTACTTCCTTTCAAATGTGTTTAGGCTTGAAGTACATCTCTCAACTCAACCCTTTATGACATTTAGCTACATAGCAATTGCAATTAATATCACCAATCAATTCACCGAGATGTCAAAACATGCATTAACCATCAAGAGGACTTTGGCTCAATGGCCTTCAAAGAAGGACTCATTCGGCCGGGTTGTAATGTGGCTTGATAAGAAATAAATGGTATGGAATTATTTAGGCAAAGTGGTGCTAAAAATCCGGGAATCAAGACTCCTAAACTTCCAACTCAACTCAACCATACAACTCATCTCAAAATTCAGCACATAACCAATGCTCATCAACAATCAAGATCATCAACCCATGAAAATACTTCTAAACCAACAATTTCATCCAACTCTCACATATAATAAACTAGGCTCTTAATAAACACTTTTTTTTTTCCTTTTTCTCTTTTTTTTTCTTCTTTTCGCCGACACAAATTTTTTTCTTTTTTTTTTCTTTCGGCAATAATACATAAATATAAATTTTCGGAGCCTCTAAAATATAAGAACAATATGAGGAATAATGCACAACCTTACATAACTTCACTCAAAGCATCTCAACAAAGCTCAAAAACTTAGCTCTTTCTCATCAAACTCAGCTCGATAAAATTCCAACCAACTCTAAATCCTAATTCCCGGATAAAGGGTCAAGCTTATAATCGGCTAGGAATAAATTTTGTGGAGCTAACAAAGAATAGGTCAAGGCTCAAAGGGCTTCAAGCAAAGATAATATGTAAGGTAGATGAATGAATGGATAAAATATGGCTAAGAAAATATAAATCCTCTATCATCTAATTTTAATAAGCAATGAACTAGTATCTCATAATCGGTCTCAAGAAATAGATAACTACATCAATGTCAAGAGGTAATCACATAAGGAGAGTAAATCACACATCAAAAATAGAGGGAAATATATGAAGAACATTCCCTATAAGGCCAAAAGATATCTCACTAGGACATAGATTTGGATTTCAATCGCCTCTACCTAGAATCATATGTGCTCAATTATAATCGCAAGTCAAATTACCACATAAAAATCAAACTTTCCAGGAGACTTAGGCTAAACCATCCAAACATATCATAGGGTTTACATGATCAAGTCGATTATTAGGCATCATCATAGGACATCTAAGTTAGGTGTTTTTAAACTAAACTAAAAATAAGAAATAAAAACTCAAACTAAGACAAACTAAAACAAATATAGCGAATTAAACATATATTTTTGTGGTTTTTGACATTTTCTATTTTTTTTTCAATTTTTTATAGACTCTAAATACAAGACAAAAGACACAAATAGCAAGACAAATAAAGACAAAAGACAAAAATATGCAAAGCTAGGTCATGCGAATTTCGAATCTCCCCCACCCCATACTTAAAATTTCAGTGTCCTCACTGAATAAAATAAAACAAGGGAAAGGGGAAAAGAAACTCACATGGACAATGATGCAAAATGGAGCAATTTGGAGAAGTTCAAAAATCTGCACAGGAGTCGGCGCCGACAGGGACTGCATCGACGCCGATACCTCTCAGCACGTCGACTTCCTTCATGGCATGTTTCCGCTCTTTCCTATACACCATGGCTGATCTGTAGGACCTGTTCTCTCAACAAAAACAGTAACTCTTGGGCTATCTAACTCCTAACTAAAAATCAAAAGACTAAAAAAAACAAGAAAAGAAAGCAAGAAAGCGGGTTGACTCCCGTAAGCGCTATATTTAAAGTCTCTAGCTTGACCTACTTCCCTTTTTCTCTTCAATCCGGATTGGGAGGAGGTGGTGGATCCGGTGGTTCCGCCGGTGGAGATGGTGGTGGAACATCCTTCGGTGGTACATCGGGATAGATTTTCAAGTGATATGGCTCTTGCTCCTTGTGCCTTTTTATGCATCTCTTCCTTTCCTTATGGATGAGCTTGAACCTTCCCGAGTGGACGCTCCAACATTAAACCCACTCATCCTCCAAGGATCTTGCTAGACACCGTCTTTGAAAGCACTCAGCAAATGTGCATTCCTCATATGCGCTCCTCTTCCTCTTCTTGGTATGGATTTGATTTGTTTCCCCACCATCGTACACAAATAAATGTGCTTCGTTGTGGAGTTTGGTGTACAATGGTAGAGGGGGAAGAGATTCCTCTACTTCTTCTTCTTCTTCTAGCGCCTCATCTTCAACGTGCCACTTTGCGAGGACCCCATACTTGAATGCGAAAGACGGTTGTTCGAGATCGTCGGGAATTGACTTCGTCGTGAATGGCAAAGGTAGCGGTGTAGTGCATCGAAGAACAACTTCTATCTCTTTTTCTTCTTCTTGGGGTTTCTCACATGGCTTCTCTAGAAACAAGGGTAGTGGCGGCGTTGAGATCGGAGTAGAAATGGCCCTGAAAATAGGCTCGTCCACCTCAACAAGTTGCTCTTCAATTCGCTCTTCAGGAGGGGGTATCGACACCGAGGTGCAGGGTGTCGGCGCCGAGGCATCTGTAGCCTTCTCATGTTTCTGCGGAAACTTTTCTTTGTCCAGGGGTGTCGACGCCGAGGTAGGGGGTGTCGATGCCGAGACACCTGTAGCATTTTCAGCAGTCAGCATCGTCCACAGGAGAGAGTCAGCGCTTCTTATTTAGTTGCTTTGTCAGGTTGAAACTAACAAAAGAGATGGAAGAGATATGGGTGGTGATAAGAGCATAAAATCTGAATTTTGATTAATAAAAGGAAAAACTTCCAAGGAAAAGGATCACCACAACAACAAACACATGGGCAAATCAATGAATCATGTAAAAGGTCATGCTTTTATCATAAAGAGATAGCTTTCGCATACTCAACAAATAGATAATAAAGGTGATCACATAAAACCTATTTGTTTCTACCTTTCCTTAATTAGATCCCTTTTACTTTCGTCAAAGATCCCTAATTACTATCAATGTTAACAATCTCCTCTTTCAATTCAATTGCAACAATGAATTCCCTTAAACTTTCATCAAAGGTTAAACACATAGGTAGATGACAATAAAAACACCACACAATCATAGATCCATCAATTCAACACACATCTCTATTGTTGGGATCACCCCAACCCTAGAAGAGAAAAGAACTACTCAAACATGGCAATGGAAAACATGAATTAAAGTGAAGAAAACATAAACTAAACTTGCAATAATATAAAACCTAGAAATTCAGCGTTCAATCGCAACAAACACGTCCAAACTTTCGCCCATACGCCAAAACAAAACCCTAAAACCGTCTCCACAGCTGTTGCGCGCAGCCCTCGCGCTGAATGTGTCATCCCCCCTTCCTCCCCAAAATCAGCCCCTAATAGGCTTTATTGAAAGATAAAAAAAAATATAAGACTTAATCTCCAAGGAAAGAGATTTAATCTTAGGAAAATAATAAAATCTATCTAAGGAGGGATAAAATATCTCAAGTCTATCTAACTAAAAGATCCTAAAAGAGCTTTAGAAGAAAACCCTAATTAAAAAGCCCATTATGGAATTATATCAGCCCGCAAAAACTTCTCCTGGTGTGTAGGGTATCGGCGCCGAGGTCTGAGGTGTCGGCGCCGAGGGTATGTTAAAAAACAGTGCTACTGGAATTTGCTAGATGTCGGCATCGAGGGTCTGGGTGTCGATGCCGAGGGTCTGTTGCACACTTCTTCTCCATCTTTACTTGTTTGATTGCCAATCTTTTTGTGCCCTTTTTCTATCCTTCTTCACTCTTCCTTAAGCTCTAGAATTGCCTCTTTTTTAGCTTCAAAACCTACAAAACACCACCAAAGCTTGTGTAGACATCCATATCTCGAAAAATACGAAAACTAACACAAACGTCACACTTTCCTAACACAAAAGCTAATAAAATAACTCAAATGAAATGAAAACATGACTAAAAATCCGGACATCACACGTCCATTATACCTGCATTAAACTTCTTCCTTTGGTTTCTAGGCAACATGGAAAATATAAGGCTCAAGTGAAGAACTACTGTTACCCGGAGGGAAGTATTTCAGAGCGTTGCGTTTTAAACGAGGAAACAACATACTGCAACTTGTATCTCGGGGGTCGAGATAAGAGCAGTGAAGGGACGAATGCTATGGAGGAGTTGAGCTATGATATTTCTACCGTTTCAAGCCCCGTGCATCCTCACGGTGAAATCATGAGAGAAAGGTTAGGAGAACCTATGATTGCATAGGCTAACTGGCATGTTTTAACCAACTAGAAGGAAGTTGAGTTCTACTTGACATCACATGAGAATCTGTATAGTGACGCTTACCCAGAGTATGAAGAAAAGGACCGTAGAAGAGATTTTCTCAGTTATTTCTACCCATGGGTAAGAACGACCGTGATGTTTCATTGAACAAATTGCATGTTTTTTTCCCAAAACTGAACTATAACATGTTATGTTGTATAGGTTTCTAAGTTGCACAGAGATGGAGACACCTTCCTAAAACCGGAGGTTCTGAACTTGGCAAAGGGGCCACTATAATGAAAACTGTATTGGGCCTGTTCTGTCAATGGGTTGGAGTTTGAGGCATGGGACAAAGACAAAGATTTGAGAACACAAAATTCAGGGGTGATGGTGGAAACTTCGGATGCTAAGTACTATGGGGTACTTGAACAAGTGGTGGAGCTGATATACGCTACTTGTATGCCAGTTGTGTTGTTTAAATGCAAGTGGTTTGACACCGACCCTGAAAATAGTGGAAGCACCAAGGTAGATAAACATCAGTTGGTATGAGGATTCCCCGTTTTGTCTTGCACGCTCGGCGAGGTAAGTGATTTACGTGGATGATCCAAAGGCAGATGATGCTTGGAAAGTAGTTAATGTGATGTCCCATAGAAGTGTGCATGATCCTCAAACTCTAGCAACTCGTGGAGACGATCTTACCAATGAGAGGGAAGAAGCTTATCAGGTGATTGGCCCAGTGATCTTGAAATAGAGGAAGAAGAAGAAGAAGACGATGATGATGAAGATGAAGATGAACAAGAGGACGAAGAGGATGACGAAGATGAACATGATGAAATGAGTGACGATGAAGAAGGTTGATATATAATGTCTTCGGACTCCATAAATCGTAGATTGTAATCGTTGTTTTTGTGAGACATGGAGGTTGTTTTCGTATGTGTATGACATGGTTGGTATCATGGCTTGTGAGAGTTTTTTTTTTGGTGCAATTTGTCATTAAGTTAAGGTAAACAGGGCAATAGCACAAGCAAAATGCTCTTTTTTTAAAAAATCTGCATATTTTCAGGCGACGGACAAATTAAGTTCCCGTCGCCTGAGATTATTAAGCAGACGAACTTATTACCGGTACGTCTCCCCAATAAAAAATTGAATTCCTGTAACATTTTGGCTCGAATAAAATCTCATTTTCCCCCTTTATTTTCACCAAAAATTTGAATTTCTGCCAAATTTTCATGCGACAATTTTTTTTATATATGTCCGTTGCCTGAACATAGAAATGTTAATAGACTCGGACTCCTCCCCTAAACCTTAGCCCCAAATCAATTTCTCGAAGAATCTCTCTTTCTCCGCCTCTCCTCTCTCGAATCGCTCTCTCTCTCTCTCTCCCCTCCGTCTCCTCCCTCTCCTTCGTTCTCCGTCCCTCTCTCTCCTCCCTCCTCCGAACTCTCCTCCCTCTTCAGTTGTCTAAAAACCCTAATCCACAATCTCTCCCCATGCCTCCTAAATCTCGCCTTGTGAAGGGGAAGAAGAGGCCATCCTCGTCCACTCCGGCCCCGATTCCTCCACCATTGTATGTACCGGAACCCTCATCCTCTCCCTCGAACTCAGCGGCTTCAGCACCTCCGGCCCTGAATCTCCCACTCCCTCTCCAAACCCGGCCCCGACTTCCACTCCCACTCCCTCTCCAAACCCGTCCCCGACTCCCACTCCCACTCCCACTCCCACTCCAAACTCGGCCTCGACTCCTCCTGCCTCAGCGACTCCTGTTCCCTCTCCCACTCCCTCTGCAAACCCGGTGCCACCTCCTCTCCTATCTATGTCCAATGGCAACCCTGGGCCATCCACGACCATTATTGGCGCCAACCCAGTAGCTGCGTCATCAACCGAGGCCCCTTGCTCCATCCGTTGTCACGGTTAGCATCTCTCTCTCCCTCTGTCAGATTAGATTTAGGGTATCAATTGTATAAGGATTTTGGGTTTCAATTGTATAAGGATTTAGGGTTTCAATTAGATTTAGGGTTTCTATTGAAAGACTTAGGGTTTCAATTAATTTACCAGTGAACTTGTCAAATTGATTGAAAGAGTTAGAATTAAATTGATTGACAAACTTAGGATTGAAAGACTTAGGGTTAAATTGATTGAAATGCTTAGGGTTAAATCGATTAAAAATACTGCATTTGATATGTTCTTATGAATTGCAGGTAAATATAGTACCATCAAGAGTCACAAAACTGCTCTCCTGAAGGCGGCAGCGGGGAAGAAGCTGAAGATCGAGTGGTTCTGCTTCCATAATGGGCTTGGCCTCAAGCAACTGCATGACACCTTTGTCCGAGACATTGGGTGTGCTATCAAGGACAAAGTGTCGATGCTTGCATCAACATGGACCAACCTAACAAAGGAGCAACAGTCCCCTGTAAAGGATTACTTGGAGGTGGTTTAATTTTTTTTATTATCTTTTACCTAAGTACTTATATTACTTATATTGTATGATACTTTTTTTTTGCTGATTAGTCATAAACAATTTCAAATTATGTGTTGATTTTGAAAATCGGAGAAAGCTAATTTTGAAGGAGGGGATGGGTGATAGTTAAAGGAAGTAAATGCAAGTGTATGTGAAATTTGAGATCTTTTTTTTCTGCAGGGTCAATCTTATTTGAATGAGTACAGTAGATTACATTCCTTTTAATCTCCTCTTCTTTTCACTTCTTTTGGGGGTTGGAAATTAACTTGAAATTCAAGTCTATGTGAAAGTTGAGATCTTTTTACTTGATTATCTTCAATCTTTGCATAGTGGTAATGTGGTATGAGTATGAATATACTATATTGCATGACAAATTTTGTTTTGTTTTGCTTTGTTTCGATTTTAAAGCTCTTGATTGTTATTCTGTATGAATGATGGCACCATTGATGGGTTTGTATCTGATATCGATTTTCTGATATGGCAACACTTGTTGTTCTTCATTTGAGTTCATGTTTTTCTGATATAGATTTTCTGATGAGTTCATTTGTCTAGACATTTATGTAGATTCATTTGTCTACATTTTCTGATATGGATTTTCTGTATTCAGTTCATTTGTATTGTGTTCATTTCTAAACTTTCATTTCTCTAGATTTTCTGATATGGATTTTTTGATATGGATGTGTAGATCTACTATGAGATTGACCCTGCAGTTGACATATACGTGGAGAAGAAGAGCGGAAAAGCATATGGGGCCTGTAAATATGATTGTCATCAACACTTCCTGGAGTGGGGGGGGGGGGGGGGGGGGCGCGAGGACATACCACTTGAGTTCATCGCGCGCCCTGAGCAGTGGCGGTTCTTGGTCAGTGACTTCACAGATGAAGCAAGAATGGTAATTTCTAATTTATTCACTAACTTGTTTTTTGATTCGCCATTGATCTTATATATTGTTTAACACTTGTGAATGACGCTCTTTTTATAGGCCTTGTGTGAGCGAAACAAGCAAAACAAGACCAAGAACCCGAACCCCCTGAATCATCACAATGGGTCCAAGCCCTGAGTTTCCGAGCAGAAGAGCTCATTGTCAAGGAAAAGCATACGGCGGCATGGCTTCAGACAACCATAGAAGCCTACAAGAGGTGTCCGGCTGCGCAGGATGGAGTGGTGTATCCCCCTCAAACACCATCTAATTGATTTCTGTTATTGGGTACTCATTGACTTTCTGTTTTAGTAAATGTGTGTTTTACTTATAAATAATGCATGTTATAGTAAATGTGTGTTTTAATTTACTTATAATAATGCATGTTTGTTATAAGTTTTTCTGTAATTTTACCTAAATATAAACCTATTACTCATAATAATGCATGTTTGCTGTTTTTCTGTAATTTTACGTAAGTACTTATATTGACTAGATTCCTTTGGTTTTTCTGTAATTTACTTATAATAATGCATGTTTTTTCTGTAATTTACTTATAGTAATTTACCTAAGTACTAAACCTATTACTTATAATAATGTGTGTTTTACTTATAATAATGCATGTTTTCTAGTTTCTATTTTTCTGTAATTTTACCTAAGTACTAAACCTATTACTTATAATAATGCATGTTTACCCAATTTATTTTTCTGTTTTTCTGTAATTTTACCTAAGTACTTAGGTATAACAGAAATAAGAGTACCATGAAAGTACTTAGGTAATATGAGTACCATGATTATGAAAAACAGTAATATAAGTACTTATAATAATGCATGGTACTCTTGTTTATGCTTTTCTGTAATTTTACCTAATTAAGTACTTAGGTTTCTTTGGTTTCACTTATAAATTCCTTTGGTTTTACTTATAATAATGCATTTCTTTCATTATTTCTTTTACTTTATTTATGTTTGGTATCTTTCATTTCTGTATTGTAATCAGTAGGTAATAGGTTTAATAGTTTAATTAGAGTACTTAGGTTTCTTTTTCTATATAATGAAAGCAATCAAGTATACCCAACAACACTAAAATGAAAGCAATCAGTAGGTAATAGGTTTAATAGTTTGAAGTACTTAGGTTTAGAGTACTTAGGTTTCTTTTTCTATATAATGAAAGCAATCATTCCTTTCTTTGTCTACATTAAACTTATAGATACAACACATAAATCATTCCTTTGGTTTTACTCATTTCTTATATATTTTTTTTGTGCATACATGAACTTGTAGGCCAAATTGAAAAGTCGTCTTCGGGAATACCTCACTAGTGGAGAAGGACAAGCAGAAGCAGTAGACCCAAGCCAAATACCACCCCTCCTTGTCGAAGAACAAACCTGCATCATCTTGGAATGCCTTGGGGAAAGACGAGGAACAAAAGTTCGAGGTATAGTATTACCCTTGAATTTTATTTTTGTTTTACAATTTTCAGAAGTTCATAACAAGATTTTACTTGTTATAATTCAATCCCACTCAGCTCTTATTACGTTTTCATCTTTTTTTTTAAAGGAATGGGTGCAGCTGGAGAGCGGCCTGCAAAGAAACGAGGGGGTCCATGGACAGCAAGGGCTGCATAGAGGGACAAGGAGCTGGAGGAGGCGAAAGATGAAATTGCAAGGTTGAGTGAGAAAGCCACCCAAGCTGAGAGCAAGAATGAGCAACTGGAGGAGCGTATGGCCAGCATCGAGAAGGTCATGATGGGCTTCTTAGGTGGTCAGTCTAACTCACAGCCATCCGTCACCTCTGCAGTGTGTACTCCTCAAGCGTCCCACCATTCAGGTGGCCTTTCAACAACTTCTCTTCAGCCCTCCAACAATTCAGCTGGTGCCCTTCAAACAGAGTCTCAGCCCTCCCCCCAGCCGAAATAGGTAAGGATGCCCTCCTCATATAACTAAGACTTGGGTTTGGTTTTTTGTGAAGTTGTGTAGTGTTGGGACAAACTTTTAGAACTTGTGTAATGTGGAGTTAGAACTTGTGTTGTCTGGATAATCTTCACATACTTTTGGTATGTTGAACAAGCTTTATGGTATATATGGATTACAAGGTTTTTAAATTGATGTGTTGAATTGCTTGTGATTGTGTGTTGTTGTTAAGTATGTTGTTGTTGTGTGATTGTGTGTTGCTGTTGTTGAGAAAATGTCATTTGAACAGGAGCACAAAATGTGCTATTAGGTACGTACATTCCAACAGGGGGCACCTGCCCAACCAATTTTATTTTTTTTAAATCAAAAGAATTCAGCCGACGAATAAACAATATTACATCGTCTTATTAATATATAAAATTTTTTTTAACTCTTTCAGGCGACGGAATTATATCAAACTCTCGTCTCCGGGACACTCTAGCTATGGACATACAACTGAGAACGCATCTTTGGACTTCACTCAGGAGACGAAACCATTCTATATCCGTCTCCTGAAATAGTCTAGACGACGACACACAAAGGAGAGGGTCGTCGCCTTGATTCTTTCATAGCATTCCATCACTTATATGCACAGACTCCGGCGACGAACCTACGAAACCAAACTCGCCGCTTGAGTCTTAATGGGCGGGTTTGGACGGCCCTTGGCCTCTGACAACATCATGAGTCGACGAACATTTTTTCCGTCGCCTGAGTTATCTCCGCCAACGAACATACAGATGTTCGTCGACTGAATAGTGAAGGGATGAAAGTCATCGGACCACAACTCAGACGACGAAAGTTCGTCGCCTGAGATATTAGAGGGCGAAAGCCCCATTTCAGGCGACGACCGTTGTCCGTCGCCTGAAACGCCCTCTGGCGTAGTGCAAAGGTTAAACCTTAGATAATATATTCTTTAATTTTTTTAATTTAGATTTGATCTTTCATTATATACTATAAAAACCTTATATAACTTATTATTTTGACTTTGTGAAGTGATGGACGGTTTTTAGTCGCCTAAACCGTATCAAAATAAATTGGAACTTACTAACTAATGTAGTGTGGTAAGCACGAGTCGATCCCAGAGAGAATCAAGTTATTCCTAAGTTAAGTCTATTCAAGTTATTCATAAGTTAAGTCTATTTACCAATTAATAGAAAGGGGGTTTTTGAGTGGTTGAAATAAGAAATAAAATAAAATAAACTATAAACAACTAGCGGGGATAACAATTAAGAAGATAGTTTCATCTACAGATATCCACTTTAATTTGACTAGTTGATCCTCGATTCTTCTTCAAGTTCTCTTTTCATCCTATTATTGTTCCTGTCCTGATCTTATATAAATTACTAGTCCTACGAGTCCTAGTAACCCTTACTAATTAGATAACCCTAACACGGTCAAGATTCAACCTAATAGTAGCATTAAGATTAAGGATTAACCAGGATACATGCAACACCAAGCTACGAGTTAGCATTCAACATGTAATTGATTCTCTACACACCAGTTTAGTCCTACGAGTCCTAAAAAGGTATGATTGCTACTATGGATTAAGGTTCGCTACGAGGAATCTACAAAATCCTAGCAATAATCTCAACTAGTTGTACGGACTAGAAGAAATCAACAATAATCGCAAAAGAATCAATACGAATCAATAGGAATAGAACAAGAATAGAAATCTCACAACTTTATCAAACCAAAGCTTCAATCCATAGACGAAACGAGAGAGTTTAGATCTCCATAAAACTAAAACAAAACACAATTAGGGTTTAGAGAATAAAGAGTTAGTCGGCTCGGTCACACCCCCTATGCCGTAAGAACGTGTATATATATATGGTACGGAGCAGGTTGAATTCTAATTCTATCCTAATTTACACTCCGTATAATATAAATATATAACTAACATAGTATCTAATTTATCTCTCTAATCTATATAATATATAATATAAATATATATAATCTAATTCTATCTAATTCTGTCGTATGAGTTGAAAGGCAGCACTTCAATCAGTTGCAAGCCGTGGACCCGTGTGGCTTCTTCCGCCTCTTCCGTGTGAATTCACATCATCAGTCCATTCTCGTATACTTTGAGTAGCTCTGCCCAATCTTCCATTCATTATGAGTAACTCGGCCCTATCTCGTATAATTTGCTCCAAAATGCCTGAAATCAATAAAAACACAGGTGTAGACTCCGAAAACTAAATAATAACAAATTAACTATAAAATATGTAAAATATGCATGAAAATGACCTAGTCTAATATGCAATTATACGACTAGACCATATCATGAAGTTTCCATATATATCATGCAATAAATACTTTTATATATATATAAAAAAAAGTCATGATTATGGATTCTTGGATTGATGATAGAAAGGTTATAAAAAAAATATTAAGATACGTATTACGTATTGATTAAGCGCATGAGAGAAATTTGGTGTCGAATGAAATTTCCCAAAATTTTGGATTAGGTTTTTTTTGGTAAACTAGTGGCATGCCTAAAGCAACTGAAACTTGAGCTACACTGATAGAGCTGGGACTAGTCCTTTCCTAGAGTCTTCGTCCCGTAGGCGGGATATCTAGTGGATGAAAATCAAAATTGAAAGAAAAGACAACAGAGACAAGGGAGTCGACGACAGAGTTCGCTTCTCTATAGACATGTTGGAGTAGGATTTACAAGTCCGTTAGTAAGAAGCCTTAGCATTGGGAAGTCAGACTAATTAAAAATGTGTGACAATCAGCAATATGTTCTAATGAATGAGAGAGTGGTAGTAAGTGCCGAATCGGATCCGTGTCAACGATAACCCTCTGAAAGCCATGCTGCCAAGCAAGAAGCAAGCCATCAAGGACCCCCATACCTCAACCATCGAGACAATACAGACAGTGGCGGATCCACGGGGGTAAGTATATTTTTTTTTTATATATCTGTAATATTGGTAATATATAAAAGTAAAGTAGAAATGTATCACAAAGACGCCTTGGCTTGGTGGTAACTGTGGATGCGCACCGAAGGAGTTTAATTTGTAGCGATTAGAGCAACTCCAAGAGCCTCCCTATTTTGGAGAAAAATCTGAATTTGGGGAATTTTGGGCCATTTTCAGGTCCAACAGCTTTCCCAGCCCATTCTCCAAAATAGGGTGGGAATGAGAAAACTAGGGTAGCTTCCCCAAATGTAGAGCAACGCTAAATTTTTTGGAGTAGCCCTTTTTCTCACGTTCTTCCACTTTCAACTCTCAAAAACCGACTTTGATTTTGGATTGTTGCTCTACAAGTTGTCAACAAAGAAGCCTCTGCTTCTGTGATTATCGATTGCTGCTCGACAAGTTCTCAACAAAGAAGACTTTGCTTCAGGTGAGCCTTCTTGAGCTATTTTTTTTTCCTTCCATCTCCTCTGTTGTTTCAATTGATGAAAGAACTTCATATGTAATTTCTCTACTCTTTTCATGGCATGATTCATAATTTCAGTTTTTTCGTTTCTTCAATGCCAAGACCTTTGGCCATTGAAAGTCGAATTTTTTGATGCAAATATGAAACCTTCATACAAATTAAGTTAAATCTCAATGAAAGACATCTAAATCTCAATTGAACTTAGGTGTGCTGTTGTTGCTTGTTTCATATAATCAATCTCCTGATGAAAATTTGATTTTTTTTTCCTGCTGGAATTTTTTAATTTCCTGCTATAGTTGCTGCACTTGCTGTAAATAGTGCTAGAAACGAACATGTAGAAGCAGAATGGTTTGAGAAGTCAAAAACAGTATGTAATTTTACCTATTGCATCCATTTTCGCTGGTTAATTTTATATTTAGTGAGCAGTAGAGTATTGAGCTACCCATCCCCCTTTCTATATCGAAGGCTAAGCTACAATGCGGCCATGAATTCCATCTGGGTATCCACTTCTGTTACCCTATTTGTGGTTTACGGCATTGCTGAATTTCTGAATGCTATTCATGATTTCTGTATGGTATTGCTTTTTTTTTTTCAGCAAGTCATACATTCTTCTGTATGGTATTGATTTCGTACTTCTAGAGTAATGGTGTGATTGCTGTTTTTATGATGTCTTTGAAATTTACCTTGTTTTATGAGTTTCAAAGTCAGAAAATTTGGATGACAATCTGATTTTTTAAACAATCATATAAATCTCAATTTTAGAGAATGAAAATCTGATTTTTTAGAGAATGATAATCTGATTTTATTGAGAATATGGAACTGATTGTTAGATGTGTTGTTGCTGATGAATTTACAGCAGCTCTGCAGTATTGCTGTTGGATTTATATGATCATATAAATCTTAATTTTAGAGAATGAAAATCTGATTTTTAGGTGTGCTGTATTGGTGTTGAATTTATAGCAGTTATGTATTGAACTATCAATCACAAATGGATAAAATAAAACAGGGCTACTTGGATTATATGAAACTTTCATTACATCTCAATCATTTAAATCTATTTTTTTTTTCGGGTTATATATCGTTTGGTTTATTTCATATATCTTGCAGATGAATTTCATAGACCTTCTCAACAATGGATCATCCGTTGACGATCTCAATGAACCACAATTAACATATGATTTCTCATCGAGTCAATACCATTCTAGTGGTTTTAACTTGGAAGAGACAAATACTACTGAAGCTGAAACTGATTTGGAGAGTCCATCTGCATCTAGCATCAAGAAGTCAGAAAAACAATCTCAAAGAACCGTAAACTTTTCCCGTGAGGAAGACACAATTCTTGTTGCAGCATGGTTGAATACAAGCTTAGATCCAATCAAAGGCTCTGATCAAAAGAAGAACCAATTCTGGAAAAGAATTACTGAATACTTTCATGAGCATAAGAAAGGAGATGAAAGAAGTGAAAAATCCTTGACAAGCCGTTGGTCAAAAATTAGCGCTAGTGTGAGTAGGTTTAGTGGACATTATGCCGCGGTTGAAAACTTGCACAAAAGTGGATACACAGAAGCAGATAAGGTGCACACTTTTATTATCTTTATTCTCTTCAAATTAAAGTATCCAACTAATTATATGTAGTTGTGAATGCACATATGATTCTCATTTCGTTATTCTTTGCAGCTACAAGACGCCAAAACTGTCTACAAAGAGAAAGAAGGTCATCACTTCGGATTAGACCATTGTTGGAATCTTTTGAGGTTTCAACAAAAATGGATGGTTGAGCATCAAAAATTTGAAGCAAGTAGAAAATCCAAGGCTCCTCGTGCTAAAGATTCAATTTCAATCAATTTGGAAGATGAGAATGGAAGTGCTCCTGAACCTGCACCATTAAAGAGACCTATTGGAAGAAAGGCAGCAAAAGAAGCACACAAAAAGGGAAAATCCAATGAGCAAGGAGAAGGTGATGACAAGGAATCTTCAAAATTACGTTCAGAGTTGGAAGAGTTTAGGGCAAGGAGACTAGAAGCTGATCGTATGAAGGCTGAAAAACTACAGTTGCTCATTGATATCGAGCAAAAGCAGGTTGCTCTAAAAGAGAAGGAAATTGAACTTCAAGCTCAAAGTGAGGAGACTAAAATAATGTCTATGGATACTAGTTTGATGCAACCTCTTCAAGCAGAATATATACTCAGCCGCCAAAGAGAGATTTTAGCAAAAAGAGCCAACCAGAACGAAAATCACCATTCTACATGATTGCACTTGATTTCCTGCATGAATAGTTTCGACTTTAGGTACATCTAATGGTTTAGAATTTGGCTACATGTTATGGTGTCGACTGTAGGTACATCTTATGGTTTTTACAGTTTCATTCGTTTTATGTTTTTTATGATTACACTTGATTATGTGTTTGAATTCCTCCAATTGATTTTTCATGTTTTAACACTTGATTCTGCAGCAGTGATTTATTGGTTTATTCAGTGGATGATTAATCATATACAGTGAAACCGTGGTCTTTCTTGGCTCATGTATTATATGGTACTATGTAAATCTGATTATGCAGGTGGGAAATCTGATTATACACTTGATTCTGCAGCAATCTTAATCAAAATTTCCCCCTGCAATTGTTATTAATCTCTAGCTCTTTGCTAGCTCATTTATGGTGAAAACAACTACCAATGTCATGGCTTTTTCCTTTCAACTCTGTCATGGCAGTAAAGGACTTTCAACAACTCTTTTTGTAGCTTGTTTCTGGTGACCATCATGGCTTTGCTTCTTTGAACTTTGTCATGACAGTAGGTGTTTTCAGGCTCCTTTCTAGCTCTTTTATGGTAAAAAATAAGCTTAAATGATATGGTTTTTTCATTCATGACAGCAGCTGTTTTTTCAGCTCTTTTCTAGCTCTTTTATGGTGAAAAAAATAAGATACAATGTCATGGTATTCAGCCATGACCTTTGTCATAACAGTGGCTGTTTTTTCAGCTCTTTTCTAGGACTTTTATGGTGAAAAATAAGACACAATGTCATGGTGTTCAGCTATGACCTTTGTCATAACAGTGGCTGTTTTTTCAGCTCTTTTCTAGGACTTTTATGGTGAAAAATAAGGCACAATGTCATGGTATTCAGCTATGACCTTTGTCATAACAGTGGCTGTTTTTTCAGCTCTTTTCTAGGACTTTTATGGTGAGAAATAAGGCACAATGTCATGGTATTCAGCTATGACCGTTGTCATAACAGTGGCTGTTTTTTCAGCTCTTTTCTAGGACTTTTATGGTGAAAAATAAGACACAATGTCATGGTGTTCAGCTATGACCTTTGTCATAACAATGGATGTTTTTTCACCTCTTTTCTAGCAGTTTTATGGTGAAAAATAAGCTCCAATGTCATGGTGTTTAGCTATGAACATTGTCATAACAGTGACTGTTTTTTCAGATTTTTTTCTAGCTCCAATCTCCTTTCTCTCTGATTGCTGCACTTGTTGTTAATGTACATCAGTTTATGTGTTTCTGTGTTGGTGTTTTCTGTAAAAAAAAACATTTATTACATGCCATGGCAAGATTCTTATGGTTATCACAAGTTAAACTAACCAATCTTTTCACAATTTGAATTTTTTTCCTGCAGTATTTTTTTTCATGCTATAGCTGCTGCACTTGTTGAGTTGCTGTGAATTTACAGCAGATTATGTGTTGCTGTTTTCTGTAAAAAAAATTCCATCCATTTGTTGTTTTGTGTTCTTTGCATAGTTACACTCGTTGCATGTCATGATTGGTTTTGTGTCTTTTTGTTTTTATAGTAATAGGAGCTATAATTAACCAAGAAGATAGATGCTTTCTGATATGAAATTTTAAATGTTATTCTTCATATTTTTATTGATAACAGTACAAATAAGTTTTCAAAAAAACAAAATAGAACAATACAAAGAAGTTGGAAAAACATGCTATGAATTTAAAGAAAGCAAATTACTAATTGCCTCCATGCTTATTCCATAAGTGCTCAACAAGATCTTCTTGGAGTTGAGTGTGCATTTGTCTGTCTCTAACCCGATGACGATTTGCGATAAACTCCATTATTGTTGGTGTACGCTCGAGCGAAAGTGATATGTGTGGAATATCATCAACGTGATCATATTCCTTTTCGATATCATGCATCTTCCTTAGTCTACGAATACACTCATGTCCATCACGCTCATCTTCGACAATCATATTATGCATAATTATACATGCCATCATAATATATTTTAGGTTCTCCTTATTCCAAAGTCTTGCCGGGTTCCGGACAATCGCAAAACGAGCTTGAAGCACTCCGAATGCGCGTTCAACATCTTTTCTTGCTCCTTCTTGCTCTTTAGCAAAGTGTCGATGCTTATTTCCTTGTGGAGCTGGAATAGTCTTTACTAATGTAGCCCATGATGGATATATACCATCGGCAAGATAATATCCCATGTTATATGATCTCCCATTCACTTTATAAGTAATCTGAGGGGCAATGCCTTCATCCAATCCACTAAATACGTAAGAACGCTCTAACACATTGATATCATTAAGAGACCCAGGCAAACCAAAGAAAGCATGCCATATCCACAAATCATATGAAGCTACAGCTTCTAAAATAATGGTGGGTTCATGAATGTGGCCAGTAAACATACCATGCCAAGCAGTAGGACAATTTTTCCATGTCCAGTGCATACAGTCTATGCTACCGAGCATCCCAGGAAAGCCGCGTTGTTCACCTATTGCAAGTAATCTTCTAAGATCATCACTATTTGGCACTCTTAAGTATTCATCGCCAAACACTTCAACAACTGCCACGACAAACTTTTTGAGACTTTCAATAGCAGTGCTTTCCCCAATCTGCACATACTCGTCAATATAATCGGCCGGAACACCATATGCAAGTTGTCGAAAAGCAGTTGTTACCTTTTGAAGTGATGACAAGCCAAGACGCCCCGCAGCATTTCTCTTTTGAACAAAATAAGTATCATGTGCGACAACAGCATCATGAATGCGCATGAAAAGATCTCGCTTCATTCGGAATCTCCTTCGAAAGAGACGAGCCCCGTATTTTGGAGGGTTCCCAAAGTAGTCACGATAAAGTCTTTCATGACCCTCAATTAGATCACGATTAACAGTACGATGACCCACAATAGAACCACGACGCCTTTCTCTTGAACTTTGGCTAGTCATGCATTTTTTTTCTATTTCAACAAGTAATAATTCTTCATATTCATCGTCAAGATTCTCCTCGTCATCCATGAACATGTCAACTAGATAACGACTAGCGACCGAACGACGATCCATAAAATAGACGTTCAAAGTGAGACAAATATAAGAAAGCAAATATTGAGAATGAGATGATGACAGTGATGAGATTGGGTGGAGATGCTTAAAATAAAAACTAGATTATCTAGCTTAAATATTGACAAAACTAGTAGACAAATTGAGATCCCGTACAATAAGGGATTACACTAATACTCAATTTGACATAATCAATTGTGAATACAGATTTTAATTATCCCTACCAAACCCATTGCCTCTTTGAACAAGTCAACAATTAATTATCCTAGCTAGCTACGAAACCGATTCTATGTGTGAACAAGTCAAAAAAATCACAAATGGTGTACAATAATTTTAAATAAATTATTTTTTAAAAAATAAAATGAAGGTGAAATTCTCTATTATAGGAAAGCTTTTGGAGTTTGGTCTAAAATAATTTGGAGAAACTTGGTATTGATTCCCCATTTTAGAAAAACATTTGGGGAAGCTGTTGGAGAAGCTCTTAGCCCCAGGTTTGAAACCCATTTTCCCATATTTTTGCATCTGTTTTTTTTAAAAGAAACATCAGAACCGTTTTTTTGTTTTAAAAAAAAAACATCAGAACATTCAGAAGCGCCTTTTTTTTAAAACACAGACATCAGAAGCGCCTCTTTTTTTTGTTTAAATTTTAATTTTAATTAAATTATTTTTAATTTCAATTCGTTGAGATGATAATCGATTTAGATTAGAAATTTTAAATTAGAGAATCTTTTTTTTTTACACACAGACATCAGAAGCGCTTCTTTTTTTGTTTAAATTTTAATTTTAATTAGATTGTTTTTAATTTCAATTGGTTGAGATGATAATCGATTTAGATTAGAAATTTTGAAGTAGAGAATCAATTTGGGTAAATTTCGATTAGGGTTTGTGATTTTGCTAATAAATTTGTGGATTTAAGTAGCAATTTGGAGTAAATTTTTGAATTTGAGAATCAATTTTTGAATTGAGAGTAGGGAGTTTTAATTAAATTGAATTTTATATATTGATAGAGTTTGGTTTAAATGATTTGTTGGATTTGGAAAATAACATTAATTATATTGACTTATTTGTTTCATGGGGACAAAACTCTTGTTTAATGATTATCCTTTGTAGTTTTTAGCCCCCTCTGATAAAAATTCTGAATCCGCCACTGAATACAGATGCCAAGCCTATGCACACATAACCACTAACCCAATGCCCCTCATCGTCGCGCAGCTCCTGCAGTCGCATAACCGTTGCTATCAACACTGAGCCATCAGAATTGACCTTGACCCAGCCTAACAGAGGCTTCTCCGAAGCAATCATTGACCCACTCTCTCCTTCCGCTCCAGCTGCCCCGAATTAAGCGCCTTCATATATACTCCTTTGTGCGATCCATCACAAATCGCACCTTATCGGCTTATCCGCAATCTAATGGCTGGGTCGTGTTGAAGACCCACCCGTTTCTCCATCGCCAAGCCCACCACAAGCCCATTCCAGCCCATCCTCACTCCGAATCATGAGCCATACTGCAAAAGTTTGGTTTAGGGTTTATAACTACAGTGGTACACCATTGGAGATTCCATACATCGTTTGGTAATTGAGCGAACCTTGAAATTTGAAACTCTCCGTGGTAGGTTTCCTTTAACGCCTTTAATTGATTTGTTCAATCTCAATTAATTTAATTGAAGTCGACATTGAAATCAATCTCCTCTCTCCAATTGATCTAGGTAGGGATATCGAATTGAGTTCTGTACGTCGATCGTCATGTCAGATTACATCCCGGAAGATAATCTGTTGGTCATCTTCAAGCACTTGTCTGTCAAAACATTGCTGCGTTTCCGATGCGTCTGCAAAGATTGGAAGCGACTCATCGACTCTCCAGCCTTCATTCAGCAGCATCTCTCTGTCCAAAAGCCCCGATTCATTGTCGATCTTCATGACCCCAACAAATATGTAGTCGTTGATCCTCAGCCCGATCCCTTGGTCTACAATCTAAGTAAACCAGAAACGGAGAATTATCTACTTCTTGTTGGAACTCTTCACGGCGTAGTTTGTCTCTATGATTTCAAAAACCACCTTGTGCTTTGGAACCCCTCGTTACGCAAGTTTTGGAGTCGTCCTTTCCCTTCGTCTTTCGAATGGTATCAAGCTCCTTTGATGAATAGCTATGGTTTCTGGATTGAGCCTTCCACCAAAGAGTTTAAAGCCATAATGTTACAGCGAAAGCCCGTCCTGAAGTGCATTATGTACTCGTCAATCCGAGATGGTTGGAGTGAAATTCCTACAGGAAAGATTGCCAAGTGGAATCCCTGTAGTGAAGGTCCACCTGTAATCGTCGGAGGAGCTGTCCATTAGAGAGGCTGTCTTGATTCAACTAATGAAAGACATCATCGATATCACTATTACCATAGTCGTCACACGGAGAAGGCCATATTGTCATTTGACTTGGTGCACGAAAGTTTTGACATCATCGAGATACCCTATCTTCAATACTGGGAATATGCACCTTGTCGTTGGCAAGGCACCCTGTCAGTTGTTTGTTAGGATCATTCCTTTCCTCGTGGATTTGAGATATACTCGAGGCAAAAAGATTCATGGGTTAAAATGGTTGGTTTCAAAGTGGATGATCCTTATATATTGTGTGCTTTTTGGGCGATGGAAGATGTGGGAGGGAATACTTTAAAGGAGGATGTGGAATATTTACAAAGGATGCGCGATTTATATGGAGAACCGCAAGGAAATGCCAAGGTTCTAGCTATAACCAATAGGGCTTCGGGTGAGTTATTCTTCCATGGTACAAAAACTGGTTTTAGAGTTTTGAGGAAAGGACTTGGGAATTATGAGATCGTTATGGCTTACGACTTTGTGGAAAGTCTTCTTTTCCCTTAGAGGTTTGTGTAATTAAAACGCTTTGCCTGCCCTCTTGCTCCATTTGAACAGTCTTGTTGGATCGATGCTGGAATTGCTCAGTGTAAGAGAAGTTGCAGCCGAAATTTTACATCTATTTTGAGCTAGTTCCGTGCTATTATTATCAGCAAACAATTTTGAAAGCGCCCTCTAATTAGTAGATATGAGACGACATTTTGTGTGTTGATATATAAATATGGGTGTATGTACTCAGTGTTCTAAAAGACGGCGCCAAGACGCTTGGCGGACCCACACCGTCCCGAATTCGGCCTTGGCGGTGTAGCTTGGCGGGGGAGGGCCTTGGCAGGAATAGAACAACACCTTGGCGGCCTTGGCGGGTGCAAGACGGAGACTTAGCGGCCTTGGCGGGTGCAAATCGAGCTTGGCGGGAAAGAGTTTTGGCGGGCACGGGACGGAGGCTTAGCGGTCTTGGCGATTTTAAATTGAGATTATTTAGTTTTTATGCTTTCAAATTTCTATATTATGAAGTCATGATACTTATTTGAATATATATCTATATGATTTTATATTTGATTCAGACAATTTTAAAAATGGTCATGATGATTTTTTATTTGATATGCTATAAACTTAAAATTAATACATAATTTATTACATAATATATGTTTTATACATAGTTTATGGGATAAATATACCAAAATAATCAAAAACCGTTTTATCCGCCAAGAACTGCTAATAAGGCCGCCAAACCGTCTTAGCGCTTAGCGGTACCCTGCCGCCAAGCATCCGCCGAGCGTTTTTTAGAACATTGTATGTACTGCAGCATCAGCAAGTTTCCTTAGCGAATTATTGCATTATTTCATTGTTAGATATTGTGAGTCTATTGTTGTTGATCATGATGCAAGATGACTAGTCTATGATTAGCTTGCTATAATTATTAATTAGAGTTTGCAAATCATTGTTAGCATTTGTCTGGTACAACTCCGTTCGCCGCCATTGCAGATCTCAATCACTGCTTTGATATCATGTTTGAATGTGGGAGAAAAGATTTGAAGAAAATGATACACGCTTGATCAAGAGCACAAGATCGGGCTCAAACGTTCTCACATTGAAAACGAATTGAGGAAGAAAGAATCAGATTCAACTAACTGATTACAAACATCAAGGTTCCTTATATGTATTATGTATAAGTTGTGATCAACTTAAGATTAGGGCTAGACGCTCTCTGTTTACCAAAATCAAGGCCTAGGCTGGCTGATGTCTACTAAAATAACCATGTTTTTATGCACATTTTAGCTCCTTATTTTATATACTTTGCATATTTTGGGCTTGAAATATGTTAAATAAATATAGTATATACTTCTTTGCAAGAAATAGAGGTCTACATAAGTTTTGGTTTAATATTACAGAATTTGGAGCCATGTTCGGAACAAGACCTAGAAGTTGTTCGAGAAACTGGAAACTACTCGACTTCGAGATAATTGCTCGATGTCGACAAAAAATGGCGAGGCAAAGAACCCAGTCGAGCAAAGTCTGGTCGAAGAGGCCGAAGAGAAAGACAACTCGAGGAGTGTATTTCTCGATATCGACAAACGTACTCGATGTCGAGTAAACCAGAAGCACATGGCCAAATCAAGTCGAGAAGAAGTTACTCGAGCAAGCCAGCTAAGCCGAGGTCGACAAAATATTTCCTCGATGTCGATGAAACTTCTCGATGTCGACCAAAAATTCTCCTGGGCCGCGACGCTGATGGGCTTGTTCGAAGTCAAGCTGGATTGTTTGAGCTATCTTACGAGCAAAGTAATCTGAGATCTATCAAGTTATATCAAGGATTTATCAATGAAGAGAAGAGTGTTCACTTATGTTAAGAAGATAAAGAGATTTTAGATATTCACTTTTAGCATTAATGTTTTATCCATTATTTAGGTTTTATCATTAGATATAGATATAGATTGCTTTCCTTGATTAGCAAGGATTAAGCCCTATAAATAAAGCCCATGGGGCTAGTTTTTGATCATTCAATTTCAGAGATACAGTTACACATAGAGATTTAGGAGTTCAAATGTTTTAAGGTTTTGGCAGTTTACGAAAGTTGATTGCCGGGATTGTAAAGGCTTTGGATTTAGTTAATGCAAATTATTTCTTTCAAATCAATGTCTGCTATTGCGATGACGCGCGAGTAGTCCACCTACTTCCGGGGTTGGGGTGAGCCCAACGAGAGCCATGTCGGTGGATTAGCGATTTCAAAAGGAGGTATTTTGTCGTTATCTTAATCTATTCCCTTTGTGCTTCATCTTTGATTGGGAAATTGAAGAACTCATGTTGTGAAACTTGGGTAGTAATTAGGATTTCTATTCGAAAGATTATAAATGCTAATCATGAAAAGGAATAGATGCAATTAGGGCTATTTATCGCGAGATTTATATTCCTACTTGTCGGATTAGGTGAAAACCCTTTCCTTTATCGATAAAGTCACCGCCTTTTGTGATTTATATTCCGCTTGCATGGTAATCGTTGTCGCAAACCCTAATCTTGGAAGTTCTCTTTAATTCATAAAGTTACAAAACCGAATTTGCGTTGTTTTTACTTTCTGCCCTCGTCGATCTCGTCCAAGCCTGGTCGATCTCGACTACTGATTCCCGATCCCAGATCGTCGTAGCTTACTTGTGCAGGTTCTCGACATAGAACAGATTTACTCGACTTCGACAAATTTCCTCGACATCGAGGAAAGTTATCGATATCGACCAAGCTCTGTGACTGTCGCTGCTTTGTTCGACTAGCCTGATCTCCTGTCGACTAACCCTAGTCGAGATCTAGCACATGTTGTCAACTTCTGTCCGAGAGATTCCACCGCTGCCTAGGATCCGCTGACCAGCTTCCTCGAGGACTCGAACCTGACTTTCTCTTACTACATTAGAGGGAGTCTTGAACATTATTTGCTGGGATTCGATCGGTTTGCTTTACTTTATTTACTGTTTGGCATTCACGATTTCCTCTTACAACACTGGCCCATAATACGAATCCAATTTTATTTAAACTAAGGTAAGGATATGAAATGCTAATATATCTATGGTTCCTTTATTTGCGATCATGGTTTCTCGCTTCAGATGATCGAATCATAGTCAGCTCTCAACCTTCAGCTGTATGTTGTCAGTATAGAATCCTTTTTTTGCTACATATGCCGCACCAAACGAATTCCTAGCGCTTATCTTCATGGAGGTTGTGGATACGGATGTTGTGTGACTATGTGTGTGTGAGCCGAGTGTGTGAGATTGTTACAAAAGGGTATTTTGGTCATTTCATAGACCCGGTTGTTTCACCTCTAACAAACTCAGTTGGTGGTTAAGTGGCAGGAAAAACCTTGTTTGTAAACACTTTTCATTTTTCCAGTTTTTCAGATCTTGTTCTCTCTCTCATGAGTTCGGTTTTTTGCTTCCACTGTATTTGATTGTTCTCAATCCAAATTGCATCAATTCAATTTGTTCCAAATGGTATCAGAGCATGCGATCGCTTGATCACCTGTGGATTGCTCGTCGCTTTATCGATTTGTGTTTTCATATTTGTGGGTTTTGACGCCATGGTTGGACGAGGTGCTAAAGGTAAGACATCTGGAGCTGGAGGTGATGGAAATGGCGCTGGGAGGGGGACGTTTGTGTCTGTTACTCCTCCTGTTGGAGGCGCCGGGAACAATCGTGCTTGGAACCTGAATGGAATCCAATTTGGGGACATGATGCAAGGTATGAATGGAGCACATGTTAATCCCTATTTTCTTTCTAATTCAGATCATCCTGGGATGGTCTTGGTTTCTACACACTTTAATGGATCTAACTTTGCAAGCTGGAGTCGTAGTGTAAAAATGGCATTAGGAGCCAAAGCTAAGCTTGGATTTATAATCAGTAGTTGTGTGAAACCACCGGAGAATAGTGAGGAATTTGTACAATGGTCTAGAGCAGATTCAATGGTGAGATGATGGCTTATAAACTCTATGACTAGTGAAGTTGCAGAGGGGTTGATGTATGTGGAATCTGCGAGAGAACTTTGGGATGAAATCAGAGAAAGATTATATGAATCTAATGATCCACTTGTCTATCAATTGAGACGTGATCTGGCTAATCTAAAGAAAGACAACATGTCTATCGGAGCTTATTTTGTGAAATTGAAGAAAATTTAGGACGAGTTACAGTTGCTTGACTCGATTCCTAACTGTACATGTGGAGGCATTGCTCAATGTTCTCGTGCAGTGATTAAAAGAGTGTTAGAAAGAGAAGAAAGAGCAAAGGTTATGCACTTTTTGATGGGGCTTAATGATGTTTATGAGCAACTTCGAAGAAATGTTTTGTCTAAGGAGCCATTTTCTAGCATTCATAAGGCCTATCAGATGACAGTTCAGATTGAGCGCTCAAGGGGAGTCACTGGTGTCCCTCAGAGTGATCTGAATGCCTTAGCTGTTTCCAGGTTTTCTCAGAATCAGTTTGATGTTGATGTTAATGCTGTTAATAGGTTCAAGTCTGGAGATCAATCTAGACAATTTGATCAGATTATGAGAGACTATAAAAAAGCTAAATTGGAAAGGAAATGTGATCATTGTGGTGAACGTGGTCACACTAAGGACTATTGCTTCAAACTTATTGGTTACCCTGAATGGTTTAGGGGACCAAAGGAGGATGATAAGTTCAAAGGGGGAGGTTCAGGTTCTGGAAAATTTGCTGCTCAAATGGATTTTCCTCAACAAGAAAGTCCTTTTGATCAATCTGTTACTGATCCTAAGCCAAATCAGGCTATTGTCAATGCTGTTTTTCAGGAGGTTCTCAAGATGATGAAAGGAAAAGCTCCTGCTGAGAGTGTTGATAGTTCAGCTAATCAAGCTATGGTACACTTTGCAAGTACCTTAAGTGCTTCTTTTCTTATTTGAGTGGATAAAGCTCAAAATGATGTGTGGATAGTGGACTCTGGTGCCACTGATCACATAGCATTTGATAGAGCTATTTTTTCTGAAATTCATAACTTTGATAGTGTTATCAATCTTGGCCTTCCTAATGGGAAATGTATTTCAGTTTGTCAATTTGGTACTGTGTGGATTAGCAGTGATCTTTGCTTGCATAATGTGCTCTTAGTGCCTCAATTTCGCCATAATCTATTATCAGTTTCTAAGAGTGTACATGATCAGAATCTCATATTCAGCTTTGATGCCATGGTGTGTTGGTTACATGACCTTTTAACTAAGAATGTGATTTCTTGAGTAAGTGAGGACAGAGGCTTATATGTGTTGAAGTCTGGTAGCCATCAAGGAGATAAGTTGAAGAGCTTTGGACAGTTTAAGTCCAATGAGAAATGTAATGCAGTCAGTTTGAGTTGTAATAAGCTGCAGTTAATGCATGCTAGATTGGGTCATATAGGCCTTTCTAAACTTCAGTATATTTCTGATTGTAAGGATGTTGATTTCAAGAAATTTGATTGTGACATTTGTGCTATGACTAAAGCTCACAAGTTGAGTTTTGATAAGAGTATCTCTCTAGCTGAGAGTCCTTTTCACTTGGTCCATATGGATGTTTGGGGTCCTTACAAAACTCCATCACAGTGTGGTGCTAGATACTTCCTAACTGTGTTAGATGATCATTCCAGGTGTACCTGTGTATTTTTTATGCAAGAAAAATTACAGGTGCTGAGAATTATTACAAGTTTTGTCAATATGGTTGACAATCAGTTTCAATCATCTATTAAAGTGATTAGAACTGATAATGGGGTTGAGTTCACTCAAAAGGGTTGCCTTGAGTTATTAAGTGCCAGGGGCATTATACACCAGAGATCAGCTCCTAGGGTACATGAACAAAATGGCAGGGTGGAAAAGAAACGCAGGCATTTGCTTGAAACTGCTAGGGCTATTAGGTTACATGCTGACCTTCCTATTAAGTTCTGAAGAGATTGTGTTTTGAGTGCTACTCACCTTATAAATAAAATGCCTTCTTCTATCTTGGGTTGGAAAACTCCTTTTGAAGTTTTGTACAGAGTGGTTCCAAGGTATGATTTGTTGAGGGTGATAGGATGCCTTTGTTATGCTGTGCAACCAAATGATCATTGGGATAAGCTTGGCACCACTGCCAGAAGGTGTATATTTTGGGGATATCCACCTGACCAAAAAGCCTATAAGTTGTATGATCTTACTTTGAAAATTGTGATTATAAGTAGACATGTCAGATTTGAAGAGCATATCTTTCCTTTCAAAGCTCCACAGTCTCAGGATCAGGGTCTTGCACATGATGGTCTTCTTTCTACCATTGATGATATAGACATCATTCCTCTCCTTTCTAATCAGTCTCCTACTCCTCCTCCACGTGCTAGCCTCCTCAATGTTCAATATCTCCACATTCTGTGACAGACTCCAGTGAAATTGTTGGTTCCTCACCAGTTATGAATCAGTTAGTGGGAGATTCACCTTCACCTGATAATGGCCGTGTGGTGCTCAAGCGACATGTTAGCAGACCAGTCCATCTTCAAGACTACATTTGTACTAATCTTCTACATAGAGGTGATCACCAATCCTCCTCATCTTCCTCTGAGACTTTTAATGTCTTCTCAGTCTTGAACTTAGCTCATCTTTGTCCCTTATATATCCAATCATTTGTCAATGTTTATGATACATTTGAGCGTAACTCTTATTCCCAAGCAAAGGGAGTTCCAGAGTGGGAGAAAGCCATGGAATCTGAGTTAAAGGCTCTCATTGACAATCACACATGGTCTATGACTGATTTACCTCATGGCAAAAAGAATATTGGGTGTAGATGGATTTTCAAAATTAAATACAAGCCTGATGGCACAATAGAAAGGTTCAAAGCAAGGTTGGTTGCTAAGGGATATAATCAGGTTAAAGATAAGGATTACAAGCAGACTTTTTCTCCTATGGCAAAACTGGCTACTGTCAGGGTGATGTTAGCTCTTGCAGCTTGCAAAGGATGGGTTCTTCATCAACTAGATGTTAATAATGCCTTCCTCCATGGGTTTCTAGAGGAGGAAGTGTATAGGAATCCACCACCAAGGTTCAAAGTTCCTGTTGGTCATGTTTGCAAGCTTAAGAGGTCATTATATGGTCTCAAACAAGCCAGTCTCTAGTGGAACTATGAACTGACCAAATTCATGATCAAGCTTGGATTTGTTCAGTCATCTCATTATTACTCTTTATTTGTCAAAACCACATATACTCATATGACAGTGGCACTTGTTTATGTTGATGACATGCTCTTGATGGGAAGTTCTAGCTCTGAGATTGCATCTACCAAAGCTGCTCTCCATAATGAATTCACTATCAAGGATTTGGGTGTGGCTTAGATATTTTTTGGGAATGGAAATTGCTAGGTTATCGTCTGGTATTCTCCTAAATCAGAGGAAATATGTTCTTGACATCCTTAGAGATACTCATATGGAAAGTGGCAAGTCATCTGATTTTCCTATGCAACATGGGATCAAGTTGTCATCCAACATTGGTGACCCTATTCCAAATCCTGAAGATTACAGACGTGTTGTTGGGAGATTGCTATATCTCACCCTCACAAGGCCTGATATATCCTTCACAGTGCAGCAATTAAGCCAATTCCTACAATCTCCTCTCAAGCCACATTGGGATGCAATGTCACATCTTCTTAGATACTTAAAAGGGAGCTTCAACTTGGCTTTATCTTATCCTGCTAACTCTTCATTGAAGGTAAATGCTTTCAGTGATGCTGATTGGGGAAACTGTATTGATACTGGTATATCACTGTCGGGCTACTGTGTTTTCTTGGGTTCATCCTTGGTCTCATGGAAAACAAAGAAACAAAGGGTGATCTCCAAATCCTCAACTGAAAGTGAGTACAGGAGCATGTCCATGGCAGCTAGTGAACTGGTGTGGTTACAGGGTTTGCTCTCTGATTTGGGAATTGCAGTGCCATTACCCATTACTCTTAATTGTGACAACAAATCTGCCCAACAATTGGCTTTGAATCCTGTCTTTCATGAGCGCACTAAACATGTGAGAATCGATCAAGGAAATGATACAACAAGGGTTCATCGCTACTCACCATGTCTCTTCATCACTTCAATTAGCAGACATACTCACTAAGGGCCTAGGAGCTAAGCAACACTCCTTACTGCGTGCCAAGCTGGGTCTTGTGCTTCCATCTACTGGCCCAACTTGAGGGGGGGTATGTGGATACAGATGCTGTGTGACTATGTGTGTGTGAGCCGAGTGTGTGAGGTTGTTACAGAGGGGTATTTTGGTCATTTCATAGATCCGGTTGTTTCACCTCTAACAAACTGAGTTGGTGGTTAAGAGGCGGGAAAAACCTTGTTTGTAAACACTTTTCATTTTTCCAGTTTTTCAGATCTTGTTTTCTCTCTCATGAGTTCTGTTTTTTGCTTCCACTATATTTGATTGTTCTCAATCCAAATTGCATCAATTCAATTTGTTCCAAAGAGGTTGAGTATTTTGAATTTTGTTCTTAAGCATCCTAGTAACGTTCTACTTTTTTTTTTTTTTTGTTAATCGTATCACTTGTACTGTTGTACAGCTGTACTTGAGTTCCTTAAAGTTGTGCATTTGTCATTTGATGACTAATTAACGCATAATTCGTAGTAATTCTTAACGGTTGGTGGCATTTGGTATGTTTATGTATTTGTTTTATTTTCTTGGTGTTTGAAATGATAATACTCCTTATTTTAAACATTTTTTAAAGTAAGGAAAAGAGTAATGGGCTGCATTACCAAATTTAATGAATATTATACTTAATTTTCTATTTGTATTTTGGTAGCAAGTTTTTAGTGGAGCGAATACCAAAAGATTCGAGGATAGGAAATTTCAAACGGAGCACATTTCTCGGTTCCCTCTGCAACCCCACTCCATTAATATCCGTACAGCCTCTGACTTCCTCAAAAATGGCGGATCCAGCTTCTTTAGTAAGTACTGTGGTCTCTGGTCTTGCCAAGGTGGTTCTCGGAAAACTAGGCGACCTCGTCTTTGAGGAATTTTCACTGATCTACGGCGCCAAGGCTCAGTTCCGGAAGCTCCAGAACACCTTATCCGCCATTGACGCCTGTCTTCTGGATGCAGAGGATAAGCAGCACCACAACGGGGCCATTGGAAAATGGCTCATGAATCTGAAGGATGTGGCTTATGATATCGAGGACTTGCTCGATCTGATCTCTACTGAACGCTTGGAGCGCGAAGAAGTCGACGGGGTCAACCCTTGCCGGCGACTCACTGGACTGTATTATCGGTACGGCTTCGCTAAACAGGTAAAGGAAATCTGTCTTCGATTGGATGCAATCGAGGCAGATCAGCGCCGATTCAATCTCCAAGATCGAGCGCATGGTGAGCTCAGAGAGACTTTGAGTGACCGAAGGTACGAAGACGAGACATCCTCTCACATTGCAGAATCTGGTGTTTTCGGGAGAGAGCAAGAAAAGAAGTGGATTGTCAATCGCTTGATTAGCTCCAAGAAGCAATCACTTGTTATTCCCATCACAGGAATGGGAGGAATTGGAAAAACTACACTTGCACAGTTGGTGTACAATGATCCTAGGGTTACAGAGGCCTTCGATCTGAGGCTATGGGTGTATGTTTCTAAGAAATTTGTTCTGAAAACTGTGATTGAAAATACTATCCAGTCTGCGACTAGGGATAAGTGTTCGAAAATGACGCTGCAGGCTTTACAGAGCAGATTGCATGAGATCCTGACGGATCGATCATTTCTTCTTGTGTTGGATGATGTATGGATAGAACACGACGACTTGAAGCACTGGAAGAAACTAGAGGAGCTGTTGGCTATTGGATCGAAGAGAGCGATTTTAGTGACTACTAGAGAAGAATGTGTTGCCAAAATTACCGGAACCATGAAACCCTTTGAGGTATCAGAGCTCCATGAGAATGATTGTTGGTCCATATTTGTGAATTGTGCGTTCAAGGAGTACAAAGGGAAACCTAAACCGAAGCTGGAGCAGATTGGGAAATCCATCGTTCAGAAATGCAAAGGGGTTCCCCTTGCAGTGAAGACAATGGGGACTTTTTTGCGCAACAATACAGATGTTGATAAATGGAAGGAAATCGAGGAAAGTGAGCTTTGGATGACTTGTAAACATGGGATTTTGCCCGCGCTAAAATTGAGCTATGATCACACACCATCCAAGTTGAGGCCTTGTTTTGCGTATTGTGCCCTGTTCGGGAAAGGTTACCCGTTCTGGAGGATTGATCTAGTCAATATCTGGATGGCACAAGGTCTGTTGTTAGACGGGATTGAAGACACGAGAGATGTTGGAGACAAGTGCTTTGAGGAGCTCCTTTCAAGGTCATTTTTTCAAATTCCCGGGGATGCTGTGATTGAAAAGTATGTACTGCAGGCAGCAGGATTGTTTAAATGGAACCCGAATTGGGCTTCTCTTGCTTTTCAAGAACAAAATGATACGCGACGTGAACAGTGTCAGAAGGATGTTCACCAACTACAGAGGCAAGCTACCCTTTGTTGAAATGCATGATTTGTTTCAAGATTTGGCTGCTTATGTAGCCGGGGAGGAGATAGTTAGCGACATAAGTAGCAACAGTTGCAAAATATCTGATAAGGCGAAACATATAGCATGGTGTAAAGAGGACTTGTCAGGGAAAGAGTTTCCTAAGGGCCTCTCGAAACCAAGCAAGGTAAGGACGTTTGCGTTCTTGCACCCTGTGGGTTCGTTGAACAAATCATTTCTGGAGAGCCTCTTGTTGCATTTTAAGTGTTTGCGCGTCCTGATGCTAATGGAATCCGAGTTTGAGGAGTTGCCAAACTTGATTGGAGATCTGAAGCACCTAAGGTACCTTGATATTTGTGTGAACTCTAAGCTTAAACTGCTTCCGAATGCCATTTGCAAGCTGGTGAACCTTCAGGTGCTCGACTTTAGCCATTGTAATGAGCTGAAAAAGTTACCAAAAGACATGCATCGGTTGGTTAGTTTAAGGACTCTGATAGTAACATCGAAGGCAACTTGCTTGCCGAAAAGAGGCTTTCAGTGTTGGAGCTCCCTAAGAATACTAAAAATCGTGGGATGTCCGAATTTAACATTATTGCCAAAGGGGATCGGAAGCCTGGAAAAGCTGAGAATTTTTGGAGTTGAGCATTGTTTAAAGCTTTCTTTTTTGCCAGATGACACGGATCAACTCACGAATCTAGAAGAGCTAAGCATTGGCCACTGTGAATGCCTAGATTTGGCACAATGGAAGGGGTTACGGGGCCTAACAAAGCTCATGTATCTGCGGCTCTATGGGATTCCGAAGCTCGTAAACTTTCCAAGTGGGTTAGAATCTGTCGCAAGGTCCCTAAAACATTTCAAGATCGGCGACTGTAAGGCACTACCAAGCTTGCCTGAAGACTTGCAGCACTGCACATCTCTTTTGAAGCTCCAAGTGTTTGGTTGTGATAAACCACACGCACTCCCTACAAGCATCAAGGCCCTCAAGGATCTACAAGAATTGACAATTTCCGGATGCTCGGGTTTAAGCGAAAGATGTCAAAGGGAGAAAGGGGCAGATTGGCATCTCATCTCTCACATACCCTATATCCACATTGATAATCAGGTCATCCAAGACAACAACGCTGCTTCAACTCAACAATGAAATCATTGGTATCTTGATTTTCCTTGAAAAGAATTTTAATTTCCCATATTTTGTGAATCTTAACATAGAGATGTTGTTACAAAGTACCAACTGCACTATACATATTGCTACGACTTTCATTTGGTTCAATGGTATGGTTGTTAAGTTAACCCTGTTTTGGAATCGAGAAATTGTTCTACTGTCCATGTTCTTGTGATTCATTTGCAAGAGAAAATGTCCCTCTCGTTGGTCATTGGTAATATCATTCAAATCTTGTTTTAAAGTTAATTTTGCGCAAATGAGATCATATATACTCTTCATCTTACACATCGTTGATACTTGATAGGGAAAATTCGAAAATAGGGCGATATATGAGGAGATAAACAAACCAAATGATACGATTATCAACATCAAGATAATTGTCGATCAGCCTCTCTATCTGGCTAAGCCATCAACCTCTCTACCCTCCTCCCACATCCCCTTGTATTCCTATCTTGGCAAAAGCCAAGCTACTTCCCTGCCCCTTTGATTTTCATAGCAGCACACTCCCCTCCTCCATTTCAATTTCAAAAACCCCTTTTACTTCTTCACTCTCTTCCTCTCCTCCAAAACGCCGCACAAACCCCTTTTGTTCTTCATCAAAACCCAAACAAACACCCCTCCTTCTCGGTTTTACAGGAAGACCAAACATAACCCTTCACCTCATGAGTCTCGTCCGAGCCGGAGCCCACCTCCATTCTTCTGTTTCGGGATTCCCGAGCGCCATCCGAGCACCTTTGAGCGTCGTCTGAGCACCTTCGAGCACCACTGAGCCCAGACCGAGCCACCTCCGACGCCAACCCTCTTCTTCCCCTGTTTTCCCTCTAAAACTGCCAGTAAGGGTTCTCTCCCTTGTTAGAAATTAAGGTTGCACTCATCAAAGGTCCGATTAGGGTCGAAGTGGTCTTTTAGTCCGGTTTAAACACGAAGGATCTAGATCGATCCTAAATCATGCAAACTAAAGAGTCTATGAATTAGGAGCAGCAAACACCAAGCACCAGAGCATGCTATCCATGTATATATAAGCAGGTAAAACATGTAAACCATGCATTTTAACTCAGATTGAAAACATGACAACTGAAATCAGCAACATAAAAATATCCAAGTATAGGCAAGTAAAACATGCGCACACAAGCAAGACATGCATATTATGCATCTGGACTCGGGCTAAGAGTTGCTGATTTTGGACACAAGGCAGCTAATTTCAGCTGGCTCTGGACACAGGACAGCAAGAGGGAAACAAACAGTAAGCAAGGGAAACACACAACATGCAATGATCTTATAAGAGCATGAATTTTTTGCAAAACATGATCAAAGATACATTTAAGTAGTTGTTAAAAGCTATCCATCACCAACTACAGAGCAAACTCCACCAAATTTATTGCTAGCAAACATCTACCTAAATCATGCAAGTTTTTTAAAAATAAACTCAGCCAGTTTTTGAAAAATAAACTCAGCCAGAAAAGTCATATGTATAGATAGCAATTCACATGCACATGTTTCACAAACATGACAAGTTTATAGCAAGCAATACATATGCAAATACTTCTCAACACAAGGCAAGTTTGTTTTAAAAACTGGAAAAACATGAAAAATTAGGGTAGAGATACTAACTTTTCCCCACCAAATTTGGTGAGTTCACAAGCTAGTTAGCCCTTTCCCCACCAGATTTTGTGACTTTGCAAGCTGTTTTACACATCCCCTTTCTTCTTCCAACTTTGGTGATGGAGATCCTCCACCTTCAACTAGCTTGTGTATGCTCCAATGAGACAACCACCACCTTATAGCTATTGGGTAGGGAGGTGACTCTTGTCATACATCTTCCTTTCAGATGAGAGTTACCGTCAACACACACAATAGCACATACGCTCAGTGCATCAAGCAATTCTCTCAGGAAAATTTGAAAGTATAGGAAGAACTCTCACTAAGAACTTGCAATAGATTTTTAACTCACGAAAGAGAAATTAATCTATAAGAGAACATAGAGAAGTTGTTGTGTCATAGGTGCTACTGAATGGAGCATATGAGGCACACAAGACGGATAATCAAGCTCATACGGTAGGCACATTCACAGGTATAAATCATGGAGTCAAGAATTCTACAACTAAGCAATTAGTTGATGCAAAACACAGATATCTCAAAGATACTCATGTAAGCATGCATGAACTCATAGACAAGAAGGAAATATACATAACCAGGTAAATCCTAATATCATGATTTCTAAACCTAAACCTAGTTCAAGTAAAAGCATATGATCACAAAGATGTCATGCAACTTTTACATGGAAATCAATGAATAAAGGATTCACAAATCATCATAAACCTGCAGATTTTGCACTCAAAAGTAAGACAAACAACAAGGTTTAACTTAACAGAAGTGCAAGCCATCAGAATCATGGTTTATGCAGGAAAAACAAGATCAAGCAAAGTTGATAAACAAGATCAAGCAAAGTTGATCTTTATCAAGTAAATCAAGCATAGTTATAATTCAAGCACACCAAAGGTGTCTTAAGAATGTGCAACATGCTCAGAATTACTTATAAAGGTAACTGTATCGGTTTTAGCAAAGGAAAAAACACAATCTGTATCACTAAGGCTTAACTAGAGAACACAAAACTCATAGAGAGACATATGCAAGAGACCAATCAAACTAAAAATAGGATATAAAAGGTGTAAGAAAGACTCCCTTTGGTCTTCTTTTAACAAATCTTCGATGAAGCAAGCATCTCCAAGGATACCAACGTTATGGTTTCCTAGTCATCTTGACAATTGGTGCTACTTCCATCTTGAAGGAATGCCAAATGGCTAGTTTCTGATTTGAACACCATCCAGTTTCCGTTCTTCTAAGGTCTTGACATCTCCATTTTCAGATTTCCTTGCACAAGAAATAAAGAGTTAGTTCTCATGTAGTAAGCCAAGTAAAGATCATAAGGTTTTCCTATAAACTGGAGCAGACAAGCAACCATGGAAATTCCACACATTCAGAACTTCATTTCATTTCAAATTATGCAAAAATGAGAAGAAAAACAGATCTGAGCAAATGCCTATAAAACACATGTAACTACCATTGAAGAGCATGAAAACTTTTGCAAAAATACATCATGAATGAGTATAAGAGTGCAACAACGCAGAATAACTCAAAATGACAGGTAGTTATGCAATGAATGAACCAGATTTAAGGCAAATAGGAATTTCATAACATATATCCATACATGTGACAAAAACTGAACCTAATATCTCAAGATAAAAGGTCAAGAAAAAACACATTATCAACAAGAGACCAAGGCAAGCAAGAGAGCTATCCAAATCCATGTCACATGAGACTACAAGAAAAGAAAGCTACAAGTAGCTGCACAACAAGCCTAAAGAAGGGTTTACAAGTTTGGTCACTTTAACCATAGAATTAGCAAGAAAGCAAACATCAATATTACCGTGATCAAGAGTAATAAACAACTTCTGAATTCTAGCAAGAATTCTAATGGCAAAAAAACTTTAAGAACCAAACTTAACCAAATGAATAGGCAAGAGTCTCAAGTCATGATAATGTAAAAGCCACAATGGATAATAATGGAGAAGGCATAGGATAAATGTGAGAAGAGAGAGCACATAGAAACATCACTTAGAAACTTCAAGGAAACTTCATATATATACTCCATATCAAGAGGAAATCGCCAAACAAGTATAGACACTTTAAGAAGCTGAAAATTCCATGATAAACACATAAATAAATCAGCAATCAAGTATCACATGCTAGGTAGACTCTTAACATAGTCAAGAACTTCAATATAGATTTCATATGAATGGAATAAGATGAAAACAGGGCATCCAACAACAAAGTTGAACACATATTCAGTGAGGATGCATGAGAAGTCTCAAAGTTTCAATTTAGCGCAGATATGAGTGGATAAAGCACATAGAAGCATATAGACATCAACTTAGAAACTTTAAGAGAACTCATAATTTCCACTCAAATAGAAATTGAGAGACATCTTGATAATACTTATGAAGGCTGAAAATTAAGAGATATACTCATGAATATTTCAGAAAACAAGTATTACAAGCCAAGAAGATTCCTAAGCATATAAGGAACTTCATCTCAGATTTCTTATAGAAGAGGAAAAACATGACAAACCACGAGACACTTATATGGGGCTGAATTTAAAGCATCAAACATGAAAGGCAAAATTTAGCAAGTGTTCAATGTCATAGAAGAGTTTCTGGATAGCAACATATGTGACAGAAAAATTTCTGGACATCAACATATTAGTCCATATATCACTCTAAAAGACCACACAACCAAGTCTAAAATTCAAGAAACTCATATATAGCATATAGAGGATAATCAAGAACATTATAGACATGAAAAAATTCAGCAAGAATTCACAAATAGGACCATAAACAAGAGCACAACAATTCAGAATATATAGCCCCCGAAAACAGCCCCCAATCAGTCCATATAGCCCATATTTCAGCACATTTACACATGAAAATGCATAAATCCGAAACCAAGCAAAAACAGAATAATGGACAGTTGTTCAGAGCAATGAAAATGCACAGCGGAAGGCAAAGATCGAGCACAAGCTCTGATACCAATTGTTAGAAATTAAGATTGCACTCATCAAAGGTCCGATTAGGGTCGAAGTGGTCTTTTAGTTTGGTTTAAACACGAAGGATATAGATCGATCCTAAATAAAGAGACCGAAAGGAAAGATAACATGGACACACACGATATGTTTACGAGGTTCGGGCTAATCCCTACGTCCCCGGCTCTAGATGTCATCCAATATGCTCTAAGGTCAAAACGAGAATAAACGATACAAAGTTTCTATGAGGGCAAGTAAATGGGCTGAAGTAAAACAGAAGGAAACAGAGGCTTAGCAAGCTAAGCAAATAGCAAAGAGAAGGAACGGGAACCCTTCTGATCTAAGGTGACTTCATCCTAGAGAAGCTTGATGCTTCGGCAACAATAGTGTCGTATGTGAGCACCGGTGGTCCTCGAAGATCCAATCCTTCTTGAACGCCCTTGCTGATTCTCCTTTTCCATTTCAGTCCTTCCATCAGCCCATATGGATCTCCTCAGTATCGCTGGGCAAGCTCGGTTCACATGGAGATTGCTCAAGAGCTTCTCTCTTCCGATGAACCCAAGCTCGAGCCTCTCTCTATCTTCTTCTCTCAGCTTTAGCTTCTTCGAACGGAGCCTGAAACCCTAGCCTTGACTCTCCTGATTTCAGCCATGGGAGAGGAGCTCCCAGGCTCCCTTTGGAGCGGTGCTACAGTGCCCGACTCTAGATTTAGGGTTTGCTGATGAGGACTTATATAAGGCCTATTGGAGCAACAGTCAGAAATAGGAACGTTTGGCAAGGCATGAGCTTGGGCCTAAAAAGCCCAATTCCTAGTAAACTAGAATTACAATTCTCAACATCCCTCTTTCTCTATCAAAAAGTCGATAAGCTCCACCTTTCTTGACCAAATCTTCAACCCAGGTCTGTGCCCATCGATCTCGACGAGCCCATCGAAATCCCGATGAATCTCCGACGAACATCGATTCCCTTGGTAAGCCCCTTCCTTTAACTCCGTTTCTTAGGTAGTCCTCTTGTTGTCATTATATGGGTCCGAGGAAGAGAGTTTGAGAGAGGTTCAGAGAGCGTGAGCAAGCTCGAGAGTTCTGGCGAGATCGAGGGTGAACGAGAGAGCGAGTGCGAGCGAATTGAGAGGGAGGGAGTGCGAGAAGTGGCGAGAGAGGGGCGCGAGAGCGAGGAAGTGGAAGCTGAGAGCGAGCCCATCTCGGAGCAGTGGCGGATCCTGAAATTGTTAATTGAGGGGGTGGAAAATTACGATAAAAAAAATAATGTTGGTAAAATTAAACCCTGATTTTTTAAAAATCATCAATGTTATGGATGTGTAACTAGAATAAAACATAAATCTTGCTGCTTTACTTCATTGTTTTCACATATTTCAATATAATCTCATAATTTGAAGTTCTCGGATATAAATATATTATTAAGTTATGAAATTAATAAATGATATATATATCGGTTTGTTAAATGATCTAGGAAATATTGTAATTAATTTACATATGTTCAATGCTCCAAATTGAAACTCTTATAACTTTTTGCTCAGATATCTGATTCGAGCTTATAATATATCAAATCGAAGCTATCGACGAGAGGAATATATATGTTAAATTTTATTTTCGATTGGGGAGGTGACTGCCACCCCTGACCCTAAAAAGGATCCGCCTCTGGCTCGGAGGAGATGAGAGGGAGCTCTAGCTCGCCGACGGCATCTTCGGACAAAGCAATGCCGAAGGGAAGGAAGAAGAGGACCGGGTTGTGGGGCCCGCTCGCCAACTCACACTGTGGGCCTTCCTTTTTGTTTCATGCTTTTCGAAATCGAAAAAAAAGTGAGGTGGGCTGGGCTTTGGTTCTCAGAGGTAAAATGAAATGGATTGGGCCTGTTTTAATTGGTTATATTTCAGAAGAGAAATCTGGAAATAGTTGGGCTGGTTTGGGTAAATGGCCAATTTGCATAACTAGATTAAAAGAAAAAACTTTTCCAAACTAGACCATGACATGGGAAATTGGCAAAAGTAGCATATGGTTTAGTTTTGTAATTTTTTTGGGTTACCGGGTGAATGGGTCACAGGTGAAGGAAGGGAAGAGAGAATGGGAAAGTGAGAGGGGCGACTGATAATCAGGGCTCGGACGTTGAAGGCGGCCTCCGGTTTCATCCCTCCCATACAGCTCCCGCAGACCCTACCCATCACCCCTTCTTACACCACCAGCCCGCCTCCTAGGAACTGCCGGAACCACCGCACTCCTCGCCGGGATCCCTCTCGCCCTTCCTTGCTTCTCCTCGAACCGCCACCCCTCGCCACCCCTCTCCCTCTCTGTTCACCTCCTTACCTCTCCGTAACCGGCCCTCTTCCCTCTCGTTCCAGCAGCCATACCAGCCCCAAACACCCTCCCTCTTCTGCTTTGTGTGCTAAATCCCCTATTCCTCATCTTATTCTCCACAATTTAGATACGTGTCTTCAATCCTAGGGTTTGATTTTTCCTAAAAATTTCCATGGTTAATATGAATTTGGAAATTTCAATTTTTAGGGCTAAGGTTGATGGAATTGATTTGGGAAATTGATTTTACAATAGATCCATTTCTCTATTCTTCTCACAGAATAGAAACTCAGTAACCGATTTGGCTCCTTCTCTATTCTACGTCACCCTCAACTATTTCTTTTCTTGTTGCTTAGGTTCATTTTGTTCTCAAGTGATTTAATTTTTCAGCATCATAAGCATGTACTTATTTGTGATGCATAAAATCTGCATCGTAGCTGTTGAAGGAGATCGATCTTGAGGATGATCTCAATCCGCACTGAACCCTAGCCTGCAAAACAAGAACGAACGAGGTCGGGGCAGGGCTTGTCTCCCCTGGAGGACCCTCCGACGCTCAAGTCAGTCCTCGTCCATTAGAAAGGATTTTCTTCTCGTATTTATATTAGTCAGGCATAAATGAAACGGTCAAGACATTTAATTCACGGAATTGAAACGGTTTTGATATTTAATAAAAGAAACTGTTATCGTATTGATGTCGGCTGAGACATTGAATATAGAAGACGGTCTAGGCATTTATGTGAGTCATTATAATAGAATAAGCGGTAATTGTTAAAAGATGGAACCGCCCTTGCATCGTGCTTTTGGGATTTTTCCTCTTACAATTGCCCCTCGGGTTTCCTCATCATGTCTCAATGATGAAGGAAGCCCGAAAAATCGGCGATTCATTTACCGTAAATGGCGACTTAGTGGCCTTGAGCGGTTGTTTTGGTCTCAATTGGCTATCGTTGGCCGTAAGTGGCTATTGACCATAAATGGCGATTCATTGGCCGTAAATGGCGATTTTCCGGTGGCCGTAAGTGGCAATTTTCCGGTGGCCGTAAGTGGTAATTTTCCGGTGGCCGTAAGTGGCGATTTCCGGTGGTCGTAAGTGGCGATTTTCCGGTGGCCGTAAGTGGCGATTTTCCGGTGGCCGTAAGTGGCGATTTTCCGGTGACCGTAAGTGGCGATTTCCGGTGGCCATAAGTGGCGATTTCCGGTGGTCGTAAGTGGCGATTTTGCGATGGCCGTAAGTGGCGATTTCCGGTGGCCGTAAAGGGTGAGTCTTCTGCCTTAACTGGAATTTGCTTGGCCATAAGTGGCGAGTCTTCTGCCTTAACTGGAATTTGTTTGGCCATAAGTGGTGAGTCTTCTGCCTTAACTGGCATTTGCTTGGCCATAAGTGGCGATTTTCGGTGGCCGTAAGTGGCGAGTCTTCTGCCTTAACTGACATTTGCTTGGCCATAAGTGGTGAGTATTCTGCCTTAACTAGCATTTTCTTGGTCATAAGTGGCGAGTCTTCTGCCTTAACTGGCATTTGCTTGGCCATAAGTGGTGAGTCTTCACTTTTTTGAACAATTGTTGTAACTTTGAAGACGTCGTTTCATCACATCTACAGTCGTTCGACCTGGTCAAAAACATTGCAGTACTTCTACATAATTCAAAGCAATTACGTCATTAGAAGATCAAACCACGTTTAAAACCATTTTCAAGAAGATATTTTGATAATCTCTCATACCATGCCCTAGGGGCTTGTTTGAGACCATAAAGTGCCTTATCTAATTTAAAGACATGATTTGGAAATTCATCGCTTTCAAAACCAGGAGGTTGTGCAACATATACTTCATCTTCCAAAATACCATTTAAAAAGGCGCTTTTAACATCCATTTGAAAAAGCTTAATACCCATGTATGATGCAAATGCAAGTAAGATACGAATAGCCTCTAACCTTGCTACGGGAGCGAAAGTCTCCTCTTAGTCAATACCTTCTTCTTGATTATACCCTTGAGCCACGAGTCTAGCCTTGTTTCGAGTAATCTTTCCATCTTCGTCCAATTTATTCCGAAAGACCCATCTAGTACCGATGACGGATTGATCCTTGGGCCTTGGAGTGAGCGTCCGAACTTTATTCCTTTCAAACTCATTAAGCTCGCTTTGCATTGCTATAATCCAATCCAGATCTTGAAGTGCTTTGGTAGGCGATTTTGGTTCTACAAGAGACACAAATGCATAAAAAGCACACAAATTTCTTAATTTGGAACGAGTTTGGATACCGGAATTTGGATCTGATATGATGTTTTCAACTGGATGAGATGCAGCGTGTTTGAAACTTCGTCGCTTAGGCTCTTGTGACGTGGATGCTTCTCCAAGACTTTGACTTTCAGGTTCAACAGGTGCTGCAGATTATGTATTTCCCAAGTCAAGGTCTTGAAACCGTTGTTCAAGGTCGTGAACCTGTATGTCAAGGTCTTGGGCTAGTTCAGATGTATCTAGTATTGGCTCCTGCATATTCCGACGTGGTGTTTTCTTCATTTCTTCGTCAATATTGGATCCCTGTTCCTCATGTTGATTGAGATTTAGATCTGCAAAGCTATCACTCAACGCACCATCATTGCTTTCATCAAAGATAACATGAATGCTTTCTTCTACCATACTAGTGCGTTTATTAAAAATTCGATATGCTTTGCTATGCAAGGAATAACCAAGAAAGATACCTTCATCGCTACGAGCATCAAATTTTCCCAAATTGTCTTTGCCATTGTTGTGAACAAAACATTTACATCCAAAGGGTTTGAAATAAGAAACAGTGGGCTTTCTTCCATGAAAAAGTTCATAGGGAGTTTTCTTTAAAATATGACGGATTAAACACCGGTTTAAAATATAGTTTGCCGTGTTCACTGCTTCAGCCCAAAGAGATTTTGCTAAACCTTTTTCTAAAAGCATAGTTCTAGACATATCCTCCAAGGTGCGGTTCTTTCGTCTCACAACCCCGTTTTGTTGAGGAGTTCTAGGTGCTGAAAAATTATGTGAAATACCATATTTTGAACAAAATAAGTTAAATTTAAGTTGATCAAACTCACGCCCATGATCACTACGGATAGCAACAATAGGCATGTTTTTCAAGGTTTGTAATTCTTTGCAAAGCTTTGAAAACTCATATAAAGCCTCTGATTTTTCCCTAAGAAATGAAACCCAAGTAAAACGTGAGAAATCATCAACAATGACAAGAATATATTGTTTACCTTTGGGAGATTTGACGCGCATAGGTCCACATAAATCCATATGTAATAACTCGATAGGGCGAGAAGTACTTACCACCTTTTTTGGTTTAAAAGACCCTCGAGTTTGCTTACCTCGTGAACATGCATTGCATAGCTCATCTACCTTATAGTTGAGATCCGGAAGCCCACGTACCAAGTCCCTGGACGCTAGTTTCTTCAAAGTGTGCATACTTACATGTTCAAGTCTCCTATGCCAAAGCCTTGGATCCTCTGTCAAGGCCTTGAGACACTTTAAACTAGTTCATGTAACTTGGTTAGTGCTCATAGAATATACATTGTTACTGCGAGGTGCCGTTAGGACTAAATCTCCAGATTTTTTATTTTTTACTAAGCATTTTTCGGAGTCAAAAATAACAATATTACCTTTATCACATAATTGAGAAATACTAAGTAAATTATATTTCAATCCTTCTACAAGGTACACATCATTAATAAAATTAGAAGAATCCTTACCGATTTTACCTATTCCAATTATGTTGCATTTTCCTTTATCACCAAGAGTAATTGTACCAGTGGATTGCTTCTTTAGATAAAAAAAAATGAACTTTTTCCACTCATATGCCTTGAGCAACCACTATCAAGAATCCATTTATACTCCTTTGACTTGGTGATATCCTGCAAACCAACCAAATTCAACCTTTTCGGCTAGACCAAATTTCAAATTTAGATTCGTACTCGGGATGAACCATGTTTGGTGGTCTTGTCCCTTTAAGAACCCAGATTTGTTTTACCTGTTCTCTTAAATAAAACGGAAAAGTGTTACGAATAATATGCGGATCATTTCTACGATATGGACAAGTAGTTTTAACATGACCCTTTCTACAACAAAAATGACAAGTAGGTGTGCGCCAACTCCCTTTGGCTCTTACAAAAGTGGTAGGGGCTTTCTTTGGAAAATTCTTGTTGTATCCAATACCACTTTTATTGAGGGATGATTGATGCTCACCTAAAATTCTATGAAGATTGGCCTTGGAGTGGGTGAATCGCATGAGAGAGGTCTGCTGGTCTCTACACTTATCAGTCAGCGAGATCTTCTCTTTCTCCAGCTCTTTTGGGGAAAGAGTTAGGGAGGATAGATCTTGCTTCAAGACAGAGTTTTCTGTCTCCAAGGCCTTGACTTTACTGTCAAGGGCTGACTGACAAGCTTTGAGATTTTTCATTTCCAGCGACATTTCTCCCATGCTCTTTTCCTGCTCCAAAAGCTTTTCTTTCAAGATGTTAGTTTCATGTATAAAATGCTCTTCATTTAAAATCATGTTTTGAAGGAATTCAGATAGAACAGCAATAGGACTTGAAATTAAATTCCTTACTATATTTCCAAGGTGCTTTTTGGAGTTTCCTCTTGATCCGCCATTAAGCATAGATTTGCCTGTTCTGAATCAGATTCAGATTCGCTTGAAGAGTCAGAATCGCTCCAAGCCGCCATCATAGCCTTCTTCTTTCGGTTGTCCTTGTCCTTTCGATATTTGTTCCTTTTCTTTTGTGGACAATCCTTGACAATATGCTCTGTATCTCCACACTCATAACAAGCCACATGTTTAGATTTATACGGTTGGGGGTTTTGATGAGCTGCTGTACTCGCGGTTGGCAAATTGTTTCTTCATCTTGAGTATCCTTGCCAATCCTCTTGTAATGAGTGCAAATGGATCTTCTTCACCGTCGCTTTCTTCGTCATCCGAGGGTGCTTCTTCCTTCTTAGCTCGTAGGGCCAAGTTCTTTACATTAGGGGCTACTTCTCCATCTTCCTCACCAAGAACCATCTCATGGGTAATCAACTTACCAAGGAGATCGTCCAAAGGTAAAGTTGACAGATTTTGAGCTTCCTCTATTGCAGTTACTTTTGGCCCCCATTTCGCCTTTGGTAAGCTCCTCAAGATTTTCCTCACTTTTTCTTCATTGCTGAAGGTTTTGCCGAGAGAGTCCAAGTTGTTGACGATTTGGGTGAATCTGGTGAACATCTCCTTTATGGTTTCGGTAGACAGCATCTTGAATAGCTCATATTGTCGTAGGTAGATGTTGATCTTACTTTCTCTGACCTGGCTAGTACCTTCGTAGGTCACCACAAGTTTATCCCAAATTTCTTTGGCGCTCCTACAAGTTGAAACACGATTAAACTCATCAGTATTCAAACCATAATATAGCATGTGCATGGCCCGAAAATTCTTGGTCACATTCTCATGATCGGTCTGAGTGAATTCGGCTTCCGTCTTTTCGACTTGTGGAGATCCTGCTGTAGCACCGGGCTTCATTGGAATAGTTGGTCCATTGACTATGCGTTCCCAGAGCTCCATGTCTTGATCAATGATGAACATTTTCATCAAAGATCTCCAATGGACAAAATTGTCGCCGCAGAACAGAGGAGGGCGATTTGACGACCTTCCTTGAGCGAATCCACCTTCTCCTACAGTACTCATGATCGATCTCACAGATTGTTAAATCAAATAGTGAGTTAAGCTCTGATACCAATTGAAGAATTGAGTACGTAAAGTAATTAACAGTAAGAGACAAATACTCTAGAAGGGGGGGTTGAATAAAGTATAGACGCTTTTCGCAAAATTGTAAAGAGCAAGCAACTTCAAGGGCTGGATAATGGGTTTCAAGGCCTTGAACTCAGTCTCAAGATCTTGAACGAATTTTTTCATGCCTTGACAGTTCTGCAAATTAATCAGACGTAAGAAAAACTGATAAAGAAATAAATAACACAGGACTTGTTTACGAGGTTCGGCTCTTAACCAGCCTACGTCCCCGCCTAGGGTTATCCAACCCGTAGGATTCAACAACTTTTATTCCTCTGTCCTTATGAGTCCTAGATACAACCTAGAAGAAGTGCCTCTCTTCTAATCCTGAAGCCTACCTCGCTTCTATCTAGACAACCCAAGATATCGAGAAATAAAAGTCCCCGTCGTCACACCGAAGTGTGATACGTTTGAGTATGAGATACTCTTAGTATAACAGGGATTGACTTAAACTTTGAAGCTCACGACTTCCAAACTCTCAAAGATAATAAATTGAATACAAAGTATAGAGAAAGAAAGCGAATGAAATCAGCAGTAGCGTCTGTAAATTCGAGAGCTCTTTGGTGCGCGTTGAAGACTTGGCAGAAGGTGTATTGTGAACGTTCTTTCCCTTCGACTTTATAACCAAGAGCTCCAACAGATTGCTGATCATTTATCTCTCCAAATCCTGAGAAGTTGTAACAGAAATTTGAAACGTTGATTTGGGAGATCTTCTGTTGCCGAAACTTCCTAGAATTTGAACTTCAAATTCTGGCCGAGATACGTTGTGCAAATTACAGGACAGTTCCACATCTTTCTCTTCAATTTAAAACTGAGATTTGTTGTGCTGTACAAGATACGTTGCTGGACATCTCCATATCTTTTTCTTTAATTTAAAACCGAAATCTGCTGTGCTGTACAAGCTGCTGGCCGAGAGATTCTAGGAGGAAAGGATATGTTGAGATCTTGTTTTCTTCCATATTAAGATTAAGAGTATCCTGTACAAAAATTCTAGAACCACACATGTCTATCCAATATATTCTTAACCAAAAAATCCAATAAAGATATGAGATAATATTTAAACAAATGCAATTCATTTATCCGAAAATATATATAGGAAAGGCCTAAAATATCTTAATGAAATCTGAACATATATGGATAGAGTAAACCTATTGTAATCGAAAATATATATAAATAAGGATAGATTAAAACAATTCTAACCTAAAATATATTAGTCCGAAAATAAGATTAACCTACAAGATAAAATATATATATATCCAATATGTATAAGCCATAATACCTTATCTTTTGTCTTTTATCAATCCTGCATAAATTAAATTAGTATTATAGCATATGTCTTTCATCAAGGGAAAGTAAGGGAGCCATCAATCTGATGATCGTGCACTCATCTCTTGAAACTAAGCAATACTAATAATCAGTGTAAAAGTTGATGGTCACACATATCGGATATTGAGTATAAAAAAATGAGTCTAATTCAGCCTTTAGCTCAACTAATCATTAGAGGGTAAAACGCGTATCTGATGACATGTAATCTAGCAAATATAAATACCAAAGACTTGTCTTAGCAGCAAGTACCATTTCTGATTAATATGTTCTCAAGAATCTACTACCAATATTATCCTCTTAATTAATTAAACAAGCCACGAGAGTTCAATATCAAATTGCATCACATAGGTAACTTCATCAAGCTCTTCAAGACAAACAGAGCTACAGTTCACATCGATCAATTTGGCCACCAATTAGGCCGATTTTGAATTGCAATTAATCAAGTCTTTAGAAATCAATCACGGAATTCAAATCACATGAAGAAAGTTGAATGATTCACGCATACCTGCGCTTACTGGTTCGAAGTCGGATTCACTCTATTAGTTATCGAAACCACGGATGAATTGGTCTTCACAAAGTAAGAGAAATATCGTTGTTTGATAATGATCTGTGAAGCAGCACATAAATCCATAGGGCTCAGAAGACTGCGCCGATGAGCCTCGGATGCGGGCTGGCAACAGAGAACGCTGGTGGGTGCAGCGACTCTCGAGAGATCGAGGAGGGCGATCCGACAAGCAATAAATCTGGCGTGCCCCTCAACGACGGATATGAGGTGTGCCCCTATTGAGACGAGTAGATCAGCGACCAGGCGCATCAGGATCAAACATGACTGTTTTCGGTGGGTGACGATCGTCCCAACAGCGAGTCATCACAACGGGGTTGCGTCGGATCGAAACAAAGATGACGAAGCGACAATTAAGCATAGTTGCCGATGCGGCTAGGGTTGTGAAACCATCGAGGAATAATCGGACTAGGCGAGGCAGCCAATTGCGAATCTTCTCAGGCACCATTGGCAAGGCGCCGATTCAGATCCGCACCAAGGGAGAGATCCAAGCGGCGGGTCATACTCTGGGCCCATCCATGCCCACCAACGGAGGTGGAAGATCTGGGATTCAGATCTGAGCGCGCAATGCTGGGATGAGAGCACATGGAGGTCCAACGACGGTGGTGAGCATCTAAGGCCTTGGCGCAGAAGGAATCCAACGATACACTACTCCCACGGCTTCCCTTACATGTCGTACGTGCTTAATCAGATCACCAGGAACCTCGATCGCATAGCTTTTTGATCGAATTCTCACAGACGGCGCCAATTGTGATGCATAAAATCTGCATCGTAGCTGTTGAAGGAGATCGATCTTGAGGATGATCTCAATCCGCTCTGAACCCTAGCCTGCAAAACAAGAACGAACAAGGTCGGGGCGGGGCTTGTCTCCCCTGGAGGACCCTCCGACGCTCAAGTCAGTCCTCGTCCCTTAGAAAGGATTTTCTTCTCGTATTTATATTAGTCAGGCATAAATGAAACGGTTAAGACATTTAATTCACGGAATTGAAACGGTTTTGATATTTAATAAAAGAAACCGTTACCGTATTGATGTCGGCTGAGACATTAAATATAGAAGACGGTCTAGGCATTTATGTGAGTCACCATAATAGAATAAGCGGTAATTGTTAAAAACGGAACCGCCCTTGCATCGTGCTTTCGGGATTTTCCCTCTTACATTATTCAAACATCAATATGAGATTCAGATTGTTTTTTCTATCTAATTTGTTTGGTTAGGGAACCAGGAGCTCTTGGGATCCTTGCATCTGAGGTTTGACGAGGCCAAAGAAGTTGTGAATATGGAGCTGTCCAGTTTTGTGTGTGATGTTGCAGATTATCTTGAGCAGCATGATTCCTCCTTTGCAAGCTGTGAAATAGCTGCGGAATTGTTGGCTCTCGCTAAAAAATGCATTCAAACATGTATAGTTTTATTATTCATTCACTTCTAGAGATAATCTTTTTCTAGTCATGGAGTATCTCAATGGCGGTGACTGGTGACCTATATTCTTTGCTCCGAAATGTTGGTTGCCTTGAACGATCTTGAACTTTAGGGGCGTTTTCTTTGTAAAGGCATAATCTTTGTATTATTAAAAAAATAATCACTAACTTTGGATCTATAAAAAGGTAATCATGCAAAGCTCATTCCATGATTCTGGTGAACCAAAAGGATTTATGGGTAGGATTGAGTTTTTCCTCTCTCTTATGTTTCATTGTCTCCAAATCAGATTGAGAAGCATGATATCTTTCAATTCTTTGCCTATTTTCATTTCTTTGTACCTTTGGTAGGATATTTATGGTCATTTGGCATGATATGTTTGTTTTGTTAGTAGGATAGGGTTATTAATTTTAGAGTGGATAGATTTGTTCAGTTGGTAGGATAGGCTTGATCATTTGGAAAAAATGGATCTATTGTAAAATCATTTTTCTCCTTTCAAATTGACACACTTTTACTACTTAAATTTGTTATGCAAAGAGTGCTCAGATGATTGAAATTGATAGAAAAGTTGAGATGTTTATGATTCGGATGCTTTTGTAGGTTCAATCAGGTGGTGTTTGGATGCGCAACTCTAGTTTCGAAAGGGCTCAGTTGCAGAGAACCCACAAATCCGAATAAAATAAAGTGTGAACTTAACGACGAGATTTTGTTTGGATCAGACAAGCTAAAGGTTGCTGAAGACCAATGTGTTTTGTTGGAGGAAGTGAATCAGTCATTGATGCTAAAGGCTAATGATCTGGTTCAAGAAAGTTGAGCTGGAGAGCTCAAAGGAGAAGATGAAGGCCTTATTAGTGATAATTAAAATAAATGATCAGAAGATTTGTCTTCTTTATATTTTTTAATATTAGTTGAGATATTCTAGGCCACTCTCTCGTTACTTCTATTGTATATATAATCTGATTTCTTATCAATAAAGAATTGAGTTATCCTTTTCAATTCTCAAATCATATAGATGGTATCAGCCTAAATCGATCCTCACTAACCTAATTTCACAAAACAATGGCAGGCGAATTTTCCACACAAATTGCCAACCCTCACGAACCTACTAAACCATTCACTGTTGTCATTCTGTCTAATATCATCAAGCTTGATTCTACAAATTTCTTGCCATGGAATGTCGAAATTCAAGCAACACTAGAGGGTTATGATCTCTTTAAGGTCCTTGATGGTTCTCACACCACCCCTGCGGAAACCATCACAACCAACAACACCACAACCACAAATCCTTCCTATCTAACCTACAAACTCCAAGATCGCATTCTCTATGGTGCAATTCTTGGCACATTGTCGCCATCAGTCGCTTGTATGGTTACTACTACGACGTCGGCAAAGCAAGTTTGGGATATTCTCAAAACAACTTTTGGCAATAACTCTCGTGGCCATATCAAGTTGCTCAAGGAAAGGTTGTGTTCCTCTTCCAAGGGAGCTCTCTCAATCACAGAATAAATGCAGAAGGCCAAAACCACAGCTGACCACCTTACATCCCTTGCTGCACCAGTTTCCAATGAGGACCTCATTGACTACATCCTCCGTGTTCTCGATGATCCATACAAGTCGGTTGTCCATGCCATCAATGATAGGGACACTGCAATCTCCTTTGAAGAGCTTCATGAGAAACTTCTTAATCATGAACTGAGTCTTAAGGATGAGGAAATATGTCCGTTGATCCTGCAGCAGCCTTCCCTGTTCAACAGAAATCCAGTAAAGGCAAGAGTAGGCAGTATTCATCTCAACCTACATGGCCTTCCTCCAACTCATCCCAACCCCACCCTAACCGGCGATCCTGGCCCTCACCCAACAAACCCCAGAATCCCACCAGACCTTCACCCAAACCCTTCCGTGGGCGGTGTCAATGGTGCAAAGAGATAGGACATGTCCTAACTCAATGCCCGGCCTTTCGTCAATTACACCCAACTGTCGCCCTGCCCTCCTCCGCACGGTTCCCGACAGCCCCACCTCAAGCTAACTTCACTTCCTCCACCCACGCCCAAAACTGGCTAGTTGACTGATGGACGGTTTTTAATCGCCTAAACCGTATCCAAATAAAACTCAAACCTACAAACTAGTATAACAAGTGAGTAAGAGATCGATCCCACAGAGAATCAAGTATTTCTCCGCAATGTGTATTTACCAATTAGTAGAAAGAGGGTTTTTGAGTAGTTGAAATAAGAAATAAAGCAAAATAAACTATAAACAGATTAATGCAAAACAGATTAGTGAAGATCGCTCTACCTACTACTATCCATTTTATTTGTTTGAATTGATATTGTAACTTCCTCTTGTCCTTTTAGTCTTCCTATGAATGCCCTTGTCCCGACCTAATATAGTTACTAGTCCAATAAGTCCTAGAAACCCTTATCAATCGAACAGTCCCTAAAGAAGGATTTAACCCAATTGATAGCTTTAAGTTCAGAGATTAACCAAGGTATTTGCAGCCCCTAAAGAGGGATTTAACAACACATCCTACTTCCTACTCATCTAATTAGTTCAATCAGCCCTAAAGGGATAAGTTTGCTACTTGGGTTAAGGTTCGCAATCAGGAATCTACAAAACCCTAGCAATTGAATTGATCTAACAAGTTGGCCAGACAAGATAGAACAAAACAATAAACAATCAAGTACAAAGAAGTTGAAACATTTAATATAGGAAATAAGGAACAAGATTTAGAAACTCACAACTCAATCCAAACAAAGCTTCAAATCGTAAGTAGAACGAAGAGAGTTTAGGCGCCCATGGCGAACATCGCTCTCAATCTCCAACTAAAATCGTCTTGAATCCTAATCTAATGAATGAATAGAATAGAAGTGATCCAAAAATAACTAAAAAGTGGCCTTATTAAAGATCCCAAAGTCGGCCATAAACAAAAAACCAAAAAGCATCTAGGTTTTTTTTTTAATCAAAACGACGTGTATCCGCGCTGGCAGCAAATGTGGCGGCCGCCGCATGTATCCTGCGGCCGCAGCGTTAGAATTCCTTTTGCGTCGTCCCTGGCGGCGGCCGCCGCATTGTTCTTTCACGGAAAATCCGTCTTGAATCAGCTCTCGACGTCAACATGAAAGTTGTAGCTCTCTGAAAGAGCTTTCCAACGCATGGTCATAATAGTCGATCGGACAACCGAGGCCTCCAGAAAGTGCAAAACAAGTTCAGCATGTCTGGCGACAACTTCTGCAGACTTGTTCTTCGTTTAGGTTCGTTTCTTCTTCTCAGGACCTCTTGAGATCTTCATGTAAGCTTCTTCGATCAACTAGAAATTCTCATCTAATGCGTTATCAACTCATGTCTCCTCCTCGGATCCACGATTACCTGAAATAATAAATGAAAGCATGTAGATTCCGACTCCAACCACACAGAGAACAAATGTGCAAATTATACTTAAACCATGCATGATATGCATCATAACTAAGCTAAATGCAACCTATTATAACTCTCTAAATGCATGCTATCATTGACAGTGGTGCCTCGCACCATGTCACAAATGATCTTAACAATTTGGCGATTCACTATCCATACAATGGTCCTGAGGAAATGTTTGTTGGCAATGGCACAGGTTTACAAATCTCACATTCTGGAAACCTTCTAATTCCCAAGTTTTCTCTCTTGAAAATGTGTTTTGTATTCCTTCCATGTCTAAAGACATTATGTCTGTTTCAAAACTCACCAAAAATATTCCATATGCAGTTGTTTTCTTATCTGATTGTTTTTTTATACAGGACATCAAGTCCAAGAAAATTCTACTTGAAGGTCCAAGTGTCGATGGACTCTACTTATGGCCAAAATCATCTCCAAGTATCAGTTTCCCCTAAAAGTCCTTATCGACCTCCCTTCACCATCGGCTAGGTCACCCGTCGATGACTGTTTTTCAATTCTTAGCTAAAAATTTCAACTTGTGTTCTGTCCCTTTCAAGTAATCAGATTGTAATTCCTGCAATATTAATAAAAGCCACAAGCTTCCATTCTATGATTCAACTATTGTGTCTACACATCCTCTAGAGGTTGTACACTCTAATGTTTGGAGTTCTCCAGTCGCTTCGTATGATGGGTTTCGCTACTATGTCATTTTTATCGATCACCACACTCGTTATAGTTGGCTCTTTCCAATGAAAACAAGTCAGACACAAAAACCATATTCATTAAATACAAAGCTCTTGTGGAAAATTATTTCAAATACAAAATAAAAGTACTTTTCACTGATAATGGTGGGGAATACATTGCCCTACGTCCCTTCCTAGGGACGACAGGCATAACCCACTTCACCTCCCCTTCTCACACGCCAGAACACAATGGTATGTCCGAGCGAAAGCACCGACATATTGTTGAGACTGGTTTGTCACTTCTGACTCATTCAGGGATGTCGTTAGATCATTGGCCTCATGGCTTGATCACTGCGACATACTTGATCAATCATCTCCCTACTCCTATCCTACAAAATAAGTCCCCATACTTTCTATTATTAAGAGTCATGCAAGATTATCACAAATTAAAGAGTTTTGGTTGTCTGTGCTATCCATGGTTACGCCCATATAATAACCACAAACTTCAACCAAGGTCCATTGCATGTGTATTCATTGGGTACTCTTCCACACAAAGTGTCTTTCAATGTTTGGATCCGATTACTCGTCGAATATATACATCACGTCATGTTATGTTTTTAGATGACGTATTCCCATACAAGTCCCTAGTCTCACCCACATCCTCTCCTAAGGTAAATGAAAATGGGTGGAAATCTATTTCTATTCCTATTATTAACCCACCTACTCCACAAAATCTTACAAATTCACCCCCCCCCCCTCCTAACAACATAATCCCTCAAATTGAATCCCCAGAAACAAACTCCATTTGGGCCCCACCCTTATCATCCTCATCCACTCCTTCAACAACTCCCCTAGACCCACCCAATAACCCTTCATCCCATTCTTTATCCCCATCCTTCTCATCTCCTTTATTAAATCAATTACAAATACCACAAGATCAGCCCACATCTACCACCTCGGCCCCACCTATCCCTCTAAATCCGCTTCCTGCTACCGAAGTGGCCCTAACAGTGCTACCACATCATCGACACCCTAACCCCAAACCCAAACCACCTAAGAAAAGTCAACCTTCTAACCCACCCCCACCATCCGAAACCAATCCTACCCGCCCTGGAGCCGTCACTCGCTCCCAAACCAATAAAACCAAACCAATCACCAAATTAAGCCTCCATGTTCATACTTCACCCTTCCCTCCCTTTGAACCCAAAACAATTACCGAAGCTCTAAAAAGTCCTGAATGGAGGAAGGCGATGCAAGATGAATATGATGCCCTCTGCTCTAACAAGACGTGGGATCTTGTTCCGTCCTCCTGGCCTATAATGAAGTAGGGTGTAAGTGGTTATTTCGGGTGAAGTACCATCCAGATGGTCAGGTTGACAAGCTCAAAGCCAGACTTGTTGCAAAAGGCTTTTATCAACGATTTGGATTGGATTATGCATAGAGATTCTGTCCAGTCGTTAAGCCTGTTACGGTTCGTGTCATTCTCACCCTAGCAGGCTCCAAGGGATAGCGTCTTCAACAATTCGACATCAACAATGTCTTTCTACAAGGCACTCTCCATGAAGAAGTTTATATGAAACAACCGCCATGTTTTGTTGATCGTAATCATCCGACTCATCTCTGCAAGCTACGCAAGGCCATCTACGGCCTCAAACAAGCACCACGTGCTTGATACAATGAGTTGAAGACCTTTCTTCTTCAAGCTGGATTTACAAATTCAGTGGCAGATGCATCGCTTTTTATCTATCAACGAGATCAACATCTTCTCTTTTTATTGGTGTACATTATTGATGATATAATTGTCATTGGTACTACATCCGCTCTTATTACTCACTTGGTGTCATGTCTAGTTGATAAATTCTCATTAAAGGACCTAGGCAATTTGTCTTATTTTCTGGGTGTGGAGGTCATTCCAACGATATCAGGTATCTTTCTTTCCCAAAGAAAATATGTGATGGATCTGCTTATGAAAGCAGGAATGGAAGCTGCTAAACCAATGTCCACTCCTTTGACTACTTATCCTCTCCTAAAAGACGGGTGAACACGCTTGCCATCTCCAATTGAGTATCGCACGATTGTCGGTAGTCTCCAGTACATGGGTCTAACATGACCTGGTATTGCCTTTACGGTGAGCAAACATCTTTCAGGGTCATTGAACCTTGGAGCACTGGTCTGCCCTTAAACGCCTTCTGAGATATCTGTAAAACCTAGATTCGTCTAGAAATCGGTTTTGGATAGAGGAAGCGTAATAGATCTAAAGCGATAACGAAAGATCAAACGAAGAATCACAAGCAATCGAACACTCAAGCAGTTTTACGTGGTTCAGTATAATACCTACGTCCACGGGGCCTCAAGAGTTGGCCGAATCCACTATAAGAGAGTTCGTACAAGGGATGATACAAGCAATGAAAGCAAGCAACCCTAATCTAACATGCATGTGAATCAGAGGTACAAGGAAGAAGAAGAAATCCCCCTGTATGGGATAAAACCAGAAGATCGATAGAGAAATCGATCTCTAGAACCCTAGATCTCAGAAGACGAGGAGAGTGGCCACCCAGGAGGACGCCGGAGCTCGATCTACCTTCCAGAGAAGCCACCAGCAACCTTTCTTCTCCGAGCGCTCAAGAACCGACGACAAGAGAAGGAGAGAAAAGCTCTAAACCCTAGAAACCCTAATCGGCGCAAAAGAGAGCGTTTGTGAGGAGAGAGAAGAGAGCAGCTGAAGTGTCCAGCTCTCAAGAGGAAGCGAGCCTTTATAGCTAGGTCAAGAGCCAACACCAAAACGCAGCGCTCCATATAAAGAGAGGTAGGGTTGGGCTCGGGGTCTCTGGGCTACCAGCTCATCCGAGCTTCAAGATCCATGGGTCAGTAATGGGCTAAAGCCCAATACTAGGTAAGTTTACTTCTTCCCTTATCTTACCTTATACATGATATATTATATAGTATAGTTTTATATACATATGTTAACTCCGATATAGTATGGTCTCGTTAGAGGATCAAGTCTAAGTGGACTCAATACGACTCAGTCGAGACACATGCCTATAGTGCAACATATATATATATATATATATATATATATATATATATATATATATATATATATAACATATACTAAAATATACCTGTATAGTCATCATACACACATACATATCCAAACAAACATATAAAACAATATTACATGCCAAAGGAAAACTTAGGAAAGTAAACACATATCATTACAAACACCCCTCTACTTTTCTAAGTCTTGCACTGGGCAGACTCAGACTCAACATGTAAGTGGATTCTTCATGGCCAGGTCCGTCCTCAGCCCAAGCATACATCACACACAGAGATCACTCAAGTTCCTCCAAGTGGAGGAAGTTCCTGCAAAACACAAATTTATCATGAGGGACAATTTTAGTGCCAAAATCTGCAGGATTAAGTCTACCATCAATTTTCTTAACATGAATGATGTTATCTTCAACTTTTTCACGAATGAAATGGTATCTAACATCAATATGTTTAGTACGCTCATGGTATATGGGATCTCTACACAAATATAGAGCACTTTGGCTATCTATATGCAGCACAGATGTATAATGCTTCAATTCCAGTTCTTTCAAAATACCCTACAGCCAGATAGCCTCTTTACAGGCCTCTGTTGCTGCAATGTATTCAGCTTCAGTGGAAGATAATGCAACTATAGGTTGTTGTTGGGACTTCCAGGAAATACAATTACCTGCCCATGTATAAACATAGGAAGTAATTGATTTCCTAGTGTCCTTGTTACTAGCATAGTCAGCATCAACAAAGCCATGTAATTCAGATGCAGAAGTATGCTCAGAATGCAACAATGACAGATTAACAGAGCCAAGCAAGTATTTCAACAAGTATTTCATGGATAACCAGTGCTTCTCAGAAGGATTAGACATGAATCTACTTAAAGTACTGATAGCAAATGCAAGATCAGGCCTAGTACAGATCATAGAGTACATAACAGACCCAACAGCAGCATCATATGGTATAGACTTCATATTTTTCATCTCAATAGCAGACAAGACATCTTTAGACTTAGTCAAATCAAGATGAGGACCTAAAGGAATGTTATTCACTTTGTTACCAGAAATATGAAATCTATCAAGCACCTTATGAATGTAATCACATTGATGCAACCATAATTTCTTATGCTTTCTATCTCTAAGAATGGACATTCCTAAAATTTTCTTAGCAACACCCAAATCTTTCATGTCAAAATGCTTCTGCAAGTTCTTTTTAATATCTAAGATGCAATCTTTAGATTTAGAAATCAAAAGAATATCATCAACATATAAAAGCACATAAGCAGCAGGACCATGTCTTTTAACACCTTTAAAATACAAGCATGTATCAAACTTACTTCTCTTAAACCCTAAACTGAATCTCATACATCTATCAAACTTAATGTTCCATTGTCTAAGAGACTGTTTAAGACCATAGATAGATTTATTCAGCAGGCAAGCATAGTTAGGATGCACAGAATCAACAAAGCCCTTAGGTTGTCTCATGTATATAGTCTCATCCAAATCACCATGCAAGAAAGCAGTTTTAACATCCATTTGCTCAAGTTCAAAATCATGCACAGCAGTCATAGCAAGTAAGAGTCTAAAAGTCTTATACTTAACCACATGAGCAAAGATTTCATTATAGTCTTCACCCTCTCTTTGGGTGAAGCCTTTAGCAACAAGTCTGGCTTTATATCTAGGTGGATCAGATTTAGACACACCATCTTTTAGTTTAAAAATCCATTTGCAATCAATAAGTCTTGCATTTTCAGGTTTAGCAACTAAAGTCCAGGTTTGGTTAACCCTCATAGACTCAATCTCTTCATCCATAGCCCTTTTCCAATTCTTATAGTGAGCACACTTTAAAGCCTGTTCATAAGTTTCAGGTGTAAAAGATTTAACCACATCAGAAACAAGGCAAGCAAACTCAACAATGTTATTTATGAACCTTTTATTTGGAATGACAGTCCTAGGATTCCTATCCCTAGTCAACTGCCAATCAGTGAGATCATGTCTTTCAACAACTGAAGAACTAGAGGAACCAGAACCAGAAGCAGGCACAGACTCAACAATAATATCCTCATCCACAGAAACAGGAGAAACAGAAGAGGAAGGCAAAACAGCAAGTTCAATAACAGGTTCATTAGCTTCCCCACCCAATTGGTGAGGTTGCACAACCACAGAATCAGAAGGGGTAGAAACAGAAGAGAGAGTAAGAGGAGGGGAGGGAGAATAACCAGTATCAAACTCATCATCATAGTCAGTTTCCATGTTCTTAGGAACATAGAACTGATCACCATTGTGTTCCTGCAAGTTAGTATCATGTACAGTAGGAATAGAAGTTATTTTAAAGTGAAACTCATTCTCAATAAAAATAACACTCCTACTCACAATAGATTTATAAGCTCCAGGTTGAACAAGTAACAATTTATAACCCTTAACACCTTGAGGATATCCCAATAGGACACACTTTTGTGACCTGGGATTCAACTTGCCTTGGTTAATGTATGAATATACAGTGCAACCAAAAGGTTTAAGATGATCAAGGTGAGGTTTTCTTTTATACCACAGTTCATAGGGAGTCTTAAAATCAATCACAAAAGAAGGGGTTTTATTTATCAAATATGCAGCAGTCATAACAGCTTCACCTCATAAAGAATGCTTTAAACCAGAGGAAATTAACATCCATCTAGCCTTTTCAAGAAGAGTCATGTTCATCCTCTCAGCAGTACCATTCTGCTGTGGAGTTCCAGGAATTGTCAAGTGTCTTTTAATGCCATTTTGTTTACAATAAGCATCAAACAGGGAATTGCAAAACTCAAGACCATTGTCAGTTTTTAAGCACTTAACAAATAAGCCAGTTTCCTTTTCAACCATAGATTTCCAATGTTTAAAAGTTTCAAAAGCTTCATCTTTAGTTTTCAACAGGAAACACCCAAACTTTTCTACTATAATGGTCAATCAAGGACATGAAATATCTTTTCAAACCAACAGTAGATATTTGGGCAGGGCCCCATAGATCAGAATGAATATAATCCAAAGGAGCAGTTGAAACAAATGCAGATGATTTGAAACTTTTTCTAGTATGTTTACCTAGAACACAGTTTTCACATAATTCAATGGAACAAGGTTTAGCAGGAATAACACCAGACTTATACAGGTTCTCAAGACCTTTATTACCAATATGACCTAACCTGACATGCCATAACATAGAATCATGCATAGACATAGGCTTATCAATGGCAGTAAAGGCAGTAGCAGAGGAGTTCACAATAGGAGTAGCAATCAGTTCATATAATCCAGCTTTTCTTAAACATTTAATCACATGTTTACTATCCTTAGTAACAATCCTCACACCATCAGAACTGTACACATCATATTTTAATTCCTCAAGAGCACTTTCAGACAATAAGTTTCTTCTCAAATCAGGCACCCATTTAACATCCTTTATAACTCTAACAACATTGTCAAACATTCTTAAAGCAACAGAACCAACACCTTTTATTTTAAGCACAAAATGATCACCTAGCATGACAGTACCAACATCATAGCATTTAAGGTCAGAAAACCAAGACTTATGGAAGGTAGCATGCATAGTACATCCAGAATCTAAAATCCAAGCATTGGAGTCACCAGAATTTAACAAAGCAAGCACTTCATGAGTATAGTAAGGATGAGATTCAAGCACAGCAGAAACATTAGGCTTTTTACCAGCAAGCCTTTCATCTTTCTTCCTCTTAAAGCAGTGTTTCTCAATGTGACCAGTTTTAGAGCAGTAAGAACACATAAGGTGAGATTTATCAGGTTTACCACTTTTATGATTTTCAGTTTTACTGGAATCTTTTTGAGGTGGCTTATTGTTGTTATTGTTGTTATTATTCTTATTGCCTTTAAACCTACCTCTAGCAACAAGAACCTCATTCTTATTGTCAGGTTTATGGTCATTTTTAAGCTCATACTTGTTTTTAAAGACCTTTAAAGCATCATTTTTCTGAATAATGGATTCAAGAATAACTTTCTTTTCCAATTTATCAGTATTGTATTGCACAACATCTTTAGAAGTATCAAATTGAGCAGGCAAAGAATTTAACAACAAAACACATTGCTGAGTTTCCTCAACTTTATCACCACATCTTTGCAAATCTTGAAGAATAGTCAGAAATTTATCAAGATTATCAGACAAGGGACAGGAAACATCCATCTTGAAATTAAACAGCTTATTAAACAAATTAACACGGGAAGGGAGAGATTTTACCAAGTCCAAACCTTCAAGACCTTCCCAAAGCTTATCAGCGGTGTTAAAATTTAATACCTGTCTAGCAACTTCATCACTCAAGCGAAGCATCACTTCACTGTGAGCTTGTTGATCAGTTTCAAAGATTTTTTCCTTTGAAGTCCCTTCTGGAAACTTGTTGGTTACAACAACCCAACACTTTTCCTTGATCAGAATAGCCTTCATCTTCAATTGCCACATAGCAAAGTCAGTGTGGCCATTGAAAGGCTTAAGATAAGTGCCTTTATCACCCACAGCTGTCGTATTGTACCTGTAGAACAACTAAATAGTTAGTAAATGACTTAGAGAGCACAAAATAGATTCAAGAAAATATGAATCTAATAGTGCAACTAAAGATCCTATCAAGCCAAGTGCAAAACAAGAAAACTTGAAGATCAGAAGCACTCAAAACACAAGATCCAAGCACAGAAGCCATAGATCTAGCAAACAAGGGTGTGGTACGTCGTGTAGGGGGGGTGCTGCACCAGCGATGTAGCCTTTTAGGTCAGCCCGAGGCCCTACACCCGTTCCCTATCCCTAGAACTCAACAATGAGCCAGGAAATCAAGAACGCGACAGCCAAGCTCTGATACCACGTTGTAAAACCTAGATTCGTCTAGAAATTGGTTTTGGATAGCGGAAGCGTAATAGATCTAAAGCGATAACGAAAGATCAAACGAAGAATCACAAGCAATCGAACACTCAAGCAGTTTTACGTGGTTCGGTATAATACCTACGTCCACGGGGCCTCAAGAGTTGGCCGAATCCACTATAAGAGAGTTCGTACAAGGGATGATACAAGCAATGAAAGCAAGCAACCCTAATCTAACATGCATGTGAATCAGAGGTACAAGGAAGAAGAAGAAATCCCCCTGTATGGGATAAAACCAGAAGATCGATAGAGAAATCGATCTCTAGAGCCCTAGATCTCAGAAGACGAGGAGAGCGACCACCCAGGAGGACGCCGGAGCTCGATCCACCTTCCAGAGAAGCCACCAGCAACCTTTCTTCTCCGAGCGCTCAAGAACCGACGGCAAGAGAAGGAGATAAAAGCTCCAAACCCTAGAAACCCTAATCGGTGCAAAAGAGAGCGTTTGTGAGGAGAGAGAAGAGAGCAGCTGAAGTGTCCAGCTCTCAAGAGGAAGCGAGCCTTTATAGCTAGGTCAAGAGCCAACACTAAAACGCAGCGCTCCACATAAAGAGAGGTAAGGTTGGGCTCCGGGTCTCTGGGCTACCAGCTCATCCGAGCTTCAAGATCCATGGGCCAGTAATGGGCTAAAGCCCAATACCAGGTAAGTTTACTTCTTCCCTTATCTTACCTTATACATGATACATTATATAGTATAGTTTTATATACATATGTTAACTCCGCTATAGTATGGTCTCGTTAGAGGATCAAGTCTAAGTGGACTCAATACGACTCAGTCGAGACACATGCCTATAGTGCAACATATATATATATATATATATATATAACATATACTAAAATATACCTGTATAGTCATCATACACACATACATGTCCAAACAAACATATAAAACAATATTACATGCAAAAGGAAAACTTAGAAAAGTAAACACATATCATTACAATATCTTTCAGGGTCATTGAACCTTGGAATAAATATCTACTCCAATTCAGCTCCTATTTTGCATGCCTTCTCAGATGCGGATTGGGCTGGAGACAAGGATGAATTCATCTCGACTACTGGCTACATTCTTTACTTAGGAAGGACTCCAATCTCTTGGAGTTCCCAAATATAGAGGTCCGTAGCACGATCTTCAACAGAGGCAGAATACAAAGCCCTTGCAGACACATCGGCAGAAGTCCTATGGGTTCTTCATCTCCTTAGCGAGCTCAATATTATGCTTCTCCAGCAGCCTGTAATCTACTGTGATAACCTGGGAGCAACTAGCCTCAGTGCTAATCTTGTCTTTCATTCTCGGATTAAACATATTGCGCTTGCATATCACTTTGTCAGGGAACAAGTTCGCAATGGAACCTTGCGTGTGAGTCATGTGTCCACAACAGATCAACTAGCCGACATTCTCACGAAGCCACTACTTCGTCCTAGATTTGAACAACTTTTGTCCAAGCTTCATCTAACTGGAAGGTCGTCTCGCTTGAGGGGGAATATTAGTGATAATTAAAATAAATGATCAGAAGATTTATCTTCTTTATATTTTTAAATACTAGTTGAGATATTCTAGGCCACTATCTCGTTATCTCTATTGTATATATGCTTTGATTTCTTATCAATAAAGAATTGAGTTATCCTTTTTAATTCTCAAATCTTCTACATGCCTTGCAAGAGTCCTGCAACGCGCTAAATGGAGACAAGTCGAGCCTCATGGCTGAGAAATCAGCCTTGCTTTCTCAAATGCAGATAATCACAGAAAGCATACAGAAACTCTTGGAGAATAATGTCTTGCTAGAAAATTCACTCCAGAGTGCAAACATTCAGCTTGAAGGATTGAGGGTGAAATCAAGAAGCTTAGAGGATTTCTGTCAGTTCCTCAAGGAGGAGAGATCCAGCCTTCAAACCGAGAAATGCAATCTTGTTTATCGACTGGAGTGCGTGGAGAAGAAGCTGGAGAAGCTTGAAGCAAGGTTCACAAGACTAGAAGACAAGTATGCTGGTCTTGAGAAAGAAAGCGATTCGACTCGTAATCAAGTAGACGAATTGATGATTTCCCAGCTTGTTGTTGAAACTAAGGAACGTAGATACCTTGTCCTGACTAGCTAGGCGAGACTATCAGGTTGGGAAGATCGTATTCATGATCTCCAAGAAGAAAATAAGCGTTGTAAGAAGGACTTCGAGGAGTAGCTGGAGAGAGTTGTGAGTGCTCAGGTTGAGATCTTCGTCTTGAAGAAGTTCATGAAAGATATGGAAGAGAGAAACCAAACTCTATTAGAGGAATGTCAGAGACACACCGAGGCATCAAAGTATTCAGAGAGGCTGATTTCAGAGTTGGAGAGTGAGAATATGATGCAGCACCTAGAAACAGAATATCTGCTTGACAAAGTTGAGAAGAACTAAGCTTGATATTAGTGTGTTTACTGTAGAAATGCTACAAAATTTCATCGATAAGAAATGTGCTTAATTGATATCTTCCAATTCTTTGCCTATTTTCAGGTCTTCCTACCTTTGGTAGGATAGTTATGGTCAGTTGGCATGATATCTTTGTTCGGTTGGTAGGATAGTTATGGTCATGCAAAGCTCGTACCATGAAAATAGCCTATTAGCTCAATTGGTAGAGCTTTGTGTTTACATACGTACAAAGATGTGAGTTCGACTCTCACATAGGCTAATACGGAGTGTGTGTTTATAAGTCTCTGATATATTGTGTTTTGGTAAATCCAATTATGCATTTACATATTTCCGATAGTATAAATATATCTTACCATTAGTGTGCATCTATCCTACTCTGGAAGATACACATGGTTAGGTTAGGGAGGTTAGCCCGGATAGGTCCAGTGTGAGCAGTTAGAACCATGGTTAACTAGTTGGGTTAGTGTCAGTGATGTATATATATACGGTGGCCCTCAGTTTGTTACAGATGATGATGAATGAAATGAATTGAAAACAGAAAACCCAAATCTCTTCTCTTACTTGATTTCTACTTTCGATTTCTCTCAAATCTCAGCTGGATTGCTGAGTTTATATGGTATCAGAGCGAGATCAACACTGAGATAGAGTGTTGAGATTTGGATCCATCATACTCGCAGCAATGGCAATCTCGGAAACAGAAGGAAATGGCGACAATAGAGGCTCGTCATCAGGTGCTGGAGATCGGAATTTTGGAGCGAATCATGCGGATCCGCTATTCCTCTCAAATTCCGACCATCCAGGCATGGTTCTCGTCTCGGCTCCATTCATCGGCACCAACTTTCACAGTTGGAGCAGGTCTGTGAGAATGGCGCTTGGCGCCAAGATGAAACTCGGTTTCATCAATGGGAAAATTGAGCGTCCGTCTAAGGATGATGAGAACTATGATCGATGGCTTTGATGCGACTACATGGTGACCAGCTAGATCATCAATTCGATGAAACCAGAACTCGCAGAAAGCTTTGTGTACACAACCTCGGCAAAGGAACTGTGGGACGAGATCCAGGAAAGGTTTGCTGAATCCAATGCACATTTGATCTACCAAATTAAGAGAGAGATCTATCAGTTTCAGCAAAACAATCTGAGTGTAGGAGATTACTACAACAAATGCAGAAAAACATGGGATGAATTGCAAGAAATTGAGTCAATACCTGTCTGCAAATGTGGAGTGCTAAAGAACTGCTCATGTGCGATCATCAAGAAGCTGGTAGATCGAGAAGCAACTATTCGTCTAATGCAATTCCTGATTGGACTGTCGGATTCCTTTGATGGAATACGCAGCCACATCCTCTCCCTGGATCCTCTGCCATCAGTTAGCCGAGCTTTCCACATGGTGCTTCAGATAGAGAGGCAAAGAGGAATTACTGGAAATCCATCGCAGCACCATGAGGTCCTATCAACTCGGACTTACAATCAGACTGGTAGCTCATCCAAAGGAAGCACTGGATCTCACGGAAACAACTCAGGAACAGCAAGATCTAATGATCAGATACCTAGGCCATCTAAGGAGGATTTGAAAAAGGCTAAGATGGAATTGTTTTGCAATTACTGCAAGGAGCGAGGACATGTTAAGGACACATGCTTCAAGCTCATTGGATTTCCTGAGTGGTACAATGGCCCTAAACGATCTCAAAATGACAAATTGGTGTCCAATGTCCATCAAGATGCCATGGATTTGGATTGTCCTCTCACTTGTGAGAATGGATCTTCATCTAGTCTTGGAGCTTCTGCCAGATCTGGTGGTGAATCGGACTTGTCCTTGATAAATGTCGTTGTTGCTGAGGTGATACGAGCCATGAAAGGAAAAGCACCAGTAGATGCAGGTGATCAGAACACCAGTTCAGTGAACTTTGCAGGTATGATTTCTCCTTCCTCAAATGATCAAGGAAATTTGAGCAACCTCAAGACATGTATCATTGATTCAGGAGCCTGAGATCATATAGTGAGGAGTGATGTCATGTTTGATCACATGAAATTGCTGGACAAACCTATTGTGATTGGGTTTCCGAATGGGATCACTCAGGCAGTAAAGTACTCTGGTAGTGTTTGCTTTGATCAGAGTATTCTACTACAGGATGTGCTCTACATGCCTTCTTTCAAATATAATCTATTATTTGTGTCAAAATTACTTGAAGATGACAAACACTTGTTTGTATTCTCCAAATGGAAATGTTGGCTTCAGGACATTTCCACTAGGAGTGTTGTTGCTACTGGAGTTAGAGAAGGAGGTCTCTACAAGTTTGCTTGTTCTTCAGCTTTTCCTGCAGCTATTGGGCTCAGAAGGTTGTGTGGTCCTGCTGCCATCAATAATACTGTCACTAAGCATCAACTCGAGGAGAGTAGAATTGTTGCTCATGTGAAGACAAACTTAATAAATATCTACCATGCTAGACTTGGGCATGCTTCCCTTTCAAAACTAAAATTGTTTGATTGGTGTAAAGGCTCTGGAGTAGAGTCATTTGACTGTGATGTTTGTCATCTTGCAAAGTTACATAAATTTCCTTTCAAATTAAGTGCTTCAATTGCTTCCAAGCCATTTGAATTGGTTCACATGGATGTGTGGGGACCTTACAAAGTGGCTTCTATTTGTGGTGCAAAGATGTTTCTGACTGTTTTGGATGATTTCTCTCGATCTGTTTGGACTTTTCTACTGAGAGACAAAGGACAGGTGTTTGGGATCATCACTGGGTTTCTAGCCTATGTGGAGACTCAATTTGAGACCCATGTCAAGTCAATTAGGACTGACAATGGATCTGAATTTGTCAACTCTAGGGTGAGAGAGTTGCTTGTGAACAAGGGAATAGAGCACCAAAGGTGTGTTCCTTACATCCATGAGCAAAATGGACGGATTGAACGCAAGCATCGCCATTTGGTGTAAACAACCCGTGCCATTAGACTCAATGTTGGTCTGCCTTTGAGGTTCTGGGGTGAGTGCATTCTGGGAGCCACATACCTTATCAACCTCCTTTCTTTTTCCACTATCAACTCCAAAACTCCCTATGAACGTCTGTTCAACAGGTCACCTGATTATAGCCACCAGAGAGTCATAGGGTGTCTGTGTTTTGATCATATTCTGAGTGTGCATAGGACTAAGATGGAAGCTTCAAGCCGACGATGTATTTTCCTGGGGTATCCACTTGGATACAAGGCTTACAAATTGTATGACTTGAACACACACAAGACATTTGTGAGCCGAGATGTTGTTTTCAAGGAATTGATATTTCCTTTCAAAGGATGGTCAACTGATCAACAATCCAAGTCACCTGAGTTACCTCATGTGTGCTTTGGAGATGATGTCCATGATGGTATTGCCATGCCTCTTTCATCTTCCAATCAATTACCTACAGGAACACCTTATACTCATTTGGATGACAATTTGATTGTCAATCCTACACCAAGTGCTGAATCTTCTTCCAATCTAGACCACAGAGCTAATGACAGCACCTCACATGCCTCTTCTACTGATCCTCCTGCCCCTCACTTGGTTGCTACAGATCCACCTCCTGATCCCCGACCTGCTAGACGGATTGTAAGACCTGCACACCTCAATGATTTTGTGTGTAAGGACTTACCAAGCAGGCATGGACCTGAGCCTGACAGTTCATCTTCTTCAGCCTTTGCTGTGATTAATCCTTCAGAGTTGAGTCATCACTCCAATGACTACATTCACTCATTGTTCAATACTCTCTCTATTGTTGAACCATCATCCTTTTCCCAAGCTCAAAAATTTCCTGAATGGAGGGAGGCTATTGTTGTAGGAGGAAATCGAGTTCAAAATATAAAATATAATTCAAACCAGATCCGTGCCCCAGCAAATAATTACAAGACCTCCTCCTGATGTAGCGGTGGGAAGTCAGGATCGATCCACGAGGAAGCGTGTCCGCGGATTCTAGGCAGCGATGAAATCTCATGGACAGAAGTCGACCACAGGTTGTTGATCTCGACTAGGGTTAGTCGACAGAAGATCGGACAAGTCGATTCACGCTGCAGCAGTCACATGCCTTAGTCGATCTCAAATAGTCTTACTCGAGATCGAGTATAATCGTCTTGGTCGAGTTGGCTTTGACGAGTACCTGCACACAGAAGCTACGGCGATTCTGGAATCGAAGATGAGTAACTCCAGATCGAGGAGTGCAATTCGAGATCGAGTAAGACAGAGAGTAAAAACGAAATAAAGTAAAGACAAGTGCTTTGGGATTTCGAACTAAAATGTATGTAAAAGACTTCCAAGATTGGGGTTTGCAACAACGATAACCAAGCATGCATAAGGCAAGAATAAAACAGATTATCATGTGAATTGCATCAAAGGATCAAGCTTTCGCCTTTTCCAACAATTAGACAACTCTTTCAAGAAACCCTAATTGTCTCTACTGATTTTATGTTTACAATCCAAGTTGTTAGCATGGACCTCCATTAGATGGGTAATAAACACATAACAAGTAGTAGATGCTCAAAATATGATAAAAGTCGGATCTTTACCTCAAACACGCAGGGCTATCGTCGGGCTCGCCCCAACCCTAGAAATGGGTGGACTACTCGCGCTTTATTGCAACCTCAGACATTGATTGAAAGGAAATAACAACTTGCATTAAACTAAATTCAAAGCCTTTACAATCCCGGCGATTCAACTTTCGTTGAACGCCAAAACCCTAAAACCTTCGGACTCCTAAACCGTCTATGTGAACTACTTCTCTACTTCTGAATTGAATGCCTCCTAAAATCAGCCCCATGGGCTTTATTTATAGCCTTCTAGTCCTTGCTATTCAAGGATAGAATATCTCTATCTCTATCTAAATCTATATCTAAAGGTTTAAAGATAAATAAATGTCATAACATAATTAAATCTAAAAAGGAAATTATATCTAAAAGTCTACAAGTGGATAAATCTTCTCTTCCATGATGGATCTTGATAGAATCGGATATACTCGGCAATCTTCGGCCCCAAGAAATCCCAATCCGAGTAGGACAGCTCATACCGCATAACGCGCTCCCGGACAGCTTTCCTCGATCTCGAGTAACTTGGATATCGACTTCAGCTTGGCTCGGCGTCTCGGCTAGCAGGTCCTCGACATGGCTCGGAAGTGTGGTGCTGGCTCTCAGGTTTCCTCGATCTCGAGTATATTACTCGATCTCGAGTAGTGGCGTAGATCATGGCTTGGCCTGGTGATGTCAAACAGCTGGTCCTTGACATTGGCTCGGGTGTGTGCTTCTGATGTCCTCGATATCGAGGAGTGTCCTTGATCTCGATTAGAGTGTAACCCGACATGTTCTCGTCCTCGGCTTCTCGATCAGGTGGTCTTCCTCGACTCCGGGCTGGTCTTCAAATCTTGTCGATATCGAGTAAAGTACTCGATATCGAGTAACTCTCTGGAGTCGGGTAACTCTGCCTTCAGTTCCTCGATCTGGCCCGTCCTCGACCAGCCACTGCTCGGACACTTTTGGTCGATATCGAGTAAATGTACTCGATATCGAGTAAATCTCTCAGCTTTCTGCTATGTTCTTAAAACGCACTTTCCTGAGTCCTCGTTCTTCGGATTGACGCATATGACCATGCGTTGGAAATCTCTTTCCGAGGGCTACAACTCTCATGAAAACATCAAAGCTTGATTCAGAATGATGAATGCCGAAAAATGGCCTTTTCTCCAGCTGCACCATTCTTAGTTTCTCCATGAGTTTTCTTTAAGCTCCAAAGTTCGTCCGATTTCTGCGAAATATAACAAAAACTTGTGTAGACCTCCATATATTGCAAATAAACATATACTACACAGATTATGTATTATTCTAACCCAAATTCATGAAATGCATGCAGAAAACGATATAAAAGTAACTATAAAACATGGCAAATTAGGCTCACAACAAACACCCCATACTTAAGCTTGCTTGTCCTCAAGCAATACTTTTAATTGTCATTTAGGGGAAGAATTCAAACTCTCAACATCTTAGATTCATTGCCATATAACCCTGCAATCAATTACCGTCCTCGAAAAGGTACTAGTGTCACAAATTCATGCATGTGCAATAAAAAGCATCATATACTCACAAAAGGAGGGTTATGCAAAACCATTGATAAGTGACAAAGCATTAATAATCAAGAGGACTTTAATTTAAGCTCAATAAGGAGTAGATTGGTAAAAGGCTAAAGGTGGGCAGTTTTTTGCCATGTGGTGCTAACGATCCGGGGAAATGGAGTATTTCCAAACTTTCTTAACCACATCCCTTCTTCCTTTGATTCATCACCTTCCATAATGCTTTTTTCAATAATAATGCTTTTACCTCTCTAACCTTAGCACTGCCTTCTCGCGAGTCGCAAACATGGGTGTCATAAATGGCCCCGGATACTTAGTGCTTTGGACTCCTCACCTGTGTGTCCCATCTCACCGAACTATTATCTCAGTAAGTATGGTCGATCTACCTTTATCTCCTGAGGTGATCGGATTTTCTTTCATTAAATTTTCCATATATTTCAAACAATTTCCAACCCAACTCCAAATAATGATAATAACAACACAACAACCATATAATAATCTCCATAATGTGACATCATTCTCAACATAATCCCCAGATAGGAAATAAGGTAAAGAATGGAAAATATTTAGAACATGTGGAGCATAATATGAAATAAGGCATATATATGACGTTTGTGATGCATAAGCATAGGTAAGGCTAGGATATAACAATGAGCACATTATATGGAAATATAAAGTCCTCCATCCTCTTATCAAGCAATATGTCAAAAGCAACATCAAATTTTACCTCCTTTCATGGTTTTCAAGAAAATATGCACTTCATTGTGACTTCCCTTTACTAGGCAATTTCATGCTATATCTCTAGTGAATCCAATTTTGCATCGTCGAGTTCAATATAAGCTTCCATGACACTAATCAAAATTTTAAATGGGGGTCATTTTTTCAAAATTTGGAAAACATGCATGTAAGCCCATAAATCAATAATGAATTCCAAAATAGTCATGTATAAGCAATAAAAAATATGCACACATAATGTCAAATATTCACAAAGTAAGCCCTTCCCCCACCCCATACTTAAACATTACAATGTCCTCACTGTATAAAAACAAGGGTAAACAAAGAAACTCACTAGACAGGTGTGCAGGGCTTCATAATATCGAGTGTAAATGCCTAGGCCGAGTCAGATTTAGCTTGCTTCTATCCCCAAGGACCTGAAAAATATAGAAGAGAAATACCCACAATAGAAAAACTAAAAGTTCAAAACCAAAAAAACAAACAAAAGCAATAATGTCCAAAAGGTCCCAAAATATAAATGTCTATTTACAAGCTCTAGATTTTATAGTCGCTAGGCCGACTTTCTCCATTTAGCTTTAGCCGGGCTCATCTTTGTCCGGAGGTATAGGTGGATCTGGTGGTTCCTCCGGTGGTGGGAAGCGTGGGATGTCATCCGGGGGCATCATGTGAAGAAGCTTAAACCTCCCCGAGTGGACGCTCCATGGCTCCACCCATCCATCTTCCTGGGCTCCAGCTGGCATGCATAAAGGAATATATAAAGGAAATTTGCATACCTCATAACCATACCTCTTTCGCTCCATTGGTTGATTTGTTTGCGCGTCTCCACCACAGCAAAATGGTGGAGTGGTAAGAGATATTTCCACCTCATCGTGCGTAGCTTCATGCCACTTTGCGAGGACCCCATACTTGAATATGAACATCGGTTGCTCAAAATCGTCGGGGATAGCCTTCACCTTATAAGGCAAAAGTGACTTTGAAACAACATGGGCAACGACGTCCAACTTCTTCTTTTCTGGGTCTTCTTCCTCTAGAGGTTCTTCAAATGGTTTTTCAAAGACAGAGGACAAAGTTGGAATTGAGATAGCGGAAGGACATACTTGGGTATCGACTAGAGATAGATCGATATCGATTGGAGATGGGTCGACATCGACTAGGTGTTGGTCAAGGTCGACCTCAGGTTCAGATTCTCCTTCTAGCAGGATTGGGGCTTCTGGAGGTGATTTTGACGAATCTCGGAGCTTCCTAAATGCGCGTACACCCTCAAGCCATGCCTCCTCATCAACGATGTATAGCCATCTCAAATATTCCAATTCTTTTGCAAACTGTCTCGCTCTTTCCCTTTCGAAATACTCGAAGGTGTCTTGCATATACCTGTAGAAGACAAACTCAAAGAAAACGTGAGATCTAACTACCTAAGGCGCGAATGATTGCTTTCCCGGCAACGGCGCCAATTTGTTGTAGGAGGAAATCGAGTTCAAAATATAAAATATAATTCAAACCAGATTCGTGCCCCAGCAAATAATTACAAGACCTCCTCCTGATGTAGCAGTGGGAAGTCAGGATCAATCCATGAGGAAGCGTGTCGGCGGATCCTAGGCAGCGATGAAATCCCACGGACAGAAGTCGACCACAGGTTGTCGATCTCGACTAGGATTAGTCGACAAAAGATCGGACAAGTCGATTCATGCAGCAGCAGTCACAGGCCTTAGTCGATCTCGACTAGTCTTACTCGAGATCGAGTAGAATCGTCTTGGTCGAGTTGGCTTTGACGAGTACCTTCACACAGAAGCTGCGTCGATTCTGGAATCGAAGATTAGTAACTCGAGATCGAGGGGTGCAATTCGAGATCGAGTAAGACAGAGAGTAAAAACGAAATAAAGTAAAGACAAGTGATTTGGGATTTCGAACTAAACTGTATGTAAAAGACTTCCAAGATTGGGGTTTGCAACAACGATAACCAAGCATGCATAAGGCAAGAATAAAACAGATAATCATGTGAATTGCATCAAAGGATCAAGCTTTCGCCTTTTCCAACAATTAGACAACTCTTTCAAGAAACCCTAATTGTCTCTACTGATTTTATGTTTACAATCCAAGTTGTTAGCATGGACCTCCATTAGATTGGTAATAAACACATAACAAGTAGTAGATGCTCAAAACATGATAAAAGTCGGATCTTTACCTCAAACACACAGGGCTATCGTCGGGCTCGCCCTAACCCTAGAAGTGGGTGGACTACTCGCGCTTCATTACAACCTCAGACATTGATTGAAAGGAAATAACAACTTGCATTAAACTAAATTCAAAGCCTTTACAATCCCGACGATCCAACTTTCGTTGAACGCCAAAACGCTAAAACCTTCGAACTCCTAAACCATCTCTGTGAACTACTTCTCTACTTCTGAATTGAATGCCTCCTAAAATCAGCCCCATGGGCTTTATTTATAGCCTTCTAGTCCTTGCTATTCAAGGATAGAATATCTCTATCTATATCTAAATCTATATCTAAAGCTTTAAAGATAAATAAATGTCATAACATAATTAAATCTAAAAAGGAAATTATATCTAAAAGTCTTCAAGTGGATAAATCTTCTCTTCCATGATGGATCTTGATAGAATCGGATATACTCGGCAATCTTCGGCCCCAAGGAATCCCAATCCGAGTAGGACAGCTCATACCGCATAACGCGCTCCCGGACAGCTTTCCTCGATCTTGAGTAACTTGGACATCGACTTCACCTTGGCTCGGCGTCTCGGCTAGCAGGTCCTCGACATGGCTCGGAAGTGTGGTGCTGGCTCTCAGGTTTCCTTGATCTCGAGTATATTACTCGATCTCGAGTAGTGGCGTAGATCATGGCTTGACCTGGTGATGTCGAGCAGCTGGTCCTCGACATTGGCTCGGGTGTGTGCTTCTGATGTCCTCGATATCGAGGAGTGTCCTCGATCTCGAGTAGAGTGTAACCCGACATGTTCTCGTCCTCGGCTTCTCAATCAGGTGGTCTTCCTCGACTCCGGGCTGGTCTTCAGATCTTGTCGATATCGAGTAAAGTACTCGATATCGAGTAACTCTCTGGAGTCGGGTAGCTCTGCCTTCAGTTCCTCGATCTGGCCCGTCCTCGACCAGGCACTGCTCGGACACTTTTGGTCGATATCGAGTAAATGTACTCGATATCGAGTAAATCTCTCAGCTTTCTGCTCTGTTCTTAAAACACATTTTCCCGAGTCCTCGTTCTTCGGATTGACACATATGACCATGCGTTGGAAAGCTCTTTCCGAGGGCTACAACTCTCATGAAAACATCAAAGCTTGATTCAGAATGATGAATGCCGAAAAATGGTCTTTTCTCCAGCTACACCATTCTTAGTTTCTCCATGAGTTTTCTTTAAGCTCCAAAGTTCGTCCGATTTCTGCGAAATATAACAAAAACTTGTGTAGACTTCCATATATTGCAAATAAACATATACTGCACAGATTATGTATTATTCTAACCCAAATTCATGAAATGCATGCAAAAAACGATATAAAAGTAACAATAAAACATGGCAAATTAGGCTCACAACAGCTATGGGCCATGAAATCCAGGCTCTAGAGAAGAACAGTACTTGGACTGTCACTTCTCTTCCACCAGGTCATCATGCCATTGGATGCAAATGGATTTTTTCGAATTAAGTTTAAGGCAGATGGGTCAGTAGAGCGCTATAAGGTGAGGCTTGTGGCAAAGGGGTTCAATGAGATCAAGGATCGCGATTACAAAGAGACCTTTTCCCCAGTTGCAAAGTATGCTACTATGAGGATTTTGCTGGCTGTTGCTTCAGCTCGAGAGTGGCCTCTTCACCAACTTGATGTGAACAACGCGTTCTTACACGGCTATTTGGACGAGGTGGTGTATATGACGCCTCCTCCAGGCTATGACAAGGCAATTGCAGGACAAGTATGTCGTCTCCATCGATCACTTTATGGCCTGAAGCAGGCAAGCCGTCAATGGAACTATGAACTCACGAAGCATCTAACTTCTCTAGGATTTTCCCAATCTCGGCATGACTACTCGTTGTTTGTGTTGCATAGAGGCTCTGTGGTTGTGGTAGCTCTCGTCTATGTCGACGACATGCTTATCACAGGCAACAATGCAACTGTAATCGATCAAGTAAAGGCATCTTTACACAGAGCCTTCACCATTAAAGATCTCGATTTGGCTCGATATTTTCTGGGCATGGAGATTTCGAGATCCTCTTCTGGAATTCTTTTGAATCAGCAGAAATATGTCACGGATTTGTTGTCAAATGCTGCTATGGTGAATTGCAAGATTTCCAAATTCCCAATGCAAAGAAACTTACATCTCAGCATTCACGAAGGTGATGTGCTGCCAGATCCTGAAGCATATCGGAGATTGGTTGGTTATCTCTTGTATCTCACAATGACTAGGCCCGACATTGCCTATGCTGTGCAACAGCTAACTCAATTCATGTCAACACCTCGGACACCACACCTGCGTGCTGCTCTGTTCTTACTCAGATATCTGAAAGGTACCATTAATTGTGCACTCTTCTATCCGAGTAGCAGTCAACTGGAAGTTCGGGCTTATTCCAACGCTGATTGGGGTAGCTGTGTTGATACGAGTCGATCACTAACTGGTTATTGCATCTTCCTGGGAAATTGTTTAGTGAGTTGGAAAATAAAGAAACAAAAGACAGTTTCGAAATCGTCCACTGAAAGTGAGTACAGGAGCATGTCCGCAACTGGGAGTGAGATCGAATGGGTTGCTGGTGTACTTCATGATCTGTTCATCCAACCTTCGCTTCCGATTCCATTATGTTGCGACAACAAATCAGCTCTACAGCTTGCCTTGAATCCATTATATCATGAATGAACTAAACACATCCGGCTCGATGGTCATTACATTCGGGATTTGGTTCATGAAGGACTGATCTCCACTATGTTTGTTCCTACCCATTTACAATTGGCTGACATTTTTACAAAACCCCTTGGATCAGGCCAACATCTTACTTTGGCTTCCAAGTTGGGTCTAGTGTTTCATCCCACACGCCCACCTTGAGGGGGGGATATGGAAGATACACATGGTTAGGTTAGGGAGGTTAGCCCGGATAGGTCCAATGTGAGCAGTTACAACCATGGTTAACTAGTTGGGTTAATGTCAGTGATGTATATATATATATACGGTGGTCCTCAGTTTGTTACAGATGATGATGAATGAAATGAATTGAAAACAGAAAACCCAAATCTTTTCTCTTCCTTGATTTCTACTTTCGATTTCTCTCAAATCTCAGCTAGATTGCTGAGTTTATACCTACCATTAGTGTCAAGTTATACAGGAATTACTGGGTTTTCATTAGTGTGCATCTATCTTACATATGAATGGTTTTAATCAACAAGGTGAACAAACAACAGATTTACAATGCATGAACATAACACTTGATGTTGCATTAGGGAGGACAGTAATCCTGCTATCATTAATGGGCTTAACACTACCAAAATCAGCAATCTTAATATGACTATCTCCTGACAGCAATAAGTTTTCCAGCTGTCCATGTACGAGGAATGTCAGCACAGGAAACATCCGAAGAAATTCGTGTTAACATAGCAAGATGGAAAAAGTGAAGAACAAAAATGCTATCCTCACCTGAGATATCTGGTCAAAAAGTTATCCACCTTCACAGGCTCACAGCATTCAAGAGCCATGAAAGGAAACTAAAATTACTTCTAAGAGGTGAGAGAAATCAGGCCTCTAGGCAAAAAAAAAAAAAAAACAATTGCACAAAACCACTTAAGCCCTTGCGTGAATGAGACTCAGTAATCTAGAATCTTCCCTCGTGATCAACCACATCAGAAAACAACGTGTGCATCACTAGCTTGTACTATCAACAAGGATCATTTTCCATTAATCACAATGCCATCAAATCAATGTTCATCAACCTCAAATGTTCAGCAAAAGGAAAACATTTATCAGAAATTCCCATAAAAAAACCCGAAAGTTACACCCACCAAGTTACCAGAAAAATCCATTGTAAAAATGACAACATTCGAAAGCATGGAAGAAATGAAATCCGTAATAACATAAAGGTTACCCTGACCTTAGAATACGAACCAACACGATAGATCTTCCCCAAAGAGATATGAACTTGTCCTACTTAGTTCACAAATTTGCCCTACCACTAGTGTATGTATTTCCTACCAGGTTTATAATTTTATAAGTTCAGATATATTCATAAATTTGTCTTACCAGATTCACAAATTTGTCCCGCCACTAGTGTATATATTTTCTACCATGTCCATAATCGGATAAGTCCAGAGAGATATGAACACATACTCTGCATTAGCCTATGTGAGAGTCGAACGTACTCAAATCTTTGTGTGCATACACAATGCTCTACCAATTGAGCTGATAGGCTATTTATCATCGTATAGATTAAGAAACAAATAATATAAAGAATACAAAACAAGCTCTTAAAGATTAAGAATCATAAAAACCGCGTCCAATATAATTAGACAACAACAAAAAAACAAGGAATATGAGCGCAGAGGTGACATTAAAGACAAACTTATAACTGCAATCATCAAATCAAAATATAGATGAACATGAACAAAAATTCATAGGATTGAAGCATATAACCTCACTGTCAGGTACAGTCAAATTCAAGAAATTTAAGAAAATCCAAGTAATCACACTATGGCCAAATAAAAACCAGTGAGATGTCACCGGAGAAAAGAACTGCTTAGAGGGGAAAAAAATAAACAGTGCATTCCCTTTGCCATTTAACAAGATCAGGAAAGTGTGATGAGAGTATCATAACCAAAAAATTTGACTGGATCCCCTGTAATTCAGTTCCAAAGAGTTGCTAGGTAACATGGGTGGAGGACTGGAGTGTGATTCAATAGTGTGTAAATGTGAGGATCAATTATCAAATTAATTTCTTTTCATATGATTATTACCCAGCAGCCAACTAGAAGAAATCAGTTCATTCATGAAAGGGGTAAGACATACGAGAGGAGCCAAATGTGATTACCAACATCTTATCTTCTAAGCTTAGTTATAGAGGGGTAAAACAAGAGCAATAAACCAGCAAGGTAGTGTACGTACATGTACTTATCGGAAAAGACAGGGTGATCAGACTTCATTTCAATGTAAAAGGATCAATGGATAACCTCAAATTCCTCTTTTGCCCTGATTACAGAAGAAAAAAAACTGCGCGCGGGTCAGATGAATGAAAATAAATTTTGTCAGCAAAATTTGCAACATACCCAAAACAGAAGACCACATTTGTTTGAAAAGAGACCATACTTGCAAGAAGAACGAACATATCCACCCCAACTGATCAAGCCTATCCTACCAACTGATCAAGCCTATCCACCCTAAAATTAATAACCCTATCCTACCAACAGAACGAACATATCATGTCAAATGACCATAACTATCCTGTAACGGCCCAGAATTATGATTTCCGGGTTACGTTTCAAGGGATAAAACCCCCTGTTCGGATCTTGCAATCCAGGTACGGGTCGAGGTTTCAAACTCATGTTAAGGTTAGTCGAAAGAGGGATTTCAAACCCTAAAAACCTCGAAGGGCCGTTGGGTACCCTTAACCTGTCCTAAGACTATGTCACGGAATCCATTTCAAACGAAGGTAAAGTGAAAGCAAAGTAAAGATACAAGTGACACAGCAGAGCCGGTCAAAACCAAATCATGAGTGGGTAATTACCATTTCACTAAGTTAGGATATTAGCCAGATTCTTCGATTCGCCAAAAGGGAACCCCGTCGTATAGACATCGAGCACTCAAAATCTGCAGAAAATACTAAAAAAAAAAACGGGGAAAGGAGTCAGATCGAGCCACTCATGCGGGACCGGCAGTCCTCACTGAGGCCACATATTATGTGCTATACCTAATAAAGATGCTCTAATGCGGTACGAAAGCCAAACACACTAGCATCCTCCTAGTTATAATAATGTGTAAAAATACTGTAAAAGGTCCAAGACAATGCCAAGTGGCATATCCCTCTCCTACCTCTGCACCCATTCCCGTTAGTGCAGAGCCTGGCCAGCCGGTGCTATAGCATAGCAATTCATCGTGGTGGTGCACGGACCACGGAATAAACATCATCATAAAGTAACCGATCTTGCCCGATGGTGTTGGGCTGTAGTAACAATGACTCGATTGACTCAGGGTACCCGATGAGGCTAGGATACCCTATGACCCTAGCAAAGACTCTAGGACTATCACAGATAACGGCCGTTCTGTTTTAAACGCATTAATTAAGCAGATGCTCATTCAATTAGTGCAACCTAAACAAGATACTACATGGCATGCTTTTATGCATATGCAACACATAACATAAAATGCAACAACAGGCATGAATGTTCAACCTGATTAAGCCCCCTAGGGAACTTACCTGAAGATGCACAACAGCAGGATAATACATGCAAGGGCCCAAATGCAAGTCCAAGCAATCCAAAAGCAATACACACCTATCATCAAGTCATTTCCATAAGCCACCGGACCAACATTCATACGCACAAAACTCAAGTTCTCAGTATACTCAAAACCAACCAATAGTAAAACCGTTTTCCAAAACATTTCCAATATGATCAAATCAACCAAAATCATTTCATTTCCACTCAAACCCATCAATAAATCTTACCAACAATATTTCTCAAATCTTAATTGTCCAAATCAAAAGGAAGAATAAAATTTCTAAGTCCACCCAAAATCTTGGTTTATCAAATATTCCGTCATTTTTATTTCAAAATCTAAAACTCTTTTTAAATAATTTAACCAACAATATTTATCTAAAATAAACACCAAAGTAAATCCAAGCCAATAAGTCATTAAAATTTACATATCCCAATATTATCACGTTAGGTGATTTTAAAATATAATAATATATAGTAAAAGTCTCGGAAATATGTTTATAATAAAACTCCCAAAATCACTTAATAATGATAACTTTTATACAATTGTAGCATATAAATAATTCACATATACTCATATATAATGAATAACCATAACACTACAGCAATTTGTTTAACAAAACCCCAAGAAATTAGGCCCAACAAAACAAACCCCAAAAATCTGAAAGAAGAGGCCCAGCACATCAAAAGGAAGGGTCAACCCGGATCTAAACTGAAGAAGGGAGCCCGGATCCATTTCTCCCCAACTGAAACCCATAGAACAAATGATATAACCCGACACCAGAACCCGGATCCGATGAAACAGGCCCAAGCCCAAACCTGAATCTCCCAAGACAGACCCGTCTTCCCCCAACCTCTCCAAACAGAACTCCGGCACTCGAAAACGGAAAACGACGAGGAAAGGAACCCACCCAGGCCTGCCGACGGCTCTCTCTCTCTCTCCGACCCAATCTCAGGCTGCTCGAAATCCCTCCCCGACCAAGATCCCCACACCAAGAGAGAAACGAGAACACGGGAGAAGGAGGAGGAAGGGAAAGCATACCGAGGGGGTTGTTCTCGCCGGAGAAGACGCTTGGGGCTGCACTGGCTTCAATAGACGGGAAGGAAGAGTTGATCGAGCCTAGGAAGGAGTAAAGGATGAGCAAAAGCGGATTTTGATGAGATTTGAACCGAAATCGAGTAAGAAAACAGAAATCGACCTTGGGGATGCAACAGAGGCGCGAGAGAGCTGGTGGGGGCGTTGGAGGCTCCGGCGGACTTCCAGCTCGGGTACCGGTGCCTACTGATTCTGCTACAACCATCGGAGAGGGAAGGAACATGGTGACGCAGTTTCTGGCTCGGAATTTGAAACGAAACAGGGGGAGCGAAGGGAAGCAAGGTGAGACGGTGCTGATGGCAATCGAACGGAGATGGAGGAGATGAAAGGTGATGGCTCAGTGAAACAACTGAGGATGGGGGTTGTTAGTGGTGAATCGTCAGGGAGGTGATGGTGTTCTGCAGTCGGAACCAGAAGGAACAAGGAGGTGGAGTCACGGTGGCCTGGTGGTGCTGTGGGTGGGTGGGGGGGTGGGGGGGGGGGGGGGGGGGGTCTCCGGGAAGTGTTTGGGGGTCTGTTTGTAACTTTTCCGGGTAGAAAAGGGGAGGATGAAGGGTGTGGGTGATAGGGTTTTGCAGCTTTGAGGATAAGAATGAGTGAGTAGGAGGGAGTTTATACATGAGGAGGGGTTGTGGGTGATGAGCAAAGGGACAAAAGATACAGGCTGTGAAACGGTGCTCTGCAGGCTCCATTCGGCAGTTCAGAGAGAAGAAATGGAATTAAAGTGGTTCAAAGAGATATTTTGAATACCCGGATAAATATCTCGAAACTTGCTCTCTGATCCTATCCGACTCAACTCCAAAATGATTTTCAATTTTTCAAATCTGAGATTAAAAATGAACTCCGAATACTATCCTCAATTTTCACATAAGCCAACGGGATAAAACATATTTTAAAATTTCAACTAAATAACGCCGGAACTCGTTTTAAAATATTTAGAATAAAACCAATAGCTCAAAGACGAAAATTTCAAACCTCCCAAATCTTAGAAATCGAGATGATTATAAATCACTATTTCAATAATTTAATATTCTAAAATTTTCCGGTCTTTACATATCCTACCAACAGAACGAACATATCAGCAAAATTTGATTATTTTTATACCTCCAAGCAAGCTCTGAATGGACAGCAAGATTGACCTCACATCATAAGCAGAAGACCATTTATCCTAACAAATTCAATTCATTCACACTTCAAATATCAGTAATCGAACCCCAAATTCATGGTTAAACAGCCTGATTTCTAATTTGATTTCTTCCAATAGCAATGAAACTCACCTAAAGGATATCTAAGCAGATGTTACCATATACATCTACATTGGGGTGGAAACACCTAGTCTCAAACCTGACCTTCGGAGGCTTGAAAGGGTAATCAGATGGGAAACTGAGGCTAAGCTTGTATTCAGTGACTTCAAAAACAGTGTCTTTGCTTCCATGGATGGTGCCTTTCCAACTCAATATGTTATCCTCTTCTGGGAATGCAGAAATCCCTGGATTATAACCGATGTTAAATGACAGAATTCTAGTAGTGAACATAAACCCCTTATAGGATGAGACAAAATTTGTAGACCTAAAGTTTGTGGGGAGTTGGGTATTAGAAACTCTAAGGATATGAATGAATCTATACAGATGAAGCAATTATGGAAAATATTAGTTGAACCTTCAAATTTGTGGCCTCAACTAATCCAATACAAATACTTAAAAGATTGTCACATCTTAGATTATAAGCGTCATGGAGGCGCATCTTGGCAATGGTCAAAACTCTGCACACTCATCACTAAATTTAAGCAAGGCCCCATTTAGCGTGTTGGTAATGGAAAATCAATTAAGTTCTAGGAAGACAATTGGACCTCAACTACCCCCCCCCCCCCCCCCCAACGATCCGCCCGACAGGGATTGATCCGAAAATTTTGGCTAGCAACTATATCTTAAGTGGTAGATGGTGGTGAGAGAAGTAGTGTTACCAATCAATCTTGTTAAAGAAATTGTTGATATCTCCCTCCCATCTACACCCTTTGAAGACAGATTCTTTGAGGACAGACTCTACTAGTGGCCCGACAAAAATGGATGGTTCACTATTGTCAGTGCGTACAAGTTACTCTTCTAACACCAATACAACCACATATGCTAAGTGGACAATATGGTATATCAGAAGCCAAGTCACATTTAGACAAGAACGCTTCCCGACGAGGGAAAGGACCAGCTAGACAACTCATTGAAATATACTAGAACAATTGGAATAAGGCTGTCAGCTTGGATATTGATAAATCTGCTAGAACAATAGCTAAGCCACATGGAAAGAAAACCAATAAACCCAAATCGACTACAGAAACCCGTAAATGGGAAAAAAGCCCATTGGGTACATTCAAACTTAATTTTGATGAATCAACCATCTCGCCTGCCGAGAGCTCTTTTAGTTACATTATCCGTGATTGGTTCGGGTATCCTATTAATATGGGGTGCCATCTAATTAATTGGTTGTCAAACTCCTCTGGTTGCGGAAGCCTTGACCCTTCACTATGGCATTTCAAAAGCAATTGAGCGTTGCCTAGGAAAACTCATTATCGAAGGGGATTCTTTGATCAGAATTAGACACCTATAGCTAAATGATAAATGTCAATGGGAAATTGAACTCATCATGTCTAATATCAAACCTCTTCTGTTGGGTGTAAAGGAAGTCTCTTTCTTCCATATTTTCCGAATCGGCAATCGAGTGGCTGAAAATGTTGCACACTTTAGCTACTCAGCCAGAGGATCCAACATCTATAATGATTCAGGTCTTCTTGACCTCATCTGTCAGGATGCTCTATCGGGTAGGGTTATCTCACCCGAATCTTTACCTTAAAAAAAAAGGGGCTCGGAACAGAATTTATCCATAGCTCGAGGGTATCTATCGAACAATTTCAAAACCATGGACACCGTCTGGATTTACCTAAAATTGAGGAGTATCAACTTAAATTTTCCTTAATTTTATATAACTGTGTTAGATTACTTAGGAATAAGATAATGATTTTTTATTTTTTTGATAATTTTTTATTACAATCTGGACATAGTACTGCTGTGGCTTAACTCGATTGTAAGGGTTGACTTCAACTCCAACTGCATGCTTGTATATATATATCAGGGATAGGATCGAAAGAGGTCCATCAATCTGGACATAGTGCTGCAGCTTAACTCGATTGTAAGGTTTGAGCAATCTGCTTCTGCACCTCTACTTGATCGGCCTATATATGGAGGTGAGTTTTTCGTGATTTAATTAGTGTTTATTAATCATCCTTCATTCCTGTATAGTGGAAATGGGCTATTTGATTAGATACTGAATTACCGACTTTGATGCGTGAAAAAAGTAGTAATCTTACTACTCTGCTGATCTATTTCCACCTGGATCTGATCTATATATCCAATATCCATCATCTACTGGTTTGTTGATGGATCGATTGGGAGAAGAGTACGTATGTAGATTTTAATCCGACTCGATTCACCACCCGTGCATTAATCCACCATCAACTTCTTCATTTACTTAGGTTGGATTTTCATCCAATTTTTTGAGACAGAAGAAACGAATGGATCAGATCTTAAATGCATGATTTACATCCCTTTTTCAATGAGATGGATCGAGGAAGTACATCATTTTCAATGTAATACCTAATTATTTAGGCTATAAATCTATAGTAATTTTTTTGTCAACAGTTGTATTTTTTTAGAACAATTATATATATTTATATTTTAAACATAAGTATGCATGTGTTTATATATTTAAAAAAAAAGGAGTGAGGCTAGAGGCAAGATGCCCGAGTGGCTATTGACAAGATAAGTTTAACTGAATTACACACTGATTCTTTTCATTTTTTCAAACAATTACAAATAAGCCCAAAACTTTCTCACCTACGAATCAGATTGAATTGAAAAAATCTAAGTGCGTTCATCCAAATGCTCCATTTGTTGTACAAACTTTTAGTAAATTTATCAATGAATGAATTGATTGATACTTATTTTGGTATATCAATAGCTTTGGAAGATTATCGAAAGACTTTCGACTATCATTCTTGGTTGTCGTTTGAAAAATCTATCGAACCTCTAAGAGGATGAGCTAAATAAATAACATCGACTCCATTGAATGAGGTTAATGAGGGAGCTCGGTGGATAATGGCGAGGTTATGAAATAGTCTCATTGACAGCAGCCGAGCCTCCTTCGGATCCTCAATGATAGCAGCCAAGCCTCCTTTGTATCCTCAATGACAACAGTCGAGCCTCCTTTGCACAGCTGGCAACACATGGCACCACCTCGTCAAATGCCCGACATAAACGACAACAAATATCGCAAACAAAACGTGCAATTTCTTTTGTTTTTGTTATAATTTCTACTCATACAACTCAAACAATACCAAAATCAACAACAATCAAGCACACACAAATGAGGGTGAAGAGGAAGAAGAAGAAATTGAAGAAAAGAAACCACATAAACAACAACCGATTTCAACAACTCCCACTTTAATCCATTTCATTCCAATTTTCTACTCATAATTTGACATCCACATTACAAAAATCTACAATAATCAAACAAAAAACACAAACATCTAACAATTTCATAAACTTCAATTCTAATTTAAAAAAAACCCTAACTCAATATAAAAAAAATACCAATCAAACCAAATATAATCAAAATTATTATCTTCAAATTGATAAATCTATCAAATTCCTTTACAAATCCACTCAAATCTGCATCCAAAGGGCAAGCCTTCTTCCAATGGTGGTGTTGTCCCGAACCTCGTGGAATATTCTCGAGATTGGCTTTGTGCTACTGCGTGTGTTTGGGGATTTAGTGAAAAGGACATATTTTGCAATTTTAAAGAAATAATCTTGCCAATATCACTTTTTCTATCTTGCATGTAGCCCTTATGGAAAAAAATTGTTGAAATTTATAGAAAACCACCAATTAATTATAGGCTTTTACAGTTAACCACCCATTAAAAATAAAATTATAGCAAATCACATTTTTAGTGGTTTTTTTAACAAATTACCACTCATCACATATTTCCATTAGAATTTCATTAAATATAGTATTTTTTGTTGAACCGGAAAAAATTTGACTGTTGGTAGAGCCAACTAGCCAAGAGCATCCTTATGGATGATACTGCACAGGACAACGTCAGGGGGAAATGTCAAGCCAGAGAACCCAAAATCTAGATGAGATAGTCGATCAGCAGCTTGATTGTCTTTCCTAAATACATGTGAGACCTAAAATTCTGGAATCATATTCAGTGCGCATAGAGAGTCAGATAGAAGCATCTCTATTTCGCCACTGAAAGACATACCTGCCTTGAGGCTTTTGATAATATTAAGATTATCACCTTCAATGCAGATACGCGGGATTTTTAATTCAACATCTTTGAGAACACATTTCCACAAGCCAAAGCATTCAGATCCAATTGCTGAAGCGATTGGGGAGGAGCCGGATTCAACGTATCTTGTACTACCTTGACAATCCCTAATAATGAATCCATAAGTTCCTAGATTGACAGAAGAAAAGGCTTCATCAAAATTTAGTTTGTACCAGTTTTCTCTGGGTTTTTTCCATTTTGTGACTCTTTTGTTGGTCTTTGCTAGTTTCAGCATTTTGTTTCCTTTTTAAATATAGTATATATTAATATTTTATACTTAAAATTTCAAGTATAAACTTGAATATATTTAAATTATATTTATGGTAGGGATCATTTTTTAAAAAAATCTATATTCATTTGGAGGACATGTGTTCTAAATGTGAAAAATATTATTGAATTTTATTTAAAAGTTTGAGAAAATTTTAATAAAGATAATTTTATTAAAAAATACTTATTTTTAAAATATTATTAAATTTGCAAATGGAACATTATTTTAAAAGTTTACAAATGAAAGAAAATGGAACATTAATTATCATTATAAAAATATTATTAAATTTAAACAATGCTAATGAACTATAAACTTATTTTAATTTTGATTAAAAAGTAGTTTACAAAATATTTTTAAAATTTATAACCCTTTTTTTTTAGGTATAAAATAGGAGAATTTGTTCATCTATACATCATTTTTTTTAAATATATTTAAAAACATTTAGTAATATATATTTGAGATTATAATTTAAATATAAAGCTTAGAAATATAATAATATTTTATATATTTGACAAAACCCTAATAGAAATAGACAACGGGTGATGATTTGTTAACAAAAATCATTTAACGGGTGATTTTCTGTAATTTCGTATTTAGTGGATGATTAAGTGTAAAAGCAAATATTTTAATATTTTTATACTTAAAATTAAAGAAGTGTCAGTTAGATCTGACTATCTGAGTCATCTGACTCGATCATCTACAAGTCTACAACGTATGTAGAGATCTGTAATCCAAGATAAAAATAAAATTAAAATATGTATTCGATTAAAATAATAAAGAAAATAAAAACAATAATGTGTATTATATATATATAGCAACTCGTTCAAAACAATAAACTAAATTAGAATAATACTCTATATTATTTTATATTTTTTTACTACTTAATTAATTTAATAAAATTCAATATTAGATGAGCTAGATTTTCTTGCATATCTTTCAATTTTTTGAGTTCTAATTTCTTCAAATTTTTATTTTATTATTTTCTAAAATTAAATCTTCTTCCACTCTTGAGAAGTAGATTTTGTTTAATTTTTATTCATAGTTTTAAAAAGCTAAAAATATATAAAATATCAATATTTTTTTAATTAATTTTTATATAATTGCATATTTATTACTAAGGTTTTTTCAAGGGCAATTTTCGGTAAATATGTATATAAGGGTGGTTTAGGACAAAGTGCCATATTTAGAGGTAGTTAATTTCCTGCAGTTTACCGATTTTATTAAATTTTATACCTTATACAATACTTACCAACCCGAACAATTTTATACCTTATACAATATATTATCATTGAATTGGTTCATAGCTAGGGCCGATTGCATATATAGAGGGAGGCCGGGGAAGATCTTGACCATTAAATTGAATAAAATGTTGAGATGAAATATATTCTTAATTTTTGTGTATGTATGCTGACGTAGTTAAATTATTTGGGGGTGAAATAGGAAATTGCAAAGGTAACAGCAGACGAGGAAGCTGTTAATAACCAAGATCAAGATGGCGGTGACTTGCCAAAAGATTTTACTTATCCATCACTAATTTATGAGCGGGTAAAGAAAGAAGAGGTACTCATCTCGTTCAATTCATCTTAATCTTATTTAATTAAGTTTAATTAAACTAAACAAGTACGGAGTATATGAAAGTTTTGATTGAAATCTGTGTTTGAATTGAGAAAATGTGTAGAACAAGATTGAATTGAATGTAGGAGCCCCAAAGGGGTTTTCTCCTTTGTGAATTGATACTGGGAAATTGTGTGTTGTTCTGTTACAACCGAAATGTTCATGACGTCTTATTTATACTAGCAACTAAAACAACCAACTGCGGAAAGTAAACCAACTAAGACAACTACACAACATTGTTGAAAGCTCGAGTGCCCGGTTGAACCACTTGCTTGAGTCTCTGTTGAGTGGCTTGATCGGTAGCTTGACTGGACTCCTCCAATACCCCCCGCAAGTTGGAGGATGGGATGACAGACCCAACTTGGAAAGAGTGTGCTGATGATGGACGCCAGTGAGGGATTTGGTGAAAACATTAGCTAACTGGGAACCAGTGGGAATGAAATGAAGGGAGATCAAACCATCATTGAGCTTCTCATGGACCAGGTGGCAGTCAAGCTCAATGTGCTTCGTCCGTTCGTGATACACCGGGTTCTTGGCAATGTATATGGCCGCCTGGTTGTCACAGTGAAGTGGGATAGGTGTAACAGAGGGTACAGACATCTCATGGAGAAGGCGAGACAGCCAAGTAAGCTCAGTGACCACTCTCCTCATGGAACGATACTCTGCCTCAGCAGATGAAAGAGACACAGTATGTTGCTTCTTGGATTTCCAGCTAATAGGACTACCACCAAGGAGAACAAAGTAACCACTTACAGACCTCCTTGTTGAGGGACAAGCACCCCAATCACTGTCACAATAGGCTTTTAGAGAGAAATCAGATGAAGTGGAAAAGAATAAACCATACGCTGGATTGGAAGCAAGGTACTTTAATGTATGCATCAAGGCATTGTAGTGAGGCACCCGAGGAGTCTTCATGAATTGGCTTAAAAACTGGATAGAGAAAGCTAAGTCTGGCCTTGTGTTAGTAAGAAAATTCAATTTTCCTACCATTTGTCTGTACCAAAGTGGATAAGTGAACAAATCACCTTGATCAGGGAGGAGTTTCATGTTGAGTTCAAGAGGTGCAAGGACCTCTCTGGTGATAGAAACTTTGGCATCCTTTAGCAGATCCAAAGAAAATTTTCTTTGGGAGAGAACCACAGCAGAAGAAGTATACAAGACCTCCGTCCCTAAGAAATAGTTGAGCATGTCCAGATCCTTGATCTTAAACTGAGAGTGAAGACGATTTTTTATATTGTCAATCTCTACATTGTCATTGCCAGTCAACAGAACATCATCCACATAAACTGCAAGCAAGACAATGCCCTTCTCTGATGTGTGTTACACAAAAAGAGAGTAGTCATTCTTAGAGACAATATAGCCATTGTCTTGAAGAAAAGAAGATAAATTGGAGTACCATTGTCTTGAGGCTTGTTTTAAGCCATATAAAGACTTATTCAATTTGTAAACTGTGACACCCTGACATACTTGAGGGGGAGAATAGCCAAGTGGTAATTTCATGTAAACATCTTCAACTAAATCACCATGTAAAAACGCATTGTTAACATCTAATTGGCTCATGAGCCAACTCTTTTTTGCAGCAACAATGATTAAGCTCCTGATTGTTGTCATCTTAACAACAGGAGAAAAGGTTTCAGTATAATCGATACCCGCCTTTTGAGTGTTACCTTTGATGACTAGCCTTGCCTTGAAACGTTCAACACCTCCATCAGCTTTGTACTTAACTTTGTAAACCCATTTGCTAGCAATGGGCTTTTTGCCAGCAGGGAGTGACACTACATCCCATGTGTGATTAGCCTCCAAAGCTGCAAACTCGAGATCCATAGCATCCCTCCATTCAGAGAACTTAATTGCTTCATAATAAGAAGCAGGCTCTTGCTGAGCTGAAACTGACAATAACAACTGTTGACTGTGGCATGAAAAAACTCCAATTGAAGCACAATAAGCATGAGCTAAACCATCCAAGAGAGAGCAAACATGAGCATCTGAATATGCAGAAGAACATACATAATCCTGAAGATGGGAGGGCCTTTGAACCTGTCGAGAGGAATGCCTTAAAGGAGCCTCAACTACTAGTGGAGCAACTGATGAACCATCAGCTATAGGAGAAGGAGGAGCAACTGGAAATTTAGTAGTGCCAGGTAACTCAAAATCATCCATATGATCAACAATGGGCAAGGAGAAATGATCAATAGTATCCAATTTCTTAGAAGAAAAAGGAATGATATGTTCATAGAACACTACATCACGAGAGACAGAAAAAGATTTGGATTCAATCTCATACAACTTGTAAGCCTTTTTGCCAAAGGAATATCCCAAGAAAACACATGGAATCCCTCTTGGTTTCAGTTTATCCCGAGCAAGACCAATCACAGATTTGTAGCACAAGCGCCAAATACTCTCAAATGTAAGTAAGAAGGAGGATGGCCAAGCAGAATCTCAAAAGGAGACTTCCCTTCATTAACCTTTGTAGGGAATCTATTGATCAAATATGTAGCAGTCAACAAGCAGTCACCCAAAAACTCTATTGGAAGGTGAGAGTGGAAGAGTAAAGCCCTGCATGTCTCCAGAAGATGCTTATGCTTGCTCTCCACGATTCCATTTTGTTGTGGAGTGTGAGCAAGTAGTCTGATGCATAATTCCAGATTGCCTGAACCAAGCTTGCCCTTCATTGCTTGAACCAAGCTCGAATGCATTATCTGATCTGATGATTTTGAACACAACTGTAAACTGTCTCTGAGCCATCACAACAAATGACTTGATCAAATCAAGAGCAGACGACTTTGTCTTCAACAAGTGTGTCCAAGTAGCTTTACTATAGTCATCTACATTGGTGAGGAAGTACCTATGATCACCATGAGTAGGAGTACTATAGGGACCTCAAATGTCCACATGTAAGATCTCCAAAATGCAACTAGATTGTTTAAAATGGACTGGAAAAGGCAGATGTTATTGTCTAGCCTTGTGAGGTGGTGTTATTTGACAAAGAAGGGAACATGAGTTTCAACTTATGTATAGGGAGATGTCCGAGCATGTGATGCCAGAAGACCTGATCAAAATGTGCAGTAGCACTGTAATGTGACTCAGAAACAGAAGAAGAAGCAAGATGTTGAGTCTCTCTGGGCATCACATACAAACCATTGTGAGCTTCACCAATTACCAGTGGCCTCTTCAGAGAAGGGGCCTGCATAATACAGTGGGAGGAAGTGAAGATCACCAAACAATGCAACTGAGCACACAATCTCTGAACTAAAAATAAATTGTAATGGAAAGTTGGCAAGAGAAGAACATTTCTCAAACAAAATTCTGGACTGAGCAAAGCATCACCACACTCAGTAACCTCAACTTTATGATCATTTGGCAAGGAAACCACACAAGGATGCATAAGAGGTCTAATACTTGAAAGGATAGACCATCATGAGTCATGTGTTCACTAGCACCCGAATCAAGTATCCATTCACTATTGCCTATACTGAAGCTACCATTCTCAGATGATAAGCAATGAGAAAGAAGAGAAAATATACCAGCAAAATTGACTGAAGCACCATCACTTGTAGAAGACGATGACTGGGCTTTGAGACCATTTAGAACTCCCAATAGCTGCTGAATCTGGTCATTGGACAACACACTGGAACCAGAAACATTGGAAGATGATCCAATATCTACCTCAGCATTTCCTGCAATTCTCCTTCCTCTATTGTTTTGAAAATTCGGAGGGATACCTATAATCTGGAAACATCTCTCCTTCGGATGTCCTTGCTTCTTGCAATGATCACACACAACAGTGAACTGAGAGGGAGCAAACTGCCTTAATCTATCAAAATTCTTTCTTTGATCAAAATTCCCTTTCTGATCGAAATTCCCTCTTTGATTGAAATTCCCTCTTTGGTCTGAATTTCCTTTCTGATCGAAATTTCCCTTCTGTCGATGAGTGGATGCATTCAAAGATGCTGAATCATTCGAGAAATGAGTGATTGCTTTCACCTCTCTCTGCGTCTCTTCATGCTCAAGAAGAGAATAAGCTTGACTGGTTGTCGATAATGGAGACATCATCAAGATTGAGCCCCTAACCGCGGAGTAAGACTCATTCAATCCCATAAGTAGCTGCATCAGCTTTTCCTCTTGTTCCTGTTTCAAATTCTCTGCTCGAGCACCACAGGTGCACACAGCTGCTCGTCGCGAGCAAGATAGCTCATCCCATAGGCGCCTGAGCCTCAAGAAATAATCTGGAAAACGGTCAGTACCTTGGCTAATTGACGCAATCTCTGATCTCAGCTGATAGATCCGAGCTCCATTTGGTTGATCATACCTTTCATGCAGATCCAACAAAATCTCTCTAGTTGTGTCGAAACACAAGACACTTTGTGCAATGTTCTTGTCCAAAGCATTCACAAACCAAGAAATGACCATTGTTGCACCGATTCCAAGCCTTAGCTTTGACTTCATCATCAATCGGTCTCTCGCAGCTACCGTCGATGATGCCAATCTTGTTTTTGGCCGAAATCACAATCTTCATTGCCTTCTTCCATGAACTAAATCATTTCCCGTTGAAGATCCTCGAAACGAGAATGGCTCTTGGATTATCTGATGCGTGGATGTACAAAGGATCTGATACATCAAGAATTCCAGTTCTGCGTACTCCTCAGCAATCGCTCTCAACATCTCTTGATTCATAATCGAACGAAAAACAACAAAGTACGCGGAAAATCACAGACGAACAACCTCAATCAACATTTTCGCTCTGATATCATGAAAGTTTCGATTGAAATCTGTGTTTGAATTGAGAAAATGTGTAGAACAAGATTGAATTGAATGTAGGAGCCCCAAAGGGGTTTTCTCCTTTGTGAATTGATACTGGGAAATTGTGTGTTGTTTTGTTACAACCGAAATGTTTATGACGTCTTATTTAGACTACACAGCATTGCTGAAAGCTCGAGTGGTCGGTTGAACCACTTGCTTAAGTCTCTGTTGAGTGGCTTGATCGGTAGCTTGACTGGACTCTTCCAATAGTATATAAATGGATGGAATTTTCAATTGATTAAATAAAACTCCCGTTTACCAATGCGAGCGCTTATGATCACATTTTGACATGCTTAATTTTGTGATACAGAGGTTGAAACTTCCCACTTATTTTGAAACAGACGACGATTTCAATGCAGCATGGGAGGTTCGTCATTTATACCATTTGATTGCCTTTACTTTTTCTTTTACCCATTAAAAAAACCCTTCAAGATCGATTGCTTAATTTTATTCCAAATATGCGAATCATTAATTTCACCTAGCTCTCACTTTGCTTTGCTTTCGTATATATTCAGGCCATAATTGGGGATAATCCTTCATTAATAGCTTCTTTAAGCCATCGTAAAGACGAGGTTCGTAATTTTATAGTAAATATATATATATATATATATATATAGTTAAAATTAGTAATCCTCGAGGCTCGATCTATTGTATTGTATCATGTAGCCGCTAAAAATGAGATCAGTCGATCGAATTAGATAATCACATCTCCCTCTCTTTCTCAATCCCCAGTTTCTGTGCTCCTGGAACGCGAAAAATGTCAGAGTAAGTAATATATATATATTGCCTCGCTTTATAATTTATATATACATATAGAAGCTCGATCCGATTGCGTTGTTTGCTAAGATATATTGTTAAATGATTTGGAAATGAAATAGTATCGCAGAGACTTAGTGGAGAGAGAACTGGTACGTGCTCTAATCTTCCTTTCACATGAATGGCCGCTCTTAGATTCTATTTATTGGATGGTGGACTAATAGCTAGAGTATAGCCCATTCAAAGAAAATGTATCATATGTTTATCACACAGTGACTTTACAACTCGGTTCAACCTAAAAACAATGCTAAAAACTCTAGTTTTAAAACAACACATGACTTTATAGTTCGGTCAAGGTTAAAAACGTGCTAAAAAACTCATATTTTAAAATTACATATTGACTTTATAGCTCGATCTAAAATTTGTGACTTTATAAATCGGTTTTATTCATATATAACCAGGCTATAAAGCAAGTGAACCGGGGTAAAAAGTCCGTCCTCACATGTTTTTACCGTAATTATGGTTTTCACCGGAGCGCACCCATAAATATATTCACTTGCTTAATTTGCTGATATATAGGAGTTGAGAATCCCCACTTGTTGTAAATCAGACGAAGACTTCGATGTTGCATGGGAGGTTCGTCATTTTATATATACGTTTCTTTTTTCTTTTTCTTTTTTGGTTCAAAAGATGCGAATTATTGATCACCTTGCTTTTGCTTAATATATATTCAGGCCATACTTGTCGATAATCCTTCATTAATCGGTCCTTTCAGTCAGCAGAGAGATGAGGTTCGTACGTAGCTAGTTTTATATATCGATCATGCAGTTAAAATCATTTTACTCATCGATCGGCCAAATATATATGCAAATCACCTCTCCCTCGATCTCTTTCTCAATCTAACCTAGTTTTTGCGCTCCTGGAAATTGTGGAATGAAATCGTAAGTACTTCAATTCCTCACGCATCCATTACGTACGTGTGTGTATATATATATATAGAAGGGCGCGCTGATTTCCCTATGCTAACGCGCTTAATTACATTGTTTGCAAATGAAATAGTCACGCTGGGAAATGCTGACGGAAGAACTGGTACGTACTCGATCAATACTTTCACGTGAATAGGCGCTTCTAAATCAATTTTTAACCACACACAAGTTTTTCCTTGAATTTTGAGGCAGTTGATCAGCTGATGGGTTATTCCCTTCTTAAGCGTGCATATATATAACTGTTGTTAGTTGTTGTTGTTGTTGAAGAACACGTACACATATTTTTGTGTTAATTTAAACTTTGACACTCTTGCTTGATTAATTTTCTGATATAATCAAGGAGATGAGGACTCCCCGTTATTCCGAATCAGATGAAGACTTCGATGCTGCATGGGAGGTTTGGTTACACCTTCTTCTATATATTTCCAAATATGCGAATTATTTCACCTCTCACTTTGCGCTGCTGTCTAATTATTGATCAGGCCGTACGTCGCGATAATCCTTCATTAATAGATTCTTTAAGCCACTGCAGAGATAAGGTCGGTAATTTTATATATACCAAATATTTAAAACTACACCTCTTCGATCGATGAATTATTCTTGTCATTTCACTTTTATTTTATGTAAAGTCAGTGGAATATCCTTCTGTTGCTAAATGGTTTTAGGATGGGACTTGGCCGGCTTGCCAGAATTCAATAGTAAATTAACATGAGATCGAATGTGCTAATTAAAGCATCTCTTCCTGTCTTTCTCAATCCCCAGTTTCTGAGCACCTGGAAAAGGAGAAATTTGGAAAAAGTGCTCGGTTTTGGGGCAACGACTGCTTGTCTAGCAGATGGCTACATCCACTCAGTGGTCAGAGAAGTGGTAAGTGAAGGGAGTGAATCTGGGAGCACAACGCAGTCTATGCAATTAACAGTTGTTGAGACTGGCGGGAGTCCATCAACAAATGATCATTCCACTTCCAAGGTTTGTAATTCTATACCACCAACTCAACCCCCCATGGTGACGGTGTATATATGTGTGTGATCTGTCTGCTTTGCTGATTAATTTCGTTGCTTCCTGAAAGTCTCTTACCACTAAGAGGAACAGTGTGGTAGCAGCTATCCCACCAAAAAGTGAGAGATTGTGGCAGAAGGTTTCTCGATTGATCCCCAAAACAAAAAGAATTAATAATTGATGATGGTCAAGAGGCAAAGCATACATAACATCGCGTACACTTAATCTCTTACAGTATGGTTTGTGGTTTTATTTCCGAATTCCAGAATTGTAAGGCGCATCTGCCTAAGAGGGAGTGTCTTCCCTGTATACATAAGGGCCTTTGTTGTTGCGCACCCCATTCTAGTACGTTTTTGCAATTTTAACTGGAGAGGAGAGCCCTCCTGAATTCATTTCATTTTTGCATTACTGTTTTGTTTCCATTTCACTTGCTCGTTTCTTCATTAGGACATTAGCAATTGCTTTATGTTTGATTTCTTTTTCTTCATTTTCGGTTGGTTTACTCTTGTTTGATTTCCGAGTCCCTGAGTAAGAAGCTAGTCTTGGAAGTGGGAGGTCAGGCTAAAAATGGGTGACAATCAGCATTCAGCAATGTTCGATCTCATGAATGAGAGTGGTAGTAAGCGCCAAATCCATCTCAACGATAACCCACCAAAAGCCATATGCTCCCAAGCAAGACATACGCAAGACATCAAGGATCCCCCATAGCTGAGCCATCGTGACATTACAGATGCATGCCAAGCCTATGCACATAACCGGCCACTAACCCAACGTACGCCCCTAATCGTCGCGCCTCCGGCCTGCAGTCGGATAACCGTTACTATCAACCGAGCAATCAGAATGTTGGGACACAGCTTGTGGATCACACAACACACACAAAACAGATTCGAGGACAAGAGTTCTAGGAAGAACACAAAACTTAACCACACACACTTGACAATTTTTCAACAAAAGCCTCCACACCTTGATTGATTGATCACACACAACTAAAGCTATTACAAAATAAACATAACTGCATAAAACCGACAATCTAATCCACTTCCCCACTAACACATTACCTAGGAAGTGATTCAAAGCTAAATAACCAACTCTAACTGCCATACTAACTTTGCTGTCATTCGATATCGACAAATTAAGTCGATATCGACAAACCAACTAACAAACCTACCAACACATACTTACTATCATTCGATATCGACAAACTATGTCGATATCGACAAATCCTAAGACACCCAGCTGTACAGAGCTTCTTAGCTTGCTTGGAACCTTGGATTAGCAACTAACATTTAACACAGAATTGACCGGACTTGACCTAGCCCTGACGGAGGCTTCTCCCAAGCAATCATCTGCTCCTACTCTCTCCTTCCGCCCCATCAGATATGCACGGAACTAGTTTTCCAAGTGTCCTCATACTCCGTGCGATCCACTACAAATCGCACCTTATTCGCGATCCGATGGGTTGTGTTGAAGACCCGTCCGTTTCTCTATCACCAATTAAGCCCACCACAATTCAGCCCATCCTCACTGCGAGTACGGATCATGAGGTTAATTCCTCCGGATCGAGCCATACTGCAAAATTTTGGTTTAGGGTTAACTACGGCTAGTGGGTCACCATTGGAGATTCCGATCCATACATCGTTTGGTTGTGTTAAGCTTGAAATTTGAAACTCTCGTGGTAGGTTTCCTTTTAACTCCTTTAATTTGTTCGATCTCAATTAATTTCTTACGATTCCGCAGTACGCAAAACCCTAAATTGACGTCGACATTGAAATCAATCTCCTCTCTCCACTTGATCTATGTAGCGATCGAATTGAGTTCTGTACGTCGATCGTCATGTCGGATTACATTCCGGAAGATAATCTGTTGGTCATCTTCAAGTACTTTCCCGTCAAAACATTGCTGCGTTTCCGATGCGTCTGCAAAGATTGGAAGCAATCCATCGACTCTCCAACCTTCGCCCAACTGCATCTCTCCGTCCAAAAGCCCCGTTTCATTATCGATCGTCATGAACCCAACAAATATATGTAGTCATTGATCCTCAGCCCGATCCCTTGGTCTACAATCTAAGTAAACCAGAAACGGAGAATTATCTACTTGTTGGCACTCTTCACGGCATAGTTTGTCTCTATGATTTCAAAAGCCTTGTGCTTTGGAACCCCTCGTTACGCAAGTTTTTGAGCCGTCCTTTCCCTTCGTCTTTCAGATGGTCTGAAGCTTATGAAGCTGCATTGATCAATAGCTATGGTTTTTGGATTGACCCTTCAACCAAAGAGTTTAAAGCCATAATGTTACAGCGAAAGCCCGTCCTGAAGTGCATTATGTACTCGTCAATCCGAGATGGTTGGAGTGAAATTCCTACAGGAAAGATTGCGAAGTGAAAGCCCTGTAGTGAAGGTCCACCTGTAATCGTCGAAGGAGCGGTCCATTGGGGAAGCTGTCTTGATTCAATTCATGAAACGCATCATCGATATCACTACTACCATAGTCATCACACGGAGAAAGCCATATTGTCCTTTGACTTCGTGCACGAAAGTTTTGACATCATCAAGCTACCCTATCTTCAATCCTAGGAATATTCACCTTGTCGTTGGCAAGGCAGCCTTTCAGTTGTGTGTTGGGATGAGGATGACCATACTCGTGGATGTGAGATATACTCGAGGCAAGAAGATTCATGGGTTAAAATGGTTAGTTTCAAAGTTGATCATCATCCTTATATAATGTGTGTTTTTTGGGCGATGGAAGATGTGGAAGGGAATAAAGAGGAGGATGTGGAATATTTACAAAGGATGCGCGATTTATATGGAGAACCGCAAGGAAATGCCAAGGTTCTAGCTATAAGCCACAAGGATTCGGGTGAGTTATTCTTACATGGCACAAAAACTGGTTTGAGAGTTTTGAGAAAAGGACTTAAGAATTTTGAGGTTGTTATGGCTTATGACTTTGTGGACAGTCTTCTTTTCCCAGTTTGTGTAAAACGCTGATCCACTTGAACAATGTTGTTGGATCGATGCTGGAATTGTTTGGTGTAAGAGAAGTTGCAGCCAAAATTTTACATCTATTTGGAGCTAGATCCGTGCTATTATTATCAGCAAACCATTGTGAAAGCAAGCACCATTTAATTAGTAGATTTGAGATGGCGTTTTGTGTGTTGATATATAAATACACGAGTATGTGCAGCATCAGTGAATTGAAGTTTCCTTAATTACCGAAATCTTGTTTCGTTGCATTATTTCATTGTTAGCTATTGTGAGTCTGTTGTTAGCTATAATTAGAGTTTGCGTGCTTTACCGAACGATGCTTATTATTTTGTGTTTTTACAATTTTTATACGCGAATATAAGTGCTGTTTGCTGAATGCTACTTATTATTATGTCAATCATTGTTGTCTGTTCATTGTACATTGCGCGCAGAATCTGTTTGGTTGGTTGTTAAGACTGATCATGTGGAACGATTCTTATGGATTCTTATGAAGTTTCGTATTTTGATGCGTGCGCTAATGGGGTACCTGCCTTGAATTGATCCTATGGGGTGATCTTTTTTCTTGTAGATGTACGTAATTTGCAGTTTCGGCAACAAGGTTCAAGTTTGAACACTTGACAGTTTGATGGGCTTCTTCTAGCTTTGGTTTGCTGATCTGCCGACATTTCATATCTCCTCAGAAATTAACAATCCATGAACGAGTACATTGAATTTATAAGATCTTGTTCATTGAGTACATTGAGTTTACCCTTTAGGGTTGTGGATGTGGATGACCTGGTTTTTCAATTTTGAACACTTCTCTCAAACTTGATTTTCAAGCTCATTGAGTTTTACCTTTCACTTTTTTTTTACTTCTCAACCTACCAATAGCGTTATGTGTTTGATATTTCAAAATCAAATTTTCTTTTTAAAAACTGCAAAGTAAAAACCTATTTATCATGTTTGCATTTTCGTTTTTTTTTTTTTTTTTTTTTTTTTTTGCTCTTTGCACATTTTTTATTTATTTTCAGCCACTGTTGTAGTGTTGTTGATTGCTCAGCTGTTGTTTGCACATTTGTGCATTTTTGCTGTTGCACACTTGCACTTTCAGCTTGCCCAGCAGCTGCTATGTATTGTTGCACTTGTATCTTGCTCAGCCTGCGGTAGCTCACCTCATGGAGACCAGCCCAAAGCTAATCAATTGTTGTACGTAGGGGTATTGATATATACACCGCAAATACGGATTAAGAATTGCACGTCCACTAGCAGACCATTTGCATGTCCTTAACAACGTGCATGCACGTCCTTAAGGACGTGCAAACCCTAGTTAGGGTTTCGCGTTTAGGGTTTCCGATGGTTTTGTATTGTTAATTGAAAAAGTTAAAGTGTTTAGCTAGTGGAGTTGAAGTATTTAGGGTCTAATTAAATGGAAAACAATAATTGTTAAGGTTTTCATTCGGATAATATGCGAATAATGTTACAAGGAACGGAAAAAAAGGTTTACATCCATAATTTTAATAAACTGGTGGAATAAAATCTAGGAAAATAGTAAAGGGCGACCGGACTCGACACGTAAGGCTCGAAATCTCAAACTGAGCTTGAAACGGAGCATCTCATCCTTCGACGCTCGATTGATGATGTGCGACCCATTCTGGCAAAAGAGGAGCGTTAGGACGCAACCAGATCTATGAGAACGGAAAATTAGAGTTAGAGTATTGACATATATATGAAAAGCAAGAATAGGTAATAAAAAAAGACGTTTGAAGTTGTACCGCGGCAAAATGGTCTTGGTTTCCGATGCAGGCTACACCAAGGGTTGCTGATTGAGGGTTGTTAGCAGGTGTCGGCGAGGTCATGAGGAGACATGTGAACGGATGATGCCAAGTTAGGACGACGAGAGAAATCTGATATACCGTTGCAAATACTAAACCCATAATGGGTAGCTCTATCGGCCACCGTCTCCTATCACCATGCACAACTCCCACCCATCTCTGGTACTCGACGAACTCCTGGAATGGGTACTCTCCCGTATAACAATCGGCGTAGAGATCAGCGTGATCCTCCAAGTGATTGCAGAATAACGTTTTGAGTTCCGGGAAAGCAGACTCGTCGATCGGAGATGTCAATGACGCCAAAGCACGGTAGCCACAAAGACCATCTCCAACAATGTCCCTCACACCCTCAATATGACCGAGCATGAAGGGATCAACGTTGTTTCGACCCCAGTTGAACCCTCCGAACACATCATCACGTCCACGTCGAGCTGAGGTCGCTTGTGGACGATGTCGAGCAGCACGTGCTTCTTCTCTCTCAAATCTTTCTCTTAACTCCTCGTGTGGAAACGGGTTGGTTCTGCAGGCATTCCTCGACCCCCGAGGCATCCCCTTCCTTCGGACGCTTGCTGATGAGGGTGGGTGCAGCTCATCGTCGCATACATCGTTGGAAGCCGTGTGTGAAGATGACAGCTCATACAGTAGTGGGGTGTCGTCGATGTCAGTCCATGACAAATCCATACAGAACGGGTGGATGTCCTCGGCGGGTATCGGAGTACCGGAGTTGACGTATGCCTGAATCTCATGGACACAAGGGATCCCGTAACAAACCCTCCAATGTCGGTCCGTGCATACCGGAGGAACCTTTTGGTTCATGACATCCTGCCACATCTTGTATAGATAATTGAAACACTTTTTGGATATTAAAGTCTTTACCTCATCGAAAAGGTTGACTTTATACGCCATTGTTAGCCATTTGAAGCGGTCGATCTCCAAAGCAGTTTGCAGCTCATGCAGTTGACAATTGTTGACTCTATGGATTGCATCGATCACGATGCGAAAGTCACCAGTCAATGAGTGAAGTGCCTCCTTCAGAACCTTGTGTTGACCCTCAACTCTGTACACATTGAAGTGCATACCACTAAATATTCGATTTTATATCATATTGTAATGAGAGATATGAAGTAGGGTTGTACCTGTTTGTCGTACGGGTGCCGAGATGAAAGACATTATCTACGTAGCATCGTACGATGCTCCTGCTGTATGGAAGCCACACCGCCTCTAAATACGCCACCACACATGGGAATAGGTGCCATGCAGCGTGTAGCGCCCGACGACGTCGGTTGAATGATTCCTCTGACCGCGATTCGAACAACCCCCAACAGTTGCCCTTAAAGATGCCAGCGTGGTTTAAATTCTTTTTGATCTTCATAGCAGCTTCCTCGCATCTTCTCGTCACATGTAACCAGCAAAAGAGATGTTGGACGTCAGAGAACACAACATTCAGCGTAGTTTTAATATGTTTTAATGTCTTTTATTATATTTTAATGTTAATTAAATATGTTTTAATGTTTTAATATTTTAATGTCTTTTCATGGCCTTGAATGTTTTTTATTGTCTTTCAATATATTTTAATGTTTTTATTTTAATTTATTCTAATGTCTTTTGATGTATTGTAATATATTTTAATGTTTTTTATTGTCTTTCAATTGTAATTTTTTCTATGTATTTTAATATATACTATCTATTATATTCTATCAAATTAAAACTATATTCTTTTCTATCAAACTATATACTATAAACATAACAAATCATAAACACTATATATTATCAATTATATTCTATCAACTTATATTATAAAACTATATTATAATCTATCAAATTATATTTTAAAACTATAAAAATAAATCAAACAAAATAAGTAATTCAAATAATATACCGGTGGGGTCGGGACCGGAGACAGCTCAATCGTCCGCCGCGGGATCCTCCACCTCCGCCACTGGTCCACCACCACCACCACCACCAGACGCCGGTGCTGATCCGCCACCACCACCCTCCTCAGCCACCGCCTCCACAGGCACCGCCCCACCACCTCCCTCCTCAGCCACCGCCTCCACCAGCACCGCCCCACCACCGCCCTCCTCAGCCACCGACTCCACCGCAACCGCCTCCCTCGATGCTCCACCCCCACCACCACCCTCCGCCTCCATCGGCGTCGCACAACCACCCGCCTCCCTGGCCGCTAGCAGCACCGCCTCCATCGCCTCCACCGCCGCCTCGATCTCTCTTTCTCTCTCTTTCCGTCTCCATTTCTCTCACTGCGTTTCTCTCTCTCTCTCTCTCTCTCTCTCTCTCTCTCTGGCAGCCTCTCTCTCGATCTCACTCCGGCGATCTCTCTCTCTCGATTTCTCTCTCTCTGGCGAAGACGAAGACGAAGAGGAATGGATGGAAGATGAAGAGGCACGTCCGCTTCGTCTTTAGTAGACGGGTTTGCACGTCCGGGCTGATCGGGTGGCTGTAAACCCACTTGCACGTCCTTAAGGACGTGCAAACACGTCTTATAAGGACGTGCAAACACGTCTTATAAGGACGTGCAAACACGTCTTCAAGGACTTGCAACCACGTCTTCAAGGACGTGCATGCACGTCTTTAAGGACGTGTGAATTTGCTGTGTATATAGCCGAAACGTGTACGTAGACCTTATGGAATTAGGCTAATTAGCTCATGTCATAATGTGAGCAAAAAGAGCCATGTGTAGTGCATAGACCTGAGGTTTTTTTTTTAAATGGTCAAATAAAATCAGTTCACTTAGGTTTATAACCGAACCAAACCTATTAGTTTCGGTTCGATATGACCAGGTTCGGCTCGATTTTGGGCCGATGAACCGCCCTAGGCGGAGGCAGTGGTGAAATGCAGATTAATGGGGGATTGTAATTGAAGCTCTTGATTTAATGGGGGATGTTAATTGCAATTCGGTCATGGAAGAAAATGCAATTTGGGTTTATAAATAATCATTTTATCATTTGAAGGGTAAATAACTTATTTTAATATTTGAGGGATATATAAATAACATAGCAAGTTTATACGGATATATAAACAATTGTTCCTATAAAAAAAATATGAAAACAAAATGAAATTTTGGTGTCAAATGAAATTCCCCAAAAAATTTGTTTAGGGTTTATATATAGCTGCAGTTTGTGGCTCTCAATCTCATTCTTTGTCTTGATCTTCACACACACTGGGTCACCATTCAGAGATTGGAGGTTCCATACATTGTTTTAGTGTGCGAAGCTTCAAACTCTCCGTGGTAGGTTATGATTTCCTTTAACTCCTTTGATTTGTTCAATCTCTATTACTTTTTAACGATTCCGCAGTACGCAAACCCCTAAATTGATCGATGTCATTGAAATTAATCTCCACTTTCCACTTGATCCATATTGTAGGGATATCGAATTGAGTTCTGTACGTCGATCGTCATGTCGGATTACATCCCGGAAGATAATCTGTTCGCCATCTTCAAGCACTTGCCTGTGAAAACCTTGCTGCGTTTCTGATGCGTGTGCAAAGATTGGAAGCAATCCATCGACTCTCCAACCTTCGCCCAACTGCATCTCTCCGTCTAAAAGCCTCAATTCATCGTCGATCTTCAAGAACCCAACAAATATCTTGTAGTTGATCCTCAGCCCGATCCCTTGGTCTACAACCTAAGTAAACCTGCAGGAATGGACACTTCTCTACTTCTTATTGGTACTCTTCACGGCGTAGTTTGTCTCTATCATTTCAAAAACCTTGTGCTTTGGAACCCCTCGTTACACGCAAGTTTTTGAGCCGTCCTTTCCCTTCGTCTTTCAGATGGTATGAAGCTTATGCAGCTTCGTTGATCAATAGCTATGGTGTCTGGATGGACCCTTCCACCAAAGAGTTTAAAGCCATAATAATGTTACAGCGAAAGCCTGTCCAGAAGTGCATTATGTACTCGTTAATCCGAGATGACTGGACTGAAATTCCTACACGAAAGATTGGAAAGTGGAAATGGAATCCCTGCAGAGAAGGTCCACCTGTAATGGTCGGAGGAGCTGTCCATTGGGGAGGCTGTCTTGATGAGGCCATTAATGCCTGTCGAAATCACTATTACCCTCATAATCACTACCACCCTGCTTGTAATTATTACTATTATAATTTGGTGAAACACGAGAGAACTTTCTGTGAGCACTTGCTGTCCTGACTCCGTTGGCTATGTCGGACGGCTCTCCGCCGGCAGGTCTGCCGGGGGAGCCCCGGGGTGGCTCGCAATCGTGGAAAGAGAAGCTGATGGGTGACTCTAATCAGATGGGAGGGCCAGTTGAAGTCCACTACTGTGAGGATAGTGTCAAGGTCTCCTTCCCTGGAGGAGTAGATAGCGATCCGGTGATTGACATTCCTGGGGAGGTCATGTCCAAACTGGAATCAGTGTGGCAAACTTCTCTGATCATCAAGGTGTTGGGAGGCTTCGTCCCATACGAGACGATGGAGAGGAAACTTGGGGAGCTCTGGAGACCGGTGGGTAAGTTCCTGCTTGCCGATCTTCCGAAGGGGTACTATGTTGCGAGGTTTGACACGGAGCATGATTATTTGAAAGCGTTAACGGGTGGCTTGTGGTCTGTGTTCGGGCACTACCTAATAATCAAGGCGTGGACCCCTTGTTTCGACCCGCTCACGGACACAATCTCAACATCTCCAGCGTGGGTTCGGGTGGCTAACTTGCCCATTGTCCTGTATGAGGAAGGAATCCTGAGGAAGATAGCCATGGGGATTAGAAAGCCGCTTAAGGTGGACAATAGAACGTTGTTCAAAAATCGGGGGAGGTATGCGAGAGTTTGCGTCGAGGTGGATCTTTCAAAGCCCCTCAAAGGCACTGTGCCGATCAATGGATGCACTTTTTTCCCGGAGTACGAAGGGCTACATAGGATATGCTTCAAGTGCGGCAGATTCGGACACCTTGCGATGCAGTGTCAAGTCGGTATGATGGGAAGGAATGAGGAAGCGACGAAGGAGAGTTCTGAGGATAGGGCTAACAGCAACACTAGCCATGGAAAGGGTAAGGAAAATAAGAACAAGGGAGTGGCAAACATGGAAACCGACGGTGGGCAGGAGTGTGCTGCGTCTAACAGCCGTTATGGTCCCTGGATAGAGGTGAATCGCCGGCGCCGGAGTTCCAAAAAGAAAGGGGATGTCGCCGGGAATGCGACGAACAAGGGACAATCGGGGAGCCCGCCGGATGCTTCGGGTACTGGGAAGAATATCATTAATAAGGCGGCTATCAATGATAAAGAAGTGAAGGAGTCCGAGGAGGCGCCTAGGGAAGCCAGCGTCAACGGGAAGAACATTAATGATGGGGAGAGAGAAGTGAGGCCTCAAACCCACGCCGGGGGGAAGAATCAGGGCAAGGGAGAGGGCACTGAAGATAAGGCCTTTAAGGTTGGTTGTTCTTCTAAGATTGGGCCGGTCAGAAAGAACAAGACTAAGCCCAAAGGGCCCAAAGTTGGGGAAATTAATAACAGCAGGCAAAATGGTCCACAGAAAAGGCCCAGAACTAACATGGAAGCTCAATTAGAGTTGAAGGAAGGGCAGGTTACGACGGCAAAGCCTGGGAAGGGTGTCTTTGGTTGGGCTATGGCCGACAGAGAAGAAGACAGAAATAATCGAAGAGACGGCAAAGAATATCCGGGAGAGGCGAATGCGGTGGCGGAAGAGTTAGGGTCAATTGGCGCACCTGTGGCCAATATTCAATTGAAAGGATGCGATGGGGAGGCCATTACAGGGCCTGTCCCTATGGATGATTCATTGAGCGCCGGAGTTACTCCGACTGCGGATGGGATGTAAGGACAGTTGTCTGGTCTCCCTGTCTTCGTTTATGATGAATTGCTTGTTGTGGAACTGCTGCGGAGCCGGTAGTGACGGGTTCCGTAGATCAATTCGTTGCTTACTTAAGAAGAATAAAGTTGATTTGCTTGCCATCTTTGAGCCAAAGATCGCTGGGCAACGTGCTAGAGAGGTCTGTGACCGGATGGATTTCAATGGTAGGTTTATTGTTGAGGCTAATGGTTTCAAGGGGGGAGTGTGGCTCCTCTGGAATGATGAGAATCTCAGTGTCGTGATTAAGAGATCGTATGAGAGATTCATTTTGGCTGAGATTAAGTGTAAAGGCAAGAGCTTCCATCTGATGGTGGTGTATGGTCATCCTTGCGCCGTTGATAGAAGGGATTTCTGGAAGGAGTTAGAAGTGGCTTCTGATAGTATCTCCGGGCCGCTCCTGGTTGGTGGGGACTTCAATTGTATCATCAATCACTGGGAACAGCATGATGAGGCGGGTGACTTGTCCCCGGATGTTGACAGTTTCAGGGATTGGATTGATAGGGCTGGCATGGTTGATCTTCGTTTCGTGGGTCCAACGTTTTCTTGGACTCGGGGGAACAAGATGGAGACCTATAAGGCTAGAAGACTTGACCGGGTTGTTGGCAATATGGAGGCTTGCCTGGACTGGCCTGAAGCCTTCGTGAGGCACTTACCGAAGTTTGGGTCCGATCACTTACCACTCCTTTTGTCCCTGGATCCCCCGTTACGGGTCAATAGGAGTCGGAGACCCTTTCGTTTCTTGGATGACGCACCCTGAGTTCAAGGAGTTGGTCAGGGACTCTTGGAAGGGGGAGGAAGGGGCGCCTATGGCCCTCAATTCCCTCAAGGATTGCCTGTTGAAGTGGAATCGGGAGGTTTTTGGTAATGTGTTCGAGAGGAAAGATAATCTGCTTAAGGATCTTAAGAAAGTCCAGATGAGATTGGCTACTTCCCCCAATGAGATACTGATCAGTGAAGAGTCTGAGATTCGCAAGAATTTGGAGCTGACCCTTGAGCAAGAGGAATTGATTTGGCTTCAGAAGTCTAGGGAGAAGTGGTTGCGCGAGGATGATCGGAATACTTCGTTCTTCCACGTTTCTACCATTATCCGAAGACAAAGAAACAGGATTCGCGTGATCAAGGACGACAATGGTAAGGATGTGTTGGATAGCAAGGCCATTGAAGAAAAAGTGGTGAATTTTTTCAAAGAGTTGTACACTGGCGACAGGGAGACAGGTTTGCTTTCGGCGCTGGATGGTGCGTTTTTCCCTGCTTTGCCGGAGTCGGAGTGGGAGCAGCTCCGCAGTCCTTTCTCCGATGATGAGATCGTCCGGGCTGTCAAGGAGATGGGGGCTTTAAAAGCCCATGGGTTGGATGGTTTCCAAGCCGACTTTTTTCAACGGTGTTGGGAGACGGTTGGCTGCACTATTACTGACTTCGTGAGATCGTTCTTTGCCACTTCCAAGCTGCCGACGGGGGTGAATGAGACTCTTATTGTGCTCCTGGCTAAAGTTGCGAGGCCAGAAACGATGTCGCAATTCCGTCCGATTAGCTTATGCAATGTCATTTATAAGACCATTACTAGAGTGATGACGAACAGAATTCGGCCTCTGCTGAACCAACTTATTTGCCCTATGCAAGGGAGCTTTGTGTGAGGTAGGCAAATAACGAACAACATAGTTATTGTGCAGGAGTTGATTCACTCCATGAGAAAGAAGAAAGGTGCCAAGGGTTGGATGGTCCTTAAAATCGACCTTGAGAAAGCTTATGACAGGCTCCGTTGGGATTTTATTTGCGACACTTTGAAGGAAGCCGGCTTCCTTCCTAATTGGGTGGGTTGGATCGAGGAATGCATTTTCTCTGTGACCACCCGTGTGTTAGTGAATGGGGAGATGACGACTGATTTCTTACCCTCGAGGGGAATCAGACAGGGTGATCCCATCTCCCCCTATCTCTTTGTCATATGTGTTGAAAGACTAAGTCGGTTGATCATCAATTCGGTTGAGGAGGGGGATTGGAAACCGGTGAAGCTGACGAGGAAGGGGCCTGAGATTTCTCATGTGTTATTCGCGGATGACATTATCCTGGTTGCGGAAGCATCAGTTCAACAGCTCCGGATTGTGCTGGGAATCATGGATGTCTTTTGCAAGGCCTCCGGACAGAAGATAAATGTTGGTAAGTCTAAATTGTTTGTGTCCCCAAATGTAGGTGAAAGAACGGCTAGAAGACTCCAAGACAATTGCGGTTTCGAAGTCACGAAGAACTTGGGGAGTTATCTCGACATGCCAATTCTGCACTCTAGGATTGACAGGGACACCTTCAAACCGCTCTTGGACAAGGTGTGCAACCGTCTGGCTGGGTGGAGGGGATGAGACCCGAGGACCGGATCGACCAAGGCTCGAGCTTTCGAACACTCTTTTTGTGGGACTAATTTTTGTGGTTTATGAAAACTGAAAAGAAGGGATATGTGGAGCAAGATTCGCAGGCCTCTCACCCTTGAATCCCCTACACTCGATCTTAATCCTCTCGGAATCGCACTCCGAGGATCTCGACCCTTTGACACCTTCGCCTCTCACTAGGGTGTCACCCTCGGCCTCTCACCAAAGGGTTCGCTCTTAGCCTCTCACCAAGAACTCGATCCTTAACCCGGAATCATAGGAAGCTATTAGTGGCTCAAACTTTAACTAAACTCAACTTGACTTCCTTTAAAATGAAGGTTTTACAAGAAATATATAGGATGAAGATAGAATCCCCAAACATCTCTAAGCGATGTGGGATTATTTTTTGATAGAAATAAAAGCATGAAAAACATCCAGATTTGAGCTACTGGAAAGAATGTTGAATTTGAGCATCTCTGAGGCTGTTTTAGGAGAACTGTTCTTCATGGAAGTTGTAGCCGCTTAAAATAGCTTTCCAACAAGTGCTCACTGGCTTCAATCGGAATTTTATACAGCCCGAAAGAGCCAAAATACCACGGTGTCGCCATGCTGTTTTCTCAAACGAGAGTTGATATTCGGCTCCTCGACAAAACTTTGTAAGATAAATGAGTCGAGCTCATTGACCACTAGGATCACATCATCCTCCTCCCCTTGAAGAGGATTCTTCCTCGAATCCATGATGGAAACGAGCGACTTCTTCGAAGTTGCTTCTTTTTCCTTGAATGGATCTTGAATCCCCTCTTCTTCTTGAATTGTGAAAGGCAAGCAAGATGGAATGAATGGAATCGCATCCAACCACTTAGTTGACATGGAATTCAGAAAGATAGGTACCTCGGTTTGCGTCCGCTTCTCCTTCATCGAAAGCGCAACCTTGGGAACTTGGATGATTTCCTCAACTTTCTTAAGCTCGGGATTGACATTTTCCATCTCAATCAGAACATCCTTAGACTTGCCTTCTTTAATCTCAAGTGCCTCGCCCATGGTCGTAGAGGATGTTGTCTTTGAAGAGACAAGTGGTGGAGTTGTGGGCTTCGATGGCGTCGACCCCAATGAGCTGACAAGTTTTTGAATTTCCCGTACTTGTTGCATTGAGTCTTCCGCGAGCTTGCGGATCTCTTGCCAAGGTGGTTCAACCTTCTTCTTACGCCGAGCCTCACCCTCTCGAGCCCTTCTCTTTTGATATCTCCTTCGGAGCTCTTGATCAACTACATCATATGTAGCACCATCCATGTCGCTCCAATAAAGATACCCATCATCATAGGCTTGAATGTCCCATCGGATGTACTCCTCGGACAAAGGCTTGGAACTCGTCTTCTTGAACATTTTGACTAAAAAGAAACAACTCGAATATCGAAAGCTCAATGGACTTGAGTCGATTAGCTCTGATACCACTTGATGAGACCCGAGGACCGGATTGACCAAGGCTCGAGCTTTCGAACACTCTTTTTGTGGGACTAATTTTTGTGGTTTATGAAAACTGAAAAGAAGGGATATGTGGAGCAAGATTCGCAGGCCTCTCACCCTTGAATCCCCTACACTCGATCTCAATCCTTTCGGAATCGCACTCCGAGGATCTCGACCCTTTGACACCTTCGCCTCTCACTAGGGTGTCACCCTCGGCCTCTCACCAAAGGGTTCGCTCTTAGCCTCTCACCAAGAACTCGATCCTTAATCCGGAATCATAGGAAGCTATTAGTGGCTCAAACTTTAACTAAACTCAACTTGACTTCATTTAAAATGAATGTTTTACAAGCAATATATAGGATGAAAATATAGCCTCCAAAGCATCTATAATCGATGTGGGATTTATTTGATAGAAATGAAAGCATGGAAAAACGTCTATATTGGAGCTGCTGGAAAGAACGTCCAATTCGAGCAACTTCAAGGCTGATTTAGGAGAAGTGTCCTTCATGGAAGTTGTAGCCACTTAAAATAGCTTTCCAACAAGTACTCATTGGATTCAATCGGAATTTTATGCAGCCCGAAAGAGCCAAAATACCACGGTGTCGCCATGCTGTTTTCTCAAACGAGGGTTGATGTTCGGCCCTAGCAACATAGCTTTGTAAGATAAAGGATTCGAGCTCATTGAAGATTGGGATCACATCATCCTCCTCCCCTTGAAAAGGATTCGTCCTCGAATCCATGATGGAAACGAGCAACTTCTTCGAACATGCTTCTTCTTCCTTGAACGGATCTTGAAACCCCTCTTTTTCTTGAATCGTGAAAGGCAAGCAAGACGGAATGAATGGGGTCGCATCCGACCACTTAGTTGACATGGAATTCAGAAAGATAGGTACCTCGGCTGACGTCCGTTTCTCCTTCATGGAAAGCGCAATATTAGGAAGTTGGATGATTTCCTCGTCTTTCTTAAGCTCAGGCATGACCTTTGTACTTTCAATCGGAACATCCTTGAACTTGCCTTTCTTGATCTCAAGTATCACACCCATGTCCTTAGAGGATGTCGTTGTTGAAGATGGAGGGGGTAGTGTTGTGGGCTTTGATAACTTCGACCCCAATGAGATGACGACTTTTTGAATTTCTTGTACTTGTTGCATTGAGTCTTCCGCGAGCTTGCGGATGTCATGCCAGGGTGGTTCAACCTTCTTCTTTCGCCGAGCCTTATCCTCTCGAGCCCTTCTCTTTCGATATCTCCTCCGGAGCTCTTGATCAACTACATCATATGTAGCACCATCCATGTCGCTCCAACGAAGATACCCATCATCATAGGCTCGAATGGCCCATCGGATGTACTCTTCAGACAAAGGCTTGGAACTCGTCTTCTTGAACATTTTGACTAAGAAGAAACAACTCGGATATCGAAAGCTCGATGGACTTGAGTTGATTAGCTCTGATACCACTTGAGGAGACCCGAGGACCGGATCAACCAAGGCTCGAGCTTTCGAACACTCTTTTTGTGGGACTAATTTTTGTGGTGATGTGCTCGGGAACAATCCGAGCCGCCAGGATCGACAACGAGGTTCCTCCATTATTGAATGGACAAACGTTGCTACTACCACCAGATATGTATGGCAAAATTCAAAGGCCTCTCACCCTTGAACCTCCCATACTCGATCTCAATCCTCTCAGAATCGCACTCTGAGGATCTCAACCCTTCGACACCTTCGCCTCTCACTAGGGTGTCTCCCTCGGCATCTCACCAAAGGGTTTTGTTTTTATTATCTCACCAAAAACATGATTCTTAACCCAGAATCAAAGGAAGCAAATGTGCTCAACTTTTCTATAAAAAATTCAACTTGTTTTAGAAAGTGGCAAGCCTTACAAAATTTATATGAGAAATTCTAACCTCCTATCTGTTTACTAGCGATGTGGGATACTTTTTAAATAGAAAAATCTATATGTCTAGATCACATCATCCTCCCCTCCTTTGAAAAAGATTCGTCCTCGAATCTTGAATTGCCCTTCCGAAAAATACGATACGCCCCTGTACGTTGGATCTGCATAAGGTATCGATGGTTGGTCCTGCAAAAGCTCTCGAATCCATAAGGCCCTTCCAAATGGTACATTACGCCCATGTACGTTGGATCTGCGTAATGCACTTCAATGGTTGTTCCTGCATAAAACTCCAACGGATGGTTGTGGATGCTTGTGACAACATCACAAAAAGATTGAGGAACCCTAGCCAGAAGCTCTGATACCACTTGATGTGCTCGGGAACACTTCGAGCCGCCAGGATCGACGACGAGGTTCCTCCTTTATTTGAAGGGATAAACCTTCTACTAGTAACCGGATATGTATGGCAAGATTCGCGGGCCTCTCACCCTTGAACCTCCCACACTCGATCTCAATCCTCTCGGAATCACACTCTGAGGATCTCGACCCTTCGACACCTTCGCCTCTCACTAGGGTGTCTCCCTCGGCATCTCACCAAAGGGTTTTGTTTTTATTATCTCACCAAAAACATGATTCTTAACCCAGAATCAAAGGAAGCAAATGTGCTCAACTTTTCTATAAAAAATTCAACTTGTTTTAGAAAGTGGCAAGCCTTACAAAATTTATATGAGAAATTCTAACCTCCTATCTGTTTACTAGCGATGTGGGATACTTTTTAAATAGAAAAATCTATATGTCTAGATCACATCATCCTCCCCTCCTTTGAAAAAGATTCGTCCTCGAATCTTGCATTGCCCTTCCAAAAAATACGATACGCCCCTGTACGTTGGATCTGCATAAGGTATCGATGGTTGGTCCTGCAAAAGCTCTCGAATCCATAAGGCCCTTCCAAATGGTACATTACGCCCATGTACGTTGGATCTGCGTAATGCACTTCAATGGTTGTTCCTGCATAAAACTCCAACGGATGGTTGTGGATGCTTGTGACAACATCACAAAAAGATTGAGGAACCCTAGCCGGAATCTCTGATACCACTTGATGTGCTCGGGAACACTCCGAGCCGCCAGGATCGACGACGAGGTTCCTTCTTTATTTGAAAGGATAAACCTTCTACTAGTAACCGGATATGTATGGCAAGATTCGCAGGCCTCTCGCCCTTGAACCTCCCACACTCGATCTCAATCCTCTCGGAATCGCACTTTGAGGATCTCGACCCTTCGACACCTTCGCCTCTCACTAAGGTGTCTCCCTCGGCATCTCACCAAAGGGTTTTGTTTTTAGAATCTCACCAAAAACATGATCCTTAACCCAGAATCAAAGGAAGCAAATTTGCTCAACTTTTCACTCAAAAATTCAACTTGTATTAGAAAATGGCAAGCCTTACAAAATTTATATGAGAAATTCTAACCTCCTATCTGTTTACTAGCGATGTGGGATACTTTTTAAATAGAAAAATCTATATGTCTAGGCCACATCAGGGAGGCATCTGAGCTTGATCGGGCGTATAACCTTGGCAAAATTAGTGTTGAATTCCATCCCGGTTTATGTTATGGCTACGATCACTATTCCCAAATCTGTGTCTGATGCAATCGACAGAGCTACCCAGAATTTCATCTGGGGTGACGATGGTAACAAGAGAAAGATTCACTTGGCTGCTTGGGATGATGTTTGCAAACCAAAGCGGATGGGCGGCCTGGGCATCCGATCTATGAACGATCTCAATGTCGCTATTTCAGGTAAGCTCGCTTGGAGGTTCATTATTAATAATTAGGATAACATGTGGTGTGAGGTTTTGCAGGCCAAGTATATGGGAGGTGCTAATCCGGGGCCTGCTGGTGGCTCGGCGGTTTGTAATTCCATGAAGAAAAGCTTGCGACTGATGGTTGAAAGTGGCATGAAGTGGTTGGTGGGTGATGGGGAGTCGGTGAACTTTTGGCAAGACACATGGCTGCTCGATGAAAATCTGGAAGGGACTGCGTTGGTTGAACTCTCTGATGAGGACAAGGATAGGAGTGTGAGCTCGTATTGGAAGGATGGTGAGGGTTGGGACTGGGAGTTGTTGTCCGGGATGTTGCCTGCCAGGTTGCTGATGGTGTTGGCGTCCCCTGGTGTGGATTCGAGCGGGGATATCCCGGATAGGCTATGCTGGATGGATAGTCCGGATGGTGACTACTCGATTAGATCGGCCTACAATAGGATTACGAACGCCAACTTGGGAGCTAGCGTGGATGGGGTGCTCTATAAGACCAACTGGGCCTTACATGTAACGGAGAGAGTCCGAGTGTTCCTCTGGCTAGTTACTCGGGGAGCTGTACTTACCAACGAAGAGCGCTGCATGCGCCACTTTGCGACTAACCCGGATTGCTCTGAGTGCAGCGGACAGACAGAGTCTTTAATCCACCTTTTCAGGGACTGCCCACTCATTACTTGTGTTTGGATTACTCTAATTTGCCCCGGTAGGTATGCTGATTTCTTTTCCATGTCCTTTGCAGAATGGTGGAGGACTAACTTGACGTCGGGGAGAAGAACCATGGATGGTAGGCGATGGGACTGTGTGTTTGCAAACACGATCTGGTGGGCTTGGAAATGGAGAAATGACCGCGTCTTCAATCATGAGGATAAAACCATGGACAAACCACGGTGGATTAAGGACTACACAAGGCAATACAACGAAGCTTGGAGTTTGAGACAAGGAGTCCAAGGAAGATCGGAGAGAGCTATTACTGTGATTTAATGGGAGAAACCGGCCAATGGCTGGTTCAAGGCGTGCTCAGAAGAGAGCTATTACTGTGATCGGAGAGAGCTTGGAGTTTGAGACAAGGAGTCTAAGGAAGATCGGAGAGAGCTATTACTGTGATTCGGTTGGGGAAGGTGTAACTGCTGCAGCGGGAGGCGTGCTCAGAAGCGAAGATGGGAGATGGATGGGGGGGGCTTCATGGAGAAGATTGGAGTAGGACCGGTGGTGCTGGCGGAGCTTAGGGGAATCCTGGGATGCCTCTCCCTAGCTTGGGGTAGAGGGATTCAGAAGTTGGTGGTTGAAACGGACCCCCTGGTTGCCTACTCGATTGTGTGTAAAGGCGTGGCTGAATGCCATCCGATGTATAGCCTGGTCTTTTGTTGCCAAGGCTTTTTGAAGAGGAGTTGGGACGTTCGACTCCAACATGTCTTTAGGGAAGCGAACTGTGTCGCCGACTCCCTTGCTGGGCTTGCCCAAATGCTTCCTAGGGGTTTTCATGTGATTGCGGAGCCTCCGATGAGGTCGCACGTATAGTTGATGATGATTGTAGGGGAAGGGCTACCCCCGGCTTGTTGTTGTGTAGCCTAACTTTGGTTTCTTTGTTTCGTTGAGGCTTGTCCTCCTTTGTTTACCAAAAAACAAATCGAGATACCACCCTACCTTCATTCCTGGGAACATGTACCTTGTCGTTGGCAAGGCACCCTGCCATTTGTTCGTTGTGATCGTTCATATCCTTGTGAGATATACTCGAGGCAAGAAGATTCATGGGTTAAAATGGTTTGCTTCAAGGTTGATAATCCTTGTTTATTAAGTGTTTTTTGGGCGATGGAAGATGTGGAAGGGAATACAGAGGAGGAGGATGTGGAATATTTACAAAGGATGCGCGGTTTTTATGGAGAAATGCAGGGAAATGCCAAGGTTCTAGCTGTAAGCAATAGGGATTTAGGAGAGTTATTCTTACATGGCACAAGGACTGGTTTTAAAATTTTGCAGAAAGGACTTTGTGGAAAGGTTTCTTTTCCCTTAATGAATTATGAGGTCGTTATGGCTTACGACTTTGTGGAAAGTCTTCTTTTCCCTTAGGTTTGAGTAAAACCCTTTGCCTGCCCTCTTGAGTCTTGAACATGTTGGATCGATGCTGGAATTGCTTACTGTAAGAGAAGTATGTGCAGCAACATCAGTGAAGTTTCCATACCGAAATCTTGTTTCGTTGCATTATTTCTTTGTTAGCTATTGTGAGTCTATCGTTGATCATGATGCGCGATGACTAGAGTACGTTTAATTTCTTTACTGAATGATACATGCCTATTATTTTGTGTTTCTACGAATTTTGTACGCGAATGTAAGCACTGTTTATTCTGACTCCTCATAGAACATGATAGCTGTTTTGCTGAAACATAATGCTTATTATTATGTCGATCAGATCATTGTTAGCATTTGTCTGTTCATTGTTAGGTTCGCGTAGAATCTGTTTGTTTTGTTAAGACTGAGAATGTGGAATGATCCTCATGGATTCTTATGTAGTTTCGTATTTTGATATGCGTGCGATAATGGTGTAGCTTCCACACTATTGAAATCAAGATTGTCACGACAACATTAAGCTTATGAAAACAGGACGAACAACTGTCATACATACATAATTACATATACACGAATCAAAGCAATTAACATTTTTTTACTTCAATTTGTTGAGCCGGGAAGCAAGGGACGTCAGACACACCCCTTTTAACACATACGAATCGGGATGGACAAGAACTGTAAACCAGAGAGCCAAACTCAAGCAACCCAACTAACAATCAGACACAAACAGAAGATAAAATAACCAAGCACAAAGAACACCAGATTTACGTGGAAACCCCAAAACGGGGAAAAAACCACGGGAGCTAGAAACTTCCACTATCAACAATAACAAGTGGGTACAATCTTCCCTAGACAAAGCTAGAGGCATACAACATCATCAAGCATCAACAAGCTTGGCCAAATCTCCACATTTCATCACCCAATTGGTGGAAATCAACAAAACCCAAGAAAGAACACAAGCAAAGGGGATCTGATATTGGAGGCTCAAAACGACGATCCAACCGTACAAAATGAAGCCTATGATGAGGTGAACAACATACCAGAAAATCGTCCCAATCGGAGGTCGTTTGGTCGTCGATCGGGGCACTTCAAAATGGGCTGAATAGTTGCATACGAAAATCCCTCTCCAAGCTCTCTCTTTTCTCCCTTTCTCACTCTTGGTTTTCTCTCTCTTACTTTCCCAAATGAAAAGGCATCCCCTTTTATAAAGGAGGTAGGGTAAAACTTCACATGGTAAAAACCATATGGTAAATAGTCCATTGGACTCTTCCCCATATAGGAGGGAAACCCAACATAGCTCCCCCTCAATCCTATATGGGGGGCTCGAGCAAGCCCGCCTTTGAGCGGCACTTGATGAGCTTCTCCTTTGACAAAGTCTTCGTCAGCATATCTGATCCGTTGTCATTTGTGTGGATCTTCATGAGCTCAAAATCTTCATCTTCTACTCTTTCTCGAAGCCAATGATACCTTCTTCGGATGTGCTTGGTTCGAGAATGGTAGGCGGCATTCTTGGCAAGGTGGATGGCACTCTGATTGTCACAATAGAGTGGGTAGCTAGCTTGCTCCACTCCCAACTCCTCTAGGAAGTCTCTCATCCATATCAGCTCCTTACCAGCTTCAACTGCAGCCATATACTCTGCTTCTGTCGTTGACAAAGCAACACACTTCTGCAGTCTCGATTGCCATGAGACTGCTCCCCCTGCGAATGTAATCAGATATCCAGATGTGGATCGGCTCGTGTCAATATCACCTGACATGTCTGCATCTGTAAAACCATCAAGCATAGGTTTTCCAGGACCAAAGCACAAACACACTCTCGAAGTGCCTCTGAGATACTTGAGAATCCATTTCACTGCAGCCCAATGCTCCTTTCCAGGATTACTCATGAACCTGCTGATAACCCCAACTCCATAGGCGATGTCTGGCCTAGTGCAAACCATGGCATACATCAGACTACCAACGGCTGAAGCATAAGGCACCTTCTTCATCTCCTGTTTCTCTTTCTCACTTATAGGACACTGATCAGAACTCAGCTTCATGTTCACTGCAAGTGGAGAACTCACGGGTTTAGCCTTGTCCATGTTGAATCTTTGCAGCACCTTCTCAATGTATCTTTCTTGTGATATCCACAACTTCTGATTCTTTCTGTCACGGGTAATCTGCATACCCAAAATATTTTTTGCAGGGCCAAGGTCCTTCATAGCAAAGGAATTCTTCAACGCAGTTTTCAAACTAGCAATCTTGTTGGTATCCCGACCAACAATAAGCATATCATCCACATAAAGCAAGAGAATCAGAAAGTCACCTTCGGCGTAATTCTTCACAAACACGCAGTGGTCGGCATGTGTCTTGTGAAATTTGTGGTCGATCATAAAAGACTCGAACTTCTTGTACCATTGCCGAGGCGCTTGTTTCAAACCATACAAGCTCTTTCTGAGACGACAAACCATCTTCTCTTTTCCCTTGACTTCAAAACCTTCAGGTTGCTCCATGTAGATTTCTTCTTCCAAATCACCATGAAGGAAGGCGGTTTTCACATCAAGCTGCTCGACCTCTAGGTCCATGCTAGCAGCCATGCCTAGAACAACCCGGATGGATGACATCTTCACAACTGGAGAGAAAATTTCATCGAAATCTACACCCTTTTTCTGCTCAAAACCCTTCACCACAACTCTGGCTTTGAACCTGGGAGGTGTACCATCTTCTCCAGACTTCAAACGAAAAACCCATTTGTTCTTGAGAGCTTTCTTGCCCTTAGGCAATTTCACCAAGTCATAGGTGTGGTTCTCATGCAAGGAACTCATCTCATCCTGCATGGCATTGTGCCACTCCTTCTGATGCATATCTGACATAGCTTCCTCGTAGCATTCAGGCTCTCCTGAGTCAGTCAACAACACATAATCGTTGGTTGAGTATCGGGAGGAAGTATGTCTCTCTCTGGTGGATCTTCTCAACTCAACTTCAGGTTGGATAGGGGGCTCCTCTTGTTGAGGTTGTGGAACTTCTGGTGGATCAACATCACCATCATCATGCTCATCTTCCTGCTGATTCTGAACTGAACTTCTCTGCACAACTTGAGGAAAAACGGGATCAAAGGTGACTGGAGCAGGAGAGGAAGACGACGGTCGCTGGAGCTTCCAGTCATCAATAGTCTTGTCTTCCATGAACACAACATCTCTGCTTCTGACCACTTTCTTGTCTGTAAGATCCCACAATCTGTACCCAAATTCATCCTCTGAGTACCCTAGGAAGATGCATGGCTTTGTCTTGCTATCAAGCTTGGATCTCTGATCTCTAGCAACATGAACATATGCTAGGCATCCAAAGACTCTCAGATGCTGGAAGGAAACATCTCTCCCAGTCCAAACCCTCTGTGGAACATCACCATCAAGAGGAACTGAAGGCGAGCGGTTGATGAGATACACAGCAGTCAACATTGCCTCCGCCCAATAGGACTTTGGCAGCTTTGCAGTCGACAACATACTTCTGACTCTTTCTGCTATGGTTCTGTTCATCCTCTCTGCAAGCCCATTCAGTTGTGGCGTCTTCGGAACTGTTTTCTCAAGCCTGATGCCCTGACTCTTGCAGTACTGCTCAAACGGAGCCCTGTATTCTCCACCATTATCTGATCTGACACACTTTAACTTCAAACCAGTCTCTCGTTCAACTCTGGCTTGGAACTCCTTAAAAACTGTCAGAACCTGATCTTTGCTTTTCAACACAAAAGCCCACAATTTTCTAGAATAGTCATCAATAAAAGTGACAAAATATTGTGCACCACCAAGTGACTTGCAATCCATAGAGCACACATCAGTATGAACAAGATCTAATGCATGCTTTCTTCTAGATGGAGGTCGAGTATGAAAGGCTACTCGATGTTGCTTTCCAGCTAGGCAATCAAGACAAGGTTTGAGAGAAATACCTTGCATATCCGGGAGAATGTCTTTCTTGGCAAGCATTTGCAAACCCCGCTCGCTCATGTGTCCAAGCCGCTTGTGCCATAGCTCTCCGGCACCATCATCAATCACATTTGCTTCTTCTCTGCAAATCTTAGCTTGCATCACATACATGGTATTTTGCTTCTTTGCCCGGGCTACAATCAAGTTTCCCTTGGAGCACTTCCAAACACCGCCTTGTGCATTTTGAGCATAACCATCATCATCAAGTATCCCAGAAGATATCAAATTCAATCTGATATCAGGAACATGGCGAACATTTCTCAAAATCAAGCTGCAACCAGTGGATGTCAACAAACAAACTGTGCCCATGCCAACAACATTGGACACGCCATCATTTCCCATCCTCACACGGCCAAAATCTCCACAAGTGTAAGACGAGAAGTACTCCTTGTGTGGAGTAATGTGATATGAAGCAGCTGAATCAACAATCCAAGTGCACTCACCACTTGCAAGATTCAAGGAACCTTCATCAGCCGCCACAAACAACTCCACTATTTCATCACTGATTGTAAGAGCGGCAGTGTCTTTATCTTCTTGATTTCTCGAAGTCTCCGACTTCTCAGGTTCTTTGCCTTTGTCCCTCTTGAACTTTCGGCAATACTTTTGAATGTGACCCGGCTTCTCACAATAATAGCAAATGTACTTGCTTCGAGACTTCGATCTCCCTTTGGACTTGTCTCTGTTCTGCTGCTGTCGTTGCTTACTCCTTCCTCTGTTGTTACCAGAACCCTGCGTCACATTAGCCTCTGACTGTGAGGAGACACCCATCTCCTTCCTTCTAGTCTCTTCGTTCAAAAGACTAGCTTTCACACATTCCATAGTCAGCTTGCCTTCCGGAGCGGAATTACTAAGTGACACGACAAGTGTATCCCAACTATCCGGCAACGAGGAGAGTAGTAGTAGAGCCTGCAACTCATCATCTAACGACATCTTCGCAGAAGCCAACTGATTCACAATGCCCTGAAATGTGCTCAAATGCACAACAATGCTCTCACCATCTTTGTACTCCAATTTCACAAGCTTTCTCATCAATGACGCCTTGTTGAGGGTATTCTTCCTCTCATACATCCCTTCAAGCTTATACCATAACTCATAAGCATTCGTGTCATTGGCAATATGCTGGAGCACACTCACATCAACAAATTGTCTAATCGTAGCAACCGCTTTTCGATTCAGAATCTTCCATTCAACATCAACGACACCCGTTGGAATCTCTTTGTGCACAATCGGCTCATACAGATCTTTCACATACAAAAGATCTTCCATCTTTATCTTCCAATCTGAGTAGTTGCCTGAATTCAACACAATCATTCCCTGAAAACTGTTCTTTTCCTCCATCCTAAACCAAATGCTCTGATACCAGTCTGTTGAGCCGGGAAGCAAGGGACGTCAGACACACCCCTTTTAACACATACGAATCGGGATGGACAAGAACTGTAAACCAGAGAGCCAAACTCAAGCAACCCAACTAACAATCAGACACAAACAGAAGATAAAATAACCAAGCACAAAGAACACCAGATTTACGTGGAAACCCCAAAACGGGGAAAAAACCACGGGAGCTAGAAACTTCCACTATCAACAATAACAAGTGGGTACAATCTTCCCTAGACAAAGCTAGAGGCATACAACATCATCAAGCATCAACAAGCTTGGCCAAATCTCCACATTTCATCACCCAATTGGTGGAAATCAACAAAACCCAAGAAAGAACACAAGCAAAGGGGATCTGATATTGGAGGCTCAAAACGACGATCCAACCGTACAAAATGAAGCCTATGATGAGGTGAACAACATACCAGAAAATCGTCCCAATCGGAGGTCGTTTGGTCGTCGATCGGGGCACTTCAAAATGGGCTGAATAGTTGCATACGAAAATCCCTCTCCAAGCTCTCTCTTTTCTCCCTTTCTCACTCTTGGTTTTCTCTCTCTTACTTTCCCAAATGAAAAGGCATCCCCTTTTATAAAGGAGGTAGGGTAAAACTTCACATGGTAAAAACCATATGGTAAATAGTCCATTGGACTCTTCCCCATATAGGAGGGAAACCCAACACAATTTCATACCCGCTGTCATGCTAGCTTGTTTTCTGCGCAGCGATTCAAGGATGAGTGGCTTACTGGAGAGACGACTGGAAAGTTTCGAGTTGATTGATCGAGTTGATCGACCTATCTTACACACCACTTGCCTTCAATTGACCTTATGGGGGTGATATTTTTTGTCTTGTAGATGTAATTTGTAATTTAGGCGTGAAGGTTTAAGTTACACTTGACAGTTTGATGGGCTTCTTCTAGCATTGTTTTGCCGATCTGCCCACATTTTCTTTCATATCTCCTGAGAAATTAACAAAAACCCCTTTATTGATGAAAACCAAATTACATACAAAAATAAATATTAATCATTCTCATGCAAAAGTTTAAGCTTGAATTTTTTACCCCCGGAAGATCGAGTGAGATCTAAAACCCCTTTATTGATGAAAACAAAATTACATACAAACTTGTTATAAAGGCAAGAAAGTGCAACATATAAAGGATTTATAACCGAAATATAAATATCAAACGGAGAGAGAAAGCAAAGGATCTTCGACGACCCCAAAAACCTTCAATTTGGACAAATATGTCAAAATTGGATAAACCAGTTGATGCCTTAGCAAGACAATACCATGCTATATATGCAAGCAAACAACTAGGAATAAAATTCAGGGTGGATCGAATTTAAATATAATTTTGGTTTTTTTTCTATTTTATTGATATCAAAATTAGTAATAAAATAATTAAGTAATACAAATGATAATCATTACTGAAAAAAACAAATTCATCATATTTTGTGTAATGGAAGAATCACATTCACATAGGTAGGGGAAAAGGAAGAAAAGAAGGAAAATAAAAGTGCTTTTGAGGAGATTTGAACCAAAGCACAACTTTCCTAATGCCATAATTCATTACCAACTACACCATCTTCTTATATGTAACATGTGCAATATTACATTTATATTTAGGAAAAATAACCGAAAATAATATGAATTATCGGCCGTCAACTAAAAAGAATACGAACTTTAAAAATTACTAATTCATATGCAAACTATACCCGAATAAACCAATTTTGGTACGACCAACATTTCCGGCTAAAATTTTGACCAAAGTTCTGATTTGGTAGCCGTGAAAAAGTTTTAGGAATAAAATGAAATTAAGAATAAATGAAAAAATAAAAATGTAAAATGAAGGAAACTCTTCTTCTTCCTCGTTCAAACTCTGTTAGTCTTGGTCATGGCCATGAAGAACCAGCATCAAAATCTCCATGAACTGATTAAGGTATTAACAAGGTTCCACTTTTCGATCTCTAATCCTCAAACCAATATATTAACAACATTAATGTTCAACTTTTCTTAAATCCTTAAACCGTCCTGAACAAGCATGAAGATAAAGAACAAGCACAAAAATCGCACAAATAAAATCAGATTCGAACACGAATGATCAAATTTGGTTAGGGACATTATAGATACAAATCCTATCATGTTGAAACACAGAATTAGAAGAATCGATTTCAGCCAAATCGATTCAATTTTCCATATTTGAACTTTTGGCTCAAAAAGCCCTAATTCTCAAAATGCGGAATCGATTTCAATTTCCTCAAAATTAATCAACCAATACAACATACAAAACATCAACAGCAGTAATTTTCTGATTTTTACTTCTCAGTTCTCTCGATTTTGATATATTCAACTCCGATGCTGAATATCCCAGACTTGTTGCTTGGAGAATAAGTTTGCATTTCATTTTGTTTTCCTTTGGTAGTATAAATAGCCTTTACTACTTTGTAATAGGTAGACATTACATTGTAATTTCATTACAAACACTCTCAATAGAATGGAACGGTAGTTGTAAGCTTCAGCTCAGCTCATCTTCATCCTCTATCTGTTCTCGATCTCTCATCTCTTCATTCAATCTCTCATCTCTTTCCTTCTGGATTTATGGCGGATCGCTCTCCTCCACATTCACCTAGATCTGGATCTGTTGCTACTGATCGACGTCGAGGAATGTAGATCACTATGACCGATCTTCAAAATCCTCTATTCATACATCCATCTGATAATTCAGGTATGAATCTCTGTGCTATTCAGCTTGTTGGAGAAATTTATCGACGCTGGAGTCGATCATTCACTAAGGTTCTCTCAGTGAAGAACAAATTGTGGTTTATCGATGGCTTAATTGCTCGATCTGCTGAGAATGCACTTCAGTGGGATAGATGTAATGACATGGTGTGTTCATGGCTCTTGAACACTGTCTCAAAGGAAATCTACAATACTATTGATGAATATGACACTGCAAGAGACATGTGGCTTGATCTAGAAGAGAGCTATGGTCAGAAAAATGGACCTCTAATCTTTGAGATCAAACGAGAAATCCATGAGTGTAGACAGGAAGATTCCGAGCTCACTGAGTATTTCACTAAGCTCAAGGGCCTCTGGCGTAGACAATCTGTGATCGTGCCATCTATTAAATGCAATTGTGGAAAGTGTGAATGTGATCTGCAGAAACAGGCAGAGGAATCTGATCTTGAGAACAAGCTCATAACATTTCTCATGGGACTTCATAAGAGATATGATGGAGCATGAAGACATATGCTCATGACTACTCCTCTTCCATCACCAAGCACTACACACTCGCTTTTTATTCAAGGAGATCAAGGGAAGAAGTTCTCAGAGAAGAGAACTGTCAAGCCGAATCCTGCAGCTACCACTGCTTTGGTGGCTAAGCAAGAGGAAGACAAGCAGAAGCGCCAGACACTCTCAATCAGGCAAGATGAGAACAGGTACAGGAGGGAGAAGTGTGGTCATTGTTCTGGAAATCATAAGATGGAGAGATGTTGTGAATTGGTTGGATATCCCAGTTGGCACTCAAAGAGTAAGATAAAACCTCAAACCACTCGGCCAAACAATTATAAGCAAGGTAAGAGGTTTGGTCACTCTCAGTCTCCTAAAGCTAATACAGCAGTGAACACCTCACAAGAATTTACACAAGCCAGTGAAAATTCCTTGACTACTGATCACTAGAAGCTGATTGGATCTTTTATTTCTCTCCTTCGACGGGCAGATAGCTCCACACATGAATCTCACCTTGCAGGTAAACTTTGTTTCAATGCTTCTAAAAACGGCAAATTGTGGATAATGGATAGTGCAGCGACCGATCATATGACCTTTGATTGGAGTATCCTTGTGGATCTCATGCCTATATCCAATCCTTCTGTCATTAATTTTGCTGATGGTAGTACTTGTCCTATCACAGATGTTGGATCAGTTCAATTGCCTAACCTTACACTCACTCGTGTCCTTTATGTTCCCTCATTTCACTTTAACCTCTTGTCCTTACCAAAACTGATTAGAGATCTTAAATTTCACATTGAGCTCACCTATGAATTATGTGTTGTCCAGGACCAAGCAAGGACGAGGATGATTACATTTGGTAGGTACTTTCAAGGCATGTACTACATGGATCCTGCAACATGTAGAGTGGCCCCAAGTGACTTCTCTCAGTCAAGACCTTCAAGCTTTACATCTATGTCTTCTTTACCTTTGTTTTTACCTAAAGACAAATCTCCTTTGTCAAACAACACTGCATTGTGGCACTTGCGTCTTGGACATGCTCCTATTGTGAAGTTAAAACATGTTTCTGCCATTTTAAATGATATAAAACTCAGTTTTAATCATGATTTGTCTTGTGTGTCCTTTGTCTAAGCATACTAAATGTTCTTTTCCCACAAGTACGTCCACTTCTGATCATATCTTTGAGTTGTTACATTATGATGTGTGGGGACCTTATGTTGCTCCTACTAGGGAGGGATACAGATTCTTCCTCACTATTATTGATGATAAAAGTAGGAGTGTATGGGCATTTCTCATGAGACACAAAAGTGAAGTCATTTTACACTTAAAATCTTTTATCCCTCTCATCCAAACCCAGTTCAATGCCATAGTTAAAACTCTGAGATCTGACCAAGGCATTGAGTTTCTAAACTCATCTGTCTCACAATTTCTTCAGTCTCATGGAATTGTTCACCAAAATACCTGCACCTACACACCTCAACAAAATGGAAGAGTTGAGAGGCATCATAGATACATCATTGAGGTTGCCAGATCTTTCATTATTCAATCTGGTTTACCCATCCAATTCTGGGGAGAGAGCATCTTAACTGCAACCTACATTATCAACTGTTTGCCCAACCCTCTCATCCAAAATAAAACACCCTATGACATTCTCTACAAAGCCTCACCCTCTTATGAACATCTCAGAGTGTTTGGTTGCCTGTGCTTTCCCTCTACAGCACATGATCCTCACAAGAAGAAATTCCATGCTAGGACTGACCCTTGTGTGTTTGTGGGGTACCCTTATGGGGTTAAAGGTTACAAACTTTTCAACTTAAAGACTCACAAGTCTATGATCAGCAGGGATGTAAAATTTCTTGAGCATATTTTTCCTTACAAACTCTACTTTGATCACAAAACTGAGACCTCTTACCCAGCTACATTTATAGAGTTTGTTGATCACAATTTTCCCATGGACTATGTGTCTTTTGATCATTCCTCAGTCTTCATGGATTCCCCACACCCTAATGATCAACAACCTGCATCTCATGCAGACTACATACCCACACCTGTGTCACCGTCTTTTGATGACATCATCTCCTCTCTCATTCAACCAAGATAGTCCACAAGAGAGCATAGGCCTCCTTCATGGTTAAAGGACTATGTGTACAGGGCTTCAAAGGACTCATCTAATGCTTCACCCTCGTCTGTAGCTAAGCATCTCTACCCCATTACTTCTTATTGCTCTTACTCTGCTTGCTCTCTTTCTTATCAAGCTTTTGTTGCCAATGCTGCTAACCATACTGAACCATCTTCTGTTAGAGAAGCGTTAACAAATCCTGCTTGGTGTGAGGCTATGTTGTTGGAGCTTGATGCTCTCAAAAGGAATGACACATGGGTTATTCAACAACTACCTGAAGATTAGTCCCTAGTCACTTGCAAGTGGCTATTCAAACTGAAGTACAACAGTGATGGGTCTCTAGAGTGACACAAAGCCAGACTGGTGGCTTGAGGATTCACTCGGGTTGAATGAGTGGATTACTCAGAGACCTTTGCACCTGTGGCTAGGATGATTACAATTCGAACATTGTTGGTTGTTGCCTCTGCTCAGAACTGGCCACTGCTACAGATGGATGTCACAAATGCCTTTCTCCATGGTGATTTGGAGGAGGATGTGTACATGACCCTTCCTCCAGCTTATTCTTTTCTCAAGCGTCTACAAACCTCCAAACTGGGGGAGATTGGACATGACCAATGTCCTCAGGGGGAGATATATGATGAGGCCAATTGTTCTCCCCTTGTATGCAAACTCATGAAGTCTCTCTATGGGCTAAAGCAAGCTCCGAGACAATGGTTTGCAAAATTCTCAGGAATTGTACAAGAGGCAGGCTATATACAATCTAAAGCGGACTACTCATTGTTCACCAGGAAACAAGGAAACTCATTCACTGTTTTACTAGTCTATGTTGATGATATGGTTATTACATGAAATGACCAGTCTGAAATCAACAAACTCAAGAAACATCTGCAGAGAAAGTTTCAACTAAAGATACTTCCTAGGTATTGAAATTGACAGAACTCCTGAAGGAGGGATTCTCAATCAGATGAAGTATACAATGGAGATGCTAGAGGAAGCTGGGATGAGCAATCCAAAGCCTCTCAACAGTCCTCTTGATACTCATGAGAAACTGACCAAAGAGTGGGAGAAAATGAAGAATCCACACCTATACAGGCGTCTTGTTGGAAAGTTAATATACTTGACTGTAACTCGACCAGATATCTCTTATAGTGTTCATATTCTGAGTCAATTTATGCAAGAACCATGCTTAGAGAACTGGAAGGTTGTCAAGCATCTGATGAGTTATATCAAAGGGGCTCCTGGACAAGGTCTGCTACTTGCTAAGAACTCAGATTTGAAGCTAATTACTTATTGTGATGCTGATTGGCAGTCATGTCCTATGACTAGGAAATCTCTCACTGGTTTTTGTATATTTTTGGGTTCATCTCTTGTCTTATGGGGGACAAAGAAACAGTCATTTGTAGCTGTGTCAACTGCAGAGTCCAAGTACAGGGCCATGACAGCTACATGTTGTGAGATCACTTGGTTAATGGCTCTACTAAAGGACCTCAATATGATGCAGAAGGGTCTTGTAAGCCTTTACTGTGATAATCAGGCAGCTTTGTATATTGCCAAGAACCCAATGTTCCACGAGAGAACAAAGCATATTGAGGCCGATTTCCATTTGGTGAGAAACAAAGTAATGCGCAAGGAAATTGAAGCACATTACATCAATACTAAAGAGCAACCTGCAGATTTGTTCACTAAGGTCATCTCTATTGATCAACACTGGAAGTTTTTGATCAAGCTTGGAGTTGTAAATCAATTTATCAACTCTAAGCTTGAGGGGGAGTGTTAAATGGATATGGTCCTAACCATTTTGTGTAATCGGGTATCCTAGACTTGTTGCTTGGAGAATAAGTTTGCAATTCACTTTGTTTTCCTTTGGTAGTATAAATAGCCTTTACTACTTTGTAATAGGTAGACATTACATTGTAATTTCATTACAAACACTCTCAATTGAATGGAACAGTAGCTGTAAGCTTCAACTTCAGCTCAGCTCATCTTCATCCTCTATCTGTTCTCGATCTCTCATCTCTTCATTCAATTTCGTCAATAAATTGATTTTGATTTCTCTGATATTCGTTTTAATGCTTCCTTATGAAATATACGCTCCAATTTCTAGTTCTTACTGGTTGTGTGATTGAAATTGGTTCAGATGAACAAAGAAGAAATTTTAAATAGTGGTTGCCAAGGAAGAAGGAGTTTCCTTCATTTTAAACTTTTTTTCCCATATTATTGTTAATTATGTTTTAATCCTGATTTTTTTCCGTCTGCCAAATCAGCACTTTAGTAGGAATTTAAAAGATTACACAATGAATTGATTGTAATCTCTGTTGATCTCCCCAACAAGAGATACATTATATTTATAATAGAGGTTACAAAGTATAATCATATACAAAAGATATGGAAAGAAAGATAAAAACAAATCTTTTACAATTACTTTCCTAATACCCCCCCCCCCCCCCCCCCCCGCGCAAGCTCATGGAGGGGCAACGACATGAAGCTTGGAGCGTAATAATTCAAAACGGTGATTGCTGAGAGCCTTAGTGAAGACGTCTGCAGTTTGATCATGAGTCCCAATGTGACGAACCACAAGTTCACCAGCATCAACCTTTTTCCCGGACGAAGTGAAAGTCGATAGGAATATGCTTGGAGCGACTAGAGAGAACTGGATTCCTGGCCATGAAAGTGGCACTTAGGCTGTCACAGAGGACGACAGGGATGGACGGAAGTCGTTGACGAAGATCCCGAAACAGTTGAGCAATCCAGCTGAGTTCAGCAACAGTCTCAGCGATGGCATTGTACTCCGCTTCCGTACTAGAACGGGCAACGACACATTGCTTCTTGGACGTCCAACTGATAAGGGAATCACTAAGATAAATAGCAAAGTCGTACTGCGAGCGGCAGTCATCCGAATCTGACACCCAACCGGCATCAGTAAAAGTGGTGATGGAGAAGCGAGAGCACGGGCGAATCTGAAAGGTGTAGGACAAAGTGCCTTTCAGATAGCGAAGTATGCGTTTCACTATCGACCAATGATCCTCTATCGGGGACTGCATATACTGACAGACACGATTGACCGCATAAGCAATCTCAGGACGAGTGATGACCACATACTGAAGCGCACCGACGATGCTCCTGTAAGGAGACGGGTCAGCCATTGGATCGCTAGCCTGGTGAAGCCGCGAGTGAGGCTCAGCGGGGCTGCAGATGGGCTTAGCCTCGTCCATCTTGAAGCGAAGGAGCAGCGATCGGATGTACTGTTGCTGGGACAAGAGAAGCCGAGTAGGGGAGCGAGTGACCTCAACGCCCAGGAAGTAGTGCAGGGGACCTAGGTCCTTGAGCGAGAACATCTCGTTGAGTCTGCCGATGAAGCGACTGGTCGTAGGAGAGGAACTGCCAGTGATGATGATGTCATCCACATACACCAGAATGTAGATCACATCGGAGGAGGAAGAGAACACAAATAGTGAGCAATCCGACTGACAAGCCTGAAACCCTGACTGAAGCAGAAAGGACTTGAGCTTACCAAACCACGCCCTAGGAGCTTGCTTGAGACCGTAGAGAGCCTTACGGAGATGACAAACAAACGAAGGACGGGAGGAATTAACAAAACCTGGTAGCTGATCCATGTAAACATCCTCAGACAAGTCCCCATTAAGAAAGGCATTATTGATGTCAAGTTGCCGAATAGGCCACCCCTTAGTCAGAGCAATGCATAAGACAAGACGGACGGTGGTAGGGCGGACGACTGGGCTGAAAGTTTCGAAATAGTCAACCCCTTCCTCTTAATTGTAACCTTTCGCACTTAGTCTGGCTTTGTAGCGATCAATAGAGCCATCAGCTTTCCGTTTAATCCGAAAAACCCACTTGCAGCCGACAACATTCATAGATGACTGGCGAGGAACCAGAGTCCACGTACCTGATCTGGAGAGGGCATCAAACTCAGACTGCATGGCAGAGACCCAATGAGGGTGTCTCTCGGCTTGGCGGTAGGTTTTGGGTTCAGTTTCAGGGAGAGGGGATGGGGGTAACGGGTGACGAGATGTAGTGAGGGTTCAAGGTTTGAGATGGCCTTTCTGAGCACGGGTGGTCATAGGATGCACTGAGGTTTCGGAGGGACGAAGGTGAGGCAGATGAGATGGGGGAGATGGGAGGGGGTTGGTGACGGGACTGTCAGGTGAGGCCGGGGCTGTTGGGGACGGGGAGTTGGCAAGAAGCGACGGGGAGATAGAAACTAGCGAGAGCTGGGAAGAGGAAGATGATGCCGGCTCATTAATAGAGGAGGCTACTGGAGGTGTTGATGACGGAGAGGGCGCCACTTGGAGCTCGTTGACAAGAGGCTCAGCCGAATCAGGAGATGCCGCAAGGGAAGAGGAGGCAACAGCCAGGAGGTCTACCGGGAGAGATGACGGTGAGGGGGTGGTAGACGGGGAGGACAGACTCGAGATGGACGGGAAGACAGACTCATGGAAGACAACATGACGACTGACATGGACTCTTTTGGCGAGAGAGTTATAACATAGGTATCCCTTGTGGCTGGAGCTGTAGCCAAGAAAGATGCAAGCTTTTGTTTTAAACTCAAGTTTATTAGATCGATAAGGACCAAGGAAGGGAAAACACAAGCAGCCAAAGGAGCGGAGAACCAAGTAATCCGGATGCCGGTTGAATAGACAGTGATAGGGGAGCGATTGCAAAGAACCGGTGTGGGAGTACGGTTATGGAGATAGATTGCCGTGTGAAAGGCATGTTCCCAGAATTCAGCGGGTAGTTTAGAGTGGGCTAGCAAGGTAAGACCTTTCTCTTGAATGGTGCGGTTACGACGTTCAACCATACCATTCTGACTAGGGGTGTGTGGACAAGAAACCCGATGAAGAATACCTTGTGTTTGTAAGAAAGATGAGACATTGTGATATTCGCCACCCCAATCGGTTTGTAAGGCTTTGATGTGTTTCCCAAATTGAGTCTTTACCATTGATTGAAAGAGTTTGAAGTAATGAAAGACTTGAGATTTGTGAGACATAAAGTAGATCCATGTGAAACGGGTACAATCATCCACAAATAGAACAAAATAACGACATCCATTTATTGATAACGAAGGGGCAGGCCCCCAGACATCGGAATAAACAAGTTCAAAAGGAACAGACTTTGACACATGTGTAGAAATAATAGGTAATCTATGACTCTTTCCCAAGGAGCAGGACTGACACTAGGGCAATGATGTGTTGCCAAGGACAAGAAGCTGAAATTGACTGCAAAGATGACAAAAAACTTGATGACTTGGATGACCTAGACGATGATGCCAGAGACTCAGACTTGTGCGTTCACCAACGAAAGCACGGGGAGGGATGGATAGCGGCAAGCGGTAGAGCCCATTGTCAACGATTCCTTTGAGCAGCACCCTTCCCTGCAAGTTCTTCAACACACAATGTGAGGGATGTAATTCAAGATAGCCATTAATGTCTTTTGTTAAACGAGATATGCTGATAAGATTTTCCTGCATAGAGGGGACAACTAGAACATGGTTGAGGGTGACAGGATTGGGTGATTGATTTAAGACAGTATGGCCAATGTGAGAGATAGGAAGGGTGTTACCGTTGCCGAGAGACAGTTGATCACCTCCGCCATACGGTGAGTCTAAGGACACCTTGCTGAGATCACCAGTGATGTGATCTGTGGCACCAGAATCAAAGTACCAATTTTGATCCGTGATTTTCGATGGAGAGACCATGTAAGCTGACGGATTGGATGACGATGGACGTTGCAGACGTTCAGGAGGATGCCGGGATGGAAAAGACTGAGTGTCAAGCCGGCGAAAGCAGTCCTTTGCAGCATGACCAGTGCGATCACAAATTTGACAGGGGACCTTCGAGCGAGAGAGGGTACCCTGATTGGAGGTGTCGGAGCGATCCGAGGAGTCGGAGGAGCCAGACTGCCGAGGCTGAGATGACCGTCCAGAAGGACGATCGGAGGAGGAGCGTTGCTGGGATGACGGCGGCGGGCGGGATTGGCCATAATTGGCCGACGGCTGCTCAACACTAGACCCACGATTCTCATCGGCAAGTCGCTGCTCCTCTCGCAAAAGATGGCCGAGCAGAGCAGTGGGTGTAACAGGCTCGGAGCGCATATTCATAGCAGCCCGGAAGGGACCGTATGACGAATCAAGGCCTTGGAGCATACAAGCAGCAAAGTCGTCGTCTGAAACCGGTTGGAGACAGTCGGCGAGAGCATCAGCCATGGCCTGCTTCTTCTCGTAGTACTCGAGCATGGAGGATCCGGCCTTGGTGACATTGTGAAGCTGTTGTTTGAGAAACATGGCTCGAGCACGAGCCTGATGTTGAAACATGTCATTGAGGGCGACCCAAGCCTGATGGGAAGTCATCGTCTTAACTAGGTAGCAGGCAAGAGTTGCAGAGACGGTGGTTCGAAGCCATATGAGGATGAACTTGTCCTTCCTCCACCAAGCGGCGAAGTCGGGATTAGGAGCCGTGGTGGCAGGAGCGATATCGGTGGCGGCAACCGAGACTGTTGAAGATGGAGCCGAGTCGGTGAGGATGAAATCCTTCGGATCGAAGGCATCAAGGGCGTCAAGGACGTTTGCACGCCAAACAGAGAAGTTGGAACGATCCAACTTGACAGAAAATTGAGGAAATTGCAGGCCGAAATTGGGATTGGAACCGATTGCAGCGGAGAGGAGGTTGGCGGAATTGTTGGTTGTGTTTGGGGTGGGAGTACCAGTGTCGTCACCGGTGTCGTCAGGACTGGTGGAGGAGGCGGAAGTCGACATGGTGGAGAAGAAAGGGAGGCGGCGGTGGTGATGAAAAAAAAATTTAGGGTTCGGAACCTGCTTTGGATACCATAAAAGATTACACAATGAATTGATTGTAATCTCTATTGATCTCCCCAACAAGAGATACATTATATTTATAATAGAGGTTACAAAGTATAATCATATACAAAAGATACGAAAAAAAAGATAAAAACAAATCTTTTACAATTACTTTCCTAATAGAATTTTGGCCGAAAAGTTTGGCCGTATCAAAATTAGTTTATTCGGGTATAGTTTGGCCGAAGAGTAGATGCTCTTAGTTAAAATTATTGTCTAGTTATAGACAAGTATAATTGCATCAAAAAAGTATTGCAATAACAAAACTACGGGAAAAACTTGCCTTCACCCCCAAAAATTGTAAAAACATTAGTTGTTGATCGATCGGTTAAAAAAAGGTATATCATATTAGAATACATATGTATTATATATAGGGAAAATGCATAAAACTAGGGCCGGAGAATGGTACGAAAATTATCATACCAACTACGTATCAACCACAAACCGACTATGTTGATAACCACACTTGTGGTAACCAACATGGTGCTAACCACGTGAAGGTGGTACGGTAATTGTAATGAAATATGAATACCATGGTTATCATGATTCTCGAGTATATATATTAATTTGTTTGTATAATGTTTTATTGATATTACCTTTGAGTTTTAAGTTTTTAATTTATATTTTGTATTTTGATTTTGTCCTAAATTGGTCATTTCTACTTTTTGTACTAGAAACAATAGGAACATTTTGAATGTTTGAAAACTTTGAACTTGTTTTGTTTGAACTTGCAGAAACATTTTGAATGTTTGAACAATTGAACTTTGTTTGTTTCTTCAAGACTTTGAATTTGGTTGGGTTTGAATTGGTTTGTGCTTTAGGTTATGAACTTGATTTATTTGAACTTTTAAAAGATGGTAACCAAATTTTTTTTTGTAACCATAATTTTTCGTTCGATAACTTTGATGACCACTGAAAAATAGCCAAGGGGTTTCAGAAAAATACAAACAGAATTAAAGCTTGGTAACCATGGTAATGTACCGATGGTAACCACAAATCGTGGTTACCACATATGCGGTAACCACAACTTGTGGTTGGTACGTGGTATGAAAAATTGCGTACCACCAGTTTGTGGTTGGTACTTGGTAATCACCATTTTTTTGTGGTAACCGTACCATGACAACCCTACATAAAACCACCCTTTATTCATTGTTGTTTGCAAATAACCACCCCTTATTCAAAAATTGTCAAATAACCACCCATTAAATATAGGTTGGTTGCAACTAACCACCCATGGCACACCCAATCTTGGCATAACCATCCAACCAGGCTAACCATCCACTGACATCGGATTGGTGGCCTACACTGATGCTGATTGGGTTGGCTGTTCGGACACGAGGTGCTCCACGTCTGGATATTGTGTCTTCCTCAACGACACCCTCATATCCTGGTCCTTCAAGCGTCAGCTGATATGCTCTCGTTTCAGCGCTGAGGCTGAGTACAGGGGTATCGCTAATGTCGTGGTTGAGTGCTCCTGGCTCCGAAATCTGCTGCTTGAACTTCATTGCCCTTTACGGACCACCAGCTTGGTCTACACGGACAATGTCTCCGCAACCTATCTCGCGACCAATCCAGTGCAGCATCAGCGAACCAAGCACATTGAGATTGATATTCACTTTGTGCGCGATAAGGTTGCGCTTGGTCATGTCAAGGTTCTTCACATACCCTCCTCCTATCAGTATGCCGGCATCTTCACCAATGGCTTGTCGCGTCAACTATTCTTAGACTTTAGAGACAGTCTCACTGTTTGTCCTCCTCCCATTTCGACTGCGGTGGAGTATTAGAATATATGTGTATTATATATATTATGTAAATTTGATAGCTTATGTGGCAAACCAATATGTAACCTATATATTGATAGAATGAATACAAATGAGGCAAGAGAGAATTATCCAAAGAAAATTTTTGCAAAACAAGCACTTTATTTGGACGTATTTGCAAAATAGCCACGGGTTCGGACAATTTAGCAAAATAGCCGCTATATATACCTATTCTCGCTTGTACGGACATTATTTTCTGTTTTTCCAAAATCCGAACTCTCTCTCTGCTTCCAAACTCTCTCTTTGCGCTCTCCAACTGACCGCCTTCGCCGGCGCCTTCGCCGATATTCATCGTCTTACCGCGTTCGCCCTGTGTATCCGCCTTCGCGCACCTTCCTCCTCTGGTAAGTGGCTCTCGATCTCAAGCTCTAATCTCACCGACTCTCTCCTCTGGCCACCGCTCTAATCTCTCATCTCTCAATTGCAGATGCTGGAGTAACTGTCGATAGATCTGGAATAGACCTATCTCGTTGAGCCGCATCTCTCGCCGAGTCTCTCCTCCTTCGCTCTGTCTCGCTGCTCGTCTCGCCTAGGTTTACACTGAACCTTACCTTTTTCGATCCCTTCCAGTACTTGTTTCTTCGATCTGTTTCCTTCCATATTTCTTTGTTGATGCGTGGAGTTCTTGCTCCCTTTCAGATTTATGCTAGTATTTTGTATATTTGATTTATGCTGTATTCTGAATGTCATATTGAGCAGAACCTGATTGGTTTTGTTATATCATTCTCTGAATATTTTGTATATCTGATTTATGCTAGTGTGTGTGTATATGAGAATATGTGTGAACTACTGGCTGTTTGTAGCTTCTTTTGATATGAATTTGAAGTGATCAAGTGTTCTTAAAACTTTAAATGAATTCATGTCTATTTTGCATATTCATGTCTATTTTTAAATATGATTTTAGCTCATTGTTTTGGTCTTTTTTTATCATCTGTTATATCGCTCTTGTCTATAAATGAATTCATGTCTATTTTGCCTAACTTCTTCCCGCCCATAGAAACTCTTTTGATTAAGTACGTTCTGAATTTGATAAGTGGATGGTCTGGCTGCAAGCACCAGCTTGATGGTAGTGTAGAGAAGCATTCAGAACTTGATGAGGCAAACAAACTAGACAGAGTAGCCGAACAGAAACTGGTGACTTTTTGTGAACATGTACTGAAAGAAGCATCTGATTTCCAGTCTTCGGTGGGGGACACAACTAATATGGAGATTCATCGTGTTCTAGAGTTGCGTTCACCCATCATTGTGAAGGTACTATAATCTGTTCAAGAAGTTAATCTCTTGGAAACAACACATTCCAAACCACCTTGTCTGTAAAAGTAAATGAACTTTTTCTAGCAGCATTATAGCTCACTGTTCCAATGCTTTTATATGCATGTGTTTATTTCCCGGGTTTTTTGGGCCGTAGGCAGGTTTTTTGTACACTTTTCAGCATATCTTTTATTTCATTGATTTTAATCCTTTATTTTTTCTTCTCATTGTGTACAATTTCATATTGAAGTGGGTCATGTGTATTGTAGTTGTCTACACTTACTTATCCATAAGATTTTTTATTTCATGTATCAAATATCCAGAACTTACTGGCTGACACTTCAATTTCTATCTTTGTAGTCTGTTGATTTTCTCCATGTCTGTGTTATTTATGCTTAAAATAAAAAAAATTATATCTGGAGAATATCTCAAAATCAAGTTCTCATTTGAAAATATTCCTACTTAAGATCGATAATATTAGCACTCACGTTTCTAATTCAAATCGAAACAGGTGGTTTTGTTTCATTTTGGAATGTTTGTTCACCGCCATTTTGGAATGGTTTTGTAGTCTATTGAATTTTCCTTGTGGTTTTTAGGTTATAAGAAGCGTGTCCTCGATGAACAACCATGTATTCAGAAAACATCTGAGAGAGTTCTACCCATTGATCACCAAACTTGTATGCTGTGACCAGGTAATCGTCTTTCTTCACCTTATTTTGTCCTCTTCACATATTCTCTTCTTCTATTTTATGCATAAAGAAAATAAGAGTTCATATCCTTAGTACTGTGGATAAGTTTTCTTAGCCCCAAGCTTTTGATGATGAACTTTTATTGTTCAATATATTATCTGTGTTATTCTCATACATTCTTTAACTGTTCAGATGGATGTCCGTGGCGCACTGGGTGACCTTTTCAGTGGACAGCTTATGCCATTGCAACCTCGTGTTGAGTCTGCTAATTAGGCAAAGCTGACTGCAGGTTCTAGCTCCGTTGCGTTGCTCAACATCTTCCGCTGTAAGAATGTCTGTACTAGTAAGATTCTGGATCCAGAAAAATGGTAAATTCTAGGACATTTTGGTAAAGGATATATACATCAACCGGTTTCTTGCTCTGATTGTGTATGTGAGTGAATTCACAAATGGCCTCAATGCTATACACGGAGGCATGCGGTCATGTTTGTTTGAAACTAACTGCTTCCTGGATGCTTGTTAGGGTTATAGGATACATCGATGTTCATCTCTGTATTTTTGTAATGAATTTTTCATGTTCCCCGTGGACCTGTATCTCAACTAGACATTAATCAGATGCTTAAAATATTGAGTCTCGTCTTCGTATATTTAAAGAAAAAAGTGGACAGGTGAAATGGAGGCAAAAGTAAACAGGTGACGGGATGAAACAAATATCTCACATTTTATTGATAGCAAACTAATCGATATTACAAGGGAAGAAAAACAGGAAACTTAATTGAAACATAGTAGTAAAGAGTAAAAGTTTATTACTGAGCCTTGAGGCTTTTAAAGATAATCACATTGGTAAAAAGAGAAAAAAAAAAGTAGATGGGTTGATGTTAGGACATGGTATATAAGGCCGGCCCTTGTAATGAAACATTCATTCATAATCAATCAAGTCTTGTTTTAAGAGTTGCACGACTCTGTTGTAAGAGTTGCACGACTCTGTTGTAAGAGTTGCATGACTCTGTTGTAAGAGTTGCACGACTCTGTTGTAAGAGTTGCACGACTCTGTATTAAGAGTTGCACGGCTCTGTTTTAATAGTTCATGTGTCTCTCTACCTTTATAGGTTAATTTGCATGAACCAAAGTGAACAGAGGATACAATTCATGAACCAAAGTGCATAGAGCATCTTTTTAGAAATTAAAGGTTGTGTCAGCGGTGTTTGCAATTTTAGTGCTGACAGAGTTATAAAGAAATAAAACTGATCAATACATTTTCATCACTAAAATTGCAAACATCGTTGACACTAGTTGTTTTCTCTGATTAACAAAATAGAAAAAGATGCTGACACTACAGTTGTGCAACTCTAAACTACGGTTGTGCAACTTTAAAATATAGTTTAAGAACCAAATTAGATTAAAAAGTGCAAGAATAATATTATAATGTGCCCAAATTAGATTTTTAGTTTAAGAAGAATCAAATTAAATTTCATGAATAACACTATGAAATTTTAGAGTTGCACGACGCTGTTGTACGAGTTGCACGACTCTGTTTTAAGAGTTGCACGACTCTGTTGTAAGAGTTGCACGACTCTTGTTTTAAGAGTTGCACGACTCTCTTGTAAGAGTTGCACGACTCTGTTTTAAGAGGTGCACGACTCTGTTGTAAGAGTTGTACGACTCTTGTTTTAAGAGTTGCACGACTCTCTTGTAAGAGTTGCACGACTCTGTTTTAAGATTTGCACGACAATCGAGACTTGTGAATTTATTCTCAACATGATCTTATTTTAAAAAAGTGCTGACGTGAAAAAAAAAATTATTTGAAAAAAGTGCTGACACAAATAGAATAAAAAGTGCACAAATTAAAATAAAATGCGCACGAATAATATTATAAAGTAAAAAAAAATTGTTATCCATGTAGAAAAAAAAAACTAGATTTGGATCATATTTGTGAAATTGTTATCCAGGCTTGATGGAATTGTTCGACATCATTTGATCGGCTTATGATTCATTTGTCACGTGCTTCTTCGATTCTTTGTGAAATTGTTATCCATGCTTGTGCAACTCTAAAAAAAGTGTTGACATGGGAAAAAAAGTGCTGACACGGAAAAAAGTGCAACTCTAAACTAGACTTGGATCATATTTGCACAATTTATGGTTATATTTACACAAAGTACTCTTATATTTGCACGATAAAAAGTTAAAAAAATAAAATAAATAAAAACTAGACTAAGGTCATATTTGCACAACTTATGATTAAATTTGCACAACGTCCTCTTATATTTGCACAACTTACTCTTATTTTTGCTCAACAATAGGTTATTTTTTGCAAAACAATCGAGATTTCTGAAATTGTTCTCAACATTATTTTATGTTCTCTCAATATTATTTTAAGAATTGCACGACTATGTTGTAAGAGTTGCACGACTATGTTGTAAGAGTTGCACGACTATGTTGCAAGAGTTGCACGACTCTGTTTTAAGAGTTGCACGACCATGTTTTAAGAGTTGCATGACTCTGTTTTAATAGTTGCACGACTCTATTGTAACAGTTGCACGACTCTTGTTTTAAGAGTTGCACGACTCTCTTGTAAGAGTTGCACGCCTCTGTTTTAAGAGTTGCACAATTCTGTTTTAAGAGTTGCACGACTCGGTTTTAAGAGTTGTACGACTCTTGTTTTAAGAGCTGCACGACTCTGTTGTAAGAATTGGACGACTCTGTTTTAAGAGTTGCACGACAATCGAGACTTGTGAATTTATTCTCAACATGATCTTATTTTATCTCAATATAATTTCATACTTTCTCAATAAACTGTAAACGATTCAGAATAAATTGAAGCAAGTCTAGTTTTATTTTTTATTCTTTTTAACATTTTGTCGTGCAAATATAACCGTAAATTGTGCAAATATAATCGTATGTTGTGCAAATATAACATTTTGTTGTGCAAAAATAAAAATAAAAATATAGATTATGGATCCCATAATAAAATATAGATAGTTTTTTTAATTTCTAATATTTGTAGGGTGATTTTTGTAATTTTATCAAAATTCCATCTTCGTCCTCCGATTTCTGCGAAGAGGAATCCATCGCGCTCCGCGCTCGACGCCACCGCCGTCGGCCTCCTTCGCTCTGGTGCTTGCTCCGGGCGCTCCCTCCCTCGCTCCGACGCTCGCTCACCACCGCCTCCCTCGTGAGCTCGCTCGCTAAGTCCTTCTTCAACCTTCGTCTCTCCAGATCCAGCGTTCGCAGGCCTCCGGCTCCGTCTTCGGCTCGCTCGACCTCGCTCGGCCGTTGCTCGACTTCGCTCCGGCATTCTCGCTCTCCGGCGCTCTCGAGCACTCTCGGTCGCCGACGCTCACGCCTCTCCTCTCGTCGCTTCGGCATTCTTTCTCTCAGAATCAATTAATCGAATTCCAGATCTGGAATTCAGATCTAGAATCAATTATTCAATTAATCGAATTCGACTTCAGAATCAATTGGACATAGATGGCGAATTCAGATCTGGCCGGGGGAGGGTGCGAGGCGGCGCGAGGCGGAGCGGCTGCGGCAGCGACAAGGATGAAAGGAGGAAGATGGACGGAATTGCTTCAGATCCGGCGCCGAAGCCATAGATCTCGGCCTCGCTCACAATCGCCGTTGAGCAGTTCTGGATTGAGAAACAGAGAGCGCGCGTAGAGAGAGATCGGAGGAGAGAGAAAGGCCCGTGAAACAAAGGGAAGGGGTTTTTATTTAGGATATTTTGCAAAAATATCCCAAAATGCAGATATTTCGCAAAATAAGCCTATTTTCGTGACTATTTTGCAAAACCGCCCTTATCCAAATCACACGTATCAATTGCCTAAGATGGGAAAATGATTCTAGGAGTATAATCTAGGCATTAAAAAGTCTTTAATCATTATTCCTATCCTAAAAAGATTACTTTTTTGTGTCCGAAAAAAAAAATTCAAGAGGCCGAAAAACATTTTTCAAGCCGTCAAAAAATTTCACCTCCTGAAGATGGAAGGGACCAACGTGACTAATATGGAGTACAAATTTGATCAATCTTAAAATACGTTCGTGAAAATTTTGAATTGCGACGATTTGTAATTACCGACTAAAAAATTCCTTGTGGTTCATAAATTACTCCGTATTTCTTACTCATCTCGTCTCGTGTTCATTTTGCTACTCTATTGAGCCGCAATAAAGATCAATAGATCATCTATAACAGTTTTTGTTACATTAGATATAACACAAAATTAGTTATGCTATAAATTTACAATAAAAAAAATTCCAAAAATTATATTTATGTTTTAAACACTTGCTAGTATATGTTTATAAAAAATTTTGAAGAAAATGCATGTTTTATAATTTTTAGAAAATCTTATGGCAAAATAAGTAATATTTGATTTATATAAAATTTAAATACATAATTTTTCATCAAATTTTTTTACAATCATATACTAAAAAGTGTTTAAAACATAAATATAATTTTTCGAATTTCTTTTATTGCAAATTTACAGCATAATTAATTTTGTGTTACACCTAGTGTCACACAAAGTGTTATAGAGGATCTTCATTGATTTAGCCGACCATCGCAGATCACTAAAAAAAAATTGTCAAAATGATTGATCTTTTCTTTCTAATAAGTCTGGATTCCATCTTTTTGGGTACGTTTGGATTTCATTGCATTATGTTTCTGATGGAATTAGTGTGCAGACATTACAATGTATTTTATTTAAAATTAATTTTGATTTAAATAATTGTAAATCACTAAATCGTGCAAACCAAACACCCACTTTAAATTTTGCATTATAATCATAATATAATTAGAATCAAACACACATAAAAAGGTTAATGAAAGAACTAGAAACAATGTGATATAGAAGGCAAAAATTGTTCAAGATATATACAAGAGGGAACATCGCTCGGAACCTTAGATCTATCTTAGAGTTAAATGTTGTTTTCGACTAGTATAATCAATGCACGAAACCTGTCAAAACTCACGTTTTGACGCAAATATTTCAACTCGAAACCTGAAGCAACCTGAACCCGTTCAACCCGCAAATTTCTGTTAGTAATAAATTTCAATATTAGGTTAAATTGTAATTTATTTATATTTTTATTATCTTAAAGCTTGGCCTAATGGGTGACTCCGTAATACTATTGTAGGATTTGTAGCAACATTAATTAGGATTGAATATTAACTTCTTTTTTTTATCATCAACTTTGCTTTATAATTTAACATTGCAAATTGTTATGTGTATCAAAATACGTAATACTATTGTAGCAACATTTTCAATAATATAGCTATTATTATTAGGGTAATTAATATAACAATTTTAGATTTAGAAACTATGTAAATAGTCATTAAAAATACTCTTTCTGTTTACTTTTAAATGTCATTTAGTATTCATGTATGGTTTTAAGGATGATAAAATATATAATTTCATGTATGAGTCTAGGTTGAGCATTTCATGACCCATAATCCGAAATGATCCGACCCGTAATGGACCCGAACTCGAGATGACCCGACCCATACCCGACCCAATGCACCCGACTTGTTTGACAGGTCTAGTTTCTACTATCTACTCTCACTTCTTGTTCCCTTTACTGATCCCCTCTCACAATCTATCCAATTTTCATTTCCTTTAATCTCTCTATATATATAATCTCTATATATGGAGTATTATTTTTTATAGTGAGAAGTTTGATTGTGAGAGGAAATAGGAGAGGAGGATATGTTTTTTTGAGACACGTGGTATGGAACCGTTTTATACACACTCAGACTCACTCTACCAACTTATTCAAAAAACTTTTAAGATTAAGAAACAAAATATATACTCCGTATTTTTTTAAATTAAAATTTTAAACTCCAATAGCTTGTCTATTTCAAAGATTTAGAAAAACGTTTAATTTTGAAAAATGTTACTAGTACAAATTTAGAGAAGTTTTTCTCTTTTTTTTTTATTTTGGAAAATCTGTTAAAAAAAAATTAAATTTTTTCAAAAACTCTAAAATCTCAAAAAAATGAGATGGTTGTTTGATGAGAAATTTTTCATTTTTTTGAGAAACATGAGAATTTTTTTGGACCAATAAACACTATTTTCAACCTTATGTTTTTTTGACTTTGATCGAAAACTTTTTTTGCATTGTATTGCTTTGTTGGGTATAAAATAGATTTAAAAGAAAAACATCAAGTTATCGACTCTCTTAAAAGTTTGAAAGGTGTCGATGGGCTTAATTAACTATAGGTGTACATTCAACCCAATTTTCCCATTAAACAATCCAGATTAAGGCAGTGGACATGCTAAAAAAAAAAAAAGCGCCGCCAAATGTCCCGCACTTGCCGGGCTTTATTTGTAGATATTGGCGGGAAAACCCCAACACTGAATCTTCAAAACTTCCCGCCAAAACTAAAACTGAGAGCTTGGTCTCTGCCCCGGGCAGCTCGGGCAGACGATACAATGGCGGTGGCCGCCCAGGCCCCCAAAACGCGTTTTTTCTTCTTTAAAAAAAAGGGGAAAGAAATGAAAAAGGCGCCGCCTTTGAAAGAAAAGTGCGGTATTTGGAAATTTTGGAATCTTCCCAACTTAGGATACCTCTTTCTCTCTCTCTCTGAATAAAAGAAAATAAAAAAATGTTGTAGTACTGTAGTTCATTTAAAGTCTAACACTAAATTTATTGTTCCTAAAAAAAATCCTAAATTTATTGCCTGGTAAGGTGATCTTCTTCTATTGAAATTAAAGCATTTGATTTAAAATCCAATTCGGATCGATGATGAGTGAGGTCAAACGCACACCGAATTCCAAATCGACAATCGAAGAGGAGAGAGTGGAGAACGGAAGCTCAAAATCAACCTAACACAAGGTCGATTGGAGCACGAGGAAGATGGATTGAAGAGGATAGATCCGCCATTAGAGGCTAGGGTTCTCAATTGGGGATTTTCACGGTTGATGGAGTCAAGTTGAATACACATGAATCCGTTGAGGCCGGTAATTCAATGGATGAAGTTATTAGTTAGAGACTACAACGGTTGTTAGATTTTCGGATTTGTGCACGCATCATATATACAAGATATTCTATTTTTTAAGCTGAATTTGTGGACTTTTTACAGCTTAGAACTTGTTTGGGAATCGGGTTACCGTGCAACAGAAGTAGAGTTTGAGTCGGCTTTGGTTGAACCATATTTTGAAAAACAATCGTAATACAAATCGATCAAGTAGTTGATTGTTTAGTCAATTTAACATTCTCAATCGAGTTACATGTTTTGCAGAGTTAATCTCTTGTACGTAGATAGGTTTTTTACTATTTTTTTTTGGTAAGCAAAACGAGAAGGAGAGACCTTCCCGAATCAAGAGTACAAAATTGTTGAACCCGGTTTGTTTTGGTTTAGTTCGGTTTTGTTTTGTTTTAGTCAAAACGCTTCGTTCTAGTGTAAAGCTCTATAAATAGCTTTCTTCTTGTTGTACAGAAGTAAGAATTCAGTTGAAATAACAACTCCCTTTCATCCTCCTTTCATTTCATTGCTTCTCTGCAAGATTCAAGCTCCATCAATGGAGTTTCCTTGAATTCCAACTGATGACATGGTATCAGGCTAGTCAATTTCGTTTTTCCGAATTCTATTTTGGTTCCATTTCTGTTCGGCTTCAATGGATCAACAATTGAATCAGCAATTGGAGTCTAATGCGATCAATCCGAGCAACGAGTTGTATCTACACCACTCTGGTCATCCGAATTACATTCTTTCTACTCGTCTTCTGAGCGAAGACAACTATAATCACTAGAAACGTTCGATTGAAGTATCCTTGCTTGCCAAGAACAAGTTTGACTTCATCACCGGCACCTGCGCTCGTCTTGATTCGCCTCCGCTGATGGTTGCACAGTGGGAAAGGTGTAACATAATGGTGATTTCCTGGCTTTTACATTCAGTCGGCAAAGATATTGCCGAGAGTGTCATCTACTGCTCAACGGCAAAAGAAATCTGACTCTTCTCAACAAACGTTATTCACGGTCGAATCAAGCTCGAATTTATCAGATTCAGCGAGATCTTGCCTCCACTTCTCAAGGTTCTTTATCTGTCACTGCTTTCTTTACCAAAATGAAAACCTTGTGGGATGAATATGTCCTCCTTCTTGAAGTTCCAATCTGTAATTGTGGATCTGGATTTGGTGGAGTGTTGAACATAATTCTTGAGAATCAGCAAACTATGCAATTTCTTATGGGGCTTAATGATTCTTTCAATTATGTTAGAGGTAATGTGTTGATGATGAGACCATTTCCTGATATTGATGAGGTTTTCAAGATTGTCACCCAAGAAGAGAAGCAGCGTGAGATTACATGTTCTAATGGTTCATTGTCATCTTCAGATGCTGCCTTTGCTGCTTTTGGCCGAGGTAGGGGTCGTGGATCTCCTACTCCTGGATCATCATCTTCTCCTGGTTCTTCCTCTTCTTACACTAATGGTAGGGGCAGAGGTCATCCTCAATATTTTTGTGATCATTGCAAGATGACAGGCCATTCCATCTCTTGCTGTTACAAGCTCTCTGGTGAATTTTGTGACCATTGCAAGATACATGGTCACACGATTGCTAAGTGTTACAAGCTGCAGGCTAATCCTCCTCATTTTGCTGAGAAGAAGGTTGCTGCTACTACCTCCAATTCTCCACCAGCACATACATCCGAGCAATACAATTAGTTGATGGGCTTGCTTAGTCAGTACTCTCCAAGTCCCTCTCAAGCATCATCTTCACCTTCTGTTTCTGCAAGTGCTTTGTTGGCAGGTAACAGTTTGTGTCTTCTTACTCATAATATCAATTCATTTTGAATCCTAGATAGTGCGGCAACCGATCACATATGTCCCAATCTATCATCATTTTGTACCTACACTCCTTTGTCAACTCCACAATATATGACCATACCTAATGCCTCCCAAATACCCATCAAACATAAAGGCACTGTCCAAGTTACCCCTTCTATTAGACTGGACAATGTTCTTCATATTCCTGATTTTCGGTTTAATTTGATTTCCATACACAATTTGTCATTAGATCTTCGTATGAATGTTGTTTTTACACCAACTTCATGTTTCTTTCAGGCCCCTTCAACGTGGACAACACGTACAAGTGCTTGGTAAAATCTCAAGAGGCATTTACATCTTGGACTGTAATTCCCAGAATGCATCTTCCACCATTGACATTTCCTCAAACATTTCTGCATCCTTACATTCTGTCAATTCCAATACAGTTTTATGGCATTGTAGATTGGGTCATTTACCTTTTGATATGTTGAAATACATTCCATTTACTCGTAATTGTGCTATGAATAAAATTGATGGTGTTTGTCGTGTTTGCCCTCAAGCTAGACAGCAGAGACAACCATTTCCCTTAAGTGACCACAAAAGTACCTATCCTTTTTATTTGATCCACATTGACACATGGGGACCATATCACTCTCCAACTTACAATGGCTATAAATATTTTTTAATCATCGTTGATGACTATTCTAGACTTACATGGACTCACTTGCTATCATCCAAGAGTGATGCCTTTACTGTCCTCAAGTCCTTTGTGCTGTTTGTTGAGACTCAATTTACCACCAAAGTGCAGAACATAAGGTTTGATAATGCTCCTGAATTCTCGGGTTCTAATGCCATTTCTTTTTATTCTTCCAAGGGCATTACTCACCAATCTAGTTGTGTTTATACCCCACAACAAAATGGCATTGTTGAAAGGAAACACAAACATCTCCTTGAGATTGCTCGAGCCTTACTATTTCAATCCAATCTACCTATTTCTTTCTGGGGTGAGTGTCTTCTCACAGCCACCTATATCCTCAACCGATTACCTTTACCTTCCCTCAAACACAAGTCACCATTTGAGCTCTTATTCTCAAAATCACCTTCATAGAGTCACTTGCGTACCTTTGGTTGCTTGTGCTTTGTTACAAAACCCAAACCCCATCAAGACAAGCTTTAACCTAGAGCATATCCTTGCATCTTTCTTGGATATCCTCTTGGAAAGAAGGCATACAAAGTTCTACACATTCCCATTCCCAGTAGACAGATCATCTCCTCTCGAGATGTTGTCTTTCATGAAACCATTTTTCCCTTCAAGACCTTACCACATGACAATTCACCAACTCTCCCTGTGGTTGCTAATGACATTGAGTCTCACACGATTATTCAAGCACATCAACCAGCAGATGCTCCTTCTTATTCATCAGATCATCCTTTATTTTTCCCTCATGTGTCATATCACATTGATCCTCCTCCTTTGCGAAGAAGCACTCGTCCTCATATTCCACCATCTCACCTTAAAGATTACGTCTGTAATATAGTGGGGGATCTTGATGTTTTATACAAGTGTTGTGTTGCTTACCCTTTAGCTTCCACATCGGTTTCTCCCTCGCCGCCTCTCATTGAACCCAGAACCTTCAAACAAGCCTCTAAGGATCTGAAATGGGTTGATGCAATGAATAAGGAAATACAAGCTTTAACTGTTAAACATACTTGGAAAGTAGTTGATTTGCCTACAGTTAAACATCCCATCACTTGCAAATGGGTTTACAAGATTAAGCTCAAGTCTGATGGAATAGTGAAGCGATATAAAGCTCGTTTGGTAGCTCATGGTTATACACAGGTTGAGGGAGTTGATTATGCTTATACTTTCTCTCGTGTGATCAAGATGTCCACAGTGAGGTGCATCATTTCAGTTGCTTTGTCCCAGAAATGGACCCTATACCAATTAGACATCAATAACGCGTTTTTACATGGGGAATTAACTGAAGAGGTTTATATGCAAGTTCCACAAGTCATTCCTAATCCCACCAACAAAGTTTGCAGATTAATCAAATCCCTATATGGTTTAAAGCAGGCGTCTCGTCAGTGGTTTTCTAAGCTCACTGCTACCCTTCTGCATCAGGGATTTTTACATTCAAAGAATTATTATTCTCTCTTCCTTAAGTCATCTCCTTCAGGATCTGTTATTGTTGCAGTTTACGTGGATGACATTATCCTCACTGGGTCTGATCATAAATCTATTATTGAACTCAAGGCTCATCTTCATCAATCATTCAGTATCAAGGATCTTGGGCACCTAAACTTTTCCTGAGCATTGAGATCACATATTTGGATAATGCTGTTATGATGTCTCAACGAAAGTTTGCCAAGGAGATTGTATCTGAAAGTGGGATTCAGTTCTCCCCTGACATCAAGGTTCCTCTTAACACCAAGTTGATTGCTAATCAAGGTGTTCGATTGCCTAATCCCGAATTCTACAAAAGTTTGGTCGGCAAATTGAATTTTCTCACCAATACTCGTCCTGATTTATCATTCACCGTTCAATTTTTTAGTCAATTCATGTCGGCACCGTGTGAGCCACATCTCCAGGCTCTCCTTCACACAATTCGTTATGTTCATGGCTCGATTGACATGGGCATTATCATTCATGGCAAGACATATTTAATCCTTCATGCTTTTTCTGATTCAGACTGGGCTGCTTGTCCAACTTCAAGACACTCAGTTACAGGTTATCTGGTCACATTTGGAGGCTCACCAATCACATGGAAATCGAAGAAGCAATCCACAGTTTCTAGGAGTTCTACAGAAGCAGAATACCATGCAATGGCTTTTGCCTCAGCAAAGCTTGTTTGGTTGGTTCGTCTTCTTCGAGAATTGGGTGTTTCCAATCTTACTCCAGCCACACTGTTTTGTGACAATACCTCAGCTATGCACATTGCTAAGAATCCCGTCTTCCACGAGCGCACGAAGCATATTGACATAGATTGTCACTTCACACGGGAACGTGTCCTTGATGGGATTCTGCAGTTGGTTCATGTCCCTACTAAGGAGCAGCTAGCTAGCTGATATTTTGACTAAATCCTTCCATCACCACAACATTCCTACATATTGTCCAAGCTCGGAATGTAATTCCAAGCTTGAAGGGGATCGATGTTAAACCCGGTTTAGTGTGGTTTTGTTTTGTTTTAGTCAAAACGCTTCGTTTTAGTGTAAAGCTATATAAATAGCTTTCTTCTTGTTGTACAGAAGTAAGAATTCAGTTGGAATAACAACTCCAATCCCCTACTTCCTCATTTCATTTCATTGCTTCTCTGCAAGATTCAAGCTCCATCAATGGAGTGACCGGAGAGTAGCCTTCCCCATACAATCGCTCTCGAGGAGCGACTTAGTTCCATCAGGGTTTTTACTATCTAGTTTGATTGTTAAAGATGTTTCTACCCTTTATGATTTGTAATCATTCTATATTAATATAAACTATTACAGTTCTCGTATCATGATGCGATTTTTTAATTAAAAATAAAATCTTAATAATAAAATAAATTAATATGATACAATTTAATAAAATATTAGTTTAATATTTTGAATTAAACTTATAAGAACAAACTCATAAGAGCTAGAAAGGGGGGATCCGGATCCTCTCCTAATGAGAGGGTCCTTATATTTATCTAATGAATCAATCTCGACCCTTAAATCAAATCGACGGTTAAGAATATTAGAACATTATAATTAATTTTTTTTTTGGTGGTGGATCATTATAATTAATTAATTAAGTCTTCTTCATCTTCTTAATTAACCCTTCTTCGTCTACCTCGAGAGATGCCACAACAAGTACCTATCGGCGTCCGACGAGGCCTTCAATTCCTTCTGGGGCACGAGGCACAAGGCGTGCAGGCGTTGCCGGCGACCGAGGCCAACGCGTCCATCGAGTGGGAGCGAATTAGGGAGGGCTATGATTAGGCGAAGCTTAGGGCGCGGAGAGGGAACTTCTTGCGCGCCAACAAGGGACCGCCCCCCGGTGGACGAGCCTACGAAGAAGACGATCAGGAATTGGATATTATGGATGGTTGATATACTCGAGACGGAGGAGTATTGGGCGGCAAGGAGGTGCAGCTTGGACAGTTGATATACTCGAGACGGAGGAGGATGGTTGATAGACTTGATCAGGAATTTGAATTTGTGAATTGAAGCGAGCTATCGTTAATTTTGGCTGATTCCGATCGGATCTCCATCTCAAAGCAAATTTTCAGGAGGTGGAGGGTGATGATCTGAATCCCTAGTTCTTCTTGTTTGATTTTTTGTGAAAAGGAGAAGGTCCTGGACGGTAGCGGCGGATTCAGGAGGTGGAGGGTGGAGTACGTGAAGAACGGCGATGGAGAAAAGAATTTGGGATAATGATAATTTATTTTTAAATTAATTAATTATATCTAGTCAATCATAACCGTAGATTTGTTTTAAAGGCTGAGATTGATTCATTAGGTAAATATAACGACCCTCTCATTATGAGAGGATCCGATCCATAAAGGGGTATGATAAACTTATTTAAGATGGGCTTCGTTATAATATTATATAAAGATTTACGAATAGATATAGGTTATATATTAATTTAATATTTTAAATTATGCCAGTTACTCAGATAGATGTGAAATATGAGAATCAATCGTAAAAAGGGGAAAAAAGATGATTTGTTGAAAATGAGATAATTAAGGTGGATGTGACATATAGGTAAAAACTCTTAGTATATTTTACCATAAGAGTTTATATAGATAGATGGATATAGATATAGATTATTTTTTTTCATGATACCGGGTAAGAGTTTGAATGGTGTCAGATCTTGCTGACCCATTACCCAATCGTGCCCTTAAAGTGAGAGCTCTAAGGCCCATTGTATACTTGAGCTTAGCCATCAAATCCACAACTCGATTCACTTCATGGAAAACATGCCAACAGATATAGCTTTCTTAAAGCACTGCAGAAGTCGGTGCTGAGGTTCCAAGACGATCATCTTAATTTCTCAAGAACAACGCCCAACATCAAAGATTGAATTGGTGATCAAGAGTCTATCACTTTCAACCCCAATTCATCGGAAACCCAGAATTTCTAGCAGCTAACGCCTAACAGGTTAGACTGGAGTGTAAAGTCGAAACGGATCCACAAGACGCTAGAACTTTAAATTAAAAAAAATTAAATAAATGATAGGTCTACCTATCGAATCGAGCAAGCGTATCTATACTGCACTTGATTTAAATATATAGACCGCAATTACAAGTTTACAACATAGAGCCAATTTTGGCAGGTGTTTTTGTCACTGCATTCTAGGCATATATGGACCCAAATAATGCGACATGTAGAGTTAAATAGTTACGGAGTACTACTTAATTAAATACAAGGCATGTAGTTGAAAAAAAAGTACTGATGATTTCTTGCAAATAGTCACATGCTTTTCAAACTTGTTGCCCCTTGGGAAGTATATGTGAATATGTGTGAAACATATCAATGGTGTACTGATTTTATACTTGCGGGTAATACCCAAATATCACAAGTTTAAATTTCGAATATGACGGCCGTTCTTTATTTACAAATTCAAAGTTTATTGATTTTAAATATGCTTCATTTTTTTTTGAGGGGTATATATGCTTCATTTAATTTGTTGTCGATCGATTATGTTATGTACAAACATATTTTAATGGGAATCTCTAAACACAAGGTTAATTTTTTTTGTTAAATACAAGACTATGGGGAATTTATTGCAAAAAAAAAATCTAATAATTACAGAATTTGAAGTCGTTTTATTTTATTTTCGTGACCGGCTATTGATTCTTTTTTTTTTCCATAGATAGATACTTAGACCATTATAATATGGGGTAGGGAGAATTCGAACCCATAACATATTAGTCGATCCATGTAATTCATACTAGCGAAGCTAACAAGGTGTGACATGGATTTTGCATTCATTTGAGACTTCTATTCTTATTTCTTTCATGAATGTGCACATTTGATGAAAATTTAACCATGTACGTGAATAGAATCCAACATTTAAAATTCATGCCTTCCGGTCAAGCTCTTCTTGCTAATAAGAAGTTTGACTTTTTTCGATGCGTATTTTAAGGACTTAAAATTTATATAAAATATTATGATAAATGACATAAAACAATCAATTAAATATTAATTTTTTCACTTAATCACCCGCTAGATTTAAAATTACACAAAATCACCCATTAAATACGATTTGTTAACAAATAACAAATCATCACCCGAGTAAATACATCTATCAAAACATCAATGAAAATGATTAATTTACCCTCACTTTTTAGTCATTTTTTTTTTCATTGCCATTGGGAACACCAATAAGTCCTTGAATTTATAATTTTTTAGTAAATATGCATCTAATATGTATAAATGCGAAAGTTCAAAAGGATATATTGGTCATTTATAATATTTTTTCAAAAAATCTTGAAATTTTTTTATCATAGGCGGTGATTTGTTAACAAATCGTATTTTATGGATGTCTTTGTGTAATGTCTAATTTAACAAGTGAAAAACTTGATATTTAGTGGGTGGTTTTATGTAATTTACCCAAAATATTAACTATTCTGTATTATATTATTATTATTATTTTAAAAAAAAAAACTTAATACTTCTTAGTAATAAATATTAAATTTTTTAAAAAATAATTAAAAGTGTTATATTTTATATAATTTTTTACTGTAAAAAATCTTACACTGGATTTTGAATCGGAGAGATTATTAATGTTAGATCGGAGAGATTATTTATGTAGGATTGATCTTATCCAAGAGTTAGGTCAGCACATTTTGTCTTCAAAATATTGATTATTTAATTATTTAAAACACGTATGATATATTAAAATGCTACAATTAATTAATTAAAGATTTGTTGGTCTTACCGGGAGCAGGAGTAGATTAGACAGTGACAATTAATTGAACATATTCGGTTATTCATTATCCGGCCATTGGGTCATTAATTTTATAGACTATATGTGTGCATATTTACAACTCGGGTAAGCTTCATTGGTTAGATTGAGGTTAGTTTAGACTATGGTTAAGATGTGTATAAATAGCTCTTTGTACAGCTTGGTTAAAGACATAGAAATTACACAGAAAATTCTCTCAAAATTCTCTTCCATCAATGGCGCCAAACTCATAGATCTAGGAGGATTTCGGTTGTGAACTTCAGCATCTGCTTGCTGTAAGTTCATATGGTATCAGAGCCATCACGATTGACAGACATCGTGTGAGCTTGGATTCGTTTGAAAATGGCAGAAATTCCAGCTACGAATGATGGAACACCTGAATCGTCTTCGGCAAACAATGGAGCAAGGAATCTGGGAGGGAACTATGGAGATCCTTTGTTTCTGTCCAACTCTTACCACCCCGGGATGCAGCTCGTGGCGACGCAATTCAATGGAAGGAACTTCCATAGCTGGACACGAGCTGTGAGGATGGCGCTGGGAGCCAAGATGAAGCTCGGATTCATCAACGGCAAAGTTGAAAGACCATGCGAAATCCATGAGGATTACGATCGTTGGCTCAGATGCGACTTCATGGTGACAAGTTGGATCATCAACTCCATGACGTCTAATCTAGCTGAGCATTTCGTGTACGTCAATTCGGCAAGGGAACTCTGGGAGGAGATCCGTGAGAGGTTTGCAGAAGCAAATGCGCCATTGATCTATCAATTGAAGAAAGAAATTAGCGAGATCAAGCAAGAAAATCTCTCGGTGTCTGACTACTTTGGGAAACGAAAGAAGGCCTGGGATGAATAGCAAGAGATAGAGCCGTTTTCGATCTGTCTGTGTGGAGGATTGAAGGCTTGTTCATGTGCAATTGTGAAGAAATTGCTAGATCGGGAGGCTACGAACAAATTAATGCAGTTCCTCATGGGGCTCTCTGACACCTATGAAGGAATTCGCAGCAACATACTTGCTATGGATCCTCTCCCGTCTGTGAATCGCGCGTTTCACATGGTGATACAGATCGAGCGCCAAAAAGGGATCACTGGTGCAAATCCTACCACTCATGAGGTTTTGGCTGCAAGAAACTTTGGAATCTCTGGATCTGGAGGTTTCAAAGGAAATTCAAACAACTCCGGCGCTGGTTCTTCAGGAAGCAAAGGAGGATCCAATCAAGTAGCTGCTGAACAGGCCCCTGCAAACAACAACACCTCATGGAAGGGAGTAGAACAGAAGAAGGAGTACAAGAAGCAGAAGATGGAGCTCTTCTGTAACTATTGCAAGGAGAGAGGACACCTTAAGGAAACCTGCTTCAAACTAGTGGGATTCCCTGACTGGTACAATGGACCTAAGCGTCCACAAGAGGAAAAGGTAGTGGCTACAGTCCATGACATGGTGATGGATTCCACTCCTCTCACAGGAGGAGATCAGGCTGGTGGTTTACAGGACATGAAGCTGGTCAATGCAGTGGTTGCAGAAGTGATTAGAGCTATGAAAGGGAAAGGTGTAGCTGATGAAGGTGCACCTAGCTCAGGCTCTCTCAATTTTGCAGGTATGAATTTTGAAACATCACTGAGAAAAGGTGGTGGTCACAGATCTGTGGACTGGATTGTGGACTCAGGGGCGTCTGATCACATAGTGTGTGACAAAGAGATGTTTAATGAACTACATCCTCTTGTGAAACCTATTGTGATAGGCTTTCCTGATGGTCTAACACAATCTGTACAACACACTGGACATGTTAGGATGAGCAACAACATTTCTCTCAAAAATGTGTTGTTCATGCCAAATTTTAAGTACAACCTAATTAATATCTGTATCTAAACTGTTAGATGATGGGAGGTTTCTGTTTGTGTTCTCCAAATGGAACTGTTGGTTGCAGGACATTTCAACTGAGCAAATCATTGAAGCTGGAGCTCGAGTAGGTGGGATTTACAAGTTTGCTGGATTTAGATGTCTTCCTTTACAGTCAACAGGCATCAAGAGGGTCACTACTGATGAAGATGTGTCTCTCCATGGAAGGTTTGGAGCTTCCATGAATAAGGATGTTCCAATAAATTTGCTACATGCTCGACTAGGACATGTTTCTGTTTCTAAAATGAAGCACTTAAACTGTGTTGCTGGTGCTAGTTTGCATACTTTTGATTGTGAAATTTGTCATTTGTCAAAATTGCATAAACTCCCCTTTGTGAGAAGTACTTCTGTTGCTGATCAGCCTTTTCAGTTAGTACACTTGGATGTTTGGGGACCATATGGTGTGGCCTCATTGTGTGGGGCAAAATACTTCCTCACAGTGGTGGATGACCACTCAAGTCCACTTGGACCTTTCTTATGAGAGACAAAGGGCAGGTGGGTGGCATTGTTCAAAATTTTCTGAATTTTGTTCAAAATCAATTTGGGACCACTGTGAAGAGTGTCAGGTCAGACAATGGGTCCGAGTTCATCAACAAATACATGGTTGATTTGTTTAATGCTCATGGCATCAGTCATCAAAAGTCTGCGCCTTATGTTCCACAACAAAATGGGAGGGTGGAGAGAAAGCATAGACATGTGATAGAAACTGCCAGGGCTATAAGACTGAATGCAGGTCTCCCTTTGAAATTTTGGGGGGAGTGTGTACTGGGAGCTACACATATCATCAATCTAATTCCTTCAGCTGTGCTTCAGTGGCAGTCACCTTATGAAATTTTGTTTCACAAGGCTCCAGATTACTCTAGTTTGAGAGTAATTGGCTGCCTCTGCTATGCTCATATTCCTAGAATTCATAGGAGTAAACTTGAGGCCAGTGGGAGACCATGTGTGTTGCTGGGATACCCTCCAGGCATTAAAGCTTACAAGCTTTATGATTTGGACACTCACAAAGTTTTTGTGAGTAGGGATGTGATTTTCAAAGAGGACAGGTTTCCTTTCAAAGATTCTGTTGGAGGTCTGAAGGATCTAAAACCCATTGAGAGACAGTTGCCTAGAGTCATGTTTGGGGATGAGATGCTCCAAATTAGGGAGAGATCAGCCAGGGAGGGTGGTGAGCAAGGTGAAACTATTGAGCTGGGTGGGGGCAATGCTCATTCCAGAGTTTCCATTAGTGGTTCAGGCATTAGAGATAGGGATGACACTAATGCTGTTGCTCCAGACTCCCTTGAGTCACAAAGTAACAGTGAGCCCATCTTCAGAGATTTGAGTGACCACATTGATAGAACTGTTACTCAATATATTCATCAGCAATTGGATGACAGACCTGTTAGGAGGATCACTAGACCAGCAAGGTTAAAGGACTTTGTATGCACTAATTTGCCTACAAGAGACAGGCTTGCAGAGGGAGCTGCAGATGTATCTTCATCCAGGTCTGATGTGTTCTCAGTAGTGAAGCCTCAGGATTTGACCATCCACACTCATGATTACATTCATGCTCTCTTCAATGTGTTAAAGGTGGTTGAACCTGCATCTTTTGCTCAAGCAAAGCAAGTTCAGGAATGGAGAATTGCTATGTTACAGGAGCTGGATGCTCTTGAACATAACAATACCTGGACTGTCACTGACTTGCCACCTGGGAAGAGGGTCATAGGTTGCAAATGGATCTTTAAGATCAAATTCAGGGCTGATGGCCAAGTTGAGAGATACAAGGCTAGATTAGTGGCTAAGGGGTTCAATCAGGTCAAAGATAGAGACTATAAGGAGACATTTTCTCTAGTTGCCAAGTTTGCAACAGTGAGAGTCTTGTTATCTCTGGCTTCAATTAGGCAGTGGAATTTACATCAATTGGATGTAAATAATGCCTTTCTTCACGGCTATCTAGATGAAGAGGTGTACATGTCTCCACCAACTGGTTATGTTAAAGCTGCTAGTGGGCAAGTATGCAAGCTCAACAGATCCATCTATGGTTTAAAACAGGCCAGCAGACAGTGGAATGTTGAGCTCACTGAGCATCTAGTGTCCTTGGGTTTCTCTCAATCTAGGCATGACTACTCCTTGTTTACAAGGCAAGTGGGAGCTTCATTTACAGTGGCCTTGGTTTATGTGGACGACATGTTGTTAACAGGTGATGATGAAGAGTTTATTCAGACAGTTAAGGCTTCTCTAGATAAGGCCTTCACCATCAAGGATCTAGGGATGGCTAGGTATTTCCTTGGGATGGAGATTTCTAGATCAGAATCTGGCATCATGTTAAACCAAAGGAAGTATGTCATGGATTTACTGACCAATGCTTCTATGGTAAACTGTAAGCCAGCTAAATTTCCAATGCAAAGAAATTTGCATCCCAGTGCCCATGATGGAGATGCATTGGAGGATCCAGAGTCTTATAGGCGTCTGGTTGGAAAATTGTTGTTTTTAACCATGACACGCCCAGATATTGCCTATACAGTGCAGCAGTTAACCCAGTTTATGACCTCTCCTAGAGCTCCTCACCTTAGAGCAGCTCTGTTCCTCTTAAGATACCTCAAGAGCACTGTCCACAGTTCTCTATTTTATCCTAGTGCAAGTTCAGTAACTGTTAGGGCCTATTCTGATGGTGATTGGGGCTCCTGCAGAGACACTAGCAGGTCTCTTACGGGTTATTGCATCTTCATTGGGGATTGTCTTGTGTCTTGGAAGACAAAGAAACAAAAGACAGTCTCCAAATCGTCCACTGAAAGTGAGTATCGGAGCATGTCACAAACTGGGAGTGAGATTGTGTGGCTTACAGGGATTTTGGATGATTTGAAGGTGCATTTTGACAAACCGATTTTGTTGTGCTGTGACAATAAATCAGCTTTGCAACTAGCCATGAATCCAGTATTTCATGAACGAACAAAGCACCTCATAGTGGACTGCCATTTCATACGAGAACTGATCCTCGAAGGTCTCATCTCGACCATGTTTGTCCCAACGAACTTACAGATTGCTGATGTGTTTACTAAACCTCTAAGTGCTCAACTACATTTCTTCCTGTGTTGCAAGTTGGGCTTGATATTTCATCCTACACGCCCACCTTGAGGGGGGATATAGACTATATGTGTGCATATAGTTTGTTAGGATTCGGTTACAACTCGGGTAAGCTTCATTGGTTAGATTGAGGTTAGTTTAGACTATGGTTAAGATGTGTATAAATAGCTCTTTGTACAGCTTGGTTAAAGACATAGAAATTACACAGAAAATTCTCCCAAAATTCTCTTCCATCAATGGCGCCAAACTCATAGATCTAGGAGGATTTCGGTTGTGAACTTCAGCATCTGCTTGCTGTAAGTTCATAAATTTTACATTTTTTTTTAATATATACGAGTGAGTAGCTAGGGACCCAATAATGGTGCAGTTTATCCAGGGTTGATGATAGCTTCTAGCTTTATATAAGTGTCAAAACTCCAAACGAATCCGATGAATTAGTTGATTTATATTTTTAAGGTCCAAATGAATGTTGCTCATGCCATGCTAATTTATACTTTGGTTCTTATAAAGGAATAAAAAAATCATTTATAGGTTTCAAATAGGTATTTTATCAACAATACATTTCTTATAAATTCATCATCCAAACAGTAAGCTTTATCGATAATTAATAGAGCGGAAATAAGAAAAATATTGCCTTCAAATGCAACTTTCTAACCTTTCACTCTTTATTTTGTTTCACTCAATTAAAAAGCTTGAAATTTATGCTTTAAAATCCATTAGAACTTTAGAAGTATTGATGAAGGTTGCACATTCTTGTTGACGAGGATTAATCTCATAAACGATTAGTGATTTGTTTAATATGTAGTTTAAGAGTATAGATCGAGGATATTTTGTTATGAAATAAAATTCTAAAAGGAAAATAAGGTTAAAAAAAATTGGTTAAATCAATAAATCTAGTGAAATATTTACAAAATAAAAAATCTTGCTTATTCTCTAAGAGTATAGACGAGAAAAAAATGAACAACCATGTGAAAATAATTCAGCTATATATTGTATTTGTTAAAGTTTGATGGGTTAATTAGTAAATAGAAGTTTGTATAATTGTATTGCCGGCAATAGTTACAAAAAAAATAAGAGTAAAAATAATAAGTCAAGTGATATATGTTCAAATGTTAATCAACTGTTCACATCTACCAAGGTGTGGAATGTTCCCCTCCTTTATGAGATTTTCCCCAATAACATTGTCCAACAAATCATCAGAATTCGAATCCCTAACTGGAACACTCCTGATAAACTAATTTGGAAATTTACCTCGGATGGCCAATTCACTACTAGATTGGTAAGACAAATGGTTAACCGTAGCAACGTTTCTACCGAGGATTACAAGTGGATATGGAAACTAAACCTCCCCCCGAGAATAAAAAATCTCCTTTGGAAGATAACAACTGACAGTCTTGCTACAAAAGAGATATTAAATAGATATATCAATAGAGTTCCAACTTGCTGTTGTTTCTGTAATGATAGTAACGAAGACAACAACCATCTTTTTATCCTTTGTCCATTCACTAGAACTACTATTGCTGCCTACGAACAAAGGTTAAGGAAAACCACACCACTTATACCCAATTCTTGCACCAAAATGAGTGAAGTCTTGGACATTTGATTATAACAAGAAATCTATCGAAGAACTCTGCTTTATTTGGCAAAAAATTTGGGAAGCTAGGAATGAAATGATCTTTAAGAATAAAAAGCCAGACACCCCTTTCCAGATGGCCATGAGAATTATAACGGATCTCAGTGAATGGTATGGTGCAATCAAAACTAAAAATGTACCCTCAACGCCAATTGTAAAGAGAAGACGCAATTCTAAATGGACCAAACCGCCTAGGGCTATCTACAAAATCAATGTAGATGGCTTACTGAAACCCACTGGCGATTGCCAAGTGGGGGGGGGGGGGGTTATTAGGACCGTAATGGTTCTGTGATTGATATCTTTCAATCTGAAACGGAAGCAACCTCTGCCATCCAAACAGAAGCTGATGCGTTCTGTGCAGGTGTAAACTTAGCACTAGCTAAAGGTCTACGACGAGTCATAGTGGAAGGAGATTGCTTGGAAGTCACCAAGGCAATTAATGATAGCAAGTACGTCAGATGAGAAATTCTCCGAGAAGTGGAACTAATCAGGAAACTTAGCTCAAGCTTTGACAGCATCGAATTCATACACTGCTTCAGGGAAGCAAACAAGGCAGCTGATTTTATAGCTAAGTCTACGAATATTTGTACGCTTTCAAACCTCCCTACCTGTAGGGATCTTTGTAACATCATCCGTATGGATGATCATGGTGGCATTTTGCTTCTGTAAAATCCACCTAATTTTTGCCTACTGTAAAAAAAAAAAAAGTGATATATGCTCAAATGAATAAGCAATGGCTTGATTGTTTCCCCTTTATTTTACAAGCTATAAGCATAAACTAGTCTCATTTATAGCTTCTATTGTAATCTCTTGCTCTTTTCTTTTAACACAAAATTTTCTATTCCATTAAAACCCCAAAATTTGATGGTTTTAGACTTTTAGTAAACTATGGCCATCCACCACCACATATTTTAAACAAGTTTGGACTACTATAAATGAAATAGTTCATACTTCATAATGGGTCTAAATGTTAACACAAAAAAAAAAAAAAAAAAACGGGTCTAAATGCACGATGAAAATCTTACCATGTGTTCGATGCCATTCACGGTTTTAAAAACAATAGAAATATACAGTAGTTGATTATGATTTCTAAAACTGTAAAAATAAGCCTTCCTACGGTTTTGAAAACTATAGATTTTTATTCGCTCATGGTTTTAAAAATAATGGAAAACTAAACCCATTTCAAATACAGGCACTGATATATCTGAGGGGGAAATTTCGCCAAGTGCACTGTTCTGACCGTAGTTTTTAAGGTCGTAGAGAAATTTGACAATTTCAACTGCAAGATTTGACCCATCTTCTTCAAACTTCAGGCAACACTTTTCTCCCCACTCGAAAATTTTCAAATATGCAAAGCAGCCCTTACAAAATTAAATGTCCCAAAGTGAATGATTTGATTTCTAAGAACTAGAAGAATGGATCAATTTGGGATTTTTAAAATGGAGAAGGAAGGAATACGAATTGGCTATGTCACTATGAATTTAAAGAAATGGATGTTATGGTTTTCAGTATGTCAACGACATTGATTGAAGAAATAAGCTTTCGTAGAAAGAGCGAGCGAAGATCATTATCTCTAAATCTATGGATTAGTAGAAACACCACAATTTGTCTTGTCATCAATTTATCCGTGTCAATGAAGATAAATTAATCGCATCCATATCAATTCGTTACTTCATACCATGGGATAAAAGAGTTGTTAAATTGTGGGCCCACTTGGGGTGTCCCTCAGCCATGAAAAAGATTTTACTTTTCATTGTGTCTTTTAGTTTCACTTGTGGTGAACTACAGGACCAGAGGTTCATCCCCTCATTGTAGTTGGACCACTTGACACTTCACACGTGCCTCTCAGGCTTCATCTGTAGTGACATAATTGATGACCAAATCAAATTGTACTAACTTGCAAATTACGAGTAAGTTTTACTCAGTATTCAACTTAAATTGGACCTATTCTTAGAGATAAATAAAAACTGTCAATTTGATCAAATCCACAACATCAAATGGTTGGATTGGATTCCAAATCTGTCAAAATCAACGTCGATAATATCATGTTTCCAAAAAAAATTCTTATGGAGAAGCTAAAGGTGGGAAAAATGGAAAAAAATTCGGCAATTTGTGGATAAGCTATTATAACGTGTGATCAAGTGAGACTTTATAGATAACTCATTATTAGATGTTTAGATGGTTTAATTTCTTAAATTGGACTCAAAATCAAATTGTAGTAACTTGCAAAGCATCATTAGACTTAAATTCGATTTTTTTAATTAGAAATTCGATTTCTTCTTTACAAGCTCAATAAAAAAATTTGTGTCAACTTCACAAAATCTTCAACGTCAATATTGGAATCAAATTCAACAATAAATAACCCAATCTTACATTCTTACTGTCTATTCAAATGAAGGATTGCTTTCATTGTTTGGTATCTTGAGGACAAAAAAAAAAGACCATTCAAATTTCAAAGTAGCAACTTGCAAAAAAAAAAAAAAAAGTGAACATTGCACAAGCACAACACATTGAACACAAGTACCAAATTCAACCAACAAAAATAAAGCAAATCCACAAACCAACCAATACAAACAAATTCCACAAGAAAAACAAGTCAAGGGTCCATTTTTTTGACTAAATTACAACAAGTAAAAAAACAAAAAAACAAAAAAACAAACATATATTATAATCATCAATCAAACTCCCTCATTCCCTTGTTTTTCATTTTCTTTTCTTGATTAAACAAGAAATCGTCAACAAAAAGATTATATCTTTGTACACTTTCCCTCCTCCTCTAACCACAATCAAACTCTAACATCTACTCTACTAAAAAAACTAAATCACTAATCTAAAAATCTAACACAAAATCAATTCATTTTCCTACAAATTCTAGAAGCTTCTAACCGTGCCTAACGAACACAGTCTCCAAGTCCGGCGGGTTGAAGAACTCAATAACGCCACCGGCACCGGCGAACAAGTGACAGGCGGCCGCCGCAGCCGACCGCCGCTTCCTCGGCGCGGCAGGGCACGTCATCTTCTCCGGTATCCGCGTCTCTCGCGCTGTAGGTGTCGTGCAGCGCTCCTCTTCGCAGTCCTCGTCGTCTTCGCGACCGTAGCCGCCGCTGTTCTTGCTGATTTCCTTCTCCTTGGGCTGTTTCTTGGTGTTAATCGACCGGATTTGAGACCGGAACGCGATTCCGGCGATCAACCACCGCCGGCCTTCCGACTCGAGGCCGCCTCCTTCCACCTGATGCTTCTCCGAGACTCCCATGGCGGAATCTGAATTTTAGATCGATCGGACGAATAATTGAAAAGGGGATTTGGAGAGGGAGTTTTTTAGTTTTTCTTTTTGGAGGGAAAGTGGAAGAAAATTTGGGAGGAAGGGGAGGGGATTTAAGGGGCGGGAGGGGTTGGTGGGCTGCCCGTGGAAATTTACGGGCAGCCGTAAACCGAGTAAGGAAACAGGGAGTGTTTGCATTTGGTTTTGGCGCCAAGATTTGGGGGGTTTAGAGGACAACGGCTCTATTTCGCGCGCTGAATTTGGAGGGAAATGACGGATGTGCCCCTGGGTGGCATTGGATCCTTTTGGTTTTTCAATTAGGGCACGATCACCGCCTTGACTACTGACACGTCGCCGTTTTTAAGGGCCTTCGTGCCGTGGGGCCCCTTTTATTATTTAAGTGGATATATAATTGAGAAAGGTAGATAGATGCGTCAGACGATATTTTTTCTTCCTTCTTAGTAATATTTTTTGGGCTTAATTTATGGGCCTTTCGACATGTTTAGAAGTCCATCCCAATTATTTCGTGATTTTATAAATATTACAGTACTGTACTATTCGAAATGGATTCAAAATATGTTTCGAATAGATAGGAAATATGATTTCATTCCTATCTATCTATATACTCCATCGGTTAAGGAAAAAGAACTTTTTTTAAAAATTATTTTATATATATAATTTTATACTTATTAATAATATAATCAGAAAATTATTTTAAAAAATTAATAAAATAATTAATATTATATATATTATCATAATTACAAAACATATGTAACTAATAAGGTAACATATTTTGTTTAACAAAGAGAACATAAGAAAAACGTGTACAAGAATTTCTAATTGGGGCATTTTGCGAAATGGCCACGAAATCCGTCCTATTTTGTGAAATAGCCACGTTTTGGGACAATTTAATGAAATAACCGCTATATAAACCTTTTTCTCTCTCCTGTCCTAATTTTTCTCTCTCCCGTCCTGATTCTCTCCCCTCTCTCCCTGGACCTCTCTCGCCCTCCCGCTCTCTCGTCCTCGCCGTCGCTCGATGTGCAAATTTCACAAAGTACTCTTATATTTGCACAAAGGCTGACCTGCGACTATGCACAAGAAATCATTAATATTATATATATTATCATAATTACTAAACTAGACTTGGATCATATTTGCACAATTTGCGCTTATATTTGCACAAAGTACTCTTATATTTGCACAAAGTACTCTTATATTTGCATGACAAAATGTAAAAAAAATGTTTACAAAAACTAGACTTGGATCATATTTGCAGAACTTACGGGTAAATTTGAGAAAGTATGAAAATATATTGAGATAAAATAAGTTCATGTTGAGTATAAATTCACAAGTCTCGATTGTTGTGCAAAAATAACATATAGTTGAGCAAAAATAAGATGATGTTGAGCAGAATTTCACCAATCCCCCATGTTGTGCAATTATTGTCTATTGATGAGCAACTCTTACAACAGAGTCGTGCAACTCTTACAACAGAGTCATGTAACTCTTAAAACAGAGACGTGCAAACTCTTAAAACAGAGCCGTGCAACTCTTAAAACAGAGTCGTGCAACTCTTACAACAGAGTTGTGCAATTCTTAAAACATAGTTTGCAACTCTTATAAGAGAGTCGTGCAACTCTTAAATCAAGAGTCGTGCAACTCTTACAACAGAGCATGTTGTGCAATAATTTATTGAGAAAGTATAAAGTTATATTGAGAGAAAATAAAATCATGTTGATAACAAATTCACAAGTCTCGATTGTTGTGCAAAAAAACCTATGGTTGAGCAAAAATAAGATGATGTTGTGTAATAATTTATTGAGAAAGTATGAAATTATATTGAGAGAAAATAAAATTATGTTGAGCACAATTTCACAAGTCTCATTGTTGTGCAAAAATAACCTATTGTTGAGCAAAAATAAGATGATGCTGAGCAAAATTTCACCAATGCCTCATGTTGTGCAATTTTACTCTATTGATGAGCAAAAAATAAGACCGTGTTGTGCAATAATCTATTAAAAAAGTATAAAATTATATTTACAAAAAATAAGATTATGTGGAGACACAATTTCACAAGTCTTAATTGTTGTGCAAAAATAAAGAACTGTTGAGCAAAAATAAGAGCATTTTGTGCAAATATAACCGTAAGTTGTGCAAATATGAATCAAATCTAATTTTTTTTTTTAAAAAAAAATTAACATTTTGTCGTGCAAATATAAGAGTCATGCACAATTCTGTCATCGGTACTCATCAAATTTTAGATTTTATCATTATTGTTTACTTAAAAAAAACAATACCATGTTGAGAAACAACATGATATTGCTTCTCAACATGGTATTTATCAACATGTTGAGCAAATTTTCACCATCAATTGCAACTAATATCAGTGTCAGCACTAATTGTAACTAATATTAGTGTCAACACTAATACCAGTGTCATCACTAATTGCTAGTGCTATATTTGTTTAGAGTTGCACAACTGTATTTTAGAGTTGCACAACTTCAGTTTTAGAGTTGCACAACTGTATTTTAGAGTTGCACAACTTCAGTTTTAGAGTTGCAAAACTGTATTTTAGAGTTGATAATGGTTAGAGTTGCAAAACCGTGAGAAACGTTATGGACATGAGAGCTATCTATGGAGGGTAAGCAAACTTATTTCCTTACTACTATATATACACAGTAGCTTGAAAAATGTTGTGTCCGCTGAGCAAATTAAGCCTGAAGGCATACATTCTGGCAAGTTTTTGCAAATTGTTCATCTTAACCATGAAAATGGTCCACTTGTTTCACCAAATGATGAACCAAAACAATTACACAACAGACTTGGCAACATAGCAAGTGGAGGGCTTGATCAACTGTAGAGGTCATCATCGTCGGCTCCACCTGGCGGAGGTTGTGAAGGGCTGAGTTCCTGCAGCACCAGTGGCCCAGCTGGCCTCGGAGAAGCGGAACTCACTGCCAAAGCCACGACACTGCTGCAGCGTCTAAGCGAAGGGTTGGTACTTGCGGATGTCGGCATCGCTGACATTCATGCGAGCATACTTCATCGATTCCTCGAAATGGGCAGCCGTGATTTCAGAGACTTCATCCTCCCCATCCTCTTCCATGGCGTCGGGGTTCTCCCTTCTCTTCCTCTCCTTCTCAATGTCCTGTAGATAAATCCAATAACTCAATATGAATACGAAATACACAATATGATAACCGGATATCAAGATTCATTGGCCTTTTGCTCTCCTTTACGGTGCTCTTCAGAACTCATGCTATTATAAAGAGATGAGATTCATTCAATCAATTAAGCTTAAATGCACCTCACTATTGTTAATGAGAAAATCCACTTACTATTACGATTGAAAAAAACAGCAGTGTCTAGAATCAGTTCAGATTCTCCCAAATCCTCAATAGATGCTTGAAAGTAGGCATCAAGTGTTATAAGAACAGCATAAACGAACTTCGGCCACACACAGAACTAGTTATAAATCAAATAGCATACTAATTGAGCTGAGGAGCACTCTTGTGCTTCTTCCGTCCATCCCTCTTAATCGAGGACAACAAAGAACGAATCAAAGAAATTTAAGGATGCAGCAAGCATAAACTCTAAAGACCACAAAGGCAGTAGAATCATGTTTCCACAGGATAACAAAAAACAGAAATCGGGGAAAAAATAGAGGCAAGTTCTTATTTAAGTTATATATTGCATTGAAGCAACCCCCTGCTCCTTTAGACTACAAATTCCGAAACTCCATTGAAAAATTTCAGGATAACTGAAAAAAGCAGGGTTTCTTCAGCAAAGCAAAGGCTGTGATAACACACCAAAACCTATGTGGGTCTCCCCTTATCTGAATGAGACAGTAACTAAGGTATGTGATGACTAGACAGCGAAAAGCGGCAAAGGACCAAAAGTAACACGAGCCAAAAAACAGATTGAACCAAGGCTGACCTGCGACTATGCACAAGAAATTCACTTTGCTTGGCAGTGCTATAAAGTAAAGATTTTTGAGAAATCGTCGGTGTCACAGCATCAATTTAGTAATCACGAAAAGCACCATGAAGGCCGGTTGGAATGCCTAAGGTCTGATAGGAAGAAAAAGAAAAAAGATAAATTAACGGATATATAAAGATGAACCTTCAAATGACTGCTTATACAAAAGAAACCAGAAAATAAATCAAAAATGGAATAGGAATCAAAGACATCATCCTTCGTCCTCCTAATTGGTATTGTGTAAGCACAACTGTACTTTCCTCATATCAAATCAAGCAGCAGCCATCAGCATGTTACACAGAGGACAACAAAGAAAACAATGGAGAAAGTAAGTGTGAATGTATGGAAAATTAACAAATCAATCAATCGGTTTTTCTAATTGTATTTTAAAATCTGCATATATATTTATAGAGGAAATTCATATTAGCTTCAATTCCATGTTGCACAACTATATTTATATATTTCTAGAGTTGCACAACTCTATTCTAGAGTTGCACCTGTCTACAAACTACAAAGAACCTAAAGCACAATTTTGTGACTATTTTTTTTGGCCTTCATGTATCAATTTTGGAGTAAAAAAATATACATAGTAAAATGCAGACTGATGACGAAGTGAAAGCTTAACATACTGAACCTCATTAAATATAAAATCAACTGAATTTTGCTTGTTAATTAGGCAGAAATGGTCATACATGTAGCAACAGCTGCGGTCAGAGTTAGGATATCGCTTGTCAACTATATGTTCTTCTTGAATCAACACTTATGTTTGGATAACTCTCAAGAAGGAAACAGGAAGTAAAGAAACACCAGGACCATGAGCCTTCATTTGTTCTCAGCATGTGTGAAATATATTCAAAGATTCTACATATAATCTTCCACAGTGAGATGTCCAATTTCAGAAGAACTCATAAACAGGCATTTTCCTTGATATGTTAAATCCGACAGTATGATTTTGTCACCGTAGTTTATGAACAACATCAGGATCATCAATTTCATCAAGTGCGGGACTATTTAAGAAAGCATTGCAGCATAAGTTTGTTTCAATCCAAAGGCATTCTATGAATGAAATCAAAGAAATCCGTGACAAAGTAATCGAATATCAGATACAGATGATTACACATAAAATCCCCAAGAAGCAATGTCTACCCTGCCTTGCCCAATAGAATTTTTCAATTGAAAGCCAAAAGCTCAATGATTCAATGAAGCAGAGAATTCGACATATTCAGTCAACAGTCGGCACTAAGCAAGTGTACAACACAACTGCAATAGCTATACATCCCTCAAGAGTACCGATTTCAAAGTTTAGAGCGACAAAGAAAGAGAGGAGAGTTTAAGAGAAGAATACCTGGTTGGGAACAAGTCGTGCAAGAGGAGAACAGGTTGTGCAGAAAGAGAAGAAGAGGAGGAGAAGGCCGAGCAAGTTGAGGAGCCGAACAGGAGAAGCGAGTCGCCGGCCGGGGAGAATCACCGATGGAGCTCGGGAGGAGAGAAGGAAGTGCCGGAAGGAGAGAGGCGGATCCATGGACAGAGCTCGGGAGGAGATTTGGAAAGGAGGTCTGGGAACGAACCTAATCCAGATCTCGGCGCTCGCTCGAACTCGCTCCGGCGCTCGCTCGACCTCGCTCCGGCCTCCGCCGCTCGCTCCGGCCTCCGCCGCTCGTTCGCTCCGCCGCACGCTCGCCACTAGACGGCGGCTCTGGCGCCGGATCGAGAGCTCCATCGGCCATCGCCTTCAATGGGGAGCGGAGAGAGATTGAAGAGAGGATGGGATTGGGACCATCGATCAGAAGAAAAAAAATTGAGAATTAGTATATATAGGGACCATTTTACTAAATTGTCCAAAAATGGGACTATTTTGCAAATACGTCTAAATAAAGTGTCTATTTAGCAAATTTTTTCTTTCTAATTAAGTAGAATTGTAGAAATACATGCAAAAATGTCACACCAAAATAGACAAAGTGACTGGAAAAATAAAATCAAAATCCCCTTTTGAATTATGGGTTCTTCCACACTGCAAATATTAAGATGTCTTAAACATCATATAAGTTTGACGGGTTACCCTTTTAATTGTCAATTGGTTTTGAGACTGAATCTCATTGGATTTGTAGTTTTTCATGTCTCCCGTACATGAACCCACACACGACATCTCTTCGGTTTGTCTTGACTCCAACAAACCCAGCCGACTTTAACACTATTAAGAGTTCATGCAATATAAGGACGATAATACTAAAAGAAAAGGCGAAATGAGATAAATAATTTTTAACACTATTAACTTCACACTAGATGTACTGGAATCGGATAAACCAGTCTCTACGTCCAGTCTTGGCATTGTGGAAAAAAAAAATTAAATGATACTTTCTCCGTTCACTTTTAATTGTCTTTTTACTATTTTTTGTACGTTTTTTAAGGTGATAATAAAAACTATATAAAATTTTTAATTTTTTTTTTGTAATAATACCATACTTATTACTAACAAGTATGAGATTATTAAAAAAAATTAATATTTTATATAGTTTTTATCATTATAAGAAAACGTGAGTGAATAGTAAACGACAAGTAAAAATTAATAATTTATATAGTTTTTATCATTATAAGAAAAGCGAACGGAGAGAGTGTAAAACATTAAGAGTTTTTCCAACAAATTCTTCATTTAATTTTTTTTTAAAAATTTTAAGATTTTTTTATTCAACAGAGTTCCTATCTCGTTTTTTTAAATAAGAAACCAGAAGAAAACATTGAGAAGTTTATTAAAATTTACAACATTATATGAAACCAAGTGATTATTCAATCTTTTGAAAGAGAAAGTTGTTGCCATTGGAGTAAAAATAATTTGAAGAATATCTGTTTTGTTTTTTCATTTTGAAATTTTTTAGGAGTTGATCTAACGTCGAAGATAGAGAAAGATGGTTTAAAAGGATGGATTTTTGGGATGATTTCTAGGGAGGCGCAAACAGACTGAATCAACTCGAATCAATCCGACCCAAGCGGTTTAGGCTAGAATCGGCGGCCCGATTTTTTTGGAGGGCTGGACCGAGGCCTGAACCGAAATCATACACTCGGTTTTCGGTTCATGGCCCCAAAAAACCGAGTAAGTGTTCTTTGCATTTGGAGTTAAGGATGATCCGAGTAAGTGTTCTTTACTTCTTTAGTTGCCATGGCTTCTCCTGGCCGATCATCGATTTGAACTCGGCAACGAAGCCCCAAGCTCAATCAATTGAGGATAGTGTAGACTGAATCCATCGAGATGGGAGATCGAGCGATGGGGATTGAGATTGGAAGGATTGGGAATCTGGGATTCGTCAGTGGCTGACGAAGTGACAATCCACCTTAGCCAGTAAAATGCAAAAAGCCTTATGGGCCCGGTTTTTGGTCTTCATCTATGTCCAATGGGCCATAAAGCGATAGCAAAAGCTATTTTCTTCAGCCCAATGGGCCCTGTAATGAACCCGTTTACGGCCCGGATTGCTTGCTCCTTCTCCCTCTTTTCCCTTCTCTCTCATGGTTCCTCCGATTTTCACACAATCTCCATCGCTGGGCATCAAATTTTCTCCATCTGCACTCCCGAGCTTCTCCACCACATCTACTTCGCAAGCGATCGGTAAACCTCTCCATAAATCGCTCAATTTAATTTCCGTTCACGATCTCGAATCCCTCTTTCCCCCTTTCCCTTCCCTGCAATGACGCCGGGTTTTGCCGCCGGCGTTGTACGATTCGTCGCCTGACGGAGATAGTTTGACGCCTGGATCCCTCCGGTTCCGTTTCATTGGCTACTATATTTTGTAAGATTTCGGTCCTATTCCGATTTGTGCACTTTTTTCTTAGTCCATTTGGAAAACCTAGGTTTCGCGATTGTTTGCCCCTCTTTGTCCGTTGAGTTTGTAGGACTTTCGTTTTCTGATTTTTGTTTGTTTTTATTATTCTGGATTGATAATTTGTGTGATGATTAGACGTAATTGCAGTCCTCAGTTTTTAAGGCTCACGTTTGTCGGCAGTTTTGCCCAAGCTACGTTTCGTTGACGCACAGAGTTACGCTTGTGTGCCTCCTCTCTTCGTGTAAATTCAAAGGAACTGTGGAAAAATTAGCTGCTTATAACTAGGCTTTCAATCGGCTCTTGAGCTTGTTTTGGTCGAAGGGCCATTAGAGATTATCTAAGGTTATGAGTTATTTGGCGATGTCTGCTACTGCTCATATGAAATAGAAAATGAGCTGCCATTTTGTATGTGTCAGTTTATGTCCTTTGGGTGACACAAACTGAGCCTTAGGTCAACAGGGTTTCAGTGTTTCTTTTCTTTATGTGACATAGGAAATCTATACATTATGGTTCACATAACTTTCTAAACAAGATTAGTTTAGGGTTATAATCTAGATTGTCTTTATACCAACTCATTCAGCCAACTTGTTCTATTTTAACTGTTGGTGTCTTGGAGATGTATGTCTTTGCTGGATTAATTGGTTGCAATCGGGCAGTGTGCACATTGAGAGTTTAGTGTCTTTGCTAGATTAATTGCATTAGCAGTCCTTGAGATTTTGTGAACCTGTTGATCTAGGTATATTGTGGATTTGGAGCTAATGGGCTGTTATCATTATTTGAGATTTTGTGCATGTGAACAATCATCCTGTATTGGGTGTTATATTATAAATGTTTTTTACTAATCTCCATTCACTTATGTTTTCCTCTATTTGTTTAACCCCTTGGTTCCTTGATTATTGAAGAAAGGGAATCAGTATACTCCTGACTGTTTTTTTGCTCTCTCTTGCACGCATGAATGAAATTTCAAACCATGCTTGGTTTGCACAAGTCATGTCCGATTCAGTGTTGTTGTCCAAGTTGGCTAAATTTATACTTTTGTGTACATTTAGCCCATGATAAATAGTCATGTTTTTGTGAAATACTTGCTCTTCGCCCAAAGTTGGCTTTGTTTCACTTTGTACGGACTTTAAATTTTCAACCATCATTTTACTTTTTTTTCCCCCTTCTTTTCTTGACGTTGATTCTGTAACATGCTCATAATATGGACTCCTTTATTTGAAATTCTAAATTACTGTGCAATTGAACTGATCAATGTTTTTATATGACCCATCCTGTCTCAGGTACATTGATGTGGCTTATAGTACTGGGCAGTTTGTCTTTTCTCAAGCAACTACTCAGTCTGATCTGTATATAAAGAAAGAAGTTTCATACTTTCTCCCTTTTTAGAAGATTTCATGGAGCTGAAAATTCAATCTGAATCTGGAGCTGTTTCTCTCCCTGATTGTGAAAGTGATCCTGAAGAGCAAGAATTTAGTGATGATGACGATGATCGAAATCATAAACACCGTAGACGAGAGGCAAGGTCTCAGTCATCGGAGAGAGATCAGCCAGAGCAGTTTTTGGGCAGGTCCTACAGAAAACGTGGCAAACCCTTTGAAAATGGCCATCTATCTAAGGAGAGCGATCCTCAGTCTCATTATAACTTGGAGAGGGAATTCCCCTCAAAATTTGGGCAGCGACGTCCTTTTGTAGCTAGATCTTCTCAATTTCCCTCAGATGCAAATCAAAGATTTAAAGCGAATCAATCATTTTCTGGTGATCTTGGGATGGGTAGAGGAAGAAGTAGAAATTCTGGTTCTTGGAACCAACGTGATTCAAGATTCACTGCAATGGATATTGCTTCCCAAATGATTCCTCCGGTACCTATTCCTCCTGCTGTTTTTGCTGGGAGGGGATTGCATAGTGTTCCGAACGCTCAAAGTTCCTCATGGGCTGGTGGTTTTGGACTAATTCCTGGGATGCCAACTGGTGCCATGGACCCAATCCATCCCCTTGGTTTGCAAGGCACATTCAGGCCCCCTTTAAACCCTTCTTTAAACATGGGTATTCCACGCCAACGGTGTAGGGACTTTGAGGAGCGTGGATTTTGTTTGCGAGGGGATATGTGTCCCATGGAGCATGGAGTGAATCGCATTGTTGTTGAAGACGTACAGGTGTGTGAGCTGTCTATTTTTTAACATTATTCTTGTTCATAGCAGTTTAGCAGTAGCAGATTTTGCATTGTGATCAACTAGCTTTATAATCTTAGTTTGAAGCCCACCCTAATCATCATTACCGCAAGAGAACATTGGTGATTCTTACCCTAAACTGTTAAAGTTTTGAAGTCTACTTTACAGTATTTTGACCAAAAAACAAATGAGCTCCAATGAAAATATTTTTGCTCAATATATGTATAATGACATTAGATTTAATGGTTAATTTGGTTAACAGTTTCAAAGGATCAATTTAAATATGATATGCAGCAAGTATCGATTTTCAGCTGGGAAACAAATTCTTGTTATCTTTCAAAATGAAAGATGTGGTGGTAAAAAAAGATTGTCCGGTTCTGTGCCACAAAGCTTATTTGCATTTGACCGCCTAGAACTGAAATATCATTTATTTGCATATTTTTCATGTCATAGAAGACTAATGTGATTGAACCCATGACTTTGCAATATATTGATCTAAGATTTTAAAGATGGTTTCATGAAATGCAAAAAATTAAAGTGTCTTAGTTTGGAGAATTAACTTCAAAAATTCGAGGATGGAGATCTACTGTGTTTTACGTACACGTTCTCATTCCCTCGGGAGAAAGCATATCTATAACGGGCAAAATCATTTTCTTCCAACAATATCTTCAATGGTTTTAATCAATGAGCTGATTTATGCATCCACATTTTAACTCAGCAAAACACTCTTCAGTTTTTCTCGTAGATCCTGCTTTATGGTGCTCTAAACTCCCATCGTGGTGACATCCCTTGATGTGATTGTACCCTTGTTTACTTACTGCTGACATGTATTTTCTTTATCTGAATGGTTTTAAACTTATATTTGTTCCAATTAATGATCCTTATAGTGAACAGTTATAATGCTGCAATATTCTTTGTATAATTGCATTAGTTTATATTTTAATCTATTAACTTGATCGTCTGCAAGGAACATATGGCCATTTTTTAAGTTTTTTTTTTTCCGGAAAAAATAAATATTCTTCATGTTGCATATTGCAGAGCCTATCACAGTTTAATCTCCCTGCTGCTCTCCCAAGTGCACATTTATTGGGTAATCCTGGTGGAAGTGGACTTGGTCCCCCAGTCAACGCTTCTTCCAGTGCATTGAACAACAGTAAGAGCCTATCCGCCAGAGCTAACAAGCCTGGCATAGAGGATGGTGGCTATATGTTGGGTGGTGCACCCTCTAGTGGGGTTGATGGGAGTGGACCTGATGTCTATGATCCTGATCAGCCTCTGTGGAACAGTGACTGCCCTCAGACATCAGCTGCAATTATTACCATGCAAACACCTACCACACTTGAAGCCGAGCCCTTCATGGAAGCTGATCCTTCTGACCAGCTGGTAAGTAGCAGTGGAGCAGCTATTGGTCTTCAGAGTACTAGTTCATCTGTCTGGGGAAGAATGAATCCTTCAAAGAATCGGTTGGAATCAGGAGGGCCAGTTGATTCTAGATTGAGTTCTCCAATGTTTCCAGAAAGTAGAAATAAAGATAAGGGTGAGATTTACACTAGTTTGCAAGGGGCTTCCCATCATGGGAAGCGAAACAATGCTGGGGAACTTGTAAACTCGTCTTCGAGGGTTCAGCATGATACTGGACGTTCAATGAGGAAGCCTACTCAGAAAGCACTACGGACTTTATTTGTTAACTGCATTCCTTTGAAGGACAACAAGAAAGAAGCACTTTTAGGTCACTTTAAAAAATTTGGAGACGTCATTGACATTCTTATTCAACCACATAATGAACGAGCGTTTGTCCAGTTCTCCAAGAGGGAAGAGGCTGAAAGAGCTTTGAGATCACCTGATGCAGTTATGGGCAATCGTTTCATAAAGTTGTGGTGGGCAAACCGAGATAATATTGTTGATGATAGCATTGGTGGTGTAAACAATACACCTGGAATGCATCATCATATGCCAGAGGCTTCAGTTCCACTTCGCCCGACTAATGCTAATACAAGCAAAGAAAACATTCAACTCAGTGCTCCCAAGGCCAGTGGAACTCATAATGCTAAACCTCCAGCTACAAATGGATCAAAAGTACTGACTGAACCTCCAGTGCAAAAGAAAGAGAATTTGGAGATTCTGAAAGAGGAGCTCCGTAAAAAACAGGAAATGCTGGAGCGTAAGCGAAATGAGTTTCGTCAGCAATTGGACAAACTTCAGAAACATGTAAGTCTAATCATGTCTTCTGAATGTATGTTACTTGTTGCCTCCAGCATGAGTCCCATTGATGTTGCTTGCTTCTGCTAAGAATTTTCATGTTTCTTGATGTTAGAGCAGTATTGTTATTTTTTATTTATTTATATATAGCCTCAATTATCAAAGGGGAGAAAGACAGGGAGAGGATGAAGGAAAGGAAGTGAGACAACAAAAAGAGACAGAAAAAAATAGAAGCAAAAAAAAAAAGAGGGAAAAAAGGAAGAAGAAAAAAAGACAAAGAAAGAGAGGAAAAAGAGACGAAGAAGGAAAAAAAAAGACAGAAGGAGAAGAAAGAAGGGAAAAAAGGACAGAAGAAAGAAGTAAAAAAAACGAGCAAAAGAAAGAAGGAAAAAAATACAGAAGCAAAAAAAGGAAGGATATCGAAGCAAAAAAAGAGAGAAAAAGAAGAAAAGGAGAGTGAAAGAAATATAGAAAAAAAATGCAAATCCATAGTAAGGAAAAAAATGCAAGTCTATGGTATTCTTTCTTATTGATTCTATTTCTAGGCCAGCATCATTGCTGAATCATAATGCTCACTGTCTCGTGAGGAAATTGTGAGTATCCTTGCACCTTTACTCTTCAGCTCGAATGAATTTTCTACTACCATTCTAACACTGATAATTTTGTCAATATTTTTGTTTGCCTTTTTGGGTTGGAAAGAATAGCAGTGTAAGTTCGATTAAAAAAACATGAAGGATTTTCTTGCAACATGGATAGGTTCATATTGTGGAGCATATTCTAGAATATATGAAGCTCTAATTGTCTGATGTATTATCCTCTGCATTTGCTTGACCGCTAATGGATCCGTGAACTTTGAAAGACAAGTAGTCTTTTGTTATCTAATTTTAATTAGCTGGAAGGTAATGAAGACTGAAGAGAAACATGGTGCGATTTCCATTTGGCTGATAGAACAAGCACAATGATAACTAGTTCAAGATAAAGTGATTAGTTACCTTTATTGTTGGTGTTCAAAAACATTTTTGTTACATATGATCGAGACAGTCGTCCCCTTATTTCTTTTTTACATCAACCTGGGAGCAGCTTTGCTTCCCAGCCCCGTTTCTTTCTAAATTAATCTCACTTAAAATCAATTTCTTAAAAGTTTGCATTGCCTAATATTAGCAGCTTTATTTTTTCCAGGCAACTGGAACCAAGGGTGAAGTACCAGAGGTGCAAGCTGCTAAGAAGCTCAAGGTGGAAGGGGCAGATGACTCCCCCAAGCAATTGGATCTGCATGCAAGTGGCACTAATTTGCCGGCTGTAGGGTTGTTGCAAAAATCTCAGGCAGTGGAAAATGAGGCTTCCCCTAGTTCCAAGACAAAGCTTCCCGCCCCAATGCTAGAATCATCCCACTTGAAGCATGCTGCCCACCCCCTCGTCTATGTCGGAAGTCCATTTCCTACAAACAGATATAAGTTGGACAACCGGCCTACATCATTTAGAATTAATGCACCTTTGCCTACAGAGTTTGCAAAGGTAATCTCTTCCCTTTTCTCAAATGAAAACATAGAAGCTGAAAATGGTTCAATTATTGCAAAATACTCCATTCTTTAGCTTCGCTTGGACATACTAAGTACTAACTTATGAATCTCACTGTCCAGCTATTGATAGATGGCTAATAGAACATTTTATTTCTTTTCTTGACTTCATGTAAACTTTTCAGGCATCACTAAGAACTACTAGTCCCTTTTCTATTAAAAAAAGAGTAAAATACTAGTCCTGTAATTATTCAGGACATTTGATACATGTCATGGCTGGTCTCTACAGGCCAAACATTGATAAATGCTATTGCTGTGGCTTGCCTCTACCATGTATGAAACGTCACGTGGAAAAAGACTAACTTTCATCATTCTTGTGCAACAGGTGAATGCTATAAGGGAGCACTTTGCTGTGTTTGGTGATGTATCTAACATTGAGTTGGAAGATTCGAAAGGAGGACCTGATGACAATTGTTCCGAGACAGCTAAGAACCTCTCTGCCCGTGTAAGCTTCAAAACACGCCAATTAGCTGAGAAGGCATTTATAAATGGTAAATCCTGGAATGGCCACAGCTTGCAGTTTACTTGGCTGATCCCGAGTAAGCCTAGTAGCAGCCAAAAAGAGAAGTCTCCTGCTCCGGGAAGGCCACCAGGCACAGAAATTCAGCCTTCTGAAAACCTTCCAACCACTAACCCCCAGGACAGCTCCGGTGAAAGAGGGAGCTCCCTGTCAGCTGCTAAAGACGTTTCGGGAACTGATGTACAATCTGTTGAAAAGTCAGCTTGTGATGTTTCCCAGGACAGCTGTGGTGGTAGCCAAACTTCAGCACCCGGTCTAACCAGTTTCTCAGGCGCTGAAGCGGAGTCTGCCGACAAGTCAGCAGTCTGTCCTTCTCAAGAAGCAAAAGTCGAGGCAGGAAGTACCGATCCCGAGGCAGCTGAGGAGAGTGCCGCTCTCGAGGAAATGGAGTCAGATGAAAATTTCAAACCGAACGAAGATCCCCCTATAGGCGACGTACAGCAAGCTGAAGACGATGTTTGTTGAAGATGTGTCGCTGCACTTATCAGTAGCTCGGGCCATGTACAGAGGTAAACCACGAAACTCGATGAACTTGAATCAGAGGATTGCTTTTCGGTTTTCGGTTGAAATTTTCATATATTCAAGTGTGGAAATGCCAACATTTTTACTAGCCCTTCTTCGGTTGTAATCTTACACTATCTTATGCGCCTACCATTTAAAAGCTGGACTAGAAATTTTATTTGAAGGACATTAGTTCTTTTTAAGCCTATTCACTCTCTTGGAGCCGTTGCTGTCAATTTGGATGTTTCCTTTTCTACCCACTTTTTTTTTTTAAAGAGTGAAATAAATTGGTCAAGCAGAGATGGAAAAACAAATATAACTATTTGAGTAATTTGCAAAAGTGCTCATTTTTTTCCGGAGGGTTGCAAAAATAAACCTTTCAGTCTTTTTTTTTTTTTTGGTCAAGGAATTTCAGTCTTTTGGTTTCATCCTTTTTACCCCATTTTTTAAAGAGTGAATTAAATTGGTCTAGCAGAGATTTAAAAACAAATAGTACCTGCTATAACTATTTGAATGATTTGCAAAAAGACTCTTTTTTCAAGGGTTGCAAAAATTAAACCCTTTTAAGCAAATATCCATGTTAACCTCTTAAATTTCAGTTTTTTTTTACTCACATGTGATTGTGAATCATTTTCATGTAGTGATGAACATAAATTTTGTAAATATTGACAATATTTGTATGTTACATGAAATGTACTGTTGCACATGAGGGTGGAAACACAGGTGTATTAGCCTTAGATTCAATGACAAACATCTTTTAAACTCTGGCTTAGCTTGTGTATAATGTTAAAATTACTTGCTCATGAAGGTGCACTTGATATTATACTTGACTAATGAGTGAATTTAACATCCTTTAAAATACATTTTGAGTTTGTTGTTGCTTGTACCAATATGTAATATGTATGAGTCGAATGCGAAAACCTTTTAGATCATAAGCAAAGAAAACCATATTGAGATTAAAGGAATACATTGAGATTGAATCAGTATTGTTTTAGAAATTTGTCAGATAGTTTCAATCTCCTGACCATCATCATCATATGCACTTATCCTGGCATCAAACTCACTTCGACTTCTAGACTTGACTCTTAGCGTTAGGAGATCATCGATCTCTAGGGCTTCGCAAGTTTGATTTCCCGATTCTCCAAGATTTGCGTGATCTCGATGAGAAGATCAGAACGTTGCTTGTTCTTCTTTTGTAGGCATTGAGAGTGGCTCACGTCTTGAACGTTCATCACATGTGTGAACGAAATCCTCACCTTAATGTTACTTTTGATCTCCTCCACCTTGACATGAATAGACTTCTCATAGGAACCATGTCGATCATCGCTCTCAAAGAAGCTGAAAGAAGACAGAGAAATCATAAGGCAAAATTTTACTGAAAACAAAGTATGTAAGAGCTTCATCGTCCTTGGTTCCGATTGGTATACCTCTCAAGATCGTTTTTCAAGCCTAATATATTCGACTTCGTTGTAGAAGAATCTAATATCAACTCTACCATGTCACTAGGATCAGCTTCCCCTTCAAGATTGGTAATGAGTTTTGTGGCTAAACTTGCGTGCGGATACAACATTTTCTCTTTGGTTCCGATTCTAAGAAATGTTGTCGTCAAGACACCGATCCTTTTCACCTCCAACTGAGAAAAATCAAGAGCAATTGTAAACAATCGTAATATAAGCTATGGTTGGCAAAAAGGTGGTTGTTGAGGTAGCTGAAGCTGATGAATTATTTGTGTTAAATATAGGTTAATAAGCTGATACTGTGTTTGAGAAACCTAGCTGTTAGGGTAGCCGATGAAAACTTGGGAATAAAAAACCAAAAACTTAGAAAAGCGTGGATGTGTAGCTGTTGAAAAACTATGATTCCAAAAGTTAATTAGACTAAAATATTAGATTTATTTCATTTATTACTATATAATATCAAAACCATAAGCTCTGAAAAGCTACTTATTGGTGTCAAATGGAGCCACCGTCAATGTAGTAACCATAAATAGATCGATAAAAAAAAAACAGCCAGCTGAGATTTACCTCAATACCATGAATGATGCATCGGTCACCGACGTTGTAAGGATGGGTGACAAATGAAAACATGATCCCTTGGAAGAATGCTCTGCAGGTCTCGCCAAACATGAAGCTAAGAGCAAGAATGGGAGAGGCTATCAAGACAAGCATGTTTGTTGTAGCGATTTCGGTGACGAAAACCCATAGGAAAATGACCATAACAAGTAGGAAGCCGATTATGACTCTATCCAAGACGTTCACCATTGCAAAAGCGTCTATTAATGTGTATCCAACCGATAAACAGTTTTTATGGGCGTCAACCTATTTGAAGAAAACACATACAACACCATTATCTGGGAAATCGGGAGACAAAAAAAAAAAAGATTGACAAACTAAATGTCATGAATACAACAACAAAACCAATCAAAGCAAGTTTTAATACCTTTCATTATCAGAATTCAAATAGAAATACCATGAAGGAAATGATAATATGATATACTTGGAAGTTGGAAGGAAGCAACATACCATCCATTTCTGCGGTGCATCACAATTAATTTCTTCCGATGATTGTTCAACCCTTAGCTCATCCAGCAAGAGGAATACCTCATCTTCACCTAAACTGAAAAATACCTCTACATCTTTTTTCTTCATGCCCTTACTCCTGCAGGATTTATTTGTGTTAATTTTATGATATTGTATACAAGTGTTAAAAACATGTAGGCACAACTTATAGGTCATAATTTGTCTTTTTAAGTTGATATAGGCACACTTATAGAAGTGTTAAAAAGGTATAGGCACACTTATGTGTACGTATAAGAGAGTGTTAAAAACATGTAGGCACAACTTATAGATCTGAGCTATATACCTATTATCCCACCACTATGATGCTCGAATGTCATTTCACCTATATCTAACTTGAGATCTTGGTCCCTACGACCCTACCTATCATCCAAGGCTTAACACTTAATAATAAAAGTCTTAAAAAAATATGGATAACAATGACTTCATTTAAACTAATCTAAATTAGTGAATGCTTTAGAAAATATAAAGTCACTTGTGAATAAGAGAGTCAACTCAATAAATGGGTCACACTGACTCACTATCGAATTTAAATTGAACTAAGAAACACCAAAAAAAAAAACCTAAAGTAATAATCAAGGTTTAATTTGAGGAAAAACAAAATAGGATGTTTTAAATTTAAATACGTACCCAAATATGCTTGAAATTTTCTCCTGATATTGTGCTATGACTCCGGGAACACCATCATCCTCCCTTTGTATCACATTTGCAAGGCGTGTGATCGTCCCAACTATATAATCTAATTGATTCGACGGTACTTTTTCCGACAAGAATGAGTTTTTAGTGCGACGGTTTTTCTTATCCGTCGCCTCTACTGTTATTCTGTAACTAGAGGCTTTCGACGATTCCTGACGAGCCCTCCAAGGTAGTAGTTCAGGAAAACATGGATTGACTGGTGACAATTTGAAGAAAGTAGAGTTGGAATCCAGCTCTTAGAATTCTCCGTTTAAATCTTTCGTGGACAACCTTTGCCTTCCATTCCAACATTGCGACGCTCTTTAAAACCCAAAGAAACGTCCCAACTAATAGCGACGCTAGAGTCCTCGTGACTAACTTGCTGACCCTCGTAGATGGATTTAGACCATGACCAGTGCGGAAATATAACAACCATGTAAGAAGGATCAACACAAAATATAAGAGCGGTGTGAAGTTGTTATGTAACCCTTCCATCAAATACTCAACCTTTGGATATTTTGGGAATCCGTTGCTATATTTACCTGTGATTATCGTCGTGAGGAGAATCGTAGCCAACTCTGCACAAGGGTAGCCAAGGAAAACCACGACAACCAACAACGACCATTTCCAAAGCGGATAACCAAAGAGTACCACGCTAGATAAACTCGGGAGACAAAGATTAAGCATCAACCACAACAAAGCGAGACAACCAAATCTTGTTGTAGAGACGAGATTCAAGCGTTGCAATTTCTCCTCAAGGGTCTCGAAATCTTGCATTTTTTTGTAGATTCCCTCACATGTACCCTTGTGATTTTCCATTGATTGGTCAATGGAGCCGGTTAAGCATAAGGAACCAATCACGTAGGGTAATACTAAGGGAAACACTGCTAAAAACATCAGGGTGCCAGAGATCAAAGAACCAATCGTAGAGGGGTTGGTGGTGGTGGTGGCGGCAACTACTGTGGATGTGGTGTTGGAGGTGGAGTTTAGGGTGGATTCTGCTTCAGTATTCGCTTTGTCGACATTTAGCGTAGGATTCTCTGTGGTAATAGTAATTGTAGGTGAGGAAGGATGAGGTGAATGGGAAAATTGTTCCTCAATTCCACCTAGTACTAAATCTTCAACATAAGTTGCCATGGAAGATATGTGGTTATGGTTATAATAGATTGGAAATCATCATGCACACATTGGGCTTTATATTACTTGGTTCTCTTTGTGCTTTGTGTGTGCGCGAGAGGAGGGAACAAGAAGCTCACACAATAGTGGTATTACTTTTCAACCTAGTGTCATTTCTTGCATAGACTTGACTAAATTATTCTTAATAAAAGAAATTAAATATATGTGAATGGGTCAAAAATTTCATTACAAAAAGTTCCAAATTGAGAAAAACCAAAGTCTATCTCATTTTTTCTACCCAAAATACCCCTATTAAATTCAAATCAAAACCCCGAGCCATTGCGCGTTTTTTTTTGCAATAAGCCAGGGGGAGGTCTAGTTTAGCAAACGGGTTTGAGAAGGGGTTAGTTATTGCAATTCTCTCTGGGGTATTTTGGTTCTAAAATTATGTGATGGACTTTTTATTTAACTAGAACTAGTACAGTCTTTCTGCCATTGTACATTTTTTTGAATAAAATCATAATAATATAACAAATTAATATTATAAAATTAAATAAAATATCAATAAAAGTTAGCATATGAGTAGATAGATATAGTTTGACTAGTTGGAAAAACTACAATTAATGTGGTGATAACATCTCATCAAAAAATGATTCACATTTAAAGAAGTATTTTAAAATGATCTCATCGGAAAGAAAAAAATAATAATATCATTGTCATAATATTTAAAAGATTTAACTAAAGATAATTTTATGAAAATTGCTTAAATAAAGGACTGAAGGAGAGAAAATAAACCTGTGATATTCTCATACTTTTAATTTAATATTATAGTATATACATATTGACATATAGATATAGATTATATATTAAATGAATGTATTAATTCAATCTTTTGAATTGAACTCGTTATTAAAAAAAATGGAGTATATAATGAATTAAAAAAAAGGTTGAGTAAAAAATATCTTTGTATAAGGTAACTAACGTTATGTGATATATATAGATTGAGAAATTGAAAAAAATAATTTACCTAAAATATCTAAACATAATACTATAACGGTTTTTCAAGGGCATAGAATTAGAAGCCAAATTGGAAAATATTTCTCCTAAATACATCCGATTTAGCTATTTTTAAAATAATGTCCAATCCAATATTTGAGTCAACTTCTAAGAAAAAACAAACAAAATATTTAAGTTAATATGACTTAAATATTTTGTTTGTTTTTTCTTAGAAGTTGAAACAAATATTGGATTGGACATTAATTGTGAACACCGTCTTATGGTGCATGGTACCATTGAATTCTCGAGTCTATTCAACATAATTTTTTCCTATTTTAGGTCGTGTTAGCGTGTTTTATACTACTATATTATACTTCTAAGTTTCATCATCCTGGTCACATAGGGCACAACTAACCAAGAGGTTGATTCGTTTATTTGCTAGTCTAGTTTTGGTTTGTATTCTGTGTAATGATATTTTTCATAGTAATTTCTTAATTTTCGGGGTTCTATCCAATTCTCATATCAAATTCATACTCCCTCAGTTCGGTAAAACATGTTGTTTACTATTCAAGCACGCTTCTTTATAATGATAAAAACTATATAAAATATTCATTTTTTTATAAATTTTTTAAACAAGTTTGTACTTATTAATAATAACTACGAAATTATTAAAAAAATTATTAAAAAAACTAGATATTTTATAGTTTAATTTTTATCTCCTAAAAAACTGTGAGTGAACAATAAAGTGACATGTTTTGCCGAATAGAGAGACTATTGTTTTTCCCATTATATTGTGTTTTGCAATGTGTGGTAAGAAGACACCGATTGTGGTGAACCATCCAGATTGTTTGGTTTTCAGGATAATCTAATTAGATTATCAGGTACATAAGTATTTACTATTTTCAATACAAGTGTGGTAGGGAGGAAGTTAGAAAGTTCAAACTTACGCTTTTCTAGCTATGATGGTTGTCAATGAACCTCTTTGCCATATCTACCTTATCGCTTTCATTTATGCGTGTGTTTTGTATTTGTCTTCCAACTTGACTCTCCATCCAGTGACCTAACTTGTCAAAAATTAATGGTTTTGCCAGGAATATGTTCCATGTGAATAAGGCCTCTTCCCTGAGTGTTATAGGCATCCTAATGGTGATAGGTGTATTAATGGTCTAGTTGTTTTATGATTGTATAATATTTTTGGTTCACTCGAAAACATCTTTCTCTGCCAATGTTAGAGAAAGGATATTTAGCGCGTGTTTGGTAAATTGGGGGGTTTTTTAGGAGTTGGTTTTTTTCAAGGAGGTGGAGTTTATTTGGTGTACTATGAAGGAGTGGAAGGTAGAGATTTTTTTTTAAAATAACCTTGTAAGGTGTTGGATGGTTGTATGGTTTATAAAAGATTATTGTAGTGAAAAAGTCCAAAATGACCTTCATAAATGTCAGGGGGGCAAAAGGGTCAAAAAAAAGTGGAGGGCAAAACTGACCTCTCAAACCTCCACAAAATAATAAACTCCACCTTAACCTTCCAAAGCTAGAGGGACAACTTCCATATTCAACAAAAATAAACTCCACTTTAAACTCCCAAACCTCCACACAAAGACACAACCAAACACCATACTCTAGGGGTGTGTATAGCTGCCATATAAACAAGTTAAAAAGTGTGAAATTATTAACTGTTAAAAAAATAAACGGGTTCAAACGGTGTATGGGAACAACAAATAAGCTTTAGTCAGTTAAAAAAAGGGTTTATAAATAAACTGCAGATTGAAGCTTATTTTGAGATTTATATTCCATAATTACTATTTTACCCCTTCTCTTTATCTTATTTGGTTTGAAAGTACCACAATACCCCTAATAAAAACCAAATAAACTCCACTTTTTACAAATAAACTGTTTTTCGCCCTATACGGAGTTTATATTTTTTCATAAATTTTTAACTACTTTTACCAACAGTTTATAAATTTTTACCCTGTTTATAATTTTAGTAAGTTTATTAACCCCGTCTCATACGAACTCTAGAGCTTCTATTTTTTTTTAACCTCTGGAACCTCTTCACACCTACTATTAGGGGGTGTGGGGTTCTACAATTTGGCCCTAATATAAACATTTCTTCATTTTATTAGGTTTATAAAGCAAGTAAGCAACAAAATAACTTCATATGTTGTCGTCGCCGGTGGCGAAGCTACGAGGGATTTCTCATTTGATATATAATACGCTCTAATTCAAAATATGAGTAATAAATATCAATGGACAAAATTCCGGCAGAACAAAAAAATAAATACCCACTCAAATGTTCGAAAGGATTACACTAGAAGATCAAAGACAATAAAAACAACAAAAAATGACCAATACTGATTATTCATTTCCACCCAAAAAATTCAACTAAAATAGACACTGATAAAAAGCAAAGCCAAAAGTAAGTTCACCACAAGAGGATAATATAAGTTGACAAGTGCAAGCACAATAGGGAAACCAACACAGTCCACGTCGATGGGTAATGGGGTGAGTTATGTTCATCGAGCAATCCTGTACATCTGAGCATTCGTCGTAAGTTTTCACTCGCGGCATGGGTTGGGTTTTTTCAGCGTCCAAACCAACCTCTTGGAGGCTGCACATCACTATCATTCGTCAGTTTATCCAACACGACATTCAGGTCGACCGGTTGCCCATTTTCTGTCAGCTTACGAACTGTGCCCTTGACTTGTTCTCTTGAGAACCCCATGCTGGTAACCTTGTCGATCACATCATCTATTGGAACCCTGTTTCCACTCCCACTCGAACTGCCTCCCCCACCGACAGCAGCAGCAGTAGGAATCGCCTGTGGCAGGACCCTTGCGGTAGGAATCTGCGGATAGTTGCCTCCGCTGCCAGAAGAATGAAGTGGAAGCTTTGTTCCTGGGTTGTTGCCGTAATGAGAGGATGATCCACCATAAGGGTAAGCCTCATTAGGAGCAGCTGGCTGGTTGTAGACAGAAGAGGAGAACCCGGAGCCAGATCTGCCGGTTGGTGAATCATACATGTGGGAAGGAGGAGGAGCACCATAGAATTGCTGGGATGGTGGTGGTCCACTGGTGGGTTGAGACGGAGGCTGACGAAGAGCTGGTGGGTAGGTTTGAGATGGGATATGGGCTTCTTCCGAGTGATGGCCCATAGGAGGTTGGTGTTGCGGTGGTGGGGGATTAATAGCTGCAATCGGCTGCTGGTACTGCTGAGGCTGCTGGGGACCATGGGGGTACGGTGTGGGCGGCGTTGGTTGATACTGCTGATGTTGTACTCCTTGTGGAGGTGGAAGAGTTTGCGGCTGTTGTGGAGGAAGCATGTACTGCTGAGTTGGTGCTTCTTGTGTCTGGCCAGGGGGTGGAAAGTATGCGTCCCGCTGGGGAGGAGGAGCATTAGGAGATACACCAGGATATTGATTTGGCAACTGCATTGAAGGGTTAATGCTTTGTTGGGGAGGCGGAGGAGGAGCATTAGGAGATACACCAGGAAGTGACTGCAGAGGAGCAACAGGGAACTGTTGTGTAGATTGTTGAGGGGCAGGTGGTGCTGTCTGCTGTGCGGGGCTGGTCTGAGCAGTGTTCTGAATTTCTGGCGTTCGATCAACCTCAGACATTTGCAACTTTTCCAATTGGATTCGTGCATTCATAACATCTTGCTTGTCCTTCAGATCCAGCACAGAGGATTGTAGCTGTTAACAAGGGAATAGGATCAAAACAGAGATCTTATTTGTCCAAAATGCTTCAAGAAGTGCATGAAAAAGAAATGCTGATGTTCAAATGTTGGAAAAGAAAAATGATTTGAAAATATACTACCATAAGAACAAACTTGGCATTCATGGAGGAAACTTGGGATGATGTATGAAGCCTATCTAAATTAACATGTATGCAAGTAATAATAGATAAAAGTCATAAAACTATAGACTAATAAATCAGGCCGAATTAAGTAGCTCAGGTATTTTCCCTAATACAGCATCAACAGGTATGGAAACTGTTATAGCAAAAATTTACCTCCCGGAGAATATTTTCCAATTGTCTCATTTTCCCATCTGTGCTTCCATGATTATTTCCGATAGACGTCTTCAAATCATCCACAGAGTGCTCAAGTTGACGTGTTCTGCTCTCCACCTGGGATAGCCGTGCACTGAGGCTATCTATAGCATGCAGTAAATTATCAGTGTGTCTCTTCATTGTACGGTCAATTTCACAAACTATTGCAGCATCACTGACACTATGAGCTTTCTCCAAAACAACCTTGTCAGGCTCAACAGAACCAAGATAACCATAGCTCTGCATAACAAACCAAAAACCCATGTAAGGTTAAGCACTGGCAGGGATAGGGAGATAATCATAGAAGATGAGGCATCCTCTGAAAATCAGGAAAGGCAAACACACAAGGTATGAAGAATACTAAGAGAGCCTCAACCAGCAATCTAATATTATTAAAGAGCGTTAGCCAATGATTCTGACTATGATCCTGTAAACGTATGAAAGCTAATCATATCGCTCCCCAAGAGAAGTGTCATAACTTACCTGATGATAGAACAATATTCTGCATACATAGCTAACAATGTATACAAGACCGCAAAGATAAAAATAACAGCTACCACTTAAATTCACAAAGGCTCCGCTTTTTTTCTTTACCTATATTTAACATGAAGTGTTTTCACTAATCACAATGCTAACAATCTCGTTATTTTCTTTTCTTTACCTATTTTAAAATCACCTTTAATAATTACACAAATGTAGTCAATTGTCCACTACAACATAGAAGAACAGCACTGATTTACAATATACACAAACAGCAGACATGCTTTATCTACTTTAAACTAAACATAATCAAATTCCATCAAGCTAGATGCAAACATTGGACATTTTGGTCATGATTTGAAAATAACACCTTAGTTAAAATCTCATCAGGTTTCCTAACCCATAAAAGGTGTTTTCCAACAAACTTAACTAACGATGAATGACAATATTACAAGCTTACGATTGTTTATAGTAAGTAGCACCACACAAAATCTAATACAGGGGAGTAAAAAAACACAAGCTTGCACAGCTGCGCTAAAAAGAAGCTGATACTTAACACCATAAGGCCACAACATTTTATCAAGATATAGCAATTAAACTCAAAAGTGACTCTGATGTCTCAGATTTCATCAAAAGAGAAACGTAGAAATTGTAACTTAAATGAAGAACGGATTTTAATCTCAAAAGTGACTCTGATGTCTACGGATTTTTTTCAACTAGAACTTCTAGTCCTCTACCAAAGGAATAACACCATAAGTTTCAGTTCTTGAGATCTGTTAGGAGGACATTGGAAAAGTAATATACAAGTAAATAAATAAGAAAATCAACAAGAAATACTGCAGTTCCATACAATCCGCTCATACAAAGCACAAACAGAACAATTAACTTTTATAACTTAGATCGAACAAACAGCATATTGTCAGAGAAGCAACACTCCTATCCCTATGCAAACTATTAATTCTGATGCACAATCTAATAATATCTCAAAACAAAACTTCTATATGGATTCATGGTTTTGCCAAAACTCAAATCACAACACAATATTAACTCCATGCAATCAACACTCCAAATCTTAGATACCTTTTTTCTTCACCCCAATCACTGTTTAATACCCTCACCGAATTAATAAATATGCAATCACCAATCCGAATCTAGCTGATGAAGAAAAACCCTAACCACACCACTGGAAAGGCCGAAAGGAACAAATCAACAGACAATAGACAACCAATCGACTGTGAGGCGAGAACTAAAATTCTATTAAACCTAACTCCAACCACCAAATCAAAAACAAAATTAATGAAAGCAAAAAGGCGAGATGAAAAAGCAAATTACTCTAGTAGGAGAAGAGTTAGGCTTGGAATCGGCAGAGTTCCAAGCCTTAAGCCCACCGTCAGCGCCACCGCCACTACCACCTCCCATTGGAAGAGAATCGGAGGAGCGAAAAGAAACTCCGGCGGGACGAATCGGCTGGAAATCGTAGTTAGGGAGAATATCTTCCTTCTTGGTAACGCCGGCAGATTCAGCAGCTTCGTCGATGTTGTCGTTTGCCGGATTAGGGTTCATCAAATCGATGAAATCATCGTTGGATCTGGATAAGTCCATAATCTGCTTGTCCATGAACTTTGAAGCGTTCATCGCAAGTCGTCGAGGAAAATATATAATTTTAAATTATTAAATTTTATTTCTTTGGGATTAAGAAATTGGAATTTCTCCCCAATTTTAGAGATCGGTACTCGGTAGAGAGCGAGAAACAGAGTTCACTCCGAGTTCGAGTTTGATCAAAGCTGCTATAATTTCAGAAAGTTGAAGGATGATCATTAACAAAAGTGGTTGGGCCAGTTCGTGATGTTTGGGCTGGGCCTTTTTTATTGGGCCACTACATGGGCCTGATTATGGGCTTTTTGTGTACGTAGTTTGGATCGGATTGAAATACGAAAAGGATATTATAAGTTTTATCCCATTAAAATGGATAGGTCAACAATACGGGAGAGTAAATCACCAATTGCACAAATTTATTTCACTCCATGTTGTAAGATTTTGATTGATTAGTTAAAATTATGTTCATAATCACGGTTGGAGATTTGGAGTGGAACAGAGGGTATAAAAGATTTTAGAATAAATGTTCTCCACTCTTAATAAGGGGTGAAATATGAGAAGCTTACTCGTTTAACTAGAAGGGGGAGTAAAGTTAACCCTTTAGGCAGTGTTAAAGATTTAAATCACTCAAATTAAATTTAACTATTATTTTCCCTTTCGGATGGAGGAAGTATGTGAATATCTCCTTCATTCCATGTCTTCTGTGACAGTGTCTGATAACATTTTTCACTCTTCTTGAGACGACTTCTGCCATTATGGGCATTCGTGCTAGCAAAAAATCAAATTGGGGTGCTCTCATACCAAACTAATAGTCTCGATTCCATCAACTTTTCCCCAATGTTATTGTTAGCCATTCCCATCTTCTTATGGATGAATTCATTCCTGGTCTTGTCTAATCTCCTATATCCAAGTATAACATCTTCATCTTTGCCACACTAACATATCCAACATTGACAACCAATCTATAGAATTTTGTTTTAAGTTTAACAGACAATTTTCTTTGGCACAAAACTCTTGAAATGCTCCTCAACTTTTGTCAACCCATATGAACTTGTATTGTATAATCTTTTCTATCACTCAACTGTGAATCTGGTCAAGGTTATAGTTCAAACTGTACAGTTGAGCCTTTGACAATAGTTCATAAATGGTGAAGATGCATAAATTAGGTAACAAGTAGGCAGGCAGAGGTAGTGGTCCTTTTATGTGGCAGAGTTGTTGTCCCACAAATTTAAAATAGTTTTCCCGTTTCAACCACACAATTCTACAACTTTCTCCTAGCCATCCAATATTCTTAGATAATAATCCCATTTATATGCAAACTCATAAACAATGTGACCGGCCATAATTTAAACATTTTTATTTTTGGGAAAGTTTAAGAGTTTCTTTTTCATGTCCAAGTAGGGTTGTTATACGAGTTGAACGGCTCGAGCTCGGCTCGAAAAAAGCTCGACTCGAGCTCATTCACTTACCTAAACAAGCCGAGCCTGGACATGATTTTAAGCTCGGTTGAAAGCTCGGCTCGTTCGATTTAGGCTCGAATAGCTCAAATAATATGGAATTTCTAAAATTTTCTTTAAGTTAATATGTCATGACTAAGTAAAACTACTTAAAGCTCGAAAAAAGCTCGACTCGAGCTCGTTCATTTACTAAAACAAGCCGAGCTTGAACAAAAAAAGAAAACTCGTTTAAAAATTGGGTTCGGCTCGGCTCGAGCTCGTTTAACAAATGAACAAGCTTGAATATGTCAAGCTCGGCTCGTTCGGCTCGAATAACACCCTGTGTCCAAGCTTATATTGGTTCATGCAAATTTTCAACGTGGTAGAATTGCAACTGCTCCTATTTTTCTTTATTTCACATTGATAACCAAGATCATCTTTTCTTTCTCAATTAGGTTTGACTAATTAAGTTGATGTTAAAGTCTGGTGAGTACACAATCATAATAAGATTAACAAATAAGTGACGAGCTTCATTTAAAAACAAATTAAAAAAAGTGACCTATTACTTTATATACTTTATAATTTCTTTATTTACTTTTCTGATCTTAATCGATATTTAAAGGGTACGGTTGACCCTCCCAATAACAAGCAACTCCATGTTTTTAAGAGGATTCAAACTTCGAACCTCTTGAGGTGGAAGGTAGCCCCACAACCACTATATCAACTTATGATTAGTATTTTCTTTATTTATTTACGATGTTAGATATACATCATGTTCAAAATAAATATATAAAAAAAGGTCAAAGCCCATAAAATTATTAGATGAATATTAGATAGATCTTCTTGATGTAGCCTAGGTAGGGTTTAAACTTTAAACATCCTAAAAATATAGTATGATAATTGCCCACCACAAAATATATATATATATACATGTTTTTTTTTGCTCTTAATATATATATATATATACATGTAGGACCATATAATAAGGTACATTATTGAGCTAGGAAATCTAAAGCACAAGCAATTCTTCTTTATTGCAACAACTCAAGAGCTCTTCTTTAAACTCTTGGCAAAATGCAGAGTAGCTCATTGCATCTTTCTCCTACCTCCTACCTCAAACCGAAACCCGGTCTCCATCGAAACCTAAATGCCGGTTCATACCCATGTCAATACATACCTCTCCGAGCCTCCCTGGACTCGGCATTCATCCATTCTCCACCCGGTTTCATGACCCATCTCCCACCTTCCAATCAGTCTGCTCATTCAAGAAGTGACTACATTGTGGCGAGAGCAACGTCTCTCCCCGAGAGCACAGATGGGAGCACCGTGAGCCTGACCGACCTAGTCCAGTCTTTGAAGCTCGGTACCATGTTCGCCACTTGGTATCTCTTGAACATTTACTTCAACATACTTAACAAACAGGTATATATACACATTTTTGGGCCTTTTGTGTTACATTATAGTCATCGGTTGAGCTAACGAAGATCAGTTTATTAATTGAGATCTCTAAACTTGAAGCATTGTCTTGTAGGTTCTTCAGATCTACCCATTCCCAGCCACTGTATCAGCATTCCAGTTCGGTTGTGGCAGTGTCTTTGCTATGTTGATGTGGGGACTCAACCTTCACACTAGACCTAATGTTACATGTTCTCAGGTATGTTGATGTGTTAAGTTCAAGATTATACCTATCAATATAAGTTTAGGCGGTTTTAATTGAGGCTATTTACAAGTTTTATTGTTTTTAGTTACAAGTAAGAGGTGCTCATCCTAAAATTTGAGGTTGGATGGGTTTAATTGGTCAAAGAAAGATTTAGGGATCGTTTGGTACAAGGATGCAATGTAAACAGAATGGACACACATTTTGTGTGGAAAAATATATTTAGATAAGAGATTAAGATAATAATGCTATTTTTTGTATAGAAAAATAAGATAAGGAGTAATGATTAGGAAGGTATATGAGATATACCTTTGTTCAAATGAGTGATTGAAATAAGGAGCAAAACCAATTTGTATGAAAAGACGAGAGGAAAGAGTAATGATTAAAAAAAAATTGGTGGGGAATCCGGGACAATGATTAAAATTTTTAACAAAATATTTTAAACTATAAATGAACTACATTTATTTCATTTTCTTTTATCTTTTCAAAATTTAAACCAAACTAGCCCTTAAAATTTTAGGCGGAAATGCATAAAACTACCCACTATTCATGGTTGTTTGTAAATAACCACCCCTTATTAAAAAATTATCAAATAATCACCCACTATTCATTGTTGTTTGCAAATAACCATCCCTTATTAAAAAATTGTCAAATAACCACTCATTAAATATAGGTTGTTTGCAACTAACCACGCACCCATACCCCTTTTCTTGTTAAACCTCACTTAATTTAATATGAAAAGACAAGTATACCCCAATTTTTTAATGTTTCATTTTTAGTAAAAAGACAATTATACTTTAATGTTCCATAAAAAAATTTAATATGAAAAGACAATTATACCCCTATTCTTAATTTAATATGAAAAAAAATTCTTTAATGTTCCATAAAAAAAAGTAATCATATATAATTATAAATCAACCGGGTCAATCGGGTCAAAATTACCGAGTCAATCGGGTCACCGGGTCGAAACCCATATTACTCGAAAAATTTCCGGATTTTCAGGTATAATTGTCTTTTCATATTAAATTAAGTGAAGTTTAACAAGAAAAGGGGTACGGGTGGTTAGTTGCAAACAACCTATATTTAATGGGTGGTTATTTGACAATTTTTTAATAAGGAGTGGTTATTTGGGGTGATTCTTCTCATTATTTTCAGTCAACAAAAGTTTGGATGGATTGAACTCCAATTCCTCAGCAGATACCAAAATCACTTACTGCCCCATTTCTACTTATCAACCGAGCCAACATTTAAATATCGAGTTAGATAGGTCTAGATGGTTAGGATTCAGACTGTGTTACAAAATTTACAAAAAAAAAATTCTTTCAAGATCATAGTAGGTTTTGATTTACTTGAGGATTGCTAGTTTTTAAATTTTGCATCAAGCGAGTATAAAGTCGGGTCACATTTTGAAAGATTTGTTTGGTTTGCTTTGTCAGCTATGTGCAATTTTTCCTCTGGCTGTAGCTCATGCAACGGGCAATCTCTTGACAAACATAAGCCTTGGGAAAGTGACGGTGTCTTTCACACACACAATCAAGGCCATGGAGCCCTTTTTCACGGTTGTTCTCTCGGCCATATTCCTCGGCCAGGCATGCCTAACACTTCCTATCGTATCGTTCATTTCCTTGACATTTTCCTTGTATATACTGATCAAGCTTGTAACTAACTCTTGTGAATTTCGCCTTTCAGAGTCCTAGCCTTTGGGTGTTGTCGTCACTCGTTCCTATAGTCAGCGGTGTTGCATTGGCATCTATCACCGAGGTCTCGTTCAATTGGTAATGACAATGCATCATTTTCACGTGTAAGAAGTTTATGGCCGGTTTTCGTGTTGATGTTTTTTTAGTTGCCTAATGAAATGGAAGTGAAACAGGACAGGCTTCTATAGCGTGATGGTGTCAAATCTTGTCAATCAATCGCGTAATGTGTTTAGCAAAAAGCTCATGTCCGGGAAAGAGGTAAGTTATGATGAGAAAACTTGTTGGGCGATTGCATTGTAAGTTTATTGTCATCGCTATGAACACGATTTTTTCGCTTGTATAAATGCAGGAGACGTTGGATGATATCAATCTTTTCTCGGTAATGACGATAATGGCATTCATGTTGTTGATGCCCGCTGCAGTTTTGATTGATGGTGTCAAATTTACTCCTTCCTATTTGCAGTATGCCTCGGTAAGTACTCACATTGGAAATAATGAAAGATATTGGAGAACATATAAGCTTGATGGGTTATTGTTGCTTCTGTCATTGTCAATTGATTTAAAGCTTATCTGCATTGTGTAGGAGAGTCGAGGCTTGACAATGAAGTTGCTTGGCACAAAGCTTCTTTTATCTGCATTGTGTTTGCACTTCTACCAACAGGTGATTGTCACATTATATTGCTTGATCACTCATAAGATTGAAGCCTAGAATTAAATGACATGAACTCGAAATAACTTATTCTTGGCTCTCGGTAGGTTTCCTATGTGATCTTACATATGGTATCTCCGGTCACACACTCGGTTGGAAACTGTTTGAAGCGAGTGGTGGTCATTGTCTCCTCCGTTATCTTCTTTCAGACGCGAGTCTCCCCTGCAAATTCGCTTGGTAAGTTAAGTACATATAGATCTTCGTTCTTATTTAGACCGCTCAACCCGTCTGAAAGTGATTGATCCAAATCCCCGAAAACATACCATATATCACTCAAAAACCAACCCTAGACCGACCTTTTTTTACTTGACATTTGAATGATTGAATAGCCTCATAACCCAAATGGATTCAAACTCAAGATAATCAAAATTGATTCAAACTCAAATGAACTAAATTCAAATCAACTGTAATCCAATATCACTGAACCTCGAGATAATCAAAATCCAAAATTAACATAAACCCGACAACTCGATCCGACTCAATTCAATCCAACCCAAATGATAGCCTAGTTGAAATTGAAAATTTAAAGTATTAACTTAGCAAAAGAGCCCAATTGTACATGATCTATGTGAAGACATGCCAATTTCAAATATTTGTTTTTTGGGTATAAAACTGATTTTATTTTATTTTCAAATTGTAAATTACAGGTACTGCATTGGCACTGGTTGGTGTCTTTTTGTACACCAGAGCAAGTAGGATGAAGCCAAAGCTCAAGGCCACATAAAAATAAATGTTAAAGCGTTACTAGCCAGATGTACCATAGCCCCTAAATTCATTGCTTATTTATTTTGGAAGAAATTTACAAACAATAATTGAATTGTTTCATTTATTTCAATTTGTGTATTCAATTTAAAAGTAAAATGATAGCCTAGTTGGATTTTTAATCTTTTTTTTTTATCTCATTTGTCCTAGTAAATTTGTTAATCATTGCATTAATTCATTTGTTTATGAGAAAGTTTCTCATTTGCAATCAAAGAGTTATTTGTGCATGGTGTTTCAATGTGTTTTATAATAAATTGGCATAACTTTAAATCAGATTGCTAGTCTTCTTTATTTCTGGTATTCCAACATGCAATTCTATTTTTTTTTTTTTTTGTAATTAGAGAAAATTTATACTTGCGTTGATTTGTTCCTAATTAGACAAAAGTCACAAACCTCAAATCATATAACTTAGGGCAGACTGAGTTTGCTCTAACCCGCCTCATTTTTTTTTAAAAAAAAGAAGGTAAAAAAAAGGAAATTTAATGAAAAATATCTTCTTCTTTTTTTATCTTAGTCCAGTTCGATCAACTCAGTCTCTCTACATCTGGATCGGGTACGGTGTGACCCATTTAAGGGGGTGACCCTCCCACTCACAAGCTAAATGTCTCCATGTTTCTAATGGGATTCCCGAACTTCGAACCTCTTGAGATGAGATGTAGCCCCACAATCACTACACCAACTTGTGATTGATATTTAATGAAAAATATATATTTGTTTATTATAATAAGGGTCTTGTTAATGAAAAGTATACGTATATGAAAATTTTAGTCTATTCAGCATTTCAACCCACCCAAGTTTTAATTTCTGATTTCATGGTTGAATTTAAATATGTAACAACCTGATGTAATTGATGTAATAGTTTTGATTGTGCACTTGGGATCCTTAGTGTAGGTGCATTGCAGAAGATCTTCTCTCTTGTAACCGATCAAGCTCCACTATATAAGGAGTTGAACTGTTGTATGTTATTCATTCTTCTTTCCAATAAAAAGAGCTTTCCCGCTTCTTCAATGGTGGAAATCTCAATTTCAGATTCACCAAAGTGAATTGCTCTCTGCCGTTTCTTTTTGTTCAATCAAACACAAATTCATCTTCAATCTGGTTTGTCAATATGGTATCAGAGCATTATATGCTTCGCATCTGAAGCTTCCGTATCTGGGGTTCATCTGATCAGGCGATTTCTTGTTCTTTCTCGCTCGTCGTTTGATTGTCGTCATCAGCAATGGCAGAGCACTTTGGAGAAAGGTGTCGAGATCAGATCATTGTCTCTGATATGCAGAATCCTCTGTTCATCCATCCCTCTCGGATAATTCAGGTATGATTGTCTCTGCAATCAAACTTACTTGAGAGAATTATCGGAGATGGAGAAAATCTATGATCAAAGCCTTATCTGTCAAGAACAAGTTGTGGCTTGTTGATTGCATGAACCTTCGTAATGAGGAAAATGGTCTGCAGTGGATTAGATGTAACGACATGGTTTGTTCATGGATTCTAAACACTGTTTCATCATAAATTTACAATACTCTTGATGAGTATGATACAGCTAGAGAAATGTAGAAAGACCTTGAGGAAAGCTATGGTCAAAAGAATGCGCCATTGATATTTCAAATCAAAAGAGAAATCCAAACTTGTGATCAGAAAAAATATGTCGTTAACTGAGTTCTTTACAAAGATGAAAGGTTTGTGGCAGCAACTTGTTGCTGTCACTACACCTTTGGTGTGTAAGTGTGGAAAATGTGATTGTGATCTCCAGAAAAAACATTGATGAAGCTGATCAAGAAGACAAGTTAATGAGGTTTCTTATGGGCCTGAATGAGAATTTTGACATAGCTCGTATGCAGATCTTGATGAGCGCTCCATTACCTACTGCTAGTACAACTTACTCGCTATTGATGCAGGGGGGCTGGGGTTAGGATCCAAGAACACGAATCTGCACTCTGAGATCACTGCTCGATCTAATGGCCAAGCAAGCTGCTTCTGGTGATAGGTCTCAGGATACCAGAAAAAGGGAGAAGTGTGGTCATTGTGGAGGAAATCACAAATTTGAGAGGTGCTGGGAGCTGATAGGATACCCCAGTTGGCACTCTAAAAGTAAAGACAAGAAACAAACTCCTCGCTATGATGATCAACACAGGTCTGAAAAAGGAGCTGACAAGAGGAAAAGTGATGGCAAGTACACTCCTAAGGCAAATGCTGCAGGAAAAGGATCAGTGCAGGACTTCTCCACCAAAAGCCAACTATCTGCTGAACACCACAAACTGGTGGCTAACTTCATCAACTTCCTTGAACAATCTGGTACTCCAAATCATGAATCACATCTAGTAGGTACTCTGTGTTTGAACACTTTTCATACTGGAAACTTATGGATTATGGACAGTGGGGCTACTGACCATATTACATGTGATCTCTCTCTGTTTGATAACCCCAAGCCTACCCCAAACTCTTTTATACATCTCCCTAATGGAAATGTTCACCATATTACCCACATTGGTGATCTAAAACTAGCTCATTTTACCTTCACAAATGTATTGTGTATACTTGCTTTTCACTTTCATCTTATGTCTCTTACCCAACTTATCATTGAGAACAAATGTAACATCAGTTTAAATGATGAATTCTGTGTTGTCCAGGACGTACCAAGCAAAGAAGAAGACGATTGTAGTTGGTAAGCTCTGTGGTAGACTCTTCTACACGAATCCCTCCAGTTGTGAGTCTATTCAGTCATGTCGGCGAGTTTTTTCTTCTTCAACCATTGCTTAAGTCTCTGCAAATCATGCCTTACCTATGTTTTTGCCTACAACCATACCAGACTCAACTTCTCTTTGGAACCTTCGGCTTTAACATGCTCCTATGGCCAAACTCAGGCACATCTCTGCTCTTCAAACTGATTTGTCCAAAAATAATTCTCATATATGCACTGTATGCCCTTTAGCCAAACAAACTCGTTCAATTTTTTATGGAAGCAACTCTATTGCTAATCATGTATTTGAGATCTTACATTGTGATGTTTGGGGACCTTATGTCACCCCTACTATGAATGAATTTCGTTTATTTCTCACTATTGTTGATGACAAAAGTAGGGGGGTTTTGGGCCTTCTTAATGAAACACAAAAGTGAGGTGAGTGATCATCTGTGTTCATTCATAAAAATGGTTCATACACAATTCAATTCTATTGTTAAAATTGTCAGGAGTGATCAAGGAACTGAATTTTTCAATAATTCAGTCTCCTTCTTTCTATTACATCATGGTATTATACATCAGAGTTCATGCACATCAACCCCCCAACAGAATGGAAGAGTGGAACGAAAACATCGTTACATTCTCCAAATTTCTCGTTCTCTGATGCTTTGCTTCTTATTTACCTTTAAAGTTTTGGGGAGACAGTGTGCTTACAACCACCTATCTCATAAATCGTCTACCAAATCCCATATTACATAACAAATCACCAAATGAAATTCTCTTCAACAAATATTCTCAGTACTATCATCTTCGTACTTTTGGATGTCTGTGCTTTGTTACTACATCCCATCTACCTGGTGTCAAGAAATTTGACCTTAGAGTTGATCCTAGTGTCTTTGTGGGGTATCCTTTTGGCAAAAAAGGCTACAAACTCGATAATCTTCAGACACACAAATACATGATCAGCATTAATGTTACTTTCATTGAACATATCTTTCCCTTTGCTCTTAAACATTCATCTGCATCTCATAAACATGTTGACAATACGTGGTCATAATTTTCCTTTTGATTACCTGACAGATGATCTTATTGATACATCTGATTAATCTACACATGTGACCTCTTCTGATTATGTAAAACTCAAACGAATACCTAATTCTATGAACGAGATACGAATCGAATGAATAATGCGGAAACATAAACAAACAAGAACACAAGGATTTGTTGACGCAGTTCGGCGAACCTACTCTGCGGAGCCTCAGGAGGGTGAGACTCAACCCCAGAACAATCCACTAAGCAGATCAAGGTTACAAGTCATGGTTGCATGTCACAAACACAGACAAACTATAGATCTACTCTAGATATGAACAAGAAAGACAACAAGCGGAAGAACAACGAGCGAGGCGCAAGAGAAAACTCCATGGTCTTCTCAGATCTTGGATCGAAGAAGATATGAAGGCAGGACGACGTGTAAGACCAGGAATAGGCGTCGTCTTCAAGGATCTAGCAAAGATCGGACTCAGGAAGCTTGAAGAAAGCTTCAGCAATGGCGGATTCCCTTCGTCGCTCTCAAGGTTCCAGGCTCTCTCTCTCTCTCTTGGGGACGGACTTACCAAAACGAGCAAGCAGCAACTCAAGTGGCAAGGATCTAGGGTTTTCTTATATCCGGTAACCCTAGATGAAACGGTGCGTTCCACTTAAGCGAGCCGGCAAGGTTCATCAGACAAGGGAGCTAGGCCGGGAGTGAATATTGGGCCTGAACTACAGCTTAAGACATAAGCTCAAGCATAACCCCAATACCATCAATCGTCTATCTATCATACAAGAGTATATAACCTATAGTTTTACATACATGTGTGACATGCCTTCCTATGACTCATACAACACTTAAGAGTACAAAGCATAACAAATATGCCCTCCTAATCCGAGTGTCGACCTTGAACTACCAGTAGTGGATCTTCTTAGGATTGAGTGAACACTTATCCGTCGTCGGCTCATGTACCTGCAAGTTAGTGGACATAAAAAATATGCAAGGCGTTCCTGCAATAAGAGAACTTATTAGCAGGAATTATTTTGGTTCCAAAGTCACCAGGGTTCTCTTCCCCTTTGATCTTCTTCACCTGCAGAACCTATTCTTCTACCCTGTGCCTGATATAATGGAACCTTACATCGATATGTTTCGTTCTTTCATGATACATAGGGTCTTAACACAGGTATAAAGCACTTTGAGAGTCCGAATTAATTACAAGTAAGAAAGGTTTTCGAAATATCTCTTCCAGAATACCTTTCATCCACACACCTTCCTTGGCAGCTTCAGTGGCTACTATATATTCAGCTTCTGTGCTAGAAAGTGCAACAACAGATTTTTGTTGTGACTTCCATGAAACACAGTTCCCAACCCAGGTGAAGAAGTAAGCAGTGGTTGACTTTCTATTGTCCTTATTGCTTGCATGATCAGAGTCAACATACCCAAGCACCTAAGATGCAGGCTTATAGAAGTTGTACACCAAACCCAGGTGCTTGGGTATGTTGACTCTGATCATGCAAGCAATAAGGACAACAGAAAGTCAACCACTTGGCCTTTGCTATTTGTCACGAATGAATGTTTTGCATAACCCTCCTTTTGTGAGTAGAAGTTGCTTTTTAAATTTGCACATACATGGATTTGTGACACTAGTACCTTTTCGAGGATGGTAATTGATTGCAGGGACATATATGACAATGAATCTAAGATGTTGAGAGTTTTGATTTCTTCCCCTGAATGACAAATAAAAGTATTGCTTGAGGACAAGCAAGCTTAAGTATGGGGTGTTTGTTGTGAGCTGAATCTGCCATGTTTTACAGTAACTTTTATATCGTTTTCTGCATACATTTCATGCATTTGGGCTAGAATAGTACATAATCTATGTAGTTTATGTTTATTTGCCAAATTATGGAATCTACACCAGTTTCTGTTTAAATTCGCAAAATTCAAGGTAATTTACAGCAGTTCTAAGAAAGGACGAAAAGCTCGGAAATCAACTACAGAAGTCCAAGGTCGAAGAGCAGCGGAACCAGGACGAATCAAGTTGGAGCCAAGAGTTACTCGATATCGAGTACATTTACTCGATATCGATAAAAGATGTTCGAGCAGTGCTGGTCGAGTAGGAGCTGAAGACGAAGCCAACCCGACGCCGGAGCTCTACTCGATATCGAGTAGTTTACTCGATATCGACAACATCCTGATGCCAAGCCCGGAGTCGAGGAAAGCCATGCCCTGAGTCGAGGAGCCATGTCAAGTCGAGAAGTCGAAGGCCTGGAGACGCCGAGCACCAGTTACTCGATATCGAGTAAACTACTCGATATCGACAACCTCTGCAGCGCCTGTCCGAGCCGGATCGAGGACCTGCTACTCGGCAACACCAGGCCAGCAAGTCAATGACACAAGTTTACTCGATATCGATGAAAGTTGTCGATATCGACAAGATCTGCACCACCTGTCCGAGCCAGATCGAGCACCAGTTACCCGACATGCCGAGCCAGCCGTAGTCGATGACACAAGTTACTCGATATCGAGTAATTTACTCGATATCGAGGAGATCTATCCGGAGCCGCGTTACACGGTGAGCTGTCCGGCGCGGTTTTGGATTGCTTGGAGCCGAAGATTGTCCGATTCTATCCGAGATCTATCAAGTTCTATCTATGGATAAGATCTACCCACACATAGAAGATTTACCTTTTTAGATTTAATTCCTTTATTCTATTTATTTATCTTTAAGTTTTTAGATAAAGAGATTTAGATGTAGATATAGTTGTTCTTTCCTTGATTAGCGGGGTTTAAGCATTATAAATAAAGTCTTAGGGGCTCAGTTTTATTCATTCCAACACACATTCAATTCAAGTAAGTAGTTACATAGAGAGAGAGAGAGAGAGAGAGAGAGAGAGAGAGAGAGTTTGTGGCGAGTAAGGTGGAAAGGCGAAAGCGGATTTGGCTTGTTCGGTTGTAAGCTTTCTTTGGCTTATTTTAATGCAAGTTAGTTTCTTTTATTTATTAATGAATTTCTTGATGATGAAGAGCGAGTAGTCCACCCACTTCTAGGGTCGGGGTGAGCCCGACGGTAGCCATGTAAGGTGATGCGGTAAAGGTACAATCTTTTTATGCAATTTGTCTTCTATCCCTATGAGCATGATTCTTTTGCGAAAGTTGAAGGTGATCCTTGTTTGTGTTATTGAAGCGAAAGTGATCTTAATGCAACTTGGGTTAATTATGTGAAAAGGGTTAGTAATAATTAGGGTTTATGCGAAAGCCTCTATATTCCTATTTGTTAATAACAAAAGTTATTTGATGAAAAACATGATCTTTTATGCCTTTATGTGTTATTTTGCATGGTTATCGTTGTGGTGTTGATACCCTGGCTTTGGAAGTATTTTAGTTTATTAAGTTTATTTCACCGAAATCTGAGTTCAGTGTTTGAAGTTTGCATTTTTACAGTTTCTGTCTTTGTCGATCTCGGGGAAGTTTTCATCGATATCGAGTTGATCTTACTCGATATCGATGAGAGTTTTACTCGATACTGGTCTATTGCTGAGTCTTCTGTCTGTTGGTCGATTTGAGTTTCTGTTGTCGACATATGTAGTCGATATCGAGGATCAATTTGTCGATATCGACCTGTTTATGTGTTTGCTTTATTTTTCTGCTTTGCTTTGTTATTTCTGTCTTTCTGCTTGCTTTTCTGTTTGTGAGATTTACAGCTACCTGAGATCCGCTGACACGCTTCCTCGTGGATCGATCCTGACCTCCCCCTGCTGCATAGGGAGGGAGTCTTATAATTGTTTGGAAGGGACAAAATCTGGTTTGCTTTGATTTATTTATATTTTATTGCAAGTCTCAATTTCCTCTTACAACAGTAATACAACCCTTCCCTCTGAGTAAAGCCTTTGGCTTCAAGCCTGACTTTATACTTTGGAGGGTCATTTTTAGAAATTCCATCTTTAACCTTAAAAATCCATCTATTTTGAATTAGCTTAGCATGAGCAGGTTTACTCGATATCGACAACATCCTGATGCCAAGCCCGGAGTCGAGGAAAGCCATGCCCTGAGTCGAGGAGCCATGTCAAGTCGAGAAGTCGAAGGCCTGGAGACGCCGAGCACCAGTTACTCGATATCGAGTAAACTACTCGATATCGACAACCTCTGCAGCGCCTGTCCGAGCCGGATCGAGGACCTGCTACTCGGCAACACCAGGCCAGCAAGTCAATGACACAAGTTTACTCGATATCGATGAAAGTTGTCGATATCGACAAGATCTGCACCACCTGTCCGAGCCAGATCGAGCACCAGTTACCCGACATGCCGAGCCAGCCGTAGTCGATGACACAAGTTACTCGATATCGAGTAATTTACTCGATATCGAGGAGATCTATCCGGAGCCGCGTTACACGGTGAGCTGTCCGGCGCGGTTTTGGATTGCTTGGAGCCGAAGATTGTCCGATTCTATCCGAGATCTATCAAGTTCTATCTATGGATAAGATCTACCCACACATAGAAGATTTACCTTTTTAGATTTAATTCCTTTATTCTATTTATTTATCTTTAAGTTTTTAGATAAAGAGATTTAGATGTAGATATAGTTGTTCTTTCCTTGATTAGCGGGGTTTAAGCATTATAAATAAAGTCTTAGGGGCTCAGTTTTATTCATTCCAACACACATTCAATTCAAGTAAGTAGTTACATAGAGAGAGAGAGAGAGAGAGAGAGAGAGAGAGAGAGAGAGAGAGAGTTTGTGGCGAGTAAGGTGGAAAGGCGAAAGCGGATTTGGCTTGTTCGGTTGTAAGCTTTCTTTGGCTTATTTTAATGCAAGTTAGTTTCTTTTATTTATTAATGAATTTCTTGATGATGAAGAGCGAGTAGTCCACCCACTTCTAGGGTCGGGGTGAGCCCGACGGTAGCCATGTAAGGTGATGCGGTAAAGGTACAATCTTTTTATGCAATTTGTCTTCTATCCCTATGAGCATGATTCTTTTGCGAAAGTTGAAGGTGATCCTTGTTTGTGTTATTGAAGCGAAAGTGATCTTAATGCAACTTGGGTTAATTATGTGAAAAGGGTTAGTAATAATTAGGGTTTATGCGAAAGCCTCTATATTCCTATTTGTTAATAACAAAAGTTATTTGATGAAAAACATGATCTTTTATGCCTTTATGTGTTATTTTGCATGGTTATCGTTGTGGTGTTGATACCCTGGCTTTGGAAGTATTTTAGTTTATTAAGTTTATTTCACCGAAATCTGAGTTCAGTGTTTGAAGTTTGCATTTTTACAGTTTCTGTCTTTGTCGATCTCGGGGAAGTTTTCATCGATATCGAGTTGATCTTACTCGATATCGATGAGAGTTTTACTCGATACTGGTCTATTGCTGAGTCTTCTGTCTGTTGGTCGATTTGAGTTTCTGTTGTCGACATATGTAGTCGATATCGAGGATCAATTTGTCGATATCGACCTGTTTATGTGTTTGCTTTATTTTTCTGCTTTGCTTTGTTATTTCTGTCTTTCTGCTTGCTTTTCTGTTTGTGAGATTTACAGCTACCTGAGATCCGCTGACACGCTTCCTCGTGGATCGATCCTGACCTCCCCCTGCTGCATAGGGAGGGAGTCTTATAATTGTTTGGAAGGGACAAAATCTGGTTTGCTTTGATTTATTTATATTTTATTGCAAGTCTCAATTTCCTCTTACAACAGTAATACAACCCTTCCCTCTGAGTAAAGCCTTTGGCTTCAAGCCTGACTTTATACTTTGGAGGGTCATTTTTAGAAATTCCATCTTTAACCTTAAAAATCCATCTATTTTGAATTAGCTTAGCATGAGCAGGTTTAGGAACCAAAATCCAAGTCTTATTGGCATGCATAGATTTAATCTCATCAAGCATAGCAAGGAACCACTGTTTAGAATTAATGGACCTCATAGCAGATTCATAGGTTTCAAGAATATCAAACTTAACAATCTCAGAAGCCACATAAGCAAACTCAACATTATGCATATCAGAAGAATACCTCATGTAAGGAATAATGGTTCGAGGAACCCTATCCCTAACAAGTTGGTAATCAGACACATCAGGCATAGCAGTAGAGGAAGAAGTAGAAGTAGAAGGCTAAGAGGAAGTGTTAGAAGTAACTCCCTTTCCTGGACTATCATGAACATCTCCAGGTATTTCTTCATTTCTTTCCCCCCTTAATTGTTGAGTTGCTGGGTCAGGTGGTTGGTTTTGTCCTTCATCCTCAGCTGGAGGTGTTATCACTAGTGAAGGGGTTGCTGGCTCAGGGCCTGCATCCAAACCCTCATCCTTATCAGGCTCCTATGCATCATTGGATCCCTTCTTGAAGTACTCATCAGACACAAAGAACTTGGAGCTAGCTGTACCGGTACCTGCTGGATCAACAGAAGCCATGAAATTTTTGAAGTGGAAATCTTTCTCATTAAATGTGACACTTCTAGAAGTGATCACTTTATAGCCACCAGGTTGGATGAGTAGGAGCCTATAGCCCTTTACACCCTCAGGGTAACCCAACATGACACACTTCAAGGATCTAGGGTGCAGCTTGCCTTGTGACACCTGATGGTAGGCAGTGCACCCAAAGGGTCTCAAATATGTCAAGTTGGGTGGCCTTCCAGTCCACTTTTCTTGTGGAGTGGTGAAATTTATTGCAGAGGAGGGGCACTTGTTTATGAGGTAAGCAACTGTGTGAACAGCTTCTCCCCATAAACTGGATTTCATCCCTGCAGTAAACAACATGCACCTGGTCTTCTCAAGCAATGTCCTGTTCATCCTCTCAGCAGTCCCATTCTGCTGAGGGGTGCCAGGCACTGTGAGGTGTCTCCTAAGACCACTTTCTTTACAAAAATCATCAAAGAGTTTATTGCAAAACTCAAGGCCATTATCAGTCTTTAAGCAAACAATTTTATTCCCAGTTTGGTTTTCAACTTTAGCTTTCCAGATTTTAAACATAGAGAATGCTTCATCTTTTGTTTTGAGCAATGCAATCCAGACTTTTCTAGAGAAATGATCAACAAAAGATATGAAGTACTTATTGCCACTAAAAGTGTCAACTTGTGCAGGACCCTAGAGATCAGAATGAATATATTCCAGGGTCTTAGAAGCAATATAAACAGATCTAGAGAAAGCATGCTTAGAAGCTTTACTAAACACACAATTTTCACAGAAGGATAAAACAGCAGACTTAGCAGACAAGCCACCTTGTTTATGCAAATTCAACAAACCAGTATTGCTAATATGACCTAGTCTATGATTCCACAACTCAGTTTGATCATTGGTCATATCAACAGATTTAGCAAGCACATTACACTCATAAGTAGCAGTGATGACATGATATAAACCTTTTCTCTTTATGGCTTTAAGTAAGAATTCACCATGATAAGAAACAGTTTTCACACCAGATTTGGTATTAATATCATAATCCAAGTCATCAAGAACAGAATCAGAAATAAGACTTCTTCTCAACTCAGGCACCCATTTGACATCTTTCAAAATCAAAATCTTAATATTAGGCAAATTCACAGATACATCACAACTGCCCTTAATTTTTAACAAATTATGATTACCTAGATAAACACTACTAGACACAGATTCATCAATATGATCAAACACAGATTTCAAGGGGGTGGCATACATGGTACAACCAGAGTCTAAAATCCAAGATTTGCTAGTAACAGAAGTATCCAACACAGAAGTGCACATAAACAATTCAGCAGGATAGGAATACTTTTCAGTTTCAAGCAAAGAAACAGACATAGATTTAGACTTATTCTCATCAGCTTTTTTCTTCTTCCTAAAATCTTTTAACCAATGGCCAGGTAAACCACAATAATTGCAAGTAGAATCCTTAGGCACTTTACTGTTAGACTCAGCAGACTTGGTTTTTTCCTCATTTTTAGGTTTATTCTCATCAGATTTGGGCCTTTTATTTTTGTACTTTTTGCCTTGCCTGTTGCCACCATTGGCATACATTATCTCAAATTTCTCAGATGAATCTTGCTTAGATCCATATTTAGGTTTGAACACTTTAAGTATTTCATTCTTCTCTTGGATAGTATAACCTATCCTTTCCTTTGTTAAAGGTTCCCGGGAGAATTGAATGACATCCTTAAAGTGGTCAAACTGGGCAGGCAAAGAGTTCAATAATAAAATAGCTTGGTTAGAATCTTTAATATTGTCATCACACCTTTCCGATTCTTGAGTCATCTTAAGAAATTTATCCAAGTTATCATGTAGAGTCAAAGAAACATCCATTTAAAAGGTAAATAGACGACACGACAAGGAAATACGACTATGAAGAGATTTAGAGAGATAGAGATCCTCCAAAGTTAACCATAGGACTCTGGGGTCAGTAATTTTAACCACTTGACGTGCAACTTCATCTGTAAGGCGAAGCATGATCTCAGCATAGGCTTGTTCTGCCATTTCTGGATCCACATGCACATCAACCTTGTTAGTACCAGGGTCATTCTTCATGGGAGTGTATTCCTCGATCAGAATACCCTTTTTCTTGACATTTGTGGTTGCTGATGCAGCAGTGGCTGGATTTACAGCTTTCCATCACTTTTCTTTTATCAAGATGGACTTCATCTTGATCTGCCACATTGAGAAATCGATTTTGCCATCAAATGGCTTAATCTTCACAGAAGCATATGACATTATTGATGATTTCAAGTAAAACAACAAGAAATCAGAGATAACAAAGTCAGTAGCAAGAACTTCACAGACATCTTCAAGAAACTCAAAGATTAATAAACACAGAAAAACACAGATGGGTTTTAAAACAGTGATACGTCAAATAGAGGAGGAATGGCACCACGCGTAAGCGCTTTCTAGGTCCACCCAATGCTCTATTTCCAGATCCTCTCCCTGAAGCCAACAATGACCCAAGAAGGTGGGAAAATGGACACTCAAGCTCTAGTATCACAATCAGAGAAACCCTAGCTCTGATACCAATTTGTAAAACTCAAACGAATACCTAATTCTATGAACGAGATACAAATCGAATGAATAATACGGAAACATAAACGAACAAGAACACAAGGATTTGTTGATGCAGTTCGGCGAACCTACTCTGCGGAGCCTCAAGAGGGTGAGACTCAACCCCAGAACAATCCACTAAGCAGATCAAGGTTACAAGTCATGGTTGCATGTCACAAACACAGACAAACTATAGATCTACTCTAGATATGAATAAGAAAGACAACAAGCGGAAGAACAACGAGCAAGGCGCAAGAGAAAACGCCCTGATCTTCTCAGATCTTGGATCGAAGAAGATATGAAGGCATGACGACGAGTAAGACCAGGAACAGGCGTCGCCTTCAAGAATCTAGTAAAGATCGGACTCAGGAAGCTTGAAGAAAGCTTCAGCAATGGCGGATTCCCTTCGTCGCTCTCAAGGTTCCAGGCTCTCTCTCTCTCTCTCTCTCTCTCTCTCTCTCTCTCTCTCTCTCTCTCTCTCTCTCTCTCTCTCTCTCTCTCTCGGGGACGAACTTACCAAAGTGAGCAAGCAACAACTCAAGAGGCAAGGATCTAGGGTTTCCTTATATCCGGCAACCCTAGATGAAACGGTGCGTTCCACTTAAGCGAGCTAGCAAGGTCCATCAGACAAGGGAGCTGGGCCGGGAGTGAGTATTAGGCCTGGACTACAGCTTAAGACATAAGCTCAAGCATAAGCCCAATACCACCAATTGTCTATCTATCATACAAGAGTATATAACCTATAGTTTTACATGCATGTATGACATGCCTTCCTATGACTCATACAACACTTAAGATTACAAACCATAACAGATTCAGAAGCTACAATATATTGTTCCAAATTCTCTCAATTCTTCACCCATGACCACTGACTCTTTGTCCTATGAAAACATTGCGACCCCTCCCTCTTCACCTTCTGACTCTTTTCAATATGAGTCACTTGTAGATTACTCTCCCTCACTAGTCTCTAACTCTTTTGAGATTACTCCTGAACAACCCGTTCGACATTCTACAAGGACTCACAATCCTCCAGTTTGGATGAAGGATTATATAGGATTGGCTACCACTGATGTCTCCACACTGTCATCTTCTTCAAAGGTAAACCATTACCCTATCTCAGCATTTTTGTCCTATAAATCTTGTTCTATGGGCTATAAATCCTTTGTAGCCAATGTAGCTCCACATTCTGAGCCTAAGACAGTAAGAAAAGCAATCCAGAATCCTGCTTGGTGTGAGGCAATGATTGTGGAACTAGATGCTCTGGAACGCAATGGCACTTGGGATTTGGTTCCTCTCCCTCCAAATAAATCCCTTGTCACTTGTAAATGGTTGTTCAAGTTGAAGTTCAAATAAGATGGGTCTCTAGACAGATACAAGGCTCATCTTGTAGCTCGAGGATTCACGCAACTTGAGGGCATAGATTATAGTGAAACTTTTGCCCCCGTTGCTAGAATGATCATTGTTTGAGCATTACTTGTTGTTGTTGTGAAGTGTTGGCATGTGACTCAAATGGATGTCACAAACGCGTTTCTTCATGGAGATCTTGATGAAGAGGTGTTCATGACGCTTCCCCTGAGTTTGAGTTTCTCAAGCGTTTCAAAGCCTCCAACACTGGTGTGTCTCCAAGTGATTCTTCTTCACCTTCCAACCTGGTGTGCAAACTTAAGAAATCATTATATGGTTTAAAGCAGGCACTGAGGAAGTGGTTTCTTAAGTTCTCAGAGGTGGTGCTATCTGCTGGATTTGTTTAGTTCTACTCTGATTACTCGCTACTCACAAGACACAAAGGTGACTCATTCACAGCTCTTCTTGTATACGTAGATTATATGATCATTACTGGTAATGATCATGATGCTATTGCTGAGTTGAAAAAGCATCTTCATGCTCATTTCAAGATCAAGGATCTTGGCCCACTTAGATATTTTCTAGGCATTGAATTAGATAGATCTGATGGTGGGTTTCATTTGAATAAACGAAAATACACTCTTGATCTGCTGGCTGATGCAGGTATGGAAAATTCTAAGCCTTTGCACACACCCCTTGATGTGCATCAGAAGCTCACAAATGAGGGGGATCCATTGGCAGATCCTATGCGGTACATGCGCATCATTGGTAAATTTATTTAGCTTACAATCACTCGACCTGATATAGTGTACTCAGTTCAGGTCTTGAGTCGGTCAATTTGTTAAGCATCCGACATCTGAGCACTGGATTGCCACAAAGCATCTTCTTCGTTATCTCAAAGCTACTCCTGGACAAGATTTATGCCTTAGTAGCTCTTCATCTCTGCAACTTCATGCTTTCTGTGATGCGGATTGGCAGACATGCCCTCTGACGCGACGTTCACTTACTGGTTTCTGTATCTTTCTCAGCTCTTCTCTCATCTCATGCCGTACAAAAAAGCAGACACTTGTAGCCATGTCCACTGATGAGTCTGAGTATCGAGCTATGGCTGCTACATGTTGTGAAATCAAGTGGCTTACTCGAGTGTTCATGGATTTAGCAGTTCCTTTCTCTGCACATGTTGAGCTCTTCTGTGACAATCAAGCTGCCCTTCACATAGCTCGTAACCCAGTATTCCACGAGCGTACTAAGCATATCGAAGCTGATTGTCATCTAGTCCGTGACATGGTTAAATGTCGAGATATTGTCACATCTTACATTGCTACTGCAGAGCAACCTGCAGATCTCTTAACCAAGGTACTCTCCTGTGATAGAATGGCCAAATTACTTTGCAAGCTAGGAGTGGAGAACAAGTTCTCTCCCTCTTCGCTTGAGGGGGAGTGATGTAATTGATGTAATAGTTTTGATTGTGCACCTAGGATCCTTAGTGTAGGTGCATTGCAGGAGATCTTCTCCCTTGTAATTGATCAAGCTCCACTATATAAGGAGCTGAATTGTTGTCTGTTCTTCATTATTTTTCCAATAAAAAGAGAGACGCAATTGGAGAGCTTTCCCGCTTCTTCAATGGCGGAAATCTCAATTCCAGATTCACCAAAGTGAATTGCTCTCTGTCGTTTCTTTTTGTTCAATCTAACACAAATTCATCTTCAATCTGGTTTGTCAATACAACCATTTTCAAATATATATATTAACACATAAGTTTTTTTTATAAGGTCAACTTAAACCCTAGACAAAAAATAAAAATAAAAACATCCGACCCAATAACTTTTTATGATAACACCTTATCAAAAAACTAATTAAGCTTCAAGCAAACCTAATCAAGCGAAGAAGTTCTTCAGGACAACACTTTTCTTGCGAGCCTCCTCTATGGTCCCAGCGACAGGATCATCATTGCTCATCGAGCCATAGTCGGCCCGGGAGTTGGGACCCTCACTGGAATTCTCGTCCAGGGAGCTATGATCGGAATTGTCGAGATCGCAAGCTAAAGGCTTGCAAGAGGAGGAGCTTAGGGTATGGCCGATGTAGCGCTGCAGAGGGGAGGATTCGATGAAGACGCTATTGGAGATGACCTTCCTCTTGGTGGAGTTCCAGTGGTTCTTGATGGAGTTCTCGGTTCGGCCATGGAGAATCTTGCAGAGTTTGGCCCATTTTGTGCCCTCATTCTTGTGTACTTCTACAATGGTTTCCTCCTCTTCCTTTGTCCATGGAGTATCCTTCTATCAAATTAACAAAAGCTAGAGATGAATGATATCATGGAATAGCATAATAATATATATTGTAATTGAATAACTCACTACAATTGAATAACTATTGCAATTGAATAACTACTCACTAGCATGGCAACTGACAAAATATGTACGTGCTAGCTTCCTACCGAGGAATCTAAAATATAATATTTTTTACTTTTCAACACATAGTTTGAAAAGCTAAAAAACTATATATAATATTTTTTTTTAAATATAATATTTATTACCAATAAATATTAAATTTTAATAAATATTAATATTTTCATAGTTTTTAGTTTCTTAAAACACGTGTTACAAAGTCAAACATCGGGATTGCAGTACCTAAATCAAATCAGCATGAGTGCATGACCATTTTGTTAATTTGAGTAAAATTTGAACACGAATTCGTAATTTTTCAAATTTATATATATAAATATTTTTTGTTGAAAGCAGGTATTTAGAGGTAGTAAAGATAAATAATTAGAGGTAGTAAATAACCTTAATATTTGGGCGCAAGTGGTTGTTCCATCTTTCCCTGCATTGCTTTCCCCTTCTGCTTTTCATCATTTTCCCAATCTTTGCCCAATGCTCTCCCAAATCTCTCACTAAACCTTTTAGCACCCTGTTAATTTGTTAAAAAAAAAAAATTGGAAAAAAAATAATCAATGGGATAGTAATATTTTTGAACAATTTGTCAAAATAAAAGTAAAATATAAAGTAAAGTAAGTAACGTCACAAACTTGTCCTCTTCATCAGTCCAACGTCTGGGTTCTTTGTTCTTGATCTGCTTCGGTTCCTTGACAGGTTTTGGGCCTCGCTTCTGCCTTCCTCCTCTTCTTAGAGCACGATATCCAGCTGCAGAATCAACAACCTTGTCGAGAGGTTGTTGAATGAAGAGCTCGGAGGTAGGGTTCGTCGGAGGAATCACATTGATTTGCTCAGCTAGAAGTGTTGGCGGAGCTAGGGTTAGCAATGTTTCCATGGTTGGCATGTGTATGTGTTTACTTAGCGGAACTAAATTTGCTTGTAGAATGGCTTGTTGTGGCGGTGGTAGTGATGTCGGAGTTAATGCATCTGAAAACCGGCCAATAGTACGAGTGTTTCCGAGCTCATTTGGAAGAAGAAAAACTCCTTGAGAATTAGCTTGATTGGGAGAGTTGATAAATTGAGGATGTTGATGATTGATTATCGGGAGAGGTACAGAGAAAGGAAATGAAGACGGAAACGAAGAGAAGGCAGCTGAAAACAAATAGAGAGTAGGAAAAGAGTGTACGAGAGGGAGGTTCTCCATTTGTCGGAAGAGAAGTGAAACGGAAGGAACCATAAAAAAGGTGGATTAAACATACGTTTCCAAGTTGGAGGTGGAGGTGGGTTCTAGGGAGTCGTATACAAGGGCTTTTATACACTTTTGTGAAACCGCAAGTGTGTCACAACGAGCGTTACAATCTTTGACCTTATTTATATTTATGCAAAAAAAAAAAAATTTAAAAAAATATAGGGATGCAATTTTGATATTTATTTCTAGCTAGTAGAGTGATTTGTCAATACATTATACTCCATTATTTTTTCTAACCCAATAAAATCCGGAGAATTTAGCATCTCCCTCCAAAATGCAGAAACAAAATACATATTCTTCAAACTATTTTTGTTTCAACTCCAACAGCTTCCTCATTTCTAAAATTTGGAAAATTATTTACTTTTGGAGAATGCTGCATATTTAGGGGAGCCTCTCAATTTTTTATGTTGCTTCCTCATTTTGGAGAATAAGATAGGGAATCTGTTGGACTAAAAAACACCATAAAATTCTCGAAAAAACTCTAAAATACAAAAAATAGAGAATCTGTTGGAGATGCTCTTAGAGTTCATCTTAATGCCCAAATTAAGTATAAGTTCACCAAAATAGTTAAACGAGATCTCATATTGAAGCTTGGCAGAAGATCAAAGAAGATTGATGCCGTCGATAACCTCTTGTTCAGCTCCTCGCTTCCAACATCGACCACCACAACACTGCAATATGCCAGCCATAGGCGGAGCTGGGGAGGGGGGCAAGGTCGCAAGGAGAAGCATACGCCCCTCCTTTCATCCGATGTTACTTATACTTGCTCTATTTGTCGATAGCTTCGTTTTGAAATATCATAAGCCTAAATTCAATACCGAGTAAAAAGTTGTGAACGTTTGAAAATTAAACACAGATTAATTATTTGAAATGTCTTTTAATAAATCAACCACAATACTTTTATATTTTAATAATAGAATGCAGCCCAAGAGCTTCGAAACAAGATGTTATATTACTAAATTCAACCATTAGATAATAAATTATGCAAGTTTAATTTTTTTTTTTATATCTTGTTAGACGATATTGTATGCTAATTTAGAACAAAAAAATTACATATTGAATCGTTAGGTTCTTAGGTTTCAAATGGTGTATTTTCAAAGAAAAATAATGTTTTTTTAGACTAAAACAACATCGCTTTATTCATTTAAAGAGAAAAATATACGACAATTAATGACACAATTTTTAACTAAAATGTTGTCGTTTTGAACTAAAACACTATCGTTTTGAGCAAAAACATCATTGTTTTGAACGAAAAAAAATTCAAAACAATATCATAGTTTTGATATGTGAAACTAAAGAAAAAATCTATCGAAAAAAGATTGAACAACTTGTACAAAATTACGGCCCCTCGATATGTTTCTGGCCCCGTCACTGATGTCAACACAATGTCGATGAACATTCATGTCTCCATGGTTGGATCTTATTTCTCCCTTCTTGATCCCTGCAAAATCTACAAAGCACAAACGCGTGCCAAATGGTGGTGATGGTATCGATTGTCAGTAGTTTAAAGTTTTGGTGTGCGGATTTTGCGGGGTTTTTTAGGCCTTTGGTGTGCTAGTTTTATGGTTTTTTTATGATTGAGTTTCTGTTTGATTTGTTTAAACATATGAATAGATTTGTCAGTTGTCTGTCATGCTTTGTCAATTGTATGATTTTGGGGGGTTTTAGGGGTTTGGTGTTCTGAATTCGATCGATGTCGTCAAGTTTTTTTTTTTCATTTTTGTTGGATTAAGTTTTGCAATTGCCTCCATATTATTTGCAATTTCTAGAGTTTAAAGTTTTGGTGTGCTGCTTTTGCGGTTTTTTAGGGGTTTGGTGTGTTGATTTTGTATTTTTTTAGGGTTGGGTTTTTGTTTGGATTGTTTAAACATAGGATTAGCTTTGTCAGTTGTCTGTCATGCTTTGTCAGCTTACTGTCATGCTTTGACAGCTTACTGTCATGCTTTGTTTAAACATAGGATAAGTTTCTAGCCCCGTCATTGATGTCAACACAATGTCAATGACCACTCATGTCTCCATGGTTGGATCTTATTTCTCTCTTCTTGATCCCTGCAAAATCTACAAAGCACAGACGCATGCCAAATGGTGGTGATGGTATCAATTGTCAGTAGTTTAAAGTTTTTGTGTGCTGATTTTGCGGGGTTTTTTAGGGCTTTGGTGTGCTAGTTTAATGGTTTTTTTAGGATTGAGTTTCTGTTTGATTTGTTTAAACATAGGATTAGCTTTGTCAGTTGTCTGTCATGCTTTGCCAATTGTATGATTTTGGGGGGTTTTAGGGGTTTGGTGTTCTGAATTCGATCGATGTCATCAAGTTTTTTTTTTCATTTTTTTTGGATTAAGTTTTGCAATTGCCTCCATATTATTTGCAATTTCTAGAGTTTAAAGTTTTGGTGTGCTGATTTTGCGGTTTTTTAGGGGTTTGGTGTGTTGATTTTGTATTTTTTTAGGGTTGGGTTTTTGTTTGGATTGTTTAAACATAGGATTAGCTTTGTCAGTTGTCTGTCATGCTTTGTCAGCTTACTATCATACTTTGACAACTTACTGTCATAGTTCTGTTTGTCAGCTTACTGCCATAGTTAGAAGCGGGCAGCAGTTAGGGGATGATCGATGGACATTTAATTAATTAGGTCTTATTATATATGGACATTTCTTTTTTTTCTCCCATTAGATATTTATAATATATAAATATTTACATGTAGATTAATGGTAAGCATTTAGATTATATTAAATTCAATGTTTTGAATTAAGCCTAATAGTTAGTAAATATGCTAAAAATAAAAGAAAAAATGTGATTGGTTTAAATGGATAAAGGAAAGAAGAAGAAAAGTTGAAGGGAAAAATATATTTATTTTAAAAGGTAAAAAAAAGTATGGATGTCTTCAATTAAGCCCAATAGTTAGTAAATATATTTAAAAAGAAAGGGAAAAATGAGAATGATTTATAGAGATAAAAGGAGGAATAAAAAATTAAATTAAATAAATAATTAAATAAGGACGAAAAAAACTTAATTGGTGGAAAAAAATAGTTAAATAATTAAATTAAATTAATAATGAAGAAGAAATCGACACGTATACATAAAATATTATGTTTATCGGTTACAAAAAAAAAGTATTATGTTTATCCAAATTCATTAATGAATTAATGAATTTAATATATATACAAATTCATAGTATCCAATTATTCCAATAAACATACGGTCTGTACCAATGAACTTAGACGCATGGATTATAAATGTATACATTTATACTCCGTATAATGTAATGTTAATAAAAAATTCAAAATTCATTTCAGAATAAATTTCTGTACCAATATAACTGATGTACCTTGTAATAAATGTATACATTTCAACACCATTAACATTTTTTTAATCAATTTGCAAATTATAATAATATAAAATAAAAAATTCGAAAACTAAATACTGAGGCAAAATCAATCCCATAATGAGTTAATTGTTTCAACCAAAACTTACAATCCAAATGACAAAACAAAACGATAATCCGAACAACTACTAACTTGAACTAAATTTTTTATTGATCGAAACACTAAAGGAAAACCCTCCAACCTTGTAAAACGACTAATCGAAACTAGAACTCGATCACATCTCCACGACTCAATCCAAATCAAGATCCGATCCACTCACACATTGGAAATAAGGAGACCTAAAATGTATTGCGACAGGAGAGAAAGAGGAAGTTTGAGCTCGTTTGAGACTTGAAGCTTGCGCTTCGTTGCATTCCAGTGATTCTTGACGGAGCACTCGGTCCTCCCCGGTAGGTTTCTGGCAATGATAGACCACTTGTTTCCGGATTGCTTATGCATTCGTATCATCACTTCTTCCTCCTCTTTGGTCCACAGCTTGTCCTTCTGGAAACCAAAATTATAGGACAACGGAGATGAAATGACTATTTTTTAGATCAACATTCATATTTTTTGTGTTACATGTTATATCTATTTATTTGATCTAAATCCTAAAAAGTTAAAAAAAAATGTATTTAATGTGTCATTTTTTTAATGTTTTAGCTCATTTTAATAAACACACTAAAATTTACATGCATAAACCTTAAGAAGTTAGAACATTAAAAATACCTATCAAATACAAAGTATATATATCATTTTTTGCAGCCTTGAGAAAATGAGTTTAGTATTAGATTTGTTAAATACTCGCTTTCTTCAACAATAGAGTTTTATCTTATTGCACATTTTTTTAAATAAAATTAACAAATATATTATATTCTCATTTATTTCTCTAACTTAATTTTAACTTATACAACTATCAACACATTGATAATTACAAAGGGCAAAATTAGTATAAATTAAAGTAGGTAACGACTAAATTAGCTAAAATGACAACTATTTTTAAGCAAAAAATAGAAGTAAAACGACATCTATTATTAAACGGATATATAGAGTATATATATACTCTAAATCCAATTGATAAGTACACTTCAATTGAATTCAATCAATCCACTGTATTCAATTAATCAGTCTAGTATATTCAATTAAACAATTACTACTAACATATATTAATACACACACGTGGTACATAGGACAATACTAGTATCTTACTATACAAAAGTGTCATCATTTGGTTGAGTTTTTTCTTAAAAAAAAAAACTCTCGGCAATATTATTGTAAATATATGTAATGGAGATATAATAGATTAAAAATATTAATTATATGGAAGAAAAATATAGATTTTATATAAATGATAATTAACTTGTGTACTTCAGTATACTAAATTTAATACATATCATCTTACTTGTCATCTTATGGTTGAGTTATGATTGAGAAAAAATTCATGCCTAAAGTTTCCAAGAGTAAAAGAAAAAGAAACTTTAATAGAAAAAATTTATTTTTTCCTATTAATGTTTCCACTAATAATTACTGATATATCTCTCATATATATATATACTTAATAATTTTTAATGATAAAATTATAAGTAAAATATTATTATAAAATTTATTTATAAATTATTTGATAAGTAAAAAACATTTAATTAAATTATATACCCATATTGCATACACTAGTTACTTATAAATAAACATTTACCTTTTTTTTAAAAAAATAATAAAACAAGAAAATTGATCACATAAAAAAAAAACAGTTACCTTAATATTAGGTCGAATCTGATTGAGCCACCTTTCTCTGCACTGTTTGCCGGATCTATTCCCCATCTTCTGAGAGATCTCCGACCACTTTCGACGTCCTCTTGTATTTTCCACCAGCTCTTTGAGTTGTCTGGTTTTGAGAAATCAAACCCAAAAAAAAGAAGGAAAAAGTAATTCTTATCATTTTTTTATATTAAATTAATAAACTAGTTCAAAGAAGAAAAAAAACATATTAATTTTCCATATAAAAGATAAATAAATAATTAAACCGGTTAGAGGAAAAATAAATCAAATGTTAGATAAATAAATAATTAGATAGATAATTATAAAAAAAAAATTAAACTATTATTATTAGTGCTAGGGAACCAAAATTGACTAATAATAAAACAATACTTACATAAGGAAAAAAAAAAATTGACCGAAGTTGAAATGTATCATGTACCTATCCTCCTCTTTATCCCATTTGCCATTTCTCCTCCCTTGGTGTGATTTTCCGGTCGTCGTCGTCGTTCCTTCTTCGATGGCATTTTCACTACCTTCTTCGTTGATAAGAACACTCGTGGTGTCAATTGGTATTTCATCATTGAAAATGACTCCACTAGGTGGATCAAGATTGAACAATGAATTGCATTGCTCAAATGCTAATCCATTCGCTTGAAACGGTGGTAAATTTGGTAACTCAAACGACTGAGATGACAACTCTCCAGAGATGCCAAAAGGATATGCGAATTCGTCATGAAAAATGGGAGGATTGAGAGGGGGTAGCGTCTGGTAAACAGGATCGAGGGGTATTGAAATTGGAGGAGTTATCAAGGGAGGAAATAGGGGAGAAGAATAGATGTTGTGAGGAGATAGATTTTGCATGATGTCAGAGGAGTGAGAGAAATACATGCAATTTTTGGAAGCACAAGTAGAACAGATTGCAGTCGTCGATCGACCTCGTGTGTATGATACGACTTACTGACTTAGGGTTTGCGTTATATAGATGGAATCCTGAAATTTTAACCGTAGATTGGATTTGAGATGAACGCTCATAATAAGTTTAATCAAATCAATGGAAATATTTAAAAATGGCAAGTCCATTAAAATTTCCATTCAAAAACTTAGTAACATTTGCTAGAGTTCAATTAAAGAATAGAAAGTTAATTGAACTTAGTAAATAAATTTGAAAATTATTATTTATTTTGAAATTTGAATATATCCTTTATTTTATCGCGGGATAACTATGAGTTTTCATTTTTTTTTATATTTGAAATACATTTATTTTTATATGATTATTAAAAAAATTGTTTTCCAGTATTACTATAAATCTATTAATATAATCAACTTATTTTTTTAACGGTCGTTCTATCCTATGTCTTAAGAACATTTCTTAATAACCATGAAGTGACAATTGTTTTATGAATTAACAATATCTAAATCCCATTAAATTATTTTTTAAATTTCTAAATACAATGAATTTTTTTAATTGAAATATTGAATATATGTCATAAGGATATATAGATTTTAAAAAAATGATTGAAAAAAAATGTCAACCCATACTTCAAACTTGAAAAAAGTTTTTTTTTTTAAATTGAAATTTAGTTTTGGAAAAAAAAAACAAGAATCCGACCCAAATAATCATTTATGTTGAGATCTCAATATATAACCGGTTTTATACTCTTGTGTCATACACAAAATTTATAAAATATTGTATACGAATATATATACACACGTACATATCATGATATATAAATTTATGTTTTGATATTGTAATACTATAAAAATAATAAAGCATATGATATATTGTTAAAAAACACAAAAACAAAAGCCTTTGTATATTGTGATAAACAAAGTTTTTATATATTAGATAGATAAAAAAAAATGATGGCCTTAAATTTTAGAGGAAATTTGTTGAAATAGACCTTTAGGTATCTTTAGTTAGGTAGATAGGCCCATTAAATGTTTTTTTAGTATGCTTAGGCCTTTTAATTGTTTTTTTTGCTTTCCTGACCTAAAAAACCCTATTTTTCTCCATCGCTTCATCCGTCTCCCCCAATTTCCCCCACTTTGCCTCCCTCTCTCTCGATCGCGACAAATTCAGTCCATGGCTACTCGAGATCTGACTCAGGCCGTCAACGGCGGCAGCAAGATGGAGGCACGGTGTCGAGACGTGAGGAAGAGGTCCTGGGGGACGGGCGTCTGGTGCGACACCTTCGACACCACCGTCGAGGCCGCCCACGCCAACGACGTCGCCGCCCTCCAGTTCCGAGGCGCCAAGGCCAACACGAACTTCCCCTGCACCGCCGACGCCGGCGATCGCAGCCCCAGCCAGACCAGCACCATCGAGACATGCACCTCTAGATTGGCATTCAGCTTGAAGCGATTCTCAGACAAAATCGGGACTGAGTTTGAAGCTTCTCGGTGCTTCGATTTCACCAGAGAGGAGACAGAAGAGGAGGCCTCCCATGCCGAGTTCTAGTTTCAGTCTGCAAAGAGCTATCCAGCTTCTCGTAAGTTCCGATTTCTTGTAGAATGAGTATTGTTCGCTTTTCTGCTAAACTGCCAAGAACTATCCTGATCCTTTTACTTCTGAATTTTTAAAGCATTTGTATCCAATTGTCCCCAATTTTGTGAAATTGCTTCCATTTTCTGCTTGTTTATGTATTCGTTGTGCTGTTGTACTCTTTATGTATCTTTAGGTTTTCGAATTTAAGGGAAATTATGGGAAGATTGAGAAATTTGAAGGTGCTAAATAGCTTTGAATTGGGTAGGGTAAGAGTTGCATCCAAGGTGTTCGATGAAATGCCTAGATGAACTGAGTTTGTTTTGGATTTTCAGGTTCAAGTTGATTGTAATCATGTTGTTACATCTAATTCTTGTATAGTACTTGAAGTAGTGCATCCTCCTCCTGCTCTTCTTGTCTATGCCTGTCAGCACCATGTATGCTGCTTAATTTATTGGTATGTCCAGACATCTTTCGCAGTTGTAGTGGATCTTAGATTTTCATTGTGAATCACCTGAATATGGAGAAGATATTGCATAGCTCTATGTGTCAGCTAGTCTAGAACTGAAATGATACCAACGCACAGGTAGTTAGCTAAAGTTTCATCTACTTGGGAATTGATATTATTCACTGTTGTCAGAAAGAGATGCTGGTACTTGTTTACAAATGGGGAAAAGTTGTATCTTTTTGTTTTCTATTCTACATTGGACAAACTTGGCATCTTGTTTACATATGGGTATAGCTGATGCCATTTCATCTACCATGTTTTCACTTCAGACGATTAACAATTCGCATACTCTGGTCGTATCGGATGAGGAAGGATTTGTTAGATGCTGGTACTTGTTTTTGAATTCTAAGTTTTTAGATTGTCCTGATAATGTAGTTTTCACTTGGAATCTTGATTAATTGACAATTTCAGTAGAGGTGATTCGTTACTGTAGAATGATGAAACAGATTTTAAAAATGACCCTTTACTCTTTCATCTTTGTAGATGAATTGAGCAAGCTAGAGTTATTTTCCCAAGGTTTGCCATCCCTATGATGGGGAGTACCGGAACCTGGACATCATCCAGGCAAGTATGTTGCTTTTTTCATCCTGCCTGTCGAACAGATCTGAAGTATTATGTGTTTGGCCAGCTTCTTTGGGTTCAAGATGAGCTTTTCCCCTGCTGCCATTCGTGCTGAAATGGAAGTTGGCTTTCTCCTATGAGATGACAACGATTTCTTAGGCGATCTTCTTTATACTCTTTGGCAGTGTCATGTAGCTCGAGAGCTGGAAAAAAATTGCTATGTAATTTATTTATTTTTGAGTTGATGACATTTTATAATAAGTGTTTTTACGTATACACCAAATATTAATGTCATAGTTTCAAAGGCCTTGTATTTTTATATGTATAATAAGATGACTCTATTTTGATTCCACGTTTTAAGCTCTTATATTCCTATGTCATCATCAATTATATAAAGATGTCTTCAAAAACGATTGATATCAATGAAGTGTAATAACTAATGTCAGTAATGAATAATAACCATCAATAAAAAGATGTCATCAATGAAGTGTCATCACATTTTATGCTCCTATTTTACCAATTCTATTAAACTAATAAAACCATTTCATCAATTAATAAAAGTTATCAATAAAATATGTCATCAATCAAGTTTAATCACATTTACGCTCTTGTGTCATCAATAAATAAAAATGTAATAAACATGCCCCCACACGTGAATGCATCAATGAAGTGTAATCACAAACAATGTCATCACAAATGATTGAGATCAATAAAATGTAATCACAAATGTCATCAATCAATAAAATTGTAATAAACATACCACCACAAGTGATTGCATCAATGAAGTGTAACCACAAATGTGTCATCAGTGAATAAAGGTATAATCGATGAAAATATATTGATATACAATTAATTAAATTAAAAAAATGGCATCAAACGATTTGATTAAAAAAGCGGCATCAAATAATTACATTAGAAAATAGCATCAAAACACTACTTTGAAAAAGTTGCATCACGGTAAAAAAATATCATCAACAGAATTGACATAAAAAAGTGTCATCAATAGTCTACAGTAAAAAAAATGGCATCAAAGGAAAAAATGTCATCAAAATACTACCTTGAAAAAATATCATAAAAAATATGGCATCACAGTAAAAAAATCATCAAAAAATTGACATTAAAAAAAGTTGCATCAGTCGGTACCAGTAAAAAAAATGGCATCAATGGTCAACGTGATATTACAGTAAACAAAAAATGTCATCAAGGTTTTAAAAAAAGTGGCATTAAAAAAGTGTCATCCAATCATTTCATTAAAAAAGTGGCATCAAAGTAAAAATATAATATAATAAAATTTTGGCATCAAAACGTTAAAATATGACATCATTTAAAAAAAAACTAAATGGGTTAAGTTGGTCAACGTTGACCGGTCAATGGTCAACCAGTTGACCATTGACCACTATTTGGGTGAGGCCTACCCAAACTAATTAAATTAGCTTGGAGGCTAGCTACCTAATTGACATTCAAAATAGCCCATCTACCAAAATCACCCTAAATTTTACATATATGAGAAATTTATATTTGATGAAATTATAATAATACATAATTTAAAGTGTATTTTTTTTCATACAAATATTTAATATTCAAATTTATTTAGATATTTCTAATTTATTATAAAAATAAATGTATGAGATAATGGGGTAGATAGTGAGTAGTTATATAAGATAAAAGAAATAAAAAGAAATAAATTAAATTAGATTGCCAAATACAATGTTCGTACTTACTGATCCTTTGTATACTGTATTCTAATTTGAATGTGTACACCTTCGGTATAACTATCCATTAATACTAATATAAGAATCTTGATCCATATTCAATTAATTAATACTGCAATTTAAAAGAGAAACAAATTATTAAATTTATTTAAATGTTAAGTTATAAAAAAATAATTTAAAAAAAGTCGATATTTTATACTCCCCCGTCCCACAATAGATGTTTTTACTATTCATGTATGTTTTCTTGAAAAGTTTAAAACTATAAAAAAATATCAACATTTTATTAAATATTTTTAAATAATATCATACATATTGATAATAAGTATAGAATTATTTTAAAAAATTAATTAAAAAATAGATATTTTATATAGTTTTTAGCTCATTAAATAGCGTGCATGAATAGTCCAAAGACAACTATTGTGGGACGGAGGGAGTATAGTTTTTACCTTCTTAAAATACGTGTTGAAAAGTCAAACGACATATATTTTGGATCGGAGGTAGTACAATACTTTATCGAAAACTACAACTAATAATACACTAATCATTATAATGACATTTTTGTAAGGTAAATGTCATACTCCCTCCGTTCCAAAATAGATGGTCTTTTACTTTTCAGCACGTTTTTTAAGAAGCGAAAAACTCCATGAAATATTATTTTTTAATTAATTTTTTTTATATAATTAGGTACTTATTAGTAATAAGTATCAAATAGTATAAAAATTTTAATTAAAAAAGTAATATTTTATAGAGTTTTTCGCTCCTTAAAAAGCGTGCTAAAAAGTAAAAGCCCATCTATTTTGGAACGGAGGGAGTAATACCTAAAAGGACAAGAATTTTTAGCAAAATTATTAAATGATATGTTTTGCCGAACTGATGGAGTAGAGTTTTCAACAAAACAATATCTAAAATACTTTAAAAAAAAGGCACTTTGTATAATATAATTCACTCAATTGAATCCCAACATCTATTTTCCAATCAAATATTTTAATTTTCTAATGATATTTTATTTTAGTGACAAATATACCCTTTTCTAATTAGATACCTAACTGTAAAAAATTCTAAAATATTCAAGTTTCGGCCAATATTGAGTCAAGTCCTACAGACATAAAACTCATTGTAATAATCCTAGTCGAAAACTGTCATAGAGAGCAAATGAAGTGTTAGCAGCAAAGAGGTGGGGAATTTGATACTTCAGAAATAAGGTTCTCTTCCAAAACAACCACATCCCCTATGAAATGGAGGTAAGTATTTTCATTTCATCCCAATTGTATAATTGGACGAAGGCATGAAAATTCGAAGAGGACGAAACTGAACTCGCCCTTCCACAAATATCTCTCTCAAATTTAAGAAAGAAAAAAGAAGTTAAGTGGAGTAAATCGACCCACGGCTGGCTAAAGCTGAATTTCGACAGGCATCTCCTAGTTCGGGAGAGAGCTATGTAGAATAAAATAATAATATTTTATATAGTTTCAACCAATATTGAATCAAGTTTTACCGACATAAAAAATAATAATAATTTATATAGTTTTTAATATTTTTAAAAAACGTGAACAACTTTAAAATCACTTTTTTACCTATGGAGGGAGTTCTTGTCACTTTGGGCTTGGGTTTGTTTCGAATTGTATTGCTTTTGTGCCATTTTGGGTCCGGCAATTAGGTCAATGTGGATTGGATCAAGTTGGTTTTAGGACCATGAAATTCAATAAAATTGCAAATCGGGTTGGATTTGGGTTTATAGGGTCAAATAGGGTTTTGTCACATTTTTTTTATTAGGAAAGAATTCGGGCGAGCATGCTCTATCCGACAGCATCCTTACGGATGAGGTCTAAAAGACCTAAATTGGTTTGAATATCGACTCCCCAGGCAAAGTGGTAAAGATGTGCAACCTTATCAGCCACTTTATTGCCCAAACAGGGCACATGAAAGAAGGAAACTTCTTCCATAGTCGATAGTAAAGTTTTAATATCAGACATGATCAACTCGATTTCCCATGGACAAGAAATATTTTTGTTGAAGTAATTTATGATAATCGAGGGATCACCCTCAATGTGGAGTTTCTTAATGTAGAGTGGGATTGCTTGTTGAATACCTAATTGAAGTGCGGAATGGACAGATAAAAAGCAAGCAAATACTCTAGAGGGGAGGGGGGGAGTTGGATAGGTATGTAAACTTTTCGCAATTACTGAAAATGTAAGACCTTACCACCTGATGTAAGACCTTATCTGAAAAGCAAGAACAAATTAGTAAAAAATGGTGAACAAGTAATATGCGGAAGTAAGGAACACGATACTTGTTAACGAGGTTCGGCACAACCGCCTACGTCCCCGTCTAGGGTTATCCAACCCGTAGGATTCAACAAACTTTATTTCACTTTATCTTATGAGCCCTAGATACAACCTCTAGAAGACTTGCCCTCTTCTAGACTAACATCCTATCTATCAACTCAAGCACACTAGTGAAACAAAGTTCTATGCCTCTATGGATACCGAAGTACCCTATACGTTTGGGTAGAGGGACCCTTAGTATAACCTAAATGAATTGTACTATAAAGATCAAATGAAACCTCACACACACTCAAAGTAAATACAACACTTAGCAAGGAGAGCGACGTGTGATCGAATGCTTTGCATGAGACTTGATTGCAGTAGACGTTGAGCGCTGTAGAGTTATATATTCTGCAATCTTCCTCTTCTTCTTTATATAGGCCAGTACATTCAATTTCAAAGTCGAACGTCTGATATTGCTCTAAGGTTGTTGAAAGTTGTTGAACCGAATCTTCCTTGGAGATACTTCAGCCGTTTGAAAGCCTTTCCAGAAGTTTCTTCCGAGATACGCCTGAGATTTGAGATATTTAAATTTCCTAGCTGTTGAAGCCTTAAGCAAATCCCTGAAGATACTCAATAACCGATTCTAGCAAATATGGGTTAAAGATAAATCACAAATAGAGTAAAACCCAACCCACACAATCCGAGAAAGAATACTAGGCCCAAACTATTTAGGCCCAAAAACGGATTGTGAAATTGAAGACATTAAAAATACTAGGCCCATTAAAAATAGGCCCAATTGTCTTGAAACCGAAGCCTAACAACTCCGAAGCTTTCTATGCATATGCCTCGTGGTAAGACTTTACCAAACTCTGGAAACCCGAGTTTTGGCTTTCATCAACCAAGGCTTATAAGGCCTTATCATCAAGGTGGAGTTAACACTAATTTTAAAGCAAGTGCTTCAGCTTTGATTGGGCTTTGCAAACCAAGCTTTTGATAACTTATGTTTATCGGACGACTCTTCCAATCATGGACAACGGAATCAGCCGTACTATTCCTATTTGTTAGAGAAGAACCGTCAAAGTTTAATTTGAAGGTACCCTATGGAGGTTTCCGCCATTTAGTATATGTTCCTTTTTTCTTTTTGTTTTGTTGCTCATAATTTGTGGTGATATGAAACTGATCATTCTCAAAATCCTCATCTGACTTTGAGGCGGTTTTCCAATTGATGTTGGATTAGGAAGTACCGAGTTTGTTAGTTTTTTAAGAATCGGTTATGGGCTTAGTCTAGAGTAAGGCTAGTTTAGGCCCATCTTTGTAAAGTCTAGTATAAAAACATCTGTACATGTCATTTGTTGAAATCAAGAATCAGTTCAACAAACTTCCCTCTCTCTCGTCTCCATTTCTGAGCAACATCCGAGCTTCCACAGCTCGATGATTGCTCAAGCTTCTGTCAATTCCTTCATGGTATCAGAGCAGTAGCTGCTCCTGATTCATTTTTCCGCATCAAATCCAACTGATTTGTCGTCTTTCTCTCCAAAATAGCATCAATTTTTTTTCCATGGCAACTCCAACTGAAACCATGCTCGTGATTGAGAACACAGATCCATTGTTCATTCACTCGAGTGATCATCCTGGTCTGTCGATTGTTGTTACGCCCTTTGATGGCAAGAATTTTGCAAAATGGAAGAGATCGGCTAAGATTGCTCTCAGTGCAAAGAACAAGCTTCGTTTTATCAATGGGATGTTTCCTCGACATGCATATAGCGATCCCCGTGCAGAGATCTGGGACAGATGCAATGATATGGTGATCGCGTGGCTACATAATGGTCTGGATCCAGAAATCCGAAGAAGTGTCATGTATGCGAGCACTTCAAAGGAGATCTGAGACGACCTTGATTCTCGTTTTGGTCTCGTCAATGGCGCTCATATGTTCTCGCTACAGATGGACCTCAGATCGTTCACTCAAGGTACGGCTAATGTCGCCACATATTTCAACAAATTGAAAACTCTATGGGAAGAATTTAACAATTTACGTAAAGCTCAACAATGTACCTGTGGAGCTGGACCATATAACGTGAAGTTCCAAGAGGAACAAAAGTTAATGCAATTTCTTCTTGGTTTTAATGAGAATTACACAGCAACTAGAAGTTCGATCTTGATGATGCAGCCCTTGCCGACTGTTGCATTGGCTTACTCCTTGATTTCTCAAGAGGAAGCACAACAAGAGTACAAAAGCACCACACATCCTGGTGGAGATCTGACTTCATTCAGTGTTGAAGCTAAGAAAGGAGATGTCCATATCAGAAAGGGTGATACTCAATCACAAACCAAGAAGGCAGGGATGTACTGCACTCACTACAAGAAGACAAACCATGAGGTAGATAAATGCTATTTTATCCATGGTTTTCCCAAGAAAGGTGTTCGAGGAAAGAAGGTTGCAGCTCGGGTCACTGATGAAGCAGGAGGAAGTGTGGTTCCTGAGCTCACTCATGCTCAGTATGCTCAACTACTAGACATGTTAAACATCTCAGATCAGCGAAGCAAAGATGCAATGTCTGGCACAAACACAGAGTTTGCAGGCTTTGTAGGTATGACATCTGACGCTTATTTTTCACATAACTGGATATTAGACACAGGAGCCAACAACCACATGTGTACTGACATCTCTTTGTTCACCAATTGTATGCCAACCAAGAAGCCATTCTCAGTAACTTTTCCTACTAGTTCTTCTTTGTTGGTAGACACCATGGGCAGTGTTCAACTGGGTGATAATTTGCACTTGAAGGAGGTTTTGTATGTTCCTTACTTCAAGTGCAACTTGCTCTCGATTGGCAGACTGATAAGAGACACTGGGAGATCAATTTTACTCACTCCACACTTGTATGTCTTACAGAATGTGCAGGGCAAGAGACCTCTTAGGCTTGGAAGATGTGAAAGGGGTTTGTATTTTATGGAAAAGAAGATTTCAGAGGTAGTGGTTTCATCTAATGTTGCTCACTCTGTTGCTGCAACTGTAATAAATGCTCAGACATGGCATACTCGCCTTGGTCATTTGATTGGTCCCAAGTTAGCTTGGTTGTTTCCTCAATTACCTGGTCCAGACACTCTAGCTCCCTGTGACATTTGTGCAAGGGCTAGGCAGCATCGTTTGTCTTTTCCCAAAAGTAGTATTGCAACCATTAAACCTTTTCAATTATTGCATATTGATGTGTGGGGACCTTTCCAAGTTCGCACCTATAATGAAAATAGGTACTTTGTTACCATTGTTGATGATTTCAGTAGGTGCACATGGGTTCACTTGATTAGTTGCAAGGGAAATGCTTTGATTGTGATTAAGGCCGTTGTTGCTATGGTTGAAACACGGTTTGAGAGCAAGGTCATGGCTATCAATCAGACAATGCTCTGGAACTTGGATTGAGTAAAGCTTCTTCTGAATTTTTTCAGAGCAAAGGAATTGCTCATCACACATCATGTGTGGCCACTCCTCGACAGAATGGTGTTGTGGAAAGAAAACACAAACACATTTTGGAGGTGGCAAGGGCTCTACTTTTTCAATCCAAGTTACCCCTAAAATACTGGGGAGAAGTTGTTTTAACAACTGTTCACATCATCAACCGTCTTCCTAGTAAAGTGTTGTAGATGAAGAGTCATTTTGAGACCTTATGCAACAGGAAGCCAGGTTATGCAGCACTTAGGAGTTTTGGATGTTTTTGTCACTGCTCAACACTTAAACAAGGCCGCCACAAAAATTTATGTCTCGAGCCTCTCCATGTGTCTTTCTTGGATTTCCTACATGCACTAAAGGATACAAGGTCTTGAATCTAGACACTCATAGAGTTGAGGTTTCAAGAGATGCAGTGTTTTTTGAAGACAAATTCCCCTACAAAGATGCCTCTCCTTCAGCGTCTATGTGGTCTTCTAACCCCATGATTATTCACGATGATGATGATGCTTTACCTCACACCCACCCACCTTCCCCACCCTCTTCAGGTCCATCTCAACCTCAGCTCCTTGTCGTTCAACAAGGTTATCTCATCCTCCTCCCTACCTCCATGATTATGTATGTAATCATGTTGTTGAGCATCCCATGTTTTGCTGTCACACTATTACCAGTACCTTGCAATTGGGAACTGAAAATCTATCTTCAGTCCAGCCTTTCCATGAACCACATACCTACTAAGAGGCTTGCAAGTTTTCAGTTTGGGATACTGCTATGAAGGATGAGTTCAAAGCATTGGAATTGAACAATACTTGGCAGATTGTTCCTTTACCCAGAGGGAGCTCGTCCAATTGGTTGTCGCTGGGTTTATAAAATCAAGCATAAAGCAGACGGGTCCATAGCGAGATACAAGACTCGGTTGGTAGTGAGAGGCTTCACCCAGATGGAGGGGATCGACTACACTGAGACTTTCTCCCCAGTTGTCAAAATGACAACAGTTCGTGCTTTGGTTGCAGTTGCTGTCAAGAATAGGTGGTCAATGCTGCAACTAGATGTGAACAATGCTTTTTTACACGGTGATCTCCATGAGACAGTGTACATGAACATTCCACAAGGTATCACTACAGCTCCAGGTCATGTATGCCTCTTGAAGAAATCATTGTACAGGCTCAAACAGGCACCACGACAATGGTATGCAAAGCTCTCTCATGCTCTTCAGTTCAAAGGTTATGTTCAGTCATTGAATGATTATTCCTTGTTCATAAAGCATGACATGGATAAGGTCACATATGTAGTTGTGTATGTGGACGACATTCTCATGACAGGGAATGATTTGGAAGAGATGAACCACATCAAAGGCTTTCTGAATGATGAATTTAGAATCAAAGATCTTGGACAATTGAATCTGTTTTTGGGGATGGAGTTTGTTCATAGTGAAGAGGGGATTTTTATTAGCCAGAAACGATTCATCCAAGATACTTTGAGTGAGTTTGATTGTGCAAAAGGAGCATCAGCAAGCAGTCCTCTGTTGACAGACACCAAGTTAATAGTTGATGGAGGAGATCTGCTTACAAATCCCACTGTATATAGGAAACTTGTGGGAAAGTTGAATTTCATCACACACTCGGCCTGACATATGTTTTGCAGTACAATTTCTCAGCCAGTTAATGAAGAGCCCTCGTGAGAAGCACTTTGAAGCAGCATTAAGGACATTGAAGTGCCTCAATGGCACACAACACAGATCCTTACTCCTGTCACGCAGTGATGACTTCAAGCTTCAGGCTTATTGTGATGTCGACTGGGCATCCTGTCCACTTACTCGACGCTCAGCGAGTGGCTATGTTGTGCTTCTGGGAGGAAGCCTTATTTCGTGGAAATCGAAGAAGCAAAACACAGTTTCATTGTCGTCTGCAGAAGCAGAATATAGGTCAATACGAAGAGTGTGTACCGAATTGGCATGGTTGACAAGGCTCCTATCTGAATTGGGGGTTTCTACAATCACACCGATACCAGTAAAGTGTGATAATCAGGCGGCAATACACATTGCCAGAAATCCTGTATTTCACGAGCGGACAAAACACGTCGAGCTCGACTGCCATTATGTCCGTGAGAAGGTCTTGGAAGGCCTAATTGCTCTTCGCCATGTCTCTACCAAGGATCAAATCTCTGATGTACTTACTAAGCCACTGCCCGGACCATCGTTTTTTCCATTGATGAGCAAGCTCGGAACTGCAGACCCTCCACGAGCTTGAAGAGGGGTGTTGGATTAGGAAGTATCAGGTTTGTTAGTTTGTTAAGAATCGGTTATGAGCTTAGTCCAGAGTAAGGCTAGTTTAGGCCCATCTTTGTAAAGTCTAGTATAAAAACATCTATACATGTCATTTGTTGAAATCAAGAACCAGTTCAACAAACTTCCCTCTCTCTCGTCTCCATTGCTGAGCAACATCCGAGCTTCCATAGCTCGATGATTGCTCAAGCTTCTGTCAATTCCTTCAAGTATTTGGTTCTCGATGAACTGTATTGAGGCGGCCCGTTGTGGGATAGGGACTTGCCTAAAGATTAATTGGTTACGGTTATACCAAGTAGATTTGTCACATCATTTACACCCACTACATTTGGATGTTTCTCTTTTTTGAAGTAATATTTGGATATTTGGATGTTATAAAACCAAAATACTAAGACCTGTTTGATGCTAATATACGTATATTAGATATTGTATTAGATATGGGTATCAGATATCGATATCAATGATATGAATATCAAATCTGATATCTGATATCCTTGTTTGACATGTAACATGTTAAGTATATGAATTTAAGATTGGGGGAAACCAATGATATATGACATTTATCCATTCGAAAACAGCTATGACAAAATTCTCATATCACACGACAAGAATTTGCATACAATTCGGATTTTCTAATGGATGACTACAAGTTGTTATGAGAAGGATGCTCGGTAAGGAGGGACTACATACTGTTCTAAGAGGCTCCATTTTTTGCGAGGGCTGCTCGGTAAGGAGGGTTGTTGTGGATGGAAATCGCAGTGGAGGGAAATCAACAAAAAATCGAAGGTTGGTTTGCACAAGCTCGTTTGGGGCTGTCCTGAGAGGTTGTTATAGGGTTGTACAAGCTGTTATGGGGCTGCACAAGCTCGGTTCGGTTTCGTGTCAGATTTGGGTTGCTCGGTAAGGAGGGACTACAGGCTGTTGTGGGGCACAAGCTTGGTTTGGCATCAGATTTGGGCTAATATAAGGTTGTGACTGAGTTGGAAGTGAAGGAAGGAGGCAACGATATTGAAAGAGGAGCAGGAGAAAACAAATCCTAACCTATATCTGAAACTTTTTCTATCAATTGAAAAGTTTTCAACAAATAAAAGACCAAACTAGAAAATGATAGACAAAAAGTGAAGAATGTACCTTACATCCAAGGTCAAGGTGAGAAATCCACATGCAAGATGTGTTCTGATGTCTCCGGTTAAAAGGATATATGAAATTGGGAAAAAATACAAAGAAATGGAAATATGGATGTATTACTTTGATATCCATATACCCATTTACCAAACACACATATATGATATAAGTATATCAGTACCAAATATGCCTTAACAACAACAAATTAGATAAAACCAAAACTTGCTTGTGGAGATGCCACAACTGGATTTGTCATTCGTGACCATTGTGGTATGGTAGTGGCATGTGATGCCGCTTCATGTAGGTCGACATTGGCGATTTATGTCGAAGCCCTCTCTCTTCACCAAACGTTGTTGCTACCAAGGAGGTTGGTGTGCGTCAGATAGTGGTAGAAAAAGATAACTTGAAAATCATCAATGCCATCAAGAGACTTTGAAGGTGTCAAGGAGATTGAGATGCTCGTCTCTTACATCCTGCTCCTACTCCAATTTTTCGAAACAGGAGGCTTCAGTCAAGTATTTTGGGAGATCAACACAATGGTGGACTGCAATATTGCACGAATTTACCATACGGTAGACTTTGGATTGCCAGCGACGCATTCAGAATTCCAGACTCTCGTCTTCCGAGTCACTATTGGGTGGCGTACTAATCGACACTTTGTCAAAAACAGAAAAGATATCCCATTTATACTGACTCACATAATCATAGCAGAGTTTCGAAGATCGAACTTTCCCGACTAAATCAGAGGTGTTTAATGATCAATAGCCATAAAACAAACAAAGATAAACCAAAGTATAAGGATGCAAGGAAGAAGAAAAAGGAGGAAAATTTTGACACAAACTAGCCCTCTTCAATTCGAACAGGGCCTCTCCGCCATATTCGATACCTTGATTCATCGCTGTCGCCTCAGTAAGATCAAAAAGACAATCACTTCTTCAATCTCTTGTTAGGCAGTCTTTACTACTTCCATTCAGAAAGATTCCCCACCATGTGTGATTTACTAATTTACAAGTATTATTATGATTTAGTTTTAAAATTTTACCAGGAAAAAAACCGCGGGAATCAGGATTCAAGTGTGTGGAAATTGCTGAAGAAACAGCCATGGACAAATGGGCACTGTCTTACTGTATCCAACACACTCCTCACATCTCAAGAGAGAGTCAAGAAAGAGGCGGTGCGGTGAGAACTGAACCGAGAAAGTGAGAATTGAGATTGCAGTTAAAGTGTTTGTGAAAAGGCCTGAAAGACCCTGATTGGCTGATTCTCCTCCTCAAACAGAGATTTCTGCCTGGGCAAACGACGCCGTTTTCAAATTCACAGCATTGCAATAAATTAGCTCAGTTTGGTGGGTTCTGATTCAATCTGTTCCAGGAGATTTTCTCCTCCCCTTCTTCCATCAGTGCAGGGACTTCCAGAGGTAACCCCTTTTTTGTTTTTGAGTTTTTGTATTGATCTGTCTTTGGCATTGACATCATTGCAATACATTCTCTTGTATGATCTTATAATATGGGTTAGTACTAATCTTGTCCAGCTGAACAAAGTATACAGTAGTTTACATGAGATCTGAACATGAACCTGATTTGTCTATTTAGGCATTTGAATCTGATTTGTCTGTAGCCACAAGTTCTTATTGATTGGTTGAGTGGAAGTAGCAGCGAAGCACTTAAGTAGCTAAAAATTGAGTAGGATTTATCTTCGAGTAAGATCAAATCTGGATGCTACCTGGATGGATGAGCAGCCCCAATCTTATGAAGTATCCCTTAATCTAGTTTTCATTTTTAGGGTACTAATTTGTAGTGATCATTTGCTTTTTGTGCACTTTGGAGCTGAAGGTGAAATTGGAATGATGTAAATAGGGCACTTATTAGACTGATTTCTTCCTTCTCATCTCTTTTTTTGGTTGTACTTCAACTGAAAAATGCAACGAAAATACTAAAATGTGAACGATAACTACATCTTAGTATACAATCTGGTATTCTGGTTTGCTTAACCATTCACTACCATTAAACTTTTAGGTGTAATATATAGCATTTAAAATTCCACTCTTCCATTATACCACCAGATGCCTTTTCATCCGCTACCTTAATGATTTATACGTCATACGTGCATGGTAGGTTATTTAATCTTGGAAGATCATGATGAGAGCTAAACCAGCCACAGCAATTCAGTTAGAGATGAAAAATATTCTACACCCATCCCCCCAATAAAAACTGTACTGAATTACTAGTCAATAAGACAGAAGAGTTAAAATTTTCAAAAGGGAAACATTTTATCCCGGAAGAAAACAAGAATTAGTGAAAAGATGAAAGAGAATACACAAAGAGGGAAATGAGTCTGACAGTACAAAAAAATGGATAATTTTTTAAGCTCCCATGTTCTACAAGTGTTTTTTCCACACTTGTGCATTTTGGGGAGTTTGTGCCACAGAAGATAGCTATGGATTTCAGGCTGCAAACTTGTTTGACTTTAACCTTGAAAACTTGTTATTCGAGTCATTTTCAAGTAGGATAAATTTTAGCTTCGTGTTGTTTATTGTCTTGTAATTTCGGACCATGAGTCGAAATCTAAATTACTCGATCCTAACCCGAAATTCTCGGGTTAGGCAGGCCGGAACCCGTTTAGACCCTAGTCAATAGGATGCCAATTTAGGCATCAGACATGTAGGGACGACAACCACTTGCAGAGTGGTACTACTCAACTCTCCTAGGCAAAGCACAGACCTAGAGGCTCTCTGATTTGTCATGAATTTTTGGGTTTTCTGATTGGAATGGTTAGATATATGAATCTATGGTCACATTTCACTTTGCTAGGTTGCCCTTCTTGTAAGCTACCCCACCAAACAAAATTACCCCTTTCTTGTTGGGAAGAAATTACTCAGCTATGTCATGAACTGTGGTTGTTGTAGTTTGTTTATGAGAAAACTTCGGCTTCCAATGTCGATATTCATCGAACGGCGTCGTGTTTGAGTTGTTAGTGTTACCCTTCATTTTTTCAGGTATGTTTAGCATTTATGATTCATCTGATCAGAGAAAATGTCTGAACTCATGAGTACTGTTGAGGTTCCATTCAAATAAGCTCACAGGGAAAAGTAATTCCACTGTCTTTCTACCTCTAAAAGTACTACTATCACTACTTGCCTCAAGCCCCCCCGGCATAGCTCACTGGTTGAAAGGTCACCCTACGCTGGGCCTAGAAGCTTCGGGTGGGAGATTCGATTCCCAGGAGGAGCATTATTTGTTTCTCTTGTGGAGTGGGCCTCCTGGAGCCAAAAGGTATAAAGGGGGTGGTTGGACCATTAGTGAGGCACATCCCGCGGTTTACCTCCCCAAGTCGATGAGGGGCCGGAGACTTGGGGTCCAGGACTAAAAAAAAAAAAAATCACTACTTGCCTCAATAATGAGTAAAGATAGGACAAAAAATCTTGGACTCAAAACACTAAAATAAACTCCACTGGAAGGGAAAAAAACAGTTTCTGCCCAAAGTTTTACCTCCCTAAACTGATCTCAACTGGACGATGAATCCTTTTCCAAACAGTTTGTTTTCCTGTTGGAAGGAGGTGGGGACCCTAAAAACCAGTGAAGGGCTTTGCTTTTTGCTTTGATACATACTCAAGACTTTTGTTTACCTCCCTCACCAGTAAATGCCCTTTGGAGTATTCTACCCATTGGCAACTACCAGGTTTAAATGTGAGGGGAATAATTTCACTTCGCGCCCTTTATTCTTCAAACTCGAATATATCTTCAAGGGTGCCGAAATGTACACGTGCGCAAGCTGCGTACGTGTGTAAAAGAAAAAAAAAACTGTCCATTTTCACCTCTCCTAGTCAGAGGCTGTTAAATACCAACTTTGGTTGCATTATATATGTGTGAAAGAGTTGGTTTCTTCCATGAGGTTTGAACTCTAAACCGGTTTCTTGATTGCTCTACTAGCTTGTTGCTTTCTTGCAGGGTCTCTGCTTCAATCATCCGGTCCTATAAAGGGTGACGACGAGCTATAGGGACGATGGAGGAGAACCCACATTCCCCTCGGTGCAAGAAGAGGGTCCACAAGAGAGACCTTGGGAGGTTCACAGGAGCACCGGAAGCAGGAGAGTGCACTGTCGACTGCTCGGGGCAGAGCTGTCGGTCATGCTCAGCTGCCCTCGTGGCGGACTGCGTGGCTCTCTGCTGCTGCCCGCTGGCTGTGGTTAGCCTCTTGGGCCTTGCCTTCATCAAGGTGCCATGTGTCATGGGAAGGAGGTGCTTGGGGAGGCGGAAGAGGAAGCTCTGTGGCAGTCGAAAAGACGGCATTGGTGTTCGGATTGGGAAAATGAGCGAAAAGAGCGTCGGAATGGAAGAGGATGTAAGGGAGAAAGAGGGAGTTTGTGGGGATGAGATGGTGGAACAAAGGACTAGTTTGTGTGCAGGGTTTGTAGAGGCTGATAATGTGTTGCTAGAGATGTATCAAATTGGGCATTTGGGATTTGGGAGTTTCCTTACACTGGAGTTCACCCAGCCAAATGATCAGTGGTTCGATTGATAATCATCCGCAAGGATAATCTTAGACGGTGTTGTCTTAAAAAGACATCCTAATTTTTGCATTCTTTTTGTGTACGAAGATGGCAAAGGGCTTTCAGCTGCAATTTATCCGATGAACTACTCGGAGCTCAGGTAGCTTAAGCCTTCCTTCTAGATTGAGGATTGAAAGGTAGATAGATTGATTGTCATTGCAACCATTTTTATTTATACTCTTTGAGTAATTATATGGTTTGGGGCTTGGGAGTTGGGTTTTTGTTTAATTGAGTGTCATCAAATTGGATATTGATTAAATCGTTTTTATATTTTGATCACGCTTGAATTTTAAGTTATAAGTAAATGGATTATAAATATCTAGTTTAAGAGTCGTAAAAATCAAGTATATAAATCACGAACATCAAGTTATGATTTGCGAACATGCTAAAAATATCAATTATATAAATCACAAATAACTAATACAAATATCTTATCTTATATATATATTATGAATTATGATGTTTGTTGTAGGAATGATGAGATTATTAGTGGGTAAGTATCGAACGATCGGGTCGGGTTTTTTGGGGTCGGGTCGGGTTTTGCGAAGTCTAATTACCTCCCGCTCGACAAACACGCGCTAAGCATTCAAATCAACCCGCGTGCGCTCTCTCTCTCTCTCCCCTTATCCTATCCTTTCTCTCTCCTCCCCATCAATGGCGACCACCGCTTTCTCCACTCTCGCCCTCCGCTCTCCTTCCTCTCCCCCCACCCTAACCTCCTCCTCCTCCTTCCCCAAACTCTATCCCCTTCCCTCTCCCCTCCGCCGCGCCGCCAATCTTCGACCTCTCGCCGCAGTCAGCGCGCCGGAGAAGATCGAGAAGCTCGGATCCGAGCTCTCCGCGCTTACTCTCGAGGAAGCCAGGATCCTCGTCGACTTGCTCCAGGACAAGCTCGGCGTCTCCGCGGCCTCTTTCGCTCCCGCCGCAGTCGCAGTCGCTGCTCCCGCCGGGGCCGCGGAGGCTCCCGTTGTCGAGGAGAAGACAGAATTCGACGTCGTCATCGAGGATGTCCCGAGCAGTTCGCGGATCGGCGCGATTAAGGCCGTTAGGGCTTTGACGAATCTCGCGCTCAAGGAGGCCAAGGAGCTGATTGAAGGCTTGCCGAAGAAATTCAAAGAGGGAATTTCCAAGGAAGAAGCCGAGGAGGCAAAGAAGCAGCTTGAAGCCGCCGGCGCTAAGGTCTCCATTGTTTGATTTATGATTAATTTCTTCGTTTCGTTTTCTTCTTCTGGAATTGCTGAACAATTTGCTGGAAAAAAAAACACACGAAATCGTATCTATGAATTGTTGATTGCAATTTGCAGCTGAGAATTTGAGTGTTGACTGTTGAGATATGAACAAGATGAGGATAAATACAATCAGAATGCAACATTTTTTCTTACATAAATTGAGGGGACTAAGTGACTAACTCATCTGTTCTAATGGATGTGCCAAAACGGCAAAACCACAGCACATTCATCAATCTCCCAACCCCCAAACTATATAATTACTCAAAGAGGGTTCAAAGTAAATAAAAATGGTTAAAATGGCAATCAATCTTCCTTCCAGTTCCCAATCCATAAGGAAGGCATGGGCTACCTTAGCTCCGAGTAGTTTACCAGATGAATTGACAAGTCTGGCATTCCCGACCCACCAAGTGCAGTGAAACCGGTGGTTTCTTTGTCGCGACTTGAAGGCCTTTACCTTCAGAGTTCAGACACTGTCCTCATCACCGGTTTGTCCGATCACCGGATTTTTTTCCGGTCAATCGGATCACCGGTTTGTCCGATCACCGGATTTTTTTCTGGTCAATCGGATCACTTATCATTTGGTTGGCTGAACTCCAGTGTAAGAAACTCTCCCAAATCCCAAATGCCCAACTTGATACATCTCTAACAACACATTGTCGGCCTCTACAAACCCTGCACAAAAACTAGTTTGTTCCACCATCTCACCCTCACAAGCTCCCTCTTTCTCCCTTACATCCTCTTCCTCTCCGACGCCATTTTCGTTTATCCTACCACTTCTAACACAAATGCCGTCTTTTCGACTAACACAAAGCCTCCTCTTCTCCTTCTTCCTTTTCCGGCTCCCCAAGCACCTCCTTCCCATGGCACATGGCACCTTGATGAAGGCAAGGCCCAGGAGACTGATGAAGGCGAGCGGGCAGCAGCACAGCGCCACGCAATCCGCCACAAGGGCTGCTGAGCACGACCCACAGCTCTTCCCCGAGCAGTCAACAGAGCACTCTCCTGGTTCCGGTGCTCTTGTGAACCGCCCAAGGTCTTTTGATGAGGAGGATGATGGCGCTGGAGGTGGAGATCCCGATCTTGAGGTTGAAAGGGCCTTGTGAGCCCTCTTCTTGCACCGAGGGCGATGTGGGTTCTCCTCCATCGTCGCCTAGAGCTCGCCCTTTATTGGATCAAATGATCAAAGAAGAGTCCCTGCAAGAAAGCAACAAACTAGCAATGCAATCAACAAACCGGTTTTAAGAGTTCAAAGTTCAAACCCATGGAAGAAAACAACTCTTTCACATATATAATGCAACCAAAGTGGCTCGCGTACGTGTGGTCGTGTACATTATGGGTGTGCTTGAGGATATCTTCGAGTTCGAGTGTGAATATAGGGCATGAAATGAAATTATTCCCCTTGCATTTAACCTTGGTAATTCCCAAAGGGTAGAATACTCCAAAGGGCATTTACTAGTGAGGGAGGTAAACAAAGGTCTGAGTATGTGTCCAAGCAAATAGAAAGCCAAAAATCAAAGGCATTCTCTAGTTTTTAAGGTCCCCCATCTCCTCACCCAACAGGGAAACAAACTGTTTTGAAAAGGATTCATCAGCCAACTGTGATCAGTTCAGAGAGGTAAAACTTGAGCTAAAGTGATTTTTATTTAAAAAAAAAATTCCCTCTCTCCATGGAGTTTGTTCTAGGGTAGATTTTTTGTCCTATCTTTACTCATAATTGAGGCAAGTAGTGACAATATAGAGTGGTACTTGTAGAGGTAGAAAGGCAGTGGAATTGCTTTTTCCCTGTGAGCTTATTTGAATGGAACCTCAACAGTACTCATGGGTTCAGACATTTTCTCTGATCAGATGAATCATAAATGCTAAACATGCCTGAAAAAAAATGAAGTATACCACTTCTCTCAAGAGGGTAACAACTCAAATACGACGCCGTTCGATGGATATCGACATTGGAAGCGCAAGCTTTCTCATAAATGACGACGTTCATCATGGCATGGCTAAGTAATTTCTTCACAACAAGAAAGGGGTAATTTTGTTTGGTGGGGTAGTTCACAAGAAGGGTAACCTAGCAAAGTGAAATGTGACCAAAGATTCATGTATCTAACCCTTCCAATCAGAAAACCCAAAATCCATGACAGATCAGAGAACCTCTAGGACTGTGCTTTGCCTAGGAGAGTTGTATAGTACCCTTCTGCGAAAGGTTGTCGTCCCTACATGTCTGATGCCTAATTCGGCATCATACAGACTAGCGTATAGGCGTGTTAGAATTTCGGGTTAGGATGGAGTGATTTCGAATCATGATCCGAAACTACATGACAATAAACAACATGAAGCTAAAGTTTATCCTGCTTGATAATGACTCGAGCGCAAAATAACCCAGCTTCAGAATTGTAAAACGCTTCACCCGACCTGCAAAACCCGAGAATTTCAAGGTTGCAGCCTGAAATCCATAGCTATCTAACTAACAATTACCCAAACTTCCCCAAATGCACAAGTGTGGCAAAAACATTTGAAGAACATGGGCGCTTAAAAAGCTATCCATTCTTGAGTGTTGTCAGAATCTTTAACCTCCTTGTTTGTATTTTCTTTCATCTTTTCACCAATTCTTGTTTTCTTCAGAGATGAAAATGGTTGCCTTTTGAAAATTTCAACTCTTCTGTATTGATTAGTGATTCAGTACAGCTTTTTTTGGGGGTGTGGGGAGGGGGTAAAATCTTTTTCATCTGTAACTGAATTGTTGTTGCTGGTTTTACTCTCATCATGAAGATTCAATACGGTACCATACACGTATGACGTATCGTTAAGGTATGATAGAAGATTGGAATTCTAAATGCTATATAGTACACCTAAAAGTTTAATGGTAGTTAATGTTTAAACAGAACAAATTGTATGCTAAGATTTAGTTCTCATTCACATTTTAGTATTTTCGCCGCATTTTTCAGTTGAAGTACAGCCAACAAAAGAGATGAAAAGGGAGAAATTAATCTGATAAGTGTCCTATTTGCATCATTCCAATCTCACCTTCAGCTCCAAAGTTCCCAAAAAAAAGAAGCAGCAAAATGAGCTAAGTTTTATGGTAGAAAACAAGTAATGATCTTTACAAGAACACTAAAATCAACCCTTAAACAAAGCCAATCATTCCTACTAAATAATTATTCAAAAATGAAAACTAGATCAAGATAACATCCACATTTGATCCACTTAAGATAAATCTTACTCAGTTTAACTTTAGCTCTAATTAACTGATTAATCACTTCTTCCACTCAAACAAACAATAAGAACCCCCAAAATGGATGTACAGAAATCAGATTCATATGCCTAAACAGACAATTGATTCAGGGATTCTAAGTTGGAGAGTTCATGTTCAGATCTCAAGTAAATTACCCACATTATAAAACTATACAAGAGAATGTATTGCAATACTGAGAATGAAATTATGAAAGATCAATACAGAAAGGAAAAAAAGGTATACCTCTTGAAATCCATTCACTGATGGAAGAAGGGGAGGAAGAAATCTGCTGGCACAGATTGAATCAGAACCCACCGAACTGAGTACAAAGACAGCTAATTTATTGCAATGCTGTGAATTTGAAAACGGCGTCGTTTGCCCAGGCAGCAATCTCTGTCTAAGGAGGAGGAGGAAGAGGGGAATCAAGGTCTTTGAGGCATTTTCACAAACACCTTAACTGCAACCTCAAATCTCAGTCCTCACAACCTCTCTGTTGGCTCTCTCTTGATATGTGAGGAGTGTGTTGGATAATAATTTAATAATACAGTGCCCATTTGGCCATGGCTGATTGTTCAGCAACTTCCACACACTTCAGAATCTTGATTCCCGCAGTTATTTCCTGGTAATTTTTTTTATAAATAAATCATAAAACTAGTAAATTAGTACTTAATCACAGAAGTAGATCTTGCATTACAAAGTTACAATACAGCTAAGAAGGTGGGGAATCTTTCTTTAGTTAATTATAGTACTCCTCGAGCTGTGTGCTTCACGTAAGATAAACTAGTTTAAGGGTTGGGTTTAAAGCATGTGCACTCGAGGTGAGGATCCGCTAGTCCACAATTATAGCTCCTCTTACCGTTCATCTTCTTTTATTGGTTGAAAATAATTATAAAATAATAAATAATAAAATAATGCGACACATTTAATCAAACAATACGGACTATATTATGGACCGTAATTGCAAACCAAGAGATCTTAACCTATACACTCGTGAGTCTCGATTTCGGATTCTTAACTTACTTTTAATTTTTCACTCTTAATTCGTACTAAGTCCCAAAGTTACTTTTTATTATTTTCCTATTTTATTTACTCAATTCTTCAGAAATTGTTATTATTATTATCATTACTAGTATTACTATTCGCGGTTTCTTAATTAATAAATTATATTATTTCTTTTTATTATTTTTTTAACATAATTATTACTAATAAATATGAGATTGTAATTTTTTTGATATTTTATATTGTTTTTAAAACACACACTTTGAAATTTTAGGCATGATAACATGAATAAGACAACAAATTTCTCTCATGTATGCATTATTTACATTTTTATCAGATATGATTTTGTACAAATATAGTCAAACTTCATCATATTAATAAATTTGAAATTAATAAAAATAAAAATAATAAGTTTGAAATTAGATATGAAAATTTATTAATTTGATATATTAATAACGTCATATGTTAAAAGATTTGATATACATCTTTTAGGTAAATATCAAGATATGACTATATTTTAATTATTTTTTATTAAGATTATTTAATTGTAATCATTATCAATTAAGGTGGACACATAAGATGATAGGTGGATAAAGGAAATCATTAATTGACGTGACTTAAATTTATTGGATACGCATTAATTGACGTGTCAAAAAAACCCGAATCAGATTACACCAGATAACGACATGTAAGTGAATCGCACCAAAGCCCGCTACGTAGGATTTTCACGTCTCTGTTTTATTTGTTATATATTCAAAAGTAATTAAACCAACATATGATAAGCATATATTATCTAAATTGATTATATAAATGTACATATTTGTACACGTATACTACCCTTTATATGAAATAAATCGTTAGTTGTTGGAGTATTATATAATAAGATATAGAGAATAATTTTTTATTATTTTATATGAAATTTATATGAAATATGATTTAGTAAAAATATATTCAAACTTCATATATAAAGATAAGTATATATATTTCTTTTTTGAATCAATTTTTCAAAACCACTCCGGTTGTTTAAGATTTCATTCAATATATTATATACAGTAATAGAAAAGATAGGATTTAATTCAATATACTCGGTATTAGATGATGTTAAATAGTACTAATAGATTATATAAATTAATCTAATCTTTTAAGATTGTGTAGATTTTTCTAAGTAAAATATTTATAAAATAACATAAGGTAAAATGATAAGATTTGTAAGATATGAGGTTGAATATTTATAATAAAAATTAATTTAATCATTAATTAAAATTGACATATAGGATGACACATGTATAAATAGATCGGGTTATCGTCTAACGTGGCTTGAATTTATTAGATCATCATTAATTGACGTGGCAAAAAACCCGGTTCAAAATGCATCAGAGAACGACAAGTAAGTGAATCACACCAGAGCCCGCCACATAGGATTTATACGCCTCTGTTTTAGTAATATATATATATTGATTATTATTATTATTTAATAATAAAAATATTATAAAATGTTAAAAATTAAAGATAACATATATAAAGATTGTAGAGATGGATGTGTGATGAATGACAAAACTTTGACCTTATCTATAGGGAAAAAGTGAATAAAAAACAAAATTTTAATAGTACATCTAATATATGGATATTATTTGACTGAATTTTTTTTCCTGCAAATCTATGCAAAATAATTTTTTTTGGAAAAATTATGGAGAACTCAAAAATATTTTATATTTTTTAATTAGGAAAAATGGGGGAAAATAATTTTGAAGAAAGTAAAACATAGCATTGCCACATGGTGGACAATCATTGGGTTATGTGACAAGCTGACAACTCTATTTTTTTCGTCTAGAATGAAACGCAACATTGTATAACTTTTTGCCTTAAAACGAGTAAACGACATTGTTTTGGGGACTATAAAATGAATTAATCATCATAAGACTATCACCTTCAAACTCGATCAATCGATTGCCCAAATGTCAGGTCGGAGTAGAGTGTCAAGGGTTCAAGTGGTTCAACCATCAAGGCTGGTGTGGAGCTGCAAAGGAAAACACTAAAGGAAGCTTGGGGCGGTCAAAGTTTATCTTTTAAGGGTGTGTTTAGGAACGGGATGGATTTTTGGGGATTTGTTGGATTTTAGGGGATGTGGTAGATGGGGATGGATTTTTGGGATGTAAAAGATGAAAACTCAACACCCAATTTTTTGGGTTTTGTGTTTGGTTGTATTTTGATTTTTTGGTGGATGGAGTGACGGGCAAAGACCGAATTACCCCCACTTATCCTCATAAAATGACCAAATTGTCCCCAAAACATACCCCTCTTGATTTTCATTTCAATCATGTCGATTGAAGGTTGTCGACATTATTGGTGTGGTTTGGGACCCCTGTGGCGTCGAAGTCCGAGCTCCTCCTTGGCGATAGAAGGGCGGTCCACGGTCGAAGAGCTTAGCCTGCACCCCACCACCGGCGCCGGAAAGCCGACAGCTGTGGCGGCACCCGACGACGAAGCCCCCACTGGTCGCCTTCCATGTAAGTTGTCAGCTTTTTCCACTTTACGAGCTCGAATCGAAATAAGATGAAATTGTTAGGGTTAGGTCGGAATTGAAATGGGGGAAATTTGTGTTAATTGAATGGGGGTTCTATATCCGAGTCGATTGTTCTTGAGGGCATGATTGTTGAGGGCGGGAAGTCATTACATCTATTGTCCGGAAGGGCAATTGAAGGGCAACCCACCACATTAATTGAATTGAGTACATCTGTTCTTGAGGGCATGATTGCTGAGGGCGGTTAAGATGGGTTTTGTTGTGTTCTTATTCCTCAATTTGCTGCTTTTTTTGTCGACTGTTTTCCTTTCGATTGAAGTTGAATGGAATATTAATTTGGCTTCGAACATTCGATTGTTGTTGTGCATCGCCGTCCATCGGGCCATCGCATTCCTCGCCATCCTTCCATTCTAGATTGGCATGGATTCCACGCCCGTTCCCAATGACAAAGGTAAGTGAAAGGTGACGACTAATCGAAAGGGAAAAGCTAAGACACCCGCCAGTGGTGACAACAAGGTCCCCGTCCCAGCCGCCTTCTACTGGTCCTACGACCTAACGATCAAGCTGATGCGAGTTCTCCTAGCATACCAGAAAAAAAATGGAAGGGAGCAGGCCTTCCTTTGGGCTCCCCTTACTGCTCAGTTTAAGGAATTGACGGGGAAGAAGTGCAACACCAACACTCTTAAGAATCACACTCGTGATATGAAAACTTATTACAACTGTTGGAAAGAGCTGAAGAAGGATGAGATGGGGTTGAGTTGGAATCCCGTTAGAGGAACCATCATGGCGTCTGACGAATGGTGGGAGAAGAAAATTGCGGTACGTTCTCCTTTTGTATTTGTCTCGTCTTCAATGTGCACACCGCCATTACGGATGTCCCACAACATTGCCTTCATTTCCCATTGAGCAGGTCGACCATAACTTCAGGAAGTTCCGAAAGAAGGGCATCCCTCCTGAGTTGGAGGACTTGTTTGACCAAGTTTACGGTGGCACCGTCGCCACCGGAGAGTACTGCGTCGCCCCATCCATGGACCCATCGGCCCGGGCATCTCAGGAACCCCCCCACGATGAAGGACATTCGGAGTGCATCTCGATCGATAACGAAGATGGTTGTCATGGGAATGGCAAAGACAATGCAAGTGACCCAAAGGGTTCCCAATATGAGGGGGTAGAGGAGGAGTTTGATGAGTTGTTCCCTAGTCAGACCCGGACTCCATCTATGTCTCATACAATGAACGACATATGCGACGAAGACCCGAAGGACGGGAGCTCACCTGACAAGGTCCCTGCCTCCGAGGCTTCAAATGGGGCAAGGTCTGGTCCTTCAACTGGCCACCGCTCGGGCCCATCACATGTGGCAGGTGCAAGTCCATCCACGAGCAAAAAGAGGGGTATATCAACTTCCGGGTCTGGTGCATCAACCATCGCTCCAAAACACAACATTCAGAAGTCGCAGGGCTCCAAGCTTGCTTCGCGACATATTGATTTGGCGGAAGACACCAATAGTTTACTGAAGGCGATGCTGGAGAGGGATGCGAGGGAGGAGAGGGAGGAGGTGTCATCCAACAAACCTCATGGGACCACCCGGGAGGTAATGGACATTGTCAAAACCATGGTGGCAGATGGGCTAATGAAGACAGGGGATCCCATGTGGTACTTCAGCTTGGCCCTTCCCACACCCGAAAGGCGGGAGGTGTTCCTGCAGATTGAGACGAACGAGTCCCGGATGGCGTGGCTGAAGTGGATGTACTCCACGAACGACGGGCAGCATTTGGGCGCTTGTCCCCCATGACTCCCAATAAGAGCGCTTCCTCTGCAACTTAAAAATTATCGGTCCTTAAACTTGTTACTGTGTAATGATGCGACTTTGCGTTCGGCTTTCGTTTCCATCATTTGAGTTTGTGAACATTGTCAAACTGTTTGCGTTACAAGTCCCATACCATGAATACTCTGTGGGACCTTAACGTGTGTGTTTGAGAATAATGTGTTTCTTTGTGTCATATGTGTGGTTCTGAAATGTGGCTTTCGAATGCTATTATCAATGACGCTTCATTGTTATGGTTACCTTGACATTGCAGGCTGCAACCCAGGGGGTATGAGCGCCGTCGTCGTAGGCGTCGACGACGGCGAAGACTTATAATCACTTGCCTCCTCCTCCAACAGCAGGCCATCCCCATTATTCAGCACTACTTTCTACATGTGCATAAAGTCCCCCAATACATCGGTCCGCACACAGGTGCGCGTTGGGTCGATGACATTGTGTTGCATTCGTCGCAGACGAGGAGCGTTAACTCGTTCAGGATAGAAAAGGGTGCATTCGTGCGGCTATGTGGGATTCTGGAGCATCAATACGGTCTTCGACCATCCACCCAGATATCTGTGATGGAGAAGGTTGCAATATTCGTCAACATGATGGCTTGGGGGCCAGCCATCGGAATGCATATGAAAGGTTCCAATGATCCTCGTACACTATATCCGACAGCATAGGCCAAGTTCTAGACGCAGTGTGTGGGGCTAGATGCAATGGCTACCGAGGTTTCGCATGCGACATCATCTGCCCTCAGGACCCCCACTTCAGCAATATACCTGACGCCATCCAGAACGACAACCGGTACTAGCCGTACTTCAAGGGTGCTATCGGTGCAATAGACGGGACCCACATTCAAGCGACGATTCCCAGGGGCGACCAGATCAGGTTTCAGTGTAGGAAGGGCACATGCACGTACAACGTCATGGCGGTGTGCGACTTCGACTTGCGATTCACGTTCATATCGGCCGGGTGGGAGGGTAGCGCACACGATGCACGTATTTTTTATCACGCCCTAAGGACAACCGCGTTGCGATTCCCACACCCTCCTGCCGGTATGTTTGAGCCTTCATATAACCTCATGAAAACCATTTGAATTGTGTTAGCTAATGCACATTCATGTGCATTCATGTTGTGTAGGCCGATACTACCTATGCGACAAAGGGTACCCCTTCCGACCGGGTTACATGATTCCCTATTCCACGACCGAGTACCATCACCCGACATTCGCCGCTTCACAACCGTCGAACGAGAAAGAGGCCTTCAACAAGTCGCACTCGTCCCTCAGGGGCGCTATCGAGAGGTCATTCGGGATATTGAAGTCCAAGTCCAAGATCCTAACGCAACTCCCGAAGTACCCTATTCGGAAGCAGATTGCGATCATCATAGCTTGCTTTGCGCTCCATAATTACGTAAGGCAATCTTGTGCGAAGCCCGAGATCATCGACGACGATGACCCGCGGTTCACAAAGTTCACCCTACATGTTTCCACGTCCGACGGGGAGGACGAGGATGACCTCTACGACGACGAAGAGGAAATTGGTCACGAGGACGATGATCCCTTGTATGACTCGGACGAGGATGGAGGCCCTGTCATAGGGATGAGGGACGAAATTGCTCGCCAGATTTGGAACGACAAGCGCATGCCATGAACCGCGTTGTATCCCGGATGGCATTCCTTTTGAGCTGCAACCAAGAATGACTACTGTAAGCGAAGGCAAGTATGACTAATGTAGGTGCAACTCTCGAAGTCCTTAAAACTTGTGGTGTGTAAAAGTGTCGTTTTGCAATATGGCTTTCCATTTCTAAACTCGTGCATTTCTATTGTGTCAACACCGACAACCCTCTTCGACGCCAACCTCATGCAATCGGGAACACGGACACACAACTACAATTGCAAGCGTACAGTTTGAGAACATATAAATATAATAATTTGAGCATATAAGCATAATAATTTATCCAACTAATGTTGGAGGATAACATGCCGACCCTGCTTGCCTACGAAGACGGACACAACAACCTGCACAAAATGTCGCAGGCAAGCAGGACGGAGATTGTTTGTTCTTACACATTCTAACCCCAATTACATGCACAAAATACGGGGAAAACATTCAAGGACATTGTTGTTAGCATTATATTATTTATATATGTCCATATCATGTACAGTTACGATTGTACCCTCAGGGTTTTCACCCATTGATATATATACAGGAGTAGGCCTCTGAGATCCGGTTACGGACTCAGTTATCCAAACACTTACATGGTATTAGAGCTTTTGTGTGAAATCCTAATTTGTTTCACATCTACGATCCCCTACCGCCGCCGCTTCCCAAATCCGCCGCCGCCGCCGCCGCCCCCCCCCCCCCCCCCCTTGTTCCCTCTTTCTCCCTTCCGCCGCCATCTCCCACCTCTTCTCGATGTCTACCGACGAGGTTCTCAACCCTAACCCCCCTCCACCCAACCCTAACCCACCACCACCGCCACAAAACCCCTTTCATTCCGCTCAATCTGTCACCAATATCAAAAATCAAATCCCCCTAACCCTAGATCTCAAAAAGGTTCAATACCACACATGGGCGGAACTTTTCCAAACCGCATGTAAGGGTCACGACGTCATCGCTCACATCGATGGCTCTGGCCGTCCGAATGATGTTCCTGAGCCTCTCTGGAATCGCCTTGACTCCATCGTTCTTGGATGGATCTATGCCACTATATCAGAGGATGTTCTGATAACCGTCCTCCAACCCGACTCCACCGCCCGGGATGTTTGGCTTCGTATCAAAGGCCTATTTCATGACAATCAATCTGCTAGAGCAGCGGATCTTGAAGGAAAGTTCATCAACACCCGCCAGGAGAGCTTCTCCACCGCCTCCGACTATTGTCTCGCCATCAAAGCCATAGCCAACCAACTTGGCGACGTCGGGCAAAAGGTTAGCAAAGGGCGCATCATTGTCCTCACGCCTGGTACCAGCGATTCGCCACGTACCTCACTGGCATTGGATTTCAGGGCAGTCAGTCTGATCACTCCCTCTTTGTGTTCCACTCAGGGTCTGACACCGTCTATCTTCTCCTGTACGTCGATGACATTGTGCTCATCGCTTCCTCTACATCGCTCATGTCTAGGCTGATGGCCCTGTTGCGATCAGAGTTTGCCATGACTGATCTCGGTTCCCTGAGCTACTTCATTGGCGTCTCTGTGTCACGCACTCCTACTGCCCTGTTTATTCATCAGCAGAAGTATGCTCTCGATATCGTCGATAAAGCTGGCATGTCATCTTGCAAGCCCGCCACCACCCCTGTCGACTGCAAGTCCAAGCTCGACGCTGCCTCTAGTCCTAAGGTTGAGGATCCTACAACCTATCGTAGTCTGGCCGGTGCTCTCCAGTATCTGACTTTCACCAGACCGGACATTGTCTTCGCCGTCCAGCAGATCTGCTTATACATGCATGATTCCCGCGAGCACCATCTTCAGGCGCTTAAGAGGATAATCCGGTACATCAAGGGCACCTCTGACATGGGTTTACATCTCGCTCGCAGCCGGTTTGACTCCCTCACCGCCTATTCTGACGCTGATTGGGCGAGTTGTCCTGAAACTCGCCGCTCCACATCTGGTTTTGCGGTGTACCTGAGCGACAATCTGGTATCGTGGTCCTCCAAGCGTCAGACCACCATCTCCCGCTCGAGTGCCGAGGCTGAGTATCGTGGCGTTGCCAACGCCGTGGCTGAGACCTGCTGGCTCCGCAACCTTCTCTGCGAGCTCCGGGTTCCCCTTCCATCGGCTACACTGGTCTACTGCGACAATGTCTCCGCCGTTTATCTGTCCTTGAATCCGGTACAACACCAGCGGACGAAACATATCGAGATTGACATCCATTTCGTGAGAGAGAAGGTCGCCCTAGGCCAGGTTCGAGTTCTTCATGTCCCTTCCGCACATCAGTATGCGGACATTTTCACAAAAGGCTTACTTACTCCTCTTTTTACTTCTTTTCATTCCAGTCTTGCTATTCGCTAACCTCTAGCTGCGACCGAGGGAGGATGTTAGCATTATATTATTTATATATGTCCATATCATTTACAGTTACGATTGTACCCTCAGGGTTTTCACCCATTGATAAATATACAGGAGTAGGCCTCTGAGATCCGGTTAAGGACTCAGTTATCCAAACACTTACAATTGTATCTGAATGGTACAGAAACTGGTAGGAGGCCAAACAGATGATACAAAAAGGTCTTCAAGACGGGGAGGACTGGCTACGCCATCAACCACAGGCCGAGGATGACCGCCATCGCCAGAACGAGCAGCCACCCTCGAATCCTCGCCACACGGGCCAGATGAGTGCCTCAGACTTAGTCCCCAGCCTGGTCGACCAACCTGGCGCACAGGTAGGCGCAGAGCTCAGCAATCCTCTGGACCAGCTGGTTGTTGCTCGCCTCGGAAGCGACAAGGCGGGCGGCAAGGCTGGAGGTCTGCGCCCTCTCGGCCTGGAGTTCCCCCTGGTGTTGTTCAGCTCACCCCTTGTAGCCTGGAGCTCGATGACCCGTGTAGCGTCCCAAGCTATAAGCGTCTTATTGCGCTCTCTCACAACAGCAAGCTCCGACTTGGCGAAGTCGACGAGGGCATTCGTCTCCTCGGCGTCCTCTTTGCGCTGAGACGAAGTGGCGTCGTCCTGCAGCTCCCTGTCGTCGCGGCCCCGGCCATAGGTGTAGTCATAGTGAAGCCAGAAGTACTTCCTTGGGTCGCCACTCTGGTAGGAGGCGTCCGAGTGACAGTGGTAGATGGTGTGCAGTCAGTTGTGATTTTTTGGTAACAAATTCTTTGCACATTCATGAACAGAGCCAAAGGGGTAAGCGACAAAGTGACAGTGGTAGATGGTGTGCAGTCGGTTGTGATTTTTTGGTAAAAGGCAAAACTTCAGGCAAGTATTCAAAAATGGAAATGGATGACAGGAGCATGGGTACGAGCAACAAGTACATGTTCCCTAACAATGACCCAAAAACCCAACACTCCATAGTGAACACAACACTGAACAAAACCCTAAATCGAAAATCCCCAAATATCATATGAACAAACCCTAAAATGTCAGAAGAAAATCAAAAATCCCCAAATCATATGAACAAACCCTAAATCGAAAACATGCATATGAACAAACGAACGACCTCTTTCGAAAATGCCAGAAGGAAATATAAAATCCCCAAATATCATATGAACAAACCCTAAAAACTCAGAAGAAATCCCCAAAATCATATGAACAAACCCTGAATCGAAAACATGCATATTAACAAACCAACGACCTCTTTCGAAAATGCCAAAAGAAAATCAAAACTCCCCAAATATCATATGAACAAACCTAAAATGTCAAAAGAAATAAAAAATCCCCAAAATCATAAGAACAAACCCTAAATCGAAAAGTGCAAGAGAACAATGGTGGAGTCTGTACACACACAATCGAAGAGAACAATGGTGAAGGGCGTTTTCCGATACCTGATGATGACGACGGAGGAGGACTGGTGGTCTGGATGGTCGACGATCAAAGGTTTCGCTCGCTTCATCGGTTTTTTCGCTCAATCGGCTTCCAGAAATCTTGTGAGAGAAGAGTGAAGAGAGATGGATGTATTTATGAGGGCGTGGAAGACGAAGGGGCAAAATCGGGGGTTTTGGATTTCCCATCCACCAAACCTTGGTGGAGGAGGTGCAAAAACTCATCCCCTTCCATCCAGCAAAGTCCCGATTTCGCACCCTCCAAACCCCCTAAACACATACACCCAAACATGGAGGCGGGAAAACCGAGGCGAAAAACCCATCTTCCAAACCCCCTAAACACTACACCCAAACACACCCTAAATGTCATCCATCAATTTCGTCTAGAGCCAGCCCTTGGGCTAGGCCCAAGAGGCTTATAACTAGGGCCCCAAATTATATAAAAAGTTCATATGTATATACTTGTTTAAAAGTCGGATGTAAATATCTCAACAAAAATCAAACAAGGAAAAAAAAAGCAATTGGAAATATATATAGAGAGTATTTCTTTTAACTTTTTAAGCTAGGTTGTTGTTGATTGCAATTACAAAGAAGACGAAAATTGTCATATAAAAAAAATATAGTTTTTATTTTATATTAGTTATATGTTGTTTAAGCGTTTAATCTTACAATATTTCATTCATATAAGCAAAAAAAAAATTATAACCATATTTTTCGATAAGGAGGCGTCATTTTTACCTCGCCTTTAGCCCTGAATCACTCAGGGTCAGTCCATATGAGATTTTTTATGTGTCTTGGTATTGGTTCTAACCACACTTCTTTTGATTCCATCCCTTCTCAGTATTACGTTTATGAGTCTTTTTAGCCGTTATTATGGTTGTTGTCATAAATACATTTCTTGTTTTCTTTTATCTATAGAGTTGTTATCGTTGAAGAGTATTTTTTTTCTTAATGGTTCAATAAGCCCCACGAGATGGTAACTAAGTTGTCTTATGAGATTTGTTGAGTATCAAAAAAAATCATTTATACTGATTGTTTGATCTTTGAAATCACTAATTTAAAGCAAGTGGTTGCAACTTGTGAAACCTATAAAAATCTACCATCAATGTATAGTTTATCTACTTTTTAAAATAAATTTGATCTGTTATGAGTGAGCATAGGAGTAATAATGAATGATTATAACAAATGCTAAATAAATTGATATATAATTTTATGCTAGATAGATTAATCTTTTTGGATCATACAAATGTTATCATCAACCCTATCACAGGTATTTTATAAATCTAAAAAATTTCCGTTTGAAAAAAAAAATCAGCTTTGATACCCCCACGATACGAAACCTAGCAAACAAATTATACCAGTTTAGTCCCACGTGGCAAGCCTTCAATATCACCCCATCTGTATAAATACACTTCCATTTCGAACCCTTCAATTCATAGCTGCAAACGATCAAAACATAAAACTATTAATCACATGAAGATGAAGATGAAGCTTAGCATTCGGTGCTTTGTGCTCTTAGCAGCATTGCTGCTTGCTTCTTCTCTCCCTTCCTCTACCTCCATGACCGAAGGTCACGCCAGCAATCTTCCCCATCACGCTCACACCCGCAGAAGTATGTATCAAATTCAGCTACTTCTATCATATAATTCGGCTACTTATGTTAGGGATTTTTGTGATATATTGATTTTTTTTTTTCTTTCATAACTTTATTTAATCTCCCAATGCTTGAGAATTGAGATCAATTACTGCAGATTATGAAGAGCCAAAATGTGGAAAACTAGGGTGTTGTTATCATACTCAAGGGTTTTGCGCTAGGTGTTGTGAACCACCCGACGATAAAGTGAAGCAAGTCAAACCGGAGAATTAGAAGAAATGAGCACTCTTTATATTTCTTTTTATATTTAATTATGATTATTGTATCAAGTGATATGAGAAGATGCTGCAATTTAAAAAATAAAGTGTACGGTAGAATGAGTGTTGCACCCATTCGACCACATATTCACATAATCACATCAATCAATAATAATGAAAAAAGAAATTGCAATCTATCATGGTTTGATGATGCATCATGTTCTCACTATAGTCGAGCACACAAGTTAAATAGTTCACCAACTATGTACAAAACTTGAATTTATTATATTTTCCGTGTAAAATATAATATTTGCTTAATCAGTATTGGCGGTGTATCTAGCGACGCACCTACCAAGTACAACCTCTGTCAAATGTTCGATTACATTGGACCAAAACACCATTTGAAACTGACATCTTTTTGACAAATAAGTAAAAAAAAAATTAAAAATTCAGTGCCATATAGATATTTTTAAAAAAAGCCACTACATATTGGCAATTTTTGTAATGGAAGTCTGATGCTCATGAATTGATCCCAGTTCACAATTTTTAAATCGATATATGAGCGTGGAAATCAATTCCATGAAGCTAAAAATTGATTCTATAAGAGCTGTAGGTCTTAAAATAAACGAGTTGTAGGTCTTAAAATAAACGATATGTGAATGAAAAATCACAATTTTAAAGCCAATGAACCAGTAAAAAAAGGTGAAAAAATATTTATTTTACTGTTTTTTATTCAAGAAGTGTAACTCGGGTTCAATATATGTATGAAAATTGTATTTGTTAGTAGGATCCCGATCCGAATCCTATGATCCTATAATTCTAGGCAAGGTTTTGATTCGGATCAGGCATATAGACTCCTTCGTGCTAGGATCTACCTAGGATCCTATGAGATCGCGTGGGATCGGTAGGATCTACCGATCCTAGAAAAAATATCCAATCCTAGCAAAAATCATATTTGTATAATTGTCTTTGTTTTGTTTAGATTTTGGGTCTTCTGGATACGATGTGTCTTTTTATTTTTTATTTTTTTGGCAGCCCGTCTCCTTAGAAATTATGAATGCTTTTTTGGTCAGATAGAAATTATGAATGTTAATTGCTTATTATTGGACTATTTTAGTTACTTAATTTGTTTATTGGAGTTAGTTTTATTTTAAAATTAAGGTATTTGTTTAGAATGATTTGTTTTTATTTTATTATTTATTTTATTTTCAATTTTTGTCTAGAATCTTAGGATTCTACACCCTTGTCTCGATCCTACACTAGGATCCCGATCTTAAAAACCATGATGGCCCCAAAAAAATATCAAATGTCCATCAATATTTATCATTTTGCAATTTATCTTTATTTTACAAGAAAAATACTTGTTAACAAATGGACTATTGGACCATGTTGTAATCTATATCTATATAATACCTTAATTTAGAAGACTTTTGATGAGGTGTCAACTCCTCCTTAATTTAAGGTTTTTCAACTAATCACAATTTTCTTTTCTTTTTTTCTTTTCATCTCTTTCATACATTTACATTTTTTTTCTTTTATTTTTTACCCATTTACAAACCATTGGGTTTAATTCAAAACATTGAATTAAATCTTTGAATTAAACCCAATATCTACTATTAATCTATATTTATATATTTATATATTATAATAATAATCTATATCAATATAATATCGTAATTTAAAAACGTTTGGCATGAAGTCTAACTTTATGGTAAACATTTTTACCATTTTCTTAAAGATTTCAAGTCTACCTTTATTATTTTATCTTAATTTTTTAGTAATATTTTATAATATTAATTTTTTATATTTATTAAAAATCGCGCTATGGCGCGGGAATTATACTAGTTTTTATTTCTTTCGAAGTGTTGTTTGGATTTTGAGCCCAACAACGAATTGGAAGCCCAACAAACAAATGTTGACAACTGCAAACCCTAAAATCTCATAAAACAACGTTTTCTTCTTCCTCTCTCTATATAATGAATCTTCTTACGCCCCCAAATCCAATAGCTCACCAGAACTGAAAACCCTAGCCCTTGCCTTACGATTCGTCATCTATCTCCTTTTTTAGTTTCAATCCTCTTCGAATTCGTCTCAATTTTTGTTGAGCAGTGATGATGTTTGCTTAAATTTCTGACACCTCTTGTATGAGAAGTGCTTCTCAGAAGCTCTTCGCTGAGCACTTACAGCTACTCTCTGAGCTCACCTTCTGTTTCTCCAATCTGCGTTTTTTTTTCATTGCGACTGTTCAAAAACAAGTTGATTGTTTCGATTTGGAATCTTGATTTTGAATTTGAATCGAGTGGTAATTCAGGCAACCCCCTAGCGGAGAAATAGACATTGGCAAGGGAGGTGTTCAACTGCTCGTAGATTGAATTTTAGCTTTTGCTCTTCAGACTTGCTGAGATTCGTCGTTGAAGCTGGTCTAGTAAGCATTAGTACATTTTCTAATTTAGAAATTTGTTATCGTGAATTCAAATTTGAGGCTTTTGCTGAAATGCAATATTTGGAAGTATTGAAATGTTTCAAATTTGTGATCTTTAATCATGGAGGTTTGTTTTGCTCTTTAGATTACATTCTGGATCATTAAAATGGTTAATTGAGTGGTGATTCAGGCAGCCCCCTAGCGGAGAAAATAGACAATGGCAAGGGAGGTGTTTAACCGCTCGCAGACCGAATTTTAACTTGTGCTCTTCAGATTTGCTGAGCTTCGTCTTTGAAGCTGCTCTAGTAAGCATTAGTACATCTTCAAATTTGAAAATTTATATATCAATTGATGTTCCGAATTACTTACCATGTTTGATTGAATTTGGTGTGACTCTGTATATATGATTTGATCGGGATTGAACGAGCAGTTATGATGATTGCTTAATTTTCTGACACCTCTTGTATGAGAAGAGCATCTGTTTTTCAGAAGCCCTTCGCTGAGCACTTACAGCTACTCTCTGAGCTCAATTTCTCTCCCTCTGTAATCTGTGATTTTGTATGCAAACTTGCAATCCAAATTGATTGTTTTTGCTTTGTTAAAAGAATTTGAATTTGAATCGAGTGGTAATTCAGGCAGCCCCCTAGCGAAGAAAATAAACATTGGCAAGGGAGGTGTTTAACTGCTCGTAGATTGAATTGCTTTTGCTCTTCAGATTCGCTGAGATTCGTCCTTGAAGCCGGTCTAGTAAGCATTAGTACATTCTTCAATTTTGAGAAATTTGCCTTTATCCGATCAGCATGAATTCATTTTTAGGATTAATTATGCATCAAATTTCCAATTTTCACTTTAGGCTAATTGAAGTGAGATAGTAAATGCTACAAATTGGTCATCAAAAATCTCATTTCCATATGCAAATGTATTTCTCTAATATCAGTGATGTGCATGTGCCGTGATCATCAATGAAAAATTGAGTACTTAAAGTAATTAAAAGTAATAGACAAATACTCTAGTCTCTCGAAGAGGGCAACTTTAAGGGCTCGATAGTGTGACACATGACTTGTTAACGGGGTTTGGCTCTTAACCAGCTTATGTCCCCGCCAACCTATGTCCTTGTCTAAGGTTATTCAACTCGTAGGATTTAATAATACAACCTAGAACAAGTTCCCTCTTTTATATCCTGAAGCATACCTCACTTCTATCTTAATAAAAGTCTCTTTTGCCACATTGATAAGAATATGATGTTCTTAGTATAGCAGGAATTGAATTAAACTATGAAGCTCAAGACTTTCTAACTATATGATAATAAATCGTTTGTAGACTTGAGAGCTCTGCGCAGAAAAGACTTGGCAGATTGTGTGTTTTGTTGATCTCTTCCTTCTGTCTTTATAGTCGAGAGCTCCTTTTGTTTTCTGATTTTTATCTCCTCAAATCTCGATTGGTTGTAACAACAATTTGAACGTTGAAATACTGGAGATATCCGAGATTGTTGTTGGTGAAATCTTCTGGCCGCTCCATGCTTTTTTTCTTATTTGAATTACTGTTGTTAAAACCTTCTGGCCGAGATCTTCTTATTGCTTGGTGAGATATGGATTGCCGAGATCTCTTTCTTCCAATTTAAGTTTTGAAATAATCCTGTAACAACTTAATTCTAGAATAACGCAAATGTTTAACCAATAATTTTCTTAACTGAAAATCTGATAAAAGATAGGATATAAATTTTAAACCGATTATTCCAATTAATCTGAAAATATAAATAGATAGAATAAAACATTTTATTCAATATAAGTCCAAAAATATATATATATATAAAATAAAACAATTTAACCTAATTTATATTTGTCCGAAAATAAATGTAATCTACAAGATAAAGTATATCCAATATGTATAAATTATAATACCTTAGATTTTTGTCTTTTATCAATCCTGTACAAATTAGTACTATAGCATATGTATTTCATCAAGGGAAAGTAAGTGAGTTATCAATCTACCCTTTGATGAAAGATGAAACATATTGGATTTTAAGTTCCTGCAGCAGATTAGTCAAAGGAAGTTACTTCCTTCCTGGGGTATCTGTCCCCAAACACCGTCAAGTGACCCATACTGTTCTTATCCTCGATGCCAAAATCGTCTTCACTGTCATTGCTAGATGCATTTTTCCTCGCTCGAACTCTAGGGAGTTGGTCATCGACAAACTTCATCACCTAGTCTATTTGGTGTTAGCTGGCTATCAACTTGATATTTCAAATCCGATCCTTGACCACATGAAACACTCCATGTCCTCTTCCCGTGATATTCCCCTGCCTTACGGAAATCTTCTGCCCTATATCTTCAAACATTTCCGCCTTGATACCGCCGTTGAGGAAAAGACTTCTCACTCAGACTTCTCTGGATGCTAAATTCTTCCAGAGAATTGGAATTATGAAGGTTGCTAACACTTGGAAATTGAAGTTCGATTTGAGTTCCGACGAACTTGCATCTACTGGTATTCCAAGGCATCTGAAATCTGCACAACCTTCATCAACAATTGAAGATCGCTTTGAGGAACTTGAATTCGACATTGGATTTGCACAAATTTGCAGCGTCATCAGCAAGGGGAAGAATGTTACCCGCGCAAGTGAAGGTCAAGGCGTTGAGATGAAACATATTATTGATCTTCGCATTGACCATTGCAAGCAGCTCATGTGTGGCGTCCAGCTTGTCAGAAAGTTTGTCCTGGATATCGATTACATCCCGCCTGAGAGCATCAAGGCCGAATTCAAGTTCCTCAAAGCGATCTTTGATTGTTGATGAAGGTTGTGCAGATTTCAGAGGCCTTGGAATACCAGTAGCAACCTTGATAATTCCAATTCTCTGGAAGCATTTAGCGTCCAAAGAAGCCTGAGTGAGAAGCCTTTTCCTCAAGGGAGGTATCAAGGCGGAAATGTTTGAAAATATAGGGCAGAAGATTTCATGTGGTCAAGGATCAGGGGAATATCACGGGAAGATGACATGGAGTGTTTCATGTGGTCAAGGATCAGATTTGGAATATCAAGTTGGTCGGTGACCAACTTGATATTCCAAATAGACTAGGTGAAGAAGTTGGTGTGTGACCAACTCCCTGGAGTTTGAGCGAGGAAAAATGCATCTAGCAATGACAGTATGGGTCACTTGACGGTGTTTGGGGACAGATACCCCAGGAAAGAAGTAACTTCCTTTGGCCAAAGATATGCAATCGGCTTTGGGTGGATGGCTATTAGTGGAAACTGCCTTAGGGAGTCCGAAAATTGTAGCTATAACACTCAGGGTGAGTTCGATGAATTTGTTACAGACACTGGTTTTGAGAGTTTGGGTACCCCGATCTCTAGAGTAGGTAAGGTTAACAAAAAACAGCCGAGTGAGACGAGGGTAGTAGACATCACCGAGGTACAGAAGGGGCCAAAGACCAGAGGATTTGTGTTTGGTTATGCAGGGGAGGCCGGATCAATGGAGTCACAAAGGAAACGTTTGCGAGAACTGAAAAAATCAAGCCACTTACCTCCAATTTCGAAGTTCCGGAACCAATGAGAGGGCAGAGAAGGCATTGTCGGTGATAGCGCTTCAATCTGGGGAGGGGAGTCGTCAGAGGAGTGCAGGCTGATGGAGTCGTCGTCGGCGATCTCCTTTCCTTTTCGAGTAGTTGGCCGCTTGCCCTTGCCCGAATTGCCGATAGAGGTCTTGGGAACCATGGATTGTGATGATGAAAGCTCTTGGGAAGGAGAAAAGAGGGAGAAAGGTGGGTGTAATCCAGAAGTGACGTGAGGGAGTTAATAAGGGAAGGAGAGAGAGGGAGTTGAAACGACTGAAGATTTTTCCAAGAGGGGAGGTAAATCACAATCGGGTAAAAAAATCTTGGAAAGGGGTAAAAGTTTATCTTGAAAACTTATCCAAACATTACAGCTTTTATTTAGAACCCAATCTCAACAAAATTTTAAAATTTTCGGAAATTACACACCGATTTAAAGCTGAAATAAAAAAATCCTAACAGAAAAATCAAATCTTTTTGAGAATTTTTTTTTTCCGGAAATAATAAAAATCTTTGACAAATGAATTTAAAAACCGAAAAACAAAATTTTCTGGCCAATCTATATTATAATACTAAAGGAGAAGTCGCCTACGACATGTTGCGGCTTCTCCTTTAATGTAGCTTCTTTTAAAAAAAAATTATTTTAATTCATTAATCCAAACAAACTTGATTTATTTTAAAATAGGATTTGCAAATCTAAATAAAATCTAAACAACCATGATTTATCTTAATTAATTGTTAATTGATTTATTTTAAAATAGGATCGACATTAGGATTTGTTTTTTAATTGTTAAATCTTCAATTCACTCATAGGACTTATGGAAACATTGTGCTTAACAAAGGATCCACGTTGTTTTGTGGCTTATCCGAGAGGATGCACAAGGAAATGGTTGCATTGGCTCTGAACAACACAAAGGTTAAAGTGGTTGCGTCGCCTGAGACGAAGTATAGTGCTTGGACTGGTGGTTCTGTCTTAGCATCCATCGGTTCTTTCCAGGACGTACGTCTAATTTCCCTCTATCAAATCGAGTTCAATTCGTGGATTCGCTCGTGTTTTGTATTCACTATCTGATCGAGTTTAAGACTATGATTTCATGAGTGGGTTTGTAAGCGAGAATACGACGAGTTTGGCCCAACTGTTGTCCACAGAAAGTGCTTCTAATTGCAAGAAACAGAGTGTTCCTAAATGTAAACAATAGGTGTGTGTTTCTCCTTATTGCTCGGTGAGATATGGATTGCCGAGATCTCTTTCTTCCAATTTAAGTTTTGAAATAATCATGTAACAACTTAATTCTAGAATAACACAAATGTTTATCCAATAAAATTCTTAACCGAAAATCTAATAAAAGATAGGAGATAAATTTTTAATCGATTAATCCAATTAATCTGGAAATATATATAGATAGAATACAACATTTTAATCAATATAAGTCTGAAAATATATATGGATAGAATAAAACAATTTAACCTAATTTATATTAGTTCGAAAATAAATGTAATCTACAAGATAAAATATATCCAATATGTATAAACTATAATACCTTATATTTTGGTCTTTTATCAATCCTGCACAAATTAGTACTATAGCATATGTATTTCATCAAGGGAAAGTAAGGGAGCTATCAATAAAAAACATCTTGCCCACTTCAGTGCCATAATTTAAGTAACAACTTGTTGATTGTTTATATGAGGGAACTCATCCTCGCAGTAGATAGGAAGCATTACAATTTACAACCAAATATTAACTGTGTTAAGGGTGGAACCACTCTAGTAGTTGGCAAGTTTGTGGTATGAATCGGAATTTCTCTATTAGAGACATCCTTTCCTCAACTACATCGAGAGGATGCTTAAGAGTTACAGTAAAACTGACTCAAAAAGTTAATGGGAATAAACAGAACAAACGCAAACAACATGACTCATGCAAGACCAGCATAATCTTGGACAGTACATTGAAGGGGAGTGAGGGAAAATGGGTGATGGGGTAACAAACCCAAGAGCGAGAAATCTATATTATAATACTAAAGGAGAAGTCGCCTACGAGAAATTATATATAATAATGGTAGGACAAATTTACGAACATGTTAGGACAAATTCATAAATCTCTCTGAACTTATACGATTATGAATTTGAAAGGAAATAACTTCAGTCTCTGCCCGTGGAACCTGCCTTCTCCTTTTGCTTTTATGAGATTCATGTGGAAGTAAATTTTTTTCGTAAAGTCAATTATGCATTTACATTTTTCCAATAGTATAAATATATCGTACCATCAGTGTGCATCTATCCTACCATTAGTGTCAAGTTATACAAAAATTACTGGGTTTCCATTATGATCCTACCAATATCGTTATTTTCTCCTACCATTAGTTTCCATCAATCCTACCATTCTGATCCTATCGATAACGTTGTTTTCTCCTACCATTAGTTTTCATCTATCCTACCATTTTTGTGCATCTATCATACCAATTTAAAACCTTTCAAGGAAAATCAAGCTAGAAACCGTAGCAAATTATGTTCCACATTTTTCAGAAAACAACCAAGGGTAGAGGGCTTCCAGTCTACAACAGAAGATGAAGAAAACCTAAGTAACATTATATCCAAGAGTAGAGGCTCTAATTCGGTCGTTCTAGCATTGAACTAGATTGGATTCATGAATTTGATTGATAGAAATTCGGTTGAGATTGAAATTTATGGATTGGTAATTGAGATTGAGATTAGGGTCAATTCACGCCTCAATAGTTACTAGTCGGGGATTTGTGGATTGGTCAATATTAATTCTACTTCTTTGCCAACAGTACAAATATATCTTACCATTCGTGTACAATTTATCCTACCATTAGTGTCAAGTTATATACTTAGGAATTTCGGTGATTACATTTTTATCATACCAATATCGTATATTTATCCTACCAGATTCACAAATTTGTCCTACCACTAGTCTATATATTTTCTACCAAGTTCATAATTTTATAAGTTCAGAGATATTCATAATTCATAAATTTGTCGTACCAGATTCATAAATTTGTCTTGTCATTAGTGTATATATTTCCTACCATGTTAAATCGTATAAGTCCATAGAGATATGAACGCATACTCCGTATTAGCCTATGTGAGAGTCGAACGCACATCTTTGTGTGCAAACACAACGCTCTACCAATTGAGCTAATAGGCTATTTTCCATCCATCTTCATTATGAATGCATATCAAATAAGCTTCTAAGAGCATTCGACAATTCATATTTTGTTGTTGATTATTCAACAATTTCTGGGTGCCCATTTGATCATAATTTATAGTTGGAAAAGCATTGCTCACTCTAAACAATTTCTTCCCATTTCAACAACTCATGAATACCTATGTAGAATCCAGCTGCTTCTTGGTGAAGTGTGATGGGCATAAGAAACCTTCAGCTCTAAATAAGTTATATCGAAAACATGGGGAATGACGGGAATGCACTCTTCTTTAGCAGACCGGAGAGACATTCATCACCATTGCTAGCTAACTCTGCATTCTCCAACCTCTATAGCCATCATGATCTATAAAAAACCTAAAATAAACTAAAGGCAAGATTATATATCTATACAATGGGAATGATTAGTCATCGTAATCAATCTGCAACAAAATTACTCTAGATTGTCTAAGAAAATCTTACTATATGCAGGTAACCAAAAAATTAGAATCAACATCCGAGAGAGAACAGAATTGCAGTATGCTCCTAGGCAGACAGATATAAGGTCCCTGGAAATAAGATATAAAGCCCATACTACCTCTAAATGAGAACCACACCCCCAAAGCAACCATATGGTCAACAAACAACTGAAATTTCTTTGGACCATCAGACCACACATCAATCGACCCCTCAGTAGAAAAATTGAATAATGACAGAAGCCACCTAAAACTGAGATCTGTAGTAGTACCAAAACACAAACCAGAGATATGAATAATGAAGAGGCAAATAGGCTTACCAGCAGAAAAAGAATCCCCAAGAAATAATCCAAACCGACAGAAATTGAAAGCACCAGCACAACAAACATAAATTTCAGCAAACACGGACCCAAACCGACAGAAATTGGAATCACTGTCACAACATACAAAATTTACAGCAAACACAGATGCACAGACCTTAGAATTCAGCATATAACAGACCCTTAACAAGTAAATAAAATCGACAGCAGACCCTAACAAATGAATAATTTACATAATTGAATTTCGATTCCAATTCGTAGTAAGATCATAAAGTTTATAACTAACAAAAAATACGTCACTTTTCATATGTTTGATCACTAATCATTGACTAATAGAAATATATTTCTTTGTTTTATTTTTTTTATCCAATTTGTTTTAGATATTATTGATAAGAAATTTTTATAAGTATAATACATATGGTCAGATGTGTAATTGGGACTTGTTTGATGAGTCATGTTCAATGGACATTTACTAAAACAATTAACTTGAATTAAACACTTACTGAATACATGGATGGATGCATACATATATGACATTCTTTTTCAAGAATCCAGAATTTAGACAGCAAAGGAAAGCAAATCTGAATTTGTTTTCCAAGAAAACTGAATGATCAGTAATCAGAGTAAAAACAAGTCAGATTGATTCTAAAACTACACCAATTTTTTTTTTATGAAACCTGTTGGGGTTAAAGAAAACAGATTCGGGAAATATACCTCAAAGGCTCCAGTAAAACTCCACTTCAGTTGGTTTGTCTTAAGTTGAGGAATCGCAACGAATTCAAGTCGATGAAATTTCCAAAAACCTAAATTCGTCGGAAGGAAGGCTCACCGTTCTGGAGGAATCCGCCCAAACTGCTGTAGTCGGACACCCATTGGAAGAATTGGGATGATTCGAGGAGCGCACCACCCCTAATCGCCGCAAACCCTAGAACACGGAGAGAGGGAAGGGGAAAGCTCTGGGTAAGAGGCGGTGATTTTGGAACGGGCTTAGACGACGAAGAACAAGGCGAGTCCTCCCTGTCGCGAGTCGCGACGCCGCTTGTTGAGACACTTAGCGTGGCCTAGAATCCGGAACTCCTCCGCGCCCTCCCCATCTTCATCATCGACGTCGTCTTTCTCCTCGGGATCCCTGTTGAGCTCGAGGAGAGGGCCTCTCTCATCGAAGCCGTTCTCAACCCTGGAATTCTGCGTGGACTGCTGCAGCCTGCAGAGGGATCGACGAATTCTTGCTCAATCGGGAGTCGATTTGGAACGAGATCGATTCGTCGTTCATCCGCGGGGCCCTAATCGTGTTCTCCAATGGTGCTCACATAGGATTTGGCTCGGAGGAGACAGCGATGGATCTGAGTTCCTTCTCTTCCTAGGTCACCTCCTACAACCGGTAATGAACAGTGCCATAAAACCGAAAGTTTTATTTGCTTAGGATGGCCAGGCTATTTTGGGCTAATTTTTTACCTTGTTGACTAATTGTGCAATTATGCCCAAATTTTGGTCTAGTTACTACCATTTCCTCTTTTTTTTAAATACTCCATGTCATAACAACTTGACTCAACGGGACACGGAATAGTAGCAACTCCATTTTTTTTTTATAACGTGGGGATTCCTTGTTGACTAATTGAACCCTAGCATGTAAAGGACGCAAACCGATAAACCATGCGGAAAGCCACCAGATTTAATTACATAAAATGGGTAAAGAATGGGAGTTGAGGCCACCTCTCCCTTACTTCTTGCGGAATCGGAGTAGCGTCCATGGGAGTGATGAGGCAGGAGTTGGTGATGAAATTGATTGTTCCGATGGTTATGGCTGGTGTTATTTATGTCCTAATTATTGATGTGATTATTAGTACCGGTATAAACCCAAGGCTAAATGCTATTACTATTTCCTCTTCGATGGTTATGCGCATCTCTCTTCCCGTCTTGCTTGCGGTCTCGTTGGTCTTTCTGCTTGTATGGTTATCGGGATCGTTAGCGATGGCGGTGTCAGATCTGTGTTCCTATTTCCCAATTTTTATTTTTTTTTGGTGATTTAACTGAAATCCTCCGATTGTTTTGTAATTTTTTGTTTACAGTGGTGGCTTTGATTTGTCTGATTCTTAAATGTGCAAATAGCCACCTTTGTTGATTTACTTCTACATTTCATTGATTACGAGTTGAATTTGGATGTTGCATTGGTTCAAGGTATTACAAAAGCAAATGCAGGCTGGTTGCATAGGGGATAGGAAATCTTTTAGATATCCTGATTTTATATAAGACCTGTAGTTTGATCTTAGTTTTTTAATGTCTTGGTTCTCCCACCTTATCTATCTATTTACCTTTTAAGACCTGGCTGAATTTGGAGCTTGATGTCGTTAGTGAGGTTTTTTTTCTCGATGGATGCAAATGGATGCTTTTGTGTGTACCTCATCATATTTAATTCTTCATTTGACGTTTTGTGTGTACCTTTACAAGAACCGTACACAATGGATGCTTTTATTTTTACAGTTGGCTTATAGGATAATGGATGCTGTCCACACAAATTTCATTGACTGGATCGAAATCAATCGATATGCAAACAAGAAACAACAGCTACCCAATCTGTGTCAAATATCAAAACCAATCCCACCTTTGCCTTCACAAAAGTGAACACAACATCATCGATGGTTGATGCATCGGCCGCTGCCGGTGCAGCCAAGTGGATCGGTTCGGCTCTCATTGAAGAGGCCAAGTATCTCTATGGCGCTGAAGAACATGTTCGCAGTCTTCAAGAGGACTTGAAATGCATGCAACGATTCCTAGAAGATGTAGATGCAAATCCCCACCTGACTCATCAAGATGGACAACTCTGCAATTTCGTTCAGCACATCCAAGAGTTGGTCTTTCGTGCTGAGGATGTCATCGATTCCTATATTGTTGATGTTGCAACCAAGATTAATAGGAAGAGTCGCTTCTTGAAGTTTGCCTGCCTCACCGCTCATTCCTACCCGGTCTACGGGTTGATTAAGAAGATAGAGGCCATCCAACAATGTATACAAAAGGCCAAGCTGAGATTTGATACATTTGGAATTGTACCGAAAATTGTCGGGAGTACTGGATTAAGCAGCTCCTCACGACCACTGCCCCTTGCAGAAAACTACATCCACCTTGATGATGAAGTTGTTGTGGGGATAAATGAAGACATTAGTCGTTTTGCAAAGCTCCTTGTTGATCCAGAAAAGGATTTCAAAGTCCTTGCAATTGTTGGGACCGGAGGTGCAGGTAAAACCACTTTAGCTACCCAGCTTTATAATCATGCCCAAGTTATAAAGTCGATTTCCGCATAAAGCATTTGCTTCTATATCTCAAAAATGGAATAAAATTGAAGTCCTCCAACGCATATATAAGGAGGTTAAGAAGGGTGATGAGATTCCATCTAGTGAAGCGGAATTAGTGAAAGAACTCCACGATTTTTTTAAGGAAAAACAATATTTTGTGGTTCTTGACGACATGTGGAAGAAAGAAGATTGGGATTGTATTTATCCTATGTTTCCTCATTTCAATAAAGGTTGTAGAGTTATAATCACAACTCGGATAGAAGAGGTGCCCTTGTATGCTGATAACAAATGCATCATTCACAACCCAAAACCCCTCACGGAGGACCACCAGTGGGAATTGTTTAGCAAGATTGCAATGGAGGGGCGAGAAGGAATTGAGAAGAATGTTGAATTTGAGAAGCTAGGTAGACAGATGTTGGAAAAATGCAAAGGGCTACCTCTTGCAGTGGTCACTCTGGCAGGTGTTTTGCGAACAAAGCAAGAGTGGTATCAATGGGAGGAGGTCAGTAAGGCATACGCCAAGTACATTCTCAAAGGAAAAGGAAAGCCCAATTATGGAGTTGCGGAGGACATGCTAGAGTTGAGCTATCTTGACCTGCCAACTTATTTGAAACAATGCTTTTTGTACTTTGCAATGTACATTGGTGCATCGAAATTTTTTTCCCACATCCTTATCCAAAGCTGGGTTGGCGAAGAATTTGTCACAGATGACCTCCAGAGGGGACAAGAAACACTTGAAGACATAGGATTGCAGTTACTTGATGACCTAGCTCGACGTTACGTTCTACAAGACACAATTAGAAATATTCAAGGGCGAATTGAATCTTTTCGGGTGCATGATGTTATGATAGAGTTTTGTGTTAAGAAGGCCAAGGAATACCAGTTTGTTGGGCCGATTTCTTCCGCGTTCGGATCAAGGCAACCAAGACGAACAACCGTTTTGCGTAGATATTGTCTATGATATTTGTTTAAAGTAACACCAGACTTGAACCAAAATATAGGAAAGAAATCAGTCCATATATATTCTTTTATATTTGGTGCCTCTAATTGAACCACGTATCATCTATTTTAATTGGCTACTTTAAGCAGTTGCTTTACCACGACAATTTGGATTATAAAAAATGAAGAAAAAGGGTGTATCAAAACAAAAACTTATTGATATCATTCATTTTACTAATCACATTCCATCTTCTCGGTTCATTCTTGCAGGGAGCTTTATCACATGAGTATGATCATTTGAGAACACTTGTCAATTTTGGTGACAATGGTGTGGAACTGTCGAATGAAGCTAGAGAGAACATGGAGTCAATCCCTAACAAGTTCAAACTGCTGAGAGTTTTGTACATAAGGGATCTAGATTATGTTGCTTTGCCTGAACAAATTGGAAATCTCGTCCACCTGAGATATTTATGCATCGTGGGAACCAAAATTTTTGTTCTTCCGAAATCTATCAGGAATCTGCGGAACCTCCTGTACTTGTTTTATGAAACTAATGACCCCACAGAGATGGTTGAAGTGCCCGATGGTCTTGTAGGCAACATGGAGAATCTTAGAGGACTTAAGTTACCAAAGTCTCTAAAGTGTGGCTCCTTAAACAGATTGGGATTAAATGACCCAAAGAACTTGCAGTTGCTGATCGCCGGTGCAGGCAAGTGGATGACAAAAGAGCTACCAACATTAAGCACCACCGTACACCTCTTAGAAATATGGAATATACAAAAAAAGGAAGAGATGGAAGCATTTTATCAGTGTTCATGCATCAGGGAGGATAGTCTTCGTCGATTGACGCTCACTTATGACAGGTCGATGTCGTCAGAGAAGGGTTTGGAATGCGACCTCGAGAGACTGAGGGGTTGCACAACATTATGGAAGCTGGCGTTGGATTATCCACTATCAATCCATAGTAATGGAACTCGATCATATTCAGTTCCCTCCTAACCTGGTGAGCCTGTTTTTACACCGTAGCGCAATTAAAGAACAGGATGATCTTATGAATGTTCTTGGGGAGCTTCCTAAACTCAAAGAGCTAAAATTATACCAAGATTCGTACTTGGGGACGCAACTAAGTTGTACAACTAGTGGCTTCCAACAACTCAAGTCACTTACATTGGGAGTGTTGTATAATTTAGAGGAATGGAGAATGGAAGAAGGGGCAATGGCCCATCTCAGAAATCTGTGGATTGACAAGTGTCCGAAATTGAAGAGACTTCCGGAAAGTATAAGATCCATCACCACCCTCAAAGAGTTGAAGATCACAAGGATGCCAGAAGAATTTTGCAGGAGGGTTGGGTACGAAGGATCAACTAGTGAAGCAGAAGATTCCTACATTATTCAACACATTCCCACTGTCATAGTCAGTGTTGGATCTTAATCTGGGTGTCTATTTCCTTGATTTCAGGCACTCGGTAAGCAATATATTGCAATTTTCATACATATAGTTTGTAGATTATTTCTAACATTTCCCTATGCATTTTAATTTCTTTAATTTGGTTGCCAGACTCCGAACTTAAGCTGTGTGTTAACACTGTTTTAAAATAATGTGCAGGCTGGTGGCTGTTCTCAAGTGTTTGGAGACATCCGCTTCTGAAGCATTTCACAAGTCATATCTTCATGTTTGGAGGCCTCACTGTTTTCAAAAACTGCTCACCCGAATTCAGCAGTTTATTCCATCAAGTTATTGATTGTTTAAGGAGTTTGGTACTTGCTTTGTTTGGTGCGTTTATCATTTGCATAAATAAGTCGTCGTGTGTGTTTGTGTTGTTTAGTTTCAAAAAATAAGATGCTGAAGGCCCTGCAAAGCTGGTGGTCGTCAAAGTGATATGGATTGTCTTCAGAAACTGCTAGCTCACTGAGTTGAGAAGGTTGTTCAATGAAGTCATGTTTTTTCTTCCTCTTGTATTTTCTACTAAAAAAGATTGGTATTGTTATTGGTTGAGACATGTGAGATTGGGAACACAGAGTTAATTGTGTGTGATGTACTGTTTTGCAGAAATCAAGCTGTTAACTTTGTTTGTTATTTCTATTCGTTCCAAGTAGACTGGAAAGTAAGCTGTGAACTTTGTTTTGCAGTTGCAGGGTCACTCTTCTTCAAAGACTTGCCAGTAACTTCAAAGATTATTAAGGGTCTTTGTTGCACGTACTTTTCTGAAGGTCGGTGTTGCTGTCCGTACATAAGTAACCATATGTAGCTCTCTGAATGGAAAATACGAGGAAACATGATGCAACCATTTTAGGCGGGAAGATAAAAGTGAAGTCCACCCGATTCGTGGGTGAAGTGAAAACGAAATTACATAACATTAGAAGGTTCAAAGCAAGTGTCTCCCGGCCAGCTCCATTCTCAGGGGTGGCCTTTGGACTACAGTTACCACATCTCCTACCAACGTTGGACGAACAATGCTTGCTTAAATTTCTGAAACCTCTTGTATATGAGAAGAGCTTTTGTTTCTCAGAAGCTCTTCGCTGAGCACTTACAGCTACTCTCTCTCAGCTCAATTTCTCTCCTTTGTAATCTGTGATTTTGTATGCGAACTTGGAATTCAAATTGATTGTTTTTGGTTTGTCAAAATTTTTAGAATTGGAATTTGAATCGAGTGGTGATTCAGGCAGTCCCCTAGCGAAGAAAATAAACATTGGCAAGGGAGGTGTTTAACTGCTCTTAGATTGAATTGCTTTTGCTCTTCAGATTTGATGAGATTCGTCCTTGAAGCCGGTCTAGTAAGCATTAGTACATTCTTCAATTTTGAGAAATTTGCCTTTGTCCGATCAGCATGAATTCATTTTTAGGCTTATGCATCAAATATCCCATTTTCACTCTAGGCTAATCGAAGTGATAGTAAATGTTACAAATTGGTCATCAAACATCTCATTTCCATATAAGTGATCGATGTGCATATGCCGTGAACATCAAAAACATCTTGCCCACTTCCATGCGGGAATTTCAGTCACAGCTTGTTGGTTGTTTATATGAGAACTCACCCTCGCAGTAGATGGAAGCGTTACAACTAAAGATCATAGTTGGCAAGCGTTACAACGGGCAAAGGCCGCCTCTTGAAAAAGTGTGGATTACATGATTTTTCCCATCTGGATGAGGAATCTTTGGAGACTTCAGACACTGTTGCAATCAATCCAATTTATAAGGCCGCATGAGTGCTTCTCATCCGGAACTAACCACGAACTAACGAGTCAAAACCATACACGAATCAGAAACCTATCTGCCTAAAGGCTGAACCGATAACCTGGGTAGAGAATATGTTTTCAATTTTGCAAGATTAGTTCAAGATTATTATTTATTCAATTTTAATAAAACTGTATATAACAAAATAATATATATAGATATATAATGATAAAACTATATAAAATATTTATTTATTTTTTATAATTTTTTAACAATTTTGCATTTACTAATTGTAATTGTGAAATTGTTTAAAAAGATTAGTAGAAAAATAGATATTTTTTATATTTTTTTTTTATCATTTTTAAAAAGTGGGTGTGAATGGTAGACTATATGTAATATAATCCAACGTGAATGGTAGACTCTCTCTTCTCTCTAGGTTTCTAGAGAGAGAGGGGTCGTCTAAATCCCTTCGGGGCCGTGTACTCTCCGGTCGACCAAACGTGTTCGGTGGTGGTGCTCTGCCGCCTCCTGGTGCTCGGTTGTAGTTCTCGGAGTCGGGGTTGCGCCACCAGGCGTTTGGTCGCCGGCACTTAGTTCTCCGATAAGGAGCTTGAGACTCACTTTTTTTCATACCACTTATTCGGCTCAATTAGCCCTAATCTCTTGGGGCTTTTGTATATCTACAGTCACGGGTCTCGAATTTGTTCTCGCCTACAACCAATTTGTACAACAGGCCTTCGATTTTCGGATCTTGGGCTCGCTCTTCCTGTGGAACACAAACCCGGCTCTCTAGTTCGAGCAACTCGGTAGCCTTCCTTTGCGTTTCAAGGCCAACAAACCAATCCCATCTGTTGGTGCGAAAACCCCCTCAAACCCTTGGTTTCCGTCCTAATCTCTCCCGTTATCTACTCTTTCCGGCGATTTCAACATCTCTCTTGTGGATTTTGAGGAATTGTTGTCTAGATTCCACCGTATTGATTTCCAATTTGGTGAGTTAGTGTTGTTCTGGCCTTCCTTTGGTTGAGCCCTGGTTCATCCTTTACTTCGTTTCGATCTCCTCCTCGTAACCTCGTTGGCGGTGGTCCGGTGGTCCTCGGTTCCGTCCGGCTTCGTCTCCGACCCTCGCCATCCCCGTCCAACCTTCCGGCCTCCTTGGTTGCTGGTCTGATGGTGCCCCTCGGCGCCTCACCGGCTTGCCGGTGATACACCGCCTCCTCCTCGGCATGCTTGATGTGTGCTGAGGGTTGGAACTGGCTTCCTCCTTGGCGTGCAAGGATGGGTTTTCCCCTTGCACACCAAGCTTCTTAATTAAAAAAAAAAAAAAAAATAGGGGGTTTTTATTTATATATATAATTTAAATATGAATTATTTTGTTATATATATAAATTTTAAACCTTTTATTAAGGTTGGAATCAAATCCCGAAAGGGCTTGAAAAATCCCGTGAGGGCTCGTAGCAAAATCCCTTTAGGGTTGACTAAATCCTATTTGGGTTTATGGGTGCTCTTTTATCAGGCGGTTGGCGGCTCTGCGGTTGCGTGATTTGGCGCTCTTCTCTGTGGATTTGGTTTTGACTGTCGGAGTCAGGATAGGTTGGGATCGTGGTGGTGTGTTTTGTGGCGTCTCCACTACTCGGGTTGACTGCTTCCCTGGAGTTTCGTCTTCACTGCCCACAGGATGATCGGATCCTGATGTATCGCTGGCCTACGGTTCTGCTTCAGAGTGGGGCTTGGCTTCGTCCGTCGTCTTCGGCCTCATCCAGTTTGGTTTAGTTCTGCTAGGTTTCGTCTTTGCAGAGTTTGTTTGCCTGAGTTTGCACCGTTATGTGTTGTTTTATGTTTTGGTTTGGTTGGTTGTATGTTTGACGGTTCGTCGTCTGCCGACTTTGTCGGCCACTCGACGAGTCAGGTCTGTCTGACCTTCGAATTATTACCTTTTCAAAAAAAAAAAATCCAACGTAATATATTTGCACGATCAACCAAAGTTACCCGTTCCAAGGGATTTGGGTTCCTCATTCCCTTCTCTAATTTAACTTTTAACTTTTAATCCTATAATTTACTCATATCTAATTAGACCATCCACAATGATGATGTGCAAATGTGTATTTTTTAGACATTTTTTAACTCCATTGGTTGTTTTAGGTGTGTGCAAATGTGCATATTTGAGCATGTGAGGTGCAAATTGAGCACATCATCTCCCCTCATGTGCTAAAACTTTTACAAAAAGCAAGACAATGTCATTGGTTTATTTTTTTTTATGATTTTATTTTTCTTTTTGTTTTATATGAATTGTATTTTAAGGGTGTGTAAAAAAATGCACATTTTACCAATAGATCAAATTGCTAAAAAGTGATGTGTATTTTTACACATCATGTACAAATGTGTACATTTTGCACAAAACTAATGTGGATGGTCTTATCTACCACTACCGGTCTTGTTTTTTAAAAACTCCATGGCATAACAACTTGATTCAACGGGGCACGAAATAGTAGCAACTTTTTTTTATTAATAACGTCGGTAAGCCAGGCGAAAAGCCTTTAATTACATATAATGGGTAAAGAATGAGATTTTAACCCTTAACTTCTTGAGTCACCTCTCCCTTACCTCTTGCGGAGTCGGAGTAGCGTCCATGGGAGTGATGAGGCCGGAGTTTGTGATGAAATTGATTGTTCCGGTGGTTATGGCTGGTGTTATTTATGGCCTAATTATTGATGTGATTATTAGTACCAGTATTAAACCCCAAGGCCAAAGGCTATCTCCTCTTCAATGGTTATGCGCATCTCTCTTCCTGTCTTGCTTGCGGTCTCGTTGGTCTTTCTGCTGGTATGGCCATCGTGATCGTTGGTGATGCCAACATCAGATCTGTGTTGTTCCACTAGTAAAAAAGTGTTGGTTAGTACTGATAATTTAATGCCGATTGTTTAAAACCGGTGTTAAATCTGTATCCAAAATGTTAAAACCGGTTTTTTGAAAGATTGGAGGTATGGGTGTGCAGAAAAACCCGACACGACATGAAAAAACACGAAACCGAAAAAACACGACACGAAAATAACACGATCCGAGAAAACATGAGATTAAACGGTTCATGTTCAGATCGGGCATATCCCCTTATCGGATACCCGACACGAACCGTTTAATTTTTTTTTTTAAATTTATATCACAGTAATATAGTATTAGTACAATTACAATTCCTAAAATATCAATGAAATCCGTTAGCTCAACTGGTAATATCCCTACCCATGTCCTCCTATTTTCCATTCAACCCAAGTTCGTTCGAGGCCTCCGGGTAGGCACAATCTTTCAATCTCTTCTTCTTCTCCACTTCATTCAACCCAAGTTCGAGGCCTCCAGGTAGGCACAATCTTTCAATCTCTTCTTCTTCTCCACTTCTCCTCCACGCCCAATGCCACAACCGTCACCGCCAACCACGCGCCCAATGCCACAACCGTCACCGCCAACCACGAGGAGGTGTCGCCGCCGAAACCGCACCCTCCGCCACCAGCAATTAGACACCCCCAACATTTTTGTTTTGATTTCCTTTCTTTGGCCCTCTATTGTTTGATTCTTCATTTCTCCTTCTTCTCTCGTTTTTGGTTGATTATTGGGAAGGATGAACTATTTCACTGATGGCAGCACTGCGGCAGGTTTTGGTTTCACGAATACCCGACTTTTAACTGTTCGTGTACGGTTTGGCATTTTGGGTCTAAACGGTTTCGGGTACCCGATACGGTTATTCGGTTCGTATCAGATACCCGGATATGCCCACCCCTAATTGGAGGTAGGGATGGCAATTTCACCCGCACCCGACGGATATCCATCTCACCCGACCCGAAAAAGTGGGTGAAAATCCGAAATAAAGCGGATATTAAATGGGTGATGGGTGAACGGGTGATGGATCGGGTCGGATTCGGGTGAAGACATTCCCCACCCGTCACCCGACCCATCACCTGACTTATATTATATAATTATATTTTATATGTGAAATTACCAATATACTCCATAAACTCTAATTCAAGATACCTATCAAACGATTTCCCACTTGAAGCTTTGGTTATTTAAGACTATGTTTTCTCATCTTTTTATTCATAATTGTTGTAATGTCTTTTTATTTCCACACCACCTTGCTTGAAGTGTTAAAAATTGTGGATATTTACACGTATTTGACCGAATTTGACTATATTTTGTACTAATTTATTCGTCGATGTGTTCGACGTATGTTTTTCAATAATTTTTTTTTGGTGAATTTGATGTCTTATATTTCACCCGATCACCCGGTGGGTGATGGACGAACGGGGTGGGTGAAATATTTGGTGGGTGATGGGTCGGGTAGGGTGAAGGATTTTGGGTGGTGGATCGGATGACGGAAGTAGATCATCCACCCATCACTCGACCAATTGCCATCTCTAGTTGGAGGGTAGATAATACCCGCATTATAAGAGCGGTTATTTGAGGGAACCGATATTAAAAATCTTAAAAAAAAAAAATGGAACCGGTTTGAAGAACTTAAACCGGTACGAGCATATACAACCAAGCCTTCTTCCTCAGAAATATCGATCGAACCCTCGACGCCTCCGGCTACTGGCTCCACCTCTTCACCTCCTCCTCGCCGGCTACTGGCTCCACCTCTTCACCTCCTCCTCGCCGGCGACTCGCTCCTCCTCTCCACCTCCTCCTCGCCTCGTCTCCTTCACTGCATCGGCCAGCCTCCCCCGATCTGTTTTGTGCGCGCTGGTTGTCCGATCGAGCTCCCTCTTGATTTCCCCTCTTATGCGCGCTGCATTGGCCAGTCTCCGTCACTTCATCGGCCTTCTCTTCTCTCCAGTCTCTTCTGTTAAGGTCTTCGATTTCCTCTTTTGATTCCTAAACCCTAATTTATTCCAAGCTAAAATTCCCATTTTGATTTCCCCTTCTGTTATATATATCTCTGTTGTGACAGTAAGTAGGCAACACTAGATTCAGGACAAGGAATATTGGAGGATTAGGATTTTGTAAAGAGAGCAAAATAAAAGAGGTGTGGACTGACTGGAGAAATATCTACTGATTCAACTTTTCTGAAATTTGCTTTAAACTAATGTTGTTAAGTTGCATGTGTTGTCCTCTGAAATTTCCAAGGTAAAGCTAGAGTTTGTGATTGTGAAAACAAAAGTTGGGATTACATTGAGATCCATGTAAATAGATTTGACTGATACTTGAGACAAAATGTGTGTCATTTGGTACAAAATCAATGGAAAATCTCTGCTGACTAGTGGTTAGGCAAATAACCTCTTTGTTTTATGTGCACTTTGAATCTTTGATTCCCTTTCTTACCATCTTGTCATCTTTAGAGATTTATGCTAATATGTTTTATTCATGAATCATGAATAAAACATATTAGCATGATCACCCCTATGCTAATTGGTTTGGATCGTTCAAGTTGGTCTGTTCCATCTTATAAATCAATTATGAGGATGTAATGATTTAATTTAAACTAGGTAACTTCTTAAACATTTGGTAAATTGCAATAAGAGATATTGCGAATGGAATCTGTAATCCTCTTCATAATTGTTTCTTCTCTTCATATTTCGTTTTAAACTTGTTTGTATATTCTCTACAATGTTCTTTCACCTGTTCTTAATATGCCAATTTCCGAGTCAAAAAGACACATCCTCTGTTCTTTAAATGTAACTTCTGACAAAACCACCCGTAAATTAGAAACGAGTAGTCAACTATCATTTTTGTTCGGAAGTATTCAACTTAGCTTGTTGAGGATAAGCTAATGTTGTTAAGTTGCAGGTGTTGTCCTCTTGATTGTGGCTCGTTTTGTTAAAGTTTCGTGCTTCTGCTTCAGCTCTGTTTTTTTAATATCCTCTTCGTCTGGTTCTTTACTTGACTGTTCATTTACTTGGCTCTGTTTTCTCAATAATTAAAAAAAGGTCAAGTAAACTGGTAATAAATTTATTACAACTCTGAATGGGAGAAGTCCGGAGAATCCACAATTATTATAGATTTATAGGAATGTCATTAATGTCTTAACTATTTACAGGTCGTTGCTGGATTATTGTGAACTGGAATGTGAAATCAGTTTAAAGTCTGTCATTAATCATAGTTGTAGGATGTTTATGTGAAGCTCGAAGAGATGCCTAAAAGCCCCGTGTCTATATCTGTCAAACTTAACCCAGCCGGGTGTCATGTTTAGCTACCACATCTGTCTTTGTGATATTTGCTGCAAACCATTTAAGTCATTTAGCTTGAGCTTTTGATGGACAAACTTAACCCAGGGTGCTAGTTTTACAACAGTGATTATGTGTTTACCAGTAGATTATTAAGCGCGCACTGCCAAATCTTGTGTACCTCCTCTAGGCTCTATTTTTTGCGTGTGAGGGTTTGAGCAGGCCTTTTTAAATTGGTGGGAGGGTTTGTTAGGAAGAAAACAAAAATATTTCTTTGATTATTTTCTTCAATTCAAGTGTATTCCTTTGGAAGTGTTGATCATTTTCAATTCAACATTGCTTGAGGATGAAGAGCTCCTGGTTTTCTTTTGTTTGTCTCTTGATGAAATATGTTTACTTATTGTACTTGCCTTTTGTGTGTGTATGTGTGCGCGTTTCTCCCTTTTCTACATTAGCTGGCTGTCCATTTTTCATGACTAGTTAATATATCTTGCTGCAGCAGGGAGGCAATTGTGGGGAGGTTGATTTAACACGTAGTCTCCACCCATGTGGTAATGTGTCTTGCAAAAGGGTGTATGAGCTACAATTTCCTTCCTAATTAGGATTAACTCATGCTTGAAATTTTTTTAAGACAAAAGAAATCCCTGTTATCTTCTTGCTGAATGTTTTATGTTAGTTGTGTTTTGCTGAATCGCTCGCACATTGCTTCCAGATAAAAATAGTGATGTCTCTGTTGTCATGATGGGATCAAGCATTTGCTCTTTGATTCTTGACATTCTACCAGACGAGGCCTTTTTAAGATATCCAGAATTTGAGAAAGGTGCACTTGATAGTCTATGCCGCATCATTGTGAAAAGCTTGGCTACATCTGAGCAGGTATGCTAGTTCCAGATTCTGTGCTATGGTACATTATATTGTCAAACAACAGCCTATATATTTGAGCTGCCCTATGCCTCAACATTTTGGTGGTTTGCTGTAGCTGAATAATTTGATCTCGACATCGTCATTAGTGGTTAACATCAGATGGTAATTAAGAGAAATAAATTGCATCTTTATATCAAATGCATTTGTTATCTTGTGTTTTCTTTGCCTCAAATGACTAACTCCCTTGATTTCTCATAGCATCATTACAGCAAGCATCCTGGTATATGTCATCAGTTCTATGCAAATGATGCCTCTTGCTCTTGTGTCTGCACCTAGCACTTATGTTCCCGTCCAGGTAATCTCTAATTTCGATCTTATGATGTCAGCAATCTATTGGTGTTGGATGGGGTAGATGTTCACATGCCTCTTGCTCTTGTGTTTGCTAGTTACTATTAATAAGTAAGAAATTGTTAAAAAAATTAAAGAAAAATAAATAAATATTTTATTTAGATTTTTTTTATCATCCTAAATGTATTTGAATCATTAATAATATGTGAAGCTACCTTGAGCCCATGGGTCCGCCACTGTTTATGCATTTTTATTTTTATTTGAATAAGTAATAATTTGAAATATGAGACAATGAATATTGTAAATCGAGTCCCCCTCGGTGAGAGGATGTGGAGTGGATAGTGAGTTGTAAACTTATGAAAAAGCTGAAGACACAATACTTGTGACAATGTAAACAGAAAAGAAAGAGAAGAAGGAGATAAAATGCTTTTGTTTTTCTGTAAACTGTATATATTGAGTATGATTACATGATGTGGGTATGTATTTATACCAAAAATACAGGACCACTTGTTCATCACTTTCAATATAACAAATTGTGCTGACTCATCACTAAGGCAAACTATAGTCTATAATATTTCACCATTGGATAGCCGGAAATCAGAAATCCACAACGGGTAAAGGACGACTCCTGAAGAAATGTGGATTACATGATTTTCCCCATCTGGATGAGGAATCTTTGGAGACTCCAGACACTTTCGTGATGAGCCCAATTTACAAGGCCACATGATTGCTTCTCATCTGGAACTAACCACGAACTAACGAGTCAAAACCATACACGAATGAGAAACCTATCTGCCTAAAGGCCGAACCGAGAACCTAGGTAGAGAATGTTTTCAATTTTACAAGATTAGTTCAAGATTATTATTTATTTAATTTTAATAAAACTATATATAACAAAACAATATATATATATATATATATATATATATATTAGAATGATAAAACTATATAAAATATTTATTTTTTAAATAATTTTTTTACCAATTTTGTATTTACTAATTGTAATTATGAAATTATTTTAAAAGATTTGTAGAAAAATAGATATTTTATATAATTTTTATCATTTTAAAAAAGTGGGTGTGATTGGTAGACCCAAGGCTAAAGGCTATTTCCTCTTCGATGGTTATGCACATCTCTCTTCCTGTTTGAAGAAAACGAAAAAGAGATGAGATCATAGAACAAGATGAAGGTGTTCTTGATCATTGAACAATTTCAGATTTTCGGTTGAAGAAGAAAATCTGTTATGAAGAAGTAAGTGCGAAAATTACAAATATTCAGAGTACTTAAGCTAGAAGAAGGAAAAACAGAAATTGGGTTGGACCGGCCCCAATACATAAAGCCCATAAGAACTATCTGCATATACCGAATGATATATCATATGTATGATATAATATCTCATCATCCCCCCTCAAGTTGAAGATGGTGAAACCAAATTCAACTTGGAGATGAGAGGCTGAAGATGGGTACTGGGAAGGTTCTTTGTGAGAATGTCGGGCAATTGGTTCTTGGTTGTCACATGATGAAGTGAAATCAACCCTTCCAGAAGTTTTTTTCTCACAAAGTGGCAGTCCAAGTCGATGTGTTTCGTTCTCTCGTGGAAAACAGGATTCTTAGCTATATATATATAGCAGCTTGACTGTGACAGTGAAGAGAAATGGGTGTGACTCCAGGAACATCAAGATCAAATAGGAGACGACTGAGCCACGCTAGCTCACTCCAGGCTCTGCGCATGGACCTGTATTCTGCTTCAGCGGAGGACAGTGAGATGCTCTGGTGCTTCTTAGACTTCCAGGAAATCAATGTGTCACCAAGCATCGCAACAAAGCCACTAACAAATCTCCTTGTAATAGGACATGATGCCCAGTCGGCATCACAAAAAGCTTGTAGCTTGAAATCAGGATTGCTGCTTAGAAACAAAGCATGTTTCATAGTACCTTTGACATATTTCAAAACATGAATTGCTGCTTCAAAGTGGGGCTCACGAGGACTCTGCATAAATTGACTTAGCAACTGAAGAGGAAAGCTTAAATCGAGCCTTGTGTGGGTAAGAAAATTGAGCTTACCCACAAGTCACCTATAAGTGGTAGGATTCTGTAACAAATCTCCTTTGTCTGGCATCAACTTTTGACCCACCTCCAGTGGTGAAGCAACAACTTTGGCATCTTCACAACCAAATTCTGATAATAATTCCAGAATAAACTTCTGTTGGCTAAGGAGCATGCCATTGGGAACTTTGTTGAACTCCATGCCCAGAAAGTACTGCAACTGACCGAGATCCTTAATTCTGAATTATGAATGCAGCTCGGCCTTTAAAGACTGTATACCATTCTCATCATTTCCAGTGAGTACAATATCATCAACATAGATTTCTACCAAAATCACAGAACTAACCCCTTTCTTGAAAAACAATGAGTAATCATTTAATGATTGTACATATCCTTTACCTTTCAAAAATGAAGATAGCCTAGCATACCATTGCCTTGAGGCTTGCTTGAGTCCATACAAGGACTTATTCAACTTACAAACTTTAGATGCACCATCAACTGCTAGGCCCTGAGGCACTCTCATATATACTTCCTCATGCAAATCACCATGAAGGAAAGCATTATTAACATCTAGCTGAAACAAATTCCAGTTTCTCTTCAAAGCAACTGAAACTAAGGTGTGAGCTGTGGTCATTTTTACCACTGGAGAGAATGTTTTTATGTAGTCAATACCTTGTTTCTGTGTAAACCCTCTTACAACAAGACGTGCCTTATGCCTATCGATTGTGCCATCACTTTTCCTCTTAACTTTGTACACCCACTTGCAGCTTATGGCCTTTTTTTCTTTTGGTAAATCCACTATTGTCCATGTGTTATTCATATCAAGAGCTGCAAACTCTGCTGTCATAGCATCTTGCCATTTGCTGAACCTGCAAGCATCTTCATAGTTTGATGGCTCATGATCTGGGATAACATCAAACATCTCATCCTTCCAGGAAGGAAACTGCCATGTGGATGTCAATGTGTGAGCACAAAACTGATGGCATTGATCATCATCAAATCCTTCCACATGAAAAACATAGTCATTCAAATAGCTTGGCCTAGAATGTGACCTTTCTGATCTCCTTACTGGTTGTTCAGCAGTGGGAATTGACTGCACATCATGGCTTGGTGGAGCAGCATCAATGTCATCCACAATGCCAACATCATGACTAACAAAACCTTGAGATTCTGACTTCTGACCAAGGAAGACAGTTTCATGAAATACAATGTCTCTAGAGAACTGCACTTGCTTGGTATCCAGATTGTACACTTTGAAAGCTTTCTTACCTGATGGATACCCAAGAAATATACATGTGTTTGCTCTAGCCGCAAACTTATCCCTGCCATGTGCCAAAGTAGAGATAAAACACAAACAACCAAAGCTCCTTAAGGAAGTGTAATCAAGCACCTTTCCATGTAACACTTCATAGGGAGACTTTCCTTTCAAAACAATTGATGGTAATTGATTTATAATGTGCACAGCAGTCAAGACACTCTCACCCCATAATTTTAGAGGTAATTTTGCTTGAAACCTGAGAGCTCTTGCTACCTCTAGGATATGCCTGTGCTTCCTCTCAACTACACCATTTTGTTGAGCAGTAGTGGCTGTGCAGGATGTCGGGTGAACAATACCTTTGTCCCTCATAAAATCTTTGCCCTCGGTACTTGATCCAAGCTCAAAAGCATTATCTGATCTAACAACTTTGACACTTCTTCCAAACTGATTTTCAACCAAGGAAATAAATCCTTTCATAGCAGGAAAGGCACTACCCTTATCACTCAACAACTGCACCCATGTGGTCCTTGTGAAATCATCCACAATTGTGATGAAATATTTGAAACCATCATGAGTATGTACACGGTAAGGCCCCCAAACATCAGTGTGTATCATTTGGAATGGTTAAGAAGTGTTAATGGAACTAAGAGGGAAAGCAAGTCTAGACTATCTTGCTTTAGCGCACACAACACAATTTGAAATCAAATCTTTATTCAAACAACTGGCCTGTATACAGGGTATCAAACTGAGTTTTGAATGTGATAGATGGCCTAGGCTGGTATGCCAAATAGTAGCTTCAACATCAAAACAATCACTAGCTTTGCAAGAAAAATTCACATTATCACAATTATGACTTTGCCTTGAACCTGGGCTATTCCCTTGTAGAAACTAGTTGCTGCCCCGGATGATCACCCGGGTGGAGATACAATGGATCTCTTGGATCTAGAGTTGTAAACGTCGCCATGGATGAACCAACACCTCAATTTTAAAGAAATTGAGACAACAAACAAAACGCGGAAAATGCAGTAAACAGATTGCAATTACTGCTCTTATACCATGTTTGAAGAAAACGAAAAAGAGATGAGATCATAGAACAAGATGAAGATGTTCTTGATCATTGAACAATTTCCGATTCTCGGTTGAAGAAGAAAATCTGTTATGAAGAAGTAAGTGCGAAAATTACAAATGTTAAGAGTACTTAAGCTAGAAGAAGGAAAAACAGAAATTGGGTTGGGCCGGCCCCAATACATAAAGCCCATAAGAACTATCTGCATATACCGAATGATATATGATAGGCCAAATTGCAGAAAACCACCCTTTAAATAGGCTGTTTTGCGTGAAACCACCCCTTAAAACGAAAATTGCAGAAAACCACCCTTTAAAACCGTTTTCTTTGCAAAGTCACACCCATCCCCCAATTTTTGTTAATTAAATGTTAAAGTGTGTGGAAATTTAATTATACCCCTTATTATTATTATTATTTTACTCATTTCAATTGATATTAGTTGATATTTAACTTTTTGACATATTTTTCAAAAGCAAAAAACACTATAAATATAAAAAAATGTTTTTTTTTAAAAAATAATTCCATACTTACAAAAACCTCTAAAAAAAATTAATGCGTAATTTATGTTTTAATGTTTTATACATATAAAAAAAAATGTGTAATACTAGGGCTACTTGAAGAAAATAATTTTTTTAAAAAAATAATATTTCATATAGTTTTTATTATTCTAAAAATATATGTGGAATAGTGAACATATTTTTAGAATAATAAAAACTATATAACATATCATTTTTTAAAAAATGTATTTTCTTTGAGTAACCCTTTAGTAATATAAACTTTTTAAAATATAGAAACATCAATCATATCTATTTTTTTTATAGAGTGTTTTTACTAATAAGTGTGAAATTATATTTAAAAAATGATATTTTATTAAAAAATTACTTTTGAAAAACATGTTAAAAGGTAAAAATTAATTAATACCGATTGGGTAAAGTAAAATAATAATAAAAACAAGGAATATAATTGATTTTCATGCACTTTAACATTTAATTAACAAAAATTGGGTGATGGGTGTGACTTTACAAAGAAAACAGTTTTAAAGGGTGGTTTTCTGCAATTTTCGTTTTAAGGGGTGGTTTTACGCAAAACAACCTATTTAAAGGGTGGTTTTCTGCAATTTGGCCTATATGATATGTATGATATAATATCTCATCACTTCCCGTCTTGCTTGCGGTCTCGTTGGTCTTTCTGTTGGTATGGTTATCGGGATCTTTGGCGACGGCGGTGTCAGATCTATGTTGTTCCGGTCTCCGAACTCTTCTTTTTTTCTTTTCTTTTTTTTTTGTGAACTGAAATCCTCTTTAATTGAAATCCTCCAATTGTTTTGTAATTTTTGTTTACAGTGGTAGCTTTGATTTGTTTGATTCTTCAATGTGCAAATAGCTACCTTTGTTGATTTACTTCAACATTTCATTGATTACGAGTTGAATTTGGATGTGGCATTGGTTCAAGGTATTACAAAAGCAAATACAGGCTGTTTGCATAGGGGATAGGAAATCTTTTAGATATCCTGATTTTATATAAGACCTGTAGTTTGATCTTAGTTTTTTAATGTCTTGGTTCTCCCACTTTATCTATCTATTTACCTTTTGAGACCTGGCTGAATTTGGAGCTTGATGTCGTTAGTGAGGTTATTTTTCTCGAGTTTGATCTTCTGAGTATCTCCATGTGTAAATACATTACATAAACTTCATCTTACCGTTAGATGAAACTCATCTTTTCGTTAGACTCACTCTTTTAAAAATTGTCATTCAAGTGTGTTCATTGGCAATTGAGATCACCTACAACATTTACTACAACATTCTCTACACCGCTAAATTATTTTTCACATTTATTTAATTTTTAAAAAAATATAAAAATTATATTCATATTTTTAACATCTATTTTTATATATTTATAAACTTTTATTGTGAAAAATCATGTTTTAAAATTTTTTATAATTATATTTTGTGAAATAATGCCTTTTTAATTTCTAAAATTTTTTAATATATGAATTTTCAAAATAAAAAGTTATAAACATATTAAAATGTGTTCATTGGACAGACGATGGATGCAAATGGAGGTAAGGTGTGTACCTTAACCTCATCATATTAATTATTCATTTGGCGTTTTGTGTGTACCTTTACAAGAACCATGCATAATGGATGCTTTTATTATTACCGTTGGTTTATATATAGGATAATAGGATAATGTATTATTTGCAAAAGCAAGCTGTCCACATAAATTTCATTGACTCGATCGAAATCAATCGATCCGTAAACAAGAAACAACAGCTACCCAACCTGTGTCAAAGATCAAAACCAATCCCACCTTTGCCTTCACAAAACTAAACACAACACCATCGATGGTTGATGCATCGACTGCTGTCGGTGCTGCCAATTGGATGGGTTCGGCCCTTATTGAAGAGGCCAAGTATCTCTATGGCGCTGAAGACCATGTTCGCAGTCTTCAAGAGGACTTGAAATGCATGCAACGATGCCTAGAAGATGTAGATGCAAATCCCCACTTGACTCATCAAGATGGACAACTCCGCAATTTCGTTCAGCACATCCGAGAGTTGGTCTTTCGTGCTGAGGATGTCATCGATTCCTATATTGTTGATGTTGCCACCAAGATTAATAGGAAGAGTCGTTTCTTGAAGTTTGCCTGCCTCACTGCTCATTCCTACCCAGTCCATGGGTTGATTAAGGAGATAGAGGCCATCCAACAATGTATACAAAAGGCCAAGCAGAGATTTGATACATTTGGAATTGTACCGAAAGTTGTCGGGAGTACTGGATTAAGCAGCTCCTCACGACCACTGCCCCTTGCAGAAAACTACATCCACCTTGATGATGAAGTTGTGGGGATAAATGAAGACATTAGTCATTTTGCAAAGCTCCTTGTCGATCCAGAAAAGGATTTTAAAGTCCTTGCAATTGTTGGAACCGGAGGTGCAGGTAAAACCACTTTAGCTACCAAGCTTTATAATCATGCCCAAGTTAGAAGCCGATTTCCGCATAAAGCATTTGCTTCTATATCTCAAAAATGGAATAGAATTGAAGTCCTCCAACGCATGTATAAGGAGGTTAAGAAGAGTGATGAGATTCCTCCGAGTGAAGCAGAATTAGTGAAAGAACTCCATGATTTTTTAAAGGATAAACAATATTTGGTGGTTCTTGACGACATGTGGAAGAAAGAAGATTGGGATTGTATTTATCCTATGTTTCCTCATTTCAATAAAGGTTGTAGAGTTATAATCACAACTCGGATAGAAGAGGTGCCCTTGTATGCTGATAACAAATGCATCATTCACAACCCAAAATCCCTCACGGAGGACCAACAATGGGAATTGTTTAGCAAGATCGCAATGGAGGGGCGAGAAGGAATTGAGAAGAATGTTGAATTTGAGAAGCTAGGTAGACAAATGTTAGAAAAATGCAAAGGGCTACCTCTTGCAGTGGTCACACTAGCGGGTGTTTTGCGAAGAAAGCAAGAGTGGTATCAATGGGAGGAGGTCAGTAAGGCATACGCCAAGTACATCCTCAAAGGAAAAGGAAAGCCCAATTATGGAGTTGCGGAGGATATGCTGGAGTTGAGCTATCTTGACCTGCCAACTTATTTGAAACCATGCTTTTTGTACTTTGCAATGTACACTTATGAATGGAAATTTTTGTCCGACCCCCTTATTAGATGGTGGATTAGCGAAGGATTTGTCACAGATGACCTCCGGGCAGGACAAGAAACACTTGAAGACATAGGAATGCAGTTACTTGACGAATTAGCTCGACGTTACGTTATACAAGACACCATTAGAAATATTCAAGGGCGGATTGAATCTTTTCAGGTGCATGACCTTATGCGAGAGTTTTGTGTTAAAAAGGCCAAGGAATACCAGTTTGTTGGGCCGGTTTCTTCCGAGTTCGGATCAAGGCAACCAAGACGAACAACCGTTTTGCATAGGTATTGTCCATTATATTTTTTTTAAAGTAACACCAGAGTTGAATCAAAATGTAGGAAATAAATCAGTTCATATATATTCCTTTGTATTTCCTTTGTATCATTTATTTTAATTGGCTACTTTGAGCAGTTGCCTTACCACAACAATTTGGATTATAAAAAATTAATAAAAAATGGGTGTATCAAAGCAAAAAAGCATTGATATCATTCATTTTACTAATCACATTCCATCTTCTCGGTTCATTCGTGCAGGGAGCTTTATCCACAGGAGAATGATCATTTGAGAACACTTGTCAATTTTGGTGACAATGGTGTGGAACTGTCGAATGAAGCTAGAGAGAACTTGGATTCAATCCCTAACAAGTTCAAACTGCTGAGAGTTTTGTACATACGGGGTCTAGATTATGTTGCTTTGCCTGAACAAATTGGAAATCTCGTCCACCTGAGATATTTATGCATCTGGAGAACCAAAATTTTTGTTCTTCCGAAATCTATCAGGAATCTGCGGAACCTTCTGTACTTGGTTTATGGAACTAATGACCCCACAGAGATGGTTGAAGTGCCCGATGGTCTTGTAGGCAACATGGAGAATCTTAGAGGACTTCATTTACCAAGGTCTCTAAAGTGTGGCTCCTTAAACAGATTGGGATTAAATGGCCCAAAGAACTTGCAGTTGCTGATCGCCGGTGCAGGCAAGTGGATGACAAAAGAGCTACCAACATTAAGCACCAACGTACAGCACTTGACAATATGGAATATACAAAAAAAGGAAGAGATGGAAGCACTTTATCAGTGTCCATGCATCAACGAGGACCGTCTTCGTCGATTGACGCTCACTTATGACAGGTGGATGTCGTCAGAGAAGGGTTTGGAATGCGGCCACGAGAGACTGAGGGGTTGCACTACATTATGGAAGTTGGTGTTGGATTATCCACTATCAATCAATAGTAATGGAACTAATATTCAATTCCCTCCAAACCTGGTGAGCCTGTCTTTATACCGTAGCGCAATTAAAGAACAGGATGATCTTATGAACGTTCTTGGGGAGCTTCCTAAACTCAAAGAGCTAATTTTAAGCCAGGATTCGTACTTGGGGACGAAACTAAGTTGTATAAATAGTGGCTTCCAACAACTCCAGACACTTTCGTTGGAATGGTTGGAAAATTTAGAGGAATTGAGGATGGAAGAAGGGGCAATGGCTCGTCTCATAAATCTGTGCATTGAAAAGTGTCCGAAATTGAAGAGACTTCCGGAAAGTGTAAGATCCATCACCACCCTTAAAGAGTTGAAGATCACAAAGATGCCAGAAGAATTTTGCAGGAGGATTGGGTACAAAAGATCAACTAGTGAAGCAGAAGATTACTACATTATTCAACACATTCCCACTGTCATAGTCAGGGTTGGATCTTAACTCTGGGGTATATTTCTTTGATCTCAAGCACTCGGTAAGCAATATATTGCAATTTTCATACATACAGCTTGTAGATATTTCTAAAATTTCCCTCTGCAATTTAATTTCTTTAATTTGATTGCCAGACTCCGAACTTAAAGTTGTGTGTTGACACTGTTTTAAAATAATATGCAGGCTGGTGGCCGTTCTCAAGTGTTTGGAGATATCCGCTTCTGAATCATTTCAAAAGTCGTATCTTGATGTTTGTAGGCTTCACTGATTTCAAAATCTGCTCACTGGACTTTAGCAGTTTATTCCATCAAGTTATATATTGATTGTTTAAGGAGTTTGGTGCTTGCTTTGTTTGGTGATTTTATCATTTGCATAAATAAGTCGTCGTGTGTGTTTGTGTTGTTTAGTTTCAAAAAATAAGATGCTCAAGGCCCTGCAGATCGAGTTGGCGGTCATAACTCATCCATTCATACTTTTGATGACGTCAATGCTCTTCGTCTTCAGAAACTGCTCGCTCACTGAGTTGAGAAGTTTGTTCAATGAAGTCATGTGTTTTCTTCCTCTTGTAGTTTCTACTAAAAAGATTGGTATTGTTATTGGGTGTGACATGTGAGATTGGGAACACAAACTGTTTTTCAGAAATCAAGCTGTTAACTTTGTTTTGTTATTTCTATTCGTTCGAAGAACACTGAAAAGTAAGCCTGATCGAAGGCAAATTGAATCATCCATTCCTCCTACATAGTTTATATTGTAGATTTCCTTCAAACTCTCTGAACTGCATGTGTCAGTTTATTTGGAGAGATCTTTATTCGATCCGCTGCTTCTCTATCTTTGCGGGAAGCTCTCTGCTGCAACTTTTCAATCATCTCAGAGGAAAACAATAATATAACTAATTCAGTGAACGGTAATATTTAACAATAATCTCGCAAACAACTCGTAATAATTAATAACTCTGCAAATTACTAGGCCTTAATCAAATTCAATAGTGATTCGAATCATGTAAGATAAAAGTGAAAACGAAATTACATAGCAATAGAAGGTTCAAGCATACGCAAGTATCTCCAGGCCAGCTTCATTCTCAGGGGTGGCCTTTGGACTACAATTACCACTTACCACCTTTGGATATTTGTGTTATAACACACAATGCAAAAGGAAATAGCAACGGCTCTGGTGTGGATCAATGGAGTAAGGAGGTCTCCGGTTGGACTGTGGGCCTTGAAAAAATGGGCTTTCCAAGAATGGCCCATTACTCTAGTTTGTTGTGTGTGGCCCATTAATTAATCGTTGGATACTTCTCAGGCCAACTCATTCTTCTTTGCAATTCGTTAGCTTGGTAAGGGGTTTAGACGGGTGGACAAAAGGGTAGTGGATTTAAGGCATCATAGTCGCTGATTTGTATAGCGACCTACGCCCCCACCCCTCGGGCTCAAGCGGTTGGATCTAATCGAGCTAGTGTCACTTGTGAAAGCATTAGGGATGTTTTTGTTATATCTGAGACTGGATTGGTCAACCAATTCGAATATGTTATCAAAAACTTGGTAAATAAAGTCCTATCAAAGCGGAAGCACTTGCTCTTAAAATGAGAATCCAACACGTTTTTCAACTAAATATTGACAAAATCCAAACCGAATGCGATTCTAGTATAATTATTGACCACTTAAACAGGAAAACTAAATGTCCTTGGGAAATTGAGCTAATTTTATCGATGTAAAACTTCTTCTATCGACTTTGAAAGAAGTGTCCTTATTTCATGTGCCCCATTTGGGCAATAGAGTGGCTGATAAGGTTGCACACCTTTGCCACTCTGCCCGGGGAGTCGATATTCACAATGATTTAGGTCTTTTAGACCTCATCCGCAAGGATGCTGCCGGACATAGCTTGCTCGCCCGAATCCTTTCCTAATAAAAAAAAGGGGATGTTTTTGTTATTTTTGAAATTGTTTGACAAAATCTTATAGATTCGAGGGTTGAGTAGTTTTGTGCAAACTTTAGGGTTTTCATAGGTGGTTATTGTAATTAAGTATTTAAGGGTGATTTTAAACAAATTAAGCTATTTAATGGGTGGCTCTAAACTTGTGCGTTTTGGTGGGTGGTTCATGTAACTGTCAAGTGCTCAGATTTTTTTAACTGGTCATAAAAAAATAAAAAGGAAAATAGCAAGACAAAAAAAGTGAGCTTTTATCGAGTCGAGCTCGAGCCGAACTCAAACTACTCGGCTTATATAACCCCTAAACTCTAGTAGTTTATTTTGTTTGTTGGGATCCCTTGTAATCAAGTCGTTTATTTTGTTTTCTATATTTGCTTGACTTTCTAGTTGTATTATAACGGTTAGTCCGTCAGCCGTCTCGTCTTCCCAAACAAAGGTATTGTCGGACATTTCGAATTATTATTTTGATTTAAAAAAAATAGTGAATTTAATTCCGTCCAATTGTATAATTAAAATGAATGAAATTCAACATAAGTCTCATTCACATCGTGACCTAACTTGTTCCAAATTACCTTTCTGAATCCTTAGTGTCGGCGAGGTTGAATGTGGCTGCCGACAACGCATGGGGTCGGCTCCTACATTTCGTTCCATACTTCCAATCTATATTAAAAAAAATATCTCACTGATCAATAGCACTGTTTCTTCTATGGAGATGGATCCATAGATCAAGTGTCATTAAATTAGTATCTTGATTCTGTTCCAACTTTGGATCCAAGTGATACCATTTGGATTTATCTGAATACATCATGTGTTATCAAACTTCATTGTATAATTTGACTCACACTTACCTTTATATCATGATATTTTCGATCGCCTTCTACCAATGTGTGATGTCCTCTTTTTCATTCATAAGAACATCGATAACGCTAATACTCAGCTAAGACACTAAACAAAAAAAAGAATAAAACGTATAGAATATTTAAAATGTTAGGAGAAGAGTGTTTTGTCGGACACAATAATTTTTCTGCGGAATACTTTTCAAGTTTTCATTTAGCCAAGATTACTTTTCTATGCATTTTCTGGCACATACTTGCTAGAAATTACTTTTTCTCTTTTTTAAAAAAAATATTTTTAGTAGAAGATACGGTACTCAAATTTCGGAGATGATCATTTTCATTTCTCACAAACAATTCTAGATTCTTACAAGTATAAGCAAGTAGATGTGGTCACGGGTCCGACCCATCAGGTCGAGAATCCGGGGGCATGACGGGTCGACCCGCCGGGTTGGGCCACGTGGCCGGGGAGGGAGGAAATCGGGTTACTCGTCGGGTCGACCCGCTGGGTCAGGCTCTGGTTGAACGGGTTTCGCCGGTTGTACGTCTAAACCCCGCTACGGCTACATTTTCAAAGGCCAACCCATCCGACCCCGGATCGACCCGTGATCCATGGCCACATCTACAATCAACTCATTAATTTCTACTGTGTAAATACTAGGTGCTCACAAGTGGAATGATTTTTGTTTTTGGGCGAAATGGAACCCCACCCCTAACCCTTACCATTGGGCATTGTCCGACTCTGCAACTATGCCTCCGACAACGAACTATACATATCATAATATGAACCCACTTTGGTATCAATCAATGTCCTTTAATTAAATTAATTAAGAGTACTAAACAACAAAGCTCCTATATATATGCCACTCCATGAGAAATATTGGAGGCCATTTCAATTTGACTAATCCTTCTGAAAAAGCATATGCATCCATATGACCAAAGAAGCTGTAAAATATCACAAGACAAAACATGACAAAAATCTCTCACCAATTTGCCAATGAATCCTTTCACTAAACTACAAACAAACCTAAATATCTAAGCTATCTTTCCACTACCTCACCCAAGTTGAGGTCACATTATATTTTAATTAAGCAATTGATAAAAAATGCACTTGCGTAGATAATAGCACAAATCTAAGCTCATGAGATTTAGTTTGCTAACTTTCTTAAATTTATTACTCCATCCATTTTAAAATATTGGACATTTTGATTTTTTAATAGGGTTCTTTAGCTAATTGTGTCAAATTTGTATATACAAGACGAGATTGTTTCCCTTCGTCATTTTGTTTTATTTCTCGTTCAAATCTGAGTATTCTTATCCATAAAGATACGCTTAAATAATAGTCAAATCAGTCTTCATATTTTAGAAAATTTAGCACATATATATAAACAAGTTCTCCTCTTTCACTTCCATATATCCACTACTTCCATGGCTTCCAATCCATGTAGTGTCCTCTTCTTCTTCTTCCTTCTACCTTTCTTCATCTCCGTTTCTAACACTTCCTCAACTCCCACATTATCCACTCACCTCTCAAAACTATCCTCCATTTGCAACTCAACTCCATACCCGAACCAATGCTTCGATTCCTCCAAGCTATCCCTCTCCATAACCCTCCCTCCCACCATCCTCACCGCCCTCCTCCGGTCCCTCGATACTGCCATTTCCGAGGCCTCGAAGCTCGCATCCCTCCTCTCCACGGCCCGCCTCGTTGAGGGCCAACGGGGCGCCGTTCAGGACTGTCGGGATCTTCAAGATGTTACTCTCTTGGCCCTCCAAGGATGCTCCTCCCGGGCCAAGTCCTCCGACCCGAAACAAATCTTCGAGGCCCGGGCCTTCCTCAGTGCCGCCCTCACCAACCGCGCCACCTGCCTCGAGGGCCTCGACTACGCCTCCGGCCCACTCAAGCCCGCCCTCGTTTCCTCCATCCTCGACGCCTACAAGCCCGTCGCCAACTCCCTCTCCCTCCTCTCCCAGCCTCAAGCCCATCAGGCCCACCAAGGGCCGACATCCCGGAGGCGGGCCAAGGAGGCCGCTGTTATCGGGTCGGGTGCGGGCCGAGCAAAAGGGTTCCCGTGGTGGATTAGTGAGAGTGCGAGGCGAGCGCTCGAGATTGACCTCGGGTCGGGATCGGGCCCGGCCCCAAGCCCGAGCGATGAGCCAAGGGTGGAGATGCCGGGGTGGGCGACGGTGATGGTGGCGAAGGACGGGACGGGGAATTTTACAACGGTGGGGGAGGCGGTGAAGTGGGCGCCGAGCAAGAGCGAGGAGAGGACGGTGATATACGTGAGGGAGGGAGTGTACGAGGAGAACGTGGAGATACCAAAGCACAAGATCAACATTGCGCTGGTGGGGGACGGCGGCGACGGCACCACCGTCATCACCGGGAATAGGAGTGTTGCTGATGGCTGGACTACTTTCGGATCCGCCACTCGGTAAAAATTTTAGTAATTCGGTTGCGTGGAGGAGTTTTCGGCGGTCACGGTTTTTCTTCTGTCAACTTGTCGATCTATCAAGAATTAAACCGCCTAATATCGAATTCTTACTCTGTTTTCTTTTTAAAAGTAGTTTTCGGCGGTATGTTTACTTAAACTGGATGATATTATACCTTTTAAAAAGAGATTTTGTGCCTGCATTCTTATTTGGTCAAGTTTGGTGTGTTTACAGCGGTCTCTGGAGATGGATTCATGGCCCGAGACATAACCTTCGAGAACTCGGCTGGCCCGAGCAAGCACCAAGCCGTAGCTCTGCGCATCAATGCGGATCTAACCGCCATATACCGGTGCAGCATTGTGGGCTACCAAGACTCCCTCTACGTGCACTCGTTCCGCCAGTTCTACCGCGAGTGTGATATCTATGGCACAGTAGACTACATCTTCGGCAATGCGATTGTCGTCTTCCAAGGCTCCAACATCGTATCCCGCCTTCCGCTCCCCGGTATGATCTTAAATCCTTATCGGCACTCCTCGTTCCATTCGCCGTAGGCCTGAATCCGGTCCCGGGATTATCTTGCAGGACAATTCACTGTCATCACAGCCCAATCTAGAGACACAATAGATGAGAACACGGGGATCGTAATCCAAAACTGCTCGATCCTCGCCTCAGAAGACCTCTACAACTCGAGAAATTCGACGGTTGTGAAGTCCTACCTTGGGAGGCCATGGAAGACTTATGCAAGGACGGTTGTTATGGAGTCCTACATAGATGATTTCATAGATCCAGCTGGCTGGTCCCCGTGGTCAGGAGATCAAGGCCTGAACACCTTGTACTACGGAGAGTACAGCAATGATGGGCCGGGTTCAGGTATCGACAAGCGGGTCAATTGGCCCGGGTACCATGTGATGCAGTATGAAGATGCTACTAATTTTACAGTGTCCGAGTTCATCCTGGGAGACGAGTGGTTGGATTCAACTACAGTTCCGTATGATGATGGGGTGTAATGTAGCCATGTACGAGTCTATAGATGATGAGATCTACGATAATGCGAAAACTTGCCAATTCATATGGTCTATTGGTGCAGCATGAGTGTTGTGAGATCAGACTGCGTTGAAAGAGAAGTCGGTCTCCTCCAGGTCTAGGAGATGGAAGGTTACTAGATTCGTATTAGACGGTAATACAAAAGAGCTATATAGAAAAATATGAATGTACTATTTGTGAATGCTGCCATTCAATCCACAGAAAAGAGCGAAACTCACCTCAGCGGTTGCAAATCTTTCATGGAGCGTGTGTTTGACTGTCCATTTCAATGGATGTAGTCGTCATAGTAATTGTCGCTAATCACTGAGACAAATCTCTCTAGCCAAGGGAATTACACTGAAAACAAGCTATAAAGCTGCACAATTCTGCACACACGACTAAAGATGACACAGGAGCAGCCTCTCATCGCAGTTCTACATGTTTGCCTGACCAAAATCTGGAGGGCATGGTCCAGTTAGTAATGTATTGATGTGGAGATCAAGAGAACATCTGCGAGTTACTTCATTGGAAGTTAGTTAATTACTCCACTTCACCCAAGTAGTTGTCGATTTCAGCAGGAATGAGAACTCTGTGACAATAAACAAAGAAATCTCGGGTAAGATTCAGGCACCAATGCAAGGCCACTCGCTGAGCTTTCAGTTTGAATCAAAAATCAAGGAATGTACAGTGAAAAAATTAGAGAGGAACAAAGATATGTTAATCAGGTCAATTGTCCAACAAAGATATGTTAATCATGTCAAACAAAGAAATGCACGATGTGAAATCCCAGTGGGCCTAGAATCTCAGAAGCTGATCCTTCGAATGCAGTTTCAAAAACCCCAGTATGACCCAAGTCTGGAGAAAAGTACGGAACATTAATCTTCCAATATATAATGAAAACTTGCAAGAACTTGGTAAACAAATGTCATGGTTTTGGTGAGTGCCAAACTAGCAGTGTCTCGGTGCAATAAGGCTAAGTGCCCAAAATGTCCAGGACTCAGTGGATTTATAAAAGCCCATGGGGTTTGGGTAAAGGTGCATGAAACTGCATTTGAAGGATCAGAAAGGTTTAAACCTTTGTTATTTTTCCTTGAACAACTAACAATTTTCTTGAAATGAAATCTATCCATTCTTAAATTCTAATGTAATTTCATTAAAAACCATAACATTTATGGGTGCAAAATTTTGAATGTTTAACCAAGCATCATCATGCCATATTGCCATGCATTTCCAATTACAAAGAGAAGATGAAATCTGGTTATATCTTTTGAAGTATGCATCATCTATTTCCATGTCATCTCTATATACCGGCCTGATGCAATGAGGTAAACAAAGGCATCAATAAAATTGAGCATCAAATTTGAGAATAAGCAGCACACCCTGAGGCTTCTAGAAATGCCCTAGGTAGCATAATTTGGAGAATGATACTACAAGATTATCCTCTTTTCTAGAAATGTCAAAGTGTTGGCAACATTCTACCCCACCCGTTGCTAAGGCTTTCCATGAAAAATAAGAGCCTGAAGGATCAACCTAGAGCAAAGATTCTCTTAAATGACCCAAAGCTCAATCATAGAGCATACCCATATAAAAAACGATGCTAGGAAATTGGAATGTCGCGTGCCCAGCTTGAGTAAATTCCTGTATAACAGGTGCTGTTGCCCTAACAAGTTGTGTAACATGAAATGGTTCCTATCAGTAACAAACGCAGCATATACAATTTTTCCTTCTTTTTTGAGCAAAGAATATAACGATTGAGTATACAAACATTGCTGCCCCCCCCCCCCCCCCAAAAAAAAAAAGGTTCTTTAAAATAGCAAAAATAGCAATGGTTAAACTGGCCCAATATGTGAGGAATGGAAGTTGTAACAAAAATGTTCCAAGAGTTCCATGGGAGCTGAATAAAAAAAAATCCTTTTGCCAGTAGGAGTCTAGGATGTGAGACAACTCAAGTGCCAAACATTACTAGTTGATAGGAGTTCTAAGATGTGTGATAATAAATAAAATTACATGAGATCCAAGGTTTTAGCCTATTAGCTCAGGTAAGGACTTGGCCATTTTACAAGAGATTTTTCACCTTTTTTGCTCTTTTGGATGGTTTTTCACTTCATACCGGCCATTCAAAATCTCTAAAGCGATATGAAAATATTTACTTCCCTACATTTTTTCAGAATCAATTGTCTATGTTCCAGTTCAACAACAAAGCATATCTGCTCACAAAAAACCAAATTGACACTCATAGAAGGGACTTCCAAGGGCCCAGATTTCATCCCACAAAATACCAATAAATTCAACAGAAACAGTTTCATTGACATAGAAAATAACCAACTATCAGCTGAAATGTATCAGCATCAGTTAGAGCATGGGCAATGGGGGTTCTTTAACCCAAATTTAAGAAATTTAATACTATTTTATTTGAGATTGTAAAAAATGGGTTAAGGAATGATTTGACATGTTCTCTCCTAAGGAACTCTTAAACACCCTACAAAAGAGAGAAATTGGGGATCACATCAAAAAAATAGTTGAAAGAAGAGTGAAGAGATAAAAGATAAAAGAGAGTTAAGAAACTCTTATGGGTTCCAGGGATGTGAGTGAAAATGTATAATGGGTTGTTTAAAGAATGGTAAAGAGAGAGAAAGATAAAAAGTAGAGTTAAGAAACCCAAATGGGTTCGAGGGATACGGATGCTCTTAAACACCTTCATAAGGATTAGATCAAGGGAGAGGTGAGAACCACCGCACATATCTACACAAATTCCCGGGCTTTTTAAACAGCAAACCAATATGTTCACAAAGATAATTTTACTTCCCCAAGAAACTGAAATCAGTGAACGCCAGCAAACAATGACATGAGTCTATGGCATTGATTTTAACTATTTTAGCTTCACAAGCTTCAAACACCCCTCTAATTCCATGTTTCACTTCATTGGAAAACTGGAATCAATCTCATCTCCAAACATTCAAGTCCTTTGAAACTTTGATAGCATAATACAAGGGCACGTCCGAATAGCAATGCAGAAAGCACATACCTTCAACGAATCGTAGATCAATCCTCCTCGCCACTCTCGTCACTGAAGTAACTAGCTTTCTTGACCTTCTTCCCTTTCTCCTTCAATCCAGCAGCGCCACCACTTCCACCACCGTCTCTTTCTCTCTCCAGCAACATCAGCCTCTCCTCAGCACCACCATCCACCACGGAGGCCCAATTATCATCGTCAAACCCTAAACGATCACCATCACCACCATCCGAATCTCTCCCCTCTTCTCTCCTCCCCTTCTTCGGAACCGGCCGCTCTCTTGATCCCAACTGGTTCCTCGGGCACTCGTAGCTCAAATGACCTTCCTCCCCGCACTCGTAGCACCGGCTTTTGTCCTTATAGACCCTCCGCCGGATAAATTCGGCAGCGCGACCATTATCGGAGGCGATGGAAGCAGTTAGGGTTCGGCCGTTGAGGATCTTACCGTTCATCTGGCGAGCGGCAGAAGCGGCGTCCTCGCGGGAGACGAAGAGGACGAAGGCGACGCCACGACTCCGGCGGGTGCGGCGGTCCTTCAGTACGGTGACGCGGGCGACTTTGCCGAAGGTGGAGAAGATGGTGAAGAGGTCGGAGTTGGTGAGGGTGTAATCGAGGTTGCTGATGTAGACGGTGGATTTAGAGGGGGCTAGACCGCCGCTTCCGCTGCGATTGGAGGTCGCCGGCGTCGAAGATGAGGCGGCGGCGGAAGGGGTGGAGTAACGGTGGTAGAAGGTGTCGTCCTCGTCGCTGTCGCTGGCGGGTCGAACCATTTTTTCAGGAATTCCGCAAGTCCGATTGCCTTTCCCATTTGTGCGACCATAAAGGAATATAAAATTGCAGAAAGCCACCCGTTTAAAGTGAAATTGCAGAAAATCACCTCGTAGATACTCTTCGTTAGTAAAGGACCACTCACGAGTGGGAATGGGTCGGATGTATAAAAATGTTATGTTCGGTTTTTCTATCCTATAGATAAGTTTCTAAATTGAGAAATTTCCTACAAAAGAGACAAACGGCTCTAAAAATCTAATTAAAGAAAAAACTAAACTGATTAAAAAATTTAAACTAAATGACTCTATGTTTGATTTTTCTATCATACGCCTTATGTTTGATTTTTCTATCCTATGCCTCAAGGGCATAGGATAGAAAAATCGTATTACGTTTAGGCACTTATAATTGATTAAAATTTATAAACTTCAATCGGATTATGTGGTTGTTTTGTATTATAAGAAATTATTTTAGAGTTTAATGCATTATATTATAATTATATGGGAGTGGTTCCAGAGTGCACACCTCTTATAGTGTACCTTGTGCACAATTATGAGTCGTTGACGAAGAGGAGATGGAAGATTGGTATTAAAAGGAATTTTTTTTCCAATTTAAATTGTGGGTCCTGTGTGGGTTACAAACACCCACTTTCCCTCCATTTGATGCGTGTAAACACAGCCCCACTCTTCTTTTGTAAGTTGTCAGCCATTATTTCTTTTTTTTTTAAGCTGATTTTTTTTTAAAAAAAATATTTTATGAAAAATATGAGTGATTTGTTGGAGGGATCACCTGATTTCGTTTTTTTTTTTTAATTTGTCAATCTAACCGAATGATATTTCACATGCTACCGAATATTGTTATGTTATCTTTTTTTCCATCTAGTTCATATGAAAATTATCAATTCTACTGAATAATTTGTTACGTGCTACCGAATAATGTGTTATGTTTTTTCCATCAAATTTAGATGACAGAAACTCAATTCTCTAAACTATACTTACGATTTATACGATTAATGCTTCGTATTTCACCGAATAATGCTTCGTTTTTCACCGAATAATCTCATAATTCTTCTTTTGCGATCACAAAAAACGTATTCTATAAACGAATAATCATTGAAAATTCATCGAATAATGCTTGTATCCCACTGAATAATGTTCGATGTGTAACGAATAAAATTAAGCATCTCATATTTCCCAAAAAAAAATGACAATTGTAATGAATAATCTTTATAAATTCACCGAATAATACTTGTATTCCACCGAATAATATTTTCTCGATATGAATTCCAAATAACATTTATACATCGAAGTTTGATAATGAAATTCGATAAACTAGCAACAACACCAATACATAATAACGACCTTCGATCATTTAAATAAATACAATATACACTAAAAAGAACAATTCAAAAGTTTACAAATTCACCTTAGCACGAGACCAAATCAACTACAGAGCAAATTAATAAAACAACGATGGCAGAAGCTTTAATCTCACAAAGATCTAAGCAAATTAATAAAATTAGAAATCAGAAATTAGAAATCAGAAGCTTTAATAAAAGAAAGATCTAAGCAACGATGGCAGAAGCAAATTAATAAAAACAAAGATCTAATTTTGCTCTATAGTTGCTTAGATCTTTAGAGATTTGGAAATTATAAATCAGAAGCTTTAATCTCACAAAGAATCGACCAAAAGACAACACGAAATACCAGATTCAGAACGATCAGAACACGATTGGGTGGGTGGCTGCATATTCGACTACGAGGAGGGGATGCCATAGATCTAATTTTGGAGAACGATGGCAGTGATGTCCGAGCAGCAGTATTTCGCCAACGCGAAGGAGAACATGGTGCAAGAGAGATCTGGGCTTCCATCGGGACTACCAGGGGCATCCTTCTCGCCTGAATCGCCTCCTCGACTCCGTCTCGCCTAGGCTCGCGCCTCCGCCTTACCGGGGTTCGCTTTGGCTTCACGGGTTAACATCGACGAAGAAGGAGACCACTGTTCCGTCGTCCACTTCACATTGCCGTCGTGCTTTCGAACTCGTTTCTTCCTGCAACCACCGCCGCTCTCGTCATTGCCGGAATGCCAATATCGCCATCTTCCTCGCCGTTGTTGCCCTATCGCCTCCAGTTCTTCTTCCTCGTTCCACCCGTACAAGCATATGAGGAAATTAGGTTTTTATTGCCCATCTATCACGCGCCTACGCTCCTAAATTGAATGCTAAATATCCTTTTTATTTTTTATTTTTTTTAAAAAACGGAATATGTATCACAATCTCATCCCTCCATTTAATTTAGATTAAGGGTCCACAATTGTACACAAGGTACACCATAAGGGGTGTGCACAATTTATCTATACTCATAATTATATTATAAATATAATACAATATAATGGAATCCAAACACACCCAATTTAAAAATCAAAATGTGCCTTAAAAACGCTCTATTTGAGTGTTTGCCACTGTCGCTCGCCGACATCTAAACCAGCTTCACTGGCTGTCTGCCGCCACCTAATATGACCTATTTCCTGTATCGCGAATTAGCCGATTGGGTGGAGTTGAGCGGGTTTGTGATGGTATGCGTTTATACCGTAGTATTGAAAGGAAGCAGTAGTGTTCATTTTAGTTATATATTTTTTTGCTACACTTCATCCTTTGGTAAATGATCTCTCCTGTGAAGATTGGCAAGTTTATTTGCTTACTAGCTTAAGTCATGGATCTATGATCGACAACTGAATGCTCTCAGGAAGTTCATAATCCGAGGTGTTTTCAACTTCTTCCCCTGGTCCTCCTGTGTTACTTGAGTAGTCAGTCAATCCGTTTCTCTTTTCTTTTTGGTTTGATTATTTGTCCTGCGTGACTTTTATGTTATTTCCTTTGTCATTTTCATTTTTGTCATTTATTTATGTAATTACTCCTATTATATATAATAGTTAGTCCATCGCCGGTCTCTCGATTTCTTTATGCGTATTTAGATAATCGAATTTCAAATTGTAAAAATAAATGGTATAGTAACATTTTATGAAATTGAAAAGCTCTCAAGTACCCACGTCCTCCAATATAAAAACCATTCTCCCAACACACAAAAAATCCCATGGAAATGACACACAAAAAAAACCCATTAAAAATGCAAACCGGATCTCCCCTCAAACGGATCTCCGAGAGGCTTCTAGAAAACTGTGCCTTCCCCGTCTAAAAAAACCCCTTATCTCCTCCAGTAGTCACCTACCTCTTCATCCTCTCTCCCATACTCCATCACCTCCTCATCCCTAAACCCTAACGCCTCCTCCCATGGCGACCTCATCCGCTCAAATCAATGTCTTCGCCACCTCCCCCTTCACTTCCTCCAAATCCAAGCCTCCCTCACCTCCCACCAACTCCGTCTTCTTCGGCCAGAGGTTGAATTCCGGCTTCCCAAAGTCCGCCTTCTTGCGGCTCGGTGACAGGAAGGTCGGCTATCGGAGTCGCCGCGCCGCCGGACCGGTGCGCGTGGTGAACGAGAAGGTGGTGGGGATTGATCTTGGAACGACCAACTCCGCGGTGGCGGCTATGGAAGGAGGCAAGCCGACGATCGTGACGAACGCCGAGGGCCAGAGGACGACTCCGTCGGTTGTGGCGTACACGAAGACTGGGGATAGGCTGGTTGGACAGATTGCTAAGAGGCAGGCCGTGGTGAACCCTGAGAACACCTTCTTCTCCGTCAAGAGGTTTATTGGGCGGAAGATGGTGGAGGTGGATGAGGAGTCGAAGCAGGTCAGTTACCGGGTTGTTAGGGATGATAATGGCAACGTCAAGCTTGATTGCCCTGCTATTGGGAAGCAATTTGCGGCTGAGGAGATTTCGGCTCAGGTGATCGCTCTTTCTTGCTTCTTGTGAATTAGGTTTGGTTTCATTTGGCGACTGATTTTACATGTTTCTAGGGCTTTTGCAATCAAGTGACAGATAAATTGTGATTATGATCCTGAATCTTGGGGGTTGTCCATTGTATTGGAATGAGTATATGGCATATGATTAATCAGATAATTGTCGTTGTTGTTCATGAACAGTAAAATTGTGCTGGTATTCCTGAGAAATTTTGATGTTTACCTGCTGTTTTTAATGTCTGAAATTCAGTGTTGCCTTTGTTTTGCTGAAATAGGTTTTGAGGAAACTTGTAGATGATGCTTCGAAATTTCTAAATGACAAAGTAAACAAAGCTGTAGTTACAGTTCCTGCATACTTCAATGATTCCCAAAGGACGGCCACTAAGGATGCTGGCCGTATAGCTGGCTTGGAAGTTCTCCGGATAATTAACGAACCTACTGCAGCTTCTTTGGCTTATGGGTTTGAAAAGAAGAACAATGAGACAATCTTGGTGTTTGACCTTGGAGGTGGTACTTTTGATGTTTCAGGTACTCGTTCAGGCCCTTGTGAATCGCAACATTTTTGGTGCATCACTGAATTTAATATCACCTATTCATCTTCTTTTTAGTATGATTTTTTAGCTATTTTGGGTATGTTTTAGCAATCTTTTTACATGTCTTTTGCAGTTCTTGAAGTGGGTGATGGTGTCTTTGAAGTGCTTTCAACCTCTGGAGATACGCATTTGGGAGGGGATGACTTTGACAAGGTTCTAATGTGGAAAATGTTGCTGATAAAAATATACATGCAAATATGCTATGTTTAGCTGCTCTCTTCAAATTCAGAGTTTCTGAAAAATATACTAATAATTGTGCAGAGAATCGTTGATTGGCTGGCTGCAGACTTCAAGAGAGATGAAGGCATTGATCTTTTGAAGGACAAACAAGCTCTTCAGCGCTTAACTGAATCTGCTGAGAAGGCAAAGATGGAGCTTTCGTCTTTGACTCAGACAAATCTTAGGTACTGTAACAGACCTATCCTTCAACTTTGATCACTTGTTGACTCTCTTTTTGCAAACCTATCCTTCAACTTGTCTGGCAACAGATTTCTAATTCTTGAATGCTTCTTGTTGCCTCAGTTTGCCTTTCATTACCGCAACTGCTGAAGGCCCTAAGCACATAGAGACCACCTTGACAAGAGCCAAGTTCGAGGAATTATGTAACGATCTTCTTGATAGGTATCTTGTTTTCTATTTGCAGACTTGAAGTAAATTGTTTTGATGCTGAGACATGGCTATTACCTATTAGAGTGCTCTTTTCTTTGACTAAATACGAACTTCATTTGTTTTCTCAGGCTTCGTACTCCTGTGGAGAATTCTCTGAGGGATGCAAAACTTTCCTACAGTGACTTGGATGAAATTATCCTTGTTGGTGGTTCAACACGTATCCCAGCGGTTCAAGAGTTGGTAAAAAAATTGACCGGAAAAGATCCTAATGTTACAGTGAACCCTGATGAAGTTGTAGCCCTTGGAGCAGCTGTTCAGGTATTCCTTGCTTTATCCTGCCCTGGTCATTATGTTTACCATGTGGTGGTGATTTAACTCTCGAAATATGGCGCATTTTACTTTTAATTATTTAATGGATAGTTTTGAAGTATTTACACTTCTCATGTTATGGTTATGTGAACTTCGTTAATTGTAGGCTGGTGTTTTAGCCGGAGATGTTAGTGACATTGTTCTCTTGGACGTGACACCGCTGTCCATTGGTCTTGAGACCCTTGGTGGTGTCATGACAAAGATCATCCCCCGTAACACAACCTTGCCCACTTCCAAGTCAGAGGTTTTCTCGACTGCTGCAGATGGACAGACAAGCGTTGAGATCAATGTTCTACAAGGTGAACGTGAGTTCGTTAGAGATAACAAATCTCTTGGTAGCTTCCGTCTTGATGGCATTCCCCCGGCTCCTCGTGGAGTTCCACAGATTGAAGTCAAATTTGACATTGATGCCAATGGCATTCTCTCTGTCACTGCGATTGACAAAGGAACTGGAAAGAAGCAAGACATCACAATTACTGGTGCGAGTACCTTGCCCAACGATGAGGTATGACTTCTTTATTGTGTAAATTTAGTTCTACACCAAGAAATTGAGTATTGCATACCTTAGACATAAACGGCCCTTTGTCATCAAGGAATGAAAACTTCAACATGGTCTCTTTGTGACATGGGCAGGTGGATAGGATGGTAAAAGAAGCCGAGAAATTCGCCAAGGAGGACAAAGAGAAGAGAGACGCCATTGACACTAAGAATCAGGCCGACTCAGTCGTCTACCAAACGGAGAAGCAGCTGAAGGAGCTGGGAGACAAAGTTCCTGTCCCGGTCAAAGAAAAGGTGGAGGCCAAGCTGGGAGAACTCAAGGAAGCTATCTCAGGCGGTTCAACACAAACAATAAAGGATGCCATGGCCGCCCTTAACCAGGAAGTCATGCAGCTCGGCCAGTCCCTCTACAACCAGCCGGGAGCAGGCGGTGCACCAGGAGCCGGACCTGCACCAGGAGCTGATGATGGGCCCACAGGGTCCTCCGACAAGGGACCCGAAGGAGATGTCATTGATGCAGATTTTACTGACAGCAAGTGAGGACTTGATTACATATTTGTCGTATGCTAGGGGCAGCTACAGCTCATACAGGTCGAGTCGGAGGTCAGCTGTGCATAAGAAACCCCGTGGAGGGTTTGATTCATTTCCTAGTGTTTTTGGCATAAGGGGAGGGGGACGATTTAGGAATTTGTAGAGGGGAAATTTGGGGATTTGGAGTTGTTGCTGTTTAGTTGCATTTGAAAGTTTGGGATTTTGTAGTGTTACGAATTTTTGGATGTTTTTTTTTGGGTCAAGTGATTTACACTTCACACAAATCATTTGATGTCTAATGGAAAAAACTGTTTGGGCATCATTATTTTTTTTTTCCGAAAGCCGGATAAAGATTAGGAAAGCCACCGATAATCGGGCTTCTTTCCTAACGTGTCCGAGCATATGAGAACACGAAGTTCTGGATCAGTAGTGAAGCGTCCGAGCATATGAGAACACGAAGTTCTGGATCAGTAGTGAACCGTCCGAGCAGATGAGAACACAGAGTTCTGGATCAGTAGTGCTATCATCGCCAGGGATGCTATATGCCGGTCGTACAATCCTGTCAGCCACAGCATTCAAACCATTATTTACAAATTAAATTCAAGAAAGTAGTATTATTTTATATATCGATTGAATTAAAGTAAATAACAGTAATAATATGAATTAAATTCAAGAAAGTAGTATTATTTTATATATCGATTGAATTAAATATTTTTCATTACAGTATATAACAGTAATAATACGGTGTTATATACAGTACGAATTAAAAAAAATCCCCCAAAAATCGGAATGCTGAGGGATTGTTCCGTACTCCCTAATTCATAAATAGAGAAAAATTTAGAGATTCCCACCATTTGAATTTTGATTTCGATATTTCTCCCATTATTGATCTTGTCGAATTAGGTTTGGCGACTGTGTGTGATTTGTGATAGGTAGGGGATGAAGAGAGATTTTTCCACTGTGTTTCTCATCTTTGAATCCAGTTTCACCTCCTTCAATTGCATTCGTCGTGTCTTCCGATTACATTAATTTTGTAAGTTTCCTCCTCCATGATCGCTCCATTTTCTCACATCAACCTGATTTTCTTTGGAGACGGACAATTGTTTAGTTTAATCGCCGCGCTTCAGCGATAATTTTGTGTGTAATCGGTGTTTGCAAACTGATCGCTATATTTTCTCCGATTATCTATCCTGTGTTTCGAGATGATTTGCGCAATTTGTTGTTCGCGTGGAGATTGATTAACTGTCGACGCATTGTGTGTTCGTAGTTTGTGAATGATCGTTGTATTTTCTCCGATTGTATATTCCGTCATCAAATCAAAGATATTTGAGAGGATTTGTGTCGATTTGTTATTTGCTTGATGATTGATCCATCGTAATTTAGGGTTGATGATTATTGCTGTTCATCTGGTTCTGTTTGCAGAATTTCGGAGCTTGCCTAACCGCGTAGTTTCTAACAGAGAGATTTCATCGAAAGATTTCAAGGAAATGGCGGAAAATGAGACCACTTCGGGATCGACATCGGCGAAGGTGAAGTTCCTCTGCAGCCATGGAGGGAAGATAATGCCGAGGCCTTCCGACGGCCACCTCAAGTACGTCGGTGGTGAGACGCGCGTAATCTGCGTTCCTCGCACCATTTCTTTCTCAGGTAAATGCATAATCATAATTTACAAACGCATTCATATTTTTGTTTTCTCATGTAATGCACAATAACTATGCATTCATGGATCTGAATTGCAATTTCTGAGATGATATTGTATACACTGGCTAGCAATTTGCTCTACATGATGCACATTGTTTTCAATCCGTTCTCCTGTTTGATTTTCTGATATCATCTGATAATCATAAATGCTTAGAAGAGTTATTTGCCTTTCTCAGAACAATAAGAACTGGTTGATCTTTCCAATTGCTGAAGACGTGTTTTCTTCTGAGCTGAATGATGTGGTCTTGAATTGAAAGTGTTCATGGTTTCTGAGAATGAAGAGTAATTGGCATAAGTCTTGATGTTTGGCATATTCTTTTGATCTCATGAACAGATCTCATGGAGAAGATAAGAAACCTGTTTGAAGGAGAGTTTATTTTAAAGTACCAAATTGGTTCAGAGGAGCTTGATGCCTTGGTTTCAGTTAGATCTGATGAAGATCTTCATCACATGCTAGACGAATATGACCGCGTGGAAAGAGGAGGAGCTTCCAAGCTCCGAGCCTTCTTATTCCCTGCAAAGTTGATAATTTCTGAGATCCACAGCCCCATCTATCCTATGCCGGAGTCATTAGAACAACGATTCGTGGATGCAGTCAATGGCGTAGTTCGTCCAACAAACGCCAAATCCTTGGCCTCAACCAGCCGTCTCAAGCCTTTGAATACTTCACACTCAGAATGTTCGAGCCCCCGGTCACCTTCTCCGCATGCTTATAATTCCTTCATGCACCATGACCAACCCTCTTTCGCTAACACCTTTCAAGGAGGCGGGCTCACTCGGATGAACAAGGTCCATAGCTCTCCTAGTCTCTCCAGCCTTGCTAACCAGAACTCACAGCATAGCAACAGCCACAACACTCAGCATCATCGGTCCCATCATCCGAACCACCAAACTCACCACCAACACCAACATGGGCACCAGCACCAGCAGTACCACTCAGGTCATCACCCTTTTGGTAAACCACCCGAGCATCATGGTGCGCAGCCTTGGAACGCCACTGGGCGGGATGGGTTCGTGAGGGTTCCGAGCATGAGCCATCTTGCCCCAGTGAGTCACCAGAGTTCAGCACACACTGCTGCTCAGTTCGTTAAAGGCTACCCGGGGAATGGAGGGCACAACAGATGGGTACATGTCGGCAAACCTCCGGTTGCTTATGGGGATGGATCAGTTAGGGGAGGCGATGTTTCGCCTACGCCTTCTTCGCATAGAGGAGGAATCATTTGGGAGTGATGTTTGTTGGTATTTAACTGCATTGTAGCTTCTTTTCTCTCTCGTTTAGTGCAGTTGCTGCTCTATGAAAAGGGAAATTAACGCTTCAATGAAAGCTCCCTTGGTCTATTTGGTAATACAGGAACACCCGTCAAACAAAGGAATTGTAAAATACAACTTTAGAATTGCTACTCAACCGTTAAATATGTTGAAATTACAAAGGGACATGGACATCTTCCTCTTTTCCTTCATATTTTAGCTATTGAGGTAGAGTTGGTTTTTGGCTATTGAGATTGATTTAAGGGGTGATTCGTTCTCCCAATTTCTTGTGCAATGAATGATTTTGTGTAAAGAAATTACATTTTAATGGGTGATTTGGTTTAATTTACTACAAAGTGCGCGCTTTAACATGATTTCGAAATCATAAAAGGCTATTAATAAGACCTAAAACAGCTATTAGCAGGACAATTTTAACTTAATTCCACACAAGCTATAAGGTACTTTTTTTTTTTGGTGGGCGCAAGCTATAAGGAACTAAACACCAACACCAACAATCTCTCTCTACACACTTTTTTTTTTTGGTGCAAAGGAGGGCTACATCCCTCTCTACCCACACTGAAACGACTTCTGATGCAATTCATCTCTACCCACACTGAAACGACTTCTGATGCAATTCATCTACGTGTCATATACATGTCATATTCTAGATTAAATTTTAGCCCAATTCGCATATATGTCATAATCTACATCAATTATAAAACTCATCTTTTAGGTTGAAAAGAAAACTTATCTTTTTATACTATCATAATATTTATCTTTTTGTCACAATTTAATCTATCTAATATTTTTCAATATATATATGCGTGTCACATAATCTACAAAGTTTGGCATGGGAAGCTTATGACATTTCATGATTTCTCTGCATTGGTCGACTTGCTTTTTGGAGTTATCCGCCATTGTAAGAACTCGATCTAAGGTGAATGATGTACCGTGTATGTCGAGATTTGAGCTCATCTTTTGTTTTTCGTGTCACAATATTTATCTTTTTTTTTGTCACAATTTATCACCGATAAATAAATAATCTATTCAATATTTTTCAATATATATATACACACACGTGCCACATAATCTACAAAGTATCGGTTTTGCACCGTGAAATTTTGGTTAGAACAAATTAGTTCTTTATCAAACATTCTATCTTTTTCAAATGTATAAATATTCAACCTTATATCTTAATTAGATAGAAAACTTATCTTTTTAAATCAAATAATTTATCCAATGTTTACTTTTTTTTTTGGTGGGCAAATCCAATGTTTACTTCACTATTAATAAGTCAATATAATTTTGTTATCTTAATTAGGTAGAAAATTTATAGTTTTATATAAAATAATCCATCCAATATTTGGTTCATTATTAATATTCAAGTTTATATCTAATGTATGTATGTTATGTAGGGATATATATATCTCATAAAGTCATAAGATTTTATGCTGAATAGATAATTAATTAAGGATTTAAGATAGAATATTGTTGTTCCTATATATTGTCTAATCTATAGGTCATTAGCATATAAACGAAGCCTTCAATATCATAGCCGGTACGTTCAACAACTTTCAATCGTTGCAATCAAGCATTTTGAGGTATAGTTTTGACTTTATTCATCATACATAGATACAGATCCCACTTTGTATACATATATCCCTAAAATAACTTTATATTCATATATTTGTTGTGATTGTGAATGTATACAATAAAGGTTAATGAAATTAACACAAACAGAAGTGATTTGGTCATTAAAGTTCGTGTGATATGGTTGTGGATCGTGAAGTAGAAGAAAACGGAGAAAGAACATAGTTCATTCAGATGAAGAGGTAAGCCCTTATATCAATTACACACTTATTTTAATTTAAGGTAATTGATGCAGTTTTGATTAAAGTATTAAATTTTCCTTCTTTTAATTGTTCCATGATAGAAGTTATGGTTCCATTCTTTATATCAAATAATTTTTCTCCAATCTTGAAGGAGTATTCAATTTATAAACTTTCAAATTTTACTACTGAAGCAAACGATGATGACTATAAAGTCACTAAACATGCTTTATAGGATATAGATAGTACACGTGTGCAAGTGGTTGATGGTTCTATTTCTTCTAAGCTGTTCAAATTAGTTGAATTTTAATCAATTTTGTCCGGACAAATAGAAGAAGGTTATTGCGCGCATAGGTAAGTAATTATGTAGTTAGTTATGTTGTTTCCCAATTATGTTATTATATGGCTACAATATTTTATTTCATAATATCAATGTAATTATAAACTTGTAATATTGTTTAATTATGTATACCAAATAAATTATACAACTGTTTAGTTACTTATATAATTACATAAATATATTACATCGCCAAATTTGATGACGTTTCCAACATCTACAACAACAAAAAAAAAGTTTATAATTATGTCAATGAAACAAAATATTGTAGCCATATAATAACATAATTAGGAAACAACATAACTAACTACACAATTACTTACCTATGCAACAACCTTCTTCTATTTGTCCGGACAAAATTGATTGAAATTGAACTAATTTGAATCCCTTAATTAGAAAAATAGAACCATCAATCACTTGCACATGTGTACTATTTATAAATTGTATCCTATAAGGATGTTCAGTGACTTTATAGTCATCATCGTTTTCTTCAATAGTAAAATTTAAAAGTTTATAAATTAAATACTCCTTCAAGATCGGAGAAAATTTATTTGAGATAAAGAATGAAACCATAGCTTGTATCATGGAATCCTGCATGTACAATTCAAAGAAGGAAAAATTAATACTTTAATATATTTATAATATTTTACAGTGAAAATGAGCTTCCTTTGCACTTTGTGGGACTCCTATGCCGAGCAAATGACAAGATATATACACAAATGTGTCCACGATGACTTGACTGTGGTAATACAGTGAAGGTTTTTCGATGTTATCTACCTATTATTCATCTTAATTAAATTATATTTTAAATTAATGTATATGTTTTTGTCTATTTATATTTATAAATTTACAATCTACATTATGGGCAGATAAAGTGTCAATAGGAAACGTCCTTTATGCCACTAAGCTTCATTTTGATCAGAGCCGACCGGCTCGACCCGGCTGGGCGTAACCCAGCCGGCAAGGGCCACGTACCGGGTAATCCAAGGAAAGGGGCGGAGGTAGGGATCGAACCCGAGACCTCCTGACATCCCCTTGCTCCCCACCAGTGAGCCACCCCGACTGGGGTATTAATGATAGATTTTGTAACCACTTAAGATATATGATAGACACATAAAAAGACACATATATAAAATATATTGGATTATCATTAATTGACGTGTCAAAAAAATCTAGATTAGATTACACCAGAAAATGACACATAGGCGAATTGTACTATTTTTTTTTACGGAATTTTCGCCTAGTGCCCCTGAGGTAAGGGTAAATTCGCCGGGTGTACAAAAGATTGGGATAATTCGCCAAATGCCCCTAAGGTTTGATTTTTTTTCGCGAAATACCCCTTCGTTAAATGGGTTGGCATTTTCATTTAAAAAATAAAAGAAAAGAAAGAAATACAGAGAGAAGAGCGAAGAGCGATTCAAAGAAGGATCGATAGAGCAAGAAGAGGATCGAGAGAGAGCAAGAAAGAGCAAGAAGAGGATCGAGAGAGAGCAAGAAGAGCGTCGAGAAAGCCATTGCACCACCTCCCAGCTCTACCACCTCCCAGGCTCTCTCTCTCTCTACGAAGCTTAGACTACGAAGGTGATTGGAGAACTCGACGAAATCGACAAGGGCATCAGCAATTACAATTGAAAAGCAGATATGAGCGATATTTGCTCGTCTATGGCTGATTCACAAGGTTCGGGAAGTAGTGGCAATCCAATGGTAAGTTTGTTAGAAATTAGGGTTTTCGATTACTAGAATTTTTGGGGGAAATCTTTATAAATAGTAGTTTTTTGCTTAAATTGTCAAAGGTGAAGATGAAAGGAGGCATAAATTCATGTTTATTCATGAGAAAGTGGAATGCTGCAGCAAAGGATTCTAGACTAATTATATGTGAATGTGGATTTGAGTGTCAATATTTCACTTCCATGACAGATGGAAATCCAGGAAGAAGATTTATGAGATGTAAGAATTACAAGGTATGTAATCTGTTTTTTGATGTTCCATTCTTGATTTTTTTTTCTGCTATGACAGATGGAGTTGAGAATGAGATATGTAATCTGTTTTTGTTGCAAGGTATATGTAACCTGTTTTGTTTATTACAATGCAGTCAGGAGGTTGTCGACTGTGGGAATGGTTTGACCCTCCATTATGTGCTCCGGCAAGGCAATTAATCCCGATGTTAAGGGATGAGATAATTCAAGTGAAGAATGCATTAGATGTGAAAGAGGATATCATTCAAGCATATAGGAGTGAGATCCGAAGGCTTCAAGATGATAAAGAGAGGAAATTGAGCGGTGGCATTCACATATGGAGGATTATCTTTGTTGTTGTGGCACTTTCATTTGTATTGAAATTTTTCTTAAATTGTATCGGCTTTTCTGGATCATTTTCAGGGTGGTGGCATCAATCATTGGCTTCAGCGAAATAAACACATTCTTAAATTTTATCGGCTTTTCTGGATCATTTTCAGGGTGCTTCCACACAACATGAGCCTTTGATCCAGGGTTCGAAGTCTTCAAAACCTCACAACAGCCGGGCAAGCTCCCATAAGAAGTATCCTCACTTCCATTGATAATTTTTTTTCGCAAGTGCAATTGATTTGTACAAAGAGGTTGACTTCAAATGTATACCAAATTTTTCAAATAAAAATGTCTGAACAGTCTTGCCCTTGACCTCTTCATCTGCTCGTACGTACTCTAGAATCTTAGTTGATGCCCACGCCGGAGTCGCCATAGAATTGTATTGTCCCACTTTAAGGCATGAATGATTGATGTCCAAAGTCTTAATTGCCCATGTCTTGCCATCTGACAGCGATGAGGCATGAATCCTCCAATTACAACTTGAGTCTCCACACATCGCTGTATACCTAATGTGATCTGTCTTCGAAACTACAACAACAAATCCCTCTTGTACACAATAATCTCTTACCACATTCAATAAACTTTCCTTATCACAAAAGAGCATCCATGCCTTCAGCTTGATCTTTCCAAAATCTGTGTCTACATACATCTCTCCATTCTCATATATCCTATCGAAATAATCTGATTCACTCTCGCTATCACATATTTCATCAGATTTTTCATCATCAGAGGACATATACATATCAAGTACTGAAGTGGAAGGCACATCAACCCCAAATGAAACAAAATCAGATGGAATTTCAGCACTAGGTAAAATAGACATAGCCACATCATCCTTTGTTCTACTAACATTCCCAGAAGTGGGTTCACTACCTAATGAAAGAGAGGCAGCTCCGTCTTTTACAACACATTTTTCTCTTCTTCTTGCCGAAGTAGGAGGAACTCTCCTATTAGACGTAGGTAGACTACCATGACTTGACCTTTGGGGAGCTACTAGTTGCCTTTTAGAATCAAACAAACCTCGTGCCATGTCTAGATTCTTAGAAGGGGAATCATCAGTTCCTATGGCCAAATTAATCAACTTCTTCTCGTAAAATAAATGGAACATGTTCACAACATCGCTATCAGTTTCTAGTTGAAAACTTTGCCCATTATGCGCATACCATAGAGTTGGATGGTAAGGAAGAAACATTTTTATTTTCTCAGCCCCCTCTAACAGTTCAACAAATAAATCCAGAATGTTGCACTTATCAGGATCATCAACCTCTATTTCCACATATTCTCGATGGATATAGCGAAGTCTCAATAATATCTTCTCTTCCATTCTACAAAAGTTTCAAGATGTTTTCAATTTTCAATGAATTGATTTCAACACTTACTAGGATAACTAAACAACCCCTAAATCCCTAAACCCTAAAATGAAGTAATGAAACAAATTAAAGCACTTGTAATGTTCAGCTTATCAATAACATTGATGACGGTACATAAGATTCAATCTGAGCAATACAACGAACCCTAAACTGAAGATAGAACTTGTATAAATCCCCAAAACTCATGGGGCCTTAAATCCCCAAACCCTACATCTCATAACTGAAAAGGGAGTTGAAATCAAATAGATATCACAAAATTAGATACCTTTTCATCCATAGAACCAACAAACAAACCCCATTTTGAAGATTCTCACATGAGAATCCTCCAAATATTCCAAATCAAAAAACCTAAATCCTCACATTGTATATCGTTAAATCGAAATTAAGAGAAGACACTTACCTCTCAACAGCAACTATTGGCGTCGACCGCCTTCTCTTTACTAGCGCTTGGCAATCTCAGGCAATGGCTTTGGCTCCAAGCTCCATGAGTTCTCTCTCTCCCATGGGTCGATGAAGTTCCTCCTCGCAGAGTCGCAGTAACCAACGAAGGGGGTGATCTTGTTTCTTTCTTTTTATTTAACGGAGTTATAACCTTTTTTTTAACCCATTTAACGGAGGGGTATTTCGCGAAAAAAAAACCAAACTTTAGGGGCATTTGGCGAATTATCCCAATCTTTTGTACACCCGGCGAATTTACCCTTACCTCAGGGGCACCAGGCGAAAATTCCGTTTTTTTTTATCTATTTATCATCGATAAATAGATAATTTATACAATATTTTTCAATATATATACTTGTCACATAATCTTAAAGTTCGGCATGGGAAGCTTATGGCATTTCATGATTTCTCTGCATTGCTCGACTTGCATATTGGAGTTATCCGCCATTGTTAGAACTCGATCTAATTATATTTTATAATTACATAATTATAAAATATACATAATAATTGTTAAACAAATTTGGAACACGAAATTCAAAATTTCTTGTTCAAATATAAGGACCCTCCTCCAATAGATGTAGTTAAGATCAATGTTGATGCTTCGGTAAAAAGTAATATTCAACCACAGGTTGGTTGTGTTGTGAGGAATAATGATGGTCAGGTTATTCAGATACATAAATGTAATGTTACAACGAGTTCTGTTCTTTTGGCAGAAGCTTTTGCTGTATATACAGGTATAAGATTGGCATCGGAGATGGGGATCCGAAGATTGATAGTTGAGAGTGATTGTGCGATTATCATCGACGCCATCAATCATGCGAACAATAATCCATGGGAGGTAAATCAAATTGTCCAAGAGATCCTTTCTTTTAGAAAAGATTTTGAGAGCATCAATTTTCAACATTGCTATAGAGAGGCCAATGGTGCAGCTGATTTTATTGCTAAATCTCGGTTCAATTGTAATTTTATTTTGAGTGCTTGTTGTTGTGAGTTCTAGAATATCATCTTGCGAGATGATCATGGGTGTCGTTAGTACATCCAACTTTTTGCCTACTGTAAAATATATATATATATATATATAAGGGACCCTACCTTACTTCTGTAGGGTGCGTTTCTGCTTGTTATATTACACCATTTATGTTTTCAATTTTATGTTTTGATGGATTTCCGTTTGCCGACTCGTTGACCTATCAAAATTATATCATCTCGAATTCTTACTTAATAAAAAAAAAATCAAATCACCCAACCCATGATACGCCTCTTTTTTATTTTCTTTTTCGGAATTTTCGCCTAGCGCCCCTGAGGTAAGGTTAAATTCGCCGGGTGTCCAAAAGTTTCACATAATTCGCGAAATGCCCCTAAGGTTTGTGATTTTTTCGCGGCGTGCCCCTTTGTCCATTCTGTTAACATTTTCGTTTAAAAAAAATAAAATTAAATGAATTTAAGAGAAGTACAGGTCGAGCGCAAGAGAGAAGAAGAAGGGCGAAAAGCGAAGAGCAAAGAACGAAGAGGCAGGTCTCGAGAGAGGGAGAGAGCGAGGCAATTCCGATACACGATGCAGACCAGATTGGCGCCGATGGAACTTAGTTGGTGCCGAAGGTGGAGGTGAGTATTTCTCTGTTTAATCTAGGGTTTGGGGATTTAGGGGTTAGGTGTGATGGTTTGAATTCTTGAAATTCAATGGATTTTAATGTCAATTGTACCCGTTTTTTGTTGAATCGATATCAAATAGAGTTTCGATTCTCGTCCCAATTTAATTCTCTATCTAAAAAAGACCATTATGTAGTTGTCACTGCATCCAAGGAATTATCAAGTGAACCCTTGAAAGAGGAAATGCCACTACATGCATTAGGCAGCAACAGTGGCTTGGAAAATCCATATGAGTGTGGTGCATCTTCAAATCAAGGATGCATTAGTGTTAATCCGGTAAAACAGCAAGGCCATGGCAAATTAAAACAATCTGAGCCTATAAATTTATAAAGGGAAGATACAATTATCATTAAAAAGTTTGTGGATATTGCAATCGTTGGAGGCTCTGAAGCATAAGATGCCTGCCATCATGGATTGGTGGATCCAACGATAAACATGAAAGAGGCCATGAAGGCCATAAACGACATGTTTAGAGAACCTCCAAATCCAACAATTGCTACCAGGCGACAGCTCAAAAGCCAATCAGAGGTATCTCAGAAGTCAAACAATGTATTTGAGGTGTTCATTGATAATAGTTTAGAAACTGCAGTCAGCTCCTCTGCCCTATTTTTGTGTCAATTTTGTTGTTCTAACCTATTTTTGATATTTTCTTTGGATTGGTCCCAAATGAAACCCTAAATTTTGGATTATGTTGCAAAGCTAGATGTGTATAGTCAGGCTTTTTCCTGCACGATTTCTTCCTAGCATGTCGAGAAAGCATTGTTTAATGGTTTCATCTTAGACTCGAGGTTGAGATGAACACTTCATGTCATACTCTCTGTATATATATATATATACTTGGTACAAGATGCTTGTTAACTTTGTGATCAAATCAGTATGTTTTGTAGCTGAAACTTTTGGTTTGGTTTTGGGTTTCTTGAAAAGTTGCCTAATGTCTTAATTTTTTTTAGGAAATTGCTTCTTAAATTTCTGCCTTAGCATGTACTTCCAATCAAGGCACCTTGATTGCTCCAAGCACACTTACGACCAACCATATCTGAATTGTACATATTGATAACCGTATGTTCACTAGAAAATCTTTACTCTATTCTCTTGCCTTTGCAGGCTATACAGCTACGTACAATCCTATGGTTGAGAAGCATCTAATCTGTGCTAAGGGTTGCCAAGACTTTTGCCTTCGTCTATGAAGTAGACTAACAAGTATGTACCTTGATTTCAAAGCTTCAAACTTTTTTTTAGACTTTGTAACTGATCTTTTTTTACTTTTCCCTTCACTTGTATTTGAATTTTGAAACATGTGACTTTGGGTATTGATATGGTATTTATGGTTTGATCATTGATTTTTTGTTTTCGTTTCACTTTTTTAGAAATCATGTGGTTTGGTGACATTTTTTAGGAGGCTTACACAGTAGTCATGGTTAGCTAAAAAAATCAGAAATCACTATGTTTAGCTTTTCATACCATGTCACACTGGATAGATTAATGCAACTAAGCCATAGTTTGATGCTTAGCCTATTAGCTCAAATGGTAGAGCGTTGTGCTCATGCACAAAGATGTGGGTTCAAATCCCGCATAGGCTATCTATGGTTATGTTTTGTTATTGAACAAATATTTTTATGACTTCACAAATGATTCATAAATAGTTTAGTTTGTATTTCACTTTAATTAGCCTACGTGGGAGTCGAACCCACGTCTCTGTGTATGAACACATTGCTCTGCCGGCTGAGCTAATAGGCTTTTTTATATATATAAAATGATGTGAGCAGGTATGCTGAAATCATTTGTAGCTTGTTCTAATTTCAATGAAATCCTAGGACAATGGCATGCTAATTGTGACTAAAAAAATCACTCGGTAGAAATGGAGTAGCAAGTCACACTTAGTAAAAATGGATTGGAGCATACCATGTATTGAAAAATCTAGAAGCAAGCTAGACAATGGTTGAATTGAACTCAATTTCAACAGCAATGACAACTCCTTTTTTCTGTCCTAATGTAGCCCCAACAACCCAAGTTTGCATTTTTACAGCAACTCCAACTTGCGATATTGCAGCATCAACATCTGGCCTTATTTGAGTTGTCATAACATCACCACATTTTTGTTTTTCAGGAACAATAACTACTTCAATTTTCTCTCTCACAGCAGCCCCAACAACGTCTTTTTTATGTCCTTCAATAGCCTCAACGGCCTCAACATCCTTTTTATGTACAATCATTTCAAACTACCATATCCACACAATCCATTCCTTAAGATAATATGCAATCTTGCTCACCTAACTTGTTCAGGTATAGAGGTGATGATTTACCCTTACCTTTACCATCAAAGTCCCCCTTCCCTTTCTCAATCTTCATCCTCTAGATCCCCTTTACACACTTTACAGTACCAAAAATAAGGCATGTAGCTGTATTTCCTATTCATTTAAAACAGGAAAGTGAGGGTTGAAAGTTCAAGGCTATTGCAATGCGGTTGAGAAAATTTCCAATCTGATTGAAGGCAGCAATCTAATTTTGCCGATTATGAAGCATCGATAATCAATAGACCAAAGGGAATCAAAAGAAGGCGATGCAGAGTATCAATCGACAACTTTTGAGAAGGAGGCAAGGAGAGAGGGTACCTGGCTCCGGTGATGGCGGCGTCGTCCCTGCTCTTCCTTGAAGATACCAGTCGTCGACGTCGGCCTTCTCCCTCCTAGCGGCGAATGGTACCTCAAACCTCAGTCTACCGAGTGAACAACCTTCTTTACAAGAGGCTCCCAATTGGTAACTTCCTTCATTGATTGGTCGTAAACAACTGCTCTCTGAAATTTTTTAACATTGTCAACTGGTTGAGCAAAATTGCTACTGATTTTTACAACAGCAACTCGCACAGAAACATTGTTACTGATTTACAGCAGTAACTCGCATAGAAATAGGCCCCTAGACTCAGCAGTGTGTTTTGAATGATTCAAAAATTGTTGAATTTCTACAGACAATCAGCTGTCCACAAACTGGAACCCAATCCATGGGTGTTTAGCTAGAAGCATGATGTTTGTATGATTTCAGCAACACATAACCTACCGATAAAGAATAAGCCTCAACACTATCTTCTTGTCATTTCTACAATAATTTTAACATGTTTTTATTCTTAAATAAATTGATTTCAGCAACACAATAACCTACTGATAAAGAATAATTCGAAAACACATCAAAAGCCCCAAATCCCCAAATCCTAAATCCCATAATTCAAAAGGGACTTGAAATCAAACACATGCCACTAAATTAGATACCTTCTTATCCGTAAAACCAACGAATAAACCATAATTCGAAGATCCTACAACGATAATCACCAAAAAATCCCAAATTGATAACCCTATCCCTGTTTGGTATAACTTGATACCCATATACCTCTTCCTTTGTAAATCAACCCATCCTGACATACCCCAAAAAATTGAGATATCAAGATCTTCTATTCATCTTCAAACGTCATCTCCCCTCTTCTTCCTCTACTGCTCCTGCTGTTCTCTTCTTCTTCTTCACCCTTCTTCTTCTACAACTGCCGGAATCCCCTTCTTCTATGCTTTTCTCTTCCTTCTTCTTCGCCTTTCTTCACCCTCCTTCAACTGTTGGAAACTTGGAATCGCCCTTCTTCTTCTTCATTTGTGGAGCCCGAATCACCCTTCGTCTTCATCTGTTGAATCCGAATCGGCCTTCTTCTTCATCTGTTGAGTTGGAGTCGCCCTTCTTCCTCATCGTTGTTCGTCTTAGAAGCATTACCGGAGACCATAGAGGCGGCGGCAGAAGCGGTGATTAGGGTTGGACAGAGGGAGTGGGGCTGCATAGTGGGGAGGGAGAGAGGGGAATGGGCTAGGGTTGATACCCATATCCATACCTTGTAATACCAAACGCGGATATTGGATATCAGATATCAGATTTGATATCCATATCTAATACCGATATCCATATCTGATATCAGTATATGGATACCAAACAGGGTAAATTCGGAGATTGAAAACTCCTTAAGATGACATTGCGAAGAGAGACTTACCTCAACAGCAATGGATTATGTCGGCGCCTCCTCCCTCCTGGCATCGGCCGATCTCATGTGGCGGATTCGGCTTCTCCCTCCTTGCTCAGGGCGTTCTCTCCCTTCAGTTCCAATGGCGTGAGCCGCGTGAAGGCATGTCGTTCTTTCCTTCCTTTCTTTCATCTGGTATTATTTAACGCCGTTATAATGATTTTCATTAAAATCTAACTCAGGGGCACGTCGCGAAAAACTTACAAACCTCAGGGATATTTCGTGAATTATGTAAAATTTTTGTACACCCGGTGAATTTAGCCTTACTTCAGGGATACCAGGCGAAACACACAAGACCTTCTTACTTAATAAAAAAAAAATCAAATCAAATCACCCAACCCCATGATACGCCTCTTTTTTCTTTTCCTTTTTTAAGTTCAACACACAAGACAAACCCAGTAGATCAAGAGACTGAAAAGATCAATAATGGTCACACCATTATGGGAAAAAAAAAAGGAAAATTACTGAGAAAACACTCAATTTTTTTATATTTTTTTTACTAATTTAAAGATAGGGCCACATATAGTCACATATACTTGTGTGATGGAATATCTCAATTTGTTAACTTGATGGGTAGAAAAGTAGGCACTGAAGTAACCACAGGTCACAGTAATAAGATACACCAAAATCAGCAAAGCAATGTTCTTAACGAGAACGTCACATAACCACCAACGCCTGAATAACTACACTCAAATGTTCACATTGAAATGTCGCAATCTAGATGCTATAAGATCCTTCATTACGCTACATCTTGTGTATACTCGGTAGCAAGCTTCGTGCTACCAACAACGCAATACGAAAATACATAAAATGTTTTGAAGTATTATATTATAGACTAGAAGTGGAAAACTTGCATTCGCCTGCTTACGCGATTGTGAAGCCGTTTCATCACCTAGGTACAACAATGTTCAATTTGTACGTGCTGCAGCAAGGAAGCATTTACCACTCGACTTCAATCGTACATATGGGAGAGAAGGCTCATATCATACACTACTATAAGGAAACGCTTGCACGCAGCTTAACCATGTAAAGCCATGAACAAGTTTTGCTTTCGAGCATGCTCTGGAATGAGGCGTTTGACCATATCGGGTGGGATGCCTGCAAGCTCTGTGACAAAGACGGAAATCAGTACAAAAAATAGTACTACGGAACGCTATCTTGGTACTTGGTAAACAATGCAGGAGAAAGTAAAAGCTAATCAAGGGAAAACTATATGAAAGAAGCAAATGAAAGAAAGAAAATGCTTGCCATGAACATCACATGTGAGTTATAAATAACAAAGATGGAAATTCTACCTTGTGCTTTGAAATTGAACAGTGGTGGAAGAGGACGCCCATTAGGAAGTCGACTATTTGGATCTCTTAGTTCATCAAAGAAAGGGTGCACACAAGCTTCCAACTACAGTACGGAAATAGATGATAATGTTATGGTGCATAAGCTACAGTTGCAGATAAGAAGCTACAGGACAGATAATTATGTAATACTTGAAACAAAAAAGCATCAATGTCTTTGAACCTAGGAAGCTTGAGTTCTTTGCGAGTCACGTGGCCCAGAAGTTTAAGCCTAAGATGGGTTTATTCAAATAAACCAGAACAGGGTAATAATAGCCTTGTGGTGTATTTTTTATTTTAGGACGTGCTGAATCCTCCCTTGAAACAGAAAAGAGAAAAGAAAGCTTTGCAAAGATTAGTACAAACTCACAGCTGTGCACCGCAAGTTGGGAGAATACTGGAAAAATCTACATATGAGATCCACTGCTTCAGGTGGCATACGTTTTTGAAAGACCTGACAGCATGAACAAATATCATTGAATTGTTTATCATGGTGCAGTCCGGAAGAAATCTTCCACAGAGAACTACAAGTATGCCAAATAGAAACTTCAATCAAGAGTCACACTATATCAAAGTAGTTTTCCAAGAAAGAATTGAAGAAAGTATAGCGGAAGATATAAAGAAATGCAGATTCAAATAAGATGCAAATAAGAGGACAGAGACATTCTACTAGTGCAAACCAAAATAAATCTGATCATGTAGATTTTGGGACTGCACCAACTTGCCTTCACCAAGTGGAACAGCACTATTTTCAGAGTTCTTCACTCTTAAGCCATAAGTTCATTGTTGATGTTGCAGAAAAAGTAGGACGTACTTAAAAGAGAATAATTCAGTAAATAAGTTTACATTAAAACATTAAACCCCTGAAAATATTCAATCTATAGAAAATAACATTTAACAGCTTAAACACTTCCCAAACCAATGTAGCTTTAGCAAAGCGATCTCACGTCCAAGGAAGACAAACTATAAGGCAGGGAATGGCGGAATCTACATAAGACTCTAACATTGTCCTATTTTTGTTGAGGTGTATTGGAGGAAAGAAAGTGAAAACTGAGAAAGAAATATGTTTTTCTCCTCTTCAACTCTGAATGAAAAAGAGAAGGAGAAAATTGTTGGGAAAATCTCTTCTCATTCGTTCTTTTTTTATCTAAACATGAAAGGATGCCTGTTTCAAAGAAAAAAAAAGAGATGGAAGGAAACGTCTTTGGATTTCTCTCGTTTTTCCTATTATTCTCTGCCCACCCAATGTTAATCCAAAAACAATATTTGAAATCCAAGCACAGTTTTAGGCAAGAATAAAATGAAAGATGCTACAACTGTCAAAAGAACACTTTAATGTCTACAAACCATGTTAACATAAGACAAACAGGAAAATAGGAGGCGAAGATTTATTGAACCTTGTGCCACGGATGAGGCTTTATCTGGGGGAACTTAAATTCGGTGTAATTTGGATTCATACACTTGATTTCTTCCCTTGTAGGTGTACCCAAAACCTGCATAAATTTCAGTAATAACTCGTCACTTTAGTTGGAATCCTTCATCGTGTAATGCAAGTATAAGACAGCCAACGAGAATCAGTAGTTGCTTAGTTTAGATACTCAACAACCATAGTAGGAAGTACTTTTAACACCAGCGAGTTTAATAGTTCAGCATTTCAGCCCCCAAAAGAAAAAAAGCGATCAGATAGCACAATGCTAATACTTAATACTGCAATCACTCTTTTAGTTTCCGAATCTGAGGAGGTTTGACTAAAGCCCTCAGCTAGATCTGTAGAGAATAATGTGCCAAACTAATGTCATCTAGTGGCATTTAAGCAGATCTGATGCATCTAAGCATCTTCACAGATACAGACTAGCATACCCTGTCCAATGACCCAAAGATACCAGGAAGGCAGGAACTGGGTAATTATGGAGTTCTCATTACAGAAAAAAGTTACCTTTTTTAAATTTTTACCCTTTTCACTTTTGGTTATAGTACATGCCCACATGGTAATGGGCTATTTATTTGAATAAAATGGCTAGGTTAACATAAATATTGACAAGTTGTTAAACCTACTCACCTTAATAATCTCAACCAGTTGATCCACTCCACTTTCTCCTGGGAACAAGGGCTAAGAAAAAAGGACATCATTTTATTAGATACAATCCTGAAATACTGATTTGAGAAAAAGGCAAAAGGAACATCATCAAAAAAAATTCTGTATAAGGAACATTCAAAACAATAAACCTGTCCAAGAAGCAATTCAGCCATCACACATCCTGTAGACCATATATCTATTGCTGTAGTATATTCCGTTGCACCAAAAATGAGTTCAGGGGCACGATAATATCTTGAACAGATATATGAAACATTAGGCTCTCCTTTGACCTGGAACCACCACCCACCGCAAAGCAACAACATAAAAAAAAGAAGCATAAGATAAAAGAAGGTGCAAAGGATTAATCAGAATGAACAAAGAAATGTATGTCCTGTGTCATAAACAACATTCTTTCCAAAATATAGAAGCATACCAATACTTTAGCACTTCCAAAATCACAGATTTTCAGCTGATGCGTATGTGGATTCACCTGATATCATAAATAAAGTTTAGTGCCTCAAATAAGACAACCCTAGTAAAATCTCTCTAGCAAAACCATTTTCACATGCTAAATATTCTTCTGCAAAGTTAACTGAGACCTAATTCACCAAAAACTCACCAGGAACAATGAAAGTTTAAGAAAGAAAGTAAGAGGTTTTCACTTTAGAAGAACCTTGATACAATAATAGTTCAATAAAAGAAAAGGTGTTAACTTTAGAAGAAACATACAAGCAGATTTTGAGGCTTAATATCGCGATGACAGATGCCAATGCAATTATGAAGATAGGCCAGTGCCCTGCAAATCTGCATGCAAGAAATCCATGTGCCATGAGAAACAGAAAAGGCAGAAGGGATGATTTCTTCCACTAGAAAAGAAGCCATTCAGCACTTACGTTTGGGAAAGAAGGGGGTATACCTGATAAGTGTAGAGTTTCACATATATTAAAGGAATTCTTTGATGCATCCTGTTGTAGTTCCTCGCAAAACGATTTACAGTCTCAGGAACATATTCAAGCACCAGATTCAGGTACACCTCTTCATTGTCTGTTGTTGAAAAGAAAGAATGTTTAAGGGCAACAACATTTGGGTGGTCCAACATTTGCATTATTTGCAACTCTCTATTTTTGTAGCGCTTGTCTTGGAGGACTTTCTTGATAGCAACAATCTCTCCTGTCTCTCTACATTTTGCCTGTACATGGCAGAAGGCAAATTTCTTACAACAAGAGTCAAAGAAAGAGCATGAAACATAGGGGATGAGTTATCAAAACTAGTATACCTGGCAAACAACACCAAACGAACCAGTTCCAACAACGTGCTCTGCTATATAACTGACTGCCTGAGCCACCAAATTCAAAAATTATTACTTGCACTCAACTAGATTAATCTCTGAACAGCAAAAAAAAAAAAAGAGTTTAAAATAGTAAGAATTTGAACCTGTCTAGGTTGACCATTTCGCCCTCCAATATTTGTTCTAATTACATGACCAGCTTCAGCACCGACACCATCGATTATATCGGGTTCGCTATCTTGCTGAGATGGGAGTATGATTCTAAGTTCAGTCATATGACAATTTACAAGTTCGCATGCATGCTCACCAGTTTCATCTAGAGTTAACAAATCTTACAAAAATGTACAGGATGAAAACGCTACCCCCTAGCTTGATATTGAATGAGTTGCTTAGACACAAACTAGGACTGCAATTTTAGATTACCAAACAAGAGCAATTTTCCCCTTGTGTCTGCAATTTACCTTGTCATCATTTTTGTCCACCCTTTCCCTCAGCCTCATTTCAAGCATCTCTTTACCCAGCCAATCAACTGAACTGGATGACTCTTTGTAGTTGTTTGGTGCATGAGAACTACTTGCACCACCATGTCCAAGATTAGCAGAAGCCATATATGCACTGATCACTGAAAATGATGTTATTGCTTGTTGTTTGCTTCATAATTACTCCCCATCAAGCCTTGTATCTCGTATAAAGACGAATTTTCTGTCCAAAATGAAGGAGCAGATCTTAAGGAATTTATAGGTCTGTTATCCTCTTAACAACTTCACATCTGCAAATAAAAGAAATTATCACCCAAACTGTAACTGTCCTAGTAATTATGATGAATCATACATAAATTAGGAGGAATAACTGACAGCAGCTGACATGTAAATAGCACATCAAATTAGATAATGCTTATGTTTCATGTTTGGCAAGCAATGCACAGGTTTTTTTTTTTTTGGGGGGAGGGGGGGGGGGGGGGGGGGGGGAGGGTTATCACAACTAGTTTCAAAATAAAATTCATTTTTCAACTTCAGCTACTTTTTCAACCACCCACCAAACATATCCAATATTTGGTAAGGTAGCAAACCATTCAGCACCAATGGATATAAGGCTCGAGGAAAAGTAATTATGAAGCAAACAAGACGTAAGAACATCATTTTACTCCCAAATGCCTTTGGCCAGTTAGGGTTTCCCTACTGGCCAAAGTAATAACTAATAACCATATGGTCATTTTCCAATATATTACTATCCCAGGATTTTAGGTTCGTCAGCCAACTAGGCAACTATTTTTCACATTTTCCACTAGGGTCCCATCAAACAGATTGACGTATCTGTTGCAAAAAAAAAAACAGTGGAAACTCCATTTTGATAGCTTAAAAGGAGTGAATTAAATAAGGCATGCTCTTCAAATGAAAAAAATGTGAGCTACTGCAACCACATTTCCTCAGCAGCTAACAGCAAAGGCATCACAGCTTTCAGATTTACATTATATATAGCATATATAATGACCAGCTTTCGCACTGACACCGTCAATTATATCAGGTTTGATATCTTGTTGAGATACTGAATCATCCACCTTCCTACATCCTTTCCCATCCAACTGCAGTTTACCACTCAAGTGAATTAAACATTCTTTTGATGTACTAATGCACCTTCCTTCATCCTTTCTCATCCACTTCAATCTAACAGGGAGGAAAACTAACAAGAGAGAAGCTTACATAAACATTGCCTAGGTAGATTCAGTAATGCTCATATATATGCTAAGGGTATACAATATAACCTTATGATGCCATCATGTGAAAAGGCTTTAAAGCAATAACTGGAACTAGAAGAAACCCATTCATATGGTTCATGGAAGACCTTCTAAAGATTCAACTCAAGTGCACTATCCACAAAACCATAATCAATTCAACCTTGGAAGCAGTCTCTAGCTTCCCTCCAACATGCTCTTTACTTATCGTTTCACAAATGGTCAACAAAAACTCTTAATCAGTGTAAAACAAGGCCAAACTGCACCTTAAGCTAACACGCACAAGCAGAGGACAATTTTCACAGATCAGAACACACCTTAAGCTGAAACATTCGCTAATTAGCTTAATCACTCTCCACAAACCAAGCAAAATTCAAATCTCACCCTGTATCAACCTGATCGCATTCTTAAAAAAACAAAGTGACTGCAGAAAGGAACCAGAGCCAAATCGAACACCTCAAAACCAAATCAAAGAGCAACGAAGAAACCCTAGCTCAAAAGATTCAGAATTCCACCAACAATTAGGACAAAAACTGCAATCCAAACAAATCGTCACGTACCTAGAAATTGCGCTATAAATCGGAGCGATTCAAGCAGATCATGATCGAGATAAGCGAATCCAGGTCGCGAAGGTCTCAATGAGGCGACCGATTGCGTAGCTACCTCTCTCTCGTACGAAGGGGGGTTTCGAATTTCCGCTTTTCAGCGAACTGGTCCTGAGAAAGAGAGAGAGAGTGAACACACTTTGCTGTTGAAAAGGTAACGTGGGAATTATTTTATTTTATGAAAAATAAAATGAAAAAGGTAATTAAAATCGAAAGCGTCCAAAGAAGAGTCTGACAAGTAGTTCAGTCGCTATCTGGAACAGCAAACTAATCACGTTCGTACGTATTTATACTTTCGTACATTCATTCATTCGTTTATCAGATTCCCTTTACGGTGAATTTCACATAACCTCCCCTTTTTAGGTCATTTTTTACAAAATCGCACAAATTATTTTGGAAGTTTTGTGAAATGTTTTTAAAAAATGTGTGAAATGTTTAAAAAAAGTCATTTTAATTGTTTTTTTATTTAATAGAGAGTGATTTGGTACATTAGACTAATTTTATTTTTTTTTATTAGGGAGGGATTATGTCAAAAACTACACTTTTTGTTAATGTTTTTGTTACAAATAAAATAGGTGTGTGATAGTTCGTATGGGGAGGTGTTAATAAACTGATTTAAATTATAAACAGGGTAAAGTTTATAAACAGATGGTAAAAGTAGTTAAAAAATTAAACAACAAGATAATCTCCGTATGAGAAGAAAAACAGTTTATTTATAAAAAATGGAGTTTATTTGATTGTTATTAGAGATATTATGGTACTTTCAAACCAAATAAGATAAATAGGAGAATAAACACCTAAAAAGCACCGATTTGGAGCTTATTTTATAACTCCTTTTTAAAATAGTTTTTACATATTTTTGGCATCCCATACACCTATTTTAACTGCTTAAAAATCAAACACATGTTTTTACTTAATTTTTACCTATTTATTTGCACACCCATACACAGCCTGTGAGTGGTAAATTGCTGCAAATAAAACAAAGATAAAAAAATGTAGTTTTTTTAAATAAATAATGTTTTTATATAAAATAACCTTCAATCCTCCATAAATGGTGATTTTGGGAAGATTATTAGTCCCTTACGTTTGCAAAATTGCCAGTCGACACTCTTTGCGAAAGAAATGTATTGTATTTTTTATTTATTTATAAGGTTTATTTGCGAGTTGACAGAATGTCTACCTCATTTGACACCGAAAGTTAGTGTTGTGATCGTGGCCAAAAATTTGATAGTAAGTTTCAGGCAGCTACAACTTGTAGTTTCTGATTAATTTTTTTTTATCAATTTAAATTTAAATGAGATTTAAAGTCTATTTTTTTCGAAAAAGAGATTTAAAGTCTTAATTAAACTGTGGTTCGTTACAAAAAAAAATTGAAAAATATAATTGGGCGCGTTAGAAGTTGCAATGTGCCCAAAATGCCCCTCAATTCAGTATAAATTTTCGGATGAGAGGTCTCTCTGTCTTTCCCATATCTCTCACCATTCGCGCTTACTCTCTCAGTCTCTCCTTCCTTCGTCTTTCGCTCTCCCTCGAATTTACTCTAAATTGGTCGTAAAGGCAATCCAATCATCCGGATTCTGGACGACGTTTTCGTAGCGATCTTTGCTGGCAATTACGTATTCAAGGATTAAAGGTAAAATTCGAGACCATTTCTGGCATTTCTTGATTTTCGATTGTAGGTTCGGGATTTAGGGTTTGATCTCAAAACCTAAGTTGCGGTTTGATTTTTAGCGATTCGGTTGCTTACCTAGTCTGAATTTGAAGCTGTAAATCTTGTCTGATTAACTGATTTTGAAGTTTCCGTTCGAGTGCGAAACCGTTCTTGTTTTCTCCATCCTTCATGATCGATTTGAAGTTACAAATCTTTGCCTGATTGTGAACTTCCATTCGAGCGCGAAACGATTCTTGTTTTATTAAATCTCGAGTTTGAGAGTGCCGTGTAATCTCGTGAAAGAACAGATTGCAGTTCTTTTACCTTTCTCGTTTTCGATTTCTTCTGTAATCTCTTCTCGTTTTCTCTTCCCTCTGCAATCTCCGTTGTTCTTCTTACTGCTGATTATGAATTTGGATGTGAAACCTGTCACCGCAGGCTCGATTTTTTTCTTGCAGATAGTGATACAGCATCTTTAGTATCTCTTAGTCTGCAAACTCCCAATTGGATCTCTAATCACCTCAAAGTTGATATCTTTGCTTTCAGGCGGCAATTCATTTCATGTTCGAGTTATAATGGGAATACTATTCAAGAGCGACAAAGACAAGATCGACAAAGACAAGAGCGACAAAGACAAGCGCGACAAAGACAAGCATGAAGTCCCAGCAGTCCCAGTGGAACCAGCTACCCCTGCACCCGTATTTTTGAATAGGTATGAGCTGATCAAGAGCAGTTTGTATAGTCTTTTGTCTAGCTTGCGATTCGCTAACGATAGAGTGACACCGGCTTTGCAGAAACCTACAGAATCGAGCCACAGAACCCGAGGCCCTGGAGGAAGAATTCGAGATCTTCAATGGCTTAGTGCATAGGGTGTCCAACAATCCTGAAGGGGTGAGGCCTTTAAGATCTCTTAAGTTTTAGACACCTGAAACTGCATTATGCTTAATGGAATTGGGAATTCTTGTAGTCAATGGCTTACATTCTTGACACCGAAGACTTCCTGCAATTGAGGGGCAGAAATGCAACAAGTGCAAGTGTAGCAAATGAGCATCTCCCCAGGGAGGCATCACAGAAGGAGACCTTGAGAGCCAGGCGCTACAATCGCTTGTTCCGCAGCCTGTAGCTCCAGTTGCTAGTATGAGAATGAGATTGGAAAGCCATGGAGGTTTCAGAGAAGTAAATCTGTCATTGAATTGTTAGCTGATTTGTTTTTTTGCCATTTTTTTTCCTTTGTTTTTGTCCCACTTTCAGCATATACAGATGTGTGGAACTGGAAATGGCTCCAGAAACTGCATTTTAAATGATCTTGTAAAGTGAAGCTTTTAACACTGAAGGGTGTGTCTGATGGGCAGCTGAAAAACTAGTTGATGTGACTATGTGAGTGCTTTGTTTTTCATTTGAGAATAGGAAATAAAGTCCAAAATAAACTAGTTGGAGTTTTTTTTTACAGTGTATTTTTTCCCATTATTCTGAAAGTAAATTGCTAATACATCGATATATATAGATTGCGATAATAATTTTTATAATACACTATAATATTAATCAGTTTATAATTACATAAAAATGAGATATTTGCACCAGAAAAGTGAGAAAACAGGTAGCAAGAAAGAAACCAAATTTAGATGCCAACAGCATCAAGAAGCTGAGAGTGCTGAGAAACAGATACCAATGAGTTAGCAACAATGGCACCGCTAGCAGCCACTGCCGGGACTCCGATGCCTGGAAAAGTCGAGTCTCCACAGCAATATAGGTTCGGAACTGGAGTCGAGTGTCCAGGAAAAGCGCCCTTACTAGCCTGGATAGCTGGACCGTACGTGCCCCTGTTTCTCCGAAGAAATCTTCTGTGTGTTAATGGTGTCCCTACCAGGGACACCTCGCATTTCTCGCGTTTGAACCCTGGGCCCAGCACACGCTCTACAGCTCTCCACATCACCTGTATTGATGGAGAAATGACAGCTTGTTTATTGATCAACTCCACATTGTCAAGTCCTTGTGCAGCTCGTGCTCATGGACGGGAATATGTATGAATACTAGTATATTACCTCTGATCTTTCGGCTTTAAGCTTCTTGTATTCTTCGCTCCTTCGGTCAAGTCCTTCCCAGAGGCCAAATGGTTCAGTTCCAGGAGTATAGGCATGTAGAATGTGCTTCCCAGGGGGTGCTAAATCAGGACTGAGTACACTGGGTATTGATATCAAGACTACATTCTGATCCGCATCCACTCCTCTTTCCCAATCATTCACGACGATGTGATGAATTCCCACGTCTTCCGGTATACTCTATCAAGAATTAAGAGAGGTGATGTTTATGAAAGTTCAGATCATGGAATAGATACAGGAGATCAAAACAGAATGAGAAATGCTGAGAAAAATGTCTTACGACGTGATGGGAAACAGATCCACTACTAGATAAAAAAAACTTTGAAGGCTGAGGATATTTCAGAAAAGAAGAGGTTACCTCTGCATCAAAGCCCAAGTGGAGATGCATAAATGATTCACATTGTGGAGTAGACTTGACGCGATCTTGATACGACTCTGGGATGGATTCTTTGGGCAACAGATCCAAGGTATCCCACATTGAAGCATTGCTAACAACGGCCTTCTTTGCACGCACAACCTGCAGGATAGATGTAAACAATCTAGACAAACTGGCTAAAGATAGCACGTCCCAAAGCAATATATGTGTGTGTGCGCGCGCTTGTACATACTTGCCCGTTTCTTAGCTGAACTCCAACAGCTTTCCCATTTTCAATAAGAATCTTGTCAACATGGGAGTTAAGGCTGAGCCTCCCACCGAACTTTTCCATTCCTCGAACAAGGGCATCAACAATTGCCCCGCTTCCATGCAAAGGGTACTCAAGTGTACACCCAGGCTTATACCATTCAGCAAACATGTATATCTGCAAATTGAGTGGAAAGAATGATATCATCTCTAAATACCATAGCAGCATAGAGAAATATGTCCTACTAAAACTCGATTATTCCTACTCAACCACACCCAAATAATGAGCTGCAGATACTGTAATTTCATCCATTCCTCATACACCATCTTCTTTTGTTAGTTTTTATCTCTTTAATTCTTTTATGTTAAAAGTACTTGTTCATGTCAATTAGCAATTAATTGTGTTCAAGTATTTGTCTATATAATTGCACAATATGCAAATACAACTTTTTTTAATCTTCTGATTGTATATTTAACCAACAGCAGCTGTATGGAGTGTTCAGAAGAATGATTCTAGTATGGAAGATAAAAAAAGTAATGAAGAATCCATAATAGTTACCATCTCTGCTGAGAGTATACCATTAGATTTGACCCCTGCAAGAAGGAAAGCTAAAAGATCGATCCAGTTACGTAGAAAGGGATCATTCAAATCCAACGAGTCCATTACTTCTGAGAATGGTCGGAGAAGCTTGGTAGCCCCTAGAGCTCCCTGAGGTCCCATCTGAACAAATGACTTCAACAGAGAAGGTCCATACCTAGCTGCAGCAGTTGAAAGAACACCCAAGTCTCCTCTGATTGACAAAGGAGGGAGAGCCATTGCGGCTGTAGACATGGGCAGTATGCCATCCTGAAACAGATTGAAAATTGTAAAAGTTAGTTACCGAGAGAGCGGAAGAAGCTTAAGGTATTTGGATAGAATAAATTTTATCACGCTTATCAGGATAATACCACACTTTATCCTTTAAGAGTGCATAATACATGATGTGCAGGATGTAGCAGAAACTAATTGATGTGCGGTAAGTCCAGGAGACTTACAAGAAGCTTTTGCCACTCTCTTGCTGCATTCAAACTTGCGTATTTTTCAAGGTCCTGGAAGAGAGCAGCCGGTTATACAAGAGTAAAGACAAGTAAAGCTAAACTATACCAGTCAAGAACAAGCACAGCTGCCACCATACAGTATGTGTGTGTGTGTGTGTCTGTTTTTAAATGGATATCATAAAATGGAAGATATGGAATCACCTTATAGAATTCCGTTGGGCCAATACGTGACAAGAATTCTGCTTCAGGTATGTAAACCATCCATGAATCATATTTGGCACAAGGAACCGACTCACCCAGTGCATCCAGAACCTATCATGCACAAATAACAGAATTTTTAATTGGATGGAGGTATAAGTGGAAAGATTGGTTGCAACAACTTAACCAAGTTCTTAAGTTTCCATTTCTGATAAACTGAACTACAATCTCTAAACTTCCCCTATTCCGTTTCAGTTCTGGGAGTTCGTATATCCTCTCAAAAAGTCAATGTGCACATCTATTGGACAAGTGATACTGAGCAATAATGACTTCTTACTTCTAATCCATGTAAAAAAAAATGCTATAGTGCAACACAGTCAGATTAAGGTATTACATCAAGTATCGGGTTGAAATCGATATCAAATCAACCAACCCGATACTTGGTGTTTGGAATGGCCAATATGAGTATTATCCATACTAGTCCGCATACCAGAAACTAACAAACAACCAATATCAAACACTATACTGATACCGAGATGAAGACTTCATAGGATCATTCCAATACTGAATCTAACCAAATGACATTGATCATTCTAAAACATAGTATCTGGGTTATCCTTATGATTCAAGGAGAATATGAATTGAGAAACGTCGAAAGAGAAATTACTTGTGCAAGTGGATTAGCCTGCGGACCTCTTGACTGAAACCCGGAGAACAAAGAAGGCCCAGAATCAAACTTAAACCCCTTAATATCAAACGAATGAGCAGCACCTCCAGGTCGATCATGGCTTTCTAACAGAAGAACGTCTTCGCCATACCTAGCTAGGAGCGCTGCACAGCAAAGTCCACCAATCCCACTCCCAATCACAACAACATCGGCCTCAGACTTGCCTGCAAAACCAGCCAAATCGAAAGGGAAAACTTATAAACTCTATTAAAGCAATCGACAACTGCGCACAATCGGTGCCCTAAAACACCTTGTTAGCGCAATTAAGCTAACAAGAACAATCGAAATGCGCTCTATTGGGAGAAAGAGACCTGAAGATGAAACCTTCTCGGTGGGAGAGGGGGGTCCGACGGCGGTGGAATTGCGCGCAAAAATGGAGGCTCCACTCCTGTTCCTGTTCCTAGAAGAGTTGGAAATTGGAATTCGACTTAGTTGCTGTGGAAAGATAACGTTGGGATGAAATCGGGCGGAGCTTGCAAGGGTTCCTCCCGCTTCGATTCCCGTTGCAACCGCCATTTTCAAGCAAAAAACAAAGCTTGCTTGTTTTCGCTCTCTCAACAGAAAGCCGCGCTTTGATTCAACGGCTCCGGCGAGAACCGAAAAACAGGTTGGGGCTTTGTAGTTTGAAAGAGGCCACGTCAGCTATATCACCCCGTTGGGAATTTGTGGGTATACTTCATGAAGTCTTTATTTTATTTTATTTTTTTTTAGGTTGTGGTTATATACACCACAAATCATTAAAATTGCACGTTCTTAAAGACGTGCAAGTCTTGTGTCTAATTAATATTTAAAAAAAAAATTAACCCCTTTTAATCATGCACGTCCTTACGTGCATGATTTGGGGTGTATATAGCCGACAGAGTCCTTTCGGATGAGGTCTAACATATCAGTATTGTTGTAGATATCGACGTCACAGAGTGACTAACCCTATTGCATATACGAGGTACATGAAAGACGGAAAATTCTTTCATAATCGATAAGAGTTTAATGTCTTGCATGATCCGTTCTATTTCTCAATAACATTTATATTTATTTTGCAGGTGGTTTATTCTGATGATGGAATCACCTTCTATGTAAATTTTGTTGATGTGTAGTTGTAGGACCTGTAGAACCCCCTATTTAAGAGCAATTGCTTCCGCTTTAAAGGGCTTTGACAACCAAGTTTTGATAACCTATGTATACGAACCGGCCATCCCAATCCCGAATCATTACCCCCGTCGAGCTAATGTTGTTTGCAATCTTGAACCAATCTAAATTTAATTTAAATGATCCTCTAGGGGGCTTGCGCCATGCTACCTTGCGGTGCTTTTTTCCCCTTGGGTGATTGAAGTTATGTGTTGACAAATGAATATCCTTATCTAGATCACTTTCAAATCTAGAGGTTTTTCCCCGGTTTTCCCAATGAGTTTTAATAAAGTGTAATGTTACGTGCTTATGTCGGATGGGGATTTACCTAAACAATTGTTGGTTCCGAATGTACCAAGATGTCCACCAAGAGAAAACGAGCTCCACCTTATCATTATTGGAAAGGTTATTTCCAATAAAGGAGAAGATTGGTTTTGTCTCGTGATTGATTAATCATGTTGGATATTATTGAGCTTATAGATGCAGGAAGATGAAGAATAAAATTCATATATTGGCATTCAAACAGGAGGTGAGCATCATCTTCAACCACACGGTTACACAGACAGCAGGAGGAAGGGATAGAAACCCCTCGTTGGACGAGGCGATAGGATGTTGGGAGACCGTCCTAGCATGCTTTCTACAAAAAAAATTAACCTTTGGCGAGACATCTAGATTCCACAAAAAAAAAAAATTATATGTACTAATGTAGTGAACCATCACCCCTAACCTCTTTTATGTATATAAAATATCACTTTATATACTCTACCAATTACTTTATCAAATCCTGGAAAATATATATACCGCAAATCATGTGGAAAAACGTCGCTTTCAATGTTGGTTTGGACGTTGACTAGTTTCCTTCTAACCATAAATAGAAACGATTAGAAACATGATTAAATGGAGATTACCCTAAGTCTAACCGGACGTTGTCCACATCAGATTGACTATGGATTTGTGAGATGTGATTTACAGTATATCTAATAACACTCTTATCAAATTGAAAAAATATATTTAAAATAAATCAAAACTAGTTTAGGACCCGCGAGCACCTTGTGCGGTTTTGTAATATAAATATTAATGCGTCTGAAATTAAAAAAACACATAAACTTTTTTAAATAACCTTAAACCCTAATATTCTTTCATTTTTTTAAATTCCGACCAATTTTCTAATAACATACATTCAACTAATTAACTTCCTTTGATATTTTTGTATTGTTTGGAAATTTCGCCTGATAACCCTGAGGTTTTGCGTATTTCGCGTGGTAAACAAATATTTCAGATATTTTGCCGGGTAACCCTTGAGTTTCGAAATATTCTGTCTCATGCCCAAAACTTTTGTTTTGGTTGAGAAAGAAGAATTTCAACTTTGATAGGGTGGTATTTTGTAATATTGAAAAGTGATTGGGTTTTTTTAAGAATAAATCATATTATCTTCTTGAATCGATGCTCAGAGACAACAGAGCCACAGAGGTGATTGCGAAAGGAGAGAACCACGAAGAATATGAAAACTTGACAGACGAGAAGAAGAGAAGAAGAAGAAGAAGGTGAGACTGTCGGCGATTTGATCTTGAACAAGCTCCAATCGCTTCGAATACACTTCTAACTCCAGTATCTGTTGTTTCCTCCACCTCTCATCCTTGACATCCCCACAACTTGCCAGATTCACCCCTGGAAAATTCATAGGGATGGTATTCGAAATGAGAGTCTCAATTCTTTTTGATACACCGAATTCCCATTTCTGGAGCTCTTCTCCTCCATGGTCACCCTTAATCGCTTCTTGTTCCTATCAAAGGATTCCATGTTCATCATCGTCACCGCCTTGTCTGAGCTGTTGATATCGATGCGGATGCCGAACCCTCTGGGAGCCCTCTGATCAGCTAAACGCTGCTGGAAAGTGGGCACAGCAGGGGTAGCAGTAGCACTCATAGATTTAGGGTTTTGATCATCTTCATCAAATTCAGGGAGATGGGAGGTCGAATTGCTCCATATATTGCGGGAGATCTCGAAGGTGGCCTGATCATGAGGCGTTGGGTGGTCGAATTCCTCGAATCATTGATCGGCTTCCTCACCCCAACAGGAGCCACCGCAGAGGCGGAATTCGGGGCAAACATGACGACAACGGCGGTAGCAGCGGAGGCTAGGGCGGGGGCTACTGGAGGTCGCAGATCAGGGCCGTTCGGACCCGCCACCACCACCCCCGTTACCGCCGACAATCCCACCTTCTTCTTCTTCTTCTCTTGTTCTCGTCTGTCATTTTTTCATCTTCTTTGTGGTTCTCTCAGAATATGATACGGAGTAGGATTTATTCTTAAAGAAACCCAATAATTTTTCAATCTTACAAAAATAACACCTTATCAAAGTTGAAACTCTTATTTCTCAACCTAAACAAAAGTTTTGGGCGCGAGACAAAACATTTTGAAACCCCAGAGTTACCCGGCGAAATATCTGAAAACTTTGTTTACCACGCGAAATACGTAAAACCTCAGAGTTACTAGACGAAATTTCCGTTTAATGTTAATATTAATTTAAAAACAACAACTAAATGAGACGAAATCAATTAATATCTATTCTTTCAATTTTTTTAATTTAAATAAATTTTGTATTAAAGCAAGTTGGATAAAAAGTTAGTAAAATTATATCTCTAACAAAGATACTTAACAAACTTGCAATCGTAAATAAAGTCGTAAATAATCTGCAATAACAACACAAAAAAGGAGTGAGAAGACGTCAACATTTGTGAAATAACATTATCAATCTAAATTAAAATATATATAGGTCAAAATCTATCCATAATTATATATGTATAAAATCAAAAAATATATCTCATAAATATATCAATATCGATCAAGATAGGAAACTTTTATTTCTTTATCCATAAAAAACGATAGATTTTCCATAAAAAATCGTGATTAAACTCTCCCAAAATTATATCCATATCTAAAAAATTGGGGAAAATATATTAACAAAAATTGAATATATTCCATGAGTTGATAACTTTTACACGGCTAAGTTATTTAATTAGTATGAGTCGTATGACCATGTTAAGTATTATTTCAATTTCGTCAAAACCTTTTATCTTCTAAAAATATGTTCATATTGATAAAGTTATTTAATTAGTATGACCATGTAATATATTGATAAAGTTATTATCTTCTAAAAATGTGTTCATATAGAGCAAAAATAGGTAAAATCTTATCTTATCTTCTAAAAACTTTATTTAAAAGTGGTTAATATCTTATAAAAACTTTATCTTATGCATATATTGATTATTTAAAAATTTTGTGATATGTTCATACGATTAATATCCATATATAATGAAATTTGGTTAATATCTTTTGAAAATGTTTCCATATCTAATAAAAATGAGTCAAATTTTATCTTATGAATCTATAGATACATTTTAGAATAAATTTTTATCTTATGCATATATTGATTATTTCAAAAATTTCTGATCGGTTCATATGACTAATATGCATATCTAATGAAATTGGGTCAAATTTTATCTTATACATATATAGATATATTTATTAAATAGAGTTAGAATAAATTTTATCTTATAAATATATTGATTATTTGAAAAAATTATGATTGATTCATACGACTACTATTAAGGAGAAGTCGACATGAGTCTCAACCGACTTCTCCTTTGTTATATATAAATAAATAAATATAATAGATTATTAGCAGTTTTATGTAATAATCTGCAAATTTAGGGGTAGTTTTTGTGAAAAATCATCCCTATTTCAATTCAAGTGTGGGTTTCATGTGATTTTACCGGCGGCTTACATTCTTATTAGGCACTCGGCTGTCGGCCCTAACCCACACAGTAAGCAGCAAGACGCCCGTCTCCATCTCCTCGTCGATTGGGAGAGAGCCTGGAGAAGGAGCAGATCACCAAGCAAGCCTAATATGGCGACGCAGGTAGATCAACTTGAAGTCGCTTCAGAGGCCGAGCGAAAGCCTATCTGTACCATCGTCGTCATCATAGGCATGCTAAATCTCTTTTCCTCGATTCCTTGTTTCGTTTCCTCTCCTCTTTTCTTATCCTTTTTCCTTTCTTTCAGCTATGCAGGCCGAAGCCCTTCCTTTGGTAGATAAGTTCAAGCTCTCTGAGGATGTGGAATCTGTGTCAGTTTCCTTTTTCTACTTGTCAATTGACTTTTCCTTCTCTGATTTTCTTCACCTGCTTCAATCCCGATCTCAATTGCTTTGGTTGCAATATTCAATTTTTTTTTTGAATTGCTCAATTGCTTCTCCTACCCGACGAATCAGCTTCCTGTCATTCAAGCTCAACATCAGTTTGTGTCCCCAGTTTGGACTTAGGTCAACCAGCGTTGATTTCTCATACTTATCTAGAATTTTCAACTTTTTTTCATTATGTATGTGCAGGTTTCCTAAAGGAGTGCCATGGGTCCGTTATCATGGATTCTACAGAAATTTGGATCTGAATATTATTTGGCCTGGTAAAGATTCAAAATTGGGTAAGTTGTATTATCAATAACCAACTAACCATCTATCTCTTTTTGGTTGCTTGTCTTTATTTCTGTGTGTAACTGCCATATGTTAAAGAGCAAACTTGTCTTTCGTTTTCTGTTCTTTCCTATTTTTTTCCCCAAAACATTTAACAAATATTTAATCACTAAGATCAGCTGAGCAATATGATATGATCAGAGGGACCCAAGAAGGGCTAGATGGCTAAAGTGCTAAAAAATAACTATTCATTAGTGGAGCCCAAAAGGGCTAGATGGCTAAGCAAAAGGCTATTTACCTTGAACCTCATAACAGCAGATGCTTTCAAACATGAGGTCGGCTGACTGAGTTTGACCTCCCTGTCTCAACACTTATATTTTGAAATTTCACATATTAGAGGCATAAAGTTAATGCTATAAACAAAATGAACGTCAATGCAATTGGCAATATCCTTTTAGGCGTAAGAGTGGCCAATTTTAATGCTAGTCAATGCAATTGGAAATATCCCTTGCTTCCCTTGACAGTGTTGTTGCTTAGGGATTATCATGATGGGAAACATTTAACTTTTTGGTTTGCAACATAAGTTTGTCTAGAGAACATTAAGGTTAAGGATTGAATATAACAAGACGAGAATTCACAGTTTTTCACTAGGTCATAGAGTTGGATTTTGCATATGTACCCTGTCAACTTAGCTCTTAAGTAGTATGGTATATCATTCCAAACTGGAAATATGTACCTCAGATCCATTTTTTTCATGGGTCATCTTCAATTGTTGAATTTTGAAATGGTCAAACTAGTTGAAATTATAGAAACAATTTTGTTTCTTGAAGCATTTACTGCTAACTAACTTTGTTATCATACACTTTTCTTGTTCCTTTCTGTATTTCGTCTAATGTAGTTTGTTTAACTAACCCTTTCAGTTACCAATTAATTATATTCCAGGGGTAGATAGTGTTGGTACAATCTCAGCCTCACTTGTGACTTATGCCGCTATTCAAGCTCTGCAGCCTGACCTCATCATAAATGCAGGAACATCTGGTGGCTTCAAGGTATTTGGTGTTCAAATTTGAGGATGTGTGGTTTGGTTTAATTTCATATACATAATGCTGATTATTGTGTATAGTTGGTGGCCTTGGTTTCATATCTTTTAGCTCTGTCTAACAATGGTAATAAGTTTTATATTTTCTTACCCCCACGGCCCCAATTCCCCCCTCCTCATAATTGCTCCCTATATTACCCCAGAACCCTTCATGTTCTTTTCAATTTGGTTGAGAATCTTTTCAGTTTTCATTAATTTCATCTTCCCATCGTCCCTTGAAGGAAAATTTATCCTCCTCTCCATGTCTAACAGTTCCTATGAAAAACAGTCTTCCTTTAGTCTTTACAAAGAAATAAAAGAAAAGAAAATATAGGCAACATAGATATAAGGCTAACAACAGCAGAGGGGAGCAGAGGATTTCGGGTAATGTGTGGAAAGTGGCGATGCTCTAAAAATCACCTCTTTTACTCAACAAAAGAGAGACAATTTTTCATTTTTCTGGCCTTTGGGGATACATGATTGAAGTGTAACATGAAGAGGCTTTTAATGTTATCTTATTCAGATTACACGACAGTGATGCAATGTGACAATCTAGACAGGCCTTATGAGTAGGGGATCTTGTTTAATTATAACTCCCATACTAAAACGAATACTGACAGTACTGTCTTTCAAGGCCTTTTTTGGATGTACAATCTTGACTCGTCATTCTAATATATGTTTTAATCCTTTCAGGAAAAGGGTGCAAATATTGGTGACGTGTTTCTTGCAGCTGAAGTTTCTTTCCATGATAGAAGAATACCAATCCCTGTAAGCACCTCTCTCTCTTTGTATCATTGATATGTTGCTTTCTGCCTACCTTGTATGAAGTGACACCTGAGATCGTTAATTTTCATATGCAGTAAATCTACATGTTAATAGGGAATATTGTACAATACATGCTTCCAATAACTAGGAAAGTAAATACAAGGGATGATAACAGGGTGGGTAGTACCCTTCCTGGCCCCTTCCCCATTTAACAAAAACTGTTCAGGGATTGAAAATCATTCCAATCCCGATCCTGGTTGGCTCCTTGTCCCCATTGGAGAAACTTGATCATAATTTATTTTTTCCCATTTACATTCCTCATGGGTTTTGCCACAGGTTTCCCCGTTGAACTTTCCATCTAAATTTCACTTAAGCTCAATATATATGCATGTCTTATCACAAAACATATTAACTTTATGTTAATATATTTTAATAAAATTAAAAAAAAGTTATACTCCGTATTTTTTTTAAAATAAAATAACTTTGAATCATATTGTTTCCAAGAATACTCCCACGAATTCTCCATCAAGATCCCCATAAGATTTCCCATTGAGGGGATCTGATCCCATCTCCATCCATGTGCGGAAAATAACTTTTGGCCCCATTCCCGTCCCCCTTGAGTCTCCCCTTTCTCATCAATACAGGACAAATGGATTAGGAGGACGTGATATGAATATTTAGATTGACAGTTGCTGTGCAGTCAATGTCAAGCTTATCTATATTGCCACGGAGTTGAAAGACAAAAATATCTCATCAGTTTTTCTTACATCTTTTCTGTTTGATGCCATTTCTCCTAGGGTGAAGATGATATCTACTAGTTCTGACCTTTATATTGGTACAGTCCAAACATTCTATTCTGAATTGATTCTGTTTTTTTTTTTTTTTTTTCAGAAGGCAGTCAATCTGTTAACCTAATTGAAACTTGATTTTGCAAATTTATTTTTCTATTTAAATTTATCATTAGATGTAATTTAATTTTTAAAGCTAAATCAAGTTGTGAGTTTTGATCTCCAATTTGAGCTGTTGGAGAAATTTGAAAGGATTAAGGCTGCAGTGTGCCAGTTCAATAAAACATTTCCTACTTTTCCTGTATGTTCCTTTTGCAGTTATTCTATTTCCTCTTGTGATCATTCTCTTGTTTGATGTTTGGCAGGTATTTGATTTGTATGGAGTATGTCAGAAACAGGCCCTCTCAACGCCCAATCTAGTGAAGGAACTTGATCTAAAGGTATATATATTCATAATTCATACATATATGCATTTACCTGCAATGTTTAATTCAGTAGTTACACACCTTCATAACTAGTTGAAATTGTGATTCTCGGTGTCTCTCATGTCCAAGTGTTTGTACAGTCTTTAGTTTTTGTACAATTTCTATGATTGGGATAGCAATACAGATCAGGTTGAGTGGCTACACAAAGTGCAACATGTTTGCATGATGTATATGATTACGATGTTTACTATATTCCCCGATGAGATTAATAATGTTGATGAATGATGATTCAGGTTGGCAAATTGTCAACGGGCGACTCCCTGGATATGTCTCCACATGATGAGACGTCAATATTTGCTAATGATGCTACGTTGAAGGATATGGAGGTAATGCTTCTGAAAGCTGTCTTATTTTGAATATGTACCCTAAGCTGTAATACTTTAGCATTGCTAGCAAAATCAAGAAATGGATGAAGAGCCGCAACCAAAGGCCAGGAAACCCTCTGGAAACTGTATTCAAGTATATCACCCTCAAGTAATTATAAATCCCCCAACCCTAAATTAAAGAGAGATTCCCTCACCTATGGATTCACAGCTTTGTTTTTCCTCCTGGAGTAAACCAACAGCGTTGGCTGGATAAAAGGATGATAGAAATAAAAAGATTTGCACACGTTCATATTTTTTTTGGTCATCCATAGTTGGTGCCTTGGTGACACCAGCATTTATCCTCGCTTTTTGAATCATAGAAGGTCCTTTTGCTTACTAAGAACTTTTGAGTGGAAGACTGCAGTTCTGCAAGAGTCTACTAGTATTTTTAAGTAATTCTCCAATGTTCTTCTCTCCTAGTAAGCTTTAGATACTCCAGTAAGAAATTTTTATTCGATGGGTTTATCTTTAAATTTTTAAAGTATGGATATCCTCAATCGTAGTGTTTATTCCTCTATTTTCTAATTTCATGAGATTTTTAATATGAGAAACTTGGAGAGGAGAAAAGAAAGAATCCCATTATTTTGTTTGGGTGCATTTTAGCCTAAAACACACGGCTTGGTATCCTGCCTACTTGATCTCCTATTTTCAACCGAACTGCTGTGATTGGTTTTCCAATATACCCATTTCTGAATAAAACTAGTCGTTGCCTTTGTTTCAGGGTGCAGCAATTGCGTACACAGCTGAGCTTTTCAACGTCCCTGTTATATTTTTCAAGGCAGTGACTGATATAGTAGATGGTGACAAGCCCACAACAGAGGAGTTTATGCAGAACTTGGCGATGGTTACTGCTGCTCTGGGCGAAACTGTTGGTAAAGCTATTGAATTCATCAACGGGAAATGCCTTCCTGAACTTTAATTGAAAGTTTTCCTTCACCATATGTATTTGAGACGGCGAGGGAGCATGATTTGAAACACTGCTGTAGCCATGAACCTGATTTTTTTGCCTATAAACGTCGCACGCATGTTGTTTGTTTATTGTACAAAAAGATCAGTGGTTATGATGATAGACGACGGATGGTGGTCTATGTTTAGACCTTTGTAACTTCCTATGAAGAAACCCTGTTGGGATGGGTTTTGATTTTGTCATCTGTGGTTTTTCCTTTCCAGTCCTATATTTTTGCTCATGCATTCCTTAGATTCGCTTGGCAGGGAACGCTGAGTGTCACCACTGGGCTACCTATGGTCCTATGGTCGATGAGTCATTACATTTTTATTTAATTTTTTGTGATACAGGCGAGAATTTGGGGTGTGTCAATCACGGTTGTACCACCACCTAATAGCATCCTTGCAGATTAGATCATGCAGGTAGATTTCCAATAAATATAAATAGTAATCTAAATATAAATAATTTTTTTCATCAAAAAATAATATAGATATAAAATAAAATTATTTTGAAAAATTATAAATAATCTAAATACTCCATCCATTCCAAAATAAATGTCACTTTCCTTTTCGACACGTTTTTTAAGGTGTTAAAAACTCTATAAAATATTATTTTTTTAATCAAAAATTTTATATAATTTCATAGTTATTACTAATAAGTATATACTTGTATAAAAAATTTAACTAACTTAATATTTTATACAGTAGATTTTTTAACTCATTGAAAAACGTGCACTAAAAGACAAACGACACTTATTTTGGAACAGAAGAAGTATCTTTTATTTAGATTTTCTCAAAATATAAATAATTCACATTTATAAAGTAAAAAGGTTTTTCTCCTAATCTATCGTTAATTGAATTTCATGTATTTTTAATAGATAGCTGATTTTTAAAAATATTTTTTTATTAAATATATATAGTATAATGTATATCTTTATTACGCGAGTTTACTAAAATATCTGCGCATTGAAGAATTGTGGCTACATATTATGGCTACATAATATTTTAATCATTTATTTTGGTCCCCGAAATAATATGAATAAAATAACAATTATTAACTAATTAATTTTGATATATATAATTCTTTTCACAAAAAATAATATAGATCTTTTGTGATCTATAAAAGAGAGAGTTGTTTCATAAATAGTAACAAAATTTTGCCCCTAAAGTTTCGACAAATTACCAACATAACTAAATGTCAAAATATTTCTGCAACTTTTTTTGGCAAAATTAAAGTGGTTCATTAGACGAGATTTTGGGCCATAATGAATTGGGTTGAAGCTGTGGCTAAGCCCATTATTCAAAATTACAAAAATGTCATTTTTCCTTATTCAAAACTATTCTCTTTTTCTTATTTTGTGTTATTATCCCAAATTTTATAATGTAATAGTTATTTACTAGAAATAAACTATAGTTAGCTTGTGTAACCCAACTACGTAATATAATAAAAAAAATACTCCGTATTGGTGTAAGTGTAAAATATCACCCTCGATTTTTTTTAATCTGCACATTGCTTTTCTCTGAATTCTAATCACAATCACGTAGGCTTGCACGCCTACGACCTAGTGCCTACACAATACATGTATATGTATAGTCTCTTAATAAAGAATTTCTTCCCTCTTTAAATGCCCGAGTTTTACTATCCAACCTACTCCCTCTATGCATTTTAGATTTCCATTCACGAGTAATTAACTTTGCATTTCCCCTATTGATTCTTTTTCTCCTTTAATCTATTCATTGTTTCTCATTAATTCCAATTAAGATCTCTTCATTCGGATCCCTAGTATAAATAAAAACAACACTTATCAAATACTATTACATATTTATTTTTTTATTTTTTTTTTATTAGGGAAAAATTCGGGCGAACGAGCTCTACCCGATGGCATCCTTACGGATGAGGTCTAATAAACCAGAATCATTGTGAATATTGACACCCCGAGCAGAGTGGCAAAGGTGTGCAACCTTATCCGCCACTCTATTGCCTAGACGGGGAACATGAAAGAAGGACACTTCTTTCATAGTCGATAGTAAAAGTATAACATCTGATAAGATCAGTTCAATTTCCCAAGGGCATTTAGATTTTTTATTTAGGTGGTTTATGATTATCAGAGAGTCTCCTTCAATGTGGAGTTTGTCAATACGGAGTTGTAGAGCCTGGTTGATTCCCAGTTTAAGAGTCAAAGCTTCCGCTTTCAAGGGGCTTTGAGTTCCAAGGTTTTGATAACAGATGTGTATCAGACGACCTTCCCAGTCCCGGATTATAGCGCCAGCCGAGCTGACATTGTTGGAAATTGTGGATCCATCAAAATTTAGTTTGAAAGTTCCCTTAGGAGGCTTGCGCCATATAATGTTAGCCTGCTTTCTTTTCGTCCTTGGGTGCTTGGGGGTTTGTGTGCGTAAGGGGATGTCCTCATCCAAGCTATACTCGAAGCGAGAAGTTTTACTCCAATTTTCCTTATGGGTTTTAATAATACGCAATGAGCTGTCTCTATGAGGTATGGGGACTTGTCTAAAAACAAGTTGGTTTCGAATATACCAAGTCGTCCACCATGCAAAGGCAAGCTCCGCCTTGGCAACGGAAGAAAGCTTGTTTCCTATGAACGAAATGATAGGTTTTATCTCTCGTGAATGATTTATCATACTGGATATCGTTGAGTTTACCTGAGAAGGTAAATGAAAGAGAGAGCGCACATATTGACATTCTAGTAAGAGGTGAACGTCATCTTCAACTGCACAGTTGCACAACTTACATGTGGAAGGAACAAAAGTCCCATGTTGGGCAAGCCTAGCGGAAGTTGGGAGGCCATTCTGACAAACTTTCCATAGAAAATTTTTGATCTTAGGTGGAATATCCAAATTCCATATCCAAACGTTATTGTCTATGTTCAATGAGGATTCAGCTGTGATTAATTTGCATTGGGAGTAGGTTAGATTCTTATTATGTTTGGGTTTGAATTTGGGCCGGTTGTATTGTGTTGGAATAGAAGTCCACACTGAGAATATGAGATAGTATAAATATATGTAATACACTCTATCTGTTCATTCAATGATAGAACAAGAATTCAGAACATTTCAGCCCTCTCCTCTTTGTAACGCCATTTGCATCAATGGTGTATGCACCCTGTTGCTGATGTTTCTCCTTCTCTCTAAAACTTTCATGGTATCAGAGCAACGTTTCGTTTCCTGTTTCTAGAAACACAGAAGTTCCAAAAAAAATCAACAAACATAGCAGAGATGGCAGACGAAGGTGTGAAACCAACGGCAACAGACATCACAAGTCCGTATTATCTCCATCCATCAGACCATCCAGGATTGGTGCTGGTTGCACCTCCGTTTGATGGGCGTAGCTTTGGCGAGTGGCGCAGATCGATGAAGATCGCGCTCTCTGCGAAGAATAAGCTCAGCTTTGTGGACGAAACAATTCCAACTCCGAAGGCAACAGATCAGAATTATAGGCAATGGGAACGGTGCAATGATATGGTAATCTCTTGGTTGATTACCAGTATCAGCACTGAAATCGGGAGCAGTGTTATATACACCAACACAGCAGCTGAGATTTGGAGACAACTTCAAACTCGATATGGCCAAGCAAGTGGAGCTCAACTCTACGCAGTTCAACGAGAGTCTAGTTCGATGGTTCAGGGCGCTGCTACGATCGCGTCCTACTACAACAAAAAGAAATCACTATGGGACGAGTTGGCAAGCCTCTGAAACTTTCCGACTAGCAGTTGTGGTGGTGCAAAGAACTTTGTTGAGTATATTGAAGAACAAAAGTTACTCGAGTTCCTTATGGGGCTAAACGAGTCATACACAGCTCTAGAGGGGCAATTCTCATGATGAAGCCACTACCAGACGTGGATCAGGCTTACTTTCTATTGACACAGGAGGAAAAACAGAGGGAGGTACACATTCCGAGTTCGATTTTGACAGATTCGACTTCGATGCACGCTAGCACACAAGAGCCTCCAAAGGGGAACTCGGAAAAGAAGAAGAATTTATATTGCTCAAATTGCAAGAAGACCAATCATACCATTGAGAGATGTTATCATCTCATTGGTTTTCCTGCCCATATGCAACAGAAGAACAATAAGAAGAAAGGCGGTGATGGATCCTTTGCGGGCTCAGTAGGTGCAGGTACGAGTCGTACGGCTGGCTCGGGAAAAGGGGACTTGACACCAGAACAAATCACACAACTGCTGAGTCTTCTAGCCCCTGCAGATCGCCAAGAAAAGGGAGGAATGCAAGATGATTTTGCTGGTTTTGCTGGTAAGTCAACTACACCTAGGTTCGAAAGCATCATGAATAATATAACCTGGATAATTGATAGTAGAGCCAGTTGTCACATGAGCAGTGATTTAAGTCTGTTCACGGATAAGGAACGCCTAACACATCCATTACGAATTACCCTGCCAACTGGGGAGATCACTATTGTTCAACTGGTTGGCAGAGTTCAAGTGCTGCAGGACTTGATCTTGCAGTATGTGTTATACGTTCCTCCTTTCAAGTGCAACCTGCTCTCTGTCGGGAAGTTGATTCGTGACAAGCAGTGTCATGTTTTATTCACCCCTACAAGGTGTTTGATGCAGGATCCTTCTATGAAGGTCCCTTTGGAGCTTGGTAGAGCTTACAAGGAATTGTTCGTGTTGGAACCGAAGAAGAAGAACACAGACCATGATGAAGCAGATGATACTTTCTGCAATTTTCAGTTTAATAAAAGGTCTACAAACCTTGCTTGTGGAGCGGATGTCTCTACCTGTCACATGAGACTTGGTCACTTGCCGTTTTATAAACTTCGCATTTTGCCCTTTGTGCACTTGAATGATATGGACAAGTATGCTCTAGAATCTTGCAGCATATGTGCAAGGTCCAGGCAATCACGATTGCCTTTTCCTCGGAGTTCCATCAAAAGCTCGAGGACATTTGAGATGATACATCTCAATATATGGGGACCATATAAGGTGCCAACCCACGATGGTTTTCGGTACTTCCTAACAGTGGTGGACGATTACTCTAGGTCTGTTTGGGTGCACTTGTTGTCCACAAAGAGTAATGCTTTCACCGTTCTGAAGGGGTTTTTGGCCATGGTGAAGAATCAGTTTGGGAGACAGGTTTCTGTGATTAGGTCTGATAATGCAATGGAGTTAGGGAAAAGCCGAGAGGCATCAGACTTCTTCTCCAAAGAGGGCATACAACATCAGACGTCATGTGTTGCGACGCCGCAGTAGAACGGAATCGTCGAGCGCAAGCACAGACACCTCTTGGAGGTTAGTAGAGCCCTCATGTTTGCTTCTAATCTTCCCATTCGCTACCGGGGAGAGAGTGTGCTGACTGCAGCCTACCTAATCAACCGATTTCCCACACCTCTTTAGAAACATCGAACACCTTATGAGGTCATGTTTCAGCGCACTCCATCATACACTCATCTTAAGAGCTTTGGGTGCTTGTGTTTCGCTTCTACTCTAGCGCAAGGGCGTGATAAGTTTCAAGCTCGAGCCATTCCATGTGTCTTCATAGGGTACCCATTCGGGCAAAAGGCTTTCAAGCTCTTGAACCTAGTCACTAAACGTGTCTTCACTTCTCGTGATGTCGTGTTCCATGAACATGTTTTTCCGTTTCAGCCGCAGCATCGTGAGTTGTTGGGATCTTTTGAGATTAATCCTTCATCGATTTCTGCCCCCTTTTATGATGACACTCCGGACGAGTGTGTTTCCGATTCAGCTCCATCTTCCCATCCTATTTCAGTTCCAGAAGTTAGACGATCTACTCGATCGCATCATCCACCCCCTCATCTTTCTGATTATGTGTGCAATGCTACTGTTGCCCAGCATTGTTGTCACACTTTGACCTCTACGTTGGTCTTCCCCACTGCTGCAGTGGACCTCGAGACTGAGCGTGATGTCGAACCAGAGACATATGGTCAGGCCTCGAAGTCCAAAGCTTGGCAATCAACGATAAAGGCCGAATTCGATGCGTTGGAGTTGAATCACACATGGGATGTTGTTCTTATACCTGTCAGAAAAAGGGCGATTAGTTGCAAGTGGGTTTATAAGGTCAAGAGGAAGGCCGATGGCTCTGTGGAACGCTTCAAGGCACGCTTGGTGGTTCGTGGTTTCACTCAGAAGGAGGGTGTTGACTACACCGAGACATTTTCGCCGGTCATCAAAATGACAACCCTCAGGGCTCTAGTGTCTGTGGCTCTGCAGAAGCAATGGCATATGTCCCAATTAGATGTAAATAACGCCTTCCTCCATGGAGACTTAGATGAAGAAGTTTATATGCGTCCTCCTCCGGGGATGGTGCTCAGCGATCCTTCTCAAGTTTGTCGTTTGTGGAAGTCGTTGTATGGTCTCAAGCAAGCGTCGCGCCAATGGTATGCGAAGCTTTCTAGTGCTTTGCGAACTATGGGGTATACACAGTCACCAAGTGATTATTCCCTATTTTCAAAGAAAACAAAGTCTTCCGTTGTGTTCGTTGCAATATACGTCGATGATATTCTTCTCACGGGTGACAATTCAGAAGAAATCGAAAAGTTGAAAAGGTTCCTGGATGAGCAGTTTCGTATCAAGGATCTGGGGGATTTGCGATTTTTTCTTGGAATTGAGTTTCTTCCCACTGAGAATGGGCTCGTGATGAGCCAACGAAAGTTTATTGCAGAAATGATTGATGAATTTCCATGTGGACCTCCAGTGACAAGTCCATTGATTGTTGATGCTCGTCGTCCTCCCAACCTTGGGGGTTTATTACCTGATCCTCTTCAGTACCGTCAATTAGTTGGCAAGCTCAACTACGTTGTGAACACTCGTCCGGGCATCGCCTTTTCAATTCAATACCTCAGCCAATTCCTGCAACAACCAAGAATTTCTCACTTGGAGGCTGCTGTCCGAGTTTTGCGCTACTTGAAAGGCACTCGTCATAAGGGGCTGCTACTCAGTTCGTCTAATGCACTAACCCTGCAAGCCTTTTGCGATGCAGATTGGGCCACTTGCCCGGAGACACGACGATCAGTCAGTGGATATGTCATTTTACTTGGCTCCAACTTGATCTCTTGGAAGTCCAAGAAACAGAACATCGTGTCTCTTTCCTCGGCAGAAGCCGAATACCGGTCCTTGCGACAAGTGTGCTCAGAATTGGCATGGCTTAGTCGCCTTCTTGCTGAGATTGGAATTGATGGGATCACCCCAATTCCGGTTCGGTGCGACAACCAGGCTGCGATATACATCGCTAAAAACCCGGTGTTTCACGAACGCACAAAACAAATCGAGCTCGATTGTCACTTCGCTCGAGAAAAACTTCTTGAAAGGCTGGTTGATTTGAGTATTGTTTCTTCTCCTCTTTAGCTCGCTGATTGTTTAACAAAGCCTCTATCTGGTTCGATGCTGCAATCTATTTTGCCCAAGATGGGGCTCCATGCTGTCCCACCGCCAGCTTGAAGGGGGGTATTGGGAGTAGGTTAGATTCTTATTATGTTTGGGTTTGAATTTGGGCCGGTTGTATTGTGTTGGAATAGAAGTCCACACTGAGAATATGAGATAGTATAAATATATGTAATACGCTCTATCTGTTCATTCAATGATAGAACAAGAATTCAAAACATTTCAGCCCTCTCCTCTTTGTAACGCCCTTTGCATCAATGGTGTATGCACCCTGTTGCTGATGTTTCTCCTTCTCTCTAAAACTTTCAATTTGTATGCACTCGACGTGGTGAACCAACCAGCCCTATGAGGCCACCAATATAAACGATCCTCAAAAGGAGAAGCGGGGAGTGAAATGCCCATGATTTCTTTGACTATGTCATTTGGTAAAGCGTTGTTGAGTTTTTCTCTCCACCATTTACCACCTAAGATATAGTCACTAACCGTTTCCTCTATGTTATTAATGCGGGGGCAGTCCTCCCTAGATAACAGAGAGGAGGTTGTAACCCAATTATCCGTCCAAAATTTGATAGACGTTCCATTTCCTACTGACCAAATAAGTCTTGTCTTAAATTTATCTATAAGAGTTGTCAATTTGACCCATTACCAAGAAGTATCTCCGCTTTTCTCGTATTCAAGGATATTAGCTGAACGAAGGTATTTGTGTTTGATTAGAGACACCCAAACATTTTCAGGTTCAACCAATATTTTCCATAGTAATTTCATTTGAAGGGATTCATTCGTCTCTTTCGATTTCCTAAGCCCAATCCCCCCATATTTTTTTGGTCTGCAGATCCTATCCCAGCTAATAAGCGGGCGGTATTGAAGATCTTTATTCCAAAAGAACATTCTGTTAATCTGGTCGAGCTCTTTATGTATTGACGAGGGTAACAAAAAGTTTTGCATTGTATACAACGGTTTGGCTGATAAGTTTGTGTTAATGAGGATTGCACGACCATGTTGTGATAGAGCATTAGCGCGCCATTTACTTAGTTGTTCTTTAGATTTACAGATAATATCTTTGAAGGTGTGTTTGTTAACTCTACCGTTAATGATCGGACATCCGAGATATTTTTCCAATGAGTTTTCATGTGTAATACTTAAACAACTACTAAGTTCTGAAATCCTGGAGTTCGAAATGCCTTTTGTGGCTTGAAAGCTAGATTTATGATAATTGACTTTTTGTCCAGAAACTTTACTATATGTATCAATTATTTCTTTAACCTTCTGACCCGCAGCAATGCTGCCTCTTATAAAAATAATGATGTCATCGGCAAAAGATAGAAAAGGGACTCGAGGGCCACTTCTTCCGAAAGAAAAACCTATTAGACTGTTTTCCACATTTGTTTCTGCTGAGAGTTTTCGAGCTAAAATTTCTGCACCTAAAATAAACAAGAAAGGGGATAGAGGATCTCCCTGACGTAGACCACGAGAGGGGAAGAACATATCTGTAGGGTCGTTGTTGACTAGCACCGAGAAGGAAACAGTTGTAACACATTCCATAATCCACGCAATGAATGTAGGGTGAAACCCGAATTTTTCTAAAACTTTTTTTATGAAGCTCCAGTCAACTCTGTCGTACGCTTTTTCCATGTCTAGTTTTATCGCCAACCATCCCTCGCAGCCCTTACGCGATCTGAAGGAGTGGAAGATTTCGTGAGCTATTAGGACATTGTCTTGGATGGCCCTGTCAGACACAAAGACACCTTGTAGTGGATGAATTAGTTTACCGATAATTTTTTTGATTCTTTCTGTCAAAATTTTTGAAATGATTTTATATAACGTGGAACATAAACTGATTGAGCGATAATGACTAGTATTGGAAGAGTTATCCCTCTTTGGAAGTAGTGATATAAAAGTATGGTTTATTTGTTTGAGAATTTTACCAGAGTGGAAAAAACCCTTTATCGCTCTAATAATAGAGACACCAACAATATCCCAATATTTCTTGTAGAACTCGTCAGGAAATCCATCGGAACCTGGGGATTTATTGTTCCCTAAACTAAACACTGCAGATTTAATTTCACTATTGGAAGGGTGTTGAGTGAGGAATTCATTATCAGCTATAGTAATCGAAGGTTGGATTAGGTTAAACATTTCATTGAGAAGCCTATCATCAATAGATTCTTGTTTAAATCTTTTTTCGAAATCATTTTTAATTTCGTTTCTAACATTTTCCTCTCCTATAATTAAAGTACCTTCGGTAGTAGTTATATTGCAGATTTGTTTCCTGTGCCTACGACCAGAGGCCACACGGTGGAAATATGAGGTGTTAGAATCTGAAAGCTTGAGATGCTTTGTTTTAGCTCTTTGATTCCAGAAAGTTTTCTGAAATAGGAGGAGCTTTTTCTTTTTTCTTAGCAAGCAAGTTTCTTTACTATTGGTTCTTTGTGTGTTATTTGTCGTTATAGATGATTGAATTTTAAGTAATTCATTCTCCACCATATGTAACTGACGGAAAATGTTCTCAAAGGTATATTTATTCCATTCTTTAGCTTTTTTCTTAAGAATTTTTTGTCTGAAAGTAAGTTGAAACATACTCAACCCAGAACATGTTGCTCGCCAAGCCTGTTTGACGATGTTGCGAAAATCCTTCCGTTGAAGCCAGTCGTTTTCAAACTTGAACGGAGGAGCTTTGAACGTTGTACCGCTCTCGAGAGTTATAGATATGGGGCAGTGATCCGAAGTTGAAAAAGCCCCATTATGAGTGATTAAATTAGGGAATTTGTGGAGGATTTGGTGATGGACTAGAACTCGGTCCAGTTTTTCTCGAATATTATTCTCTTCATCAGGATTCATCCTCCAGGTAAAGGGGTTTCCGAAAGTTGGAAGATCTACGAGTGAACAATCATTTTTGAATTGAAGCAGACGAGCGAACCTATATATTTATTTATTACTTATTTTTAGTAGGTATAATTATGAAATAGTTTTAATTTATATTTTTATCAATTTATTTATTCATTTTAAAAGGCATAGTTTGCAAAAATCAGCTATAAATAAAGTTTAATCAGAGAGGGAGAGAGAGAGCGCCGGTCGGATTGTTCCACAATATCGTCAGTGCCCTCGTCTTCTCAAATTTCTGAGCATCTGAGATTCAAAGCCCCGAGATTTGAAGAAGATGAGGCCAATTCTCATGAAAGGCCATGAAAGGCCCTTAACCTTCTTGAAGTACAACGTTGACGGCGACCTCCTTTTCTCTTGTGCCAAGGACCACAACCCCACCGTCTGGTTCGCCGACAATGGCGAGCGCCTCGGCACCTACCGCGGCCACAACGGCGCCGTCTGGACCTGCGATGTTTCCAGTCTGTTTCTCTCTCCTTTTCCCCCTCTTTTTGGTTTGCCTTATCGTTCTTTAGATTTTTTCCGCTGCTCTGCCGTTTGCGGCGGAGGAAAAAAAATCTGGTCTTTCGTTGCTTATTTCGTAGTGTTAGGGTTTTCAATGGTTTGATGCGATTTTGTAAGGTGTGAAGAGCTGAAACCGTTGTGTCTAATGCGGATTTATTGGTATGCGGAGGAGATTAGGGTTTTTCTCCTGGTGAGATTTAGGGTTTTAGCTGGAAAATCTGCTATTTCGTTTCCTAATGCCAAATTTTATTTGTGTCTAGTGCGGAATTGTATTGATGTGTTGAATACGATGCAAATTTATTGATCCACTAAGGAAATTAGGGTTTCTGTTTTGAGAATCTGGGCATTTGTCATGGTCATGGGTGCGTTGAAATTCGAATGACATGCGATTTTCAGTGTTTCTTACTCCTTTTTTCCTCGTTGTCGACTGGACTTAATTTTTTGGCAGCGAATCTGATCTTTTTTGGTTATTTGGTCATATTTTTTTTTTTCATGATCTAATGTAATTTGCAACGGGAAAAAAGCAAAATTTTTATTTGTTTATTATGAATGATATATGGATTTGTTGATATTCAAAGGCAAAGAAATAAGGGTTTCAATTGTGAGATTTTGGCATTCATGATAGTGGATGGGCTGGAATTTGAATTTCCTGTGTTTTTCAGGGGACTCTTCCCGGCTTATTACTGCCAGTGCTGACCAGTCGGTGAAGCTGTGGAGTGTGAAGACGGGGTCTCAACTTTACACCTTTAATTTTGATGCACCTGCTAGATCTGTGGAGTTCTCAGTTGGCGAAAAGCTTGCAGTGATAACAACTGATACTTTTATGGGCCACACTTCTGCAATCCATGTTAAAGCAATTTCTAGAGATCCCAGTGAACGTAAGCTTCGCATTTTTTGCAAAATTTTTATTAGCTTATATAATTTGCTTATCGTAGTTCTCATATTAGCTTATATAATTTGCTTATCGTAGTTCTCATATTAGCTTATATAATTTGCTCATCGTAGTTCATACCTGAGATAATGCAATATTATAGCCTTTATAAATGAGCAGATATGTGGAAACCGAAATGGAGGATCATTTGTGTTCAAATATTTCACGAGTTTCATAGTTTTTTTGTTTCTTTCACAAGTCAATCCTTAAATGGAAAATTTTCTACAGTGGCAAAGTTGTTGCTGCATTTCATAACATACTCATGTTGCAGTTTGAGTCTCTCGTCCATGGTAAAGTAACATTTCATTGAAACGTGGGGTCTTTCTCATCTTGTTGATGGTTTATGGGGATATTAGCATAGAAGTTGGTAATTGAAGTAAGAGACAATATGTTGATGGATGTCTTTTGATGCAACTCAATTATTATTAAAACTTTGAATCATTGTCTGGTTGTTCTAAGTTAGTATGATTTGCTGGACCATATTCAGGGGATAGCAATTTTGTATAGAAGGGTTTGAAGAGGGGCTAGCAAATTTCGTGTGTAGATTAAGAAACGGAATTAGTTTTGTTGCAAATTGCTGAACGTTCAGGAGATAGTGAGCTCATAAAGGTGGGGTTTTTGGTCTTTATAGCATTGCGAATTTCATATTCAAAGTGCCTGCGTCGTGCATTAGCTTATATATTTATACACCCAACACACTTTTGTGCTTGTAATTTGTGAATGGATGATTCTCTTTGTTGAGAGACAGTTTAAATATGCAGTATGTTTGGTCACTTCTTTTTGTGTGCTTGTATCTTAAGTCTGTGGTTGGTAACCAAAGTAGCTCTTGTTATCAATATGCAGAAACTGGTGAATCTGTTCTTGTGATCAAAGGTCCTCAAGGTCGAATTAACAGAGCTGTTTGGGGACCCCTAAATAGGACTATCATAAGTGCTGGTGAAGATGCAGTCACTCGTATTTGGGATACTGAGGTAGTGGCTTTGCTATCTGACTTCAATAAAAAATGACAGTGTGGTTGGCATATTTGAGTTGAATTTGTTGGAATATTTGTGTTTTAGGATCTATGGCTAGGAATGAATGAATGTGACCTTTTGTGATTTGATATTGTAGACAGGTAAGCTGCTCAAAGAGTCTGACAAAGAAGAAGGCCACAAGAAGCCCATAACTTCACTCTGGAAATCTGCAGATGGGTCACATTTTCTGACTGGTTCATTGGACAAGTCAGCCAAGGTAGATAATGTTTTCCTAATATTTGACATCTCTTCTTGATTGTAACGTTCCTTTCACCCTCCTTGATTTTGTTCTTGTTTTTCTTTCCTTGTTTTAGCTTTGGGATATAAGAACATTGACTCTGATCAAGACCTATGGGACAGAAAGACCAGTGAATGCAGTTACAATGTCCCCGCTTCTTAATCACGTATGTACATTCAATTAAAGCAGGACGTTGTTGATTTTTATCTAACAGCTTGGTTGAATAGTTCCAAATTGAGTTCGTTCGTTCCCTTATCCTATAGGTTGTGCTTGGAGGTGGTCAAGATGCATCATCTGTGACAACAACAGATCATCGTGCTGGGAAGTTTGAAGCAAAATTCTATGACAAAGTATGGATGCTATCTCGAGAACATCTGTATTTATTATCTAATTACCCTCCCAACTAGTATGCCAACTAATTACTAATCATTGAACTGCATCATTCTTTGTTGGTTTTCTAGATTTTAACGGAAGAAATTGGAGGTGTTAAAGGACATTTTGGACCAATCAATGCTTTAGCCTTCAATCCCGATGGCAGAAGGTAATATTTTCCCTCATATTCTGTGTTTAGCTTCAAATAACTTAATACTGATGGCCGTCTTTAGCACTGTTCTTGCTTGAAATTTTGGGCCCGCCTCCAATTGATGGTCTTAACATGTATATTTCAATTTCCCTCCAAAGTAATAGATATTATTGTCTGAAAAAAAAAGATGCAATAGATAATATTGTCATAACACTTACCTTCTTTAATGACGGTTTTGCAGCTTTTCAAGTGGAGGGGAAGACGGATATGTGAGACTGCACCATTTCGATACAGACTACTTCAGCATCAAGATCTAAATTTAGAGATTCTAAAGTTTTCTGATAGCGCATCCCATCCAAGGCCTGTTTTACCTTTTCCGACTTCCCTCCAGGGCTGTGATTTCTGTGGCCTTTCCCGGCCAAAGGTATTACCTTTTCCAATTTTTGTGTTCAGCAATTTGACAGAAGAATATTGTTACGTGTTTTGACAGTTGAGAACTAGAATGCAGACATTTGATCCGTTTCTATATCACCGTCTTCTACAATTTTGATACCGGCTGTCCTAAATTTCTGGGGTTGGTTGATGAGGTTCTAAAGCGAGGTTGATGAAGACATTGTGTTTCTCTCTCGTTATATATGTTAAAATTTTTGGGATATTACAAAAGAGTTTGCCTGGTTCAAAATGCTTATTGATGTGAATTTTCTACTTTACTGTTGTGAATGTTTCATCTGTTAAATTTATTAGCTCCTAAAATAAAATTAGAAAAGCTGTTGGGCCCAATTACTGTTATGGAACAAACACAGTTTAGAATTGTATCAGTAGCTCCATGCTCTAATGTCGATAGTAGCAGATGCCCTCGGCTAAAGAACACCGACCCTTGTGCAAAAAGATGCCATCACTTGCTCGTCCGAGGAACTTTCAAGTCAAGTACACTGCACAAACAAGGGGAATATCTCCATCATCTGATGATCTCAAGGCTATATTGATGCATGAAAAATCTTGCTTCTAGCCATCGGAGGAGACGACTTTCAAGATAGTACGGGAGTATTCATTATGCTACACATATTAGGCCGAAGGCAAAACTTTTATTGCATACATATACTTTGATTGCACATTTTACAATTCAAAATGTACATTGCACAGAAATCAGCACCACAACAAATGATACAACAAAAGCCAACACTATCAAGAAACAGTGAAACTACCAAGATACACACCACTCTCTCTAGACAAGAACAAAAAGAACGAACCACGCCTCAAAATCAATCTGTTAAACTATATGATGTTCGTAAAGGTTCGAAAAGGTTAACTCGTTACATTGTAAAAGACCTTAACGACGACAGATACCGGTATAGTGACAGTGTGTCCTCGGTCCCCAAAGAGACCTATCCTACCGAAACTCGCAATAGAGTTGTTCAAAATGGCATTTATCGATATGTTCAGCACCTGTCTTTCGCCTGCAGCGATAGAGAAGCGCTGTGGAGCCACCTTGACCGAAACGCCATATGGAGCACTCCATCCGACGAAGAATGACTCATCGCTGGCTACATTTAGAATGGTTCTCTGGAGAACTCTCGTTTGGTTTAGCCTTGCGATAGTTATCGAAGGCAAGTTTAAGTCTGCGCCGCTCATGGTAGAGTTGGAGACACCACAGCTATGGCCAGTGTAGTTCAAGACTATGGGAGCTGAGCCGTTGATGCTGCAAATGAATGACATATAGTCGTCATAGCCTGCAACGATTGATGGGAGTCAATAAACATTTCTGCCTGTATTTGGAGGAAAATCTCTCGAATTCGGTCTAATGTGAGCTTACTCGAATCAAAGACGAGGCCTGGGTCGATCGCTCCTGATGCATTGGCGAATCCGCTTCCCATGTCGAATGGCGTCGCTGGAGACTGAGTCCCATCAGGATTGGCGTAGGAACGTTGCGACATTATCGGCCCACCACTCTTATCGACAAGAGAAGCTGATGTTGAAAGTGCCGATGCAATGGCCGAAGGACTGAAACTCGGGAATTTCTGCTTGATTAATGCTGCAAGGCCAGCAACATGAGGAGCGGCCATGCTTGTCCCGGACATCATTGCAAAGTCCTCACCTGAATATGTCCGTCGATTCTTTAGCTACTGATTCAGCATACAAGTATGTATCACTTTCAGTATTTGAATTTCTGGCATAAAATGCAAGTGTACCTTCGAATTCGACAGAATCAGTTCCAAGTGAACTCCAAGCAGCCCATATGGAATTCCCAGGAGCAACCATGTTCGGCTTCAATATGTCCGCATCATCGAGAGAACTGTCTTCAGGATCAGGTCCTCTAGCGGAAAAGTACATCACTTTCGGAGCAGTAGCACTGTAGTTTGCTTTCAGGCCACCCGAAATGCACCCAACCGCCCCAAATCCGACGACTTTAGCTGTGATGTTGTCTCTTTCCAGGGAGGAATTGTAGTATTTAAGTAAAATCTGCCAAAATTTTATGACAAATCAGCAAGTCAATTTATGACAATGTGTGGCATTGTGGCAATATATGCTGGAAACACGAATGCTAACACACCTTTGAATCATCTGAAGAAGAAATTATAATCCCAGGCATATTCATAGGCGTCGGGTTCAGCTGAAAACCAATGACAAAAGGATCCAGGTAGAAAATCACACCAGCGGCACTAAGATTTTTCGCTGTTTGCAAAGCCTGTTTGATGGTTGATACCCCTAGCACAAAGCGCACGGTGTAGCTACATATCAAGAGCTTCCCTGCAACCACTTCTGGGCTTAGAACACTTGGGTCTTGGCATTCACCCACATACATATCACTCGTTGCTACGGTGTCATTGCTCAAAGCATGTACAGCTGATACCAGAGTGTAGGAAGGTTCACCATCATCTGTTCCCGCTGAGGCAAAGGATATATTGAACAAACAGGTCAACACAGGTTAAGTAAAACTTGAAAACAACAATATAAACAACTACTAGACATCTTCGCTAGTGATCAAGAAAAGGCATAAAGACCGGAGTCTTGTTCAAGTTCCCTTTGTTGGATCATCTCCTTCAAAGCCATAATGAGAAAGGAATCAAGGAAAGAACTTCCAATTTAGACACTCACGAGCAAGTCCGACACCAGAAATGGATACATTGTTGCCAAGGATCAAGGAGTTGCTATATACTCTGTCATGAGCAGCAGCACCGACTGTGAAGATCCATGGACTGAAGGAAGAAATACTTCTTGGAGCAGGACCCGTGTTTCCAGCTGCTTGGACGACAAAAATTCCAACCTTCACAGCAGACAATAAAGCCATATCTATGGGGTTGAAAAATGTGGCTATCCCAGGAGGTCGACGATTTGGGGTTATTGACAAACTGATAATGTCAACACCGTCTTGAGCTGCCTGGAACAGTTAAGTTTAACTTGGATTCATACAAGGCAGATGTGTAATTTTTCTCTAGCTTCAACAGACAATGCAGTCACAATAAGATAAGGCGAAACTATATACACTGAAGTTATAAGATAGTTGCTAAACCAAAAAATAAAAGAGGGAAAAAGGAAAAAAATTAGTGAAGAACAATACCTGATCTATGGCTGCAACAACGTCAGCAGCAAAGCCTCCAAAGCTCTTATATAATGCCTTGTAGACAGCAACACTATAATGCACTAATGTCTGATTAGTGCAAGTTCAAAGAATGAATTTCTCGTAATTTACAAGAGTACAAGCTATGAAACTGGATATAACACAGCTCCCAAGTTCTTGAATGCAAAATAGTGTCCTTTTGGTTAGAAAGTAAGTATCTGCATATGAAGAAAATATTTTCACCTATAGTACGAAAAAGACGAAGAAGAAATCAGATGGCTTACTGTGAACGAGGAGCCATCCCGCTTGCATTGCCAAAGTGGTGCCCAGCTACGACAACTGGAACCCCATGGTTTCCTGCCGCAATGGATGCAGTGTGCCTGTATAAAGATACCCTCTGATCATATATTCTTGGACTATTTTACAAAATTCTTGCTTAAATCTTGTATTATACTGTATATATTACAAGTTTACAACAAATTGTCAATGGATTGAAAAATTTACACAAATCTTCCAAGTGTCAAATAATGTGGACCTTGACAGAAAGTTCATACTTAATTTCTTAGGCCAGTTATAACAAAAGATTATTTCAGTCAACAAGCCAATTACTCGGAAAAAAAATGAGCCTGTTCATACCAAATTCAACATTATATGATATAAGTTGACCAATTAAGTTTCAATTACATCTTTGGCTTCACTCTAGGTGACACTTTACTAAAAATCACTACTTATCAAGCTTTTTGATCAAAGGCTTCCTTTAGGCATGCTAAGCAACTATTTATTTGAAAAGGAAGTTGCAGTTGCAAAATCATCAGCTGGGTGAAAAATGATCCAATAGCATTTGTGTATTTGACCTGTAAAGGAGGAGAACACTTACGTCCCATGTCCATCTCCATCAAACGGTGAAGCATAGTCCTGGCTTGCATTGAATATTCCTCTGGTTATGGCGGATGCAGCAAAGTGCCGAGCCCCAACAAGCTTCCTATTGCAGGAACCAGATGGAAAGTCTCGTGTGACCTCACAGATACCTGAATAATGCTGTGGTACTGGATATGGTTTTTCTGACAAACTATCCGAGAAACTAGGGTGTGTTGGATCGATTCCAGTGTCAATAAACCCAATAACAACCCCTTCTCCGGCACAATCAAAACCACCTTCTTGAGGCCATGCCCCTTGAGGTAGACCCAGAAACTGGGGAGTATGAGTAGTTGCGGTTCTAACAGTGAAATCAAGCACCACATTTGCAACTTCCCCTCTTCTTGATAGCTTATCTGCCTATATTCAAGAAGTTAGCGAAAATTCAACTTCAAAATAACATTACCATATCACAAAATACAAAACATGACATGAACAAAATTGTCATACACAAATTCGTTAGCAAAAAGTGACCAAACAGTAACAAAAGAAAAAGGGTTTCCCTTTCCTATTCTTTTTCTTCCTTTTCTACATTAGACATAATGAATGCTGGTTGCAATGATAACACTTGGTGCTCCTAGCACTGGAAAATTGATAGCAAATAAGCGAATACCTGTTCAGGAGTGACAAGCACTGCAAAACCATTGATCAAGTAATGGTAGCTGTACAGCTTGAGATATCTTTCCCCCCTCAAAACCCTCCTCAGTAGAGAGTCATGGAACCGGGAAACATACGAGTAGTAGTGAGGATCCGACCTCGAAATATTCTTGAAGCTTCACGAGCATTAAGAATCTTGTCAGCAACAAATAAGTCCAAATCCTCATTTGACATTTACAAATTACAATTGTTAAAAGCTAGATGAAGCTTGTGCAAGAAACCTCCTTCATTCACAATCAATAATACACTTATAATTAAGCACATGTACATGAAATCTATCAACACATAAACCCTAAAAAAGGAAGTAATAACAAACTCACTAGCCATGATATCTAGAAATCATACCCTGAAAATAAACCAAATCTGTACTTCTGAGTACAAATCATGTTCTGAAAATCAATAAATCATCAAATAAGACAACGAATCATCAATACAGTACACAATCACAAGAAAGAAGACCCCAGAAATATGACAAAACATTGCTGAATCTGGACCATCTGGTGGATTAAAAGACAAAAAATGTAAACGTTAGACCCTCCCCAGCAACCACGGTGCATTTTATACTCTTGAATTAAAAACAAGAACAAAACACAAAATTCACATCATTAATGAAGAACTAACAAGAAATTGGCCAGTTGTGTAACAAAATTCAGTTGGATAATGCAGCAATTTTACCTGGACTTGTCAAGTTTGCTCAATTTACCAGAAGAGGAAGAAGAAGAAGAAGATCCATGGTGGGACCCGTAACCGCCATTTCTACTCCTCCTCACCTCCTCAGTGGAATAAAGGAGACTGATTGCAGGAGCTTGTTTCAAAGTAACAATGTAGACACCATTTTCTTCCTCTTGACAAAGACCCCTCAGTAAAACCCCAAAGGAGAGCAAACCCAGTACAAAATACACCAAACACCCACTATGGGTGGTCTCCATTTCTCAAGAAAAAGTGTAAAATTGGGAGCTTTTGAACTGGCCAAAGTTATCAGGAGGCAAAATTCAGCACAACCTTCACTTATCCGGGAAGTTATGAAATGGGTAAAGGGAGAAAACGCCCATTAATGAATGATTAAACCCAGAGCCGAGGCTCTCACTCTCCAATGGAGAGATGGGGTGGGTTGAGGAGAGAAAGGAGGAGAGTGAAAGGAGATGGTTGGAGGGATTTGCAGGCTTTTTCTAGGATGGTGTGAAGAAGAGGGTGGATTCTAATTTATTTAATCCGTAATTCAAGAAAGAATGAAAAAGCGGAGGCTTTTTAGGATTTTGGGGGTGATGTACTGATGTGGGTGCTTGTTTTTTTTGGACTTCATTCGGAAAACTAACGTCTATGTGTGATGGACTGATGGTGAAAGAAAGAGGGAATTTTTCTTTACTACTACTTATATTCTTTTTTGGGTGTGCCCTAATAAAATTATTTTCCTTTAAGAAAATGTTAAATACTCCATCCGGTCGGGAATAAACGATATTTGACTTTTATGCACGTAGTTTTATGAGTTAAAAACTATATTGTACAATCTTATTTATTTTAATTTTTTTCACTATTTAATACTCCCTCAGATTGAAAATATAAGGCGTTTGACTTTTTTGCACGTAGTTTAAAAAACTAAAAATTATAAAATAGTATTAATTAATTTTTTATATATAATACTTATTATTAATAAGTATTACTACGTATAATGTAAAAAAATTAATTAAAAAAGTTAATATTGTATATAATTTTTAACTCTTTAAAATACGTGCTCAAAAGTCAAATGTCTTATACGGAGTATTAAAAATCGGATAAATCAAATCATTCAAAATAATATTTTTATTAAAAAAAACATGAACAGTGCACTTTTTTCGGAACAAAATTAGCGCACTTCAGTACTTCACATCATTTGGAAGTACACAATAAACTTATTTGAATGTATATAAAAGTATACAAACACTTTCGAGTTGGGCCACTTCACAGTTCACACTGTTTATTCCCTAATTTCCTTATTTTATGAGAAAATTTGCTTGATTTCAAACAAAGTTGCATTAACATGAGAACTCGAAGTTTGATTTTAAAAGTTTGTTCATGAGTAGGAAATTAATGCAAAAGACTTATGTTGTAATTAATTTTTGTATCATTTTCTTAATTGTCTCCCCATGTCTTTTTCACACACACAAAGAATGTTTATTTAATGTTAGCAAAACTTAATGAATTGTGTGTGTGTGTGTGTTGGCATTCAAGGCAAGCTTTATATTATATTTGTAAGTTGGTTTGATAAGGTTTGGGTTTTGAGGTAGCTATATAGTTGGTTGAGAATTATAAATTTGCATTCTCTTTATATATTTTAAAACTTATCAAATGAGTTGGAAAGAGATCATCTTCTTTTAATTAGATATTCGAAATTGATTGCACTCAGTGTATTACTCCCTTGTTTCAAACTTCGACTGTGACAGATCCACTTTAAAAAACTTTAAATTGTATCTGGATCAGTAAGAATGTCATTGATTGTTGGACAAGCAGAGCCTAACCTCTTTTAATTTAAATTATTATTAGTTGTATAAAAAAAAGATATTCAAAATTGAATTCTAATAACGGATATTTAAAATCTATACCATAGCATTTTACAAGCCAATATGAGATAAACTAAAATACTAGTTAAAAAATAGAACTTAGAAAAAATCATTTCATGTTTTAGTACTTGTAATATGATATTATTAAATATTAAAAGGGCTAATAAATTAGAAGTTAGTACACTCACACAATTGTGATCTTCTAATTCATATATACTTCAATTCTACTCCATAGAGATTTGTTTAATTATCGTGATTGGTAAATGAGTACACATAGAAAGTTAGATTATGCGCTTTTTTTTTCTTAAAAACAAGAAGATTGGCGATTATGGATCTCTTTTTTAAGGTTTAATTATGAATACGTTTTCTTATTTGTGTAGAAATATGATTATTCGTATGTAATTTTTTTTTTTTTTTATGAATTAACATTTTTTTGTAAGAAAATTGTTTATTTGTAGCAACGTGATTATTCATGTTGATATAGATAAAATAATGCCATTTTTCAAAAAAAAAATAAAATTTAAATCTAGTTTGGATCTTATATGCTGGAGATTTCTTCACATGTAAATTGTAATTACATAAACTCTAGGCAATCCATATTTAACAATTCTAGCTAGTACTATCAAACAAAACCTCTCTAAAATCCATTCTGTTGGAGAAGAAACTTGCTAATTCCCTCTCGCAGAAGCGTTAAACTCGAAAATAAAGAGGAAGAGAAGATGAATATTTCTTATGGATTCTGAATCGTTTCTCTCTTATTTGATTTGAATATAATTACACAATATTTATAGTTACTCGTACACACATTTTGTGATTGATTGAAATTTGCTAAACAAAACTAATCACAAACTAAAAATAAATGTGGTGAGAATTTGTTTTCTAAAATAGAAAATGTTTAATTTATTCAAGGTTGATATATTTCTTCACGCCCCTCAAACTTGAATATATTATTTAATAAAGTTTCTAGCTTCAGCGATGCTGAGTGACACCAAGCATAGTTCTGAACTTCTCGAATTTTTCTGAGCAAAGTGGTTTTGTCATGATATTAGCCACTTGTTCTTCGGATCTGCAGAATTCGAGTTGAATTTCTTCATGCTTAACAAGATCTCGAATAAAATGATATCGTATATCAATGTGCTTTGATCTTCCATGAAAAACTGGATTTTTAGCCAATGCGATTGCTGACTTATTATCACACATGATTGGTGCTGGATACTTTTGCGCATGTTGCAACTCCTCTAAATTTCTGCGAAGCCAAACTGCCTGACATGCTGCAGATGTCGCAACCATGTATTCAACTTCCGCTGTTGATAAGGCCACCACTTGTTGCTTCTTAGAAGACCAAGAAAAAATACCATCTCCCATGTAGAAAACATATCCCGATATGCTGTGCTTTTCCGTGTCTCAACATCTCCTGCCCAGTCACTATCTGTGTACCCTTCTAATTTGTAATCAGTCGACCGTGTATAGAAAATTCCATGATTTCGAGTACCACTAACATATCGTAGAATTCTCTTAGCTGCTTGCAAGTGTGACTGATACGGTTTCTCCATGAAACGACTGATTAACCCAACTCCATAAGCAATGTCAGGTCTAGTGGAAGTCAAATAGCGTAGACTACCAACTATACTCTTGAAATAAGTAGCATTTATCAGTTCTCCGCTACCTTCTTTCTTCATTTCAAGACGTTCTTGAACAGGTGTTCGAATCGGAGAAGAAGATTCCATTTTGAACTTCTTAAGAATATCACCTGCATATTTCTTTTGAGAAACAAATATCCCATCATCTGATTGCACCACTTCAATGCCGAGAAAGTACGACATCATCCCTAAATCAGACATCTCAAATTGAAGAGTCATAGCCTGTTTGAACTCCTAGATCATGGTCTCGTTGTTTCCAGTGTATATCAAATCATCAACGTACAAACACAAAATCAACAAGTCTCCCTTGTCATTTGACTTTGTGTACAATGTGTGCTCATAAGGGCATTTTTGGAAACCATCTTGCAGTAAGTATGTATCCATCCGTGAATACCAGGCACGAGGTGCTTGTTTCAATCCATACAAAGTCTTTTTAAGACGATAGACTTCGTTTTTCTTCCCTTTCTTAAAAAAACCCGGTGGTTGCTCAACATATACTTCTTCTTCAAGAACACCATTCAAAAATGCTGATCCACATCCATCTGATGAATCTTCCATCTATTCTGAGCTGCAATAGATAGAATCAAACGAACGGTATCCATTCTGGAGACTGGAGTAAATACTTCAAAATAGTCAATTCCTGGCTTTTGCTTGTAGCCTTTGACCACTAATCTCGCCTTGTATCGATCGACTTTCCCGTCTGGTCTGTACTTTGTCTTGTACACCCATTTGACTCCAATAGGCTTCTTTCCTGTCGGCAAAGAAGTTAGCTCTCATGTGTCATTCTTTTGAATCGAATGAATTTCCTCATTCATAGCATTAACCCATTTTCCCTCAGCTGCAGCTTCTTCATAGGAAATTGGATCACAATCAGCAAATAAGCAGAAGTTGACAAGAGATTCATCATTGAATATGTTTTCATCATCCTCGTCTCCAGTTACAATATAATCATTCAAATAAGTTGGTCGAACTCTTGTTCTTTGAGGATATCTGGATGTTCTTGGCTCTTCTGTCACAATAGGAGCTTCAACCTCTGGGGCCGAATTGCTATTTGAGGAATGAGTTGGGGAATCTTCTACCGTCAATTCCGAGATGACAACATTTCTAGTCAACTCGTTCTCTCCATTACTACGCCATGTCTCATCTTCAATAAAGTGGACATCTCTACTTATTATCATCTCATTTGTATCCGGCTTATATAATCTATAACCCTTGGTTGTTTCACTATAGCCAACAAAAATGCACTTTTGGCTTTTGTCATCAAGCTTCTTCCTTCGTTGATCAGGTATATGGGCATATGCAACACACCCAAATACACGTAAAGCAGATACATCTGGCTTTCTTCCACTCCAAGCTTCTTCTGGAGTCTTATCACATATGCTTTTTGTTGGACATCTATTCAATACATAAACCGAACAAAAAACGGCCTCTGCCCATAAAGGCTTTGGCAATGATTTGGCTTTCAACATGCTTCTAGCCATCTCAAATATTGTTCTATTTTTCCTTTCAGCTATACCGTTCTACTGAGGTGTATAACTGGTTGTTAGCTGACGATGAATCCCTTCCTTCTTGCAATATTCATTGAATTCATTTGATGTGAATTCTCCGCCTCGATCAGATCTCAAACTCTTCAAAGAGAATCCACATTGCTTTTCAACAAGTTTCTTGAATTCTTGAAACTTCTTAAATGCTTCAGATTTCTCCTTTAGGAAATAAACCCAATTTTTTCGGGCAAAATCATCCACAAAAAGTAAAAAATACCTTTTGTGTCCGAGTGATTCCACCTTCACAGGTCCACAAATATCTGTATGCACTAGCTCCAATGGTTGCTTTGCTTTGGTTGATTTCCCAACCGGAAATGGGTCACGATGATGCTTCCCGAGAATACAACCCTCACAAGGACTATCAGGGGCATTGATTAGAGGGAGACCAGTCACCATTTCTTTTTGTGCCAATAATTTCAACCCTCTAAAATTCAAATGACCGAATCGCATATGCCATAGCCAGTTAATATCCTTCGCCATTGCTTGCAAGTTCATGGCAACACTTGTCTGAAGAGACAAAGGAAACATCCGATTCTTTGTCATTTTCACCTTTGCAATGTGTTTTCCACTTTTGCTCATAATGTTGCATACTCCATCTTCGATGTGAACTTTGTGCCCTTTTTTTGAAAGTTGACCTAAGCTCAATAAATTCCAAAATAGGCCGGGTACATAGAACACGTCTGCAATCGTAACATTAGTCCCATTCGTTGATAGAATAATAATGTTACCTTTTCCTTTCACCAGAATTTTAGATTTGTTCCCAAAGTTGACTTCTCCTTGCACGGATTCGTCTAAAATTGAGAACATTTCTCGTTTTCCTGTCATGTGATTGCTACAACCTGTATCAAGATACCAAACATTAGAACATTCGGTATCTAGTCCTTCTTTACAAGCAAGAAGCAATTTTTCTTCCGCTTCAGCTACATTGGCATGATCTCCTTGTTCTGCTTGCGACCTTGTTCGACATTCAGATGCATAATGCCCAAACCGGTCACATTTGTAACATTGGATCATTGATTTGTCACGTGTAGAGTTTACTCTTCTACCACCTCTTGTAGAACTGTCTTCTCCATTTCCATCTCTAGTAGAGGAATGAACATTTCCTCCTCTTCCTCGTCCACGACCACGTCCACGGCCTCAACCACCGTGATGACTCCCATGATTGGTCATGTTTGCTCTGCTTTGCAAAGCTTTCTCTGAGGTAGAGGTATTAGTTAGTTTGTTCATTCGTTGTTCATGTGAGGACAACGAACCCAACAATCTCTCAAAGGTCAACTTTGAAAGATCATGCCCTTCTTCAATAGCAGCTACCACATAATCGAATTTTGCAGTTAAGGATCGCATAATTTTTTCTATGACCCTTTTATCATCGATCGTTTCACCATTAATATGTAATTGGTTAACGATCGCTTGAACTCGATCAAGATATGGTGAAACTGATTTTGAGTCATTCATGCATAAAGACTCAAAATCCGCTCGAAGGGTTTGTAATCGTACTTGCTTCACACGATCATCACCTTTGTAGGATTTCTGCAGGATCACCCACGCTTTTTTTGATGTTTCTGCCATTGATATTTTTTGAAATAGTGTTTCCTCCACTGCTTGAAAGATTGCATGTAGGGCCTTTTGATCCTTCTTTCTCTTTTCGTTTAACAAACTTTTCTCTTCCTGACTAAGTGACTCATATGCAACCGAGTCGGTAACATCATCAAAGCCAGATTCAACAAAACTCCATAGTTCTTGTGAACGAAAATATACTTTTAGTTGGATAGACCAACTATCATAATTCTTCCCATTTAACTTCGGGAGTTGTAGATGCATTGTGTTGTTCGATGCCATATTTTCGCTCAATGTGTTTTTTTTATATTAGCTCTGATACCATATGTTGGAGAAGAAACTTGTTAATTCCTTCTCGTAGAAGCGTTAAACTCAAAAATAAAGAGGAGGAGAAGATGAATATTTCTTATGGATTCTGAATCGTTTCTCTCTTATTTGATTTGAATATAATTACACAATATTTATAGTTACTCGTACACACATTTTGTGATTGATTGAAATTTGCTAAACAAAACTAATCACAAACTAAAAATAAATGTGGTGAGAATTTGTTTTCTAAAATAGAAAATGTTTAATTTATTCAAGGTTGATATATTTCTTCACATTCAAGTTTTCAATCTTTATCCCACCGTTGAGTATCTATACGAGTGTTCGATAGTGAGACTATGAAGATTATGCATTAATTTCAGCTACAACAACACATAGCTCATTTGTATTTTGTTATAACGAGAATGAAAATAGCGAAGAACAAACAAAGAGATTTACATGGTTCAGCAAGGATGTGTTGCCTACGTCCACGGGCAGAAAACCAGTTTTGTATTAGAGGAGACGAAAACAGATTAGGGTTACAAAGGGTCGGCGTTTCATGAGTATATAGACTCATGAAACCCTAAACAGACAATGGATTGAAAGCCCAAAATAGACAGATGATAGACCCGTTTACAATAAACATTGCATACCGTAAATGCGAGGTGGCGCTAGGGGGGGCGGAGCCCCCTGGACCCCCCGATGTGTCGTCGGTCAACGATGATTCAAGGCACATTAAATTGCCAAAATAGAAAAGTTTTAGGAAAAACCCGTCCTCGAGGGATTTCTATTTCTGGAAAGTCTTTGGAAAATCTCCCGACACTCATTAAATTTCAATTTGACGGATTCTAAACCTTAACTATCGGATTTCGATTTTGAGGATTCTTGAGAGTCGTTTGAAATGAATTTAAATTTTGGTCAGATTTCGAGATGTCGGATTTCGGGATGAGATGTCGGGATTCAAGGTCGAAAGAGCGTAATCATTCCTATTTCTCTCTCACTCCTCACGTCTCCCCCCCCCCCCTCCAAAAAAAAATTGTTTTGTCTTCTACCTCATTAAAACCCTAATGAGTCTCTCTCTCATATATAAAGAGTATCAATCCCTAAATGGATCCTCATAACCTAAAATTCTGAGCCACCACATTAAAACCCTAGCCTCCCAAGAGAAGATCAAAACCCTAAAACCAAAAACTCCACTTTTCCTCTTCTTTGATCCATATCTCTCTCCTTTCATCTCACATTTCTTGTTCCTCATACCCTAAACAGCCTCAAAACTCAATCAAGAAGATCTCCTTTCACAAAAATAACCCAGAAATCAGATTCAGAAGATCTTGTTTCCACTCGAAAACTCACCTCTGCTCATAATCGCGATCACGACTCCCCCTTTTCGTCGTCGTGAAGACGAACCCAGATGAAGGAGTTCATCCTCGCGGCCCCGACGTCGTCACGAGTTTGTGCCCAGTATCGTCGTTTGCTCGGTAAAATGCCTTGTTCTAGCTCCCTCGATTCTAATCCTGTTTCAATTCCGATTGTTGCCGCTTGTTCCTTACTCCTTCCTCTATCTTCTAAGGTCAAGAAAGATCAGATCTAACAACTTTTGGAGTGGATTCGAGCCCTCTCTTTACCCTTTTCCCTATTTGAGTCGTTTTGGAGCTAGATCTCTATAAAGGTTCTCTTTTAACCAAGATATATCCCTCCTAGGCCTTGTCGTAGAAAAATCTCATCGGATCGAAGCCAAAGGACTCTCTCCTCTCAAGATTTTCGAAAAGCCTCAAAGAGGCTAGGTAATCCCTCTTCCGCTCTATCCCCTAGTCCTTGTTTGGGGCCTTTTGTGTTCACTCATTGCCTCTTTGGGATTCCTTGTTGGTTTTTACTCGATCCTTTTCGAATATGATTTAGATAAAGGATAATTTCAGAAGCGTGATTTTGGGATATTATTTTAATATTAAATATTCGAAATGGGATTTTTACGGAATTCGAACTATCGGGTTTTAACTTTTAAGCTTGGAAAATGTATTGAAGGATTTCATTTCAAATGTCGGGATTCTTTGTCTTGGTTTAATGATCGATGTTGGTTTTGGAAATAAGTTTAGTGAAAGGAGTATTGATGGAATTGAGATGATCGGACGGCTTTGTTTGGCGCCTTATCATATCGGAAAGACCTTGAAATGGTTTTACTCTCGCTTGGCTTTGGAAACGTTTTGGGAAAACTCAATTTCTGTGTGTATGAGTGGTAGTATGATAGCTTATCGTAATCTATGTGATTATAGGAGATTGTTGATTGTTGGATTCTGCTTTCGATACCCTTTTTGCTGTTCGACACTTTCAGGTAAGTTCCTTTATGGGCTAACTCAGATTCGAAAAAAGAAAATCTCCTGCTTATGGTGATATAACATACTAGGTGTTTCGTGCGCATTTAAAGCATGCCATGTAGTATCATGCTAGGATTGCACTCATGAATGAGCATTTCGATACTTTGTGTGATTGCGAAACAGAACGATCGTTATCTGTGAGTCATAGAGTCTTTGCTAGGATCATAGGATAGCCCAGTACCATCGAGTTTGTCCTGAGTCATTCTTGTCATTACATGAGATGAGTTGATAGCCCAGCACCATCGGGCATGAGCTTGATTATGTATCATGAGCATGTTGACATGATATGATATGATGATGCGCACACATATGATGAAATGGGTACCATGCTAGCCAGGCTCCGCCCAAACGGAAAGCAGTGTAGGTAGGAGAGGGATATGCCTTGATTTTGGAAAATAGATGACGGCCACATCCGAAAGTCGAACCAGGGACCTATGGGTACTACCCTAAGGTCATTTCCGGCTCAACCACCCCGACATGGTTAGGAGAGAGAGAGAGAGAGAGACTTACCATTCTTTGGGCGTCTTTACTGTCTTTCTAGTTTCTGCACTTATATTCATATCATGATAAGCATGACTTGTGTATTTAATTTCCATAATGCATTAGAGCATCATTATTGTAGGAATAGCCTATGTGTATGCCTACTAGTGGGACCCAGAGTGTGTTAGGGGGGGCTCAGTCTGACCCCGCCCGCACATATATATTTGTTTTTAGGTATGTGTTGTAGTATGCTTGCTCTATGCTTCTATGGCGTGCGAAAACCTCTTGGGCGAATGTGAATAACCTATCTAACTTCGCTAACTCGGGTTTAGGACTTCTTGATCCTATGTTTTATCGATTTGGTTTTGACCCGGCCTCGTCGTGGCAAGTTGTACTTTACTTCCGCTTTACGCAGTTCTTTCAAATGAATTTCCGCGCCTTAGTTTTAGGACAGGTTAAGGGTACCCGACGACCCTTCAATTGTTTTGGGGTTCGAAATCCCCACTTTAAATACTGATCTTTTGGGGTTTGAAACTTTGACCCGTACCTGAATTGCAAGATCCGAACGAAGGTATCCAACCTTCGAAACGTAACCCGGATATTTATATTCGGGCCGTTACATTGGGGATTATGAGAGCAACATAGCTGCTAACCGCCTTCACAAACTTTCCTCTTTGATCATTAGACTCCAATTAATGTAGTGACTATGGTTCACTGATTTTGCTTCTTCTTCTCTTTGTCATCACTTAATCACTGCCTTAATTGTGCAGTATAAATATGTTGCTTTATCATATTCTTCACAAAGACAGTAGGATCAAGGGTCTTGGTGATCTAGGTGATCTCGACGAACATAGCATTTGTTGAGTAGAGAAGTATGTTGTCGACGTTGCTTGATGGTCAGTGAAGGATTGAGTCAGTCGGGCTGGACAACAACGTTGAATTGAACATTGCTAATACTGGCCAGATCGGACCTGACATAAAAAAATGGAGTTCACAACGTCCTTTTGGACTTTTTTTTTGTGTCTGAGAGAGAGATTGTGTCATCATAATATTTCTCCTAGCAACGTCTGATCCGACGTTGCTAGTCTGGTTCAGCTCGACCAATCCTTCACTTCACATCGAGCAACGTTGACAACTTATGCACTCAACAACGTCCAATCCAACGTTGTGCAACATGCCAACATCCTTTTCCACGTTGATTAGCGACGTATTATAGTGCGGATTTGCGGTGTATATGCATAAGAACACCCTATTTTAAGTGATTCGTTCTTATTAATTGAGTCAAATGATTGTTGTATGAATATGTATTGCAGGTAGAGTAGGGAGAAGGCCAGTAGGGCTGTTATAAGAACCGAACAACTCGAGCTTAATTGGCTCGGGATCGGCTCGAAAAAGGTCAACTCGAGCTCGCTCACTAAACAAGCCGAGCTTGAACAGAATTTTAAACTCGGTTGAAAGCTCGGCTCGTTCAAATAAAAATAAAATAGCTTGAATTCAATGAAATTTCTAAAATTTTCTTTAAGTTAACATGTTATAACCAAGTAGAACTACTTAAAACTTGAAAAAAGTTCGGCTCGAGCTCTTCCATTTCCTAAACAACTCAAACTTGAACAAAATAAAAAGCCCGTTTAAAAATTAGGCTCGAATCGGTTTGACCCCGTTTAACAAATGAACCAAGCTTGATGTTGTGATGTTTGGATGATTGTCCCACATCGAAAAACACGGAACCCCGGACCTTGCATATAAGTCAGTGAGTTGCTTCTCCTATCGCCAATTGGTTTTAGAATAGAACCCCGCTGGTCTTGTGTGTTCGACTTGACTGCTTGGGTGTGCATAATGCGCTCGAACGTGTAGACTCCCACGTTATATGGGTCGGCTCGTTCGACTTGAATATCCAGGGGGGAGGGGGATATATAGGGAGAAAACGGTGGTGGGAGGGAAATGGAGGGAATGGGGGACACAGTAACAGACTAACAGTACGTCCTAATGGGCGAAAAGCGGCACAGTTGGGGGTGACAGTGATTTCCAACGTTCCAATTTCTTTATACCAAAGCAATGTTTGTGAATTTAATGAACATGTCGGTGGTGTTTGTGAGGTTGTAAAGTTATTTCTCTCCTTTTTTTTTTTTTGTATTTGTTTGTTTGTTTTTTTGCTTTTAGTGGCTTCAACGACCTCCAGCATCTCATATTCAAATTAGGTTAAATGTAGGGATATGAATTTGTTCATGTGTGTGTGGCTGATGAACATTACCATTATCATTTTATTATACTAATTATATGAAAGTGGAGTTGAATACATTCCACCACCGTTTTTCAATTAACCTATGGATTATCACTATATAAAATAAATGTTTAAAAGTAGTATGTCATAAGATGCTTAATTTAATTAAAAATATAAATCTTTTAAATTTTTAGCATACTATTTAAAAGTTCAAAACTATATAAAATAAAATTTTCTTAAATGGTAATAATTACAAAATTATTTTTTTAAAAAAAATATTTTTTATAGTTTTGACTTTTAAAAATTGTGTTAAAAATAAAAAGATTTATATTATTGGATAAAGAGAATAATAATAGGATTGTGTGATCGAAAAAAAAAATATGTATAAAGTATATTATAGAAACCGAAAGTCATCGACTCACGGATTGGATCGGAGGCCACATAAATACATCATCATATAAACAAATATGTGGTGTTGTAGTGAGAATGCCACTCTCGTTGAAAGCCAAGAATGTAGTTTGGCATATATATAATATATAAAAGTAGTATTTATTACTCGTGTTTTTGTACATTTTATTAATAAATTATATTTTATTATATTAATTATATTGAAATTATTTTCACTAAATTTTACGTGAAGATTAAAATAGTTTGTTTGAAATTTTTTAATAAAAATTTTCAAACAATTATAAAAATATTAGATTTTGTAGCTCAATATATGAGGTTGAGAATTGATATAAATATTTTAATGATAAGATTTTTCAATAGATAAATAATTGATAATAAAATCTTATCATTATATATAATTAATGAACTAAAACAATCAATCTTAATGACTAAAGATAAAATAATTCAAGGTATAATATTTATAAAATAACTCATGGTAAAATGATATACTCCGTATTTTGTAACTACTTAAGATATGAGATAGACAAATAGGATGACATGTTGATAAAATAGATGAGATCTTTGTCTAGTGTGACTTAAATATATTGGGTGATAATTAATTGATGTGTTAAAAAACTCAAGTCAGATTGCACAAAAAATGATACATAGACAAATTGCACCATAGGAGACTTAATTTCTCTGTTTTAGTATTATATATAATTTAATTTTTTGTTATATATCAGTATTTGTTATAATGAGAATGAAAATAGCGAAGAAAGACACATAGATTTACGTGGTTCGGCAACGGTGTGTTACCTACGTCCACGAGAGTAGAGAACCAAAGTTCTTATTAGAGGAAGCAAAACCGATTAGGGTTATAAGGGGTCGGCGTTTCATGAGTATATGAAGAGACTCATGAAACTCTAAACGGACAATGGACTGCAAACACAAAATAGACAGACGATAAGCCCGTTTACAATAAACATCGCATACCGTTCAGCGAGACCACCGCCTCGAACACCCCAATATATCGCCGATCAACGATGATTCAAGTCACATTAACCGTATTTCTTTAACAAATGTACATACAAGTGTGTCAATTTATGTTAAAAATTAAAGTGTACCGTTTATAGCTCTAAGCTTGCACATGTTCTCTCATGATCATTTTCATATACATTTGAAACAATATAAATGATTAGTAAGGGTGATTTTGTATAGTTTACCTTAAATGATTTTTAAAATTTCAAAGTATTGTAGATGCTTGGGAATAAAATATAAAATTTGAATGGTTTTATGGAATGGAGTCACTAAAACTTGGAAGCTTTTTGTTCACCTTCAAACTTCACAGGAGCGATTTTAAGGAAAACAATAACTTATATAAATGAAAATCTGAAGAAAGCCAAGTAGCCAACAATAATAAATTCAAGTCAATTCGAGATTTCATATAATGTATTTATTATATAGCTTCATTATACAAATCTCTCGTATGATAATTAAACAAATTGAGCCAAACAAGGTAGATAAAAAAGGCATGGATTCGACAATAAAATGTAAAATGCCAAAAAGTGATTGACGAACTTGGTGTCATCTCCTTTGCAACTTTAACGAATCTGATTCTGTATTTTATAATGAATGATGGGTTTTTATTATTTTACCCTTTAATCCTTTAAACGACACTAGAAATTGGTTAGCACATTGCCCTCTTCACCTTTCATCCCACTAAAGTAACAAAAAGGTTTAGATGTTCATCATCAATTTGATTTACTATGATTACCAAGATCATTTTTTTTCCACTCCCTTCTTTCACCTTGATTTACATTTTTTTTTAATCAAGTAAAGATTCGAGATCGAGGGCGAAAACCGTCTAAGCATACAGTACAAATAGAAAACAGGCGCCGCAATGTACTGATTGCTTATTTATGCTAGTAAGGTACTCAATTGGCACCAAACGAATCAGAAAACTCGATTTCACAGGGGGATTAAACATCATATACTACTAGTTGGCGTATGCCATAACCCTATAGAAAGTGTAGAAAAGAAAGAGATATATCTGAGAGATTGATAATCTTGTCTGGAATGATGAAATAGTTATACACTAGAGGCCTTTATAAAGCAACATTTATCATTAGAAACATGTGATGATTGAGTTACAGTAAAGGAAAGAGCCATATTTTTCTTGACAAAAAGCAATCAAATTAAATTACTAGCTAAATGCTTAGCAAAAGGACATCATCTCAGCACTGATGGCTAGTTCTTGGTCCCATCTGGATCCACATTCATGCTACCTGATCCTCCAGGGCTGCTAAAAGCCGAAACCGCCCTGACCCAAAATGCCGGTTTTGGGCCAAGGCGCAGCATGTGCCTTGGCCGATTTCCCAGGTACACTACTAGCAAGAGACCACAAGAGCCTCATGTTTAACACAACTCACTAATGTAGCAAAAGCCAAAAGATAATTATTTTAACCCTGTAAATGTTGAGTTCTGCAACTTATCTATACATGCTATGCTGCAAATTTGGTTAGGTGACTAACAGAATGAATGCCCTGTAACTGAATCATCTATATGCATATGCTAATGTTGGCTGAGGGGAAGATGAATCCTACTCATAAACTGAGGAAGGAAGAAACTATGAAGCAAAAATTTTCCGGCGTAAAAAGGAAAGAAACTCAAAATTGGGATGCCGAAAAGGGTAAAGCTAATGAGGAGACTAGCCTGTGTTCCTAACAGTTAGGTGTTTTCTGTGTAGTTCCCGGGTTACTGCTTTAAGTGCCAGTCTCCACTCGTCACTTTGTGACTCGCCGGAGAGTACCTGACGCATGATTCTCAATTCTTCAACACTGCCCTTGTTGAATAATCCTTCCAACTTTTGCTGCATACCTTCTGCTCCACTGACTGCCGAAGCTGGTGCTTTGGAGAGCTCTTGTTTGGTGTCTGTGGCCTTCATCGCTTCCACTTCGGTTTCATGCTTGTTGCTCCAATACTCCACGCATTGATGATCTGGATCAAGATTCTCAATAGCCTGGAAAATCAGATCCTAGGTGTGAGCTTTGCATCATAACACCCAAATATGCCAAACATGCCAAACTTCAAATATGCCAAACTTCAAAACACTTTCACAGAATTTAGGAAGAAGGTTATGTACCTGGACTATGGATTGCGAAAGAAATCCAAACATTCCGAGCCCACTAATGCTATGCAAATGCTGGAGAGATGGAAGACTGTGTTCCTCGATAGTGTTCTGTATCATTATCTCTTTAGCTAACCTATCAACCACCATTTTCCAACACTTATCTGCAGATGCATTGATGAAGACCTCATTTGGGAGCTCTTCCGAAGTGACCTAATTGACAAGCACAATTTACATTAGACCCAGTTTTTTTTTAATGGCATATTAGACAAGCATGCTTCCTAAATTACCAAAATAAATCGGTTTACAATCCTATCAGGCTAAAAATGCAGGCAGTTCCTTTTGCATCATTAACAATATTGCATCAAAATCGAGAAAGATCTACCTTGAACAAGGGACCAAGAAGTCCAGCATCCAGGACTTCACATAAATAGTTGCTTCTTTTTGTTGGATCGGTCAAACTAAAAAACTTAACACAGCTTCTGAAGCCTGCAATTATTACAAGCATTGATCAAGTATGAAGTCAGTCTTCAAATCAGAAAGGCGACAAACAGGAAGGAGAACACATGATGCAGCTCATAACCAATTCTAGCATACCCTTAGGAAATATCCCCTTCTTATTGCACCAGAGTTTTCCAGGCATGACGCTTCCTAATTGCATGAGCTGAACACGCAAATAGAACTCTTCCGTAGAGCATGTGGAGCTTGGCGTAGATGCGTCTTCATCCATACTTTCTGCTTTTATTGAGCTGTTTGATGGAACATCTACACAAATACATGAAAAGAAACGGTCAGGAAAGTTCGTAATTTATTCAGGGAGTTTTTTTATACACGAATACAAAACTATAGGGCATCATTATGGTCCTTACTTGGTTCTTCTACAGTATGTTGTTGCTCCGACGTAGACACAGACAAAGTAGAAATAACCATAACCTCACAGTTATCCTTGGTGTGTCTTTGGTTAAACTTAAGCTCATCTATGCTGGCTACTGGATCAAAATTCAGATCAATACATCTATTCCCATCAAGCTCCCTCTCTTCGGGTTTGGGTGGCAGTGTCCCATTTCCAGCTTCATTATGGTTTCTTGATTTTTCAGCACAACCAAGTGAATGTTTTCCTTCTTTTTTGTGTTCCAAGCCAAATTCTTGCAAGGAAACACAATAAAGCTCAAAGGGTTCATTAACCTGGGAATTTCCATTCAATGGTCGCAAGCAAGGACTATCCACAACAAACTGGCAAAGCAGTGAGGATTTTACACCCTCATTATTGAACTGGGATGTGCTGGCACAACTATCATCAACAGATATTATTGCATCAAGAACTTCTGATCTCCAAATTCTAGCAGCGTCTAAACTCCCTTCCAAAGCTTCAGCAAGCATTCTTAATCTATCCACTGTATACCGTGAAAGTACATAATGGTCTGTCGGTTCACAGGAACACAGTAGATTAGCATGTTTAAGACATGCAAACCGGTCAACTGAGCACTTGCATCCCACAGCAGATAGGTGCAAGTCATAAAAACACGAGAAGCACTCCCTTTCTGTTTTAACATCAAAGTCCTTGTCCATCTTCGCAAAATGAAAACCGACTGGAAGGCTCTTCATTCTTTCATCTTCAAGTTGAACCCTTGCCTGAAAAACAACCAGGGAAGAAAAACTTAACAGGTAGTAGAGTTTATAAGCAAATTGGTAAATATGTAATGATAGCTAAAGGGGAGTCAGTCCTAATTTCATTTCCAAAGGAAAGAAATTTACTGCATAGTATATATGGCATGGATTTATGCAGTAAAATACATCCTTATACAACATCTTTCTAAATTTTGCTAGCACATTACCATGAACATAAAGCAGGAAAAGAACCTACCTGAATAGCTTTTGTAAGTAAGCCATCCTTCCCACAGGCACCCTTCCAAATCAAGCTTCGGGTACCATTATTTTCCTGAATTGTGAGCTCCCATAGCTCTAAAAGAGCTTCTACTGCTGCCCCAAGAAGCATTTTGTCATGCGACAGCGATGTCTTGCGTTGTTGTTTACTGTAGAGCTCCACTGCAAATTGACCATGAGCCAGCCAATCGGCAGGAGCCACGTTCACAGCCTCGGCACAGTTGAATCCACAATTAAATCCACAATGATATGCCCTAGGAAAGGTGAGAACAAACTCCCTGGAATTTTGAACAGCTCGGAATACTGGAACTTCCTCGGATTTCAACACAGAAGGTGACAGTTGTGTGACCTATATCAAGTCGCAAACCATAATGTGATGACATTGACCTTTAACTCATTTATAGATTATGAACATTTCGAGAGACCCAAGAAATGAATGAAGAACATAGAACAAGCTGCTTAAGTGAAGAAGGTGCAAAATGGAAGAAAAAACAAAACTGCAAGAATTTCCAATTAGGAGACTAAATGCCATAAAGGGTGTAAAAATTATATTGTAGTTGAGTTGATGCTTAAATGAAAACAGTGCATTTGAACATACTCTTGCAAGGACATGACCCCTCCCACCACCATACATCTGTGATGAGAGGATTAATCCAACTGGAAAGCATAGGGAGAATTGATTGTGCATGGTTGAGGTATGCAAAGAATTTTATGTAAGGTTTCAGATCATTTCAGAGAGAACACTTAAAAAGGATATAAAAATGCTAAAAACTATGTTTAAATGGATATTGACATTGTGATATTTCAAGTCTCACTAGTTTACACAAATGTTGGTGTTCATGATAGTTGTGTAGTTTAGAAATGCGATGTGGCATGGCAATGCCAAGAAAAAGTGAAAGACAATCTAAGATTATTTCCATTATCATGACAAGCTCAAGTGTTTTCAATTCTAGTGAAAATGGGCAGTTATGATGTTACATAATGCATACTGAAGAAATATTCTCACAAATCAATGTCTTTTATGCTAATACATGGTTGCAGGTATCTCACAGAGCATAGAGAAAACAAACTCATTTTTCTCCCTCCTCCCTTCTTACCATTATTTTAATACTCCTTTTTTTTTTCTACAAGAAAAATGTTAATCTTGTAATCTGTAAATACTGTACACACTCCAGATCATGCCTTGGAATTTCAGGAAGAGAAAAGAAAAGGATTATAGTATAATCTTACAAGCTGGTTTAACAAATCTGGTTGCTCATCAAATAGATCTGGCAGATACTTCTTCATCACTTTCTCCAAATCAGGGGCATGGCTTCCTGGAACACCGTACCAAACTTTCTGACTGCCGAAGTGCATATAGTTGAGCGAGTACAGGTGATGATCCTCAACATGCTAATAATCCAAGAAGAGAAAATCTTAATTTAGATGCAAGGAATAGTATCACAATAAAGCTCAAATGAACCTGTTGTCTACATTTTTACTAGGGGAAACTATTTTATTGTATTTTATTTTAACCAAAAATAAGGCACAAAAAAGGTTTCTTTTGCAAAATAAATCAGATTTATCATGAACTGAACAAGACACTCGATGTAAGTGTTACATGGAAATCAAGTTCAAAACTTCAAATGACTAACCCAGCAAAATGAGGAGAAACACATTCCAACGTATAGCCAAGGCACTTGAACACCAGATATGTCAGCACTCTCGAAGCACAACAATGACCCTGGCAAACGAGGAAAATTGTTAAGGTTCCATCCAGATATCTCATACGGATTTGAATCTATTGATGATGACTGGCGAGGAAATCCACTCCCAAATACTCCAGTTTCAAGATCAGCACCATAAAGAACCTGCAACATCAGGAAAAAAATTAAGAATGCACATGCATGGAGTAGAAAAGTGGGCACATGCATTTTCCTACCTCCACCTCATCAGTTGGTTGTTCAATAATTCGCCAATATTCACCCTCAATCTCTTCAATTGAGGGCTCAAATCCTTTTCCACCAATATTACCCTCTACAATCATATCTGCATGATCCTCCTTTCGGAAATAAGACCTCTTAAAGTTATGAGCATGCCTCTGGAACTCCTCAAAAGTGAAGTCTTCCCCAGACTGAAATCCAAACTTCTCCTCACTGGCAACTGAAACACTCTCTCCACTGTCACTGGAGCTGTGACGCCCTCCAGAAGCTTGCATCCTTGACTGCTTTCTTCTTTTCCTTTTCCTGCTTCTTCTTTTCTTATTCATAGGCTCCCTATTTTGAAGCAAGTCAACATACTGAATGCGAGTTGAAAACTTAGAATGTTTCCATATATTTTCCTCCGTAAGAGAGCACGGGGGATTCCAGGTGGATGGTGGGACAATCTTGCAGATACCATACTGTTCAGCCCTTGGTCTGATGGCTGCTATATATTTTAGTGGATCTTGAAACTCCTAAGGTTAAAATCAAATTAGATACACGATCATCGAAACATGTTATAAATACAACAAGGATTTTCTATTGTGACGCATAAATACACACCTCCAATGTAGGATAAAAGACGGGAGCTTCATCAATGATTGGCCTACATGGTTCAGTGGGATCCCATTTAGCAGTTGTCTGTGCACATTACCCCAACTTAAACCAGATTAGAGTAAGAAAAACAAAAATGGATCTAGCAGCAGTAGAAGCTGAACATGACGGTAAATGTTGAAGTGATCAAAAATATACCATTTGAGTAAATGTACTTTATAAAAGAATAAATGCAAGAACTGTTCAAAAGTTTGGTGAGAGAAGGCCCAAAGAACCAAAATGACAGTAAAAAATAGCCGAATGAGGTATGAGTTAAAAACCCAAATACGAGTGAAGGCAGTAAATATCCCACCTAGCATCGAAAAAAATTCTAGAGGCGAGATGCAAGATGCTCATAAATAATAGACACCTTGTAAGAAGACGACAAGAATATTAAGCAGCTGATATAATGAACTGGGCACTCGGAGATAGACACTCAAGTATAAACCTCCAACCATTTGATAACCGAGAAATGCTATAAGGAAGCCTAATAACAAATTCAACTCAAATTTCAATACATCCACAATATACCTTTCTACATTAACAAAAATGTGGACCCCACATAAATTATCAGAGAACCATTGAAGACTTTTTTTGCAAAGAGTGTATTGCTTTACTCGGCAACCTAATGATACCGCGAGCCAAGCTACTCGCAACTTAACATGTGGGCCCCACAGCATAACTTTGTAAAGAGGACAAGATGCTAGTAACGAAATACGTAGTGTGTTCATAAGTGCTGTGCATATAGATATGCCATTTGTCACTTTCAAGTAGAACCAGATTCGAGGTAAATGTATTTTCATAAATCCGATTCATCCAGTTGTCGTCTCCATTCATGCAGCATCATTCCAATATGTTTGATTGAATAAAGTTCTTGGATAGTATATTTTAGAATTTCAAAACATTCTCTTAAGAGAAACAAGAGAAGTGATTTGCTTTCCATAAGCATAACTTCTTAATTTTCTGCTTAGCATGGATAATTTTAATACCAATTAAACCATCTCAATGAATTTACTTTGGTAGAAAGCATTACATTGACAAATTTTACATTCTAAAATGTGCTCTTAAGATTCAAAGCAAGATTGGTTTGTTTTTGTTGGAAGAAACTAATTTGGTTCTAAGAAGAATAATTCTCAACTTCTTCTTCTTTTCCCTAAAGTGTCTCTTTTATTGTAGGCACATATTTGCAACCTACAAAAAAAAAAAAAAATACATACAACCAGAAAAACAACAATTTTGCTTTACCGAAAAAATATAAAAATAAAACTTTTTCATTCACAAAGATTGGCAAGGACCTGTGAATTTGGTAAAAGCAATTTCAAACTCCAAGTTGCTTGAATAATTTCTCCTTGTTGGAAGAAAGCAAGGATCTAACCAATAACAATGATCAGAAAGAGAAAACCCGGAAGAAGACCAAAACTCCTATTTCATTGATCTTCCATTGGGAGGAATATTGCACATTCTAGGGTTTCAAATCCCTCAAACCTAATACATAATCATACAACAAAATGAAGAGAAACAAAAAGATACGAAAATGGCAGAATGCAATCCGAGAAAATGATTTGAATCCCAATAAATAATCCATATCAATTTAGATACAGCACAATTGAATTCCAAAATAACACAAAAAGCTTCGATTTTTCTATCCCTAAATCCGATCAATTGCGATTTAGAAAACCAAAAAACAACAACCAGCATTATAATCCAAGAAAAATATATCAGAATAGAGAAATTAAGAATGTGAAGGAAAGCAAAGGCGGAGGAGTGCCGATTATACCTTGGGAGGAGGCATTATCGATATAGGAGATCAACCGGAAGGGGAGAAGTATCAGATGCTTTTGCCGGCAGCGACTAATTCGCATGGAACTGGTTTGCCGTTAACTTGCATCTGTTTCTCTCTCTCTATCTATCTTCTTTTTTGGGGTTTTCACTTTTTTTCTGGTTATGTGGTTTGTTGGGGACGCTTCTCTCTGAGTTTTGCTAAATTTAACCTTTCACTTTGACTGGTTTTTTCTTCCGTGGCGGTACCGCCGTATTGCCGGCCCCTTGGAATGTACTTTCGGGCTTCAGACTGTCCAGTACTACTAGTCATAGGATTTGTAGAGAGGTTGATAGACCGACTAAATTTTATAAACTTGGTTAAATTGATAAATTGTATGGTATATTGATATATGGGTTGAAGGGTTAGGATTTAGGAAGTACTGTAATATAAATTCTATACAAGGTGAAAAAAGATTTTATTTAAATTATTTGTAAGAAATTGTGATTTATTTGGTTATTATTAAAGGGTAGTTTCGTGTTTTCATATCAAATAAACTTAGATAATCTTCGAATTCGAGAAAAATTTTATTATTTAAACTCTTAAATAAATCATCATAATATATATACTTGATATATGTCTATTATATTGCCACATATAGATTGGTAAGATCATTTGATATATCAAATAGTTTTGGAGAAACATCTATATTTATATATCTATATAATATCTTAATGGGTAAATTACACATAACCACCCATAAATTATAGTACTTTTCACATAACCACCCATAAAAACTGAAATTACAATCAACCACCCATAAATTTGACATGTTTTCATAAGACTACCCACACATTAAACATCTATTTGTTTTGTTTAAAATGACTAAAATACCCCTAATTCAAGCTTATTTATTTGTACTTTGTAAAGGAAAAATGTTGCATGTCTATAAGTGTTTGGATTCCAATGGTATTATATTTATAATGCAAAATAGACAAGGTCGTTTTTTATAAACAAAAAAATTAAGGTACATTAAGGGTGTATTTGGATTCTGTAATTTATTAATTATATATAATGTAATAGTTTTATCCCAATGTATGTGATTATTTGGTTAAATTACTATTTTAGCTCAATTTTTATGAGATTTTTAGTTATATAACCAACTACTCACATAAACCGAGGTAAATAATTAAATTATCTATAATATAACAAGAAAAGTTGTGTGCATGTCTCATTAATGTGTATCCAATATCTATTATATTAGTGAAAATAATTATCCATTTAACTTGTGATTCAATAAGGCATTTAGTGTGATTAGGAGTTTCAATCAACCGTAACTCTTAGTGTTGCACTGATTTTAGTGTGATTGAGCGCATGCATTTTGTTAATTCACAAAGTGCCTTTAGAGTTTCACAACATTTATTGCCCAACAGTTTCACAACCTTACAATTCCCACTTTAATTGTTTTGCCCACCCTAATATATATATAGGTATTGACGGATTTGAGTTTTTCCGCATCATGGAACGTGTTCGGAGCCGATGAGCCATGATCGGAGGCTGTTTTCCAAAAGTTTTGTTTCAATTCCCTTTTCTATTTATTTTTGCGGATGTTGTTTTTAGGTTTAGGAAGTATTTTTCTATACTGTTGTGGACTGAGATCGGTTTGTTTTTTTGTTCAAATGTGCAGCCTCCGAGGCCGGCAAAAATGTGTGGGATTTTCACTTTCAAGAAGGATGAAAATTTCGGGGAGTGGTACTCGGAGGTATCTCTTGATGCTTAGATCCTATTTTAAGTTAATTGGTGTTTTATATATATGTGTGGGATTGCGTGGGAAGTGACCGTTTGTTGGTTCTGCAGGTTGTTGTGAATTCCGAAATGATTGAGTATTACGGAGTATGATATATCTGGATCCTACATTCTTCGCCCCTGGACCATGAGCATTTGGGAAATCATGCAAGTGAGTATTGGATCGTTTTCTGGTGATGGATTTGGTTGTAATGATTTTATGCAAATTAGCATAGTATTAAAGTATATCCATGTGGCAGAGCCTAATAGTAAACAATGTGATGAAGGTGTTCTTTAAGTAGACAGTCGAACTATTTTAAGTATTTTGATAATGGTGGAGTGCCTGAATTGTTTATTCTCCTTTTAGATGGAAATATTAATTGGATGGAATATTGCGCTACTTCCCTCTCTTTGTTTCCCTAGGTGTGCTTCAAAAGGAGAAGGATCACATAGAGGGTTTTATAGGTGTGTACCCGAAGCTCCAAGAGGTTTGGTCAGCGCCGCCACTAGGATGGGTTAAGCTCAACATCGACTGAGAGCCTCGAAAGGGAATCCGGGAATGGCTGGTGGAGGTGTGGTGTTTGTCGTAGCAACACGGGGGCTTTCCTCTACGCTTTCAGCTTCAAATGTGGAGTAGCATCAACACTTAAAGCAGAACTTTGGGCAGCTCTGTATGGACTACGGATGAGCTCAAGAATGGGATCTTCAAAGGTTATCATTGAATCTGACTCCTCAACACTATGTGGTCGATCTCCTGGGAACCAAACCATATGTTATACATCCGGATGTTCATCTCATTGATGATCGAGTGTCGCCGACTGAACGACTGATTGCCTTAGACAGATGGGAGGTGAAGATCATTCAATTCCACCGTACGACAAATGAAGGAGCTGATGCGCTAGCACGATGGGCATTTTCTTTAAGTACCAATTATGATGAATACTTGGAACCTCCTTTATGTTTACTTTCTTTCATTAGAACCTTTCCCAGTGTTGAACTCCATTAAGTTTTATCTATAATATATAAACCTAGGCTTCGGCTCACTTTGGATCAAAAAGATCAATTTAAAATTTTAATTTATATTTTATTGAATTAAAAAATTAATAGTTATCTTTCATCTTCCCCGTGTTTATTTATTAATTTAACTTATTATGTAGCAGTTACTCTTCTCTTCAAATTCCCGAGTAATAAATTAAAGGAGTTAGGAGTTGTTATAAATAAAATTGACCATAAATATAATTGATCTAAGTAAATTTCAATTTAAAAACTACAACAAATTTTCCCTATGAATATATTTTCCATTTTTAATGAATATTTCACAATTGAAGCTATAGAGATACTTTGTCTTATTTTATTATAATCTATGTTAGTTTGATTATGCTTTTTCTTAGCATCCTTTTATTTGTTAGTTCATTTATATTTATTGTCTTTTGGTATTACAACACAACTATTTACTAAAGAATTTTGTTTTACTTTGTTGGAGTTTGATTATGCATTTTTTCATCATACCAATATATATACTTTTATTTATAATAATTACATGTTATTTACATAATTATAAAAACTAAACAGATTACAAGCTCCACCGCTAAGCCATATAGCAAAATTAGTTGTTTAAGTTTTCTTTTAAAAAATTTAAGAGTTTAATCATCTAGCTAATATCTCTGTATTATTTTTATTAGAGTTTAAGGTATGTTTCATTAAGAGTTTAATAATCGAATATATTTTTATTATTTTTATTTAGAGTCTAGGGTATATGTGTTTCATTAAGCTGATCTTCTATTAAAAAAATGTATGAGTTAATTCATACTTATTTTTATTTTTTCTAGGTTTTGATACCATTTGGAGTAAGCAATGTGAATATGATGAATACGGGAATCTAACCCCTAACAATTACAACAAAAATACACACAAGTATTTGATCTTATTTTCGTTAATAAGAACCAAACATATATAACTTTAATATGTTAAGATTCAATTTTATTGAACCATGCCCCGTGCGTAGCACGGGTATGCTCACTAGTAATTAAATGAAATGGAATTCAAACCCATTCAAAATACTCAAACCAATATTTATCTAAATTGGATTTGCAACTTGAAGAGTTGAGACTTGCAATAGCTTCTAATAGTCTCATTCTTCAAATGTTGAATAAGATAGGGATAAACTCTAAAATAAAACAAGATTATTGCTTTAAAAGAAGGGTAAATGAAATCATTTCATTTAAAAAATAAGCTAAGCTTATACATATCATTTGACAAATTAGCCGAACATGAATAATTTTATTATAATTTATCATTTTTTTAAAAAGGGTAAAAGTAAAACTATATTATTTAACAAATGAGAAGTCTTATTAAAACAAATCATTGCATTAATTAAATACAAATAAACCTAAATAAATCATTGCATTAAATACAAATAAGCTTGAATTAAGGATATTTTAATCTTTTTAAACAAAACAAATAGAGGTTTAATGGGAGGGTGGTCTTATGAAAAGAAAACTAATTTATGGGTGGTTTACTGTAATTTCAATTTTTATGGGTGGTTATGTGAAAAGTAACATAATTTGTGGGTGGTTATGTGTAATTTACTCATATCTTAATTTAGAAAACTTTTAAATGATGTATCAATACCTCATTAATTTAAGGTTTTTCAACTAATCACAATTTTCTCTTGTTATTTATTTTTCTGTTCATCTATTTCATACATTTATATTTTCTCCCTTTTATTTTTCACCCACTTACTAACCATTTATCTATATCTATATAATATCTTGATTTAGAAGACTTTTGGATGATGTATCAATACCTCATTAATTTAAGGTTTTTCAACTAATCACAATTTTCCCTTGTTATTTATTTTTCTGTTCATCTATTTCATACATTTATATTTTATCCCTTTTATTTTTTACCTACTTACTAACCATTGGGTTTAATTCAAAACATTGAATTAAATATAATGCTTACGATTATATATACACACACATTATAATAATAATAATCTATATTAATATTTAATATAATATCTTAATTTAAAAACCTTTTTGATGAAGCCTAACTTTATGGTAAATATTTTTACCATTTTCTTAAAGATTTTAAGTCTAACTTCATTATTTTATCATAGCTTTTATTAATATTATAATATTAATTTGTTGTGTTATTAAAAATCGCGTCATGGTTCAAGGATTGTACTAGTTTTGGTTAGAAGTTATCGAATTTGCTAAAATTGAACATTTTAATAAATTAATTCAAATCAATTCCCCAAGCGAGGAGATATCGTTCCATGAGATTTTTTTATAAATAAAATTCTACATTTAATTGCAATTTCTATCTTTTAGTATGTTTACTAGGTAAAGTCATGCATGTATTAACACTATATTTTAAAAATTTTACTAAATAATTATTTAAACTAAATTACTATGTCCATACACTTCATGTAAGGTAAACCGACTTGCGCCGACCGACTCGACCCACTTATAAAAAGCAAGACAAATTTTGAATTTTCACCCAACACAACGGCCGGAGACAACGAAACCGGAAACAATTTATTTTATAAAAACCTTGTTTGATTATGCCATTTTTATATTCTATATAAAATAGCTAGTGATTTTAATTTGTTTGGTTTACCACTAAACCTAGCCTTAATCCTCATCCACCAACACACACGTTGACTATGACACCCTACATACCTTTCCCCTTGTGAATATTTGAGTTATCCACTGTCCAAAACTACGAGCCCCAAAATTATTGTTGAGATTATCCACTATCCAAAATCCAAATTATATGGAGGCGAAGCCAACTAAGCCCGTGATCGTAGCGATGAAGGGCCACCCCGGCACCGGCAAATCCACGCTGGCGCGGGCCATCGCCGCCGATCTCCGGTGCCCCCTCCTCGACAAGGACGACGTCTACGGCGCCACCTTCTCCGTCTTCCACCACCTCTCCTCATCCTCCTCCGCCGGCGACGCCGACCGCCTCGTCAACGACCTCTCCTACGACTCCCTCTTCCGCCTTACCGCCGCGCAGATCCGCGTCGGCATCAGCGTCGTCGTAGATTCCCCCCTCTCGAACCGCTCCCGCCTCGACTCCCTCCTCTCCATCGCCGCCGAGGACGGCCGGGGCGCCGCCGTGGTCATCGTCGAGTGCCGGCCGGGGGACGAGGCGGAGTGGCGGCGCCGGCTCGAGCGGCGCGGGGCCACGGGAGGCGCCAGCTGGCATAAGGCGGCCACGTGGCCGGACCTCGAGCGGATGGTGGAGCGCTACGGCGGTTGCTTCGAGTATGATGCCGGGGATGTGCCGAAGCTGGTGGTCGACACCACGGCGCCGGTGGGGATTGAGGAGGTGTTGTCGACTGCGACGGCGTTCATCCGATCTCACTCCACCATTCGAGAATCCGAGAATTTTATTAAAGGTTGAATTTCGATCGAAGTCTTTGTAGAATATCCAAATCCACATGAAATCCTATTTAAATTTGATTGAATCAATCTCTCCGTGATTCGATTTCGCTTTGTGAGCATTTGGATTATGAAAATTAGACCAAATGTACAATAAGGTGGATTAATTATCCTTGTATCTTAAAGTTTCAAATGTCTCGCCATGTCTGCCAATCGAGTCGCCATTTCCAGCAAAAATCCCCAATTTCAGATTTGTAAGAACCAAGATTTGTGATTTCCGCTTCAAAAAACTTCCGAAAATTGATGGGCTAGGTCGTAAGAATCGACCGATCTGATACCATTAGGCAATTTAGATCTGTCAAAACACAACCCGACCGCCCGGAAAATTTTCGACCCGAATCCGAAAAAAAATTTCGACCCGAATCCGAAAAATCGGAAATTTTCCGGGTCATCTGGGTTTCGACCCGGTGACCCGATTGATCCGGTAATTTTGACCCGATTCGGGTGACCCGATTGACCCGGTAATTTTGACCCGATTTTACCCGATTGACCTGGTAACCCGGTTGACCCGGTTGATTTTTAATTAAATATAATTAATTTTTTTATATATAATTAAAATTTATTGCAAAATTGTCAAATCATGATTTTTTTAATTTAAAATGGAAAAAATTGACAAACCCGAAATCGACCCGAAACTCGGTCAAATCCGGTCAAACCCGGGTTCTAGTCAACCCGGAAATACCTGGGACCCGTTCTACTCGGGGCCCGTTTTACCCGAGACCCGAAGTGACCCGAACCGAACCCGACCCGAATGACCCGTTTGACAGGTCTAGATACCATTGTTATGTCCCGGGATCAATTAGGGATGAATTAATCCGGGTTGATTTGAGAGAAGAAGGTGAAAGGGATGAGAAGTTAGAGTTCAGAGATGAGAGGAGATGAGGAAGAAGACATAGACGGGATAGATAGAGTTTAGATGAGAAAGGAGTAATTGGATTATTATCATTCAAAAGTATCCCCAATATTACAATGTGTATAGTATTTATACTAATACTCTCCTATAATCCCTATACATGACATTTTGTCTCCCACATATTTTTTGCCGATGATAGTATTTTATTCGCAAGGGCTACCTGTCAACGGAGCTCATAAATTGTGCAAATCCTCTAGTGTTATGGAGCAACGTCGGGTCAACAGGTTAACCTTACGAAGTCAGAATTGTCCTTTAGTAGGAATGTGGCTCAGAAAAGAAGGGAAGAGATTCACGAGATTCTAGGGATTGCTGAAGTGGAGAAACACGATAAGTATTTAGGGTTGCCGATTATGATTGGGAGATCAAAAAAGATCATTTTCAGTCAGGTGAGGGATCGTGTGTGGAAGAAGCTTAAAGGCTGGACGGAGGGTACTCTCTCTCAGGCCGGAAAGGAGACCCTGATTAAGGCGATAGCGCAGGCTATCCCTACATATACTATGGCTTGCTTCTTTCTCCCAACCGGGTTGTGCAGAGAGATTGAGCAACTTATGTGTAATTTTTGGTGGGGGGATGTGATGAGGAGGAGGAGGGTGCATTGGATGAGATGGCGCAAATTAGCAAAAGAGAAAGAGGGCTGGGGTTCAGAGACATGGCGGCTTTTAATCTTGCCCTCCTAGCTAAACAAGGGTGGAGACTCATTCATGACCCGGGGTCTCTCCTCGTTAGACTTCTGAAAGCCAGGTACTTTTCCCATTCGGACTTCTTGAATGCATCACTGGGATATAACCCAAGCTACTCGAGACGAAGTATCATGAAAGCTAGGCCTTTATTGGTGGAAGGATCGATGTGGGTGGTAGGGAATGGGGCTCGAATTAATGTTTGGGAGGATAAGTGGCTACCCAATCCTTCGTCACACAAGCCAACGAGGCATCAATTATGTGGTAACGAGACCAATTGGGTTGGGGAAGTAATTGATTGGGGGACCGGGAGCTGGGAGGTTGAGAAGGTTAGAAGCACGTTTTTGCCCAGTGACGTGGATCTCATTCTTCGGTTGCATCTAGTTGACGCTACTACGCAGGATAGGCTCGCTTGAGTTCATTCAAAAGACGATCAGTTTAGCGTGAGGTCTGCGTATCATATGATTTTGGAGAAGAAGCTAAACAAGGAGGGCGAAGTGGGCCCTTCTCATGGAGGTCCGGCAGCCAAATACTAGGGAGGGGTGTGGAAGATCAAGGTTGTTCCTAGAGTTAAGTCATTAATTTGGAGGGCGGCTAAAGGCATCATTCCATGTAAGGCAGCGATGTTTAAGAGAAGGGTCACCCTGGATGGTTGTTGTGAGCTATGTGGATGGGAAGAGACTGTTTGGCATGCAATTTTCAAGTGTGGATCGGCAAAGGCGGTGTGGAGGTTAGAGCCACCACTTAGGAAGATGGGAAAAGCCCATTGGGTGTTTCAAGAGTGGCTAGCAACGATGATAGAGTGCAAAGACAAGGAGTTGCTCACCTCGTGGGCGGCTTTGGTGGCAGGGGTCTGGAGAGCATGAAATCTGCAGATTTTCGAAAGGAGATCGATGGATCCGGATGAAGTCTATCAGAGTGCGTGGACTTTAGTGAGGGAGGGGGAATCCTTTGAAAAGGCACAGGAGCCGAAGGAGGCTAGGAATGTTAGAGCCAAATGGACTCGACCGGATGCGGGGTTCATCAAACTCAACATGGATGTTGCTGCAGATGAGTTGCAAGAGTTCGGAATCGGCGTGGTGGCGAGAGATGAGACGGGCGAATGCTGTTTTGCTGTTGCACATTCAATACATATGGGGTCGACGCCGGAGATCGCGGAGATGGAAGCCATAGTATGGGCTCTCCAGTTGGCCAAAGGGGAGGAGCTGAGTCACATCGTCGTTGAGTCGGACAGTCTTCACGCAGTAAAGCTGTTGATGTCGATGAGGATTCCAAATCCGTGTTAGCAATATATTATTTATACTTGTCCATATCATGTACAGTTACGATTGTACCCTTAGGGTTTTCACCCATTGATATATATACAGGAGTAGGCCTCTGAGATCTGTCAATGACCCAGCTATCCAAACACTTACATGGTATCGAGCTTCTTTGTGAAACCCTAATATTTTTGTTTCACATCGACGATCCCCTAGCCGTCGCCACCCCTACGCCGCTGCCGCCCCTAGCAACTGCCGCCACCCTTGCCGCTGTCGCTCCCCACCCTCGCCGCCGCCACCGCCACCCACCTCGTTTTCCCCTCCTCTCTTCCGCGCAATCCTCTACCTATCTCGATGTCTACCGTCGAGGAGAACAACCCACCAAAACCTAACCCTCCTCCACCCAACCCTAACCTTCCACCGCAGCCACAACACCCCTTCCATTCCGCTCAATCCGTTACCAACATCAAAGATCAAATCCCCCTAACCCTAGATCTCAAAAAGGTCCAACACCACACATGGGCGGAGCTTTTCAACACCGCCTGTAAGGGCCACGATGTCATCGCTCACATCGACGACTCTGGCCGTCCGGATGATGTCCCCGAGCCCCTCTGGAACCGCCTTGACTCCATCGTTCTTGGATGGATCTATGCCACCATATCCGAGGATGTTCTGATTACCGTCCTCCAACCCGACTCCACCGCTCGGGATGTCTAGCTCCGCACCAAGGGCCTCTTTCATGACAATCAATCCGCTAGGGCAGCGGACTTGAGGGACAGTTCATCAACACCCGTCAGGAGAGCTTCTCCACCGTCTCCGACTATTGTCCCGCCATCAAAGCCATAGCCGACCAACTTGGCGACGTCGGACACAAGGTCATCGAAGAGCGCCTTGTCCTTCAACTCATCAACGGTCTCTCCACCAAATTTGATGTCGTTGATGGCATGATCAGCAACACCTCACCACTGCCGACTTTCATGGTGGCTCGCAGCATGCTCTCCAGGGAGGAAAGTCGTCAGGGCCGCCCTCAGGGTCCTTCTCAGATCCTTGTGTCATATAAGGATTTTCTAGCCCCGGATCCTGTCCCACAAACCCCATCCAGACCGGATCCTAACCCCCACACCCAGGCCATACAACCCCAACAGCGCGGAGGCCGCGAGAGAAGCGGCAACAGCAACGGCGGTGGACGCCGCGGCCGCATCAACATGCCGCGGGCGCCACCCTTCAATTGATAACCGCAGCAGCAGCAACCTTGGGCTCCCACCCCGCCGCCCTGCCCCTATCCGACATGGGCAGGCTACCCTCCGTCGGACTTGGTCTTTCCACAGCGTCAACCACCACGTCATGCCTCTTTCCCGTCACTGTACGCTTCTCAGCAGCAACCGTCGACCCCCATGCACACCAATCTCTCCGTTGCATTCTCCTCCATGGGACTTCAGCAGCCGGATGACAACTGGTATATGGATACCGGGGCCTCCTCTCACATGACGAACGCACCAGGTAACCTACAAACTGTTTTTAATTCTAGCACTTTACCGCCTGTCTATGTCGGAAACGGCGAATCTCTTGCAATTGTCGGTTCGGGTCATACAACCCTACCCAATGTCCCACCCCTTCGCCTCAACAAAGTCCTACTTGCCCCTGACCTTGTTAAAAACCTCATTTCTGTTCGTCAATTTACCATCGATAATCACGTGGCTGTCCAATTTGACCCGTTTGGTTTTCTTGTGAAGGATCTTCATACGGGGACCCCAATCATGCGGTGCAATAGTTCTGGTGACCTCTACCCTATCACCATCGCTCGCCAATCGTCTCCCACCGCACCTACCGCCCTCGTCACCCTTGGTTCTGACTTGTGGCACGCTCGTCTTGGTCATCCTGGCGACCACGTGCTTCAATGTCTTCGGTCTAGCAATTTAATTTCCTGTAATAAAGCCTCAGACGTTTGCATTTTCTGTGAAATCGCCAAGAGCAAGCGTCTCCCTTTTAACATTTCTCATTCCCTTACATTTGCACCATTTGATATTATACATTGTGACTTGTGGACATCTCCTATTTCGAGTGCTAGTGGTTTTCGATACTATTTGGTTGTCCTTGATGATTTCACCAATTTTGTTTGGGTTTTTCCCCTCCGCCATAAATCGGAAACACAAAGTCATATTGTTAATTTTCACACATTTGTTCGCACTCAATTCAATTTTCATGTCAAGTCTATCCAGTGCGACATGGGAGGTGAGTTTGACAACACATTCGTCCGCTCATTTTGTCAACAACATGGGATAGCCCTCCACTTCCCTTGTCCTCAAACCTCTCCACAAAATGGCAAAGCGGAACGAATCCTCCGCACCCTCAATGACAAAACTCGAACCCTCTTACACCACGCCTCTCTCCTCCTCTCCTTTTGGGTTGAGACACTTCACATGGCCACCTATCTCCACAATATACTTTCCTCCAAAGCAATTGGCAACTCCATCCCAACCTGGGCACTCTACAAGCGCCACCCTTCCTACAATCACATTAGAGTGTTTGGATGTCTTTGTTTCCCCAACATGAGTGCCACCGCCCCTCACAAGCTCTCCCCACGGCCCACCAAATGTGTCTTCTTAGGCATCTCCCCACACCATCGGGGCTACCGTTGTCTTTGCTTGGATATCAATCGGGTTGTCACTCCGCACCATGTGATTTTCGACGAACAAACCTTCCCATTTGCCTCACCACCTACCTCTGCTGTTCCCAACCCCCCTACACCACCCGAACCTGGCGAATTCCCACCCCTCTTGTGCCTCCTATTTCAACAGGCCTCGTCGGGGACATCCCCTGCAAACCAGCAACCTTCCGTCGAATTTGATGTGTCGCGGCCGCAGCACCCTGCTGCGCCCGCGGCACACCCTGTCGCGCCCAACCTTCCATGGCGGCGCCCGCAGCAGCCCCCCGCAGCAATTGATATGCCGCGGCCACAGCACCCCCTGCTGTGGGCAACCATCCTCTGGCGGCGTCCGCCGCAGCCCCTGCAACATTACCCCCTCCCCCGCAGACGGCCCCCCTTAATCCCCCACCTTCGCTTGCTCCCCCCGCCCAATCCATGAAGACTCGGTCCCAGTCCGGAATCTTCAAACCTAACCCCAAATACAACCTTCTCACCCCGTCTCTCGACATATCCCCCCTACCCAAATCACCCCACAAGGCCTTACAGGACCCGAACGGGCACGCAACCATGATGGGTGAGTTTAGTGCTTTAATTAAAAACGGCACGTGGGACCTCGTTCCGAGGCCTCGGGACACAAATATCATTAACTGCATGTGGTTGTTCAAACATAAGTACAAGTCTGACGAGACTCTTGAGCGCCACAAGGCTCACCTAGTAGTCAATGGCAAGTCTTAGGAGGTTGGGGTTGACTACGACGAGACTTTCAGCCCGGTCGTCAAATCGGCGACCATTCGCAGAGTTCTGAGTATCGCCCTCACCAAGGACTGACCCATCCACCAACTAGACGTCAAGAATGCATTCCTTCACGGCAACCTTCAGGAGACTGTATATATGCACCAGCCACCAGGCTTCTATGATCGCTCCCGCCCATCCCACGTTTGCTTTCTCCGGAAGTCTCTCTACGGGCTCAAACAGGCGCCTCGGTATCAGCGATTCGCCTCGTACCTCACCCGTATTGGGTTTCAGGGCAGTCAGTCTAATCACTCCCTCTTTGTGTTCCACTCGGGGTCTGACACTGCCTATCTTCTCCTGTACGTCGATGACATTGTGCTCACAGCTTCCTCGACTTCCCTTCTGTCGAGGCTGATGGCCCTGTTGCGTTCAGAGTTTGCCATGACTGATCTAGGTTCCCTGAGCTACTTCCTCGGCATCTCTGTGACTCGCACCTCTACTGCGTTGTTCCTTCATCAGCAGAAGTATGCCCTTGAGATCGTCGACAAAGCCGGAATGACGTCTTGCAAGCCCGCCACCACTCCAGTCGACTGCAAGTCCAAGCTCGATGCTGCCTCCAGTCCTAAGGTTGCGGATCTTACAGCCTACCGCAACCTGGATGGTGCCCTACAGTATCTGATGTTCACTAGGCCGGACATCGCCTTTGCCATCCAACAGATCTGCTTATACATGCATGATCCCCGCGAGCATCATCTTCAGGCGCTCAAGAGGATCATCCGGTACATCAAGGGCACCTCTGACATGGGATTGCATCTCAGTCACAACCGTTTTGACTCTCTTACCGCATATTCCGATGCTGACTGGGCGGGTTGTCCTGAAACTCGCCGCTCCACATCTGGTTTCGCAGTGTACCTTAGCGACAATCTGGTCCCATGGTCCTCCAAGCGTCAGGCCACCATCTCCCGCTCGAGTGCCGAGGCCGAGTATCGTGGCGTTGCCAACGCCGTGGCTGAGACCTGCTGGCTCCGTAACCTTCTCTGCGAGCTCCGGGTTCCGCTTCGATCGGCTACACCGGTCTACTGCGACAATGTCTCCGCTGTTTATCTGTCGTCAAACCCGGTTCAGCACCAACGGACGAAGCATATCGAGATTGACATCCATTTCGTCAGAGAGAAGGCCGTCCTAGGCCAGGTCCGGGTTCTTCATGTCCCTTTTGCACATCAGTATGCGGACATTTTCACAAAAGGATTACCTACTCCTCTTTTTACTTCTTTTCGTTCCAGTCTTGCTATTCGCTCACCTCTAGCTGCGACTGAAGGAGAATGTTAGCAATATATTATTTATATTTTTCCATATCATGTACAATTACGATTGTACCCTCAAAGTTTTCACCCATTGATATATATACAGGAGTAGGTCTCTAAGATCTGTCAAGGACTCAGTTATCCAAACACTTACAATTCGATCCTCGACAACTTGGTTGACAAAGCTCTTCAACTTGCCTCTGGTTTTGACGAATGCGTGTGGAGCTTCATTGGAAGAAAGGGGAATGGGGCAACACACTTTCTGGCTGGGCTTCGTCCAAATGTTTTTATTTTCTCCTTTTCAATTTTACATTTCAATTCTGATTTTGCTTTGTTACTCGATGATGATGTGAGTAATTAATAGATGAAGTTGATGTGTTTTAAAAAAAAAAAAGATATGTAAATGAAACAACATGACTACATGAGTATGATTGATGAAACAAAAATGAAAGAATAACAAGAGAAAATGACTAGTGATTGTATCGTGAGATAACTGTGGCCAATTAACTACGGTTTGTCTATCCTGCTCCCTAATGGAAAATATTTTTCAACATCCGAATTAATAATCGGCTTGTTGATCCGGCTGCTTGCTACTCCGCACAACTTTATGGTGGCTTTTGAATGGTGCAACCGAAGAGACGGTGATCCATCGACGCCTCTATCATTATTCATGTTTGTCATGTTTTTGCTTTTTTCTATTTGGACATAATTGCACAACATTGTCCCTCCAACTATAATTGAGTCGATCAAGGTGAATATCAATGGCCATTGTAGGGTTTTCAAACATAGTGAGTGGTGTGGTATATTGTGGGGTGATTAGATATATTTAAGAAAATGGGATTTGCAAGTTTTTTATATAGTATCATCGCACTACTAAAATAAGTTGAAATATGGACAAATTTTAGAGATGAATTTCATTTGTAGCTAACTCCGTTCCTATCGGGGACGAATTTTGGCACATAATGAAATAATTGTTGCCGATAAGAAACAAAATGATACAGTGTCACTAACTCTATTGATAATTGGGACGCCTCAAAATTGGTCCCTAAATCTCCACCTAATGGGGATTGAATGAAATGACGTTCCTAACTCCATCATTATATAGCAACAAATATAACAACCACACCATAGAGACAGATACAAATGTGTTGTTAAATACGTCCCTAATTACTAATAAATGTAGGGATGAATGAGAATTTGATGCAAATTAATCAACGAAATAAGTTGGCGGTACAATATTTGTTGGTAAATAGCGACGACCTTAATTTGTCACAAAATTCATCCCCATATTTGTCCGCATATATGTCCCCGAATCTGTATCCGGATCCGCTGCGGATTCCATCTCTAAATCCATCCCTGGGTTAACATATAATCATCAATATTTGTTGGTAAATAGAGACAACCTTAATTTGTCACAAAATTCATCCCCAAATTTGTTCCCGTATCTGTCCTCAAATCCATATCCGAATCCGCCGCTGATTCCATCTCTAAATCCATCCCTAGGTTAACATATAATTATCAATATTTGTATCCTCTAATTTTATTACGTCTTCTCCCTTAGTTTTGTGATTTTCTATCAAATTAAATGACATTTAACTTTTGATACAAATTTTTATGTAAAGTACGAAGTATTATATAACATTGATTTTATATAATTTTTATCACTTTTTTAATGTTTATCAATCTTTTAAACCAATGACTGAATACTTTAAAAGAAAAGTAGTGAAGACAAACGATTGTAAATAACACTTTGGATAAATCAATTTTAATTATTTTACCCGAAAGACTTAAAATAACACTTATTTTGAATGAAATTCAATAATCTAAAGCGTCATATTATTTGATCAATTGGATATAAAGTATTAAATTGGCTAAGGACTTTTATTTTAGTCACTATTTTATATTTTAAAAGTTTTATAAGGTACTATCTATTATATATAATAAAGGAGAAGTTTTATAAGGTACTATCTATTACAGAGTATATTTAATCAATATATCTATATATGCATAAGATAAAATTTGACCCAATTTCATTATATATGGGTATTAGTCATATGAAACAATTACAAAATTTTGAAATAATCAATATATGCATAAGATAAAATTTTATTCTAACTCTATACATAAGTCTTATCCGTGTAAATTAGATCCATATAGATAATTTTTTTATAAAAAAAAGTACATGTTCAGTGAATCATATAATTTTCAAATATAATTCCACGTAATTCTTGGATATAATTCATTAGATGTGTATTAGATAAAGATACTTTGTATTTTTTTTAGATATAGTTTTGGAAGAGTTTAATCACAATTTTTTTTATGGAAGATCTATCACTTTTACGGATAAAGAAATAAAATTTTCCTATCTTGACGGTATTGATATATTTTTGGATCTTATACGTATATAATTATGGATAGATTTTTTGGATTTTGACCTATATATAGTTATATACTTTAGATTGTTAATGTTATTTCACAAACATTGACATATTCTCCCTTTTTTTTTTTGTGTTGTTCTTACAGGTTATTTACGACTTTGTTAATTATATGTATATATTATAATAATTTCTTTTAATTATATGTTAATTATGTAACAATTATAAAGTATTGAAAAAATTAATTAGCTGATTAAAGAGGTATTAATTTCAAATTTATTTAAATTAAAAATACCACACAAAGTGGGTGTACTAAACTAGTCTAACTTTATATGGAATGTCTAAAATCTAGATACATTAAGATAAGATGTGAAACATATATAATGACACAACTTAATACTTTTTATTTATTGATGCGAGTGTATATGAAAAATACTAGTGACCTTTTCAATGTAGATTGAAATTCTATTGATAATTTCATAAAATAGAAAAATTATACTTATTTTTTTTCTTTATGTTATGTTATTACGAACATTATATATACTTTAATTATATTGATAGTATTGAAAAAAAATATAAAATATAATATGTTTCATCTTTTTTTTTTCTAAAAAATACATAAAATTCAAATTTAATTAATTATTGTGAGAGAATTGTCAAATATTATATCATTCTGAATATTATAGTAAAAAATTATTATATTAACAACGGGAAATGTAAGTGATTTCCTTTTTTTTTTTTTTGATTAGGTAAAAAGGCCTGACTCATCGAGAGGCCGACCGAAGTCGGCAGACGGCGAACCGTCTAACAGAGCAACCTAAAAAACAGAAATACAAATAACAAGCGTAATGAACCAAACAGTAATAAACTCTACTACAAACGTTCCAAGAAGACCAAACACCCGAAAAGTTGAGGAAGCCACCGAAGAACGCAGCCAAGCACCACCGAAGAGTAGCACCGCGGGCCAGTAGTACAGCAGGACTCTAACTCCTGTGGGTAGTGCAGACGAACTCCAAGGAAACTCTATCCCGAATAACGGAGTCGCCTTGAGCGCACCACCTCGACTCCAGTCAGACCCGACTACAGACTCCACGCCCCCCAACCAAGCAGAAGATCTCCTAGAAACATCGGAAGCAGAGCCGCAAACTGCTCGAACAAAACGTCATCAAGCTTTCACCTACAAAAGTATCGACAAGCCCTTGCGGGAAATTCTCAAACCCTTTCGGGTGGTTATACTCAAAACCCTCTCGGGACAATATCAAGAACCCGAATCGGGTTCTTGATAAAACCCAAAGGGCGTTTCGGGTTTACACCATATAAATATATAAATAAGGGAATAACCCACAATATTTATATATTTAAAATTTATCTTTTCTCTTTTACCAACAACTTGGGGCCCAAGGAAAAGCCTTGGGGCCCAAGCACCAACACCGGGCCACCTCGGGCCCAAGCAAAGTCCTTAGGGCCCAAGGAATGTGATGTGACGACGCCGAACAATACACGGGACCTCAACTAGCACCAAAGGTAAGGCCGACCCAACCGAGGGTAGAAGCGAGGCTAGCGCCACCACCAGACCACCCCCGTAGGAAGAGGACGGGCAAACCACCAACCCGGAGACGAAGATGCAGGCGGAGGAGAAGAAAAAGAAAGGAAGGAGACAACAGCGCGGCGCCGTCGGCAACAACCAATCTCCCGCTCTCAAACCGTCTACACAGATACTCAAAGCCACCAATAAGGGAGAACCAACCAAACAAAAGGCCAGGACCCAAACTGGAGGGCGAAGGTAGACGAAGATGAGAGGCCAAATTGACACACGGTGAGGGAACCATGTGACAATCAAAACCAAAAAACCCCAAAATTAGGGAGGATTTCTCAAAAGAAGATGAGCAATAGGAAAAGCCCCAATTTGTTTCCATCAACAAATACACAAAAGAGGGGATTCAAGAAGGGTAATAACCTGGGTACACAAAAGGGTGGAAGAAATTCTAGAGAGATGGGAGAGCCCCTCTCTCTAGAGCCCACTAGTACCTATATTTTGGGGAATTATTTGTCTGGTAGTGCTTTCCTTTTTATTTTTCCTTCATTGCTCTATATATTTTTTTTACCGATGAAAAATGTTTTTACCAATGATATATATATATATATATATATATATATATATATATATATATCGAATCCTCACAGGCACCCGATTGTTCTTCCAAATCAATATATCAATATCCATATCTAATATAATACTAAAACAACTGAGAAGGATGTCACATGGCAACACCTCATTAAACAGGTCTACGTGGCAGCTTCTCATTTAGCGTGGTCTCACCTTATTTTTATAGATAAACATAAATCCACCTAAATAATTAATTCAATTTAATCAATTATTAATTTTAACAAATCTAAATAGTTATTAAACTGATCTAACAAATTTAACATACGATTTTTTTTAATAAAATTTAACATACGATTAATTTACCATAAGATTAATATTAAAATATCCCAATATGCTTAAGAATTTAATTGGTTGAAGATAAATGATGATCACACCTTAAATCATTAATTACACTTTAAGTTGTTGGCTATTTGATTTAAATTTTTTATTTGTGAAAACTATAACTTATTTTACCCAGATGCTAAGTATTGGTTTCCTTAACCAGAAGACGAAGAAGATCGCAGATAGTTAGGTCTTATAGGGTAATTGTCGAATGTGAATAGGAACTAATTGGGAAATTGTGGAATTTATGTAGAGTGGGGTGAGACTGAATGGCTCACCTGCTGGGCGAGATGGATAGGGCTTGCGAAGCTCATATTTTGCAAAATTTGTGTTCATTCAAATTCAAGTCTTTGTTTTTGTTTTAGGGATTAGGATGTATAGATACGTTTGTTTTGATTTTCTTAATAAAATAGAAATAAAGTCAAATGTTTTTTCATGGCAACTAACATTAATTTAGTTATCATCATAATACTATGATAAGATCAATTTATTTTCATTCTAATATTTGTTAAATTTGTTTAATTTATCCTAAGAAGCTTTTCATCGAAATAGGTATTCTTATATTTTTTTTATGAAATAATTTATTTTTACAAGTGTATTTGACAAAAAAATTGAAGTTATGTGATTAGGGTGTGTTTGGATTTCAATATATTTTAATTATAATGCATAAATGCTTGAGTAGTGTTTGTTTAACACTTTTTACAATAGTTTAAAATAACGTAAAATTTAAATAAAATATATAGTAAATTATGTGAATTAATTATATTATGTTATATAATGTAATTAAAAACTTTACACAATAATGGTTGTTTGATTGACACAATTTATAAGGTATTTTATTTAAAAGGTATATCATTTTAAACACATTATAAAATTTGATAACGAAATACTACTCAAGTGTTTGTATTTATAAATACATTATGATTAAAATGCAATTGAAATCCAAACACACCCTGACTTCACTTATTTATAAGACTAATATTAATGCCTTAATTTTTTTTTATATTGTTAAATATCATTTGAACCTAAACATATTTTGAATATATATATTAAGATCTTTATTAATAAATTGAATATAAAATATACTTTCATTAGCAAATATATTCCGTTGAATCTTCTAATTTCATAAAGGGCATGGTATAAAAAAAAAATAAAAATAAAGAGATTTTAGATTTGTATATTTAACAACAATTTCATGTACACTAAAGACATGTCTTAGTTTTTATTTCATTTTTTTAATAGTGAAAACATTTAGAGTCAAATAAATCAAATATTAAAATGAATCATGTATAGGTGAATCTTTAACTGTCCTTCTTGAACCTCCTTCGTAACTTTATGTTTTTTTTCTCACTTTCAACTCTTTTTTCTTCCATATTTTTTAAAAATTATTCTAGAGGTTTAAGCAAAAATTTAGGTTTCCTGTTGAAGTTTCTTTGTCGGATGGCTCAATTAAGATTGTTACAGAGGTTGGGGATATACATCTTGCATCAGGGTTGGTTTTGTATGATGTTTTCTCTATACCTGAGTTCAAGATCAATCTGTTATTTGTTGGGAAAGTGATGTTTTCACTAATATATAATAATAATAAAGCTTCTATTTAGACATTGCAAATCATATAACATGCTCAAATAAAAATAATGAAAAGATAATATTTGATAGACTTTTTAGCTTCTTAAAAAACATGGCAAAAAATAAAACGACCTATATTTTGAGAAGGATGAAGCATTTTTTTTTTAATTTTAAGTTTATTACAAGAATATTTATTCTCCGACATTTTTATATATTGTCTATCCAAAAGTTCTTAAAACTCCATTCACCTAGAGTTTGCGTAATATGTAGTCGAACTACCAAATTATTTGGTCTTACCTTCCAATTCATTAACACAACAAAAATTAATAGTAGAGGACCGCATTTTTATATCTTGCCTCATGCATTTCAAATCTCAAACCCAAACTTACTAGGAAGGTGAGACATTGATGGAAGCATTATTATTTTTATATCCAAATTTATATTATTTTACTATATTGTTTTCATATTATTATAATAGTACAATATATCTAATATATAAAGTAAATAAATTATGGTAATATCTTCTATAAAATATAACATATTTTATAAATCCCGTGCGTTACGCACGGGTACTACGCTAGTATAATACTAAAGGAGAAGTCGCCTACGACATGTGGCGGCTTCTCCTTTAATATAGGTATTTTGAATTAATAATTAACTAGTACAATTCCCGCGCGGGTTTTTTAAAACTAAAATATTAATAATATATATAAATATATAATAAAATACTAATAAAAGTTAAGATAAAAAAAAACTTTACCGTAAATGAATCTTATAATTCTGATTTTTTTTTTTATATCTCGTCTAAAGTATAATACATAAATGTAGATATTTTAAATCACCCGGTAATAATAATATCAACATCATTGTAACTTTTTTAGAAATTTTGAAATCCGAATCATGCATTTAAATGTGATGTGTCACAACTAATAATTATATTCAATGTTTTGATTTAAGCTCGATAGTTAGTACATAAACGTGAGTTAAGTCTAATGGTTATATTAGATTGAATTCAATATTTTAAATTGAGCCTAATTGTTAGTAAATACTCCCTCCGTCCAAAAATACATGGACTTTTACTATTCATGCACGCTTTTTTAGGGGTTACAAGATAAGCTTGTAATTATGAAAAAAAAAAAAAAAAAGTTAATATTTTATATAGTTTTTACCTTCTTAAGAAAACGTGCATGAATAGTAAAGGTCATGTATTTTTGGACGGAGGTAGTATGTTAAGAATAAAAGAGAATGGAGGATTAAAAAAATTTAATGGAAAAAAAGAGAAAAGGAGAAATAAAAAAATCAAGGAAAAAAACATAATTGGTCAATATTCATAAAACTCCTCTAAAGATTGACACGTAAGCAAAGTCTTCGAAATTAAGGTTATATATAGATTGTTAGTAAATATGTTAAGAATAAAAGAGAATGGAGGATTAAAAAAATTTAATGGAAAAAAAAAGAGAAAAGGAGAAATAAAAGAATCAAGGAAAAAACATAATTTGTCAATATTCCTAAAACTCCTCTAAGATTGACACGTAAGCAAAGTCTTCGAAATTAAGGTTATACTAGTATGATCCCCGCGCGTATGCGCGGTTTTTTATAAATAAAATCTTAATAATATGTTAAATTAATATTATAAAATAATAGTAAACGTTTATATAATTAAATATTTTGAATTAAATCCATTGGTTGAAAAAGCAATTAAATTAGTATATATATACACACACACACACACACACACACACACACACACATATATATATAGATATGGATTACTAATATTAATTTTATATTTCCTTATTATTAATTTATGTTTTGAATTAATCCCATTGTTTTTTTTAAAAAAATTACTAAAATTATAATTTAGGCTAAGATCATGGATTAATTGAATTTTTAAAAAATTGATTGAATAAATAAAAGAAAGAATTTGATTAGTTTAAAGAAATAAAGGGGAGAATAAAAAAAATAATGAAAGGAAATAAATAATTAAAAAAAGAGCAAAAAACCTGATTGGTGGAAAGGAGAGGATTAAGGAGGGGTTGACACATAAGCTTTAAATCTTCTAAATTAAGAATATATATAGATATAGATTAAGTATAAATACTTCATTTATTTAATTAATTTATTAATAACAAAATCTTATCCTAATTAAGTATTGATTTTTTTTATTGTTTATAGTAATATTTAGACCAAATCTTAACAAATGCAAATCAGTTAAGATATGATTTTTGGTTGGAAACAACGAAAGGGGATTTTTTTTTATTGTTTATAGTAGTATTGATTTTTTTTTTATCGTTTAAAGGTCGACCTTTATGGGATTTTTGGTTGGAAACAACGAAAGGGGGCCTTACCCGCCTCACACACGCGAAAACAGGGAAGAGAGAGGGAGGAGAAGATGCTGCGGCGGCGCGCCGGCTCTCCGGGGTGATTGTTACTGCTCGGGGACACTGAGGAAGGTGATGTAAACGCTGCTGCTGCGTCGGAGGCTCGCTGGTGGCAAATGCGGCCTCCTTCGGGCGACGTCGGCTCGGGCTCGGCTGCTCCCGGCGAAACAGGGGTGCTCGGTTCCAGGGCAGCTCGACGACGACTCCTCCTGGCGCTTCTGGAGGCTGAAAAACGAGCAGGTACGGAGGGAGGTGGCTGGTGTTTGTGGTGAACTGGTGGCTGCGGCACCAGGAGGTGAAAAGGGGTGGTTTTGTGGGATGTTGTGTGGCTTCTATGAGGAAGAAAGAGGGGAGAGAAAGGAGGATAAGGTTTGTGTTTGTGGGTTCATTTCTGAATAGGTATTCTCAAAAGGAGGGCTCACATTGTAAGGGAGAGAGGTAGGGCTTAGCAATTGGAGAGTAAAGACAAAGAGTGAGCTGGGTAATTTTGCAGAGAAGGAGACTTCCTCCCAACGACAGAGAGAGAGAGAGAGAGAGAGAGGGGGGGGGGGGGGGGGGAAGAAAAAGGAATTTGGAAGCGGTCTTCAAGAAATATTTTGAATCCCGAACAAAATATCTCCAAACCCGCTCTTTCGATCCTATCCGACCCAACTCAAAACGATTTTTAAATTTCCAAATCTGAATTCAATAAGGAACCACAAATATTATTTCCAATTTCCGCATAAGCACGCGGGATAAAACATATTATAAATTTTCAACTAAATATTGCCGGAACTCGTTTCGAGATATTTAGAATAAACCAATAGTTCGAGGGTGGAATTCTCAAACCTTCTGAATTTTAGAAGTCGAAATGATTATAAATGACTATTTTAATAATTTAATATTATAAAATTTCCCGATCTTTACAATCATGTACTTATTTTTCTTTAACTTTTTAAAAAGATTTATAATATATTTATTCCAATTTATTTTTAGTATAAATATTGATTCATCTCCATCTTCGGGCAATATTGTATGGATTATAAACTTTGCTTAATTATGTTGCTGATAAAATGAGAATAGTCATTATATTTATTATAATAATTGGTCTAAAGGCTCACTATATTTATTTTTAATTTTTCATTATTTTCATTCATCTTTAATATTTCTTAGGATGATTATATAGTGTTAATCAATATCATCAATAGTATAATACTAAAGGAGACGACTTCTTCTTTAAAGTAGTTTTTTTTAGGATTAGATTGAAAATCAATATAGTAATTGATTATTACAGTAGAATTTGTTTTAATTGATTTCTTCTAAATTTTCTCTTGCCGATAGGATTTGCCGTTACTTCTTCTAATTGATAGAATATGTCGTTACTGAGGAGTTTTTGAAATAAAATTTTATCATATTTATCCATTAATAACTATTAAAAAGATAAATTAAATATTTGATCGAGATCCACTTATTAACATTTTAAATTTAAATATATATTTTTTGCTCTAACCTTTATTTGAAAATGGTTGTGTTGTAGTATAAATACTACCCTACACCATTGGGTTCATTAATGGCTTTCTAGATGTGTTTCAATTCTTTCATCTCTTTTCTGCTTTCAATCCTTTTATCCCCTCTTTAGGTTTCACTTACTTTTTTTGTAGGGATTATTCTGAATTGTTTGTGAGTTATTTTATTTATAGTGTTGTGGGTTGTTTAATTTGTGAGTTTTTTTTTGTAGGATCGTCCATCAGTCCCCATTTGGGATGCTTAAAGTCCTCGTCCGAAGCAGTTCAAGGAGGGCTCCAAAATAATCGGGGTTCCGATCAATGAAGTACTTAAGGATCGGTTGGGGTCGCAGATTCCCATTGGCGTCCAAGATGGCACCGAAATATTATTATTATTTTTTTATTAGGTAAAAATTCGAATCAAAAGGAGAAGATCAAAGAAGCTGGTAAGCCAGTGAATATCAAGGTGTAAGTTTTACATCCAGCCATCCAGGACCACTTCGAGCATGCCTCTGACGCCGTCGACTTCCGAAATCTTCCGAGGATCCGCCTTACATCCCTTGTATAGTTAGCATTAGTTGAGCTCATTTTTGTCTTTATCATATACCATTCATTTGATTTTGTAATGAAATTTTTCGATTCATTATTATGATTAGTAGTAGCCATTTTGTTATAGATTTCAAGTATATGCCAAATCATATATAATAGTAATTAATATTTTTGAAATAATTTATTCAAAAATAAATTATTTAAAAACAAATCTTCAAAAGTTGTTTCCTTTTTCTACATTAGAAATATAACTCAAAATAAATTTTATAAAAACAAATCTTTCAGAGCTGTTAAGATGGGTAAAAAATCTCATCAAATCCGGTACTAATTTTGAAAATATATTGGGTTTGATCAGATTTTTGTTTTAACAGACTTTATTAATTAGCTAGGGTGTAAGTTTTGAAAACCTCGGACTTCTACCGTGTAATTAAAAAAAATCATTGACATCTCATATTTATATATTAGATTAAAAATTATAGTAGTTGGTTAGATTAGGAAAAATCTCTACGATCGGAGTTTTGAAAAGAAAATTATATAATAATCATCAATCAATAGTAGAATACTAAAGGAGAAGTAGCTTTTTTTATAAAAAAACTAGTATGATCCCCGCGCGCATGCGTGATTTTATATAAATAAAATCTAGGGTAAACTGCAGAAAACCACCCCTTAAATACATCACATTGCTTAAAACCACTCCTTAAAATAAAAATTGCATAAAACCACCCTTTAAACCTACTCCGTTAGCAAGTAACCACCCCACCCATCTATTCCGTTAAAAATCTAACAAATGTGTGAAAGTACAATGATACCCATCGGTTCACCCTCCAGGCCTCCAAACCAGCCAGAACCATGAAATGTTTCTCACCCTCAAACCCTAGAAATTCATAACAGTGACGGCGGCGTCAAACACCTGCGCAGCTCCTCGGTGACTTCCTTCTTCTTCTCCTCGGCCTCCTCTGTGAGCAATTCGGCGGGAGTCTCCTTCAGATCCTGGGCTGCATCAACGTCGGGGTTATGGGCGGGGATAGATTTGTCAATGGCCCGGTTCGATCCTTATCATTGTTATCAATCAACGGCTTCAAAACAAAATTCGACAGCGAGTCAGGCGAAGCCCAGGGCTGCTGTCACCACGGCTTCTAATTTCACATGGCTTTCTTTCTTCGACCCAACCGTGGCGGCCCTTGGGAGACATTCGGTGAAACGATTGAACTTATGCTGAAGCGATATTAGCCGGTCGAGGCGGTAGAAATTGATGAGGATTGATCGGAGATGTTGATGATGAACAGATCAAGAATGCGGAGCTTGTAGAGGGACAAAAGGAGGGGAGGGAGAGAGAGCCGGAGAAGAGGTTGTGCTCGAGAGTGAGCGTCTTGAGTCTGATCGATGATGAGGATGCAGATCTGATGGAGGTTGGACCAAGGCGGAGAAGAGACTACTCGAGAGGAGCTCTAGTGTGATGGTCGGCGCTGCCAGGGCGGAAAGAAGCGTGAAGAGAGGAGGAGAAGTTCCAACTAATTGTATTTTCAGAGATCTGACGGAATTTTTAACAGAACAAATGGGTAGGGTGGTGATTTGCTAACGGAGTAGGTTTAAAGGGTGGTTTTCTGCAATTTTTATTTTAAGGGGTGGTTTTAAGCAATATAGGATATTTAAGGGGTGGTTTCCTGCAGTTTACCCTAAAATCTTAATGTTATAAAATAATAGTAAACGTTTATATAATTAAATGTTTTGAATTAAACCCATTGGTTGAAAAAGCAATTAAATTAGTATATATATATATAGATATAGATTACTAATATTAATTTTATATTTCCTTATTATTAATTTTATGTTTTGAATTAATCCCATTGTTTTTTTTAAAAAAAAATACTAAAATTATAATTTAGGCTAAGATCGTGGATTAATTGAATTTTTTAAAAATTGATTGAATAAATAAAAGAAAGAATTTGATTAGTTTAAAGAAATAAAAGGGAGAATAAAAATAATAATAAAAGGAAATAAATAATTAAAAAAAGAGTAAAAAACTTGATTGGTGGGAAGAAGAGGATTAAGGAGGGGCTGACACATAAGCTTAAGTCTTCTAAATTAATAGTATATATAGATTGTTTTTTTTTTAAAAAAATACTAAAATTATAATTTAGGCTAAGATCGTGGATTAACTGAATTTTTTAAAAATTGATTGAATAAATAAAAGAAAGAATTTGATTAGTTTAAAGAAATAAAGGGGAGAATAAAAAAAAATAATAAAAGGAAATAAATAATTAAAAAAAGAGTAAAAAACTTGATTGGTGGGAAGAAGAGGATTAAGGAGGGGCTGACACATAAGCTTAAGTCTTCTAAATTAAGAGTATATATATAGATATAGACTATTTAGGATTTGTTACTTATTAGATTAATTACATTAATAATAAAAAAATAATTAGATTTAAAAATTAAAATATTCATGGATTGTTATCCTACCTATCCGGTGGTTATGATTGTTATCTCACTTATCCGTTTTTAATTTGTTAATTACTTACTCTAATTAATTTAATTAAGTACTCTAATTAATATATACCGATAACAAATCTATGGGAGCCTAAGGCGATAATTAATATATGCCGATAGGATTTGCTGATCGGGTGGTTATGATTTCATATGTGCCGATAGGATTTGTTAATTCATTAATTTCAAATCAAATTAATGTCCTTATAAACGATAGAGTAATTAATATTAATGAATAGAAATATGCATATATATACAGATAGGATAAATACAAAAATACAACTAATCATATATACCGATAAGATTTGTCGATCATATATATATATATATATATATATATATATAAAGGTAAGGCTCAACTCACATATATAGATTTCATTTTTACCGTTAACTATATAATAACTAACAATGTTTAGATGTGAGTGGTATTTAGAGTTTAAAGTTTACTTACATAAATGTTTTATATATATTTTTAATATTAAATGTTTAATTTAAAAAAACAGACCGCAGAACATATAGTGCGGGTACTAAACTAGTCCAGATCTGAAAAGATCTCTCTCTTTCTCTCTCGCCGCCCTTTGTTCTTCGCTCTCTCAAATACTAGGGTTGTTGAAGCCGGTCGACTAGGGGACGGAGGACGATGCCGATGCTGAAGGGCCAATCGACGCCAGGTCCAAGTTCGCTGCTTCTCGCTTCCTCCATCTCGGCCTCGTCTCATTCTCCCTATCCCGAGCGCCCGTGCATCGACGCTGGAGAAGTAGCCACCGATAGTTCTCCCTAGGTCTTCTCCACCGTGAGTCATCCACTTCTGACAAGGTTTTATCTACTGTCATATTATTTTGCATATTCTTTTTCTCTTCTTTTTTTCCCGTTGATATGGTGTTTTTCAAAGATGATAATTGAGATTGTTTGTTCTATGATCAATTCAATATATACATTTAGAAACCAGAAGATTTCTTATATTAATGAAATTTTACTGTCGAGCATGTTCTGAATTTGGGTGCTAAAACTAGGATTTCTAGATGTTGATTCACCCAATAATTAGGGTTATTGTACTCATCCTTGATTGTTCTGATCCTAATTTGCCCATCTTCACTGCTGAAAGACAATGTAGCCAAGTTCAGCTAGTAGATTAAATTTCGAAAGCTTTTTGCATGTGAAAGGTAAATTTAACTCCAAAGTAAACTCATTCTAGATTATATATAAATTGCCAAATTAATCTAGAATAGGACTATCAACTGTAGATTTGCCAATGTTAATTGGAGTTATCTAGACTTACATTTCTAGCTAATTCGATTTCTCTTCCCACTGTCACTTATAAGACTAGGATATAGTCCAATGAAGCAGACATTACTTTGAATGACAAAAATAACTCTCAATTCTTTTGCGGCAACATTTGTACAAGCAAGGAGTGAGGATAGTTTTCTATAGACTATTGCTTTAAGTGGATTTGTTTTCTTATCTGAATGCAGGGAACGAAACTAAGTCCAATATGTGTCATGAATGAATGCTAGAGGAATGAAAAATGAAGGGTTGTTTACTGTACCATTGGAGTAGAGACTTCAAGTGGATTTGTTTTATGGAAAGATGTGACAACTTGGTGGATACTCTACAACAAAATGGAGGATTATTGGGCAAATCTGTTGAAGCTATCCGAACCAAGACGAGACCGAACAATGATGCATTGGAGCAAAGTCTTTAAAATACCATTATCAACTCAGTTAAAAAAATATTTGTCAATAAACATTCTTCTTGGATTTTCTTTGGAACATTCATTGTATATATGCATTAGAAGTACATTAATTTTTTCCTAAACAATTTGAGTAGGATTGTTAGATGTTTAAGTGATTTTAGTTGGATTATTGTTTCTTGGTTTAACAAGAGTTATAGATTGGTTTATAATACAACTTTGGTTGACAAATGCATATTTATATATGAATGACAAAGATATGAAATGGAGTTAGGGACGGAAAGTGGAGCACAATAGGGATGAAGATAAACAAATATAGAGAAGGATATATGAATGAATTTAGGGACAAGCATAGATTATAATGATTTATAAATAATTCAAGCCCTATTCATGTGACAATGACTATTACTACATTGTTTTTCACCCACGGTTACTTGTAACAATGATTTTGTTGTGGAAAAATAAAAAAAAATTAACGGTGAATATATTACCCCCTATAATTATGTTAAATTTATTAGCTAGGGAACATTTAATATATAATCTTTTTTAAAAAGAAACACTAAATTTATGTGCAATTTATATAATTTTTAAATTTATGGGCTGTTTTTATGAAAAGTACCCTATTTTACGGGTGCTTTTCTGTAATTTACCCTTGATCTTGTGAAATTAGCAAATCTAGCCGCAGCACCCAAAACGCCAATGTAGCTGCACCCAATAAGAAGCGGTCCGTCGGAAGCTTCCTCCCTCTCATCCTCCGAGATAGTTAGAGAGAGAAAGCTTCCGCCATCGCTAGAGAGAGAGCGAGAGAGATATGGAGTACGAAGTGAGGGCTGTGGTAGGTATAGAGACCTGCTACGCCTCCCTCCCCCTTTCTCTCATCCAACGCCTCGAATCCTCCTCCCGCCTCAATCCAAACCACATCCTCTCTCTCCAGCTCCGTTCCACCTCCAACCCCTCCCTCATCTGGCACGTCGCCTGGTCCGGCTCCGCCTCATCCTCCTCCGCCATCGAGGTTCGTCCATCTCCCTCCCTCCCTCCCCCCTCTCTCTCTAGCTTTACACTTTTTTCGATTTTGATTGCTCAATCTATTTCTTTCTCGATGATTCCCTTTCAGGTTTCTCAGCAGTTTGCAGAGTGCTTAGGACTTCCAGATCGCTCCCTTGTCGTTGTTCGAGCTCTTCCAAGTGTCCCTAAGGCTAGTTTTGTTACAATTGAGCCGCTGACGGAGGATGATTGGGAAGTTCTCGAGCTCAACTCGGATGCTGCTGAAGCTGCTATCTTGAGCCAGGTAAGCCTGCAAATTCATTTCACACAGAGCCTTCAGGTCATATTTAAAAGTGATAGAATTAGGTTCGAAGAACCAGTAGGGTTTAGTGGAGAATTTAAATTTCCTAGTGACGAGTGTAATTGAGGTTCACTAACAAGGAATTTGAGGAGTTGATTTTTTTTCTTCAATTTTTCATTTGATCCTGATGGCAGAATTGGACAAAGAGATAATTTTGTGACTATATTCGTATAGAACTGAAAAGTACTACGGTGTATTAGTTTGCCAAAGGAAATGACTTAATTTTCTAGATATTCTTTAGGATTTGTTCTTCATGGTGTAAGATCATTTGTCATCCTCTTTAGCTGAGCCATCTGAGTTTTGACAACCCAAATAACATGAAACCATAATAAACCTCCTAAGGTGTCTCTACCAATTCAATTTATCTGTTGACTGTGATTCACTTATTCCTTGACCTGGATAAATGGTATGGTTTTCCAAGGATTTATGAAGTCTTACAAGCAAAACCTTTAAGACGTCAAGAAAATGTACTTATATAGTTATATTTATCCACTGAAGGATGAGAAAGAAATTATCTAAGTTTGATATTATTATTTTTTAACTATGACAGGTCCGAATTCTCAATGAGTCAATGAGATTTCCTTTGTGGTTGCATGGGCGTGCTGTTGTTACATTCGTTGTGGTTTCAACTGAACCAAAGAATGCAGTAGGTAAGACAGTTAATATTGATTATTCTTAAGAAATATCTTATTTATAAAGGCCCGGTTCAGTTGTTAGCTTCGGGTTAAAAATCTTCAATACGTTTGAGTAACTTTTTCTTTATGTTCTTTCTGAATTATTAACAAGATATAATTAGTGTAATTTGCAACATAGTTGATGTTGAAAATTGTCACCATTGTCAAAATACTCTGACAGAGCTTTGCAGATCAACATGGGGTTGTAGATATTCCGATCAACCTCTGGGAGACTTTAATCCCCTGACAACGTTTTCTGAAAACATTGCATCATTAGAACACCAGAGGCTTATAGGAATGGCTAGACTTCGTATTTATATGAATTCTTAATGATTTTGTGAATCTATTCCTGGGGTACAACTACCCCCAATACTCTTCTTCACTGGATATTTGTTGTAAATTTAACTTTATCTATGCAATTTTATGCACTTCTATTTTGTTTCTATGTGAAGATTAAAACTCGATGCAATTGCAACCTTGGTGCAACAAAAGTGAATGATGTTTCTGCTCAGAAAACAAAATAAATGGCATTCTTTGTTGTGCAGTGCAACTTGTTCCTGGGACTGAAGTTGCAGTTGCGCCGAAGCGGCGCCAGAAATCTGGAAGTTACTCCAAAGATACCAATATGCAGCCATCAGATGGATCTCATCCCTTCGAACCTGTGCTTTTACGTGTTCAAGATTCAAAGAAGATTTTAATTCACAATTGTAACATCGGAGATGTTGATGTCAAGATAGACCTTTCTACTATTGCTTTGATGCATCCAGATACTGGGAAGAGTTATTTGTTTGACCCTCTTCAGGTAGTTGTGTTGATTCCTAGGGTACAATTGAAGGAAAAATTAAAAGCTGATACAAATGAGGGTACGCTGAAAAAAAAACTAAGTTCCTCTTCAAGGGATGCCAATGGTCGAACTTCAACTCGTGACACTGAAAGCCGTTACGTAATAGTTCAGATTCTGTTCTCTGAAAATGTAGCAAAGGGGCATTTGATGCTTTCTCTTCCACTTCGTTGTTATCTTGGAGCAAGTGTCCATTCATGTATGTTTCTTCTATAATGTTCTCAGGCCATCTCAAAATTCATATCTTATTATTTATTAAGACAACCTTTTTGCATTTCCCACTTATAAACAAATAAGAGTGTACATTAAGATGTGTGTGTGTCTGTTGTGGAGGGTGGGTGGTGGGTGGGAAGATTAAGACGATATAATAAATGAATTGATTTGCATATGTATATTAAAGTATTCTCTTGTTATTTATAGTAACAGCTTCTCAATGCTTGCAGGGATTTATGTGCAGAGATATGCCAATCATTTAAAGAAGGATCTTCCAGCATTTTTATTTTCTCCATGTCAATTTATGATGCTAAAAAGGAATAACAGAGAGCCCAAAAACAATGATGTAGAAACAATTGAAAACGATTCCTTGTCTAAAAGTGTGGTTCCTCAGTATTCAGAAGAGAATATTGGCACGCCTGATTGGTCAATTTATCACAAGCATGTCTCTTCATTACCTTTTGAAGTGACCAGTAAGGAGATTGAAGATGTAGCTAATCTTTCTGATGCGCGGAAAGGGATTCATGGCCTTCTTCATACATGGTTTAAAGCACAGTTTAATGCTATTAAATCAATGGCTGGAGTAGAGCCCAGTTGTTTGGTTTTGGGTCCTATAACTTTTCTTCACATTGACCTCGGAGCTCCTGGATTTGATGAAAAGCTGCAGATGTCGTCAATGGATTTTACTCATAGAAGAAGAGGTGCTAGGGAACCATCAAAGGAGATCTTGTGTTCTTTAAGCAGTAGCTCTGAACAGCCAAATCATAAAACTTTTGAAGCATATGAGCTCTCCATAGGACCAAACAGCAAGTCTGCTTATCTAACTTCTGTAACCGAAAATCTGATGATTGGAGATGCTCTATCCTTTGAATCTGTTAAGGAGGAAGCATTTAACCATCAGTTTAGTTCCACGTCATGTGACCTGAATTGGTTAAGTGGACCAGCTTCTGATGTCACTAATAGTAGGTATTTCCACTTTGAACTTTTATATATATAACTGTTAGTTTTAGGATGCATTTAGACAGATATCTAAAGCTTGTTTGGATGCCATGCATATAATGTAAGATACATTTTGCTCATAATTCTTTATAATGGTAAACAGGCTGACAAGGTGCCCAAAAAAATCATTTCTTGTTCATCCGAACAGGTCCTTAGCTCCCCCAGTGCTGTATAATGCTTCTGCAAACTGGCATTTGCCATCAACTAGGAAGGGCTTATGTTGCTAGTGTAGCTCAGCTAGTCAGCTCTAGTTGATAAAAGCGGATAAAGAGTTATCTGTAGAAAATAGTATAGGCTTGTGCTTTGATGCACTTCTTTAATTTCGGTTAGCTATGTCAAACTTGCATAGGAATATGACTAATCTCCCAGGAACTCATTTTTACGTCATTTCTTCTCAGGGCTAAAGAAGTTGTTGTCTCCTGTTTCTGGTTTGAAGTTCACTACCAACATTCCACTTCCAGGACACATCTTGATTTATGGGCCTTCTGTAAGTTCATCTCAGTTACATGAATATTTCTGTGTTCTTTATTTGGGTGTGGACTGTGGAACAGTTACTATCCATCATGAGAAAATAGTAGATGTAGGTGTAGGTGAACTGAGCTTCGTTGAGTGCATGATTTGTATAGAAAGGGAAAAAAAGAGGACAAAGAGAAATCGGATTGATTGGGTTTATGTGATACATCTGATCTAATGTTAGCAGATCTGTCATACCAAATAATGGATGTGTTTTTATTATCAGGGTTCTGGAAAGTCCTTATTAGCTTCAGCTGTTGCTAAATCACTTGAAGAAGATGAACCCTCAGTGCACATGTAAGTATCTGGACTTAAAATTCATTATTTATCTTTTTCCACTGTTATTTGGCTTGTCGTGTGAACTTTGAAGGTTGTCTTCAATCTTTTATTGATTTTTTAATACCTATTCTTATTGATCTATCTATGCGATTCATTGGCCCAATATGAAAATAGATCAAGGGCATCATGCTGCCTTGTCAGTTGTCAATCTGGTTAATGAAGCTTTAATACTGCCTGGGCCTCTGTATGGGCAGATTGAACGAAACATGAACACCTACATCCTACCCCATTAACCCTGCTTTTTTCAGAATACGATGGAGTTTTTTTTGCTGCTGTTTTTATTGTTGATGTTTCACGTTTCGTTGTTTTATACGGGTGTCAATAGTGAGTCTTATATTTGCAGAGTATATGTACCATGTTCAACATTTGTTTCGGAAAAGGTCATGACAATTCACCAAAAGTTTCAACGTTTTGTATCTGAAGCACTGGATCATGCACCTGCTCTCATCATACTTGACGATCTTGATAGAATTATCCCATCATCGGTCGATTCTGAGGGACCTGATGAATCGGCTTCAGTTGCACTCACTGAATTGGTCATTGACATAATTGATGAGTATGAGGTGATGAAACAAATGAGTACATTTTCCTTCTTCTTTTTTTCCCCTTACAAGGGACGAGTTATATGTCAGTGGCGATGAGGGAGATTTGCATGTTATGGATCGTTTTGGTCGTTTAGCTGTATGGCCTGCTCTGCTCTAGAATTCCAATCTTTAAAGATATGGTCTAGTTTCCAAACATCAGACCATATCTCTAAAGATTAGGGTTCAGTCCTGGAGCAGAGCAGGCCATACAACTAAACTACGAAACCAACACACAGACTAATCAAATGAGAATTCTCCCAACTCTACAGCATATGATTGATAAATTAATCCCTTCAAAGCATCAAAATTAACCGTTGGATATGTTAAGCACAACAAAATCCTAAAGCAAATCAAATGGATGAAATTTTGTCAATTGAACTCTAGCATACTTCTTCTAGAAATTATCATTGATTCTTATCAGTCATACGCTGTAGTGTTGGGAGTATTGTCATTTGATTAATCTGTATGTCTTTGGAGATTATGTTGCCTCCACAAATGCTGTCTATTTTGTCATGCCAGCAGCTTCCACTGCAAGATGGACAAAGTGTTCATAATAGCAAGGAACATGTTTCTATGACACAGATTTGTTATGTTTATTCTAACTGTGTTTAGTTTATTGATTTTTAAATGAAAGCAAGAGACAAGTTGCATGTCTACATTCTCTAGTTATTTTAATGAAAAGAGATTATTTTATTGATGATTTTTAGTTTATTCTAACTATGTTTAGTTTATTATTTCTTGGATTTTCTTGTATAGGCTATTGTATAAGGGATTCATGATTCCTTTCTCATGAATCTTAGACTTTTTATGTGTTTGTTTAATCGTATAGGAAAAGGGCATGGGCTCCTGTGGACTTGCTCCAATAGCATTTGTCGCTTGTGTCCAAACTCTTGATAGCATACCTCAATCACTAAGAACTTCAGGTATCTTCATCTCTTTATTAAGTGCGGGCGTGTTTGGTAAAATACTATTACATTGTTAAGAGCACTGGCACATTAGGAGCATGTACCCAACACACTAAGAACTTCAGGTATCTTCATCCTCTTTATTAAGTGCGGGCGTGTTTGGTAAAATACTACTCCCTCCGTCTCAAAATACATGTCTTTTTAGGACGGATCACGGGAATTAAGAAGGGAATTAAGGAGTAGGTTAAGTGTAATGATTAGATGTAAAAAGTAGGTTAAGTGTAATGATTAGACTTGTATTTATTTCTTTTTTTTTTTAATTTGTGAGGAGGAGGGTAGGGGTGATGTAAAAATTAGAGTAATGATTCGATGTAAAAGTAGGTGAAGTGTAATGATTAAAGCTAAAAAGACATGTATTTTTGACAAAATTATATGGGCTTAAAAGACATGTATTTTGAGACGGAGGGAGTATTACATTGTTAAGAGCACTGGCACATTAGGAGCATGTACCCAACACGCTCTAAGTAGGTTTAAAACTGAATATCTTTTAGAAAGTTTAATACTCCGTCTGTTATTACTTTTCAATGTATGTTCATTCTAATTTTTGTCAATAAACCTAATTTGTTTGATGTTCAGGAAGGTTTGATTTTAATATACAACTACCCGCTCCTGCATCGTTGGAACGAATGGCTATTTTGAAACATGAAATTCTGAAGCACTTTTCAGAATGCTCTGAAGATATTTTGCATCATGTAGCTTCTAAAGCTGATGGATATGATGCCCATGACTTGGTACATACTTACAAGCTTCAAGTACCCGGTCTATAGGATCTAGTTCAACAGATAAGTGATAACTCATGTTTCCAATTCTGATCATGCAGGAAACCTTAACTAATAGGAGCATTCTTGTTGGCATGAGTCATTCGGTGGACCCTGATGCTGTTTTTGAAGGGACAGGGAGGCAAAGTTTATTAGCAGATGATTTCATGCAAGCTATGGAGGAGTTTGTCCCTTCATCCATGCAGGATGTAACTGATTCTTCATTGTCTGGACGTCCTGGTTGGGAAGACATAGGTGGCCTTGTGGATGTAAAAAGTGCCATAAAAGAGGTATATATAATGTTTTTCCTATTTAATGCTGTTCGTATTTTCCACCCCTGTTTTCTTTGAAATCATCTCCTTTCGCTATTATTTCTAAGATACGGTTAAAACACGAAAAGAAAGGGAAAAAAAGAAGCCATCTTTTAAAACCCTGAAGTATAAAATGAATATTTCATTCCATAAACTCGAATGAATGATATATACACCAGAGATTACATTTTAGGACAATAGGACCTGTGTCACAGTTTAAGATTGTTATTGCCTAAAACAACAACCAAATTCCCAAGTAATTTACAATCACAGACCTTCCAGTTTGCATGTGTAGGCATAAAGGTAGCTAGCATGCATAGTGTTCTAAAAGACGCTAGGTGGCCTCTAGGAGGTGGGTGGCTGCCTAGCGCCTAGGAGGGGGCCTAGGTGGAATTAGAACAATCTGTATTAGTTCCTTTTATTTCAACCCTTATCACATGTCCATAATCCATCTAGACTAATAATAATTCATAACATCATCCATAAACTTAAAATCATGGTCCTTGCCTCGCTCTATAAATCAAATAAGCTCAAAATCATGTGTTCAACAGTTTTATAAAAGAAACCTCTGATGAAGCATTTTCACTTGGCAATTGGGAAAGGTAAACCCTAATCAAACAAATAATGAACACATTTATGAATCAGTTACTAATTTACTAATTTAGGTAGTGTCGGGCTTTAGATTTGTGCGTGAGGACTGATGAGCGATAAAATAGTGGATACTTTATAACCCCTAGCTTTTTAGCTGCCTAGAGGGCCTAGCCCAATGCCTAACCCTCCTAGGCATAAAAATTCCTAGGTGAGTTGCCGCCCTAGGCGCGATGTCTAGAACACTAAGCGTGCAATGTTCAACAAGTATACAATATTATAGGTTGATGCCTTTTGACACTATTTCAGATACTGTGCTTGAAAATTATTGAAAAATGTTTCAAGACAAAATACCCCCTTTGCTGGGTACAGGCAATTCATAGTTAACTCTTGTGGAGTTTTCATGTAATGTCTTTCGTTGCTTGCAGATGATTGAGTTACCTTCCAAGTTTCCCAATGTTTTTGCTAAATCACCTCTAAGATTACGATCAAATGTCCTTCTATATGGCCCCCCTGGTTGTGGAAAGACGCACATTGTTGGGGCTGCTGCTGCTGCTTCATCACTGAGATTTATATCAATTAAAGGACCCGAGCTTTTGAACAAATATATTGGTGCTTCTGAGCAATCGGTAAGAATTTATTTTATGAGAAATCATATGTCTCTCTCTCAGTCCTATATATTCTTCACTGAATGTGTAGACCTCTCAAGTAAGCTATTACACAAGTTCTCACTAATAGGCTTGATCTTAGGTGCGGGATGTATTTTCAAAAGCAGCGGCTGCAGCACCTTGCCTACTGTTCTTTGATGAATTTGATTCTATTGCACCAAAGAGAGGGCATGATAATACTGGAGTTACTGATCGTGTTGTCAATCAGGTTGCTTTTTCAATTGGGTATCATATCTTCTGCCATTTGACCATTTCGGAAATGAATAACATGATTTTGTTTATATTGCCTTGCAGTTTTTAACCGAATTGGATGGAGTAGAGGTCTTGAATGGTGTATTTGTTTTTGCAGCAACAAGGTTTGTGTTTGTTTTGGAATTTGGTTGTATAATAGCTTCCATTCTCCTCTCAAGCAAGTGAAAACCTGCCCCATTTTTATCAGGAGGTTGGCTATTGGCGAAATTATTACTTGATGATTTTTTTACAAAAAGATAAGCGTAGATTAATAATAATAAGATAGGTAGAAGATTGTATCATTTGGCAGTGTGATATTTTGTTTATGAAGACGAACCCTTTTTTTTCCTTCTAGAAAACATCTACCAATAAGATTTAAGGAAGTGAGGTAATTATATTTTTAAATGGCAAAAATGCAGTCCCAATTGTGCTATTGGGTTTCAGTTCAGTTTATATTATAGCAAAAGAAAGAATTGACTTTTTGTATTTGAAATATTGTTACACTCTAAGCATAATAGTTAAGATAGTTGGCCTCTTCGATTCTGTGTGTTGTAGTCTTGAACCGTTTTGTACAAGCAAAATCCCGTTGGTTTATTTATCAGTTTTGCTGTCATGGACCTTTTTGTCCTTTCACTGACGAGATTATTTGGGGGGAAGTGATTATTAATCGCTGATGCAACAATGTTTCGAAATGTTTGGAGGGCTTGACTGGGAGATGCAAGTTGAGTGATTATAAGTATTCTTGTATTATGAAAATTACATTTTTTGTCTTTTTTTTTCCATGCTGCAAAGTGTAATTTCAAACTCTTTTAATTGCTTTTCTCAAATTTGCCTTTAACTTCAATCACAACTTTTTTGGGTCCTTTTGCTGGTTCTGCAAATGCAATGAAATATGGCTAATATTATTGATTTGCTCTCATATTTTTCTTCTCCTAAATTTTCCTTTGTATATGTCTATTCCTCCTTCGTTTCTTCTCGGGAATCATCACAAGTTTTAGTCTTTATGACCATGTTGAAAGAAACTGAATGTCAGAACTAATATTTGATTCTCTGACTGGATAGTCTATGATCAGAATTGCTACTGTAAAAGTTGCCTTTGAAAAAAAAGGTAGTCATTTCCAGAATGTCATTTTAGTAGATCAGTAATTGTACAATCCATTTCATTGAACGTGTAGACTTGGAAATTGGAACTATGTGACTTGTAAAATCTATTTTGAGAAAAAATCAGCCTCATTGGCTTTCCATAACATGTTAAAACATTCCTTGTGTGCTTATTAAATGATGTAGATTGAAATTTACTTTTGTTTTGCTTGTGGTTTATCTGCCCTTCCTGTCTAACAGTCGACCGGATTTGCTGGATGCTGCATTGTTGCGACCTGGGAGGTTGGATCGCCTTCTCTTCTGTGATTTCCCTTCCTTGACAGATAGATTGGATATTCTTAAAACTCTTTCACGGAAGGTATCAATGGATCGTTTCTACTCTCTCTGTAACAAAATTTATGATGGTGGTGATGATGATAATGATAATATGGAAGTGGACTACTCATTGACTGCAATTTCTTTTAATCTATTTTTTCCTTCGCAAATAGCCAAACACATCTTCTCATCTTGTGAGCATGTTATCAAACATCCATTTTGGGTACAACCTTTCAATTGTGCACTTTTGATGGAATATAATCCAAGCAGCATGTGTTATCAAGCAAATAAAAACACATTGTTTTGCTACTAATACTTGAATCCTTTCCGAATATGCACAATTCAAATTTGAGTATCTCTTCACCTCATGTGACGTTTTAGATATGAATTGACATGGTTTGTTTCTACTTTGCTTCCTTCAGTTGCCGTTGGCAGATGATGTTGACTTGACAACCATTGCACATATGACCGAAGGTTTTAGTGGTGCGGATCTTAGAGCTCTCCTGTCAGACGCAGAAGAAGCAGCTATTAAGGAGATTAGGCTCAGTGCTGATGAAGACAAGCCCAAAAAAATACTACTTTTCACAAATGAGCTTTTGCAATCTGTAGCATCTAAAGCCAGACCATCAGTATCCGAGTCAGAGAAGCAAAGACTCTATGGCATTTATAGCCAATTTTTGTCTAGTAAAAAATCTGCTGCCTCACAGGTAACTTCTTTCTTGCCTACTCTTACTTTTCTCAATTTCTCATGTGCCAAAACACAAATGGATTCTTAACCTTCATAGTGATATCTTGGTAACGTAAAAAAAAATGTCAATCCGCTCCTGTTCTCGTTTGAGGCACACGTGCTTGTTTGCCGTTGATGCTTCTGTTTGCAGCATTGAATCTGTTAATGAACTTCGCTGACAAATGATTTTTTACTGCAGTCAAGGGACAGGAAAGGCAAAAGGGCGACATTGGCGTAAATTTTCTGCCAGCTATATTCTCAAGAAGCAAATGATCCAAGACCCTGGGTGCACATGCTGAACCCAAGAACAGTCGAACAATTGAGCCTTTGAGTGCACATGATGTGGCTGCACAGCCTGCACTGTCCATACTCATTTACGCGTCTAGATTACTTGGTTATTTGCCTCGAGTGCACATTATGTATTCTTGTTGCAATTGCTTGTATTTAGGAGTTAGCTAATTGACAATGCTAAAAGAGAAACCAATAACGTGTCTGAACAGTTTGGGCATGCAATAGGTGTTTACGGTTGAGTTGTTCAAAATTTCAATTTCCAGATTTGAGTTACGTGTAGTTCTTTGAATGTGATGGAAAGCACTAAAACTGAAACAAGAAAGGATGTAACGAATCAAATGAACAGAATCGATACCTTGGTAGCAAAATCTGCAAACCATGTTTCAAGCAATTCACTTCACAACTGAGTGGTATGATTTTTACCTTGTCTTTCAAGCGAAATCGGTATGAGCTTACTAGTATTGGTAACACTTTCCTGGATTCATTTACAGTGGGTTAAGATTCGGACAGACCGGAACCAAACACATCACATTCGGGCACTTCATGTTTGCTTGTGCTTTCGCCCTTCAGAATCACCACCATCTATGCGTGCACTGAGGATCTAATCTGCACGACTATCACCAAATGAGAATGAATTACACAAAAAGCCCTGTCATTTCTTCTTCGTCAAGGTCTTCACCAGTCCCTTGATAATCTTCCAAAACCACGTCAAGTTCATTGCAGCCAGGACCGATGGCACAACAAATACCAAAAAGTATCCGAATGGGTGCATCTCGATGACCTGCAATTCCCATTAGCAATGCCAATTAGAAACACGGCTAAAAGGATATCAACAACCAGATAAGTTTGTTTTAGGTTTAGGGTATCGAGGCTGAGGGAAAACAAAAGGCATTTTTCTTCCTGTGCTACACTTGGCATCCTGCTGTCTCTGCTCCCTTATCTGAGTCCTATTACTATGTAGTTATTGCCCTATCGTTCTGGGTCTATCGGAAACACTCTCTCGATCTCTTCGGGGTATGAGTGCGTGCATCCTGACCCCGCTTAATAGTGGGATTAACTGGGTTGTTGTTGTTGTTGTTGCTACACTTGGCATAATAGACATGCTCATGAGATTTCTCATTTCCCAATTCATCTTCGACGAATCTCCATAACAAACTAAAGACAATATGGATCACTTCACACATTCGTGACTTTTCTCTCAATGCTTCATCCTTTCTAACTAAAATTCTTCCATTGCATCGCCATCAATCACAAACCTTAACATCACCGCTCCCATAACCCCACCACCATAATGGTAAGGGTCACAAAAAAGAAGTCATATTCGTCCACCTAACTTTAGCATTTTTTTCCCTTTTAAGGGATGCCCTTATTAAGTCCCATATGTATCAGCACTATCCTTACAATTCATCTTTCCCTAGCTAATTTTTCTCTTAGACTTCATCTTTCTTAACTAACTTCATCCATGGTATCAATCCCAACCCTTAACATCACCATCTTACAGCTAACATCACCATCCTACCACTTAATTCCTTTTAGAGGTGGGCATTTCCAATTTCCAATTTCCAATTAATTGAAAGAATTAAGCTTCTAACAAGGAGATAAACAGGCAGCAAGAATCACTTATTAATTGAAAAGGTGGAAATGCCCACCCCTAATTCCTTTCCCTTCCTGGGTTTGTCCCACTTAACAAAGTCCTATTCGTGTCAGCACTCTGCCATAGCTATCCTCCTCAAGTTCATTGTTCCTCTCACTTTCACTTTCATGATCATGTGTAAATTTGAAACTTATTCATCCAGCTCAAAGCTTAAATGTGAAATGATTTAAGGCAAGAAATGGACAATCAGTTAAATGGAAGAAAATGAAAGGTTGGGCAAAAATATAGTACCTGGTCATAGTGCAAGTAAACATGATAAAACATGTAAACAAACAGCAGAACTCGGGCAACCTGCAATTATAGTTGTACAAATGTCATTATTTGCTTGCTTGTTATACTTCATTTGACTCTTTATAATCGCTCCATGATTTCTTAGCACCCTTTCTTCTACAATGATCCAAAAAGAAGGAAAAATCCTCCCCGGCTCAAATTTCCTACTTTAGGCCTTTACTAAGCAATTATCCATGTATATAAATCAAACTACACTCACCAGCCAAGCGAAAAATATCAATACGCCATTGATGAGATATGCACCCGATCTCTTCAATCCAGCTATATCAAGAAACCTTCATGATGGGAAGAGGCAATGGATTTGATCAGAAAACACACGAGCACAACAAGCAAAACACAGCTGACACAAAACTTACCAACGCATATTAATCTCTGGTGTAGTCACCTCAGATATAAGCACCATAAATGTATAAAGCTGTCCTTCCCCAGATAACATAGCATAAGCAACTGCAATTCCTGATATAGTGTGATGTAGAACCTGTAACAACCACAATAAGCATAATATGGTATGAGAATTCACCATTTGCATGCTCAGAAATTTTGTATACTGATGATTTTTTTTTTCTTTAACACTGCTATACTTTGACAAATTAAGCATTCAGGTATACAATCATTTTCTCCCCTACTCATGTCAGATATATGGGACCACTTCTATCCTTTAAGCCCTAGGGAAAAGTGTGTACTAATAATAATCTAGGTCTCAGATAACAACCAGACGAATTTCCTCTTTGGTAATATAGGAAGTAGAAACATGAGATAAAAAAATCTTAACAGTCAGCGCTATGTTCTAACAATTGATAGTCACCCAATTTTTTCCATGTACGGTCTTTACAAAATTTTGTTTAGCACTTTAGTGACACAAATAACCCATGGGTTTGTGGCTTTCTTTACCAATAAAAACGAACATTATTTAGTCAAGCTAGAAACCCCTGGAGAAAGATAATTTAATTGGGGGAGGGGGTCATTTGAACAGCTAATAAAGCAATAACAAAAACACATGAAGAAAATGCTTCAGTTCACTAAAAAGTCTAGATGCCCCCAAAAAGATGCAAAGACAAAGGACTTACAAACTCTTTTCCACCTAAAGAAGGATAAAACCACAAAAGCAGTCCAAGGTCAGCAATAAAGTATCCAACTGAAACCTGCCACGGTATAGCATCCAAGTAAGCGTGATAAAAACAATATGGATACGGGAGTTACATGATTACTTAATTTGCTGAGATTTTTTGGCAATATCATCATATATATAATAGCTTCTATGTCACTGATAGTTACTTATCAATCAACTGGTATAAAAAAAACATACTCCTCTAGGCTCGATTAGTGATATATGGGGTTTTGCAGTTTTCTCATTTAGACTGAATTAACTAAAGGTACAATTTTTGGTCTCCAGCATACAGAAATGACCAGAATACAAAGTACAAAGACAGATGTGATGATAACAGCATAAGCTGTAGAAACATAATATTCTAGAACAGCCATCTGCTACTACCATGTATGAAGGTAAAAGGTTTAACACAAGGAAAATAAGTGACGTCAATGGACAGTAATTAATACTCACGCCTAATGTGAAAGTGGAAAGTAGCGAACTACGGAATGTAATAGGGCTAGCCAAATGATCATCTGCAAATAGATCTGACCAGAATACGAAGTACAAAGACATAGCTGCAATGAAAACGGCATGAGTAGTAGACATCCCACTGCATAAAATGTAGGGAAAATGCACTGTTAAAACTCAAAACAATAAGGGGATGAGAAACAGCAAACAGAAAAGGCAGAGAGGAAAAGGGGGCTTAGGACAAAATATACCGGTTTTTCCATTCGACCCTCTGCATCTTAGTAAGACCTCCATAGCTCCTGAAGTATAGGGTACTAAAAAGCTCAGCTAGATCATAGATCTGCAACAGATTGAAGAAAGTTAGAACTTGGAATTTAGATTGAGCATTATAGAATCTGAAAATGTCTGAGCAACTTCATCAAAACAGTAGAACAAAGATTGCACTAGCCTGACAAAACCCCATTTATAACAACAATGGAAATCAAAATAGGCAGTTGAATTCGAATACGACGAGATTGATGTTTAAGAAGACTTACCAGTTTGCAAGCTAATATACCGCCGAGGATTGAAGTAGATGGAACTAAAGAGCCCCCATTTATATAATTTCTAACCAAAACTCGAGCTTGATTTTGGTAAGACTTGATGGTCATTACGATATTTTGTAGAAACAGAAATCGTCAAATACAAAGGGGATTGACAGATCACACCAAACTACTCTCCATCAATGCACCTAAGACCCTCAAACCTTCAAAGACAAAAAAGGAAAGATGATCATATAAAGCTGAAACCTTCAAAGGAATCAGATTTCCAGCTCGGCTGGATCTGAAGCTCGATCAGCTACAAGTCTATAACTAAGCAGTTGAGAAATTTGTGCAGAAACAGTAAGATTCTGCACAAGTAAGGGATACTAGCGAATCATTAAACATGAGTAAATGACAAGCAAAAACCCTAATCCACCAGACAGAAGTAGAAACAGGATTTGACCTAAAAGCAGAGCAAACTGATCTGAAACTCAAGCAAGCAACAACCGATCCTTCAAATTGAAACTGAAAACGGCAACAGCAAGCAAGCAGGCGTGAAGTTGATGATGGGGAGATGATCTGGGCGTATGAGCATTGAATTGGTACCTTCTGAGTAGTTGATTGGTGGAAGGATGGATTTGGGATTTGGGGGTTTATTTGGTTGGTCTTTATCTGCCTGGAAATTCAATGTGTCATCTAATCTCCCTTGAAGAAGGAATAAATTTTTGGCCTTTTTGTGCAATGAAGTGCTCCATAATAATAAGTTAATAACCCAATTTTCGGGCCACCTTATTCCTTTGCACTTTGGTTTTTTTTATATAAAAAAATTGGGCTAAAATGGGACTTTTATATTAAATTAAGAAAAAATTTACCTAGTAACTCCCAAGTTTTAAAAATAGTTGACAAAATTATAGTTCGATTTGAACTAGTAAATCCGATTGTTTTTTCTTGTAAAATTCATGATTTTCTGTTGCTTGTGACTTGATTGACGATAGGAAGATCAAAATGCGCTCATATATTCACATAATTGACCAATGTCATAGGTAGGGCTGATATACGAGCTCGAGTAGTGGGTGTTCAAGCTTGGCTCGTTTACAAACGAGCCGAGCTCGAGCTCAAGCTACTCACAAAATGTAGATCTGTGATTCAAAGTGAATGGAGTCCAAAAGGCAAAGCGGCTGACAGACTCTTTAGAAGAAGAAGTTAAATAAAACCTAGGGACAGAACTGTAATTTCACCTACGAAACGAGATATACGTCCTATTTACAAGGGGTTAAATAAAACCTATTTACATGGGGTTAAATAAAACATAGGGAAAGAATTGTAATTTTACCCATAAAATGAGCTATACGAGCTACTCGAGCCGAGCTCGAGCTCAGAATTCTGCTCAAGCTTGGCTCATATTTAATTCGAGCGAGCCCGAGTCGAGCTTTTTCCGAGCCGAGCCTGAGCCGAACTCGAGCTACTCGGCTCAAGTAACAGCCCTAGTCGTAGGTTAATTGAATAATTAGGGTGGGAGGTTCTTCTTAAGAAGGCTCATCGAAAGACCAACAAAGCTTTGACGTTTTACCCGCTAGCAGGGATTTAAATTCTATTAATAATTGTATAATGGGCTATTAATCCTATTATTCTACTAGCACTCCTTTTTTTTTATCCATCTTCTACTAGCACTCCTGTCATATCCCCAAAAAAAAAAGTTGATTTGATTCCTGCTCATCCAATATTGAAATTATTCGAAACCAACACAATTCGAATCTTAAAAAATCTTAGATGATCAAAACTCGAAATTAAATTTGATTTTTCTTACACTAATTTGACCTATAAGTACAACTTTTAAGTACAACTTTTAACACAATTCTGCCACGATCCAATAATAACACGAACTCGAAATAATCTAACCCAATAGAATAATAGGACAAATTGATCTTCACCATCCTTATATTAGTCTTATCAACTTAATCTTAATCTTTGAGGTCACAAGAAAACTTCCTAGGTTAAATAGTATAATAGGATAAATTGCTTAAAACTTTTGGTAATTTTAAATCTAATGATTAGTAAGAAAAAAAAATACTAGTGTATAACTAGTTTAATATACACATCAATTTGGTAGAATTTGTAAGGTGCCAATAATAGAAAGAAATTAACATACGTGACACTTAGTACTACGTAGTTGACTTGGAAATATAAGCCAAAACGGGCCCTAAATTATAAGCACAAATGGGCTCTACAAAAATTAAGAAGAAAATGGAGGAATCAATGATAATAATGGAAGTGGGTGAAGTAAAGAAAAATGATCATGGATTTGCCATTCTCATTTGTATTATCCATTTTTATAATTTCACATTTTAAATTGACACGTCTTTAAATAAACACACAATTGTATTTCTCTAGCATATATGTAATTAGTAGGTATAAAAAGTTTAAATGTAAGATAATTTCAAATAAATTTATTTGAAATTATTTGAAACTAGTGTAGATCCCGCCCCGTGTACGGGAAATGCGTTAATCTAACTATAAATTATTTTTTCCTTCAAAAAATAATATAAATATAAATAAAATTAGTTCGACAGGTTATATATAATCTAAATATCTTTTAATTAGATTCTCTCAAAATATAAATAAATTTCACATTTATAAGGTACTACGTAAAAGTTTTTTTTTTCTAATCTATGGTTAATTAAATCTCATGTAATTTAATTAGATAGTTGATTTTTAAAAATATTTTAATATTCTTTTTTATTAAATATGTAGTATATATTTATTACATTAGTTTACTAAAATATCTATGTACGGATGGATTGTGGCTACATATATGGCTATATAATGTTTTAATTATTTATTTTGTCCTTAAAAAATAATATAGATAGATATAAAATAACAATTATTAAATGATTGATTTTGATATAAATAATTCTTTCCATCAAAAAATAATCTAAATATAAATAAAATAGCACATATCAAATATTATATATTTATCTATTAATATTTTTGGTAAGTATGACTATGAAAATTAGTTTTATCAATTATTTTTATTATTACTACTATTACGTTTAATTATATTGATATAGTTTTTTTCTTATATAATATTTACTCTTTTATAAGATATTCCATCTATCCAATTATATGTGTTAATGGTAAAATAAAATAATTATTTTTATTACAAAGAAAATGAAGCCCGAAAACCCAAAACCGAATGGAAACAACGCGCCTGCGCGTGTGCCCCCTTTTTCCCACAATCCCAACCCAGAAAACCCTAGATCGAAAAATCGATTGAACTCTGTGAGCAATCTCACTGCAAATCTTTCTGTGAATCCAAGATCAAAGCTTCTCAAAAGTCCAAATAAGTGTTGTCCAATCAATCCCAAATCCTTCTTCTTCTGGACTTGGCACAAACTATGGAAATCTCAAAGTGCGGGGGTATGGGTCTTCGTCTGTGTTCTCTCAGGCTCGTCCCTCTCTCCATCGCTTCAAGGGCTTACTTCGGCCCTCATGATTGCTACCATCTACTCCCCTTACTGGATCTGGCACAGACTTGGGAAATCTCTTCTTGCGGGGGCTTGGGTTTGTATTTGGTTTCTCGTCGGCTCTTCCCTCTCTCCATCGCTTCTGGGGCGTCACTTCTCGGGCTCTCTTGGGTCCCCCATCAAAGAACTGGAGAGATTTAACGCGTCTTCTATTCGGCTCGACTCTCTTAGTTGGAGCGGGTTTGACCGAGTGATTTGCGGCTTCGGTCAGTGTATTTCCAATCATCACTCTCTGGATTGCTTAATTTCTCTCTTTGCTGTCTACGGCTTGAACAGGTATGGCTCTACTCTTACCTCTATTCTTACATCTCTCCAATTAAAATATAATTTCCTTGTTAGACTTGGATTTCTGAACCTTTGGTGGCTCTTTCTCTGGCTCTATTTAAACACTAGTGATTCTTCATTAAATGTATCTCTCTTACCTACTTTTCTGGTTCTGATTGTTGCTGCTTCCCACCAATCCTCCTGTGCTTTCTCTGTGTTCTATCGTTACCTTTGTTCTCTGTGTTTTGTTTTTACTATGGAACCAAACCAATTTGGAAAAGGGAAGGGGATCCTCATTGAGGATCCACCGACACCCAAAAAACCCAAAACCAAAGGGAAGGGAATCCTCTCTGAGGATTCACCGACACCCAAAAAACCCATCAAAAAATCAAAGTTACCCAAGCCACTGAAAAGTGACAAAGGTAAGGAAAAACTTGATTTCAACTCCTTTTTTACCCAGCTTCAACAATTCCACCCCCAATACCGTTTCTCCACAAATGTCAGGCTCTATGGGAGAGCTTTTGGTGCTCCCATAGACTTCAAAAAACTGGAATCTAAGCTAAACTTTAATTGGAAAGGGATTTCTGGTGAGCTGCAGATTGTGGAGCTACCCAACCATTGGTTTGAGGTTAGATTCACTGACCCAAATGATTTAATTATGGTCTGGGAAGCCATACCTTTTCATGTATATGGTCAACTGAACATTCTTAGGATCTGGTCTGATGCATTTGATCCTATTTCTGAGAATACTTCTGCCATAGACATGTGAGTTAGGATCACTTCTATTCCTGAAGCTTACAAAAAACCTGGTGCTCTTGCACTTATCATAGAAAAAAAACAGATTTGGCACTTACATTAAACATGATCCCACTGTTGATCCTAGTGCTAGGTATGCAAGAATTTGCATCAACCTTGATCTAGCCCTTGCTTTGTCAAACACAATCCTGATTCCAGTCAATAAGGATGAGGTTTCTGCCCACATTATCTGGTTTGAAGAGTTTCCAGAAGGATGTGGAAACTGTGGTGGGCAAGACCATATCTTTAACCATTGTCAGAACTTCATACCCAGGCCCAAAAAAATTCAAGTCACCATAAAGAAACCACACAACATGATCCCTAAACCTAGCTTGGGTGAGGGCTGGACTACTATGGGAAAGAAAGGGAAAATTCTTAAGATCCCTAATCCTATCCATTCCTTTGGGAATAAGCCCTATCTCACTGCTAGGGGTGGGGTGGCCATTGCATTTGAGGCTTTATCCAATTCCTCCAACTCCTCAATTGGTTCTAAATCAACCTCTGGCCACGCTACAGTTCCTGACACCTATCCTACACCCTTACCTTCTGATGGTATGCTAGCTACTGACAACTTGGCTCCTAGCCCCCTCCCTCCCTTTGCTGGCATCACTGGTAACCCTGCAGGATGGGTTCCTGTTGCTGGTTTCAGTGGTGCCCAGGGTGGAGGTAGCTTGGCTGGCCCATCTTCTGTTACCTTTACCCCTACTGTAAACACCCACTGCACTGAGACCCTGTTGATTTCAGACACTGGCAACACCATCACCTCTAATGATAATCCAATGGAGCTTGCTTACCCACTACCTAACCTAGAGTTGTTCAATGAGGTGGGAGCTGAAGTGGAATCTGAAACACTTCCTTGTCTCCTCTATGACTTTGATGAGGATGATATGCTTAGTGGAGATTATGATGAGGGCTGTTACCTACTTGAGGAACCTGTGACTGATAACCAGGTTGATATTATCTCTGAACCCTCTTTCCACTCTCTACAATCAAACACATCCTTGATGAGGATGCTGTCCACCTCTGAAACTCCCCTGAAGGACTCTTCCACTTCTGGCTCTCTCAAAAGGAAAGCTTTGGGTGGGGAAGATGACACAACAAGCTCCAATCTGAAGAGGGGCAACAACAAGAAGTAATTCCATGATTTTCAAGATTTTGCCAAGCAATGGGATGATCTGGCCTTGCCCATGGGCTGTTTGTGATGACTGCTACCTCTCCCCATCACATTTTGAAATAACACAAGAATCTTCTGCAAAAAACTCTTTCCCTATTTTTTGGCAAAATCATGAATGCTATGTTCTTCAGTTTGCTATCCTATGGTTTTATTACTTTGTTAACATCTGTATTGTGGGCTCGAAATTTTCTGGACTATCCACATGTATTATAACTCGCTCTATTAATGAAGCTTGGTATTATGTTCTACTGTTGGCTTGCTGGACTCATGGTACTTACTTATCTCCAACTAAAATTTTAATCATAAACTACTTGATCTCAACATTGTACTGGCAAACTACACTGTTGGAATGCTGTTGTTTCTGCCTTCAAAACTTATGTTTTAAAACTCATGAAAAAACACCTAAAATTCATGAATCTGAACCTGATCTGGGCTTAATAGAAAGCCATGACTCTTTTAATTCTACCATCTACTCTATAAAAATTTACCTCCTTACAATACAGATTATGATTGCTTCAGTTTGGATCTCCTTCTTGACAGTTGTTATTGTTATCTCATTTAATACTAAAAGATATACATTTCCAATACTTCTTACTTGTCTACTATATTACTGTTATAGTACTTATCACAGATTTAGGAGCATTACAAGTCTATTAATATTTGCTCTTTACTTGAATAACCAAAAGGTTACAGTTCTTAAGATTAAAATAATTACACACTTAACTCTCCACATTTGGGATTTCTTTCACTGTTGCCTGTTGACAGTTGTGAAGATGTGTGCTTTTTTTTGGTTTCCATACTTGCCTGGATGGATTGATATCACACTCAACCCTATTGGAAATACATATCCAAGTCTTCCTACTTGGCTACTATGTCACTGCAATATTAATCATCATGGCTTTCGGAGTGTTGCTAATTTTTTCACTCTTGATCAATACTCTAACCTAAAAGATATAGCCCTCAAGTTAAAAAGAGAAACACACCTAGCACCTATACTTTGGGTTTTCATTTACTGCTACCTTTATAACAATATGCTAAGGGGGCTTACTTTGTTCAGAAATTATGTTCAGTTTTATGAATCAAACCCCATGACTAACTACCAAATACATAAAATGCTCTTCTATCATACATAAAACTGTGAACTTTGTACTAAGACTGCTCGAGGGAGCTTCTCTCTCTCGAGAAAATTTTGTGTTTTCAACCCATACAGATTCTCAACAAGACAAGATGGGAGACAACTATGGACAAAAAGAGATATTGGACACAAAGAATCCAGGATCTCAACTACAACACAACAGTTCTAAGCACGGGGAGCAGCTGCAATAAAGATAAGAATGGAATATCCTTCCTCTCATCAACACAACAGTACCAAAATTTTAAAGGCCTGTGGAAGGTTTGCAGCTGTATAAGTTTTTTTTCTCTTCCATGGAACTTTACATGTACCTTTCACATATATTGCACCCTAAGGAGAGCTGGTAAGACATTGGTTATGCTCTTCTCATTTCTTCCCAAAAATGTCAACCTGAAACTTTGGACAGCTTTATTTTGTCTAGTATGGCAAATTATACCCTTGTCTAAATTGCACACATTAACAATACTCAAACAATTTCTCCTCTATGATTTGTATATTTTTTCACCCTTGCTTATGGACATTATATGTATTTGCTCACACCTCATGCAGTTTGTTGTAACTTACCTTATATGTCAGACTATTCAGAAACAAAACTCTGACATTGTCACTACCTATATGCGAAAACCAAAAGCAAGTCTTTTAACAAACAAAACGCCAGAATTTGAAACACTCCAAACAAGTTATTTTCTTTCAAACAAAAAGTTTGCCTACTTGACTATTACTATAAATCATGAAATCACTAAAAATGTTAGCTCCAAAAACAAAACCTATACAAACAACCTCAATGATCATGTACACTTTAAGTATGGTCCTAACTTTCTAAGGTACCAAAACCCCCCAACTTGTTCTTAATGAAATTTAGCTTCTGGAATGTCAGAGGGCTTAGTAGGAAAAATGTCTAGACTCACATCGAATCTACTGCTAGATCGGGTCACATTAAAATATTAATGCTGGCAGAAACAAAATTAACAAACCCACCACCAGAAAGCTGCTGGAGGAAGCCCGGATTTGACAAAATGTTTTTTCAACCGTCAATTGGCCTTTCCGGAGGTCCATGCCTTCTCTGGAAGGAAGCACAATTCCAAAATGAAACCCTCACTATTAGAAACTCCACGGACCGAATTATCCAAGTAGATTACACCAATACGAAACTTAACATTGCAATAGAAATCCTTTTTATTTACGCAACACCTTATGCAAATGAAAAAAATGAATTTTGGGGTTCGATAGAAGACTACATTCGCAAATCTAAGGACTCTCTCATTATCATGGGGGATTTAAATGAAATTCTAGATCCAAGCGACAAGCAAGGTGGCAGAACGCCAACTACTCACAGATTTACAAGACTAAAAAATATAATAAGCACCCATAATTTGGTCGATGCTCCAACAACTGGTAATAACTTCACCTGGAGAAAACGTGAAAAGGGTGCAGATAATATATATGAAAAATTGGACCGTGCGATTGTAAGCCATTCTATCCTAAAAGAATTTCCCAACCTTTGCACTAAAAACCACGCTTTCTTGAAATCCGACCATGCTCAAATCACTCTAGATCTTATGGATAACCAAAAACCAAAATTGCAACCCTTTAAATTTGAAATGGCTTGGACCACAAGAGCGGACTACGTTAACGTTGTGCGCTCGGCTTGGAGACTTGACTTGCCTGGTTCCCAAATGTTTAAATTAACAAAGAAACTACAAGAAGTGAAAAGAAAGAGTAAGATCTGGAGCAAAGTAACCTTCGAAAACGTTTTTCGACAAATAAAACAAGTTGAAACACAACTTTTAGAGCTGCAGAACACGCTTTCTAAAGCTTATAACTATGATCTAGATAATAAAATCAAAAGACTAATGACAAAACACGCTACACTCTTAACCTATCAACAGAAATACTGGGGACAACGAGCTAAGAGGACACATGTAAAATCCATAGATGCAAACACCAAATACTTTCACAGAATAGCAACTGGAAGACGCAATAGAAATATAATAAAACATATCCAAACCACAGCAGGTATAACAATCAACAGCGAAGATGAAATAACAAAACTAATCAAACACGATTTCAGTCAAAGATACTCACTTCAAAGAAGGCAGCAGATGCCCAGCAACCTACAAAACCATATAGAAAACGAAATTACAAATGACGATAATAACTGGCTAATTAGACCAGTCACAAATGCAGAAATTAAAAAAGCAGTCTTCAGTCTAGCAAACGACAAATCTCCAGGACCCGATGGGTTCCCGGCAGGGTTCTTTAAAAAATATTGGCACATCGTAGAACCTTCTGTAATCAAAGCAGTAAAGAGTTTCTTCCTTAGTGGACGGATTCTAAAACAAACAAACCATACGTTCATTGCTCTGATACCGAAGATATAAAACCCAACCACAACGTCGCACTATAGGCCTATAAGCCTTTGTTCAACAACGTACAAGATAATATCCAAAGTACTAGCATCAAGGCTAAAAAAAATCATTCCCAAAATAACCAATCCCCTACAAAGCGCTTTCTCCTCGGGTAGATCAATACAGGATAACATCTTAATTGCAAATGAAATCTTCCACTCTTTCTCTAAGAAAAAAGGTAAAACAGGATGGATGGCGGTAAAGCTAGACATGGAAAAGCTTTCGACATGGTGGAGTGGGGCTTCCTTCTTTCCACTATGCTCAAATTAGGTTTCTCAAACAGATTCACAGAGTGGATTAAGGAATGTATCACCACTGCTACTTACTCAGTACTAGTAAATAATGAACCCACGGATATCTTCTTCCCCGAAAAGGGCCTTCGCCAAGGCGACCCTTTATCCCCTTATCTATTCTTAATAGTATCTGAAATCCTTGCTTGAGGTCTTTACAATGAATCGATTAAACCACAGAGCCATCTAGGTATAAAATTGACAAGAGACGGAACAAGAATCCCTTTTCTAGCCTTCGCGGATGATATTGTCATCTTTGCTTCGGCTAGTAAAACTAGTTGTGATCAAATCAACAAAATCTTAAGGGACTACACCGCTCTGTCAGGGCAACGTGTAAACCGACATAAATCCCAATTCCAAACATCTACAAATATTTTACCATCACAAAAGAATATGATCCGAAATGAATTAGAAATCGCTCACACACCGAATTTGGGATGCTACCTTGGTTGCCCAATCATTGAAGGACGAGTAACGAAAGATGACTTCAAGGATCTAATAATAAATACGAAATCTCAACTACACAAATGGAAGGTAAATTGTCTCTCACATGCTGGAAGATGTACACTGATCAAAACAACGCTTTCAGCAAAACCTTTACATATAATGCAATGCTTCATGTTACCAAAAGCGGTACACACAGACCTGGACAGAATCAAACAGACAATTTCTTTGGAACAAGGGTACAAACCATAAACCACTAATCAGCTGGTTCGATGTATGTAAAACAAAGGAAAATGGAGGGCTAGGGCTCCGATGCTCAGAAGACATGAACAAGGCACTGCAAATGAAACTGCTTTGGAAAATACTAGCAGAACCAAACAACCCTTGGGTTAAACTAATAAAAGAAAAATACCTAAAAACAACTGAAATACTAAATTATCGAAAACGTGGGGGCACCTCATGGCAATGGGCACAACTAATAAAATTAATTCCTTTGTTAAAAAATGGCCTCCAGTGGTCTATTGGGGACGGCTCAACGATAAATTTCTGGAATGATCTCTGGTTGGGTCAGTCCCCACTAAAAACATTTATCCCATTAACTCAGCAGATTGATGAATCACTAAACATAAAACACTTCATTGACGAAAACAAAATATGGGACAAGAACAAATTATGTAGAAACCTACAAGGAATTCTACCAAACGATGAAATAGAAAGAATCACAACAGTACCACTACCTAAGAATATACAAGTTGATAGACTATATTGGAAATGGAGCAAGAACGGATGGTACACGACCTCTTCTGCTATGGACATGATACATAAATACAAAAACCACACAAACTTGGATATATGCTAGGTTTGGGACCTAAATACACCACCAAAAATAAAATCATTCATGTGGAAAATCTTAAAAAACGCAGTACCAACAACGGCCAGATTAGCTTCTCGTCATCTGGGAATCCCAACAGATTGTCCCCATTGCGACTCTTGCTACGAGGATTTATATCACCTACTATGGGACTGTCCCGTTACAAGGAGCACTTTGATGGCAAATGATCCAGGAACCTTCATGAAAATACATGGTTGTTTTGACAAGGGAGACTCGATCAATAACACCATATGGAATATTAAAAACACGATTGGAAAAACCAAATTTGAAGATCTAGCGTTTGTCTGGTGGGGTATCTGGTTCTCTAGAAACAAAACGCACTTTGACAATTTATCCCCGGACATAAGAAAGATCATAGCTTTCAAAAAAGACCAGAAATTCATCTGGACAACCTCCCAAATAGGTGAAAATATAAAGGATAATACTACAGATACAACAATCACTTCTAAACCAAAATCAAATTCTAAAAGGAAACGAACCAAATGGGAAGCCCCGCCAAAAGACACCCATAAACTAAATTTTGATGGGTCTCTCTCTTCAGACAATAAGGGCACTTTTGGGTTTATCATTCGTGATTCCAAGGGTTTTCTTATTTCTTGTGGGTGGGGTCCATCACCAATAGACTCGGTATGCGGTTGCGAAAGCCTAGGGCTCTGGAATGGCATCCTAGCTGCGAAAAACCTGAATATCCAAAAACTAATAGTAGAAGGCGACAACCTTACAATTATAAAAAGTTTAAAAGGTTTGGGGAAGCCTACTGGAGACTCGGATATGATTGTCTCTGACAGTCTAGTCTCGTTGGGCTTCTTTGGTTCTGTCGAGATTCGTCATGTTTTCCGGGAAGCTAATCTAGTGGCTAATCGTTTGTCACGACTAGTATCCGCTTCACTTGGTTCTATGACACCTGATGATTCTCTTCTGCGTAGTCTCATCCGAAAGGATGCTCTTGGCTGATAGGGCTTAGCCCTATGGCCAAATTTTTTGCGTTTTAAAAAAAAAAAAATATTTTTATTAGATTTCCTTTTTTACGGGAGAAAGTTCTGCGAGACGCGCTCACGCGCTGCCACGTAGGCAAATTCATTCACATGCCGCCACGCAGGCACCAATGCATCGGTTTTAGTATATGTATATAGATTATCTTACATCCTTTTTGCAATTATCTTACATCCTTTTGAAATTATTTGAAATTTCTCTAGCATATATGTAAGTATAATTTATTTGAAATTATCTTACATCCTTTTTGCTTAAAATATTTATAAAATAGACCGATACCTAAAATAAATCTTATACATGCTCAAAATGTCAATCACATGCTAAAGTTCACAGTAAGCTAGCACAACAAAGACGCATCAACGCAATTGGTCGTTATTCGAGCCGAATGAGCCGAGCTTGACATGTTCAAGCTTGATTCGTTTGTTAAACGAGCTCGAGACGAGCTTTTTATTTTTTTCAAACTTGACTTGTTTAGAAAATGAACGAGCTCAAGCCGAGCTTTTTGTTGAACCCGGTTCTGTACATAGTAGCCAAAATGCATCGTTTGTAATTGAGCTCTATAAATAGCCCTTTTCTGTTGTACAGTGACGATTGATTTCAGTTGGAATAACAAACATTTTCTTTCTCTCTTAGCTTTCCTTGCTTATCTGCAAATCTCAAACTCCTCTAATGGATGATTCTTGATTCCAACTAATAACATGGTATTAGGCTAGTCAATTTCGTTTTAATTTCTTTCCTGTCAGCTTCATTCCATTTCTTTTTCGATCTTGTTTCTGTTCTGCTCGCCTTCAGTGGATCAACCGTTGAATCAGCAATTGGAATCCAACGCCATTGATCCGAGCAATGAGTTGTATCTCCATCATTCTGACCATCCAAATTACACTCTCTCCACTCGTCTTCTCAGCGAAGGCAATTACAATCATTGGAAGCGTTCAGTTGAGGTATCTCTGCTTGCCAAGAACAAGCTTGGTTTCATCACCGACACATGTGTTCGTCCCGAGTCACCTCCGATGATGGTTGCACAGTGGGAAAGGTGCAACGGGATGGTAATTTCTTGGCTGCTACACTCGGTCGGCAAAGATATTGTTGAGTGATAGATTACATAGGTCTTATATTGTATAGTGAGTCCAAAGGCCCAATACCTTTGTAACATATATATATCATTGTCTAATGAATGAAATCCTTGAGGAGGATTTTACATCAATTCTATCATTTTACATAGTATCACATCCTTTTCTTCCTCACGGAACCCTAATTTGATCCTCCCGCCTCACCTCTCCTCTTCCGCCGCCGGCCTCGTCCCGCCGCTTTCTTGCTTCTTCCTCCTCGCTCCTCGCTCTCCTCGCTCCTCGCTCCTCTCACTCGCAGGCCTCCGTCGTTGCCTAGATCCGAGCTCGCCGGCCACCACCAACACACCCCGGTCCAGATCCGGCCACCCCAAGCCCGGATCCGTCCCTCTCCGGCTTGTGCGCACCCAGCCACCACACGCCGTCGAAGAGACCCCCCCCCCCCAGCATGCTTCCCTTCTGGAAAAAAATGTCCTTACCCGATTTTAGCCGCAGCCGCGGCATATGCAGCGGCCGAAGCACATCAATCTGCAGCGGTCGCCGCTCTATGCAGTTGTCGCGGCATCCGTGGACTTGCGGCCCTCGTCCTTGGAACGCCGCCCCTCGATGGTCCCCGGTGCATGGCGTAAACCCTCATTGGATATACTCCGGCTCTCCTTCCCTGCGACATGCCGCTCCTCAGGCCTATCTGACATCGTCAGATCACGCCTGTGTTCCGCCTGATCCTGATAGGCATCACGCCTTCTCCTCTATGCAGCTGACATCTCCCGACTCGTCTTGGTACATGGACACTGGTGCCACCTCCCACATGACGAACTCCTCAGGTAACCTCTCATCTATTTCCTTTAAAGGCCCTGTACACTATATTATCGTCGGCAATGGTGGTCTTCTTGCTACTTCGGGGATTGGCCACGCCAAATTACAGACCCCAACCCATCCACTACACCTTAACAATGTCCTCATTGCCCCAAAGATTGTCAAAAAACTTATTTATGTCCATCGGTTTACTACTGACAATAACGTTTCCCTTGTGTTTGATCCCTTTGCTTTCTCTGTGAACGATCTTACTACGGGGGTTACTCGCATGAGATGTAACAACACCGGGGAGCTCTACCCTGTCACACCACCTCCTGCGTCCAGTCAGTCGTGCCCGGTCGCCCTCTCGGCATTGTCGTCCAGCATGTGGCATGCACGCCTGGGCCATCCCAGTGCTGTCGTTCTAGATGTCCTCCGTTCTCAGAGTCCTGTCACCTGTACTAAAGACCTACGCTATAGTTTATGCTCTTCCTGTCAGTTAGGCAAACATGCAAGACTGTCGTTCCAACGGTTGCTCCCTTTGATATCATTCATGGTGACATTTGGACCTCTCCTGTGCCTAGCAAGGAGGGTCACAAGTACTACCTCTTGTTTCTTGATGATTACACTCATTTCTTATGGGTTTTCCCGTTGCATTTCAAGTCCCAAGTGTTTCCCTTATTTGCCAAATTCCATGCCTACATCAAAACACAGTTTCACTCATCCATCAAATGTTTTCAATGTGACAATGACCGTGAATTTGACAACAAAGCCTTTCACTCTTTCTTCGCCACGAATGGGATCTCATATCGCTTGTCTTACCCCTATACTTTTCAGTAGAGTGGCAAGGCTGAACGAATCATTAGAACCATTACCAACATGATGCGCTCTCTCCTCTTCAGCGCATCCATTCCCATTTCCTATTGGTCTCACACCTTATCAACCACATGTTATCTTCTCAACATTATACCTTCTACTACCCTACACCATCGCTCGCCAACTCAGACACTTTATTGCACCTTGCCTAGGTATGATCACCTTCGTACTTTTGGGTGCTTGTGCTTCCCAAACCAGTCCTCCACCTCATCTCACAAGCTTCACCCGCGCTCCACTCCATGTATCTTCCTAGGCTATCCGTCTGATCATCGCGGTTACCTTTGCCTCGACGGCCAGACCCATAAGCTTATTGTGTCCTGTCATGTCACTTTTGATGAGTCTCGCTTTCCCTTTTCTTCTCCTCCTCTCCCATCTTCCACACCTCCTGTGTCTCAGTCTGAGTTAGAGTCCTCCTTCCTTCACTTTCTCTTTCCCCATAGCGCTCCCAGTGCTCATGCCTCTCCTTCTACACCACCACCACCACATCCACCACCTCCTGCCTCCAGACCACACATCCGCAACATCTCTGGTGTCTTCCGACCTCGACAAATCATCTCCATGAACACCACACATCACCCCGCCGCCCCTTACCCTACATCCGCCCAGTTTCACATCCCGCCAGACCCCATGTCACGACCACAACATGATGTTGCGGCCGCCGCCCATCAATTCCCCAAACCCTCTCCCCACCCCCGACACTGGCCGCGGCCGCCCCACATCAACAGGCCGCTGGCATGCCGCGGCCGCAACACCCCCCCCCCTCCCCCACCGCATCTCCTGTCGTCCTCACCGAATCCCAATCCCCCCTGCCTCAAACCCGACCTCCCTTTCCCCCATCCCCACCTCCCACAAAACAACCCTCCTCAACCTGAATTGACAGGCGGCTATGCTCAACGAATACAGGGCCCTTTCAAGGAATGGTACTTGGGTTCTGGTTCCTCGCTCTCCTCAAGCGAATGCCATCCGCTGCACGTGGCTCTTCCGCCACAAGTTCCGCTCCGATGGGTCATTGGAGCGCTACAAAGCTCGTCTTGTGGTCAACGATCGATCTCAGCATGCAAGTATTGGTTGTGATGAGACATTCAGTCCCGTGGTCAAGCCTGCCACTATCCGAGTGGTGTTGAGCTTAGCTTTGTCACGACATTGGGCTATTCATCAGCTGGATGTCTAGAACGCATTTCTGCATGACCACTTGAATGAGATGGTCTACATGTTTCAGCCGCTGGGGTTCGTTGATCCTGATCGCCCCAAGCACGTGTGTCTCCTGAAGCGCTCTCTGTATGGTCTGAAATAGGCCCCGAGTGCTTGGTTCCAGCGCTTTGCTTCTCATCTGCTTCGTTTGGGCTTTGTTGGCAGCCGCTCAGATACGTCTCTGTTTATCTATCGTAGAGGCACATACATGGTCTTTCTGTCACTATATGTCGACGACATGATCCTCACCGCCTCTTCTGATGCTCTTCGGACGTCTATTATTGCCCAGTTGAGCGCCGAGTTCGCCATGTCAGATCTAGGTCCATTGTCTTACTTCTTGGGAGTCACCGTGGAGTGTCATGCGTCTGGGTTATTTCTCTCTCAGAGTAAGTATGCTGCCGAAATTGTTGCTCGGGCCAAAATGAGCAATGCAAGCCGGTTGCCACTCTAGTGGATACCTCCAACAAGCTTAGTGCTCACTCTGGTCCCCTGTTTGATGATCCGACGCTCTATCGCAGTCTGTTTATGCCGTTCAGACATCAGTTACGTCGTTCAGCAGATTTGCCTGTTTATGCATGCGCCCAGGGAGCCGCACTTTTAGGCCTTGAAGCGGATCATCCGGTACATCAGCGGTACCCTCGAGTTGGGCACCACAATCACCCCTTCCTCTCGGCTTGACTTCGTCGCTTACACTGATGCGGATTGGGGTGGTTGTCCTGACACACGTCGCTCCACGTCTGGCTACTGTGTCTTTGATAGCATGCATTTAGGTAGGCATAATAGGTTGCATTTAGCTTAGTTAAGATGCATTTCATGGATTGATTAAGTACAATTTGCATATTTGCTCTCTATGTTAGTGGAGTCGGAATCTACACACTTTTATTGATTATTTCAGGTAATCGTGGATCTGATGATGAGACAGGAGTCGTTAACGCATTAGATGAGAATGTCTAGTTGATCGGAGAAGCTTACATGAAGATCTCAAGAGGTCCTGAGAAGAAGAAGCAAACCTAAACGAAGAACAAGTCTGCAGAAGTTGTCGTCAGACATGCTGAACTTATTTTGCACTTTCTGGAGGCCTCGGTTATCCGATTGACTATTATGACCATGCGTTGGAAAGCTCTTTCAGAGAACTACAACTTTCCTGTTGACAAGAAGAGCAAATTCGGGATATATTTTCTGTGAAAAGCCCCTGGCTGCGGCCGCAGCATGTATGCCGCGGGCGCCGCCAATCAATTTGTAGTGGCGTACGAAGAAACAGTGTGCGGCGGGCGCAGCACCTATGCTGCGCCCGCAGCATTGGCCGTCAGCGTTAATTCGCAGCGTTTTGATTAATGAAAACTCTATAACTTATTTATTTCTTTCATGGCCGACTTTGATGTTTTAAAAAAAGGCCAAGTTTTATGTTATTTTCATAACTTCTATTCTATTCTATTCATTAGACGCTTTAGAGATTTTGAGCGATGTCTTCCCTGAGGAACTAAACTCATCTATTCTGCCTGCAATTTGAAGCTTTATTTGGATTGATTGTAAGTTTCTAATTCTCGTTCCTTATTTCCTATATTTGAATGCTTCAACTTCTTTGTGCTTGATTGTTTATTGATTTGTTCTATTTTGCCTGGCCAACTTGTTAGATCAATTCAATTGCTAAGGTTTTGTAGATTCCTGGTTGTGAACCTTAACCTAAGTGGCAAACTTGTTCCTTTAGGGCTGGTTGAACTAATTGAATGAGTAGGAAGTTGAATGTGTTGTTAAATCCCTCTTTAGGGACTGCAAATACCTTGACTAATCTCTGAACTTAAAGCTATCAATTGGGTTAAATCCTTCTTTAGGGACTGTTCGATTGATAAGGGTTGCTAGGACTGGTTGGACTAGTAAGTAACTATATTAGGTCGGGACAAGGGCATTCATAGGAAACTTAATAGGACGAGAAGAAGTTACAAGGATCGTTTCAATCCAATAAAGTGGAAAATTGTAGGTAGAATTGCTTCTCCTAATTGTCTAAAACCAAATCCATTTACTTTGCTTGCCTACTCCGCTTTGATAAAAGGCGGAATTCTCACACACAAAAACCCCTCAAACTGGTTACTTTGATTGACACTTGAATCAAACTAGAATTGTAACTTTCCCTGTGGATCGACCTCTTGCTTATTGCTATACTTGCTATAGGTTTGAGTTTTCTTTGGCGGATCAACAATAGGTTTTACCTCTGTCAGTCTTCCTCAACGACACCCTTGTGTCATGGTCCGCCAAGCGACAGTCTGTGGTGTCTCGCTCTAGCGCCGAGGCAGAGTACATGGGTGTCGCCAACGTTGTCTCCGAGTGCTCTTGGTTGCGCAATCTCCTTCTTGAGCTCCGCTGCCCTCTTCAGAAGGCCACCCCGGTCTACACCGACAACGTCTCCGCCGTCTATCTGGCGTGCAACCCAGTCCAACATTAGCGAACGAAGCACATTGAGCTCGATCTACACTTCGTTCGGGACAAGGTTGCTCTTGGACATGTTCGTGTTCTTCATGTCCCGTCCTCCTATCATTACGCTGATATCTTCACCAAGGGTTTACCTCGGCAGTTGTTCCTAGATTTTCGGTCCAGTCTCACAGTCTGGGACCCTCCACTTTCGACTGCGGGGGTTTGATAGATTATATAGGTCTTATATTGTATAGTGGGCCCAAAGGCCCAATACCTTTGTAACTTATATATATATAATTGTCTAATGAATGAAACCCTTGAGGAGGACTTTACATCAATTCTATCATTCTACACTAAGAGCGTCATCTATTGCTCCACAACAAAAGAGATATGGACTCTCCTCAACAAGCGCTATTCTCAGTCGAATCAAACTCGGATTTACTAGATTCAGCGAGATCTTGCATCAACTTCTCAAGGTTCTTTATCTGTCACTGCTTTCTTTACGAAATCGAAAACCTTATGGGATGAATTCATTCTTCTACTTGAACATCCGATGTGCACTTGTGGATCTGGTGGCGTGTTGAATAAAATTCTTGAGAACCAACAAATTATGCATTTCCTTATGGGGCTCAACGATTCTTTCAAATCTGCTAGAGGAAATGTGTTGATGATGAGACCATTTCCTGATATTGATGAGATCTTTAAGATCATCACTCAAGAGGAGAAGCAACGCGAAATTACTAATACTTCTGGATCTTCCTCCTCGTCTTCTGATGTTGTTGCGTTTGCTGCTTTTGGCCGGGGTAGGGGTCGCGGTTCCCCATCTCTGGGACCGTCATCTTTTTCTGGATCTCTTTCTTCTTCCATAAAATTCGAGCTATTCGAGCTTTATTCGAATGAGCTTAAAATTTTGTTCACGCTCGGCTTGTTTATATAAGTGAGCGAGCTCGAGTCGAACTTTTTCAAATCGAGCCCGAGCCAAGCTCGAACTGTTCAGTTCACGTAACATCCCTCATCAAGATCGATCTACAAAGAACTTAAGATTCGATTTTATATCAGTAATAGATTTGGACCCTAGCTATTTGGGAATAATAATTTAGGTCTTCTGGGGGTGGCTTAAAAAAACATTGTTCATTGAAAACCCGATTTCAATGAACAATTTTAGGTCTTTAGGTATCTATCTTCCTCCTCTTCTCTTCTTCAACATCAAATGTGTTGTTTCCAATTTTGAACTTGTTAATAAGCGTGTAACATCAAATCATAGGGCTGATTTCTATCCACTAATGTGTTGTTTCAAATTTGGAACTTATCAATAGGTCTGTATCAAACGAATTGTTAGATGTTCATAAGACAATAAGATTGAGGGCAACTCATACATCCTATTGTGAGTTGGTGGCTTAATTCAACAACGAGTTCATGATGTAAAATGTTCGATGTTCATAAGATAACAAGATTTTGGGCAAGTAATACAAGTTCCAGCTTGGAATTATGGAGATATATAGGAACTTCCACCGGGGTGATGACGGTGGCGGATGATGTCCGTCGGTAGGGGCACAACTTTTGGTCTTCAAAGGTGGTGGCGATGACGACGGGCAGCCCATTTCGGAGCTAGATGAGTGACGACGATGGCGGTGGTGTACTGTGGTGGTGATGGTGCCATTGGAGGTTAAATGATAAAAGTATGTGATGGCGGTGGCTCGGATCCTAGTGGTGGTTTGTGGTGACGGGGGTGGTCGGCTTCGGTTCGGTGGTGGCGAAGGGTTGTTGGTGGTGGTTCGTCAGCGGTGGTGGATGCCATTAGTCATGGCTAGGGTTGAAGGGTGTTTTTTCTCTGGTTTTCTAGAGAGAAGAGATTAATTTAATTCAATTCTATTTCCATGCATGTACCCTTCAAATCAGTGGCGGAGCCAGGATGAAATTCGGGGGTGCTGAAATTTTTTGTAATTTTTTTTATACATATTAAAAATATTTTTACAAAAATATTGAAAAAATATTAAAATTGTGATTTATTTATGATATTTTTATTTAAATAGTTGAGAGAAACAGAAAAATATAGGGAAAAATCAAGAAGAATTAATTTTAAAATAATATTGAAGGAAAACATTAAATTGAAATATGATAATTTTTTTAATTGAAATAATTTAGAGAAACTAAAAATATAGAAAGAAATCTCTAAATAATGATATAATAAAACAAATAAAAAGTAAAGAGATTGAGATTCGAACTAAAACCATTTAATTCTCTTCCTTCCCATTTACTATTTGAGCTAGATAGCACTTCTATTTCAAATAGAACTTAGAAATCTTATATTAGCTTAAATATACTAAATATATGTAAATAAAAATATTTTTTATTTTTTTTCCGACCAAGCACCCCCAAGCCCCGCCCTTGCTTCAACTCTCTAAAATTAGATGGACATTTGAACGGATTTAGACGTTGTGTAAGTGCCGGCTAGACGCTAAACGACTCTCACAACCTAAGATCCATCTAACAATTATAAGAACACTTATCAAAACCCTTAAGATTAGCCAAACAAGTATTTTATAGCCAAATATCTTATCCCAAACTATAAATTTTCTTTCCATGATCGATACTGCCTATAGGTTTAAATATAATACGAGTGTGTAGTTTGGGTGTACACACCTCTTAGGGTGTACATTGTACACAAATATTATTCGGTGAAATGGAAAACGTTATTCGATGAATTGTGAAATATTCTACTGAATAATGTTATGTTTTCTTTTTCCATTCACTTCAGATGAAAACGTCCCAATTCCACTGAATAATTTGTAACATTCTATCGAATAATTTTAGTATTTTTATTCATATATTTCAAATAAAAAAACCTCAATTCCCTAAACAATATTCACAATTTATATGAATAATGCTTCGAATTTCACCAAATAATGTTTCACATTCCCCTAAACAATACTCACTTTTCACCGAATAATGCCTCAAATTTTACCGAATAATATTTCACATTTACCAAATAATATTTGTGTACAATGTATTAGGATTATATACAAATCTAAGATTTCACTAAAGTGGATTTGACAATCTTGTTACAAGATAGAGTAAAAATTTAGATATAAATTAATAAAAAAAATAGAAGTAATTTGGTCCAAAGGCCGCAATTACTAAATGTCCTAAAAGCTTTTCTTTACTAGTAAAAGGCCAAAATATTTTCATAATACCAACACTACCCCTGCCTTAATTACCCCTCTTATTTTCTCCAAATCCTTCATCTTCATCCCCAGATCTTCTTCATTCTCGCGCGCCTCGATGGATCTCATCTGCCTCCTCCATGGATCTGCTTCATGCTCCCCCGCCGGCGCCGTCTTCCTCCACCAACCGCCCTCCCCCGTCCTTCTCTGTTCAGATCTAGAACCTCGGAGCGCCATGGCTTCCCTCGACGTTGCGCTGACCGACGTTGCGCTGAAATCGTTGTTGCCCTGGCGATCACGGTGGCTTTGGTGGCAGCGAAGGACGTGGTTAGGAGGACCATCAGCTCTCATCCAGATCCGAATTTAACAGGAAGGCTTCGCAAGTCGGGCTGCGGATCCACGAAGCATCTCAGAACATATCCAGGCTCGCTAAATGTAGTAATTGGATCTGTCATACGACCTAACAATAGCTTCTTTAGTTTATCCGTTGATTTCCGGCAGGATCTCTAGCTACTTTATGCTGAATTTGGATAGGAATTTGTGAATTTTGCCTAGCACTTCATTGTGATGTTGTTTTTTATTTTGACTTGTGTTATGTAGAGGTGAAGTTTGTGAACTTCGAACTTAATCGAGTTGTGTTAAGGATTGTAAGTTAGCAAATCCTAGTCCTATCAATTTGCTTTGAACAATACGATTCCATGTTTGAAATTTGAAGAGGGTGAATTGTGAATATTTAGTTTTAACTTTTCTTTTGCTGAAGTTTATGAGCTGTTCGGCAAATATAAGACTTGCTCATCATGTTTGTAGGTGTGTGCTCTTATAAGGTCTTTTGCTAATTATACAAAAATAAAAGTTGGTGTCATTTGTTTTTTTTTTCACTTGATGGAAAAGTGATGTAGTTGGTACTGGATAGCAATTGTATTATTGAAATGCATTAACATGTTTATTTTATTTTGTTATGATTGCAACGATGTACAGTGTGGTGATATGGACTTGTTTTTCTTTGGTTACAGTGTCTACGACCCTATTTTTATTTTGATAACAGTGTCTATGACCTTGTTTTTATAGTGGTGACAGTGTCTATGACCCTGTTTTTATTTTGGTTACAACGTGTATGACTCTCTTACCCGTTCATATATTAGAGGAGAACTGTTCCCACATGTATTTTGGCTCCTCATTAGCCTCTATAGGGTTTATGCCTCCCGTGTCGTAGGGTTTGCCTTTGATTACAGTGTCTTTGTCCCCACATGTATTTTGGCTTCTCATTAGCCCCTATAGGGTTTGTGCCTCCCGTGTCGTAGGGTTTTCCTTTGATTACAGTGTCTTTGACCCTTTTTCATAGTGGTGACAGTGTCTATAGCCTTGTTTTTATTTTGGTTACAACGTCTATAGGGTTTCATTTGATTACAATGTCTATGATTTTTTTCCATAGTGGTGACAGTGTCTACGCCCCTTTTTTCATAGTGGTGACAATGTCTATGACCTTGTAACCACATGTATTTTGAGTGAAAGTGTCTATCACCTTTGATTACAGTGTCTATGACCTTATTTTTATAGTAATGACAGTGTTTCTGACTCTCTTACCCATTCATATATTGAAGGAGAACTGTCCACTTAATGTCTTTTGGCTTATCATTAGCCCTTTTAGGGTTTGTGCTTACCTTATCCTAGGGTTTTCCATTTGGTGACAACAATCATCTCTTAACGACGTACTGTACTTAACATTTTAGCTTATCCTAGGGTTAAGTCTTTAGGGTTTAGGGCCAAGGCCCTAAACTCTAAATCCTAAACCCTAAACCCTAAACCATACTGTACATCACATGTTCTTTTAGCTTCTCATTAGCCCTTTTAGGGTTTGTGCTTCCCTTTTCCTAGGGTTTTCCTTTTGGTTACAAGTGTCTAGGACCTTATTTTAATAGTGGTTACAGTGTTTATAAAGCTGTTTTTATTTTGGTTATAACGTCTATAGGGTTTTCCTTTTGATTACAGTGTCTATGAATTTGTTTTTATAGTGGTGACAGTGGCTATGACACTGTTTTTATTTTGATTACAGTGTCTATGACCCTCTTACCCATTCATGTATTAGATGAGAACTGTCAACCCATTTATTTTGGCTTCTCATTAGCCTCTATAGGGTTTGTGCTTCCCTTATCATATGATTTCCCTTTGATTACAGTGTGTATGACCATGTTTTTATAGTGGTGACAGTGTCTATGGCCCTATTTCAATAGTGGTGACAGCGTCTATGACCTTATTTTTATTTTGCTTATAGCGTCTATGACCATCTTACCCATTCATATATAGAGGAAAGTTGTCACCACATGAAAATCGGCTTCTCATTATCCCATATAGGGTTTGTGTTTCCCTTTTCCTAGGGCTTTCCTTTGATTACAGTGTCTATGACCCTTTTTTCATAGTGGTGAGAGTGTCTATAACGCTGTTTTTATATTGGCTACAACGTTTATAGGGTTTTCCTTATGATTACAGTGTCTATGACCCTATTTTAATAGTGGTTACAATGTCTATGACCTTATTTTTATTTTGCTTACGACGTCTATGATCCTCTTAACCATTCATATATAGAGGAGAACTGTCACCACATGTATTTTGGCTTCTCATTAGCCCCTATAGGGTTTGTGCTTCCCTTGTCCTAGGGTTTTCCATTTGGTGACAACAATCATCTCTTAACGACGTACTGTACTTAACATTTTAGGGTTTAGGGTTTAGGGCCGGCCCTAAACCCTAAAGACTTAACCCTAAACCCTAAACCATACTGTACATCGCATGTTCTTTTGGCTTCTCATTAGCCCTTTTAGGGTTTGTGCTTCCCTTTTCCTAGGGTTTTCCTTTGATTACAGTGTCTATGAACCTTTTTTCATAGTGGTGACAATGTCTATAAATCTTTTTTTTTTGTTACAGCGTCTATGGAGTTTTCCTTTTGATTACAGTGTCTATGACTTTGTTTTTATAGTGGTGACAGTGGCTATGACACTGTTTTTATTTTGATTACAGTGTCTATGACCCTCTTACCCATTCATGTATTAGATCGAGGAGAACTGTCATCACATTTATTTTGGTTTCTCATTAGTCCATATAGGGTTTGTTCTTCCTTTATGATAAGATTTTCCTTTGATTACAGTGTCTATGACCCTTTTTCATAGTGGTGACAGTGTCTATGACCTTGATTTTATTTTGGTTACATCGTCTATGACCCTCTTAGGCTCTTACCCATTCATATATTAGAGGAGAACTGTCACCACTTATATTTTGCCTTCTTATTAGCCTCTATAGGGTTTATGCTCCCTCGTCCTAGGGTTTTCCTTTGGTTACAGTGTCTACGACTCTGTTTTGATTTTGATTACAGCGTCTATCGCTCTCTTACCCATTCATATATTAGAAGAGAACTGTGACCACATGAATATTGGCTTATTATTAGCCCCTATAGGGTTCGTGCTTCCCTTTTCCTATGGTTTTTTTTGTTACAATGTCTATGAACCTTTTTTCATAGTGGAGATAATGTCTATAAAACTGTTTTTATTTTGGTTACAACATCTATAGGGTTTTTCTTTTTATTACAATGTCTATGACTTTGTTTTTATAGTGGTGACAGTGGCTATGACACTGTTTTTATTTTGATTACAGTGTCTATGACCCTCTAACCCATTCATGTATTAGAGGAGAATTGTCATCACATTTATTTTGGCTTCTCATTAGTCCCTATAGGGCTTGTTGTTCCTTTATGATATGATTTCCCTTTGATTACAGTGTCTATGACCATGTTTTTATAGTGGTGACAGTATCTATGACTTTATTTTATTTTTTTATAGTGGTTACAATAGTAGTTACATTTTTAATTTTTTTTTATTGTGGTGACACTAATTTAAAAAAATCTAAAAAACTAGAAATTAGAAATTAGAGAAGAACTGTCACCACGTGTATTTTGGCTTCTCATTAGCCCCTATAGGGTTTGTGCTTCCCTTTTCTTATGATTTTCTTTTGATTACAGTGTCTATAAATCTTTTTTCATAGTGGAGATAATGTCTATAAAGCTGTTTTTATTTTGGTTACAACGTTTATAGGGTTTTCCTTTTGATTATAGTGTCTATGGCTTTGTTTTTATAGTGGTGACAGTGGCTATGCCACTGTTTTTATTTTGATTACAGTCTCTATGACCCTCTTACCCATTTATGTATTAGAGGAGAACTGTCATCACATTTATTTTGGCTTCTCATTAGTCCCTATATGGTTTGTTCTTCCTTTATGATATGATTTTGGTTAAAGCGTCTATAGAGTTTTCCTTTGATTACAGTGTCTTTGACCCTTTTTTCATAGTGGTGATAGTGTTTATGACCCTATTTTTATTTTAGTTACAACGTCTATAGGTTTTTTCTTTTGATTACAGTGTCTATGACTCTATGACCCTTTTTTCACAACAGTGACAATGTATATGACATTGTTTTTATTTTTATTACAGTGTTTATGACCCTTTTTTCATAGTAGTGACAATGTATATATGACATTGTTTTTTTTATTACAGTGTTTATGACCTTTGAGTAGTGTAAGCAAAAGGTAATTCATCTAGAAATACTAGTCGTGACACCAAAAAGCTAACCAATATGTCAAACCATTTTAACTAATAACATGAACCAATAAAGAAATTTTGTAGCAGCATAAGGAATTCCTCAATTATTGAACAAAAACAAATTCATATAAGAAATATAAGAAATGCAATTAATCTAGAATTAGTAAATATAAAGTGACCATGATCGTATTTGATAGGGCTGTAACATTAAGCGAAAGGAGAACAACCACGAACACCATGAAGAACAATAACCAACGTAATACAATAGCATCAACAAAGCAGTTTCATTCACAATCTCATTGTGCATCTTCTTCTTCAATCATATTATAAGACGGAAATCATATTTGAGAAAATATGATTTCCGATTATAAGACGGAAATCTCACTGTGCATCTTCTTCTTCAATCTCACTGTGCATCAACCGATTATAAGACGGAAATCATATTTGAGAAAATTGAATCAACCAACGGAACTGCACCAGTGACAGACCGATCTTCTTCTTCAATCAAATTAACTCACAATTCGCACCTTGTGCATCTTCTTCTTCAATGCCCGGTTACTGTGCATCTTCTTCTTCAGAAGCGGATGAAGCAACAGGTGCACCATGTTTATGGAGTCTTCGAAGCAACTGGCGCAAGATCAATCTTGCTTCGATCTTCCTCCCGTCCTCCGCCAACACTACTATCATCGCCGCCGCACCTCCTCCCGTATTCAACTCCGTCGCCGCCGGGGAACCTGTCCTCATCAACCAAAAATCCATTCCCGAAGAGCGCCGCCGGGAACCTGTCCTCATCAATCGGCGACGAAGAGCGCCGCGACAAGAGCGAGAGCGCCGCGACGAGAGGCCGGAGGAGAGCGAGAGCTTCGCGACAGATCCCGGAGGAGAGGCTGAGAGGGAGAGCGCCATGGGAGAAGGAGCCATGGGAGGAGGATCGAGATTTCCGCCTAGATTTGTTCCGGATCTGTTTTAATTTGGGGGAGAAAGGGAAAAAATAAGGCAGGGGTATAATTGGAAAATGTGGACACTTACCTAATATTGTAACCCTTGTGTCCTATGACTTAAAATTTGGTCCCCAAATGGCCACTTAGCAAAAAACCCCAAAAAAAATACTCTATCCGTCCTAAAATACATTGCCTTTTAGCATTTTGCATAAGTTTTAATAAAACACTTTACTTTTAACAAAACATCATCATTACACTAACTTTTTCATAAATTTTATTATTTTTCAACACCCACTACACATTTTAACCAATCAAATTATTTTAAAAAGTCAACATCACACAAACCAATACAAATCATTACAACTTACTACCTAGAAAACATAAAAGGCCATCTATTGTTGGATAAAATTTTACCTCTAAAAACCCATGTATTGTTGGACGGAGGGAGTATTATATAAATATATATATATATATATATATATATATATATATATATATATAAATAGATGGAATAAGTTTTTTTAATCGATAATATAAATATATAGATATTTTTTATTTTATTTTTTTGACGCATAGTAAATATTAGGTTTGGTTGACCGAGGCATAATTTCCTCATAGGCTAGCACATCCTTGCGGATGAGAGTACGCAGCTCTGGATCGTCGTCATAGCTGTCGTCGGCAGGGACGTATGTGCACTGTGAACAAGATAGATATAAATTGCTTCTAATGAATAACGATATAGATATAGATAAAAATACAAAAATATAAATATAGATATAAATAATTGTATAAAGATATAGACATAGATATACTCGGGGTTAAGTAATTTTCGGTTTTCATGTTGTATAAAGATCGAACCTTTTTAAGTTCACGTACGAAGCTGACTCAGAATTGGGAAAGTACCAAAAAAACAACCAGCTCAGTTGGGAAAAAGAAAAAGGAAAAGGAAAATATAAAACAAAATAAGGAGAGGAGAAAGAAAGGGTTTTTTCTACTTCTCGGATAGCTGCGTCACTCGCAGCCCTCTTTCCATTCCTCCCCTCTCTCTCCTCCGCCTGAAGAGAGAGAAAACTCTCTCTCTCCCCCCTCAATCTATCCCCCCCACCCCCTATCAGTTTATCTTTTTATCTTCAGAGTTCCCAGATTCTCCAGATTCGGCGATTTCGCAATCCGCCGAAATCTGTGGGCTATTAGATTTGCAATTTTAGGGTTTTTGTTCCCTTTTTCTCTACCCAGTCGAAGTTTCTGAGAGTTATGCAGGCTGACCAGACGACGATTAGCTTGAGACCAGGTGGACGCGGAGTCAATCGAGGTGCACGGTTCCCCGTTTCTCGATTCGATTCCTCCTCATCTGATCCGCAGCTGCTGCGTCCCCATGGCGGTGCTCCTTCCCTGCTCGCTTTCAAGGTTGTGTCTTTTTTGGTTTAGATCTTATGCCTGCTGTCCTGGTTGCTTTCGAATTTGTCGATTACTGTCAAGTTTGAGATTTTGGTATTGGATATGCGATGTATGTAGTTCTGTGAGCTGTTAATTTGAGGAATTCTGGATGTGCATGTATTGAGTAGTCCTAGATATGAAAACGTTCATCCTTTTTTTGTTGAGTAAGGGTAGATTTGGATAATAGGTCCTCTGAAAATGATATAAAGGTTATTGATTTGGACATGCGTTCTTCACATTAACATTTGGCCATGGAAGTAGGGCATTTGTATCTGTTGTCCACTATTGTCTTAAATCCTGGCCAGAAATTCAGTATGTTTTGATGGGTGATTGGAGTTCCTCATTATTCCTGTAAAAAGAAAAGCTTTGGCTTTTTAAAAGTCAAAACATCATTAGTTATTCATCTCATTGCATGTCTGGTAACCCTGTAGGCTGTAGCATATTTACCAGTTTCAGTGTCTAAATTTTATGTATGTAGATGGACTTCTGATGTAGAATTGTAGACATCAATTAGGCTATTTTGTTTTTGGCAAGTCCTACCACTTTTCGAGTGTTAATAGTTATGGTTTTTGTTATGAATATTACTCGGAAGTATCAATGTCGTTAAAAGCTGAGTTCTGTAAACAAAATTCCTTCTTAATGTAGCTTGGGTATTTTGAATCATCTTCTCTACAAGAATAGAAGAATAGGTTTTTTTGAGCTCTTTAGGCTCTAGCCTCTTGTCTTCTTAATGTATGTTGTGGAAAATGTACAAGCTTATAAGATTTATCTTCTTTATGCAATTATTAGAAGTATTAGATTAATAAATTAATTATGGTTTGCTTCTATTGTAGACGGGAGACTCTCGTTTTGACAGCCATGATCGGATTCGATACACCAGGGATCAACTGTTACAGCTCAGGGAGGTAAGAACCAATGAATCAACGAGATTAATGCCTGCTTATGCAACTTGTAACCTTAATGATTCATGTAGGCTCAACTCAAGCACTCAACCTGTTTTCTGCATATTTTTTTATATATTAGAAATTAAGTGATAATGGCGGTGATCTTTCTTATTATAATCAAGTTTATGGTAGTTTATCCATTCAGTGAGTTTCACCAAATGCAAGTCAGTTTGAAATTCTATGTTATACCTTTTAATTGTTTTTTTAATAATATCTGGGCAATGTTGGCTATTATATTGATTTGTTTCACCTAAAAAATATTCTGAAGTTACAGATACTTGAGATATTTTTACCTGGTTATTCTTCTACTCACAGAAAAAGGTTTTGCTATAAATTGTGAAAGCTTCTAGGATATACAAATGGTTTAAAAGCAACTTGTAATGGACATTTTGTAACCCCAGAGAATTAATTGTAACGAATGCATGGACTTTTGAGTTTTGACCTTTCTTTTGATTTCTTGGTGACTCTTATTTGTAAAAGGTGGTTCCTCTGGAGGAGATCTTGAACATCAAGCGAGAAATTGATGCTGAACTAGGAGGTGAAGATGGGGCTTGGGTTCGTTCGGAGAGCAATGTGAGTGTAAGTCCATGAACTGCCTTTTTTTTTTTTATTGATTGTAATTTGCTTATTGTCTTATTATGACGTGTGATTGTGTAAATGGCGAGTGAAAAAAATGATGTGAGGTGGGGGTTTATCGTATTGATTTTTTTGAGATGTTTTTTAATGGTTGAGGAACAACAACAGGTGTTTCACTTTTCCACAATTGTTTCCATGATAGATCTGGAATATGTTTGCAAGGGTTGTGGAGTATTGTTTCTACCAATAAAAGCTTTTACTTGTATATATATTGAGAATCAGGGAGGCTCTTTGCAGCTGCGCAGGGGGGTGGTATTAAGCTAGTTACTCAATTTGCATATTACGAGCCACATGCTTTAGAGTGTTTTTTTTTTTGTTGAACTTAACTTCATAAGTTGAATAGGTTCTTAGGTTTCTAGTTTGTTTTATATAGATATGCTCTTTTGCTTCCTTCTTTTTCTATTTTTTGGGGGAAGGGCTAATCAGTTTTATTCTTCAGGCGCCAGTTCAACCACCAAGCCGTTACGATGGGGACAATCGTGATTGGCGTGGTCGATCTGCACAGTTTTCTCCTGCTTCAGAAGAGAAGTCTTGGGAATCAGCACGAGAGAATAGGGAGTTTGGTAGAGCTGACTCCAAACTCGGCAACCAAAATAACAGTTCACAGTTTGCAAGGGGACAAAATTCCTCAAACCACGTGGTGAGTACCATCTCAACAATGGATTTTTATGCCTAACTATTCGTTAGATCATAAGCTTTATTTTATACCTCTTGTGCTGTTATGATCTTGGACGACGAGGAAGGATTCTGCACCCTTTATTGTTGTCCTCTATAGGCTTTTCTTATCCTTTATGCCTGTTCATTATTGTGATATTGTTTTCATTAAGAACACATTGATTTCACTAGGCTTTTATCATCCTTTATGCCTGTTCATTATTGTGATATCCTTTGATGTTATTTATGTTACCATTGTGATGTTGGTAATTTCATACGTGCACTTTTTTTTTTGGAAATAGGGAGGATCAGCACCAGCTCTTGTCAAAGCTGAGGTGCCATGGTCCGTTCGAAGGGGTGCCCTCTCTGACGAAGATCGTGTCTTGAAGACTGTGAAAGGGTAATATGTAATTGCATGTTGGATCTTATAATTTTTAGCTTTGATATTTGCTGGATAATAAGTAATTGCATGTTTTCTTATGCATCTAGCAAAATTTAAAGGCAAGCGTATTTAGTTGGTAGTTAGTCTGCTATCTCCACTTGATTGAGATTTTGTCAAATAAAATAAGAGGAAGGTATTGTTTTCAGGATGCTTAGGCTAATTGATAAGTGAATATTCAAGAAAGTAACTTTGTTGGTTGGTCTTGGTGACCTTGTTTTGTATTTTAACAGCTTAGCTGAGCTGATTGATAATTTCTCTTGTTAATCATGTTAGATTTTGTGTATGTTTTTTTTTTGTTAATCATGTTAGATTTTGTGTATGTTAATATATGTTTGAATTTTTTATATGGAAGCACACTCTGATATTTCCAGAATAACTCCATTCACAACTTGCTAGCTCGAATGAGGTCTTAGAATTTATCCTCCTCTATTGTCAATTACAGGATACTAAACAAGCTCACTCCTGAGAAATATGATCTCCTTAAAGGCCAATTGATCGATGCTGGAATCACATCAGCTGACATCCTGAGGGTTAAATTCATTATTCAACATTTTTCCCCTTCTTTCTCCCCCTTACTCTTTGTTTTATTTGTTACATGACAACTTGACCATTTTTGCTTGTACTCCAGGGAGTTATCAGGCTCATATTTGATAAAGCAGTCCTGGAACCAACTTTCTGCCCTATGTATGCCCAGTTGTGCTCCAATCTCAATGAAAAACTTCCTACATTCCCGCCTGAAGAGCCTGATGGCAAAGAAGTCACTTTTAAGAGACTGATTTTGAATAGCTGCCAGGAAGCATTTGAGGGCTCTGATAAGTTGAGGAGTGAATTAATGCAAATGACCGCACCTGAACAGGAGTCGGAACGCAGGGACAAAGAAAAAATGATTAAACTGCGTACACTTGGTAATATGCGTCTCATTGGTGAGCTTTTGAAACAGAAGATGGTACCTGAAAAGATTGTGCACCACATTGTTCAGGTTATTAATTGCTGTATTTTACAGAATCACAGTAGGTTAATTTTTTTTAGCTGTTTTTAAAAGTTTTGTTTTGTTGTGCGCAGGAGCTCCTCGGACCTGATAGCAAGAGTTGCCCCGAGGAGGAAAATGTAGAGGCGATATGCCAGTTCTTCATTACTATTGGCAAGCAACTTGATGAGAACCAAAGGTCAAAGCGCATAAATGATACGTACTTCAATCGGTTGAAGGAATTGACCACAAATCCCCAGCTAGCCCCTCGTCTCCGTTTTATGGTTCGGAATGTACTTGATCTGCGAACAAACAACTGGGTGCCAAGGCGTGAAGAGGTAGCTACTTATTCTTATTTCCTTTTCCTTCAAGTAAATTTGCTAAAATGAATCAACCACTATAATATTGCATTACCAATGCCAATTTTTCTGTTTTTATAATGTTACAGGTGAAAGCTAAGACCATATCTGAAATCCACAATGAAGCAGAGAGAAACCTTGGACTGCGACCTGGGGCAACGGCTAGCATGCGGAATTCCCGTGGTGTACTTTCCAGTCCTCAAGGAAATATCAGCCCCGGGGGATACCCTGGGAGCCGTCCTGGCACGGGTGGTATGATGCCTGGAATGCCTGGCACCAGAAGGATGCCTGGAATGCCTGGGATGGATAACGACAACTGGGAGGTTCCTAGGAGTCGTTCAATGCCTAGGGGTGATCCATCAGCTAAGCAGCTTGCTGGACGTGTCACTACGCCCTTGGTAGGGAAGCCGGCACTTTTGAACACAAACCTGTTACCTCAAGGAAATACCAGTATCTTTGGTGGTAAACCTAGTGCCCTGTTGCAGGGTAGCGCTCCACCATCCCGTTCGGCTAGCTTTGGTCCCACCAATCTGAGAACTCCTAGGAATGAACCTACCCCACCCCCACCCGTCTCTGCACCACTGGTCGCAGAGAGACCTGTGGCCGTCCCTGCTCCAACAATGAACCAGGACGAACTTAAGCGCAAAACTGTTTCTCTGTTGGAGGAGTATTTCAGCGTTTTGCTCCCTGATGAGGCATTACAATGCATTGAGGAGCTGAAATGCCCAGCTTTCCACTCTGAAGTAGCCAAGGAAGCTATTTCTCGCGGTCTGGAAAAAAGCCCACCACGGGTTGATCAGGTCTCAAAGCTTCTGGAGTACCTGCTCGACAAGAAGGTGTTTACGGCTACTGACTTTGCAACTGGCTGTGTATCCTATGGTTCTGCAATGGATGATATTGCTATTGATCTTCCCAAGGCCCCAAATAACTTCGGGGAAATAATGGGAAAGCTAATATTGGCCAAAGGACTGAACTTCGGTGCGGTGAAGGAGGTTCTAATGAAGATAGAGGACACTTTCTACAGGAAACCTATATTTGATGCTACTATGAGGATTGTGAATTCGCATCCTTCGGCACAGGGACTGTTGGATTCACAGGCATCCGAGGTTGAGGCTTGCAAGGGCCTTCTCTAGGTATGCAAAATCTGACCTCCCGCTTTTTTGCTGCAAGTTGAATTATATTATACTTTGTTAGAACACATTATCGAACGTTCCCTTCATTATTTTGCTGCCTTACTCCACTTCCTTTTTTGGAAACAAGCAAGTAGCGTTAGAAGGATGTCGTGGAAGACAGGTTACAGTTTTTACTGGATTTTCTGTTTCCTTGTATATTTTTCCTTTTCGGGGTCATAGTATTGTCTTCATTATTCCTGTGAATTTTCCCCGGATTTTTGGTCTCGGAAGTGTGATTTGTTGACATAATGCCATGGATATTGTTCTCAAGCGTTGGCCATATAAGCTGCTGTTGCTGTTAGTTTTTCTTTTCCCCTTGTTTATTTGAAAGTATTTTGTCCATTTGGTTGATCTGATGTTGGAATACGCAACCCGACATCCAGTTGGATGGGTCCAGGGATGGCGACGGGAAGGGGAGTACTTTCCTCATTTCCATCACCGTTTAGCATCACTATCAAAGTCTCCATCCTAGGTCCCAATAGTCGGCTGATTTGTCGTCAAACGCCCATTAGCATCACTAGTTAAGCTGGGAACATCTAAGGGCAGTGACAACATGTTCAATGGTCATGGTCTTGCGCTCTTAGTTGTCGCGATCTTCACTAGTCACCTTACTAGTTTGCTTGGTTATTGATTATTCTTCAATAGTTATTGTTTTACGGGTTATAGGTGATTGTGATATCTGCGATTAATCTGCACATTCTCCATTCGGATTGATTATCTTCATGTTAATGTTGGGAGTATTTTGTTGCACTATCACTTAGATTTGGAAGAACAAAGGGCCAAATACGATTTGATTAGAAACATCATCTGATCCCAAGACCAATCCCTTGAATCGCTAAGCGAGTAAGTGCACGATCGTGACATTGGCTTATGAAGATAAACTTTTTTTCCTAAAACAAATTGTTGTCTATTAAAGTCGGTGTTAAAAAGCTATTTTCAAGCAAAAGTATTTATTGTATTTGACAATATTTTGACGGTCGTCAAACAGTCTTTGCTTGGGGAAAAGTTTCTTTCTCAACACATAGTTCTTTATCAACTCCATGTCTCCATGTAATAAAGACATCTTTTTTAATCTACTCTTTATGAGAAATCAACACATTGTGTCAAACGAATCGAACTACTACGTACAATGTATTTGGCAACAATTAGGCTTTAAAGTGATAGAAAGAAGTGTGCACTTGTAGGATTCAAATCCTCTGTCCCCAGTTCTTGTCCCCTCTCCATGTCCCTTCTTTTATATATATATATATATATATATATATAGGGAGTGGTTCAGGGGTACTCAAGGTTTATTGTGTATCATGTAAACACATCTGGAGCGTTGGTTGAAGAAAATTGATGGCTGTGATTATTTGGCATTTTTTCATTTTTTAAATTAAAAAATGCTGGGGCCCACACGAATTGTTTCACTCACCTCCACATTTTCCGGCGCGTGCTCACGTAAGTTTGAGAAATCCGGATTTGAAATTGTGGTTGCTTTAATTAGTTTTATCGGTGGGACCCCCCTTGTTTTAATAAAAAAAATTGTGTTGGTGGGATTATTTTTTTTAAGAAAAATTGTGGTTGCTTGGAGTCCCCCTTGGACTATGAGTTGTTTAAATGAACGCTTCTGTGAATTTCACTAAAAAAAATAGATTATTCGAATATATCGATAGATTATTCAATTATACCAATGGATTATTCGACGATATCAATAGATTATTCAATTGTATCAAATGATTATTCAATGATATCGCTTGATTATTCGTTGGTATTACAATATTATTTGGTTATTTATGTCTTTTTAACAAATAACTAAAAATTATTCGATGGTATCACTAGATTATTCTATGGTATCGCTAAATTATTCGATGGTGTTACAGTATTATTCGATTACTCATATCATTTTAACAAATAGCTAAAATTTATTCGATGGTATCGCTGGATTATTCGATAGTACCACTTGATTATTCGATAGTATTACTTGATTATTCGATGGTACGAAAATCCCAACACAAACACAACCCTCTATTTCATTAATGCAAATTCGATTGAAATACCCACGCACAACTGCATAACGTGGGTTTACACCCGAATAACCCATAAATCCCGTCAAACGTCCCCTAATCTATCACTTAGCACAACCAATTCCACAAAACCCTAAACTAAATTATCATCACAATGATGCATACTTATGCATAATATGTCTTTTCCCCATTAACGATTGATTCACAGTAACATACAAACAATCAATCTCTATGTCACCCAATTTCACAAACAAATCCACTAAAGTCATCCAATGATCCAAATATCAAACAAATACCTAAATTTCGACCCTAAAAGTTCCACAATGAACAAAAAAAAAACTATAAATTCGATAACCCAAATCAACAAACTTAACCATTGATGAACTCGAATGCTTCGGTTGAACCTGGGTATGTCGGATCCCTTCTCCCTCCTCCAGCAGGTTCCAATCGCCCGTCGATTATTGCTTCGGTGGTGCAGATGACCGGTGGGGATCTAAAGCAGCCTTCGACCACCGGAGTTGCCTGATCGACGGAATCCCGATCGCACCTCCTTCTTTTTCGCCTGACCGCTAGAGTCCCAAGCGCCGCCTTTGCTTTCGCCTGATTGCCCGGCCGATCGCACTCCTTCTCTTTCTCTTTCTTCTGGAGAAAAGTCCTTTGCTTTCGCCTGATCGCCCGATCGCACACCTTCTCCTTCTCCTTCTCTTTCTCTTTCTTATGGAGAAAAGTTTCAACTGTGGGTAGGGTTTGAGATTGATTGTTTACACGCGCAGGATATTGGATGGGTTTTGTGGTTTGGGTATTTTTATTTTTAATTAATCAATAATACGGAATAATCCCAGCCATTCGATTCTACTAAATCAATGGTTCAGATTTGTTCACATGATACACGATAAGCCTTGAGTACATATGATCTATACTATATATATATATATTTTTATTGTTAATTTAATTTACTTTTATTTTTAAATACACATTTGTGAGAAGGGGACGGGGAAGGGGGACAAAGGATTTGATTCCGCACTTGTAAGCCTCAAGGATCGGGGGGCCAGGGGGCCTCCTAACCGCGATCAATGAAGTGGATATAATTAAAAGGGGCGGCTACAAAACGACCAAAAACATGTCGTTTCAAGGTCCAGTAGTAGTGGGTGGGATTTGAACCAAGACACAAATTTTGCCTCTGTCATTACTCCATTAGAACAAGCAAGGAAGGATACAACAGAAGAGATTTAAGAGAGTGTTTTTATTAAAAGAGGCAAAATAAAAATAAAAAAAAAGGGGCCAAAGCATGTGAGTCATTGAAGATTTGAAGACACAACAGGTTGTGGTTCCCTTCACCTTCACCTCCTCTTAATATATCACATTTTCCAGCTCTCTTTGATTCACTTTTGCATTCATACCCAAACAAAAACACCCACATTAATTCAACTTGCTTTCTTAATTTTTAAATTACCTTTTGTCCCCCCCCCCCCCCCCCCCACCTAATTAATATTTCTTAATAATGTCTCTAGTTAAATGTATTTTGAAGCTTTGTTCCCCCCTCCCCTAATAATGTTGATGTGTACGAACTATGAAAAGATCAAGCTTGGCTTGTCTACTTGGAGGTACATACTTCACTATATTTTATAATACTTTATAGTCTAATGACAATGTAATAATGAACTAATTAATATACCGAGTATTCTAGTAATAAACCTTGGTTTGAGAAGAGTAAAAAGTCATTTTTAGCTTAAACTATACCATCTCCGTATGGTAGCAAATTTTTTAAGAAGATAAAACCTATATAAAATATTAAATATCAAATTTTTGTAGTTACAAGTTTAAAATATTAAAAAAATTAATAAAAATCTAATATTTTCTATAAATTTTTAGTTCTTTAATAAACGTGTTAAAAAAATCAAACAACGTATATTTTTAAACGGAGATAGCATTGTATACAATTAATGGACTGCCAATGCACTCAATAAAATCTTATTGTATCCACGGCTCGAGTTAATCCTAAATTTAAATTCAATCTTAAAAATAGGTTCGTTCTTAGCTTGCTTAACGATTGACAAATATACTCATATTCGACTCGTTTAATAAACAAATAAACCGGAGACAATTACAAGAAACTCAGGGTTAGGAGATATAGAAATCTATAGCAAATATTCGAAATCCAATAAAAACCCAACAAATTGCCCCTAAATGTCAAAAATTAAGATTCCAAATCTATTATTATTATTGAAACAAATAAAATAATAAAAAAAACAAGTTTCAAGGAGGGGGATGGATCCGGCAGGGTAAAACAGGTGAGTGGATGGAAATAGAGATCGATCAGACTTCAGAGATGCTGTCTGTCAAATTCTGGACTGCAACCAAACAGATCCCTCCGCTTAATATTGTATTCCCAAAACTCTGAGTTGCTTCATGTGCCGCCGCTGCCGCTGCGGTGCCCCCTCCCCCAACCCCTTGCCTTGCGTGCCCCTTCCTTCCTACTCACTCACTCTTAATTTATACTACTATTGTATTTGCTAATCTCCCAACTCCTCCTTTAACAAAGAGGGCCACGCCCTTGCCAATTACCACTATTTTCTATAATACTGGCTTAGCCGTCTGAATTAGACCTGTCAATCAGGTCATAGGGTTCGTTGGGTCATTCAGAATCTGGGTAAATCCGATTTTGAAGCAATCGAATTACCGGTCGTTCTGGTTCAAGCAAAATCGGGTTTAGTATTTTTCAAAATTGGCTCAAACTTAAAATTTAAAAACAGGTAAAAGAAAAAATGTAAGAATAAATCATTAAAATTATTTACTTATTTATTAGATTAAAAGAGTTTAGTCCATAGCCTCGAATTATTTTCTAATAAAGAAAAATATTTTGTTGTTGTTGTGGTTGTTATTGTTAAAAAAATTGACTTGTTTAGTTTCTTCCAGTTACATTTTGACACATTAATTAATATGTCAGAATCTAGCAATGACAAATTGACAACCAAATGCAATATTAATAAGGAAGAAAAGATGAGATCGTTTTCTGTATTTCTTTTTTTTTTGTTACTCTTATTTAATTTAATTTATTATGTTACAAGTGTTACATCTCGAGGTGAATCTATTTTATTAATTTTACAAGATATGCATATGGGTCGACCGCTGTAGTAAAATTTCATGACAAGCAGTTCAACTGCTGTTAATTACTTTAATGTTAGTCAAAGTGATAAACGAATAATTATAACAACAATATTTAATAAATTTAATTAATCAAATCCATCCCTAAATCCCCCTTAATCCAATAGTAAAATTTAACTGCCTCAAACTTTGACATTGAGCACTTTGATAGCCTTCATCTTTCACACTCAAACATCAATCTGTCAATCCACTCAATTTCACAATAATTGATTGATTAATCTAAACGAGTGAAATCAACTTCGTGCTTTGCAGATCCGATTTCAACCCAAATTTATAGGTTGAGATTACTTAATTAGTCTCCAATTATGATCCATAATACCGTATAATATATCTCACTTATATATCTACATTTCAATTCCTTGTATTTTTCTCCAATTTTATATACTCTTTTAATTAGGGATATAAAAAACACTCGTTTCTCTTCTTTCTTCCTTGTTGCTTCTCTGCCTCCCTCCTCTTTTCAATATCACTGTCTCCCTCATCGGCTCCCCAGTCTCTACCTTCAATTTCGCTGCCTTCCTCCACTCCCTAACCGATCCAGAACAACCTGTGCAAACCTTTGATTTCAATGTAATCCCTTCGAGCCGTCGAAATGTGACGCCAAATCGAACTTGGTTCCAGAACAACCTTTCAGTCCCAAAATAGTCCCTCCGAGCAAACCAGAACAGTCGAACTCAGCCCCAAAACAACCTCCTAGAAAAGCCTCTCAAAAGTCAGAACAACCCAAATTCTATTTCAAGTCCCTTTGATTTTGTTGATTTTTTTCGGTTTATTGTTTGTTTAAGTGTTTGCCTTAACATTGTTTTCACCTAATGTGAAACACATATTATGATATATTTAGCATATCAAACAAGATATCAGATATTTGATATACGTATATAGGTACCAAACATGTCTTAATGTATTATGTTTCACAAGATGGATTGGAATATTGAATACACACTAATCTAATAAGAGTTGTAATATCACATTTTCTTTATATTTAAAATGTGAAATATTATCTGGTCCTCCAAAAAATATAATATTTTAATCAGTTTCGAATTTTATGAAAAGAAATGAGTGGAATCTATTTGCACCGCCATAACATATACATTCAAACATATATATTAGACCTATATTAAACCTGAAATCCTTAGGACCCGCTAGAGTCAACTTCATTTAATTACTCAATTTCTCACCCGATCCGACCCGCTAATTAATTAATTAATGAAATTAAATCAAACGCCTTAATGCTTACTCAAAGCTAATACATAGTCATCAGGCAAGCACTCAACCCCATAGGCTCTCATCCCACACTCACCACCACCACCTAAAACACCAAAATGATCACCGGCAAGGACATCTACGACGTGTTCGCGGCGATCGTGCCGCTCTACGTCGCCATGTTCCTCGCCTACGGCTCGGTCCGGTGGTGGCGGATCTTCACCCCGGACCAGTGCTCCGGCATCAACCGTTTCGTGGCAGTGTTCGCGGTCCCCCTACTCTCCTTCCACTTCATCTCCACCAACAACATCTACGCCATGAACTACCACTTCATCGCCGCCGACTGCCTCCAGAAACTCGTCATCCTCGCCGCCCTCTTCCTCTGGCACGCCCTCTCCAAGAACGGCAGCCTCGAGTGGATGATCACCCTCTTCTCCCTCTCCACCCTCCCCAACACCCTCGTCATGGGCATCCCCCTCCTCAAGGCCATGTACGGCGACTTCTCCGGCTCCCTCATGGTCCAGATCGTCGTCCTCCAGAGCGTCATATGGTAACTACTCATTGTTGTAATAGTTTATCAGACCCTGCTCTAAGCTGGATATTCTGAGTTTGTTGGTGTTGTTGTTGTTGTGATGCAGGTACACCCTGATGCTTTTTATGTTCGAGTATCGAGGAGCGAAGCTCCTCATCTCGGAGCAGTTCCCGGAGACGGCGGGGTCGATAACGTCGTTCCGGGTCGAATCTGACGTGGTTTCCCTCAACGGGAGGGAACCGTTACAAGCCGACGCCGAGATTGGCGATGATGGGAAGCTCCACGTTGTGGTGCGACGCTCGACTGCTTCGTCGAGCGTCGTATCGGGATACAACAATAACACTCACCACAACAAATCGCACCTGATGACGCCGAGGGCGTCGAACCTCACCGGCGTCGAGATCTACTCGATCCAGTCGTCGCGCGAGCCGACGCCCCGAGCGTCGAGCTTCAACCAGACCGATTTCTACGCAATGTTCGCCAGCAAGGCGTCGAGCCCGAAGTTCGGCGGCGGAGGCGGCTCCGGCGCCGGCCCCGATCAGGTGTTCTCGCTGCAGTCTTCCAAGGGGGTGACGCCGAGGACGTCGAATTTCGACCACGAGGAGATGATGATGAAGAGGCGGTACGGGCGGAGCATGAGCGGCGAGCTTTATAACGGCGGAGGCAGCGTCCCGGTTGCTCCGTACCCGCCGCCGAACCCGATGTTTTCCGGCGGGAGCTCTGGCGCCGGCGGAGGGAGGAGGGGGGCGGTTACGCCGCCGATTCAGAATCCGATGGGCGGGAACAATAGCAATAATAACAAGGATCTGCATATGTTTGTGTGGAGCTCGAGCGCGTCGCCGGTGTCGGAGCATATGAAGAATGCGGCGCTCAACAGGGGGCCGTCGACGGCGAGTCTAAACGACGTCGTTGACTCCTCCAAGGCTGTACTTCAGCAAGAGATTAACGCTGCTAGAGGTGAGTACAACTGTTATTAAAATTATTTAATTAATAATTAATTACTGTGTAGATCACTAGATCGGTTCTAATTAATAATTGTAGTTATTATAATAATTAGTTCAAGTTGCAGGGTAGATCGGTTTGATCATTTTCTTAAATTACCATGATCTTGAGACTAATTACTTCGCAAGAACATGTTTTCTTTATTTATTTTTTATTTATTGATGTAAAAAATATTTTCTAATAGTATCATATATAAGAGCATAAGTTAGAAATTAAGACATACTGTTATTAATATTATTGCACATTAAATTTTAAATTTAAACTAAATTTTAAAATTATGTATATAATTTAATACAACTATTATAATTTTTAATCCTTGTCTACATCCCTTCGATTGGTAGAAACTTAAGGACTCATTTGGTTGGCAATTGAAAAATTCACGGAGTAGAAAAATCCAACAATTAGATAAAATATATGCATTTGATTGTATTTTTTTTATATAAAAAACTCTAAACAGTTAAATTCCAAGAATTTAAATTCTTGTATTTTAAAGAATTTAATTAACTTACCCACTCTTCCTAAGTATGTTGCAATTCCATGTTATATAATTAGAAATTTTCAATTCTATTATTTTAATTTTTACCATCTAAAATCCAACAAAAACACATGCTCATTTTTTCAATTAATAGGAATTATAATTCGTGAGATTTGTACGCTTTTCCTGTGTTAAACCAAACGAGACCTAAATATCACTACATTGAATCAAGTTGGTCACATTTACCACCTAGACATGAAATTTTTTTCCAAATCCTCATAGAGCCAAATAATATTACAATTATTTATGAGAAAGAAATGATGAACAACAATTGTCACTAAAGTTTTTCCCACCTCTTTATATAACAGTTTTCTACAATCTCTGACCAAAAATAAAATTAAATATTCGAAAATCTGGCATCGATATATAATTTCCAGGCTGCATTTTGTTAAGTGGGTTTAGTATATTTAGTTTAATTTTCTTAAATTACCAAGATTAGTCAATAAACTAAGTTAATTGATTATAAACTCGCAATTCTCGCAGGCCTACATGATTTCGGAGGGAATGCAAGTCCGGTTGCAGGGAAGATTGATGCTGACAAAGAGGCCGAAGTCGATGACATTTCGAAGATACCGACGACTGCTTCGCCCTACACGAAGAAAATCGACATCGATGATATCGACGACAATGTAGCTGCCAGGAAGCACCAGATGCCTCCGGCGAGTGTAATGACAAGGCTCATCCTCATTATGGTTTGGAGGAAACTCATCCGAAACCCTAACACTTACTCTAGCCTTATCGGCCTCATTTGGTCGCTAGTTTCCTACAGGTATATATCTATATCGTCTTTTTCTTATAAAACTATTTTGTCGTACAATAACAGAAGTAGCCCGCCGACTTTATATTATAGTAATATACTAATATTTGATTTCTTTGTATAATTTGTGTGAGATGGACATCATCGATCTCTCTGATATTGAACCTAGACTAATAGTATTTGTGTACTCGGATGCAGATGGAACGTCGAAATGCCAACAATCGTCAAGGGTTCAATATCGATTTTATCGGATGCAGGTCTCGGAATGGCTATGTTCAGTCTAGGTAATAAAAGGCAGACACAGAACCAAAAATTAAAATTTCAATGAGCCAGTTAGGCTAAATTTTTCTTATATATACATAATTTTCATTAATAAAATCCTTAATCCTTAATTTAATAAATAAATAAATAAATTTCAATAATGTTTTCTTCATTTTTTTTATCTATTACTATTTTATTTTAAAAAAAAATGGGATGAGCAAGAGTGGACCCAACCCGCTCCTCTATCCATGCCAGAATTAAAAAGGCATTTCAAAATGGATGAATGAAATTACAATTGTGGTTTTTGTGCTTTGTTCTCACTTTCCATTGACAATGTCGTCGACATAGGGTTGTTCATGGCGTTGCAACCGAAGATCATAGCGTGCGGGAAGTCGGTGGCTACCTTCGCAATGGCCGTTAGGTTCTTGACCGGCCCTGCAGTGATCGCCGCCACTGGAATCTCCATTGGCCTCCGAGGAGTTCTTCTACATGTAGCCATTGTTCAGGTATAACATCGATTCATTCTTGCCTTTTCTCGGTCACTAGCTTAATTTTCACTCTTACCATATCCGTGTAACAGGCTGCTCTGCCCCAAGGAATCGTCCCATTCGTGTTCGCAAAGGAATACAATGTCCATCCCGACATACTTAGCACCGGGTAAGTATTTTCGCTACATTTTTACATTAGTTATAAGCATCGCAATCACCGATTTACATATTCGTTTTCTCAAGTCGAATTGTTTGTGTTGTTATGCAGGGTGATTTTTGGGATGCTGATTGCCCTACCGATTACTATACTTTACTATGTTCTTCTTGTGGTTTAGTGTTTATTATTTATTGTAGATGCATGAGATTTTAGATTGAACATCGTAACACGTCACAAAACGACGTCGCAGATGCATGAGATATTAGATTGAATATTGTAATCACGTCACAAAACGACGTCGTAGGCACACAAAAAAAGGTTGCAACTGGATTTATAATCCCCGTACGTTTGGGTTTCTATTTTTTCCCCGATCTTCTTTTGTTTCTCTAGAATCTAGATAGGATGTAGCTTTTACATTTGTATTTTTTATATGAATTTTTATATTCGGCAATTGTAATAGCAATCAAAATTCATATTTGGCGGATGTTATGGTATCAACATTGAATTCACCTGGTATACTTTAAACAACAAATTTTATTTTAATGTGACATTGTTAATTATTTACTCAAACCCACCTATTATAAGTTATAACGTATTATCAACTAAAAAAATAGTAAAAAATATCTTAAAATGTGGCATCATACATGAAGAATTGAGTACGTAAAGTAATTAACAGTAAGAGACAGATACTCTAGAAGGGGGGGGGGTTGAATAGAGTAGACGCTTTTCGCAAACTTGTGTAGAGCACGCAACTTCAAGGGCTGGATAATAGGTTTCAAGGCCATGAACTCAGTCTCAAGATCTTGAATCAATTTTTTCGTGCCTTGACAGTTCTGCAAATTAATCAGACGTAAGAAAAGCTGATAAGGAAATAAATAACACAGGACTTGTTTACGAGGTTCGGCTCTAAACCAGCCTACGTCCCCGCCTAGGGTTATCCAACCCGTAGGATTCAACAACTTTTATTCCTCTGTCCTTATGAGTCCTAGATACAACCTAGAAGAAGTGCCTCTCTTCTAATCCTGAAGCCTACCTCGCTTCTATCTAGACAACCCAAGATATCGAGAAATAAAAGTCCCCTTCGTCACACCGAAGTGTGATACGTTTGAGTATGAGATACTCTTAGTATAACAGGGATTGAATTAAACTATAAAGCGCACAACTTCCTAACTCTCAAAAGATAATAAATTGAATACAAAGTAGAGAGAAAGAAATCGAATGAAATCAGCAGTAGTGTCTGTAAATTCGAGAGCTCTCTGGTGTGCGTTGAAGACTTGCAGAAGGTGTGTCCTGAACGTTCTTTCTTCGACTTTTATAACGCATAGCTCTAACAAATTGCTGATTTCTTTGCCCCTCCAAATCCTTAGACGTTGTAACCGAATTTTGAATTATTGAAATTGGAGATTCTGTTGCTGAGTCCTCCTTTCATTTGAATTCAACTTCTGGCCGAGATCCCTGCTGTCTTCATTACTTGTACAGCTCCTTATTTTTCTCTTCAATTTGAATTAGAACCGAGATCTCCTATGCTGTACTTGCTGGCCGAGATCTCCTATGCTCTTCAATTTAAATTATTTTGTTTTGAGAATATCCTGTACACACATTCTAGAAACATTCTCCAATATATTCTTAACCAAAAAATCTAATAAAGAAGTGAGATAATATTTAACTAAATAAAATCCATTAGTCCTATCAAATCTGAATATATGGATGGCTGTAACCGAACATGTATATAAATGAAAGGCCTAAAAAGATTTAATTAATTCTAAGCATATATGGATGGAATTAATGTTGCTGTACTCGAAGAATATATATATATATATATATATATATATATATATATATATATATATATATATATATATATATATATATATATATATATATATATATATATATATATATATATATAAGGATAGATTGAAAACAATACTAACCTAACATATATTTGTCCAAAAATACTAGTAACCTACAAGATAAAATATATATCCAATATGTATAAGCCATAATACCTTATCATTTTGTCTTTTATCAATCCTGCATAAATTAAGTTAGTACTATAGCATATGTTTTTCATCAAGGGAAAGTAAGGGAGCCATCAATACAGAATACTATGAATAATCCAATTGATAAATATTTCGTCCAACAAGAGAATAAAAAAGAAACTCTTTTCCCCTGGAATATATATGTTTGGCTGATATCGAATATGTAATCAAATAATCAAATATGACATTGGAAAATTAATGATGAACTTCAACTCCGTATCCCCGAGGACCTAAAATTAGGGGTGTTATTCGAGTCAAGCGAGTCGAGCTTGGCCTGTTAAAACTTGGTTCGTTCGATAAATGAGTTCGGGTCTAGCCGAACCCAATTTTTAAACGAGTTTTTTTTTAATCAAGTTTGGCTTGTTTAGGAAATAAACGAGTTCGAGCTGAGTTTTTTTCGATATTTAAGCAGTTGTACTTGGTTATAATTAACATACTACGTACTCCCTCCGTCCATTAATAAGTGTCGTTTGACTTTTCGACACATTTTTTAAGGAGCTAAAACTATATAAAATATTAACTTTTTTATTAATTTTTTAAAATAATTTTAAACTTATAACTAATATGTATAAAATTATTAAAAAAATCAATTAACAAATTTATATTTTATATAGTTTTTAACTCCTTAAAAAACGTGCCAAAAAGTCAAACGTCACTTATTTTTTAACGGAGGAGGTAGTATTAATTTAAAGAAAATTTTAGAAATTTCATACGATTTGAACTATTTGATCCTAAATCGAATGGCTTAAAAACATATTCATATTCGGCTTGTTTAGGTATGTGAACGAGCTCGAGTTGAGCTTTTTTCGAGTCGAGCTCGAGTTGTTCAGCCCTACCTAAAATCAACTTTAAGGTCCATTCAATTATTTAATCTCGTTTTATTTTAGTGTTAAATTTTACAAATAAAACACTCTAAAATGTGAGATAAAAAAGATTACACATTTTTTAAAATAAACTACCCCTTAAATTCATAATTGCTAAAAACTAACCTTTATAATGATTCCGTTTGCATCCAACCACCCTTTCTCCAATGCCGTCTAACTTCTGTTAAGTAGCTACAAATTACAATTATGCACATGCTCTTTTATTAACCTTACATTCTAGTATCAAACAATAGCCATAATTTCTTTTTTTTTTTAATCCAACTATAGGGATATAGTCGTAGTTTCAAACTGCTTAAAAAGTAATTTTAATCAAATAGTTGGGGAATAATTATAATTTTCTACTACTTAACAAATAACAAACGGAACTGTGGGAGGGGTGGTTAGTTGCACACATAATCATTATATAGGGTGTTTTCCACAATTATGAATTTAAGGAGGGGTTATTGCAATTTCAGCCACCCAAAAATAAAATAAAAAAGTAGATTTTTTTGTTGGGCCTCTATATTATAGGCCCTACTATTTGTTAAAAAATAAATAGGCCCAACTATTTGTTCTCCCTTACGCCATGCGATCTCTGAATCAAAATCCCCTTTTGTTCTAACACGGTTCAGACTCCCAAAATCATAAACCCCAAATTTTCGTACCCTCTCATCCGACCGCGAAATTCCCTCTCAAAATATAGGAATTTCCGTTTAATTAAACATTTTGACTCCTCCAGTTGGGTCGCCGGCTCCATCTAACGAAACAGCAAGGCTGCAAGGGTGTGGTGACTGGTGGCGGGCGCGCAGCTGCAGCGAGGGCTGACAGCAAAATTCTCATCCCGAACGGTAAGTTTCGATCTTCAAATCTTCAAATACACTTTACAATTAAAGTGAAAGCCTATGAATTTCTGAATTTCAGCATGAGATTGTGAATAAGTTTTGTGAAATGGAGATGCAATTTTAATATTAGGGTTAGAAGTTAGAATTGTAGGTAGTTACGAATTTCTGATTTGTGAATTTGCAATTTGTGAAGTTAGAATTGTAGTTAGAAGTTAGAATTTCAGCAGAAGTGTGAAAGCCTATGATTTTGCAATTTGTGAATTTTGTATTAGCTTTTCTTTTGATCGTAAGGGTCTCTTTTTTATTACTAATTGATTGGAATCTCTCTGTGGGCGGAAATGGGGGATAAGTCAAATTATGGTCGATTATTTACTAGTCAAATTCTCTCTCATAGTTTGGTAGGGAAAGAAAAATTGTTCGAGGTTTTGAAGGAAAAATGTTGTGATGAAGAAGTTACACCAAACCAAATTGTGCTTAACTCACACCTTTTTTTACTTGTTTGTGGATTTTTTTAATTACTTTTGGTTATTGTTCTTGATAATTCATTACCAATTAGCAAGCCTTAAGCTTGAAATGGATTTTTTTCTTTCTTTCTTCATTTAAGGGATAGAATACCTTTTTGAAGTTAGCTAGTAGGAGCTCTATATTTGGGGATCTCTTTTTCTTCTTGTAGAGGTTTTATTGTTTTTGTGTGTTCATCAGCAAAGCCTACACATTAAAGCAATATGAAGCGGAAGCATGGACATAAGAAAGGTAAAAGCAAGAAGATTTCAGTGGATGGCATAGAAGAAGGATCTAAAGATTTTGAATCTATTGATGTGGAAGATAATTCAGACACAGATGATCGCGATAATGATGAGCCTGAAACTCCAGTGGTGGCTGAGCCATCTTCCTCAACAGTAGCTGATCAGCCTGCCAAACCTGCTATTGCCCTTCTCGAGAGGCCAATACAAAAACCTGTCACTACTGCAGTCTATGGCCGTGTGAAGGTGAGGCTCAAGGCTCCAAAAACCTTGGAACCTCAACTTGCTTCTGTAGATGCCCAAATCCATAGTGATACACACTCAAGTAGTGGTCTTCAAAAGAGTGTAGATAAACAGGATTTGGCCAAAGATAAAGTTGAGGATAGTGCCAACTCGTTGCGTGATACAGGGACAGTTGCCGGAGAGAATCCGTCAGGCAATGGGGAAAGTATAAAGGTTAAATCTTCGAAGGGTTTGGTTTCATCAAGTACAAATCAGAATGCTGATGTTGTTGCACAAAAAGAAGACAAGTTGCAGCAAGAGGAGCCAAAACTACCTCATCAAGATCCCCAGTACAAAAAGAAAGAACTAGATGCTGCTTTAGAGGTCAGCCAAAGGCTTGAGTTATGCTGATTTGGATGTCTAATGTTTTGATTTTACTTTTCTCTTATCTGGATTTGGAAGGTTATATTTACATGCGGTTATCATCTATTCAACCTTGACAGGTAATCAAGAAGGTGATGAAAATGGAAGCGGCTGAGCCTTTCAATGCTCCAGTGAATGCTGTTGAGCTGGGGATACCTGTGAGTATTATGGAATCTCTCATGCTATATATCTTTGTGTATACCACAGCAGTGAATGAAATATGAACATATTAACATACATGCAACTGCTTTTCCTTCAAATTAATGAAGTAACATTTGGTGTTTCTTGAATTGATGCTTATGCTTAGTAATTGTTGTCTACAATTGATGTGTATGTGTATACATTATCCATCTATGAAGTGCTGAGATTGAAATGCTTCACTAGCTTTTGTTTTTGACAATTGTTAAATGTGATCATATGTAGATGAAGCAATCTTGTAGCCTGTTTGCTTTCAGTAAATTACAATATCAAAGAGCATTGTTTCTCATTATCCCTTATACTAGTTTATGATTCTTAAACCAGGACTATTTTGATGTCATTGACACCCCAATGGATTTTGGTACTATACGAAGCAATCTTGAAAGTGGCACCAAGTACATCAACTCAGAGTCTGTTTACAGGGATGTGCAGCATATTTGGAATAATTGCTATAAATATAATAACAAGGGAGATTATATTGTTGACCTAATGAAACGGGTCAAGAAAAACTTTTCAAAGTATTGGCTAGGGGCTGGTTTATACAGTGACCACCCTCGAAAGGGAAATGGTAAGTATATTATTCTCTTTTAAAATCTGTCCCAACAGGACCTTACCCAAATGCTTTAGAGTATCATGCACTGATTTGTCAATAGTGAATACTTCATGTAAACAAATAATCTTTTTTTTCACTATGTTTATGAATATTTGTTGTGTTTGTATATTTTCTAGATACATGAAAATTCATCTGGGCAGGTTATTCTATAGTGGGCCCATGACCTAGGAAAGGTAGTGGAATTACTGGAATCAGATCCTAAATTCCTGATATCCTTGCTTGATATCTTGCTTGGAGCTGGATATGCTCTTTCCAAGCTAAGTATAGGAAAACCTCTGAAGACGGATTAATGTACTGATTATTTCTTCAAATCAACTGTTACCATCTTGGTCAATTTGGATATCACCATTTTCCTTTCCCTAACCCTCATAAATATCATCATCATCATCACTATATTCTCAGAACTATAAGCTCTTTTGTCCTTTGATTGATTATGTTGTTTCCACCTAAATGATGTGCCATGACTAAATGCTACCTAAATTTTACTAGTTCCTATGATGCCTATTCTTCAATCACAAATATTTATATCAATGAAATTGAAGCTTGTCTTAGTGACTGTCAGCAATACTACGGCTGTGATTACAAAAAATTAAATTAAAAAAAAATACAATAATACAGCTGTCCATACTCACTGGTAGTATATTGCAGGAAAGCTTATGTGGCTTTCTATACACTTGATCCAAAAAGGATCAAAACAATCTGTCCTTTTCTACACATTGTAATCATATTATCATTTTTGTAATATTTCAACTTCATATGGTTTTCTAACTTCCCCTTTTTTTCTGGAGCTGAAGGTATTGTTGGTAGTGATGGAGGCGGATCTTCTAGTCAAGAAAAGAAACAGAAAAAGGGAAAAGGGTATGTTGTAGAGGTGGAATAGAATAAACATATTCCTTTTGAATGTGCAATGATCTTATGCTTGAAATTCATTGTATGCCCCTTATAGTTCTCGGATACTTTAAAATTTCTCATGCTAATATTTTATTTTATTCTGTAGAAAATGAGTAGAACTGAAGCTAAATTTTAGGGTCTGTTTGGCACAATCTGCTGATTGTTGACAAGGAACCAGTGATAAGAAACTTATTGCTGATAATCATGCTCATAATGCTAAACAGGCACTAATAAACCATTTAAAATTTATTTCTTGTACTCATAGAGGTGTTAAGATGAACATGATATAATGTTAAAGATTCACAAGGCCTTTGTGTCACGGATTCTGAATATGGTATTGAAGTCCAAAAATCTTCTTACTAGCTGCTAATCTTCCATAGGTTAGGATGAGATCAATTTTGTTACGACTGACACATATCATGCTATCCATGAGCACTGGATTAAAATTGGTAGCAGCAATGGAGTAATAATGTAATACTGGGTTTTAGATGAGAACTTTTCTATGTAAGCCTGGCTTCTTGGATGCAGGGTCAAGAAACATAAAGATGGGTGCCAATGTGCTATATGCATTATGAAGCGTCGCAGAAAAGAGCGTGAGGCACGAGAGGCAAAAGAAACTCCACAAGTGAAAGGGGAAGATTCTCATACTCCAAGTGGAATATCTGATCCTAATCTGGCTCAAGGGATGAAGTCAGAGGTACTTGTTCTCTCCTATATATGCCGAGAGTCTCATACTGAGTTGAAGAAACAGCTCATCACTTATAGATTATGGTTTTCTACATTTTTTCTGTAGTTTATCTAGTTTGATTATGCTGCTTGATTGATCTATTATTATGCGAATCTTAACACGGTATCCATATTCCTGCATAACGTGTCAGTTGCAAACTCACCCTCATGGTTTGATTGGTACTATTGTTAGGCAATTTGCAGGAACGTGGTGAGATTTCCTTGACAAACATCTTAAGCAGTGGGATGTGACTGTTGTTGCTTTGCAATACAATGCATATAATATTATACTTAGACCCAGCAGCATAACTTTTTTGTTTATCATATTAGTTTTCCGCTCACTCCTTGCATTCTTATGTGAAGGAAAATGCTCATATGGAAAACCAAGGTGGAGAGGAAATGTCATCTTCTGTTGAGAATTCACAAGATGCTGATGGTGATGAAGAAGTGGACGATGTTACCGAGGATATGAAAACAGAGGCTGCTGGTATGCATAATAGTGCCAAGAATGCCGAGGAGAACAATTTGGATACCCATGATGATACACCTGTAGATGTTTCTGAAGCATCACAAGGAGGGAATAGGATTGAAAATGGATCCTATCAGATCAAGTTGGTAAGTGACTCAGGTCCAGTAACCAAAGCTGATACTGAGAAACAGCAGCCTGTGTATATTGAAGCACAGACTTCGACACTTCAGAAGCGTAAAATTGAGGTATTGACTTTCTGCACTTTCTCTCATTTTACAAGCCCTCGTGATTTTTGAAAGTTATTTCAGCCCAAATTGGTTATTGTATTCAGTTCTAGCCTATGATTATATGGGAGAGCCTGTAGAATGAGAAATGGTTGCTTTTGATTTTGATTCTTGAAACCGGATGAAACTAGAGTCCGAAAAAGAGTAACACTTCTCCATCAAGAATTGCATATGCAGTAGTGGTAAAGCTGATCTGAAACTTTATACTACTCAATAATCTTAATCCACTTCATTTTCTCCATGAGCATCAGGATATGATCTTGTTAATAACTTTTGGCTTCCATCAACCATGAAACTTCATTTCTCATTTGTTATACTACCAAACTTTTGTTACTCTTCATTTGTATGCTATCTGAATTTCTTGTTTAAAAAAAAAGTTGGAAGTCACTTCTCATCTCTTGCTTCCTTTTTTATCTGCCAGTTAATTGAGGCAGAGAAGAAGCGGCAAAAATCTGAGCTATACGAAAGACTCCGCAATCTTGAAAGTCCAACCTTCCTAGGACTGTGCAACACCCTCTTTTCAGGAAACCAGAATACAGTCTGGGAAGGGCCTCATTCGCTGGTCCATCGAAAGAATCCTCGCAAGGACAGTGACATTCTCACTGCCGTTAGCTCCTTCATGAGCCCTCCTCCCAAACGAGCATGTAAGTAACAATTCTCTATGATGTAGCTACAAAACCCTTGTGATTCCGTTGGCAAGCGGGAAAGTAGTTGCAAGAAGCCAAGAACCTTTCTGACCAATGATAGTGTTTCTGAGAAGATCCCGAAATGGGTAGCCACCACACCTTGGCACATTGAAGGTCAGGTTCAGAGGACATCAATGATATCATTTTACTGTCTTCATAGGGGGTAGTACATTTGAATTTGTGTGATAGGCATTGTATCTTACAACACCGAGATTGTTGCGAACCACTCTGTTAGTTTAGCCCGGTAACCATGGTGCTTGCAAACATCTGTTCGTTTCACGATGATTCATTCCCTCTCATGTTGTTTCAAATCGCACTTTGTTCATACTCTCTAGCAGGCCTAACAGCGTTCGAGTGAGACGCAATGCTAGGTTGGGGGTTTGGGTATGCATTCGAGTCATTTCTAGGCGCTTCAGCCAGCTGAACTGTATACGGGGTCCTGTCTTGCCCTGTTGTCATCACATGTTAGTATGTTACCCATTTGGCCTGTGAACGTTTCTTGCAACTTACAGATTTTATGTCTAGTCTTTGGATATTTTTCCGGCATTGAAGGTCTAAATCAGGTCATTGTCTAGTTAAAGGTGTCGAGTTGTTTTGTCACTTCGTCCTTGAATACATTCCTAGCAATCTTGGCATTGTATTTGATGGTGGATAAGATGTCCTTCCAACAAAACTCAAAAGGCTAAAACGCTCCTCCACAAGTGTTGAATGTGCTCAATGTATAGGGTTCGAAATCTTGGTTTTTGATTAACAGAGCTTGAACTACTCGACCCACAAATCCACACATACACATAAAAGTCTAGTACATTAGCCGAGGGAGTGAGATTTTAACTAAAATCAATTAGCATTAGTTGAATTTCATGGGTTATAATTTGTCATTTCACCGCTCAACCTTTTCAAAAGTTAATCATTAGTACTTTTTGAATTTTGATGGAAATGAAAGAAAAATCCCCAAACCCCTATCATCCTTGTATTGACTCATAACCTTCAAATAGGAAACTCGTCGTTGACAAATGTCGACGATGGAACATTAATACGACATTCGTTTAAAAATAGATGTTCTTTTACTTTTTGATGCATTTTTCAAAGAAAAAAAACTATGAAATATTGATTTTAATTAAAAAAATTTAATATTTTTTTAGCTCTTAAAAAACGTGCTAAGAGAAAAGTAGAGTCATATACATGAATATAATGAATATGATTATGGCTAACACAAGAGCAAACCTTTAATTATGTATATAATAAGATAAGATAAGATGGTAGTTGAAAGTAATTGATCTAAATTTGCTACCTAACAAAAGCAGTCTTAATGAAGAATGCTAGGAAAAGCTGAAGGTGTGTTGGTAAGATGGGCAATGGAGGCCTGCTCTTGGAGATGGAAGAGGGGCCGGTTTCGCTATACAGGTCGGGTACTTCTCCCCCGGCATCAGTACTGATACTCCTCCCCCATACGACGTCGTTTCCTGCACTCATCATCATCCAAACATTCCAACTTATCAAACCAGTTCAAATATATGCTACAAGTTCAGTCACATTAGTATTTTTGCTGATGAATATATATTAATTTTTGGTGTAAATCACACAAAATCAAACCCTTTGTTTCTCTCAAAATCAACCAAAATATTTAGTGCCAAAGTGGTAGCTTTTAATTTATACAGGTGGTTTTGTATAATTTTTGGGAATTATATATAAATAAGAAAATTATAGAAAACCCCCTAACTTATAATAAATCATTCCGAAAGTGTTAACCGACCATTTTCTTCCTCAAAATCAACCAAAATATTTCGCGTCGAAGGGGGAATTTAAGAGTTGAACGGGCGTTTTGTATAATTTTAATTTATATGGGCGATTTTGCGTAATTTACCCAAAAATGAATGCAAGACATCACTTACATTTTGCTGATGAATTCTGAGTTTTGAGGCAGATTCCAAGCTGCTGGCTTCAGCCGAAGACAAAGAGGAGGGAGATGAAGTAGGAGAGGTTGGCCTAAAGAGGTGCTCCAGGATGGCCATGATCAAGAACAAGGAGATCAAGATGGCGGTGGCGACGAACCCGAACGACACCGCATTCATGGAGGACGACGCCGACCCTCCGGCCCTCCAGGAGGTGGGGACGGTGGAGGTGGTGTAGATCTTCCATGGCCTGGTTGAAGTTGGGCGATTGTCATAGCCAAGCTCACTCATTAGTGAAAGGTGGGAGGGCAGTTTCTTTGGCTTTAGTGGAAGCCACTGCTCACTTGATGCTCTTGTGGTACTCCTTCCTAGTTGGTTTAAATTAATAAAGGTTGAAAAAAGCAACAAAATATATGTATATATCACAAATATATGTATTTATGCTCCCGGCTACCATGGTTTGAGCTTTATTCATCAATTAGAGATTATTAAATTGAAGGGGACTCGAGTTAGGGATGGAATCAGAAATTAAAAGTTAAATAGTTTAGGAAGGCGTATTGGAATTTGTCAACCTATATGTTGTAATAAATAAGCGGATAATTTTCATTAATGAAATCCTTACAATTTCTATCTATTTTTTAATTTTGTAAAAAAATGAAGTGGATTGGAGCAAACTTTGACTTGCCCCTAGAGACTAGAGTTATGTATCTAAGTCGAGCTCGAGGCTCATTAAGAACAGTGGCGAAGCCAGGGGCAAGGGTGACTCAGGTTTGAGCCCCAACAAGGTCACTAAAGAGGTTTAATTTACCCAATTGTTAATTTTAGGGTTAGTGGAATTAGTTGGATTAAAGGCTCGAATACCTATGCAGATCACTCGAAATTAAGAATAAGATTTGAGATGTCTAACTTGAGTTCGAGCCTTGTTGAGGCTAGATGCATACTCGGTTGCTATCTTTAGGGTACAAAGAGGTTTTTTCAACTCCTAATTTTAGGATATGTGACATTATTTGGATTAAAGACTCGGATATCTTTCCAATTTAGAATTTGGGTTGGAATTGTGCATTTTTAACCCTTTGAACTAAAACTTACAACTGTTATATATTATAAAGTCTGAAATAATTCGACTCGTAATTATCTGAATAGATTTCTTCCCTTTTTTGTACTAGGGTTGGACACCTTTTGAGTGGTGGAATTCACCATCTTCAAATTAGTTGATTGGTATACCAGAACTAGTAAATAATATGAATGAACTTGGTTAGGATATATAATATAGCTTGGACATTAATGATGCTTAGAAGGTATAATAGTTGGTCCAACTTTAAGGTGTGTTTGATCACGTGTTACCTTGCTTTGATGCATATAGCTTAATGAGCACTACACCTTTGTCTCCCCCTCACATTCACTTTAAGAATTAGGAATAAGGATGAGTCTCCCTTTGCCCCTTTCCCCATCCCTAGGCAATTCCTTTCTCGGTCTACAAGGCACTCCACAAGTTAAATAGTACTCCAAACCATACATACATGATACATAAATATACACACTAATGTATATCTGGTCATGGGCACGGAAATGTATTAACAAAATATTATAAAATTATAATGAGTTTTTATTATCTATAACAAATATATGAAAAAATAATACATTTGAATTATAATGTGGAAATTAAATTAATAATGATCAAAGTATGCGTGAAATATATATAAAAAAATTATCTCCCTATAAATAATTGATTCTACCAAAAAATAATATAGATATAAATAAAATAAAAACATTTAAATAATTGATTTTGATATAAATATTTCTTTTCATCCAAAAATTATCTAGATATAAGCGAAATAAAACTTATCCAATGCTTATTTATTAATTAATATCCAAACATATCACATAGCCAGCAAATTAGAAGTGTAATGATCAAGAAGCTGATCAATGAGTGAGATTTGAAGGAAAATTTAAACACGAAAATTATTCGCTTGCACCAACATGATTAACATGATTATTGGTACATAACTTGTACAAATAATCTCGTTGATACAAATAAATACTTTGCATATGAAATGACAATCTATTTGTTCACAATTTCCGTAAGAGGTTTACACCTGTATCTAGCTATTAGATCTATCCCATATGTATGTATGTATCCTATCTCTTGGGATATTAAGTGTTATGCCTAATATAATCTAGATGCATATTAATGAAGTGCATCATTAAGTGAGAAAGATATAGAGTTATATTCATATAGGATTAAATTTGTTGTAACATCTCAACTTCAAGAGTTTGTCTTGTTCAGTGAAAGCTAGGTAGGTTAAAGACTGATTTGACCGGAGTGTATATAAACTGTTCTAAAGTTACAATCCATTATCGATCATACATGTGTACTTGTGAAGACAAATAAATCTAGATTTCAAAGTGGGCTAGCTTGCTTTAGGATGATTTAAGTACAGATTTGAGCTACCTCTCCCACACCCAGATCAAAATAGTGTACAAATGATTCAGATAACACTTTCTACCGGCTTTTTGTGTGTGTGTGCGCGCGCTATGTGATCGAGCAGGCACATCTTTGCTTAGCCCATCTGTTTTATTTGTCTCTCGTTGCGGCTTTATACATTATAAGCTTTATATGATCAATACAAATAAGCTTCATAATCATAAGTAATCAACATGTCGTAGAAATCCAACCGGGCTGAGAGAAAAGATTGCATCTTTCTATCAAGAGAAAACAAGGAATTAATGAAATCAATTAAAGTGTTGATATTCAATATAGTGTGTCGCGATATATGTATGAAGATAAACATATATCGTGACACATACAACCTAGCTAGCTAGCTTTAACTCGAGCTCTTACAACCAATGGTTGTGAATTCCATCTTTGCAAAAAGAAAAGTAATATTAGACAAGTCACAAATCACAGACATTAGGAAAGACTCCAAATTGGAGAGATAAAGAGACTTTGAACAGGAAAAAGAAGAAAATCCCTATTCTCAAGTGCATGCTACAACTAAGCAAATAAGATAATTAAACTTAGCTACTATAGAAAAGAATGAAACCCATGATGTCTCCTTTGGGAGAATATATATATATATATATATATATACTAAGCAAATAAGATAATTAAACTTAGCTACTATAGAAAAGAATGAAACCCATGATGTCTCCTTTGGGAGAATATATATATATATATATATATATATATATATATATATATATATATGTATAAATACAAACGTATATAGTACATACCATGGATTGATGCAGACCCAAATCAGAAGTTATGGAGCCTCCCTGCCGATGATAGCTTTGAGGATCAAGAACTTGCAGTTCTCGTCCGTTTGGACGCGCTAGGAAAGAGGTCCGGTCGACGGCGAATTTCCTAAATTTTACCTTGCTTCAAAAAAAAAAAAAGTTATGGAGCCTCAATTTCACACAACCGCCCTTAAATTAGGATATTTTTCAAAAATTACTTGCATTTTAGGGAATTTCGTAAAAACAGCCATTGATAAGAGTATTATGTTGAGAGATTTGAAGAGATCAAATTAAGAGTATGTAATTTCGTAAAAACAGCCATTTTAGCATCCTTAATTCCCTTGATCACTACCTTTTTCCCATTCTTTATGAATGATATTTGCACTCCCAAGAAGTCAAAAAGCACAGGATTAAAGCCAGATAACCAATCTGATCCCAAAATCATGTCACTACCACCCATTTTCAAAATCCGGATATCATAAGCATATTTGCTCCCTTGCATTTCCCATTCAAAACCCTGACAACTTTTGCTACTAAGCATGGTTCCATTCAGAGTACTCACCTCCATTAGAGGAGCTTTGATGATGGCAAAACCAGCTTCTTGGGCCACTCTTGAGTCCAGAAAACTGTGGGTGGCACCACTGTCAATGAGGATAGTGATCTCTTTACAACCCGCTGTCCCTTTCACCCTAATTGTAGTGCCAGATTCACCCCCAGTCAGTGAGTGAACATAAATTTCTTGCTCTTCCTGTTCTTCCCACTCAACATCCTTCCATGACTGAGGCAGTAATGATTCTACTGTATCTTGCTCACTCACATCACCAGCTACCAAGCTGTGCACAGTTGGAGAAGAGCATTTGTGACCATAGAAGTATATATCCCCACATCTATAGCACAACCCTTTCTTGCCTTCGAAAATTTTCTTTCCACTTGTCTCTGAAAGCTGTTGCCCCACTGCCTTCATTGGGAAACTAGAATCCTTTGTCTCAATCTTGCTCATTGGAGACCTGTTCCAGTTCACATTCCTGGAATAGCTCTCCCCATTTCTTGGTAACTTCCAGGGAGTCTTGGTAATACGCATGAGGGCTTGCACTGCACTGGTGTGCAACCTGGCTTGCTCCATTACTGTCGTCATTGAAGCTGGGCGCCCCAACTGTACCAGTGAGCGGATCTCTGGCTTCAAACCACTAATATAGCTGGACACAAAGTATGATTCCGTAAGATGAGGGTTGAAGGAAAGCATACTCGCCCTTAGACCCTCAAATCTTTCGTTGTAGTCCTCCAGGTCTATACCTTGCTCGATCTTGTTAAATTCTGTTACAATTTCAGTTTTCCGCCGATCCCCAAATCGTAAACACAGATCATCACAAAATTCCATCCACCCGACTCTCGGTTTTGTCATGGCATACCCCTGTAGCCAAATGTCTGCCTTGTCATTGAGATGCATTGCTGCGATCTCAACCTTTTGGTTCTCCGAGATCGCAAAAATTCCAAAGAATTTTTAACATTTTTTAATCCAATTCCAAGGTCTCTTTCCGTCAAAAGAAGGAAAATCAATCTTTGGGAATCTGTTACCTCTAATGCCATCAAATTGAGCTCCCATTGGAATGCCCTCTTGTTGCCTTCCTTGCTGGTTCTGTTGGCCATGAACTGCCCTCTCTGGTGGTGGCATTCCGATTACTAATGGTATGTCGCCATTCGCGAATGGAGGTTCCGGATCTTTATGCGATCGGCTACTAGACCCTGTATTGGAGTAATAATCCCGATTACCTCTTCGTCCACCTGGATCTTGCGGCGCTTCCTTTTGTGGCGGGTTGCGTACGAAATCTGTCAGCTGCTCTAGACGATGATCCGTCCCCAAGCGAAATTCGTACATCTCCTTAGCCTGATCCATCAGATGTTTCTTGAATTCCGCCAATTCCCTTGCATGATCTTCACGATGTCTCTGTGAATCAGCCACGAATTGCACGGTTGAATTTGCTATTGCCTTCAAATCTTCTCGAACTGACTTCAGCTCTTCCTTGAATTGTTGAATCTGCAATTCCGTTGATTTTGATCTCGTTCCATCCGCCATGGTTGTTGCGAAGCAGTGCGCTATGTTGCCGAAGAAGATGCTCTGATACCAAATTGTAATGACCCGTGGTTCCGCTCCTTGATTGAGCTAGGATTGTGTTCGTCGATTGGTTGGTTGTCGAGTTGAGTGTTTGACAGAGATGATAAAGAGAGAGTAAGGAGGGAGATAGGAGGGAGTTTCTGGTTTGTTTAGACATACCAAATTCAGTTATAGCTTCCCCCTTTTAAACCCCTTCCTATACAAGGCATAACAGAGTACCACACTGAAATTATTACTTAAATGAGCCTTAATACTCCCTCCGTTCCGCAAAACATTTCGTTTACTATTCACGCACACTTCTTTAGAATGATAAAAACTATATAAAATATTCATTTTTTTATAAAATTTTTTTAACAAGTTTGTACTTATTAATAATAACTACGAGATTGTTAAAAAAATTATTAAAAAAACTAGATATTTTATATAGTTTTTATCTCCTAAAAAAGTGTGCGTGAATAGTAAAGTGACATGTTTTCCCGAACGAATGGAGTATATAAATTGGTGAGCTATTTTTCTTATTGTCAGTTAATGGTTTTGAGATAAAACCTTACTTGACTTATGTCATAACCTAGGACTTTAATTAGTATATACGGAGTATATATTATGCTTGAAAATATTTTAAAATGCTAACTTTTCACTTTAATCTTAAATACTTTGGTTAATGTATTTGAACTAAGCTTAAATTTGATAAGATATTCTTAAGCATGAAAGAGCTATGGCCTATATATATGGGCATGTTTAAATAATAAATAAATTTACGAGCGGGTTTCTGAAATTCTTATGGGTGATTTGTTAAAAGTGTCTTAGTTTAGGGGTGGTTTTGCGAATATTATATATGTAGTACAATAAACTATAAATATTCGATCCTGATCCTTTGGGCACTAGAGTTGCTGATGTTACAATTTATGACCTCTCCTGTGCTGTCATGCCTTTAAGGTTTCTTTCTTCATTGATACAAAAGCAAATACAAAGATCGAAGAATCTCTGCGCGCCTTCATCTATCGAGTTGGACGTACTCGATCTCAGCAAGCTTCTGTTACACTTTGTTCGAGTCAGTGCAGAACAAGTGCATCGTCTTTATATATAGCCTGGTGTTACTTTGTCAAGGCTTTATTAAAATGAACCAATTTAAGTTGTTCGATTTTCTCATATGTAGCTAATTGTTAGAGATGTGAATGAGACCAAAGTGTTCCACATCGGAAAGTTGAACATATCATGTTAAGGAATAAATCAATAAATTCATATTATTTAGTATTTTCTATTAATTAGGTTACTTTTGAATTAGTCAAAATAGTTGAGATTATCTCTCTACCCACTTTCTCCATTATCTCATCTTTTGTAATTTAAATATCAAACTGATGCTTAATGAGAATCAATACAATCAGTTAGAGCACAATTGAATTGTCAACATATATGAGTTAGTGGGCTACTTCTTCTATTGCCAATTGATTTTAGGATGGAACCCCGTTGGACTTATGTGCTAGGATTTTAGCGCATGTGCGCTTGTACACATAACCCTCAGTCATCGATCCGAGTCGGATTTTGATACTACTTTAATGGAGTTGGTTTCCCCATTCAAGCTTTGTTAAAATTTCAGTCGGATTTGGATTACTATAAATTTTTACTAGAGGTTGTATATTGATTGTTGTCATTTGAGTACGTGTACATGCAAATTAAATTAAATTAATTATAGGAGTATATGATTAAAATTGATGGCAAAACCAGGAAAAGAGGGAGACCATGATAAGACAAGAAAGAGGGATGATGTTGGACACCCATTATTGTACAAACACAAGATGTGTTGTATTTCTTACTCTCTCCTCGATAAAAATATGTTATTTTAGGGATTAATTTTGTTTAAAAAGATATGACATTACATATATTCTAGATTTTATTTTACGAAAATGCCCTTATAATATCCCTTATTGAGTAACTCAGAGAAGTATCTTTGTCTTCGAACAAGGTTGGAAATGATAAAAGTTTTGTGAAATATATGGAGATGACCATATATAACGTTAAGGGTAAACCCCACCCTAAACTCGCTCCGATCACACATTGACATCCCTAGCTACATGCTTTGTACTTGTGTACATGAACAACTTTTTTCGGGACATATGTACGTACATTATGAGTGCGCTTTAAGATTTTCGAGGCCATGGTAGGATTGGTAGGTTAAAAGGGACATACCTGTATTTTGCAAATATCTGCCAAAGGGAAGCAAAATTCAAACAACAAAATCATTTGCCTAAACACAACACCCACGTTTGTCTCAATAATTCACTATCCCAATCAACCGGCACCCAACACATCAACCTTGCATATCACGTATTTTCATGATCAAACAATAATATTTTAAAAAAGGCTAAACAAATGATAAGAAATGTTCACAAATAAAAACTACTCCTTTGATTCAAAAGAGCATTAATATTAGTAATTGATGTGTTTGATAATTACCATATGTGCTTTAGCTTTATCACTTTTTGCAACAATAAACTAATAATAATGTTGCAAACTCACAACATGGACTTGCACAATAACCACTAGGGCAAGAGGGCCCTCTAAAGATAAAGAGAGATGTGTTCTTCATTTTCAAGTAAGATGAAATACATAAAGAGGACCCCCCATATAAAAAGAAAAGATGGCATATGAATGTTTGTCTGACCAAGAAAACAAATAAATATTAAGAAAAAGACACTGAAGATCTCAAATAAGAATGTATCCTCCCAATCAAGCAACTTCATGTCACTTTCTTAGGATTTGTGGAGATCTCTCTCAATTTAAAATTCCACCTGCAGATGAATTTGTATTATAAAATTCAAACAGATGCTTTCATTTTGATCTGCAAAAGCACACAATGGTCAAATTTGAGTCCAAACTGGACTTGAACAAATGAGGCGGTAGATGATGTTCTCGTCTGAAAAGATGCCCTAGGACAGTTCACAGTATGCAGAAACGCCCTAAACACTTACCTGAAAACGGTAGATGATGTTCTCGTCTGCATCTTGTATTGTACAAAGGGGAAATCTTTCATTTCATTCTATTATGCAAGTGCAACCATGGGTTTACTGAATTACTGTGCATACCAAATGTACTGAACAAAATCCGTAAGCAATAGTGGAACGGATCAAGCACTGAGAATACAAGCCATAGCCACCAAGATACAATCAACAATGCCAGAAATGCACAAAAATCTATCAGCCAAGGAAGAACGAAAGACGGGCTTCTGTTCAGTTTTCAGCAGCTGCGGGTGTTTCAACAAGTCTAACGGACCGAGGAAGCATAAACTCAGCAAAGATTGGATAGTGTGAGGATGGGTAATACCCGTCAATGTTATCATTCACAACTTCGCTTAGAACGGGCACTAGAGATCTCCCTCGGAATAAAATCCAGTCTACGTGAAGATCCTGAGTCTGTCGATCCCAACAAAGGCACAGAGCTCTAAAGATCAGCTTTAAGAATTCAAGAGCGCCTTGTTTGTTACCTAGAATCAACGAGATACAAATTAACATCATGGTAATTTAATTGGAACAATCGAATGGTCAAGAAGTAGTATACCTTTAAATCCATGGTAGGTGCGGATTAGAGAAACATTTTTCCTCACACGTGCATTAGGCCATGCGTCTCTCATATCTCCTACGACACCATGCTCCCTGCACATACATTGATGAGAAATAAATGCCAGATAGTGGTAAATTTCTGCATCATAAATGACAGATAGTGGTAAAGTCAAATAGGACAATCAAAGTCCTGGCAGAAAGACAAGATTCAGCTAGATTTCAGAACTCAGAAAGGCAGTTCGAAGAACATTTATGGATTCACTGCATGGTGAACAGCTATAATTGAAGTGGAGTTTAATCTAACAGATAGTGAGACGAACAGGGGATATTTCAGATTCAAAAAATAAATAAAAGCCAAGTTCGGGATATCCCTTTTCAGCATTCATCAACTTGTGAATGTTTCTATACCAAGTCCAATTCTATCTCAAATATCTTTTTTGAGTTGAAACTGCCATAGTCACACCAGAAAACAGTATCCTACACTGCTTTACAATAGAACCTATTTTGTCGAGCTTGATCATATCAAGCGCCACCAACTTAGGTTAGAAAATACTTCTGCTTGTTAGGATAACAGTTTTTAATTCATTTCAGCAGTTGGTGTCAGTTTTCAACAAACCCAGTTTTGATTAAGCAGTAGATTATGAAGCAAAGATGCCTTTTGTTGATACCTTGATCTACCAAGAAGAAAACGTCCAGTAGTGGATTCCTTCTGTGTGTTAAATCCCCCACAATATACAACTGGCAGGGTTGGAGGCAATGACGCAATGTGCTGCCATGTTAGCAAAGCACTTCTTCTCCGTGCACGGCTACTGAGTTCATCCATGTTAGTATTCACAATTTGGAAAGAAAAACCAGGCGGCTCAACCCCCTTAAGCTGGAACGTCTGAATATCAAGTCAAAGAAACAATTCACAAGAACTAAACAGGTCTTTGGAAGGGCAATAATTAACTATACATGGGAAAGAGAGGTGGGGGAGGGAGGGGGGCAATGTGATGGGATGTGGGGCAGTAGAATTGTGAAGGATATTGCCCAAGTTGCAACACAAGGGGCCACAGCTCCCCATGACTTGCTTCCGGGAACAGAAGGTGACTCTGATAACCAAAATGTCCCTCCTTCTATTAATTCCACCTTGTAACAATAAGAAGGAAGAAAAAGTAATAATAAATAAATCCTGTTTTATTAACCATATCAAATCATTTAAAGAATCTATGTAAAGCACAGAACTAATCAATGAGCAAAGCACTACCTTATCTTTATCAAAGAAAATGGTGCAATGCTCATCTAATGTATCTTCAGCCCCTTTCCTTGAAATGCCAAACTGGTCGTATCCTTGAATGATGTCAAAGAACCAACTACAATTAGAAGGGGCAAATGTCCCAGCAGTCTTGCCCATAAAATTATAATTTAGATTTCATTTTCCCTTCAAGTAAGAACTTGCCGCTTGGCAAATCATGTTGAGTTCCAGATCTTATGTACGCTCTCTTTCCTCGACTAGACAAGTGTATCCCGCTTAGAGCAGGATCTGGGGGGTCTCATGTACGCTCTCTTTCCTCGACTAGGTCGAGAGAGAGTTTCCGAATGACCCATACCTATGAGAAGCGTCTAAACCAGACAAAGCATGATACACCATTAGACGAAATAAAAATATAGAAGTAGAGCTCCAGATCTTCTTGGTTACAATTCCTAATTGGAGCTTAGGATCTCTAATTCAAGCTCAAATGTGTCTCAGATCTTGAAATCTTGTTCAGCTTTAAGCTTATCAAACAATCAGAATGCTTCGCTAAGCAAAAGAAATGTTTTAAATAATTTGAACTGATAATCACCATGGAGATGAAAATAACAGGGATAGGGACTAAATGACACAGTTAATGAAATCAGTTTATTAGATGTTACTAAAAAAATGAGTTGATGTTGGATTCTTGCTTGTGTTTACAGCAAATTCTAAAACAATTACACAAGAAAACAAGTCCAGAGTTAGCATACAAGAGACCATAATATTACCAGATAAAGCCTGCTGCAGAAAATCCAACTGTGATTTCACACCTATTGAACTCAATGAAACAAGACAAAACAATGTGAGATATGTAGCAGAAAATGAACTAACTTGGTCAACAATGAACCGCTTCCTATTATAGTTAAATAAATACCTTAAAGAAAAATAATTCCTAAAAAGTTTTGCATCAAGTGGACAATCCAAAATCACAAAGGTAGAAAACATGAATGAAATTGAGATAATAGAAAAGCAAACCTTGTTGTGTGCATAGAATCAAAGGAGAATAACTAGTTATAACACTGATACACAAATCTTTCCTCTTCTCCCAAGAATTTGCACTGTCTTCAGGTTGATCATCGTGAAGGTTAAAGGTCATTACAGTTAGCGAAACACTCATGTTTGACTCTCTCAGCCTTCCCTTCAAACATGAACAATCATCAAGAATCCCAGCGGGTTGTTTCCTGAAAAATCAAAATAACAGAGTTGAGTGATTACTGGTTAGTGGATTGAATTTTGCTGAACCAAAGTGTGGAACTCAGAAAAAGAATAATTAATTACAAAGAAAAAGAGTGCTGATACAAATTTACCTCAAGTAGTGGAAAGAGAGATAAATATTTAAAGCAAAGTTTGAGCCAGCCATGGAACCATAGGTTCATTATAATTATCTGCCTAACTGTAAGTTCATCAACAAGTCTAATTTCTTTTTTGCATCTACCCTCCCTCTGGCATTATAAATGTTGGGGTACTAGTTATCAAATTTTGACACAGTTGGGACTTATACACGCAAGCTGAAGCTCTAACATCATATACATTAACGCATCACCTGAAGTGTTGTAAACTGTGGAAAGTGATTTGAATCATTAAAGGAAGAGAAAAATGATCCAGATGCCAGCAGTTCAAACATCCCAGTATCCCACTGCATGCCTAATTATCACATCTGACTCATATTTGTTATAGGCCGGATATACTTGAATGTTCCAATCTTACGCAGTGACTCTCTTATCAAGTGATTAGCTCTTAGAAAATGGCCCTAAATATTTTTGCTCCGCAGGTGCATTGCAGGAAAAAGGCAAAGAAGGTCAAAATCTAACATCTGATCTTTCACAGCACCGTTCATTTCCAACAGCAGGCCAATGAACCACGACAATGAGCTAGAATCCCGATTTCCGATAAATACAAGAATGGCGCAGACATAAATTTTCTCACATCAAACATCAACAAAAATCACTGTCAAGTCAAATCAGGATAATTCCACAACACTAAAAACCAACAGACAGAAAGCCAGACATCCAAACAATAAGATTCAAACCACAATTAGCTGAAAGCAAGTAGCAACCCTAAAAATCGAATTACAACATGATCCTATCCTATATCCAACTTCCGGAAAGAAAAAAAAATGGCACAAATGATCATCCTCCCGGATCCTGTAGCAGTACGGGGCTAAAATCAAGCAAAAGACAATGAAATCGAAGCATAAACCCTAAAAGTCAAGAAAAAAATCAAGAAAAGCTAATGCAAGAAACAGCAAGCAAAAATCAACAGGAATCGGATGCTGAGAGATCGAAGAAAGAAATCTGACCGATCGGAGAGACAACGGGGGGATCGGCGATCTTTGGGCGGGAGGAAGATTTCCGACAGCGCCACGGGAGAACGCCAGAGAGAGAGAGAGAGAGAGAGGAGGCGAAGAGTAAAAGTGGGGTCGTTTGGAACTTTGGATTAATGGCGAAGGATGAGAACTAGAAAGAAGTTAGGTTTACTGTTTATCTCCATTGATTTACTAACGATTTACTCTCTTATCAAATACCACGGTCAATAGTCAAACATTCATTTATATGTACACCATAAATGAATAAAACGTTATTACCAAAGGCAAAATGCCTTCCGTCTATCGTCAAGGTGCAAATTAAATATTGATGTCGATGTACTTTTCATTTTTTTATAACATTGGTACAAAATGACCCGAGATAAAAAAAAATACCTTTAACCTAATTTTTTTTTACCACCACTCCATCTTCAACCCCCACTTCATCAACATCATTGCAGATCTAGGCATTTTAGAGTGTTTTTTTTTTGTCAAAATCTACACCAATATAGCACAACAAAGGTATGTATTCTCATATAATGTAAAAACTTTTTTGATTTCGGATGATTCAACACAAAAATTGGGGGTTTTGAAATTTGACCGAAATAGTGAAAACTTATCGATTTCGATCGATTTTGTGTTGTTTTTGGAGCTTTTTTATGTGTTTTCTTGTTGGCTTCGTCATAGGAGGTTGGATTTGGAACATTGAATGCCATTGTAGGTGGTAGGAGGTTGGATGTGGGGTGAATTTCAGGCCGAAGGAAATCGGCAATCTGGGATGAGGTTCATATATGTTTCATCGGCATTCTGGGTTGAGGTTGTGCTTTATACATGCAGTAAAGGTAAAGTGGCAGACCAATGACCCCTTGTCTTAGTAGTAAGGGAGAGGTAACCCTTGCAAGATGTCAAGGGCTCTGTAATGGTATGTGTTTACTTTCCTAATCTTTTCTTTGACATGTAATATTGTTTTATGTATGTATGGACATGTATGTGTGTATGATGACTATATAGGTGATATATAGTATATAGTATACATATATGATGCACTATTAGAATTAATCTCGACTGAGTCGTATTGAGCTTGGTAAGCTTAATTCTCTAACGGGATTAATTCTATAGTGGGGTCTAACATATATGTGTAACATATATTATATATATAATATGTATAAAGTATAATATATGAGGAGGATTTAACCGGATTGGGCCTTAGCCCGTAATCCGGCCTATGGTCTCGGCATATTGGATTGAGCCCCGGTAGTCCAGTGGATGTCGAGCTTACCTTGCCTTTACATTTGTGGAGCGCTGCTTTTTGGGAAGCTAAGGTTTGACCTAGCTATATAAGCTCCTATCCTTCGTTGTAGCTCTTCACTTCAGACTTCGTCTTTCTCTCTCCTCACAAACACTCTGCTAGGGTTTCTAGGCTTTGGGTGTTTCCTGCTCTTGCCGTCGGCTTGAAAGCGCTCGGAGAAGAAAGGTTGTTGTTGGCGTCTCTGTGAAGGTGGATCGAGCTCCGGCGTCCTCCTGGGTGGCCGCTCTCCTATGCATTCTGAGATCTAGGGTTCTTGAAGATCGAATCCTTCTTCGATCTTCGGTTTTCCCACAAGGGGGACTTTCTCTCCTTCCTTTGTACTTCTTATTCACATGCATGTTAGATCTAGGGATGTTTGCTATTGTTGCTTGTATCATCCCTTGTACGAACTCTTTATAGTGGATTTGGCCAACTCTTGAGGCCCCGTGGATGTAGGCATTTTGGCGAACCACGTAAAATCGTTGTGTTCGTGTTCTTGCATGTCATTTCTCTCGATCTATCGTTTATCATTCTAGATCTTGTTCGATCGCTTCCGCTTCCAAAACCGACTTCTAGTTTGGATCTTAGGTTTTACAGGTTCAAATCCCATTATTTACACCTTTGTGTAATTAGTGGCAACCTCAGACCCGTGGGGGATTAGTCGACAACCTCGGAACGCCCACGTCACAAAAAAAAAAAGTAAAGTGGCAAAAAAAAAAATCTTGTACATGTATTTAAAATTTGGATATTATATATACTTAATATTATACAAAAGAATAAAACATGAAAACTGACAAAAAAAATTCCATCAATTAATATTTTATACAAATAATGTAATAAAAGTAAATAATTTTCGGTTTTCAGGTCTCAAGTGGACATGTGACTCGACCCGAAAAATTCGGATTTTAAAATACCGGGTTCAGGTTGGGTGGCAATTCTCTTTTTACAAAAATCTAGGTCGTCGGGCTTGACCCACGCGACTTGAAAATGCCGGGTCGGGTCAACCCAGATGAGCCACCCTAGGTCCGAATCGGTCAGTTGTCCTCACTTCAGGTTAGGATAAAAGAAATTGATGAGAATGGTGAAATTACACAAAAAATGATCGAGCTAAAAAGAGATTGATATATATGCTCGGACCAAAGAAAAAAATGTTCAAGTGTCAGCTTGATTAGGCAGGTTGCACTTGAGGGGGCATGTTGGGAATGAAAAGTTTCATCCTATATTGGCGGGATTGGACAAAATACCACAAAATATAAGGGGAGGTGATCTCACTTACATAATAACTTAAGATTTTGTGTTAGAATGGTGGATCCCGACTTTATAACCAAAACAAAAATAAATCTAACACGACTCCCATTTTCACATGACTTGGTCAGATTTTTTCAAAATTTCATAGCTTGTGTACTCGATTCACGAAAAAATATATTTTCATGATTTTGAAAACCGCTACAGTCAAAATCTCGTCCAACGCACGGTGACTGCTACTATTTTCGGAATTTTAAGAAAATTTGCTCCCATAGTTTTCAAAACTGTGAGAAAATATGCATCTATAATTTTCAAAATCGTGGTCGGCTAGCTAATGTGTTGGACCGATATATAGGACATGGTATCTGCAAGCCATTTGCATTTTAGAATGGACTAAGTTTCTCATGGTTTTCAAAACTGCGAGTTTTACAAATTTTTTAAATTGTAGCAAATAACTTTTTTACGGTTTAAGAAAATCATGCGGCCGCCATTGATCCCAACCATTTTTTTCTAGCCAATAATCCAACAAAAAAACTTAAATATAATCCTCGAAATTAAGATCATATTGTAATTTTTTTTGTTAACGAGGGTAACCCATATTTGGGGGTAAACCCCGGGCACGTGACCCTCGCAAGAACCAGGCGCCAAGTAAACCGGATTGTGCCAACCGGCTAGACTCAATGATAATAAGCAAGGTGAACCTTGATTATTTCACCAAGAGAAAGAACGGAGGCAAGGATCGAACATGTGACCTCCCATTAACTCCTCTTGCTCCTTACCATTGAACCACCCCATTAGGGGCTTCATATTATAATTTGGATGATACTATTTAACCAATTTCATGTTAATATTTTTTGTAAAATTTATGGTAGGAGAAATTCATCAGGTTACTTGTTACCTCCACAAAAGTTAGATTTTTTTTTGCTTGCCATTAAAAAGGGATGGTATTTTTTTAACACATCTCCGAAGATCACGTTATTTTAATGGGAAAACTAATTAAAATACCCCACATTTGAGGGTATGGTAAAAATATATCATCAACTTTCAAGTGTAATAAAAATATCCCGACTTTTAAGGGTAGTGGTAATATATTACCATGGGTATTCTCACGAGTCAAAAATGCCGACAAGGCAACCTATGTGAAAGCCTTTTTACAAATTAACACTAAAATTGAGTTTTCTTGAATGGTTTTCATAGGGAAAAAAATAAACCGACAACAAAATTAAACCCGAAAAATGAAATTGATTCAACCAAACAACTAATCCTGTCAAAATTGCATCAAATTAACACACTACGACTATTCCCAACAACCTCTTTATTTTTTCCTAAGGAAGCCGTTAAAGAAAACCCTTGTAAAAAAAATCCACGTAGGCTGTCTTGTCAACATTTTTTACGCGTGAGAAAACCCGTAGTAATATATTACCACTACCCTAAGAGGTCGAAATATTTTTATTACATTTGAAAGTTGATGATATATTTTTACCATACCCCAAAGGTGAGAGTATTCCCTATTTTAATTAGTTTTGCCCAATTAAATCTAGTAATTAATAGAATATGTATAAATAATGGGAATGCTTTGGGTGTACGTGGGCTTGGAGACATATCTTCAAATCCACCGGGGAGTGGAGTGAGGTGCTGCAGGAAGAGCTGCTAAAAGGGAAGCTAAGACCGAGGAATGAGGAAGACTGCCGAAGCCCCAAAGACATTCAAACCTGAAAGGCCGGGTTTGGGTGGCCGCAGCAGCTGGGAAGATCCTCTGTTGTGATTATGTTTTTATGTTAATTTAGATCAGTGTTGGTTGCATTGGGAAGTGTCAAAATCTATTCCTCCATAGATTTGCTTTTTGTTTCTTATACATTACTTTAATGCACGCTCTATACTCTTTTGTTTGTTTCATCTCTTCACTCACTTTCCAAATCACAGTGCTTCATTCCCTTTTGAGAGTTTGACCATAGATTAGCAAATCTAAGATTGAAGAGTTGGATGAAAGTTGTTCGAAAACCCTACTCTCTTATCTCTTACGGAATGACCATAGATTGAGATAACCGGAGGAGTTACATTCGGGTCAAGGATTCTTAGTTTGTGAAACACTCTCCCAATATGATAGAGAAAGAGTGCGTACATCCTGACTCCTCAAACCCTACTCTATTGCGGGATTCAGTACTGGGTAATGTTGTTGTTGTTGTTTGCTTAGGGCTGACGGAATCGAGAGATTATCATTACTTATTTTCATTTTCCCTCTCTTTATGACATGTTATGAGCGTAAATATTTCGATAACGATAAAATGGATGATTCGGAAAGTGAAATATTACATCGTTTGTGGGCCTTAAATTTGACAATTAGGTTAAGATATGATTAGATACCTAGATTCATACATAAATCGAATATATAGAGAGAGCAATATTTGATTCAAAAGTTACTAAAGATTGTCTCGCCCCTAGCCTTGCTTTCTTTAGTGCTATGATTATCATTATATTGCCCTACCATTACACATTTACACCTTAATTGGTTATTATATTTTTGCTTGCACTGAACTCTCCACTTCCATTCCATTACACATTTGCATATGTTAATGAGTTAATCTCACATTGGAAGTATAAAGATTCTGATCATAACATTTAAGAGGTCAAATTATTCGCTTATTGTCAATTGATTTCATATTAGAAGTTTAGAACCCAGCTAATTATACGTGAGATTTGTTGTTCAAACTCGAAAGGTTTTTCTCCTAAAATGTCAATATTGAAAATCGGATTGAATCACCCATGTATAGGGGGCCATGAATTGGCTTGTGACACTCCTATGTTAATCATAGGGTTAGGCTCAAATATTGAAAACGAAAAATCTATAAAAACACTTTAAATTTCACAAATTGAGAAAATACACGGAAAAAAATCCGAATTTATTGTGTTTGTATGGAAATGCCCACAAGTTGTGAGTTACTTTAAATAAGAGCCCCACTCCCACATAAAAACATATGAGAGAATGACCTTTCACAATGCAAGGCCAAAGGCTCCTAGCAAATGAAACAATATGGAGGAAGAGATCCATCAACATCTTTTAGTTGCAACCCATCAAAATGGGCACCATTTTTATTTTTTGTATGGGTACCATTACATAAACCCATATCATATCATATACAATATGATTAAAATATAAAAATGATACACTACATATGAAGGCATATATAGAAAAACCAATTAGACAAAGCCAACAAATGCTGACTATTCCATGACAAAAGTGAAGAGCACAGGGACAGTATGTCACATTGAGATTCATGGCTCAAATGATATTCAATCTTAAAGAGAAAAAGGAAGGCACAAATTTCCATGTTTGGGAAGGGGCTTTTGATTCTTCTTCTTTTGCTATCTCATCTCATATATGGATGCAAAGAGGGCTAAAGATTAAAGAGAGTGCCCTTAGTAGTACAAGAGCACTCTTTTCCATGTGTGAATGGACCATTGAATTCTTCTTTTTTTCCCATTGCAAAAGGTTTGTGAATTTCATTTGTAATGCCAATATGCAAATCAATAACTTTGAGGTACTTTGTTGTGCTAAACTCGCTTGTTAATTATAAATTGTATATGTTGTTATGTTTGGATCGAATCAGTACTCAACTTTTTTTTAATGCCTTTAACTATTCAAGCACATCTTTATACGAGGAGTAGTATCGTACATTGTATACGAATAAGTAGTTTTTGGATCTAATAAGATAGAACGACGTACGTTGGTATGCATAGTGCCTTATTTGAAACCATCGCATTACTTCAAATTTCAAATACATTGAGACGAAAGTAAAGATTCGAGATCAGGCAAGCTAGCATGATTCTCAAGAGGTCGACGAGTCGACAGGCGAAAACCGCCTAAAACATAAAATACAAACCGAAAAAAAAATTGCAACGAAAGAAGCATAACCAATTCTACAAAAGAGACGACCTAAGCAGAACTAATCCTAATTAAAAAAACTGAAGACATAAGTGCCTTATTAGCAATTAACTTACACTAAACTAATTCATTATTACCACCTCATAAATAATCAATATATAGTATATCCATCAATATTATGACTTATGAGGAATCAAAAGCGTTTAGTACATATTCTTTGCTTCTAATTGCATATGAATCGACCATATAATGTTGATGCTCTTTTATAGATTTTTAATTTATTTATGTGTTTTTTTAGGGAAGATAAGTTTAAAGTTTAAACACAATATATCAAGGGAAAGAGACTAAATTTTTTTTCTTCTTTAACTTTAACTTTGTATCAGCTCGCCCTCTCTTTAAGACTATTCCATCATCTTCTTCTTAATGAATTGAAAAAGAGAGTGAAACTAAAGCTGTCTCAAAAGAAACACAATGCTTTGGTCCCATTCGAATGGGGAAGACAGGGAATAAAGCAAAGATTTCCATCCACAAATTTTAAAAAAGAAAAAATAAAAACATTGTAATGATATATTAATAATCATCATCTTTTACCTCTTACAATTCACCTGCAATTGCAGGCACATGTTCCCAACTTACCTTGTTTGTTCAGTGCTAAAAAAATGAAATGGGTAAGCCAATTTTGAAGGTTAAGTAAGTACTACTGTACTAAATATAACTAATTCCACATTTACCTTACATGATACTGTACTTGATAAAGTATACATATGCATATATATGAAACATTATCATCTATTATTGTTTATCACAATGCATCCATGTGTTTACTACTAATCTCTGCTTTAGTCTAGTCTCATCCAACAAAAAATGAAATGGATATTGTTTGCATATGATATACTGTAATTGTTTTTGTGGATGAGGTAAAAGCATAGATTAGTAGTAAATTTACTATTAATGTGGGCTATTGGGCTAGTGCTACTAGATAAATTTAGGTGTAAAAAGTATTGGAGGACAAAAATCAAATCAAATAATTTATAGATGGAGACTCTCAATCTACAACATATGGCACGGGATAAAAATTATACCTTTCTTTTTTTTTTGGAAAGGATTTTTGAATAAGTCTGCTTCATTTATTATAAAGATACCTAAGATTTCATCATTACAATATGACATACTGGCTTATTGATCGTAATCTTAAAATACCAACCCAGAGCCATAACTCATCTACTATCTATTTGAATGGTTTCTTGTTGTGTGTGGCATTCGGAGTCATGTGCGGCTTGCTCGAGCTGTGTGCGGCTTCGCTTGATGCATCTTGACAATCTACTTCTTCATCGGGGTTCTGGCATGACATTCGGAATCGGGATTGGTTGGAATCGTGGTAGTGTGTACGGGGCAACTTCGCGTACAGAAAGCTTCCTTGGAGATTTGTCTTCACTGCCCCTGCCAATGGAGTTCCTGATGTATTGCTAGCCATGTCAGCGATGCTATTTCATGATGATGCTTGACTTCGTTTATAGTCTACGTTCTCAACCTGCTAGTTTTAGGTATGCTTAGATTCATCTTTCGTTGTGTGTGTTGCCTGATCTTTTTCACCTCTTTTATTATTATTTTTGTTGTTTGTTAGATGGTTTTCCGTCTGTCGACTTATTACTGTAAGTGTTTGGAGAACTGAGTCCTTAACGGATCTCAAAGGCCTACTCCTGTATATATATCAATGGGTGAAAACCCGAGGGTACAATGGTAACTGTACATGTATAAATAATATAATGCTAACATCCTCCCTCAGTCGCAGCTAGAGGTGAGCGAATAGCAAGACTGGAACGAAAAGAAGTAAAAAGAGGAGTAGGCAAGCCTTTTGTGAAAATGTCCGCATACTGATGTGCAGAAGGGACATGAAGAACTCGGACCTGGCCTAGGGCGACCTTCTCTCTGACGAAATGGATGTCAATTTCGATATGCTTCGTCCGTTGGTGCTGAACTGGATTCGACGACAGGTAAACAACGGAGACATTGTCGCAGTAGACCAGTGTAGCCGATCGAAGGGGAACCCGGAGTTCGCAGAGAAGGTTGCGGAGCCAGCAGGTCTCAGCGACGGCGTTGGCAACACCACGATACTCAGCCTCGGCACTCGAGCGGGAGATGGTGGCCTGACGCTTGGAGGACCACGAGACCAGATTGTCGCCCAGGTACACCGCGAAACCAGATGTAGAGCGTCTAGTTTCAGGACAACCCGCCCAGTCAGCGTCAGAATAGGCGGTGAGGGAGTCAAACCTGTTGCGAGCGAGATGTAAACCCATGTCAGAGGTGCCCTTGATGTACCTGATTATCCTCTTGAGCGCCTGAAGATGGTGCTCGCGGGGATCATGCATGTATAAGCAGATTTGCTGTACGGCGAAGGCAATGTCCGGTCTGGTGAATGTCAAATACTGGAGAGCACCGGCCAGACTGCGGTAGGCTGTAGGATCCTCAACCTTAGGGCTGGAGGCAGCGTCGAGCTTGGACTTGCAGTCGACAGGGGTGGTGGCGGGTTTGCAAGACGTCATGTCGGCCTTGTCGACGATCTCAAGAGCGTACTTCTGCTGATGAAGGAACAGGGAAGTAGGAGTGCGTGACACAGAGACCCCAAGAAAGTAGCTCAGGGAACCGAGATCAGTCATGGCGAACTCTGATCGCAGCAGGGTCATCAGCCTTGACAGGAGCGATGTAGAGGAAGCGGTGAGCACGATGTCGTCAACGTACAGGAGAAGATAGGCAGTGTCAGACCCTGAGTGGAACACAAAAAGGGAGTGATCAGACTGACTGCCCTGAAATCCAATGCTAGTGAGGTACGTGGCGAACCGCTGATACCAGGCGCGAGGCGCCTGTTTCAACCCATAGAGAGACTTCCGGAGAAGGCAGACGTGAGATGGGCGGGTGCGATCATAGAAGCCTGGCGGCTGATGCATATACACAGTCTCCTGAAGGTTGCCGTGAAGGAAGGCATTCTTGACGTCAAGCTGATGGATAGGCCAATCCTTAGTAAGGGCGATGCTCAGAACTGTGCGGATGGTAGCCGGTTTGACGACCGGGCTGAAAGTCTCATCACAGTCAACCCCAACCTCCCGTGACTTGCCGTTGACCACTAGCCGAGCCTTGTGTCGCTCTAGAGTTCCGTCTGACCTGTACTTATGCTTGAACAACCACATGCAGTTAATGATATTAGTGTCCCGAGGCCTTGGAACGAGGTCCCACGTGCCATTTTTAATAAGAGCACTAAACTCATCCATCATGGCAGCTTGCCAGTTCGGGTCCTGTAAGGCCTTGTGGGGCGATTTGGGGAGAGGAGATATGTCGGGAGACAGAGTGAGAAGGTTGTATTTGGGGTTAGGTTTGAAGATGTCGGACTGCGACCGGGTCTTCATGGAATGGGCGGGGGTGCAATCGGAGGTTGGTGGGTAAGAGGGGTTGCCTGCTGAGGGGGGAAGAGGGGGGCGGGGGGGGGGGGGGGTGCGGCGGGCGCTGCCAGGGGGGGTGTACCCGCCGCAAGGGGTGCAACGGGATAGGCGGGGGGGGGGGGGGGGGGGGGTGCGGCGGCCGCTGCCAGAGGGGGTGCCCGCCGCATGGGTTGCGGCGCCCGCCGCCAATCAATTTGGGTGGGGGTTTTGGGCGGGGGGTTGGTTCCGGATGATGCTTGTTGGAATAGGTGGCGTAGGAGGGGTGGGAATTCGTCGGAATTGGGTGGTGTGGGTGGGTTGGGGACAGCAGGGGTGGGTGGTGTGGCGAAGGGGAAGGTCTGTTCGTCGAAAATCACATGGCGCGAAGTGACAACCCGATTTGTATCCAAGCGAAGACAACGGTAGCCTCGATGGTGTGGGGAGATGCCCAATAAGACACATTTAGTGGATCGTGGGGATAGCTTATGAGGGGCGGTGGCACTCATGTTGGGAAAACAGAGACATCCAAACACTCTAATGTGATCGTAAGAGGGGTAGCGCTTGTAGAGTGCCAAGGTTGGGATGGAGTTGTCAATGGCTTTGGATGGAAGTATATTGTGGAGATAGGTGGCCATGTGAAGCGCCTCAACCCAAAAGGGGAGGGGGAGAGAGGCGTGATGTAGGAGGGTTCTAGTTTTGTCATTGAAGGTGCGGAGAATACGTTCCGCTTTGCCATTTTGTGGAGAGGTTTGGGGGCATGAGAAGCGGAGTGATATCCCATTTTGTTGACAAAAGGAGCGAACAAAATTGTTGTCAAACTCTCCTCCCATGTCGCACTGAATAGCCTTGATGGGCAAAGTGAATTGAGTGCGGACAAATGTGTGAAAATTGACAATGTGACTTTGTGTTTCCGATTTGTGACGTAGGGGAAAAACCCAAACAAAATTGGTGAAATCATCAAGGACAACCAAATAGTATCGAAAACCACTAGCACTTGAAATAGGAGATGTCCACAAATCACAATGCAAAAGATCAAAAGGTGCAAATGTACTGGAATGAGAAATGCTAAAAGGGAGACGCTTGCTCTTGGCGATTTCACAGGAAATGCAAACGTCAGAGGCTTTATTACAAGAAATTAAATGACTAGTGCGGAGACATTGGAGCACGTGGTCGCCGGGATGGCCAAGACGAGCGTGCCACAAGTCAGAACGATGGGCGACGAAGGCGGTGGGAGACTGTGGGCGAGCTTTGGTGATGGGGTAGAGGTCTCCAGAACTATTGCAGCGCATGATTGGGGTCCCCGTACGAAGATCCTTCACAAGAAAACCAAACGGGTCAAATTGGACAGCCACGTGATTATCGACGGTAAATTGACGAACAGAAATGAGGTTTTTAACAAGGTCAGGGGCAAGCAGGACTTTGTTGAGGCGTAGGGGTGGGGCATTGGGAAGGGTTGTGTGACCCGAACCGACAATTTTAAGAGACTTGCCATTTCCGACATAAACAGACGGTAAAGTGCTCGAATTAAAAACAGTTTGTAGGTTACCTGGTGCGTTCGTCATGTGAGAGGAGGCCCCGGTATCCATGTACCAGTTGTCGTCCGGCTGCTGGAGTCCCATGGTGGAGAAAGTGGCGGAGAGGTTGGTGTGTATGGGGTGCGCTGGAGGCTGCTGTGAAGCGTACATCGCTGGGGATGGGGCCCGCTGCTGTGGCGGACGCTGCGTGTAGACCAACTCTGGCGGGGGGTATCCCGCCCACGTCGGATAAGGGCAGGGCGGCGGAGCGGGGGACCATTGCTGCTGTGGGTACCACTGCCCAGGCGGCGGCCGCGGCCGCGACGGCCGCTGCTGTAGCCGCCTCTATCGCGTCCTCCGCGTTGTTGGGGTTGTCTGGGTTGGGTGTGGGGAAGGGGGTCCGGGGCTATGAAATCCTTGGAGGAAACAAGGACATGGGAAGGGCCCTGGGGGCGTCCCTGACGGCTCTCCTCCCTGGAGAGCATGCTGCGAGCCACCATGAAGGTCGGAAGTGGTGATGTGTTGCTGATCATGCCACCGAAGACATCAAATTTGGTGGAAAGGCCGTTGATAAGTTGAAGAACAAGGCGTTCTTCGCTAACTTTGTGCCCAACATCGCCTAGTTGATCAGCGATGGCTTTGATGGCGAGGCAGTAGTCAGAGACGGTGGAGAAGCTTTCCTAACGGGTGTTGATGAACTTGCCCTCAAGATCCGCTGCCCTAGCGGATTGATTGTCATGGAAGAGGCCCTTTATGCGGAGCCAGACATCACGGGCGGTAGAGTTTGGTTGGAGGACGGTAATCAGGACGTCCTCAGAGATGGTGGCATAGATCCATCCAAGAACGATGGAGTCAAGGCGGTTCCAGAGGGGCTCAGGGACATCAGTCGGACGATCAGAGTCGTCGATGTGGGTGATGACGTCGTGAGCCTTACAGGCGGTTTGGAAGAGCTCCGCCCATGTGTGGTATTGGACCTTTTTAAGATCTAGGGTTAGGGGAATTTGATTTTTGATGTTGGTGACGGATTGAGCGGAGTGAAAGGGGTTTTGTGGTGGTGGTGGAGGGTTAGGGTTGGGTGGAATGGGGTTAGGGTTGATTGGGTTGATAATCTCGTCGGTAGACATCGAGAAGGGGTGGGAGATTGCGGCAGAAGGGAGAAAGGAGGAACAGGGGGCGACGGCGGCGGCTGTAGGGAGCGGCGGCGGCGGCAAGAGGGGGAGGCGGCGGCAGCAGGGGGCGGCGGCGGCGACTGGGCTGGCGGCGGCGGCTAGGGCGTGGCGGCGGCGGCTTGGGGCTGCGGCGGCTTAGTGGATCGTTAGGTGTGAAACAAAAATTAGGGTTTCACACAAAAGCTTGATACCATGTAAGTGTTTGGAGAACTGAGTCCTTAACGGATCTCAGAGGCCTACTCCTATATATATATCAATGGGTGAAAACCCGAGGGTACAATGGTAACTGTACATGTATAAATAATATAATGCTAACAGTTACGGCCTCTCGAATTTCAGGATTGTCTGACTTCAAATTCTTACTGTATTAAAAAAAATTGTTTCTTGTTGTCACAAAGTAAACGATCTAGGCTATATCCGTCTAGAAAAATTGTTTCTTGTTCCCAATATGATTTACATATCATCTTCCAAGAATACACACCAAAGATATGCTATGAACCCTATCACAGATCTCGTCAATCTTCTCTTTTCAGTCAATTTATTTGTCTCCAGAGATAACTGGAACTTCTCATGACAACTATCTTTGTAGCCAAGCTTCTTTCAATTCAGATCTTTCTAAGACTTTTTCTAGCGTCTTTTCTAGAGTTTCCGGACATGTTCACTAAGGGCAAGAGCTTCTCTTCATTTTCCCTATTTCTTTTTATCATCACAAGATTTACAAATTAAAGCATCTAGGCAAACACATCAAATGGTAGAGTTTGCTATCACCAAAACACATAAGTTCCTAAATGTTTTCAAGGTACTCTAAAATACATTAAAGCATGTCATTTGTATTAAACAATCATCTATCTATCTATATCTAATATCTAATATCTAATATAATACTAAAACACATGTTATGCCATGTGTCAAATTTTCCTTAACTATAGGCTTAGGTGGCAGACTCTAATTAAACCTGACCCCACCTTCAATTTAAATTTAAATTAATTAATACCTATAATTTTTATCATGCTTAATGTGTTTCAATTTTTAATTAATTTATTTTTATATTAATGTGTTTACGTTTTCATATTTTCATATGATTTCCATGTTCTTTTAACAAACACATCTTTTTTACTCTGTTAATTTTATTTTATTAGCACTTAAATGATTTAATTCGAATTTTATTGAAAACTTATAATTTGATCGTTATAGATACCAAGAGTAGTTCATTGATGGCCATTTATATAAGATGGTAACAACACATAAGAGCACATGCTAAATAATTTTTCTATTAATTCTGGCCTGTATTTAATCAATTCTAATGGAAATAATTATTGCATATTAATAAATTGTAAATACCATTAACAATTGAACTTCTTAAAATATGGTTTTCATAAATAAATAAGATGCATTTTGATCTTTCATTGATATTTTAATCTTTTATGCCATTATTTTTTAAAAAAATTGTTTATTTAAAAAATTGTTAATCATCTCTATCAAATTAAATCATATAATACTTTTATTTTAAAAAAATATTGTTAACTTATAGTATAACTAATTTTCTATTACAAATCTTTACAGGTTTGGAAATTATTTTGCATTATTTACAATTATTTTGCATTGTTTTTTTTTTACTGTTATTTTACAATTACGATCAACTTCTATAATTGTTTTTACTTCCCATTATTTAGTTTATATTTATAATAATCTTTCTAATCTGTACCCTTATAACATACAGTAGGTTATAAAGAACCTTGATTTGGGAAGAATCCCTTCCAAAAATGGATAAACCCTAAGAAAATATTGTTTTAAATATAAAATAATTAAATTTGAAAAATTATTTTCAAATCAAAGTAGTTGATGCCCTTGAAAAATTAATAAATAAACCATATATTTTAAAAAAAATTGATAACAATCAATAAATGTCTACATGTTTCTTTTTTCCCTTTTTAAAGATTTTTTAAAATGGACATGCAATTATGCAAACAATCTACAAATTATATAATAAAAACTTCATTTTTGTTAGTATTTTCTAATAATAGTAATAAAGGTTTAACAAAAGTTCAATTTTAATTTTGTATTCATTGTTTTAAATTAAAATTTACAAATATATGAAATTAAAAAAATGATCTAATAGCTTCCTGGGATTAGGATAAAAATTTAAGAATATGATTAATATAAATAAATCAAACCAAACATGTTCATGTGTTTTCGAATGAATTCAGTATTGCCATTTAACATGACCCCACTTTTGATTGAATGATAAATTAATTATTTCTTTTCTCTAACTGTTAGATGTTTTTATTGGTTGAAAGTTATTTATGTGTTTATTTAAATTAATCAATTATCGATAATTGTTAAACATTAAAAAAAAATTAAAAATTTCTTTTCATTCTAATATTTGTTAAATTTGTTTAATCTTCCCTAAGAAGCTTTTCATCCAAATAGGTATTCTTACATTTTTTTAATCAAATAATTTATTTTATGAGTGTATTTGGAAAAAAAATGACGTTATGAAAGGGTGTCTTTGAATTCCAACATATTTTAATTACAATTTATAAGGTATTTTATTTAAAAGGTATATCATTTTAAGCACATTATATTTGTATCTTTAACAAAAATTTAGTATACACTAAAGACATAGTTTGTTTTTTTTAAATTTCTTAATTGTGAAAACATTTAAAGTCAAATAAATCAAATATTAAAATGAATCATGTATAGGTGAATCCTTGAAAATGTCCTTGAATATCCTTCGTAACTTTAAGTTATTTTATCCCTTTTCAACTCTTTTTTTTGTTCCATATTTAAAAAAAAAATATTTTAGAGGTTTGATCTTGATTCTTTAATATGCATGTTATTGTTTTCTTTTGAATTGTTTCCAATTACTAATCAAATTTTTTTTAATTGTGACACCATTTAGATTAGGGTAAATCACACTAAAAAAAAAGGGGTATATGTGAAGCTTTAACTCTTTTCTTTTGTACCGTGGGGGTTACGAGGTTGTCGACTAATCCCCCACGGGCTCGAGAACTAGCCTGCAAAGGACTTAAATCGGTAAGCCCAACGAGAAGCCACCAGACAAGCTCACCCAAGGCATTGGAGGCTTGAGCATCCACTAATTACACAAAGTGTAAGTGGTGAGATTTTAACTCTTGACTTCTTGCAAGAGCCACCTGTCTGTTACCATTAAAGCAAAGGGTCATTGGTTCGAAGCTTTAATTCTTTGTCTTGACTCTCCCTTCATTTTTTTTATTTGTCATATGTTTTATGACACTAAGCTAACTATCTATGCTTTGGCCTAATATATAATAATAGAGCTTTTATTTAGACATTGCAAATCATATAACATGCTCAAATAAAACTAATAAAAAGATAATATTTGATAGAGTTTTCAGCTTCTTAAAAAACATATAAAAATAATGGCTTATATTTTGAGATGAAAGGATTTTTTTTTTACTTTTAAGTTTATTAATATAATATATCTTTTTTATGTGATCTCCATCCCAAAGTTATAAAAATTCCATTCACCGGTATTTGTGGAATGTGTAGTCCAACTACCAGAATTTTGAGTTCTATCTTCCAATCCATTACCACAACAAATGCGTGTTTAATGCTCAAAGTAATCAATCAATTTACTAAAAAAAATTAGAAGGATAAAAATAACACACAACAGTGGTGACTCTAAACTTTGTACTACCTCTGTCTCAAAATATCGGTCGTTTTATTTTTTAGCACGTTTTTTAAGGAGCTAAAAACTTTATAAAATATTAACTTTTTTAATTAGTTTTTAAAAATAATAATATACTTATTATTAATAAGCATAATATTATTTTTAAAAACCAATAAAAATATAATATTTTACAGAGTTTTTAGCTTCTTAAAAAACATGCCAAAAAAAATTAAATGACGTATATTTTGAGACGGATGAAGCTTTTTTTTAAAAACTTTTAAGTTTATTACAAAAATATTTCTTCTTACATTTTTATGTGCTCTCCATCCAAAAGTTCTTAAAACTCCATTCACCTCGAGTTTGTGTAATATATGTTCGAACTACCAAATTGTTTGGTCTTACCTTCCAATACATTAATACAACAAAAAATAATAGTAGAGGGCCACATTTTTATATCCTGCCTCAGACATTTCAAATCTCAAACCCGACCCTGCTAGGAAGCTGAGAAATTGACGTTTTGCCACATATATTATATATTGATATAATATAATCATTTTTTTATCCAAATTTATACTACCTCCGTCCAAAAATACATTGCCTTTACTATTCACGCACGTTTTTTTAAGAAGGTAAACTATATAAAATATTAACTTTTTTATTAATTTTTTTTAATAATTACAAACTTATTGATAATAAGTTTGTAATTATTAAAAAAAATTAATATTTTATATAGTTTTTAACTCCTAAAAAAGCGTGCATAAATATTAAAAGTCCATGTATTTTTGGACGGAGGGAGTATTATTTTGTTATATTGTTTTCATATTATTATAATAGTATAATATATCTAATATATAATGCAAATAAATTATGGTAATATCTTTTATAAAATATAATATACTTTACAAATCCCGTGCGTTACGCACGAGTACTACGCTAGTACATATACTAAAACTGATGCATTGGTGCCTGCGTGGCAGCGCGTGAGTGAATCTGCCTACGTGGCAGCGCGTGACTGCATCTCGCAAAGCTTTCTCCAGTCAAAAAGGAAATCTAATTGGATAGATGAAGTATCTTATAAAAGAGTAAATATTATATAAGAAAAAAACTATATCAATATAATTAAACGTAGTAGTAGTAATAATAAAAATAATTAATAAAACTAATTTTTATAGTCATACTTACCAAAAATATTAATAGATAAATATTTAATATTTGATAGGTGCTATTTTATTTATATTTAGATTCTTTTTGGTGGAAAGAATTATTTATATCAAAATCAATCATTTAATAATTGTTATTTTATATCCATCTATATTATTTTTTTAGGCCAAAATAAATAATTAAAATATTATATAACCATATATGTAGCCACAATCTATCATTACATAGATATTTTAGTAAACTAATGTAATAACTATTTACTACATATTTAATAAAAATGAATATTAAAATATTTTTAAAAATCAACTATCTAATTAAATTACATGAGATTTAATTAACCATAGATTAGGAAAAAAAAACTTTTACGTAATACCTTATAAATGTGAATTTTATTTATATTTTGAGAGAATCTAATTAAAAGATATTTAGATTATATATAACCTGTCGAACTAATTTTATTTATATTTATATTATTTTTTGAAGGAAAAAATAATTTATATTTTGATTCATGCATTCTCCGTACACGGGACGGGATCTATACTAGTATATATATATATATATATATATATATATATATATATATATATATATATATATATATATATATATATATATACACACACACACGGTACTTATATATATTCATGGATTTAATTGGCATTGATATAACATTTCCACCTCCTTAACATTTAAAAAATAATTAAACTTTTTTTTTTATTAAATATTTATATCTCTAGAATCAATACCAAGAATATATTTTAAGAAAGACATGCTTTAATTCTGACTTTTTCTCAAATAATATATATATGGAAACTGATCGGATCTCTTTTAAATTTCTTGAAGAATCGTGCGTATATGTGAATTTATACAATCATCATCATCATTAAATATAGTTGAAGAATATGTGAAGCCAACCATATAATGCATCAACTTTTTTTTTTTTATCACATCCTACATGACAACCTTTTTATCACATCGATCCTGAATTTTTTAAAGTTAAAAATGGGCCATGAAATTGTTTTTGGGATGTACCATACACCAATAAATTGAATACAAGAACTATTTTCCGAATTTCGTAGAATTGACTTTGAATTTCGTACAATATCTAAAAATACCCTATTCGATTTTGTAAGATCATAAAAGAATAATTATGAGTTTATGGCCACTTTTATATAAAATATAAAACCATGACGATATATAGTCAACTTGGTACTATCAATTTATTCACAAGTCCTCGGCTTGTTTCAGTTTAGTTGTAGAGTTCTTATATGTATTTTGCACCAACTTTGTATCTTTATGTATGTTTAGACGGTTATCCGTCTGCCGACTTGTCGACCTTCGAGATTCAGGTTTGACGGTTATCCGTCTGCCGACTTGTCGACCTTCGAGATTCAGGTTTGTCTGATCTCGATTTTTTACCTAATAAAAAAAATTCACAAATTAACCCAAAACTATGTAAGACCGATGTGTTAAGATGCGTCAGTCCATGTCACTAAACCCTCTGAGTATGACGACCTTGTCAAGAGTGTACTCGAGCATATTGTCAGAGCATCTTGAGACCAGAATTTGCTCTGATACCATATGTAAAGAGGCATCAACCCATACCATCAAATTCTTTTAGGTGTCGTACTCACTTGGAATCTGAATAAAAAAAAAGCTCTTTTAATATGAGTAGGATTTGAATTACTTTTACCCTCTATCTAATATCGACATAGAACGAGGATGTTATAAACTAAAGGATGTGTGGTATTGATGCCAAGTTCATATATATTGGTATGAGATATCTCAACCGTAGAGGAAGGGTCTCAAGATGTGAGTTGTTTATCTTAGAATATGTAAAACATGAGTGATAAAATGAGTGAAGACAACATTTTTCTTAATTAATCGATTATGTAACAACTCAAATTAGCCCTTGTGTAAACCTTGATGCACTATTTAACTTTTATGATAGACATGTGTATGGATCAAACTAATTAATTATGTGTAAAAATATTGATGTAAAACACCTATAAAATACACCTAGCCCACTTGGGCATGTAATCTTGTGATTGTCCATACCCGCTCATTTATGTGGGCATGCAGTCGGATTGAATACATTTGTTATTCTCCTTATGATAACCATAAATGTCATCATTTTTGTTCAATGACGATGACATGTGTGGATCAATATGTAATTAAGTAACAAGCAGATTGATCCACAAGTCACTTGTGTGGATGAACATACACTTTAATTCTTGTGCCATAACACCAATACAAATTAATGTGGGACCATCATGCTACACATAAAAATGTTATAGACATCGAGAAGGTTCGATAATAAGATAAATTTTTTACCCTAGTTTTGGATCCTGTTATTGACACAGTTAAATTTTCGCCAATGACGACATCGAAAATCAATAATAACACTATGATTGGTGAAATTGAACCGTGCATATGGCAAGTCCGCTAGTTTTACAACACATTTTATTTCTTTCTTTGGTGTGTAGATATCTCACAACAAAAGAAAAAGGAGGAGGGGCAATGGCATATGGATTTGATAAAGTTGACCTGATCAGCTTAGCTACAGGTCGATGGGGAGCTTTTTCATGATGAAAGACAACTACTCTCCAAACATCTACAGTGACTTGCAATACTCATCACACTGATCATGCCCCCACCCCTTTTTTTGTTCTTCAATTATACATCCAATTAATATTCAAACCTTAATTGAGGGGTTTGCTTTAATTAATCCATTAATTATCACATAATTACAATTATTAGCACCCCCTAAATCATCAGCCCCAAACACAGTCAAATCCAGCTAAAGCTCAGCTTTGGCCATTTTCCCATTACTGTACAAAGTGCTGTTTCATCTCCTCTCTCTCTTTATCCCTCAAAGCAAATCCAATAATACACAAAAGAGTAGCCATGTCTATAGCTTTGAATCTTTGCTGACAGCAAACACCAAAGGCTAAAGGGCAGTTTTGTCTCTTTATTTTTATTTTTTGCTTCTTGGTTTGATAATTGCTGATTCATCTCTAGATCTCGAAATTTATTATTTTCATCCGCAAAGATGCACTAGATCGAGTATCCTGAATGACAAATTAAAGGGCAGTTTTGTCATTTACAATGAAGTATTTAAAGATGGACAAAGATGTATATATAGAATAACATCAACTTTTGCTTTTCCTAGTTTTTGCCCCTCTTCTAAATCTCCACTTTCAAATATCTGTTATATGTTTATCCAACGGCTCCTTTTTTTCTCTCTTTTCTTTTCTTTTGGGATTTCTCTCTTTTGTTTTTCTCTTTTCTCTTTATATATTTTTTCCCATTAATGCTTTTCTGAGTTGAAGCTCACTACCATATGTTACAGACATACTGGGTGTGGGTGTGTATAGAAAACAACCAAAAACCCATTTCTGCACATCACTATTTCTTTCCCTCTTTAGAGAGAAAGCAAAAGTTGAGAAGATGTCTTCTTCTTTCTTTCTTTCTTTCTTTCATGCTTGAGGTTGAAGCCTCTTTTCTAATTTTTTGGTCACAAAAAATTGGAATTATGTAATTTATCACTTCAAATTTCATTCAGATTCCATTCACTTTCTCACTTCCCTTTCACTTAAAATCCATTTCTTGTTCTTCACCTCCTCATCACACAAACACAAACACTTGAAAATCCAAATCACCCTTTCTTTCCCTCCACATAGACAAAAACTATGAATGTGTTGATTCCTCCTTTCTTTGTTTTGACCTTCCTTTGTCTTCTAACCCCTTCTTTTGCCTCCTCACCATTGGATTTCCATGCATTGCTTGCTCTAAAGCAAGGCTTTGAGGCATCGGAACCTGCTCTTTCGAGCTGGGATGCCTCGAATTCAACCTCACTCTGCTTATGGGCTAGAGTCCAGTGTCTTGGCGGGAGAGTGGTTTCCTTAGACTTGACAGACTTGAGCCTTGGTGGGATTGTCTCCGGTGAAATCTCGAGGCTCGACCGTCTTGTCCGGCTATCCTTGGCCGGAAACAACTTCACCGGATCGATTGAGATCGGAAACATGAGCAGTATTGAGTTCCTCAACATCTCTAACAACCAATTCAGTGGTGGATTGTTGGATTGGGATTTCTTGGAACTTAAGAGCTTGGAGGTTTTGGATGCTAACAACAACAACTTCACAGCTTTGCTCCCTTTAGGGGTTTCAAGCTTGAATGACAAGCTAAGGCACTTGGATCTTGGTGGGAATTACTTCTATGGCAAGGTCCCGCCGAGCTACGGAGCCTTGTCGAAGCTCGAGTACTTGTTCCTCGGTGGGAACGATCTCGAAGGCCGGATACCGAGTGAGCTAGGGAACCTCACAAGCTTGAGAGAGCTCTACTTGGGATACTACAATGTGTGGGAGGGAGGGATCCCTAAGGAGATTGGGAATTTGGTCAATTTAGTTCATTTGGACATATCAAATTGTGGGTTGAGAGGCTCAATCCCAAGAGAGTTAGGCAATCTTGGGAGCCTTGATACCCTCTTCTTGCATATCAATCAGCTTTCGGGTCCGATACCGACGGAGCTCGGAAACCTGACCAGCCTAGTGAACCTTGATCTCTCCAACAATGCCCTAACCGGAGAGATCCCAGCCGAGTTCTCGAACCTCAAGCGGATTCGCCTCTTCAACCTGTTCTTGAATAGGCTACATGGGTCGGTACCGGACTACTTAGCTGAGCTGCCTACACTTGACACTCTCTGCCTTTGGATGAACAACTTCACCGGCACCATACCTGCTAGCTTGGGCCGGAATGGGCGGCTCCAGGTGCTCGATTTGTCGTCGAATAAGCTCACCGGCAGCATCCCTCCGGACCTTTGTGCATCCAGGCAGCTCAGGATCTTGATCCTCTTCAAGAACTTCTTGTTTGGGGCTATCCCGGATGAGTTAGGGGATTGCCTTAGCCTCACTAGGATCAGGCTCGGTCAAAATTACCTCAATGGGAGTATCCCCAATGGGTTCATCTACTTGCCTGAGGTCAATCTCTTGGAGCTTCAAGACAACTACCTCTCCGGAAACCTGACCGAAAACCGCCTTGGCGGGGTTGCCAAGCTAGGCCAGCTTGACCTCTCCAATAACTTGCTCTCAGGGTCGATAACTTCCTCGATTTCAAACCTGTCTTCCCTCCAAATCCTCTTGCTCGGTGGCAATCAGTTTTCGGGTCCGATACCGTCGTCGATAGGCCGGCTTCAGCAGGTGACTAAGCTTGATCTTAGCCACAACTCGCTTACAGGACCAATCCCACCGGAGATCAGCCAATGTGATCACCTCAACTACCTTGACCTGAGCCAGAACAACCTGTCGAGCTCGATCCCACCCGAAATCTCCGGCCTCCAGATACTAAATTATATGAACCTATCAAGAAACAACCTGAATGGGACCATCCCTAGCTCAATCGGGTCGATGAAGAGCCTCTCGAATGCCGACTTCTCGTTCAACGAGCTATCCGGTGAGCTGCCCGAATCGGGCCAATTCCGCCTCCTCAACGCCTCCTCCTTCGCGGGGAACCCCTTCCTTTGCGGCTCTGTATTGAACAACCCTTGCAACCTCAGCCTCCTACCGAGCACGAGGCCTCGAAAGACGCCCTCCGGCGAGTTCAAGCTCCTCCTCGCACTAGGGATGCTGTTCTGCTCCCTCGTGTTCGCCGCAGCTGCGGTGGTCAAGGCGAAATCCTTCAAGAAAGCCGCCGAATACTCGTGGAAAATGACCACTTTCGGCAAGATCGAGTTCTCGGTCCGCGACATCCTCGAGTGCATCAAGGATGGCAATGTCATCGGCAGGGGCGGAGCCGGGATCGTCTACCACGGCAAGATGCCCAATGGGGTCGAAATCGCCATCAAAAAGCTCCTCGGGTTTGGCATCCCGAGCAGCAGCACCCACGACCACGGCTTCAAAGCCGAGATCCAGACGCTCGGGAATATCAGGTGTGACAAAATTGATCAAGAACCTATATTATATTATATTTATAAGCTTGTATCTATATATATATCTATAATTCGTGTTCTATTGTTAGGCATCGGAACATTGTAAGGCTCCTCGCCTTCTGCACCAACAAGCAAACCAACACGAACCTCCTCGTGTACGAGTACATGCGCAATGGAAGCCTAGGCGAGGCCCTACACGGCAAGAAAGGCGGCTTCCTAGGTTGGAATCTACGATACAAGATCGCCCTGGAAGCCGCCAAGGGGCTTGGCTACCTACACCATGATTGTTCGCCCTTGATCATTCACCGGGATGTCAAGTCCAACAACATCCTCCTAAACTCGAGCTTCGAGGCCCATGTTGCGGACTTTGGCCTAGCCAAGTTCATGGTCGAGGGCGGGGGCGCGTCGCAATGTATGTCCGCGATCGCGGGCTCCTACGGCTACATCGCACCTGGTATGTTCATATTTACATATTTGGTGTTTTTTTTAAGAGTGTATATAAGTTTGATTTAGTGATGCAACGTTACATAAGTAAGATTTAACATTAATAAAAAAATATTAAAAAAATGGGAAATGATCGGATGCGACTGGAAGTAGGATCGGATCAATCTGGGGATTCGGATTGAAGACGTGCTTGAGTTGAGTAGAGAGATTTGAATATTGAAGTCTTCGAGGAATCGGGGAAACAGGGATCGCAGATCCCTAGATCCAACGGCGAAGACAGAGACAGGGCCCAGGGGGGTCGCGCTTATCATGGGGAGCGCTGTACTGGATAGCAGCCGGTGTTTTTATTTTTCTTTTTTATTTAATAAGAGGGGGAGTGCCAGCGAGGAGAGAGAGGGAATTCCATCGAAATCAGAGAAAGGGGGAGAGAAGCACGAGCAGTAATCGGCGTGGTCCCGTTTCTTGAATGGTAAGGTGACCAGTGGGGAGACGGGCCCCACCATTTTACTGATCGTAGAATCTCTCGTCAATTTCTGGGCCCACCTCAATCTATCTGATGTCAATCTCCACACATTTTTCTCCGATTCTATTTCTACCCGTATTTTACCGCATCATAATGCTTTAAAAAAATAATTTAAATCGCTCTTTCTATATATACATAAAATAAGAAATTAAAAATAATTATATATTTAAACATTTTATTTGTCTAACAAAAATAAATAAACTGGCCACTCTGGACCAAAAAAAAAACTGGCCACGAGGGGTAAAATCTCATACTATTTCCTTTGTTTAAAAATATAAGTTTTTTTTTTTTCATATTATTTAAAGAGGTAAAAACTATATAAAATATTAATTTTTTTTATTAAAGTAGAGAGTACTAAATTTGGATTCTCAACATATACTTTCAGTAACCCATGAAAAATATGTGTATCTTGAGTTCCACTTTGTCTAACATATGTTCATTTAGCTCAAGTATCCTTGATTAGGAAATAAAACTATAAATTTAATGGGTAAATTCTCAAATAAATACAAAATATTTAAAATTGACTAAATTAATAAATTCAGTGAAATCTTGACTAAATTAATAAATTCAGTGAAATCTTTATGAAATCATAAAGTTTAACCTATGATCTTAAGTCTTAAGGATAGAAGTTAGAAAACTGTATCTAAAATATTTGAAGTTTAGAATTTTTAATCAAAAAAATTAGTTAAATTATTGTAAGTTTATTCAATTGGAAGTATAAATGTTACATTTCCGGCTTTAAATTAGTTGATAAAAAAAAATCTTTTACTCAATTTGTATACTTTCCTTTGTCGTTTCATACACATTTTTTTATGTATTAAACGACAAATAAAAGTAGTATTGATTTTAAAGGTCATCTTGTCGATTACTATGTGTACTGTTCATTAGCATTTAATTATGAATTTTGATTGAAATAAGCTGATGATATTTTCGGATGTGTATTTTTTGCTGAACAGAGTATGCATACACCTTGCAAGTAGACGAGAAGAGTGATGTCTACAGTTTTGGAGTCGTCGTGCTCGAGCTCCTGACGGGGCACAAGCCGGTGGGCGACTTTGGGGAAGGAGTCGACATCGTACAGTGGGCTAAGATGATGACAGGTTGTCGAATCGAGGAAGTTTCACGGATCATCGACTCAAGGCTAGCAACGGTCCCCCATGCCGAAGCAATGCACTTGTTCTTCGTGGCGATGCTGTGTGTGCAGGAGAACAGCATCGAGCGACCCACAATGAGGGAGGTTGTTCAAATGCTTTCGGAGTTTCCCCGGCGCACGAGGATTGAACACCAACCGCCGTCCTCCTCCAGAGCGAATCATCAAGTGTCGAAAAGTTAGGGTTTTCCTCTAGTTTTTGGTTAGGCTGTGCTTGAAATGGTTTGATCTTGTTCTCTCAAGGAAATATGATCAACAAGTTTGATTTGTTAATGTATCATGATCCATGTTAGATTGTAGGTATACGTACTATAAATATATATTTGAGGCCCAAAATAGATTTGCAAATAAATGTAATTTTCTTTCAAAATCAAAGGTAAAATTTTCTTGTACTATATAAAGTATCACAAAAATGCACATTTACCCTACAAGATCTTATGACAGTATTCAACTGTTACATTTCTATTGCTTCTTTTGCTAAAGTAAAGACTACAAAAGCTGTTCTTTCCTCTCTATTTCTGTCCTTTTTTCGTCACAAGTATGTGTATCCGACGCACCAAGTCAGCTTGCTGAACGCAAGGTGTCGAGGGCCATAAAAGATAAAAAAAGAAACGCCGGTAAAACTCCTATGAATCAACACTTCAACAAGAACAAAAGAAAAATTCTAAAATTCAAAACACATCTTTCAGAGTGTTGTCACCATTCACTAGAGTTCGAATAGATGAAGGATTTGCGATTTTGGTTGGCTTTAGATAAGATTGTTCATGGCATATTAAACCAGAAGTACAACAACTACGAAAAATGAATTCAAATTATACCTGATTGTTTTTTTTCTTCTTTAGGGATCCGGAAATGGCTGCTTTAATCTTCGCCCAGTCTTTGATGGAGGAGGATGTTCGCATGATCGGCTTAGAGCTGAACGTTTTCTTCTCCTGGGAATTGGAGTTATTGCCAGAAGTAGAAGCACGATTGTTTTCGTTGCTGGATGTAGCTTTGGCCAAAAAATTACTGTCTGGGGGTGCATTGCTCTGAATATCTGGCTTGGGCTTCTTCTTACTGAACCCCTGCATATTAATACCCTTCCCTGAATCCAAATCTTAGTCTGTGCTCTCTCTTTTTCGCTTGAGAGCAGAAGCTTTGCTGGAATTACTGAAACCAGCCCACTGACCACTGGAAGTTTGCATGCTTTTCTTGGTTTTTTCTGTTTCGGGGAGGATCTGTGATATGCTAAATGGAGTGTTGTTTGTGGAGCCAACTAGCTGCGTCCATGACGATTTTTGCAACCAAGAAGTACCTTTCCTGGGTTTCTCAGAAGTGACATTTTTCGGGTCAGTGTTAGTAACTTCATTCGACTGTTCTGGAGGATGAGATGAATCCAGACCCAACTTCCCGTGCTTTACCACATTATTGACAGAGGCTGCCTTGCTATAGGCAGCAGCAGCTTCATTATGTGCTTCACTGTCTGATATGCCTCCTGGCACCAGAGCTGGGGGGAGTGATAGATTATCATCCTTGTCAGCCACCTGCTCTGTTTTCTGCAATGTACTTCCAGTAGATTTCTTGCTACCAGATTCTTCTTTAATGCTTACAGATTCTGGCTGTCCTTCAGACTGATTTATCCGAGTCCGCTTCCTCTTTGGCATAGAAAATTCCAACTCTTCGCCACTTCCTTCCACCTGAACCAGTTTACCCTTGTTCCTAAAATTATTACCCCTCACGTTTTGAATCCCAACTTTGTTCTGGGAGTGCACACCTGCTGAATTTCGTAGCTTCTTTGATCTAGCCATCTACAGAGTGAAGGAAACAAGGAAAAATGAGATAAAAATGATAATATGTGCTTGTTTTACAAGCAAAGGCGACATGTCTTGAAGGCTTTGATCTCAAACCCACCTTGGTGTGTGATCCTGTTTGCTTCTTCATGCTTTCTAACAAATAGGACATATCATTAGGACCAGCCACTGCATTAATTATTATGTTATCATCATCAGCCGAATCATTATTGTGATTCTGGTCATCTGGAAGATGATCAGATTGAGCAACCTCAGCTTTAAAGGTGAAGCGTGATGCATCTGAATGGTTGTCCTTCTCCAAGAACTTGTTGAGCACAGAGTCCATCATACTGATCTCATCCTGATTCATTCCCCCATCTTCCAAACTACCATGACGACCGACTTCAGAGCTGATACGTGATGCGGTTGAATAGGGTTCCTTCTCCACAAACTTGTTGAGTACAGAGTTCATCATATTGATCTCATCCTGATTCATTCCCCCATCTTTCATACTAGCATGACATATTTGTATTCCTTTGGTGATGTTAATATCACAAGCGTGCTCCACACAATCACAGAAGTGCACTGGATTTGATGCGGCCTGAAGGCGCTGGAAACTGTACTTGTGCTTTCCAGTGCCCTTGTAAGGAAGTGATTTTACCTGCATGCACATCAGCAGCTAAATTTAATTATTAAAAAAAAAAAAGTTTAAGTTTAGGTCTCTATCATAATTCTAATGCAGATTTTGTGGTAGTATTTCTAGGTGGTCTGAATGAAATAAATAGATGATGAGCTATACAATTGAACATGGTTTTCCATTATGACTCTTCCTGTGTAATCACATGTCATCTATCATTCATTTGTAAACTTTGCCACAGAAGAACATTTTCAAGGAATTTAAAGTAACATTGGCGATGGCAATATCAAACATTACCTTTCTATACATTGGAAAGTACATGTGAATCTGTGTGTTCTCATCAAGAGCTTCCTCATGTCCTCCTGAAGAAATCACGTTCTTAGCATCATCATCATCATGGGTTTCATTTGCGAGCTTAGAATCCTCTGCCCATTCACGCTTCATGCGCTCAAGGTAGTGCTCTTTTGCCTTCTCAAGCCTTAGTTTTCCTCCCTTCCAAGCACATCCATTGTACTGTACAATTCGTTCCGAGGAAAAAAAAAACTATTGTGAGCTGATTTTAGGACAAAATGACAAATCCTTGCCACCCACAAGAGCCATGGAAAAAGAGTGCTTATTGAATTTTGGTAGGGGATACCATAAAGCAGGGAAATAATCAATTCACTTCAACTAACCCAACCCCTATATAGCTAGATGGATCACACAATAAACTCATAAATAATCAAAGTAGTAACTATAAGATTTACACGGAAGAGGCAAAGACATTGCTTACTTTCAACATCAGCAATTCAGCATAGACAGCATAGTATAATACTACCATACTGCGTCTGTCTTTTCATCATAATTCAGTTCACTCACACTCACCAATGTTATAATACCAGATCAACTAAAGAGACTTAACAATTGATATACAATATAAAATATCGATAAAAAAAATGCACTATGCTAATAGCCAACTCACTCTGTCCTGCTTTATCCAAATATTCAAACCTCAAGTGCCAATTACACTATATTGCTCAGTGTAGATGATTTTCCAAACAGCAGCATCTAATTAACTCATAGGTCATAACCCACTCTCGATACTGAATCTAATATTTAGATAGTGAAATACAAAGGAACAACAAGAAGCTTTATCAACGTGCAGTGAATACAAGCAAAACCTCCACTTGCAACCATGATTGATGATTCCACAATCATAACACTAAATGAATGTTTTCTCCATCAAATCTTAAATAAAAGCTCGCTTTCCACAAGAAATTGAAAGCGCTTCCTTAAGAGAAACTACTAAAAGTTTGAGAACACCTTATCATTGCACTTTTCAATCAAATGCATTCACATTTCACAGGGTAACTGCCCCTTTTAAGGAACTTGAGAAACTTGAAACGCTTCACCATTTCAATTAAATGCACAAACAGATTAACAGATGGCTTCATACAGATGATACAATATCAATCAATCACATAACTAAGCTAAGATAAATTTTAAGCCACATAAGAAATTAAATGAACAAGGAAAAGCTCACAGTGCTGAAGAGCTTGGCAGCAGACTTGTCGGACGAAGGAAGGAAATCAATGTAAGCAAAACTACGGCCCTTTGTTCTGACCATTTCAACTGCTTCAACCGCACCCAATTTGGAGAAGGTGTTCCTGAGGTCTTGCTCAGTCACAGCTTCTCCTAAACCTCCTACATATATTCTCATCGTTGCCTGCGTCTCCATTTCAACTGCCTACAGCGTCAGCAGCAGCTACGAGTCGGGAATTTTGTTCTTTTCTTCCTAAAGATCAGCAATAAACAAAGTGCAAGAAGAAAGATTGAGGGAAATCGAGAGAGAATTGGCAAATTAAAATAATAAATGCACTAATGCAGCACAAACAAATGCAAATCAATAAATAAAAAGTGAATCCAGTGATGAGCACACTGAATTAGTTAGGTGAGGCAAACTAGGTTACCAAATTAACCTAAGAGAACACTGACAAAACTTTCAACGGAAAAAGGAATAGCATAAAACAATCAGAATCCATGAAATCAAGAGGTTAAAGAAGGTAAAGACTCCTTAGTTCTTGACAGAGCAATCAACAAGCTATTTCCATTGCAAAATTGGCAGCAAAAAGGAAAAAGAAGATTCAGAAATCGAAATAGAAACCCCTAATAACCTTGGGCGGCGGCGTGGAGGAATGCCGAGAGATGAGAATGACGCCGATTATCCGGCGGAGAAGGTCGTAAGAACCCTGAAACTCCGATAGAGAGGTTGAGAGAAACACCGACGGCGGCGATTGATAGGTACGTTGAGAAAGGGAGAAACAGAAGGCCGAAATCGAAACACTGCGTTTTACAACGTTATTCACTTATTATGAAAACCTATACTGTACATACTCGCACGTAATTAAATGATTTTATCCCAAATTAATGATGGTTTTATATAATAAATTTCCGTATGACGGAGTACTATTCTCTGTTCGTTAGACAAAATATTTTATGGTCATTTGCAAAACTAATCCAAAAAATCGGTTGGGTTACATCCCCTATTCCCTATCCATATTAATTGCAAAAGGTTAACTCTAATCCTTTAAAAATTGCATCACAGTCGGTTACAATTGAGAGAGAGACCGGCTGCAGTTATGGAGGAGAGAGAGTGAGACATGTGGGGGGAGAGATTTGACAGGTTTTTAAAAAACCTGTCAACTCAACTGTCGATTAGAGAGAGGGTTTACAAGAGGGAAAGGGGAGGCCGAGAGTTTCTATATATCTCTCTGAAAATCGAAAACGGAAGGAAGAAGAGGAAGGAGTTCGAAGAAGAACAAGAGCAAGTCTGCAGAGGAGAAGAAGAAGCGGACATCAAACAGGCCGCACACCCCGAAAATGGATATATTGGTTGTAGTTAGATGGAGAAATTGGGGGAATGGGGGGATTAGCGAAATTGGAGGAATCGAGGATTTTGGGGGAATTGGGGAACGACTATGTGGAATACGAAGTATCAGGAGTAGGGCGACTTGGATATGTTTAATCTTGCGATACCTTTGAACATTTAATGGATTTGCCGACACTTTAATTTCTGTCATGTTTGTAGTAGTCAGATGTCATGTTTATAACTCAACCTGTCATGTGAAATTCGAAACTACCTCGACGTATATTCGGTTGAACCTTATAAAAGCTTACAAAGTTTGCTCTGAATGCGGAAACGTTTGATATGTAATTATAATTGTAATCAACACAATCTCATTATTGTTACTAATTTTTGTACGTAATATATTTGATTCTTGTAATTAATTACTTATACCTAAAATTATTATAACGAGTGAATTCTTGTAACCATAATTGACGATTGGACTTTGAGTTACAAGCAATCGTCCACATGAAGCAATCGTCCGCTTGGATGCCTTCGTCCTTCACCTTCGTTTTGATGGCTTTTCTAGGTCAATTCGAGGCGAATGGATGCCGGATTTGGAGTAGAGAAGGTGGAATCGAAGTGGAGGAGCCCTCGTAGAGGTTTAGTGAATCGCTTTGTTTTTTTATTGATGAATGAACAAATATAACAACTTTCCACTCTATGGTTTCTTACTGGACACCCTTTGGTACTCTACTAGGCACCATTTGGTACTCTACTGGACACTCAATGATTTCCTACTAGACACTCTATGGTTGTTTCCTGTCTTGCGTGTTGTTCAAAGTTTCCCTGGTTCTAGTGTTGCCCTCCCCCTAAGCCCAGACGGTAAAAAGAGAGAGGACAGAGGGGATAAGACAGAGATAGAGATAGAGGGGGGAAGAGTGACAGTGAGGGAGAATTAATATAATTTGAATTAAATCTTAAGTTTCAGAGAAAAACCATCGAACCATTAATATAATTTGAATTAAATCTTAAGTTTCAGAGAAAAACCATCGAAGGAGAAGCAAGTGAGTTGGGGTTTATTTGCAGTTTGACGTGTAAGCAGTTAGTTTCAACTGGACACCAAAAGCAAAACGACATGCCACCTATTGGAATCGGTTGGACAAGAATTATTGGAGAAACAGATTCACCATCGACTTCGGATAGAAAATTGGTAAGTTTGCTTTCGATAAAAAAAAATCAGAGAGAGAGAGAGCAAGAGAAAGTCTGCAGAGGAGAGAGATGAAAGGGGATAGAGAGAGAGAGAGAGAGGAGTGAAAAAAGAAAAGTAAAGTTGCTGAGGAGAGAGAGAGAGAAAGAGAGAGAGAGAGAGAGATTCATGATTATATGACAGAGAGAGAGAGAGAAGTAAAAGAAAGTCTGCAGTGGAGAGAGAAAATCTGTAGAGGAGAGAGAGAAAGTATGTGAAAAAAGAAAAGTAAAGTTGTAGGGGAGAGAGAGAGAAATCAATGAGGATAGGACAGAGAGAGATAGAAGAGTCTTCTCTCCTCTGCAACTTTACTGTTGCTGTTTCACTTCGAAGAAGAAGCAACTGGGTGAGGGTTTATTTGCAGATTGACATGTAAGCAATTAGTTTTAACTGGACACCCAAAACAAAACGACATGACACATATTGGAATCGACTGGACATGAGTTATTTGAGAAACAGATTCACCATCGACTTCAGATAGAAAATGGGTAAATTTGTTTCAGATTTGAGGTAGACACCTCTCGCATAACCTTTATCGAAATCAAACTTGTCCATTTTCTATCCGAAGTTGATGGAGAATATGTTTCTCCGATAAATCTTGTCCAGTCGATTCCAATATGTGTCATGTTGTTTTGCTTTGAGTGTCCAGTTAAAACTAACTGTTTAGACGTCAACCTGCAAATAAATCCCCGTCCAATTGGTTCTTCTTCGAAGTGAAACAGCGACAATAAAGTTGCAGAGGAGAGAGGACTCTTCCATCTCTCTCCGTCCTATCCTCACTAATATCTCTCTCTCTCCTCTGCAACTTTACTTTTCTTTTTTCACTCATCTCTCTCTCAATTGCTTTTTCTATCTTTATCAGCCTCTCTCCTCGGCAGATGGGACTTGTTTCTCTCTCTCTCTCTCCCCTTATTTTTCTCGCCCTCTCTACCTCTCTCCTCTGAGGTGTCACACATTGGAAGGTTGCACCTCCCCTCCCTTACCGGCTCCAATGGTTGCCCAATTATCCGGTTTCACCCAATTAAAAATCGAGTTGGGTTAACCTTGCAATACTTCCGGTTTTTTGGGTTACTTTGTGCATTTTCCTCATATTTTATAGTGTTAATGTTATTGTTATCCTTCCCAGAGAAAGTTTTTAGCGGGGGTGTCACCATAGTAGTCGATAATAAGATCGAGAAAAAAATCGCAAAACACAACGTGATCGATAGTACAAACTAGTGTCAACCTATGATTTCGAAAATACTACAAATATATAATACGAAAATAAGGATAAAAACGAAAAATAAAGATATAAAACGCAATAAATAAACATTGCATTATTAACATGTAATAAGGTATAACTAGATATAAAAAAATTTAAACTTACGTAACTTTTTACCATATTCTCAAAATAAGTAATATAACCTATGGTTTCGAAGCTTTCGAGATGAATTATAATATGTGAAGGTCAATTTAAGCGAAATATTAAAGTATTACATTATATTGAAATAAAACTAAAATGATTAATACTGCTGTAATTTTCAAAAATTCATAACTTTTTACTCAGATGTCGGATTAGGACGTATTATATATCAAAACGAAGCTATCGGCGAGAAGAATACACCTAGGTAATTTGTCGGATGAGGAGGGGGTCACGTGACCCCCTAGGACCCCCTAGGTCTGCCTCTGATCCTTCCCATGCAGTAACCAATACTAGATAATAAATTTGAATCTCCACTCCCATTTTGTAATGACATACGTGTCTATATATGAAGGAAAAAAATGTTAATTTTATTTAGAAATCATGTCATTTTAAATGTTTTGATTTTACTTTATGAAAATGCCCTTGTACGGTTTAATGAGCCCTTAAAGCATCCACAGTGCTAAAATATATATATATATATATATATATATATATATATATATACTAGGGGGCATGCCCGTACATACGCACGGGACATAATTTAATCAGATCGAATCATATGGTATTAAAGTTTATCAAATCATATGGTATTAAAGTTTTATATGATTGGTTCTTATTAGCGAAAATTATATCAAAGAAATAATTATATATAGTTAAATTACGTGGAATTGAATTTATTATGAATATATTTGGTTTATATAGATTTGAGAAGAAAGATAAGTATTATTTATAGTCATCCATAATATATTTATAAATAAGCCTAACATTTTGAGCTCTTCTCTTCCAATCATGAAGTGAAAGATTTTGCAAGTATGCATCTCTATGCAAGTATATAGGAGGAAAAATGTAAATAAATAAGGTACATAACTACTCCATGTATTTTTTTTTTTACTTTATATATACCTTTGTGCTTATACATATATTTCAACGCACTACAACTACAACCACACTCATTAAACTAAAGGTGACATATTAATATAAATTGAATAGAGAGAGAGAGAGAGGGAGAGAGAGAGATCGGTCCATTAATATATTTATTTCTCGTTAAGATCCCGTCATGGTGAATATGATTCTTCTTTCAACAATGGTGCATGGTTGTAAGTTTTTCCATATATCAACAAAAAAAATCAAAATAGAGAAAAATAATAATTAAAGATTATTTAAACAAATAAGAAATAATATATGATATAAAATAACAAAAAGGAAAATAAAATCATATATAATCTACTATATAAATAAGAAAGTGCAATAAAAAAATAAATTAATTATAGAAAAAAAAAACAAAAATAGGGGGAAACAAATAAATGATGAATAAAACCTCCAAATACGAGTCTTCTTGCAACAATGGTTCATAAATGTAAAGGCTGGGAAATTTTAGAATATTAAACTATTAAAATAGTGATTTATAATCATTCCGATTTCTAAGATTCAGGGGATTTGAAATTTCTGTCCGTGAGCTATTGGATTTATTCTAAATCTTTCGAAACAAGTTCCGACATTAATTAAATTGAAATTTAAAATACGTTATACTCTACTTTTATATACCGAAAATTGGAAAATAATGTTCAGATTCCATTTATTAAATTTGAATTTGGAAAATTGAGAAGTATTTTAAACGCGTCGAGAGAGCGGGGGTAGGGATTTATTTCATGGGTATCTTGAGAATTCATTTTGGGATATTCACCACTCCTTACCTTTGTATTCTTCTCGGAGCACGCCTCTACTGTAACGTTCCAGCTCATTTCTTGTCTTCTTGCCAAAACTAGCACACAACTACCATGTTCCTCCACTCCTCACAACCTCTTTCCCCAAATTTGGCAAGTGCCAAGCGGACCCTTGTTTGAAATTTCAGCAACAGCACTCCCTCCCTCTCTCTTATTGTCCAGATGCAGCCCAGGACTCCTCTTTGTCCTCTTTTAATTGGAACCCAGCACACCTTTGTCTTCTTCCTCACCACAACTCACACCTTCACCCTATTTCATTCACCCAATTACCTATGAAATCTGAGTTTTCCTAACCCTAAACCTCACCCACAATCAGCCTCACTCTCCCCTTGCTCCCTCCTCATTTTCTTCCCAGCAAAACGCCAGTAAACCCCCACTGTTGGCCCTGTTTTGCCGAACAGCACACCCGCCATCCCTCCTCCTTACTTCCTCCTTCTCGTCTCTGTCGGCCAAATCGGCCAGCCACCAGCTCCTCCTTCCTCCGAAATCCGCAGCAGAAGTAGAAGACACCCCGGAGCGCCGCCAGGAGCACCACCGCAGGCACCCGCTCCTCTGATTTCCGATTTGGCCTCATAAGCTTTCGATCTCCTTATTCCGACTTAAAACCATGTAAAAGCGCACCTTTGAGCCTCCTATATCTTTCCTAGGCCAATACGACTGGTATCCGACGCCGGAGAAGTCTAATCGAGCTGAATCGAACCACCGTCCCCTTTTTCCGGCGAAACTCGGTGAGATTCCTCCTCCTTTCTCCTTGCTTCGCTTCGTTATTTCTGTGTGTAGTGGGGTCGGGGAGAGATTTCGATCGGAGTGGGGGTGGTCCGAGTCGAGAACGGAGCTCCGGCGGTGGCCAATCTCTCCTCCCTTCTCTTCCGTTTTCCGTTGACGTTGTCCAGTGTTTATTCCTCTTGTTCTGATTTGGGGAAGAAGATGGGTTCAGTGAATTTGTTTTATTTTTGGTCCGGTTCAGCCATAATAATTATTAAGCCGGTTCGGTTCTTTTAAAAAAAATCAGAATGGGTTTGTTTTAAAGAGTTGGGCTGGTGTGTGGGCCGGGCTTCTTCCTTCTTTCTATTCTATTGAGTTCGGGTTGGGAATCTGGGCTTATGGGTTATCTTTCTAAATTGTTGGGTTGTTGTTATGGTCATTTTATTTTAAGAGGTTATTATTGTTATGTTATTCTATGAGATATCGTTTTATAATTTATATTGTGTTAGATGTATTTTCTGTTGCTTGTTTTGGGAAAATATTCTGAAATTATTATATATTATAAATTATTTAAAAGTAAGGTTATGTGCAGTATGTTATTATAAGATGCATTTTATACGATTGAGAAATTGTTTTAAAATGAGTTGAATTAAAGGGAAAGTTGAGAGATAGGATTTGAGGTATTATATGAGTTGACTTTATTTGGGATTTAAGAGTTTGGAAAATGTGGTTGGTACGATTTTATCAACGGGTTTAATTGGAAGAATGATTTTGGTTGACATCGATCGTATCGGAAAGGTTTGGAAAAAAAAATGGTTTTGTCGTCGGTTAGTTTGGAGGATATTGAGAACTTGGGTTCGTATGTGTGAGAATGTGGATTTGGTAGCTTATGAAAATGACTTGATGATAGGTGTGTATTGCAGTTGCATTGTTATTGGACTTGCATTTGGGCCATTGCTTGTGTTATCCTGCTATTCTGGATCTTCAAGTAAGTTCCCTAGGGGGCTTACTCAGGTTGGACATTCATGCCTGTTGTTGCATTTTATGTTAGGTGTTGCATATGTATAAAAGCATGCCATATAGTATCATGTTTAGGTTGCACTAATTGATTGAGCATCTGTTTACTTTATGCGTTTGAAACAGAACGGCCGTTATCTGTGATAGTCCTAGAGTCTTTGCTAGGGTCATAGGGTAGCCCAGCCTCATCGGGTACCCTGAGTCAATCGAGTCATGAACTTCCTTATATTATGATATGCCTGCGGGCTTTATTGTGGAGCGGGTTAGGCATGCGTGCCGCCCGATTATGATGGAATGCATTCACGAGCTGGCTAGTCTCCGCCCTATCGGAAGGGGGTGGAGGTAGGAGAGGGATATGCCACTTGGCATTGTCTTGGGCCCTTTACAGTATTTCTGCACATTATTATACCTAGGGGCATGCTAGTGTGTTTGGCTTTCGTACTGCATTAGAGCATCTTTACTAGGTATAGCACATACTATGTGGCCTCAGCGAGGACTTCCGGTCCCGCATGAGTGGCTCGATCTGACTCCTTTCCCCGTTCTTTTTTTTAAGGTATTTTCTGCAGATTCTGAGTACTCGATGTCTATATGACGGGGTTTCCTTTTGGCGAATTGAAGAACCTGGCTAATTCTCTAACTTAGTATAAGTGGTAATCATTCGCTTACGTTTTGGTTTTGACCCGGCTCTGCCGTGACACTTTGTATCTTAACTTTGTTCCCACTTTACTTTCATTTGAACTGAATTTCGCGACATAGTCTTAGGACAGGTTAAGGGTACCCAATGGCCCTTCGAGGTTTTTAGGGTTTGAAATCCCTCCTTCTATTAATCTTAAATGAGTTTGAAACCTCGACCCGTACCTGAATTGCAAGATCCAAACAAGAGCTTTCATCCCTTGAAACGTAACCCGGAAATCATAATTCTGGGCCGTTACAATAAAAACTCAATAGCAATTAAAGAAAACTAAAAACCCTATATTATTATAAAAAAAATTAAGAAATGCAAAATAAAATATGATAGTATAAAGTAACAACATAAAAACTGAAAAATAAAAGCATGCATAATATCATAATAGAAATAAGAAAGTACAATGAAACAATATATTAAAGCAATAAATAATAAAAAATTGTAAGAAAAAAAGGAATAGAAAATGCCACCTAACAATATATGATTCATCTCTTATTTGTTTGCAAAAAAATTGAGTTTTAGAAGATAACATTGAAACAATTGACTATTTATAAGAAAAATCCAACATTTAACCAAAGAAAAACTCTCAACCTTTGGACTAACCCATTTTAATTTCCTATTTATCATCTCTAAAAAGTAAAATTAATGCGATGTATGTTTCATTTAAAAAAAAAAAAACTTCCACCCCTTTGACTACCCTATTTAAAGCATTGATTGGCAATTATAGTAATTTTTTATTTGAAATAAAAAAATTTGGGTAAACATTAATATAAAAATATGAGATAAATATAATAAAAAATTTATCATTATTATATTGTATTTTTGGTCAAAAAGAAAATAATTATTACAGAAAAATAACAATTAAAGAATATTTAATCAAATAAGAAATATGATATAAAGTAACAACAAAAACAGTTGAAAAATAAAATCATATATAATCTACTATATAAATAAGAAAGTGCAATAAATAATAAATTAATTACAGAAAAAAAAGTCAAAAATAGGGGAAAAATAAATAAATGATGAATAAAACCTCCAAATATGAGTCTTCTTGCAACAATGGTTCATCAAAACCTAATAGGAATGCAAAATAAAAAAATGATATAAAGTACCATCATAAAAAATGAAAAATATAACCATGCCTAATATCATAATAGAAATAAGAAAGTGCATTGAACAATATATTAAAGCCATAAATAAATAAAAATTGGAAGAAAAAAAAAAAGTGATGAACAAAAGTGTCACCTAACAATATATGATTTCTCTCTCATTTGTTTGGCGAACATTGAAACAATTGACTATTTATAAGAAAAATCTAGCATTTAACCAAAGAAAAACTCCCAACCTTTGGACTAACCCACTTTAATTTCCTATTTATCCTCTTTAAAAAGTAAAATTAATGTGATGCATTATTAATTTGACAAAAAAAAACTTCCACCCATTTGACTACCCTATTTAAAGCATTGTTTGACCATTATAGTCTTTTTTTTATTTGACATAAAAAAAGTTGGGTGGCATTAATATAAAATTATGAGACAAATATAATCAAAACTTTGTCATTATTATATTTTATTTTCGGTCAAAAAGATAACAATTATTAGGGAAAAATAATAATTAAAAATTAAGAAATAATAAAATGATATAAAGTAACGACAAAAACAATTGAAAAATATAGTCATATATAAATAATTAAGAAATTACAATAAATAAATAAATAAATAAAACCAAACAAATAAACAAAAATAAGGGAAAGTTTAAGTGATAGGGAAAACATAGACAATATAGAATTTTTGTATATATAAAAATAGGAGTCTAAAACACCTTAACCACAACTCAAAACTAAAAAGAAGAGATTCCACAAAAAAAAATTAAAATAAAATAAATTCCAACAAAACTAAAAATAAAGAAAATAAAAGTTCAAGTAAAGGATTGTATTACAACCACTCACCTTAGATTTTATTTATCAATATGAGCTTTTTCTTTTTCACCAATGAAACTTCTCAATATGTACTTCTTCTTTTTTCACCAATAACACTATAAAAAATACAATAAACAAAAAGAAAATATTAGTATGAAAGTTGAAAACAATATCAATCAACAAATGATAGATTAGGATAATAGAAATTCAATATTATATCAAAAAATCTATTTTGACATAATATGAGAATGAAAGAAAAAGAAAGAGTTGATTTGATTGTAAAAAGATGAGGTGTGTCTTTATATAGCATAAGCATGCTTCAATTGAATTAGGAGTTTCAATTTTTTACTTATTATTTAAGGAAAATAAATTTCAAATTAAATAGGCTAAAGGTGTTACATTTTTTGTATTCAATGTTTGTTGGAGTTACTTTTTTATGTTATTGGTTGTTTATTCTTTATAAACTATACATGTTACATAAGAAAAATTATACCATTAATATATGAGAGAAAAGAAATTTAATCAAATTAAAATATAATATTTTGTATGATTAAGATCATAATATATTCTATAAAGAATGGGCACAAAGATAATATTTTTAAATTAGTTGAAAATAAATAGTAACAAAAAGATTATGATGATGGTATAATAAATTATCTCATCCACACATTCGTATAGTATAAACTATATATGATAAATTTTTATTAAAAAAACTCAAATTTTTTTTTAAAACATTACATATAAACAAAAAACATATAATGTTCTCCACATTTTGAATGTGAGACAAAAAAATTATAGCAAGGTAGCTAGTGATTACACAATATTTTATAGCAAGGTTGTGAGATTAAATTCAACATTTAATCACACCGTGCGGATAACCGGTTAAGCGGATAACCGAGAACACAATTATAGCATTTATGGTGGACTGAACACAACTTTTACTAGATATATATTATAGATATATATAGCGAGTGTCTTCTCAAAATTAATTGAAAATGAAAATAAATGAGCATTTGTCAGGCATCATTGTAGGATGGAGTGTCTTAAGTCAGATAAAAGTTTGTAGATACTTTCCTCACAAATAAAGACATTCATCTCTTCCATTTCCTTCCACGTAGATAGACCTGTCAAAACGTGACTCGATCCGAGAATCCGACCTGTAAAACGTGGGTTTTAGCGCAAATATTTCAACCCGAAACCCGAAGCAACCCGAACTCATTCAACCCGTAAATTTCTCGGTCGGGTTGGGTTGACCTGTAGGTCACCCTTTGGGTCAAGCTTTAAGATAATAAAACATAAATAAATTACAATTTAACCTAATATTGAAATTTATTACTAATAATAATTAGGATTGAATATTATATTTTTCATCATCAACTTTACTTTATAATTTAACATTACAATTTGTTATGTATATAAAATTACATATTACTATTGTAGCAACATTAATTTTTTTTTCAATAATATAAATATTATTAGGATAATATAACAATTTTAGATTTAGGAACTATGTAAATAGTCATTAAAAATACTTCATATAATTACTTTTAAATATCGTTTACTATTCATGTATGGTTTTAAGGATGATAATAGTTATATAAAATATCAATTTATATATTATATATAATTTCATACTTCAAAAACTAAAAAGAATGAAATTATAACAAGTAATAATTTTTTATTGATATTTTACATAATTTTATCATTTTAAAATAACGTGTATAAATAGTAAATGACATTTAAAAAATTATGGATGAATAACGCTCTTGACCCGTTGGGTCAACCCGAACCCGTTAAATTTGGGTCTGAGTTGAGCATTTCACGACCCGTAACCCGAAATGACCCGACCCAAAATGGATCCGAACCCGAGACGACCCGACCCAAACCCGACCCGCCCGACCTGTTTGACAGGTTTACTAGTGCCACGTGATGGAAATAATTCTTTTTAAAAGTGGAGAAACTTTGGGAGGATATGCATTGTGAATGCTCTTAATTGTAGTTTTTAATAAAGTAAAAGGGTTGTTTAATAAATAAGGCTAAAATATTATAGAGTAGTTGTTAATGTCCTTACATATTTGTGTATGAGTTTATAGTAACATGTTTTTACGAATAGAGAGTATACTATTTGTTTGTTTAAGAACATAGATTACACATACTCATGTAAGAAACCCCTAGTAAGGAAAGCGGAAACTCCTCGCAATGCACATTGGACTGTGTCATGCAATTAGGGTTGTAATGGGAATGGGCTGAGTAGGCCGGAATCTCATATTGGGTGAAAGGCCCATAATCAGTCTATAAAAGCCTATATGTCTGTAATAGTGGGAGTATCGAATATTGAATTGAGGCGGATATTTCCACCGCTAATTTTTACTATTTTCACCGCTAATTTTTTACTATTTTCACCGTTAATCCACTTTTTTCCAAACCCACCGCATATACATGCGGTGGATCCGTTGACTGTATACAAACCCACCGCATAGGTATGCGGTGGATTATGACGACCGTATACATGCGGTCAGGTTTTGGGCAATTGAAAACGGTTTGTAGAAGTGGTTCAAAACCGTCGCCATAACCCATTGCATACCTATGCGGTGAATTATGGTGACGGTTTTGAACCGTTATGACGACAGTTTTAGACCGTTACGGCGACGGCTTTGACTGTTATGACGATGGTTCAAACCCACCGTATACCTATGCGCTGGGTTATGGAAATGGTTTTGGACTGTTATGGCAATGGTTTTGGACTTGTATACTCCTCGACCCACCGCAAAGGTATGCGGTGGGATCGTTGACTGTCGTTAAACCCACCGCATACCTATGCGGTGATTATAAGCGGTGGAAATAGTAAAAATTAACGGTGAATTTATCATCCCCCATATTGAATACAGAAATTTCATTCCATAACTCTCTTATCTCTTACCTTTCTCCTTCCTTTTTCTTTCCTTCTCTTTCAAATCGAATTCAGATCTCGACCATCATCTTGGCCTTGATCATCAATATTTTTTCATGTCCCATATATGATTTAGGTGAATTGATAAGGAAAGAGAAAGAGATTAGGGAGAAGATAGAGAGATTAGAAATGATTAGGGAGAAAGAGTAATTTTTTGTTTGATTATTCATCGGATAACCGCCTCCCACAATTACAATTAAGGGTATATATACTAATACCCCTATTATCTATAACCCTATACATGACATACCGTCGATCTCCCATTGGAATGGGTTAACCTCAATGTGGCCGGATAGTCTTTAGAGATGTAACTGATCGAATATGAAATAATTTTAAAAAAATAATATTTATATAGTTTTAACTCTTTAAAAAAACATATAAAAAAATCAAAGGAGATGTATTTTAGAATATAGGTAGTATTAGATACATCATAAGCCTGGAGAAGGTTACCTATGACTAAAGTTGCTCACCACCGGGTGAACACCCGCTGATACAGGCCACAGGGTGTTGAGAGTAATTGATTTGTGGTTGTTTTGTTTTAATTGTTGAAATTATAAAAATCAATTGTAATAGTGTTATGGAGTACTTGCTCAGCAAGCTGTATAAATAGCCTTGTAATTGGTTTCAATACAATTGAATTTCAGTTTTCCTCTTCCACATTTTCTCTCTTTCTCTCGTAACATGGTATCAGGTTAGGAGTTTCTTTCAATGGCAGATCCAAATCCCAATCTCATTCCCAGTCCAAATCCCATTCCCAATCGCAATTTCCCTCCCATTGATCCGAATGATGAGCTATTCCTTCATCATTCTGATCATCCAAACTACATTTTGTCCACTTCTCTTCTCTCCGATCGCAATTATGGCTCATGGCGTCGTTCTGCTGAGGTTTCTCTCATGGCGAAGAACAAGCTTGGATTTGTCACCGGATCCTATGTTCGGCCAGCTGAGAATCCTCTCCTTGCAGCTCAATGGGATCGCTGCAACAATATGGTCATCTCATGGATTTTTCACCCCGTCGAGAAGGATATTGCTGAATCTATCCTCTTCTTCCGCTCCGCTGCTTTGCTTTGGGACAATCTCGCGTCTCGCTTCTCCAGATCCAATCGCACTCGCAATTTCCAGATCCAGCGCGAATTGTTCTCCATCTCTCAAGGTTTGTTGTCTGTTACTTCTTATTTTACGAAGATGAAGAAGCTTTGGGATGAATATTTTACTCTGATTGAGAATCGAGTCTGTGAATGTGGATCTGCTAGTCTTCTTCATCAGTTGATTGATGATCAACAAACAATTCAGTTTCTGGTTGGCCTCAATGAATCATATAATGATGTGCGAGCTCAGATCTTGATTATGCGGCCTCCAATTCCTCTCATTGAGGTTTACAAGCTGATTCTCCAGGAAGAAGAACAACGTGAATTAGGTAATCCGCCACCTCAAGGATCTACTCATTCTACGGCTTTTGCCTCACAAAAATCATCCGATTCTAGATCTTCTTCAACTGGATCTGCTGGCATAGGTCAGTCTCCCGCTCCTCGTGGACGTGGATCCACAGGTAGAGGTTCTCATGGAGGTCGTGGCACCTTATTTTGTGACCATTGCAAGATCGGTGGTCACGTTATGGATACTTGCTGGAAGATTCATGGCCACACTTTATTTTGTGATTTCTGCAAATTAGGAGGTCATCTTGTTGATAAATGCTGGAAGAAGCATGGCTATCCGCCTGGCAAAGGTCCTACTTCGTCTGGCGCTACTGCTGCTACTGCTTCCACTTCTAATGCTGCTGCTGCACCTCCAAGTTTGACTCAGGATCAGTGTAGCCAATTGCTTGCCTTGCTTCGGAAATTGAATATGTCCTCTTCTGATTCTGCAGTTTTTTTGGCAGGTACAAATTTTTGCTTTCTTTCTTCTGCAGTAAATCCGGTTTGGATCATCGATAGTGGTGCTACAGACCACCTCACACCACATAAACATTTTTTCACCTCCCTTACACAGCTGCATAAACCTATTCAGATCACTATGCCTAATGGCAAGACAACTTCTGTTTCCTTTTATGGTCCTGTTGTTGTTAATTCTTCCCTCACTTTATATAATGTCCTTTATGTTCCTGCTTTTTGTTTCAATCTCATTTCTGTTAAGAAGATCAATTCTGACACTCGTCTTGATGTTCTTTTCACACCAAATTTTTGTTTCCTTCAGGGCCATTTGATGAAGAAGACTCTTGTGCTTGGTAGAGCTGTCAAAGAACTTTATGTTACAAATATGATTTCTTCTTGTAAGACTGGTAAACATGATGTGGCTCTTGTTGACAATTTTACTTTGAATAAACCTTTTACTTGTTCTTCTTCTGTTGCTTTGTCCTCTCATTTGATTGAATTATGGAATTGTCGTCTTGGACATGTCCCTTATTCTCAGCTGAAACACCTGAGTTTCCTTGATTCTACACAGAAACCTTTGCACTTGTGCAAAATCTGTTCCAAGGCCAAACAACACAGATCTCCCTTTCCAGTTTCTGTCCCCAAAACCACTAAACCTTTTGAGATTATACACATTGATACTTGGGGCCCTTATAGACATCACACTCACAATGGTCATCGATATTTTTTGACCATTGTGGATGATTTTACACGCTGCACTTGGACCTATTTGATGTCTTCCAAGAGCAATGCTCTCACTCTTTTACAGTCCTTTTGTGCAATGGTGAGCACCCAGTTTTCTGCACATATTCAGGTTGTTAGATCTAACAATGCAGCTGAATTTTGTAGTTCTAATGCCTTGCAATTTTTCTCATCCAAAGGAATCATTCACCAAACCTCTTGTCCTTATACTCCTCAACAAAATGGCATTGTTGAGAGAAAACACAAACATCTCCTTGAGGTAGCTCATGCTCTTTTATTCCAGTCCAATTTACCTATATCCTATTAGGGAGAATGCATCCTCACTGCAACATTTCTCATCAATAGGACTCCTTTACCTTCTCTTAAATTTGATACCCCTTTTTTCAGGTTATTTCATAAACAACTTGACTATTCTTTCTTCAAAGCATTTGGCTATTTGTGTTTTGTTTCTTCATTGCCCAGATCTACTGATAAATTCCTTCCACGAGCTATACCTTGTGTCTTTATTGGATATTCTTTTGGTAAGAAAGGTTACAAGGCATTAGACATCAAAACCAAACAGATCTATCACACTAGAGACATTGTGTTTCATGAGTCTCATTTTCCTTTTCACCTCAAACCACCTATTGCCTCAACCACTTTACCCACATTGCAGGACCAGCCTTTTGATTTTATTTTTACTCCCATTGCTACTCCTGATCCTGCACCTCCTGTTCAGGCTGTTGATCATTTTCCTAATGATCAACCTCCTGTTCAGGCTGTTGATGCTACAATTTCAGTAAGAAACTCAACAAGAACACATCATGCTCCCTCTTACTTGAATGATTATGTTTGTTCCTTTAGTTCTGAAATCTCTCTATCTCACAATGTTGCTTCTTTTTTTTCTTTACCTAACTCTCATTTTGCTTTCTTAAGCCACATTTCTTCTCACGTTGAACCTACATCCTACAAAGTAGCATCACTAGATCCTAATTGGATTTCTGCTATGAAGAAAGAAGTAGAAGCCCTGCAGGCCAATGGCACTTGGGAAGTTGTCCCTTTGCCTCATGGAAAGACACCAGTTGCGTGTAGATGGGTCTTTAAAGTCAAACTTAAATCTGATGGGAGCCTTGAAAGGTATAAAGCTCGATTAGTAGCTAAGGGATTCACTCAAAAGGAGGGCATTGATTTCCATGATACATTCTCTCCTGTGGTGAAGATGACAACCATTAGGACTATTGTTGTTATTGCTGCTTCAAAGAAGTGGGATCTCCATCAGCTAGACGTGAACAATGCCTTCCTCCATGGCGATCTTCATGAGGATGTTTATATGGTCATGTCTGAGGGTCTTCCAAATCCTTTGAATTTGGTTTGCAAGCTTAAAAAGTCATTATATGGTCTTAAGCAGGCATCTCGGCAATGGTTTCATAAACTCACATCTGCATTGTTATCTCTTCAGTTTGTTCAGTCCAAGAACGACTATTCTTTGTTCATCAAGAGACGCTCTGGCCTTCTCACTGTTCTTGCTGTTTATGTCGACGACATTGTCATCACAGGAACTGATCATTCTGAGATACAGAACCTTAAGATGTTTCTTGACAGAACTTTCAGCATCAAGGATTTGGGTCGCCTGCACTACTTTCTGGGGATTGAAGTCTCTTATCTCCCATCTGGGATTGCCTTGACTCAATCCAAATTCACCTCTGATTTGCTTGCTGCAGTTTCATCTTGCCTGGATAAGCCTGCCACTACTCCCTTACCTTTGCATCTCAAGTTTAATTCTACAGATGGAGATCCTCTGCTTGACCCCTTTTCCTATAGGACTCTAATTGGCAAACTCAATTACCTTACAAACACCAGACCTGATTTGAGTTATGCAGTTCAAACATTAAGCCAATTCATGCAGAGTCCTCGTACTCCTCATTGGGATGCACTTCTTCATACCCTTCGATATGTCAAGCAAACAGTTGGTAGGGGAATTCTTCTGAATAGCTGTGATGCTCCAGTACTTAAAGCTTTTTCCGACTCTGATTGGGCTGCTTGTCCAGTGACACGACGCTCTGTCACGGGTTATGTTCTTCTTCTTGGCTCTTCTCCTATAAGTTGGAAGTCCAAAAAGCAAACTGTGGTATCCCGCAGCTCTTTTGAATCAGAGTATCGTGCAATGGCCAATGCTGCAACTGAAGTCACATGGCTTGTACGCCTTTTGCTTGAACTTGGTGTTGATTCAATCCTACTAGTCACTCTTTTCTGTGATAACCATTCAGCAATGCAAATTGCAAAGAATCCCGTTTTTCACGAACGCACCAAACACATAGAAGTAGATTGCCATTTCACACGAGACAAAGTGATGAGTGGTTTGCTAGAGCTTGCTTATGTTCCTTCTTCTGAACAGTTGGCTGATGTGTTCACCAAGGTTCTGCCCACACCACAACACCAGTATATTGTCTCCAAGCTTGGATTGTACCAATCTCCAACTTGAGGGGGGCTGTTGAGAGTAATTGATTTGTGGTTGTTTTGTTTTAATTGTTGAAATTACAAAAATCAGTTGTAATAGTGATGTGGAGTACTTGCTCAGCAAGCTGTATAAATAGCATTGTAATTGGTTTCAATACAATTGAATTTCAGTTTTCCTCTTCCACATTTTCTCTCTTTCTCTCGTAACACAGGGGATGCTGACCGAGACCCTAAATATATATTGAAAAAATAAAATGTGGATGAAACATTAATTTTCATCATTTTTGTTTTAATTTTTTAAGGCTAAAAATAAAAATAAAAACATATTTAGATATCAAATACTCCGTATGTGAAAGTTAGATTGAAAGAATGATATTTATCCAAATACAACAATTTGGAGGGGCGAAATCCTAGATTAATCCAACAACCAATGTATATTCATTTATCACGCACACATCCATATATGTTACATCCACAAAACTTAGGTAAGGTACCAAATTAAATGTTTAATCATACAAAAACAAAAGTACACCAACCCATCGACTCAATCCATCCTCTCCATATTGCATATTCATCAATAAGCGGCAGCTCAGATCAAGCCAGTCTGGAGAAGGAATTCCGCGGAGACGACGAGAACAGCCTCCGCGGCGAAAGCATCCTCAGGTAATGCCTCGGCGAAGCTATCGCTTCAATCGGATTGTTCCTAAAAGCCTTGAAGCTCCCAGGACTCTTATTACTATGTCCAACTCGGTCGATGATCACGTCATCGTGGGCCCCGCTGCTCGGAGACGACGATGACGTCATCCGAGCGTTCACGGTGCGGTACTTCCGCAGCTTCCCGAACCACGACGCGCTCTTCTGCTTCCTCCCGGGCGAAGACGACGACTCCTCGTTCATCTTGTCGGTCAAGTACGTCCTGACCGCGTGGAGGCCGATCTCGACGACGTCCATGGGCGGGGAGGCAAGTGGGTTGCCTTCGACGCAGAGCTTGCGGAGGCGCTGGAGGCAGGCGACGGACGGCGGGAGGGCAGCGATGCTGTTGTAGCTGACGTCGAGCTCGACGAGCGCCAGGAGGAGGCCTATCGAGTAGGGCAGGCCGGTCAGGTACTGGAAGTTCTGGCTCACGTTCAGCACCTGGAGGTTGACCAGGTTCTCCAGGTCGTCCGGCAGCGACCGCAGGCAGTTGAGCCGCACGTCGAGGACACGCAGCTCGGTTAGGTGAGAGGTCGAGTAAGGGAGGAACATGATCTTGTTCGAGTTCACCGAGAGCTTCCTCAGGTTGATGAGTTCGAACCCTATTGTGTCGGGCAGTGCGGTCAACTTGTTGAAGTTGGCGTTCAGTTCTTCCAACAATCTGTACGTACACACGTTTGCATTTAACAATACATTAGGATAGGGCTTCAACTTTGCAAAAATTCATATCAAAATACGATTTTGACTTTATAATCAAAAATAAAATAAATTTCACATAATTCGTTCATTCATATTTCACACCATCTCGCCTCTAAATTAAAAGTTGTACGTACACAATAAAATAAAATTGAAATATATACTAAAATTTCACATATATATTCAATATATTTATTTTGTCAAAATGGAATTGAGATATTTTTTTCTTTCAGATTTGTGACAAGCCTTCAAGTTTTTTTTTAAAGGTGATAAAAAACCCTACATTTATATTGATTAATTAGACTATATAATTTATTTAAAATAAAAAATCAAGTTTGTCACCAACTTGTAATTTGTACTTTGATATAGCTAATATTTTTACTAATTAATAATACTCGTAACATAGATAGGTGAACAGAGGAAAATTTGTTCGATCGTGCTAACATATTGTAATTGTCAATTAGTCAGACACGCTATGGGTTCGTATGTGACGGTGTTAATAAAGTGACTAAAATTATAAACAAGGTAAAATTTTTAAACTGTTGGTAAAAGTTGTTTAAAATTTAATCAACAAGATAATCTCCGTATGAGGCGAAAAACCGTTTATAAAAAATAGAGTTTATTTGATTGTTATTAGGGGTATTGTAGTACTTTCAAACCAAATAAGATAAATAGGAGAATAAACACCCAAATAACCTTCATTTTGTACCTTATTTTTTAACACAAATTTTTAACATGTTTTTGTTTATTTTAGTCATCCAAACAACTAAAAAAACTGTTTAAAAAATAAACCCCCACAAATAATTAATTTTTAACTGTTTTTTTTTTGTTGTTCATACACACCCTATATAAGTACGGAAAATGCTTCTCCAAAAATATATAAATCATAGTTTTTTTTATATATATTATTATCTCTCTCAAATTGTCATGTTACTCGAGTATAATATCAGATGATAATTTGAACCATTTATATATATACACGATGTATATATTCGTATGCAATCTTATAGGTGAATTAGGATAAATATATTATGAAACGAAAAAATATTCAAAATAAAAAAAAACATGATATTCATGTCTCCTTGAACTATTATATTGCAGGTACAAGTACTTCATATTAATTTATATATATTACTACCTACTATACTTGTATTTATTTGATTGTCTATCTTTGGATATTGGCATATATATATATATATATATATATATATATATATATATATATATATATATATATATATATATCGGATATTTTGGCTAATTAAATTAAAATTTGTATGCCAATAACCAAAAGATAGACAAGATATATCAAAGGAGTGTTATTTTCTAGAGATTGGAAAAGGAATGGTATTTTCTAGAGGACAAAATTTTTAGGAGTTTAGAGAAAACTTTCTAATAAATCTAAATCATTGAATTCAAATTCAAAAAAAAAAAAAGTAATATTGAAAATCAATTTCTTTATACCAACAGGGTGCTTATTATTTTAGTTTATTTTATCTTTTCTATAATTGAAGCTTATAACTACTATAACTACTTGCATTTTATTGAATAATCTATGTATGTACTATAATATATCCGATAGAACATGGCAAATGTCCGCTCCGCGAATCTAGCTAGCTAAGTTGACCACTCCAGTACCATTCCCGATTACCCATTGTTAGTTTATGGAATGAGTCGGATGGTCGATGGATAATCTACTTGTGTTACTTGATCCACTATATTTAAAATCTCTACTCAATTCGACTCATCAACCACTCTTAATTTCATCTGTCTCGTTCGACTATCATCTAACGGTTAATTAAATAGATCCCATCAAATTCAACCAAAATAATTGGATAGATCGGATCAAGTGGTGTGTCGGATGGGCAATAATTCGATTCATCACTTGTTCACCCATCACCCATTTAATATCTAAATTATTTTGGATTTTCACCCATTTTTTATCGGATCGAGTAAAATGGATATTTATCGGATGCGGGTGAAATTGCCATCTCTATCCATTGTTCAATTGTCCTATATATAGATATGTTTTTTTCTTAAATCAATTACTTAGCTAGTTAATCATCTATAGAAATGTGTGCTAGCTACCAACTAGTGTTTTCTACTATAAGATATATTAATTGACCAACTAGTTAATTAGATATGAGAATAATCTTATATAACATATATATATATATATATAAAATCCAAATTGTCCAATGATCAAATGCTTCTATTTTTTTTTTTTCGTTTAAAAAAGATCAACTTAGGGTGTGTTTGGTAAAATGGTAGCTGTTGGAGGAGCTGAAGCTGTTGAGTAGCTGAAGCTGTTGGATTATTTGAGTTAAATATATGTTAATAAGCTAGTACATTGTTTGGTAAATCTAGCTGTTAGGGTAGCTGTTAAAAACTTGTGAATAAAAAACCAAAAGCTCCGAAAAGCTTGGGTGAATAGCTGTTGAAAAGCTTAGATTTCAAAAGCTAATTAAACTAAAATCTTATATTTATTTCATTTAAGACTATAGAATATCAAAACCAAAAGCTCCGAAAAGCTACTTGCTTTTGCCAAACATATCCTTAGTCGATAAGAAAGTCAAGAAACCACAACCTTGGCTGTACTTATTTGCGTCATTTAACTCATCAATATAAGTTCCGTATAGCCAGTTGTTTCCTCTTATCAATTATAATAATTATTTTTTATTTAGCTATAGTTATCAATGAATAAATGTCATTGTAGCTTAATCCAAGAATATCCACGGATTACTTTGGGATTGAATAATTACAATACAGAAGACGCCAACAACACTCAAAATTAGTCACGTATATACGTACAAACGGTACAAGTACGACATAAATATATCCTATATTACTCATTTAAAACCCCATATATTTATTAAATATACAAATAAAAACAACTTGTTGCTTGCACCACATTATTAAAATGGTATATATATTCAAACGGTTGACAAATTACTTTCGCAGACTCCTAATTAATCATCTTATAAAGGAATATATTAGTACCTACCACATGCGCATAGTTCAAATTACATTAGAACTCTATTTCTTTATAAAAAAGAGGGGAAAAAAATATTAAATTTCAGTGATTATATACTATTTCTCAATTAAATTTATAATCCATGATAAAGAGGTTGTTTTTATAGCTAGGTTTGATGAAGTATATATATTTGTTGGGACTCTTCGATCAAATGGCTTGATTGGACAAGAAATTCAGAAAGATATATACGTAGTGATAAATCACTTTAAATAATTTAAGTGAAAAAAGACTATAAATAATTTACAGTCTTTAATCCTTATCAATTGGATGATGTGAATTGATTTTTGGACAGTTCTAGCGCGCGTACGTGTATATATATTATTGTGGTGGACTTAAATTTAAATAGGCACGAAATTTGGCGGAAAAAAATCTTGAAATGTCGCTCCCTCTATTTATCTAATTATAGATAAGTACGTACTACAACTTTAATAAGAACTTGCTTTGATATACGAAGTATCTATTTATGCACTAGTTTATTCACTATTACGGTCGAGCCTTGTCAGCTTAGCTAAGTAAGGATGATAATTAGTGATCAATAGGTCACGAGTTGAAATCCTCCCTCCCGTAGTATAATGGCATATTTATTAATATTATTTTAGGATGCAAATCTTGTTACACGAAATTGTTCTTAAGATGTAAATCTTGTTAAAAAAAACTTGTCAGGTATTTTTTCATATACTTTACGAAATTGCCCTTAGTTATAGTTTAACTTGTCAGGTATTTTTTGAGAAAGTAAACAGATAGAGTAATTATTAGGGGTATAAGTGTATTTTTGTTTGTTTTAACTGTGTAGATCTTTAAAATGACAAGTTTTCATCAACGGAAGGCGTACGTATTATTTTATGTGAATATAAATATTGATTGTTTAAGGTTTTCTCATCCTATATATATTAGGGTGTATTATATATGAACAAATATATATATATATATATATATATATATATATAGATAAAATTATATTAAAAAAAAAAAGGAAAACATAAATGGAGATACCTGCAGTTCTCGATGGGTTTAGGGAGAGATTGGAGGAGATTGGCAGAGACATTGAGAAACTTAAGCTTAGATAAACAGCCAATGGAGTTTGGAAGGCAGGTCAGTTGATTGGAGTGTAAGTCCAATGCCACCACGTTCAGCAATCTTGCTATTAGAGATTCTTGAATACTCTGCAAATCCATCCATATTACACACTACAGTCAATTGATCGAATTGATATATGGAGCTATAAGCTATTAGCTGGTGTTTGATCCATCAGATTTCATTTTTAAGTGCCTCTTCGGATGCGGAAGAGCAAAAGAACAACTCCATCTCTCTATTAAGAAATCTACTACGTATATATGAACATATATTTTAGGTTGGACGGCTTTAAAGTCATATATATTAAAATTTCATTTATTATTTATTCCTCCGAAAAGCACACCTCAAGTAAATTAAATTCATTGATACTTTGAATTACCGATCAACTACAGATCAATTTGTTGTTTTAAAAGGAAAATAAATATAAATATATCTTCCTAATATGCAGAAGGTCATTCAGCTTCCCTATTGTATGAATCAAATAATACAAATGCATCTAGTAAATACGGAGTACATTTAATTCAAACAATCTGTCAAATTATCAGAACTTGTATCAGCAGATACGGTCAAAAAGCCAGTACTGCACTCGAGATGAAACGAAACCTGATCGAAAGTGTTGATTCTCGATCAAGATCCAAATTAAATCCAACATGATCAAACTGAAATTTGCAGAAATCAACGGCATATATATTATACCTCGAGATTATTGTTGGAGAGATCGAGTTTGCAGATGGCAGCTAAATTGATGCAAGGCAATTGAGGAAGGGAATCGAGAGACATTCCACTGAAATCGACGACATCCAGTCTCTTCGGCTTATCCTCATCACCGTCAGCGCGATTATTCATCCGGCGATTGAGATGCTGATGGACAACCGGACTCCGACTACTCTTCGATCTCCTGAGATGCGTCAGCGATTCCACAGACCTGACTTGATATTGATTCTCAATCATCATCTTCCTCCGATTCGAATGGATCTTGCGATCGATTGATAGAGGAGTACGGAAGGTACTGGAAAGACCTAGGAGAGAGAGAAGGGGTAGAAAGTAGTTTGATTTGAAATTGAAGTGAAGTGATGTGAGAAAACAAAGTAAAAGGGGGGCGATATTTATAACCGCTTAAAGTCAAGTCAAGCCCGCCTTGCTAATTTATAACCGTCCGCTATCGTCCTGCTCCCGCCCACGTTTCATTTATTTTTGAAAAAATATTAATCTTTTTTTTTTTAATGCGTGTAGTTTTATTTTATTTGTATTATTTATTAGGAAATTAAGCCGGCAATATCGTTGATTAAGGGCATGTTGAGTAGGTACGTACGTTCTACGAACTTCGTACGATTAGTTGGCGGCGAACATATGCGCATTTTTTTCCACATTGAACTCGGATATTGTACGATCTATGAACTTAAAGTCTCGTTTGGTTAAACATAGGAATTTCATTTCAATTTTAGAGGAAATAAGCTTCTCGTGAATTTTACTTTCTGATAAGTATAAAAATGTGTTTTGTTGAAACTAAATTTACATAAACTCAAATCATATAATTTATTTGGTTGAAAATGAAAATCCTGATCATGACAATTTGTTTAAAATTACTCTTATAACCTTTATTTATTAACGCGCTCCTCTTATTCGTATATTTCTTTCTTCAATTTCCCCAATCACAATTCCATTAATATGTCTTGTGTTTCACTTCTCTTGAAAATGGGATTTTCGATTTTTGTTTTGTTTTACATGAGATAGTGAAATTAAATAGGGTTTTGACATTTGAAAAATGAGATGAATCTTAATTCCAATAAGATGTTAAAAGGGGTTTCAAATCTCATCCTCGGATTCATATAGTCTTATGCTTTGAATCTTAATTGGAACCAGGGTACAATTTCATTTCTTACGTTGAATTGCACCTCATTCATTTATCTACTCCCACAACTTACCAATTATGATTTAGTTAATTATGTGACCATTACTAAATGGAAAATGATTAAAATAATGCAAACTATTGTCCATGAATAAAAAATAATACGAAATTTAACTAGTATGCTTGATATGAACTATCAACTAATAATCAATTTTGATACAAACATCTTTCCGACCAATGCAAAATTCCGACAATATCGCTGACGTGACAATCGGAAAACAGATTTTGGTCTCAAAATGTAATTAACACCAATTTAGGAAGAAATGTAAAATACTATTCACGATCTTCCTCATTGTCTCCTCAACTATGGCAGACCACCTCAAAAATCAAACATCCCTCCGCCCATCCAAAGATGTAAAGTATCCACCAATCAACGTCACTTGGTCCCTCTCTAGCGAAACTAGCTGAGTCAGAGGCGAGAGCGATGTCGGGATTGTTTTCACATCTTCAAAATCTCATAAAATCAAGCATCTAAATAATAAATTGAATGAGGGTAACGATAATTTCAGGGTCTAGTTCATATTCAAGCCATTTTTCATGTATAATCTCGACAAAACAATATCAAATATGAGATCTCATTTTCAAATCCAGGAAACGCTAAAAATATATATTTCGACAAAACGGGGAAGAAGATGAACAATATTTTACATTTTCCTCCTAAATTGTGGTGTTAATATCAGTAAACCCATTGATGAATTAATGTTTTTGATGAGCAATTGGGTGTGATTCGGCAGTTATTCCCATGCCAATTCGTCATTGTGGCTCGAGGGCAATGGCGGAGCCAGGATTTCCGTCAGGAGGGTACTAAAAAAATTTCATGAAATATTTTTTTTGGTGTATACTTATTAAGAAGATTATAAAAAATATATATTGAAAAAACACTAAAATTGTAATTTTTTTAATGATTTTTTGTATTTAAGTAGTTGAGAGTAACCAAAAAAATAGAAGAGAAACGAAAAATATAGAAAAAAATCACGAAGAATTATTTTTAAAACAATATTGAAAGAAAAGGTTAAATGTATAATGTAAACATAAATATGATATTTTTTTTAATGAAATAGTTGATAGAAAAAAAAATATAGAAAGAAATCGGAAAGAATTAATGATATAATAAAGCAAATAAAAAGTGAAGGACTTGAAATTTGAACCCAAGGCCTTTTGATTACCCTTCCAAACTTTCTTCATTCCTTTATCACTTAAGCTAGATAGCAGTTTTCTTTTAAATGTCATTTAAAGATGTTATATTACTTTAAAAATACTAAATATATGCACAACTTCCTTCTTTTTTTTTGTATTTTTTCCTGGCTAGGGGAGTGCTCGAGCACCCCCTAGCTCCGCCACTACTCGAGGGTGCAATGAACCCAAGCCTTCTTTGGTGGTACGTGTTGCTATGGGGACCGGAGGCGCTCATGGTTACAACTTACAACAGTTGCAAAGGGAGGCAGGTGAGGTGAATTGCGATCGGAGATAGCGATTCCGACATCCTCCTAAGACACTCGAAGAAGCTTATGGACAATATAATTTGTCCTTAATTATATATATTTCTCCCTAACTTTCTCCGTAATCGCATTTTGAGCCCAAATAAATATTTCGAGTGCCACGTCAGCGATACCAGAATTTTGGCCGGAAAGATGTCCATATCAAATTTGGTTTATTAGTTGATAGTTTGTATCAAGCATAGTAGTTTCTAAAGTTCATATTATTTTTTATTCACATACGATATATAGTTAGTGTAATGGTATTATTTTAAAAACTAATTTTTAAAACCAAGTTGACTACGTAAACTGATGAGATTCTATTTTAAAACTAATTGAAAATAATAATAATAAAAAAAGTAGTCTAGTGATTTACATACTAAATTTAAATTCTTCGTAATATCAATATGAGGATATTTTTCTCTTGTATTTCAAAATTTCAATGTGGGTGAAACCCACTATTCCCAACATTGTTAAAAATTTAAAATGATAAAGAAAAAAAAATTTAAAATGATACATTGTTAAATTTTTTAATCATTACCCTTTTCTCCCAATTTTTTTATACAAATTGGATTTGTTTACTCTCCTTTCAATCACTCATTTGAACAAAGGATTACCATATCCCTTATACTTGTCTAATCATTACCCATTCTATCTTATTTTTCATATAAAAAATAACATTTTTCTCTCCTTTAAGTATATTTTTCTATATAAAATTTGTTTTCATTCCGTTTACCTTAACATACTTATACCAAACGAGCCCTTTAGATAATTTTTTATATTACCTACGTTGCAATATGAAATAGGTCTAAAATCAAACGCTTCATGCGAAAACTAGTATAGTACTCTAAGGCCATGTTTATCAGTTACTATTCAAGATACTAAAATTACTATTTTTTTATTCATCTCTCTCCGCCACATCAGCCTAGCATACATTCCTTACTTTTTTCACTTTAACAATCGCATCCCTAGCATCCCATAACCTATCTTTTTTTTACAAATTCAATTTACAAATATAACCCTCTATAAAAATTATTTTCAACATGTTTATAATATGTTTATAATATTATATTATTATTTAATTACTAAATTTTAAATATAAAATTTAGATGATTTATAAAATGAATAATTAAAAGTATATACGCCCAAGATTCAATTTTTCGATGAAAATTACAATATAATTATATCAAAAGAAATCATTTTTTTTCAAAATATGTCGAAACATATTCAACATTGATGTCTATGTGTAGAGAAAAATGAATCTAGTATTATCATAATTTTAATTATTATTATTTTTCACATTTTAAATAGCAAAAATGACATTATTTGAATGTAATTAAAATGTGTCAGGTTAAATCTCAACCGTTGAACTCAACCGATCTTAGCCGCTCATCCCATCTACCAGTGAAATGGTGCCATGTGTCCTCCCCATTTGCACCCTTGCGTCTGCCACTCAATCCTTGCGTCAGCCACTCAATTACATCGCTCCTTAAGTTACATCCCACAAGCATCTCTCTCCCCTTACTTTCAATATTTTATGATTTTTTTTACAGTTTAGCATCTCCAACAATTGCAGTTAAAGTTGCTCTAAATACTAGTTTTCACCTTTTTTTTTTAATAATAGTCTATTATATATAAAATCAAACACTTCATAAGATATTATCAATTTTTCATTCGATGCTCAAGCCTCCCTGAATCGAATTGCAATTGGGTCTTTTAACGCTTCCTCGAACCTTCCGGGCTTTCCGGGTGCTCCGTTTTGGTCACTCCGACCACCTTCACCTGTTGTGGTCCCCGTCTTCCTCTCGCCCAAAGTCGGATCGCGCTTGTTCTGCCTCACCGTCGCCGGTTCTCTCTGTCGGCGGCGTTTGGCGTCGGGGGCTGTCCGCTTTGAACACAAAAGCTTTTCGATCTATCCTTGGCGGTGCCGGACCTTGTCGCCGTTCTTGGTCTCGTTCATCGAGTCTTGGCGGTGCAGTCTCGGTGCTACTTGCCTCCTTCTCCGGCCGGCCGGGTCGCCGCTCCTTAGCGTGGCCTAATTTGCTGCCCTGCCAAATGCGTGGTCTGCAAGATGGAAACTTGGCCTTGCACTTGCACATCAAGCCAAAGTAAAAAAAATATATAATAAAATAATATATATAAAAAAAATCATCTGTTTATCAGATTTACATATTGCTTGACAATTTCTTAATCTATTCACATATATGGAAAAAAGAGGTTATGTTTACTTATAAATAAATAATTTTCCGGAATTTTCTTATGCTTTTCGTCCTCTCGCGGTCATGCTTCACTTTCTCGGGTTGGTTGGAGTTCTGTTTGTTGGATTCGTGGTTAGTTTCGGTTGAGGAGCAGTTCTGCGGCCCTGGTTGATCGAAGTGATCGTGTTGGTGGTGTTCGTGGTCTCCGAAGATCCTTCATCTAGGTGGAGGGAACGTCGTGTGATCCACATTTCCCCATGAGTCGTCTTTGCCCTACGTGGATTTCTGCTTTCCGTCTTTCCGGCGGCGAGACATCGTGTCAGCTATGCTGTCCCATGCGCTCGCTATCCACTTCTCCTTGCCGGGTCTCCTTCTTCTCGCTGCTGTGTTCGCTTGTGTGCTTAGGGTCTGGGGTTTTCCGGGTTTATTTTGTGTAGTTCTTTTGTTGTATTAGGTGACTTTATTCTGTTTCCTTGTTGTATTTTCTTTTGCTACGTTGTATGTTTAGACGGCTTGCCGTCTGCCGACTTTGTCGGCCTCTCGAGGTTCGGGCCTGTCCGGTCTCGAATTATTTCCTAATCAAAAAAAAAAAAAAAACAAGTTATATCACATTACTTATTTACTATTATAAACTTAAATAAACTAATAGTTAACAAAGTTAGTATTTTCAGGCGATGATCATGTCGTCATCTAAATGATCAGGTGTTCACAAACTCACCCAGCTGGTAGCTAGATAAATTAAAGTCCATAATCTGAGATGTAATAATACGACGACGTAGTGAAAGAGAATATATTCATCAAAGCTTATTCTAAAAACCATGTAACATTCGATGGTCAAAATTGGACTAAGCTTGCATTATGTAAGTATATCAATTGTAATAAAATAAGATAAAAATAAACTAACTGGTTTAGACTTAGATGTATATATCATTAATATTGTATGCCGACCTTTTGCAATTTGAATCGTACATCCTTCAACTTACATTAATTTAATAAACTCAATATATTGCCAGGATTATGGATATGATCGAATATATTGCAGATATAATTGACCAAGAGATTTATATAGGTTGATAACTATAGCTGTTGTTAGAACGGGCTAATTCATTTATTAATTCCAATTCTTAGTTTAGTTTATTGATATATATTTTTAATTGATGTATACATATGTTTATTTATAAGAAATGATAAATCTATATCTATATATAAAAAGAGAGGAAGGGCCTCTTGAACAGTAAATTTACCTTTTTATCCCTGTTCTTTTGCGAAATTCCGTTCCACTCTGTCTGGTTCTCCATCTCTTCCCGTTCATTTGGCTCCGATCCGTATTCTGATCGTCCCCGACTATTCTCATCTCTCTTGCCGTCTCTCTCATCCGGTGCACAAACATCATCTTCTTCTCTGCTACCATCTCTCCCCCTGGAGGAACATTCACTAAGTGTTTTTGGGTGCCCCGACGTCGGAATGGGCACCTATGCCAGCCGTCTCTCCTCGCTCCTCGCCGTCCCTCATATCGCCACCGGAGACATTGTTCGCAACGAGCTCTCCTCCTCTGGTCCTCTTTTTCAGCAGGTTATTCACCCCCCTTGATTTATGATTTCAAAGAGTGTGGAGGTAGCAATTCATTTTTAGGGGTTGTGGGTTGTGTCGTGTTTGATTTTCTGAAATTAGGCTTTAGGATTGATTAATTCAGCCTTCTATAAAAATTGGTATGTTTGAACCATTGATATGAAGATTTAGAGAAAGGATTTTGTTTATTTGCAGTTTAGGGATCTTCGGTGCATTCTGAGTAGAGATAAAAATCATTTCATTATTTGATCCAAAAAAAAAAATCAATTCATTATACCTTGTCTTCCATGTTTCAATGACGCACTCAAAGTGTTTGACAAAATGCCTATAACAAGATTTCTAATTATTTCAATTATTTTAAAAACAATTCCACTTTGTATTTGTTATATGGGATATGCAAATACCTTATTTTGTTGATAAGGAGACCCAAAATGAATCGAACTTTGATTAATTGGAAATGAATCTAAGATTTCAGATCTTTCTTTTACACTTACATCCATAACCCTGGCTCCTATTTCAGGGCAGGAAGCTCACTGTTTTTCTGTGTTGATACCGAACATGGGCAGCTAAGTCCTCAAGAGCAGAGGACCGTTGATGCAATTGTGGAGGCAAGGTAAATTGACGGTTGGTTTTGATATAGTGTGCCATGGAACTTACTTATCGAGATCTAACTCGGTCTCTTCATATCAGCAAATATCCTTTTTCAATTGTATTAGTTGGGGTTGATGATGGTCCTTAGGACATAATGAAGGAATTTGATGACAACATTCCTGCTCGTGACTTTAATAGTTTTCAGGTAAGATATTGCATCTGGTGATGTACAAAAAGTCTTGTACTTGAGATATCATAATTGAGAAGCTTTTGTTTTTGGTCTGTTTAGTTTGTGAACTTCACTGAAATTATGTCACAGAACATCAATCAAACGCGGAAATAGGGAGAGTTTTCTCTTAAAGCATTAATGGAAATTCCGTCCCAGTACAAAGCAACTTTAGAGCTTAATATATTGGGGTAACATATGAGTTGGTAATTTGTTTATTCTTTTCAATTATTTGTGTGTGTTCATAAAAGTTTCAACTTCCACTCATTTCAATATTCCAATTGAGTGCAGTAGTCGTAGAGGAAATTCCGTTGAAAGGGTACCTTTTCCTACACCAATGCACAATGCTTCATCTTCCAAAATCTCTCACCCCGGGAGCTTTTTACGCATACCAAGCTTTCAGAAGACATCATCCCCTTATAGTCGTGACCCTACTCCTGTTGTAGCTCCTCCTGCCCCAAGTGCTTCAACTTATGAACACCAGGTACGCGTCTTTCCTATAACTGTTCTGAATTTAGTTAACAATGAATTGCATTGTTCAAAGTCTTTCCTTGCATTTTCTTTCATTATTTTTGGCTTGTAGAATAATAGAGTGTTATTACTAGGATAAAGTAATTTAGGCACTGAAGAATTACTTTTTAATCTCTTATTCTCAATAAGACAAATTTGTACGTAATATCTACATTACAAGTTGAGCTGTCAATTGGTCGGGTTGGTTAGGGTTCAGGGTAGGTAATGTTAACTTCAGGTCGAGTTGTTTTCAATTTTAAAGTGTTACAGGTCGGGTCACTATGTTTTTGGTACTGATTTGAGTCAACCCAATGGGACACGAATGCCATTTTTTGGATTTGCTATTGACCAAATATTTCACTTTTCATAGTTATTTTTCTAAAGTTTAAGTATTTCAAGACTTTTTGTGGGACATTAGTATAAAAAATAGAGAATGGGTCCCTCTTTCCCACACAGAACCAGGTCCTACGTTGCTGCTTGTTCTTCTTGCATACTTATCAGTTATCACCACCGGTACTCACCGTTTTTCGTCGTCTCGAATCCAAAACCAAATCTAAATCCTAACCACCTCTCCTCTCTTCTTCGTTCACTCCCTTTCTGATAACCACTGCTGCACCTTTTCAATCTTGTCCTACGAACTCCGATTTTGGCTCTTTGTCTCCTGCTTTACCAGTCTGCACTCTGCACATACCCTTTGAGCTTCTTTACAACGATTGTAACACTACAACGACCAGCAGTTTCTTCTTCCTCCCTCGATTCTAAATTTGAATTCGCTAAATTGAAAAGGTTAGTATTTTATATCTTTATACCTTTTGAATTTGTTATATACTATATAGCTTTTGATATGAGAATTTATTTTGAGTTTTGATTTTAGAAATCAGTTTGGGAAATCAGGGTTTATGATTTTAAGAATCAATTTTGTGAAATTCAGATTGAATTTTGTGATTTTGAGATTTAAAAGTGGAATTTGTAATTGTAAATGGGATTAAACATCTAGAGCAGTGCACCAAGTCAACTGAAAATGCTGAAAATGGCAATCTTCGAGTGCAAAAAAAGCTGGTACTCCCCTTTCCAGTGTAAACTGAATTTGTGCTTTATGTGAATCTCTTGGAGCAAAAAACAGTCATAATATTTTCAAATAGCAGGATCGGATAAAAACTAACTTCAAAATTTTATTAGATGAAATTAAAGGGGAATAAATTGTTGAGTTTAAGTAGCAAAATGCATTAAGGCATTAACACATGATGAATAAAAATTTGCTATCCCTCCGTATGGATTGAAAACCATTCCTGATTTCCCCAACTCAATCAGCTTCTTCCACAATAGTTCAAACCCGTGTTTGGGAATCGGATTGCACACATAATATACACAAATAAAAATTAAAAAAAAAGCAATGAAAATTGTGACAAAACAAGGTAAGTTGAAATAATAAATCTTTTATCTTATAACTTAATACATTTTTTTTTACACATTTAGAGAATAGCTTATAATAAATACTTAGAAAAATATTACAAGCTAATACATTTAGGGGATGGCAAAACAAAATTCAAAATTTGCAGATTTTTAACTTAAATCAGCAAAGGAGATAGGTGAATAAGAAATTTTTTGACAGATTAACTTGCAATATTTCATTCAGATCACCTATTCCATATTATTTGGTTATAAAACAATATTAAAGACTCTAATGACTATAATAAAGCTTTGCTATAATTTCATATGCATAAAACTGAATACTGCAATGCTCTTGTATTCATAAACATCAGGGGGTTTTAGTTTTGTAAAGACAGAAGAGTGCACTTCCAATCCAATGCATGACATTGGCTTCTTGCTGTTATCAAATCTTACCATGTCGAAGATAACAAATAGTCCTACAATGGCTTCGCAACCATAAAATGGTAGATTAAACTCACATAAAAGGTGAAATAGAGATTCAGAATATACAGGTAGATCAAAAAACATAACTGCAACAAAAAACATGCTCAACCTTTCTGTTTCGTTGTCCTTCGAAGGTTCATCTTTTCTGATATGAGATGTGTTTATTGCTTGCAGATGCATTTGCATTAAATGAAGATGGCTACAGATTCTATGAAGTGTTATGCTCAAACAAAGGCATCATTCATGAAATGGCCAATGTGAAAATTTCAGTGAAGTGGAACAGCTTAGATGCAAGTTCTGACCTCAATTCAGCTAGCTAATTATAACAACTTAAACGTATATCTCTTTCAATAATTAATAGATAATGTTTTGTTTCAATTAATTTTTATAAATTAAGTGCAGAAAGCTCCTTTACAGTTGCTTTTCAAAAGAATAGACAGGGCCTTGGATGAAAGCTTTGAGAGGAAAGAGTATTATGTAAATTGGCCTCCGCACGCGGAACTACCGCTAGTAAAAGGGAAAAGTTTGAACTTGTAAAAATTTCGTGTGGTATATAGTTTTGATAAATTTTGCATAATATATATTCTTGAAGTTTCGCAAAAGTTTATGGGATAATCATAAGATGTTTTAATAATAGAAAATTGAGTTTTTAATTTTCGGTAAAACTAATTAAAATAACCCAAACTTTGGAGTGGTGTTAAAAAAATATCCCCACCTTTCAACTGTAGGAAAAATAACCCGACCTTTGGGGAAGATGGTAATAAAATATTCCGAGTCATTTTTACAACTATAAATATGAGTAAAAATGATGACATATAATTGACGAAATTAAGATTTTGATGAATTTTAAATGATATTGACTTATTTTAATGAGAATGAGATCATTTAACCAATTTTATATCATTTTTTTGACTCAATTTATGGTCGAAAAAATGACTCGGGATATTTTGTATTCATCTCCCTAAAAGCCGGGTTATTTTTCTTACAGTTGAAAGGTGAGGATATTTTTTTAACACCCCTCTAAATATTGATTTATTTTAATTAGTTTCACCTTAATTTTCTAAAATCTATTAAAAAAAATATCATCCCTACACTTCCCTACACTATAATAGAAAAAGCAATGTTTATTGAAAAGAACTTGCCACGTGTCTAGGCAAGCATTTTAATTTTTTTTTCCTGCTTTCTTTCTTCTCTTCTACACGTTCGGGAATTTGGGGGGTTTTGGTAACCGCACTTGTGATTTTGATCGGTGGTTCTGTGCACGTTCTTCACAATTGACAGTTTAATTCATGAGAATCTCAAAACCGTCCCTTTTACTTCTTCTTTATCCGCAAAATCAGTTGCGCCCATATCGTCTCTTTGCAAAAGTGGAGCGTATCCGCCAGTTTGTTTGACATAGGTGTTTCGGTGCTTCTAAGAGCATCGTCAAAATCAGAGCTCTGGTGCGTCGTTTAAGGGCGGAGCGAGTCTGAGCAAAGGAGGATGCAAAGGCGGGCCGAGTCTGAGCAGAGGAGGACGCACCCGCCATGGACGCCGGATGCCCGAAACTCAGGTATGTTCTAGGATTGTTTTTGGTCGTTTGCGAATTTCAGGACCAAATTTTCTATTTGGGTGACTCTAATTGTATGCTCAAATGCTCAATTTGTGAGTTTGTTCGATTTCTGTTTGCAATTATTTGTTTAGGGTTGCGATTTGTTCAATTTGGAGCTTTCCGTTTTGGGTATTTGAGAGACAAATCAGTGGTCCCGACCTTCTTTCCTAGCATATGAAGAAGCAATGTTCAATTTCTGCGTCATCCCACCTTCTTTCTCTATTGCTATGGAGTTAAGGTGTCCCGGCCAGTTGTGCTACAAATAGTGAAGAAGCAGGACTAGCGGTCAAGTTTGGAAGCGAATTAAGCTCACCTCTAGCCACAAGCTCAACGCCAATTCTTTTTTTTTTTGGCAGGTCTCACTCTCTTCTCCTCTGAAATATGTTAATTAGGGTTTATGCTTTCCTCTTGGTATCATCTTAACTGCTTTTGATTCCTTCTTCAATCATTACTCGTGCTTGCAGATGGTCCTTGAGGTGCAGTGGATTTCCATCTCTCTCTCAAAAAAAAAAGCAAGTTGTTCTGCAATGGAGAGAGGTGTAAGTGCTTCAACTTTTTTGAAAAACATTTTACCTCTATGATTAGTACTGAGTTTTGATAATACTGAATCATTCTTATTGGGAATTATGTTCTTAAACAAACACTATGTAGCTGTTCTGAATCATTCTTTTTGCAAGTTCTAATACTGGTCATCACTTCCCTTGACACTGGTGTGAAAAGCTTCTTTTAGATTCTTGTGCTCAGCATAAGGTTTTGTGGGAGTAGGTGTTTCTTTTTCTTTTTCATTGATGGAATTTTTAATATAATTACCTCGCTTTACAAAGCTTCTAATTATTTAATATCAGTGATCAAGATATTGTATAAGAGAGGAGGGGATAAAAGATAAAACACATGCTGCCTTTCGTTTTCTTTGTACTGAATTGACTTTCTTCTTCTTATTGCTTTGTTCTAAACTTTTTATCATTACTTGTAAATCTTGTGTAGTTAGAAAGAGCTTTGAAAGAGGCAGAGGCAGCACAAGCATTGCTTTTTTTGGGACCGGCCAATGCAAGGACCTTGGTTTTCTCAAAAAGAAGAGTGTAAGTCCTTCCAGCTTCAGGTTATGGTCTTCAAGCCCAGATTCTTTCCATATGTTCTCACTGGTTAATTTCTGTCCAAATAATATATATTGCAGAACAAAGAAATGAACTTGCTTTGGGAAAGCAATATTCAACTATGAGAGGAAAATAAGTACAACTTAGAGGAGTGCAAGGTTAAGCACATTCTGATCTGCTTTGTATTAGAGGACAAGGCTGCTAGATTAAGTTTATTGCATATTCTAACTCTTATATGTAACATCAAAGATCAATTATTTTGCTGCAAAAACTGTGCAAAGTTGCCCAAAAGGAAAAGCATTTAAGACCATGCTTACAGAGAAAGAAATTGTCGCACCAAAACTTGAGCATGAGCTAGCTCGCACCAGGAATGTACTCATTAAGAAAGAAAACCATATGTCACAAATTGAAGTAGTTTCCAATCCATACAGTTTCAATTCTTCAAGTGTTGGTAATGACATCTTAATTAGTTGTGAATAATGTAGGTTTATGAAAATACAAAGGTTAAAAAGTAGGTAGCTTTGTCAAGTCCTTTTGGAAAATGGGTTGAAGAGATTCTGCGATTGCTAAAGCCAGTAAATTACCTTTCTTCTATAGTATTTGACAATGAGACTATCTTGAGGCGGCAATAGTAAGAATTGTGATATGATTTGGTTATTATATTATTGTCATATGACTTTTGTCATCTTCTTGAGTACTATCTATGTTTCTTCTATCAATCTTGATTCTTCACCCATTCACTCTGTAGCCTTTTCAAATCTCCTTGATCTTTTTAGTTTTGATGTTACACTGGTTTGGATGTATAATAGTTGTGAAACTGATCACATTGACTTCAAGGAGTGTCTTTATGGTATTGAAATGAAGTTGGTCAAGTAGATCTCAGCCAAATATTGCCCATGCTCGATGCTGGTGGGTTGCACTTAAAGTTGTTGATTTTAAATTTTTTTTTCGATTTTGTTTTGCTCAGTTTCATATAATCACCAAGCATTTGACAACATTATAATGATGGATATAACATGTGCGTCTTCAATTCTTTTCAGAAAGGTTTCAAGTGGAAGGCTGCTGCCCCAAAGCTAGATAACAACCTTAAGAAGGCCACCTAGGCCTCAGCTAAGAAAGATTCAAACAAGCCGAAAAAGTCATTATCATATATTATTATGATGGGCTGAGTTTAGTAATTGACCATAACAAGATACACAATTTTTTGTTGGCTTATTGTAGGGGTGGAGTTATAAAAGACCTTCAAAAAGGAGAATCTGAATGTGAATATTGGTTCAGCTGCAAGTGTAATTAACAACATCCGAATATGAAGCCGGAGTTTCATGAGATATGAGCAAATCTTTAAAGGATGCACTTGATTCAAGTATTGATAGTATTTCTTAAAATACAATGTAGAGATGTAGCTTTTCAAAGAATTCATGAATTTCTTTTATCTTATTTGAATTGGCTTTGTTGTGGTTAATATGTTCCTTAACGATACTGATTGTCTGTCTATCAAAGGGTTGTACATAAGCAACATTTACTCCTTTACAGTGAGCATTGCAATTTATACAAATGATAGCGTTTTTTTTAATAATTAAAAAGGGACATTTTAGCCAGTGTTGGCCTGTTGGGTGACCATTTGGAAGAAGGTACCTCTAATTCACAATCAAATTTGGTGGCTCCTGGTTCTTCAAGATCTGTTATGTCTGTGCCAGATGGAATAGAAAGGAGGGAGAAGAAGGGCAAGAAAGTATGAGTCCTTAACTTAGAGACCGAAAGTCCAACGGCGACAAGAACAACAAGAAGCACGAGCCGCCCCTGCTGCCAGCGCGTGTCGACAGGAAGCAGCGCAAGGTGCGTGATGATTGGCAGCGGAGCTGATCGGGCCGAAGATGAGGATGAGATAGAAAGGGGGCTAGGGCGCAGCGCAAGAACAACCAATTCTCCCTTGAATCTGTTATGTCTGTGCCAGATGGAACAAAAAGGAGATCTGCTATTTGGCATCTCAAAGAAGGTACCTCTAATTCACATCTAAATTTGGTGGTCCCTGATCCTTCAACCTCTGTTATGTCTGTGCTAGATGTAATGGAAACGAGATCTGCTGTTCGATATTGTGTTCAATGCTAGAATGTTAAACCAGCACACTGCCACCATTGTTCTGTTTTTAAGCTACTGTATATTTATGCATTTTTTATTTGGATGCATTTTTCTTTGTTTTCTTCCTACACTTTGATAGGTATTTATTTGAGTGTGCATGGATCAAAATTTCTTGAATGCTTGATCATGACTGTAAAGTTATAGTGACTTTGAATTCTTACTCCCCCTTTTATTTGCGTTTTCATCATCTCTTGTAGGTCAAAAATGTATTCTGAAGATGGACCACCATGTCACTATAAGTTTTTTCTGCTGTTCTTGGTAAGTTGTTCTCGCTTCTTCTTTTTTGCTTATAGTCCTTGGCATTATTATTTTGGGATAAGCAACACTTTATGGATTATAATTGAGATAATATTCTTATACGTTCATTGGGCTTGAAGGTATATCACACTAAAGAATAAGTTTTGAAGGTGCAGTATACCAATAACTAAAAAACCTTCTCAAAATGGAAAAATATTAGTAACAACAAGCTTTCATTACATCTAATTTGGTTTCGGAAATCTCTCTTTCCATAATGCAATCAATGAATTCTACTCAGGTAACGAAGAGGGAAGGTTCTGAAGGTTTCAGCAAGGTTTTCTTTCTTTTAGTTTTCTTGGTTTTGGTTTATGTCCAAATTCCTGATATATCTAATGACTTCAAAGGGATAACCTACTCGAAATCATTATTTAAACAATCTTCAGAGAATTTGTTCCTTTTAGTTTGTCACTTGAAGAAGTAATTTGTCTTAAATTTGTTTGTTATCAGCTTGGGTAACATTTGAAATCCAGTAATCTTTAAATTATAATTGGGTATGCAGTTCTATTAATTTTTTGAGATAGCGTTGGATGCTCTAGTGTTGCTCCCCCAAGTGATTAAATCTTTTAAAGATGTCATTGACAACTCTGGCTCTGCCTGCAACATTGCTATCACGTTTTTTACATTTGGCGAATCCTCTTATTTTTCACTTTCCATCTCCAGAACTAGATAACTTCATAAATTCTCATATCTCCGGTGTCTCTTACAGATGTTGTACCTTCATGCTGTTTTAAATTTCGCCTTTAAACTTAACCTGCTTTATTTTGTGGTAATGCAAATATCGTCATTGTACTAGCCGTTTGCAAAGTTGAAACATCAGTGTGGTGCACAATTCATGTCTAAGATGGAGGAGATGGTATGTCCAGACTCCAAATTATATTTTCTATTTGATGTTGGTTTTTGGTACGAAAAAGTGTTATCCTTTGTATCTTTCCTACTTTCAGGTCACTGATTTGACTTTCGCACGGGAGAATTAGAGTCAATAGAGTTTAAGATTTTTTTTTACAGCAGACACGATTTTATAGAGGACACGAATTCATCTTCTATTGTTTTTCTTAATTGTGTAATTTCAAGCTTTTTTTATGAATTTTTTTTAATCTGAATTCTATTTCAATTGATCAAAAAAGACCAAAAGCTAAGCAACATAATATAATTAACTACACAATTACACATAACTATAAATTGTCTATAAGAGATATGAACTTGTATCATCTAAAACGCATTGATTAATATGATAACATCCGAAAAATAAGATAAGTATACTTAGATTAATTTTAAAAATCTCGTGCGTGGCGCACGAGGTATAGGCTAGTTCTACATTATTTTGGAAAACACTTTATAATATTGTGCATTAGTTTGATTCTTTCTAAAACTAATTTTTTAATATACATTTTCTTAGAGATATTAATCCAACCAATTTTAATATGTTATTTCAAAATCTTATATATGGATTTAATTTTTACTTTTTTTCTTAATGTTTGCTGGATGACGAATGATAACAAAGCGAGCTTGTAGCACTCCAAATGCTTACTCCACATCCTTACGAGTGGACTCCTAGCATGGTGTTGCGCAAACAACGAAACTTTGGCACCAAATGGATGTTTGATAAGTATTATTATAATGTAAAAAATTTAATTAAAAACTCAATATTTTATATTTCTTAAACTACGTGCATAAAAAATCAATATTTTATACTCCTGACATGGTATAGTTTTTAGCTCCTTAAACTACCTTTATAAAAGTCAAACGCCTTATATTTTTCTAACGTTTCGGCTATATACACCGCAAATCCCCACGTCCTTAGAGACGTGCTTGCACGTCCTTAGGGACGTGCAATTAGGGTGAGAGCCACCCGAAGCAGGACGTGCAGCACGTCCTTAAGGACGGGCAAAACTGCACGTCCTTAAGCACGTGCTGCACGTCCCTAAGGGCGTGCAAGCCTGTCTTCTAAAAGGCGAAGAGGACGTGCCTCTTCGTCTCCGTTCCTTCTTCGTCAGAGTTCAGAGCGAGAGCGAGAGAGAAAGAGAAGAGAGGTCGCCGGAGAGAAATCGAGAGCGAGAGAGAGGGATTGCCGGAGAGAGAGAGAGAGGTCGACGGAGAGAGAGAAAGAGAAAGAGATCGAGACAGAGAGATGGAGCCGGAGAGAGAGGAGATGGTGGTGGCTGATGAGGTTGGTGGAGGGGCGGTGGAGCAGGTGGCCGGGGGAGGAGCTGGTGGGCTGGGGGAGGGGGTGGCGGTGGAGCAGGTGGCCGGGGGTGGTTGTGGAGCGGCGCCCATGGAGGTTGAGGAGGGTGGTGGTGGTGACGGTGGTGGCGGTGGAGACGCATCGCCGGCGGTGATGGCGGCGTCTGGTGGTGGTGGTGGTGATGGCGGCGGAGTGGCGGAGGCGGAACCGCCGCGGAAGCGGCGAACTATTGAGGTTTCGCCGGTCCCGACACCACCGGTATGTTTTTTGATTTATTTATTTTGTTTGATTTATTTTTATAGTTTTATATTATAGTTTAGATTTTAATATATAATATAATTTGAAAGATTATAATTAGTTTTAGTATATAGTTTTAGTATTTAATTTGATATATTATATAGTTTTAATATATAGTTTGAAAGATAGTATATAGTTTATATATTTTGATAGTTTTAATGGAAAAACAAAAAAAACGATTAATATATATTACAAGATAATAAAACTTATTACAATATATTAAAAGACATTAAAATAAATTAAAATAAAAATATTAAAATTTAATAAAATAAATTAAAATAAATTCTAATTGAAAGACAATAAAAACATTAAAATATAATAAAATACATAGAAATAAATTTAAATTTAAAGAAAATAAAAACATTAAAATATAATAAATTATAATAAAATACATAAAAATAAATTGAAATTGAAAGAAAATAAAAACATTAAAATATAATAAAATACATAGAAATAAATTTAAATTTACAGAAAATAAAAACATTAAAATATAATAAATTATAATAAAATACATAAAAATAAATTGAAATTGAAAGAAAATAAAAACATTAAAATATAATAAAATACATAGAAATAAATTTAAATTTACATAAAATAAAAACATTAAAATATAATAAATTATATTAAATTATAATATAATAAATTATAATAAAATACATTTCATAATAACAGGCAGGGAGGCTCATGAGGGGGGACGGTACCCTCCGGCCTGTTACGTTCGCCGACCGAGCAGCGATCAGCCAGATTACAGAGAGGACGGTACCCGACAGTTTGACAGCCACAGTCGACGATCTGCTCCCGTCTGCAGAGCGGTACCAGCAGTCGATGGGGACCCCCCCGGCCGACGAGCACGACACCTTCTGGTCGGGTATGCCAGGTTGGGATCCTTCTGGCGATGCGATGATGGGGTTGCAGCCTTCTTTAGAGCCCCCTGAGGTTTTGAGTAGCTGCATCACCGACGTAGTCGCTGGGCGACGGGCCGACATGGGTAGACCTCCTACTCGGGTTCCACCCACCATCCCGGAGGCATCTTCTTCGGCCGTTCCGGAGACTTCTGCTTCAGCCGTGCCGCCAGAGGCTTCTACATCCGGCACACACGAGCCCGAACCTTCGTCCTCCGCCACACCAGCGACGATCTCCTTGGGCTCTGCAGATGATGTGATCCCTGACGTCGTTGAGGAGGCTGACGACGGTCAGGAGGGGCAGGCTCAGGGCCAGGGGGGCCCATAGGTAGAGCCTGAGCCCATCCCTGCGCAGGTTGCCGCACCGGCTGTGCAGGTCGACCCTTTGTTGCCGCCGGGAGAGCTGCTTCTGTCGTACATGCACTTCACTCAATGTGTACAGAGTTGAGAGTCAACACAAAGTTCTGAAGGAGGCACTTCACTCATCGACTGGTGACTTCCGCATCGTGATCGATGCAATCCATAGAGTCAACGATTGTCAACTGCATGAGCTGCAAACTGCTTTGGAGATCGACCGCTTCAAATGGCCAACAGCGGCGTATAAAGTCAACCTTTTCGATGAGGTAAAGACTTTAATCTCCAAAAAGTGCTTCGATTATCTATACAAGATGTGTCAGGACGTCGTGAACCAAAAGGTTCCTCCGGTATGCACGGACCGACATTGGAGGGTTTGTTACAGGATCCCTTGTGTCCATGAGATTCAAGCATACGTCAACTCCGGTACTCCGATACCCGCCGAGGACATCCACCCGTTCTGGATGGATTTGACATGAACTGACCTCGACGACACCCCACTGCTGTATGAGATGTCATCTTCATACACGGCTTCCAACGATGCATGCTAGGATGAGCTGCACCCACCCTCATCAGCAAGCGTCCGAAGGAAGGGGAGGCCTCGGGGGTCGAGGAATGCCTGCAGAACCAACCCGTTGCCATACGAGGAGGTAAGGGAAAGGTTTGAGAGAGAAGAAGCGCGTGCTGCTCGGCCCCGTCCACAAGCGACCTCAGCTCGACATGGACGTGATGATGTGTTCCGCGGGTTCAACTGGGGTCGAAACAACGTTGATCCCTTCATGCTCGGTCATATTCAGACGGTGAGGGACACTGTTGGAGATGGTCATTGTGGCTACCGTGCTTTGGCGACTTTGACATCACCGATCGGCGAGACTGCTTTCCCGGAACTCAAAACATTACTATGCAATCACTTGGAGGATCACGCCGATCTATACGCCGGTTGTTATACGGGAGAGTACCCATTCCAGCCGTTCGTTGACTACCAGAGATGGGCCGGAGCCACACATGGTGATAGGAGACGGTGGATAGAGCTACCCATCATGGGTTTAGTATTTGCGACGGTATATCAGATTTCTCTCGTCGTCCTAGCTTGGCATCATCCGTTCACATGTCTCCCCATGATCTCGCCGACATCTGCTAACAACCCTCCCCAATCAGCAACTCTTGGTGTTGCCTGCATCGGAAACCAAGACCATTTTGCCGCGGTACGACTTCAAACGTCTTTTTTATTACCTATTCATGCTTTTCATACATATGTCAATACTCTAACTCTAAATTTTTGTTCTCATAGATCTGGTTGCGTCCTAACGCTCCTCTTCCGCCGCCTCCACTAGAATGGGTCGAACATCATCATCCGAGCGTCGAAGGATGGGATGCTCCATTTCAAGCTCAGATTGAGAGATTTAGAGCCTTGCGTGCCGAGTCCGGCCGTCCTTTACTATTTTCCTAGATTGTATTCTACAACTTTATTAAAATTATGAATGTAAACCTTTTTTTCCGTTCCTTGTAACGTTATTCGCATATTATCCGAATGAAAACCTTAACAATTCTTATGTTCTGTTTAATTTGACCCTAAATCCTTCAAATCCACTAGCTAAACACAATTTTATCAATTAACATTACAAAACCGTCGGAAAACCTAAACCCTAACCCTAAACCCTAAACCCTAAACCCTAAACGCAAAACCCTAACTAGGGTTTGCACGTCCTTAACAACGGGCAAGCATTGCACGTCCTTAAGAACGTGCAATGCTTGCACGTTGTTAAGGACGTGCAAGACGTTTTTAGCGGAAGTGCACCGTCCCAGACTTTCCTTAATCCGGATTTGCGGTGTATATAGTGACACCCTTTTCCAATCAGAGGGAGTATTTTTTTTTTTTTTGACTGGGTAAAAATTCGAAGGTCAGACAGGCCTGACTCATCGAGAGGTCGACCGAAGTCGGCAGACGACGAACCGTCTAACAGAGCAATCTAAACCAGAAATACAAATAACATGCGTAATGAACCAAACAGAAATAAACTCTACAACAAACGCTCCAAGAAGACCAAACACCCGAATAGCTGAGGAAGCCACCGAAGAACGCAGCCAAGCACCACCGAACAGTAGCACTGTGGGCCAGTAGTACAGCAGGACACTAACTCATGTGGGTAGTGCAGACGAGCTCCAAGGAAAACTCTATCCCTAATACGGAGTCGCTTTGAACGCACCACCTCGACTACAGCCAGACCCGACTACAGACTCCATGCCCCCCAACCAAGCAGAAGATCTTCTAGAAACATCGGAAGCAGAGCTGCAAACTGCTCGAACAAAACGCCAACAATCTTTCACCTGCAAAAGTATCGACAAGTCCTTGCGGGATTTACTCAAACCCTTTCGGGTGGGTATACTCAAAACCCTTTCGGGACAATATCAAGAACCTGAATCGAGTTCTTGATAAAACCCAAAAGGATAGTTTCTCAATAATTTTAATTCTTCAAAATAGCAACTCGTCATCCTTGGGCCCGAAGGAGCCGAAACTTGGGCCAAAAGGACCCGAAACTTGGGCCCTAAGGACCCTAAACTTGGGCCCAAAGCAATGAGCCCAAGCCATTAGACTTGGGCCCGAAGCACCAAACTAGCCCATTTCCCACAAAAGAGGGCCACCTTCGGGCCCAAGGAGTCCAAAGAGACCCGACAGTAGGAGGCTGACTCCACACCCCCAACCGGCCACCGGAGCAGCGCACCGGCGAGAGGGATGGAGGCAGCAAGGTGCACAAGGAGGCCACCGAGACTCGAAAGAGACCCGACACCGAGAGAACTCAAGAGATGGGGGGACAAGCAGCGACGCCGAGGGAGGCCGGAGGAGGAGACGAAGATGAGGAAGGCGAGATCAGCGCCATCAAGCCGGATGGCCCTGAACGCCCAAATTTGGCGATTTTCCGGCGAGAAACTGGACACAAGAACCCATGGGAATCAATAGAAGGGGATGGATCTACAAAATAATTTTTGGAAGGATGAATTGACCATTAAAGGGTTGATTGTGGAGGATGATCCATTGAGAGATTGAAAGAGGAGGAGCCGAATTGATTGAAACATAAACCAATTGGAGACAAGCCGATTGACTCAAAAATAGAAATCCCCAAATGGGTTTTCACAAGGGGTATTTTCTAGAGAGAGGGGAGAGCCCCTCTCTCTAGAACCTATGATCGGATCCATAATATGATAATAATACTTCCAATCAGAGGGAGTATGTTCTTACAAAGGATGTATATGAGACTTACTTGATAAAAAAATATCATAGATAATCCTCTATAAATGCTGGCTCGATTATGTGATGAGAAATCGTCACAAATTAAAAAAAAATGTTGACTTAATTACGTGTGTTCATCTTTGATTCATATATGGGAGGTCTCAATTAATATATATGCATTTTATAGCTTAATCACTTTGTTCACAAAAAGGGGGGTTATATGCAAAATTTGACAAGTAATTGATATGTTATGCGATTTTAAAAATACGGGGAATTTTGTGTTGAATTTTTTAAAATAATAGGTGCTTTTATTTAATTTTAAAAATAAGTGTGCTTTTATGTTGCATTTTTTTTTGCAAAAATATAGATAAATATGTGCAATTTAAAAACAACGGGTGATTTTGTGCAATATTAAAAAAAAAAGTTCATTTTCGGTTATAAAAAAGTGAAAAGATTGGTTTTTGGGCACTAGGCGAACTTTTGCAAAACCTTAGGGGCACCATCCAGAAAATTAAAAATTGTGGGACAACATTCATAATTATCAAAACTTCAGGAGCACCAACTGAATTTCCTTACTTTTTTTTATTTTAACATAAAAATGCCAGAAATTTGATTTTTAAAAAATAATTACACAGCGTTGCCACATGTCGTATCCTGGTTGGGTCGCGTGGCACTGCTGTGCATCAACTAAGGCGGTGCAAATCCTCTACCCCAAAATCCCGCCCCAACTCCCCACCCCAAAAAATTATTTTACATCTAAATTAATATTAAAAAAAATAAAAAAATAAATATTTAGCTTCTACATACTTATGATAACATATTTGAAAAAAAATCTTAAAAAAATAAAATTATATATTTTTAAAAAAAATATATAGTAAACTCACATCTTTTTAAAACTTAAAAAAATCTTTCTATCTCTTATGAATTATTATAATTTTTGTAAGTTGATTTTTTAAGATTTTTTTTTAAATTTGTTATCATAAGTATGTAGATGCTAAATATATATATTTTTAAATTTTTTTAATATTAATTTAGATGTAAAATAATTTTGTGGGGCGAGGAGTGGGTGGGGGGGGGGGGGGGGGGGGTTTGGTTTTTGGGTAGAGGATTTGCACCGTGACTAAGGATGGGTATAGAATGACGTTTTTCGCCCTACTTTGGGCTGAAACGACGTCGTTTTAGTGTTGCACTAGTGTGATACCCGTGCCTTGAAGGCACGGGAGCTTGATCCATTTTAATTTGAACATCATTTTATATATCTATATAATACTATGTTAATATATATATACGTATTTACAACAAAAATATGCATAAAGTATTTTTTTATAATTTATAAATTAGTTGGAAAGAGATACAATACAAATTTTGAAAATGATTTCATAAGGTAAAGTAGTAATAATACTCAAACACACCACGTAATATAATTTGAAATAAATATATAATTATTATCATTAACATAGATCTAAAAAGTAAAATATAAGCTCCCGTACAAATTTTAAAAAATTGATTATTAGATGTTCGTTGTATGTACGTAGACATTGTGGAGAATATTGCAATCGGTTAAATATGATAAATCAACAATTTCAATATCCAAGAATAAAATCAGCCAAGACTTGACAAATGTCCAATGTACGTAGACGATTAAAATAGATCACAAATTGACATACAACATATCAACTTAAATAACAGTTTAGTATAAAAATAGGAAACAAATATGTTTAAAATAGGAAACAGATATTTTAAAATTTCAGCAATAATATTGACCAATAAGATAATACCATTTGAATAAAAAATTCAAGTTTAATTGTGGCGTGACACATCAGCAAAATGATAGTAGAATTAATATTATTAATAGATTACCTATCATCGAAATTAATTTATAAAAAAATTGAAAAAATAATATTTTATATCATTTTTATCCTAACAAAGCGTGAATGATATTAAACAACATATTTAGTTAAACGAATAGAGAGTAGTAAATTTTAACATGATTGGGATAAATGTGATATAATAAACAAATATTTAAATGAATTCAATCCGTTAAGATAATGAATGCAGGAAATCCGAGTACATATTTGATTAATTTATTTGAAAATGAAATACTTGCATGGTTGGTGAGAAAATATGAACATATGTGAAATTTAATTTAACTAAACTCCATAGCATTTTATAAACTGACAATTGGATATGAGTCTATGTACAATATAAATTTCCAAAAATAAAATATACCAAGATTCAAATTTAAGTTCAATGTATGTAGACGAATTATGAGAATATTGCAATCGGAAAAAAAAAATAAAAACATGTCTCAATATTTACGGCAATATAACCAAAAATAAAAAAGGGAATGTTTTCAAACCATATTTAAAATAGAAAACAAATATTTTAAAATTTCCATAATAATATTGACCAATAAGAAAATCACATTTGAATAAAAAATTCAGTTTTAATTATGGGCGTGACACGTCAGTAAAATGCTAGAAGAATTAGTAATATTAATAATAGCTTTTCGCTTCTGGGTTGATCCACCTTCACCACTTCTGAGCCCAGGATCACCTGCAGCCCTTGCAGATAAACTTACTCTTATATAATGGCGTTTTGGGCTCATACTTTTTCTTTTCTTTTCTTTGCTTATATCATTTATATGGCATTGTTAAGAGCTTAAGTGCTCACCAAAGTCCCTGCTCTTACAAAATACCAAACATTTGCTGAGCAAAGGAAATGCAATAAAGAGTTAATCCACTACTTGCCTTGACAAACAAAGCTTCAAAAGAAGACTGAACTAAAGATTGGGTGCCCCTAGTACACTGCTGCACATCTACGTCTACCAAGCCCTCATAAGACAGTGTGACCATCAGTTCTTCGTCGAAAACAAAAGAGTTAACAACCTTTTCCATGTTTCTGCAAATCCCTACAGTTTCTGCAGCAAAATATTCACAACAGAATTGCAAAGTGTCATTTAGGTCTTTCAATCAGGATGTCATTCACCCATTGCCTGCTTTCCGTCCTAGCCTCAATCAGCTCTGCCTTCAGCGTCTTCGATGACCGCTTTGAGAGAGACTCCGAGACCTCATCTTGCAACCTGATCTTTGACTCCCACTTCTTCACCGGACTCGCTAGACCCGCTAACATGAGACGCCCGTGGGACTCGTCCACCAAGGCGTCCTCCGGATGGATTCTATCGCCCTCTACTGATGAGGAGTTGTTTCGAACCAAGCATTCCGCCATGTGGTTGGTGCCCCCGAATCGCCTGCTTTTACCTGGGTTCTCGGAGTTTGTTGGCTGCGATTTCCCATTGCTCAATGCGGCCCTTGTCATGTGTTGTTGGAACCTTGCTTGTAATCTCGACATTCCACTGCCACCTCCACCCCCCTTTGTTTCTTGAGAACTCGCCTTCTGAGTCCCCATGTTTACTGCGGTTCCATCAAAATCATTCACAGCCTTGCTTAGCTCAAAACAATTAGATTCACTCTCCACAGATTCTTCATCGTCATCATCTGCATTTTTGGGGGCACTGGTGGATTCGTTCAAGGGGTAGGACTCTAAAGAGCGGCGACGTATGTTGCTCTGATAAGCCTTAATATCTCGTTCGTTGGAAAAGAATTCATCTGCTTTCCTTGAAGTGCTAGACTGTTCTCTAGCTCTCAGAAAAGCGCCTATCTCAGAACTCAGCTTATCGACAACCATACCCTTCCGGGCAGCAGCAGCCTTGTTCCCCGACTCTTCACCTAGTTTCATCTGCACACGCTCATCAAGCCATGCTTCAGACATATGTAGAACCAAGTTGTCCAAATGCTCTCTGCCACAAACTTGGTCCCTTTCAGTCTTGTACTGCATAGACCTCAGTTCTTGCTCGTAATCTCTTATCCCTATAGCAAACTCATCACACAACCCTTCCAACAGCATCCTTGCTCTCCTCTCTCGTTCAAGCTCACCCATGGCTTTACTAAACGATGATTTCAAGTCTAAGAGCTCACGGGCCAGCTTGTGGTGTAAACTCTCCGACCGTTTCCTCAGCTTCCTCTCGTCTTCTAGCTCTTCTCTTAAGGATTGCATAGCCGATTTTATCCGTTCTTGATCCATGCTCTTTCTAGAGAGTTTTCCCTCAACTAGTTGCTTCATCAAATCATCTATTACTTGCATGTCCATCTGCTTCTCTTTGAGTAGATCTTTGATCCTCACCCTAGAGTTATCTAACTCGGTCTTTAGTGCCCTGACGAGGGATACGTTGGATGTATGCTGCTCTTCGAGAGTCCATATCCTGTTGAGTACTTTGAGCAACTCAGTAGATGTTTTAAGGCTATAGCTTGAATTGTGATTCCTGCCCTTCAATTCTAAAGAGCTTGATGGGGTGGCTCCAGGGTTAAATGATGTCACCTGCCATGGGACGCAAACATGAACTTCAGCATCTCCAGACTAACGAGTGCTGATTTAGAGAACATTTTACTCGTAAGCCCAAAAGATAAAGAACAACTAGAAAATTTTAACAATAACCAAACTTGAAAGATTAGATTTACTCAATTGAACACACGTCACAAATATATATCATATGAAAACCACAAAATCTGATGAGCAATACACCGTACAAAAATGCCAATATTATTCTTGACGACCGAAAATATATAATTTATGTAAAACAAAGAATAATAGTTCTCGAATCTCTTTGTCACGTTAAGATCTAACAGTTTCTTTGCCTTCACTTCCTCAGTCACCAAAACACTTATCCAAACAATATGTTTGTATCTTAATTCCAATTAACTCAATCCAGCCAAGATGTCACTAAAATTAGAGCGCTCCAGGATCAATCACATTATTGAAAGAACAACTGTTCGGTCTGTTCCTAGTCAACTCTATATTTTTTTCTGAAAACTCGAAATGGAGAAGTACAGGGCTTCTATATAATTTATGTAAAGCAAGAGCAGAAACAAGCAGTACCTCCATAGAGCTGAAAAAACTTGCAGGGGATACAGGCTCTAATGCCCGCCCACTTCTGTCACCTGATCTATGATGTCTCCTCAGTGATTCCACAGTCTTCCTGTTGAAGCCCCCTGTACTTCCTGGCTGCAAAAAGAGAAGGCGCATTTAAAATGGTACAATCGCCATTCATGGGCAACTGAAGCTTAAAGTTCAATTTCGTTTCTATAAGATAGATTGATAAGAGTTATTCACATTAAGAACTTAGAAGCTCTGAAAACAAGCTTAACGAAATGGTTAAAATCTCAATGAATTAATGGGCAAATACCATGCGTTCAAAAATGGGAGAGCATAAAGTGATTATTCATGACACGTGAAGATAGTTTGATCAATTTTGTTTCTACAATATGGAACTCCCAAGCAGTACATACAATTATAAACTCTAAAAACAATCTTATTGAAATGGCTAAGCTCAACCATATGAGAACCATAAATATGATTGGCAAAAACACTTGTCATCCTCGACATAATGACATATTTTTCGTAATTTACTTCCACTTCATGAAATCCTAGACTTGCTAGCTCATAATTCATACAGATAAACTTTTTATATTCAGTGCTAGCGAGTTACTGCCACAGTTTAAAGGGGAAAATCAAGTTCATGGTCAAGTAAACATGGTACTGGCGTATGGCTCATACATCCGGGCAAGTGAACAGTTAATTTGATAAATGGGGAAATACTAAAAATAAAAGAAACTCCACAAGCTGACTAAAAATTGTCCCGTTTTTGTGTGTGGTGAATTGCTGAAGTTCCTCTATTCTCCAACATCAAAAGAATTAAAAATTGTTCCTTGAATTGAAGTCTCTAAGCTCAACAATCAAACCCTTGAAAAAACCCCAATTCAAATTCTATGGAATCAACCCTAAAACCTAAACCCTTGAAAAAATAATTGGACACCCAGATAATAATCCAGGGCCAGTACCTGGTCAGGAAAACCGCAACACTCATCCTGATCCTCGTCCTCCTCCAAAACGGGCTGTATCTGCAGCTCTTTGTGCTTGTGGTGGTGATGGTGGCGGCGCAACCGAGAAGAAGAAGAAAAAGCTCCGGGCTTGCTCATCTTAGAAAGGGGATGGAGATGGGGAAGAACCTCCCAGAGATTAGCACCCAATTGCCTAGCTGTGACCGCGCTAAGGGACGTTTGGGGGTCAACTGAAGTCCATGTGGGTGGAGGGGTACAGGGCCCTCCCCTCTTCCCCACCAAAACGCTGCGTTTTAACTTTACCCCCATGAATTCCTCCACCTCTTCTTCATCTTGCTCTTCGCCATCTCTCTCTCCAACTTTTTCCGCTCTCTTCATCCCCACCCACTACACTCTCATTGCTTGGTATTCGATATTCCTTTTTGTTGGGGATGCTAACGGTTGAAAGCGCAATTAATTCGGTGGGTCTTTGAATTGGGGGCTCTTTTTGGTAAACCAATGGCGAATGTCTGTGTGGGAGTCTTTATAGCAGTAGGACTGGAGGAGTGGAACGAAAGCAAAAGGGGAGTGAATTTAGGGTAATCAATTTTAGGGCTACCACCTATGTTGATGAGTAGTTTTGAAGTTTTATATTTAGATATTATATAATTTTAAATAAAATAAATATAAGATTTTAATTTAATTTATTTTTAAAATAATAGTTTTTCAACCACTGGTCACCTAAGTTTTTCATAATTTTTTGATTTTTTATTCAAAAGGTACCAAAGTATACTTCTCAAATACCATATTAGCTTATTAATATATATTTAACACGAATAATCTATTAGTTTAAATTACCTAATTAATTAGTTTCAACTATTTTTTAGACAATACATAACTTATTAAAATAGAGTTAGAATAAAATTTTATCTTATTCATATAATATTAATTATTTTAAAAATTTGTGATTGGTTCGTACCAATACGATTAATGAGAAGGCGTCATGTGTCTCAGGTCAGTCGATTTCTCATTTAGTATATACAAAATGGGTGATAATCTTTGCACCCCCATATTTTACTATGTGCACCACAAAAAAAAATCGTACATTTATTTGTAAATTCGTGCGTTTCAAGAGGCGCAGAACTGTGACTCAGGAGTAGCAGGCTTATGACTTATGAGGAGCAGCTCTTTGACTTATGAGGAGTACGTCTATGACTCCCGAGGAGTAGAAACTTCACAAACAAACAATATTTTTCTCTTTTAATTAATAATAACAATATTTTTTATATTATATAATTTTTTATTTTCTTTCAATTACTTATTTAGAGTGAAGATAATTGTGTAAAATTATATAAAAATATCTAATAACACTTCATAATATATTCATTTCATAATATCTTATCTTAAACGTTTCATAATAAAATTAGATAATATTCTATCTTAACAATTTCATATATATTCATTTTCTAAGTTAAATCATAAATTATAGTAATTTTTTTTACTATAGACATTTCATAATATTTTATCTTCAATATTTCATAATATATTCGTTACCTAAACATTTCATAATGTATCTTAAACATCTACCTATATACATATACTAAAATCGATGCATAGCGTTCTATGTGGCGCATTGTGGTTGATTCTAAGGACAAAAATCTTATGTGGCGCGTTGTAGTTGATTCTAGGGAAAATAAAATAAAATAATATGTTATCATTGCTTATAAAAAGTTATATAAGCCATAATCTATCTATATATATTTATATTTTAGTTAATTGACATAAATATAAATAAAAAATACTTCATAGTCATGCTTACCAAAATATTAATAGATAAATATGTAATATTTGATAAGTACTATTTTATTTATATATAGATTATTTTTTGGTGGAAAAAATTAATCCGTGGATAGATAATTTAGTAAGCTAACGTAATAAATCTATACTATATATTTAATTAAAAAACAATATTAAAATCTTTAAAAAAAATAGTTATCTATTAAATTACATGAGATTCAATTAATGGTAGGTTAGAAAAAAAAACACCTTATAAATGGGAATTTTATTTATATTTTGAGAAAATCTAAATAAAAGTAATTTAGATTTTTTATAATCTGTCGAACTAATTTTATTTATATCTATATTATTTTTTGGTGGAAAATTTATTTATATTTAGATTATTATTTATTTATTTATTAGAAACTACCTAAATTAATTATAATATTGTATTAATGTATTCTCCATACATGGGATGGGTCTTACACTAGTTTCATAATATATACTATATTCATTAACTAAGTTGTAATTCTCCATATATGCCGTCGAATTTAACATAGATTCGTGTGTTTTTGAATAAATTAATTTATAAATTGGGTGTTAGTGCCAAATTTATTTCAATTATAACAAATTAAAAGATTTTGCTTGTATGTACATTAATATATTCTCCTTTGACTATCATCTTCGAGTTAGTTGGCGTGAACAAAATACTAAGAAGTTACACTAAAAAGATATTATAAGAATCAATTTTAATTTTCTTTTAACATACATAAGTGTGTTAGAAAAACATAAAAAATATTTTATAAGAAGGTATATGGAAAGAATTGAATGTATGAAAGTATTGAGTTTTCTTATCTAATATATGGAAAGAAGGTTTGAAACTAATATAATTTCAAAAAATTATAAAAGTAGTGTACCTAAAGAGAATCAAAAATATATTTTTAGCAAAACATTATAATTATAAGTTTTTAGTTAAATACAAAGTTTTTAGCTATAAGGGTTTTCTTTAACAAAAATATATTTTTGCATCACAAAATTATTTCAAGTAATGATATTACCTTAGCAAACCAATATAAATCTGGCTATTTTATAACAACCTATTAGAATTGTTCTCATGAACAAATATTATATATTTTTGTAAATGATAAAATGTGAGGATGAAAGTAAATAAACCATGAATATGTATTGATAAATTTCTTAATCACTAAATTTTCTTCTTTATAATATTCACCATAATTAACACTTACCCGTACCTACATTGCATATTAATGTATTTTAGTTTAAAATAAACTTATTATATACAACAAGCAAGATTTCTTTTGTTACATACAACAGCTTAATGAATATTGGTAAGGATATGATATGCTTTAAAATGGCTTTGTTCGATTATGCATCGATTGAATGGTTCAAAATGAATAACACCCACAAAGATCGAGAATGAATAAATTAACATGTGAATTATAAATTCAATCCTATCCTATCCTATCCTATCATCATATATATCATATATACTCTCAAACATAAGCTGATTTGGAGAAAATGGTAACAAAGTATTTCGATTTTTTTTCAACTATAAATTCAAGCAAACACGATGACATATAATTGACAAAATTAAGATTGTGAGGAATTTTAAATGATATTGACTTGATTTAAAGAGAGTGATATTATTGGAGAAAGTCAGAATCCATATATAGCTTGACCTTGATCAATTGGGAAAAAAAAAATTATAAAACCGATTTGTTTGAATTCATAACCAAAAAATTTTTTTTTTAAAAAAAACAAAAATAGGATATCTTCATACATATAGGTAAATAAATTTAAAAATAAAAATAAATTAATTAAAAACCGATTTGTTTGAATTCACAACCAACAAAAAAAATATTGCATTAATACACATACACAATATTAGTCGTTAAAAAAAAAGCGGAAGAATTTTCAATGACGATGCGACATGTGGCAAAACAGATCCTACTTTAGTATTGTATAGGAATTTTAAATGATATTGACTTGATTTAATGAGAGTGATATTATTGGAGAAACTCAGAATCCATATATAGCTTGACCTTGATCAATTGGGAAAAAAAAATATAAAACCGATTTGTTTGAATTCATAACCGGAAAAAAAAAAAAAGAAAAAAAAAAGAAAAGGATATCTTCATACATACAGGTAAATAAATTTAAAAATAAAAATAAATTAATTAAAAACCGATTTATTTGAATTCACAACCAACAAAAAAAATATAAAAAAATATTGCATTAATACACATACACAATATTAGTCGTTAAAAAAAAAGCGGAAGAATTTTCAATGACGATGCGACATGTGGCAAAACAGATCCTACTTTAGTATTGTATAGGATATAGGATATAGGATATGTATTGTTCTCCTTAAAAAGCCATTTTTTTTATAAAAAAAAATGGAGCATTAGTTATGTATGCATTATATAAGAGTAAATCTCTCTCATTTTTCAATCCAATAAAATTAAACAGTTTCTGGTGCAATTCGCTTATGTGTCATATTCTAAACTAAAAAAGCGTGCATAAAGCTTATGAAGATTTTCCCCTTGAATAAATTTTTTCATAAAAGATAATTATTATACTTGATTTAATAAATCTTTTAATGAATTAAAAGAGAAATATTGTAATAAATAAAAGAATAACTTAATTTTAGTCATAAATTTTTATGAAGATACACAATTTTATTGACCAAAATCATGTATCATCATATGTGTTCACCCTAATTGCATCGACAATAACTTAAATAAATAGTTTAAATTAATAATTATCTTATACTCCATATTCAATAAGATCAAATTTCATCTCATAATCTTTAAACCATAATCGTACTTAATCTCATAAACTTAGATTTAGAATTAAAATAAACATTATTATATGGAAAACTAGAAAAGGACACCATGGTTGATTGTCCCTTCATATTATTAATAAAAATTACATAATTATTTGTATATATGTTGACATTAATTATTTTATGATTTTGTGTACTTTTTATTTTTATCTTAAAAAATTCCCAAGGTTTAAAATTATTTATTTAAGAAAATTTTAAGTGAATTAATTTCAATAAACATAATTTATTTATCTATTATATATATGTTTATATGTTAATTGTTCAATATGTATACATATATAATATTTTGTATATTTATCTGAACTAAACATACTCTTAATTTAGTTTATTGTTATTAAGAGATCCAAAGATTTCAACCAAACTATTAACAATCAATTTCAGAAATAAAATATAAATTAAAAATCATTTTGTTTATTAAGAAGCCGCACAACAAACGGGTAGTAAAACTAGTTAATATCAATATATTAATAATTAATCTACATCAATCTAATTAAATATATTCACTCATTTAAATAAAATTAAAATGTTATCATTTATGATTCTTTTTAAATATATTGGACAAGACTTTAAATGTTTACATATATGATTCTTTTTAATTTACACATTGCAATTTATACGATAAAATAAAAAAAATTCAAATAATTATACATTATATAAAATTATACATTTTAGAGAAAAAATACTTACAAATCACATTTTTAAAAAATACTTGCAATGTTGCGTCTCTTGGGTCACAGCTCTGTGACTCAAGAGGAGCAGGGTTGAAAAAAATAAAAAAAAACCTGCGCCTCTTGATCCATACATCTGTGACTCAAGAGGGGCAGGGTTTCAAAAATAAAAAAAAAACCTACGCCATAAGAGGCGTATACCTACGACTTAAGATGTGCACGAATTATAATTAAAATCAGGCCGATAGAATTTGTGGTGTAGATAGTAATTTTTTGAGGTGTAAACAACAAACGCCTATACAAAATACATAAAATATAAGATATCAATTGCAATAAAATAAGATAAAAATAAACTAACTGGCTTAGACTTAGATGTATCATGTGTATATCATTAGACTAGCTCCAATGATTGTGTGTAAATGTGTATTTTTTAGATATTTTTTAACTCCATTTGTTGCTTTTAGGGTGTGCAAATGTGCACATTTGATCATGTAATGTGCAAATTTGAGCACATCACCTCCTCCATGTGCAAAAACTTTTTCAAAAAGCAAGATAATTTTATTGGTGTATTTTTTATAATTTTTGTTTTAAATTAATTGTATTTGAATGGTGTGTAAAAAATACACATTTGACCATTGGAGTAAAATACCAAAAAATAAAGTGTATTTTTACACATCTTGTACAAATGTATACATTATAGATAAAATCATCGTGGATAGTCTTAATACTGTATGCCGGCCTTTTGGAATTTGAATCGTACATCCTTTAATTGTTCAAATGAATCGTACATCCTTCAACTTACATTTAATAAAATCAATACTTATATTGCTAGAATTATGGATACGATCGAATATATTGCAGATATTTTTTTTTTATTTTTTTTTATAAGGAAATAATTCGAGGCCGGACAGGCCCGGAACTCGAGAGGCCGACAAAGTCGGTAGACGGCTTGCCGTCTAAACATATAACATATCAAAAGAAATACAACAGAAAATAAATACTTAATACAACAAAAGATCTACACGAAACAAACCCGGAAAACCCCAAACCCTAAGCAAACAGCGGACACAGCAACGAGAAGATGGAGACCCGACGTGGTGAAGTGGATAGCGAGCGCATGGGACAACACAACTGACACGATGTCTCGCCGCCGGAAAGACGAAAAGTAGAAATCCACGTAGGGAAAAGACGACTCTTGGGGAAGTGTGGGTCACACGACGTTCCCTCCACCTAGATGAAGGATCTTCGGAGACCACGAATACCACCAACATGATCACTTCAATCAACCAGGGCCACAGAACTGCTCTTCAACCGAAACTAACCACGAACCAATAAACAGAGCTCCAACCAAACTCGAGAAAATGAAACATGACCGCGAGAGGGCAAAGAGCGCAAAAGAATTCCGGATTTAATAATATATAAATAGTTCTTTTAAATATGAAAAATAGGACTACTTTTTTCTTGATTTATTAATTTATTTTTATTTTCTATTTTTTATTTCTACCCTTCAAAACGGGCTGCCCGGACCAAGGCTTAACCTTGGGCCCAAAGACAAACCCGAAAGAAGAACAGGTTCTACTGGTGAAGGAGACGGGGAAAAATGAAACGCCACCGCCCACGACCAGCAGCCGCGCAGGCGCCAAGCCACGAGCCCCCACCGGAGGCCAACCCACACCCGGAGAGAGGCGCGGGGGAGCCAAGCGGAGAGGAGGGAAGCAGGTGCGAACCCACTCCAGGTAAACCGGAAACGAGGAGGCCAGGACCGGTCCCCAACCACTCGAATCGGAAACCAGAAGCAGTCAAGGGAGGAGGAGGAAAGGGCGGGGCGGCAAGCGACCGCGACCCAGGCCACCGGAGGATTCAGAACTCCCCGAACAAAAGGCAGGGGGAGTAATCGGAAGCCGAAGGCGAACAGCGACGACCGCCGAGCCCAACCGGAAGTAGTGCCGCCAACCCAACAACACCGGCGGCGGGATATGGAAATCGAAGAAGATGAACAGTAATCGCAGCCATGGATTGAAATATGGGATTAGAGGCACAAATTGAACAAAAGGGTTGATGAGAACGGGAAGAAAACCCCAAAATCACCAAAAGCCCCAAATTAAAAATGGATTTTATAAACATCAGATGAGAAATCAAACAGGGGTTACACGCCGGGAAGGCAGATTTAAGGCTCCCGAAGGAGATTTAAGACTCCCGAAGGAGATTTGATCGATTATTAGAGAGAGTGAGGAGCAGATCCATTCACCCGTCACCATAGAGGACCTGATTTGGCCGCCTGGGGAACCCCACAAGTTTTCCGATGAAGAGCACCGGGTATCTCGCTCTCGCTCTGAATATATTGCAGGTATAATTGACTGGGCATGAACAAATAAGAGATTTATTTTAATTATTACTCCGTATTATTTTTTTTTATTTTGGGAATGGAGAGGGAAAATTAGGGGCTTGTCCCCACGATTCCATTCAATGTTAGAGTTGGCTAATTAATTTATTAATTTCAATTCTTAGTTTAGTTTGTTGACGGAGGAAAGGGTAGTGATTAGACCAAAGAATGAGCCTTTTTGCTAAACTAGACATGTACCAAAAAAATTGGCTAGGGTAGAAAGTGGTATATTTTTGCAAATGTAAAAATACCACTGGCAGTGGAGGTAGCAGGTGAAGGGGAGTTGAGCATTGTAGCTCCATCTTTTGAAAAAAGAGAAATCAGGAGGGGGTGCTGGACATGGGGTGTGGCTCCAATAAAGTAGGAAAATAGGGGGTCATTTATGAGGGGAAATCTCAATGATTGAATTAAGGGTGTCAATCAACTCTTATAAAATCTTGATTGATGAGTGTCATTCCTTATTAAATGCTCTGCAAAAAAGGGAGCCAACATAGAAGACGAGTGGAAAGGTGAGGGCAAAGCATCACCTTCATTTCTGGGAACTGGACACGTTTGGCTCACCAATAGAAGACATATGTCTTACCAATAGAAGATATCTGTCTTACCAATAGGCCAAACTTGTCCTACCATACATGGAAATTTTGGAGATAGTATGGAGGGGATTGTCCGTAGCGATTTTGGCGGGATGTCCGTGTAATTTTGGCGCCAAAACAGGGTTCTTCATTGGTGGAAGAGGGAGAGCATCTGTCTGACCAATATGGTACAGTTATCTAACCCATAGCATATAGTTATCTTACCAATAGACTTAAAATGTCTTACCATACCTGAAAATTTGGAGAAATTTGGAACGGATTGACCGTAGCTGTTTTGGCGGGTTGTCAGTGTAATTTTGGCGCCAAAACGGGGTTCTTCATTGGGAGGAAGGGGGGAGCATTTATGAGGGGAAACGACAATCATTGCATTGATGGGTGTTCCCCAAGCACATATATAAGCTTGAGAGGAGGATCTCAAACACCCCAACATGCCCTGCAAAAGGTGAGGCAGAGCAGGAGAGAGGTGGAAAGGACGGGGGAAAAGCCACACGTGCATCCGAGGAAACAATATTGTTGTCATCCTACCAATAGTACAGTTCTGGCCTGCCAACAGTGTTCAACTGTCTTTCCATTCCAGGAAAAGTGCAACAAGCTTGTGAGTGGCAATGGCAGCGATGGGTAAGTCATCTTGTACCTTTTCTTTGTAGTTGTTCCTCTTTCCTATATCAGAACTACCCCCTAGGCCGATCCTCTATTCCCGTGGAGTACCCCAGGTGATAGGGTATGTATAAATGTCGTGTGCGGTGGTTGGTGGGCTCCCGGGAGTGGGAGCTTGGTGTTCAAGGGAGAGGCAAGTACTGCAACTATGGTGGTGGCACAGAATATTGGCTACAACCAATTGAAGGAGAAGATTGTTTCCAAATTCGACGTGGACATGGTATTGTACGACATTGAGCTCACCTACCTCCCTCCTTCGATGGGGCGGGCCACTCCGATTCGGGTCCGGGACGACGATGACCTAGAAGCCTACAAGTTCTACAACACTGAATCCGGTGCACGAGCCTGGCCAATCGCACTGCACGCCACCTTACGGATGAAAACGACAACCCCTTCCACAACCTCCAAAGAACATGAGTCGGAGAACTCCGACTCATGGGCTGAGGACCTGTCGTCTTCCACCTCAGGGGAAATACTCCTAACCGGGCCTCCCACCACACAGGAAGACTTTGATGATGGTCTTGATGGAGGAGGAGGGGCGGATGAGAAGGTTCGAGGCTCCATCGAGGAGAAAGGGAAGTTGGACGACCTTAGCAGCGAAACTGGAGGGACCTGCCTGTGTGCTGAGTGTGTAGCGGGGGAGGGAGAGTGTTGTCCCACTGTAAAGGACAGCGTCAGTGGGATGCAGGATGAGCTTGCTGGGAGCGGTATACATTCTGGTATTGGTAGGATGGACCACAACATAATGGTCGGATAGTCGGACGGAGTTGGTAGGATGGATGACAACATAATGGTAGGACAGGGCGATGATGTGGGACAACTTCACAAAATGGATGACCCAGAGAAGGGTGGCGACATGAGCAGGTTCGATGCCATCCGACGCGGAAAGCAAGTGGTGATCGTTAATACCGACGACGATGTGGACGACCTACCCCCCCCCCCCACGGAATGGAGGACATAATAGACGTAGGAAGCTTCGACGATGAAATGATCGGGGGTGGTTTCCTCGTGAAAGTGGAGGGTTGGAGGCCGAACGAGACACCTGAATCGTGGGATGAGGAGGCTGAGGCAGCGGTGAGAGAGATAGAGCGAGCGTACAAAGGACACAAACAGCCTTTGCCGACGTTGGAGCAAGTGGAAGAGGACGTGGCTCGGTTCATTCCTCTAGTCGGAGACCCTCGGGAGAGTGTGAAGGTGTTACGTGAGGTGGAGATGTTCGATACGAAGGCTGCCATTCAGTCCATAGTGAAGTGGGAAGCTTTGCGCGGGTGCTTCGCGGTCCAAGTGAAGCGATCGACAACAAAGGCATACGTGGTTGTATGTCCCGAACCGAACTGCTCATGGTACTGTCGGGCGTCAACGTATCGGGAAACTAAGAAGTGGGTGGTTCGTAAGTTCGTTGACACACACAGTTGCAAGGTTAGTGTCGCCAGCAACTACCAGCGCAACGCCAATTACAAGCTGATGGGGTAGAGTTTGGTGTCCGAGTAAGTTTCTAAACCGGCGTCTTGTTCCCCGTCTATGTACTATGTGTTGGTGGAATTTTTTTGGTGTAACTCGTATCTTGGCATCTTTGTAGTTTTGTTGGGTCAGGGAAGGAGCTGCTTCCTCGTCAGATCAGGACGATGATGAAGTCTCGGTTGGGCGTGGACTGCAGCTACTGGAAGGCACGCAGGGCGAAGGGAGCCACACGGGACGGCTTGTACGGGACCTACGAAGCGAGCTACGATCGGATGGCCTCATACCTTTACATGCTTGAGCGAGCAAACCCCGGGACCATAACCACATTAGTCTGTGATGATAACCAACAATTCAAGTATGCTTTCGTTAGCTTGGGTGTTTGGCGGACATCCATCCCACACCTCAGACAGGTACGCCCTCGCAACTTTATTATCCTACCAAATGGCAGATTTCATCTTACCAACTGTATAGATTTGTCATTCCAATTCATGTATTACCAATAGGCACAGTACATCCTACCGTTTATGATCCTACCAACTGTGTCCATTTATCCTACCAATAGCAAAATTTCATCTGACTGTTTAAAACTGTGACATTGGCAGGTATTCTCGGTGGATGGAAGTTTCTTGAAGGGGAAGTATCGGGGTTGCTTGATGTTTGCGACTGTCCAAGACCCAAACCACAACATATACCCCGTTGCATTTGCCATTGTCGACAGGGAGAATGACGCATCCTGGGGTTTCTTTTTCCATCAAATGAAACGCGTGGTCCCGGATGAGACCCATGTGGTGTGGGTAAGCGACAGGCACATCAGAATCACCAAGGGGATTTGAGCGAGTTACGACTTCGCAAAGCATGACCGCTGCACTTACCATCTATTTCAGAATGTGAAGGCATATCACAAGGCGGGTGGGCTACAAAAACTGTTCTTCCTAATGGCAAACGCGTACACCGTTGCGGAGTTCAATGGGCACTTCGCAGCTTTAAGAGAGAAGTCGCCCACTTGTGTTGAGTACATTAAGATGGTCGGGTTCTTCAATTGGGCCTGGGCTTTCTATCCCGCCAATCGTTTCAACGTCACCACCACAAACCATGTCGAGTGCTTAATCTTGGTATTCCTTGAACCTCTTGACCTGCCCGTCACCTCCCTGATGGACAGCATACTCGACAAAGTGGGTGAGTGGTTCGTGAAGGGCCGGGAGCTAAGTTCAAATCCCGACAAGGTTGTCACTGACCATGTGGACGCCGTTTTGAGGCAAAACGCCATGCATGCTATATGTCTTCAGGTGAAGACTTTGAGCGAACACGAGTATGACATCCGTAAGGGGCTGTCCGCCTGGCTGGTCAACCTTTCCGCTCGGAGTTGCACATGTAAGCACTTTGAAATTGACCAGGTTCCATGTGCACATGCCCTCTCCGCGGCCAAGGTACGTCGGATCGACCCATACTCCCTCGTCCATCCTCTATACAGGGTTGAGGCTTGGCGCGCGTGCTACGTCAATGTCGTGTACCCAGTCCCACCTCGTGAGACATGGGTGGTGCCTCCTGAAATAGATGCGAGGATTTGCTTGCCGCCAGTGGTGAAGCGTGCGCCGGGAAGGCCGAAGACGAAGCGCTATCCGTCGAAGGGCGAATACAAGGGGCTAAAGCGCCGTCGACAGTAGTGTTGTTTGGTGGACGCTCAAGTCAGCTGACGGGTTTATTTTGGGCAGTGATCGCCGTCGACTTGAGTGTATATTTTGCCATGTGTCTGATATTATCGAAGGGTTACGTGTCTCGTATTTTCGGGTTATTAGGGGGCTAATTGTGATGGATACTTGGCATGGTTGGTATGTTTTGGCCACAGTCACATTAGTGTTATGTTATCCTACCACTATCTTCTTTGTGTCTACCAAATAGTTTCTACTTAGCCTACCATTAGTGTTATGTTATCTTACCAATTCCTTCTGAACATAACTGGAAGTGACATCCTGCCAATATTTCGGTTCTATCTGGCAAATAGTGTCTCGGTATCTGCCCAATAGTTTAGTATCATCTTACCATTTATAGCAATCATGCAAACATAAACTTAGCACAAGTAAAAAAAAGAATCAACCTTGGGTGTAAGCAGAAACTAATTTACGCTAACCATAAATACCAGTTTAAACCATTACAATCGCAACACATCCTACAAACCATTAACAAAAGACATTACAACCAACAATATAAGTTTTGAAACAACATCCAAACAAATAACATCACAATCCAACCACATAGAAAACCATGAGATAATGTCTTCATAAACGAAAGCCAAATACGACGGACAACGATAGGTTGGGGAGAGACCTACAAAGAGTGGCGCTGAATGGAGAGGCCCAAGTATTGGCGGTAGGGGGCAATATAACTGTCGATGACGGTCTCGAATGTTTGTACGCCCTCTGCCACCAGCTACAAAGTCCCGATCGATCACGTATGCTCCACAGTCACCACTGCACAAAAATAAATGAACAAACAACATAAATTATTTACATCTTACCAATTCTATCATTTTATCATACCAATGGTTTGAATATATCCTACCGTTAGGCGGCTTATATCTTACCAATATTATTAGAAGTACATAATCCACGAGTTAAGAGAAACTTACGAGGTTTCGTTCCTGGGGATCTTGACTGTTCGGGAAATGCTGAAGGGGTTGGGGACATCGACGGTGTGCCTGGCACGGAGCTCCACAGAAAATTGCATGACCATCGGGATCAGCTTTGCAACGGGCTCGAGGTGGGTTTGCAGCTCCTTGTCCTTGATCTGGTACCAGTCACTGTCGAGGACTTCAATGTTCCACTTCACAAGGTCGATGACGAGGCCGATCCAGTGCTTGGCCTTGTAATTCCAATGCACTAAGATCTTTGCGTTCGCCACCGACCATGTCCTGCCGAGGCTCACCTCGCCGCTAACTGCGTCCAACTGCATCACCACTTGCTCCTGCCAGTAGGGGTCAAGCACGACGACCCCCGACTTTTTATCACCCTCCCGGGCGTCCAATGCCTTCCGGACCAGGACCAGGGACTGCTGGATGTGCTGCGTTAATCGGTACATTCCAAATTTCCATCAGCGCTGATCCCATGACGTCAGTGAATAAGGAAGGAAACATGTGGAAAAGGATAAAAGTTTGCGTACCTCGGTGGATAACCATATGCCGGGGGAGATGAGGTTGTTGAAGAAGTCCTTGTTCAATTGGGTCCCATCTAGGCCCTTCACCTGCGCTGGGAACTTCTGGAGCCACGCCAAGAAGTCGTCTCTCTGTGCATCCGTTACCATCCACTCAGCAGCCGCGTCGGTGACTGGACACGTTGCCTTTGCACCCTTCTTGGCCCGCTTAGCGGGTTGAGTCACCACGCAGTCCCCTAATTTCGATGTGACTTTCCTATCACGCTTGCCTCTCCTCGGCTCCAGCTTCATCTCCTAACAATCAAACACCCCCGAGTTATTTTCAAACAGCTGTCATTATCCTACCAAAAGAGATTCAAAAGAATACCAAAAGGGTAAATATATCCTACCAACTAGGTTAATCTATCGGACAAAAAACAACTACATTTTATATCATACCAAAAGCCTACATTTATCTTACCAAAAGGGTCAGACTATCCTACCAACAAGTAAGGGTTACCTTTTCCTCTGCATCCTCTGCATCAGACTTACCCTTGGAAATTGGAACCCTCCCCTGCAGCTTGTTTTACAGCCTCCTTGCCCTTCACGTCCCCACCAATGTCTCCCTTCTTAATCTGATCCTCAACCTTCACCACCTTCTCTCCCTCGTCCTTGTCCTGGTCACCCTCTTTTGCCGCCTCCTCAACCTTGTCCTTAACCTCTTCCACAGTGCACATGCCCTGCCCCTTAAGATCAGAGTTCAGCTCTTCTTTCTCCACCGTGTTATCCTCAATGTTCTCTCCCTGATTGCCCGGCCCCTTGTCATCAGCATTCAACTCTTCCTTCTCTTCCGCCTTTTCCTCAACCTTGGCAACCACATCCTCCACAACCTTGTCCAAATCTTTCTCAACAACCTGATCAACAACATCGTCATCCAAAGACACGTACTCCTGCAAGGAGATGCAGTCATTGAGTCGTAATTTATGGGGAATCCAAGACATCAACAATATCCTACCATTTGCACATATATGTCATACCATTTCGCTTAATATGGTATACCAACACAAAAACATTATCCTACCAATTGCACATATGATGTACAATGAAGCACATACCTTTCCCTTGTCGGCCCTATCTGATAACGCCTTCTTGCATTCTCTAGAAACTTCAGTCACCTTCTCCTCGAGCTCCCTAAACCTGGTCCCCATCTCCACCATCATGCCCTTGAAGAGAGCCTCAACCTTTGCTACAATCCGGGTCTCCAAACCGACGCTCGACGTGTCTGACCCGGACTGGCTGGTTCCCTGACTAGGTCCAGCAGTGGCATCCTTCTGTCGTCGCTTCTCTCTGCGGGCCCTCATGTGGTCGCCCACAATATGATCAAAGAAGACGTCTGGAGCGTCTTTCTTGTACGATGAGTGGGGGTACGCATCTTTCTCCTTGTGGGTAGGGTGCAATATCGGCTCTGGCTTCGCTAGCAGAACGTGTTCATCTATTGGGTCGTCGGCGGGGGCGTCCAGGCTCAGGAAGGACTTCACATTCTCGTATCGGATGTGGGAGTTTGGCGTTTCCCATCTCAGACACCAAGGGATGATGGTGTCGTCGATGTTGCGCCCGAAATGATTCCCAATCTCAGGGAAGGTCTCGTACACCCACAACTGCAAATACAATATGGTAAGATATTAGAACACAGTTTGCATGACAAATTAAGATATTTGGTAAGATTGATTTGTCCATTTGGTAGGATATTCATTACCCATTGGTAAGATATAAATATCCATTTGGTGGGATATTGATACCCCATTGGTAGGATACAAATATCCATTTGGCATGCCACACCAACACATTTTCACAATTGGCAAAGGATTATAACATTTTCTAAAACTTCACTAACCTGGAAGACCATGGGGAACCCGTACAGCGCGTAGGTCGGCCTGTCTTTCAAGTAACTCTTTGCATCCACCATGTCCTTCAACGTGCCATTGAGGCTTTCATGTAGCCTCTCGTACACCAACCTTCCCCAAGGGAACTCCAGAAAACGGTTTGTGTCCTCAAGCAGCAGCTTCCCAACCCACCCCCTTATTTGTGTCTTCTTCTCCAACCCAAACAGAACGCCCTCCACTATGACTAGGAGGGCAAGCTTGTACTTTTTCATCAGGGACCCCGAGTCCGACTCTTTTTCGTGGGCCCAAGCTCTTTCCACATCCTTCAACGTCACCCTCTCCTTCTTAAAAAACTGGTAAATGCACTCCTTGTGGTCCCCCTCCATGACATCACTGGGGGGTGGTGAGCAGTTGAGGCCCATCATGATCGCGAACTCATGAAGAGAGAATCGAACGTGATGCCCCTGCAGGGAGTACCACATCTCATGTGTCTTCCGAGTCTTCAGTTGGTAAAGAAGGCAGTAGTGCACCAACTGCGCAGCGAATTTGTTTCTCGACCCCATCTTCACAACGCCCCCAAACTGGCTCTTGCTCAGGGCTTTGTAATCCTCCCGGTCAATGGTGAGGTCGATACCTTCCAACACCTCGAAATTTGCATGGCACAACGCCCTCCCTGAGAAGTGTTGTTTCTCTGGAACAGCAAGGACAACCTGAAACACATGTAAGAATCTTAGGTTTTGGCATTTTTTCCCAACCTTTACAACCACAACCATGTAGATATCTCAGTTTATTTACCCCTTGGCTGCTTGGTCCTGCACGGCTTTCTTGTTCCCTGACTTCGTCATTTTATATGATGTTTAAAGCGGGGGTACCTGCTACATAATCACCAAACATAAATTCAGAAATTCAGGTCACATAATCTGTCATACATACCAACAGTGTCAATTTATTCTACCAACTTCATTTTCCTATCCTACCATTGCTGATATCCTCTTCTGTCCTACCAATTTCGCATTTCACACGTTTGGTTCATTTTACCTCTTTCACAACACATAATATAGGCAAGGAGATTAACCAAAACCAAATCACCATTTATTCATCATATTTTTAGGCATTTCATCAAACACTTGGTGGGCACTTACGGTTTCAACACTAAAAAACCAATCAACAAACACTAAAAAACCCATCAACCAAAAATTCCTTCACCCCACTCGGCATACAAGATGTTCAATTTTATCCTGCCAATTTCGTTACCCGGTCCTACAGAATCTGCTACCATAATTTCAGACACAACCTTCGATAATCTGTCCTACCACATGTGCACATATACCCTACCGATTACCCCCAATCTTGTGGATTCCCTACCCATCTGACCCCCTCCTTGCCCTTTTGTCCCCAATTTCTTACCCAACATCACCTAACCCTTACCCATCCTTTTCCCGACACCCACAAACCCTAATCGCACCCACCTCCCCAAAATTGACTCATAATGGCACCCCTAACCCCTCCTACTTCATTCCTCCTCTACTGCTAGGCATCTACCCCAAATTCGTCTCAAATCCTTCACAAAACCGCACCCCCATTACCCCAATTTCGCAACTCAAACAAAAACTCCACAGTTGCTTACCTTTGTCTTCGTCTTCAACCTTCTCCTTCCTCCCTGGCGGTGACTGGTGGCCCTTCTTCTTCAACCGGTTCTCCGTCTCTCTGTCTGTCGCCTCCTCCTTTCGGTTTTCCGTCTCTCTGTCTGTCGCTTTCAGAAAATGTAACCGTCTCTCTCCCTCCCTCCTCGTTTTATTTTCAGAAATCCTCACCCTCTACAGCCGGTTGTCTACAGTTACAAAAAAAACTGGCAGTTAAATTTGCATGGGGGTAGAGAGGTTAGTTTGGGCCAATTTTTATGCTAGTGGTCTAGTTTAGCAATTAGGCCCATTTTTTGGTCTAGTTTAGCAAATGGGCCTTGTTGATATTTTTAATTGATTTATACACATGTTTATGTATAAGAAATTATAAATAAAAGGGAAAATTTTGATCTTGTGCAAATTTCGCATGGTATATATAAGTTTTGACTAATCATGTGTGATATTCATGAGGTTTCACATAAGTTTATGTGATAACCCAATATATTTCATAAAAAGGGAACTCACCTTGAATGAGGTGTTTCCTTAAACAAAAGAACTCGCCTTGTATGAGGTATTTCTTTTACAATAGAACTTTAGGCGTGACAGACCTATCCTCTCCCTGGGCAATTAATGGATCTTTTAACAATCAATCCATTCTTTTCGCATAAGCTTTGGGCCTTCACCTAGGGGTTCTGCGGGCGAAGCACAACAATCTGGACAATATTTTGATTAAAGGTGACAAACTTGTGGTTGTAAAAGTGATCCTTGGTTGAAACATTGAGCTTTTACAATCGGATACACAAAATGATCTATGTTCTTTCTCTAATGTTGTTATTCGTCATGTTTACAAGGAGTTTAATATTGTTGCAGATAGGATTGCTCGTTTTACGTGCAATAACCCTGCCGACGGTAGCTTGGAGTTTGATACAAAATTACGGATTCTCATCCGTAAGGATGCCCTAAGATGGAAGACCCTTGGTCGTCCGCCCTAATTCATATCTTGCTTTCAAAAAAAAAAAAAAACCTTTAGGCGTGACGGAATCTGGCATTTTGATTTACTAGGGACTTTTTATGCAATTATTAGAAATATGAGTGCTCTAAGTTACAATTACCAGGTTTCCTTTCCGCTTTCCACATTCCCCGTTGAAACCAGCTTACATCGAACCCTTTCCATGGCGACTGATGCTGGAATCTTCAAATTCGCCTCCTTTAATGGCGTCGGAGCTCTTGCTTCAACATGTAACAGCAAAAAATGGAACGTCCGAACCTCCCTCTACAAACGCTCGACGCCACTGAAGATCTTCACGAATGTTTGCGCTACCATCACCAACGCCTGCACTGATTCATCTTCCGCTATAAGACTCGTTCAGGAGTTCGATCCGAAAATTCCGATCGAAGAAGCTGATACGCCTCCTAGTTCATGGTACACCGATCCGTCTTTTTATGAGCTTGAGCTTGATCGTGTCTTCTACCGGGGCTGGCAAGCGGTTGGTAAGTGGAAAAAAAATCTGTGATCAGAATACGAAAATTGTGCGCAATTGATGCAAAGTTTAGGTATGAATTTGGATTTGTTAGTTCATCAGTTTTTTCTGTGTTATGAATATTCCCAACTGATACAGTGATACTGTGTGGTGACCTAGAAAGTAGAAAAATGTGAATGAGGAGGTTAGTAACCTCCAATTTCATGAGATTTTGGCTCGTGTGTTGAGAACTGTCATAATATTTTGGAACAAGGCTCGACTTTGTCAGTTGTGTAACTGCAAGCCTGCATTGTTACAAGAACTGGACTGTAAGTGGAATCAGGTTTGGAAACTGGTTCAGTTAAGATAAATGAGTCTTTTTGAAGATTCAAAGAGGATTAGTTTCTCACGATCTTTCTCTGCGTCTTATAGACTGTCCTGTGTTGCCCTTTCTTCTAGGTGTAAGATTACGTAAGTATGTTTGGTTAGGTAAACAGGTTCATTTTCTGATAACCAAACTCTTAGGAAGGAACAAGAAGATACAAGTTCAAATTTACATCATTGTAGAGCTAGAATTATATAGAAAGTTTGAGTAATCCTCCTTTGATGTTTTCCAGATTCGGTTTGTTTAATTGGAAAACAAATTTCCTCTTCTGTTGTCCTAACCACTTCAGCTATCAAGGCCATACATAGCTGATGCACCAGCTTAAATCATGTTCACCACCTCCTCCAACTGCCACCTCCACCATGACCAGACAACTACCACCATGATCATAATTGCCACACAACAGTCAACATTTGCCATCACTTCAGATTCCATACCATATACACTTAAATGTTTTCTGCCAAGTGTCATCTTCTCAATGTAAGAGTGTAAAAATGTTTTTGTATGCAAAATTTGTTACCTTGTGGAAAATGAAAATATTGAAGATAAGAGATTTACAAACAGAATACTTTTTTTTTTCTGTAAATAAATCACGGCCTTTTCCCATTAACAGTGGTTTGCAAGTTTGCAGCACATTATTGTTGATTTGAAAGTTCATTACTGCTTCATAAGACAATGAAACCTCCCATTTGATTGCCGAATTTCCTGAAATAGCTAAGATTCCTTGACATGGGAATAAGATGGACTGTGTCAGTCAGTTTTTGATGATTTTGTCCCTTATAATTCACGATGGTTCACATTTGAAAGTCTGATCTCGCTTGTCATTGTTCTGAACTCTGTTAGGATACACTGATCAAGTTAAGGGTGCTCATGACTATTTCGCTGGAAGGTGCTGATTTACTTTCTTCGTTTATCATCTCCCTGTAGGAGCAGTTTAAACTGTTGAGCTGTCATACTGCAGAGCTAACATTGAAGAAATAACTTGAACAAATGGCAGATTGGGAAGTGTGGAGTATGTGGTTTGTCGAGATGTTGAAGGGAAACTTCATGCATTTCATAATGTTTGTCGGCATCATGCATCACTTCTTGCTTATGGGAATGGTCGCAAGTCATGCTTCGTATGCCCTTATCATGTGAGTCTGTACATTACATGATCATCTTTTGGTGTTGGTTGAAAAATACATCAGCAATGTACTAAGCTTTTAGCTTTGATAAAATATGCATTCGGAAAGTCTTGTACTGTTTGTTCAAGAAAATGTCGATGGTAAAGCACAAGAAATGCTTTGGCATAAGAGTTAACTTTGTTTTCCTTGATTATACCGAATCTCATCCAAGTGATTTGATGTGCTCTCGTCAACATGCTTAATTTAGATAGTCGATTCTAACCATTTGGTAACTTGCTGAGTTGCAGGTTGATCTTACTGTGGTTCATGAGCAGCTTACTCATACAGTTCCATTTTGTCAAACATACATACATGCATTTCCCTCCACCTCTAGATATTTTGTGTAAATAGTAGTTCATTAACAAAGATAACATACATGCCATGCCCTATTTGATGAAGCCGCCTGGAACCATGTGGGATAAGTTTATCAAGAAAAGTTGCGCTGCTTATTTACTGCAAGCTAGGGACTGAGGAATAAGAATAATGTGAAAGAATACTGACTTTTCAATGCTGCAGGGATGGACATATGGGTTAGATGGAGCTCTTCTCAAGGCCACAAGGATTACAGACCCACAAAAACTTAACATTGACGTAGGTGGTAGTATTGTTGGTTTTCACTCTTCTCTTTCATGTTCATCCATTTCTATATGAAGATATTAATGGTAATAATGGCTTTGTTATGATGATATTCAGGAGTTTGGATTAGTACCAATTAAAGTTGCTGTTTGGGGACCATTTGTTGTTGTTAACTTGGAAGGAGTCCCCATTCAAGCAGAAACTGATGCTAACATTGTAGGACATCATTGGCTTGGTAGCTGCTCTGAGATGCTGAATATTGGAGGAGCTGATTCTGCATTATCTTATATATGCAGACGTGAATATACCATTGAGTGTAACTGGAAGGTTAGCCTCACTAATATCTCAATGACTGAACCTGTTTCTGCTAAAAACCTTATTTTCTCAGCCGTGCATTGCTTTTGAAAATGATGTTCCTGTTTGAAGCCTACATATTTTTAAAATGAGAATGTAGTCCAGAAAATGTATCATGTTATTATTTTTCAAAGGAGCACACTTTCATTTGTTATATGTACTTTGGATCATTCCACAGAGCATTCTGTAATAATATAACAAGAGAGGATTCATCAATTTATCATTCGTCTTGAGTTCTGTTATGTTGTATATGAACTGTGATGACATGCATTCACGCCATATATGTTTTTTTTTTACTGATACAGGTGTATTGCGACAACTATTTAGATGGTGGCTATCACGTGCCTTATGCCCACAGAGGTTTAGCATCTGGCCTTGAGTTCGAGACATACACAACAGAAGTACGCTCGGTTCCTGACTAACATTAGTTGATTTCTACTTTTTATTTTGGGAAATAATTAGTCTGCTTGTCAGTCCTGGAGCAATAAGCATTGTTTAAAACATCAGTCCTGGACTAAATTGACTTAGGAAAATTTCATCTAATCAAACCTCCGAAAAGACCAATTGTCACAGCTCATCATATGGCCTGACTTTCTTTTAGCTCCTGAATAGATTTTTGAGAAAGTCAGCATCCAAAGATGTGAATCAAGTACAACAGCAGCTGCAGATGGTATAAATAGACTTGGATCTAAAGCATTCTATGCATTTGTTTATCCCAACTTCATGATTAACAGGTAGTTCTTTCATATGAAATGTTTTAGCCCCCATTTTTTAAGGTTTGGCTCAACATTTTTGTCTGCACCACCAAGTTGCTAACCTTTTCATTGAACTCATAGGTATGGCCCATGGATGGATACAAATTTAGTCATTCCACTGGGACCCAGGAAGTGCAAAGTAGTGTTCGACTATTTTCTTGAAGCATCTTTGAAGGTAACTAAGGCTTGAATTTCTGGACAGTGGTTCATTATGCACATACTTGAACCATTGGGTCTATTCTATTTATATAGGGCGATGAAGCTTTCATCGAGAGGAGTCTGAAGGACAGCGAACAAGTACAGGTATTAGAAACTTACATGACTCTGATTCTGGTACTGGTTCAAATGAAGAATTCCTTACTGAACACTGTGACGCTGACAGATAGAAGATACCGTGCTGTGCGAGAATGTACAGAGAGGGCTCGAGTCTCCGGCCTATAACTGTGGCAGGTATGCTGCAAATGTTGAGGAAGCCATGCACCATTTTCATTGCCTGCTCCATGAGAGTTTGATGAGGTAGATTTCATTCTCCCCACCAGCATTGGGTTGTCTATTATTTTTCTCAATGTAATATAGCAAGATTCGGTGTATATATGTTCAGCCATTCCGAAATGACTCACCGGAAAGGACTTGTGGGTAGTACCCATAGGTCTCCGGTTCGAACCCCGGATGACCGCTCTTTATTTACCAATTCAAGGTGTATATATGTTCAACTAAAGAAAGATTACATTACTGTGCCATGTTTGATGGACATTAAGACATATGATTCATTATTGATTTGTGACTTTGTCGATCTGCCAACTTGGTGGATTGAAAATCTCATCTTTGTTTTGCATTTTAGTGCAAATTGTGCAAGTTTCATGACCTTGATGGCTTGATAGATGAGCTTCACCTTGAATTTCTTAAATTTGTTTGAATATCTTCTTGCATAAATGTTTAAATAACTTCGACACAATAAACCCTTCATGTTGATAAATTGTAAACGATATGTTTTTGCTGAACGGATGAATGATCAAATCAGTCTGTATGAAAGAATCATCGTGGAAACTTGAAACGTTCAAAACTTGCATCAAGACCCCACTGTAATTAGCTTTCCAAATGGACCCATAGCAACAACTAAATCACTTGATTTAATGAGCTAATTTCATGATCACCATAATGCATTTTCCAAAGTAGAAAATAATACTCCATTTGTCTCAAAATTCAAGTAATTTTGATTTTGAACAAGTCTTTTAATAAGCTAAAAATGATATAAAATATATATAAAAGTTTTTTTTTTAAAATAATTTTATTCTTATTTACTTCCCCCTCTGTTTCATAATAAAAGTCACTTTACTTTCCGACATGCATGTTAATAAGGTAAAACTCAAACCATTCCGGAATGGCTCACCGGAAAAGGACTTGTGGGTAGTACCCATAAGTCCCCGGTTCGAACCCCGGAATGGTCGCTCTTTATTTAACAATTCAAGGTAAAACTCTATAAAATATTATTTTTAACGATTTTTTATATAATTTCATACTTAATACTAACAAGTATGTAATTAATTAAAAAAATATATTTTATAGAGTTTTTGCCTCATTGAAATGCGTGCACTAAATGTCAAACGACATTTATTTTGAAACGGAGGGAGTATTAAGTATAAATTCAGTAAAAAAAATAATATTACTATCATCCCTTTTGTTTTAGGCTGTAATATTACTATTATCCCCTTTTTAAAGCTATTTACTACCAATCTGGATCACTTGTAACATCGGGCGTTACACTTAATTATTTTGAGTATAAATTTATATTAAAAAAATTATATTAATATTTTACACACTTATATTAATATGTTTATAAAATTTTATTATGAAAAAAATATTATTAAATGGATACTTAAAAGATTGATTATTTTAGATTTTTTTTATTTTTCCAAAACACATGTTTTTAAACCAAAAGTTTATAAACATGTTAATATAATTTTTTTAATGTAAATTTATACCCGAAATCTCGTTTGGTTAGATATAGGAAGTATAATTCCCATGAATTTAACTTCTTAGGAGCTCAATTCCCATAAATTTTAAATCATGGAAATTGAGAAAATGCGTTTGGTTTCATTTTGGAATACAAGAATTAAAATGAGGGAAGTATAAATTTTCAATTAAAAAAGGTGAAATTGGAACTTACCTAGGGGAACCAATTGAGTAAACTTCCTCCAAAATGAAAGAATTTAAATTCTCAGGAATTCAACTTCGTGGATTTTTCATGACAATAAAAATCAACCAAACACACAGAGACGAACTGAGGGGCAGGCTAGGGTCCCCTCCAACCTGCTCAATTTTTCAAAAATAAAATAATAGGTACAAAATTCATAAAATTTATTTATTTATTTATTAAATTAAGAGTTTTATTAATAAAAATTAGGCAAAAATGCATAAAACCACCCACTATTCATTGTTGTTTGCAAATAACCACCCCTTATTCAAAAATTGTCAAATAAGCACCCATTATTCATTGTTGTTTGCAAATAACCACCCCTTATTAAAAAATTATCAAATAACCACCCATTAAATATAGGTTGTTTGCAACTAACCACCCATACCCCTTTTCTTGTTAAAACTCACTTAATTTAATATGAAAAGACAATTATACCCCTATTCTTTAATATTTCATTTTTAGTAAAAAAACAATTATATACTTCTCTTTGTTGCTTGATTTTCCAGGTATTACAATTAGACCTGTCAAATGAGTCATTCGGGTCGGTCGGGTCACTTCGGGTCCCGAGTAAAACGGGTTCCGGGTACATCCAGGTTGTCTCGAACCCGGGTTTGACCGAGTTTCGGGTCATTTTGGGTCGATTTTGGGTTTGTCGTTTTTTTCTTTTTTAAAGGGTGTCCCTATATACACCGCAAATCCGCGGATTAGAGCTGCTAATCAACGTCGGATTCGACGTTGCAACATTAATTGTATTACAACATTGGATCCAACGTTGTAATATGTGAAGTGAAGGATCGGATCGGGCCGAACCGGGCTAACAACGTCGGATCCGACGTTGCTAGGGTAAAAAAAAAATTTCACACCCACCCACCCACACTCTGACACTCACAAAAAAAAAAAAAAAACAACGTCAAATCAATTTTTTTTGGTTTTTTTAATATCTTATATTAGGCCCGATCTGACCCGTATTAGCAACGTTCAATTTGACGTTATAAAACGTCAAATTCAACGTTGTTATAACATCCGATAAGTGAAATTAGCACACAATTAACAACGTCGGATTGGACGTTGTAGCAACGTCTAATCCAACTTTGCTACAACGTTGGATCCGACGAGGTATTTGCGGTGTATATAGGGAACGCGTTTTTAAATTAAAAAAAATCATGATTTGATAATTTTGGATAATTTTAAAATTCTACAATTAAAGACGTTGTTTATAAATTTTAGTGCTTGTAAATTTGATATTTTATAATTGTCTTTTCATATTAAATTAAGTGAGGTTTAACTAAAGGGTATGGGTGGTTTGTTAACAACCTATATTTAATGGGTGGTTTTTTACTTTGCCAACCAACCCCATCATGTAAAACACAAATGTTACAGGATCCAAATTGATTTACCACCAATCTCTATTTTTTTTCTATTTTTTCAGAGATGTGGGAAACTTAAACCCATCTCAACATCTCCACCAAACCCACTAACAACAAGTAAGATCTCCTACGTCACTATATGCTCCACTCCCTACAACACAAAATTGTTTTGACATTTATTTAATCTTACAAAAATTATAAAAATTATATTTACATTACTAACCTCTCTTTTTATATATCTATAAAATTATATTTTTAAAAATCATGTTTTACAATTTTTAAAAATTAAAAAGGCAACATTTAACAAATTATAATTATTAAAAATTTTAAAACATGATTTTTCAAAATAAAATTTTATGAATATATAAAAATAGATGTTAGTAATATAAATATAATTTTTATAATTTTTTTTAAGATTAAATAAATGTCAAAATAATTTTGTGTTATAGGGAGTGGAGCATGTGGTGATGTAGAAGATCTTTACTGAACAAAATATGGAGGGCAAAACAAACTCAAATTCTCCCGACCATGATGAATCCAATTGGAGGAGATCTAATGAACTCCAGGCCTTTGACAAGACCCAATTTTTGGGAGTCAAGGGTCTCGTTGATTCCGGAATCTCAAAGCTTCCGGGGATTTTCATCACCAACACCACCAATCTCCCTTCCTCCAATCATGAGCCGGTGGCCGTTCCGATCATCGATCTCGGAGGGATACGCTCAGATCCAATCCGGGGGACGGAAGTGTTGGAGGAGATCAAGAGCGCGTGCAGAGATTGGGGGCTCTTCCATGTGGTGAACCACGGAGTTCCGACGACCACCCTGGACGAGATGCTCGCCGGAGTTCGGAGGTTCCACGAGCTTGACGATGAGGTGAAGAAGGCGTACTGTTCGGGCGACGAGGGCAAGAAGTTTAAGTACTTCTCCAACTTCCTTCTGTATAAAGGAAAGGTTGCAGATTGCTCGGATAGCTTCAGCTGTATAATGGCTCCTGATCAGCCTCCTCCCCATCATCTTCCTGAGGCTTGCAGGTATGTTTAACCCACCTGTTGAAATATGTGAAATAACATCACACATTGATAAAAATATGAATCAAAGTCTTGCATATAAGTCGGTGGGCTATCCCATCTAATCTCAATTGGTTTTACGATGGAACCCCACCCGGCTTGTGTGCTCGGCTTGGTTAGCGCGTTTGCGCTTGGACGTGCGTAGCCCCCACGTCGGATGACCCACCGTGATTTAATACCACCCTCGATCTCCAACCCACCGAACCAGAAATTAAAATTAATTTTGATGTGATAGATATATGCTAAAATTTTCATATACAGTATACAATAATTTTTATCAACAAAACCCATAATTTAATAAATAAATAAATAATTCTCATTAATTTTTTACTTATTTATTTTAGTTATAAAAAAAATGCCCCGGTCCGTCTATCGGTCTGTGTCTCTGCCATTGCGGTGTTGTATTGAGATTGAGTCTATTCTTGTTGTTGGGTTAATGGGCTCGGTTTGTATATTAGGCCCAAGTTCTCTATCCTTGTATAAACTGGAGAACCAAGTTCTCAATTCATTCAATACAGAACACATACATATTCCCTCTCATTCTCTCTCGTTTCTGTTTTCCACCTGATTGATCATCAAAATGTTGTTGTAACTGAAAATTCTTCATGGTATCAGAGCTTGATCTCTGATTCTTGAAGTGTTCGTCGGAGATCAAGGGGGACAAATCGCTAGATCTATTTTGCTTGGATCTGGTGTTTTTCAGCTGCAGAAATGGCGAACAATGAAGTTCCAATTGTTCTGATTATTGATCACAACGATCCGCTTTTTCTTCATCTAAGTGATAATCCAGGATTGATGCTTGTCACGCCGGCGTTCGATGGCCGGAACTTTGGTGAATGGAGGCGTTCGGTTTTTGATCGCCTTGTCGGCGAAGAACAAGCTCAGATTCTTGAATGGGGATGCAGCGCGACCAGATCCGGGGATAGTGAGATTCCAAATGTGGAAAAGGTGTAATGATATGGTAATTGCCTGGATCTTGAACAGCGTAAGTGCTGAGATCAAGCGAAGCGTGATCTATAATGAATCTGCTCATGCGATTTGGCGCGCTTTGAAATCAAGATTTGGCAAGCTTAGAGGTACGCAATTGTTTTTGATCAAGCGAGAAATTAGTCGAGCGGAGCAAGGTACTACCCCTTTCTCCACCTATTTTACTAAGATCAAGGGGCTATGGGATGAATTAGATAGTGCTCGCAAACTAACTGTTTGTACGTGTGGCGCTGCTAATGAGATGGTAAAGTTTGCTGAAACTGAAAGACTAATTGAGCTGCTTATGGGCTTGAATGATTCGTTTCTGAATGCTAGAGGTTCAGTCCTTATGATGGATCATTTGCCTAGCATAGATCGAGTGTATTCTCTTATGACTGAAGAAGAGAATCAAATGGATGCTAAGCATAATGTTGGTTCTGTAGATGGATTATCGTCTCATGTCAATGCTCAATCTTATCCCAAGACTGGATCTGAAGGAGATGGAGTGCCCATGTATGTCAAGTCACAAGGATCTACGAAGAACAATAGTTCTCCTGGCAGCTCACAAGGCAACACACAAAGAGGTTCTTCCTCTTCAGAGACGAAGCCCTTGTTTTGCAGGAACTGCAGAAAAACCAATCATACAGTAGATAAATGCTTCTTCTTGATTGGGTTCCCTACAAGCTATGGTAAAGACAAAGATAAGAAGCTGACTGGTGATGGGAAGTTTGTAGGGCAGGTCTCTCAAGGTTGATCCTCTGATTTCTCCCCGTCTCAGCTAGCTCAGATCATGAGCTTGCTTCAAAGTGCAGGAGTTGGTACACAAAGTAAGCAACCATCTGCAGACGATTTTGCTGGTTTCTCGGGTAGCTCTCCGTCGTCTCAAGTTCAATGGAGTCACCTGGATTGTGGATAGTGGGGCGAGTGGCCACATGTGTGGAGATGCTTCCATGTTCACATCCTTGTACTCCTTTTCTCACCCTTTTGTTGTCACCTTACCCACTTCTCAAACTACAACTGTTACTAAGGCTGGGACAGTTGAAGTTATGAAGGGCTTGAAACTGGATAATGTGTTGCTCATTCCCAGTTTTAAGTGCAACCTGATTTCAGTGAGCAAGTTGGTCAAGGATTTACAATGTTTTATTTTGTTCACTGCAAAGGGATGTTATGTGTAGGGTCCTTTGATGAAGGGTCATTTGAAGATTGGTGATTGTATTAGAGATCTGTTTCTTCTGCAATCATCAACTGGTCAGCCCTCAATTTTCAGTTCTTCAAGTCATAATTGTGCAACTGCAGTGGATGCTGAAGTGTGGCACAGAAGGTTGGGTCACTTGCCAACCTATAAACTTCAACAATTTCCTTTCATTTCTATGGATAATGATTGTAATAAGAGCATTAAAGCATGTGATGTGTGTGCTAAGGCTCGACAAACCAAGCTCCCTTTTCTAGATAACAATATATCCACTTTGAATTGCTTTGAGTTACTCCACTGTGATGTTTGGGGTCCATACAAAATCCCAACTCGTGATGCCAACATGTTCTTTATCACTATTGTGGATGATTTTAGTAGATTCATTTGGGTCAAGCTCTTGCCCAAGAAGGGATATGCATTTACTGTCATCCAACAGTTTATGGCTTTTGCCGAAAGGCAATTTGGCAGGCAAGTAAAGGTTCTTAGGACTGATAATGCCTTTGAGTTAGGGTGCACTCCTGAATATTCTGAATGGTTGCTGGATAAGGGAGTGGTTCACCAAACATCCTGTGTAGCTACACCCCAGCAAAATGGGGTTGTAGAAAGGAAACACAGACATCTTCTAGAGGTGGCTAGAGGATTGATGTTTGACTCTAATCTGCATAGGAAGTACTAGGGAGACAGTGTTCTTATGGCAGCTCATTTGATTAACAGATTGCCAAGCAAGGTCATTCACAACAAAACTCCTTTTGAGATTTTGTTTTCCAAGAAACCAAATTATGCAGATCTGAGATGCTTTGGAAGCTTGTGTTTTGTCTCCACCCTGAGTCATGGGAGAGACAAGTTTTCATCCCGTGCTATCCCATGTGTGTTGTTGAGTTATCCAGTGGGTAAGAAGGGGTATACAGTCCTTCAGTTGGATTCAAAGTTAGTCTTGACCTCCAGGGATGTACATTTTCAGGAAAGAATATTTCCTTATAAAAGTATGTACCATTCTACATCTTTTGATGATTTTCCATCCTTTACCATACATGGGGACCATGAGGTTGTGTTTGATGACATTGTTCCCTCTACTTTCATACCTCCTGCTCCCTCTACTGTCATACCGGCTCAAAATGCCCCTGCTAGGAGGTCCACTAGGGTGCATCGGCCTCCCACCTTTCTTACTGATTATGTGGGTGGTAAAGCATGCGCCACCACCTTCTCTTAATGTCACACAATTACTTCCACGGTTCAGTTTCCTTCAGTTGATTTCCCTCTCAACACCTTGCTAGTAGAACCCTCTTCTTACAAAGAAGCTTGCAAATTCCAGGTTTGGCAAGATGCAATGAATGCTGAATTCAGTGCTCTTGACGCCAATCATACCTGGTCTCTTGCTCCTCTTCCAAAGGGAAAGAAGGCCATAGGCTATCGTTGGGTATACAAGGTAAAGAGACGTGTTGATGGTAGCTTAGAGAGATACAAGGCACATCTGGTTGTTAAGGGCTACACTCAAAAGGAAGGTGTTGATTACACAGAAACCTTCTCCCCTATAGTCAAGATGACTACTGTTCGTGCTTTAATCTCTGTAGCTCTCAAGAAGGATTGGAAAATCCTTTAATTAGACGTTAATAACGCTTTCTTACATGGGCGTTTGGATGAGGAAGTATACATGAAGGTTCGTCCCGGTTTGACAGTTGAAGGTTCTCAGATGGTCTGTCGCTTGCAACGGTCTCTATACGGTCTGAAGCAAGCATCGACACAATGGCATGCCAGGCTATCTGTTGCTCTAAAAGCCAGAGGTTACACTCAGTCGAAGAATGATTATTCATTATTTTACAAACAGCAAGAGTCCGGAGTTGTTTTTGTGGGGGTTTATGTCGATGATCTGTTGTTTACAGGCAGTGACACCTCCGAGTTGTTGGCCATCAAAGCCTTTTTACACAATGAATTCAGAATCAAAGATTTGGGAGAACTGCATTTTTCCTTGGAATCGAGTTTGTCCGCAACAATGGTGAAATTGTGCTCACTCAACGTCGGTTCATTGCTGAGCTTCTTTGTGATTTTCCTTGCACTGGTCCTAAGGTGGTGAGTCCTCTTGATCTCCAGCTTCGTGTTTCTCCAAAAGATGGAAAATTGTTAGAGGATCCTACCTTTTATCGAAAATTGGTTGGCAAGCTGAACTTTTTGGTCCACACTCGTCCTGATCTGGCATTCTCAGTTCAGCTTCTGAGCCAATTTATGAAGTCTCCCACAGATGCTCATCTTTCCGCTGCTTTTCATGTTCTTCGATATCTCAAGGGTTCCAGTTTGGAGGGTCTCTTGTTTACTGGTTCTCCAGATTTTAAGCTTCAAGCGTTCTGTGATGCTGATTGGGCAAGTTGCCCATTTTCGCGACGATCTATCAGTGGTTACTTGGTGTTTTTGGGATCTAATTTGATATCCTGGAAATCAAAGAAACAAGTTTCTGTTTCATTAAGCTCGGCCGAAGCCGAGTATCGATCCATCAGGCGAGTGTGTATGGAACTCGCTTGGTTGTCTCACCTTTTCACAGAGCTTGGTGTTCCTCATGTCACTCCGATTCCGGTCCGATGCGACAATCAGGCAGCGATTTACATCACCCGGAATCCAGTTTTTCATGAGCGCACGAAACACATCACTCTTGATTGTCACTTTGCCAGAGAAAAGTTCCTTGAAGGCTTGATTTCCCTATCTCACATTTCAACTCGTGCTCAACTCGCCGATTTCCTTACCAAAAATGTGGCCGGAATTCGTCTTCTTCCGCTTCTTCGCAAGATCGGACTTGTTGACACGTCGGCTCGATCTTGAGGGACGGTATTGAGATTGGGCCTATTCTTGTAGTTGGGTTAGTGGGCTCGATTTGTATATTAGGCCCAAGTTCTCTATCCTTGTATAAACTGGAGAACCAAGTTCTCAATTCATTCAATACAGAACACACACAGATTCCCTCTCATTCTTTCTCGCTTCTGTTTTTCACCTGATCGGTCATCAAAAGGTTGTTGTAACTGAAAATCCTTCATGTTGGGTGTATTCTTTTATGAACTCGATCGAGTCATTTTCGGCTACTCACAATAAGATACATATCGCTAGCTCCCGAGCATAGCAGATCCAAAAATACTTCATTCCTACGAGCTCATTAATTAATTCAATAAACTCCTTATCAATTAAGCTAAGTAATTTATGTAATTTATCACTATTTTTGTACTCTTTTAGACATAAAATTAATAGTATTAAATGGTTCTACCGTCCAAAAATACATATCTTTTTTTTTGACACATTTTTTAAGAGAATAGCTATATAAAATTTTAAAAATTTTAATTTTTTTAAAAATAATTACAAACTTATTAATAGTAAATTTGTAATTATTAAAAAAATTAATACAAAATTTGATATCTTATATACTACGTAGTTTTTAAGGAATTAAACAAAAATTATTATTATGTTACGCTTAATTATTTCAAGTATAGATTCACATTAAATGGGGTATAATTAATGGTATATTTGTTAGTCTTCTTAAAAATGGTGCAAATTGATAAAATGATATATTTTGCATAATAGAAGGTGTACTGATTAGTTGGCAGATGTGTCTCACGTAAATTAAATTAAAAAAAAAAAAATCTTTTTGAATATATATATTAAAAATAAAAAGATGAATTATTGCATGTAGGGATATAATGATGGAGTATAGGGATGAAGTGAAGAAGCTAGCAATAAACCTTCTAGGGCTGTTTTCAGAGGCACTTGGCCTCGAACCGGACCACCTTAAGGACTTGGATTGTGCTGAAGGAATGTACCTCAAAGGTCATTACTACCCGGCTTGTCCCGAGCCGGATTGGGCTATCGGCTTCAGCGGCCATTATGACAGCAGCTTCTTCACTATCCTGCTTCAAGACGACTCCGGTGGACTCCAACTTCTCCATGACAACCATTGGGTTGATGTTCATCCTGTCCCTGGTTCGCTGGTCGTCGTCATTGGTGAAATGCTTCAAGTAATTTATTGATGGTTTTTCTAACTTAAGTTCTAATATTTAGAGTTGGTAAGATCTTAACTGACTTGAGAAAACCGATCGACTTATTATATCCAAATTGAGACCGTCCCCGACCCAGTAACGCGAATTACGTATATTAAGACTTAATATGATTAAATAAATGAAGTTTAATAAGTCAGTAATTAAGATAAATAAAAATAATTATTATTTTATAATAAAATTAAATATGATCCGATCCACCCGATTCAACATGAAATTCATTTTGACTTAACTTATCCAACTCGGCCAAAACACATAATATGCCCGATATTGACTGAACTCCAATGGATATTAACTGAACCCAATATATCTGATCCACCGTACCCTATTGTCATCTCTTAGTTCTCTACCCTATATAAGTAAATGGTCATCTTCATTTATATATGTGTGCAGCTGATTACCAATGATGAGTTCAAGAGCCGGTTCCACAGAGTTCTTGCCCAAGGAGTCGGTCCGAGGATCTCGATGGCTTGCTTCTTTAGGACCCATTTTCAGGCGACGGACAAGTCTCGGCTCTACGGACCGATCAAGGAGCTACTGTGGGAGGACAACCCACCAATCTATAGGGAAACCACCATTACTGAGTATTTGGGGTATTTCTACGACAAAGGGTTGGATGGCACCTCTGCATTGCCTCGTTTCAAGCTCTAACCAAGTTTGTTAAAAAAATCAAATCAAATCAACTGTATTGTTTGATGGTTTATTATGATCTCAGTGTTCACTATAGTATCATGTTTTGTTAGAGAACTTGATCTCTATTAATTATATGGGCATACATACATATTTTAAAAGTAACGTACAATTATATTATATGATTAATTTTAAATGAATTAAATTATATATATGCGATTGAATTAAGTAATGCTCGCTACTTTGTTAGGATTAATTTGCTGCAGATAACCCTTTGTATGTAGTTGTAATTATGGTATATATGACTTGTACATGATCAAAAAAGAGTTCGAGTTAAAAAAAATGATTTGTCACTAATTAGGTAAAAATAATTATTATATTGTAATAATAGAAAGAAATGATAATGGAACTAGGAAGTCAGACCACCGACAATTAATGTACGGACCTCCTATCACATCTCAACTCTCAATAATCCATTTAAAAACTCTCATTTAAAAGCACCTCTTCAAATACCCTTGCAATCAATGTGGAACAAGTGAAGTCTTTTGTTGAAAAAACTCCATTTTATACATTTTATATTTTGTTGAAAAAACTCCTCTTTAAATACCTCTTTTGTTGAAAAAATTAGGGGAGGATACGCGCTTATGTAAAAATTAGCAAACTATATATTTTATATTTTTTAACCCTAATTTGGTATCCAAACCGCGCCCCGTCGATCCCTCCCTCTCGCTCCTCCTCCTTCCTCGCTCCTCCTTTTTCGTGCTCTTTCGGTATGGCGATTCAGAGTTCAGATGCTATCGGAGATTCCATGGACGCCGATTCACACCGCTGCGAGAGTAGTCTTTTGTTGAAAAAACTCCATTGTAAACATTACTTCCAATATTGCTAATTAGGTAAACACGTAAGGATGGCCTAAAACCTAAAATCGGAATCATTGTCTATATATATATAGACTTCAACTAAGTGGTATGGGTGATCGATTGAGTTGTTAACAGTTCTTACTCATTAGGCTTAATAAGATTCTATCAGGTCAGTATTCCAATAGATAAAAGTATAAGAACCTTAAAAGAGATTTGGCTAAATTGTGACACGAAACAAATACTATAGCTTTGTAGTCATCCATTCTTTATTTTGGTCCATTAAGTTTTCCACTTTGTCTCCTTGAGTTCTTATTATATCTATTACTCCCTTCATCCAATAATACATGAGTTTTTAGAGGTGAGTTTCCGTCCGATCGTAAACTTAATAAGATTCTATCAGGTTAGTATATAAGAAAAATTATGTTATATTTTCCAATATTCCAAGAGATAAAAGTATAAGAACCTTAAAAGAGATTTGGTTAAACTGTGACACAAAACAAATACTTGTAGTCATCCATTCTTTATTTTGGGTCATGAAGTTTTCCACTTTGTCTCCTTGAGTTCTTGTTATATCTATTATCCCCCCGTCCTATAATACATGTAAAAAAACAATTTGCAAGGACAAAATGAATATTTCAAAAAAAATAAAATTATAGTGAGATTTTTTTATCAAGGACAATTTTCTCCAATAACTACCTATTGTATTTTATACTCCCTCCGTTAATTAAAACTTGACGTTTTACTATTCATGCACGCTTTTTTAGGTGTTAAAAGCTAGAAACACGCGCGATTGCTACGGATTTAGCCACAGAAGTGACCTCGAAAAGGCCCTCGAAAAAGCTTACCCCCGAAAACAGCCTCGAATTTCACCTCGAACCAAAATCCGACCCAATAAACGCGAGGCTAAATTTAGTTACGAATAACTAGCCTCGAAATTATTATTCGATGTTAAAATAGCATTGAATTTTTCTTTGAGGACAGTTTCCGTAGCCTTGAGCTCAAAGCCTCTAACTTCAAATTTAGGGACAAATAAATTTCTAGACATTATTCGAGGCTAAGCACTATCGAATGTTGACCACAAATTTGTTCGAAAGTAAATTTCGAGGCTAAATGGCCCTTAAATTTAACCTCGAAAAATAAGTTAACAAGCACAAAAATTTGATTAAAAATACATCTAAATTTTTCAAAATTCGTGGTTACATTCAAGGTTAATTATGAGTTTGTTTTACCCACAAATCTAGCCACATATTTGATCTCACTTTTCTTCATATTTATATTCATCGTATAAAAGAAATTTTAAATTTCAACCTTTAAAACTTTTGATCATTCAAAGCACATAACCAATGCAACCATAAAATAGTACTTAATTTCATTAACAAAAATACAAAATATACCCCCCAGGCTACTTCTATGTGTCATAGTTTCTGACATGAGATGAGCAAAATGCACAAAAAGATCATCTCTTGCAGCCTAACCTAAAACAGTAGCTAAAAGCAACATATATATAAATCAGTAGCACTAGGGTTGGAGTTTGAACCATTTGAAGTAGACATCTTGTTTTGACCTCTGTGAAGTTGAACAAATTGTTGCATGAGCTCTCTTTGTTGGTTTTGTTGTTGCTGCATGAATTCTTACAAAGTTGATCGAATATCTTTTATCTCATCCGTAAGTAGTTGAACTTGAACCTCTTCAAATGATTGTGATGAATTTGAGGTTAGAGACGAGCTTCACCATTCCATTGCAAATAAAGAAATTGAGCAGTAAACAACAACTAGGTGATCAAATTTCTCATAAGAGAATGATAATATATATATATATATATATATATATATATATATATATATATATATATATATATATATATATATATATATATATATATATATATATATATATATATATATATATATATATATATATATATATATATATAAGCAAAGCGAATAAAAAAATGACCATAGAATTGGATGATGAATTGTCAACAAACTTAATTTAAACTAAAGAGCTACATAATTGAATTGCAGAATTTAAACACAAACATCAAGCTAAATTACAAGATGAACTATAATTGTTTCAATTTGCAAGCTAAATTCCATAAAATATATGCAGTTTAAAATGCAAATAGCAAGCCTTCTCCAATTTTCTCAATTTCCCAATTTCCTCATCTTGTCTCAAATTTAAATGGGGAATCACACACCAAATTCAACATTTTCCAATGTTAGCAAAGAGAGAACTTGAAATCCATCACATCAATTTCGCCCTCAAATTTAAATGGGGGAATCACACACCAAATTCAGCTTATCTACAGAGCTTTAACAACAACAAAAATGGATGAAAATGAGAACAACACATCAATTTCGCCCTCACCAAACCCGTCACGCAAACACTAGAACAATGCTTTGTACTTTTAAAACAACCCTAGAATACATCTGAATTTTTTTTACATCTAACAAGTTTCTACAAGTAATTGACAGTAAGTTCAATTAGAGAGCAAGAAAACAAAACAAGAAGAAATGAGTTCGCTTACTTGAGAGACAAGAGCAGACTCATTCAGCAGTACATGCGAAATGGCTGAGAAGAATCGGCTTGAAGCAGAGAAAGGGAATAAGAGGTCGAACAAAAAATCAGGCAGATGCAGGAGCAGGCTCATAAACGGAAGACTTCGAACAACAACTCAGCGGCAGAGTTCGACCCAGAATGCTTAAGAAAACTCCATGGGAAGTGCGTAGAAGAGGAGAGAGAGGACGAGCAGTGTCGGCATTAGAGGCGCTGAGAGTTAGACAAGAAGCGAGAAAGAGAGTTTTAGGGGTTTTTACCAGTTGGGCGGTTCCTGATGAAAAAGAGTAATGGGTGAAATTTTGTAAAGCCCGCTTCATGTGAAATTTTATAGGGCCATCCCGCTCAGACGAAATTTTTAAGAGCATCCGCATCCATGGAAACCGATTCGGTTTCTTAACTCTCATTTTTTTTTCTCTCTCCTTAAGAAACCCAACTTAATTTTTAACCCACGTCCCTACAACCCATTTCTCACTCATGTCCCCCACCTTCTTTATTTCTTGGGGTTTTAAGGGTTTATTAGTAGTGAACCCATCAAATCATTCCTTACCAAAATATATCTCTCATTTATTATTTTATTATTATGTTTCTTATTTTTCTCTTTAAAACACCCCAATGTGGGTGCTCTAAAGCCTGCTCCTTTCATTATGAAAATTCAAGGACCCGGGAAAATTAATCTAAGTTAAGAAAAATCTAGTCAAAGTGAAAATTAATCTAGGCAAAGTGAGGGAAAATATCAAATTAATTATATCTTATAAATTTATAATAAAAAATTCAAAAATTATATTTAAACTTTAAACAATTGTTGGTATATATTTATAAAAAAATATGCAATAAAATATATTTTTATAAAATATCTCTTCAATTTCATTGACACAAAATATAGTGCAATAAAATATAAAAAGGCATCGCCAATAATGAACGCGTTCCACCCGCCGTCTTCCCATCCATGATGGGTTTCGCCTTGACCGGGCTGACTTAGAGGCGGTGGAGCCTCCTGATTCGATCTCGTCTTTGCGAGATTCATCCACTTGGAGGGTGATTCAACCATCTGTTCTGTTCGCTGCTTCAATGATGATCAAGAACTTCAGGTTCTCATCGACAAGGATGCGCTAGGAAGGAGTTCGCTGCTTCAAATATTGTTGTCTTCCTCTTCATCGTCACTAGTATCAAATGTTGTTTATTCTACACCATTTGGATCAAGTATAAACCTAATCTTAAATTACGTACCTTTGATGCAAAGTCGGGAAAAATAGGGTCAAGATGCTTCCAACCTTCTACATCAAAAGGGTGGCTTATAACACAATCCAGGGGTCGATGCTTCCAACCTTGTGCTCAGTCTTATGCCTCAAAAAAATCAGCCAGCACTAACAACAATGAAGTGGAATAACCTCGATATACTGGTTCATTTGCTGGCCTCAACACATCGAATTATGATTATCCATGTGGCCTCTAAAAACATATTTTAAAATTATATCAATGAAAATGATTTAAGAGCTTTGAATTCGATACAAATTAAATAAGCCTTAAAGATACCCTAGCATATGGTTTAAGGTTAACCGGCCTTGATTTCTCACGCATTTCATTTTTCTTCATTTTTTTTATAATTTTAATTCAAGTTGTTGTTTTGCAATTCGAACAACCTGGATATACTGACTCTTTTGCCACCCTCAACACATCGAATAATCGATTAGATAGCAAAGAAATATCTTCATTACTATGGTTCAAAGATGTTGTTGCTTGTGGTCTAGTCCTTTCTTCTCCAAGATCCAAAGACCCCTAAACACCTCAGTGGGACAACTTACTTGATCATTATGATCAATTAAAGTGCCAAAATCGAATAATTCGCGAGGAAGAATAAAATTGGGCCCGATTGCATCAAAAATCATTATCTGAGGAGGATTTAAATGTTCAAACATATGCATTTCGATCCCAAAGAAGTTCAAGCCGTTAACGCTAGAGCTCGATGGTTCCTCTGAATGATGCATTACCTAGGCCGATGGTGTCTCTCCATGTGGAGTTCACTCATAATAGTTGTCAACAAAATCCTTTCTATATATTCCAGATACCGTTCATTCCCCACTTGATATATGTATTCCTATTCTATATCCAATTGTGATTCTCCATTTGGCATATGAAAAAAATATTTTAACATTATAATTATATCAATGAAAATGATTTAATGCTTTGAATTATATATAAAAAATATAATAAGTCTTACAGTTGCCCTAACATATGGGTTAAGGTTAATTAGTCATCCTTGATTTCAGCATTGAAAGTCAGGAAATCATTTTCTTCAAATTGTCCCTCAAACTCGACCTTAAATTAGCCCTATAAATCTTGCATAGCCTCAAACCAAAGAACTCAAGGCTATATTCGATGCTACTAGCTTCAAATATACACTCAAGTTCTTACTTTCGAGGCTACTAACCACTTTTTTCTTAGGCATTTCATTTTTCTTCCTTTTTTTTTAATAATTTTAATTCAAGCTATTGTTTTGCATTTCAAAAAATTATATCACATATACTTCTCAACCTTTCATTTTAAATTAGATATAAATTTAAAAATGATTATATTTGTTTACTAAATATAACTAGTAAACTAAATATATATGATTAAATATCATAAAAAAAAATTAAAGAATAAGATCACTTACCAATGTTATTGATTGATTTTCACCAAACTTGAACAAACAAAATATTCAAATATCTCTCCAAAACATTGAGGAGGCAAAAGATTCAAATCTCACATTTGAGAAAATCAGGAAAAAAAGAGAGAATAATAATGAATGTTTCGAATGACAGGGTTTGATCTAAGGATTCGTAGTTGAACTTGTATAGTATAACCTCAAAGAAGGCCTCAAATTTAGCCTCGGATACTTGATTCAAGTATTAACCTGTTAGGCTTGGTAGATTGAGAAGTGGAAGTATAAATGTAATGAGAAGCACATTGTGAATTCATTTCATATCATAATACACACATACACCACAATTACTGATCCTTCTCTCTCTCGGCTAACTAACTCAGCTAAGGGATCTAACAATTTGTTATCAGAGCAAAAGGACGCGCGTACTCATGGCGGAAAACACTCGCTTCAGAGCATCGGAGAAGGTTGAATCGCAGCTACAACACCTACAACAATTCACAACTGCGACACAAGGACAATTGAGCGAGGCAATTCGCATGCAGGATGATCAACAGAAGGCGATGGAGGAATTGACGGCGACCACATCTGAGATGCGATCCAACATAGAATCGAGGATCGATCAATTGCAGGCAGCAACAGAGATCAGCTTTACAAAAATGGCCGAGAAAATTCAGATCCAGACAGAGCAGAATTTCACAAGATTGCTGGAGGCATTCAAGAACCAAGGCCTGAGAAGTTCCCCGCCAGCGAATGGCGAACAACAGGAGAAATCGACGCCAGGGAACAACGCGGGGGAAGATCATGGGATCTACAAGATTCCACCACTCCGGACTGAGAATTACGCAGGATCTTCGTGGTCAGCCAATCGGTCACCAAAAATCGATTTCCCATCCTTCGACGGCCGGAAACCAAGGAGCTGGGTCTGGAAGTGCGAAAAGTACTTCATGATCTTCAATATTCCGGATAACCAGAAGGTAGAGTTGGCTTCCATGTATATGCAAGATCGAGCGGATAATTGGATTCAAGGTTACTTAATGCAGAGGAAAGGAGTTCGTTGGAGGGAGATGAGTGAGGCACTGTGCCATCGATTTGGGGAAAAACAAGGAGTCGAGATTGTGGAGGAATTCAACAAGCTATCCCAGATTGAGGCATTGGAGGAGTACAATGAGCAACTCGAAGAACTCCGGGCCGGAATGCTAACCTTCAACCCGCACTTACCTGAGATATACTTCGTATCTAGCTATATCAGTGGCCTTAAGCCAGAAATTAAGTCTCTCGTGAAGTTGGGACGCCTAAGGGATTTAGCAGAAGCATTAGAGCTCGCAAGATTGCACGACGACGCAGTAGCAGAAATCATGAAAGCGAGTAGAGGTTCTCGGAGGAGCAGCTCTTCCGGAACAAATTGGCAAAACAGTCCGAGACTGGGATCTTGGAACTCGAAACCAGCGGGCAATCAGAAAGGGGGAGAAAGCACAGGTCAAGAATTCAAGAGAACACCAGGTCTGTGTTATCGTTGTGGCGATAAGTATTTTGTTGGCCACAAATGCAGGATCTCCACAGTCAAATTCATCACAGCGGAGGAAGAGAATAACGAAGAATCAGGTGACATGGGTGATACAGTAGAGCAGGAGGAAGATTGCTAGGAATGCTTCATTCGCGCTATGTCCGGCAATGGGTCGGATACTTCAATTTTAGTCAATGGCTATGTAGGAAAACACTTAGTCACCATTCTGATCGATAGTGGGAGCACGCACAGTTTCGTTGATCCTCAGTTGGCCAGGGAGGCTGGGTTTAAACTTCAGCAATCCAATTTGATGGTGGTTGAAGACTTGAAGGCATTAATAAGGAGAGACTGTGGTACATGCAAGAATGCAAAGGATTCAAGTGGACTATGCAAGGAGGAGAATATGCTTTTGATATCAAGGCTCTAAAGATAGGCGAATTCGAGTTACTTTTTGGTGTGAATTGGATGAAGAAGTACAACCCTGTGGAATTCGACTACAATAGAATTCAGATCGCATTTGTCAAAGATGGTAAGAAAGTGCAGCTACAAGGGAATGTTGACAGTGAAAAAGAGGCCTCAGTGAAGCACATCTCGGCTAAAGAATTGTATACATTGGTTGGTTCACAAAACCATAAGTATTTGGTGCAAGTGGCACAGGTTTTCCAATTGAAGGGTTAAGAGAAGGAACCAGCTCCAGCAATACATGCTGTGTTGTCTCAGTTTAGGGATGTGTTTGATGTTCCTAAAGAACTGCCACCAGAACGAGGTTTTGAGCACACCATTCCACTACTGCAAGGAGATCAACTCGTGTGCTCTAGACCCTATAGATATCCCTTTGGATAGAAAGATGAGATAGAGAACCAGGTTAAGGAAATGCTGAGTGCAGGGTTGATAAGACCGAGCCAGAGCCCATTTGCATCCCCTACCCTTCTTGTCAAGAAGAAGGACGGAACCTGGAGATTTTGCATTGACTACAGGCGCTTAAATGACATTACTGTCAAGGATAAGTTCCCAATTCCGCAAATTGAAGAGCTCCTTGATGAGCTAAAAAGAGCAGCTGTGTTCTCTAAGCTTGACCTGAGAGCTGGTTACCACCAGGTCAGAGTGAAGGAGGAGGATGTGCACAAGACGGCTTTTAGGACCCACAATGGGCACTTTGAATTCAAGGTTATGCCATTTGGGTTAACAAATGCTCCAGCTACTTTTCAAGCACTGATGAACCGAGTTTTTGCTGAGTTCTTGAGGAAATTTGTTTTGGTTTTTTTCGATGACATTCTCATTTACAGTCAAGACAATCTTCAACATGTTGATCACCTAGAGAAGGTTCTGTTAGCATTAAGAAAACACCAGTTGTTTGCTAAACTGTCAAAATGCAGCTTTGCAGTTCCTCAGATAGAATACCCGGGACACATTATCTCTAAAGAAGGTGTAGCTACAGACTTGGCTAAAACTGAGGCAATTGCTAAGTGGCCACAGCCCATGAATGTCAAAGAGCTGAGAAGCTTCTTAGGGTTGGCAGGATACTACAGGCGTTTTATCAGAAATTATGGAGTGATTTGTAGGCCTTTGACTGAATTGCTCAAAAAGGATGGGTTTAACTGGTCAGAGGATAGTAACAAGGCCTTCACCAGCATCAAAACTCTCCTGTCATCACCTTCCATCTTAGCCCTGCCAGATTTTTCCTTACCCTTTCAAGTAGAGACAGATGCATGTGATGAGGGTATAGGAGTTGTCCTAATGCAGCAGCATAGGCCCATTGTCTTCCTCAGCAAAGCTCTTCACGGGTCCCATTTGTTGATGTCCACATATGAAAAAGAATTGCTGGCAGTGTTGTTGGCTGTGGACAAATGGAGGCATTATCTTGAGCCAAACCATTTTATAATTCTCACTGATCACCAGAGCTTACGCCATCTACTGGATCAAAAGGTGTCCATTCATCTCCAGAAGAAGGCTATACGCAAGCTGTTGGGCCTATCTTACTCCATTCAGTACAGAAAAGGACAATCCAATGTGGTTGCGGATGCACTGTCAAGGAGAAAACCAGAGAAAGGGCATTGTTGTGCCTTAGTAGTGGTTCAACCCCTTTGGATGCAGGAGATTATTCAAAGCTACAAGGATGATCCAGCCATAGATAAATGGAAAGCAGAAGCAGCAGTGGATAGCACCTCCCTATTCAAGCTCCAAGGTGAATTATTAAGATACAAGGGACGACTGGTGGTTGGCCTGAAGCAAGAACTTCGCCACCAAATTGTGTTGGCTTTCCATTCAGAATCCATTGGAGGGCATTCAGGCATGAGGGCAACCTATCAGAGGATCAAAGAAATGTTTTACTGGGAAGGTTTGAAGGCTTATGTGGAGCAGTTTGTGAGAGAATGTGATACTTGCCAGCGTCACAAACATCAGACAGAGGGGTTACAACCTTTACCCACCCCTACATTGCGTTGGCATTCAATTGGTATGGACTTTGTAGAGGGGTTGCCTAAGTCCAATGGAGCTGATGTAGTTTTAGTGGTGGTGGATAGGCTCACAAAATACAGCCACTTCTTGCTCCTATCCCACCCTTTTACTGCAATTCAGGTGGCAAAGGTTTTCTTAGAAACCCTTTATAGGCTTCATGGCCTGTCCAAAGACATTATCTCAGACAGAGATAAAGTTTTTACTAGCCACTTCTGGAAAGAATTATTTGCAGCATTGGGTACCACATTAAAACTCTCAACTGCCTATCACCCTCAGACTAATGGGCAAACCGAGAGAGTTAACCATTGCTTGGAAATGTACCTGAGATGCATGACATCCAACTTACCCAAGAAATGGTCAAAATGGATTCCATTGGCAAAGTTTTGGTACAACTCCTCCTATCACACAGCCCTCAAGATGTCTCCCTTTCAAGCCTTATATGGATATGCACCCCCTATGATGGGAGCTATGTCGAGTACTATCACGACTGCAGCTATTGATGATTGGCTCCAAAGCAGAGATCACATGCCATCAATAGCTAAGAGTGGGCTCGAGATAGCTAAGGAACGGATGAAATTTTTTGCTGATAAGCACCGCACTGATCGCCAGTTACAGGTGGGAGAGTGGGTTTACTTGAAACTGCAGCCTTACAGACAGACTACTGTGGCTCTAAGAAGATGCTTGAAACTCAGTGCCAAGTACTATGGGCCATTTGAAGTGGTGGAGAAGATAGGAGCTACTGCTTACAAATTATTGTTGCCAGCTAGTTCCCGCCTGCACTCCGTCTTCCTTGTGTCTCAACTCAAGAGGAAAGTGGGTGATAACACAGTGGTAGTGCAAGAACCCCCTGCAACCACTGAAGAGGGAGTGATCATCACTGCTCCAGAAGTCATACTGGACACAAGAGTTCAGCACCTCGCCAATGGCGAACAAGTGGTGGAATGGCTCATCAAATGGGTCAACTTACCTACTGAAGAAGAAACCTGGGAAGCAGCAGGACACATTCTTCATCAATTTCCAGATTTTGCTTGAGCTGTCTTAGTGCACCTTGAGGACAAGGTGTCTTAAGAAGAGGGGTATTGTTAGGCTTGGTAGATTGAGAAGTGGAAGTATAAATGTAATGAGAAGCACATTGTGAATTCATTTCATATCATAATACACACATACAGCACAATTGTTGATCCCTCTCTCTCTCGGCTAACTAACTCAGTTAAGGGATCTAACATAACCTTAAATTTAACCTCAAAAATAAATATAGTGGCCAAACTACACATGAATGTAGCATCCAAAATAGCCTTCATCTTGGTCTGAGGCTAATTGCCCTCGAATAAGGCCTCAAGTTTGACCTTGAATATTTTTCATTGTTATATGGCCTCGAGAAGGACCTCGAATTATTTTTTGTTGCCAATTAGCCTCAAATTTCAGCTTCGGTAATATTTCGATTCTTTTTGGCATCGAAAAAATCTTCCGAGAGTAAAGTCGATGGTAAGAGCCTCGAAGTTAACCTCAAAATATTCCAAGGTCAACGCTTCGAGGCAATCACACGTGTTTCTAGCAGTGAAAATATTAACTTTTTTACTAATTTTTTTTTTAATAATTTCATACTCATTACTATTAAGTATGAATTTGTAAAAAAAAAAATTAATACTTTATATAGTTTTTAGCATTCTAAAAATGCATGAATAGTAAACGACAAATTTTAATTAACATATGGAGTATAAAATAGAGAATTGGAGAGAGAGGGAAATCTTCTATAAAAAATTTAAAAACACGTTATATTGATGATTGCAGGCTCAAAATCCGATTCTATTTATTTTTTAGCAGCAAATTCGATTCTATTGTGTTTCTGTTGGAGCAGCAAATCCAATTTATTTTTTTACTAGCTCAGTACCCCGTGCATTGCACGGATCTTTGTTTTAAAATATATGTTTATATAATGTCGTTCATTATTGTTGACATAATATTATAAGTATCACAAAGTAATTAAAAAAAACATTCTCTAACATATTGAATACTAAAATAAATAAATATGCTAAATAATAAGAAACATGAAGTATTAGAATCAAGTATCAGCATAAAGTTATGCAAATTGTAAAACTTGTAAATGTTATTAGTATCAATATAATGCTAATAATATTAGAAAAATAATGAAACTAAATAAATAAAGTAATTTAAAAAAACAAACCTAAAGAATAAGTTTGAGATATAGTTGAGCTAATTAAAAAAAATGAATCTTCCAAATGGATCAAAGTATGTAATGGTGATAATGTTTTGTCATGTAGATGATGTTTCGTTAATCAAGAATGGTGGAATGAATTTTCTTCATGAATCACGCTGATATAGAAATAATTACATGAAAAAATTAAATCCATTCCACCAGAGCCGGCCCTAGGGATTTATTTTTTGATTAAATAATATATTGATATTGATGGTATAATTAGCAACATAAACATCAAAAGTTATAAAAATTAAAATTAGATGGAAAATGTAATACATTTTCTTCATGAAGAAATGAAATCCATTCCACCGGGGTCGATCCTAGGGATTTTATTTTTTGATCGATAAATATATTGATATTGACGTATAATTAGCAACATAAACAACAAAAGTTATAAAAATTAAAATTAGATGGAAAATGTGACGCATGACAGGAAAATCTTTGATTTTAATTAATAGAGAAGATCAAAATTTTGTTAAGATATGTGTAAAAATAAAATATTTGTTAAGATAAATATGATTTAATTTTTATCTTATCCGGTGAATATCTATACCAACCAACAAAAATATCGAGAATATCTCAACTGATTATGTATTTAAAGGAATTAAAAGAAAATGAAAAAAATTGAGAAATGACATGAAGAATTTTAAATTTAAATTAATGAATAATTTAAATTTAAAATCCTACATTAAAGGAGAAGACGCCACATGTTTTAGGTGACTTCTTTTAGTATTATATAATGATTGATTTTATTTAGATTGGCAAATCTTAGTCTCGATCCTATAAGTGAATTGAAGATAAATTTGTTTAACAATTAAAAAAAATCCTAGTGTCGATCCTATTTTAAGATAATCAATTAACAATTAATTAAGATAAATCAATTTAGTTTTTGATTATATTTTGATTTGCAAATCCTAGTCTCGATCCTCTTGAGTAAATTGAAGATAAACTTGTTTAAAACAAATCATATTTTAAGATAAATCAATTAACATTTAAAATAAGTTTGTTTAGATTTTAATAATGATAAATCAATTTTAAGATAAATCAATTAATCTCCTTTTAAAAAAAAAGAAGCTACATTAAAGGTTGCTGCCACATGTCGTAGGCGACTTCTCCTTTAGTATTATAATATTGATCGATTAACAAACAGTTAAAATAAATCAATTAAAAATTAACAAAAAATTAAAATAAATCAATTAATCTTCAAAATACAAAAAATCTACCGATAGCAGGTTGAGGGGTTCAAAATCAATCATATATATATATATATATTTACATCACGTTGATATTTCAAGATTTGGTCAGGATCTCCTCTAAATTAGATTGTAACGGCCCGTGATTATGATTCTCGGGTTACGTTTCGAGGGATGAAACCCCTCGTTAGGATCTTGCGCCCCGAATACAGGTTGAAGGTTTGAAATTCCAAACTGACGTTTTCAAGAGGGATTTCATACCCAAGTTTGAAGGGATCGTTGGAATCCCCGGAGAAGTCCCCTGTACATGTCGTAAGTCTAAGCGTGGAAAACCAAAGGTCACACAAATAGCGGAAGTAAAGCATAATACAAAGGGGGTGCCACGGCAGAGCCGGGTCAAAATATGATCAACTATTCAAATTCGAGCCGTAATTAAATTGGTGAAGTTGGAATCTCAACTCTCTCTTTCCGCCATGTTAGACCCAGCGGTCATGGACTCAAGTCAGCATCAATAATAGTAAGCATAACAGATACCTAAAAAAATTGATAGGGGGCGGGATCAGATCGATGCCCACTTTAGCTCTGCATCCCAACCCTAAGCACACATATACGCTATACCTAATAAAGATGCTTCTAGATGCATTGCGGGATATTAACACACTAACATGCTCCTAAGATCAAGTGCATAATAATAATAAGGCCTTAGCACAGAATACCAAGTGGTATATCCCTCTCCTACCTCCACCCCCTTTCGATAGGGCGGAGACTGGCCAGCTCGTGAATGCATTCCATCATAATCGGGCGGCACGCATGCCTAACCCGCTCCACAATAAAGCCCGCAGGCATCTCATAATATAAGGAAGTTCATGACTCGATTGACTCAGGACGAGACCCGATGAGACTAGGTCGTCCTATAACCCTAGCAATGACTCTAGTTACTTCACAGATAACGGCCGTTCTGTTTACATACACATAAAGAAATAGAATGCTCAACGGTCGATGCAACCTAGCATGGTACTACATGGCATGCTGATCATGAATGCAAGCACCTAAAGCAGGGAATAGCTCTATTCAATCTGAGTAAGCTCCGAAGAGACTTACCTGGCTATGCAGAACAGCATAATAGGAAGTCTGGCACACATCAATCATAGCACAAGGTATCGCCTAAAGACATATTCGAACACATATATAAGTCTATGTCTAATCATTCAAGCACTCAAAGCATACGCCATTCAACGAGAATAACAACCATATCACAATCGTCATTTCTTCAAGTTCAATCATTCATCACATTTTCACATTCCCCAATACCATATCGTTCTCATCATTCCATTCATCCGCATTCATATATTCATAACCTTATATTCGCATATCACATAGCTCAAGCGCATCATATTCATCATATCTCAACGCATAAGTTAACGATAAATAATCTTAACATTTCATCATGCTATTAGTCGACCAATCATGCCATTAGTCCGCACAAATCATGATATTAGACAATCATCACACCAATCATGCTAGTTAGTCATCGAGCACATAATTCCCGAGTTAGTCCTGAAACCCGTTTTGAAAACCGAGTTGACTAGTTAGAAATTCCGTCATTGGGAAATGTTCATCAAATTCCTTTTTCTAAAATCCAAGTCTCACAATATTGTTTTTTTTTTTTATCACCATAACATTATACCTTTAAATCTCAATAATAATATTTAATATTTTAAATATCATTTTCTTTTAAACACTTTCATAAAACATTTTCAAGTCCCTTAAAAATCCCAATCATTTTCATTTAACAACATCAGCTCTTTATTTTATAAAAATTATAAACCAACCCTTTATTTTGTAAAATACCCAAACCGAGCCTTTAGTTTATATTTACTCAAAATCGAATACCTCTTATAAATGTAAACCCAAGTCATTTTGATTTTGAAAGGAATTAGGCCCAAAGCTTCCATTTCATTTATGAAAACATAAGCCCATGAAATAGGCTCAAAACAAAGGTCATTTATTTCTTCCATTCATTCTGAAAACCGGAAAGAGAGGAAAGAAAGGAGCTGGGCCCCATGCCGAGTTGGCGGCTGACGTGGCAAGTGGAAGCGGGACCCACGAGTCTTCTTCTTCCTTTGTACCGTTCGAAGAACCAAACAGAGAGGGAGTAAGCCCTCGGCGCTCGGAAGAAGGAAAAGGAGAGGGAGGCCTCGCCGGCGGAATGGGCTCCGACCCGACTCCGACCACCCAATCGACACCCACACAACAGGAAGGAAGGGAAAGGAAGAGGAAGAAGGAAGAAGCTCACCGCGGGGAGGGTTCTCGACTTCGCCGGAAAAGGGAGCTCGGGACTGCGGTGTGGCGTTCAGGGCGTCGTGGCCAATTTCTCGCCGGAATCTTCATAGGAAGGGCGGAGGAGTGTTAAATTCGGAGTTTTTCACAGTTTGGAATCGAAAAGGAAAGGAATGGGACCTTACCGCTCGGAATCGGAAAAACAGAGGAGAGAAAGGGGCGGTGACGGCGTTGGTACTCTGGTGGCTTCTGCGCGGCCTGGGCGTCGGTGGAGGTAAGGACTTCTGGCGCTGCTGCTCGCCGAGAAGGGAGGAGACTGGTGGAGCTGTTGGGGAGCCGACCTTCATCTCCGGCGGGAAACGGGGCAAGGTTGAGGGAGGTGGCGCCTGGATACCGGAGCAAGGAGGAAGGAGGGGTTTGGCAACGTTGCTGCTGATCTGGTGGTCGGAAAACCAGCAGGTGAGGTGGTGGTGACTCGACGGAGGAGGGAGTTGCAGGAGAGGTGGGTATGTGTTTGGAGTTTCTCCTCTTTTTGAGTTGACTAGTTGTTTTCTCGTGTGATCCGCACACGAGTAATCATCTTTGTATGAATCATTTTATATGATGAGCTTATATTCTCTTCTTTCTTAGCATTTGTCTTATTCTTTACCTTAAATCAGTTGTACAAGGGGATCTTCTTAAGCTCCATCTTTTTCATTGACACCTTCAAGTTCTTTGCTTTATCCTAGAGTCCTGATTCTCCATAGAGATTCAGATGAACAAAAGGCACTACTTTTAACCGATTCCATCTTAGACAAATTTTAGTTTGCCAATTTGTCAAGTTCAAGGTTGCGATGATCGGAACAAGGACCTCGCTCTTTTCCTCCCCTTCCTGCTAGAGCTCCACATATTAAGCCCGGGTCAGAGCTTCGACTGCAAAAGCATCATAAACCCGTTCATGCAGAGGGGGGTCGAAGGATATCGGGTGCTCGCCGACCTTGAAAGCGTTGATTGAGGCCCTCCGGAGTGTTGAGGCTACATCATCTCAGTCGCAAAAGCCTATCCTCGTGGTATTGTAAATGTAATGTGATTAAAAAAGGTAAAGTGCATTAAGAGGATTGATCAAGGAATAACACATAAACATTCCAAAGAGCTTATAATTATGATGCAAACTGAAAACTATAAGAAATGCTTGCAAAACCAAATAAATATATCCCACTATGAACAAATTCCGATCCAGTTTATAGCTTAAATACCGACATCACTATTTTCTGACCATGTTTTGGTATTGAGCAGTAGCAATGGTAGGAAATAAGTCTTTCTTCACATCTTTGTATACAATACCAATACTACCACCATTTTATTGGCAAGAAATACTATCACATGTTGTTTTATAAGAAATGAGCGTAGTCATTAAAAGCTACAGTTGAAAACAATACCCCCATTCCTAGATATCACTGCTTTATAATATCTGCAGCAACATATCATAGTAAAAAACTCAAAGGAAGCACATAAACTTTGTAATAAAATAAGGCCATTAACCAAAGTAGGCCAGCAATACCTATCACATATAAACCTAGCGAATTACAGATGATGTATTATCAAACGTCCTCATCTTTATTTCTACAGAATCAATGCATACTTGAGACCATGAAAAGTTAAGGTAATGCATATTCACTACCATAATAGCATCTCTAAAATTTAGTCAAATTCAAACTCACATGAACCAATTACATGACTTATAAGATACAAGTTACAACACACCTAATTTCAATTATCTAACCTCAATTTGTTCGTATCAGCACCATCTCCAATTCGAAAGAAAAAGAAAATGCAATTCAATCTTAAATATGAACGTCGCCAAAGCATCCAATTATAACTGATTCTCTATAGATCAATATGTGAACAGACCACTATAGGATCAAGCAAACATGAATCAAATAATAAATTTCTAAAAAAAAACTAAATAAGCAATACTCAAAAGGAGGAAAACGAGCAAAAACCAGCAACTTCCACAAAACATACAAATCGACCAGAGATTGATAGAAGTTCAAAACTTGATCGGTAAAAAGCCAAAACCCTAAATTCCATTCCTAAATTTTTAAATTTAATTGCCCATTACTTAAAACGAACTAACCCTAAATTTGAAATTTGCATCCAATCAAATCCTCAAATTCAAACACCTAAACCCTAAATTACTGAAATTGTAAAAGAAAAATTGAAGACATACCTTCTCTTAGGCGAAAGAACATCGGTCGGCGCTGCCCTCCTCACACCTCACTGGCTCACCAGTTATCAACGACTTCGTTTACTGAATAATAGGTGATTGTATTTGGTCTTCGTTGAAAGAGAATGGGGGTCGAACAATTCAATTTAAGGGGATTCTCCCTTTGAGAGTTGAATAGAGAGGCACCCATCATCGGAGAAATTGAGAGCCTGGAGGAGAAGGTTGTCACGGAAGCAGAAAGGAGCAAGCGGAAGGACAGAGATGGCTTGGGCGAGAATACCAGAGATGCGAGAGAGAGAAGAGAGTTTAGAACTTGAGAGAGATTGAGAGAAGCGAGACGCTGAGACTGCACGAGAAGCAAATACTGGTACTGGCAATTTAGTAATTATAAAAACTCATAGCCTAAGATGGAGGGCAATATGGTAACTCAACTTTGTGCTCATTGCCGCTTTTATATATATAGAGATGTGTGATTTTTGAACACAAGAGGTAGCTGTTCAGATTGGTTTGGAAAGAAATCAGACTGTAAGAGAGGGGATGTGCCGTTTGACCTTTAACCAAAAATGGATGGTTAAGCTTGGAGGAGATACCATTGGGTGTGGGCATGCTTAACCAAAAGGAGGAAAAGGAGAGTGGGAGGGATGCTAGCTGTCATCTTAATTCAGGGTAGGAAAGTGACAAGAGAGGGGGGAGCTTCCGAAATTCTGAAGAGAGAGAAAGGAAACAAGACAAATGTGTGTTCCCCATAAATATATCCAATTCAATTTACCCGGAATAAAATCCTGAAATCCGCTCTCTCTTTCGCGCAACTAGAATTTGATGTCCGAAAATCAAGGTGGTCATGTTAGTTTTCAAAATTTTATTTAGGTTGAAAATTCACTTTGAGAGTTCTAAAATCCAAATTAGCGAGGTTTCCGTTATGTTCCGCTTTTAAATTCATTTTGATTTTCCTTTTTCCGAGAATTTAGGATTTAAAATTCCGAGCCTTTACATAGATAAGTATAGATTTTAACAATAAATTAACAAACAATTAAAATAAATCGATTAAAAATTAACAAACAATTAAAATTAATCAATTAATCTTAAAAAAAAAAGCTACCGCTACAAAAAAAAATTGCATTAGCAACGACACAAATCCGTCGTAAAAAGTAGGGTTACCATCGTAAAAAACCATTAGCCACGGTTATGCGATGGCAAATTGGGGGTAGCTAGCCTTAGGGTAGCAAATGCTCTTTGGCTACGGGAATAAGCCGTCGCCAGGCATTTGCCCTGCTAAATGGTCCTTTTTTCTATGGAAAAAATGCCGTTGCTAATGGGTTTAACAAAATTAAAAAAAAAACAATTTTATGATATTAGCCTATGCGGGATTTGAACCCGCATCTTTGTGAATGAACACATCGCTCTACCATTTAAGCTAATAGGCTTAAATAAGTCTTCTAATGTTTCATACAAATTAAACAAGCCATCAAGGATTCATACAAAGGTATAGAAAACACAAACTCTTCTAAATAAAATAGTTAAGCAACTCAAGAGAGCTCAGTAGCAACAAATGTTCCATTTGACACCCAAAAAGTTAAGAAAATACCAATGTTCTATGGATGCAAAGGGTACTATTAAACAAACCCTTATCAAGAGTACTATATTAGCAATAACTTTGGACTAAATATGCCTATATCGAGATGATATCTATGATTGTCTAGCACAAAACAATTAAAAGAATTGCTTATAATATGATTTGGGCAACACATCTAAAAAAGCATCAACCACAAATAGAGAATAGAGAGCAATCAAAACAATGATATTACAGATTGCAGAGAGATTTCATATCGCTCAACCTGATCAAATAATAACAAAAGTTTCACTGACAGATTTCTAGATGTTTCACAAAACCTACTACTCCAATCATACTATATAACAATCCTCACATCCAAACAGGAAGTATAATAGAATAACAAAGTTGCATTGAAACTGAAGGATCGTAATCTGATTTTTACTTTAGCAGGCTCAAGTTTTCTGCAACAATGATGACCTAACGAAGGAACATAAACAACAATGATGTGATAACATACCTTTGGACAAGATTTAAACTCTACCTTTAACTGTTTGTCATTTGACTCATTGCTCCTCTTCATGCTTTTCTCTCAAGATCCTCAATGCTAGCTCTTGCCATAAATTCAAGGCCCTAAAAAGTCATAATATAAAAAATGATATTGGCCACATCTTCAAATTTTTAATAATAAAATTACTAAATGAATTCAGGGAACAAAGAATAACTCATAATCCATATGCGAGAAAAGATAGAGGAGAATATGAACAATTGCCTAAAACTAAGATAGAATATATACCATAAAACTTAATCACTTCAAATCTTACAACTTCAATTAGTCTATCCGTTTCAAGAAGAACCAAAATCAGTGGAATAAGCAACCTGCAAAGCTGCTCCCAACAAACCAGACCCAGCCCCCCACCAACATAAAACACATATCTAAATAGAAGTGAGAACACTATGAATAAGCTGGTGAGAAAAACCTAACAGTCAAGCACCGTAAACTTGTTCCAACTTGTGCCCCGACCAAAGAAAAATTAGCACAAAGAGCAAATGATCACTAATTAATAAAGGAATGAAAAATATTTCTCCATTTACTTTTGAAAAGCTACAACAGGTGCTATGTATATGAATAATAAGACAACAGTTTCACACTCATTTTCAAACGGAATAGATTGGGATAGAGAATACAATGAACTATCAAGCATTGGTTTCAAACCCTTATAGCATCCTAAAACCCAAAAATGATTTATACAATGAAGCTAATCTCCATCTCCGCTAATAGAATAAATTATATTAGATTAAAACCTAACATCCAAGCTAAATCACGATGCTGCTGCACAAAGATCCTTATCAAAATCAGCACGTGGTTAGTTTGTAAAGGGTTTTATTTGTGCAATAGGTACAAGTGGTTACAAAACATCCAAGCATATGAACTTATGAACAAATATTATGTGAAATGATTTATACAAAAAAATCATTTCAAATACCTGAATAATTATGCATCACACAAGCTTAGTGGATGTCTTTATTATCAAAGGAAGTGGTTTTGATCACACGGATAATTTAAGTCCTAATTAAGAATTCAATTCAAAACAAAAAATAAAATCATAAACTTTTTCATTCACCTTCGCCGAGAAGCAACGGTGGCAATAGTGGTGGGCAATCGTCCTCTCCATTCTGCAGTTCTGAGAAGAAATAAACAAGTAGAGAGCGAATTAGGGGCCTTATTGAAGAAAAAAAGAATTTCAAAAGTAAGTTGTATCAAGTAAAAACACAACCAAGTTTTGACTTTAATTTGAACCATGAATAGTTCTTACAAAAAGGATAACATGATAGATTTCCTAGTTCATCTCGGGACACTGAAACCGCATCCTTCCAAAATCATATTCTGAAAAATCCAAACTGAACATAAACTTTATTGATCTATGTTAATAGATTCCTCAAGTGCAAAGAAAAAGAATCTTACAAAATGTTGAGTTTGCTAAGCTGATTGAGCTCCGGAGAAAGAGTGCCAGTGCCAGTGAGCTCTCTATTGTAAGAAAAGTGCCTAAGAGTCATATTAATTCAATCATATTAATACTCCTCCTTTCTCATTCCAAATGGTTTCCTCTTATTTTTCTTTTACAAAAAAACTCTCAGTGATTTAAGCTATGTGAGGCCTTTAATACCACCTCCTAGCTGACCTTTGAGCCCCATAATTGACAATTTTCTGACAAGCAGTAGAATCGTGCAGCAAAATTGGATGTTAGAGACACTCAAAGGGTAAAACAAGAGTGAAGTGAACTAAGGGAAGAAGTTATATATATGAAGCCTGAAAAGGAGCTATCAAGGACCTTCCTACTGTCTAAAACTAATCAAGGGAAGGGACAAGCACCTCTTGCAAATTAGCTAAGGAATTCAATTTATCCATCAATTAAGCACAAGTCATTGATGATAGCTTGCAAATAAATAAAATTTAAATTTAAATACACAATCTTTATCTTTCTTTTTCAGTTATATATTGTTATGCCATAACCTAAAGTTGTGGTATTAAGGAAGATCACGTTTTTCATTCATGCATTTTTGCAAACATCTGATGGGCACGTTTCAGCAATCAATGCAGCGGCCATAGAAGGTGCTTTAATGGACAAAGATGTAAGAGAGGGAGAAAGAAACAAAGAACCTTCTTGACAGTCTGGGGTGTAATCGTAGAGGAAAACCCTAAACCCGCCAAGAACATCACTGTACCTGCAACTAGTACTCCCGCGCATCACCTCGACACCATCTTTTTCCTTCTTCAAATCGCTCATCTTCTCCTCGCTGAACATCACCATCTCTCCCTCTCCTGCAACTCTATTCTCTTCACTTCCACAACGAAGGAGGTTTAGTTCCGAGGGAGAATGAAGATCCGTAAAGGAGATGTAAAGAGCAACGAGGTGAGAGGAGTTGGGAATCTGAGATTCAGCACAAGTGACCATACATGGGCTGCTGCAAGGCCACGATGACGGAGACGGGAGGAGCAACGAGAGAAAATCGTCTCTTGTACGTTCTTTCGATGTTCTGAAATTAGGGTTTCCTTTTGGATTTCAAGTTTTTGGTTTCTAAGCAGCTTATGAAGGAGGAGATTAATGGAGGAGGAGTTGAGAGTGAGAGCGAGAGTGGTTCTAAATCTGAGAGTGGGAGGCAGAGAATGGAAAACGGGGTTAGGGTAAGGGAAATGGGATAAGATAGGATGGTAAGAGTTTTTTTATTTATTTTTAATAATTGATAAAAGCTATTATTATGCAACGGTACCACTTTGCCGTGGCAAAGTTGGCTAAAAGTTATCAACAGTGTGAACGCCGTCTCACAACCGTCACAAAAACCCATATATTTGCGACCACAAATCCTTCCCGTTTCTAAATCCGGTAGCAAAAGGAATATTTTTTTTGTAGTCGATAGCCTCATCCAAATCAATCATATATATTTACATCACGTTGATTTTTTAAGATTTGGTTAGAATCTCCTCTAAATTAGATTAGATAAGTTTAGATTTTAACAATAAAATAACAAATAATTAAAATAAATCAATTAAAAAATAACAAACCATTAAAATAAATCAATTAAATCAATTAATCTTAAAAAAATGCTACATTAAAGGAGAAGCCGCCACATGTCATAGGCGACTTCTCCTTTAGTATTATAACTAGTGTAGTACCCGTGCGTAACGCACGGGATTTGTAAAATATATTATATTTTATAGAAGATATTACCATAATTTATTTACATTATATAATAGATATATTATACTATTATAATAATATGAAAACGATATAACAAAATAATATAAATTTGGATAACAAAATAATGCTTATATCTTATCAATATATAATATATATGTGGCAAAACGTCAATATCTCACCCTCCTCGCAGGGTCGGGTTTGAGATTTGAAATGCTCGAGGCAGGATATAAAAATATGGTCCTCTACTATTATTTTTTGTTGTGTTAATTGTTTGGAAGGTAAGACCAAATAATTTGGTAGTTCGACTACATATTACACAAACTCTAGGTGAATGAAGCTTTAAGAACTTTTGGATGGAGAGCACAGAAAAATGTCGGAGAAGAAATATGTAAAGGCTCGGATTTTTTAAATCCTAATTTTTACGGAAGAAAAAAAAAAGAATTAAAAATGAAATTAAATTGGTTGTAAAACTCGTTTAGCGGATTCCGACTGGAATATAAAATTTGACGATATCCTTGCCGATTTTTTTTAAAAATTTAATTGATCAAGAGAGCGAGAGTCGGGGAAACTAACACTTGGAAACTAATTTCGGGATTCAAAATTCACGTATTCGGAATTTATTTCCGGGTATTGGTTACCCAATTCAATACACAATTCTTCACCCACTCCCATCACTCACCTTACCCTTCAAATGAACCCATCACTTTCACCTACTCCCCGTCACCTACTGCTGAGCCATCCCGCACCATCACTGTCCTCCTTCCCCATCGGTTCACCACCACCATCGTCACAATTGTTCTTCTTCATCACCAACGTCTCCGCTCCCTCCGATCACCACCATCACCAATCTCTCTTCATCCTCATCCCTTTGAGCCACAGCAGCTATACTCCATTGCCCCGAGGCAGCTCAAGGAGCTCTCAACGCCACCATCGAGCCACCGAGTCTTCGTCGCCTCCGTTCGAGCGTGAACCAATCTTCCGGTAAGCCGTTCTCCTTCGTTTCCGATCCAAATAGCCCTCGAGTTCCTCCATCACACTCACCCATGTCCGGTGCAGGTCCGACGAGCCATCGCGAGCAACCGACGATGCCCAGAACTCCGATCGAGAGCTCCGACTTCCGCGAAATCACCTCGGTGAGCTCTTGTAGCTTCGTTCCTTCCTTGTTTCAAATTCGTCCCTCCTTTTCCGCTTAGAGTAGTCGGGGAGAGCGAGTGAGAGCTGAGCGTGGGGAGCTTGGTCAATCGCGAGAGCTCCGGCGAGCTCGAGGTCCGGCGAGGACGAGCGCAGCAAGAGCGTACGCGAGAGCGAGAGAGAGAGCGTGTGCGAGAGAGTGAGCTGCGATAGACAGGCCTACGAGAGCCTGAGCAGTGGGCAAGAGCGGAGATGGCGGCGCTGAGTTACTGGGACGAGCAGCCGCCGGCGAGCCTTCTTCTCCGGGCGGTGTCGAAGCGGTCGAGCAACACCGGCAAACTACGGGAGCGGGAACCTCCATTTTTGAAGGAAGAAGAAGGACGTGTGGGGCCCCTGCCCAGTCATCAATGGGGGCCCACACCTTCAGATTTTATTTGTTTGATGAACCGGGTTGGTTTGAGGTTTAGCGGGTTCGGTTCGGTTTGGGTTAAAAGTGTTGGTTCAGTTCGAGTTTATTCGTTATTTATTTATTATTTTGATTTATTAATTAATTGCTTAACCGAATTCCGATAATTGATTATTTAGAAATCGATTTGTGTGTCGGTATTTAAAAGGGCTCGATTTTAAAGTATATAAATTGAATTATTTAATAACGGTTGAAAATTATTAAGTCCCTATAAGGATGATTTTAATTAAAGTAAAGTATGCCGGAATTATTTAATCGGATTTTTGGAAGTAGTTTTAAAGATTTAATATCTTATGAATTTGAAATGGCTAAGTATAAATTTGAAGAAATTGTTTTGACTAACAACTGGACTAGCTAGTGAGACTATATGGATTGAAGTATGACTGAGCCAGTTATGGAAATGACAATGGAATAAGATGTTGAGATAAGTTGAGATAAAGGATGCTGATGATGCTATGATTAAGGGATTGATGAGCATGTTTCGTAGTGGTAAATGGATCCCGTTGTGTGCAGTTTACTTATGCATATTTATTAATAATTGCTAGGTGATCTGTAACCTGCTTGCTTATATCTTGCTGCTTTTCATCTTGCTGATCTGCTACTCCAGGTAAGTTCTTTGAACTTACTCATGATGGGCGCTCTATGCACTGGGTGTTATATAGTAGGTTAGTGTCCATGCACCATACGACTTAGAATCACGCTTAGGAGCTAAAATGAAAATCATATGATTGCTATATGTCCTTGCAAGAGAACGGCCGTTATCTGTGATAGTCCTAGAGTCTTTGCTAGGGTCATAGGGTAGCCCAGCCTCATCGGGTACCCTGAGTCAATCGAGTCTATATGAGCATGATATGATAGCCCAGCACCATCGGGCAAGCGATGAGATGATATGATATGATGATGCCGTGGTTTGAGCACCACCACGAGGAAATTGATATGCTATAGCACCGAACTGGCCAGTCTCCGCCCTATTGAAAGGGGGTGGAGGTACGAGAGGGACATGCCATTTGGCATTCTGTGTGGATCCATTTATCGCTTTCTGCATTATATTAATCTGTCAGTATATATATATATATGTGATTTAATTTACGTATGGCATTACGCATTTCATCTTAAGAATAGGGTGCTTATTATATGCCTCTCAGAGTGTGTTTACATACGCGCATGAGTGACCTGATGATTGACCCAGATCCCCCTCATTTTTTTTAGATTCAGGTAACCGTTAGCCGCTATCGTTGCTTATGTCGATGCTTGGCGGGTTCAGACTTTTGGCGTTAGATCGAGAGGTTGAGAGACCACCACACTTCCTCTCTTTTATACTCCTTTTCGGATTGTATTTGAACTCAACCTTATTTTTGCTTTCGCTCGATTTCACGATTAGACTAAGGCATGTATTTGATCCCCAATGGATCCGCGATCTTTAAGGGTTCGAAATCCCTTCTTTTAGTACAAATATTTTGTTTTAAAACTCAACCCGTACCTGGATTGCAAGATCTGAACAAGGGGTTTTATCCCTTGAAACGTAACCCGGAAATCATAATTCTGGGCCGTTACAAAATATTCTTGTAATAAACTTAAAAGTAAAAAAAATTGCTTCATCTGTCTCAAAATATAGGTCGTTTGATTTTTTTGGCATGTTTTTTAAGAAGCTGAAAACTCTATAAAATATTATATTTTTAAAGCTTTTTGAAAATAATATTATGCTTATTAATAATATAAACTAATAAAAAAAGATAATATTTTATAAAGTTTTTAGCTCCTTAAAAACATGCTAAAAAGTAAAATGACTGATATTTTGAGACAAAGGTAGTATAAAGTTTAGAGTCACCACTGCTGTTTGAGAATGAGGTTTTTTAGCATTCTAAGTTTTTTAGTAAGTTGATTGATTACTTTGAGCATTAAACACACATTTGTTGTGGTAATGAGTTGGAAGGTAGAACTAAATAATTTGATAGTTGGACTACACATTCAACAAACGCTACTGAATGGAATTTTCAGAACTTTGGGAGGGAGAGCATATAAAAAAAAGATATAATATATTAATAAACTTAAAAGTACAAAAAAATCCTTTCATGTCAAATATATGCCATTCTATTTTTTTGACATGTTCTTAGAAAAAGATAAAAACTCTACTACCTCCGTCCAAAAATACATGGACTTTACTATTCATGCACGTTTTTTAAGGAGGTAAAAACTATATAAAATATTAATTTTTTTATTAATTTTTTTAATAATTACAAACTTATTATCAATAATTTTGTAATTATTAAAAAAAATTTATAAAAAAGTTAATATTTTATATAGTTTTTAACTCCTAAAAAAACGTGCATGAATAGTAAAAGCCCATGTATTTTTGGACGGAGGGAGTATTAAATATGATCTTTTTATTAGTTTTATTTGAGCATGTTATATTATTTGTAATGTCTAAATAGAAGCTTTATTATTATATATATTAGGCCAAAGAGAAATCCAGATAAGTAGAAAAACTATTATTTCATTTAAAATGAAAAAATAACATTTTGCCTCAAATTATACGTACCACTTCAATTTTGCAAACATAAAAAAAAATCAACCTGAATTAAACCTTTAAAGTTTTCTAGACTAATGGATCACATATATACCGAGATCATGGATCATCTCAAGAAGATCGAATTGATCTTATCATCAATTTATTAAATAAACAAATATATTGATTAAGATAAGGTTAGGATCATGCATGATTTTGCATATCCAGTAAGTAATCCAAATGATTTTTTAATAGCCTATTGATTATTGATATAAAAGTATAAAATAAATATCATTAGACAACTTTAACTAAAAAAATAAATAGATAAATTAAATACAATAATAAAATCTTCAAGTATTTTTATTTTATTAAATACAATATCATTCCAACTTATCTTAGTTAGTTTCAATTTTTAAATATCCGAGTATCATGGAATCCTCAAATATCTTGACCAAAAAAATCAATACACAAATTGTTTAAATAGTATTAATTTATTAATTTAAACAAATCTCATTATTATGTGTTTTCAAATCATTGGTTAAAAATTCTTGGATAAATTAATATAAATTTATTAATAAATATATTGATTTATTATTTTCTGACTTTAAAAAATCTTGGATAAAAAATAATATGCAAATTTGGAGAATTTGGTCAACAAATTCAATATTTTAAGTAATAAAAAATGATTTTAATTATATTTATTTTAAAAATATATGGTGGTATGTTAAGTGAATGACTATCACGTGACACTTTCAACGTGAGGCCACCGTACGTGTATCATTCGCAACTACTTTAATATTATTTATGAAATCTCGGTTTTCTCCTTTTGTTAAATTTATTTATTTTTACATAATTATAAATGATTAATTTTAATAAATAATTAGACATTATAACATTTAAAATCAACAAATTAACGGACGGGATTATATGTTTAAAATGACAAAGCTCTAGATTCGTCGTACAATTATATAAAAAACAAATAACAATCGAATCGAAAAATATGGAAAAAACAAAGGTATAAAATATTATCAGAAATCCGATAAACACGAAAGGAAAAATGAATCTGCAGATGATCACCCAATGCATAAAAAATGCCAAAAATAAAATAAAATTATTACCGCACTTACATAATCGTTTAATGATACGAAGATGCAAATTAGGTGGGTGTTGATATGGATTTTTTATTCTAATTTTGTCCAGCTTCAAGGGAGGTCATAAATGGTTGTGAATGTATATCACTGGGATTAATCAGTACTATATACTGGTCTATAGCTACAAACTACCAAATAAACGACAAATTTCAAGAAAATAGAAATTGATTTAACGAACCAAGATACGTAGTTGTAAAACAAAACAAAAGTGGATGAAGATTTCATATCGTCTTCTAATTTCACATTTCCAACCTAGATACTATCGATTATAAGTATACGGTGAAATCACACATTGAAATATGAAATAACCTGAAAAAATTATCTACAGATGGTCCTCTGGGAAATCTAAAAAATACATTCTGCAAAAAATGATCGGAAATCCGATAAACAATCTAAAATATCATCGGTAAAAAAACAATATGAAATATGGAAACAAAACAATAGCTATAAAATATTATCGGAAATTCGATAAACACCAAAGGAAAAATGAATCTGCAGGTGATCCTCCGGGATATCTGGAAAAAAAATTGCAACTTTGATATCCTAAGTTAAAAAATAAAATTGGAGTTGTATCCGAAGAGAACTTAAGAGGAAATAGTGGACTGCTGAATGATTATGTAGGAGGTATTTTTGAACATTAGGATGCGGTTAGGACACTTGCAATACTTCCACTTCAAACTATTGGGACAGACAACAAATTGCTACAGCTCATAGGTTGATCCTTCCTCCATTTCATCCATGGTGTCGGAATCAGATATTTTAATTGAAGGTTGAATCTTATTTTCCTGCACTGAATAAACTAATAGATCAAAGTAAACGAACAAAATATAATTTATACATAATCGACGCAATGGAAGGGATGAGAAATCTCCTCATCAAGTAGGATGAAATCCAATGACTTTAACTTTGTTTGATCGTCATAATCGCGTGTTTTCCGGCTACGAAGAACACAAATCTTGATCTTGTATTGGCCTTTTGGTTGTAAAATATCCAAAAACGATATCTCGTTGAAATGAGTAATTCAAACAACTCGAATAGATAAAGAAACATGGGAGTTCTTCGAACAATTGATATGAAAATTTCACAGTACCCTGCTTAAATATATATATATATATACATGTGAAATTTGATTTGAATTTTGAACATTTAGTTTTTCAAAAATCAAAAATCAAAAATCAGATTCAATTAAAGATAATTAAAAAAAAGGAAACAAAAATTACATCAGTATATGAAAAAATCGGATTGTGAAAAATTTTCAGATTGTGCGCACCAACCGGTGGAAGATATTCGAAACAAATTTGAAAATTAAAGAAAAGTAGTGAAAAAAAAATACTAAAATCTGGTGGCATAGGAAATAAAAAATGGAAATTAAAAAATAATTATGGAAAATTGAAAAAATAATTAAAGAAAAGTAGGAAAAGAAAAAAAAATATTAAATTTCTAACTTTAAATGTATGGCCGCCACGTGTCCCATTTTACAAGTGTTTTAGTATTATATTAGATATTAGATATAGATTAAATAAAGTTTCAAGATCAGGTAAGCCTGATTCTCGATCGAGAGGTCGACAAATTAACAGGCGAAAACCGCTTAAACATAGAATACAAATAGAAAACATACGCAATAAAACAAGCACAACCAAACCCTACAATTTTTTTTTGAGTGAAAATAGGAAATTCTCAATATATTTTTTAAATAGATAAAATTAATAACGGTCTTTCTAAATGTTAGGATTGTGATAGATAGGGTGAGTATTGTAATTAATAGGAATTGGGAGTATTGTGGTATAAATAGCCATATGTGGTAAGTACAGATTATCAATGAAATGAATCAGATTTCTCCTCCTATCTTCTCCTTATTCCTCTATCTCTCTGAAATCTCCTTCTCTTTTCCCCTTTTTCTCTCAATCTCGCCATTGAAGGGTTAAACCTTCGCCTACCGACCTTCGGGTCATAACACTATCCTATGCCGATAAGAATCTTAATCGGAAAAGATTCCCTACAATAAATAAACGACCATAGGAAATTAATATCAAAAAAAGCTAAAAATAATTTAAATTTGAGAATCGGGAAAAAAAAAGGTAAATAAACACTTATTGATTGCAGGCAGCAAATCCGATTCTATTTTTTTTTTGAGCAGCAAATCCGATTCTATTTGACCATAGAGAATTTGAGTGAAAATATAAAATTCTCAAGGGCTTACAAAATTTAGAGTCTTATGCTATACCCATAGGGCATATGATAGAATAACTGAATTAATTAATAATACTTAAAACATGTAATAAATACAAAATATTATGTAAATTAAAAAGGAGGAATACGTTTTTTTATTAGGTAAAAGTTTGAGCTCAGAACCTGAAACTCGAGAGGCCGATAAATCGGTAGACGGACTAACCTTCAACATACAACAAACTATACACACAAAAAACACAGATAAAGAAACAATCCAAAAAACCCAAAAGAGCCGTCAGTGAGAGGAGGAATCGATGGAAATCCAAGGTGAGCCACGAATGCTGAGAACATGAGAGAATGCGACGACTCACACGACGTCTCGACGTCAAGAAGATCGATAGTAGTAACCCACCACCGAAAAGGGTGAAACCCGAGAGATTGGTGTTGGGTTATATATAGTTTATGTTTTATTTTAGATTTTTTTTTGCATAGGAGAAAAAAATTCATTTTGTATTGGATGAACTCATGCTTTTGAAGTTTGTTACACGTTTTACCTACACCCCCAATTCACTATAAAAGGACTAACATCAATCCTTGTACGTTGCTCCATCCAACTGCACCTCCATTTCCTGATTTATCGATCGATCGATCTCCTCAAACCCACTAAAATTAATGGAGGCCACCACAAACTCAAACTCTCCCAACCTCCATGAATCCAACACCAGTAGGAGGCTTAATGAACTCCAGGCCTTCGACAACACCCAACTGGGAGTCAAGGGTCTCATCGAGTCCGGAATTTCGAAGCTTCCGACGATTTTCATCACCAACACCACTCATGATCATCCTTCCTCCGACATTGATCAGAAGGTGAAGGTTCCGATGATTGATCTTGAAGGGATACACTCGGATGAAACTAGGGGGAAGGGAGTGTTGGAGGAGATCAAGAGAGCTTGCGGAGAGTGGGGGATGTTCCAGGTGGTCAACCACGGGGTTCCGGCGAGCACTCTAAAGGAGATGCTCGCCGGAGTACGGAGGTTCCACGAGCAGGACGGCGAGGTGAAGAAGGCGTACTATTCGCGGGACGAGAGCAAGAAGTTTAAGTACTTTTCCAACTTCGTGCTGTACACAGGAAAGGTTGCAGATTGGTCGGATAGCTTCAGCTGTGTAATGGCTCCTCATCAGCCTCGTCCCGAGGATCTCCCCGAGGCTTGCAGGTATGTACTTTCATGTATAATGTATGTATGTACACAGGGCGTGCCAACGTTTTAAGGGGCCCTGTGCAAAAAAAAATGTAGTAGGAAGAAAACTTATATCCACAAAAATATTTTATATGATTGTTTGAAAACCTTAAATACCTTATTCGTCCAAAAATACACGTCCTAATAATTTGTAATTATTAAAAAAGATTAATAAAAAAAAGTGGATATTTTATATACTTTTAACTCATAAAAAACATGTGAAAAGGTGAAAAAACATTTATTTTCGGTTAAAGGTAGTATAATTTAATTAGTTTATAATAAAAGAAATAAAGAGGGTCTAAAAATGATATAATCAAAGAAGATTAGGGTGGGTAGGGGGGAGAGAAGTAATTAGTTCATGGTTAAAATAAAAATTAAGAGGGTCTAAAAGAATAATAATAAAAATAGATTGAAAAAGCAAGGGGATGGCCGGATGAGGATTCGAACACGGACCCAGTTGAAATATGGGGGTAGTCTTTGGCTTCGCTTACCACCCGAACACAAGCTACACTTTGAACAAAAAGTGAAACAAAAATTTTATATAACAAATTTTAAAAGATATTGGGCCTCAAAAATTTTGGGGACCCTGTTCCATTGAACCACCTGAACACCTTATCCGCACGGGCCTGTATGTACATATAATGTGGGGGAGTCGATGTGAAACTCCTACATAATGGTTAACATAAACATAGAAGGATGAATTCTGACCTTATAATAAAAAACTAGTGTAATTCCCGCGCCATGGCGCGTTTGCGATGGAAAAAAAGAAAATATATATATATAATATTTAATATAAGGAATAACCAAATAACAATCTAACAAATGTGAAAAGTTTAATATATTTGTTCGGGGACGACATAAGCGTTGGATGAAACAAAGCATCTGTTGAAGTTAATGAAATATACATAGACATTAGGAGAGTGCTTAAGAAGCATGTTCGGGTGAGTAACTTCAATAGCATGTTCGAGTGAGTTAGTGGCTCCTAGCCAATGCAGATTGTTGAACAACTGAATCAACAGAGATGTTCGATTTGAAGGTGTTGACAGAGGAATGTCGCGACTCAACTTCAGCTCTAAATCAATAAATCGGGTGTGAATCGTCGAGGATGAGGCTGCAACCAAAAAACCCTACATCAATCTTCAGTAGAAGCGAAAGGGGGATAAAAAATTGCAAAAGAGTACTCAAAGAGAGGAGGGAGAAGGATGCGTCTAGAGGAAAGAGGTTAGGAGGCGTCTGAGACGGATTCTAAGGTACTCCGTAGGTTTTTTGTTTGGAAAATAGAAAAAAAAAATAAAAGAAAAAAGAGAAAATATTTGATTGGTTAGAAGGGAGTGAAATATTAGATAAAACAGAATTGGTTAAAAGAAAAAAGGAGAAAATGAGAATTAATTAAAAAAATGACGGAAATAACGTGATTGGCCGAGGTTCCTAAAACTCCTCAACGATTGACACCTAAGCAAAGTATTCTGATTTAAAGTATTGCTAGTACCATGGCGCGGTTTTTTAAAACTAAAATATATATAATATATATAAATATATTATAAAATACTAATAGAAGTTAAGATAAAAAAAAAAACTTTACCATAAATGTATCTTATAATTCTAAAATAATTTTTTTATATCTCGTCTAAAGTATAATATATAAATGTAGATATTTTAAATCACCCAGGTAATAATAATATCAATACAATTGTAACTTTTTTAGAAATTTTGAAATCTGAATCATGCATTTAAAAGTGATGTGTCACAACTAATAATTATATTCAATGTTTTGAATTAAGCTCAATAGTTAGTACATAAATGTGAGTTAAGTCTAATGGTTATATTAGATTGAATTCAATGTTTTAAAAAAAGCCCAATTGTTAGTAAATATATTATGAATAAAAGAGAATGGAGGATTAAAAAAAATTAATGGAAAAAAGGGAAAAGGAGAAATAAAAAAATGAAGGAAAAAAAATTAATTGGTCAATATTCCTAAAACTCCTCTAAGATTGACACGTAAGCAAAGTCTTCTAAATTAAGGTTATATATAGATATATAGATTGTTAGTAAATATGTTAAGAATAAAAGAGAATAGAGGATTAAAAAAAATTAATGGAAAAAAGGGAAAAGGAGAAATAAAAAAATGGAGGAAAAAATATTAATTGGTCAATATTCCCAAAACTCCTCTAAGATTGACACGTAAGCAAAGTCTTCTAAATTAAGGTTATATATATATGTTTTGAATTAAGCTCAATAGTTAGTACATAAATGTGAGTTAAGCCTAATGGTTATATTAGATTGAATTCAATGTTTTCAATTAAGCTCAATTGTTAGTAAATATGTTAAGAATAAAAGAGAATGGAGGATTAAAAAAAATTAATGGAAAAAAGGGAGAAGGAGAAATAAAAAAATGAAGGAAAAAAATTAATTGGTCAATATTCCTAAAACTCCTCTAAGATTGACATGTAAGCAAAGTCTTCTAAATTAAGGTTATATATAGATAGTTAGTACATAAATGTGAGTTAAGCCTAATGGTTATAATAGATTGAATTCAATGTTTTGAATTAAGCCCAATTGTTAGTAAATATGTTAAGAATAAAAGAGAATGGAGGATTAAAAAAAAATGGAAAAAAGGGAAAAGGAGAAATAAAAAAATGAAGGAAAAAAAATAATTGGTCAATATTCCTAAAACTCCTCTAAGATTGACACGTAAGCAAAATCCTCTAAATTAAGGTTATATATAGATTGTTAGTAAATATGTTAAGAATAAAAGAGAATGGAGGATTAAAAAAAATAAATGGAAAAAAGGGAAAAGGAGAAATAAAAAAATGAAGGAAAAAAATTAATTGGTCAATATTCCTAAAACTCCTCTAAAATTGACACGTAAACAAAGTCTTCTAAATTAAAGTTATATATAGATATAGATAAAATAAACTAGACACGACTCTCCTTTCATACATACCCACAAAGGATTCCCGGAGTTTAATAGTGTGGGCCCATGGTCGGGTGCACTTGCACAATAAGTTACATCATCTGTATAGAGCACAAAGTTGATGGAGTAAAACCCTGCCCATTGATGAGCAAATTAAATCCATGGGCACCGTCTGCCGACTTTTTTCGGCCACTCAAAACGTCAGGTTTGTCTGATCCTCGAATTTTTACCTTATAAAAATAAAATCCCTGCCCAATAAGTTGTGTAAAAAAATACAGGTTTATAAGAATGGAGTAAAACCCATCGTACTTAGCTTTTGAGCTAATTAGGTGATAGATCCTAACTGTTATAGGCCCGTTGTACTAAGTTCTGTCAACAAATTTCACATGATATTAGAATCGAATTCTACTACACTTTGGCATATATGGTTACGTTGTCAAGTACAATTTGTACTTGAGGGCATTGTTATTAGAATTCCGATCCGGATATTTAGAATCTTAAGATCCTACGATTCTACCTAAGGGTCCGATCCGGATCTATGCATAGGATCTTTTTTGTGTAGGATCTATAATGGGATCTTTAGAATCTAAATGGATCGATAGGATCTTACGATCCCATACGGTCCTAAAGATCCTATTTTTATTAATAATATGTATTTTTTAAACATTTTTTTTGTTTCCTTGGTTGATTTTAGGGTGTTTAAATGTACACATTCGTGTAAGGAACGTGAAAAATAGCTTAGAGACAATTGTTTTCGAGTCTTTTAACCAATATGACAATGTCTAAGGTCGTAAATGTAGATTTTTATGTCTTAAAATCAAAATATATTATGTGACTAACATTTTTTTCCCTCGGTCTAGAACTTTAAATTAAGCAACTTTGTTATATATATTTTTATTTTATTATTTAATTATATTTTGAGGATCTTACGATCTCCTAATGGGATCTTACGATCCGATCTACGAACCCTATTGTGATTCGATCCTAAAATCCCGATCCTAATAACCTTCCTTGAGGGGGCATTTTAAGTTGCGGGGATGATGGTCAACCCACATCGATTATAAATGGAGAAAAAAGAAAAAGAAAAGAAAAGTGCTTAAAATTATATATATGTATTTTGTATAAAAATTAATGATCAATTATGCATAGGGTTGTTTATGAGCCAATTAGCTCGAGTTTGGCTCAGGCTCGACTTGATAAAAGCTCCGCTCGAGCTCGTCCATTTTCTAAACAAGCTGAGTATGAGTACATTTTTAACCTCGGTTTGAAGCTTGACTTATTCGATTTAAACTCAAATTTTGTGAATTTTCTAAAATTTCTATTAAGTTCTTATGTTTTGAGAAAATAGGGATGCTTACTGCTCGAAAAAAAACTCGGCCCGAGCTCGTTCATTTCCTAAATGAGCAGAGTATGGGCACATTTTTATATAAAAAAAAGCTCAATAGGGGTGATTTTACTTAATTTTTGATTTTTGATTTTGGGTAATTATTCTTTTAAAAAGGGTTTGTGAAAATCTAAATTTTATGTTTAATATATATGTGAAGTTGCACAAGATAAAAAGAAATAAAATATTAAGAAAATTTTGTTTATTTTTCATAACCATATATAATGATTTTTAACCAATACACTAATGACCAGTGTTCTAAAAATCGCGTCTAGGCACCACCTAGGTGCTATAGGCGGCAGTGCACGTAGGAATTTTTAAGCCTAGGCGGGCATCCATGTGGTAATCCACCTAGTGTTGAATCTAACTGAATTTGGAAACAGAAATCGAAAGAGAGAGAGATTGGTTGTTGAACTGAATTCTGGAAATCTTGATTTCAACCGTGTGTTACAACAGATCCTCTTATAGAGGATGGTCACGTGATTAGCACGTGTTCCCTTATTTACAAAGCTGAAGCGGGAAATGAAAACTAGAGGAAACGACGTCGTTGCTTGTTGGATCCGGTTTGCTTGCTGAACCGGCCAATAGTGTCGTCTATCTCCCACACCCCCCCCTCAAGGTGAAGCCGGTGAGACCAGGCGAAGCTTGCCCAGTAGCTCTGTGTGGCGAGGACCAGACAATGTTTTGGTGAAGATATCGGCCAATTGGTCTCTGGTAGGGATGTAGGATAACGAAATTAGACCTTCACACAGCTTATGACGGACGAAATGGCAGTCGAGATCCACGTGCTTGGTCCTCTCGTGGAAGACGGGGTTTCGGGCAATATGGATTGCTGCCTGACTATCGCAGCGAATTGGGATGGGAGTGATATCTGTGACCCCCAATTCAGAAAATAACCGAGAGAGCCAAGCTAATTTGGCAGTGAGACGCCTGAGAGATCGATATTCGACCTCAGCAGAAGAGAGTGAAACGATCGACTGCTTCTTAGCCTTCCATGAAACCGGACATCCACCAAAGGAGATATAAAAGCCGCTTACTGATCGTCGAGTGTGAGAACAAGCTGCCCAATCGGAATCACTATAACCCAGTAATGTGAAATCTGGAGAGGAATTGAGTAGAATCCCCAAATCAGGTTTACCCATAAGGTAACGAAGAGTGTGAAGAGCAACATCAAGTGTATCAATTGTAGGACAATGCATGAACTGAGATAGAAATTGGACTGAGAAAGCAATATCTGGGCGGGTATTAGTGAGAAAATTGAGTTTTCCCACTAATCTTTTGTATATGGATGGATCTGTAAGAGCAGGGCTTGAAGTTTCATGAAGCTTGAGACCCACTTCCAATGGAGAAATTGTGGGCTTCAAATATGAACAATCGAACTCTTTGAGAGTCTCTGACAAAAACTTCTTTTGACTCATGACAAGGCCCTGTGGAACTTTGATAAACTCAATCCCAAGAAAATAATGCAATGTCCCTAGATCCTTGATTTTGAATCTGTCATCAAGGAACTGTTTCAAATCGTTGATAGCCTGAACATCATTCCAAGTGAGGAGAATGTCATCGACATAAATGGCAAGATGAACCACCATAGAGCCTGATCTTTTGGTGAAAAGGGAGTGATCATTTTCTGGGTGTGAAAAACCCTGTGAACGAAGAGAGTCAGAAAGCTTTGCATACCACTGCCTTGAAGCTTGGCGCTATCCATAAAGAGATTTGTTCAATTTGCAGACAAGAGAAGGATCAGAAACATTTAATCCAAGAGGAAGACGCATGTGCACATCCTCATGAAGATCCCCATGGAGGAATGCATTGTTGACATCCAATTGGAAGATAGACTAATTCTTTTTCAATGCAACTGAGACTAGAGCTCGGACTGTTGTCATCTTGAGAACAGGAGAAAAAGTCTCTGTGAAATCAATCCCCTCTCTTTGAGTACATCCTTTGATGACCAATCTAGCTTTGTGACGATCAAGGCTACCACCAGACTTCAATTTGATCTTGAATACCCATTTACAACTGATGGGTTTCTTGCCGGCAGGAAGGGGAACCAAGTCCCAAGTCCTATTAAGGTCAAGAGCTGCAAATTCCTTGTTCATAGCCTCCTTCCAAGCAGGGTATTTGACAGCCTCTGCATATGATGTAGGCTCATGCATAACAGTCAAAGTAGAGAGCAAGAGATGATCATTCTTGGAAAGTACACTAGCACATATGGGCTTGGGACAAAAACAAGCAGAGGTGATGGTATTGGTGCAAATATAATCTGAAAGGTGAGGAGGAGGGACATGAGATCTTGTAGATCTTCTGATAGGTGGAGGAGGAGGAGAAGGTGGTGGTGTAACATGAGGATCAACAACAGGAATGGAAGGTAATGTGACTGGAGTGACAGGTTGGTGAATGGGTGGGGTTTCAAACTCATTGAAAGCTGAGTGATCTGTGACAGCAATAGGGAAATGAGCAGGAGACTGATGTGATGAAAGATCAAGAAAAGGGAAAGTGGTTTCATAGAAGACCACATTCCTGGATATCACAATGGTTCTTGTGTTTAGGTTGAGGAGTTTGTAGGCTTTCTTTCCAAAAGGAAATCCTAAAAAAACACATGCCTGAGCACGGGGTTGAAATTTATCTCTTCCTTTGTCAACAGTAGCTGCATAGCATAGACAACCAAAAGGTTTGATGTGATTATAGTCAGGCTTGCTGTGAAATAATTTCTCAAAGGGAGTGGAGTTTTGAAGGACAGAAGAGGGAAATCTGTTGATAAAAAAGGTGGCCATAAGAACACACTCACCCCAATAATGAATGGGCAAGCCAGACTGAAAAAGTAAAGCTCGTGATGTCTCAAGGAGGTGTTTGTGTTTTCTCTCCACAACACCATTTTGTTGTGGGGTATGGGCACAGCTGGTTTGATGTATAATTCCTTTGGAGGAGAAGAATTGAATGGCAATGTTGCTGGAACCCATCTCAAATGCATTATCAGTCCTAATGATTTTAGGAATGACAGAAAATTGGGTGTGAACCATATGGACAAAGCTCTCAATGAAAGAAAATGCCATGGATTTGTTGGGGAGTAAATGTGTCCAAGTACACCTTGTGAAGTTATCAACTATGGTAAGAAAGTATTTATGGCCACTATAAGTGGATGTAGAATAAGGTCCCCAGAGATCAATGTGAACAAGGTCAAAAGGGTGAGATGTTTTGATAGTGCTTCGAGGGAAAGGCAATTTATGTTGTCTAGACTTATGACAAACATCACAAGCATGATCTTTCATAGCTGTCACATATTCACAACAGTCTAACAATTTGAGTTTATGAAAAGGCAAATGTCCAAGCCTTAAATGCCAAAGTAAAGAAGCATCAGAAGAACAAGCAAAAGTTTTACATGAACTGTTATTTGAAGGAAAAACAGAAACATTGCTTGAAATTTTGTGACTCAACAAATACAGCCCTCCAAGCTGCTTACCAAGCTCCACTGGCCTCTTCAAAGAAGGGGCCTGCAATTGGCAATTTGAAGATGAGAAACACACAATACCATCAAGTTGGGCAGTGAGTTTACTGATTGAAAGAAGGTTAAATGTAAACTCAGGAACAAAGAAGACATGATCAAGAACAATGTCATGTAAAATTTTCACAGATCCATGAAATTTGACTGTGATGAAGGAGGCATTTGGTAAGGTGATTTTGTAAGGCTGGGCTAAAGGTTTGAGAGAAATAAAGGTTGTTTGGGTGAAACACATGTGGTCAGTTGCACCAGTGTCAACAATCCAAGAAAAATCATCTTTGTCTAAACTTAACTTTGCACTAAGAGCCAAGTAATCATGATACTTAGAAAGCATGATAGAGGTACCTTCCATGGAGCATCCAGCAATATCCAAACTAGGAGACGAAGAAGGGCTGTTCTTTGTCAACATCTGCATAAGCTGTGCACATTGCTCAACTGTGAAACCAGGAATGGGAGAGGTCTTGGCATCATCTCCACCAGAGGCTTGAGCTGCAACCTTCTTTTCCTTTGGAGTCGAATCTGTTGGATATCCTATTAATTTGTAGCAGAATTCGACTTTATGACCAGTCTTTTTGCAATGTGTGCACACATATGGTTCTCTCTTACCAGGCACTGTAACCTCATATTCGGACTTTGGCTTTGGATTGCCAGATTTCTGCCTTTGTGTGAACATAGCAGAAGAATCTCCACCAAACTGAGGCGAAGACTTGAAGCTACGCTGCTTTTCTTCATGATTGATGATGGAATAAACCTCCGCAATGGAAGTAACAGGCTTCATCATCAAGATCTGACCTCGAACGGAGCTGTAGCAGTCGTTCAGTCCCATCAACAACTCAAGTAGCTTCTGTTCTTCTCCTAGCTTGCAAAATTCTTGATTTGCGCCACATGAACAATGAGGCATGATCTGTAATGCCTTGGATTGACCCCACAGCTGCTTGATTTTTGTGTAAAAGGTGGCAAAATCGTCGCTTCCCTGCGAGATCACACACAATTGCTTTCGAACACCAAATCGTTGCACAAGATTTGATTGTTCAAATCGCTGGACTAGATCTTTCCAGATCTCAAGTGCAGAATCGTTGTGGATGACACTTTCAGCAACTTCTTTGTTCAAAGCACTGATTAACCAAGACGTAACCATATCGTTACATCTTCTCCAGTCTCTCAATTCAGGGGATCCATCAACTGGACGCACAACTGTTCCATCTATAAATCCTATTTTGTTTTTCGCCGACAAGGCAATTAACATGGAACGTTTCCAAGTTCCAAAAATCGATCCATCAAAGACCTTTGAAACTAAAATCATACCGGGATTATCTGATGGATGCAGATAAAGAGGATTGTTGGAGTCCATCCTTTCATCCAATTGACGCGGATTCAATGGATTCTCGTCCAGCTGGCGTTCCTCCATGGTGAAGCGGAAGCAGAAAGATGGAAACAACAGCAAAGTTCGCCGGAAAACCGAAATTGAGCTTCAATCCGATCAAGAATCGATTGAACACTCTGATACCATCTTGAATCTAACCGAATTTGGAAACAGAAATCGAAAGAGAGAGAGATTGGTTGTTGAACTGAATTATGGAAATCTTGATTTCAACCGTGTGTTACAACAGATCCTCTTATAGAGGATGGTCACGTGATTAGCACGTGTTCCCTTATTTACAAAGCTGAAGCGGGGAATGAAAACTAGAGGAAACGACGTCGTTGCTTGTTGGATCCGGTTTGCTTGCTGAACCGGCCAGTAGTGTCGTCTATCTCCCACACCTAGGCACCACCTAGTCTTGCCTAGGCGCCGCCTAGACCCCGCCTAGACCCCACCTAGTCTTGCCTAGGCGCCGCCTAGACCCCGCCTAGGTCCGCTTAGTCCTGCCTAGCTCGACGATTATTCAAATTTTACTTTTAGGCATGTGATTAGTTAACTTAGGATTTTTTCTCCCCCATGTCTGGATATATTTGCTTTTGAGTCGAACTTACGGTGTTGGATTTTAGAAGGCTTAGAGTCACTAATCGGACACCTACTTTTGCGTTTATTTACTTTAATGTTAGTTAAACACGACAATTTTGGGTTTATGAGTGATATTATGGAATATTATATTACATTATATGAATTATTTACACGTGTTATGCGTTAAAATATAAAGAAATAGTTAAGTTTGTTCCAAGTCTGCCTAGACGCTAGGCGGCCACCCACCGCTTAGCGGCCGCCCTAATTAGCACCTTTTAAAACATTGCTAATGACCCACGGAATGGGTGACAAAGAGAATTGAACCTTGGACTAATGAGAAAGAATGAGGTTTTAAACCAATATACACTATAATGACTTTAGTTAAACTTAATAATAAAAATTTATATATCTAAACAAAATTGGGCCCCTTTTAAATTTTGGGTCCGAGGCGGAGATCTATTTTGGCTCCCTTATGTCCGACCCTGTAAAGTACAAAGTTAGGTGATGGAGTAAAACCCTACCCATTGATGGAGTAAAGCCCTACCCAATTTGTGTAAAAAATAGAGTTTTTTAAGAATAGAGTAACTTACCCATCGATCCATATTTAGGTTTTGAGTTAGGTGATGGATCCTAAATTCTCATGGGTCCGTTGTACTCCTCCGTCAACTAATTTCAATTCACATGCATGACATCAGAGTCAATTTTGGATAGATTGGGTACGGTGTTTTAAGATGTGCGATGGTCGATCAACTTGCAATCAATTACAAACTGATATAAAAAAAAAAGGAAAGAAAAAAACCCTATGTTATTGCGAAAGATATAATTAAAATGTATTGCGTATTGATAATATGAATAATCTAAACCTTGTATATAAGTCAGTAGAACGTCATATGTAGGGGTATATTGGTGGAGTACACTGATCAAGTGAAGAAGCTTGGGATAGACCTTCTTGATCTGTTTTCAGAGGCACTTGGCCTCAAAACGGACCACCTTAAGGAGATGGATTGTGCTGGGGTATGTATGTTAAGGGCCACTACTACCCGGTTTGTCCCGAGCCGGATCGGGCTATCGGCTTCACCGGCCATTGTGACAACAGCTTCTTCACTGTGTTGCTTCAGGACGACACCGGCGGACTCCAACTTCTCCATGACAACCGGTGGGTTGACGCTCATCCTTTCCCCGGTTCTCTCATCGTCATCGTTGGTGATATGCTTCAGGTATCGATCGATTTATTATTATTATTTTTACGATTTTAAGGTCAGGATCCATCTGCTAACACAATAGTATTTGACTATATATGTACAGTTGATTACCAATGACAAGTTCAAGAGCGGGTTCCACAGAGTTCTTGCCCAAGGAGTGGGTCCGAGGATCTCGATGGCTTGCTTCTTTAGGACCCATTTCTAGACGACGGAGAAGTCTCGGCTCTACGGACCGATCAAGGAGTTGGTGTCGGAGGACGATCGGCCGATCTACAGGGAAACCACCATTACTGAATATGTGGGGTTTGTCTATGACAAAGGGTTGAATGGCACCAGCTCCGCCTTGCCACATTTCAAGCTCTAGCCAAGTTAATTAATTGATTATATTTAATATTAAAAATAGTTATAATAAAATAAAGTCAAGGGTTTGTTTTGAGCTTTAACATCTATGAAATAATGGTCATCCTAAATCTTAGGGTATTAAATTTGCCTTTTTTTAAAGGACTCCTCTTAATTTGTTGTTGTTTTTTAGTATTGTTAGTGTGTAAGATCAGATTAAGGCTATAGAAAACCCTTATATCTAAGGTTGCGTTTGCATTACGTACCATTCTTATAAAGTCATTATGATTTAAGGAAGTTTACATTTGAGAATGTTAATAATAAATAAATACATTAATTATTTGATGTTGTTTTTTTGTATCGTTGGTGTGTAAGATGGGAGTACGTTTGATGCATTATCTTTTCAAGATAAAATGTTGTTTATTTATTTATTTATTTTTGGCGAGGATAAAATGTTGTTTATTTATAAGACATGAAATATGCTTTTTATATCATAAGTTGGCAATCCATACGAATCCTAAGACATTTATAATAAAATAAATTATATACTATTTGGTAATTATGTTTTTTTTTTTTTTTTTTGCAAATGGATCTATTTTGATTGCTTAAATTTACTTTTATCTTTATAGGTTTTTAAATTTTTAGATAAATACGGTTATTAAAACATGGGTGACAATCAATATCCATCAAAAATTAGCAAAGCAATTAACGTAATGAATAATACGACGAAATCAAATACATGAATACATTGACAAGAATTAATTAAGATGATTAACAAACATCCAAAATGGAAACAAAAATACACAGAATTAATGGATCAATTGGAATTCACATTTATTCCATGATAATTAAACGGTACTGTGGGTGGGTGATGGATTAATTAAAAGCAGCCATTAAAGGCCATAGGTGTTAATTAAATATTATATGGATTTAGGGTTTGTTAACCCAACGGCAGTGCTTCCTGATCTCACCCTGGTTTCCGGTAAGCACTCCCAAAGTCCCAACCTTCCGAGTTTGAGCATTGCCTTTCCAAACTTGTCTCCGTAGTGAGGGTCATTCGCAAACTGCCTGACGAGCCTCCGAGTGCTTGGGTGGTAGGCCATCCTCTGATCGAAATCGACCACCCCCTTGTGGGCAATGATGGCCTTGTAGAAGTTGGTGTCAAAGGTGTCTCCACTCCCCGGGGTTTGATCTAGGAAAGCTTCCTTCGCAGTACCGTCTTCATCCCTAGGGCATGTCTTGATTAGCTTCTTGCGTAGAGTTGGGTCCATTGATGGGTCGGGCTTGTTAGTGTCACGATAGTTGTAGAGACGGTCCTGGAAGTTGTTGCAGTGTGACACTCCAACGGTATGAGCCCCTAGAAGGACAACGAGGTCGTATTGGGAGAATCCTTTGGACGCAAAGACTTTGGTGGCATCAGACATTGTAATGTTGGGGCCTGGAAGGATTAATGCATCTTTGAATTTTGAGGTTAGGGCATCTCTTCTTCCTGTCTCGACCTCAAACCATGGCCCCCCAGCCTATAAACTCGATCAAGTCGGACTGTCGGGCATTAATATATTTGACAAAATTGATCGATAATTTCAATATATTCGACACACTACTTTAAGGAATTAGTGATTCAATATATATATATAGATAGATGTCGACGAGGTGGCTTACCACATATACAGCAGCTCGGCTAGCCATAACGATAACATCAGCACAGGAGACTAAGCCAGGACAATACTTTTCTAAGGTGTCTTTAACTGCATCAACGATTTCAAAGCCGTCCAAATCCAAGTTTGGAGGGGACGTCTTCTCTGTGCCCTTGCCATCCAAGAAGAGCGATGCATCGCATCCCTTCGATTTGATTTATAAAAGTAAATCAGTCACAATCATAAACTTAACATAGCTAGCTAGGGATGAATGAATGATAGATTTCAAGTATATATAATAGGTACCGTGACAAAGCAATCATGAAAATTCAAGCGAATGAGATCACCAACAAGGCCTTTCTCGGTCTCCATCTTGGCTTTGATGATGCGGAATACAAACTCCTCCACATTGATGTTGCCACATTTACCATTGTAGTAATCGTGAGTCAGCTGCCCATAGTGAAGAATCGAGTACGTAAGGTAATTAAAAGTAAGAGACAAATACTCTAGAGGGGGGGGTTGAATAGAGTATAGACGCTTTTCGCAAACTTGTAAAAAGCAATCAACTTCAAAGGCTGAATAGTGGGTTTCAAGGCCTTGAACTCAGTCTCAAGATCTTGAACAACTTTTTCGTGCCTTGATAGTTCTGCAAAGTAATCAGACGTAAGAATAATAGCAGAGAAATAAAATAACACAGGACTTATTAACGAGGTTCGGCTCTAAACCAGCCTACGTCCCCGCCTAGGGTTTTCCAACCCGTAGGATTCAACAACTTTTATTCCTCTTTCCTTATGGATCCTAATAGCTCACCGAGAAGTCTCTCTCCTATACAATTGCAATCTAGCCAACTCAGATCCCTTAGAGTCCTAGACCAATCTAGAAGAGCCCCCACCTCTCTCAGCTATCTAGTACAACCCAAGATATAGAGAAATAAAAGTCCCCTTCGCCACACCTATGTGTGATACGTTTGAGTATATGATACTCTTAGTATAACAGGGATTGAATATAAACTATGAAGCTCAAGACTTCCTAACTCTCAAAGATAATAAATCAAATACAGAATAGAGAGAGAAAGGAAGCAAATAAAATCAGCAATGGCGTCTGTAGACTCGAGAGCTCTTGATGTGCAGAGACGGCTTGGTGGAAGATCTATCTGATCGTTCTCTCCCTTCTTTCTTTTATAACCGAGAGCTCCTAAGGTTTGCTGATTTTTATCTCCCAAATCTTGATTTGTTGTAACAACTTTTTGAACGTTTAACTTCTGAGAGATGCTCCTGTCGAATCTTCCTGGCTCTTTGAATTTGAATTAATGGTGAAATCTTGCTGGGAGATACTGATGGGAGATATTGGTTCCAATTTAAATTCAAATTACATGCAAAGATAATTCTAACACAAAATCTTTTTCCAATATATCTTAAACCGAAAATACTAGAAAAGATATTGATAGAATTTAAACTAATTAATCCAACTAAACTTACGTAATCAATGTTGCATCCAAAATATATTAATCAACTAAAAAGCATATATAAAAGATGTAGATAGAATCTCACGTAACTACCAAACGAACCAAATCTCTAAACACCAATTTGAACCAATACGTTCAAATTAATATTTGTTAAAAACAAATCTTTCAAATCTTTAAAAACCACTTTGACCAAATCTATCAAATCATTCATATAAAGCACACGTAAAAAAGGCATGTGGTTAAAAACAATTCTTCTAGAAAAATAGCCTAATTAAAATATATAGCACATATAATTTTGTGAGCCAAATAAATATATTCCGAGAATAATAAATCAAATAAAACAACAACAAAATATAATTGATATTTGCATAAAATACTAACTTATTTGTCTTCCATCATACCTACAAAAATATATCACATATAATCATCAAGGTGGAGTCAACACATAGCATTGTCCGACGAAGAGGAACACAAAAATCGCCGACGCCAACACCCCTGCCCTCGCCATTTCTCAGTACTAGTTGGCGAGTTGCTGCACCGGCTTTCTCGTTGATCTCCAAATTAAAGGTATGCCAATGGATTTGGTTTGAGTATAGAACACCACAAAGGGGAGGCGTATTTATATTGCAGGAATTAAGATTTAAGATGCAAGTGCAACAATTAATTAAATTCCCACTAGCTGGGCATTAGTGATAGATTATATAGGTCTCATATTGTATAGTGGGCTAAAAGTCCATTAAGTCCCAATATCTTTGTAACCTATATATATGTTATATCAATGAATGGAAACCCTCAAGGAGGACTTTACTTCAATTCCGCTATTCTACATGGTATCACAACCTTTTCTTCCTAACGGAACCCTAAATTGATCCTCCCTCTTCCTCCGGCCTTCCTCATCGCCGCCGCCTCTCCGGCCCCTGCTCCCGACAACACCGCGCTCAGCGACACCGCTGCCTTCTCCCTCTCCAAGGCCATCGTCGCCGGATCCGCCCTCCTCGGATCTATCGCCGCCGCCTATCCGAGGACCTGCACCACCATCCCCTTCATCGCATCCCCTGCACCGCCTATCCGAGCTCCCTCCTTCAACAGCATCCACCGCCGACCACCTCTCACACCAGATCCGGCACCCCGCCATTTTTTCCGGCCACCCTCGAGCCTAGATCCGACCTGCTGAACCCCGGATCCACCCTCGAGCCCCAGATCCGGCCACCTTCGCCATCCCCCACACCCTCTCTCTCGACCGCCGCCGATCCCAAATCCGACCCTTTCTCTTCGATACCTCCCCTGCCGACACTCCCTGCAGCCGCCGAACTTCACCGAGCCCCGATTCGGTGACCCCGTGCCCGACCTCAGCCGCAGCCCTCCTCCCTGTCTCTGAACGTGTTTCGAAGGAGAAGAAAGAATCTCTTTTGAAGAAATTCCAAAAACAACCCTTGTGTTCTCCTATTTTCGTTTCTGACCCTAACTTAATTATTTATTAAGTTAGGTGGCATAAAAAAAAAAACCCTCTTACCATGGCTCTCTACGATCACCAACATCACGCCTTCTCTGGATACTCTAGATATCCTACCCCTCGACATGCCGGTCCTCAGGCTTCTTTGACATCGCCTGACCTAGGCTATGTTCCGCCAGCTCTGCATCACGCCTTCTCCTCTACGCAGCCGACATCTTCAGACTCTTCTTGGTACATGGACACTGGTGCCACCTCCCACATGACGAACTCCTCAGGTAACCTCTCATCTATTTCTTTTAAGGGCCCTGCCCACTCTATTATCGTCGGAAATGGTGGTCGTCTTGCTACTTCGGGAATTGGCCACGCCAATTTACAGACCCCAACCCACCCACTACACCTGAACAATGTCCTTATTGCCCCAAAGATTGTCAAAAACCTTATCTCTGTTCGTCGGTTCACTACTGACAACAACGTTTCCCTTACGTTTGATCCCTATGGTTTCTCTGTGAACGATCTTACTACGGGGGTTACTTGCATGAGATGTAACAGCACCGGGGAGCTCTACCCTGTCACACCACCTCCTGCGTCCAGTCAGTCGTATCCGGTCGCCTTCTCGGCATCATCGTCCAGCCTGTGGCATGCACGCCTGGGCCATCCCAGCGCTGCCGTTCTAGATGTCCTCCGTTCCCAAAACCTTATCACCTGTACTAAAGACCCACGCTCTGGTTTATGCTCTTCCTGCCAACTAGGCAAACATGCCAGACTGCCGTTCCAACGGTCTTTGACCTCTACCCTTGCTCCCTTTGATATCATTCACAGCGACATTTGGACCTCTCCCGTGCTTAGCAAGGAGGGTCCCAAGTACTACCTCTTGTTTCTGGATGATTACACTCATTACTTATGGGTCTTCCCGTTGCATTTCAAGTCCCAAGTGTTTCCTGTTTTTTCCAGATTCCATACCTACATCAAAACACAGTTTCACATGTCCATCAAATGTTTCCAATGTGACAATGGCCGTGAATTTGACAACAAAGACTTTCACTCCTTCTTTGCCGCAAATGGGATCTCATATCGCTTGTCTTGCTCTTATACTTCTCAGCAGAATGGCAAGGCAGAAAAAATCATCAGAACCATTACCAACATGATGCGCTCTCTCCTCTTCCACGCATCTATTCCCCTTCCCTATTGGCCTCACGCCTTATCCACCACATGTTATCTCCTAAACATTCTCTCTTCCACTACCCTACATCATCGCTCGCCAGCTCAGACACTTTATTACGCCGAGCCTAGGTATGATCACCTTCGCACCTTCGGGTGCTTGTGTTTCCCAAACCAGTCATCCACAGCCCCACACAAGCTTCACCCGCGCTCCACTCCATGTGTCTTCCTAGGCTATCCGTCTGATCATCGCGGTTACATTTGCCTTGATATCAAGACCCACAAGATCATTCTCTCACGTCATGTCACCTTTGACGAGTCACGGTTTCCCTTTGCGTCTCCCACACCCCTTGTATCTCCGTCAGAGTTTGAGTCACCATTCCCTCACTTCCTTTTTCCCCAGAGCTCTCCCGGTGCTCCTGCTTCTCCCCCTACACCACCACCACCACCACCCCCCACCACCAGACCACACACCCGCAGCGTCTCCGGTGTCTTCCGACCCCATCAGATCGTCTCCATGACCACCGCCCATCACCCCGCCAAACAACCTCGCCTCACCTACGTGCAGCGGCCGTCGCATGTCATGCGACGCCCGCCGCAACCCCAAATGCTGCGCCCGCCGCCCATAACCCCTACCTGGCGGCGCCCGCCGCAACCCTCGCCGCATTTGATCCACACGCCGCCTCTTCCCCTTGCTTAGCCCCTCTTACCCCCGTCCTTCCCGACTCCCATTCACCCTCTGCCTCCACCCAGACCTCCCTCTCCCCCGTTCCCACCCCCCACAAAACAGCCCTCCTCGACCCGAATTGGCAGGCGGCTATGCTCGACGAATACAGGGCCCTTACGAAGAATGGTACTTGGGTTCTTGTTCCTCGCCCTCCTGAGGCGAACGTCATTCGCTGTATGATGCTCTTTCGTCACAAGTTCCGCTCTGATGGGACGTTGGAGCGCTACAAGGCCCGTCTTGTGGTGAACGGTAGATCTCAGCAGGCAGGTATTGATTGTGATGAGACCTTCAGCCCTGTGGTCAAGCCTGCCACTATCCGAGTAGTCCTGAGTCTGGCTCTGTCGCGCAACTGGGCCATCCATCAGTTAGATGTCAAGAACGCCTTTCTGCATGGTCATTTGAACGAGACAGTTTACATGTTTCAGCCGCCGGGGTTTGCTGATGCTGAGCGTCCAAAGCATGCCTGTCTCCTCAAGCGCTCTCTTTATGGTCTGAAACAGGCTCCGCGGGCATGGTTCCAGCGTTTTGCCTCTCATCTGCTCCGTTTGGGTTTCACTGGCAGCCGTTCCGATACGTCTCTGTTTATCTATCGCAGAGGCTCAGACTTGGCATTCTTGCTGCTTTATGTCGACGACATCATTCTCACCGCCTCTTCTGATGCTCTTCGGACGTCCATAATCTCGCAGTTGAGTGCGAAATTCGCCATGTCTGATCTGGGTCAGCTGTCTTACTTCTTGGGAGTTGCTGTTCAGCGGCATGCATCTGGTCTGTTTCTCTCATAGAGTAAGTATGCTGCTGAGATTGTTGCTTGGGCTAAGATGGTCAACTGCAATCCCGTCGCAACCCCAGTCGATACATCCAACAAGCTCAGTGCTCATTCTGGTCCTTTGGTTGACGATCCAACACTGTACAGGAGCCTCGCTGGTGCTCTTCAGTATCTCACTTTCACCAGGCCTGATATCAGTTACGCCGTTCAGCAGATCTGCTTGTTCATGCATGCCCCTAGGGAACCTCACTTTCAGGCTTTGAAGCGGATCATTCGGTACATCAGCGGCACCCTCGAGCTCGGCACCACCATGACTCCTTCCTCTAAGCTTGATCTTGTGGCCTACACTGATGCGGATTGGGGTGGTTGTCCAGACACCCGTCGCTCTACATCTGGTTACTGTGTCTTCCTCAATGACACTCTTGTGTCTTGGTCAGCCAAGCGTCAGTCCGTCGTATCTCGCTCCAGCGCTGAAGCCGAATACAGGGGTGTTGCCAACGTTGTCTTCGAGTGCTCTTGGCTCCGCAATCTCCTGCTTGAGCTACGTTGCCCCCTGCAGAAGGCCACTCTGGTCTACACTGACAACGTCTCCGCCGTCTACCTGGCTAGCAACCCAGTCCAGCATCAACGCACGAAGCACATTGAGCTTGATCTCCACTTCGTCAGGGACAAGGTTGCCATTGGACATGTCCGCGTTCTACATGTCCCGTCCTCTTATCAGTACGCTGATATATTCACCAAGGGTTTACCTAGACAGTTGTTCATTGATTTTCGTTCCAGTCTCACTGTACGGACCCCTCCCGTTTCGACTGCGGGGGTTTGATAGATTACATTGGTCTCATATTGTATAGTGGGCTAAAAGCTCATTAAGACCCAATACCTTTGTAACCTATATATATGTTATATCAATGAATGGAAACCCACAAGGAGGACTTTACATCAATTCCGCTATTTTACAATTAGCTAGCTAAAGCTGCCCCTATATATAAAATCAAGTAAACTTTATTTGAATTGAATTAATTAGGGAGTATTAAATATATATGTTTGTAAACTAATATAGGTAGGGGTAGGTAATTCAAGGTTAAGGTTGTGTTGGAAGCACGATACGTACGGACTGTGTCAAATATACGTTGGACTCACATTGTACGATGGAGATATATGTACATGTTAGTTAGTTAGTGGGAGAGTGATCGTCATCTAATCTATTTTACATCTTCGTCATTTTATATCGTTAATTAATTATTAGTCCAGCAACTCCTATAAACTACGTACGTTTACCGTTTCTATGAGAGTTTTAGTCCTGAAGTATTGGAGGATCAAACACACACAAGGTGGACACGTCGGATGCGCCATGGTCCACCTTGTCTACTCAGCAAAGCCTTGAGCTGAAGAGGACGTCGAACACCTCAAAACAGAGCAATGGAACGAAGTTGTTTTGATCAAGGATGTAAAAAATCCGAGACCTAATATGAGTAAAACAGAGAGAGATATGTATTTTTTGTTTTAAAAAAAACTGAATATAGGTATATAACTCGAATCTTAGCACACGTCCGGGGTATTTGATGTTGGGAGAATCACTACAACCCATATCAAATACCCCCGAATCTCAAAAATCAGGGTTATTATATATTTCTAATAGCCCGGGCGTGTGGCCTTAAGTTATCCCCGAGCTATTACATGTATCATGGTTTCCTGATGTGGCCGTCACATGCTTGTTGATGTGCAGGCGCAGAAAAACAAAGCTAGACATCAACATGTAATATACATTTGTACTAGTTCTCCTTGCTTTCCACCTTATCACTTAGTAATCTAAGTTGTGGTCACCTACTGTACAGACATGTGGATCCAGCTTGAAATTAGAGGAAAATATTACTTATCCTGAAGGTTATGAGAGCTATGATGACAACTCACTTGATACTAGAATCATATGGTATTGCTAACACTTACTAGTTGTTATTTATCTTATGGATTTTCTTGTTTCTTATCTATCACAGGAAACAAATCGATACATAGCTTGGTCCATCATGGAGTTACTGATCGACCTGGATATGTGTAAGTTTATTTGCATTATCCTTGGCTTCAAATCCTTAGTAAGGTCATGGCTAGGACATTTAACAAGGTCAGTGGTGGTTGACAGAGAAATCGACACCAACATCGATCCATAGATTGAGTGATGCAAGACTTTCAATTGAAGGAAAATCTATAGAATTTGAAGTTTGTTTGTTAATGACAAAGATTTGCATTCAAATACAAGTACGTCTTGTTTTATGAGTTAATGGTATGTACATGTGAACCATTCCGGAATGGCTCAACCGGAAAGGACTTGTGGGTAGTATCCATAGGTCCCCAATTCGAACCCCGAACGATCGCTCTTTATTTACCAATTCAAGGTAAGGTATGTACATGTGAATTGGAGTAGAATTATATATGGATATGTACACATGTGAATTGGTGTAGAATTTTAAGGCAGCTGAATACAAAATATTTTTATTGGCCCTAATGGATGCTAGTGCCCGGTGGACAGCACCACGATTATATAATTTTTTTTGAAAAAAGGGACTCTTTAGCCCGAATCTTTCCATATCCGGGCTAAACGTCTGTCTTTTTAAAAAAAAAAAAAAATTTAAGCGACATAATATCCCGGATAACATATATCCGGGCTATGAGAGCAGTTTGGGTAGAGTTTGAAAAAAAAACTCTACCGTAGAGTTGAGAGGATCTCAACCACTGATTTTAAAATAAGTGGTTAAAAATCCTCCCCCCTCCTTTCCCTCCCCCCTCCTCAATTATTTTTTTTTTTTTTGAGAGGGGAATGGGAAATTCTATTTTGTAGAATTTCTCTTGAACTCCACCGGAACAGGACCGCCGAGCTATAACCTAATACAAATAGCCCGGGGTTAAAATTGACTTCCGGGCTATTTTTGTCTGTTTTTAAATTTGAAGCAAATTTTATCCCACTTAAATAGCTCGGGCATGTCGATCTTGTTTGCATCCGTGCTCTATATATACCTATATATTATTATTAGAGATATCCCTTTCATGGTCTTCTTAGCTCAAATAATTGGGATCACTAGCTTGTTTGTTAGTGATTTAGCCACATTCATTTTATCATTTCCAGCTGCCTCTATGAGCTGTATTTTCCTTCATTTTATTGCTTGTAATAATCCCAAAATATAGGGAGAGTGTGTCTCTCACATGACCACACTTGGGACCCTATATAAGGCTCCTTTTCTCCACATTGTGTAGTAGGGTTTTGGAATCAATGATTGAGTAATGAAGGCTGATGGCGCCTCCTTTCCAAATCCCAAAATGGATTCTCCTTGAATGCTTTCCTTTTATCACAAAACTGCAAGATCATCTCCTTTCTCCTACATTTTCCTGCATATTGTTGTGTTCTGTTTTGATCTTTGTGTGGGTTTATCAGCTGCTAGTGCAGCATTTTACAATTATTACATTAGTCTGATGCCCGGATGCTATTTATTCCATATCCGGGCTATATTCTTGGATGTGCCCGGGCTAATAGGCCATTTTTCTATTAGTGTAGCCAGAATTTAAGTGGATTTGCTTGCTGTAATATGGAGATTAAGTAGTGAATATATAAGAAATCATTATAAAATACATTGATAAAATGATTACAAGAATTTGCAAAGCAACGGATCCATTAATCCGTGGAAATAAATTACAATAATACATTAATTCATATGAATAGCAAACATCCAAAATAAAAACAAACGATGGTTCCGTCAAATGGAATTCATTCGGTAACGTGGGTGATGGGTTAATTAAAAGCAGTCATTAATTAAAGGCCATATCATATATGTTATGTGGGTGTTGATTATATGTATTTAGGGTTTGTTAACCCAACGACAGTGCTTCCTGATCTGCCCCTGGTTTCCGGTAAGCACTCCCAACCTTCCGAGTTTCAGCATCGCCTTTCCAAACTTGTCTCCGTAGTGAGGGTCGTTCGCAAACTGTCTGACGAGCCCCCGAGTGCTCGGGTGGTAGGCCATCCTCTGATCGAAATCGACCACTCCCTTGTGGGCAATGATGGCCTTGTAGAAGTTGGTGTCGAAGGTGTCTCCGCTCCCTGGGGTTTGATCTAGGAAAGCTTCTTTCTCGGTACCGTCTTCGTCCCTAGGGCATGTCTTGATGAGCTTCTTGAGTAGGGTTGGGTCCATTGATGGGTCGGGCTTGTTAGTGTCACGGTAGTTGTAGAGACGGTCTTGGAAGTTGTTGCAGTGTGACACTCCAACGGTGTGAGCTCCTAGAAGGACAACGAGGTCGTATTGGGAGAATCCTTTGGACGCAAAGACTTTGGTGGCATCAGACATTGTAATGTTGGGGCCTGGAAGGATTAAGGCATCTCTGAATTTCGAGGTTAGGGCATCTCTTCTTCCTGTCTCGACCTCGAACCATGGCCCCCCAGCCTATAAACTCGATCATGACGTCAGACATTAATATATTTGACAAATTGATCTATAATTTCAATATATACATATGTTCACTATTAGCTAGCTTACCACATAGACAGCAGCTCTGCTAGCCATAACGATAACATCAGCACAGGAGACTAAGCCAGGACAATACTTTTCTAAGGTGTCTTTAACTGCATCAACGATTTCAAAGCCGTCCAAATCCAAGTTTGGAGGAGACGTCTTCTCTGTGCCCTTGCCATCCAAGAAGAGCGATGCATCGCATCCCTTCGATTTGATTTGTAAAAGTAATTAATCAGTATACAATCATAACTTAACATAGGTAGCTAGGGATGATGAATGAAAGATGTAAGTATGGTACGTACCGTGACAAAGCAGTCATGAAAATTCAAGCGAACGAGATCACCAACAAGGCCTTTCTCGGTCTCCATCTTGGCTTTGATGATGCGGAACACAAACTCCTCAACATTAATGTTGCCACATTTGCCGTTGTAGTAACCGTGCGTCAGCTGCCCATAGCATTGTCCGACGAAGAGGAACACAAAAATCGCCGATGCCAACACCCCTGCCCTCGCCATTTCTCACTACTGATCAATTGGCTATATAAGCTTGTTGTTGTGAAGGAATGGATTGATTTGGTTTGAGTACACCTCAAATCTGAGGAGTATTTATACTGCAAGGAATTAAGATGCACCAATTAATTTAATTCCGACTATGTTGGTGTGTGGGAAGCACGATACGTACTGTTTCAAATATACGCTGTACTCACATGCCTGTGCCTACGGTGGATCGAGATGTACATATAAATGTAATTAACAGGTTGTTAGTGGGAGAGCAATCATCTTGATGGACCTTAATTAATTACCTTCAAACTCTATTTGCCCCTTCGATTTGTCTGTAAGGAGGGGGGAACGTCAATTTGCAAAGAATCAATGTATGGCCTGGTCCTGTAATAATCTGGCAACTTCAAGAAGATGTTTATGTTTTCTTTCAGCAATTCCATTTTGATGGGGTGTGTAAACACATGTGGTTTGATGAATGATTCCTTTGTCTAAGAAGAATTTTGTGGCAGCAGCATCACAAAATTCTTGGGCATTATCAGACCTTATGGTCATAACAGATGTCTTGAACTGTGTTTGGACATGAGAGACAAAGGATTGAAGGATATGTAAGGCATGTGATTTATGGGACAAAAGGTGTGTCCAAGTACACCTACTGAAATCATCAACAATGGTAAGGAAGTACTTATGACCATCACGAGTTTGATGTTTGAAGGGTCCCCATGTATCAATATGTATGGGTTCAAAAGGAGCATTTGTTTTGGTAATGCTGTGAGAAAAGGATTTTCTGTGCCGCTTTGACTGAGGACAAATTTGGCAAAGTAAATGTGACTTAGAATTGACGGAATTCTTTACATCATCAATGTAATACATGTGATCAAAAGGGATATAACCCAGTCTACAATACCACATCTCTGGGCTATCAGTTTGCAACTGAACGTTATTGGAAAAGAAAGGTTTATTACAAATGGAATTAACATCAGTATGTAAAGGCTTAGGAGAGATATGTAAATCTTGATTGTCTGAGTCCACAAGATAGAGACCTTTAGCTTCATGACCAAGAACCAGTGGATCTTTCATCAAAGGGCCCTGGATCAAGCATTTGGTGGATGTGAAAAGAATGTCAGCTTGTAGGTCTATTGTGAGTTTGCTAACAGATAGAAGGTTGAACTGAAAATGAGGAACATAAAGAACATTGTGAAGCAAAATGGTAGGTGAAAGGTGAACTGATCGAGTGTGTGTGATGGGAACACGATTCCCATTAGGCATAGTTATGAAACAAGGTTCAGTCAAGGTCTTAGCATTGGTGAGAAAGGTGAAATTGGGAGTTATATGATCTGTGGCACCGCTATCTAAAATCCAATTTGTTTTAAGGCTTGAAGAATGAAAACAGTAACAAATACCTGCAAATGATGTATTGGCAAAGACCTCTCGGCCTTCCATTTTTCCTTCATTCTTGTATTTGCTGAGCAGAGAGAACATCTCCTGGCATTGAGCAGGAGTCAGGCTGGTAGGGAGAGATGAACTGGAGCTTGAAGAAGTATCATAGGAGACGTTGTGTGCCTGGCTCCTTGAATCTCCTGCTGGTGGATATCCATAGATCTTGTAGCACCTGTCTATGGTGTGGTTTGTGAGGCCACAGTGATCACAAAATAAGTTGCCTCTTCCACGACCTGTACCTCTTCCACCATAGTCTCCTCTACTAGAATCTCCTCTACCATAACCTCCTCTACCAGAATCTCCTCTGCCAGAACCTGCACCTCTTCCATAGGCGCCATTGTTGTAATTGCCATTGTAATTCCCACTGTAATTGCCACCTCTGCCTGTTGACGCATCACCTCGTCCTTTTCCTTGATTCTGAAAATCTCCTCGACCTCTGCCATAGCCTCCTCTTCCTGCTGCAAAGGCAGCACCATCACTACAATTTCCTTGCTTAGACTCTGCAGATTTAGTTTCCCTTTGCTCTTCTTCTTACGTGACCATGTGGTATACTTGATTAATGTCAGGAAAAGGCTTCATTAGGAGTATGTTGCTACATACTCCATTGAATGACTCGTTTAATCCCATCAAGAACTGCATAACTTGCTGTTCTTGAATGAACTGTTGGATTAGAGCCATAGACTGACCACAATCGCAAGCTGCAAGCTCAACTAGATCTGTATACTCATCCCAGAGCTTTCTTAATTTTCCATAGAAAATCGAAACAGACATATTACCTTGCAAGAGCGAGGCTAATTCTCTCTGAATTTGAAAGATTCTTGTGCGATTTGAGTGAGCGAATCTCATGTTCAGCTCATCCCAAATATCTTTCGTTGATTTGCGATAAAGGATCTGTTCGGCTATGTTCTTCTCAACTGAATGGAAGATCCAGGAAGCTACCATCGCATTGCATCTCTGCCAGTGGTGATGCATTGGCGACGTTGCTTCCGGTTTGACACACGATCCGGTGACGAAACCTACCTTGTTCTTTGCAAGGAGCGACACCTCTACTGCTCGCTTCCAATGGCCGAAGTTGCGCTCATTCAACAAATTCGTGGACAAGACATACGACGGATGATCTGAGTGGTGGAGATACAATTGATCCATTGGATCGATTGCAATCACGCCTGGATTCACGTGATTCAGCTGCTCGTTGATCGGAATTGCTTGATCCTCCATAGCAGCTCTGATACCATGTAATAATCTGCAAAGCAGATTGTGAAGAAGAAGATGAAGGATTCAAGCTTCTGTCAATGGAGGAATCCAGATGTCGAGAGAGAGAGAGAGTGAATTTCATTGTAGTTGATGTGTATTGTAATTGTGATGTAATGTTTACAGCTTTAGCTCTATTTATACACCTCTTGTACATTCTGTAACTGAAAGCTTGTAACAAACATCCTAACAGAAATCCAATGGAACAGTTGAGCTCTTCTCCTTTCCTTTTTGCTTGTTTGTTGTGTGTTGCTTGTTGTTGACTGTAATATCCCCAATAGGTCCAACGACCGGTCATGCTAGAAGTCACCCATTGTTCTTTGGAGCGTTGACGAATGACGATGTCATTAGTTGAGGTCTGTTGAACGAACAAGTGTTCACTTTTTTAAAGTGTATAACACAAACTAACAAGATTAAGAGCATAAAAGACTTAAGGCAATGTTTATCAATGAATGCTAGAGATATACTAGGAATACTATTGAAGAGGGGATTGAATAGAGTATGCACGATTTTCGCAAAACAATACTGTACCTTTTTGCTGTTTTTCAAAACAGCTTGTCAAGGTCTTTATATAGCTATCAATCGGGCTCGTCCTACAATACCTTTTTTCAGTTTTTCCAAAACAGCTTGTCAAGTTTGTTTCGATATATATCAGCCTTTCTTCATCTTCGTCATCGCTCATCTCGCTCCTACAGGTTTGTCTAGACCTTTCTCTCTTCGCCTATTTCTTCATCTATTTATTCTCTCCAACTGAATTGTAGTTCGTTCGAATTATGTTTATCGTGTGTGCTGGGGCTGTTTGCATGTTGTAAATTTTGCTCTCCTGAAACTAAATTCGGGCTGCCTGCAGGTTATTTTAGTTGGTGGGAGAGAGACTTATTTGCTAATTTTGCTCTCTTGAAACCATTTAATTTTTTTTCTTTGGTTTATGGAGCATGTAAATGGGTTTTATGACTTTTTTCTAAACTTGTACACTTTGTGTTATGACCAGAAGCACTATAAAACCAATTTTTGATGAGCATATTTGCTTGTATGAGATTTGCTTCGGTCTAAACGATGGCAATCAATTCAAGTGGGCAGACAATCCGAATTGAACATAGTTTTACAGTGCTTCTGATCATAACTTGTAGATCGACTCTGCCTTGTATCATATTTGCTTCTGTCTAAAAATTTGTGTTTTCAAGATTTCTTTGATGTTGGGTATTATGGTAGAACTTAAAATTGCTTCGGTGCAATTTTTTCTTGACTTCATTGCTGAAATTTGTTCCATGATCTATTCCCCAATATCATTTACCCTTCCATTTCGACCATCGGTCTCTGTTCATCTCCACCACATATCTCATTCTTTCCATTCACGTACTGCTCATCCCTTCGAGGTATTTTATCTTGCCCATGCCTTTTATTTTTAAACTTCTAATTCTATACATTTGTTTTATTCAAGTAAAATTTCATTTACTTTGTTTGATAAAAAAGTGGAATTCTTACAAAGAATGAAAACATTCTCTTTTAACTTCAGTGTAAAGAGAACATACTATTTTGTTAAATATATACAGTGTACCTTGTGTTTAGGGGCATGTTAATAAAGTTAGAAATATCTCCTGAAGCAATTATAGATTTTACAATTTCACAATTGCGAGCATGAAGTAATATGTAATCCTAGCTTGTGCATAAAATTAGCTTGATAATCGTTAACTATCTTTACCTAGTAGCTACTATACAACTAAGCTCGATCTAGCTAGATAATAATTAAGAATGTATGAGAAACTTTCTATAATGCTTTTTTTAACTATCATAATCTTTTGGGTAATTCTTAGAAGGATGAATCAAGAATGGATGGGAAAAAGTTATTTGTCATCAGAATACACTGCTGGTGTGGATGAATTCATCAACTTTGCACTTGATCATGGTTCTGATCAGACAATGCTTCATGAAAACTAGCAAATAGGTAATAAGTTTAATCTTATCATGTTACACGTACATACTTCTACCTTTTTTTTTCAATTTATATAATTTGATTTGAAATTCAAATTTCTAAGTCTATATTGTTTATGCATGGTTTATGTGTCTGCAACATTCAATAACGTCGCTAGTAGCATGGGAACAACGACAATTGAGTTACTGATCGAGAGGAACATTTGTGTCAGAAAGAAAAGGAAAAGATGAAAAGTAATTCCTTGTGATATCATATCTATCGTTTTTTCCAATTCTTACAAGCCTTTCATTATGTTTTGATTTTAGTGGCTTGATACAATACTAGCTACTAGTTATATTTTTTTTTAGAATTACGTTATTTGATGAACAAAGGAAGAGATGCGAAGTTCTTTGTTGGTACATTAATTGATGCAACTTATATGCAATTGGAACAATTGATGTGTTTTCTTTTTGGTTGGATTGATGTGTCTTTATTAATGAATGAGATAAGAGCATTGTACGTGAATATATGCTATTTTGTGGTGGAATGAATGCATGGTACAGAGAATTTATATGTATTTATTTTCATAATGGTGAATTGGCTAGCTGGTCCAGGAAAAAAAAAAGTTATCCTTTACACCGGTTTTCAACCAATGGTGTCTATTTTGAACACACTTCATACACCGGTTTTCATTTGCACGTCACAAGTTTCTACGTACATCAGTTTGTATTTTGAATACACTTGGTACTGACCGATGTATAAAGTGCCGCGCGTGACTGCTAGAGCCTTATACACCGGTTTCAATCAAAGTTATACATCGGGTGATAACTGATTTATAAACACTTTATACATCGGTTCTACCCAAAAATACTTGTTACCACACCGACCCGTACATCGGTTCAAAATCGATGTAAATGGCCTTTTTCACCCGTGTAAAATGGCTTTTTTGGCCTAGTACGTGCGAAGTGTGTTTAAGTTAGAGTATGAAATACTCTTAGTGTAAAACAAATGAATTGTACGATATTGCTCAAGTGTTTCCCTCAACTCTAAAAAATGTGAACTAGCTAAGAACAATGAGAACTTGCGAGAGAAACTAAGATGAATGCTATGGAGAACTTTGATCGCTTGAACTTGTACTGTAGTGTTGTGTATCGATCTTCTTCTTGCATTCATCTATTTATAGCCTTCCAATAAATCAAGGATTGAGAGTCGTTTGAATTTTGAACTTCTCCAAATATTTTCTTTCCGTAACACCATAACACAATCTTCAACATATCTTTGATAGCCAAACACGCTGGAAGATTTGATGGCCAACATGATCGAGAGTCCTTATATAGATTTTGATCCAATCCAAAATATAAGGGGACGTGAAGCCCCTACACAATGACTTAAGCTTTTGTGTTATAAGGGTGGATCCCGATCTTATAACATTAAAAAAAAACTCCAACACGACTCCCGTTTTCATACGACCCGACCAGGGTTTCTTGGGGGTCCGAGTCGGGTATCGGTTTTCTTGAAGCCCCTACACAATGGCCTAAGCTTTTGTGTTATAAGGGTGGATTCCGTCCTTATAACCAAAAAACAAAAATAAAACCGACACAGCTTCCGTTTTCATATAAACCGACCGGGTTTCTTGTAACTTCACAAAATTAGGGTTTAATTCTAGTTAGTTGCTTCAAGTCAGCGTCTGCACGGATTTTGGATTGGGCTAGAGATTCATTCAGGGCTAGAGTTTAACTAATTAATTAACGATATAATATATGTAAAATTGATTAGATCACGATTACTCCCCCACTAACTAAAAACTTGTTGTACATATATATATCTCCATTGTACAATGTGAGTACAACGTATATTAATTTGACACAGTCCGTACGTATCGTGCTTCCCACACACCAACCTTGTATTACCTTCTAGCTAGTGCCTAGTTGGAATTAAATTAATTGGTGCATCTTAATTCCTGCACTATAAATACTCCTCACCTTTGTGGTGTTATACTCAAACCAAATCAATTGACATATATATACCTTAATTTGCAGACAAGGAAGCCCGTGCTGCAACTCGCCAACTAGTACTGAGAAATGGCGAGGGCAGGGGTGTTGGCGTCGGCGATTTTTGTGTTCCTCTTCGTCGGCCAATGCTATGGGCAGCTGACGCACGGTTACTACAACGGCAAATGTGGCAACATTAATGTTGAGGAGTTTGTGTTCCGCATCATCAAAGCCAAGATGGAGACCGAGAAAGGCCTTGTTGGTGATCTCGTTCACTTGAATTTCCATGATTGCTTTGTCACGGTACGTACCTAGCTATACTTACATCTTTCATTCATCCCTACCTAGCATTAATGTTAAGTTTATGATTGTGACCGATTTACTTTTATAAATCAAATGGAAGGGATGCGATGCATCGCTCTTCTTGGATGGCAAGGGCACAGAGAAGACGTCTCCTCCAAACTTGGATTTGGACGGCTTTGAAATCGTTGATGCCGTGAAAGACACCTTAGAAAAGTATTGTCCTGGCTTAGTCTCCTGTGCTGATGTTATCGTTATGGCTAGCAGAGCTGCTGTCTATGTGGTAAGTGAGCTAGTGAACAATTGAACATATATATGGAATCACTTCCTTAAGTAGTACGTCGAATATATTAAAATTATCGATCAATTTGTCAAATATATTAATCTCCAACATGATCGAGTTTATAGGCTGGGGGGCCATGGTTCGAGGTCGAGACAGGAAGAAGGGATGCCCTAACCTCAAAATTCAAAGATGCATTAATCCTTCCAGGCCCCAATATTACAATGTCTGATGCCACCAAAGTCTTTGCGTCCAAAGGATTCTCCCAATACGACCTCGTTGTCCTTCTAGGGGCTCATACCGTTGGAGTGTCACACTGCAACAACTTCCAAGACCGTCTCTACAACTACCGCGACACTAACAAGCCCGACCCATCAATGGACCCAACCCTACGAAAGAAGCTCATCAAGACATGCCCTAGGGACGAAGACGGCACGGAGAAGGAAGCCTTCCTAGATCAAACCCCAGGGAGCGGAGACACCTTCGACACAAACTTCTACAAGGCCATCGTTGCCCACAAGGGAGTGGTCGATTTCGATCAGAGGATGGCCTACCACCCAAGTACTCGAGGGCTCGTCAGACAGTTTGCGAACGACCCTCACTACGGAGACAAGTTTGGAAAGGCGATGCTCAAACTAGGAAGGTTGGGAGTGCTTACGGGAAACCAGGGGCAGATCAGGAAGCACTGTCGTTGGGTTAACAAACCCTAAATCCATATAACATATATCATATCATATATGGCCTTTAATTAATGACTGCTTTTAATTAACCCATCACCCACGGTACTGATTTAACATGGAATAGATGGATTCCATTTGATGCATTATTCGATCTATTTTGTTTTTCTTTTGGATCTTTGTTATTCATCTTAATTCATAGTATCAATGTATTTTCTAATTCATTTCGTTGTATTAATTAATTAATGGATTCGTCGCTTTGTTATTCATCGTAATTCATTTTTGTCGTTGGCTCTGTCAATGTGAAAAGCAATCGCGTTGGTTCTGTCTGGTAAGATGGTGACTGATGATGTAATTCAAACCGATAAGGTTGTTAAAACTGATAGATTATTTGTGTTAAATATATTATATATAGTATTAATTAGTCAGTATGATCAATGTTTGATAAAGCTAACTGTAGTTGATGAAAATTTATTTATAGAAAACCAAAAGCTCCGAAAAACCTAAAAGTAGTGGTTGAAAAGTTTCAATTTCAAAAGATAATTATACTAAAATCATATATTTATTTCATTTAAAATCATATAATATCAAAATCAAAAGTTTTAAAAAGTTGGCTGATAGGTCAAATGGAGTCATTAACAAGTGCACTTTTGGTTTTTAGGGCACCTGTATACTTAATTTGTCTGGTTAACTAGAAATAAAACATTTTTTTGTAATGAGGGGCGTAATCTATCTATCTATCAAAATACATATACTAAAACCGATACATAACATCCTATGTGCCGAGTTGTAGTTGATCCTAGGAAAAATTAATAAAATAATATGTTGTCAAAAGTTTATAGAAAGTTATACAAGTCACATTAATCTATGTAGAGACGAGATGGGTTCAAGTGATGATTGATGATACTCCGAGAAGCGGATTTGGAGTCGTGATTGAGAAGGCAATTACCGACAGAGCGGAGATATCAAATGACCGAACCCAAGGAGCACTTTAGAAGTCCGAATGTCGGCCAGAGAGATTGGAAGAAGGATAGTGCGCGCACCAATACCTGTCGAGGACACTAGCCAAAACCACCGAAGATTGGGCGACCTGAACCAATAACCCCGGCAAGGACATTTTGAACCCTCAAGCGGGTTATAGACCTCACACGGAGGGATTCCACCCAAACCTCTTGCAATTGTAGATTTGGACAGCATGTGGAAGATTTGAAAGGACGAGGATCGTCGAGGCAAGGGCGGATGCCCATGGCAACAACGATCCGAACAACTAGGGAGGGAGAATAAGCCCTCGGGTACAACGACGGAGACGGCCATCGACCAGACCGGCCATAGCAGTCAATGGTGGTTGAGATGTGCTTGGGACGGCTAGAGGTTGATCGAGCCGCAACGGACCACCGGAAGAGAAGAATCAATAGGCCAATCGAGACGGGATTAAGGGTGCATGACACTAGGCCAGGCACTATTTAGGCCCCAAGAAAGGGGAGTTTGCTCATCGAAAACAAGGGATGACAAAAAGGGTTGGTTGAAGATTGATACAAACCCAAATCAAACCAAAGATTTAGGTTTTTTTTTCTAACCTCAACGGGATTTTCACATAAGTTCTCCTCTCTCTTTTAGACATAGGAGAGATCACTAGTACAAAAGGGGACCAGAGCACGCTTTTTTTATGCATGAGAGCACACTTCTCGTACTGTGCTTATGGTGAGTGCGCTCTCAAACAAGCACACTTACTATTTAACCATGATCCCATATTTTAAGCACGGTTTTGTGTTGAAGCGTTCTTAAAATTGTCATACGACCAATTATAAGAACGCTTCAATTGAACTTAAAACCGTGCTTAATAATAAGAACGCTTTAAATGAAAAGTGTGCTCTTTCATATTTTTGGAAGTGCTCTTTCATATTTCTCTCAAGACCTCTTGCACCCACGAACCAAGAGTCGAACCCAAGACCTCTTGCACCCTCAAACTGAATTCGTCCACTTTACACTCCTGGCACCTGAGCTACGGAAATTTGTTGTAACTTTGTGCATTTACTTAATCTAATTACTAAAAAAAACTCTAAATATAAAAAAAATATTTTTTTCGAGATTCGTTTATAAAAATAAATGAGAACGCTTTAAAAGAAAAATGTGTTCCCTCTAGTTAAATTTGGTTTTGGGAAGACACTTTTCTTATAAAACTGTGTTCGTTTTATTTTTTTTAAGCACGCTTTACATGAAAACCAAACTAATTATTCCTTTAGAAACAAACGAGAACGATTATATAGAAAAGCGTGTTGATTTTAGTTAACTTTGGTTTTGAATTGGGAACACACTTGTAAAATGAAACCGTGTTCGTTTTAATTTATGTTTAGGCACGCTTCACATGAAAACCGAGCTTACTAGTTCTCATAAATAAATGAGAACGGTTTTATAGAAAAGCGTGTTCGTTTTAGTTAAATTTGATTTTGGGAATACACTTTGAGAATTAAACCGTGTTCATTGTAATTTTTTTAAGCACGCTTTACAATAAAACCAAGTTAAATAATTTTTTACAAATAAACGAGAATGCTTTTATAGCAAAACGTGTTTGTTTTAGTCAAATCTGGTTTTGGGAACACACTTTGAAAATTAAACCGTGTTCGTTTTAAGTTTTTTTAAGCACGCGCGCTTTACACGAAAACCGGTCTAAATATTTTTTTTATAAATAAACGAGAACGGTTTTATGGAAAAACGTGTTGCTTTTAGTTGAATTTGGGGTTGGGAACACACTTTTAATATAAAACCGTGCTTAAAATAAAAAAATAAGCACGCTTTTCAAAAACCGTACCCAACTTATCGTGCTCCACCCCCTATATTTGTACTAGTGGATCGATCTAGATTAATATTTCTTCCCCTCTTAACTGTTCATCTAAACGCCAAAATAATTTCCCTCTCTCTTTCCTTTTTAAAAATCCTCTCTTGCAAATAGGTGTTAGGCCATGCACATATGTGTGCATTTCTCCTTGTACTCTGCCTACTATTTTTTCTGTCACATCAGCATAAAAACACTCTTACACTTTTATCAAATACACCCATATCTGTGTACTTCATTTTCGGGATCATCACTCGATTTTTAATCATCTTCTATTTTCTTCTAACTTGACATTAATAATTAAATTGATTTATTCATTAAATTAATATTATTAATTATATTTTAGTATGATATTATTATTATTATTATTATTATCCACATATTTCGTAAATGATTTTGTTAATAAACTTTGAAATTATTAAAATAATATATCAATTTAAATACTACTTCCGATCCACAAAGGATGTCGTTTAACTTTTTAACACGTATTTGAAGGAGGTAAAAACTATATAAAATATCAACTTTTTTAAAATTATTTTTTTACAACTTAATATTTGTTGGTAATAAGTATTAGATTATAAAAAAGTTAATATATTATATAGTTTTTAGCTCCTTAAAATACGTGTTAAAAATTCAAACGACATCCTTTGTGGATCGGAGGGAGTAATATGTAAATGATTTTAAAAAAATCCCTTCAAATTATTAAAATAATATAAAAAGGGGTGCCTACTTTGTTGACTAATAGTGGGGCAATCTTGTACACATGTCTAGGGATGGCAACGGGGCGGGTTCGGGGCGGGGAGTACCCTCCCCGTCCCCGTTTTTAAAAAGTCCCCCGTCCGTCGCCGTCCCCGTTCGGAGATTAAAAATGTCCCCCGTCCCCATCCCCGCCGGGTTCCCGTCCGCATCGGGGAATCCCCGTCCCCGCTTAATTTTCCCCATTTGCATTCCCCCGCGGGTTTCCCTGTCGGCTTCCCCATTTAAAACTCATGGTTTTCCTCAATTTAATAAAAAACTATAAGATATTATTAAAGTTGTAAGAAAATATGATATTGATATATTACATGGGCTTTATAGTGTATAGTGGGCCAAAAGGCCCATATCCACACTACAACAATTAAGGCTTTTTGTAGCGGTTCAAAACCGCCACAAAAGCTATAAAAACTGCCACAATAGGCCTATTGTGGCGGTTTTTAACCGCTTCTGTTGCTCGGGTTGCATTAGGTCAATTGTAGCGGTTATAATACCTATTGTGGCGATTTTTTACAAACGCTAAAAACCCCCACAATAGGTATTATAACCGCCACAATAGAATATCTACTGTAGCGGTTTGTCTGAGCTACTGTAGCAGTTTTTTTTATCTATTGTAGCGATTTATTTCCTCTAATGTGGCGGTTTTTATATCCCAAAATAAAAAAAAATACAAACAACCCGGATTTAGAAGACCCGGGCTAAAATGGTTGCAATTTTTTCAAAATAAAAATAGTAGAATCCACGAGCAGCCTACTGTTGATTGCATTCTAATTCAACTTGAAGCCGTTTACAAATCATATATAGCAAGTATAATAAGTGTAGGAAACCAATTGCAAATCATATATTTCTGGTATAATAATAAGTATCTGACAGCTTTCATGCTCTTAGCATTTCCGACTTTCAATTTCTCCATCATCCATAAGCATCCAGTATTCCAGTTCCTTCACTACAAGGGGTACATTGTCCACAACTTTCATGCTTGTAGAAGTAGGAGAGCCTTGCAATTGCATCTAAAACGTTAGTTGATTTATCCATGACAATAACAGCAGCAGTCCCCAAACCTGACTGACTGGACAGTCGTGAGAGCATCATAGTCTATGAGCACATCAATTTGTTATGGCAAACATCCCTAAATTAAAAAAAAAATGAAAGTGTCACATATTAACTTAATCTACAAGTCTAAACCAATTCCATCAACTCTAAGACAATCCCGATCAGAAACACGACATGAAATTTGGAGTTACTTAGCATAAAAAAAACATAACAGACTAAAAATACACAAAGCAAATTGAAATGCAAACAGGGAGAGAGAGTGAGAATCGAAAAATTGACTGCGGACCATTGCAGCAAGCTCGACCCTGGTTAGTTTAGCTCATTGGCTTTCTAGCTCAAGTGTGAACCATTAGTTTAGTTCCATTGTCAACCATAGCACAACAACACAACCAAGAGAAAGGCAACTGCTAGAAAGATGAATATATGTAAATTGGGATACTTGGTAGCCTCTCTGTTCTCTTTATTTCTTAAAAACTAATTAATTAGGGCCTTTGCTTTAAAGTTTACATATCAAAGTGTATTCCCCTCTTTTGCAAGCTAAAATGAACAACATAAGGCCTTTTTCTATTCAAAGAAGTGAAATAACTACTAAAAACAGGATATAAATGTAAAGGAAAAGCATACCTTCATGTTTGCGAGCTTTCTTCCTCTTCTTTCAGCTTGTTTAATCTTTCCTCTTCTGATGTTAAAAAGAAAAGCATCTTCCTCTTCATCTCCCTCTCCTGTCTGCGCTCTTGTTGAATCTGCGCAATACGCTCCTGTCTTTCATGTCTTGATCTTTCATATTCAGCTTGTCTATGACTTATTACTTTTTGCTCAAATATCCTCTGCAGAAAAAGTAGCAGCCAACATAAAATACTCGTGGATAACATCCTATATACTTAACAAGGGAAAGGACACACATATACATTCATCCAAATGTTGAACAAATGTGAACAAAATATATTTAAAAGATTGAACAAAGTATGAGAGATGCTTCCTGAACCTTGTTGTCCAGCATCCTAACAAGCCTATTTGTTTCTTAAAGAGAACGATGCTTGTGATTCTGAACACTTTGGTCAGCCACTCATCCAGAATGCTTTTTAAATATTTGACGAATATTTTAGTGGCATATCACAGTGAATGGGCACACCTGTTGCTCACGCTCATGCAATATCTTCTCCTCCACCAATCTTTGTTCATAAGCAGCTTCAATCAAAGGAGATGCCTCCTCTCTTTTCGCTCTCTCCAAATGATCCACATGCCTTAGTAATTTCTGCAATTTCTTCTCCATTTCTTGTCTCTCCTTCAGCTTCTCTCTGTGTGCAATTTCCATCAAAGCTTCTTTCGTCGCCTCCTGCAGATGGCAAATCACATAGCAATTAACAAATAAACTTTCTGAGAGTAAAATGTACAGCCCAATATTTCCATTGCAAACTTCCTAGTTTAATGAAGAAAATGAACTAACCCCGTCAATAAATGACTTTTCCCTCTTCTTCCTACATTTTCAGCTTCCTCGAGCAAAGCTTTAGCGTTTATTTCTTCTCGTTATTTCTCTTAAGATCCTTTCATTTTTCATCTGGTCATACTCAGATCCAGATGCAAGCCTCTTCATTCATTTTTTTTAATAGAATATACATATATTATTCAAAAGATATGGAATAATGGGAGGTTGAATATTGTATATTATTTTTGAAGTGGACTTATGCTTTCACTACAAAAAAAAAAAGATGGTAAATCCAACACTATAGGTTCAACTAAAATAGCATCACAAAATTAAAAATCCATTATACCATCTTCCTAAGCACAAACCTTCTTAATTAAATTTAGTAGGCTCAACACTGTAGGTGCAACCTAATCTAAAACATGGAGGGAAGTATTTATATAGTTTAAGCATCAACCGACCAAAATTTTCATACTCAAACATCAACATTAACGAGAAAATGTTAGTTCATGAATGGGCATCAGAATAAATGAGAATGGATGCAAGTTTCTGTATTAATATCATGGGTTCACGAAAGAGATATATTTCTCTTACCAAGCATGGATGCAAATGCAAGTTGTGGTGTATGGTAACAAGAATATGCATCAGAATAAATAGTTCGATCTGAGTGTAGAATGTAGATAATAATCTCCTCGACAACCCTTACAAGCTTCCGATACTAATTAATGAATGAAGAGAAAATAAGTCAACAAGTATCATCAAACAAAGCAATGAAATCGAATGTTATATAGGAGAGCAAGGTAGACTGATATATATTTAGACATTATATATTATATATAATTGGTGGTGATATTCCAATTACAGTGATATGATATCCAATTTGATCAAACAAAATGCACTGGGTGGACTTTGAAGCTCAAACCCAGGCCATCATCTACATCCGTGTTCTGGAGATTCTCCAAGTGGTAGAACTCAAAAATTAGTAACCAATTATTCATGAAATTCCTCTGTGCATTCAAGGGTTTCTCAAAACTTTCTTGGTAGATCCCTAGTGCAGTAAACATCTTCAAGAGATGCTTCAGGAGAGTCCGATCAACTAACTACACAAGTAACATTTGTATATGAACACACACACACACACATCCTGCATTTCTAAATAACCAACATTTATATTTACAAATGGATGAGCATTCATAATGTTGAAAAGAGTAAAGCCTAGAAGTTGCCACCAAAAGAGGGGAAAGATTGAAAAGAAAACGAGCCAACAACCCCAAACAGACTCAAGAACAGATTTCTTTTCCCTCTTCAATCTTTAGGCCTGGATTCACTTATTTATTGTTTTATATCTTTATGAGATTATAGACGTATCTAAAAAACTTAACTATTGAAAGAGAGCGAGCACATAAAAAACACAGAAAACTAAGAAAACTAGAACAAACATAATTGAATATATTCACCATCAAAACACCAACTCTCAAATTAAAGCACAAATTCAGTCTACTACCACCAAACATAATCGAATATATTCAAGTCAATCAATACACAAATTCAATCTGGTACCACAAATTCGAATAAATTGAACATCAAACACCATAACTCTATCATCCGAACCATAAAAAACTCAATGTAAGCCACTATTAGACATTCAATTCAAAGCTAAAGGTGGAAAGATGAGCATGTACTTACCTATCGAAATTGAGGTAGAGGATGATTTGAAGTCTTCAAAGCGTCTCCACGCGGAAGCAGAAGCAGAAGCAGAAGCGGCAATAACCTTCACCAAGACAGGAGCACCAGCCATGAACATCTTCACCAAGACAAAAGCGTCTCCAAGCGGAAGCAGAGGTGGCTGGTGGAAGTGCTGGTGGTCGGGTGTGGTATCGAGTAGAGGGAGAGCATCGATTGAGCGAAAAATTGAAGTGGTGGTGCGATGGTGCCAGGGGTTAGGGTACTCACAACAAGGGGCGGTGAGGAGATGGAGAGCGTTGCCGACACGACGATTGAGCGGACGAGAGAGAAAGTGGGTAGGGGAGGGTGAAAACGCCATGGATAGAGATGGATGGTGGACTGCGGCTCCGAGCATCGACCTCGGAGAAAGAGATCTGCGTTGAGGAGGGACGGAGCACGAAGATGGTTTTTGGCCGGCGAGAGCCGAGAGGTTACTTCGTGAGAGGAACGGTGGATTGAGCGTTTAGGTTTTGAGACTTTTCGCTTTAAGCAGAGAGCAAATAAAAATATAAAATAAAATTTATATATAAACCGCTTCATTAGGATGGGAAAAAAGTGTTTTGAAAAAACCGCTTCATTAGGTTAAAAACCGCCACAATAGGGTATTTAAAACCGCTACAATAGGTACTATAATGGTACATGACAAAAGCGCTACAAAAACCGCCACAATAGATTAAAGTGTTGCAAAATCCGCCACAATAGATCAACCGCTGCAAGAAAGTGCAACAATAGGTCTTAATTGTAGTAGTGTCATTGTAACCTATATATATGTTTAATCAATTAATGAAACCCTCAAGGAGGACTTTACAATCAATCTCATGATCTTATATGGTATCACAACTTAAGATCCCAAAAACCCTTTTTTTTTATCTCTCTAACCCTAGCCGCCACCCCCTTGCCGCCGCTCCCCCCTCTCGACCACCCCTTGCCACCGCCACCCCCCCTTCTCGGCCACCCTCCCTCGGCCTCCTATCCTTAGCCGTCGACCACCCTCTCTCTCTCGACCCTTCTCTCTCTCCCTCTCGTCCCAATGGCCGCCAAAACAACCTCTACCAAGTCACCCTTCCACTCCGCTCTCACCATCTCCAACATCAAAAACTGCATCCCCATCATCCTTGATCATGAATCTAGTCCTTACATCATGTGGTCCCATCTCTTCACGACCCATGCTAAGGCTCATAAGGGCCTCCACCACATCGATTCCACTGCCGTTCGTCCCACCGCTGAGGACGACGAGCTCTTCGCTCAACTCGACACCATCGTTCTTCAATGGATCTTCAACACCATCTCCAAAGATCTCTTGACAACCATCCTTGACCCCAAAGACAACACATTGGGTGCCTGGATCAAGCTTCAAAATCTCTTTCAAGACAACAAGTCCACTCGTGCCGTCTACCTTGAGCACGAATTCTCAAGTTGCAAGCTTGCGTCTTTCCTGTCGATCCCCGCCTATTATCAACATATCAAAACCTTGTCTGATCAATTGGGCGCCGTCGACTCCAAACTCAGCGCTACTCGCCTTATCCTTCAGGTACTTTCGGGCCTTTCCTTTGAATACAATGCTGCTGCTACTCATATCTAGCAGACGAAACCTCTCCCACCTTCGAGAAGACCCGGTCTCAATTGATCCTGGAGGAGACTCGCCTTTACCGTCAGACCACCGATGCCTCCAAGGACAAAACAACCCTAATCTCGTCAAGTGACATTGACGAGACGTATGCCCTGCCACACAGTCGTAACCATGACCAACCTGCGGAGAGAGGTGGCGGCCGCAGCCGTCGGATTTCCCTCGCTCCTCCTAGTATCCCGCCCCCTGCTATCCGCCTTGGATGCCCTTTGGCTACCCACCTACGACGTATCGCCCACCATCCCCGTATCCCAACCGTCAGCAGGGAGCGGGCTTGTTTGGTCCAACTCCTCGATCCGCCGGTCACCAGGCCTACCTGTCTTCGTCTGATCAGACCTATGCTCCGACTGATGTGCATCACGCCTTCTCCTCAATGTAGTTGACACCTCCTGACTCCGCTTGGTACATGGACACTGGCGCCACATCTCATATGACGAACTCCTCAGGTACTCTCTCTACTCTTTCTTTTAAGGGACCTGCACATTCTATTATCGTCAGAAACGGTGGTCGCCTTGCTACTTCGGGTATTGGCCACGCCACATTACCAACCCCAACCAACCCTTTACACCTCAACAATGTCCTCATTGCCCCTAAACTTGTCAAAAACCTTATCTCTGTCCGTCGGTTCACCACTGACAATAATGTTTCTCTTGTCTTTGATCCTTTTGGTTTCTATGTGAAGGATCTTACTACGGGGGTTACTCGCCTGAGATATAATAGCACCAGGGAGCTCTATTCTGTGTCGTCGCTCTCACCATCCAGCCCGTCAAGTCATGTCGCCCTTTCGGCATCGTCATCCAGCATGTGGCATGCGCGCCTCGGTCATCCCAATCATGCAGTTTTAGATTTGCTTCGTTCTAAAAGTCTTGTCAAATGTAATAAAGAGCCTCGCTCTTGTTTATGTTCTTTCTGTCAGTTAGGCAAGCATGTCAGGCTACCTTTTCAGCGGTCTTTAAACACTACTTTTGCCCCTTTTGATATAATTCATAGTGACATTTGGACATCTCCTATGCCTAGCAAGGAGGGTCACAAGTATTACCTCTTGTTTCTGGATGATTATAGTCATTTCTTATGGGGTTTCCCATTGCATTTTATGTCTCAAGTGTTTCCTATCTTTTCCAAATTCCATGCTTACATCAAAACACAATTTCACACCTCTATCAAGTGTTTCCAATGTGACAATGGCCGTGAATTTGATAACAAAGACTTTCACACTTTCTTCAACAGGAATGAGATCTCCTATCGCTTGTCTTGCCCCTATACCTCCCAACAGAATGTCAAGGCCGAACGAATCATCAGAACCATTACCAACATGATGCGCTCTCTCCTCTTCCGCGCATCCATTTCCCTTCTCTATTGGCCTTACGCCTTAGCCACCACATGCTACCTCCTAAACATTCTCCCATCTACTACCCTCCACCATCGCTCACCAACTCAAGCACTTTATTGCACCTTGCCTAGGTATGATCACCTTCGTACCTTTAGGTGCTTATGCTTCCCAAATCAGTCATCCACTGCCCCTCACAAGCTTCACCCATGCTCCACTCCTTGTGTCTTTCTTGGCTATCCGTCTGATCATCGTGGTTACCTCTGCCTCGATGTCAAGACCCACAAGCTCATTCTGTCCCGTCATGTCACCTTTGATGAGTCTCGCTTCCCCTTTGCTTCTCCTCCCCTCCTCTCTCCTACACCTTTTGTGTCTCAGTCTGAGTCAGAATCTTCATTCCCTCACTTTCTTCTTTTCCAGAGCTCTCCCGGTGCTCCCGCCTCTCCCCCTCCACCACCACCTCCTACCACCAGACCACACACCCACACTGTCTCCGGTGTCTTCCGACCCCGTCAGATCGTCTCCATGACCACCACACATCGCCTCGCCTCCCCTTACCCTACATCCTCCCCGTGTTCCATCCCACAAGACATGATGCCGCGACCGCATCATCTTGAGGCGGCCGTAACCCATCAATTTCCCCACAACATCCCTCACCCTCGACATTGGCGGCGACCGTAGCAACAGGCCATGGCCGCAGCCAATCAACTAGTGATAATGCATATCTTAGATAGGCATTATAGGCATTTTTAGTTTAGTTAGGTTGCATTTCTTTCATACCTTGTTGCTAAATTGCATCTTTTGATTATTCTAGAAGAGTTCGGATTCTGCGCAAATTTGTGTTTATCTTGCAGATTGAATCGGAACACATTTGAGAGATGCAATGTCTTAAAGAGGAATACAAGAAACATTGGAAAGAAGTAAGGAAAGAAGAGAAGCAAGACAAGTGGAGATACCCGCGAAAGACAGGCAAGAGGACACGACAACATGATGTCGCGACCGCAGCAGGGGCCGCTGCAACGGGCATGGAGAAAGCTGCTGATGCCGCGGCCACAGCATATGTTGCGGCCGCAACATTGGTCGTCAGCGTATATACGCTGCGTTTTGATTACTAAAAAACCCTAGATACTTTTAGTTTGTTTCATGGCCGACTTGGATGTTATAAGGCCGACTTTTAGTTATTTTTCCAGTACTTCTATTCTATTATTTCATTCATCAGACACTTTAAAGATTTGAGCGATGTCTTCCATGAGGAACTAAACTCATCTATTCTGCCTGCAATTTGAAGCTTTATTTGGATTGATTATGAGTTTCTAATTCTCATTCCTTGTTTCCTATATTTTAATGCTTCAACTTCTTTGTGCTTAATTGTCTATTGTTTTATTCTATCTAGCCCATGCAACTAGTTAGAATCAATTCAATTGCTAAGGTTTTGTATATTCTTGATTGTGAACCTTAACCTAAGTGGCAAACTTGTTCCTTTAAGGCTGATTGAACTAATTGAACAAGTAGGAAGTTGAATGTGTTGTTAAATCCCTGTTTAGGGACTGCAAATACCTTGGTTAATCTCTGAACTTAAAGCTATCAATTGGGTTAAATCCTTCTTTAGGGACTGTTCGATTGATAAGGGTTTCTAGGACTGATTGGACTAGTAACTATATTAAGTCGGGATAAGGGCATTCATAGGAAACTTAATAGGACGAGAAGAAGTTACAAGGATCGCTTCAACCAAATAAAGTGGAAAATTGTAGGTGGAATTGCTTCTCCTAATTGTCTAAACCAAAGTCATTTACTTTGCTTTCTTTACTCCGTTTTGATAAAAGACGGAACTTTCACACACAAAAACCCCCCAAATTGGTTACTTTGATTGACACTTGAATCAAACTTGAATTATAACTTTCCCTGTGGATCGACCTCTTACTTATTTCTATACTTGCTATAGGTTTGAGTTTTCTTTGGCGGATCAACGACAGGTTTCCCCTCCGTCAACTAGCTGCGGGCATGCAGCGGCCGCAACCTCCCCCACCGCATCCCCTTTTGTCCTTCCCGACTCCCAATCCCCCCTGCCTCAACCCCGACCTCCCTTTCCCCCATCCCCACCTTCCACAAAACAGCCCTCCTCGACCCGAATTGGCAGGCGGATATGCTCGACGAATACATGGCCCTTACAAGGAATGGTACTTGGGTTCTGGTCTCTCGCCCTCCTGAGGCGAACGTCATTCAATGTATGTGGCCCTTCCGCCACAAGTTCCGCTCTGATGGGACGTTGGAGCGCTACAAACCCCGTCTTGTGGTCAACGGTCGATCTCAGCAGACATGTATTGATTGTGATGAGACATTCAGCCCCGTGGTCAAGCCTGCCACTATCCGAGTGGTGTTGAGCTTAGCGTTGTCGCGCAACTGGTCCATTCATCAGCTGGATGTCAAGAACGCTTTTCTGCATGGCCGTCTGAATGAGATAGTTTACATGTTTCAGCCGCCGGGGTTTGTTGATGCTGATCATCCTAAGCACGTCTGTCTCTTGAAGCGCTCTCTGTATGGTCTGAAAAAGGCTCCGCGGGCTTGGTTCCAGCGCTTTGTTTCTCATCTGCTACGCTTGGGCTTCATTGGAAGTTGCTCGGATATGTCTCTGTTTATCTATCGCAGAGGCTCAGACATGACCTTTCTGTTATTGTATGTCGACGACATCATTCTCACCGCCTCTTTTGATGCGCTTCAGACGTCTACTATTTCGCAGTTGAGTGCTGAGTTCGCCATGTCAGATCTGAGTCCGTTGTCTTACTTCTTGGGAGTTTTTGTTCAGCGTCATGCGTCTGGGCTGTTCCTCTCTCAGAGTAAGTATGCTGCTGAGATTGTTGCTCGGGCCAAGATGAGTAACTATAAGCCAGTAGTCACCCCTGTAGATACATCCAACAAGCTCAGTGCTCATTCTGGTCCTTTGTTTGATGATCCGACGTTGTACAAGATCCTCGCCAGTAGGCGTGGCCACGGGTCAGACCCGGCGGGTCGACGGGTTCGACCCGCCGGGTCAAGGGTCGGGGGAAGGCGACCCGAACCCTAACCCGGGATTTCCACGGGTTGGCGGGTTGGGTCACCCGACGGGTCAACGAGTTGACCCGGCGGGTCTGACCTGCCGGGTACCCGCCGGGTCGACCCGACGAGTTGGAACCCGGGTTGGACGGGTTTGCACTTGTTTCGGACTCGGAATCAGAATTGTCGGATCGAATTTGTCGTGAAAGGGAACGGAAATTGAACGCCTATGTGTTTGACAAATATCCTTTCGTGTTCACAAATCAGAACTTGACTCTTTAGTCTTTATGTACAAAATACAATATGTAATATTACATCTTATAATTTTCAAAACTAAAAAGTCTACAACTTATAACTCTATAAGTTTTACAAATTACAAAAAAGTTGTACAATATTTGTATTAGGGAGTGTTGGGGGGGAAGGAAGAAGGGCTTGAACCAGTTTCCCGACTGCCTACGTATCCTCTCGGGGGTGAGGAATCAAAGCCCACGTAGTTCTTTTACCTGTATGTCTGAACCCTGGCCTGGTTACCTCCTCTTCTAGTCTTCTTGATCGTCGGATCCTCCACCACCACATGAGCCATCTGTGACCGCGCCATCAATGGAGCTCCCAACGGACTCTGTCTCTATTCCGTCATCATCCTCGGAATCAGTCCCCAAGTTGTTCTTCTGCATCCGCATCTCCACCTTCTTCCAATCTGCAAGGCAAACTTGGGCTTCGAGGTTCTCGGGAAGAAACCTTGATCTCTTCTCCAAAAGAATCTGACCTCCGCGACTAAAAAGCTGCTCGACGGCTACGGTGGAGCAAGGTGCCCCAAGTATTTGTCGGGCGATTACCTGCAATGTCGGGAATCTTTGTCTTTCGGGACGGCTCCACCACTCAAGGACATCGAAATCTTCCTCTTCATCGCTGAGAAAATCAAAGTTAGTGGACAAATATTCGTCGAGCTCCGAGTGGGGGCTCGACGAAGATCTCGACCTCTTTGACCCAAAGATATCTCGGGCAAGTGCCTTAGTTCTAGCGGTGATGCTCGTTCGTGACCCGCTTGAACTGGAAGGCACGGGAGGACGATTGGAGGGCGCTCTATCGCCCGTCGAATATTCAGTATATAATTATTCTAACAATCCTCTAACTCTAGCAACAATAATTGTAACATTGCAATCAGGATCATCCACAATTCCTAAAGTCGGATAATAGTTTTCTAAAAACAATTGAACTCCGCTTAATTTATATCTAGGGTCGAAACAACACGCTACGAGGAAAATGTCGGGTATAAATTTGTAATATGCGATCCATTTCCGCCGCATCTCCATAGTTGCTTGGGAAATGGAAGGCGTGTTAACTCCGTCTTGAAGGGCTAATGCTACGTTCATTGCAATAAAACAAAAAATGTTTGATGTAGGCATGTAAACGTGGGAAAACGTCCGAGTTGCGTCGTAAAAAACTTTGAAAACCTCCACAATGTCCCGAGCCTGAGTCCACACATCAGCAAATATGTGTGAGTCCGGGATGTGTAGTATTGCAAAACCGGAAAGAAGTTCTTTGTAAGCGATTGAATCATAAATCATTGTGTAAGTGGAGTTCCACCGAGTGCAAACGTCCTTGGGGAACGTTTTTGGGCGGGTTTAGTGGCTACGACAATAAGCGCTCCATTGCTGGCGAAGCTGTTTGCTTCGCCAAAGTGTCCGCAAAACAAATCGAATTGGTTCAACAACACTTTGTAAATATAATAAACCATCTTGAACACATAAGTTTAAAATGTGAGGGGCGCAACGGATGTGGAAAAACTTGCCGCCTATCGCGGGCTGACAGTTTTGGATTAAATCGGGGATAGATGCGGTGTTGGCAGAAGCGTTGTCAAAACCGATACTAAAAACTCTTTTAGTTAATCTATATTCTTGTAAAACCGTTAAAAGGACACCTGCTATGTTTCGTGCCGTGTGTGCTTCGTCGAAAACTCGAAAAGCTAAAACATGTTTGTGCAATTGAAAACGTTGATCAACCCAATGACAAGTAACACCCATGTATGAGTGATGTTGCCAATGGTCGGTCCAAATGTCACTACAAATCGAAACGTGTAAATCATGGTTTTTTTGAAAATATTCAATTAATTCATTTTTACGGGTGTTATACCGTCTAAGTATTTTCCTCTTAACCGTGTTTCGACTAATACCTTGCCATGCAGGTTGAACATTTTGCGTAATAAATTCATTGAAACATAAACGTTGTGAAAAACTATAAGCTAAACCCTCGGCAGCTATCATTTCCGTATATTGATCATGACAACTACGATAATCATAAGACCATAAACCAGGTGGTTGAGAGGAAGAAGATGCGTATCCGGTTAGTTGAGTTTGCCCTTTGGCGAGGCCGAGCTTCTCGGGATGCTTCGAGCGGATATGTCGACCGTAGTTCCCATATCCGCCTCCCTTCTTGTGCTTGTAGACCGTGGAGCAAAAGTTGCACTTGGCGGCGCAACTCGATTCCTCCCAAGCCGGCTCCCTAGGACCCTTCTTGAACCAATACTTGAAAGTAGCGGCTCGAACTTCCGTCGTAGTTATAGGGTCGCCATCGGCCGGAGTTCCTTGGCTCCCTTCGGCGGGGAACCCGGACTCTTGGGTCGGAATCGTCGGAGTTCCGGCTTGTGTGGTGGGGGTCCCATCGGCCTCGAGCTCGGCCTCCTCCTCCTCCTCGATCTCGTCGACGTGGTCGACGAGTAGAGCATCATCTCGACGATGTCGGGATCCGCTCGCCGCCGAGACCGATGCACTTCGCCGAAGGCTTGGTGCCGCCGCCGGGTTCGACCCGCCTCCTCCGACACTAGGGGTCGATGAAGATGGGGCTCCACTAACACTCTTGCGACCCCTAGTAACTCGGTTAGTAACTCGGTTGATGAAACCCGACATGTTGAATTGAAGAGAGTTAGGAGATTACGAGAGACAAGATCGAGCGATTAGAGAGCGATTAGAGAGATTGAGATGAGATTAGAGGAGATGAGTGAGGTGTGGGTTGGAATTGGGAGGGAAAGGGGCTATTTATAGAGTCAAAACCGAGCCTTTCCCTCGAATGGAGCCGTTGGGCAACTGTCAACCCGCCGGGTCCAACGGTCGACCCGGCGGGTCGACCGTTGGAAATGTGACTGTTGCCCTCTCGATTCAATTTTTTTTTTTTTAAAATTTGCACTTGGGTGGTGTTTGGCTACTAGTTAACTATTAATTAAATTTATATGTTAAGTTTCCAATATATTTTATGTAGATTTTTATTTTTTTAACTTTTTAAATGTAATATATAATGTTTAGGTAATTTTTTATAAGTTGTTAGGTAATTAGTAAAAATATTATCTTATAAAATAATATTATTTGAATCATTCAAACACAAGTTTATTGTAAACCGAAAGACGAATACAAGTTTACAAATCACGACTCACATTTACCGATTCACATAACATAACATAATAACATAAAAACGTAAAACATAAACTCACTAGTCACTACATTACTACAAGTCTACAATACTCACTACTTATTATTAAGACTTAGGACATAGGAATAATAGACTAGTTTTTACCACCACTCGTTCCACTCGAGCCCGAAGCGCCATCGTTCTTAATCTTCTCGGGGTGCTTGTTGGTGATGTGATACTTCAAATTACCATGGCCAAGGTTATTCCGCATCTTGTACCTTTTAGCACAATGACGACAAACGGCTACGAATGATCGATCGGCTTGCACATCCGCCTTATCGTAGTGATCTTCAAACAACGCCTCTTTGAGGTTGTCACCGGACATGATTACAACGTACGACCTTATGAAAATCAAATTGATAGAATGATAGGTGATTGATGGATTGGATGGGATTTGTGATAGGAGGAGTCGGGTATTTATAGCCCCGAGTCTACTAGCCGTTACAACGGCTATATTTTTAAAAAAAAATTAGTTCCGACCTGTGGGCCCCACCTCCAACGGTTTTTTTTTAAAAATAGGGCGACCTGGCGGGTCACGGATCACGGATCTCCCGACCCTAACCCTAACCCGCTACCCGTCCCTACCCGCCAACCCGGCAACCCGGACCCGGCGGGTCGTTGACCCGTACGACCCGGCGGGTCACGAGTTGACCCGTAATCCGTGGCCACGCCTACTCGCCGGTGCACTGCAGTATCTTACGTTCACGAGGCCCGATATCAGTTACGTCGTTCAGCAGATCTGCTTGTTCATGCATGCGTCCAGGGAACCGCACTTTCAGGCCTTGAAGCGGATCATCCGTTACATCATCGGCACCCTCGAGCTAGGCACCACAATCATTCCTTCCTCTAGGCATGACCTCGTTGTTTACAGTGATGCGGATTGGGGTGGTTGTCCTGACACACGTCGCTTCACGTCTAGCTACTGTGTTTTCCTCAACGACACCCTCGTGTCATGGTCTGCGAAGCGACAGTCGTTAGTGTCTCGCTCCAGTGCCAAGGCAGAGTATAGAGGTGTTGCCAACATTGTCTCCGAGTGCTCTTGGCTCCGCAATCTTCTTCTTGAGCTATGATGCCCTCTTTAGAAGGTCACCCTGGTCTACACTGACAACGTCTCCGTCGTCTATCTGGCTAGCAACCCAGTCCAACATCAGCGCACGAAGCACATTGAGCTCGATCTCCACTTCGTCCGGGACAAGGTTGCCATAAGCCATTGGACACGTCCGCATTCTACATGTCCCGTCCTCCTATCAGTACGCTGATATATTCACCAGGGGTTTACCTCGTCAGTTGTTCCTTGATTTTCGGTCTAGTCTCACTGTAAGGGAACCTCCACTTTCGACTGCGGGGGTTTGATAGATTAGATGGACTTTATATTGTATAGTGGGTCAAAAGGCCCATATCCATTGTAATATATATATATTTAATTAATGAATGAAACCCTCAAGGAGGACTTTATAATCAATCTCATGATCTTATAGATATGAATATTATATATAATATCTTATAAATGTAAATTGTACGATAGATGTTAAAAAATAAAAGAAAAATCATTTAAACATATGTAAGATCTAAGCAAAAATGGGGATTTCATACTCCCCATCGGGGATCCCCGCAGGGTTCTCCAATGGGGGCGGGGCGGGGCGGGGATTGGGGTGGGGACTAGTGTCCCCGTCCCCGCACGGGGAATCATTTTGACCCCCATCCCCGTTTCCGTCCACATTTAATTTCCCCATCCCCACTCCCACGACGAGGATTCCCCACTCCATTGTCATCCCTAAACATATCTCTATGTGATTAGCTTTCATTTGAACTTGGTGAAGTGCAGCACTCGGTATCGGTAGTGTTGTTGTAGAAGTACAGCTGTTCTTCACATGTTTCTTTTTTATTTACTTATTTACACAACTGTGTGTGCCCTTAGACAGAACTATGTGCGATCCTTGGTTAGAGTTGAGTTGACGGCATGCTGGCAGCTGGCCTCTTTTAGGGCTCGATCGACAATGTCGAGTTGAAATCAATCTCTACTGTATTAAAACATACCCATTACTAATAAATACGAATATATTAAAAAATATTTATAAAAAATATTAATACTTTATGAAGTTTTTAATTATTATTTTTAAGTCACACCTCTTTAGTCTGTACGGATGGACGGTTGTTAGGAAGATATCGGTGACTAGATTGATACCTAACGTGGTGAGGAAATATTGACTATTTTGGTAAATAGTTCCAATTTTGGATTAAAATGTCAAATTCCGTATCTGATATAATTAATTAATCATAGCCGGTCCTCTTATATCATATAATTGATGTCGATCCTCTCAACTCTATTATCATCAAATCTCCTATTTATATCTTCTCATCTCTATATACATACTAAAATACATTTTGTTCTATATAATGTGTTGTATTTGATTCTAAAAGAAATTCTCGTCGAAAAATTATTAAATTAATATGTTTTCATAATTTATATAAATCAAGTTATCCTAAGTCACAATTGATCTATATATATTCAAGTGAATTGATAAAAAAAAAATATAAATCAAAACTATTTCATAGGCATACTTACCAAAAATACTAATAGATAAATATTTGATAGCTGTTATTTTATTTTTTTTTAGATTTTTTTTATGAAAAGAATTATTAATATCAAAATTAATTATTTAATTTGTACTTGTATTTATATTACTTTTTAGAAGAACGAATTATTTATAGAGAGATTAAGTTTTATTTTCTATTTTTCACACAATTTGATCGCTATTAGTTTAATTCTCGTATCGTAATTTAGATCTATTTTTTTTTTCATATTTTTAATAATTTTTTTGTTAGATGATGTACTGTAATTTTATAATATTGTGTTATCATATTTCTGTGTACGGGACAAGACACACTAGTATATGGAATCCTAAACAATACTAAAGTAGTAGATGCTTAGGACACGTGTCACGTTCTGGTTAAAAGTTTTCCCGCCCATTTTGTCTATCAATTTTTTTTTCCCATGTTTATATGGTTGATTCTATCCTTTTTAGATACCATTGAGAGTTTGAGATAACTTTCATATTGTTTTTATCTTCTACGTAGTATTATTTTCCAATCTATCCTATTTTAGCTAATAGTGATTTCATTGCCGATTTTTTTAATTGTGTATTGTTGCTGATTTTGTAATTTTGTACTATTTTTTATTTTTATTATATTCTATATACCATTATTATTATTTTTTTATTGACATACACTTCCTTATTTTAATATTCTTTTATAGTAGGTAACTTTTTTTCCATAATTTTAAAACAAGTAATTTCATGCATATGTTTAACATTTATTTTAATAATTTTTATATACATATCTTTTATAATAATTGGTAGCTTTTTTGAGATAATTTTGAAATAAGTAATGAGTCTATTATAATTCACTTATTTAATTTTTCAATTATATTCATTTTACTTTATGCAATTTGATTCATTTTTAATTTGTAATAAACACAATCATAATTTTGTTAGCAAAATATCAATCATGTAAAGTGTTTTTTTTTACAAAGATGACCACGTTCAATTTAAAATTTTTATTGAAAATTATATTATATTTTTTAATAATTGATTAAAAAAACGTATCTTATATATTTTCTTATCCTATCTTATATTTTATATGATCCTAAACAATACTAAAACAGAAGCTGAAATTGCGACATGTCAACTTCTGGTGAATTTTTTTCCCGCTCAAAACTTAACCACTCATAATATGTCATTTGTCAATTATTATGCCACATATATCCACTTAATTATCATTAATTATTTGATATTCATATATAATTGGCAAGTATCACATATTTTGATATTACCAAATCTGCATTCTCAGTATATATCACTATTTTATTTAATTATTATTTTTTATTCATTATTTTATAATAACCAATATCCATATTTTTTTAATTTAATTTTCCTTTTTAGACTGTTATTTAATAATTTAAAGGAATGTTCATTACATTTATTCAAAATTTTAATGGTTTTGTTGTTATAACCATAATTCCACTTTTTTTCTTTTTGTGTAGAATTATCATATTTTACTGTTTTATTTATCTCATTAAAAAACTTAAAATATTAAAAATTTCATATATCTTTTTTTCTATGCAAAAGTATCCTTTTGATATACTTTGATTCATTGAATTATTGATTTTATGAATCCTCATTTCGAAGGTAAGTATACATATGTATTATTATTGTAACATGTCAACCGTGGCGAAAAGTTTTCTCTTCTTTGTGTAGGTCATACTTGTAAAGGCTCGGATTTTTAAATCCAAATTTTCAGAAAATGAAATTAAATTGAATTTAATTCGGATATTTCAAGCAAACCCAGCCTAAATTTAATAAATCTAACCTGAAATTTTTAGAGCAAATTCCGACCCAATTTTTTTTTATTTTATTTATACAAAATAGTGGGCTTCGAGAATTTAATTCCGGGTATTTTGAATTTTGGGTCTTGGGACCATTCTACGCTTTGTCTATTCCTCCATCTGATTGCCAGCTCTTTTGCCCTTCCCTTTGTCGAGTAGCAGCAGAATGTCCTCTGAAGTGGAACAGAACCCACGCCAAATCCCCCATCCCAATCGTTTCAATTCCCCATACTCCCTTATCTTCATTTGGATTGCTGTTCATTTTGACCAAACACATACACAACCCCTATTTCCCCAATTGTGGGCAAAAAGCCAAACAAACCCTTGCCATTACCCAGGCCATTACAATTTACAAACAACTATTACAGCTCCACTGCCTTCTACCTTTCTGATTTTCTACAGTCTCCCCCATCCTTATTTTGAGTCCCAATCCCAATTACATACACATCCCCACCCCTCCTTCCATTCGCCATTTTCCCCTTTCAAACAAAACCCTTCCTTTTGACCCCTGCCGCCACCACTGAGCTCTAGATCCTCTCACCGCTTCGCCTCCGGACCGCCAGCATCACCACCGTCCTCAGTTCCGGCCACCAGGCGCCACCAAGCTCCCTCTGTTTTTCGAAGAAGCCCACCGAGCACCCACGACAGCTCCTCTTTCTTCTTCCGACGAGCAGCAGCAGCTAGCAGCCACCTTCTGCGGAGTCCGACGTCGACAGTAGCAGCAGCGACCAAAAGCGGCGACGATCCCACAGGAGCCCCACCGTCAGCCGGAGATCCTAAAAACGAGCCCCTTCCAGCCCTGTTTTCCGACCGAGGTTCGTTTATGGTTAAAGCTCGATTCCGAAATCGAATCTCACTTCAAACTACCCCTCACTCGTCTCTATTCATCCTAGGCCACTACGGTGTCGATTCCGCCTCCGACGAGCTGGAGGAACCCGCTCCGAGCAACTCCGGCGTGCCCCGAAGCCCCTCGCGGTAACCTCTCTATCCTTCTCCCTCCTTCACTCGCGCTTAGCGCTTTGCTTGGGTTTGGATCGGAACTGTGAGTCGATCAGACTGACTGAGTAATGGGTCGGAAACAATGGTCGCCGGTGAGCCTGGTTCCTCATCTTCCCTGTTCCTTTTTCCGTCGTTAGAGCCCTGTTCGTCCTGAGGGAGGAAGAAGACAGAGTTGGTTCTCCTTTCTTTCTTTTCATTTGGGTTGGGCCGGATCTGGGTCATCATTTCAGGTTATATCATTTTGTGTGGGGTTTTCCAGTTGGGAAGGGTATGGATCCGGGTCCTTCCATCCTCTCTTATTTTGTTGGGCCTAATTTTTCGGGTCAGGGAATCGGGTGTGAGCCTTGGGCCATGGGTTTGGGTTTCGGGTATTGGATCCGGGCTAGGCTTCCATATTTGATGGTCTGGGCCTCTTATTCTTTCAGAGTTTTGAGGTTTGTTGTTGAGATAATGGTTTTTTATGGTTTTATGGATTTTTGGTTATCCGATTATTATTTAATTATTCTGATTTAATTGTTATTTATTAATCATATCTTACATGTTTATTTGATGATTAAATGTTAGAAATGTTTATCGGATATTATTTTATATGTGAATTTTGAGTTGTTATTTACGATAATTAAGTTATGGATATTCTATTTGAAAATGATACCTATATGATTATATATGTTAGCTATATGATTAAACATTATTTGAAAGATAGATTTAAAAAGAATATTTTGGAAAAAAACAAAATGCCGGAATTATTTATATAACATGATTTTGAGAGGTTGGTTTTAAAGATAAAATGTTTAATGTCGGATTTGACTAAGTATGATTTCAAAACAATTGTTTTGGATATGAGTTGACTTAACTGGAGATTTAAGAGGTTGGAAAACTTTGAGAAAACGATTTACTTGTTTCAACTCGGTGAATTTATTATTGAATCCTGCTTAAGAATTTTGTGGATTTTAAATAAAATATGAACATGGAATGATACATGATGAGATAAGACGGAATGATCGGAAATGAGATATGTGAAGTTATGTGTAATAGTTAGGGCGCCTTGTGTGATTTAGATAGACTTATGCAGATCTGTATATTTGTTAGGTGATTGTTGCTTGTTGAACTCCGCTTGCGTTATCTTTTGATGTTCGGCATTTCAGGTAAGTTCCCTAGGGGGCTTACTCAGGTTGGACATTCATGCCTGTTGTTGCATTTTATGTTAGGTGTTGCATATGCATAAAAGCTTGCCATATAGTATCCTGTTAGGTTGCACTAATTGAATGAGCATCTGCTTACTTTATGCGTTTGAAACAGAACGGCCGTTATCTGTGATAGTCCTAGAGTCTTTGCTAGGGTCATAGGGTAGCCCAGCCTCATCGGGTACCCTGAGTCAATCGAGTCACGAACTTCCTTATATTATGAGATGCCTGCGGGCTTTATTGTGGAGCGGGTTAGGCATGCGTGCCGCCTGATTATGATGGAATGCATTCACGAGCTGGCCAGTCTCCGCCCGATCGGAAGGGGGTGGAGGTAGGAGAGGGATATGCCACTTGGCATTGTCTTGGGCCCTTTACAGTATTTCTGCACATTATTATACCTAGGAGCATGCTAGTGTGTTTGACTTTCGTACTGCATTAGAGCATCTTTATTAGGTATAACACATACTATGTGGCCTCAGCGAGGACTGCCGGTCCCGCATGAGTGGCTCGATCTGACTCCTTTCCCCGTTCTTTTTTTAAGGTATTTTCTGCAGATTCTGAGTGCTCGATGTCTATATGACGGGGTTTCCTTTTGGCGATTTGAAGAACATGGCTAATTCTCTAACTTGGTATAAATGGTAATCATACGCTTACGTTTTGGTTTTGACCCGGCTCTGCCGTGACATTTTGTATCTTAATTTTGCTTCCGCTCTACTTTCGTTTGAATTGGATTTCGCGACATAGTCTTAGGACAGGTTAAGGGTACCCAACAGCCCTTCGAGGTTTTTAGGGTTTGAAATCCCTCTTTCTACAAATCTTAAAATGAGTTCGAAACCTCGACCCGTACCTGAATTGCAAGATCCGAACAAGGGGTTTCATCCTTTGAAACGTAACCCGGAAATCATAATTCTGGGCCGTTAGAATACTATAATATGTTTCATTGAGTTTCATATAAAATGTCTACCTCTCTACAGTACTAATTTTCATTGAGTTTCATACTATAATTTGTCAATTATCCATATATGTATTTATAGTTCTTAAGTAATTTATTTAATTATCTATCGATCGAATACTATATATTTACCTAATTATTTGAAATTTTCAAAAAAAAAGTTATGAAATATTTTTCCATGAACAAAAATTTAAGTGATCAAATCTCCTAGAATAAAGTTTATTTTCGGGTAAATGTGAGTGCGGGCCGGACTTTTTTCCAAATTAGTCCGGATGGTGCGGGTGCGGGTGCGGGCCGGGTTGAGCCCACTTCATGGTCTAGAGTTCACGTCCAAACTCGCTTGGTATTGTAGATGTAGGAAGCTCGCGAGCACGCGCAACATAATAATATTAGATATGCATATTATATATATTACTATACATTGATTTGTATAAGAGGAGGGTCATGAGTTGTATTATAAAATAATTTTTAAACATGTAATTAGATTAACTTAGTAATATACGGAGTAGTAAAATTTCAACCATATAATTTCATCTAACTTAGTAATATAAGAGAAGGGTCATATCAATTTTCAAATACAATGTTGGTTAATCAATTGATGCATGTTTTTATATCATGAGAAATGATAATAATCTTATATTTACTTTTAAAATTGTAGTTGGTTGGAGTAACAATAGATTGATTTGAAGTTACTGTAATTATAAAAATATGTATTTTCTTTTGTTACTCCGTGTATTGTACATTTTCTTTTTAAATGATAAGTGAGACACATGAATCACCGCATGAAATATCTTTATCCTCATCTTAGTGGGTACATTGTCTAATTTTTCATGAGATTAGTTTTCAACATTGTAAATTAAGCATGTGGTAGAAATTATTCGAGACAAGGGAAAATCTTTGACTAACAAAATGTTGGATTGGTTGTGGTGATTTTTGACATGGCTATATGAAATTTAGTGAACGGGGTCAAATTTTTACCCACTTATTTTTTTAATTGCTTAATGATGGGTATAATTATCATTGTGTATGCGTTTAATGTGAATGACAATTAAATTGAGTAAAATTAGACTTCAAGTTGAAATTTGTCCAATATATTTTTTTGGTACAAAAAAAGATAAGAAAAAAAAACTTTTATTTATTATATCTTCACTAATAAGATATTTAATATTTTTAGAATTAGTAACCCGTGTAAAGCACGGGTAATGGACTAGTAAGTGGCCTAAAACAAATCAGGATTATTTTGGAGTTGAATTGCATTCGATCTCGAAAGAATATATTTATTATAATTATAATTACATTTAACTTAAACTAATTTTATAGAGCATAAATTAAACTCATCACTGTCAAACACAGCTATTTACGTACACCTCAGTAGCACACGATCACGTGTTTCATACAAGGATATGTAATTGAATGATTTGTATATATTCTAGGACGTACTATAGGTCTCCTTCGAGATAGGGGTGTTATTCGAGCCGAACGAGCCAAATTTGACATATTCAAACTTTGTTTATTTGTTAAACGAGTTTGAGTCGAACCCAATTTCTAAACGAGCTTTTTTCTTTGTTCAAAAGTTTGGCTGGTTTTAGTAAATAAACGAGCTCAAGTTGAACTTTTTTGAGCTTTAGGTGGTTTTACTTGGTTATAAAATAGGGTCAATTTGCCGACTATACAAATACAAATGCCAAATTAACAAAATATACAAGATTTTGAGAATTTTGCAAAACTATACACAACACTACCACAAAGCCTTGTGCCCCTCCTATTTACCCCCTCCCCCTCCAGCGTGCCCTCCCACGCCCCCCCTCTAGCGTGCTCCCCGTGCCCCCCCTCCACGTCAGCAGTTTTTTTTTTTTTTTTTTTTTGCGCGCGTCAGTGCTGACGTCATCGTCAGGGAATGCTGACACCGTTTACAAGGATGCTGACGCCAACTTTTTTTTTCTTTTTTCCCACGCGTCGGTGCTGACGCCAACGTCGAGAATGTCGACGTCCACATTGCTGACAGCGCAGACTTCGACAACGCTGACGCGGAGGACGTCGACGATGCTAACACCGTTTGAGGGATGTTGACACCGACGTCGGGAATGCTGACGCCGTCTACGAGAATGCTACACAGCCGACAATGACGTCGGGAATGCTGACGTCAGCATTGCGGACGCCCTCTACGAGAATGCTGACGCCGACGGTGATGACATCAAAGATCAATATATTTTTATATAAAATATAAAAGGGGAGAACAAAGAGACAAAGGAATGTTTAAAAAAAAAAACGAATTTTTTTTTTTTTGTACTGAGAAATAAAGAATTTTTCGACGCTGACGATGCTGACCTCCTTCCTCATCCATCTCTTATATTGCAAAAACGATGTCAGCAAATATATACCTACACAAAAATATGCATGAAAACGATATCAGCACTAAAAAATACGTATAAAAACGATGTCAACACTAAGAAATAAACCAATTTTTAAGGACTCAAGCATACATATATACTTACATATATAATATCAAATTAAAAACGATTTCAGCACTAAAAAATACGCATAAAAGCTATGTCAGCATTAAAAAATAACCCAATTTTTAGCGACTCAAGCATACATATATACCTACATGTATAATATCAAACCAAATACGATGTCAGCACTAAAAATCATTAACATAAAGACACTTATATCTACCTCCTACGTCAAATTTGAGAAGCAAACAGTATAAGTTTACTAAGAAGCTCTTTTTTCTAAAATTGTTTGCTAATGCGAAATTGATGTCTGCTAATGCAATACTTGAATCAAAATTGTTAACTGGATTACAGTTAACATTAGTAACAAGAAATTGTTTGCTAATGCGAAATTAATATGCATCATTCCAAAAAGATAATTAACAAGAAAACACCCAATTTCAATTTTTGACAGCAACAACAAACATGTAACAGATGGTTATGAAATACAACATTGCAAAAAGATAATTAACAAGAAAACACCCAATTTTAATTTTTGACAGCAACAGCAAACATGTAACAAATGGTTAAGAAATAGAAGCCAAGAACTACATTAGCAAATAATCAGAGAACGACGAACAGAACTCTGGATTAATTGCCAGCTTAAGACAGTCTCATACTCTCATTATACAACAGTAGTACCTCCAGATTTGAAGCTTCTGAATCAGGAACCTCTTCCTTGGCACTTTCGGCTTCAAGGAAATGCTTAACTACATCGATTTGAGGGGAAGAGCAGTTCGAGCAAGAGCATCAGGAAGTTGTCAGCGCTGACGGTTCACCGTCTCTCGCAAGAGCACGAGCATCTAATGCAATGTATTGAAATCAAAGAGATCTCCACAACGTACTGTAAAACCAGAAATTCACAATATGCTGTCAGCAATGAAGATGCAGAGGCGGAAGAAGAGATCGAGATTCCATAGATGACAACACAGTGAAGAGATCGATTGGAGGAGAATAGTGAGAGAAGTTACCTCTGCAGGAGGCGCAGCGTATTGGCATCAGAGCCGGTTACATCATACAGCGAGTGCTGCAACGAAGGAACTGCAACTGCCTCCCTCTTGGTCACCCTCAGCCTCTCCAGATCCCCTAGGTTTCCGATCTTGTCCGCCACACCGATGAACTCGAACGGCAGCCCTAGCTTGTCGGCGAAGTCCGACAGCCTCGTCCCGGTCGCCTCCAGAGAGTCCATCGAGGTCCCCAACCCCGTCAGTCTCTCGAACGCCTCCTGGATCGCCTGGTGGTTCTCCGGTGGCCTCCCTCTGTTGTCACCGGATCGGATCGGGAGAGGTCGGGAGGAAGGTGCGACGCCGTAGATCGGCTCAGTCGGATATGGCTTCTCCTCCACAATCGACGCCGCATAGTTTTCTCCCCAACTGGATCTGAGAAAAGGAAGAGCGTGAAGGCGGATAGATAGACCGAGGTGAGAGAGCGCGTGAACTGGACAAGCACCATCGCCGCCTCCATTGTTGACGGAGCTCGGAGGAGAGGGGAGGGTGCCGGATTTTTGTAGATCTGTAAAATGGGAGAGAGAGAGAGGGGAGCATTCTGAGATTTGGGTTAGTGATATCCATAGATCTATATAGGGTTTTATGTTGTATAGTTTGCTAATATTTAGATAAGTGTGTATATTTGGCTAATTTGGGCGCAAATTTTTTCTATAATATATTAACTTTAAGAAAATTTTAGAAATTCCGTAAAATTATAGCTATTTGAGCCTAAATCGAACGAGTTGAGCTTTCAACTAAGTTTAAAATCATATTCAAACTCGGCTTGTTTAAGTAAGTGAACGAGCTCGAGTCGAGTTTTTTACGAGTCGATTCCGATCCGAACGCAAGCTATCTGTTCAGCTCATATAACAGTCCTACTAGGAGATCATGACACTTGTCACAAGACCGCAAAGCTCTCACTAGGCTATACTCTTTTTGCCTCAAAATTTAAGTCACTTATTATTTTAATTATCTCCTTGGAAGAATGAATATATTTATTATATTTATAATTACATTTAACTATTTTTCTATAAAAATATAATAATAATAATATTATTATTATTATTATATGTAAAATTCTATCTATATAAAAAGGAAATCATGTACATAACTAAGGGTACATGGCCTCGATCGGGTCACGGGTCGGGCGGGTAGACCCGTGACCCGCCGGGTTAGGGTTAAAGGGTTGGTTCGGGTTGAGGGTTAGGGTTAGGGTCGGGGAGAAAATAACCCATGATTCGGCGGGTCCGACTAAATTATTATGAATTTAATTTAGTCATAATTCATAATATATAAATTCTCATGCATCACATGATGTGAAAATCCTACTCAACCTCTATTTTCTTTCATATCCCATATTTATGTCCCACATCGAAAATGTGCTATCTACATCTATTTTCTCTATATATATCTTCTCATACCTCTACTTGTCATTCCCACAATCCAACCTTTTCTTTCCCACATCTATATATATCTACTTGATGTGTTGAGTTTTATTTTGGGTTTAAAATCATTTTTTTAAATGGTTGACCTAGCGGGTTGATCCGCGAAATTCGCTGGGTACTTGGTTTGTTGCCACGTGGCCAACCCAGCGGTCCGACCCGTCGACCCGCCGGGTGACCCGAACCCGTCGACCCGCTGAAATCCCGGGTTAGGGTTCGGGTCATGCCCCCGGGTTCTCGACCCGTGGCCATGTCTAACTAAGGGTTTGTGTTTATTTTGTTAAAAATTAATCATTTGTGGGTGTTTATTCTTTTAAACAGTTTTTTTGGTTGTTTGGATGATCAAAATAAACAAAAACGTGTTAAAAAATTGTGTTGAAAAAAAGCTACAAAATGGAGGTTATTTGGGTGTTTATTTTGTACAAGTACTATTTTACTTCTTCCCTTTTATCTTATTTGGTTTGAAAGTACCACAATATCCTTAATAACAATCAAATAAACTCCACTTTTTATAAATAAACTGTTTCTGCCCCATACGGAGATATATTATCTTGTTGTTTAAAATTTTAATTACTTTTACCAACAATTTATAAATTTTACCATATTTATAATTTTAGTCAGTTTATTAACCCCGTCCGATACGAATCCTAAATATATTCATTTTATTTTGAACTTTTCTTCTATTTAAATATAACCTTATAGGTAAAATTATATATATCTATATAAAAAGAAAACTTATGTAAATATATCTATTTTATTATAATAAATATAAAATAATCACTTTTAAAGGTAGGGAAAGAATAATTAATTCAATCATAACCTTTCATAAAATATATCTAGTACTTGTTACTATAGGGCTTTTGCACTAGTACTTGTTACTATAGGGCTTTTGCACATTTTTCTAAGAGAAAATTTGCGCCGAAGACGCAAATTTTAGGTCAAATTAATTAATTGTCTCCCACCTCTTCCAAATTAGCTAAAAGTCCACGACCTGAATCTGTGCCCCCCTCCCCTAAACCTCGCTCATCAGTTCTCTCCCGCCTTCTTCATCAGCCGGCTCCCTCGATTGGATCGATCTCTCTCCTTCCTCGATCTCTCGCCTTCTTCCTCAACCGGCTCCTCCATCTCCTTCCTCGTCCTCCCTCCATCTCTTGATCTCTCTCTCAATCGTCCTCCCCTGTCTTCCTCAGCCGGGACGCAGACCTCGCCGCCCCTCAATCTCAGATCGATAGGAGAACCTGATGCATCCTTGTTTCATTCCGCCAGATTCCATGGCCGCCAGATCCGCTTCCTCGTCGCCGCACGACCTCCATTGCCGGCAGCGGATGGCGTCGTTCAGCCCTCGGATTTCAGCCTCGGTGGTCGATTTCGGCCGATTCCGATGGATTTGGCGTTCCAGATTTCCTCTTGCTCTAATTGCCAATCACTGCCCTGATAATTCGGCGCTGGTACGGAAATCCTCAAGGTTGAAGAAGGCGATGCTGGTGAAATTGCGGTGAAACAGAAGAATTTGTAAATAAATTGAATCTCCTCGCTGAAATAGTCCAATCACTGGATCGAAATTGGGCAGAAATTGACGGAATTCCAGTGTCCACAGAGCCAAATTTCCGAGGAGCATGGAGGTTGATGTGGATTACGGACGCAACCTCCATTAATATTTCTCATCAGCTTTGTAGAGAGATTGAAAGGAGGAAGATGAAGAAAGAGGGTAAAGGTCCGGGGAATCCATGCCAGAAAATGGAAGAATGACGGCGAATCTGAAAACTTTCAGTTTCAGCATTTTGAGGCCAGTCGCTCTCTGCTCCGCGAGGGCCTCGATCAAGCCGGCGCCGACGAGTCCAGGGCGGCGAAGCGGGGTGGCGCGGGGGGACACTGGTAGGTCAATACAGATGGGTTCCCAAGTTATGAACAAGGTAGAGGTTGGGTAGTAGAAGGGCTGCGATATGAACATTTGCCCAATTGTGGTTGAAAAGCTCAATAGAAATGGACAACTGTTGATAGAGGTTTGTTTTCGCTGCATCAGATTTTCTTTGATTTTTGAAATGAATGAAATGAACATTTTGTTATATTGTATTGCATTTGCGTACCGTAGATACAAGTACAGAAATCGTGTTTCAATTTGCATTACCTTGAGTTTATACAGATTTATCTTTGTCGATTTTCTGAATCACGTCTGTTGATCTTTTTCCTTTTTCTTGTTATCTCAGACATGAGATTGTTGGTGTTGTGAAAGAGGTTGGCGTACACAGGAAAGGTTGCAGATTGGTCGGATAGTTTCAGCTGTGTAATGGCTCATGACCAGCCTCGTTCCGAGGATCTCCCCGAGGCTTGCAGGTATGTTCGTTCATGTATAATGTATATATGTATGTATGTACATATAATGTGGGTGTCCACGTGTGTTGGAATATGAGTTTGTCTCACGTTGAAAGTATTGAGATATAATGAACAATATATAAGTTTGGCGGACTAACCCTCTCATTGTCAATTGGTTTTGAGATGAAATTCCATTTGGTTTGAATATTGTTTGTGTTTCTCGTACATGGGCTCGCACCGCACACGACCTCCCTGAGCCGATTAGCTCGATCGAGTTTGGCTCAGTCTCGACTTGTTTAATTTAAACTCGAATAACTCTATTTTTTTATTTTTTTTTGAATTTTCTAAAATTTCTATTAAGTTCTTATATATGTTTTGAGCAAATAGGGATACTTAATACTCGAAAAAAGCTCAGCTCAAGCTCACAGCTTGAGCTAGCTCATTCTTTTCCTAAATAAGCTGAGTATCATCAAATTTTTAAGTTTGAATCCAATTTTAGGCTTAGGTCGAGCTCGGCGTGTCTATAAATGAGCCGAATATGAACAAATAATACTCAACTCGTTCGACTCAAATATAACAATCCTAATTATGCATGTTGGGATGACTGGTCCAAATAGGGATATATTGGTGGAGTACACTGATCAAGTGAAGAAGCTTGGGATAGACCTTCTTGAGATGTTTTCAGAGGCACTTGGCCTCAAATCGGACCACCTTAAGGAGATGGATTGTGCTGAGGGTATGTACGTTAAGGGCCACTACTACCCGGTTTGTCCCAAGCCGGATCGAGCTATCGGCTTCACCAGCCATTGTGACAACAACTTCTTCACTGTGTTGCTTCAAGACGACACCGGTGGACTCCAGCTTCTCCATGACAACCGGTGGGTTGACGCTCATCCTTCCCCCGGTTCTCTCATAGTCATCGTTGGTGATATGCTTCAGGTATTGGTTTATTATTATTATTTTTACGATTTTAAGGTCAGGATCCATCGGTTAACACAACAGCATGTTTTTGACTATATATGTGCAGTTGATTACCAATGATAAGTTCAAGAGCGGGTTCCACAGAGTTCTTGCCCAAGGAGTGGGTCCGAGGATCTCGATGGCTTGCTTCTTTAGGACCCATTTCCAGACGACGGAGAAGTCTCGGCTCTACGGACCGATCAAGGAGTTGGTGTCGGAGGACGATCCGCCGATCTATAGGGAAACCACCATTATTGAATATGTGGGGTTTGTCTACGACAAAGGGTTGAATGGCACCAGCTCTGCCTTGCCACATTTCAAGCTCTAGCCAAGTTGATTATATTTATTTTTTAATATAAAAAATAGTTATAATAAAATAAAATCAAGGGATCTAAGAAATTATGGGCCTCCTACATCTAAGTTTGCGTTTTTTCTAAGGCCTTCTCTTTAATTCGATCGATGTTATATTTTTGTATTAACTGTTGGTGTATAAGATCAGATATGACTAAGGGTATAAAAGTCGTATATCTAAGACGATTATAATAAAATAAATATATTTGGAAATTATTTCCTTTTGCAAATGCACCTAGGGTTTGTTATATGAACTTATGAATTAAGATGATATGTGCATACTCATCTAATGCACATTGCTCCTAGCTCACGCAGCTTATTCTGCATTTTCATTTAGACTGCATTTAAGTTGTATTTCAATTTGGTTGTAATAAGACAGCTTGCATCTTTTGTCTGTTTGTGATCGTCCAATAATGAGTGAGGATTTCATGCTATATAAGTTGGCCTCATTCACTGATTTCTGTAGGGTTTTGGGAAATGGTGAAGAGCAACAAGGCTGCTGGCCGCCTCTGAACATTCCCATTTTTTATCAATGAATACCGTGATGATGATTCACTTATTTTAGTATTTTCTTCCTCTTGCCTTACCTTATTTGCTGCATTGTGCAGTATAAAATGCTTACTTAGTCACATTATTCACTTGGTATCAGAGCTTAGGCTCTCGATCTGATTGTTGATAACGTCTATTTTAGTCATATTTTAGGGTTGCATTTGCATGATAGTTTTAACCATTTTCATGCATATTTATCATATTTTCTATTTTATTTATTTCATTTTGCATTTTCGGTGTCTACACCTGGTTTTGATTTGTTTCAGGCATTTGGAGGATAATATTGAGGAAAATCAAGCTTTAATACGGATCGGCAAGCATATTGGATCGGACTCGATGAGCAAAATTGTCAAGTGCAGAAGTTGCTAAATCTTGGGGTTGTTTTGCAGAGTTAATTTATAATTGGGTGTTGGGTATAATTTAATTATTTAATTTTATGGGCCAAAATTATAATTTTCTTAAATTAAAATATGTGTATCCGGTTTGGAATGACAGAGGGGGAGTTCGGAGATTTGAGCCGTACAAGGCTTCGGCCGACTTCTATGGAGGTTTTGGTTTAGGTTTGGCTTTTTCTTGTTTTCGGTATACACTTTGGATCGAAGACGAAATTCTGGTTTGCATTCTATTTTATTTCAGCGATTTATTTTTGTTTAAGATTTATTTCGTTGATTATCATATAATGCTTGCTTGAATCTTCGATTTAGGGTTTCGGTGATCCGACGATGTTTTGGTAGCGCTGAAATTGGTATTCGTTTGTCTGATAATTTGTTAGATTTGATCCTATTGCGCCAGCCCTAATTGATGAAAATTGGTTAGAACTGATTTAGGGTTTGAAATCGAAAGACTAAAACCCTAAGTTAGAATTTAGATGGTGAATTTAGGCTGAAAAGCTATTTGATCCATCGGAACCATAGGATTAAAGTTGAAGTTTGATTTATCGAAAGATAATCGAATTTCTTGAGGATTTATAAATTGTCATAGATATTTTAGATGATTTTGATATTGATCGAGACCGAAAGGCGACATTAATGTGATTATCATCTAGAATTCTAAGAACTTAAAAGGTCTAAATTGGTTGCTTGAGTTCGAAAGGTGATTGTTAACCAATTTAGACACATTCGATTTGATTCCGAAAGGAGATTTGCGATTACCTTAGACAATCTACCTTCAACAAATTCAGACAAGGTGAAACGAATATCAATATTAATCTACTAAAACGTCGTTGTGGTGATCCTTTACCCTAGATTTGCCTCGTATTCATTGTTTTAGTACCAATTTTGTATAGTTGCTTCCTTTTATTTGGTTACTTACTCCATTCCATATAAACATTTCTCTTGCATTTTTACTGGCTTAGTTAAATCTGTTTGATTGACAATCCATACCACATAGTCCTTGTGGATACGACACTCGATATACTACAACCAAACCCGTACACTTGCGGCGTAGGTTTTAGCCTATCAATTGTTTTCGCTACGAAAATCAGTGAGGGAGAAGATGGTTAATCCAGGCAATGTTCCAAACCCAACAGATGGAGATGCAAACAATCGAGATACCTTGAATGATCCTTTATTTCTGTCTAATTCGGATCATCCGGGATCTCAGTTAGTGGCTGTTTTATTTGACGGAACAAATTTTATTACTTGGAGTAGAGGGATAATGATGGCCTTAGGAGCTAAATGCAAACTTTGCTTTATTAATGGGAACTATGTAAACCCCGCTAAAGAAGGGATATACCTTCAAAGGTGGATAAGAGCTGATTATATGGTGAGATGTTGGATCTTGAATTCTGTAAACAAAAACATTGCTGAAGGTTTAATGTATGTTAAATCCACTAAGCAGCTATGGGATGAAATAGTGGAAAGATATAGCCAGATCAATGCTCCACGGATCTTTCACATAAAGAAAAAGTTGAACAATGTGAGTCAAGGGAACATGAGTCTTGCAGATCTGTTCAATACTCTCAAGAAGCACTGGGATGAGCTACAAGTGTTAGAGAGAAAGCCAGAGTGCTCATGTGGAGCTATGAAGAACTGTGGATGCAACCTGTCTAAGCAGATAAGTGAGATAGAGGATAGAAACAGATTGATGCAGTTATTGGCTAGCTTGAATGATAGTTATGATAGAGCCAGGAACTCAATCTTAGCAATGGATCCATTACCTACTGCTGGTAAAGGATATTACATATTACAACATGTGGATATGGGATCTGAGGCATCAGGAGGGACTTCAAATGGCATGACTGATGCTAGTGCCTTTGCAGCTAACAAAAATCACTTCTCTAGTCAGGGAAATCATTTTTATAATGGCCAAGGGAGTGGATCTTATATACAGAGCAATGCATCCTATGGTGCACAGAATCAGAAAAGAGACTGGAAGGAATTGAAGAGGATCAAGCAGGCATCTAAATGTACTCATTGTGGATGGAAATGATACACTTATGAGTAGTGTTTCAAGTTACATGGGGTGCCTGATTGGTTTAAAGAGTTGAAGGAGAGTCAAAGGAACAATTCAACTAGTAAGAGCTCAGCTAATGTAGCAGGATTTATGAATGGGGCTATGATGAATAGTCCTCTTGAAGAAAGTCCAGGAAACACAGAGGGACAAGTTGATATTGCTATGGCAAATGCTGTCTATCAAGAGGTTCTGAAGAGGATGAAGGGCAAGGGTCAATCAGATAATGCCTTTTCCAATTTTGCAGGTAACTTGTTAACTCATGTTAGTTCTGTTAACTTGTCTTTACAAGCTAGAGATGAGTGGATTGTAGATACGGGAGCTAGTGATCATATGATGCCCATTGATCATTTCTCTCAAACCAAAATCAGGCTTAATAAGCCTGTTCTTATAGGGTTGCCTGATGGCACTGTGAAAACTGTTGCTAAATCAGGAAGGTTGCAGATCACAAATACTATTTGGTTGCATGATGTACTGTTGGTGCCAGACTTCAAGCATAGCTTATTGTCAGTTGGAAGAGTATTAGATGATAATGAACTGATTGCTATGTTTACTCGTACATCTTGTTATATTCAGGACCTTGGAACTAAGGAAGTGATGCTGTCCGGGGAGAGGAAACATGGGCTTTACAAGGTGCTATCAGTTGATCAAGCAAGAAGCAGGGGAATCAAGGAGTAGTGTCAAGTTTTGCCTTCAGTATCTTGTAATAAAGCTAGTTGTAATTTAGATGTAACACATGCTAGACTTGGACATAGCTCAGTTTCAAAGATGAGACACTTGAAGTTTATGAAGCAAGCAGACTTGAAGGATTTTCATTGTGATACTTGTGCGTTATGCAAACATCACAGGCTTCCTTTTGAAAGAAATTCGAGGAGGCTAGATAAGCCTTTTGATTTAATTCATATGGATTTATGGGGACCATATAAGATTGTTACTTATAATGGTTTCCAATATTTCTTAAATGTACTAGATGATTGTTCAAGAATTACTTGGACCTTTTTTCTCAAAAATAAAATGCAGGTGCACAGAACTGTGACAGATTTCCTGGCATATGTGAGAAATAAATTTGAATGTTGTGTGAAATGTATCAGAACAGAAAATGGCACAGAGTTTACATCAAGACAGTGTCAAGAGTTATATGCTGAAAAGGGAATTGTACATGAGAAAACAGTACCTTACACTCCCCTGCAAAATGGAAGAGTGGAGAGAAAGCATAGACACCTTGTGGAAACTGCTAGAAGTATGAGGTTACATGCAGGTTTGCCAATCAAGTTTTGGGGAGAATGTATTTTATCTACCACTTATGTGATTAACAAGTTGCCCACTGAGATTCTGAAATGGAAATCAACTTATGAGGTGCTATTTGGGAAGCCTGCTTCCTATGATGACTTGAAGATACCTGGATGTCTGTGTTATGCATCCTTAAATCAACCAGGGAGAGACAAGATGTCTACCAAAGCTAGAAGATGCATTTTTCTTAGCTATCCTCATGGGCAGAAAGCCTATAAAGTATGGGACTTGGATTCCAAAATCACATTTATTAGCAGGGATGTGATTTTTCAGGAGAAAGTTTTTCCTTTTAAGGAAATGAAAGAGCCAATGAAAATGCCATTAACCCAGGAGGCCGGATCATTCCTTACCTCTTGTGAACCCTGCTACAGATACAGATTTCCAAACACAATACCATAGTCTCTTCAACACACCTACACCTAGTCCAATGCCTAGTTTTACTGATGAGGTTGTACCAAATACAACCTCTTCATCCTCCACACATATAATACCTTCTTATCCTCTTCTCAAACACATACACATACCTCCACACAAACACAACCCCATGCCAGTTTCTTAGATAATCACACTGAATTTCCTCCCTTGAGGAGATCATCAAGAACCATAAATCAACCAAAACACTTGCAAGACTTTGTCTGTCAAACCAGAAGGAGCAATTCTTCTCAATCCCAAAGCTTTCTTGCCACATGCCTTGATCAATCTCATGACAAAGACCCTGCATTTATCCCATCTTTTGCTCTTGTGCATTATAGGCATGCAGTAAAGGAGGATAATTGGGCGCAAGCAATGAGAAGTGAAATTGAAGCTCTTGAAGCAAATAGAACATGGGAGACGGTGGATCTGCCTCAAGGAAAGAAAGCCATAGGCAGCAAGTGGGTGTACAAGATCAAGTACATACCTGATGAAACTGTAGAAAGGTTCAAGGCCAAATTGGTTGCCAATGGGTATAATCAGATAAAAGGGAAGGATTATAAACATACTTTCTCTCCGGTTGCAAAGTTTATCCCAGTGAGGTTGTTATTGGCCTTAGCAACAATCAAGAATTGACCACTACATCAACTAGATGTGAATAATGCTTTTTTGCATTGGCATTTAGAAAAAGAAGTATTTATGCAGCCACCTGAAGGCTATGCTTTGTGAAAGCCTAAGCAAGTATGTAGACTCAGAAAATCCATTTATGGGCTCAAACAGGCCTCTAGACAATGGAATGCTGAGCTTTGCAAATTTCTTATCAGTTTGGGATATGAGCAATGCCTTGGTGATTATTCTTTGTTTGTGAAGAACGTGCAAGCTGGAATTGTAACATCACTTGTATATGTAGATGATCTTCTCTTGACCGGTGCTGATGAGAAATGTATACAGCAAACTAAGATGGCCTTGCATCATGCATTCACCATCAAAGATTTGGGGTATGCAAGATATTTCCTAGGATTGGAAATTTCTAGAAATGATTCAGGCACTCATCTTCATCAAAGGAAATATGTGGTTGATGTGTTATCTGATTGCAATATGCTAGATTGTAAACCAGCAGCATTTCCTCTCCTTCAAGGATTGAAGTTATCCATTGATGTAGGGGAGATCTTGGTTGACCCTGAAGTTTACAGAAGGCTAATAGGAAGGTTATTATTCCTCAATCTCACAAGGCCTGGCATTACTTATGTTGTTCAGCATCTTAGTCAGTTCATGTCAGAACCAAGACACCCTCATTGTGAAGTTGCCTTACATGTTGTAAGATATTTGAAAGGCACTCTTGTTGTAGGCCTCTTCTATCATGTGTCTTCTTCAACCAATATATCAGCTTACTGTGATGCTGGTTGGGGCACTTGCCAATTTAGTGTTAAATCATTAACCGACTATTCTGTATTCTTGGGCAATAGCTTAGTGTCTTGGAAGACAAAGAAACAAAACACAATGTCTAAATCTTTAGCTGAGGCCGAATACAGGAGCATGTCCACCACCACCAGTGAATTGATTTGGGTGGAAGGCATTCTTCAAGCATTGTCTATTTCTATGCCAAGACCTATACCTCTATATTGTGATAGCAGGTCTGCAATTCACATGGCAGAGAATCCAGTTTTTCATGAAAGAACTAAGCACTTAAAGATAGATTGCCACTTCATACACCAATATCTTGTAGCTTGATTTGCTCATCCACAACATGTCAGAACAGGAGTGCAGCTTGCTGATATTCTTACTAAGCCATTGGGAGAGAAACAACACTTGTTCTTTGCTCTCAAGTTTGGTCTTGTAGGATTCTCAAAAAGTCTGACTTGAGGGGGACATATGAAGATGATATGTGCACACTCATCTAATCCACATAGCTCCTAGCTAACACAGCTTATTCTGCATTTTCATTTAGACTGCATTTAAGCTGCATTTCAATTTGGTTGTTATAAGACAATTTACATCTTTTGTCTGTTTGTGATCGTCCAATCATGAGTGAGGATTCAATGCTATATAAGCTGGCCTCATTCACTGATTTCTGAAGGGTTTTGGGAAATGGTGAAGAGCAGCAAGGCTGCTAGCCGCCTCAGATCATTCCCATTTTTTATCAATGAATACAGTGATGATGATTCACTGATTTTAGTATTTTCTTCCTCTTGCCTTACCTTATTTGCTGCGTTGTGCAGTATAAATTGCTTACTTAGTCACATTATTCACAGAACTAAACAACTCGAACTCTGTTCGAAAAAAGATCGACTTGAGCTCGTTCACTTACCTAAAAAAGTCGAGTTTGAACATGATTTAAAAACTCGGTTGAAAGCTCGATTCATTCGATCGAATCTTATGAAAATTTTAAAATTTCCTTTAACCTAATATGTTATGACCAAGTAAACCAGTGTAATTCTAAAAAAAAAAAGGTTATGCTCGATCCCAACAAGCCAAACTTGATCAAAGAAAAAAAACTCGTTTAAAAATTGAGATTGACTTTGCTCGAACTCGTTTAACCAATAAACCAAGCTTGAAAGTGTTGAGCTTGGTTCGTTCAACTTGAATAAGAGCCCTAAATGCACATTATAATCGATCTATTTTGATTGGTTAAATTTACTTTATCTGTATAGGTTTTAGTAGTGAACAAGAACGGTTACTAAAACTTGGTGACAATTAATATAGACCAAAAATTAGCAAAGCAACGTGTAATGAATAATACTACGAAATCAAATACATGAACATAAGATGAATAACAGACAACCAAAATGGAAACAAAAATACAAAGGAATAATCGATCGAGTAGAATTCCACTTTGGATCACACAGAGTTTGTAAAAAATTCTATGAGTAGAGTTGAGAGAATCTCAACCACTATGGGTCACGTGACGAATAATTGATTAAAAATTTAAAAGCAGTCGTTAATTAGGCCATATGTAGGTGTTAATATGTATTTAGGGTTTGTTAACCCAACGACAGTGCTTCCTGATCTGCCCCTGGTTTCTGGTAAGCACTCCCAACCTTCCGAGTTTGAGCATCGCCTTTCCAAACTTGTCTCCGTAGTGAGGGTCGTTCGCAAATTGCCTAACGAGCCCCTGAGTGCTCGGGTGGTAGGCCATCCTCTGATCGAAATCGACCACTCCCTTGTGGGCAATGATGGCCTTGTAGAAGTTGGTGTCGAAGGTGTCTCCGCTCCCTGGGGTTTGATCTAGGAAAGCTTCTTTCTCGGTACCGTCTTCGTCCCTAGGGCATGTCTTGATGAGCTTCTTGAGTAGGGTTGGGTCCATTGATGGGTCGGGCTTGTTAGTGTCACGGTAGTTGTAGAGACGGTCCTGGAAGTTGTTACAGTGTGACACTCCAACGGTATGAGCTCCTAGAAGGACAACGAGGTCGTATTGGGAGAATCCTTTGGACGCAAAGACTTTGGTGGCATCAGACATTGTAATGTTGGGGCCTGGAAGGATTAAGGCATCTTTGAATTATGAGGTTAGGGCATCTCTTCTTCCCGTCTCGACCTCGAACCATGGCCCCCCAGCCTATAAACTCGATCATGTCGCGCATTAATATATTTGACAAATTGATCGATAATTTCAATATATTCGACGTACTACTTAAGGAAGTGATTCCATATATATGTTCAATTGTTCACTAGCTCACTTACCACATAGACAGCAGCTCTGCTAGCCATAACGATAACATCAGCACAAGAGACTAAGCCAGGACAATACTTTTCTAAGGTGTCTTTAACTGCATCAACGATTTCAAAGCCGTCCAAATCCAAGTTTGGAGGAGACGTCTTCTCTGTGCCCTTGCCATCCAAGAAGAGCGATGCATCGCATCCCTTCCATTTGATGTATAAAAGTAAATCGGTCACAAACATAAACTTAACATTAATGCTAGGTAGGGATGAATGAAAGATGTAAGTATAGGTATGTACCGTGACAAAGCAATCATGAAAATTCAAGCGAACGAGATCACCAACAAGGCCTTTCTCGGTCTCCATCTTAGCTTTGATGATGTGGAATACAAACTCCTCGACATTGATGTTGCCACATTTGCCGTTGTAGTAACCGTGCGTCAGCTGCCCATAGCATTGTCCGACGAACAGAAACACAAAAATCGCCGACGCCAACACCCCTGCCCTCGCCATTTCTCACTACTAAATTGGCTATATAGCTTCTTGTTGTGAAGGAATAAATGGATTTTGATTTGGTTTGAGTACACCACAAATCTGAGGAGTATTTATATTGCAAGGAATTAATTAGATGCACTAATTAATTTTATTCCCACCAGGCACTAGCTATATATAAAATGAAATCAAGTAAACTATACTTGAATTAATTAAATTGAATTAATTATTAAAAATATGGCTACCAACCGAACAATATAATCTATGCTGGTGTGTGGGAAGCACGATACGTACTGTTTCAAATATACGTTGTACTCACATCCTGTACGGTGGATCGAGGATATATGTAACAATTAACATATAGTTAGTGGGAGAGCAATCATCTTGATGGACCTTAATTAATTGCCTTCAAACTCTTAATTGCCCCTTTGATTTGTCTGTAAGGGGGGGAACGTTAATTAATTTGCAACTAATGAATGGATGGCCTGGTCCAACCTGTAATATATATGCCATTTTGCATCAATATACAAAAAAAAATTGGACTTTGCAAAAATGACATTGTCAGAGCACAAATTGCAAAGTGTTAGTGGAAGGTTAGTTTTGCAAATAAAAAAGTTACCTATTCAACCCTTACCCGGTTAAAAGAAGGAAGAATGGCGTCAGAGCTCCTTCTCACCAAATTTGAAAGGGGGCAATGGTGACAAGTTGCTCACTTAAATTTTAATTGTTTTAAACTAAATTTCATCCATTTTTATTTGTTAAAATTAAAAAATAAATTTAATTTTGAACTTATTTTAATTTTATCTATCTATAGACACCCACTTTGTATATGTTTATGGAAAAAAATATTTTGAAGTAAAGTTTGGTCTATATCGCATCTTGATCTCAATTTGGAGTATGACATGGATAACCATTTAGATGGCAAATACAACAATTCAGCTGGCACATAAATTCACACAACTGGCAAGATAAACAAGAAAACCTGGGCAGAACCTACAATCGTTGCTCCGGAGATGAAAGGTAAAGCTCCCGACGTGGAAACGATTAAACAATTAAGACCTAAACCAAAAACTACAAAGTACTAAATTTCCTAACCAATACATAACAAGTTAAGTACAAAACAACATAATGGGTAGAACCGACAATCGTTGCTCCGGAGATGAAAGGTAAAGCTCCCGACGTGGACATGGAGGAGGGGGCAATGCTCATAGAGGAGAGCATGTCGTTTGGGTCCGTCAGGAGCAAGATAACGGAGACAAGCAGGTACCCGTCTTGGGGAGAGTTCCTTCGCCGGAAGCGTCGGAGGACATAAGCAAGCGTGGCGTGGCAAGGTGAAGAAATTGATGTCTAGTTGGGTAACTCTTCTTTTGCATAGTCGAATGTAGTATTTTGTTAGTTTGCTTGTAACTCAATGACACTTTGGGGTTTTGGTGGTTTTGAATGTACATAACTGGCCGTTTAGTTTGTCGACGATGCAAAAGACAAATGTATGCGATTTTTTGTTTACTAGCCAGTATATGATTTTTCCTAGCCAATAAAATCAAAGTCTATGCCAATAAGATAATAACCCCTAGCATATCTTATCTATCTCATAAACTTCTCATCCTAAGTATATCGACCATTAAACTTAAACGAAATGCGTCATAACGCAGAATTCACAATAACCATCCATAACACATATAAACAAGTGACCACAAGACCACAACATACCTTATCAGTAATCAAACACAAGTCATCCAAAAGGTAGAAATGATTAAACAATTAAAACCTAAGTAAGTGTGGAATGGTAAGGTCATCATATGCCGCTCATCGTACAGACACCTTTTCTTTTCAGTTGGCGAAGGATGGTTTTTGTTATTTTGCATGAACTCAAGGTAAAGTATGTGGTTGTCTATTTTGTTTGCCTAAGATGCAAAACCCGAATATTTGCAATGTAAATTACTAGCTAGTAAATACTATTATCTAGCCAGTCACAACGATGTCTTAGCCAATGTAGAAGTAACCCCTGCCGGATCTCGTCTTAGCCAATATAAGACTAATCCATATCGGATCTTGTCAATCTCAGAATCTTCAAAACAGCAGGATAGACAATATTAAGCACAAACTATAGAAATTAAAACACCATTCAAAACAACCAACCATAAAACCATCCATACATAAATCCAGAACATAAGGGACCAGTCATCAAAAGGGAGGAAACGTTTTAGACCTAAAACAAACACAATGAAGTACTAAAGCTAATGTCGGCTGCTTTCCTTCAACATCTTCCAGTATGCAGCAACGAGGGCTTGGTTCATGTGATCCAGGAGGCCCATCTTCGAGAAGTGGCTAGACCTCCCTCTAAAGCTAATGTCGGCTGCACATATATCCCACTTCACGATTAATATCACCAACACAAATACAATAATATGAAGTTGCATACGAGTCCACATGCATGATTGAATAACCTGTTCAGAGGTTGGTAACACCAACGACAGTAAATAAAAAAAGCTAGCCAGTCATGAAATAATTCTTTCCATGCAAAAAAGAATGTCTGTCATGATAGAAATGCTCATATGCTCATATGCTCATGTCACAACAATGCATTATGCAACAAAGGGAAACAATGTATGACTACTTTTGCAGCTGCATTAACAAGATTATGAAATACAATTTTTCCTTTAGTTTTTCTCATCGTCTCCTTAATTTGTCATACATGTGTTCAGATAATACCCATTTTAGCAATAATCCTTGCCAATATATACATATGTCTAGCCAATCAAAATAATACATCTACCAAAACATATAACATTACACAAATGACACAACTACACAGCCGTGTTTCCATGTGCAGCCAACTGAACAAATCTCAATGCATCACACTTCAATACTGTATGATTTAAAAATTTTCAAACTAGCATCATAACTTTGTAACATCACATGAATATCGGTTTGTGAGGGGAAGGAAGATACAAAGCAAGATAATCTTCCCACACTCCTTTGAGATATTGGATATGTTATTACATAATTTAGCAAGCTTTTTGGGAATTTTCTGACTTGCGAGTGCTAAAGTTAAACCTTTGGGATCAATTTATGTCACATTCAGCTGCTCCTATTAACATTTATCTTGATTTCTTGTATTGTTCGGTACACTCATGGACTAAATGAGATGTAAAACATTACTAATGATCCAAAATTGTAATTTATACCAAGTCACTTCTACTAATAACATGATCATGTGTTAGTATAATTAAAAAACAGAGTTAAATATCCACGTCAAACAAAATGTAACAATATAACACCAATGTTCTCTATTTACACCCCATTAATTAGTTAGCATTTCATCGAGCACCTTGCGTGCGTAATAAATTTCACATTCCTAGCCTAAAATTGCAAGCTTTTATGAGCTATGACCAACCCAAATCAAACTGAAATTCGAAAATATGCAAATTTTAAATTGAAAGAAGGGGTGAAAGCAACCCAATTCAAACTAAAATTGCAAACTATTATAAGATTTAAACAACCCGAATCGAAAAGATGAATTAGTAGGTGGTGCTTACTGATTAGGGATTAAGGACCTTACCAACACCTCCCTGAAATCGTCGATAATATCAGGGTTCGGATTGGCGCCATCACCAGCGGGATTAAGGATCTTCTCATCGGGATCCATTTGTTGTGGTTCCAGCAGAGGAATTAGGGTTCTTGTACACGAGAACCGGAAAGAGAATTTCGTGAAAGATCGACATTGTTTCGAAATCCTCAAGCCAACAACAGATGAAGACAGAACAAATTGAAAAAGGAGAGCAACGGAGCGACGAAGAAGAGGAGAGCACAAAGGAGAGAGAAGATCAATGGCTTGTGGTTCTTCCCCATCTTCGATCTGGAGATTGGAGATTCCGAGGACAAAGAAATGAAGATGGCGATAGAGACTGGGGGAATAACGATTCGCTTCTTCAGTCTTCGCTTCTCTACAATGAAACGATCTGGCAGGAGGGGTTGGCTGGAGGTGGCTCGTGGAGGGCTGGGAACGGTCAGAGAGAAGAAGGAGGTGGAGGTGGCGAGGGTTTGGGCTTAATTGCTACTTTTGCAAATTTTGAAGAGGATTGTCATTTTTGCAAAGAGCCCAACAAAGTGGTATATTGGATACTATTTACTCTAATATATATCTGCTAAAATGGTGGTTGTTTGGAGTGTTGACGATGTCATTAGTTGAGGTCTGTTGAAGGAATAAGTGTTCACTTTTTTTAGGTTTAATTTAGTGAATGTCAATAAAAATAGTCATAACTAAGTAATGTTAATTACTTTTTAAATAAATTAAGTAAATGTTCATTTTTTATATTTTTATCCTTCCTTCCCATCTTCTAACCATCCCTCCTTACCCTTTGACCATTTTTAATTTTGATATTGACTGACCATTTTGGTCAATGCCTACATTTGATGACAGTTTTTTGGTGACAGTTGCGTATATTTTTCCGATGACAGTCGTTTGTGACAATTATTTTGATGACAACTGAGTTTTTTGGTGACATTTAACAGATTTTTTTCTGGTACTAGCTAGTGAACATTATCACCAACCTATTTTGATCAATTACAGAACATTGTCACCTACTATAAAATATTGTCACCACAAATTTTCACTAACTACGTATACAAAATATTGTCACCAACCTATTGTCTACAACTACGAAACATTGTCATCAAATTATTTTCACCAACTTATTGTCACCAACAAGTGAACTCTATGACCAAACACTGTCACAAACCAATTGTCATCAAATTATTTTCACCAACTTATTGTCACCAACAAATTAACACTGTCACCAAACATTTTTACAAACTAATTGTTACCGACTACATCACACTCGATATCACCAACAACAACACACTTGAAATCCAATTCAAGAAACAATCAATTGAATAAGAACTCATCAATTCCAAATTCTCAAGACCAAAATGTGGTATGATATGACTATGATCAACGGCAAAATAGAAGATTTGTTGTTGGTTTTATAGGCTAAGACCACCGAGCAACATATTACCAATATGAAAGCACAATAAGGCGTCCATCATCGCTGACTTTACCTGATCGAAGCTCAAGCTGCTCGTCTCTTAGTCGCGAAGCGCAACGTTCGGCGCCTTCACACTCACATTCAACAACCCGATCTCGTTGCTCGGATCCGCCAGCCCAAAGGTTGTCATGTAGGGATTCTCTTTCACGGTTGCCGCCAGTTGGCCGAGATCAACGGTGTTCCGGCATCCAAGGCCGTAGACTTTCTCCAGCGTCGCCAAGCACCGACGGATCCCACCAAAAGAAGAAATTCAGAACAAAAGAGAGAGGCCTTGGAGCACCGCCAAGTAGGTCCCAAAGTCATGAATCAAAGTCCGCAAAAAACAAGAAGAAATTTAGAACAAAAGAGAGAGGACATGAAGCTTAAAGGCTCCGGCGGAGCGAATCGAAGCTTTCTTAAAATATACGGAGGTGCAACGTTTGGCGCCTTCACGCTCACATTTAACAACCCGATCTCATTGGTCAGATCCGCCAGCCCAAAGGCTGTCATGTAGGGATCCTCTTTCACGGTTGCCGCAAGTTGGCCGAGATCAACGGTGTTCCGGCACCCAAGGCCGTAGACTTTCTCCAGCGTCTCCAAGCACTGACGGATCCCACCAAAAGAAGAAATTCAGAACAAAAGAGAGAAGCCCTGGAGCACCGCCAAGTAGGTCCCAAAGTCATGAATCAAAGTCCGCCAAAAACAAGAAGAATTTCAGAACAAAAGAAAGAGGACCTGGAGCTTAAAGGCTCCGGCGGAGAAAATCGAAGCTTTCTTAAAATCGACGGAGGTGCAAAATTCGGCGCCTTCACGCTCACATTCAACAACCCGATCTCGTTGGTCAGATCCGCCAGCCCAAAGGCTTCCATGTAGGGATTCTCTTTCCCGGTTGCCGCTAGTTGGCCGAGATCAACGGTGTTCCGGCATCCAAGGCCGTAGACTTTTTCCAGCGTCGCCAAGCACCGACGAATCCCACCAAAAGAAGAAATTCAAAACAAAAGAGAGAGGCCCTGGAGCACCGCCAAGTATGTCCCAAAGTCATGAATCAATGTCCGCCAAAAACAAGAAAAACTCAGAACAAATGAGAGAGGACCTGGAGCTTAAAGGCTCCGGCGGAGCGAATCGAAGCTTTCTTAAAATCGACGGAGGCGCAACGTTCGGCGCCTTCACGCTCACATTCAACAACCCGATCTCGTTGATCAGATCCGCCGGCCCAAAGGCTACCATGTAGGGATTCTCTTTCACGGTTGCCGCCAGTTGGCCGAGATCAACGGTGTTCCGGTATCCAAGGTTGTAGACTTTCTCCAGCGTCGCCAAGCACCGAGAGATCCCACCAAAAGAAGAAATTCAGAACAAAAGAGAGAGGCCCTGGAGCACCGCCTAGTAGGTCCCAAAGTCATGAATCAAAGTCCGCCAAAAACAAGAAGAAATTCGGAACAAAAGAGAGAGGGCCTGGAGCTTAAAGGCTTCGGCGGAGCGAATCGAAGCTTTCTTAAAATCGACGAAGGCGGAATTACCGACCACCACCTACAAAGCCTCGACAGCTTCCCCCATAGTTGAGTTATCCCGCTTGCTCACAAGATAACGACACAAAACCCTAAAACAACATAAGCAAGCAATTCAAGTAGAGGGTGAAGAAATCAAAACGAAGGGGGCGTCAATTCGATCTTTATGACACTTAAAATTTACACACTGAACCAATATTACTAATCTTCCATCTATCTTACAAAAATAAGAAGAAATTCATTACAAAAGAGAGAGGACCTGGAGCTTAGTGGCTCCGGTGGAGCGAATCAAAGCTTTCTTAAAATCGGCGGAGGCGGAATCATCGACCACTACCTGCAAAGCCTCGACAGCTTCTCCCGTAGTTGAGTTCTTCTGCTTGCTCGCTAGACAACAACGCGAAACCCTAAAACCACAAAAGCAAGCAATTCATGTAGAGGACGAAGAAATCAAAATGAAAGTCCAATTTTCAGGTGAATGAAAAGGAATTTAAGAGATCAAGAAAAAGGCACCTGGTGAAAGAACACACGGGGAATTGAGAGAGAGCGATGTTGGATGACCAATGAGTACCGGGAGTGGCTATGGTGTGAAGAAGACGATGAAAATTAATAAAGATAGGAGTATTTTGGTATTATATATCAAATTATTATGGACGCTTACTTAATTACCAAATAAAAATGGATATTTACCTGATTATACTTTGTAAATGGATATTTCACCAAATTTTTCCACTTTTTTAAAGTGTATGTACAAACTAATTAATAAGAATAAGATCAGGCATAAAAGAGTGAAGGAAAAAAAAAAGAGTTTGTCCCTATATGACAAAATTATCCCGGGACAGAGAAAGAAGATAGACAAGATCATTGATGAACTATGCACAATATATTTTCGGTTTGTATTCTTGAAAAATCATATACATAAAAGTTATATATATATATATATATATATATATATTATTGTGCATGAAAAACTACCCAAATATATAAATAGAGAATTATTATGGAAATATTTTACAAAAGATAACATATTTTGTTATATATATTTTTATTTTATTTTTTAATTGTATTTTGAAAATCTTATAATCCGATTCACATGTTGGGCCTATGGCCCATTTTGCCTTTGGCTTGTGGAACACGAGGGTAGAGCAAGAACTCGAGAAGTTGAGCAGCCATCATCAAAGAGAGAGAGAGAGAGAGAGGAAATGTAGGAGATTTGAGCATGTGTTTCGTCTCTTGATCCGGTAATTCATCTTCTTCCTTCGACAAGTAATCATCAGGTGTTTGTTGATAGATATTTTCTTCACCTGGAAATCTAATCTGAATACAAGTGTTTAGTTAGACTTTTGGAGAGGAATCCATTCTAGATCCATGTTGTATTTAGATTGGTGTTTGAGATCTCCATGTTTGTTTTTCTCGACCTGAGATTGGATTGTTAAATACTTGTACTGATTTGTTGATTAGTGGATTAGTTGCTCTTGCGGGTGAAAGGTGAGTTTTTTTGTTTTCTAGTTAGAGAGGGTTTTTCCCACGTAAATCTTGTGTCGATATTTGTGTTTTTATCTGTGTTTGTGGTTGCTTGTTTGTTTGGTTTTCAGATTAGATATTATCGATTGGATATTGGTTTGCTGGTTAGCTGATTGTTGTTGGTTTTCTTATTACCCGAATTCGCTTCTGGGTGTGACTTGAAAGTGATTTCTAACCCAACATTACATGCCCTACTGTGATTCGATCCTAGAATCCTGATCCTAATTATAACCTTACTATGGACATAACACGTATATACATGGATAGTCCTTTTGTTGACTTTCTCGTGATTGAGTCGACAAAAGGATTCGATCTCAACTCATATCTGTAAGCAACATTTGTCTCAACGGACCCCGACTTATGAAGGCCCCTAACTATTTTACGTATGATTATTGATTAACATCTCATGTTAACGATTTTGTAGCTTCAAGTGGGCGTCAGCACGAATTTTGGCTTGGGCTAGATCGAGCCTTCATCTAAAACTTGAACGAAAAATCAAGTTTCTGAAAGCGAAACAGAACAAAAATCGCAAGGAAGAAGATGAAGAATGAACACGGGTGCCCGAGAGAGTTTTCTCCCTTCTGATTGATTGAATGTGTAAAAATCTGTTACAACTGAAATGTCAACATGTCTTATTTATACTACACAATCCCACTAACAAACACTCCTTTAGTCCTTTACACTCTTGATCAAAACGACTTCGTTCCATTGCCCTGTTTTGAGCTGTCTGACGTCCTCTTCAGCTCACGGCTTTGCTGAGTAGACAAGGTGGATCTGGCGCATCCGACGTGTCCACCTCGTGTGTGTGTGTGATCCTCCAATACTTCAGGACTAAAACTCTCATAGAAACGGACAAACGGTAAACGTAGTTTATACTATATAGGGATCAGTTTGACTAATTAATTAACGATATAATGAAGATGTAAAATTGATTAGATCACGATTACTCCCCCACTAACTGTATAAAAACTTGTTGTACATAAATATATCTCCATCGTACAATATTGTGAGTACAACGTATATTTGACTCAGTCCGTACGTGCTTCCCACACACACCAACCTTGATCATTACCCCTACCTATTAGTTTACAAAAACATACCGTCTATATTTAATAATTGATTCAATTCAATTTACTTGATTAAATTAATGCCTGGTGGGAATTAAATTAATTGCTGCATCTAAATTCCTGCAATATAAATACGCCTCAGCTTTGTGGTGTTGTACTCAAACCAAATCAATTGGCATATCTACCTTTGCAGACGAGGAAGCCCGTGCTGCAAGTCTGCAACTCGCCAACTAGTACTGAGAAATGGCGAGGGCAGGGGTGTTGGCGTCGGCCTTTTTTGTGTTCCTCTTCGTCGGACAATGCTATGGGCAGCTGACTCACGGTTACTACAACGGCAAATGTGGCAGCATCAATGTGGAGGAGTTTGTGTTCCGCATCATCAAAGCCAAGATGGAGACCGAGAAAGGCCTTGTTGGTGATCTCGTTCGCTTGAATTTCCATGATTGCTTTGTCACGGTACATACCTATACTTACATCTTTCATTCATCCCTACCTAGCACTAATGTTAAGTTTATGATTGACCGATTTACTTTTATAAATCAAATCGAAGGGATGCGATGCATCGCTCTTCTTGGATGGCAAGGGCACAGAGAAGACATCTCCTCCAAACTTGGATTTGGACGGCTTTGAAATCGTTGATGCAGTTAAAGACACCTTAGAAAAGTATTGTCCTGGCTTAGTCTCCTGTGCTGATGTTATCGTTATGGCTAGCCGAGCTGCTGTCTATGTGGTAAGCCAGCTACTAGTTAACATCTATATTGAATCACTTCCATCCTTAATATATTGAAATTATTGATTATTTGTCAAATATATTAATGCCCGACATGATCGAGTTTATAGGCTGGGGGGCCATGGTTCGAGGTCGAGACAGGAAGAAGAGATGCCCTAACCTCAAAATTCAAAGATGCCTTAATCCTTCCGGGCCCCAACATTACAATGTCTGATGCCACCAAAGTCTTTGCGTCCAAAGGATTTTGATTTTCCCAATACGACCTTGTTGTCCTTCTAGGAGCTCATACCGTTGGAGTGTCACACTGCAACAACTTCCAGGACCGTCTCTACAACTACCGCGACACTAACAAGCCCGACCCATCAATGGACCCAACCCTACGCAAGAAGCTCATCAAGACATGCCCTAGGGATGAAGACGGCACAGAGAAGGAAGCTTTCCTAGATCAAACCCCTGGGAGTGGAGACACCTTCGATACAAACTTCTACAAGGCCATCATTGCGCACAAGGGAGTGGTCGATTTCGATCAAAGGATGGCCTACCATCCGAGCACTCGAGGGCTTGTCAGGCAGTTTGCGAATGACCCTCACTACGGTGACAAGTTTGGAAAGGCGATGCTCAAACTCGGAAGGTTGGGTGTGCTTACCGGAAACAAGGGTCAAATCAGGAAGCACTGTCGTTGGGTTAACAAACCCTAAATACATATAATTAACACCCACGGTACCTAATGAATTCCTTTAATTATTTTGGAGGTTTGTTATTCATGTGAATGAATTATTGTAATTGATTTCCACGGATTAATGGATCCGTTGCTTTGCAAATTCTTGTAATCATTTTATCAATGTATTTTATAATTATTCTTGCCAAGCTTGCCCAGGCCTTTCCGTTGGGTGTTCACAGACTCGAGGTGTCTCCCGAGGGTATTTCGGGTATTCTTATTGAGGATTGTAGGGGGAGGACTACCCCGGCTTGTTAGTGTGTAGTCCTGTTTCATGTAACCCTTGGAGAGCTTCTTTTCTCCAAGTTTTTCTTACCAAAAAAAGATATTCACTACTCAATCTCTGTGAAATTCCATTTTAAGAAACCCCGGTTGGGTCGTATGAAAACGGGAGTTGTGTCATGTTTATATTTTGTTTTTATTTTTTTGTTATAAGGTCGGGATCCACCTTTCTAACACAAAAGTTTAAGTCATTGTGTAAGGACTCTCCTTCTCTATATTTTATATTGTTATAACACCCACAATCAAGCAATGTGGAATGACTATCTTTCTATCCCAGCAATTGATCTCCATATTACAATTAAGCAACTCCAATTAAATTATGGCTACCAAATCAAACACTGGATGGAAATGGAAGAGTGTGCATCTTAGCCAACACGCAAAGCCTCACAAGTAACAAGTACTTTAGTAGGAAAGAATCCAAGTGCAACATCTTACTCATAGATGCATGCCCTAATTAATCTAATATGCAAATTCTTTAACTATTTCACATTATTACAGAACCTTAAATTATCATTTCTGCTAGTTTAAAGTTTCATGCCTAGATTGAGTTGCATAGGAGCTGGAACATTCCTGTAGGACTGCCAACCTTCAACCTTTATAATCCATTTAGTTTAGGTCTACTCCCACAGCCTTGCTATCCAGTTCCAAGGTCCTGAAACCACCAGGTTCTTTGTATTGGAGGGTAGATCACCATCCTCTTTGTTGAGAATCATCGAATGTGTGATCATCAGTTTCCCAAGTAGATCGTTTAGTGGCAGGGTTCTGAGATCTCGAGCTTCCTCGATGACAGTCACCTTTGGACCCCACTTACCCTTAAGCAACCTTCTCAGCATCTTTCTAACCTTCTCTTCATTCGTAAAGGTTTTTCCAAGAGAGCCTAGGTTGTTCACAATTTGGGTAAATTGAATGAACATCTCCTTGACTATCTCATTGGTGTTCATATTGAACAATTCATACTGGCGAAGAAAGATTTTGATTTTGGTCTCCTTGATTTGACTTGTTCCTTCATAGGTTACCACCAATTTGTCCTATATATATTTGGCATTTTTGCAAGAAGAAACACAGTTAAAATCATTAGCATCCAATCCACAATAAAGCAAAACTCATTAGCATCCAATCCACAGTAAAGCAAATCCATAGCCTTATAATTCTTGGCCACATTCTCCAAGTCTATTTGATTGTATTCGATCGCGTTCTTCCTTGGCCACCGTGAATCCTGTCGCAATTGTCTTCAGTGGCACCTTTGGTCAATTCTTAATAATTTCCCAAAGTTCCAAGTCCTGATCAATAATGAACATCTGCATTAATGATCTCCAAATGCACAAAATTGTTTCCAACTAATTGAGGTGGACAATTTGTTGATCTTCCTTGAGCAAAACCTTCATCACCTACAGTAGACATGGTTACTCTTACAGATAGTAGTATCAATAAAAACGTGAGTTAGGCTCTGATACCAATTGAAGAGTCGTAGAAGGTAAAACAATGTGATAAAAGATACTCTAGAAGGGGGGGGGGGGGTTGATTAATAGAGTATGACAAATTTTCACAGTAGAAATGTCAAGGTCTTGTAATTGAACTCAAGGTCTTGACAATTCTCCAGGAATTAGTTAAGAAACTTATGTGAAACTTTAATCCCAAAAGTAAATATGCGGAATATAAATAATAGAAGGTAAAGCAAGGACACACGATATGTTAACGAGGTTCGGCACGAACTTGGCCTACTCACCGCCTAGGGTTCTCCAACCCGTATGATTCAAAAGCACTATTATTTCACTCCTTATGGATCCTAGATACAACCTAGAAGAATTGCCTCTCTTCTATCAACTCGAAGCCACACCCGTTTTTATATCTAGTCAACCCAAACTCTTGTGAAATAACAGCCTAGTGAATACGTTTAAGTAAATGCTGTTCGTATAACACTTTTAGACTTGTACAATAATGCACAACAAAACCTCTCAAAACTTAAAGATAAAGCAGAAAACAATAAAGCACTGAGAGATTAGAGTGATCGAATGCAGTGGGCACTTTGGAGATCAGTTTGTAAGCTTCTATATTCCACTGGTATCCATCGATCTAAATGTATAGTTGTGTTGCTTGCTGTCGCTCATGTTTTCTCAATGGAGTCGTTTGAACTTGAACGTTCAACAACGTCCGAGATAGAAGGATGAAGGGGTTGAAGATCTTCATAATCTTGTAACAACTTGTATACTTGGAAGATCTCCTAAGCCGATTTTTGAATTTCCTCCTTCTAGAAACAGTCGAGCTTGATAAGCTTGTTTTGGGTCAATCCTGCAAATTAGTTTTATAACAAAATAGAGGCCCAAAAGCTAAGGCCCAAAATTTATCCAACCTTGCAATATAAGTTTTGACTTTCATCAAACAATTAATTAAACACATAAAATATTTAACCAAATATAACGACTTTCATCAAGGTGGAGTCAACACCTTACAATATAGTACATTCACTCATCCAATTGTTGACTGCCGCCACCAGCCACCAATGGAAAAAAAACTATGGTCAAGGAGAAGAAAAAACAATGAAAACGTCCTTCCTCACATAAATCTCGTTAAAAAAACAATGCCGCCACCTACAGTAAACATGGTTACTCTTACAGATACTAAACTTTGATACATTATACATTGATTGTTTGAACAATACAATGACCTCCCCCCATTCCTTATTGCACTTTTTTGCTCATGTCAGCACTGCACTTGAATCATAGAAAATTTGCACCTTCCACTACTACAGAAAAGGGAAAATAACCCGGATATTTGACCCTTTATAACCCGGATATGCTCCGGGTTTATGGTCAGCGGGTTATATTCTTTGTACACTATATAACCCGAATCCTATATTCGGGTTATTTTATCTGGGTAATCCGGTTATCCATACGGTATATACACCATCCGGTCCGGGTTATTTGGGGGGTTAATATAACCCGGACAATATAATATCCGGGTTATAAAGGGCTTATGAAATAACTCGGATATTTAAAGTCCGGGTTATTATATATTTTCATATTTTAACCCGAATTGATTTGTGCGGAGCATATACACCAGTTCATGCAAATTCGGGTTATATTCCCTCCTATTATTTTGCAATGAATTGAAAGTATATAACCCAGGGATTTCAAGGTCCGGGTTATATAATATGTTTTGTTTTAATATAATGTATGCATATTTCATTTAATCCACCTGTATAAATGCATAATCTATACATATGCTTTAATACATACACCACTCAGAACATCTTAACGAATGCAATTACAAAAGTAGAAATAGATTTACCAAAATATATTAATCATTTCATACAGAGTACTTTAACACTATCCAAAATATTTGCCAAAATCCCCACCAAAAAAAAATATTTTCTAAAAAAAACACCTTCCAAAATATAATAGTCCCGCCCTAAAGAGTATGATATCATTATCTAAAGGGGAAAACATATGAGTTTGAAGACCATGACTACTTCATCATCAATCCAGCAACCTGAAAAGACAATTGTAGGCAACTAATTAGTGATGACGATGAAATTTTCTCTATGTACAAGAACAAGCTAGACATTGTAGTTATTGAATCTTGTTACATTAATGCATTTTATACCTAAAATAAGACAGAGATCGGATACTCTAGGAACTCCTTTCGAACATCATCAATATCATGTTCTGAGAACGCATACCGCTGTATATATTTGAATACAAAAAAGAATTAAGTAACTACATAAGGAGTTCTCTTATTTGGTGTATTTGGCCCATAAATCAAATGGTAAATCTTATCAAAAGTTATATGTGAAGCTCCTTCATAAACTGAGCTCCCCAAAGCTATCAAATGAAGCAACTTTTAAAGAATACCGCAAGAAACAAACAAGTAGGCAGGATCAGTACAAAAACACATGCTGAAAACCCAATTTATTGGTTGTGCCAAGAGAAGAAATATAAGAGACTTATAACACTTTCATTAGAAACCCCCAAAATCTGTGTTCAACTATGACGAATAAAAGAGTGGAATATTAGCTTTGGTTTATGGGATGCGAAAAAGCCATATTCAGAACTTTGCAGAAAAAGCCATAGCACAATGCATGAACTCATGAAGATAGGGAAACCAAAACCAGGCATGACAAATTTTCAAAATCCGACCAAAGAGATATACCAATCATTAAAATACAGTAGCGATAGATAATCTGTGAACTTACCAAAAAAGATTGCAGTTGTGCTCCTTTGATAACTGTAAATCAACCAACGTTTCCAGAATATTAGTATAATGCTCAGAATATAAATTCAAACAAGTGTAGGAAAGTATTTTTGTACTTACACGTAAGAAAGATTGTGAACAAGCTCTTGCAGATCATATGGAGATATACCAATCTCATCATACATGACATTATGGTGAGTAGGGCGAGTAGTCCCCTGATTACAGATAATAACTTTCTCATTATATATAGCAATTGTACAATAATAATCAGAAGAAAAAAATGTTCCTTTGGGAAGGAAATAGACATAAAGGTTCACTTAAACTCACAATCATTCCAGCATGTGCACACAAGTAGAAATCATAGTTCCGCAGGTGGCAGACCTTGTTGTCAATTATGGGACCCAGAGGAACATTGTTAGGACATCCAGGCTGGAAGAATTTGGTGTGGTGATTCTTCTGTGCCACAATAACCACAAACTTGGGATTCCACTTCTCATCCAAAAACATGCACACCTCGATAATTTGGTCCAGCTCAATGTTCAAAACCTGATTGACCTGAGACTCACTAACACCGTCGTTACATAACAATGTTATTGATTAGATAGATGTATGAGAATGAAATGCACAGGACGGATATATAGCTCAGGTATAAATAAATTTATAGAACCTGAATATAATTATCTATTTCGGCTTCCTTTTTTCCAGAGCTTGTGTAGAAATCAGGCAAAATCTCCTTGGAATTTAATGGATTTCACATAATCAATGCTTAGGAAATTTCGCAAAATACCCAAAATACCAACATTCATGAACTTCGGGCTTTTAGCTATTATTGATCCATGCTGTTGAGATTGGAATAGATCAATTCATTGTGCTCTTTCTTCGTGGAGTCGGTGTGTTTTATTTTAGAGATCACAGCTACATCGTCCCTTGGTCCCTGAAACTAGAAAAAAATACTTTCATGCTCAGGCACCTCAGCTATGGTTTATCCATCAGAAGAATATAACTTCTCTATTGATGCCTGGGATGTCTGGGACGTTGTAAGTTTGAGTTTTTCATCCTCTGCTAAATGTTGCAAGACAGCAAGTAGATCAAGCTATCAATTCATGCATTTCTAGTAACACAAGAATGAAGAAATGCACTAATGTCCTTCATTAACTTACTGTTCATTTCATTGCTTTATTTGGCTTTTCACATGAAATGTAGAAAATCCTTCTACTATAGAGCCTAGACCAGTATGGATCTCATCTGGTTGGGATTAGCAATTTAGCAGTGCATATATATCTCAGTGATCCCCTTGAAAAAAAATGGCATTTTCTCCTTTTGATGAATAAAGGATACGTTTTTTTAGTAGGTACTTAGGTGCTTTAAGAAGGACTATTGATATTGACCAAGGTGCGGTGTAAGGAAGATTGGAAATTGAAGTAACTATTAAAAAAACTTGATTAAGGGGGAGGAAATAGTTATAATCACGGAGAGCAGTAATTTAGAGCAAAGTAAATAGGAATATTATGATATTTAATTGCTATAGAGAAACCACTATTATAGTAAATTCACTTCAAAGAAAAAACATAGATTTTCTATATGTTTAAGTATGAGGTAGGAACATTCATACGGTTTGATTTGAACATTGTTATTGCTAAATCTAATGCCAATCAATCTAATTTATAAGAACAAGTATATAACTCACAAGGAAGCAAACTCTTTCAAGGGTTTCTAAGTGCAAACCCCTAATGAATTTTTCTGAAAGAATAAAAAATTGACCAAAATTCATGGATTTTAAAAACTGCAAGTATCACTTGAAAAATGTAAAGCCACAAGACAATATGTTTGGATACTCACTGAATGATAACTTTGTCACTGTATGGAAAATAAAACCAAAAAGTATAATCCCATTCATAAAGGATTCCATAATCCAATACTAGAACCCACACATATTCCTTCAACAAATGGGGGAGTATAAAATTTGGGTAAACTTAAAAGGTACATAGCTAATATATTCCTTCATCTCTAGCCAGAATATATTTTGGAAAGGAAAGATCTCGATTAACTTACACAAAAAGGCTTTGGTCCATATGTATGAAGTATGGACATAATAAAAACAAGGTATATACACACACACACACACACACACAAGGTAGTACAATAAAAAATAACAATACCAGCCCTCCAATGGACATGAAGATATAGATTCTGAAGGTAAAACCTATGCGTTTGAAGGCTGAGATTCCTGCAGTTCTGAACTCAACATATAATGAAGAAGAATATCCACTCTCTGGCTTCTTGACGAGCTAAAACAAGAGGAGAAAAAATCTTGATATACGTTTGAGTGTTGTTCTTATTTTTGCAGAGATAGGTAATGTAATGTAAACAATTTGCTGATAGGGTATCTTTGAGATCGAATTATTTTCCGCCAGGTAAATCATTTGGGAAATGTTTTATTTCTTATATACTTGTGAGTGTACAAGCCCTAAAAACAAATTGGATCAAAGGACTAACGATACATATGGACGCCTTCCCCGCCTGTCTTCTTCCTGTATTCAAAAGGCGAGCATTTGTAAGTAAATCTAACATATCATGTTTGAAAAGAAGCATACGGTGTTCCCCTTTTCACCATTCCAAAACAATAGAAATAAGAAATAATGTTTTGATAGACGGAAAGCACCACAAGTCCAGCTAAAAGAGAAGTTTGAAAGCATGTGACGAATTGCTGCCACTACATATCTGAAGGGGTGAGTTCTTTTTTATAGGAGAACTGGGCACGTCCTTAAAGAACGAAAAATTTTCCAATGGGCGCTGGCATGTGACTTGCAAGTTTTTGGCCCCAAAAAATCTAAAGCTTTTGCCTCAAACTGAAAATTGAGGATGCCTAATACTATAAGGGAGAAAATACAAGGTAGCCTGGCAATGACGTCTTTGGAAAAGACTCCATATGATGCGAAGGGAGGTGGCTGCAAAAACAAGGGAATCTAAAATGATATGGGGGAAAGAAGCCACCATCATCGTTGTTCAAGGCAATTTTTTAACCAAATATAAAACAAATATAATCTCCTATGACTCTCAAGCCCACAACTGAAAGTAAAACATTGCTTTGGTAAATTAATGCTCATGAGTAAATACCACCATTGGGCCTTGAGGAAATATATATATACTAACCAGTTGTTCACAGTGCAGAAACCATACACTGAAATCATCATAATCAAACCATAAATCAACACATATAATTTGATATCTAAACAAATTCAGCCCAAATACACTTACATGAACACAAATTCAGCACAAAAGACACTTATATCGACCCAAATTTCGGCACAAATACACTAATATCTACACATATTCAGCCCTAATTAACCCTAATCTCAACTAAATCTGAACAAAAGTGTAAGAAAAACATTCAAAAAACATACCTTTTGTATTTTCAACGCTTCAATTGAGGCACTAACAAAGAGAAAGCGAGTTTGTTAGGGGTGGCAGTTCCAAAGTGAGAGCGTCTCAGTTCGTGGTGGTAGCAACAAGGAGAAAGCGAGTCGGTTAGGGAAGAGGACAAAGGACACTGAGTAGAAAGACCGAAAGGATTGAGAAGGGAAGAGGGGGCAACGACGCAGAGATCAAAAAGGATTGAGAAGAGAAGTGGCGAACCCAACTCCGACGAGAGAAGAGGGAGTTCACGAACCCGACCCCGACGAGAGAAGAAGGAGTTCACGAACCTGATGCCGAACAACAGTTCGCAAAAGTGACGAGAGAAGAGGGAGGCAGTGGGTGAACTGTAGCCTTCAAATTAGAAGATTGGGTCAAATAACCCGGATTCAGTGAAAGATTTTTTTAGTAATATAACCCGGGCGTGTCTGAATTGGGTTATTTGATTAAAAAATTATACTTTTATACACCGGACATTACAATATCCGATATATAAAGGTAATCCGAATTTTTTTTTCCCGGTTTCACCACTTTATACACCGTATACGGCACGCCCGGTTTATATTACGTGGGTTATTTTCCCAATTTTATAGTAGTGTTCGGTGCAAATTTTGTAGGATTGTGTTTATAACTGGTGTATTGTAATCATATGGTTTATTTGTTGATGTCCATTCCTTGCTATTGCATCCAATATTGCATTTGGCAAACTAAACTTTGACAACTTAGTATTGGATGAGATTTTGAAATCTCCTTTTAAATATATGCTTATTTATGCTCAATGATATGTCGCATTGCTATATCTATATCAATTACATTCTAATCATGTGATTACTGAAATGAATCCAGTTGAATTGATGATCCATTCCTGTAGTCTCATTCACTGGGCTTGAATCCATCAATGCACTTGCATTCACATTGCAATGTCAGCATTACTGCACTTCAATCCATTACTACACTTGCATTGACTAAACTTTGATACATTATACATTGATTTCTTGAACAATACAAATGAGCTCCCCCATCCCTCAATATACTTTACTTGCTCGTGTCAACACTCCACTTGAATCATTCAAAATTTGCACCAGATGTGCAAATTTTGTAGGATTGAGTTTACAACTGTTGCATTCTATTCATAGAGTCCAATTGATGACATCCATTCCTTACTATTGCATTCAACATTGCCTTCGACGAAATAAATTTGACACCAACAACACTAGACTTGTTTCCCCCTACTGTAAGTCAACACTACGTTACATTCTGGATCCTTGTGTAAACAATATATAAATTTTTTAAAAAAAAAATCTTTAGAACTGCACTTCAATCAGATTTTTTTTGTTACTACTGCAATCTATTTAGAGTTGTATATGGTGGGAAATGGTTATTTGATGAATCTGGTCCAACCTTTGTTGGAGACACTACTTCAAAGGCGTTTATACTAGATGACTCAATAACACTACAACGTTTAATTGAAAAAGTGCACAGCAGATTCAATGTAGACAGTGCATTTGAATTACAATTCAAACATTTACACCCTTTTAAAGTCTTTAGAGCTCCTCTTAATGTTGAATGTGATGCTGATTTGAAAGAGTTTTTAGAGTTGTTTGAACTAGAGGATGTTAAATTTGTTGTTGAGTTGTGTGTTAGCATTAAAACAGATAGTGAAAAAGAAAATCAACATACATTTTCAGCTGATAGTTTGCATTTGGTGACCTGCAATCCAAATATAACCAACATTGTCACTGAGGAAAATAGCATGACATTGATCGGTGACACCAGGATGAAGGGTGTGTTGTTAGAAGATATTGGAGATGACATGTTTTTTGGAAACAGTTATACTTCCAGTGATAAAGATTCTGCAGCTGAAATATGGAGAACCGTCTATTCTTCAACACAGAGAAGAGAAACTACACTAGAAGATTGGGATGCTGACAGCTCTACCGTGCCTAGTTTGAATCTGAATTCAAAAAGATTGATGTACATAGGCAAAAGCTTTGAATCCAGGAAAGCAGTTAAGAAGACTTTGAGAATCTTGTCAATAACCGAGATATTTGGTTTTCGTGTGGCAAAATCAGAACCCAAGTATTATAGGGTGCATTGTGTAGATCCTAACTGCAAATGAAAAGTGCATGTTAAAACTTTTGGTGAAACTTGGCATGAGGTTACGGTATACGATGACATGCACACCTGCACGTGGGATATCAGAACAAAACACTGCAAACAACCTTCACCATCAGTGGTTGCAAGCATCATCAAATCAAGGTGAGTAAATTTTATAAGGAATAGTATTTAAATTTAATCTTGCTTTTTAATATATTATTTATTCTAATTTCAATATAACTACACAGCGTTGACACCGGATACAAACCAGCACAGATAATGGATACGATGATAACAGAAAAAAAGATGACAATTACCTACTATACAACATGGAAATCATCAAAAAATTGCAAACGAAATTGTTAAGGGGGACACCATAATCCAATTGTGCAGATTTGCCATCATTTTGCCACATGCTTATGGAGAAAAACAATGGGACTATAGCATTAATTTCAACTGACAATGAAGACAGGTTTAAGTACTTGTTCCTCTCCTTTGGACAGTGCATCAGAGCATTCCCCCTCTTAAAGAAGGTATGTCTTACTCAGTGTTAGCATAAATTCTGTTCTCATTGATTTTCATAAATTTAATATGATTATTAATTTCATTTCTTTATCTACCAGGTTGTTGTTATTGATCTAACATTCTTAACTGGACAATATAGAGGCACATTGCTTGGAGCAGTTGCTCATGATGCAAACAGATATATTTATCTGCTTGCTTTTGGTATTGTTGACTCTGAAAACAACAGCTCTTGGGAATGGTTTTTGTATCGACTGCCGAAGGTTGTGCCTCCCTCAAATGACTTAGTGTTTGTCTCTAATAGACATGCTAGCATTGCAAGGGCTATATCTTTAGTTTACCCAACAGCTACACATTGCATATGTGTGTGGCACTTGAAACAAAACATCAAAGCGACATTCAAGAAAAAGCAACTGGGAAAAATGTTCAAGAAAGCACTAGAAAACCAAGACATAATAACTCCTTAAATCCTTAAGGTGATAAGGAAATCACAAGAGCAAGTTGGATTATACACAGTAGAAAGGATGAATGCATCACAATTTGAGATCAAAGATGAAGGAGCTATAGCTATAGTTAATCTATCAGCGAAGACATGTACGTGCAGGGTATTTGATGTCGAGAAAATACCTTGTGCACATGCTTTATCAGCCATTACACACGTAAAGGCAAATGTGTCTGATTTTGTTGCACGTTATTAAATAAATGATGCTTGGCGTATGGCATATGCAGAATTAATATATCCAGTGTTGGAAGAAGATGAAGGGAACGTCCCTGATGTGATAAAATCTATCAAATGTTACCCCCTTAGTAAGAAAGAGACCAGGAAGACCACCTTCAAATAGAAAGCTTTCAATGGGAGAGTTCAAGAGGAGGATAAAGCATTCAAAATAAGGTTGTCAGCAAAATTTCTGTCATCGGTATTATATAAAGTACTACTAGGAAAGAATACAGCTTAGACATTATGAATGACATTTATGTTCCAAAATAAACATTAATTCAATATTATAGAATAAAATTTTAGATTTTATCATGTAATAATACAAGTTTGTATATTCTTTTCTCTATGTCAGCGCAATTTTGTCATCGGTACTCATCAAATTTCATATTTATGTCATTTTTGTTTACTTAAAAAACAATACGATGTTGAGAAATAATCTAGTGAGCAACTATAAAATAACATTAATAAAAAATATAATCATGTTGAGCACAATTTCATAAGTCTTGATAATTGTGCAAAAATAAACTATAGTTGAGCAAAAATAAGATGATGTTGAGCAAGTTTTCACAAATCACCCCATGTTGTGCAATTTTATTCTATTGATGAGCAAAAATAAGACCATGTTGAGCAACAATCTATTGAAAAAATATGAAAACATAAAGAGAGAAATATAAGATAATGTTGAGTAAAATTTCACAAGTCTCGTTGTTGTGCAAATATAAACTATTGTTGAGCAAAAATAAGATGATGTTGAGCAAGTTTTCAACAATCACCCCATGTTGTGCAATTTTATCCTATTGATGAGCAAAAATAAGATTATGTTGAGCAATAATCTATTGAGAAAATATGAAAACATAAAGAGAGAAAATAAGATAATGTTGAGCAACATTTCACAAGTCTCGTTATTGTGCAAATATAAACTACTGTTGAGCAAAAATAAGATGATGTTGAGCAAGTTTTCACCAATTGCCCCCCATGTTGTGCAATTTAATTCTATTGATGAGAAAAAATAAGACCATGTTGTGCACTAATCTATTGAGAAAGTATGAAAACATAAAGAGATAAAATAAGATCATGTTGCCAACAATTTCACAAGTCTCGATTGTTATGCAAAAATAAATTATTGTTAAGCAAAAGTAAGATGATGTTGGAACAATTTCCCATGTCTATATCGTTGTGCAAATATAAACTGGTGTTGAGCAAAAAGAAGATGACGTTGAGCAAATTTTCACCAATCGTCCATGTTGTGCAATTTTATTCTATTGATGAGCAAACATAAGACCATGTTGTGCACTAACATATTGAGAAAGTATAAAATTATATTGAGAAAAAATAAGATCATGTTGCCAACAATTTCCCAAGTCTATATTGTTGTGCAAATATAAACTATTGTTGAGCAAAAATAAAATGATGTTGAGCAAATTTTCACCAATCACCCATGATGTGCAATTTTATTCTAATGATGAGCAAAAAATAAGACCATGTTGTGCAAATAATCTATTGAAAAAGTGTAAAATTATATTGAGAAAAAAATAAGATAATGTTGCCAACAATTTCCCAAGTCTATGTTGTTGTGCAAATATAAACTATTGTTGAGCAAATATAAAATGATGTTGAGCAAATTTTCACCAATCACCCATGTTGTGCAGTTTTATTCTATTGATGAGCAAAAATAAGGCCATGTTGTGCAATAATTTATTGAAAAAGTATAAAATTATATTCAGAAAAAATAACATCATGTTGAGCACAAAATCACAAGTCTCAATTGTTGTGCAAATATAAACTATTGTTGAGCAAATATAGTATGTTGTTGAGCAAATTTCTACCAATACACCATGTTGTGTAATCATATTCTATTGAAAAATAAAGAATCATGTTGAGAACAAAATCCGTATTTTTACAAAAAAGAAAAGAAAATTTGTTTTCCCATGAATTGGTAAATAAATAGCGGTCATTCCGGGGTTCGAACCGGGGACCTATGGGTACTACCGGAGGCTTTGGTTGTGTCTTAGTCCAGGCTCGCCAAATTGTTCCTCCCCATCAAGACATACCACCTACAGCTTGTCCGCACACTACTGCACAAAACGATGAAGGCACCAGTCACCCTGCTGATCTAGAAAAACAACCACCCCCAGTTGAGGTTTATATGAATTTTTTTAACCAATTCAATCTAATATTGGTACAGTTTAGCATATTTTGATATTTACTATTGTTTTTTATTCTTATTTTTCATGTGTTGTTATCTTCTAGAGTTGGATACAGTCGTTTGCTCAAAAAACTTATGTACTTGCATCTGCTATATCCAATTTTGCTGAGTGGTCTACAAATGTACCGCCTGAACTACAACATGATGACAAGGTGAAAACACTTCTACATGGGGCAAACTAGCTTCTAGGGATGGAAGATGTGACCTCTAAGCCTACTACAGATGCTGCTGACAGGTCTTATATTGATGACTCTCTAAACACAATTTTTAACAACTCCCAACACCCATTCTGGTCAAATCCTGCTTTCATAGATTGCATTCCTCATATTGAGATGGCGTATCAGAATAAGCAAAAATTAAAATCAAATATCAAAGAAGATGAGAATTTTCCCTTTGATTTATTTCGAAATGATCCTGCTTTTGAGGAAGATACAAGCATGGCGCAGAACGCTGCAGATGCAAACGAGAATGCTAATGATGCACAACATACTCCTACAGAAGGCCATGGTCATCCTCCAATACAACAGGATGTTCAAGCTAAGACTGGAAACACATTATGCACTACTGCCAATCCCCTTCCCACTCAATCTGAAACAGATATTCCACCAATGAGGCCTTTGGGGGATAAAAGAAAATGCAAGTCCCCTGCTCCCTTGCCAACATGGAGGTTAGCACGTGTCAACGCAGCTGATGTGAATGTTGCATAACAACTTAATGACACAAAATGGGAAGAAGCTGCAAGAAGAACACATAAACCTTCTGCATCTTTGAGAAGCCCTTATTATTCACGTGTTGTTGACATTAACGATTCTATCTCTGAAATTGAGTGCACTGTTTCAGCCTATTTAGCAATGAAAACACCTCACTGTTGTTGCAGGCGGATGGTCAAGTATGAAATATAAATATAAAATATAAAGCAATCTGACTCCCTATCTCAGCAAATAAATACAAGACTTCCTCCCGTTGTAGTAGAAGGCAGTCAGGATCGATCCACGAGGAAGCTTGTCAGCGCCCGCCTTTTCAGTTCTAGAAAACTCCCGAATTCGACCAGAAGAGTACTCGATATCGACCACATCGTCGACTAAAACTGTAAACAGAAGCAAACAGAAACGAAAACGAACGAAAACGAAGCAAGTGGAGTAAAACAGAGTACTCGATGTCGACTACACCTACTCGACGTCGAGTAGAATTCAGGCGATGTCGAGTGCTTTGTTGTGTAAAAACGTGACCTTTGCAATGACAGAAATAAAACAGAAGCAACACGAAAATTGTGGGAAATTCAATAAACTAAAAGCTCCTAGAATCTGGGTTACAACGCCACAACGATAACCATATAAAATAATGCATAAGGTATAAAAGATCATGCTTTTCATCAAATAACTTTTGTTATTAACAAATAGGAAAATATAGGCTTTCGCATAAACCCTAATTGTTACTAACCCTTTTTCACATAATTAATCCAAGTTGTACTAAGATCACTTTCGCTTCAATAACACAAACAAGGATCACCTTCAACTTTCGCAAAAGAATCATGCTCGTAAGGATAGAAGACGAAATTGCATCAAAAGAATGGACCTTTCCGCGTCACCTTACATGGCTACCGTCGGGCTCACCCCGACCCTAGAAGTTGGGTGACTACTCGCTCTTCATCATGAATAAACACATCAATAATTTCAGGAAAATAAATTGCATTAAATAAACTTAAAGAAAGCTTACAACCGAACAAAGCCAAATCCCGCTCTCGATTTCTCCAACTCCACTCGGCTCCAACTTTCTCTCTCTCTCTCAACTCGCTATATCTCTCTAATTGTGTGTGAAATTGAATGCCTAAAACTCATCCCCTAAGGCTTTATTTATAGTGTTCCATCTAGCTAATCTAGGAAAGAACAACTATATCTATATCTAAAACTTTCTATCTAAAAACAAAAGATAAAACTTAATTGATAAAGGAAAAAATCTCAAAGGAAATAGGACTAATGTGGATAGATCCCTCTTGGTCTTGATAGATCTTCATGTGGATGGATAGAATTCCACAAATCTTCTCTTGCAAGCATCTATCTTCTCGGACACACACTCGTACTTGGACTCGAACTCGGACTGGGTAGTACTCGACTTCGAATAGAGTTAGTCGACGTCGACTACGCTTTCTTCTCCTGGGTTGCACTCGAGCTCGGGTACCATCTGGACTCGACGGGTTGTACTCGACTTCGAGTAGAAGTGGTCGACGTCGAGTAGCTCTGGGCTCTCGAGTGGCTCTGCTCGACTTTGTGTGGAATTCTGGGCTTGGGAGTACTCGACTTCGACCAGTTGTAGTCGACGTCGAGTAGAACTGTTAGCTTTCAGCATTCTGCTCCGCTCTTGAAACGCACTTTTCCGAGTCATCGTTCGTCGGATTGACGCATATAAGTATGCGTTGGAAAGCTATTTTTTAGGGCTACAACTTTCATGAAGACATCAATGCTTGATTCAGAATGATGAATGGTGAAAAGTGGACTTTCCTCCAGTTGCACCATCCTTAGCTTCTTCATGACTTTCCTTTAAGCTCCAAAGTGCGTCCGATTTCTGCAAAATTAAACAGAAACTAGTGTAGACTCCATAATTTGGCAAATAAACATAAACTAAATAGATTTTGTACTATTCTAACCCAAATGTATGAAATGCATGCACAAATCGATATAAAAGTAAGTGTAAAACATGGTAATTTAGGCGCACATCACTCATATCACGTAAGTTGATTTTAATCTTAATTTACTTAATGTATGGTCAGTTAAAAGTAAAATATTATTTTTATTTAATCCATCTTCATAATGATTCGCATTGCAGGGAAGTTTTATTCAAACACAAGTCTGTTGAAGTGGTTAGAACAGACATGGTTACACTTGAATATGAAACCCACTTGTCTAGTGTCGTTGTTGATGCATGGACAGCAGTCCTCAACCACAAGGAATATTATAAAAGTGCTCTGTCACCATCAAAACTATTTGTGAATATCCACAAATCTTTAATATTTTTACTTCTTCATCTATCAACTGTGGGTCCCATTATTTGTCATTATTACAATGGGTCTGTTTTTTTACTAATTTTTATTCTTGATCCAGCTTAATGTGGAGAGTGTATCATCAGGAGCTTGTGACAAACCGTTTAAGAAGTTTAACCTCCAGCTTGATACTACATTGTCATTGTCACCACACATTCGTTTGAGAGATCTAGACATGGTACTCTTACACAACCCCCAGAATAAAGTTCTCTAAATTCTGAATTTGAGATCAAAGTTAACAAACTACATCCCTATTTGCTATCTGTTTAATATTATGGTGAATAGTTTGTATTTGGGGTTCAACGTGAAGAGATGTATGTCATGGTTGTATTCAACTTGAAACAAAAAGTCATAGAAATCATTGATATCACCCCATCTTGTCCTGATCTGACTTGCACCTTTGCATCCCCCTTCGAATGTTTGGTAAATTTTGTTAATGATGACTAAGACATTCTTCACTTGTATTATCTAAACGGGTCGGGCCGAAACCGGTGGCCCGAATTTTTTGGAGGGATGGCCCGAAGTCCGAACTGAGAACCGAAAAAAACCGAATTACAATGAAAACCGAATTTTCGGTTACAGTTTTTTTTCGATTTTCGGCTCGAGAAAACCGAAAAAACCGAATTACAATGAAATTGTTGTTTGTCCAAAAAAAAATCGGTAAGGTCGTACTATTGTTGCTGAGACAAAGGTATAACCAAAAGCAGTACTGAAATCAACAAACTACTACTGTAATGTTTTAGGTAAAAGAATTGTAATTTACAGTATCATCGAATTGATGTACTCAAAGCTCATAAATAAAATTGTACTGAGTAATTATAATAGAGCCAATAAATGTATGAATTCCACAAATTGATGATAAATCAAAACGGACATCTACAGAGAATAAAAATTAAATCTCATATTGGGCAAATTAGATAAAATCACTTTACCTTAATCCAATTTTTTGAAAACAAAGAGTCGACATAAATTTGAAGGCAAATGCAAGGTGGTAGGACTGCCTGTTTGATGAATTATGTCTTACTGGGAGATCCAATTCGATTGAGGTGGCACTCTGTCTTCAAGTAGCAGCAAAGGAGACCACATCAAGTAGAAGCTAAGCCACCGTGGCAGCCGGCCTAACATCGATGAGGTTGTGTTTGCTCCATAGCGACGTTTGGAGGAGAGCGACAAAGGTATTGACCGCCAACTGAGAGTTGCAGAGGTGAGAACTGGTGGTCGGGGAAGCGGCTAGAAAGAAGAGCTGTTAGGTTTTTACGTTTGAGCAGATTAGGCCCAGCCCATGCCAAGATTTATTTTCTTTTCTTTTTTTTAATTTCGGTTTTTTCGGGCCATAATCGAAATTTTCAGTTCGGTTACGGTTTTTAGCCCGAAACCGAATTTTTGAATTTAAAGGACCGAAGCCCGAACCGAAAAAACTCGGGCCGGCCCGAAACCGACTTTTTCGGTTCGGTTTTGACTCGGTTTTCGGCCCGGGCCGCATTCTGAGCAACCCTACTTATGCGCCACATGGAGACCTTCTTTGGGACTGAGAAAGTTTACAAGTGTGTATTAGAAAAAGGCAATTTCAAGAATGTATCAAAGCTACGGGTGAAGTAGTTAACAGATATAGTCTGCTCAGAGGTGAATAAAGTGAAGACAGAAGTTGTGAAGGCAGCAAAATCCCATGCAAAAATGACTGCAAAGGGGATCTAGGGCCAGAAACTAAATCTTGGTTAAAAAACTACAACACAATTTCATGTTTTTTTTTTTGCAAACTTTGGAATGTATTTGGGCGTAGACAGTTCTGTATTCGGCATTAATATCTTAAACTTCTGAACCTGATCAATGAATGAATATTACCAGTTACAACTTTGTATCTGTCACCGCTACTTCTAATCTGTGTCATCACTAATTTTAAACCATAGACTTAACTGCTCAAAAATATATAACACGCTTTTGAAAACATGATATCCCTGTCTTAATGCTCACGAGACCAATACTTTTAGATAATTGGGATGTCAACATATAATATATTAGTGTCAAAATATAAAACAGAGATGTGTCACCACTAATTTCACCAAATTACCAATAAGGTAAAACCTTAGTTAAATAGTATCAGCACTACTTTACCAAAACATTCCCCAAATTACTCAATGTGGTCGTAGTATCAACCAATAATAGACGTAAAACTTCATGAACACTTTTATAATATCAAATACGATGTACGAAATTACTAAATATCCATATAATTAATATGATATTAATAAGTTACATCATATTATTATTCTGAAACACATAGAAACTAAAAAAAAAATACATTGAACATATAAATAAGTTCCAGTATCATCAGTACAGGCCTAAAAATTCAGCAATCTTCCTCCTCCTTTCCATTTCTGCATCTAAAACTTCTTTAACGCATTGCATGAGGTTGTCCTTCGCCTCTTCCAACATCTGTCTTTGTTGTCCAATTTCTCGTTCCACCTAGATAAAACATAAAGTATAAGAGTTAAGACTAGAGGAGGGAAAATTAAGGATAAAACTTCAATATCACCTTTGATAGTGTTTCAGCAACTTCACCTTTGGGAGCATTGCGAATATGATATTTGTTTGCTAATATTGATCTTTGTAATTCATCATATAATGTATATTGAATCAAAACAGCTTCCATCAACTCGACCCTACGAGCCTCTTTGTTAGTCTCACATGCCTCATCATAGAGGGTCATGTGATACCCAAGGTATACAACACCATCCAGCTCATCCATCATTTGGTGGAATCTTGTGCAAAACTCAACAGTGTTGCTATAATCCATATTTTCAGAGGGGAATGTGTTAGAAGTAAGAATACAAGTCCTGGTATCCTGATTTTTGTTAATCAGTTTGCAGAAACCAATGGACAGAAAAGAATTATTTATGGGTATATATAGCCAATAATTATACAGTTTTCTTCCTTGTGACAGTTATTTGGGTCCCTTCATTACAAAGTAACTGTAAAATAACTGTAAAAATTTTAAAACTAGAAACTATAACCGGATTACATTTATATAAGTTACAGTTGTAAGTGTTGGACATTCACCTCCTCGTGTTAGCACTACTTTGGCCTTTAACCACCCAGTGTCACCACATAAACTTCAATAACAGAAAACGTCGCCACATACACTTCAATATCAGAAAACACAAGGCTATTGTCACCAATACTTCTAACTACTCTAACAAACAGTGTCCCACAATAATTTGGGCCTTAACCACCTCGTGCCACCACATACACTTCAAAAATCAAAAAATACATAGCTAGTGTTAACACTACTTGTAACTAATATCAGTGTCAACACTACTTTGAGCCTTAACCACCTAGTGTCATACCATAGACTTCAAAATCAAAAAATACAAGGCTAGTGTCACCAATGCTTCAAACTACTCTAACCAACAGTGTCAACAATACTTTGGGCATTAACCACCTCTTGCCACCACATACACTTCAAAATCAAAAAATACAAGGCTAGTGTCACCACTACTTGTAACTGATATCAGTGTCAGCACTACTTTGGGCCTTGACCACCTAGTGTCGCCACATACACTTCAAACTCAAAAAATACAAGGCTACTGTCCCCACTACTTGTAACTAATATGAGTGTCAGGACTACTTTGGGCCTTAACCACCTAGTGTCACAACATAGACTTTAAAATCAAAAAATACAAGGCTAGTGTCACCAATACTTCAAACTACTCTAACCAGCAGTATTAACAATACATTGGGCATTAATAGACCTGGGCAAACGCGGGCGCGGACCGGGCTTGGGACGGGCTTTACCCGAGATTTTATCCCGTTATTGCGGGCGCGGGCCGGGCTAAGCCCGCTTAACGGGTTTAAAGTCGTGTCCAAGCCCGTCCGCGAATGCGGGTGCGGGTAGCCCGCGGGTACCCGCAAACCTAATCAAATTTTCTTATTAAATCTATTCTAATTAGGTTTTTATTATATATATATTATATAAATAGTTACTGTTTTTATTTTATTTTATTTAAAAATGAATAATTACTGTTTTTTATTATATATACCGTTACTGTTTTTGTTACATGCATAGTAATATAGTATATAATTACTGTTTTTATTTTATTTAAAAATGAATACTTAATATTTTTTATATTATATGTATATATGTATATATTAATTTTAATTAAAAAAGGCGGGTATCCGTTACGGGCCTAGCGGCCCGTAAAGGGTTGATTGATTTGTCCAATCTCGCACCCGCTGCGGGCGCGGGCCGGGCCTAGCAGCCCGCGTGGGCTTTTCCCCATTTCCAAGCCCGCCTGCTAATGCGGGCGGGCGGGACGGGCCGGGCGGGCCTACCCGCGTTTGCCCAGGTCTAGGCATTAACCACCACTTGCCACCAAATACACTTCAAAATCAAAAAATACAAGGCTAGTGTCAACACTACTTGTAACTGATATCAGTGTCAGCACTATTTTGGGATGCACAAACGCACGGGATTTTTAAAAATCATATAAAAATCACCATTAACATTTATCGGATGTTATGATATTACGTATAAGGTATGAACTTTCGCATGCTCTCATACAGTTTAAGGGGGAATATTATATCTAAAATGTAGAATTTTTTCTTTGATTTTTTGGAAAATAAGTTCCATATTTGTTTCAAATCCAGCCACGATATATGAGCAAATTCATAAAGGTTCAGATGGTCTTTTTCTGTCAAAGAAAACCCAATGTCCTACTAAAACATCAGAACAAATATGATAGAATGGAAATCACAAACAAATATTATCAAACACAAATTTCATTCATATTATGCATTTACATACACCCAGTACCCCCAAAAGTTACAAACTACACTGATATGGTTTGAATGGAAATCAGATACAAACATTGTCAAACACAAAATTTCATCCATATCCTACATTTGCTTAAATCAAGTCCCCCAAAAAAGTTGTCACTGCATTGTCTTTTCACAGCGGATATGCAAGAGACCTACAACTAAAGTGCTGATCGACAAAGCGGACAAATGTCTTAAACTGTAAGCCAAGTTCGGAGACACTCTGGGTGAAAGAAATGTGCACATGGTGTGACAAGGGCATGCATCGACGCCAACATCGGGTCCAGACATATTGTACATTTCTCTCCATCCTGTTCAAGATGATATATCTCTTTTAAGGCGTCACTATATTTTGTAGTTGCTGGATGATCTGGGTGGTCGACATCCATGTCAGAGTCAGAGCTTATGTCAGATTCAGAGCTTTAATCAGACGAAGAGTCGTCAATGAAGTGTACATCCACAGTGATGTTCGGGCAGAGACCATATTCAAAAAAATCAGCGTCGCCCAGAAACCAACTACTAGTATATTCCATTAACAGCTGGTTAGCTACCTGATTTCGAATCACACTAGTGATTCCTGCTTCACTTAACACTTCATTGCAGTGTGCTAAAGTCATTGGCACATCGTTCCAAGCAGAGCAATTATTAATGGTCAGTAGAGGGAGGCTATCAGAATGGATGGACACCACCAGTTGGCTTGGTCCATACCAATTAGACCTGAGTAAACGCGGGTAGGTCCGCCCGGCCCGTCCCGTCCACCTGCATTAGCAGGCGGGCTTGGACATGGGGTATAGCCCACGCGGGCTGCTAGGCCCGGCCCACGCCTGCAGCGGGAGCGGGATTGGACAAATCAATCAAACCGTTACGGGCCGCTAGGCCCGTAACGGGTACTCGCCTTTTTTAATTAAAATTAATATATACATATATACATATATACATATAATATAAATAATATTAAGTATTCATTTTTAAATAAAATAAAAACAGTAGTGTAATATATAATTACATTTCATGTATACATTTTCAAATAAAAACAGTAATTATATACTATATTACTATGTATGTAACAAAAACAGTAACGGTATATATAATAAAAAATAGTAATTATTGATTTTTAAATAAAATAAAATAAAAACAGTAACTATTTATATAATATATATATATATATAATTAATAAAAACCTAATTAGAATAGATTTAATAAGAAATTTTGATTAGGTTTGCGGGTACTCGCAGGCTACCTGCACCCGCATTCACGGACGGGCTTGGACACGACTTACAACTCGTTAAGCGGGCTTAGCCCGGCCAACGCCTGCAACAACGGGATAAAATCTCGGGTAAAGCTCGTCCCAAGCCCGGCCCGCGCCCGCGTTTGCCCAGGTCTAATACCAATACGACTCAGTTGCTGAGATTTCCACTTCAAAAAAACCAACATTGTAATCATACCCTACTTCAGTTACAGTTGGAAATGCCATTGAATGAGAGAAGACCTACACAGACAAAATAAACATACACTCATATAACATCCACTCACTTAATAATCAAGCATTACAGGAAAGGTAATTGAAACATTACAGGAGAGGTTAATCGAAACATTTCTTAAAGAGTGCAGCAACACTAACCAACCACATTTATTTTCAGTCGAAAACAAACAAAAATAAAAAAATAATAATGCAGTAGCAACTCAGCAAACACAAACAACAATATATGCGTTTAATCAACTGAAAGATAATGGAAAGGTAATCAAAAATTGAAAAAAACAACAATAAAAAATTTGCTGAAAGAGTGCAAAAACCCTAACCGATCACTTTTATTTTCAGAGGAAGGAAAAGGAAAGGGATACATACCAAAATCGGGATCGCCCCTTCTGAAGAGAAATCCGTAATGGGGAAGAGAAGTGGAGGAAGATGAAATGACTTGAGAATACCGTAATGAGGAAGAGAGTGGAGGGAGTTGAAATGAGTTGTGAATTTGCTGAAGTTCAAACCATTGATAAAGGGAAGAAAATGGGTCGGGGATCTTGTATCATGAATCTTAAACTAAGCCCAACAACTATGGTCAGAAAAATGGGCTGGGGCTCTCATATCATGAATTTTAAACTAAGTCCAACACCCATGTGTTGCAATTTTATTGTTGTGCAAAATATAACCTATTGTTGTGCAAAAATAAGATCATGTTGAGCAAATTTTCACCAAACGCCCATGTTGTACAATTTTATTGTAATGATGAGCAAAAATAAGACCATGTTGTGCAAATAATCTATTGAAAAAGTATAAAATTGTATTGAGAAAAAATAAGATCATGTTGAGCACAAATTCACAAGTCTCAATTGTTGTGCAAATATAAACTATTGTTGAGCAAAAATAAGATCATGTTGAGCAAATTTTCACTAATCGCCCATGATGTGCAATTTTATTCTAATGATGAGCAAAAATAAGACCATGTTGTGCAAATAATCTATTGAAAAAGTATAAAATTATATTGAGAAAAAATAATATCATGTTGGGCACCAATTCGCAAGTCTCAATTGTTGTGCAAATATAAACTATTCTTGAGCAAAAATAAGATCATGTTAAGCAAATTGTCATCAATCGCTCATGTTGTGCAATTTTATTCTAATGATGAGCAAAAATAAGGCCTTGTTGTGCAATAATATATTGAGAAAGTATAAAAAATATATTGAGAAAAAATAAGATCATATTGAGCACAATTTCACAAGTCTCAAAATTTGTGCAAAAATAATCAATTGTTGAGCAAAAAAAGATCATGCTGAGCAAAAATTCCACTAATCCCCCATGTTATACAGTCATAGTCAACAAACACAAAGCTAGTGTCATCAATACTTCTGACTACTATAACCAACCGTGTCACACAATACTTTGGGCCTTAACCACCTCGTGCCACCACATACACTTCAAAATCAACAAATACAATGCTAGTGGTCACTACTTGTAACTAATATCAGTGTCAGCGCTACTTTGTAACTTAGCCACCTAGTGTCACGACATATACTTCAATAACATAAAAAATCACCACATACACTTCAAAAATCAAAAAATACAAGGCTAGTGTCACCACTACTTGTAACTAATATGAGTGTCAGCACTACTTTGGGCCTTAACCACCTAGTGTCACCACATACACTTCAAAATCAAAAAATACAAGGCTAATGTCACCAATAGTTCAAACTACTCTAACATACAGTGTCAACAATACTTTGGGCCTTAACCACCTCGTGCCACCACATACACTTTAAAATAAAAAAAATACAAGGCTAGTGTCACCACTACTTGTACCTAATATCAGTGTCAGCACTACTTTGGGCCTTAACCACCTAGTGTCACCACATAAACTAACAGAAAACGTCACCACATACACTGCAATATCAAAAAAGACAAGGCTAGTGTCACCACTACTTGTAACTAATATCAGTGTCAGCACTACTTTGGGCCTTAACCACCTAGTGTCACCACATACACTTCAAAATCCAAAAATACAAGACTAGTGTCACCATTACTTGAAACTAATATCATTGTCAATACTACTTTGGGTCTTAACCACCTAGTGTCCCCACATAAACTTCAATATCAGAAAACACCAGACTGGTGTCACCACTACTTCTACCTACTGTAACCATCACTGTCACCCCCCACTTTTGTTATAGCATGTTAAATATGTATGCATGACTCCCACATTCTTATTACAAACTCAAGTAAAACATTGTCAATACAGAAAAAGATAACTTAATAAGCATTAATAAAACTTAATATGCACAATCATTACAGATTCAAAGTCACACCCAAATACAGTGCATCCAAAAATATCCCATAAAATCCATTAACTAGAAATCTATATACATGTCCACCAAATTAGCTATTTCAGCACTTAATTTGTCAGATTACATCCAAAGTATCTCATATATTCATGAACTACCTATCTAAACACTTGTTTTAAACCCTAAAACTCCAGGTCTCCTTGATCATATCTGAGCACATGAGTTCTCTGAATCAAAACAGCTTCTCATTATTGAATCGTTTCACATCCCCCCCCCCCCCAGGACAGACGCTTCAATCGCTTTTAATGTAAAGACCCCCCATGAAGCCCTGCCAACACAAAAAGACACCATGTAATGTGAGCACATAAATAACAAGTATCTTAGGCTAACCGACAAACAAAACAAGATAAAAAATACATACCCAGTAGAATCATGCATTAACTCAGGAACCATGTTTAGCTGGAAAGGAGAGGAAGTAAAGTTTTGATATAGCCCAGCCTTTGCCAAATGAATTGAGAGCCAAATAGCAAACGGTTGTAATTGTTCTTCAAGTACACCAGCCCTAACAGCATGCACATTGCAATCGTACACGTTGATTATCCTCTCCTCAATGATAATCTCCAACGCCACCCAATGCTTGTTTATCACATTGAATATTGTGTAGATTTTCTTTACAGAGTCCCATGGCTTCCCATACTCAGCAGTGCACATACCAACAAAATACTCCTCAGTGTTAACTTCAAGAGGTATGTCTTCCCCATAATTTCCAGCATAATCATGCAGGTACTTTATGTAAAATAGTCAATAAAAAACAAGAACCTCTCCATATTTCACAGGGTTGATCCCCAGAAAAGCGCCTCCTAATGTGAATCAAACTTGCTTCAAGATGTTACACAACATTATAAAAAAGTGATGTAAGCAATCAACTAACATAATAAAATCCAATCCACATATATCTATTTCAAAAACAAGCAGTTATTACCTGACAATCAAGCCACAGATTCTTCGCTATAATGTGCTGGAAAAACTTTTTGTCCTACCTTAAAATTGGACCAGCAACAGAAAAATTCCTAACTAAAATTACACGAAATGCATAAAAATATATCTAGCATGAGGTGATGTAACTAATACAATGACAGCAACATTTCATAACAAAGATTGAACAAAAAAATAAAGCATATCTTTTCTTCTTTAAAATTCCATACATAAATTGATGATCTTCCAAGCTGATCAATGAGTTGTTAGGGACATGCTTTGGCATCCTCACCTTCTTCTCAATCTCAGTTGGGCCAAACAGGAATATACTGGTTGATGGAATCAGATTCGAAGCCTTTAATTTTTCAACTTCAATTATAGTTGCGGTATCCTTGGCTATCGAATCCCAATCAACACCTACCACCGTGTCATCATCATCATCATCAGGAAGAGAGATATACTTTTCCAAGGATGAGTGACCTACAACTGCAGCGACTTTAGCATCAGCACCTTCACCTTCACACATGGTAGATCGAGCAACTTCATCAGAAGTTGATGGAATTCCAAGCTCATCTCCAATCCTTTTGGCATCATCAACTTCATTCTTCATTAATGAAATATCACCTTTCAAATCCTTCACGCCCTTCACATATGCACCTACCACCTCAAATTCAGTGTCAGCGACAACGGTTGGAAAATACAGGAGGAATTTCAGTAGACAGAATCTCCTTATCAACAGTTGGACCCTCAGATTTGATTGATGGCAAGGACACGTCCTCAACATTAACAGAAGGAGGTGATGATTTCACCATTACCTACTCAGCAGAGAAACACTTCTGAAGATCAGCAACAACATCATTCACAATTTTTGTGCTGATATCTTCATCATCAACCTTCCCAAGAGTACCCTGGGACTTACCACCCATGTGCTTATCATCAGGCTTGACATGATTTGCCTGCAACTTGGCAAACAAAGCCTCATAATTAGCAACCCTAACCTCAAGCTCATCCTACCTCTTCGCCATCTCACCAAGAACTTGAAGCATTTCAGTCAACTCCCCAATCTTTGATTCAATTGCATCAACCCTTGAAGACAACAGATCCATACATTTAGGTATCTCTTCAAGCTTCTCAATCCTCCTAAAAATCTCCTTCACCCAGTCAGGATGAGATGGGAGAGAATAAGCAAAAGCATCAACATGTGTTTTTGGAGGCAACTCTCCTGTTGATTCATTGTTGACCTCCGTTTGAGGAGATACATCTTCAGTACCTACCACTTTCTCTCCATCCCCTCCCATTTTGCCAGCTTCAAAACTTGAAACACGAATTTCTTTATTCCCACAAGCATCAGATGTTTGACCAAACACAGACCCCCCATCAAAACAACCTTGTGCTTCATCACTCCCCAAAGGTGACCTCTGCACACAAGGTTTCGCTACATCACCATCTTCCTTCCCATCATCCTCTGCAGCCTCCGCCAGAAGAATCGTTATCACCAGGACAATCATCAACCTTGTCATCACCATCACTGCTTTCGCTACCAGATTTAAAGTCTGCAACATGAATATCTTCTTTCTCCACTCCAGGAGCACTCTGATTATCAAGAATAGAAACTGAAAGAAGGACTGAAGACATGTCAGCAGTACTATCATACAACGGCCTCCCACTACATATACCATATTTCTTCATCTTAGACCTCCGTTGAAAGAGAATACTCAGCGGGGCATCATCATCTGATAAATCACATGAATCATTACCCAACCGACCTCTCTTTGAAGGTGAAGCAACCACATCCACCTCCTCATGCAGATTTGTGTCAGCAGTAACTCTCTTCGCCTTCTTAGAAGGAACATTCCCAATCTCATCCTTCCCCGTGTCAGCATAATCTCCATCATCATTTTTCCCTACATGATCCTTCTTATTAAGCACACCCACCACCTCATCCCCGTCATCATTAGTTTTAGCAACAAATGTACCAACTTTCCTCACTGCTGAAGCCTCCTATCTAAGCTTCTTTACTTAACTTGTAACACGACTTGCAGAACGAGCCCTTGATTTCTGCATTTTTAGTCATATTTTACATCATGTTTTGATTCCATTTGAGTCATTTTATTAGCTTTTGTGTTGGGAAAGTGTGTCGTTTGTGTTAGTTTTCGTATTTTTCTAGATATGGATGTCTACACAAGCTTTGGTGTGATTTGATAGGTTTTGGAGCTGATTTGGAAGAGTTTTGAGGCACTTTGGAGCTTAATGAAAAATCATGAAGGCAATGGAGAAGCAAACTAAAAGGAAGAAGTGGTCCAGCTGGAGAAAAGCTTTATTTTCGCCATCCATCACTTCGATTCAAGTTCTGGAGCCTTCATGAGATATGTAGTCCTTGAAAAGAGCTTTCCAACGCATATTCATATGCATCAATCGGATAAACGAGGACTCGAGAAAGTGCGATTGAAGACAGAGTCGAAAAGCTGAAGAAAACCAGAAGCTACTGCATTCGAATAGATACCTCGACGCCGACACCCTATACCTCGGCGCCGATACCCTGTGCACTAGGAGAATTTTCTGCGGGCTAATTTAATTGCTTAATGGGCTTTTTTTAATTAGGGTTTTCTTCTAAATCTCTTTTAGGATCTTTTAGGTAGATAGACTTAAGATATTTTATCCTTCCTTAGATAGATTATATTATTTTTCTAAGATAAAATCTCTTTCCTTGGAGATTAATTCTTAATTTCTATCTTTAAATAAAGCCTATTAGGGGCTGATTTTGGGAGGGGAGAAGATACGTTGTACGCTCAGCGCAAGGGCTGCGCGAAACAGCTGTAGGAGACGTTTTTAGGGTTTTGTTTGGCGTTTGGGCGAAAGCTTGGGCGTGTTTGTTGCGATTGAGACGCTGATTTCCAGGTTTTATTTAGTTTAATTTCAGTTTATGTTTTCTTCTCTAAAATTCAGGTTTTCCATTACTATGTTTGAGTAGTTCTTTGCTCTTCTAGGGTTGGGGTGATCCCAACAATAAGATGTGTGTGAATGAATGAATCTATGATTGTGTGATGTTTTTATTGTCTTCTACCTATGTGTTTAACCTTTGATGAAAGTCTAAAGGAATTCATGGTTGCAATTGAACTTGAAAGAGGAAATTGTTAACTTGATAGTAATTAGGGTTTTCTAATGAAAATTAAAGGATCCTAGTTAAGAGAAGGTAGAAACAAGTAGATCTTTTATGTGAAAGTGAATTGATTTGCTTGTTGATTAAAGAAAGTCGACTCTTTTGATGATAAAATCATGATCTTTTATATGATTCATTGATTTGCACATGTATTTATTGTTGTGGTGATCCTTTGCCTTAGAAGTTTTTCCCTTTTATTAATTAAAATTCAGATTTTATGCTCTTATCACCGCTCATCTCTCTTCCATCTCTTTTGCTAGTTTCAACCCGACAAAGCAACTAAATAAGAAGCGCTGACTCTCTCCTGTGGACGATCCTGACTCCCTATACTATAGCGGGGTCTTGAATATAAATTTATTTGGTCGAGAAACTCTCTCATTAAATTGGCGCCGTTGCCGGGGAGAGATCAATCGCGCCTTGTTTAGTTGTTTTTAGGGTTTGGGAATAGCCCATCCCTTTTCTTTTGTATATATTATTTTCTTTTCTCTTTTTATTATAGTTAGTTATTATTCTTCTTTTCTTTTATTTTAGTAGTTTTTATTTTCTTGAACAACACACCTCCCATCCACCCGCCTCATCGGTACCGACTTGGTGTCGAGCCTTTGTTATTTGATTTGTGCGCCTGTTTGAGCTAGTTTTCAGGATTTGATACAATATGGAGGATGCACAAGAGTATTATGATTATCTAGAAGCAAGAGCCAAAAGGGCTAGAGCGGATGAAAGATGGAAAGCAAGGATGAAGGAGTATGCGAAATTTTTTGCCGAGGTTGATGAGGATGATGAAGATTATTATGACTTTGATAGTTGGAAAGCAAAACAATCATCAGAGGATTCAACCAAAGCCCAAGAGTCATATGGATCCTATCAATCAAAGAAGGGGTACTATGCTCAACACGACTATAGGGACCCATATGAACCCTATCATCCAGGGAGTGTCTCACAACGAAAGCTTGCTCGGGAAGAAGAACTATTAAGGGAAAGAGACAAGCTAAGGAAACAAATACGGATGCTTGAGATAGAACGAGAAAATGCCAAGCTAAGAGAAGAGATACGCTTTCTTGAGGCGAACCCGCCTTGTCATCTATGTGGAACAAGGTCTCATCTTGGCCTTCCTTGCCCAAGATTTTATCAACAACCTTTTCGTTCCTATGAGCACTGGACATCTATGTGGAACAAAGCTGCAGGAGCCTCGGCGCCGACACCCTCAGCCTCGGCATCGACCCCTCTGGCGGACAAATTGTTCCTGCAGAATGCTGAAAATGCTACAGGTGTCTCGGCGTCGACACCCCTGGACAAAGAAAAGTTTCTGCAAGAAACATGAGAAGGCTACAGATGCCTCGGCGCCGACACCCTGTACCTCGGCGCCGACACCCTCTCCTGAAGAGCGAATTGAAGAGCAACTTGTTGAGGTGGACGAGCCTATTTTCAGGGCCATTTCTACTCCGATCTCGACGCCACCACTACCCTTGTTTCTAGAGAAGCCATGTGAGAAACCCCAAGAAGAGGAAAAAGAGATAGAAGTTTTTCTTCGATGCACTACACCGCTACCTTTGCCATTCACGGCGAAGGCAATTCCCTACGATCTCGAACAACCGTCTTTCGCATTGAAGTATGGGGTCCTCGCAAAGTGGCACGTTGAAGATGAGGCACTAGAAGAAGAAGAAGTGGATGAATCTCTTCCCCCTCCACCATTGTACACCAAACTCCACAATGAAGCACATCTATTTGTGTACGATGGTGGGGAAACAAAGCAAAGCCATACCAAGAAGAGGAAGAGGAGAACATATGAGGAAGGCATATTTGCTGAGTGCTTTCCAAGACGGTGTCTAGCAAGATCCTTGGAGGATGAGTGGGTTGAATGTTGGAGCGTCCACTCGGGAAGGTTCAAGCTCATCCATAAGGAAAGGAAGAGATGCATAAAAAGGTACAAGGAGCAAGAGCCATATTACTTGAAAATCTATCCCGATGTACCACCGAAGGATGTTCCACCACCACCTCCACCAGCTGAACCACCGGATCCACCACCTCTTCCGGATCCGGATTGAAGAGAAAAAGGGAAGTAGGTCAAGCTAGAGACTTTAAATATAGCGCTTACGGGAGGCAACCCGCTTCCTTGCTTTCTTTTTTTTGCTTTTGATTTTTAGTTAGGAGTTAGATAGCCCAAGACTTACTGTTTTTATTGAAAGAACAGGTCCCAAATATCAGCCATGGTGCATAGAAAAGAGCGGAAACATTCCATAAAGGAAGTCGACGTGCTGAGAGGTATCGGCATCGACGCAGCCCCTGTCGACGTCGACCCCTGTGCAAATTTTTGAACTTCTCCAAATTGCTCCATTTTTTCATCAATTTCCATGTGAGTTTCTTTTTCCTTTGCCTTGTTTTATTTTATTCAGTGAGGACACTGAAATTTTAAGTATGGGGTGGGGGAGATTCGAAATTTGCATGACCTAGCTTTGCATATTTGTGTCTTTTGTCTTCTATTTAGATTCTATAAAAAACTGAAAAATCCAAAAATACAGAAAATGTCAAAAAAAACACAAAAATATATGTTCATTTGCTTACTTGTTCGTTATTTTGCATAGTTTTTTTAGGATGGATAACACCTAACTTAGATGTCCAATGACGAAATCTAATAATTGAGCTTGATCATGTAATATCCTAAGGCACACAAAATGTTTTTATGTGAAATTTGACTTGCAAATGAAATTGAGCATATATGACTTTGGGATTTAAGTTATTGGAATCCAACATGTCCTAGTGAGTTATTTGTCCTATAGGGAATTGATCTTTATATTTTTCCCTTCTTTTTGATGTGTGTATTACTCTCCTTATGCATTACCTCTTGTTATTGCGGTGTATATCTAAGTCTTGAAACCAATATGAGATAGCTAGCCATTGCATAATTTGATCAAATGATAGAGGCACTCTTTATTAGCCATATTTTATCCTCTTTTACCTACCTTATACATGTTTCCTTTGCTTGTAACCACTTTGAGCCTTATAGCCTATTTTTGTAGCTCCACAAAATTTGTCTTAGCCAATGTTTAGCCTTACCTCCTTATCCGGGAATTAGGACTTAGTGTTGGTAAAGATTGATGTTTGAGGAGTTTTAGACATATGATTTGGTTAAAGTGAGGGATACATGCTTGGGTTGGTATTTTATTTCTTCTCGCCACATTTGATGTAAAAGGTATTTTTGGCTCTCATACTTAAATAAATGCACATGAAAAAAAATATATATAAAAAAAAAGAACAAAAAACGAAAAAAAAAAAAGAGAATAGAATAAATGAGAAGTTGTGCATGAGCCAAATCTATCCTTATTTATTTTATGCGAGACATATTGGATATTTTGGGGTTTTTAAATAGTTGTGCTAAATTAGATGAGTTTGGAAGTGTTTATATATGATGGAGTTGTTTTGTTAAGTCGAGTTGGAAATTTAGGAGTCTTTGGTTCCCGGATTTCTAGCACCACATAGCCTAAATGATTCCTACCTTTATGTTCTTACCAAGCCAAGTTACAACCCGGCCGAATGAGTCCTTCTTTGAAGGTCATTGAGCCAAAGTCCTCTTGATGGTTAATGCATGTTTTGACATCTCGGTGAATTGATTGGTGATATTAATTGCAATTTCTATGTAGCTTAATGTCATAATGGATTGAGTTGAGAGATGTACTTCAAGCCTAAACAAATTTGAAAGGAAGTGAAAACACATTATTTCCCTTGAGTGGTTGGATTCTAGTTGCTTTGCCTAAGGTTGCCGAAATATATGTCATGATGGTTCAATGCTTGTTCTTATTTGCACTTGTGCTAAATTAATGTTGCTTTTGACTAAGGCGAAGACTTGAAGATATGTTAAAGGTCTTGATCATGGTTTGGTTATTGCTTGAGGACAAGCAAGTCTAAGTATGGGGTGTTTTGATGTCCGCATTTTTAGTCATATTTTACATCATGTTTTGATTCCATTTGAGTCATTTTATTAGCTTTTGTGTTGGGAAAGTGTGTCGTTTGTGTTAGTTTTCGTATTTTTCTAGATATGGATTTCTACACAAGCTTTGGTGTGATTTGATAGGTTTTGGATCTGATTTGGAAGAGTTTTGACGCACTTTGGAGCTTAATGAAAAATCATGAAGGCAATGGAGAAGCAAACTAAAAGGAAGAAGTGGTCTAGCTGGAGAAAAGCTTTATTTTCGCCATCCATCACTTCAATTCAAGTTCTGGAGCCTTCATGAGATATGTAGTCCTTGAAAAGAGCTTTCCAACGCATATTCATATGCATCAATCGGATAAACGAGGACTCGGGAAAGTGCGATTGAAGGCAGAGTCGAAAAGCTGGAGAAAACTAGAAGCTACTGCATTCGAACAGATACCTCGACGCCGACACCCTATACCTCGGCGCCGATACCCTGCGCACCAGGAGAATTTTCTGCGGGCTAATTTAATTACTTAATGGGCTTTTTTTAATTAGGGTTTTCTTCTAAATCTCTTTTAGGATCTTTTAGTTAGATAGACTTAAGATATTTTATCCTTCCTTAGATAGATTATATTATTTTCCTAAGATAAAATCTCTTTCCTTGGAGATTAATTCTTAATTTCTATCTTTATATAAAGCCTATTAGGGACTGATTTTGGGAGGGGAGAAGATACGTTGTACGCTCAGCACAAGGGCTGCGCGCAGCAGCTGTAGGAGACGTTTTTAGGGTTTTGTTTGGCGTTTGGGCGAAAGCTTGGGCGTGTTTGTTGCGATTGAGACGCTGATTTCCATGTTTTATTTAGTTTAATTTCAGTTTATGTTTTCTTCTCTAAAATTCAGGTTTTCCATTACTATGTTTGAGTAGTTCTTTGCTCTTCTAGGGTTGGGGTGATCCCAACAATAAGATGTGTGTGAATGAATGAATCTATGATTGTGTGATGTTTTTATTGTCTTCTACCTATGTGTTTAACCTTTGATGAAAGTCTAAAGGAATTCATGGTTGCAATTGAACTTGAAAGAGGAAATTGTTAACTTGATAGTAATTAGGGTTTTCTAATGAAAATTAAAGGATCCTAGTTAAGAGAAGGTAGAAACAAGTAGATCTTTTATGCGAAAGTGAATTGATTTGCTTGTTGATTAAAGAAAGTCGACTCTTTTGATGATAAAAGCACGATCTTTTATATGATTCATTGATTTGCACATGTATTTATTGTTGTGGTGATCCTTTGCCTTAGAAGTTTTTCCCTTTTATTAATTAAAATTCAGATTTTATGCTCTTATCACCGCCCATCTCTCTTCCATCTCTTTTGCTAGTTTCAACCCGACAAAGCAACTAAATAAGAAGCGCTGACTCTCTCCTGTGGACGATCCTGACTCCCTATACTATAGCGGGGTCTTGACTATAAATTTATTTGGTTGAGAAACCCTCTCATCAGCCCTCCTCACATACACCAGCCCCTCATAAGTATCAATGGATGTCGCTTTCTGTTTCTTTTTACCACCAATGAATCTAGTCACAGATTTTCTCTTCTTTGAGATATCTACAACACCATCTTTCTCCCCTTCAGGGGAAACTTCAAAAGCAGAATCAAAAGACTTCCCATCCTGTTTCTTTTCAGCAGCATTGCCTCTCTTCACATGTGTCTTCTTCTTCGAGGTCTCTCCTTCATCATGTTTCTACAAGACATTAGCTTCTTCACCACCAACTTGTACATCCCTTTTTGAAAACTTATGTTCATATGCCCTTTTAGGAAGACGACGACTGTCATACAATGTATCATCAACAAGTCCAAAAACTACTTCATCAATTGATGCATCAACTATTGGATCAGCTTTTTCATCAGCAAACCCCATCCCTTATGTGCATGCAAACTCCCCATAAATAGGGAACAACGGAGTCTGTACAAAATGCATGTATCAGAATATTTAAAAAAAAATCCCAAAGATGCATAAAAAAAAATGTTCGTAAAGATGAAAAATATAAAATTATTACCAAATTACCATGAAAGAACTTCTCAGCCTCAACGTACACATGGCTATAATCACATGCCCAGTGCAATGAGTATGGATATCTATCAGGCATCATAAAATTAGAGTCAACCTTAGCAGAGAAAGCTGGGAAAACTTCTAATATCCAAGCCTGTTACAAAAGAAAACTCGTTATGACACTATAAAATAATATTAAAAAAATGCTCACATAAATAATAAAGTTGTTCTGACATAGACAAAAAATGCTGACATAAGAGATGCAAACACTAAAACACAATACCTGAAATGCAAGGCAATACCCATACATTTGATAAGAACCCCTAACCCCATTCCGATCTACAACAGAAGAACTCTTCAATGACTTCAACAAACGGGTGTATGACTCTCTAGCCCAAGGATATAGTTCAAACTCCTTCTCGTTGCACGCAAGAGATAAGAATTCTGCACTAACAACCTCTGACCTCCTATAAACAATTAACCTCTCAATGAGCAACATCTTTTCCATAATCAACTTCTTCTTAGAATTCTTTCTCTCAGATTTGAAACAGTCAACTAACTCTTTATGAGTCATTTTCTTCTGCCAAAAAAATTCAGATATCGACTCTTTCTTTGAGATATTACAAACATGGTCTTCACAAGGAAGACCGGTAATAATATGGAACTCAACAATTGAAAAGCGTGCAAGATATCCACCAACTCTAAACCACAACTCATTCTCCTTTTGCATTTGTACTTGACGCAGCATCGTTTGATGCATAAGCTGAAAATTCGTAGCCATTTTGGTGTCCTACGTCAGCACCCATCCAACACAACTTTTAGTAGAATATTGTAATCGGAAGGAGATAGATGCTTCTCAATCATATCGCAAATAGAAGGATGTGAATATATGTTGGATCTACAATCAAATCGCTCAGAAACAGGAATGCAATATTCCAAGCCCTGATCAATCACAGACAATTACCCAAAAAACCAACATCAGATTACAAAAAAATCAAAACTTGCTCATCAACAAAAGAATTCCAAATGGAAAACCAAAATAACTTACATCAGAATAACTATGAGAAGTGGATGAATCACCAGATTGAGCTGCTACTAAAAACAAAATAAAGAATAATGTAAAAATACAATAACAGAATCCATGATAAACCAAACAACCATAAACAATAACAATAAAATGTCACCAATACATAGTAAAAGAACATAAACATCACAAGGACAACACAGAATACCCAATCCAAGTACACACATTGTTGAAACTAACATAAACTAACACAACCATATATAAAAACAGACATTGTCAGCCCCCCTACACATTAGCATAACAGCAGATATCTACACTATGAACAACACAAACAATACAAGCATCGCAAACAGATTTACCTACACGAATAACGCTAAAAAAGCACATACAAAGTGCCGCATCACAAAAATTGAAGCAAACAAACAGTTAAAATCAACGCATTTAAACATGAAAATTACATTAACTACCTACAACACTCAAAAGTGCACACATTTATGCATATCAAGCATCGATTTACCCATAGATTATCAAAATTGAAAGAAGAAATCAATAAAATTAACAAAAATCAACTTAATCCAAAACCCTAGCACGAAACATTTAGCAAAAACAAGAGAAATCGATACCTGAAGAACTGCTAGAAGACGACATTGAAGCAGATAGCACAACAATGAACAGCAATCGGCCAAAAACTCACTACTTTTGCACAGATTGAAGGAAGGAGGACGGAGAAAACCGAATAAACCAGACGAAAAACCGACGAACGATCAAGAGCGCGAAGAGAGAGTTTGGACGAAAGTAAACAGACGCGAATGACCGTACAATTGAGAATAAGTATATATAGTGGACATTTTGCTAATTTATCCAAAAAGGTGGACAATTCACCAATTTCTCCAAAAAAAGTGTCTGTTTGGCAAAAAAATTCTAAAAACTATATAATATAGAGAAAATTTGGCCAACGGGCCTTTTTTTTTGCCTTTATTGAGGGAGTGTCTTCCAAGCCCAGCAAATTAGGTTTTTTTCCACCTCTAATTTTTTGGACAAAATTGCCTCAGAGATCTAAACCTAATCTCAGAGATTTCTAGCGTTTCAGCAAGACTTGGCGGCTCCTCCTTCTCTCGCTCTCTTCCTCGCCCTTCATTCTCTCTCGCTCTGGATCAGCGGTAGCAACACCGGATCTACTTCCAGATCTGTTGGCGAGGCGACGACGGAGGAAGGAGGAAACGACGGAGGTGAAATCGAAACCACCACCACCACCGGATCTGGACAGAGGTGGTGAAATCGACGACGGAGGAAGGAGGAAACGACGAAGGAAGGAGGAAACGGAGAAGGCAACCGGATCTGGATGGAGGCGACCGGATCTGGACGGAGGCGACCGCATCTGGATGGCGGAGGGCCTCTTTCGCTGAAACTGTCTGGCAGGCGGCGAATGATCCGAACCTCGCCGAGTATCCTCTCGATCGATGAAGGATCCCGTCCTTGATTGCATTGCAGATCCGAGGATGAAGGATCCCGCTTCCGGCCTCGCTTCCGGCAGATCGACGAAGGATCCCGCTTCCGGCCTCGTTTCCGGCAGATCCATCAACGCTGGTGGTGCAGTGGTGGCCATCAGTCGGAGGCCACCGCAAGACGCCAGTCCCACCGGCCTTCTCTGTTCTCGATCGGCCTCTTCCATGGCCGGTTTTCGAATTGCTTCCAAACAGATCTCAAATCTCTCTCATGGCTCCCAAAGCTCTGAAGAAATGAGGTATGCAGTATCACTGAAGTCACTTTTGCTGACAATGTTTTTTTTCCATTGCTGAAAATTTAATTGAACTATTGAAGAATAGCTTTTTATTAGTTATTTTGTTGGTAGACTCATGGAATTGTTATTCTAACAGAGGTTTGATCCCAGGTAAGCTATCTTGGTGACATTGAGTTTGTTTCTTATCTATTGGATAGGATCTCTGGATGTGAAATGCTTGCAGATATATGCGATGTCACTATGGAATCTTGGCAAGGGTGATGTTGCCCTGACCGCGGTGAGAGAATTAGTTATGCGTACTGCGTCTATGGAGCCATCATCTGCAGATGCGGAACTACAGTCCGCATATTAGGTTTGTTTCTGCATCTCACCGATCTCCGAACTCCAGTCCGCATCTCATATCCAGGTACATATTAGGTTTTCAAATCTAAATTTGTGTTTCTCTTTTCGATTAGCAATCTGAATTTGCGTTGAATCTCCTCCAATCTCACAATTTATTGAATGTTTGTTTGCAATTCATTTCAGCAATTCATTTCACCAAAATAATATATGTATGTTAATTGCCTATTGATTCAGGCTTATATGTATGCTAATTGCCTATTGATTCATTTCAGCAAAATAATATATGTATGCTAATTTCAGCAAAATAATATATGTTTGTTGGATTTAGGCTTATTGAGAGGAATGTGCATGATTAAAGATGTGTAAATAGCAATTTCTTTGAAAGAAATGCTAGTTTGAGATTTTTTTTTTGTGTGTTACTTGGTTTTATCGTAACTATACTTAGGTTTATTGAATTGAGATGATTGATTATGATTCAACTCCGGTTTCAGCACTTTTAGCAGGTAGAGCCTATGTTTTTAATTAGCTAATGTAAAAGGCCGGTAGAGGTACTTCTTTTCGTTACCTTGGTTTAACCACCGCATCTATATATTTATTTTTTCAGACTAGAATTTGCTGAAATTATTGTTGCTGAACTTGCTTTAAAACTAGAATTTGTTGAAATTGTTGTTGTTGAACTTGCTTTAAATCTCCTTTAAAAGCCTCTTAGCTCAATGGTATGCGCAAATACGTGGATTCGAATCCCGCATAGGCTAAATTTTATATCCCGTAACACGGTTTCAGCAACAATTTCAGCATCAGCAACGTTGCTGAAATCGGGGTTTCAGCATCAACAACATTGTTGAAATCGTGGTTTCGGCATCAACAACAGTGCTGAAATCGGGATTTCAGCAACTCCGGTTTCGACAACGTGAAAAAAAAACAGTAACACAAAGAAAAAAAACTGCTGAAATAGAGGGTGGCACAGGGGTTTCAGCAACTCTGGAAACGCGAAAAAAAAACGAAAAAAAAAGCAAAAAAAAAAATTGTTGAAACAAAGGGTGGCACAGGGGTTTTAGCAACTCTGGAAACACGAAAAAAAAAAAGCGAAAAAAAACAGAAAAAAAACTGCTGAAACTGAGGGTGGCACAGGGGTTTCAACAAATTTATTTTAGGGGTGGACATTTAGCTAATATGGAGAGGGTGGTGGATATTTTCCTAATAAAGCCCAAAATTTTGGACATCGAGGTAATCACCCCTATAATATATTAACTTTTTAGTTTTATAATTTAACATTTATTACTAACAACTATTAAGTTATAAAAAAAATTGATATTTTATATAGTTTTTAACTCCTTAAATTACGTGTTAAAAAGTGAAATGAAATATATTTGAGAATGGATGGAATACAAGAATGAAGAATACATTCATAAGAATTAAGATGAATAACAAACATCAGCTCCAAAATGGAAACAAAATAGACAGAATTAATGGATCAATTGGAATTCATATCATCATATGTATTCCATGATAAACGGTACTGTGGGTGATGGTTTACTTAAAAGCACATGCCATGTAGGTGTTAATATGTATTTAGGGTTTGTTAACCCAACGGCAATGTTTCCTTATCTGACCCTGGTTTCCGGTAAGCACTCCCAATCTTCCGAGTTTGAGCATCGCCTTTCCAAACTTGTCTCCGTAGTGAGGGTCGTTCGCAAACTGTCTGACGAGCCCCCGAGTGCTTGGGTGGTAGGCCATCCTCTGATCGAAATCGACCACTCCCTTGTAGGCAATGATGGCCTTGTAGAAGTTTGTGTCAAAGGTGTCTCTGCTTCCCGGGGTCTGATCTAGGAAAGCTTCCTTCTCGGTATCGTCTTCATCCCTAGGGTATGTCTTGATGAGCTTCTTGCGTAGGGTTGGGTCCATTGATGGGTCGGGCTTGTTAGTGTCGCGGTAGTTGTAGAGACGGTCTTGGAAGTTGTTGCAGTGTGACACTCCAACGGTATGAGCCCCTAGAAGGACAACGAGGTCTCCCGATGAGCCCCTAGAAGGACAACGAGGTCATATTGGGAGAATCCTTTGGACGCAAAGACTTTGGTGGCATCTGACATTGTAATGTTGGGGCCTTGAAAGATTAATGCATCTTTGAGTTTTGAGGTTAGAGCATCTCTTCTTCCTGTCTCAACCTCGACCCATGGCCCCCCAGCCTATAAACTCACTCGATCATGTCAGGCATTAATATATTTGACAAATTGATCGATAATTTCAATATATTCAAAGCACTACTTAATTAAGGATTGAAGTGATTCAATATAGATGTTAACTAGCAGCTGGTTTACCACATAGACAGCAGCTCTACTAGCCAAAATAAAAGATAACACAATTGGGGAAATCTCTATTGACCTAATCAATCAGAGAGGTATTGAATATATAGATAGGTAGATTACAAGATATGCCTTAGAGGGCAAGAATAGAATAACAACTAACCATATATAAAAATATATACAAATATAGAAGATAGATTTTATCGACATCTTCTATCTAATACCCCCCAGCTGATGAGCGAGTTACCAAAGTAGATCGCAAAACCATACTGGGATCGCCAGTCATCAATGTCCGATGCCCAGCCAGCATCTGTAAACGCAGACAAGGTGTAGCGAAAGGCATGCCGGAGGCGGAGGAAATAAGATATAGTACCTTTCAAATAGCGAAGAATGCGCTTGACCGCCATCCAATGAGCCTCAGTGGGATGATGCATGAATTGACACACCTGATTCACCGCAAAGGAGATTTCAGGACGAGTGATGGCGACGTACTAGAGACACTGTTTTAAAAAAAGGCATGGGCCTCCGCCTAGACCCCGCCTAGACCATTGAAGGTCGCCCAACTTTGAGTTTAACCGCTTAGACTATTGAAGGTCACCCGCAAGGTCTTGGCGGCCTTGCGGGTTTGGCGAGTTAGTGAAAAAAACCATTTTGAGGTTTTAACTCCTAAAACCCCCACATGTCGATCTCTCTCTTCGTTCTCAACCTCTATACTCACTCTTCCTCTTGATCCCTCACTCCCATAGTCCTATAACTCGCGACCTAACTCCCGTTGTTAATGCCTAGACTATTAATTAAAGTTTATTTATTTATATATGTTATGAATTAAACTTTATTATTTTATATACGTATTGAATATGGCCTAAGATTAAAAATACATCTCAAAATAGTAAATCCGCCTAGACCCCGCACAATCGGCCTAGACCCTTGACCCTATCTAGCCGTCGAGCATCCGCCAAGCGTTTTTTGGAACATTGACTGGAAAGCACCCACAATGCTCCTTTATAGCGTCGAATCTGGCAGTATATCTCCGGATAGCTGAAGCCAAGATTGAGAATCAGCAGGAGTGGAAATCGGTTTGGCATCCTCCATCTTGGCATGGGACAGAAGCTCACGAATGTACTTTTGTTGGCACATGTGGAGATGACCATCCGTCCTGGAAACCTCAATCCCTAAGAAGTAATGCAGAGGGTCGAGATCCTTTAGAGCAAATGCCGCATGGAATTTGGTCGTGAACTGTGACAGAGCCTGAGGGGAGCTTTCTGTAATGATGATGTCATCGACATAGACCAAAACATAGAGCATAATGTCCCGAACGGAGAAGACAAATAGAGAGCAATCAGACTGACAAGCACGAAACCCAGAGTGAATGAGGAAGGACTTAAGCTTATTGAACCGGGCCCTAGGAGCCTGCTTGAGACCATACAACGCCTTCTGAAGATAGCAGACATGACGGGGCCGATCCTGATCAACAAACCCAGGCGGCTGCTCCATGAAGACACGCTCACTGAGATCACCATTCAGAAAAGCGTTATTGATATCAAGCTGTCGAATAGGCCAGGAGCGAGCGAGAGCAATCGTAAGAACAAGACGAATAGTGGTAGGGCAAATGACCGGACTGAAAGTATCGAAATAATCCACTCCCTCTTCCTGATTGTAACCCTTTGCAACCAAGCGAGCCTTGTAACGCTCAATAGATCCATCAGCACGACGTTTGACTCTGTAAACCCATTTGCAACCAACAACAATAGAGTTAGGTGGACGAGGAACTAAGGACCACGTACCTGAACATTGAAGGGGTTCGATCTCAGATTTCATGGCAGCTAACCAGTGAGGGTGTTTGTGAGCTTGACGGAATGAGCGAGGCTCATCGTCGGGTTGGGGGTCAGGAGGGAGAGGGTGTTTACTGGTATGTAAGGCCTTGGGTTTAAGTTTGCCTGTTGCAGCACGGGTTCTCATCGGATGGATAGATGTATCCGATGGCCTGAGATGGGGAAAGGGATTGGGAGGTGGGGTGGCAGTGGCCATCGGCGAGGAAGGAGCGGACGAAGATGATGAAGAGGAGGCCGGTTCGGTGGATGTCTACGATGACTGCTGCATAGGCGAGATCTCACTGGCATCGGGAGCAATGGACTGTTGCATAGGTGAAGGCGGTGGCGTTGGCGGCTGCACGGGCGATCGCACTGGCGAGGGCTCTGATGCACCAGCAGATGTTAACAAATCAGTGGTAACTGGAAGAGGAGACGGCAGACACATGGAAGACTCAAGAGACGGAATGGAAGGGAAGACAGACTCATGGAAAACAGCATGATGACTGACATACATACGCCTGGATGTGGACTCATAGCACAGATACCCTTTATGAGAGGAACTGTATCCCAAGAAGAGGCAAGGCATAGTTTTGAACTCAAGCTTATTCTGCCGATAGGGCCCCAAATAGGGAAAACAGAGACAACCAAAAGCCCGTAGGAATGAGTAGTCTGGTTGCCTCTTGTAAAGACGTTGGAAAGGAGACTCCTGATTGAGAGCTGGGGTAGGGGTGCGATTGTGAAGGTAGATAGAGGTGTGGAAGGCGTGTTCCCAAAACTCAGAAATAAGTTTGGAATGAGCCAATAAGGTGAGACCATTTTCTTGTATTGTGCGATTTCTGCGTTCTACCATCCCATTTTGTGTTGGTGTGTGAGGACAAGAGACTCTATGTAAGATGCCCTGAGATTAAAGAAGAGTGGAGACATTGCGATACTCACCCTCACCCCCCCCCCCCCCAATCTATTTGAAGGGCCTTAATGGTAGCGTGGAATTGAGTCTGAACAAGTTTTTGAAACAATTGAAAATAATGAAACACTTGGGATTTGTGGGTCATGAAATAAATCCAGGTAAATCTTGTGCAATCGTCCACAAACAAGACAAAATAATGACAACCATTGATGGACAACTTAGGGGAAGGTCCCCAAACATCAGAATAGACTAATTCAAAAGGTGTTGTTTTTTACTCATGATATGAAATAATAGGAAGGCGACTACTTTTACCCAAGGAACAAGAAGAGCACAAGACAGGTGCTTTATTTGATGAAACTGGTAAACTAAACTGGCGCAACATAAGACATAAAGTAGCATTATTGGGATGCCCCAGCCGATGGTGCCAATGTACAGGGGTAGTGCGCTCGCCAGCCAACGCCGTCTTGGAGCCTGATGAGGTAGGCGGAAGGCAATACAGACCATTGCTAACGACCCCTTTGAGAAGAACCCGCCCCTGCATGTCCTTCAACAGACAAAAATTGGGATAAAGCATGAGATAAAGGTTATTATCTTTGGTGAGTTTGGCAACACTAATAAGGCTTTTGTTCTTTTGGGGCACAAAGAGGATATTAGACAATGTAATAAGGCGAGTATAAGAGGGAATATGTGAATGACCAGTATGAGTTATAGGAAGAGTTGTACCATAGTCGAGGGATAGTTGGTCATTGCCAGTATATTCTAAGTCGATAGACACCTTACCAAGGTCACCAGTGATGTGATCCGTCGCCCCAGAGTCCAAGTACCAGTTTGGATCAGCGATGGAAGATGTTAAAGACATGTAAGCCGCATGAGTCGTCTGATTGAGCCTATCAGACGGATGGCGAGATGGGAAGGCTTGAACATTCAAGCGACTGAAGCAATCCTTCGCAGAGTGGCCAGATCGTTCGCAAATCTGGCAGATAGATCGCCTGCGAGGGCGACTAGATGATTCACTGGTAGAGTCACGGGAGTAGCCACGGTTGCCCTGAGAGAAGGGCATGTCGGAGGGCGGCGGCTGCTGTTGACGATCAGGGGCTTAGCGGCCGGACTGACGATCGTTGCGACGCTGCTACTGCTGACCAGAGCGCTGCTGTGAGTAGCTAGCAGCAGGTTGATTAATCCGTGGGAAAAGTATCCGAGCGGAGATTCATGGTAGCCTTGAAAGCACCATACGATGAGTCAAGACCATGGACGACAGCAGCGACAAAATCCTCATCGGACACAGGCTGAAGGCAATCGGCCAATGAGTCCGCAAAGCTGCGTTTCTTCTCGAAATGCTCGAGAATGTTGAGATTCCCTTTGGTAAGGGAGTGAAGTTGCTGCTTTAGATGCATAGAGTGAGCTCGTGATTGAGCTTGAAACATCCGTTCAATCGTGGTCCATGCCTGAAAGGAGGTTTCAGAACGCACGATATAGCCGAGCAAGGCGGAAGAGATGGTGGTGCGAATCCAGAAAAGAGTAAACTTGTCCCGCTTCTTCCAAAGAGCATACTTCGGATTGGGAGTGGTGGTTGCTGGAGCATCTACGGACGCCGGTGTGGTGACGGTTTTTACCGGGGAGGAGTTGGAGAGCACAAGATCCTTCAAATCGAAGGCGTCTAGCCTGTGGAGAACATTGGCACGCCAGATGTTGTAGTTGGTGCTATCGAGCTTGTAGGTGAAGACGGGGAACTGGAGACCGTGCTGAGAGACGGTACCAGTGGCAGCGGAAATCAAAGTGGTGGCGGCGGGTTTGGTGGTGGAGGAGGAAGCGTCATCGGTGATCGACATGGAGGCGAGATGGTGTTGTAGGGTTTAACGGTGGAGAGAAAAAAAATTGGATCTTTTTGCTCTGAATACCATAACAGATAACACAATTGGTGAAATCTCTGTTGACCTAATCAATCAGAGAGGTATTCAATATATAGATACGTAGATTACAAGATATGCCTTAGAGAGCAAGAATAGAATAACAACTAATCATATATAAAAATATTTACAAATATAGAAGATAGATTTTATCAACATCTTCTATCTAATACATAACGATAACATCAGCATGGGAGACTAAGCCAGGACAGTACTTTTCTAAGGTGTCTTTAACGGCATCAACGGTTTCAAATCCATCCAAATCGAAGTTTGGAGGAGACGTCTTCTCTGTGCCCTTGCCATCCAAGAAGAGCGATGCATCGCATCCCTTCAATTTGATGTATAAAAGTAAATCGGTCACAATCATATAAACTTAACATTAATGCTAGGTAGGGATGAATGAAAGATGTAATTATAGGTACGTACCGTGACAAAGCAGTCATGAAAATTCAAGCGAACGAGATCACCAACAAGGCCTTTCTTGGTCTCCATCTTGGCTTTGATGATGCGGAACACAAACTCCTCAACATTGATGTTGCCACATTTGCCGTTGTAGTAACCGTGCGTCAACTTCCCATAGCATTGGCAGACGAAGAGGAACACAAAAAAGGCCGACGCCAACACCCCTGCGGTCGTCATTTCTCAGTGTTAGTATAAGTGTATGCTTGTATTGAGAACTAGATCAAATGTAATAGAATCAGATGACAGGGACATTGAAGCAACATGGAACCCTTGGGTGAGAATAGGCGTGTGGGACATCGGACCATGTGGTTCGAGTCAGTCCCTGGCCATTCGAACCTAAGCCTGGTTCTGTAATGGCTTGCAGAGCATGTGTTGAGACATATGTTATTTCATAACATATGTCACAACATTGGGCTCGGACATCAATTGGGCTTGTTGGCCCATACATTTACTGAAGCTCTTTAGGGTTTCCTAGTTAGCTCCACTATATATTCGAAGAGCTAACCCTAGCTTCCCACTTCGGATCTTACTATTCATTCTGCCTTCAGAGAAAGAGAGAGCGCTCCTCGAGGGAGATCTAGGGTTTCTGATTGGTGTTCTTCCTCCAAGCGATAGAGAGAGAATAGAAGGAGAAGACGGAGTCTAGAACAGGAGAAGCTTCCTCGCTTCCGTTTGTGGTTCCATTGTCATCGGTGTGGTCGGAGCTTTGAGATCTCCTAAAGGTGTAGTCGATATCGCCTGTCTCCGTCGACGTGTGGTTTCTCAGGGGGTTATCTTGAACCTTTGTCTAGTTTATGTTCTCCTGTATTCCCTATTCTAGATTCGTTCGTTTGATCTAGTGTTCGTTGTACTCTTGTAATTGCCATAACTATCATAGTGGATTTAGGGCCTTGTTCTTGAGGCCCCGGGGACTTAGGATATTCATATCCGAACCTCGGAAAACTCATTGTGTTCTTGTGTGTGTGGTTGATTACTCTCGAGTTAGATCCAATCTGCTAGATCTAGGTTTAACAAAGTGGTATCAGAGCAAAGCTCGTGTTTACCTCGACAATTTGGGTTCTTTGAACCCTTATTTGGTATTTTTTGCTTTAGATCTGTATTGTGGTTCATATAGATCTGTAGTTCCTGGTTCTAGATCTGGTTTTCTTGATTTCTGTGTCAAGATTTGTCTATTTGAGATTTTTCGATCTAGAAGGTTTTCTTCATAAATTCTGAAAATATGTCTGATTCCTCGTTTAAAATCAAACCTTTCTATGGGAATACTGATTTTGTTATGTTGCAGGTACGTATGAAGGTTGTATTGGTCAAGGAAAGGTGTTGGAGAGTAATAGAGCAAAAATATGAACCCCCCAAGGACCCTACTAAGAAAACTGAAGAGGGTGGTGACAAAGAACTAGTTGTTGAACTGCTTGATGAAGATCAACAAGCACATGCAGAGATAATGATAAGGTTGACTGATGAGGTAGCACGTCAGGTAATGTCCTTTACCACAGCTTACAAACTGTGGGAAGGACTTTCTGAACTATACCTTGTAAAGTCTTTGCCTAATCGTATTAGTTTGTTGTGCAAGTTGTTTACTTTCAAGATGAATGTGTCTTTGCCTTTAAATGAAAATCTTGATAAGTTTCTTAAGCTAACTCAAGATTTGGATAGATGTGGGGATAAAATAATTGAGACCCATAGAGCTGTGTTGTTGCTTAACTCTCTACCTTCCCAATTTGATCATTTCAAAGATATCATACAATATGGTAATGAAGATGTCACAACTAAGAGGATTGTAGAGGTTGTAATTCAGAAAAATGATGTGGTTAAGGTCTTTAAGACCAAGCAGGAACAGAAAACTGAAATTCTTATGGCTAAAGAAAAATTTAAGGCTAAAAATAAAGAATTTCAGAAAAAGGAGCAAAATAAAGAGCAGCCTAAAGATAAACCCATAAGCCAAGATGACAAACCTAGTGAAGATAAACCTAAATCTGATGCTACTTTTAATTGTCATTATTGTGGTAAACCTAGGCATAAAATCAAAGACTGCTATAAGAAGAAAAGAAATGATGCAAAAAGGCTAAGAATGAATCTGCTATGCTTGAATCTTCTTGTTCTTATGATCATGAGTTGCTTGTCTTTAGTGGTACTAGTGATTCTGCTTGCTGGATCCTATACTCAGGTTGCACTATGCATGCTACCCCTAATAAACATTGGTTTGATTCTCTGAAATTAATTGATGGTGGGGAGGTTATGTTGGGAGATTACCCAACTCTCACAATTAAAGGCATAGGCAATATTCCTCTAAAGATGCATTATAATAAGATAAGGGTTCTCCAAAATGTCAGGTGGGTGCCTGATTTGAGGAGAAGTTTGATGTCTGAAAGTGTGTTTGATGATATGGATTTTGATATAAATACAAAACATGGCAATAAAGTTGTTATTAAAGATGGCAAGGTTGTTGTTAGATCTGTAAAGAAGGGTGGTTTATATCTTGTTGATGCCTCTATTCCTGAAATTAATGTTATTGTTCATGATAAGTCTATGAATTTTATTGACACTAAATTGTGGCATGATAGACTTGGGCATATAGGAAATAAGGGATTATTTGAGTTATACAAGCATGATGTTCTGTCTAAGAAACCTACTGATCTGCATAAATGTGAAAATTGCATTATGGGAAAACAAACCAAAAATAGCTTTAAGAGCTCATCTTTTGTTACTTCTGAAAAGTTAGAGTATGTCCATTCTGATCTTTGGGGCCCAGCCTAGGTTGATACTATAGGGGAGAAAAGATACTTTATCTCCTTTATAGATCACTATTCAAGAAAAGTTTGGATATACCTACTTAAAACAAAAGATGCAGCTTTTGGAGCATTTAAGGTCTGGAAAAGTCAAGTTGAAAATGAAACAGAGTTAAAGTTGAAATGCTTGAAAACTGATAATGGGCTTGAATTTTGTAACTCTTTGTTTAATTCCTTTTGTCATGAACATGGTTTTAAGAGGCAGCTTACAGTGCTTGGCACCCCTCAGCAGAATGTAACTGCTGAGAGGATGAATAGGACACTCTTGGAAAAAGCTAGATGTATGTTGATAGCTTCTAGATTAAAACAATCCTTATGGGGTGAAGCTGTTACAACAGCAGCCTATTTAATAAATAGGATCCCCTCATCTGCTATTAACTTCAAAACTCCTTATGAATTATGGACTTGTAGAAAGCCTAACATTACACACCTGAGACCTTTTGGTTGTACAGCTTATGCACACCAATCTGTGGGAAAGCTTAACCCTAGGTCTCAGAAGTGTGTAATGCTAGGGTACCCAGTAGGAGTTAAAGGATATAAACTGTTGTCTATTCAACCTGGTGCTTATAAATCTTTTGTGAGTAGAGATGTCATCTTTAAAGAAGATGAGTTCTATTTTAAAGATAAACTAACTGCCATGTCTGAGCCTACAGGTACACCATATCTTGATGAGATCAGACACACACCACAGTTCTACTTGCCTGTGGATGAAAATGAAGAGGAAGAATCTGAGCCAGCAGACATGACCCCTGGACTTGATCAGGGGAATGATGGTGCACAAGCTTTGCAAACACACCAATCAGGAGGAGCAGTTGAGGTACATGAAGAGGAACAGGTAAGGCCTGAGGCCAATGAAGAGCCTGAGGCCAATGATGCTATAGCCTCTGTTCATTCCTCTTCTCATCGTGTACTTTCTGATTTGTCAAATAATCCTGAACAACATGCTCTCACTGATTATCAACTAACTCGTGATAGGGAACCTAGAAGGAAAATCCCAAATAAAAAGTACATGAGTAATGTTGTTGAGTTTGCATTTCTTGTTGCTTCTGTGGTGAATGCTTATACTCCTAATACTTATGAGCAAGCTATTAAATGTTCTCATGCTAAACAATGGTTGGCTGCTATGAAGGATGAAATTGACTCCATGTATATTAACAAAACTTGGATTCTTATGCCAAAACCTAAGCATGCTAGACTGATAGATTGCAAATGGATTTATAAGTTGAAAGATGGAGTAAGTAAAAGTGACCCACCTATATACAAAGCTAGGTTGGTGGCCAAAGGGTTCACCCAAAAGAAAGGAGAAGATTACAATGAAATCTTTGCTCCTATTGTGAAATATAAAACTATGAGAATGTTGCTTGTTATGACTGCTGTTTATGACCTAGAGTTAGAGCAAATGGATGTTAAAACCGCATTCTTGCATGGTGATTTGTTTGAAAATATATATATGAAACAACCAAAGGGTTTTGTTAGAACTGATAAATCTGACCATGCTTGTTTGTTGAAAAAATCTATCTATGGTTTAAAGCAGTCTCCACGACAGTGGAATCTGACATTTAATGCTTGTATGTTAAATCTTGGTTTCAGAAAAAGCAAATATGATGCATGTGTGTATTTTAGGGGTATTAGCAGTCAGTCTCCCTAGTATGTGTTGCTGTATGTTGATGATATCTTATTAATCTCTAAGTCTAAGGATAAAATTGATGAGATTAAGAAGAATTTAAGTGCAAATTTTGATATGAAAGACTTGGGCCCTGCCAAGTGCATTTTGGGCATAAACATCATTAGAGATAGGGCTAAAAGAAAATTATGGTTGTCTCAATCTGATTATACTCATAAGGTCTTAGGAAGGTTTAATGTGGATAGTGTTAAGGTCTCTCCTATACCATTAGGAGGGGCACCTGGACCCCACAGCTGCAAGGAGGCTTTGTGGTTACAAGGACTGCTCAAAGAAATAGAAGGAAGGCCTTACAAGGCAACCCTACACATTGACAGTCAGAGTGCTTTGTATTTGTGTAAAGACCCAATGTATCACGAGAGAACAAAGCACATAGACGTACGCTATCACTTCATACGTGAGAAAGTGGAAGAGCAGCTTGTGAATGTGAATAAGATAAGTGGTGATGTCAACCCAGCAGACTTTGGGACCAAGATAGTGCCGAAGGACAAGTTCATGTTCTGCAGGAAGTCCTTGCACGTTGAGGAGGCAAAGTAAGCTAAAGGCTAGGGCCGACGATGGAGAAGTTTACCCTAAATCCTGTGACTGGGTTGAGCTATGTTCTACAGTTTTCTACCTATGTTCTATGATATGTAAATGGAAATTAGGAGGGAAATTGTTAGTATAAGTGTATGCTTGTATTGAGAACTAGATCATATGTAATAGAATCAGATGACAGGGACATTGAAGCAACATGGAACCCTTGGGTGAGAATAGGCGTGTGGGACATCGGACCATGTGGTTCGAGTCAGTCCCTGGCCATTCGAACCTAAGCCTGGTTCTGTGATGGCTTGCAGAGCATGTGTTGAGACATATTTTATTTCATAACATATGTCACAACATTGGGCTCGGACATCAATTGGGCTTGTTAGCCCATACATTTGCTGAAGCTCTTTAGGGTTTCCTGGTTAGCTCCACTATATATTCAAAGAGCTAACCCTAGCTGCCCACTTTGGATCTTACTATTCGTTCCGCCTTCAGAGAAAGAGAGAGCGCTCCTCGAGGGCGATCTAGGGTTTCTGAGTGGTGTTCTTCCTCCAAGCGAGAGAGAGAGAATAGAAGGAGAAGACGGAGTCCAGAGCAGGAGAAGCTTCCTCGCTTCCGCTTGTGGTGCCATTGTCGTCGGTGTGGTCGGAGCTTTGAGATCTCCTAAAGGCGTAGTCGATATCGCCTGTCTCCGTCGACTTGTGGTTTCTCGGGGGTTTTCTTGAACCTTTGTCTAGTTGATGTTCTCCTGTATTCCCTAGTCTAGATTCGTTCATTTGATCTAGTGTTCGTTGTACTCTTGTAATTGCCATAACTATCATAGTGGATTTAGGGTCTTGTTCTTGAGGCCCCGGGGACGTAGGATATTCATATCCGAACCTCGTAATACTCGTTGTGTTCTTGTGTGTGTGGTTAAGTACTCTCTAGTTAGATCGAATCTGCTAGATCTAGGTTTAACACTCAGTACTAGTTGGCGAGTTGCAGCACGGGCTTCCTCGTCTGCCAAGGTATATATGCCAATTGATTTGGTTTGAGTACAACACCACAATGGTGAGGCGTATTTATATTGCAGGAATTTAGATGCACCAATTAATTTAATTCCCGGCCCCTAGGCATTAGTTAGATGCCCCTGTATATAAAATCAAGTAAACTATATTTGAATTGAATTGAATACCGTAGTATTAAATATACTCCCTCTCCTCCTCACCAACAAATATCATTTGACTTTTCGGTACATTTTTTAATGATTTAAAAACTATATAAAATATTATTTTTTATTTTTTTAAAGTAATATTAAACTTATAACTAATAACTATAAAATTATAAAATTATAAAAAAAAAATATTAATTAAAAAGTTAATATTTTATATAATTTTTAATTTCTTATAAAACGTGTTAAAAAGTCAAACGATACTTATTAATCCACAGATGAGGTAGGATATGTTAATTTGTAAACTAATATAGGTAGAGAGGTAATCGAAGGTTGGTGTGTGGGAAGCACGATACCTACGGACTGAGTCAAATATACGTTGTACTCACAAGTCACAATATTGTTAGATGTGGAGATATATGTACAACAAGTTGTTAGTTAGTGGGAGAGTGATCGTCATCCAATCAATTTTACATCTTCGTTATATCGTTAATTAATCATTAGTCAAAGAATGAAGCTCTAGCTAGCCCAAGCCAAAACTCGGCCGGGCTGACGCCTTGAACCAACTAAATCGTTAACATGAGATGTTTTTTTTTTTTTTTGGATAAAACATGAGATGCTGGACAACAAGCTTACGGGTGTCGACTTTTTCAATTCACGAACAATGTGAAAGTCGATGTGAATGTACTTTGACTAGTTGTTGAGGCGGGATTTCTTAGATTGTCACAAAAAAAAAAAGAACTAGACGTTCAAGTTGCCAAACACTGGTGAAGATCAAACATGAGAAGTTCGATCTAGCTGATCTCGGCTACTGTTTAGACAATAGCACGATACTTAACTTCAATGCTTGAACGAGCAACAACCTTTTGTTTCCACGATGTCCAACTGGTCAAGGAAGATCCAAAATAGACAGCAAAGCCATACTGTGAGCGCTAGTACGTCATCTAGGTCGGATGCCCAACCAGTGTCGGAAAAGGCTCTGATGGAGAACGTAGAAGCAAGCCACACGAGAAACTGATGGTTCAAAGAGCCCTGCTTCAAGTAGTGTAAGATTCGTTTCACAATTGTCCAATGAAGGTTGGTTGGATTGTGCATGTACTGGCAGACCCGATTGATCGACAAAATAAAAGAGCTCAAGACGAGTGATTGTAATATATTGTAGGGCTCCAAAAATGCTCCTGTAAAGCGAATGGTCGCTCATTGGATCTCCAGAGATTGTCAAATGAGAGTGAGGTTCGGTTGGACTAGAGATATATAGCCTTTGCATCCATCATTTTCGAGCGTGTCAATAGATCACTGATGTATTTCTGTGTAGCTCAACTGGTTATCCCACCCACCTTGTGGGGAGGTTTCGGATTTGATGACATACCCGAGAATTTGTGAAGATATGGTTGTTCGGATCCATATATAGAAGGGATGAACTTGTCTCGCCGTTTCCATATGAGGTAATCTGGATTGGGAGAGTCGGTTACCGGGTTGTTGTTAGTGGCGGGCGTGGTGATTGTTTTCGGCGGAGATGTGCCGGAAAGGACATAATCCTTAAATTCATATGTAAAGGCCCGAAATATTCTTATTCCTCTTTTCCTGCACTTACCCTCCACTGAGCCTAGTAAGGAAGAGAAGGATAAGCTAGTCGGATTACATTTAGAAGGAATGGTTACCTTCAACTTGATCTTGCAACCCGAATACAAGTTGTTTTGAAAAATGAAAGAGTTAATGTTGAAAGTAGGATTTCATACCCTAAAAATGATTGAAGTCCATTGGGGAATTGATGCTTTGTAACACCGACCCCCGCCACACATCCGCGGATATCATAAGAATGTTGGGGGTGATTTGTAAGTGATTCAAGCCCTATCCATGTTACAAAAGCTCTTCCTTTTCAGGCACCAAGTGACAACGGGTCTTATTAGGTCAATGCCCACCCTCTTGATTTAATTGGCAAGATGTCCACCCACATGTGCCCTGCGCCTGCCCCTGCACCCCTCTCACATGTCATTTTTTTTCGCGTCAACACTTTTTTTAAAATAAAATCAGGTCACCATTTTTTTTTCGCATCAGCACTTTTAAAAAAAAATCCTTCCATCAACAATTTTATCTGTTTTGCCAATACCAAAAAAGTTGTTGATGCCGACGTCGGGGATGCCGAAATTGTGGTTACCGACGTTGCTGACGCTGACATCGGGGATGCCGACACCCGGGACACCGACGTTGTTGACACCATGGATGCAAACGTTGCTGATGCCGACGCCAAGGACGTTGAATTTACTGATGCCGACGTTGTTAACGCTGACGTAGCTGTCGTCGACTTTGTTGACACCGACGTTGCTGACGTTGATGCCGACATTGCTGTCATTGAAGCTATTGTTGTCGACGTTACTGACGCCTATTTTTGCTGAAGCCATTGCCAATAACATTTGCTCTCCTTCTATGAAAGACTCGGGTAGTCCTTCTAGAGCACTTTTCACCACCCAAGGTCAGAGGTGACTACAAATTTTTGCAGGTATTATCGCAGAATCCTTAAAGAACATGGAAGAAGTATGTGCTGCTGAATTCAGCTCTTGAATCGGAAAGTTCAAGACTTGCTCACTTATTTGATTTGAGGGTTTGCTCAGTTTCACTATGTTTGGTTCAATCGCAAGACACCAACATTTAAGTACTTTTTCCAAAACTTTGCTCAGAACATTGTTTTCAAGTTTTGTTGTGAAAAATCTCAGTTCTTCACATTTGTGGGGAACTGTTGGAGTAAATGCTTGAAAGAGGTTTGTGGAAGGTGAAAGGTTTTAAAGAGTCCCACACTGTTTTCTATGGACATAAAGGTTTGTTTTACACGGGTCATTTATCCACCCATGGGTTGAGAGATGGGATAGGAGACTCACATTCGCATACCATCACCATTGTTGTCGGTCCGGTTCGTGTTTGTGGCAATGGCGTCTGTTATCGGTTGAATTAATTGGGCCAAATAAGTTTGAATGGTTCAGATAAACTTCCCCGAGCTTATCTTTTTGTTTTCTGGATTTAATTCTTCATCTATATCCGGTTGTTGAAACTAATTGCAGATTTTTCGCCCTCTATCTTCACACTTTCATCCGCACTCCTTTGTTTCTATAAAATCAAGTGTCTTCTTCCTTCTAAAAACACACTTGTAGAAAACTTCTTTTCCTCTCTTTCACCTTAGTTTTGAGCAAAGCTTTCGTGATTTCAAAACTCCTTTTTCGAGTGCACGAATTTGGGCGGGACACCAACTGCCGACTTGCACCTCCGATCGGAGCGAATTCGCTTTTAAGGCGGTGGGTGATTTTTTGCTCTCGCTTTTTCCGACGGTTTTCACTGGTTTTTACGACGGCCCTAGTACATCTATTGCACTAACAGTGTGGGACTTTGCGGTTGATGATCAACTAGATTCAAGAAGGGGCGGAACCGGGGCTGAAATTTTTGGAATATTTTTTTATTTATCAAGAAAAAAATATTTAAAAAATATTGAAACAAAGCAATGAAGGACAAACGTAGGCCACCTGATTTTATTTATAGGTGGAAACTAAATCAAATTATCAACTAGATAATAGTGTGGGATGAAATTAATCCTCACCTCCCTTTATATTGGAGAGAGTTTTTTCATAGAAATCAGTCACCATACATAGTCAAGGGCGACTCAGCTCCTAGCATTACCGGTACATTGATTAGTTGCAAATTGACGTCCCCCCTTTACAGACATGTCAAAGGGCAATTAGAGTTTAATTTGAAGGTAATCCATCCATCATATCAACTATCAAGATGGTTGCTCTCCCACTAACAACATGTTAATTGTACATATATCTCCACCGTACAGGCATGTGAGTGCTTCCCACACACCAACATAGGGTCTAGTGGTATTAAATTAATTGGTGCATCTTAATTCCTTGCAGTATAAATACTCCTCAGATTTGAGGTGTACTCAAACCAAATCAATCCATTCCTTCACAACAACAAGCTTATATAGCCAATTGATCAGTAGTGAGAAATGGCGAGGGCAGGGGTGTTGGCATCGGCGATTTTTGTGTTCCTCTTCGTCGGACAATGCTATGGGCAGCTGACGCACGGTTACTACAACGGCAAATGTGGCAACATTAATGTTGAGGAGTTTGTGTTCCGCATCATCAAAGCCAAGATGGAGACCGAGAAAGGCCTTGTTGGTGATCTCGTTCGCTTGAATTTTCATGACTGCTTTGTCACGGTACCTATTATATATACTTGAAATCTATCATTCATTCATCCCTAGCTAGCTATGTTAATTAAGTTTATGATTGTGACTGATTTACTTTTATAAATCAAATCGAAGGGATGCGATGCATCGCTCTTCTTGGATGGCAAGGGCACAGAGAAGACATCTCCTCCAAACTTGGATTTGGACGGCTTTGAAATCGTTGATGCAGTTAAAGACACCTTAGAAAAGTATTGTCCTGGCTTAGTCTCCTGTGCTGATGTTATCGTTATGGCTAGCCGAGCTGCTGTCTATGTGGTAAGCCAGCTACTAGTTAACATCTATATTGAATCACTTCCATCCTTAATATATTGAAATTATTGATTATTTGTCAAATATATTAATGCCCGACATGATCGAGTTTATAGGCTGGGGGGCCATGGTTTGAGGTCGAGACAGGAAGAAGAGATGCCCTAACCTCAAAATTCAGAGATGCCTTAATCCTTCCGGGCCCCAACATTACAATGTCTGATGCCACCAAAGTCTTTGCGTCCAAAGGATTCTCCCAATACGACCTCGTTGTCCTTCTAGGAGCTCACACCGTTGGAGTGTCACACTGCAACAATTTCCAAGACCGTCTCTACAACTACCGCGACACTAACAAGCCTGACCCATCAATGGACCCAACCCTACGCAAGAAGCTCATCAAGACATGCCCGAGGGATGAAGACGGCACGGAGAAGCAAGCCTTCCTAGATCAAACCCCAGGGAGCGGAGACACCTTCGACACCAACTTCTACAAGGCCATCATTGCCCACAAGGGAGTGGTCGATTTCGATCAGAGGATGGCCTACCACCCGAGCACTCAGGGGCTCGTCAGACAGTTTGCGAACGACCCTCACTACGGAGACAAGTTTGGAAAGGCGATGCTCAAACTCGGAAGGTTGGGAGTGTTTACCGGAAACCAGGGGCAGATCAGGAAGCACTGTCGTTGGGTTAACAAACCCTAAATACATATTAACAGTTTAACACCTACATGGCCTGTGTGCTTTTAAGTAAACCATCAGCCACAGTACCGTTTATCATGGAATACATATGATGATATGAATTCCAATTGATCCATTAATTCAGTCTATTTTGTTTCCATTTTGGAGTTGTGGTTTGTTATTCATCTTAATTCTTATCAATGTATTCATGTACCATCCAATCTCAAATATATTTTGTCTGAATTTTCAACACGTATTTTAAGAAGTTAAAAACTAAATAAAATATCACATTTTTGTTATTTATTGTTATTTATAACTTAATATTTGTTAGTAATAAGTATTAAATTATAAAAATAAAAAAAACTAATATATTTAGACCTGGGCAAACGCGGGACGGCCCGCCCGGCCCGGCCCGCCCGCCCAGTTGGATAGGCTTTTGGGTAGAGGGAAAAGCCCACGCGGGCCACGCGGGCCGCTAAGCCCGGCCCGCGCCCGCAGTGGGTACGGGACTGGGTAAACCAATCTACCCGTTACGGGTCTCTAGGCCCGTAACGGGTACCCGCTATATTTTTTAATATATATTATTATTATTATTATTATTATTATTATTATTATTATTATTATTATTATTATTATTATTATTATTATTATTATTATTATTATACATGTAATAAAAAACAGTATGTATACAAAGTATATATACATATGTAATAAAAACCTATAAGAAACAATAACTTTATATATATTATTACTTTACCCAAAAAAACAGTATGTATATATACTTTGTATATATTATTACTGTTTTTAATATATATATATATATATATATATATATATATATATATATATATATATATATATATATATATGTTATAAAAACCTAATTAGTATAGCTCTAATAATATAAATTAATTAGATTTGCGGGTACCCGCGGGCTACCCGCGCCCGCATTTGCGGACGGGCTTGGACATGACTTTCAACCCGTTAAGCGGGCTTAGCCCGGCCCGGCCCCGCAACAACGGGACGAATTTTGGGCTAAAGCCCGGCCCAAGTCCGGCCCGCGCCCGCGTTTGCCCAGGTCTAAATATATACGTGTTAAAAAATCAGACATGTATTTTAGATCGAAAAAAGTATTTGTTTTCGTCATATTATTCATTAAGTTGCTTTGCTTATTTTTGTTCTATATTAATTGTCACCCAAATTTTAATAATGGTACGTTCTTGTTCACTATTTTTTTGGTTAAAATCTCGTTAAAAAATTGAGTCACGTGTCTAGGTTTTACAAAATTAAGAAACTACATTTTCTTTTTTGTCCTTCCCATCCTCTCCCAACTCAGCTTCTTCTCCCTAACTTACAATTAACTTCCATTTTCTTTCCATTGTTTTTTTCTTCTCCCTAACCAACTACACGGGATTTATATGTGAGGAAGGACGTTTCCATTGTTTTTTATTTCTTCTCCTTGACCATTGTTTTTTTTCCATTGGTGGCGGTAGTCGATGGTTGGATGAGTGATTGTAATTTATTGTAGGGCACCAACAATGCTCCTGTAAAGCGAAAGGGTCACTCATTGGATCTCATCCAGAGTTTGACAAATGAGAGTGAGGTTCGATTGGACTAGAGAAAGACTTTGCATCCATCATTTTCGAGCATATCAATATATAAATCTTTGATGTATTTATGCGTAGCTCAACTGGTTTATACAAATGAGAGTGAGGTGCCAGTTTTTGACGGAGATATGCCGGAAAGGACATAATCCTCGAATTCATATACATCAAGGGTATCAAGATCGAACACTACAACACCAGATTGTATAGTTGGAACGATCCAGCTTGAATTTGAAAACAAGGAATTGGGGTCCTCCAGTGGAGTTGGTACCCAATGCACCCGCTAGAATGGACACACCGGAGTGGTAGACCGAGAGAGAACGTCCGCAGACACAAAGGTGGAGTGGGCGGTGGAGTGCTAGTAGAGGGGGAGGAGAAGTTGATCGAATATTCCATGGTGATGAAAAAGAATCAACGGTGAAAAAAATTGTGTTTAGAGGGATCTTGGCTCTGATAGCGTAATGTATTGTGAAGCTCTGTTGATGTTAATCAATCGATGTTATGTATTTATATATTGTTAGAGGATTTTTTTTTATGTAATATTGATAGAGGATTACATAAAAAGATATATAAGATATGCACAATAATAATAATAAGGAAACTATACACAAAAATATAATATCTATCACATCTAGATCATATCGTTAATAGGGTAAGTGTCACATATTGGAGAACTATTTCAAGCTCCATGGATATCCAGAGTGGTTCAAGGATATCCTAAGGATGGAAGGAATTTCAGCTCAGTAAATGATGTGAACAATTTTTAGGAGCCTATGAGAACGTACACCTCTGGAAGATGGAGACAACACTAAGATTTTTGGTCCTAACCAAATGGATCAGTCCTTTGTTTATGAAGTGTGCCAAGAAGTGATGAAACCAATGCAAACCAATTGTCACAAGCTAACTGTTCTATAGCTACTAATATGGCAGGTAACTCTTTAGCTCACAATTTGGCTTTACTTGCAAATTTGAATAGTGAAGATGACTTCATTACTAACACAAAAGATACTAATCATATGACTGATTATAGTCATCTTTTAGTGGATAAAGCCCTACGAGGGTTGGTATGCATGACGGTAGTCTTTTTGTAGTTTCTGAAACAGGCACATTAACATTACTTTGTTAAATGTTCTACTTGTGCCTAGCTTCAAACACAGCCCTTTATCTATTCCTAAAGTTGGTAGAAAATTCATGTTTGGCAGTTGTGTTTACTGCTAAGAACTGGTGGTTTCAGGACCTTGGAAACTAGATAGCAAGGTTAAGAGAGTAGGACCTAAACTGAATGGATTATATAGGTTGAAGGCCGGCAGTCCAACAAGAATGTTCCAGCTCCTATGCAACTCAATCCAGGCACGAAACTTTATACTAGCAGAAATGATAATTTAAGGTTATGTAAGAATTTGCATATCAGATTAATTAGGGCATGCATCTATGAGTAAGATTAGAGCTGGCAATTCGGGTCATCCGGTCGGGTTTGGGTCGATTACATTCGGGTCGGGCACTGATGAGTCGGGTCAACTCGGGTCTAAATTTCTGTGTCGGTCTTGGTCGGGCCGGGTCGGGTCGGGTTCGGTTAAAATGGAATTCAGATTGGTCGGGTTTTGGTCAGAATCGGGTTGGATCCATTTGGGTTTTCGGTCAGAATTGGGTCGATCTAATTTGGGTTTCGGGTCGGTACTCGGGTCGGTCTCATTCAGGTTTCAAGTAGAAGTGGGTGAGGTCTACATTTGTTTTGAACTTTTAATCGTTTGAATTGAGTTTGTTAAATCATGTACGTTCGACGTTCGGGACTTTCGGGTAATCAATTTTATTAAATCGGATATGTAATTCATGTTATTTATGTATTTCAAAAATTATTTTAGTAAAATTAAATATGATTCAATATATAATCTACTCATTGGCTCGTAAGCTCCAATGTTGTTAAAAACTCGATTCGATCCTACGATCTAAAAATGGAAAAACCATCCCGATTTTTTTTGTTGCGATTATAATATAACGATCCTATAAAATGTCTATTATAAAAAAAATTATAATATTTATCCTTTATATCTAAGAAATTTGTAATATATTTAGTTAATTTATATTATATTTAGTTTATTTTTAAAATTTTACAATCTTTATGGATATTTTTTATGATTTAACATAATCTAATATTAAACATATTAACTTCATTTAAAAAAAATTAATCCATGTGGTGAGTAAGCTCATTCTATTAATCATTAATGTCATCGAAATTTGGCGATATATTGTTATCAAAATCATACTTGATTCCCTATCTAAAATATAATTCACGTTATTATATTGTTATTTGTGTCTTTCAAAAAGTAGTTTTCAAAATAAATTTCACTACGTATATGATTCAAGTTATAATATCCTCATTGAGTTACTGCTATGGACTTTGACTTATTTTGTTTTGTTTCTAAACTGTCCTCAAATTTACAAGTTATGGTAAATTTAACTTTGTTCAATGGAATGCACTTACGCACTAATGGTTTTAAATTTTCATTTTGATCAATGAAAATATTATTTTGTTTAGAAATAACATTAACTATCAATAGCTCGATAATAGATTACAATATTTTTTTTGTTTTATAGTATAAATGTATAATAGATATATATATTTAAGGATATTCGGGTCAGGTTGGGAGTCGGGTCAGTCGGGAGTCGGGTCGGGTTGGGAGTCGGGTCAGGTTGGGAGTCGGGTCAGTCGGGAGTCGGGTCGGGTTAGGAGTCGGGTCGGGTTGAGAGTCGGTCGGGTTGGGAGTCGGGTCGGGTTAAAATTCGGGTCGGGTTGGAATTCGGGTCGGGTTCGGGTTGAGTCGGGTTTGCCTGCATTCGGGTCACTTCGGGTTTCGGGTCAACATCGGTCGGGCTCGGTTTCGGGTTCGGGTTATGCATAACGCCAAATTTTCTGGTTCGGTCGGGTTTTGGGTCGGGTGAGTCGGTCGGGTTTCTCGGGTTGGATCAGGAATTGCCAGCTCTAAGTAAGATCTTGCACTTGGATTCTTTCCTACTATAAAGTACTTCTTACTTGTGAGACTTGTGTGTTGGCTAAGATGCACACTCTTCCATTTCCATCCAGTATTAGATTTGGTAGCCAGAATTTAGGTGGAGTTGCTTAAATGTAATATGGATATCGATTGTTGGATCTCACGTTGATTGTGGGCAGTATAACAATATAAAATATAAGGAAGGGAGAAGTCCCTCCCCATTCACTTAATTTTTGGGTTAGAATGGTGAATCCCGACCTTATATAAAAAAAATATATAATAAATTTGCGTCAATCTCAGCAAATCCTGAAGCCCCTGCCCTCAGATTTTAAGTGCGGAATAGACAGATAAATAGCAAACAAATACTCTATAAGGGGATGAATAGAGTATGTCAACTTTTCACAATAGCGAATAATAAGCACGACAAAGACAAGCTAAGAAAGAAATAGCGAATGATAAGTACGACAAAGGAAAATAATAAAGATAAAGAGCAGAAAAGAAAGGACACGCGATATGTTAACGAGGTTCAGCACAACCTTGCCTACGTTCCCGCCTAGGGTTATCCAACCCGTAGGATTCAACACAACTTTATTTCACTTCTTCCTATGAGTTCTAGATACAAACTTTAGAAGACCTTCCCTCTTCTAAACTTAGAAGCCTCACACTTCCTATCTAGCAACCCAAACACACCAGTGAAACAAAGCCCTACAGATACCGAAGTATCTTATACGTTTGGGTAAAGAACCCTTAATATAACCCTAATGAATTGTACGATAAAGCTCAATAGAAACCTCACATACTCAAAGATATAAAAATGCTCAAAACAAAGAGAGATGTGAGATCGATGTTTCAGGAGACAAAATATTGCAGAAGACTTTATGCGCTGGAGTGAAAACTTGCCCCGACTGCTATCCTTTTCATCTCCTTATAAAGGCCATCCCGTCCAAGTTGAACGTTTGAATTAGGGCTTCAATGTTGTTGAAAGACGTTGCAAAAGATCCGTTGGCCGCTGAGAGAAGCGATTGAAATTCCTTCCAGAAGCAACGTCTGAGATATGCCTAAGATTTGGTTGATTTGAACGTTGAAGACAGCTGCAAACTTGTTCAACATAATCCCTTAAAATCTCAACAAACACGCTAATATATATTTGGTTAGATAAGATAGAATTTACAACATTTAAACCAAATCTATATACCGAAGTCTGAGCTCCAAAGCCGACACATAACATAAATCTAGACCCAATAATATATTGATCAAGATAATGTCGAAATAACAAGCCCATTAAAACTGAGCTCGTGTAAAGTTGAATACCAGATTTTGACTTTTATCAAACAGGCTTTTTTGGCTTTTATCAACCAAGCTTATTATCCAGGGTCTTACGTGGAAGGTGGAGTTAACAAGAATCATCCTCCGCCTTCCCTCTCCTCCCAAATCCACCAGGCGCTAGAGCTCCACCGCTGATTTCAAGATGGACGACCCACGCACGCCGCCCAGCGGAACTCCAGATCGGCGTCGCCCGTGGCTGTTGCGGTTGCGTCCACTCCTGTCGGTCCTTTCACAGGCTACGCGTCGATCCTCAGCCGATCTAGGTTTTTTAGGCCGGCGGAGGAGCTTCTCAAGGATCTCTGCGGCGCGAACGACGGTGGAGCCGATCAGATCTCAGCGTGGACAAGGCTAGGGTTCTCGAAGCTTCCGTTGGGGAGAATTGGAGCCAGAAGATCGCCGATCGGTGTGGGGATTCCAACCTCCTCTCTATGCTCCATGAGGTACGATCCAGGATATACCTAGCCTACCGTCATCATATCACAAATAACTTGATCGAATTACTGTATTTGATTGAGAATTCCTTACTGTTTTCGTCTGTGCAAGGATTGAGTTCTTCTTACTGTTGCGCTCGATTAATCCATATGCATATATTATCATCAATTACTCTATTTTGATTTTATGAAGGTCTCTGCTCAAAGGAAACATTTGCAACTGATCGAGCTATTACGAGTGTAGGATGAGTTTTCCTTCCAATTTCATTTGTTGGCTATCTTAAGCTTCTGTTGGTTCATTTTTACATGTCTGTGTTACAGTAGTGTGATGCTTAGGATTTTTTTTTTCGAGCTACTTAAAAACTTAGTTGCCTTTGCCTTCAAATCTTGTTGTTCGTGTTTAATGATTTGTTGTCTCTCCTCATTTCCAATGTAAGAAAAGGAAAGTTTCTGCATCATCTGTGTAGCTAGTTTTCATTTGGCTGTTACCTGTTGACTTGTGTTTTAGTTCATACTAGTGTAATACCCGTGCCTTGAAGGCACGGGAGCTTGATCCATTTTAATTTAAACATCATTTTATATATTTATATAATACTATATATATATACGTGTTTACAACAAAAATATGTATAAAATATTTTTTTATAATTTATAAATTAGTTTGAAAGAGATACGATACAAATTTTGAAAATGATTTAATAAGGTAAAGTAGTAATAATACTCAAACACACCATCTAATTTGAAATAAATATATAATTATTATCATTAGCATAGATCTAAAAAAGTAAAATATAAGCTCCCGTACAAATATTAAAAAATCATAAGCACATGATTGTGTGAATAATTTTGAAGTTAAATATGTAGATGTACATAACTTATTGATTATTTTCATGAGAAAGATGGTTAGAAAGATAGAGAAATTAATACGGAGTAGTGAAAATAAAGGTAAGATGGTAAATAAAAGATCCTTAAAGGTAGAAAAGTGATCTAAGAAGCCTCATCCAAGATGTAAAATAAGCATTAGTAATGCTTGTGAGTCTTAAAATATTATTTATTTTTCGATAGTCATTTAAGATGTCTAAAATAATTAAATTATAAAATAACACTTATTTGGCTCTAATTGATTTTTATAATTAATTTTTGAAATCGAATATTTACAAATTGATTATTACATGTTCGTTGTATGTAGACATTGTGGGGAATATTGCAATCGGTTAAAAATAATAAATCAACAATAGGAAACAAATAAAAAAAAAGGAATGGATTCAAATCATATTTAAAATAGGAAACAAATATTTTAAAGTTTCCATAATAATATTGACCAATAAGAAAATCTCTTTTGAATAAAAAATTCAACTTTAATTGTGGGCGTGACACGTCAACAAAATGCTAGCAGAATTAGTAATATTAATAGGTATATTGCAATCGGAAAAAAAAATGGAAACATGTCATAATATTTACGGCAATATAACCGAAAATAAAAAAAAAGGAATGGATTCAAATCATATTTAAAATATGAAACAAATATTTTAAAGTTTCCATAATAATATTGACCAATAAGAAAATCTCATTTTAATAAAAAAATTCAACTTTAATTGTGGGCGTGACACGTCAGCAAAATGCTAGCAGAATTAGTAATATTAATAGATAGATAGATAGATAATAGATATTAGATAGATGGATAATAGATATATTGCAATCGGAAAAAAAAAATGGAAACATGTCTCAATATTTACGACAATATAACCGAAAATAAAAAATAAGGAATTGATTCAAATCATATTTAAAATAGGAAACAAATATTTTAAAGTTTCCATAATAATATTGACCAATAAGAAAATCTCATTTGAATAAAAAATTCAACTTTAATTGTGGGCGTGACACGTCAGCAAAATGCTAGCAGAATTAGTAATATTAATAGATAGATAGATAATAGATATATTGCAATCGGAAAAAAAAAATGGAAACATGTCTCAATATTTACAGCAATATAACCGAAAATAAAAAAAAGGAATGGATTCAAATCATATTTAAAATAGGAAACAAATATTTTAAAGTTTCCATAATAATATTGACCAATAAGAAAATCTCATTTGAATAAAAAAATTCAACTTTAATTGTGGGCGTGACACGTCAGCAAAATACTAGCAGAATTAGTAATATTAATAGAAGATAGATAGATTAATAGATATATTGCAATCGGAAAAAAAAACGGAAACATGTCTCAATATTTACGGCAATATAACCGAAAATAAAAAAAAAGTAATGGATTCAAATCATATTTAAAATAGGAAACAAATATTTTAAAGTTTCCATAATAATATTGACCAATAAGAAAATCTTATTTGAATAAAAAATTCAATTTTAATTGTGGGCGTGACACGTCAGCAAAATGCTAGCAGAATTAGTAATATTAATAGATATATTACAATCGGAAAAAAAATGGAAACATGTCTCAATATTTACGGCAATATAACCGAAAATAAAAAAAAAAGTAATGGATTCAAATCATATTTAAAAGAGGAAACAAATATTTTAAAGTTTCCATAATAATATTGACCAATAAGAAAGTCTCATTTGAATAAAAAATTCAACTTTAATTGTGGGCGTGACACGTCAGGAAAATGCTAGCAGAATTAGTAATATTAATAGATATATTACAATCGGAAAAAAAAATGGAAACATGTCTCAATATTTACGGCAATATAACCGAAAATAATAAAGAAAGTAATGGATTCAAATCATATTTAAAATAGGAAACAAATATTTTAAAGTTTCCATAATAATATTGACCAATAAGAAAATCTTATTTGAATAAAAAATTCAACTTTAATTGTGGGCGTGACACGTCAGCAAAATGCTAGCAGAATTAGTAATATTAATAGATAGATATATTACAATCGGAAAAAAAAATGGAAACATGTCTCAATATTTACGGCAATATAACCGAAAATAATAAAGAAAGTAATGGATTCAAATCATATTTAAAATAGGAAACAAATATTTTAAAGTTTCCATAATAATATTGACCAATAAGAAAATCTTATTTGAATAAAAAATTCAACTTTAATTGTGGGCGTGACACGTCAGCAAAATGCTAGCAGAATTAGTAATATTAATAGATAGATAGATAGATAATAGATATATTGCAATCGGAAAAAAAAAATGGAAACATGTCTCAATATTTACAGCAATATAACCGAAAATAAAAAAAAGGAATGGATTCAAATCATATTTAAAATAGGAAACAAATATTTTAAAGTTTCCATAATAATATTGACCAATAAGAAAATCTCATTTGAATAAAAAATTCAACTTTAATTGTGGGCGTGACACGTCAGCAAAATGCTAGCAGAATTAGTAATATTAATAGAAGATAGATAGATTAATAGATATATTGCAATCGGAAAAAAAAACGGAAACATGTCTCAATATTTACGGCAATATAACCGAAAATAAAAAAAAAGTAATGGATTCAAATCATATTTAAAATAGGAAACAAATATTTTAAAGTTTCCATAATAATATTGACCAATAAGAAAATCTTATTTGAATAAAAAATTCAATTTTAATTGTGGGCGTGACACGTCAGCAAAATGCTAGCAGAATTAGTAATATTAATAGATATATTACAATCGGAAAAAAAATGGAAACATGTCTCAATATTTACGGCAATATAACCGAAAATAAAAAAAAAAAAGTAATGAATTCAAATCATATTTAAAAGAGGAAACAAATATTTTAAAGTTTCCATAATAATATTGACCAATAAGAAAGTCTCATTTGAATAAAAAATTCAACTTTAATTGTGGGCGTGACACGTCAGGAAAATGCTAGCAGAATTAGTAATATTAATAGATTTTTTATGCACTAAAGTATATTCTACCCTATATATATTTACATTGCAAAAACTTATCTCTAATGTATGTTTATTTGAAGGCGCATATGATCCATTTGGGAACATTACAATCACTTGGGATATTGTCGGCTGGACTCCTGATGGATACGTGGTAAGACGATACATCGATCCATCTTCATCATATGTGTACCTACCTAGCTACAAAGACAGTTAAATAATGGTGTCCATATCAATTTCCTCATCTATATGTGACTGTTGGTGTAGGCAGTGGTGGGAGAGTGAACAACAACCAGAATTAAGTTCCGGCCCATAACAAGTCAGTGGTGACAGCGGCCGTTTATGTAACGAGGGACGAGACGGCCATGAGAGAGAAACCCAAATTCACTTTAATTTCATTACTATCAATCTGAAATGTTGAAATTTTATAGAGTCGATGGGTATATAGACTCCTTTCAATATATTTTTAAGTAAATAGACCCTATCAATCATTTTTTTATTAAATAGACCTTGTGCTGTTTTAATGGCTAAATTACCCTTTTAGGCTTTATCCTTTAATTCTTTTTCTTTCTTATTTTGTATTTACAAAAAACAATAATAATAAATTACCAAATATTCTTAAATTATCCTTTTATTTGTTACCTTCATTCTTTCCTTTTTTTTCTTATATATTTTTTAAAAGAGCCATTAAGAAACCAATTCCGCCTGTGTTTGATTTGGTAACCAGAATTTATGTGGACTTGCTTGTAATATAGAGATTAATAAGTAGTGAATATATAAGAATCATTACAAAATACATTGATAAAATGATTACAAGAATTTGCAAAGCAACGGATCCATTAATCCGTGGAAATCAATTACAAGAATACATTCATATGAATAACAAACATCCAAAATAAAAGGAATTCATTCGGTACCGTGGGCGATGGGTTTTAGGAATTCATTCGGTACCGTGGGTGATGGGTTAATTAAAATCAGTGATTAATTAAAGGCCATATATATCATATGTGTTATGTGGGTGTTGATTATAATGTATTTAGGGTTTGTTAACCCAACGACAGTGCTTCCTGATCTGCCCCTGGTTTCCGGTAAGCACTCCCAACCTTCCGAGTTTGAGCATCGCCTTTCCAAACTTGTCTCCGTAGTGAGGGTCGTTCGCAAACTGTCTGACGAGCCCCTGAGTGCTCGGGTGGTAGGCCATCCTCTGATCGAAATCGACCACTCCCTTGTGGGCAATGATGGCCTTGTAGAAGTTGGTGTCGAAGGTGTCTCCGCTCCCTGGGGTTTGATCTAGGAAGGCTTGCTTCTCCGTGCCGTCTTCATCCCTCGGGCATGTCTTGATGAGCTTCTTGCGTAGGGTTGGGTCCATTGATGGGTCAGGCTTGTTAGTGTCGCGGTAGTTGTAGAGACGGTCTTGGAAATTGTTGCAGTGTGACACTCCAACGGTGTGAGCTCCTAGAAGGACAACGAGGTCGTATTGGGAGAATCCTTTGGACGCAAAGACTTTGATGGCATTAGACATTGTAATGTTGGGGCCTGGAAGGATGAAGGCATCTTTGAATTTTGAGGTTAGGGCATCTCTCCTTCCTGTCTCGACCTCGAACCATGGCCCCCCAGCCTATAAACTCAATCATGTCGGGCATTAATATATTTGACAAATTGATGGATAATTTCAATATATTCGAAGCACTACTTAAGGATCCAAGTGATTCAATTAATAGTAGATGTTAGCTAGCTAACTTACCACATATACAGCAGCTCTGCTAGCCATAACGATAACATCAGCACATGAGACTAAGCCAGGACAATACTTTTCTAAGGTGTCTTTCACGGCATCAACGATTTCAAAGCCGTCCAAATCCAAGTTTGGAGGAGACGTCTTCTCTGTGCCCTTGCCATCCAAGAAGAGCGATGCATCGCATCCCTTCCATTTGATTTGTAAAAGTAATTAATCAGTATACAATCTCATAACTTAACATAGGTAGCTAGGGATGATGAATGAAAGATGTAAGTATGGTATGTACCGTGACAAAGCAGTCATGAAAATTCAAGCGAACGAGATCACCAACAAGGCCTTTCTCGGTCTCCATCTTGGCTTTGATGATGCGGAATACAAACTCCTCTACATTGATGTTGCCACATTTACCGTTGTAGTAACCGTGAGTCAGCTGCCCATAGCATTGTCCGACGAAGAGGAACACAAAAATCGCCGACGCCAACACCCCTGCCCTCGCCATTTCTCAGTACTAGTTGGCGAGTTGCTGCACCGGCTTTCTCGTTGATCTGCAAATTAAAGGTATGCCAATGGATTTGGTTTGAGTATAGAACACCACAAAGGGGAGGCGTATTTATATTGCAGGAATTAAGAATTAAGATGCAAGTGCAACAATTAATTTAATTCCCACTAGGTGGGCATTAGCTAGCTAAAGCTGCCCCTATATATAAAATCAAGTAAACTATATTTGAATTGAATTGAATTAATTAGGGAGTATTAAATATACTCCCTCCGTTTACATTTATATGACGTTTTGAAGTTTTTTGGGCTTTGGCTAATTAATTGTCGCTAGAGCAAATTGTGTGAATGGAGTAGTTTGTTTTGGCCAGCTATTAATTGAAACTTAATTACTACATAGTACAAATTGTATTGAAAATTGTGTTACGGTCCAAATTTGAATTCTTTTAGATTAAAAAAAATTGAAAGCGTGGGATGAGCATTAATTGCAAAGAAGTTGTAGAGTCAGCTAAGTACTTACTTTGGCCTGCTATTAATTGAAACTCCATTAGTTTGCATTTTCTTAAATTATGTGTTTTATCTCAAAACGTCAATAAAAAGTAAACGGATGGAGTATATGTTTGATAAGAGTTGCAAATTGAATAGAGGATTCAGCACATTAAGTGCTTAGAATTGTTTGGTTTTGGTTTGATCAAAATAAATGGAATATTCACTGTTCCATTGAAGAACACAGCAAAGGAGGAAAAATGAGGTGTGGCCGCCTCTTTCTTTCTGTGAGGAACTGATCCCCAAAACCCTACAAATCCGGAAAGGATTACATGGGATGTTTATATACCCTGAGCAGGGTCACTCATGTGACAAGGGTGTGCACTACAGCACAGCTGGCTAAGGCCTCTTACCACTACAGCTGTCTAAGCTGCTAGAAGACAAAATGCAGGAAAAAAGAAGGTTTAGTAGTAACTTATTACATGACCAAAAATGTACCATAAGGAAGCATAGTGAATAGATAGAAAGAAGAGAAATGTGATGGCTAACAGCATCACATATTCTTCATATCCCCTCCTCAAGTTGGAAGTGATGGAAGACCAATCAATCCCAACTTGGATGCAAGGAAGAAGTGATGTTTTTCACCCAAGGGCTTGGTTAGAACATCAGCTATTTGAACACCAGTTCTGATATGTTGAGGAAGAACAAATCCTGCTTGCAATCTTTCTCTCACAAAATGATAGTCAATTTTGAGATGCTTGGTTCTCTCATGGAACACAAGGTTCTCAGCTATGTGAATAGCAGCCTTGTTGTCACAGTATAAAGGAATGGGCAGAGGAATTTGAGTATTGAGGATTTTTAACATCCCTTCAATCCAAACCAGCTCACTAGTGGTATTGGACATGCTTCTATATTCTGCTTCAGCTGAAGACTTTGAAACTGTCTTTTGCTTCTTTGTTTTCCATGAAACCAGGGAGCTACCCAAGAAAACACAGAACCCTGTTAATGATCTAGCACTGAACTGACAACTACCCTAGTCTGCATCACAGTATGCAGTGATGTCAATGGGTGTGGAAGCTGGATAAAACAAACCCACTGAGACAGTGCCTCTAAGGTACTTGACAACATGCAGAGCAGCTTGATAGTGAGTATCTCTTGGATCAGTCATGAACTGACTGAGATGTTGGACAGCATATGAGATGTCAGGCCTTGTCAAATTCAAGAACAATAATCTGCCAATTAATCTTCTATATATTTCTGGATCATTTAGAGATGCCCCACTGTCTGTAGACAATTTCAAACCTCTTGGTAGAGGAAATGGTGATGGTTTGCAGTCCAGCATGGAGCAATCCTTTAATATGTCATGGACATATTTCTTTTGGTATAAATAGATCCCCGTGAGGTTCCTTTCTATTTCCAATCCTAGGAAATATCTAGCCTCTCCTAGATCTTTGATTGTAAAAGCTTGATGTAAGGCTTTCTTAGTCTCTGCAATGACAGCTAAATCATCTCCTGTGAGCAATAGATCGTCCACATAGGCAAGAGCCACCACAATGCCATTTGGAACCTTTTTAACAAACATGGAGTAATCCTCCATGGATTGCTTATAACCCAAGTTTGTCAAAAAACCACAAAGTTCAAGATTCCACTGTCTGGAGGCCTATTTCAGACCATAGATTGACTTCTTAAGCCTGCAAACCTGACCCAACTTAGCCTGATCAAAGCCTTCTGGAGGTTGCATATAAACTTCTTCTTCTAGATGTCCATGCAAGAATGCATTGTTCACATCTAATTGATGGATAGGCCATCCATTTGCTGTTGCCACTACAATGACAATTCTGACTGAGGTAAATTTAGCTACTGGAGAAAATTTATGTTTGTAGTCCTTCCCTTTGACTTGGTTGTATCCCTTTGCCACCAACCTAGCCTTGAACCTCTCAACAGATCCATCTGGCTTGTACTTCACTTTGTACACCCACTTACTGCCTATGGCCTTTTTACCCGGGGGCAGTTCAGTTAGTTCCCAAGTGCCATTTTTCTCAAGGGCTTGAATCTCAGTGTGCATAGCTTGGATCCAGTTAGGATCCCTACAAGCTTGTTTATAGTGGGAAGGCTCATAAACATTTGCCATACAAGCAAAGGTTTGGGAATAGTGTGGATCTTGATCATGAATTTCTGATAAACAAATGGCAAGAAAGGAATTGGACATGGAAGTATTCTGGTTGATGGTTTGACCCACATAGTCTTGATACCTCCTAGGTCTCACAATCTCACGTGTGGACCTTCTGAGAGGTGGGAAATGGTCATGATCATCAAGGAAGTTTGGTTGATTTTGAGGGGGAAGTGGCTCTTGGTTTTGGGTGCTGTCAGAGGTTGGTAAATTGGATGAGGCACTTTCTGAAGTGGAGTTCGGAACATGATCATTGAAAATTGGGAGATTGATGTGGGGAGAGGGCGTATTTTGTGGTGTTTGAAAAGGTGCAAGATGATACATTGTATCATCTGCAGGGTTGATAAGAGGTAATGGTTTGTGAGAAGGAGATTGTTCAGGTGGTAGGCAAGGTGGTTCAACCCCCTTGAAAGGGAAAATATTCTCTTGAAAGATGACATCTCTACTAGTGTAGGTGCATCTGGTTTCTAGATCCCACACTTTGTAGGCCTTTTGGCCATGTGGATACCCAATGAAAACACATTTTCTGGCTTTAGCTTTCAACTTGTCCTGCATGCCATGGGGAACATTGGCATAGCATAAACAACCAAAAACCCTCATCTCTTCATAACTCACTCCTTTCTGAAACAATCTCTCATATGGAGTTTCCCAATCTATCACACTGGAAGGCAGCTTGTTGATTATATGAGTGGCTGTCAGGATGCAATCCCCCCAAAATTTGAGAGGTAAACCAGCATGGAGCCTTAAGGCCCTGGCCATTTCAACAAGATGTCTATGTTTTCTTTCCACTCTCCCATTTTGTTGTGGAGTGTATGGAACACTTTTCTGGTGAACTATCCCTTCTGAAGCACAAAACTCAATGCATTGCTTAGAGACAAATTCAGTCCCATTGTCTGTTCTTAAACATTTCACACGACTGTTGAACTGTGTTCTAACATAAACAACAAACTGACAGATAAGCTTGAATACCTGAGTTTTGTCTTTTATCAAAAAAGTCCAAGTTGTTCTAGTGTTATCATCAAGTACTGTAAGGAAATATTGGAACCCATTGTACGTAGCCACCTTATAGGGACCCCATAGGTCCATGTGAACTAGATCAAAAGGCATGTCTGCTATGCTGCTACTTCTTTCAAAAGGAAGCTTGTGATGCTTGGAGAGAGAGCAAATTTCACAGTTAAAATCTGAAAGATTCAACTGCTTAGTAATCTGCATATGTTTCATCTTAGACAAAGAGCTATGACCCAGTCTAGCATGCATAACATTCAAGTCTGTGCTAGCTTTATTACAACTGCTAAGGCAGTAATCAAAACATTTCTTAATGTTTTTGTCAACTAATTTCAACTGCTCCCATTCTTGAACTTGATCATCAGACAGCACTCTATACAGCCCATGCTTCCTGATTCCTTTGAGCACAACTCTCTCAGTTCCAGGGTCTTGGATCAAACAAGACAACCGAGTGAAGTGAGCTATCAGATCATTCTCATCAAGAAGCTTTCCCACAGACAACAACTTATGTTGAAAATCAGGAACAAGCAATATATGATTGAGAACTAAGTTCTCTGTCAACTGTAAGCTTCCCATGTAACAACTTTGACAGATCCATCAGGGAGGCCTATATGCACAGGCTTTGCAAGGCTAGATTTCTCAAAAAAATTGTCACACATTGGCATCATGTGATCACTGGCACCAGTGTCTATGATCCAGTCTTTCACATAGTTATTTGCTACAACTATGTTAGCTGAATAAGGTAAAATCTTACCTGCAAAATTTGCAAAGGAATTCTCAGACTTTCCTTTCATCTTCCTCATGACCTCCTGGTACACAGCATTCACAATGCTTGTGTCTAGATTCCCTGCATCATAGCCATCAAGATCATCCATAGGACTGTTTTGAGCATTCACATTCATGAAACCTGCAGCATTGACTGAACTCCTGTGTGTACTGGCAGTCTTCTCTCTTTCCTTAGTTCCTTTGAACCAATCTGGATACCCATGTATCTTGAAACACTCCTCAACTGTATGCCCATTCATGTTGCAATGAGTGCATTTCTTTTGAAGCTTCAACTGCTTTCTGATCTCTCTCCAATCTTTTCCTACAGTTTGATTCCCAGCTGATCCATTTGAGGACTGATTAGATTTCTGACTCCCACTGTAAGATTTGTTTCCCTGCTGTCCTGATCCTCCTCGCATAACAACAAAAGCACTGGTCTCTGAAGATCCAAATTGACTCCCATTGGAGGGATCATTGTCTGTCTCCACCTGTTGCAGAATATAATAAGCCTTCCCTACAGAGGGAAGTGGATCTGTAGCCAGTATCTGATTCTTAGCTGCATCAAAACTATCATTTAGACTCATAAGCAATTGCATAAGCTTGTTTCTCTGCTCCATCTCCTCAAACTTCTTAGTCAAGTTACACTTGCAAGTGGCTATGACACCACAGCTACACACAGGGACTTCCTCCAATACTTGGAGTTCATCCCAATACTTCTTCAGTTTGTTATATAAGTCTGAAACAGACATGTTTCCTTGTGACACATTAGCAAGTTTCCTCTTGATTTGATAAATCAAGGGAGCATTAGTCTGACTGTACCTCTCATTAAGCTCATCCCAAAGCTGTTTGGTGGAGCTGTAAAACATCAACCCTTCTGCTATGTTCTTTGTCATGGAATTTATGATCCAACAACGGACCATAAAGTCAGATCTAATCCATTTCTGCAAGTCTGCAGACTCTGCAGCAGGTCTCACACAGGTTCCTTCAATGAACCCAAGTTTGCATTTGGCTCCTAGAGCCATAGTCACACCTCTACTCCATGTCATGAAGTTGGTGCCATCAAATGGAACCCCAACGAGTTGGGCTCCTAGATGATCAGAATTTGATAAAAATAGAGGATCATTTAGGTTACCTTGATTTGCCATATCTCCTTCAATGTTGTTGATCTCAGTGCTCTGTCTTGGTGGAGTGAACATCAATTTTTGTGCTCAGCTAGAAGCTATGGTTGATCGAGTTAACCATCAAGCTCTGATACCATGATAAGAGTTGCAAATTGAATAGAGGATTCAGCACATTAAGTGCTTAGAATTGTTTGGTTTTGGTTTGATCAAAATAAATGGAATATTCACTGTTCCATTGAAGAACACAGCAAAGGAGGAAAAATGAGGTGTGGCCGCCTCTTTCTTTCTGTGAGGAACTGATCCCCAAAACCCTACAAATCCGGAAAGGATTACATGGGATGTTTATATACCCTGAGCAGGGTCACTCACGTGACAAGGGTGTGCACTACAGCACAGCTGGCTAAGGCCTCTTACCACTACAGCTGTCTAAGCTGCTAGAAGACAAAATGCAGGAAAAAAGAAGGTTTAGTAGTAACTTATTACATGACCAAAAATGTACCATAAGGAAGCATAGTGAATAGATAGAAAGAAGAGAAATGTGATGGCTAACAGCATCACATATTCTTCATATCCCCTCCTCAAGTTGGAAGTGATGGAAGACCAATCAATCCCAACTTGGATGCAAGGAAGAAGTGATGTTTTTCACCCAAGGGCTTGGTTAGAACATCAGCTATTTGAACACCAGTTCTGATATGTTGAGGAAGAACAAATCCTGCTTGCAATCTTTCTCTCACAAAATGACAGTCAATTTTGAGATGCTTGGTTCTCTCATGGAACACAAGGTTCTCAGCTATGTGAATAGCAGCCTTGTTGTCACAGTATAAAGGAATGGGCAGAGGAATGTGATGGCTAACAGCATCACATATTCTTCATAATGTTTGTAATTAAACTAATAGGTAGGGGTAGGTAATTCAAGGTTAAGGTGTTTGGGAAGCACGATACGTACGGACTGTGTCAAATAGACGCTGTACTCACATTGTACGATGGAGATATATATGTACATGTTACTTACTTAGTGGGAGAGAGTGATCGTCATCTAATCTATTTTACATCTTCATTATATCGTTAATTAATTATTAGTCAAACAATTCCCTATTAATATATACGGAGTACTTATAAACTACGTTTACCGTTTCTATGAGAGTTCTAGTCCCTAATGAAGCTCTAGCCCAAACCAAAATTCGTGCCGACGCCTTGAACCAACTAAATCGTTAACTTGAGATGTTTTTTTTTTTTGGATAAAACATGAGATGACAGACAACAAGCTCACGGGCGTCGACGTTGTTGACACTAACATAGCTGTCATCGACTTTGTTGACGCCGACGTTGCTGACGCTGATGCCGGCATTGCTGACGTCGACGTCGTTGTTGTCGACGTTACTGACGCCTATGTTGTTGATCCCATTGACAATGATGTAGGGTCTCCTTCTATGAAAGACTCAAGTAGTCCTTCTATGAAAGACTCGGGTAGTCCTTCTAGAGCACTCTTCAGCACCCAAAGTCAGAGGTGACTACAAATTTTTTCAGATATTATCGCGGAATCCCTATAGAACATGGAAGAGGTATGTACGTTGCTGAATTCAGCCCTTGAATCGGAAAGTTCAAAACTTGTTCACTTATATGATTTGAGGCTTTGCTTAGTTTCACTATGGGTTGGTTCAATCGCAAGACACCAGCATTTAAGTACTTTTTCCAAAACTTTGTTCAGAACATTGTTTTCGAGTTTTGTTGTGAAAAAACTCAATTCTTCACATTTGTGGGAAACTGTTGGAGTAAATGTTTGAAAGAGTTTTCTGAAAAGTGAAAGGTTTCAAAGAATCCCACATTGTTTTCTAGGGACATAAAGGTTTGTTTTATAAGGGTCATTTATCCACCCATGGTTTAAGAGATGTGATAGGAGACTCACACTCATGCACCATCACCACCGTTGCTAGTCCGGTTTGTGTTTGTGGCGCTGGAGTCTGTTATCGATTGAATTAATTGGGCCAGAAAAGTTCGGATGGTTCATATAAACTTCTCCGAGCTTATCCTTTAGTTTTCTAGATTTAATTCTTCATCTTTATCCGGTTGTTGAAAATGATTGCATATTTTTCACCCTCTATCTTCACACTTTCATCCGCACTCCTTTGTTTCTATAAAATCAAACGTCTTCTTCCTTCTAAAAACACACTTGTAGAAAACTTCTTTTCCTCTCTTTCACCTTAGTTTTGAGCTAAGCTTTCGTGATTCCAAAACTCCTTTTTCGAGTGCACGAATTTGGGGTTGTGTTGTGTAACCGGGGAGGACGCTGACTGCTAACTTGCACCTCTAGTCGGGGCGAATTCCCTTCTAAGGCACTGGTTCAGATCATACCACCCCATAACCTTTTTGGTTTTTTGCTTTCACTTTTTCACTGGTTTTTACGACGACCCTGCATCAATTGCACTAACAGTGTGGGACTTTGTTGTTGATCATCAACTAGATTCAAGAAGGGGCGGAACTAGACTCCCGACGATATGGGGGCTGAAATTTTTGGAATATTTTTTTTATTTATCAAGAACAGATTTTTTTAAAAAAATATTGAAAAAATGATATATTCATAGTTTAAATATTCAATTTCTTTTTAAAAAATCAACAAAAACAAAAATGGGGGGCATACTAAAATTTTCTGGATTTTTTATCATAAACATAAACGTTTCAAACAAAAATTGAATAAAACTATAAAATTATAATTTAAATGTTTAATTTCTTTCACAAAAATAGTAAAAATAGAATTAAAAAAATATTGTAATTATCTTTAAGGATTTTTAAAAATAATTTTCCATTTTATTATTATTAAAGTATATTAAATTTTTATTAAACTAAAACATTTGAGGATAAACAAGTAATAACACCAACAAAAGGGTCTATATACTTACAAAATTTATTAAAATGTCTATTAACTAAAAAAATTATCAAAGAGGGTCTTAATCCTCCAATTTTCTCAAATATTAAAAACTGAAGGCATATACTAAAAATGTCTCGAGAAAACATTTTTTGTTTACCATAAAAAATATCAAAAAAAAACTATAAAATTATAGTTTAAACTTTAAATGTGTAATTTTATTTTGTTTTGTAATGTGTAATTTCTTTAAAAAAATCACCGATGAACAATTTGGCCAAATATGAGTTATTAAGGCTTGAACCTCTAATATCTAAATTAATATCTAAATTAAAGAAGAATTTTCACAATTACAAGGTCGACCTTGTTGGACCTCGTCAGAGGTTGTGTTAGCTCTACTAAATACAAAGCAATGAAGGACAAACGTAGGACACATGATTTATAGGTGGAAACTATATCAAATTATCAACTAGATAATAGATAATAGCGTGGGGTGAAAATCACCACCTCCCTTTATATTGGAGAGAGTTTATTCATACGTATATAGTGAAGGGCGACTCCTAGCATTACCGGTACGTTGGATCAAGTCATACATTGATTAGTTGCAAATTGACGTCCCCTCTTTACAGACATATCAAAGGGTAATTAGAGTTTAATTTGAAGGTAATCCATCCATCATATCAACTATCATCTATCAAGATGGTTGCTCTCTCCCACTAACATGTTAATTTTATTTTTTTTTTGATCCAACTAACATGTTAATTATATCTCCACCGTACAGGCATGTATGTGAGTACAACGTATATTTGAAACAGTACGTATCGTGCTTCCCACACACCAACATAGTCGGAATTAAATTAATTGGTGCATCTTAATTCCTTGCAATATAATTACTCCTCAGATTGTGGTGTACTCAAGCCAAATCAAGCCATTCCTTCACAACAGTCAACAACAAATCTATATAGCCAATTCAGTAGTGAGAAATGGCGAGGGCAGGGGTGTTGGCATCAGTGATTTTTGTGTTCCTCTTCGTCGGACAATGCTATGGGCAGCTGACGCACGGTTACTACAACGGCAAATGTGGCAACATCAATGTCGAGGAGTTTGTGTTCCGCATCATTAAAGCCAAGATGGAGACCGAGAAAGGCCTTGTTGGTGATCTCGTTCGCTTGAATTTTCATGACTGCTTTGTCACGGTACATACCATACTTACATCTTTCATTCATCATCCCTAGCTACCTATGTTAAGTTATGAGATTGTATACTGATTAATTACTTTTACAAATCAAATGGAAGGGATGCGATGCATCGCTCTTCTTGGATGGCAAGGGCACAGAGAAGACGTCTCCTCCAAACTTGGATTTGGACGGCTTTGAAATCGTTGATGCCGTGAAAGACACCTTAGAAAAGTATTGTCCTGGCTTAGTCTCATGTGCTGATGTTATCGTTATGGCTAGCAGAGCTGCTGTATATGTGGTAAGTTAGCTAGCTAACATCTACTATTAATTGAATCACTTGGATCCTTAAGTAGTGCTTCGAATATATTGAAATTATCCATCAATTTGTCAAATATATTAATGCCCGACATGATTGAGTTTATAGGCTGGGGGGCCATGGTTCGAGGTCGAGACAGGAAGGAGAGATGCCCTAACCTCAAAATTCAAAGATGCCTTCATCCTTCCAGGCCCCAACATTACAATGTCTAATGCCATCAAAGTCTTTGCGTCCAAAGGATTCTCCCAATACGACCTCGTTGTCCTTCTAGGAGCTCACACCGTTGGAGTGTCACACTGCAACAATTTCCAAGACCGTCTCTACAACTACCGCGACACTAACAAGCCTGACCCATCAATGGACCCAACCCTACGCAAGAAGCTCATCAAGACATGCCCGAGGGATGAAGACGGCACGGAGAAGCAAGCCTTCCTAGATCAAACCCCAGGGAGCGGAGACACCTTCGACACCAACTTCTACAAGGCCATCATTGCCCACAAGGGAGTGGTCGATTTCGATCAGAGGATGGCCTACCACCCGAGCACTCAGGGGCTCGTCAGACAGTTTGCGAACGACCCTCACTACGGAGACAAGTTTGGAAAGGCGATGCTCAAACTCGGAAGGTTGGGAGTGCTTACCGGAAACCAGGGGCAGATCAGGAAGCACTGTCGTTGGGTTAACAAACCCTAAATACATTATAATCAACACCCACATAACACATATGATATATATGGCCTTTAATTAATCACTGATTTTAATTAACCCATCACCCACGGTACCGAATGAATTCCTAAAACCCATCGCCCACGGTACCGAATGAATTCCTTTTATTTTGGATGTTTGTTATTCATATGAATGTATTCTTGTAATTGATTTCCACGGATTAATGGATCCGTTGCTTTGCAAATTCTTGTAATCATTTTATCAATGTATTTTATAATGATTTTTATATATTAACTACTTATTAATCTCTATATTACAAGCAAGTCCACATAAATTCTGGTTACCAAATCAAACACAGGCGGAATTGGTTTCTTAATGGCTCTTTTTTTTTTCTTTGATTTCGGCGTTGTATAAAAACCCAGTCCAAGATAAACAAACGAAAACATATTGATCGAGCTCGGTATCCATTTCTTTCGCGAAAAAGTGGTGCATTACGTCCTATTCAAGTTCTACATTTTGTGTCATTGTCTCAATATGATAGGATCAAGACGTTGCAGGTATACCCACATAAGGGAGACAAGTTCAATGAGTCCATCTCAAAATCAATTGACAAGATTAAAAGAAGTAGCTCATCAAACTTATATAGACATCACACTATCAGCTGGTTTTTTAAATTTCACTTAAGAATGCATATGGCAGATTTGTCCTAATAAGTTTTAAACTAGGGGCTTGCTTTAGGCAACATATATAGCAAAACATCCGCATAAATATGTTGCCTAAAGCAAGTACATTTATTGATTTATTAATCTTTTTAACTATTTTGTAACCCTTAAATTATTAAAAATTACTAAAAAAAATACATATTTTTATTTATTTTTTTACGTTTTTCTCTGAGCCGGGGGCTCGAACCACCTCATTTCCCCCTCCCTTCGCCCCTGATTCTGTTGACTGGAGTGTAGCTGAGATTGGGAGGTGTATGTTTAAGTGTGTCTTTTGTTGACATGGTGGAAGAAACTTTGATGTATCCAACATATATATCATGCATTAGTTGAATATGTTAGTCAAATGTGCATTTTTGTGGTAAAGTGTTGACAAGCACGTTAGCTTGATGGTAGAGTTGTTATTCGAGCTGAATAAGTTGAGTATTACTTATATTTATATTCAAATCTTTAAATTGGGTTCGAGTTTAAAATTATGCTTATACTCAGCTTGTGTTAGTAAATGAATGAGTTTAAGCCAAACTTTTTTTTCAAGGATTAAGTAACCCTACTTGCTCATGACACAACAACTTAAAGAAAATGTTATAAATTTCATAAAATTTGAGCTATGTGAATTTAAATCGAGCTGAATCAAACTTTAAATGAAGTTTAAAAATGTGCTCATATACTCAACTTGTTTAGTAAATGAACACATTCGAGCTACACAACTCATGTAATAATCTTGCTTGGAACCTAATTGGAAATATGGAATTAGTTTTGAGATTTGATATATTGGGCTTATCGTGTGGTGGGCCTGCACATGACTACCCACTAAGTCGAGCAGATTTTAACATAACGGTTGGATTTGAATTTGGAAAAGATGAGAAAATCACTGATCTCAATTCAATTAATTTGATAATCAATATCATCAATCAATATATAATACTAAAACATAGGCGTGGAAATCCTATGTGGCGGGTTCTGATGCGATTCGCTTACTTGCAATTTTCTTGTGCAATCTGGCCCGGGTTTTTGACACGTCATTTAATGGCGATCCAATATATTTAAGCCACGTTGAACAATGACTTTATCCATTTATCCACGTATCATCCTATGTATCTATTGATTATTATAATTAATTTTTATATCTTAAGTATTTATAAATTAAATTCTATCATTTAAATTATTAAACTTATCAATATGAGTTGGTACAATTAATTTTTATATCTTAATTGTTTACAGAACCTATCATTTTACCATAAGTTATTTTATAAATATTTCCCCTAAAAAAGGCTAGATTTCACAATAATAAAATGATGAAAAATAATTTTAGTTTTTTTATCTTCAAAATCAAACGTGCAATTCTCTAATAAATTAATTTCATCTCATATAAAGATAGAACTCATAAAAAACTTTAAGTGCGTTTATGACTTTTTATCCGATCAACCAACTCAATTTTACCTTAAGTAATTTGATAAACATTTTATCTAAAAAATAAAATTAGATAATTTTATACGAAAAATTTGATTTTATGAAAAAAAATTAGGAAAAGAATAATGAAATTACATCATACAAATTTGATATTCAATCGATTAAATTTTACCATTAAGTATTCATATATATATATATATATATATATATATATATATATATATATATATATATATATATATAACAATTCAATATAATTATATCTTTATTTTTTATAGCAATAATTTAATTTTATAGATGTGTGTGATATTAAAGTGTATGTGTATATATAAGAGAAAGTATGTATTTTATAATATTTTAGCGATTATAGTTAGTCATTAAAAATTATCACCAATAATAAATTGATAATAAGTAGGAAATTAAAAAGTGAAAAAATAATATTTTATATAATTTTTTTTTATGATTTTATACAATTTGTGCATAAATAATAAAAGTCATATATAACAACCGCGAAGATCGCGGGTAATAGGACTAGTCGTACATAAATGAACCTTTTTTCCCTTCAGGATTTTGGTAACTCAAGCTTCACTTTCTTAATTTGTATATACTAATATACATTTTCGGATTTGTACATAAATACATGTAGGTTGCCTTGTCAATATTTTTTTACCTGTGAGAAAGTCAGTGATAATATATTACCACTACCCTCAAATATCGGGATGTTTTTATTACATTTAAAAGTTGATGATAAATTTTTACCATGCCTCCAAAGATAGGTTTCTTTTAATTAGTTTTCCCAATTTAAAATGATAAAGAAAATGGATTGTATAATTTTTATGGGCCTTTTCAATATGGGGCTTAGAGCACCCCCACTGGTTAGTAACCTACCTCCCCAAATCACTTTTTCCACTCGGTTGGGCAACCCGACCATATTGTGAATAACCTCTTGATTTTTGGGGTGCCCCAATATATTGGTAACCTTCCCAAATCCGAAACCAATCAGATTTCGCCATGTGTCAATAAATTAAATCATTTTTTTTTAAACTTCCAGTTTTCTTTCCAAATTTACATAAAATGATTTCAAACTTCCAGTTTTTTTTAAATGATTTCAAATTTAATATCAATCCATATAAGATTTTTGAGATATCAAATAAATTTGTGATAGAAAGTATCCAATTGATAATTTTAAATTGCTGTATTTATTAACAAATTCATCAAAAGATTTTAAATTATTAAAGTTAATTATGAAATATAATTATAAAATTCAATTAATTATTTTTTAATTTCTAAATCAATCCAATTATTTTAATAATTGAAATTATATAAAAAAAAATATAGTAGGATGTGGAAAAAATGATGAGATAAATTTATTGAGGAACATGACCATTGTGGATGATAGGAAGTGAAGTGGAGAGGGTTGAGAATAAAGTTAGTGGAAAATGAGGTGGGCAAATAAGAAAAGGGAAGAGAAGTTTTGGAGAACCCGACCATTGGGGGTGCTCTTAATATATATACACCTTGTAAAATTATATAGGTCCCTTTAAAAAGTAAGCCTTGGAAGGATGCAATTGTTGTCTCGGTTATTGGATTTGGTCCATGTAGCCTTGTTATGTGAGCTGAATGCTCGAGCTTGGCTCGGGATCGGTTCAAAAAAAGTTTGACTCAAGCTCGTTCACTTACCTAAACAAGTCGAGTTTTAACATGATTTTAAGTTTTGTTGAAAGCTCGGCTCATTCGATTGAAGCTCGAACAGCTCAAATTTTATGGAATTTCTAAAATTTTCTTTAAGTTAATATTTATGACCAAGTAGAACTCCTTAAGGTTCGAAAAAAGTTCGACTCGAGCTTGTCCATTTCCTAAACAAGTCAAGATTGATCAAAACAAAAAAGCTTGTTTAAAAATTAGGCTCGACTTGGCTTAAGCTCATTTAACAAATGAATCAAACTTGAATATGCTAGGCTCGACTCGAATAACACCCCCTAGATTTATGTATCAAAAAAAAAAATGTGTTTATCTTGCCCTGAAGACATAAGATGGAAAATCTATTTTTCTTTAATACGTACTATATGTAGTAAAAAAAATATGATATTAGAGTCGAATCTAAAGGAAGATCAAAGTCCAAACGGGCTCCTATCTTGGGCTCAATAACTATAGAGGGCCAATTGGCCCAATGCACCGGGTTTGCTACCATTTTGAATTTGATTATTTTGTGATTTATAGTCAACTAAAAAAAGTGATTCATGAAAATTGTTTTATTGACTATTTTTCTTTGAAGGAAGTAAAGGTTGTTAAACATTTTAGAAAAATTGCATAAGATGAATGCTATTTTATTAAAATAAAGATCAATGCTATTTAATACTTTACTTTAAAATTGTGTCAAAAAATAAAACATCATTTAATTTGGATTGTCGATTATTACAAGTCAATCTTAATCTTACAAAATTTGGTTAACTATTCATTTTCATCCATAAATCTACCAAATTTGTGTGCATAATTTATGACTTGGGACATTTTTTTTTATTTTTTTTGCAATTAGCAAAATTTCTTTGTAGAAGGTCCATCTTCATAGGTCGCTTCAGGGATCGGAAGTGTCCTTGGATATCAGATATGAAGTTGGTATTGCGTGATTTTTCTAATGTTGGTGTTCGTCATATTTTCAGAGAATCAAACGTTGTGGCAGACATGATCGTTCGTCTTGCTTATAGTACCCCTTTCGACGAAGCTTTGGGACTCGATCCAGCACTAGCTATTCTCGTTCTGAATGCCCTAGGCAGAAGACGCGTTAATAGTCATCGTGTTTCTTCCTAGTTACTTTCACTCATTCAAAAAAAAAAAAAGCGGTCGCTTCAGGCATTCAAATTTCAATCCGATCTTCATATCATCAATTTAGATGATACTCCTTATATGATTCAATTTTTTTCGGCCCTTCGTACGAGCGATCGATCCAGGATTCGTCATTGTCTACTGGCCCAATGCAGTCCTAAGACGCCATTAAAGCAACCAATTCAAAAAAGGTAACAAGGATTCATTCAAAACTTGCAAAAAGAACACATCAAATCTAGCTTTGAAATCAGATAGATAGCTTGAGACCGAAGCTTCTGCCACATGATCCTCAAAGTAGAAAAAGTCATTTAGACACATAACTTGCATCAAAGCAGTAAATCATCTCCATTTGGGCAGATAAAGTATAACCCCACCCAGACCCACCCATCCCCACCATGATCGAACAAGTATCTAATTCTGCAATTCCATTTCCATTGGATTCGATCCACTCCACCGGCGACACCGAAAAGGGATCGGAACCTAGTTCAGCCGACTCTACACGCCAAGGTAAAGCCTTAATCCTCTTTTACACTCACAGGTAATGCAATAAAAAAAGTTTGAAATTAAGCTTCGCCTCTTTTTGAAAATGGCTTCCTAAAACAGTCACCCCAACTCAACTTTGTGTACTTTTTCTTTGAGCTTTAAAGGAACGTACTGAACCTCTTTATGCCATGTTGCTGGTTTGAATTTAATTTGTTAGCTTTAAGTTAGGGTTACTGTTTCCTTCTTTATTCTTATTCTTTTTATGTTTAATTAATTTTATGTCATTATTCATTTTTTTAAATTAAGTAAGAATTCGATATCAGATATATCTGAATCTCGATGGCCGACAAGTCGACAAACGGAATACGGTCAAAACATATAACAGAAAACAGAAAAGGTTTAATACAACAAGCGGAAACACACCCTACAAAATATGAAACTAAGCATGCCAGTAACGCGTATCATGGGTTCATCACTTTGATTCTGAATCAAAATACACTTGGGTTTTTCCACTGCATACTGACGATGGATTAACGTACTTGAGACGGATGTAGGGGCAGGCTTGGATCCGCTCCCGCCCGTCCTAATTTTTATAAATTAAAGAATAGGTGAAATGAAATCCTCGCAACATATCACATCTAAAATCTTTGAGTGAGTGCTTTATCTTATCATTTGACTTATTTGATGAAAAGTAAATCACCACTAATTTCAAAAAAAAAAAAAAAAATATTGGCCGGTAATTAAAACGTATGCTATCATCTTTAATTAATTAGTTCACCCCTGGTACAATTTTCAGTTTTCAGTGTCCTTAAGATTCTACTCCGTATGTTTCTTGTTTTAGCAGTGACTTTCATTAATGTCAAATAATGCTAGCTAGGTGCTTGGTCAGTAGGGAAAGTGATATATATTTTGATGTCGACCAAAGAGATCGACGTCGGTAGTTAAACGATTGCTAGGTCATGCCTTTCCCACTAGGGACGGTGAACCAAAAAAAAAAAAAGGTTTTGTTATTCACATGGCAATTTTTTCGCTATTCGCACGGCGCCGGTGTCGAGTTCTCGAGTTGGGAGCCCTGTACTGAGTGGGAAATCACACGCGGGATCAGGTCAGCTTCTCTGCCGATGCCGAGTTTCCAAGTCGGCAGATCACCCTTGCTGGACTCCGAGGTCGGCACTGTGCGGATTGTGAAATTCCGTCGTGCAATTAGCAAGACCGAAAAAAAGTTCGTCTAGTTTAGTAGAATTTTATAAATTAAAAAAAATATATAAATAATAGGGTTTTAGAGTAAGACAAATTATTGGTATGGCATGTCTTCGAAATTTATTCAGCAATATTATTCATAATTAATCGTTTGGTGTAATATAATGATTCATACGTGTTAATAGTTTCTTTCGTATTAAAATTATTTGTCTTTTATAACATGGGTATTCGTAATTATTCATATATATAAGTTATATATGTACGAATAATTAGTTACATGTGTAATAAATTATTCGTAATGATTCATACGTGTTAATAGTTTGATCATGTGTAACTTACACATGATCAGACATTGATTTTTTAATCAAGTACTTAATTTCTATTAATTTGTTCATAAATTACACTATAAACAAATAATCTCTATATATTATAATTTTTATTATTTTAAAAGCATATATTAAAAGTAAACGCGGCAATAGAATGAATGGGACAACTTCACACCAGTACGTCGGTAGGATGTATCTTGTTTTCCATGTTTCCACCTTTATATAGCAACCGCTCATACACGTGGTTTGAATGTGCCTTGATTTGTTTTGGTTTTTTTTTTTTTAATTAAGTAAGAATTATATACCTGAATCTCGATGACCAACAAGTCAACAGACGGAAGACCATCAAAATATACAATCAAGAAATAAAAAAGATGTAATACAACAAGCAGGAAACAAACTCGATCTACAAAAGATGAATCTTTTAAAAAAATTATTAAATATTCGAGCTCAGACAAATCTGAAGCTTGAAAGGTCGACAAGTCGGAAGACGACAAACCGTCAAACATACAACATAAGTACATAAATGGTGCAAAAGACCAGACAATATAAACAGCGAAATGTGAAACACAACCGACCTAAATCTAACAGGTTGGGGATGTAGATTACGGACGAAGTCAAACACCATCATGAAATAGCATCATTGACCAGCGATACTTCAGGCATCCCTTTGGGAAGTGAAGATGAACCTCCAAGGAATCTTTCCGTACACGGAATCGCCTCGTACACACTAGCACAGTCTCAGCCAACCCCGACTCCAAATGCTAGACCCCAACAAAGCAATAGACCGCCAAGTCACACCAAGCGAAACCAGACGTACAACCCGAGCAAAACGCGGCCATAAATTATTACCAATCTAATATTATTTACTCAAGCCCTAGCGGGTTTTATGTCAAGAAGAAGTTTTCTTCAGACCCTAACGGGAAATTAGGTTAACGGTTTGGGGTATTGTTTAAACCCTTTCGGAAAATTTGTAAAAGCCTTTTCGAGATCATCATATAGGTTTGTTCAAACCCTTACAAGATTTTTGTCAAGCCCTTTCGGAATCTAAGTACTTTTGTGATTTTACTGTGTTTATGAGTTTTATTAATTAAATGTTTTAAAATGGGTACATGCAAGACACATTTTTTTTAAAATACTTGGTGTGTAAAGGCCAAAAAAGATCCTTGCACGTCAAGGAGGTCTTCAACGTAGCCAGAGAATAGGGGTGGCAGCGGCGAGGAGGGGAGACTGAGCCCAACTAGAAGCAAATAAGAGAGGGATTGGGCGCAATTTGGACGGGGGTCGGATGAACAGGAATGACGGTGAAGGGAGCAGGACGTCGATACTAGAAGATGAGGTTGAGGGTCACCGAAGGGGTGGCATCGATGATCAATTGAGGCTTCTAGTCGGAGAGGAGCGGTAGTGAGAAGGAGATCGGATGATTTGCATCCATCCTATGCAAAGGACAACACAAACATTCGATGAAAAGGGGAATCTAAAACCAGCAGGGTTCAGGCCGCTTAATAACCAAGAAGAGGTGGAAAGAGACCATAGCACCACCAGAAGAAAAAGCCAGATGGAAGATGAGCACTAGCCCTGACCAAGCGAGAGCCAAGGAGGTGTCAAAGCCCCCTAAGTGGAATTCGGTTTAAGGAGAAAGGAAGACGGGAACCCCAAATCAGCAAGAGAGTAAGCCGACGGGAGTAGGGAGAAACCGAATCAGGGCTAAGATTTTGAAATTAAGGGTTGAAGAAAGGATGATTACTGAGGAGGTTAGGTGTGAGGGCAGTTTGGCAGAGGGTGGTGAAGTGGAATGTAAAAGGCCGATGACGTCGGACAAGGATGGTGGCGCCGAGGAGGAGTGGTGGTAGTCGAAATCCGCACGACGGGGTGAAGTCCTAAATTGAGGGTTTGAGCTCCCTCTCTCTAGAAAACTAGAAAAACGAGAGAACTTTAATTTTCAAATTTCTATACTTGCATTTAGAAAACGGCATATATACATTCCCTAACTATTAAATGAAAAGTTGTTATTTTAGCTTTCGATTTACCTATTAAGGAAAAGTAAAATATTATTACTTAAACTTATCTTCAATTTCATTAGAGAATTATTTGGTAATGAATGGACATATGAAACTTAAAATTATATTTTTTTTTAAAAAAAAAAGAGACTAAAGCAATATTTTTTAATTAATGAAGAGTATTATATATTTAATTCCTTTTTTTTATTTTACGTGGTGATCTATCTGTAATTTGGATCAATTGGTCGATCACTTTCTTTTCCCAAATACTTTTTTAAAAATTAAAATGTACTCCGTAATGTAGTGTATGTGTTAGAAATATCAAGTGTTTTGGATCAAAAAAAAGAAATATCAAGTGTGATCATTTGGAATATTAAGCTAATTAATTTATAAGTGTGAATATGCAGTTTGGTAAATAGAAATATATCATGATGAATATTTAGCATGCTAAGATGCAAAAAGACTAGACATATGTACGTACGTATCACATGAAATGCAAATATTCAATAACGTGTCAACTAATGATTATTCATTAAAAAAGTATATAAAAAAAAATCGATGGCATTGTAGATCTTCGTACCAGATTTTGTTAAATGTTAACTTTAAGTTGCGGGTAGAATTATATTTGAATTACCACTTAAAATAAAGCGAAAAATTAAAACTTTAATTAATTTTATTGGTATTAACTCTATAATTCGATAGAATCTTAACCTATGTTCGTCTTACTAGAAATTGAATATATCTTACTTGAAGTATACGAGAATGCATATGGTTAGGCAATGAGCTATTATCATGTTTATTTCATTAGAAGGCAATGAACAATTATTTTAGGCGACTTTCAATTAAAATTATGAATGAAGAAAGTGGAAACTTCTTCCACCACATGTACATGTTCCTTTCATCCTTCCATATTATGTTATACTTATAGCCTTTTGTTCCTATATGTTTTTATTTTTTTAAAATAAAGATATTTGAAATATCAGTCGATATGTTGTCTAGCAAATTAAGAGGTCGATACAGACGAACTATTATAAAGACAATCAAACAAGCAAAAGGAAATGAATTAATTGCGGTAAAAAAAAAACATAAACAAAGTATGAAACCGGATCTTACCATCAGATCAAATATATGAGATATCATTTAAATAAATAGCCAAACCATGAAACTGGACATGATATATAATTGAAATGATCCCTAATATGGGAATATATGTTACATTGACACATATTCACAATGTAACACACACCACATTGCACATTAGTTGTGCTTGCCACTGCAAGGGCATTTTAGCCTTTTCAAGTCTCTACCCCTGATCTATATTTGTAACAGATTGACGCCAACTTCAGGAGCAAGTTGCATGTTCAGTTTGTATAACAAACTATCGGGTGTTATTGGAGTTTTTCTAGAATGAAGTTTGGAAGATATTTTCTTCCTTGATTGTGTTTGTTCAAATGGTATCAGAGCGAGTGACGATCTGGTGATTCGGATCTGCTTGGATTGCAATTGTTGGCTGATCTGGTAGCGATTTCCAGTTGTCTTCATTTTCGGTTTTGATTTGCTTGATAGATTTCTAATATCTCCGTTGCTGGTAGAGGATATGCATTTCCTCATGGACAGAGTTTTGCAGATGTTGTTGTTGGAGCTGGAAGAGGTACTTTTGTGAGCATTACACCACCTTCAAGTGGTGCAGGTGGAGGATTTCTTGGAGGCATCAATGGCAGATTCCAGTTTGGGGATTTTGCACAAGGTATGAATTCTGTGCATTATAATCTATTGTTTTTCTCAAATTCCGACCATCTCGGAATGCAATTAGTTACTACCATGTTTAATGGCTCGAATTTCACGAGTTGGAGTCGTGGAGTTAAAATGGCATTGGGAGCGAAGGCGAAATTAGGTTTTATAACTGGTAGTTGTGTGAAACCTCCCATGGACACTGATGATTATGCTAAGTGGGAAAGAGCTGATTACATGGTTAGATGCTCGTTGATAAACTCTATGACGATCGATGTAGCTGAGACATTGATGTATGTTGAGTCGGCTAAGGAGCTTTGGGATGAAATCAGGGAGAGGTTTTATGAGTTGAATGACCCTCTCGTATATCAACTCCGTCGTGATCTTTGTAATGTGCGCCAAGGGAATTTGTCTGTTGGGGCTTATTATGGAAAACTGAAGAAGTTCTGGCATGAATTGCAGTTGCTAGATGCCATCCCTAATTGTACTTGTGGAGGAATCAGTGGTTGCAGTTATGGATTGTTGAAAAAGATGATTGAGAGGGAAGAGAAATCAAAAGTCATGCAATTTCTTATGGGCCTTGGATCTTGATGATATATATAGAGAGAGAATGGGTAACTTGTGCACAAGGCAGCTTAGGATGTGCATTGTGCACTGTGCACAAAATATTATTCGGTGAAATGTAAAACATTATTCAGTGAAATTTGAAGCATTATTTGGTGAAATGTGAGTATTGTTTAGGGGAATGTGAAATATTATTTGGTGAAATTTGAGGCATTCCATATAAATTGTAACTATTGTTTAGGGAATTGAGGTTTCTTTTATTTGAAATGGATAAATAAAAAAACTAAACATTATTCGGTAAAATGTTATAAATTATTCAGTGGAATTGGGACGTTTTCATCTGAACTGAACGGAAAATATATATATATATATATATATATATATATATATATATATATATATATATATATATATATATATATATATATATATATATATATATATATATATATATATATATATATATATATATATATATATATATGAACCTCTTCGTGGAAATGTGTTATCTAAGGATTCAATGCCTGGATTACTTAAAGTTTTTTAGATGGCTACTCAATTGGAAAGATCTAAAGGTGTTACGTCAGTGGTACCTACTGATGTGAATGTGCTAAATGTGAATAAGATGCAACAAATTGAGATTGAGGCAAATGCAGTAAACAAATTTGGAAATGCTAGGCCAAGTCAACAATAAAGGTATGAGCAGATTGATCAAGCTAAGTTTGAGCAGGCTAAAAGAGATTATAAGAAGGCCAAGTATGATTGTATGTGTAATTATTGTGGAGAGAGAGGTCATACCAAGGAGTATTGTTTTAAACTGGTTGGTTATCCTGAGTGGTGTAAAGGACCAAAGGATGAGGATAAGGGAAAGCAGTTAGGATGATTTGTAGCCCAGTTTGACTCTCCTCAAGTTGATAACCCTCTTGATTTTCCAACTCAAGAAATGAGGCATGATCCTACTATGGTTAATACAATCTATAATGAAGTGGTCAAAATGATGAAAGGCAAGAGCACTGCTGATCATTCTGAAAGTTCAGTGAATCAGGCAATCGTGCATTTTGCAGGTACTCTAAGTGTTTCTTACCTTATTGGTGCGAATAAAGCTAATAATTGTGCTTGGATAGTTGACTCTGGAGCAACTGATCACATAGGATTTGATAAGAATATATTCTCTGAGCTTTGCCTCTTAAAAAGTGTTATTTCACTGGGATTACCTTATGGTACTCATATTACTGTGACATGTCATGGTACAGTTCAATTGCTACCTAATCTTGTGTTGCGTAAGGTCTTATATGTGCCTCAATTTAGGCATAATTTGATGTCTGTCTCTAAGCTTCTGAAAGATCAGAACATGGAGTTTAGTTTTGATGCTACTTCTTATTGGTTACAGGCTCCTACAACTAGAAGAGTGTTGGTTAGAGGTTGGGAGGAAGATGGATTGTACAAGCTAAATGCTACTCATTACTTGAAGAATACAAAAGGATTGAATAATCATAGGTTCATCTGTAATAATGTTACCAACCTTCATGTTATTCATGCAAGACTTGGTCACATGTTTATGTCTAAGATGAGATATTTATCCATCTGTTAAACTTGATGATATTTCCAATTTCAATTGTGATACTTGTTCTATGGTTAAAATGCATAAGCTTAAATTTGACAAAAGTGATTCCTTAGCATCTGCTCCCTTCCATTTGGTTCATATCACTACTAAAATAGTCTGATATAGGGACGGCGTTAGGAATAGATTCAGGGACAAATGGTCGTCCCTAATCACGTCAGGGACGAATTTAGAGATGAATCGACTATTTGTCCCTAAACATGGCGATGGTAAATAGCAACGACACGTAGCGACAAATTTAGGGATGTGTTTTAAATTAATCCCCAATTCCTTCTCTATTACCAACGACTTCCGATACGACTTAGAATGCCCCCAATAGTAACCATAACTGTGACGCCTTTATCCGTCCTTATTTTTGTCCCTATATCCATCCCTATAACCATCACAAAACATATACCTATTTTGGTCTTTAAGTTCATCGCAACATTCATCTCTACTTCTGCCCTGAAATCACCCTAAGTAACGCCTCTAAATTTATCCCCAAATTTGTTCCTATATTTGTCTCTATATTTGTACCCAAATTAGTTCCTATATCTGTTTCTATACTTGTCCCCAAATACGTCCTTATATCAATACGTCCTTATATCTACTCCTATATTTGTCTTGAACTTCATTCCTATATTTGTCTCTATACTTGTCCACAAATTCGTTCCTTTATTCGCCTCTATATGTGTGCCAAAATTCATCCCTATATTTGTCGCTAAACGTATCCCTATATTCATCTCTATTTGATCCCAAATTCGTCCCTATATAGTTGTCCCTCTAATTGTCCCAAAATTCATTCTTATATTCGTCCCTATATTTGTCCTTAAATTTGTCTCTACATTTGTCTATCTTAATCCTTAATGCAGTCCACTTTCTATACCTAAATCCGCTCCAAATCTTTATCATTCATAAATAAATATTTAATTGTCAATGAAAATTGAATTTATAAACCAATCAAATAATTCTTGGTAAACCAACATAAAGTATTGAACTAGTATAAACATCACATAAATCCTAATAAAATTGTTTAGCCAATAATTAATCTCTAATGCATATAACAAATGTTTCTAAAGAAAAGCTAAGAAGATTGTTTAGCAAAGAATTCCTTAACCGAGTTGATAATGGTCTCTTGAAGGCTTTGATCTCTTAAATCATTGTTGAGACTTGTCTCACTCCGCATTGCACCAACAGAGTTATCTACATAATCCTGCATGTTGGTTATATCTTCTCTTACTTGATCTTGGTTTCGTTGCATAGTATCTGCCAAGTTGGTCACATCTTTCCTTGTTTCTTCTTAGTTTTCCTGCACAATTGTCATTTTCTCATTCAAGCTTGCCATATCTTGTGTAATTTGTGTCTGCAATGACGATAGTTGAGCCATCATGTCCTCTCTCATAGACTCAGATACTTCAGACGATCCACATGCACCAACAGATGTAGCACCACGCACATTGCGAGTCCTTTTCAACATGGATTCAGACTCGGATCCCATGCCTATAACTCTTCCTTTTCTTGAACCACCGGTTGCTTTCAACCATATTTCATTCTTATCAATCAAGGGAGGTACCTCACTGTCCGGGGCCTCTTGTGTTGCTTCTTCAAGCAATGTGTCATAATTTTCCTATGAAACAAAGAAACAATAAGATTTATCATATAAAAAAACAATGAGCAAGTATAAAACAGGGTGATTAACCATATAAAAAAACACTCTTAAAACGTAGAGAAAAAAAACATGGGTTTTTTTTTATGTATGCTTATTGTTGCAATTCAAAGACAATACTAAACAAATAGGAACAACAAGACTCATTGCTGTAATTCAAAGAAATTACATTTAAGTTTAATTTCAGTGAATTTACAAATATGTTTGTTCATTAAATATGTGTGGTTTATCATCTAGATTGATGTCATAAGAAAACAATATGCAATAATCACACGTGGAAAACAACGTTGAGCAATCTAAAGAAAAGACTTTGTACATAATTCCCACCAAGATATGTACTCTACCTATGGTTACTTCATAAATATATATTGCTATCAAATCAAGTTTACTCTACCTATTGTCATTACCTAAATATATGGAAATCATGTTTAATTTGAGCATGCTTGCACTTCAATTTGCATTGGAAAAAAAATCCATATTATTGCATTCCAAACTAACTCATAAAAGAAAATACAACTTTTACCACAATTTGTTGGCACTTCTCGCTCAAAGCACCATCTTTTTTTCTCTTATAGCATCTCTCAAATAACTTCTTTGGTGATGGTTCTTGTCCATCTTTATCCTTCTGCAAGAAGAATCACAAAATTTGCACTCGTAAAAAAAATACTGCATATATATTTATAATATTACAAATTAAATGAAATACTAAACAACTACAAAACTAGGCATGATATAATGTACAAATGTAACAAACAAAGCGGATTTACGTTCTCATGCTATTAGGAGGAAAAAATAAAACTACATGGATAATGCTTAAGATAATTAGTTTTCGCATATGCTACTAAAATGGTAAATAATAGTTATAAATAGATGCATGTATAAAACCAACAAGGTATAACGATTTGGTGCTAGCTACTAGGCTCGTGAACGATGAAGTACTTGAATGACTCAAATGCACATTTGTCAAAAATATAAAATGAAATGATATTTACCATTTTGTTCTTATGGGCGGTAGTAGTTATCGATCCACCTTTGTAAGGGGGGATACCCTTTTCCTTTGCGATGGCTCGATTACGCTTGTTCACCTCGGACTTATGTTGAAATTCACGCGATTTCCATTTGACCCACATCTCATCCCGGTCTACGTTTCTTATCGCGAGCCGTTTGTAATACACGACCGAGATGTCTACTACCTTCATGATTAAATGCTTTATAAACCCGTTCTTCCGAGAATCGACCCTTGTCCCATCGGCATTGTTTCTATAAAAGTGAATGAGACAATAAATATAGTGTTGTGTGTGGACCTACATGGCTTGAATAGGTAAATATATAAATGCGGTATTAAACAAAAAGTACAATTTGTAAACAGCAAACACTCCAAACTCCTACATTAGCCAAATCCATTATAAGTGGTTTGACATTAAATCTAAAGTAGTGTTAAAAGGTAAGTAAGCTGTCAATTGTTGTTACTAATCTTACTATTGCTTTTACTTCTTTATTTCCAATTTTAATAACAAAGAAGATTTTTCTAGTTGAAGAACCCATCAATCATTTTCATATCTAAAGTTCTTAACCCATTTCGCTACAGATTTACAAACAGATTTTAGCAGATCTTAACCAATTAACCGTAGAATAATCAGATTTGAAGTAGAAATTGCTCCTGAATTTGCTCACCTAGATCAATGAAATGCAAACAATCAGTGAGGAATTAACTAAAAACGGATCAGAAGCAAAATCTCATACAAAATTCAGGAGAGATGAGAAATTTCAGCAGCCGTAGAAGCTACACTGTCACTCAGAGGAGTAAAAACCTAGATATGGAAACACTTAATCAAACCCAATGAGCCTCAACTCGACACAAGATAGCAGTAATTACAACTGAAAAACAATTTCAAATTATAAAAGTTACATAGTTTTAATGGCCTATTGCAAGATGCAATGTAGATCAAGATGGAAAAAGAGCAAAAGAAAAATGAAAGATTAGAAAAATTAAAGAAGCTTACCTTACTGGAAGGAGGAACTGAGAATTTAGGAAATGGGGTTGAGGAGAGGGGGGGATGTGTGAGAGTATTTATGAAGGAGAAAGCTTAAAGGAAGATGAGGGTGGGGGAAGTTGCGCTGTAAAGGCAGCAATAAGATGATGCATAAATCTGCGTTGTAGTGTCCGCATATTTCCCTCCTACTGTAGCCCCCACTATCCACCCCCACCTCGTCAAACAAACTCAAAATTAAATCTAAGCCGACCAAATTATATAAAACATGTAATTATAACTCAATATAACTATATGTAAATATATTAAGGAGCCAAGACTCAATTCTGAAGTAACTAACGACCGGATGGAGGGAAATTTAAAAATATACCCACTCAATTTTAAATCATATTCTCTCCAATATAGGTCCACCCAAAGATTAATTCTATTCTCTTTTCAACGTCCCATTTAAAACCCAAACACTTTCAATTTTTTTGATAGCAAACACATTCAAATTTATGACAGCACAGAGACACACTCAAAATGCAGATTTATGACAGCACCACTACCACAATCAACAAGCCTATATCTTTAAATTACCCCCAACTAAGAAAAATATTTACCTTGAACATTGTCCACCACTGGTTGTGTGTTGCTTCTGCAACTTCACCCCAAAAGGTATACGGGCCGTCAAAATGGGAATGAATGATATAAACTAATGCGGCCCTCCCATGCCCATTCAATCTAATCATTTTAATTATAAAAAATACAGAATTAGTAGTGTGTATAGCATAATAATTATAATTACATAGTTGGTATTGTAGGATTGAACTCACTTTTTTGTTCCTACCACTTCAATTAGCTCTCTTGTGTCCGATTGGTTGGTTTGGAGTGGAGCCCTTTCTTCATTGTTCTGAGGCACCGCAGGTGTTGAAGATTGTGATCGAGTTCCTGAATCTGTAGTAGGAGCCAAAAGAGTTGGCTGCGAATTATGCACCGGTGAAGGATTTGGCTGTGATGCTACAACATTAGTTTGGTTGTCTGGTGCATTCTCATCAGTAGGCAGATTCACATTAGGCACAGAAGAAGGTTCTCCCTGGGCATTATTTGGCGGAGAGGCCTCAACGTTCGATGAGGATTGCCTAGGTTGTAAGGTCGCAGATCTTATTCCTCCCCCTCTGACAAGTAACAATTAATAACAATAATAGCTTAGAAACATAACCAATTTCATATACCAAATTATAAATGAAAAACAAGGTGGTAACAAAAAAGGTTTCTCTTTCCCTCTCTTTCTACTGCTGCACTTTCCCAACCCCTACGCCTTTCCCCATTTCACCGTATCTCCTCCAGAAAGAGGCGCAGAAGAAGGGTTTTCAAGCAGTAAAGAGAGAGTAAAGGAAGCATCAAAACTGTTTAGGTACTTCTCTATTGTGTGGGTAAGCAAAATTTCAAGTTCAAGTTGCAGTTTCAGCATTTGACTAAGCAAATTTGAGAGAAATCAAACAAATTTTGTGTTGAATCAAAACACTAAACGTACTGGATTGATATGAATTTCTGAAATTGAACCCTAAAATAAATTGATGCGATCAATTTTTAGAAACTGCCAAAATTTCCAAACTTTGTTGAATAACAAAGCATAAAACACAAACATACCTGGATGAATAAGCAATATGACGAGCCATGACAAGAGAAGAGCCAAAGATGAATCGAAATCAAGATGAGGAGGAACAGAGAGAACGAGGCAGCGGAGAGGCGATTTCGGATAGAACGAGGCAGCGGAGAGAGCTCGGAATGTCTTCCGACTAACAGAGAGCCTGTTCTAGGGAAGGCGGCATCGCCAGAGGCTCCAAAGCGTGAAGATAGAGCCGAAGATATGAAGTGCCGTACTTGTGGTGGGTTGATGCCAAAAATATAGGGATTTTGAGATTTATTATGATTAATTTGAAGATAAAATTCGTTTAAATTATTTCAGTTCCCTCCTTAATCTTTTAATTCCCTCTTTTTTTTTTAAGTTATTGTAATGTTATATGTGTATATATATCCCGTAGTAACTACTATAGTATAGCCATCTTTGCGGTATTTATAATATTATAAAATTCATAATTTAGGATACATTTAAATAATATTTTTGACAAAAAAATATTACTCAATCTGTTTTTAAATAAATGACTTTTTACTATTTATATATGTTCCAATTTTATCAGACGTCTTCGAAGAGACATTTGATATTATTATTTTATATTTTATATTTTATTTTGATAAACTCATACATACTTATTAATAATACTAGTTGTTATCCCGTGAGCACACGGGTATTCATTTTTAAAAAAAAAAAATAGATCAACGATTAACAAAATAAAATAAAATAAAAAATTACATTAAAAAGATACTACGTATTTAATTATAGATCAATAATACTGTATATATAAAGTTTAACCCAAAATGTTGTCAAAAAAGACTACACCAGTATATAATACTATATCATACATTATATTATATTAATATCATGCTATGTTTTATTTTCACATTATAACATAGCATGATCCTTTCTTTAAACTTGCTTTCCAAAAAAAAGATCCAATTTCATTCAACGACCCCTTGTATAAACACCCAAAATAAGGCCAATATTTACCAAACCTATTTTCCTTTGCTGCACAAAAGTGACGAAGTAGGGTAAGTTTTCCCTTGAATAACTGGAAACAATATCATGGATCTTGTTGCCGGTGCTGGCCCATGCCTCAATCTCGAGCCAATGAATGTAGAAAAGACGAATGATTACATCGTCTATTCGCTCTATAAATCCGAATTAGGCAAATCTGATGACACATTCTACTACTTAATAATCACACATTACAAAATCAAAAAATTACAAAATTTAGCCCAAAGTTAAGGTAGTTTAACTATACGCAAGTTGACAGCAAAGGGTACCACTCAAATTAAAGCAACAGAAGTAGGCAAAAGCCAAAAATACCTAAATTCATCACTGAATCCAAACGCAAATACTATCTCAGGATATTCTCCCATAAGAGTAGCTGCACACGAGTTCATCAAATTCAAAGCCCTCTCATGATTTCTTGAAATGATGGACCTCCGAAAATCCATCAAGAATGGAAACCGGAAGAATTCAGTCCCCGAAAAAATTTCAGAAATAATAGTCAATTGCTCTTGGCAGCAAAGCATCATTTTCATTGCAAATAGCAAAATCAATTATTAAACTGGCAGCAAAACATCATTTTCATTACAAATAGCAAAATCAATTCTTAAACAGGCAACAAAGATCAACACAGCAATGTTGATTGCTGCTTATAATGAAATAGTAGGTGATCAACAAATCAATGTTCATTGGAAAGAGGAGTGGTTGGGAATTTGACCTTAAAGTTAATTTGGGTTGTGAGGCTGTCAAATACGAAGGATTGACATTGAAATTAGTTACACATTGAAATTAGTTACTATTTGTTTTCAATTGTAGAAACTTTATTTAAATTCTAAAAACTTAGGCATATAATCAGAAATTTTGTTACGGACATTTAATTGAACATTTTTATATTCCTAACCAAATGTAATCTTTAATTAAAAAAAAAAAGGCCATAGAATCAGCATAGAGTCATAAAAATAAAAATCCAGCATCACAAAGTCATAACTCAAGCACTTAGCAACACTAAAAAGATCACCAAAAAAAAGGAACACCAAAAAAATTGAAAGAGGAGTGGTTGAGAATTTGACTTTGAAGTGAATTTGGGTTTTATTTCTTCAGTGTTCTTAGTTTTACAGATGCTTAATTTCGGTGGCTGTATAATCATAGTTTACTCTTATTAAGCATGCAGCAACTTTTAAAATTGCTTATGAAATTTTGGGTCTTGATACCTCTGGTGGGAAATCAGTGACCATACAAAAGATATGACACTTCTTCGGGTTTAAGTTTCCTTTAAGAAGCTGTTGTTTTCCTAATATTTTTGGGCTTTCCTGAACTTTTAGGATGGCTGGTCTTAAAACTGTATTTTTGCAATGCATATTTTGTCCCTTTATAAATTATATTATGTGATTGGAGGAGTGACACTGGGCTTGCTTTACCACGATTTATGAACCAAAAGCGAGTTTTCTTATTTAAATATGTTGTAGAAAATCTCATCAGGAGTAACTTACAGCTTGCTTTTACACTCTTAATCCTTTTGTCATCATTTTTGTGTTTGATCATAGTAATAAAACCGTCTATTTGTGTGTTTTACAGCTCTGCTGTAGATTCAATATAAGGCACGAAAAAGATAAGTACTTTAACAGGATAACAATTGTGATTGAAGTTGGAAAATCTCACCAATCAAATTTGTTACCTTCTGTTAATATGCTCAGCTCTTAACACTCCTCATCTTCGGATTAAGTTGTGTGGTTGGAACTCGTCTCTACCTCTCTCGTTGCTAGGTTGTACCTGCAGTTGAAAACCCTAATTTCAGTCCAAATTCGAACAGTAAAGGTCACCTTAACTCTCCCAGACAACAAATTTAAGCCTCTCAATCAAATTAACAGCAATAGCCACCTGAAGCTAAACAAAATTCAGTCCAACGATCCCAGATGACGATGATTTCTTAGTTAAAGAAACAAGGTCATCCCAAACTCCCTAATTCATAGTCAATTTGTGCGAGTTCAACACATTAATTCATCTCATGTTCAGTAACATCATCAATCTAGCTCAAAAACAAAAACTATCAGCGAAATAAGGAGTGATTTCAATTAAGCATTTTATCAAACACCTCAAGTGCATTATGAGTAGGCATCTATGAAACTAAAATTTTCACATCTTTCACCTCATAATCTTAACAACCAGGCATGAGAATATCATCACAATTTCACAAAACTAATTAAAAGTCGAATTCAAAACTAAAAGGAAAGAAGAAGAGTTCAACAAGAGGGCAAGAGGCAAGAGGCACCTATCATCGATGAAAGAGAATGGTTGTTGCACAATTCAATTTGAGGGAGTTCAGTTGAATAGGGAGGCACCTATCATCGGAGAAATCGAAAGACTAATGGAGAAGGGTGTCGACGAGAGAGCAGAAAGGAGCAAGCAGAGTTTCAGATAGCTGGGTGAGAAAGGGAGTTTCATAGTGCAACATATGAGAATTATTTGAAAATGGAGGGAGTGGTATTTATTATAAATTAAATACAAAAGGTGAAAATAATTTTTAATCATAGTGCAACATATGAGAATTAAGTACAATTATTATTTGAGTTTATAAGATAAGAATAATTGTTAAATGAGGGCTTAATTGGAAAACAAATGCATAGAAAAAATATATCAAAAAATAGATAATAAAAAATTAAGATGCGTGTTATAAGCTGATGCATAGAAAATTATATTATTTTTTAGGTAGAATGAATTGTTTATACATAGGTTTATTTTTATTTTATACTTCCCGATACAATTTGATTGTCATTAGTTTATTGGAATTTAGAGTTATTGTTTTTATAGATTTTTTTATATAAATAATATATATAATTTTACAATAGCGTGTTAATATATTCTCGTGCATGTGATGGAACACGTACTAATAAGTATAATATGAAAAATTGACTACAAATATATTTTCATATACATATTAAGGTAATATGATATATAAATATATATATATATATATATATATATATAAATATATTTATTTATTTATTTTGAAAATTTGAAAAAAAATACCTAACATATCTAAGCATAAACGATGTATGTAATGAAATATTTGATTGACATAGTTCTTGTAGAGTCCGTCGTATACACTCCCGAGAAAAAAAAAGATATAATAGACGATTTTGGTTCATATGTATGAATCATTACGATTTTTTGATTTCATTCAGAAATCCATCATTGCGAAATAATATGAAATATTGACTATAATGAAAGTTACTTAGCAAATTTACTCTTTTTTTAAATGACATTGTTTTGATCTCTTTTGTTCCTTCAATCAATTGGTCGAAGTGCATCTATAGTCTATTCTTATTCCATTTTTAGCTCCTAAAAAAGTATATAATATGAGGAACTAATTTATTATATAAAGAGAGATAAAATACTAACCATGAGTGTATATATATATATATTATTTATAATCTTATATTAAGTATTTATACTAGTTTATTATATGCGGAGTAACACTCAGGGTTAGTATTTTATTTATCTTTATATAAATTATCTATACTAGTCTAAAATTCTAAATATGGGAAATATAGGAGAGGCTTTTGCAACAGTTCGGTTTTCATCTTGCACCTAAAAAAAAGAAAGCCATCGCCAGGGTCTCTCCGGCTGCCAGCTCTCGCCGATCCACAGGCGAGGATGCTCCCTTGGCAGATCGATGTCTACGGCTGGCCGAGACGGATGCCAGGTATCCACCCCGCTCAGTGGCTGGCTGTGGCTCCTCTCCGGAGTGGTGGCGACGGTGCTCAGTGGCTGGCTGCTGCTAAGTGCTGCTCCGAATCCCCGCTGATGCGAACATCAGGTCCTTCTCCGATCGAAAAGGTTAGTTTTTTGCACCTTATAACTTAAATTTTGTTAATCTGTGCTCCAAATTTTGATTTGAGTTTCAATTTACAGGTAGGATACGAGATTTTCTTTAGGGTTTTGATTTTGGAAACCAATTTTGTAAAATTAGGGATTGCCATTTTGAGAATCAATTTTGAGAAATTTTGATTAGGGTTTGTGAATTTGTTAACTGAATTTTGTGTTTGTGAATTGAATTTAGCATCCACCCCTTGCATTGATATCTTGGTGAAGTGTTGAAAAACTCAGCCAATCTCACAAGTAATATTGGTTTGTTGAAGTGCTGGAAAATGCATTTGAATTCAGACGTAATATTGGCTTCAACTCTTCGACTCTTCGACTCTTTGAATCGAATGTGAATTGAATTGAATTAATATTGGATTCAGGAGGGAACTGAATTCGATTGTCTAAATTTTGTTAATCTGTGCTCTAAAATCGAAGGTGAATTGAATTAATGTTGGCTTCGATTCTTCGAATCTCACAAGTGAATTCAATTTAAGAAGTAATATTGCCTTAGAGTTATTTTCTAAACTCTAGCTTCTTTGTTTGATTTGTCTTTCTTTTGTGATGACCTTGAAGTGCATAGCCTGATGATGAACCATGCTTCCTTAGTAGTATATTATCTAGATTCTAGTTTATTTCATGTTCTGCATCATTAGTAGGGTAATATTGGTGCTCCTTGCGCTACCTCATCTTTCTGTAAGATGCAGAATCTGTACATCCTTGACTCTTGTTTTTGTTTTTGCTATCTATATTTGTTCTCCAATCACTATACTAGGTATCCATTAAACCATCATTCATCGAGCTCTGTTTAAAAGTAAAACTAAAGGTCATTAGTTCAGAAAACTTGCATAAATATTTCATCTGATTGTTTTGGCTTTTATTTTTTTGTGAAGGTTCTGGCTGATATCATACCAAAAGATACTCTTCTTTGGAAGTTGAAGCTGTTAAAATCTGCTGCTACTTACGCAAATTCGCGCCTTCACCTTGTTACAGAAGTACTCATTCTTGCTAGGTTTTATTCTCCTCAATTCATTTATGTTTCAGCATTTAGCTTGATATACTGACCACATCAAACAAGGAAGTTTAAACATTACCCTGTTGCAGAAAAGGATGCATTTATGCATTTATGTAATTGGAGAAAAGACTGTAGATTATGCTGTTAGAGGATTGGTTTGGAGAAAGCAATTTTTTCATGCCACAGGTCTTAACTCCCCCTATCCCCCTTTCAGATTCTTCTTATTAATCCAAGTTTGTGTATAGTGTCTTGTTGTAATCATAATGAGGTTGTGTATTTGGCAGGTGCTTGCTATTCAAGTCGGCAAGATTACTATGAAATCCTCGGAGTTCCTAAAGATGCCAATCGTGTTGAGATTAAGAAGGCATATCACGAGGTAAAGGCCTAATGTTTGTGTTTTAATCTGATACAATGGAAGTTACTCATGTATTCATCCTTCAAAATCAGAGAACATTAAAGAATATATTTGATTCAAACATATAAATTTACTCTGGACTCTTAAAAAGAACAAAAGCTTAGATGAGAATAAGATTTATTATGAATAATTTAAATTATAAATATAATATACTTTTGTTTCATTTTTACAGCGTTTGTGTGCTGTAATAACTTTTATATTTGTGCCTACATCTACTCTGTGTTTGATTTTGTACTCTTTCTTTACTGCCCCTGACATCAGGATTGAGGCTGCATTCGGAAAGGGAAGCATCCATCCCATTTTTCTGTACATCAAGATAGATTCATCCCATTTTAGGGATACAATGTGTTAGTCTAGTCCTGAATGCTAACGGCTAAATAGGGTCTGATTATTTGGATTTAGAATCTCTCTTTTGCTGTCATACTGATTTTCTATGCACTGAAACGAAGAAGTGTAGGGTATGACAGAAACTGTGGGAAATGCATCTCTGACAGCAGTTGGTGCTACTACCAGTCTGACAGCAGTTGGTGCTACTACCTGTCTGACAGCAACTGTATCAATACTGTATCAGTAGAAACTTGCCATTAGTTTTTTCTGGTTCTGCCTAGTATTTATGATTCTAAAAACACTAGATGAATAAATTCTTGCCATTAGTATGGTGAATTGAAATTAATAGCCTATTAGCTCAAATGGTAGAGCATTTGTGTTATACACATTCATGTGGGTTCGAATCCCACATAGGCTTTATAGATACTTTAAAATTTGAGAAGTATTAATATAAAATAGCAGCTCCAATTAATGCCCAAGTCCTTAAGAGTCAGGAGTTCAAATTGAGTCACAAAGCACACAAATAACTTGCCTTAATTCATAAATATATCTAAACTTTATAAGATGTAGATAATTAACAAACCAAATGCGAGCAATTATTTTCAGTCAAATACCAAAAGTAGACAAAACTTAAACTAACAAGAAAATGGGATCCTACATTGATGTTGTAATCTGTTTTTTTTTATTATTCTTCATCTTGCGAATCATCAGATTCAACATCTTCATCACCAGAGGGCTCTGTTTCATACTCTACTCCATCATTGGCATTGAACAATGCTTCCTCCTCATCACTATCATCAGGCTCCACCAACTCCTCCACAACATCATTGACTGCATTTGATGGATCACGCAAACTTGTTGGCACATTGTCTGCCATTAGTTGGACATAAAGATCAGGAGTGATGATTTCATCAGATTGATAAGCAGTAGTGGGGGTGGTAGATGTCCACCGTTCTGCTATTCTCCCTCGGGGAGTTGTCTTGCATACATACCTCCAATCTGCCTGATCGCTCCTTGCTCCTGGGTATTCCGTGTAAAATACTTGAACCGCTTGTTGTGCTAGTATGAATGGTTCATACTTTTGATACTGTCTCTTGTGATTTACTTCAACAAAACGGTACTCTCGATGAACTCTTGTACCTCTTTCAGATGGATCAAACCATTTACACTTAAATAAGACAATCTTATTTTCATTATTATGTGAATGAGGATATTCAAGCTCGATGATTTCTTCCAGAAGACCATAAAAGTTTGTTTCAACATTTTCCTGATTAGATCCCGTAACACATACTCCATTATTCATTGTTGACTTGCCGACGCTATTCCCCACCGTCTGGAACTTGTATCCATTAACTTTTTAGGTGGTCCAACTTTTAGCTTTGACACTCGGACCACATGCACAACTCCACAAAAGCTCATTTGTATGGACTCCATTGTTCTCATCTAGTGCCTGTAATGTTTATGCAAATATATCATTAAAATGTAGATAATAATTATTCATTTATATATACATATATGCCATGCATATATAATCCAACTCTTAACTTATTTGAAAGCAAAATAACAAGGTACACTTACATATTTTTTAAACCATCCCGCAAACTCTTTCTCGACCATATCCTCATCAACCATGCCTCTTTCTGACTCAAATATACTACATACCAATTATAAATATAATTCTTAATCCAAACAAAACAAAGTATATCATTATTAATATAATACAAAATATACCTGATGTATGATTGCACTTCCGAATAGTTAAGCAATACATATGTGTGTGCAGCATTCCACTCTTTGTCCACCGTCATCCACCTTGTTTTCGCTTTGCCGCCACTTTGACCAGGATAATTGAAAACCGAAAGAGCACTTTCATCGCCTTCAAACGCATCATTTCTCGCTGATCTCCTCAATTTAGATGGAACATGAGAAGGAAAGTAATGCACAGAAAAATTAGACGACTCTTGACGAGAGTAAGCCATGCATATCGATCCCTCAACATGATTCTTTTGCAGAATTTTGCGCTTCAACTGATACAAATATCTCTCAACAGGGTACATCCATCGATATTGCACCGGTCCTCCTATTTCAGCTTCATACGGCAAGTGCACAAGTAAATGCTCCATGGAATCAAAGAATGAAGGTGGAAAGATACGTTCCAACTTACATAATATTACAGGCATCGTAGACCGCAAATGTCTCATGTGATCAGTAGACAAAGTGGATGAACAAATTGACTGAAAAAAGATACTTAGCTCAGTCAAAGGACTCCAAACAGATAGAGGTAACAACTCTTTGAAAGCAATCGGAATGAGTCTTTCCATAAACACATGACAATCATGACTCTTCATCCCTGCGAGACTGCAATTATCCTTCTGAACACATCTCCCCAAATTAGATGCATAACCATCAGGAAACTTCACAGACTTCAACCATTGACAAACATGTTTCTTTTCATCCCTCGTCAATGTGTAAATTGCTTTTGGCTTCGCCCCCTTGTGATCATCATTTACTTGAAGCTCTGGACGGCGACAAAGTAGTCGAATATCTTTCCGTGCATTCAAGTTATCCTTAGTCTTCCCAGGAACATCCATCACAGTATTAAAAATATTATCGAATACATTTTTCTCTGTGTGCATAACATCAATGTTATGTCGAATTAAAAGATCTTTCCAATATGGAAGCCTCCAAAAAATACTCTGCTTTGTCCACTTGTGAGAATCTCCATAACCAGGCGGATTATTCAGTGGGTCCTCAATGGCGGTTGGAAAGTGACGTACCCGTTCCCAAATTTCATTCCCACTCAGCATCGGAGGTGGCGGTGATGTTCTTACAACATTTTTGCGAAACTGATTCCTATTTTTTCGCCAAGGATGATTAGCTTCTAAAAATCGTCTGTGACAATCGAACCAACAAGCCTTTCTACCATAATGTAATCGGAAAGCATCTGAATTTTCCATACATATTGGACAAGCTAACTCTCCAGCAGTACTCCATCCTGACAACATAGCATATGCGGGAAAGTCACTAATCGTCCAAAGGAGAGCTGCCCGCATAATAAAATTTTCCTTCCTTGAAACATCATAAGTGCTCACCCCGGACTCCCATAATTGCATTAACTCATCGATCAAAGGTTGCAGACACACATCAATCAACTTCTTAGGATTTCGAGGACCTGGCACGACCAATGTCAAAAACATATATTCTGTTTTCATACACATATTGGGTGGAAGATTGTAAGGAGTAACAATAACTGGCCAACAAGAATAGTTTTGACCCGATTTAGTAAATGGGGCAAAACCATCTGTGGACAGACCAAAACGAATATTTCGAGGCTCATAAGCAAAACTAGGATGCATTGTATTCAATCTCTTCCATGCATCTCCATCCGAAGGATGACTCATCATCCCCTCCTCCGGTACATGATTCGCATGCCAAGTCATATGGCCAGCCGTAGCCTCAGATGCATATAATCTTTGCAGTCGTGGGGTTAGAGGCAAGTAAAATAGTTCTTTACACGGGGTGCTCTTATTCTCATTACTTGTGAACCTGGAATGCCCGCAAAATTTGCAAGATTCTTTGCTGACATCATCCTTCCAATATAACATACAACCATTGGGACACATGTCTATTCTCTCCATCGGCAAACCTAAATTACTAACCAACTTCTCTGCCTGGTAGTAATTGACTGGAATCTTATGACCTTGAGGTAAAATCTCATCATACAATTGGACGAAACCATTGAAGACGCTTTGAGGCACATTATATTCACATTTCAAACTCATAAGCCTTGCAGTAAAAGACAATTGTGTATGTGTAGAACATCCAGGCCACACCGGTTCCTCAGCTGCTTTAAGAACATCCCAAAAACGTTGGGACATCCTATCAATATCGGTTGGTCCTGCGTCTTCTTCCATGTCATTGACATCGCTAATTGTCTCAGAAGGTTCTGTTCCCAGATTTTCTTGGTAGTTATCTCTAACTCCACCACTATTAGCTTCATTAAACCACGGCGGAGGAACAAAATTAGGCCCAGCCAAATCAAATACCATTCTTTGTTCTGGATTCAAGTCTCGTGGGTTACTCTCACAAAGTTCTTCCTCATTTGATGCACTAATCGACTCACCCTGTGCAGTCCATCGGTAATAATCACTCAAAAACCCAAAGTGATATAAGTCGTTCTTAACTTGATCTGCAACCTTAAATTTACAATTTCGACAACTCTTGCATGGACATTTTATCTTGTCTCCATCCATGTAATGTTCTTGAGAAGCAGCAAATTTCACAAACTCATCAACCCCTTGATAATATTCAGGTTTGATGCCATCAAGATTCGGCAAGTACATATCATACATCCAAGCACGATTATTCATTTTTTCTGCACATATATAACAAATTCAGTCTTTTTAATAAGTATGCAATTGAGTAATATTATGAAACCCTAACATGATCCATTAATTTGATCATATAATTTAAAATTTCAGATAATACATATGCGTATATCATCCAGAGGAATAAATAGATACATATCTTACGGTACATATACTTACTTACATTGAATTATGCAAAGAAGGATGTATGATTGATGTAGAATACCGTCGTTTTCTCCAAAAAAAAGATTACCGTCGTGAAATTATGAGGAAGACTGAAATTAAATTGGCGGATTTGTGTTATATAATGACCTAATTAGAGACGGATTCAGGGACGAATTCAGAGACGGATTCAGGGATGGCTTCTGGGACGAATTCGGGGACGAATTCAGGGGCGGCTTATTAGGGACGAATTCGGGGACGAATTCAGGAACAGATTCAAGGCCGGATTCGGAGGCGGATGCAGGGACGAATTCGGAGACGCATTCAGATACAGACTCAGGAACGGATTCAGAGATAGATTTAGGAACAAATTTGGGGATGGAATCGGGATTGGCTTTTGTAACCAACTTAAGGTCGTGACTATTCACCAACAAATATTGTAATGCATGTTTATTTTGTTAATGAGTTTGCGTCGAACGCTCATTCGTCCCCATATTCTTCAGTAATTAGAGAGAAATTTAGGCACATATTTCAATTTGTCTCTGTATAGAGACGAAATATAAATTGGTTCCTATATTTGTTGCTATATAGAGTCAAAGATAGACACGACATTTCACCATGTTCCCATTAGGTATGAATTTAGGAACCTATTATCGGATATTGCAATTAGCAATAAAATTACTGACGCTTCGCTAATTTGTTTTAAATTTAGCGTCGATTATGACATTTTGTTCCAAAACTCATCCCTAATAGGGACATAATTAGCTACAAGTGAAATCCGTCTCTAATATCCGTCCCTATATCAAACTATTTTAGTAGTGTATGGATCCTTGGGGTCCATATAAGACTCCTTTTATATGTGGTGCCAAGTATTTTCTTACTGTATTAGATGAGATCACTCAAAAACTACTTGGGTTTATTTGATTCAAGACAAGATGCAAGTCTTGAGATGCATCATTAATTTTCTAAAGACGGTGGAGAATCAGTTTGAAGTGTCGGTCAATAATTTTTTAACCCTAAAAAAATAGCTAATTTGTCAATTTTAAATCTTAATAATTTTTAAATTGAGTGAAAACATCTTGGCTTCATCATAAGTGAGGGACACAGAAACTAATTATAAGAGGATTCGGTTTTACGCATAAAAAGACATTGTTTTGTCCGCTAAACAGAGAACGTTCTTTCGCTTCTTCTTAATTATGAAGTGAATATATGATGAATATTTTGATTATGCATTATTAATTAAAAAAAAAACTACTTTTTTTGAGCAAACTACTTAACCATATATTTGTTGGACATCAAACTATGGATTACTCGTACTATCCATCAAAAGTATGTGTGAAATAAAATGAGTAACTTTAAATGACTCGATATAAAACCTTCATATATACACAATTTCTTAATTAAATATCGAAATATGTGAGATAACATCTTGTTTTGAAGTTTTAGAGTTGAATTATATATATAGAAGCAAAATACAAATCATCTAACTATGTTCTTCAAAGCCATGAGTTTATTTAAATCTAATCTTTAAATAGCCATAACTTTTCGCTCGATTATCGAATTTAAGCATATAATATATTAAAATGAAAATATCGATAAGACAAACACATCTAAGCATCCGTTAATCAGAGGCAAGGGGCCGTCGGACCCCTGAACCCCCTCTGTGTCCACCTCAATCATCATAATATATAATATTGTTCTGAATTGATGAAATATTATTTCTTTCTTTCTTTATTTATTTTTGTGGAGAGATAGGTGGCAAATTATTACATCAACAAGAGCGTACGTTCTTTGTATAAAGTGAGCAATTTCCTCGAAATTGCAAGAGATCCGCAAAAGAAGCAGGGCCAAACAGCTCACTCATAAATCCATCCACCTCATCGTGTTCGATCGTACCAGAAGATAACCCATCATATATATATATATATATATATATATATATTCTTTCTATATTTCTATTATATTCATATTCCTGCCTTTTCTCATGATTTAACATTATATATCAGATGACGATTATTCGTTTTGCTGTCGGTCTTACAAAACTTGCGTGGTAAAGGAGTAGTTGCAAATAAAATAAAAACTTACATTATAGTTAATTGGTGTGTTTAATCTACAAACCGTTGATGTGTTTGGTAAATGATGGTGTTGATGTGTTTATATATGATAAATTAAGACTGGTTAATGAATAGGTTAAACTTACCCTTACGTAACCCTCCATTTAATTAAGATGCTCCTTTTGCTTGTTTAAGCAAAGTAGTTCTCTTTTGGCATAACTAACCCACTTAATTAAAGTTAGAAACAAAATTAATTATTAATTATATACATTATAAATGTATAAGTCAAGTATATATGCTTTGTTTGGTTATGTGCAGAGGTTATGTGCAGAAAAGAGATTCAATGTGCCAATACATAGATGCAGTAACTTGGAGATTTTGAGAGCTCGATGTAGCAAAGGAAGACCAAGTGATTAGATATGATTAATTTTACCCTTTTGAACCTTAATGAGAGTATAATATGGAATAGAATGCAGTGAAAAAGCGTCATTCACTAGTACAAATATAGGGGTGGAGCACGGTAAGTTGGGTACGTTTTTTTGACAAGTGTGCTTATTTTTTATTTTAAGCACGATTTTATATTAAAAGTGTGTTCCCAATCCCAAATTCAACTAAAAGCAAAACGCTTTTCCATAAAACCGTTCTCGTTTATTTCTAAAAAAATATTTAGACCGGTTTTCGTGTAAAGCGTGCTTAAAAAAACTTAAAACGAACACGGTTTAATTTTCAAAGTGTGTTCCCAAAACCATTTTTGACTAAAACAAACATGATTTGCTATAAAACCATTCTCGTTTATTTGTAACAAAATATTTAACCCCATTTTCGTGTAAAGCGTGCTTAAAAAATTACAACGAACACGGTTTAATAAAGTGTGTTCCCAAAATCAAATTTAACTAAAACGAGCACGCTTTTCTATAAAACCGTTCTTATTTATTTCTGAAAACTATTAAGCTCGGTTTTCGTGTGAAGCGTGCTTAAAAATAAATTAAAACGAACACGGTTTCATTTTACAAGTGTGTTCCCAAAACCAACTTTAACTAAAATCAACACGCTTTTCTATAGAATTGTTCTCGTTTGTTTCTAAAGGAATAATTAGCTCAGTTTTCATGTAAAGCGTGCTTAAAAAAATTAAAACGAACACAGTTTTATAAGAAAAATGTCTTCCCAAAACCAAATTTAACTAGAGGGAACACATTTTTATTTTAAAGCGTTCTCATTTATTTTTATAAACCGTTCTCGAAAAAAAATATTTTTTTATATATATTTAGAGTTTTTTTTAGTAATTAGATTAAGTAAATGCACAAAGTTAGAACAAAATTCCGTAGCTCGGGTGGCAGGAGTGTAAAGTGGACGAATTCAGTATGAGGGTGCAAGAGGTCTTGGGTTCGACTCTTGGTTCGAGTGTGCAAGATGTCTTGAGAGAAATATGAAAGAGCACACTTTTTTATTTAAAGCGTGCTTACAGTTAAATAAAAACAGCACACTTTTCATTTAAAGCGTTCTTATTATTAAGCACGGTTTGAAAAAAATTGTGCTAAAACTTTTTTTTAACACACTTCAATTGAAGCGTTCTTATAATTGGTCGTATGACAATTTTAAGAACGCTTCAACACAAAACTATGCTTAAAATATGGGAGCATGGTTAAATAGTAAGTGTGCTTGTTTGGGAGCGCACTCACTATAAGCACAGTATGAGAAGTGTGCTCCTATGCATAAAAAAAAGTGTGCTCTAATCCCACCTTTTGTACTAGTGATTCATGTTAAATAAGGTTAGAGTGGGCGTCAGAGGAGTGTTGGACGAAGTATCATTTTCCCTTTTATATATATTTTTACGTTATTTATCTCTTATCCATTTATTTTGCTTTGTTGTCAGTATATCTGTTATTGTGCGTTGCATGTTTCGTGCTCGGCCCACTCAAAAATACCATATTGATGTGGTCAAAGAAATAGTGCGTACAACTTGCCTTTTAAACTATGGCGTGCGTGAGATAAACTTGTTGTCATTGTATAAATGTATAATAAACTTTAGCAATATGTATGAGGTTGGATCGATCCTATGCAAATTAACATCTTTTACTATTTAATCTGAGTACGTACACGCGAATTTTGTTTGCATATGCTCCGTCTTCATGAGTTATTCGATTATAATGGATAGTTATCTGTTTACAATAAGTTATTCGATTGAAGTAACTAATTATTATATTGTATATATTAAGTTATTCAGTTGTAATAGTATTCGATCAGTTGCATTAAGTTGTTAAGTTATAGTGAATAGTTATTTGGTTGCATTATATTCTAAAAAATCACATCAACACTCTACCATGCACCTAAATATAACTATTGAATAATGTCATGCAACCTACTACCAAATAACTCATTATATTTAGTGAGACATGTATTAGGTTTTGATTTAGATGCAATTTTGCCCAGTAAAAGTTTGCATATGATCTTTGGCCCATATATACTTAGTGCTCGTTCGGATTGATTTGAAAAACCCAGGAAGTTGAATATCCCAAGAAATTAAATAGAATATCTGCGTTTGGTTAAAAAAAATCATTTCCAAAAACCCAGGAATTGAAATTACCAATGGGGTACAGGGTAAGACAACTTCCACCCTTTTCCTGCTAATAAAAATTTCTTATTTATCTCACTATATCAAATCCACCATTATTTTCATTTTTCAACCAAATATGTTTCATAAAATCTCAGAAAGTGTAATTCATGGGAAGTAGACTTCCCATAAATTTAATTCCCGGGAAGTAGACTTCCCATAAATTAAATTCTCAGGAAGTAGACTTCCTACATTTATCCAAACGAGCACTTAGTGCTATTTCCTGATTTTAATTTGTAGGAGTGTAATTTTCATAAAGTTATTTTTAATGAATTGAATTCAAGAAATATTTGTACTTATAATGGGGGGGGGGGGGGGAGTCAAACTAATGTACCCAAATATGGTAATATTAAAAAAATTAGTTCAACCAAGACACTCGAATATTTTTTAAATAATGAGTAAAATATTAAGGTTTCGAAGTTATTGACTAATCTTCCACGAGTTCAAGCATGAGCCTAGCCAAGCGACAAAACACCTCACATGCTATCAATCCATCCAAGGCAGAGTACCCACCCCCAAGCACAAATATGACTAGTGGAATTTGAACTCTTGAGTTCATGGTAATGATCAAGACACAAAGAAATATCTCATATTTTTTTATGACGAGAAAACCAACGACTTGTAACCCAGTCGGCAAGAGTCACACATCAGGTAGACCGACTTTCACTGACCAGCTCTCAATCCCAATCTAACACTTAGGACTTCGACCATAAGCACCGAAACAGGCCCACAACGAATGGCATCACCAGCCTTAACATGACCAAATTTGTCTCGGATGACAACCAAGGCCGGATTTGAGATTTGAAATGCATGAGCCAAGATATAAAAAATGAGGCCCTCTGCTATTATTATTTAAAAAAATTTCTTTATCACTTCGTTCCTTTATTTTATTTTATTTAGCCACTTTTTTACACGAAAAGCTTAATATGGGTAGTTTTCAATATTTTTTTATATTTGTGATTTTGGGTTATTAGTCTTTTAGAAAGGCTTTGTGAAAATAAATTTTATTTTTAAAATGTGAAGTTGCACAAGATAAAGAGAAATAAAATATTAAGAAAATTTTATTTATTCTTTATAATCATATATATAATGGATAATTTCTATTTTATTGGTGATTTTTAGTGATTTGAATGAAACTAGTACGATTCCCATGCCATGGTGCGTTTTTTAAAAACTAAAATATTATTTATATATATATTATAAAATATTAATGAATGTTAAGATAAAAAATCATTAAAAAAACTTTACAATAAATGTATCTTACAATTCTCTCATAAAATTATTTTTTAAAAATCTCATGTAATGTATAATACATAAATATAGATATTTTAAACTACTCAGCAACAATAATAATATCAATATCATTATAACATTGTTTAAATGTGATGAGTCATAACTCATAAATCATAATCAATGGTTATATTCAGTGTTTTGAATTAAGCCCAATAGTTAGTAAATAAAATTTGAGTTCACCCTAACGCTTATATTAGATTGAATTCAATGTTTTAAATTAAGCCTAATAGTTAGTAAAATTAAAGAAAAAAGAGAATTAAAGGAAAAATTGGTACTGAAATGTAGACAGTAGTTGCTTAGAAAGCTCCAAAAAAAAAACCCCAATCCCCAAATCCTAACCCTAAAACTTAACCAGCCGCCACTTCAACTCTAGTCGCCACGGCTGCCGCCGCCACCATGTGAATAACTCCCACACCTCCGGCTGGCTTCGGGCCGGCCTCGACCCACACATCCACAACTCCTCCAGCATCACCTCTCAACACAACCCAAATTAACCAAACCTTTAAATTTTAATTGTTTTTCTTTGCAGTTTGCCGCCGCCGCCAACGCCGCCGCGGTTGGGCCTCCTCCGTTGACCTTCCCTAGTGGGCTCTACGGTGATCTGGACCGTCACCCTTTGTTGCGGCTCCCGATCTAGTCATCTGGGTTCGCAGGTCTTCGGGGGGTCCTCCCTCGGCCTCTTGGTTGTCGGCTCCGCCAGCTGCTCTTCCATCCTCCTCCTCTCCGACTTCACCATTCGCCGGTGTTTGGTGGCTCTCGACTCGACACGACATCTAGTCAGCAGATGCCCGACCCCACGCCGCCACCCTCTCCTCCACCACCGTATGGTGCCCGATGCCGCCAGATCTCCTTGCCGACTATCTCACTCCTTCTCCCCACATCTTCAATCTGATTACCCTTCCTCCAAAACTGTACATTGAAAACACCTTTCTGAAATCGGCCTCTCTCTCCGAGGGCTGCTTCCAAAGAAAAAAAATCAAACCACAAATCATAACCCTCTACAAACCAATCTTAACCCTAACCTTTCCCTTAAATTTGTTACAAACCCAACCCAAATTTTTAACCCACAAACTAATCCGCCGTCAGACTTCACCTCTCTCCCATTAAAAATCCAATTCTCAATCAATCACCACCAATCTCACCACCAACTACCTCCTTCCGGCTCCCAAGACCCGAAAGAAGTTGTTAACGCTAGCCCATGTCCGCTTCGGTGCCAGATTCGCAGCCGACTAAGCCAATCTAACAATTGCAATAGATTGCATGCAAGCCATCTAAGCCGCATGACCGAGCCGTCTAAGCCGCATGTCCAATTCTAAATAAATTTTAGATTTAAATTAATGTATACTAATCTTAGATCTTTTTTGTTTTTGTTTTCTTTTGACTGGCGACCCTCTGCGTAGGGTCTTACAAGCCATCTTTTGATGGCTTCAAGATCGCTTTGTCGATCTACTTCTTGCCTACTGTCAAAAAAAAAGAATTAAAGGAAAAGGAAGAAAAAAAAGAGAATTAAATAAAATCAAAGAAAAATGGCAAAAAAAAAAAAATGATTGGTCAAGACTCATAAAATGTCTCTAAGATTGACCAGTTGAAATCCCCTGTAACACTTTATGTGTTACACTCGGTGTTACACCCATTATATCGGGTATAAATTTATATTAAATTTAAAAAAAAATTATACTTATACCCTATATACTTATATTAACATGTCTATAAACTTTTATTTTGAAAATATAATGTTTTTGAAAAATAAAAAAATTATTTTCTAAAATAATCAATCTTTTAATTATCCGTAATTTTTAATAATCATTTTTCATAATAAAATTTTATAAACATGTTAATATAAGTGTATAGAATATAAATATAATTTTTTTAATATAAATTTATATATGAAATAATTAAGCGTAAAACACCCGGTGTTACAGGGGATCCTCACCGAAGATTAACACATTATCCTAAACTCTTTTTTTTTTTTGAAGCAAGATAAGAAATTCAGTTCTCTAAACAAGCCTAGAGAAACCGAGAGACCGGACAAGCCGGTGGATGGACTAACCATCATGTACAACAGAAGCAAATAACCGAAGCAAATGACAGAAATAAATAACAGAAGCAAATGACAGAAAATAAAAAACGTACAAGCCATCCTACACTGCGCAACACAAGCTAAAAAAGAACGAAACGACCGCCCAAAGGGACACCGCACACAGCGAACTCTGGACCAGCGGACACCTCAAATTATGGACTCAAAGAGCCTTCAGATGTCAATCGCACGTCCACGACGTCATCAAACATGACACATCAATCAACGCATCAACGCTCACAAGAAGCCTGCAACACAACAAGAATAGCGCAGTACACTAATCCGCAATACAACCACAAACCACACCAAAGCACAATCAAACCCCAAGACCTCGTCTCAACCCTCAAGGACGATAATAAAATCGTGGGCAGGCTACCACAAGGATAAGCCCTAAAAAGAGGCTATACAAAACAAGACAAGGAAGAGAAACTGGGTTGAGATGAACTAGAAAGCGACTGAAAGAGCGGATTACAACAAACAAAAAGGTTGGTGGCGTAGAGCTGATGGGCACCAGTGGGAGGCAGCGGAGGCGGTGGCTACAGTGGCGGTAAGTCGAGGCGGAAGGAGTTGAAATCATTGGATTGAGGGCGAGGTGAGCCAAGCACTGGCGATGAGGCATGGCGGTGAAGGAAAGCCATGGTGATGGCGGCGGCGGCGGTAAACCACTGACGATGAGGCGGGATGGCGGTGAAAGGAAACCATGGTGATGGCGGCGGCGGTAAGCAACTCCCAAAGGTGGGAGGCGGAGGAGGTTGGCTCGGTGAGAGGCTAAGGAGGGGGTGGCCAAGGCGGTGGGCACCCGAGTCGCCAATAGAGGCGATTTGGAGGACAGTGAGAAGCGGTAAACGGCGGCTGCGAAAGTGTCGGTGAATCAATAGGACGAGGCAGGGTAGGCTGGGGAGGAGTCGGATGAGACGAATGCGGTCAGGTAATGGTTGCTGGGATCAGCGCTGGTGGCGGCAGGGGGCTGGTGGCTCAGGCCGTGGTGGCGGCGGCGAAATCGCTTGGGGGCTAGGTTAAAACGCTTGGGAGCGTTTTTGGTGAGACTTTTTTATTGAGTGAATCCTAAACTCTTCTAACTTAAAGGTTTATTATATATATAGAATAGATATAGATTTTGGAGTAAAAAATGAATTAATGATTTTTAATGACTTTTTTTAACGTCCTACTAAAAAAATTCCATATTCCTAAAAAAAAAAAAAAAAAAAAAAAAAGGGGGGGGGGGGGGGGGGGGGGGGCGGCTCTGGACACATAACCCGTCGCAGTCGGCAACCTACATAGGGTGTGTGTGTTGGATGAGGAGTTGAAACTCCGCCTTCTATTTCTGGACGGTTCGTTCCTTCATCGGAAAGAGGGAGAAATTGAGCAAAAATCACTTCTGTTTTCAATGTTTGTTGCGTTTTATCTTTCTGATTTTTGATTTTGCTCTTTATCATCCTTTTGAAAAATCTCCAATGCGTTGCTTTCATGGATGCTGATGCAGTGCTACCACTCGTGAGTCCATTTGTATAGTGCGCTGAAATTTCAAGTTCAAGGAGGCTTTCGGGAGTGCGTGAGTGGTGTCATCTCTCCTGCGAAGCAACAATGGAGGAGTTCAGGGGCTCCCCTTACCGCCGCGCCTTCGACGTCGAGGGCGGCGGTCGCTCTGCCGCGTTCGACGACGACGACGACGACGCTTCCGATCCGTTTCATATCACCAGCACCAAGACTGCCTCCATTGAGCGTCTCAAGCGTTGGAGGGTACTATTTTGTGTCCTTTAACCTGGTGTGTTGTGCTTTGTTTGCTATTCTTGGATTTCCGGTGTCATTTTCGATTTCCCGGGGAGTACGGAGTTTATGTCGGCGGGATGTGATTCAGTTTTTTTCGTCCTTGTTGTTTGACCTACTTCTTGTGCGAGTCAATTGATGGTCAAACGTGGAAAGATGGATGCGAATTTGACCGGTGAGATCTCTGGGGCTTAGTCAGTCGGGCATTCTAGGGTTTCCCGGCTGTCTTTCTTACGTTTATGGTTTTGAGGGGAAAGATTGTGCTGGATGCAACCCGCTTAGTGTTTAGGGCACATAAATCACATTTGATACTGGCTGGTATGAGTGAGCACTTTAGTTTAACCTGGAATCAGGTTATGGATGGTATCTATGTGGCAGTGTTACTGACTTGCCTTGCTTCTTCTGGACCAGAGTGTGAGAACTGAGGAGTTGTATTGTATATTGCACCTAACCATGGTGGAGAATATGACCTTTTTGGAGTCGTGCTATTCAGAAATGCGAGTGTTTGATAGATGTGAACTCAGCAAGGATTTTGCTCTCAAAAAGTGGAAAGGAACTTACGTTTGCTTCCCTTGACAGTTTTTTGTGTCAGACTAGAACAATCATGAGTACTTGAAATGCAATTTGCCGAGGATTTCGTGTTTGGAAAAATGCAATTTATTTTGGATTTTTAGTGTTTGCATTTTGGAAGAGGGTAAGGGGGTCTCATATGGTCAATTTTTGTCAATGAATATGGTTTAGTATTTTTTTCTGAATGCATGTTAATTTATCATAAAGTTAAAAATGAGGATCTGCTAGAAAAGGTGACATGGAGCGATGGACGAAGGTTGCTACTAGGAGACTCTGTCCTTATGTTAGTGAAACAATGCTTATATCCCTAGTGAGAGTTGGGGTCTATATTTTGTGTTGTTGATTTTGGTGCTAAAATATATTATTTGTTTATGATTTTGATCGACCTATCTTTGGTTCTGCAACCTACCCATATGTGAAACTCTTAAAAGTACTCTATCCTTGGTGATGGGTTATTAGCTATCCTCTTGTGCGAGATTTTGATCGACCTATCTTTGGTTCTGCAACCTACCCATATGTGAAAGTCTTAAAAGTACTCTATCCTTGGTGATGGGTTATTAGCTATCCTCTTGTGCGAAATGGTTTCTGTATACTTCATGTACTAAGCAGACGACTTGAGCTTTACCTGCTTTGATAGCTTTTTCTGAGTGCAAGATTATATGATTCGCCTTCAGTTTGCAAGTTATTTGGTTATTGGCTCTTGCAGCAAGCTGCACTTGTGTTAAATGCCTCTCGTCGGTTTCGCTATACCTTGGATTTAAAGAAAGAAGAAGAGAAGAAACAAATGATAAGGAAGATCAGGACACATGCACAAGTGATTCGAGTATGTTATGTCAGATATTTTTGGAACAATGTATTACTCATTTATTCAGTGGATTAGACTCCTTATTGAAACAGTTTTTTGTTGTCTTAGGCTGCATACCTTTTCAAGGAAGCTGGAGAGAAGGCACCTGGTAATTTGCTAGTTGACGGGTTATTTGAATCTTAATCTTTTTATTATTTATCTTGCATATAACTAATTTGTGATGGCTCTTCCAAATTTATATCTGGTACTTGTTTTCCATTTCCCACAGTAATTATGTGGAATTTATATAACTTGTCTTTGTTCATTGGAGCAGTATTTTTTGACAGTATAAGAACCATTTTCATTTATAAAGTTCAGTAGTACTTGCAGTGACATAATGGTCTCGGCTTCATTTATTTTTGTTATTCTCAGTAACTCCAACGGTTCCATCGGAGCATGTTGGCGATTATGGAGTTGGACAAGATGAACTTGTTTCAATGTCAAGGGAACATGATCTTTCACTTCTACAACAATATGGCGGGGTATGTCTAAGCCTATCATTTGTTTCTCTTGTGATGTATTTGGTATTTTTCTTCACTTTGCTACCTTTCTTATTGTCCTTTATTAGGCGCCTGGACTAGCACAAAGACTGAACACAAATGTAGAAAAAGGAATACCTGGTGATGATGATGATGTAGTGAAGCGGAAGAGTATATATGGATCAAACACGTATCCTCAGAAGAAAGGGCGAAGTTTTTGGGTATGTTTCTGTTTGCCATTTTTTAGATGGTTTCATATTATTCTACAATTGGGCACATCCTTTTTTGTGTGCATTCATTTGTTGTTGTAATTACAGAGGTTTCTCTGGGAAGCTTGGCAAGATTTAACCCTGATAATATTGATGGTTGCTGCTGCTGCTTCCTTGGCTTTGGGCATCAAATCGGAGGTTGGTTTAGTGAAGCTGATTTAGTATGTCAATCTTTGTGTTCTTTTGTTACATATACGCTATGTCTCGCTGGATTTACTTAAATGAGTATTGCAAGGTATTGATTTTGCAATTTCTTACCGATAATCTAGAGTTGGGAATTTTATGTGTTGAAAACCGCATGTGAAGGCAACATGTAAGAGACAGTTGTCTAAATGCTTAATTGGCAGCTTGTGTCTGATTAATGTAAGGTTTATGAGATTTTAGTCTCTGCCCACTTTGACATGCATATTTGTTGATGCAATATTCCCTTTTCTTCTCTCTTTGTTATTCAATTAATTACTGTCCATTTTCTTCAGGGTATAAAAGAAGGATGGTATGATGGGGGAAGCATTGCCTTTGCTGTCATTCTTGTGATTGTTGTTACAGGTATCAAGATTATATAATAAGCTAGTTAAACTGTTAGCATTTTCTTTTGCATTTTCATTGCTCCAAGTCCAAATAACGGTGCTAATGAAATCTATGTTATGAAGGGAAATTGAGGATTTATGATTTGCAAGTTAATAGGATGCTCTTTGACTTTGTAAGGAAGTGTTTTAAAGTACAAAATGTTTATACTAAAATATCAGAATTCAGAACATCTTGAACAAGGAAAAGGCTATCTAGATGCTTGAAGATTACTTAAAAATGAGATGTATTCTTTCAATACAAGTAGATTTAGGTAGTTACAATCTTTACATCTATATGAGCTCACCAAAATAAAAATAAAATCTTTACATCTATGTGAAGTGTATGTCTGGTTGTCTGCATCAATTTATAATTGAGATATCGCTTTATCTTACCCCAAATTACGGGCATCTAATCTTTGCTCACTTTATCTCAGCTGTAAGTGATTATAGACAGTCTCTTCAGTTTCAAAGTCTAAACGATGAGAAGCGTAATATACACTTAGAGGTTTGCTCACTTTATCTCACATAGATCTCTAGTGCCTGTTTTATGTCTCTGCTTTTATCATTATTTTTGTGCTTTTGTGGACCCCCCAGACCCCGCTTCGTTGCGGGATATACTGGGTTGTTGTTGTTGTTGTTGTGCTTTTGTGGACACTCCAATAAAACGCCTGGAATTGACAATATGATTTTACAGGTTATTAGAGGGGGTAGAAGAGTCGCTATCTCAATATTTGATATTGTTGTTGGAGATGTCATACCTCTAAAGATTGGTGATCAGGTGTATATATTTTCTCCCTGGACTAGTCCTCAATGTGATATTATTTTGCCTATTTCATACATAACACACGTGCTTGCTCATCAGGTCCCTGCTGATGGAATTCTGATATCTGGTCAATCACTTGCAATTGACGAGTCTAGCATGACTGGGGAGAGCAAGATTGTAAGCTTTCACATACCAGCTGCTTCATTTTCTGTTCATGCATGATTAAAAAGCTGTGAATCTGTTCTCATGCTGGCGAATTAAGTTGGAAGTTTACTCTTGCAAGTATGGGTTTTGGTTGGGAAGTTATCTTGTGTTATTTTCTTTCCAAACCCCCGTCCTTGAAAGAGGATGCATTGTCCTCTATTCCGTTTACATGAATTCCTCCTCCATCTTAATTACCAAATTTTCTTTCATTGGATTAATAATTTAATGACTTTGCTTGTTTCTTGGTTGGGGTGGTTCAGGTTGTAAAGGATTCAAAGCAACCGTTCTTGATGTCTGGCTGTAAAGTGGCAGATGGTTATGGAACTATGCTGGTAAGGCTGTCTCACGAGCCCTTTATTAGTTGCAAAAACTAATGGAGCTTAAATTAGCTGCCCTCTGAGTCCTGGTAGATGCCGTACTTTGTGTAGTTTGGCCTAACAATCTTATGATGCCTCTAAACACTGTCTGATTTGTAATTTAGATTTGATGTTGGAAAAAAGTGACATTTAATTGCTCCTTCTGGCTTCTGCTATTTATTCTGCTCTCACAAACTAATCGTGCCTTATCATGCAGTGTTGTTGTATACTTGTTGTTTCAATTGTCTATGTTATCTTGGAAACTTGTGTCTCCAATTCTTGCTAAGGTTAGTATTTTTCTTGGCTTGTATTGATTCTAGGTAACAAGTGTGGGCATAAACACTGAATGGGGATTGCTGATGGCTAGTATCTCAGAAGACACCGGTGAAGAAACTCCTCTACAGGTATCGATGTTAAATAAACACAAAATATTTGCAAAACAATAAATTCAGATTTGTTTATCCCTCCTTATATGAAGATTTTTCTCGTCGTTTGATTCCCTTACACAATTGGTTACCATGTGTATAACAGGTTCGCCTCAATGGACTTGCAACTTTTATTGGAATAGTTGGGCTGTCAGTGGCTTTCGTTGTTTTAGTAGTCCTTTTGGCAAGGTGGGTTAGTCCTTGCTGGGTTTTCCTTTTTGCCTTGTGGCTTCCATATTGGCCCATATATGTTGTAAATGGGAATTTTTCTTTTACTTCAGGTATTTCAGTGGTCATACCTATAACTCTGATGGCAGTGCCCAATTTAGGGGAGGGCACACTACGTTTAGCCATGCAATAGATGGGGCTATCAAGATTGTCACAATTGCTGTATGTGCTACTGCACTTATTCATGTTTTTGCTTCCTGATGAGGTAGTTGTGACTGAGCTTTTTCTTTACAGGTGACCATTGTTGTTGTTGCTGTTCCTGAAGGTCTTCCCTTGGCTGTTACATTGACGTAAGTATTTTTTTAAGATGTAAGCATTATCTTCATTCCGTTAAGTGAGTTATTACTCTTTTTGACAATGTCTTAATGATATTTGCATTAAGTCTCATGTATAGAAGTTTTAAGACACTAAATCTGAGCTAGGTGGTAGCATTATTCTATTGCCCCTTCAAGAGAACAAACCCTACATAATGAAGTCTACTTATAGAAAAATAGTCCCTACTTACAGAAGAAAAATACGTTGGATATCCCAATTAATAATAGGAAAATATAGTTCTGACAAGGAAACGACACACTCTGAAAATGGTACTCCAGAATCCAGGAGATTTTTTTTGACATGCTAAATATCAAAAGTTAGAATAAGGAACTATTTTTCTGAGGCCCAATCTGCTATATGTTTTATGTTAATGTCTTGTGATCTAGAGTGTTTTGTGCTTAATTTTCTTTTCTCTTCCCATATAGTCATATGCAGAAGGAATTAAATGCACAGGGAATGAAACAACATGAGTTGAACTGTTTACGCTCTTTAGTGCGACTTCGAATATTTGCGGAATTTTTATATTGCTTTTTAGGTTCCTTGACCTCTAGTCAAGCTTTCTGCAAGGGTAGCTTTAGCTGCTTTTATTCCCATCATAACCAATGTCGTCGCTGCTATTTATATTTTTGCTGTTAATACTCCTTTCCTTTTCTTTTTTTGTTTTTTTTGTCTTATGCAGCCTAGCTTACTCAATGAGAAAAATGATGAGAGACAAAGCTCTGGTTTGTATTTCTAATGTCCTATTTCCTACTGCATGACACTCTGGTATTATTCTGTCAGAAAATCTGATGGTTATTACCTTCATTCAGGTAAGGAGGTTATCTGCATGTGAAACCATGGGGTCAGCTACTACAATTTGTAGTGATAAGACTGGAACTTTGACGTTGAATCAGGTAATTCCACTTGGATCTTAACTTGCCTAGTGTTGCTCTTGGAATATACATATTATCACGGCCCTGTATTGCTTGTTCTCAGTTTTGCATCATCTATATCTGCAATGATAATTTCTTTCTCAACTCCTTTTGCAGATGACTGTTGTTGGTGCTTATGCTAATGGGAAGAAAGTGGATCCTCCAAATGATGGCTCACTGTTGTCTTCTACTCTGCACTCTCTACTCATCGAAGGCCTTGCACAGAATACAACGGGCAGTGTTTTTGTACCTGAGGTTAGTACACACCCGTGAGCATATATTCATGTGATAGTCTTCTGTTGTTGCACAAATCTTGTTTGTCTGATGCTAACACAGCTTCCAAACAACCAGCTTTATTTTCTCAGTGGATATAACTTTTGGTTGTTAAGTTATTAGTAACAAGGCGCAACTTGATTTGTCGAAGAAATGTAAAAGTTTTGGAAGTTAAAAACTCTTATATAATCTTGATGGAGTAGGTCATCTGTGGTATACATGATAATTTTTCCCCAGTAAAATGTTAATTGTTCTAACCTGACAAAGTGACAAACCATTCAAAATCCCAGCTAGTTGTGTTCAGCATTACACACTACTTGAAATCATAGCATCGTATTATCCTTCTACAGGGAGGTGGAGACATGGAGATTGCTGGTTCACCCACTGAAAAGGCCATCCTTAGTTGGGGTGTTAAGGTATGTTTGTGTAATTGCACTTCTGATTTTCCATATCTTGGAACTTCACACTTAATAGTTTATACTGACATGATCTTCACAGCTTGGGATGAATTTTGATGCTGTTAGATCAAAATCTTCTATTATCCATGCTTTCCCATTCAACTCAGAGAAGAAGCGAGGCGGTATTGCTGTAAAGACGGTATGCACTGTGTGCCATTGACTTCTATTTTCTAGTTTTGGATTTGCTGCATGTATAGCAAGTATTTCTTGGTTATGGTTTTGTTACATGATCAGTTTCACAATTGTTACCAAAAAGTAGGATGAGCATAGTAGTGCTTGCTGAATTTATATTACAACCTGCAATAGAAGGATGTCTTAAAAGCTCCATCAGCATTAGCAAATAAATACACCAAACGAACAAGCCACTTTTATAGGTGATCTCATGGTATGCCAACATCTACCTAGCCTTACGCGAGGCAGGTGTGGTAAAGCGTTGCCTAGGCAGGCACTGGCCAGGCGCCTTGCCTCTCCCCCAAATTTCCAAAAACATCAGTTTTGAGATCTCTTTTGAAATGATTCCTCCATATTTCTGAAGCCTCTCCTTCACTTTTCTACAACCTCTTCCTTTCTTGTCCCTCCCATCTCTATAGTTTCACTAATCTTCTATGCTTTATGCTTGGGTATATTACTTTTTGATGCTTTAGACTTTGTTTTCTTCCTTGCTTACTATTAAGACTGGGTTTTATTACAATATGATGCTTTAAATTTGATTTTATTTCATCATGAACACTTTTTTAGTCTCATAAAAATTGAAAGCAGTTGTCTTTTAAGTTTTAACATGTTTTGAAAACATTTGTGGAAATGTGATCATCTCTCAGGCACACCTAGGTGGCAGAGAGGTCCATTTCCTAGAGTCGCCTGGCACTTTTTTAAAGACTGTATAGCAAACACTCTTTTCTTTTCCATGATGACAACACATTATACAAGTATTCATCCTATCAAAATTCTGTTAGGTACTTACGTTTGCTTGCATACAACAGATCGTTAGTATAAATGCAGTTGAAAATTCTGTTAGGAGGCTAAGGCGCAGGCTTAAAAATGCTACCATGACATTCATTGGATGATCTAGTCATTAAATGTTATTCAATTTGCCCTGGAGATGCTAGAATGTGAACCTATGTTTGGGAACTCCAAACCCCTCCTGTGAGGTCTCTGAGTCTGACAATCTTGAACTCCGTGCCTGAGTGTGTGCAGCCATATAAACCCCTCCTGTGAGGTCTTTGACGATCTTGAACTCTGTGCCTGAATGTGTGCAGCCATGTAAATGTCAAATCTTGGTGCCAGCTTGTTTTTTTATAGCCCAAATAGGCCTACAATAGTATTACTATTACATGCTATTTCACATATTATGATTTTTTTCTACTGTGTGACTTGATTTGATTTGCCCATGTGCAGCCCGATTCTGAAGTGCACATACACTGGAAAGGTGCTGCTGAAATTGTTTTGGCGTCATGCACACAGTATGTGGATGAAAATGACCAAACAAAAGTATTGGATGATCCCAAGGTTTGTTTATTGTTGGATCAGCAAATTAATATGTGCCGCTGTGTAACCAAACTGCTTTTTCCATTTCATGATAGCAATGGTGCTCTATTCTGTCGGGAACAACTTTTCTTATGCAATAAATCTAGATTTGTTCAAATCTAATTCCGGGCAGGGCTAAATATGAGAAATCTGCTTGGGCCCGGGTAACTATACTCCTATTTGGGGGTGGAGTATCTCTTTAAACCCTCCTGTTATTGCGGCCCAAACTGCCAGCATGTTGGGACACAATCAAAGGCTATTTTTTTTCCTTTTTCACATCAAGTTGTTTAAAACCTGCTGACTTTAAGCGGCTTGTCTTTTCGATTAATGACCAATGATAATATATCTAAACAAAAAACAAGAAATTGAAGGATTTTAGATTAAATGCTCAAACTAACTTTATGCAAACGATTCTTGATAAGATGTTTTGAGTGATGCCAAAGAAGTGATTAAGGGAATAGGTGTCTAAAATATGTACTCCCTCCGATCGGAAATAAACGATGTTTTAGAGATATGCACAAAGATTAAGAAAAGTCACTTTCACCTTTAAATACCCCATCAAATAACTCTTACTCTCCCATCACATTTATTATGCACAAATGTGATTGGTTAAAACAAAAAAAAATACAAATTATATTATTATTAGTGCAAAAGTAAAAAAGAGTGATTATTACTTCTAAAACATCAAATATTGTTGATCAAATTTCACCTCCTAAAACATCAAATATTTCCGATCGGAGGGAGTATTTTATAAATAATTTATACGAACTTGTGCTGTAATGAAACAGCAAAGGTATTTTGGCATTTACTTTGTTGATTTTCTTAAAAGTTGTGCACAAAGCTAAAATGACATGTTTTGGCGAACGTAGGGAGTATTTAACTATATGATTTCTATATTGCACCAATACTTGTGCTGTTTCAAATATAGATGGCGTTTTTTAAGAAAGCCATCGAGGATATGGCTACTCAAAGTTTGCGCTGCGTTGCCATTGCTTATCGACCATATGAGTTGGAGAAAGTGCCAACTGATGAAGAGCAACTTGCTCAATGGGTTTTGCCAGAGGATGAGCTCATCTTGCTGGGTATTGTTGGAATAAAGGTATTTATTGGATCTCTGAGAAGCATTGTCCGGAATGTAAGGCTTTCTAGTATATATGCAGTTTTTGCATGCTGAAGGATGAGCTCATTTTGTTCACTATTATTGTGCTTAACAAGAGCAAATCTTTTCCCGTGCAAGACTGTAAGATGTGCTTGTTTTGCCTGTCAGCATATCTATCTAAATGTAAAATTGGCGTTGCCTTTGTTTAAAGAGTTATATCCAACGAAATGTTTGTGATAAGCTTGAAAGCAAGGTCTTGCTCAATACATCACATGACATAATTGATAAGGCATGATCTTACATGCTTTGTTATTCTTTTCCTTTGCCCATCATTATCAGGGGCTGTGTTATTGCTATTTCTATCATGATTTTATTAGCTACTAGTTCTTTGCTCTTTAATCTAAATGTATTCGAAATTTCAAAGGATTAATATGATTGGAAATTGTGCCTATATTTATAAAATCCCGATCAACGGAATTTTCTGAACACACGTGGTTAGTGCTTATTACCATGGACTATGGAGTACAGTTCCTGGAATTATATGTTTTTTTCCACTCGTAGGACCCTTGTCGTCCTGGTGTCAGAGATGCAGTGCAGTTATGTGTCAATGCTGGTGTAAAGGTATGCCATATACCCTTTCTATTCTTTAATGTTTTATCAATCTATTCGAAATCCATTCTTTATTTGATTCTGATCCAAAGCATTTGAAATTCTAAATGTGAATTTCTCTTCATCTGCAAAAAGCTTGGTGTCTAGGGCTGCAAGTTGATACATGCCTGTCATTTGATTAGATTTAATATGAAATTCAATGATTCATGCCATAATTCATCTATCTGGATTTAGCTTTGGCTGGGAATGCCAAATCAAAATCGACCTTGAGGACTGCTTTACTCATGTTTAGAACGATTGAAGGAAACTCCGCAGATGCGGCTCTTCAGTGTAGGATTTTTTTTTATGAGCTGTATCTTACAAGGGATGATATTTAGTTATGAGATAAGACTACCCTTTCTGTGCTTCTCTTGGTATCTATATTATAAAATTCTTTCTTGCAGTTTTATTTTAGTTCCTTTTTGCAGTATATTCAAAGACTACTTTCAAACACAGTTGAGTTGATCTCTGTTGATTGTATAACCTTTTAGGTGCGCATGGTCACTGGAGATAATCTTCAAACTGCAAAAGCCATAGCGTTGGAATGTGGTATTCTAGCTTCAGATGCTGATGCCACTGAACCAAACATTATCGAGGGGAAAACATTTCGTTCTTTAACCGAAACAGAGAGGCTAGAGGTTGCTGAAAAAATTTCGGTATGGAGTTTGTCTCTTTGTGATTCAATCTATATTTGGGGGCGTCTTAACTTGAAACAATTTTCCTATGGAGGAACCATACAACCTTCTACACAAATCGGAGAAAATTTTTTCATAAATAAATTCCGTATCATTATAGTTGATGTTTTAGCCAAATGCACTAATGCACGCTAATTAAGAAACCCTATATTCTTTCTTTTTTTGCCTAAATAGTGGGTTGAAGTGACTAGTAAGTAAAGGTAATTTTAATTTAAAAAGTAAAGAAAGCTAAAACATAAAGTATTTTGATACAAATACAGTAGCCTAAAACATCAACTATTTTAGTACGGAGTATAAAATAATTTAGTTTCATTGCTAAAATACTTTGTAAGTATATGCAATTTTATTTTTGTCGGAAGCTGTAACTTGGGCCTGATATTGGTCTTAAAATCCTTGAAAAGCTACATTTTTGGATAGAAGAATAAGTTTTTTTTGGCTATACAGGTTATGGGGAGGTCATCTCCAAACGATAAGCTTCTTCTTGTCCAAGCTCTGAAGAAAAACGGCCATGTTGTTGCTGTGACTGGAGATGGAACGAATGACGCTCCTGCTCTACATGAGGTTTGCTAAAGTTTGAGTTGTTAATTGAGTCCCTTTTAATACACCTCATCTGCATTAGTCTACCAAGAATAGAAATCAACCTTTTGTCTTGGAGCACATGAAAAATAAAATATTTGTATGTCCTGGGAAAAAAAGCTTTTTGACTTCTCAAGTAAATATTCACGATTTATCGTACACCACACTCCAGAACTTACACGCTTAACTGAATGGTTATGGTTCTGTTTTTGTGTGATAGGCGGACATAGGTCTTTCAATGGGCATACAAGGAACTGAAGTTGCAAAAGAAAGCTCTGATATCATCATTTTGGATGATAATTTTTCATCAGTTGTGAAGGTTGGTGTACATTGAAAAGAGAATGTTCACTTCATATTTATGATTATGTTTTTGCATGACTAAGTACTTGTAAAGATTTTTGATCTTCGTACATAATTACATCTGGATAATAAAAAACTATGACAATTATTTAATGCTTTGCATATTGCTGATCCCTTGTGGAAAATAAAATTTTCATTCAGGTCCAACATAGTTGATGCTTCTTTCTGTTCATGTTTTTTTAGGAGATAGTATGTTTCTTGGATTGCATTTTTATTCCCTGGAAGAAGCCTTGATTTTCTTGGGTTTTGTGTTTGCTAAGCTGAGCTTGAAGGGGCCTGTGGATGCAAAACTAGAACTGTAGAAGGCTTGCCCCGATTATTCTAAAATACATCCAATCATATGGGTCTGAATCATTCCCCCCACCCATAATTGCTTTAGGTCTTTTAAGTTTGTAATACTAAGAATGGTTTTCTCTGGAAATTCTTTCGTTATCATATATACTCCATAGCAGGATTTATTGTTATACCTTATGTGGATTCAGAGAGCTTGTTTCTTTTCAGATTATGACTTTTGAATTTTTGATTGATCCTAGGAAATATTTTTTTTATTATGATGTTCTTCAGATTTTGATTCTAAGCTCGCAAATGGTTTATTAAATTCAGGTTGTTCGATGGGGTAGATCGGTTTATGCAAATATTCAAAAATTTATCCAGTTTCAGCTCACAGTCAACGTGGCTGCCCTTATTATCAATGTTGTAGCTGCATTTTCAACTGGGGAAGTCCCTTTGAATGCTGTACAGGTACTGTTTTTGATTTATCATTCAGTGACATTTTACATGCCCTATTTGGATTGAGACTATTAGTTTTCAAGTAAGTCACTTATGTTATATCCTTCTATTATACAGCTTCTTTGGGTAAATCTCATCATGGACACTCTTGGTGCTCTTGCATTGGCTACTGAGCCACCTACTGATTACCTTATGGAGAGACCTCCTGTAGGTCGAAGGTTGGAATACTGAGTTTTTTTTATTTTAAAAAAAAAATCTTGCCGTGACTTTGCTGGAAAAGCAACTCATTTTGCTACTTAATAGCTGATTTTTTCTTTCTTAATCATTTGTCTTTGTTTAGACTTTAGAGTTGTCAGTGATTTGGTGAATGCTGAGCTTACTTATATACCTACATACATATAAATAGCCATAGAAACTCCCATATGTAGGATTCACCTTATAATACCACTTGAAGATTATTGAAGGGCTTCTATAAATAGGTTTATAATATTATGACTGCCTTGAATTTCACTATAAGGGGTAAATGGTAGCATTAAAAATGATTTGTTTAAGATGTCTAGTTTTAGTACACGACTCTGAGCTGAAGTTAATTTTCTGTTACTCTGACTAGTTTATTGAAGCAGTTATTGTTATTATAGTTTTTGGCATAAAAGAATTGTCATAGGGGTTGTCATTATTAGACTATGAACAATGCATCGTGAAATGATGCTTCCAATTGCAACACGTTACACGTCCTTTCATCTATTATGTGTATATTATGATTTAACAGTTTTGATAATGGAAATATATTGTGGCTCTTGTTTCTCAGGGAGCCTCTTATTACAAATATTATGTGGAGGAACGTACTGATACAGGTCTATATCTTCTTTACTAAAGACATTTACGGTGCTATAATTTCCTGGTAAACAGATACTGAATCGTAAGTTATTATTTTGTGTTCCAGGCACTCTATCAGGTGATTGTCCTGCTTGTCCTGAACTTTGAAGGTCGAAGTATCTTGCATCTGAAGAATGACAACACTGTTCATGCCAACAAAGTCAAGAATACAGTAATATTCAATGCTTTCGTCTTTTGTCAGGTAGGCCATAATTTTCCTGATTCATCCAGAGTTATTTTTAATCATTTCTAGTATTTGTTGCTTGTTCCTTTATATGAATTAGAGCTTGCAAGAGGTTGTTAGTTGTGGGAATGCTTTAAGAATTGAGATTGAGAATACAATTTCCTGAGAGTTATTTTATTCGTCTATTGTGTGAAAGTATGAAAACATCATTCCTTGTGTGCAGCTCTTCAATGAATTCAATGCTCGCAAACCAGATCAAATCAATGTATTTGAAGGAGTTATGAAAAACCGTCTGTTCTTGGGGATAGTCTCATTCACTCTTATACTTCAGGTTAATGTTGATAAACTTATTTTGTAACTCGGTATGCCCCTGCCTTTATCCAAACTCCTTACCCTTTTATGTTGGGCATGCTTGCAGATTTTAATTGTTGAATTCCTCGGGAAGTTTACATCAACAGTGAGGCTTAATTGGTCATTGTGGATTGTATGCATTGTAATTGGTTTCATCAGGTAAGCTTTGTGTTGTCAGCTAATCTGAACATGGCACTTTGTTGATCCTTTCTTTCTCTCGGTTTGCATACTGCAACTTTTTCTTTATTCCATTTGGTAACCGTCAAATTATATATAAAAAAAGGCTTTTATGCGGAGGACGAGGGAATTATAAAGAGAATGAGGAATGTTAAGTTTGAGTTATTGTGATTATGAAATTGAATTGATTGCTCTGTTTTGGCCCCATGTATGAGGTAGAAACAATTTAATTGAATATGACTTTGATAATTTTATCTTAATATTGGGTAATAGGAATAATTATGCTGCTTTGGTTACACTTCTCTGTCCGTTCTCCATCTTTGCATTTATACATATCATCCCGTTACGGGTTTTGTAACACAATGGCTGATGGATTTGTCTATCAAACAGTTGGCCGCTTGCCATGCTTGGCAAACTTATACCTGTCCCTGAAACTCCGTTGAGTAAGTACGTCAGATTTAGGCGCCGACATCGAAGTTCTCATGGTAAGATCAGTAGATCGTCTATTATCAATCTATCATTTACTGCTTGTTCTTTTTCGTTTCACCTATTGCACCTGCCTGATACATTGCATACAAATTCAGGTAAGGCAGATGAGCAAGAGGATATTAGTCACGAGGGATCTGGCAGGTGATATGTTGAGTTGTCTTGGTCGTTTTAGGTGTGAAAGTGATGTCATCCGACTTTGAGAACCCGAATCCAGCATCCGGGTTTATATGCATCTTCCTGAGAAATTAAAGATTTTTTGTCTATAACACTTTACCAACTAACCGAAAGGGGCTTTTTCGTGCTTTAACAAAACAGGAAAAAAAAAAGAGTTGAAGATGTTACTTGAATCTCCCGCTGATGCATTTCGACATTGTATAGCTCGGCTTAATATCTGATGTGTTTGGATTTGTGGATATCAATCATATCAGTATGTTTGAACAGAAGCCAAATTCTCATATACTATTGTGCAGTATGATTTTTCGTCGTTTCGTCGTATTTGTTTTAATTTTTGTTTAACAGTGTGATTTTGGTAGATCTGCTAGTAGTGTGGAATTATTGGAGTTTCGGTGAAGTGGTTTGGTTGTCATTTTTTGTTGACACGACCTCAATGTATCGAAACAGTGTTGTTTAGTCTCAAATGACTATTTTTGCCTAAAATGGTTTCGTTTGAATTTCTTGGCCAAAATGCGACTTTCTGTCAATTTCTAATTTTGAGGCATTTTGTCTTGCCACCTTAATAGAAATTGAAAAAATATTTTTATAATATAAAATATAATTTACTTCAGAGAAGGATATGATAGGATCGTTGGATTATTTTTTATGTTCAAGAGCTGCTAAAGCCCTTACAAATCTATACTATCTCCGTTCGGCAAAACATGTCGCTTACTATTCACGTGCGTTGTTTTAGGAGATAAGAACTATACAAAATATTCATTTTTTTATTACTTTTTTAACAAATTTGTACTTAAAACTATATAAAATAATTAGATATTTTATATAGTTTTTACCTCTTTAAAAAAATACGTGTTAAAAAGTCAAAAGATATCCTTTGTGAAAAATACATCTTAAAAAGTCAAACGACTTCCTTTGTGGATCGGAGGTAGTATATAATTTGTTTTTATATTCTAGAGAATTTTTTGGAAAGCAGAGTCTTAAAGATTGTTAAAAAAAATTGAATGGTTATCTTACTTTTTAAGAAAATAGGATAAAATTATTTTTTTTTCAAATCACCAACCAACCATTAAATTATTTTATATCATCCAATAATAACAAGTAAAAATTCTAAATATATAGAGGATAGGTTTTCACTAATAATTTTAAGAAAAAATTTGTAAAATAGGCACATTATTTGAACGTTTTTGCAAAATGGTCGCGTACTTGGACAATTTAGCAAAATGGTCACTGTATATAGTTTTTTCCCAAATTGTAAAAGTGTGCCCCTTTCTCTCTCTCTCTCGTCCTGGCGCTCTCGCTCTCGCTCGTCACCGGATCTCAAATCTACCGCCGCCATCCTTCTTCTTCCTCCTCTATTATCGCCGGAGAACCTCTCCTTGCTTCTCCTTCTCCGGTTGAACCCTCGGTGGTGCAGGCTCGCAATCGGCATTCATAACCCTAAAATTCGGCCTCCAATTCCACTGATCTCGTCTCTCTTGCTCTATCGATCTCGAATGAACTGACGATTGAGGGGAGGAGAGACGCGAGCGCTGGAGAGGTGGATCCGAGCTGTGTAACCTCCTCATCAATTGCAAAATCGAAGCCGGATCTCCGTCTTCAGATCTCCGGCTTGCCTCGTTTTTGTCTCTCGCCGGATCTCTCTCGCCGGGCGTATCTCTCCATGGCTGGATCTGTGCTTCAGCGAGATCGAGCGAGTGACCGGAGCGAGCAAGGCCGAGGTCGAGCGAGCGAGCGAGCGACCGGAGCGAAGGATCGAGGAGCGGCGGAGCGAAGGCTGTGTTCACACAGGAAGCAGGAAGGTAGAAGAAGCAATTTTTGTAAAATTACAAAAATTAACCCATAAATAGCAATTGTTGTAAAAATACAAAACTTAACCCATATAAATATGAGAATGAAAAAAACTATCTATATTTTACATTTGCACAACATAAATGTATATTTGCAAAACAAATTGTTATATGTACACAACGTAAAATTATTTTTGCAAAACAAAAAGTTCTGAAACGAAAAAAAGCGGAAAAAAAATTATATTTTGCACAACATACAATGTAAGAGTTGCACAACTCTGTTGTAAGAGTTGCACGCCTCTGTTTTAAGAGTTGCACGACTCTGTTGTAAGAGTCGCACGACTCTTGTTTTAAGAGTTGACTGAGTTCTTGGATAAGCTTAAGATGATACAGGGTGGTGTTTCTGTCGATTTTAGTGGGGTTAATATCAACAAATCCGTTGTTAGATACTTGGTAGGTTATTTTTGCACAACAATCGAGACTTTGTGAAATTGTTCTCAACATGATCTTATTTTCTCTCAATATAATTTCACACTTTCTCAATAAATTATTGCACAACATGCTCTTATTTTTGCTAAACAATTCTTTATTTTTGCACAACAATCGAGACTTGTGAAATTGTGTCTCCTCATAATCTTATTTTTTGTAAATATAATTTTTCAATTTTTTAATAGATTATTGCACAACACGGTCTTATTTTTGCTCATCGATAGAGTAAAACTGCACAACATGGGGGATTGGTGGAAATGTGCTCAACATTATCTATAAGAGTTGCACGACTCTGTTGTAAGAGTTGCACGACTCTGTTTTAAGAGTTGCACGACAATCGAGACTTGTGAAATTATTCTCAACATTATCTTATTTTATCTCAATATAATTTCAGACTTTCTCAATAAACTGTAAGCGATCCATAATCTATATTTTTTTACTTCTTTAACATTTCGTCGTGCAAATATAAGAGTGTGGTATGCAAATATATCCGTAAGTTGTGCAAATATGACTCGAGTTTAGTTTTTTTTTTTTAATTTTATTTTACATTTTGTCGTGCAAATATAACCGTGTGTTGTGCTTGTGCAAATATAATCATATGTTGTGCAAGTATAACATTTTTTTGTGCAAAAATTAAAATAAAAATATAGATTATGGATCACATAATAAAATATAGCTAGTTTTTTTAATTTCTCATATTTGTAGGGTAATTTTTGTAATTTCATCAAAAGTTCTTCTTCTTCCTCCCGATTTCTGCGAAGAGCAGATCCGCGCACGCCGGCCCGCCGCAGGCTCGCTCCGCCGGCCTGGCTCGCTCCGGCGTCGCTCGCTCCCTCTCTCGCTCCGTCGCTCGCTCACCACCGCCTCCCTCCCTCGCTTGCTCGCTCCGCCTCGCTCGACCTCGGCTCAGATCTGAGATCCGCCCTCGCTCGACCTTCCTCGATCGCCATGGATCCACCGAGCCAGAGGAATCAATGTCCGAGCTCGGCCTCTCCTCCTCGACGCCGACGATTTGAGTCCAGATCTCGCTGGAGGAGATCTCGGATCTGGATCCGGCTCGCTCGCTCGCCCTCGCTCGCCCTTCCTCGATTGTGTCTATTTCACTAAATTGTCCCAAAGCGCGGCTATTTCGCAAATTATGTCTAATTTTAATTTGTTTTGTTAACCTATTAGGCTATTAGGATAAGTTAGCAAAAAATTTCTTTAAAACTAAACATTACAACATTTTTTAAAAATAGATAGACACTTAAGCCATTATAATAGAAAAAAGGACGGATAAAAAAATTACAATAGAAGAAAGGGGATTCAAACCGATAACTTATTTATCACTATATGTCATTTCTCGCTAGATAAGTTAGGAAGAGTTGAATATTACAACATCTATTATCTATCTATATATCTATCTATCTATCTATTAATATTACTAATTCTGCTAGCATTTTGCTGACGTGTCATGCCCACAATTAAATTTGAATTTTTTATTCAAATGAGATTCTCTTATTGGTCAATATTATTATGGAAATTTTAAAATAATTGTTTCCTATTTTAAAGATGGTTTGAATTCATTCCTTTTTTTATTTATTCTCGATTATATTGTCGTAAATATTGAGACATGTTTCCATTTTTTTTCCCGATTGCAATATTCCCATAATTCGTCTACATACATTGAACTTAAATTTGAATCTTGGTATATTTTATTTTTGGAAATTTATACTCTACATAGATCCATATCCAATTGTCAGTTCATAAAATGCTACGAAGTATAAATTAACTTTCACATATGTTCATATTTTCTCACCAACCATGCAAGTATTTCATTTTCAAATAAATTAATCAAAGATGTACTCAGATTGCATGCATTCATTATCTTAACGGATTGAATTCATTTAAATACTTGTTTATTATATCACATTTATCCCAATCATGTTAAAATTTACCACTCTCTCTATTCTTTTAGCTAAATATGTTGTTTAATATTTATTCACGCTTTGTTAGGATGATAAAAATTATATAAAATATTATTTTTTCAATTTTTTTATAAATTAATTTTGATAATAGGTAATCTATTAATAATATTAATTCTACTATCATTTTGATGATGTGTCACGCCCACAATTAAACTTGAATTTTTTTATTCAAATGATATTTTCTTATTGGTCAATATTATTGCTGAAATTTTAAAATATCTGTTTCCTATTTTAAACATATTTGTTTCATATTTTTATACTAAAATATTATTTAATTTGATATGTTGTATGTCAATTTGTGATCTATTTTAATCGCCTACATACATTGAACATTCGTCAAGTCTTGGCTGATTTTATTCTTGGATATTGAAATTGTTGATTTATCATATTTAACCGATTGCAATATTCCCCACAATGTCTACATACAACGAACATGTAATAATCAATTTGTAAATATTCGATTTCAAAAATTAATTATAAAAATCAATTAGAGCCAAAAAAAGTTTTTTTTTTATATAATTTAATTATTTTAGACATCTTAAATGACTATCGAAAAATAAATAATATTTTAATACTCACAAGCATTACTTATGCTTATTTTACATCTTGGAGGAGGCTTCTTAGATCGCTTTTCTACCTTTAAGGATCTTTTTTTTTTTTTACCATTTTACCTTTATTTTCACTATTTATTTCCCTCTCTTTCTAACCATCTTCTCATGAAAATAATGAATAAGTTATGTATATATACATAACTTTAAAATTATCCACACAATCATGTGCTTATGAATTTTTTTAATATTTGTACGAAAGCTTATATTTTACTTTTTAGATCTATGCTAATGATAATAATTATATATTTATTTCAAATTATATTAGGTGGTGTGTTTGAGTATTATTACTACTTTACCTTATTAAATCATTTTCAAAAATTGTATCGTATCTCTTTCCAACTAATTTAAAAATTATAAAAAAATACTTTATACATATTTTTGTTGTAAACACGTATATATATTAATATAGTATTATATAGATATATAAAATGATGTTCAAATTAAAATGGATCAAGCTCTCGTGCCTTTAAGGCACGGGTATTGCACTAGTTCCCTAACAAAATTACTTTGTAATTATTTGGTGATTCGATGTTCTTTTACCTCTGCTTCTAGCCATGATTGACTTATATGACAAATAATTTTTTTTTTTAAAAAAAACATTTTTAAATGTTTCTATTAAAAGATATTTTTCTCATTTAACATGATGATTTGTAAATTCCACTCCATGTTTTTCACAAGTTTATTTTCCGGTATACCGGAACTTTGGTGTTCGGTAAATTAGCACGACGATTCTTTCTTTTCTTTTTTTTTTTTAGGAAAAATTGCAGAAAACCACCCTTTAAATAGGGTGTTTTGTGTGAAATCACTCCCTTAAAACGAAAATTGCATAAAACCACCTGTTAAAACCGATTTCTTTGCAAAGTCACACCCATCACCAAATTTTCGTTAATTTAATACATTAAAGTGCTTGAGAAGTCAATTATATCCCTTATTTTTATTTTACTTTATCCAATCGGTATTAATTAATTTTTACTTTTTTAACAAGTTTTTCAAAAGTAATTTTTTTAATAAAATATCATTTTCTTTTCAAAATTGATGTTTTATATATTTTAAAAAGTGTATATCACTATAGGGCTACTTGAAGAAAATAAATTTTTAAAAAATGATATTTCATATATTTTTTTATTATTCTGAAAATATGTTCACTATTCGACATACATTTTTAGAATAATAAAAACTATATGAAATATTATTTTTTTCAAAAAAATATCTTCTTCAAGTAGCCCTAGTATTACACATTTTTTTATATGTATAAAACATAAATTACACATCAATTTTTTATAGAGTTTTTTTGTAAGTATGAAATTATTATTTTTTTAAATATTTTTTTGATATATTTTTTTTTTTTTTGCTTTTGAAAGACATATCAAAAGTTACATATCACCTAATACCAATTGAAATGAGTAAACTAATATTAAAAATAAGGGGTATAATTAAATTTCCACACACTTTAACATTTAATTAATGAAAATTGGGTGATGAGTGTGACTTTGCAAGGAAAATGGTTTTAACGGGTGGTTTTCTATAACTTCTGTTTTAAGGGGTGGTTTTTCGCAAAACACCCTATTTAAAGGGTAGTTTTCTGCAATTTTGCTTACCACTTTGTTTGATGGTGAACATAGAGCAACCCTTATTTGGGTTGAAACCAAACTTTGTAGTTAGGTGATTGGAAAGCAACCCTTAAGTGGATTTTGTTTGGTAAATGATTGGATATTTGATTGTGTTATCAATAATGTCTTTATCTCTATATTGGAATAAATTGAGGAAGGTGGGAGGTGTGGTTCATATTTATGCTTGTGAAATTTCAACCATCTTCACTTTGACAAAGTTGCTTCTTCCTTAATTGAAAAACACTTCTCACCCACTATTTCATGGAAAAAGGGTACATAAAAACAAAACGTTCTTTCGTGTTAAAAACTTACTAATAGGCTTTTTTTTCGTCTAAACCGGTAAATATATAGATGTTAACATAAACCAAGAAGTAATAAAAAGTAAGATCATACTGAGAGTTTTACGAAAAATAGAGTGCTACTTTCCACATAAGTCCTACCACATGAAACTAACTCTCACAAAGCCTACCACACAGATACAAGAGAGTCCGCTTAACAGGGATCAAAGCAAACCTAATTATGTGACTGAGTTTTAGTAATATGGTAGTATGGTACGGTACCTTCAATAGCTCAAAAAGCTTATTGTTTTTAAAGTCAACCCATAGATGGTGTGGTAATAACTTAAATCACAAAATTACATAAAACAAACCCAAAGTCTCGCTAAGTATACACGTTTTTGTTAAAATTGCAAAAGTATACACAGATTTTTAAAACTGAAAAATACCTCTTCTCCCCCCATCTCAACTGTGTAAACTCTCTCTCCCGTTTCTCTCTCTCCATTGCGATTTTCAACTTCTCTTCGCTCTTTAGTGTTTCTTCTACTGATTCGTTCGAAAAGCGGCGTTTTCCGGACGTTTTCGTGCTTGTTTTCGTGTGTGATTGAAGGTTATTGAGTATGGATAGCAGCGCAGTAAGCATTTTGTTATTTGAGGGAAATGCACAAAGTAACCCAAAAAACCGAAAGTGTTGCAAGGTTAACCCAATCCGGTTTATAATTGGGTGAAACCGGATAATTGGGAAACCCTTGGAGCCGGTAGCAAGTAAGGGAGGGGGGGTGCAACCTTCCAATGTGTGACACCTGGCCTGTGAGTGAGAGAGAGAGAGAGAGGGGGGGGGGACAAGTACCATCTGCAGAGGAGAGAGGCGGAGAGAGAGAGAGAAAGCAATTGAAAAAGGACAGGAGGGAGAGAGAGAGAGGTGAAAAAAAAAGTGAAGTATGATAGGAAAGAGAGATCAGTAGAGTGTCAGTGAGGGGGCATAAAAAGATACTGTTACTCTTTCACTTCGAAGAAGCAATTGAACGGGGGTTTATTTGCAGGTTGACGTGTCAGCAGTTAGTTTTAACTGGACACCCAAAACAAAATCACATGACACATATTGGAATCGATTGGACAAGATTTATAGGAGAAACAGATTCTCCATCGACTTTGGATAGAAAATGGGCAAGTTTGCTTTCGATAAAGGTTATGCGAGAGGTGTCTCCCTCAAATCTCAAGCAAATTTACCCATTTTCTATCTGAAGTCGATGGTGAATCTGTTTCTCAAATAACTCATGTCCAGTCGATTCCAATATGTGTCATGTCGTTTTGCTTTGGGTGTCCAGTTAAAACCAACTGCTTACATGTCAACCTGCAAATAAACCCCCACCCAATTGCTTCTTCTTCGAAGTGAAACAGCAACAGTAAAGTTGCAGAGGAGAGAGGACCCTTCCATCTCTCTCTCACTGTCTTATCCCCACTGATCTCTCTCTCTCTCTCCTCTACAACTTTACTTTTCTTTTTTCATATACACTCTCTCTCTCTCTCCTCTGTAGGCTTTCTCTCTCAACTGCAGACTTTCTTTTACTTTTCTCTCTGTCTTATACTCACTAATCTCTCTCTCTCTCTCATCTGCAACTTTACTTTTCTTTTTCACTCCTCTCTCTCTCTGATTTTTTTTTATCGAAAGCAAACTTACCCATTTTCTATCCGAAGTCGATGGTGAATCTGTTTCGCCGAGAACTCTTGTCCAGTCGGTTCCAATAGGTGGCATGTCATTTTACTTTTGGTGTCCAGTTAAAACTAACTGCTTACACGTCAAACTGCAAATAAACCCCGGTCCATTTGCTTCTTCTTCGATGGTTTTTATCTTAAACTTAAGATTTAATTCAAATTATATTAATGCCCCCTTACCGTCACTCTTCCCCCCTCTATCTCTGTCTCTGTCTTATCCTCTTTGTCCTCTCTCTTTTTACCGTCTGGGCTTAGGGGGGAGGGTGACACTAGAACCAGGGAAACATTGAGTGTAAAGTTGTTATATTGTTTATTCATCAATAAAAAGAAAACAAAGTGGTTCACCAAGCCTCTACGAGGGCTCCTCCACTTCGATTCCACCTTCTCTACTCCAAATCCAGCCTCCACTCGCCTCAAATTGACCGGGAAAAGCCATTAGAACGAAGGTGAAGGACGAAGGCATCAAACATGACACACATGACAGTTAGAGTTATAAACATGACATCTGACTACTACAAACATGACAGAAATCAAAGTGCCGGCAAATTCGTTAAAGGTTCGAAGGTATCTCAACATTAAACATTTCCAACTCACCCTACTCCTGGTATGTCGTAATCCACCCAACATCTCCACAATTTCCACAATTCCTCCAAAATCCCTAATTCCTCCAATTTCCCCTATTCCCCCAAAATCCTCAATTCCTCCAATGTCTTCAATTCCCCCAATTTCTCCATCTAACTACAACCAATATATCCATTTTCCTCCATTAGCCTTCCCCAATTTTACCCAATGTTCAAAACCAACTGTTATTTTCCCCCCATTTCCCTTCTATCCCCCTTCCTCGTCAAAACAAGAGCAAGCCTTCCCCAATTGTATGCGGCGTCTGTTGCTTATTTGATGTCCGCTTCTTATTCCTTCCGTTTTTAAATCTGCAGACTTGCTCTTGTTCTTCTTCGAACTCCTTCCTCTTCTTCCTCCCGTTTTCAAATTTAAGAGAGAGAGAGGGAAATAGCAACCCTTTGGCCTTCCTCTTCCCCGTGAGATGACGGGTTTTTTTAAAAACTGTCAATTCCCCTTCCATCCACTTGTCTCATTCTCTCTCATCCATAAATGCAACCGGTCTCTCCTTCTATTATAACCGGTTGGGCTGTAATTTTTAAAGGATTTGGGCTAACTTTTTGCAATTAATATGGATAGGGGATAGGGGGTGCAATCTAACCGGGTTTTTGGGTTAGTTTTGCAAATAGCCCTTGTTATTTTTGTATGGTTTGTTTGTAGACCTGTCAAAAAACAACCCGACCCAGTGATCCGACCCGACAGACCCGAAAAATTTCCGACCCGAACCCGGAAATTTTGACCTGAATTTTTTTTTCGACCCGAACCCGAAAAAGCCGAATTTTTCCAGGTAATCTGGGTTTCGACCCGGTGACCCGATTGACCCGATAATTTTGACCCGATTGACCCGGTTAATTTATAATTATATATAATTAATTTTTTTTATATATAATTAAAATTTATCACAAAATTATCAAATCATAATTTTTTTAATTTAAAAAAGAAAAAATTGACAAACCCGAAATCGACCCGAAACCCGGTCTTCCATGTGAAGACCGTGTCTACAATTCGCCGGATGTAGGGTCTTTTTCTGAGTTTCTTGGAATGGATAGATGCTCTCATGATGAGTTGATTAGTTGTTTCCAAAAGATGAAGAAGACGTCGAAGAAGAAGCTAATTTTGGCGAGGATGTTGCTTATTGAGATGGTTGTGTGTTTTAGGCGAACAGACTATATCAGCGAGGCAAACCTATCACTTTCTTGTGATGACGAGAAGTTTGGACTCTATCCATGGGGCAGACAGTCTTATGAATCTCTATTGAAGGCCTTGAAGAAGTCATCTACGATGGATCGCAAGAAAGCTAGGCCTTCTTATGAGTTGTATGGATATTGGATCGCTTTCCAGGTTTTGTGTTTACTTGTTTCATTCCTCTGTGTAAGCATTGATCACTATGTGTCATCATTGTATGTATTCCTTACTATGTGTCAACATTCATCACTTGTGTCATCATTCCTCACCATGTGTCAGCATTGTATGTATTCCTTACTATGTGTCAGCATTCATCACTTGTGTCATCATTCCTCACCATGTGTCAGCATTTTATGCATTGTTATTGTGTTTGTATGACCTCTTATTTTGTTTTTACAGGCCTGGATATTTGAAGTTTTCCCGGCGTTGTCTGATAAGTTTGAATGTAATTTGAAGATGAATGATAAAGATCCTCATTCTTTGCATTGGATTTGTAAGGTTAGGCATTCTTATGATGAAGCTGACGAGCTATTTGATGGTGACTTGGTAAGAGAAATATATCAGTTGTGATTTCAAACATGTGTACTTATATACATGTGTTTTCTTATTTATATTTTTTTGATGTGCACGAATAGGAAACGTGTGGTTGATGAAGGAAAGGTTGAGGAGAAATTGGTTGATGTAGAGAAGGGGAAAAAGAGGAAATATGTTGACACAGGAAAGCCTTCTAAGAAGAAGCAGAAAGGTGCATCTACTGAGATCCAGGTGAAGAGAGTCGCTGTGAGGAGAAGGCGTTCTAGTGGTCCCCCACGAACCAACCCTCATGCTGACATAGAAGTTAAGAAATCAATCAGGAGGAAGGCTGGGAGGATTAGAAAGAAGGTTGTTGAATTCAAGAGAGGTGATGAATCTAAGAGAGATGTGATTCCTTATGCTGACACAAGGACAACCACAGTGAATGCAGACAAGGGTTCCAAGAAGTGTGGTGCTGACAGAGAAGAGGTTGTTGTCCAGGCAGAAAAAGATGACCAAGTTGGATATGCTTGCGATACATCTGATGAGGATAGACCTATTCAGTATGTTTTCCAGAAGAGGAAGAAGGTTATGAGAAGTACAGGGAAACGTAAAATGTCATACAAAAGTAGCAGTTCAAAGAAGTCTTCCTCCATCCCCCAAGCCCCCCTTGATGTGTTGTTATCTCCTGTTGAAGTTGTGAATGATGCCTGTAAAGTGATTGTACCTTTTGTTTTGGTGCAAGGTGAGGCTCATGCTGACACAGAGAATGCTGACCCCCATGATGATTAACTTGATGGAAGTCAAGGGGTTGATGCTGACACAGAGAATGGTGACCCCCATGATGATTAACATGATGGCAGTCAAGGGTTTGATGATATCAAGGTTGATTCTGGAACTGTTTCTCCATTGGCTGCTCTTTTACTTTTGAATAAAGGAATGGATGGTAGTGATGACATGAAGATAGCTGATGAAGATGTTGGTGGTGATGGCCAAAATGCTGACACTAATGGTGATGACACCCTGGACACAGTTGGCAATAGAGACAAGGGTGATTGTGGTGACAATCAGAAGGGAGTGTCTGATGAGCATCCAAAAGATGCAGAGTTGGATGGTGTTGATAAAGATGAAAATGCAAAGGGCGATGGTGTTGCTGGTAAGGCTGACGCTAATTCCAACCCAGTTTGGGTACATGATTTAATTAAAAGGATTCAAAAGCTCAAAGAGCTGCCTGCACGTGTAGATGATTTACTCAGAAGGATTGAAAAGCTTGAAGAGTTGCCTGCACGTTTAAATGAGTTGGCTTCTCGTGTTGATAGGGCGGTTGAACTTGTTGGGATGGTTACAAACCTGATGGATAAGTATTACTCACTGGAGAATAGGTTCACACTGCATGAATCTATTGTTGCAAGGTCACAGTCATTTGTTAACATTGATCAACCAAGTAGTAAGATCGTGAATGATGTTGTTGCTGACATCAAGATGGGTGTTATCCTTGAGGACGTTGTGGATGAGGAGGAAGCTGAGTTGGATGCACCTGAAGATTGTAAACAACTGAAGACACCTGTTTGTGGTGATGAGGGAGATGAACCCCAACAATTGACGGACGATTGATGTTGTAGTTCTGGAGTCTATCATTCATGTCACATTGGTTGAAGGACAGAGGCCATTAGAGTCAGATTCAGTTCACTTTGCTGTTGATCTAGGCCGTGATTCTGATTTGATGTCCATGGAGCCAAGAGGTGAAGAGTTTAAGGACAGTAACGATGGACTTCATGATGATGCTGGCAGGGGATTGGAGAGTACTGGTGAGGATGTAGAAGCTCACATGTTGGTGAAGTCGAGTAATGAAGATTGTAAAGAGGTCGTTGCAGATGTTGATGTCAAGGATGTTGTTATCCCATCAGGTGACAAGGGTGATGGGGATGAGAAAGCTGATGTTGTAGTAACTCCACCTCCTACCATTGCGCCACCACGGACTATCAACTTGGATTCCGCTGAAGGTGATGAAGATGCTGACATGGTTGAATTGCCTGTAGTCAGTGACTGGGTTGCCTACAGCAAGCATCCTAAAGTAGTTGAAGAGATTGAATCACTAAAGCGATCCAAGCGTATTCCAAAAGCTAGTACCTTCTTGACGAGTCCATATGAGCAGGAAAAGAAAGGGAGGTGGCCAAAGCACAATCCGAAGAAGTCATTGTTAAGTGAAGATGATCATGAGTTTATGTACAAAACTATGAGGAGTAAACGGTATTTTTTTATCTTTTTACTCGGTATATATTCATGAACTGTCTTGTGCTGACACCTCTTATTATCTTGTGTTTAATTCATAATTTTTGCTTGTTTCTAGGGATTTTTCTGTCATCGTTGCTTCTGGACGGGTTAATAAATCGTTTTTTAAACTAATTCTAAACAAGGACATGTGGTTGGACTATTCGGTAAATATGCTAGCAGCAATTATATTTCATATTGTTTTTTTGTTGTTGTTGTTTGTCTTCTGTTTTTTGTTTATTGATATTTGTTGAGGTATATCTAGTGCTGACAGTAGTTTGTTATTGTGTGTTGTAGCATATTGAAGCAGGTTTGTATTATTTGAGGAAGAGGATTCATGAGAAAGCTGACAAGTATGCAGATTGCATTGTCCTTGATTGGGTGTTCTACCAGAAATACCTGCCATCTAATGCTGGAGCGTATGAAGTAGATTTGCATGTGTCAGAAATGATTGCGAGTTATTTCCTGGGTCTTTACCCTGACCAGTATGGTAAGCCATGGGCGTCTGCAAATAAGATCTACACACTCTTCAACGTTATCAACAAGCATTGGGTTGCTTTAGAAATCATAATTGATCAGAAGGTGATTAATGTGTATGACTGCAATGTCTACGGCGTTGGTAAGGGTGTACTAGATGCAGAACTACAACCTATTGCTCACTGGCTTCCTATACACTTGGTGAAGTGTGGAATATATGAAAACTTTAGCTCTACACCATTTGAGATAAGGAAGGTTCCTGAGACAGTCCATGATAAATCTGGGTTTGTATTCTTACCCAACTTTTATATTAATTGCTGAAATACATTTATTTTCTATTTATCATTTGTTGACACATCCCTATTTGTCTGTTATGTGAGTGTGTGCAGAAGTGCTTGTGGGGTGTTCATAGTCAAAGCAATTGAGGTTGTTGTATTTGGTGGAGATGTCACAGCAATCACAAATGAGAAGCTATTGCGCTATAGAGAGCTTATTTGTTCAAACTTGATCAAGGAGTCTTGGAGCTTCATAATTTGAAATATCGTTTTATGTAATAGTTTAAGTGACATTGTAGGTTATGATCTTAGTCACATACTATGGATATGTAGTTGGATATGACATTAATTAGTTGGATATTAACTGTTTCCATTGAACATCGTTCGCGTATGTTGAATGTATGTATTTTGTGGTGTTAAAGTACTTATTCCGAATTTCAAGTTCTGGCTTTTTATATTAGATCGAGTTTGATATAGTCTCCAATCACATATAATGTATAAAATCCAATATGACATACGTAATGCTGAAACAAAGTGCATTCAATTTTGAAAACATATGTGAATGTATCCATGTCAGCATTGCCCATAATGCTGACATGTTTTTAGGTATACTATAAAAAAGTAATTTCAAAACAGAACATGTTTATTGTATGCAATATATATCACTTGGCAGTTCTAAGTTCTTGTATCTTAGAAGTATACGATATAAAGCGAGCCGGTCTGAGCAATGCTGACACCATCATCTTGAGTACTTAAGTCTCCTCTTTAGCTCACATTCAGACACCAGTCTCTTAGATGGAGGTATTCCTGGTCCCCTCCTAACAACAGGAGGGTAACACTTTATAGATCTTATTGCTTTAGGCACGCCTGATTCATCGTCTGTCAGCACTGAGTAAATTGTTTCTTCATATGCCAATTTCCAAGCATCAGTTGTGTAAAATCTGGCAACAAAGTCTGATACATTTGCCTTAATTTTTATGATGGCTAAAAGAGCATGAACACATGGGATCTTCTCTATATCGAAAAACTTGCAAGTGCATGTATTTGCTGATAGGTCCACCATTGCATGAGACCCTTGCCCTTTTACTTCAAATTTATATTCATCCAGCCTCTGAACCTTTTATGCTCCAGCTTCATCTTGTAGGTTCCTTATCAGATCAAGTATTGTTGGTGGCAATCTGTCATCATGTTTGGATGCCTTTTCTCTACGCTCTTGGAACCATGTTGCGAGTTTTTCTCTAGCAAAATTCAACAGTGCAACAATAGGATAATTCTTCTTCCCCTTGAAAATGGCATTTATGCTTTTTGAATTATTAGATGTCATCTTGTTGTATCTGGTGATTGGTGAATGTGCTCTAGCCCACCTATCCACTCCTACTGACAGTAAATATTTCGACATCTTGGGATAGCTTTCCTTTATGCGGTCAAAATATTTGTCGGACTCCCCAGTAGTATAACTATCTGCTGCTTTCTTAAACCAATTTGCCAAGTATCTTTTCTTAAAGGTGCTTCTAATGTTTTGTTCCATGTGCCATCTACATATGCAGTTATGTGCACTGGGGTAAACCAAGCCAATTGCTCTTGAAATGCTGACATGTCTATCAGACACAAACACTAAATCATTTGATGGAGGAACAACCTTCAGCAGCTGGCGAAGAAACCACTCCCAAGAGCTATTATTTTCTGTGTCAGCAATGCCAAATGCAAGTAGGAAAATATTTCTGTTTGCATCTTGCGTTACTGCTCTAAGCAAAGTCCCTTTGTATTTCCCAGTTAAAAATGTTCCATCAATAACAACAACCTGTAAAATAATGATTATAAGTTGTGTGATGACAATGAAACATTCAAAAGTGAGTAAGTAGACTCTGTGCTGACACTAATAATTTCATACCTTTTTCAACACAGGGAATGCCCGAATGCACTGTCCAAATGATAAAAACAAATATTTAAACCTGTCATCATTATCTGTTGACATCAATGCCACAGTTCCATCATTTTTCTCCATAATTATGTGGCAAAATAATGGCAAGTCAGCAAAATTTGATTCCGCTGTTCCTCTGTCCCTTCCTTGTGCAATTCTTCCTGACCGCTACGATGTCCAATAACTAATGGGCATTTTTTTTTCGGTCCTCATTTTATCCATTATCTGCTTTGGATTGTACCCGATGTTGACACTGTAATTAGGTATACATTAGAATGAATAATGTGATACTTGAATTGAGAGTTATTTTGATGACATACACACACTTACATTGGTTGGATGATGCTTGTTATCACTGAGGAAGGTGCTTTCCTGCAATTTCTTGTTCTCACATCCCATGTGCATGTGTGCACATTATTGCACGCTGACACCTCGTAGCAAGTCTGAGAAATAGTATTTACGTGTAACTTCCATCTGCAGCTATTATCCACGCAGTGCGCCCTAAAATACTTGGGTTCTGATCTTTTTACTCGATACCCAAATATTTCTGTCACTGATAATATACGTAAAGCATCCTTTATTTCTTGCTTTGATTCAAAGATTCTCCCAATGTACATTATGTTCGATGAGGTATTATTGAAACTACTTATGCTAGAGTTGTCATCCTTGTAATCTTCTAGTGTTTTATCTCTACTGCGCATTGAAGAATGCAGGCTTCTCCAGGTGTCAGCATCATAATCAATGTCATTATCATCACCCATATCATCATCCATATAATCATACATATCATCTGACGCCACAGTCTGCATTTGAGTGTCAACAATCATATGATTTTGGTCCATGACATACTCAATCAATCCAACTGATTTCCAACTCTCCTTGTCATCTGTGTCAACAATTGTAAGTGGTTGTGCATGTATGCTGACACACAACTCAACATCATAGTTTACACCATCTAGTGCTGATATATCGAGGAATTCTTTCAAATCAGCGTCACAATCAACTGTAAGTGGGGCTTTCAGCATTTTTTATGGGTGCAAATGACTAAATTGCAATTCAAGCACATTGTCTACATTGAATCTAGTGCACACCTTTCTCTTCAAGTCATGTAGCGTGGTTGAATCATATAACATAAACACTTTTGATGTTGTATTTCCAACGAATTCCAGGCCTATGTCAGCAAATACCCACGATCCACCAAATACTATTGTAATCACATGAGGTTCCATTTATGTTTGACCTATCAATTAATTACAGACAATATGCAAACAAGTACAATGAGTTACTTCTGATTCCGTGTCAGCATGATAGATCTAAGTTAGATACATGTTATTTATTTAAGAAATCTCAAACAGTGTCAGCATTATACAACGAATTGAGAATTTAAACAGATCTATGTAGAACAATTCATACAATGATTTCCTTTCAATTCATTCAAGCACAACTGTTCGAATTCATTGAACATGCAGATTTATAACATAGGCTAATTAAGATTGAACTTTCGTTATATTGACAGATCGAGTATCTATTAACGAAGCAGATCGATGAAGAACTTGAAATTGTATATATTGTCGACGATTTACTCTGATTTATATTCAAACAGCAACAAACGAAGTCGTAATTACACGATCTACACTAAACGAGTTCAGCAATTAGATATAAAATGATATTTACACACGAATTCAAGTTTTTTTCACAGATCTATGAACGACAGTCAATCAACTATACGAAAGTTGACATAAAAACTACAATCTAGTAGTGTTTAGATGTTAGAAGAATATAGTACCGAGATTCAGAAGGAGATCGGCGATCGATACCTACAACGATCGAAATCAGATATGTGATTTCGTGTCAGCGCTGGCGAAGAAGGAGAGATCAGGGGGGTGAGTGCGTGTTGAGAGTGTATTGTATAGTTTGCTAAATTTCCCCCAAACTTTGTATAGTTTCCTAATTTGGCCTTCTTATTTGTATATTTTGCAAACCATCTCAATTATGAAAGTATATTCAAGAGTTACCCTTACATCCCAGCCAAACTCTTGCTCCAAAGTTGAAATCGCTCATCCTGGACGCCCCTCGCCCCTCGGTCCGACGGAGATTTTGAGATGAGGTAAATCATGGTGACTCAACCGGTAACAAGAGTCGGAACCAGTGCTCACTGCACACAAGGAGCCCCCTCATTTGAGAAGTTGCTTTCACACCGCCGTTGGTGAGACTCGATCATTGATTCATTTTCAAATGCCACCCTTGTGACTGATTGAGCTAAACCCATCCAATCAACCTCTTATTACCCCCACAAACAGTAAACATTAAACACCATAACCCACTATCAAGTTAGCCCCCTATCTCCCCTAACCCCCTAGACCGAATTTATTTAATAATTTATAGTTATTCCCATACACGGATCTAGGGGTGGGTTGGGCTTTGCTGCAGCCCACCCCAAAAATCCAGAATATAATTAATAAGAAGAAGTAATGAGACACAAAATGAATTCATTGCAGTTGGTTATTCCTTTGGGCTTTATAAAAGCAACCAGGTTTGAATCTGCGCGCACAGACACACATATTGTATTAATTAGGTGTTTATTTGTCATATTTTTTTAAACAATTTATATTTCATATTAATCACTCTTTTAGAAAATAACAAATAAATGTTATATGTGATATTAATATTTATGTAAAAATAAAAAACACATGTGTTATATTCATGATATTAATAACTCTTTTTAAAAAAAAATTGTATAAGGCGATCCTAGCCTACCTCAAATTTAATTTATGGTTCCGTGTCTGGTTATCCCTGTTCCCCAAATCGAATTAATTTCATTTCATCTTTATCAACATCTTTGCTTTCATCCACATATTTTTACTTTGTTCGCATTGTAAAATTGTATTTGTATCCATACCATTACTATTCTTTGAATTGAAACAACTTAAAATTCTCAATTTAGGGTTGATTACTAAATGTAAACATAAAAATGCCTTATGTTGAATTATCTTTACACAAAAATAATATGTTACATAAAAATGTTTACATAATCTTTGTCTTTTATTTCAAATTATAATTATAGGTTAATTTATAGAGATTCAAGTGGAAGCTATATATACATTGAAACTTTCTATCAATGAAGCAAACTATATTACTTAGAGAGAAGCAAGGGTGACAACCCATGACTATTAAGGACTTCACTGGATTTATTCAACATTGTACTGGCCATGTTGTATCTAAAATTATTTATTAGACTGATTAAAAAATTAATCCTTTTTCAGAATCTCACCAAAACAAATCCATTTATATAGATAAACCATTAGAAGAAGGAGAAGGAGAAATGAATCCTCTGCAATCAGCTGCATGTGTAAGAGAATGTAGGAAGTGGGGCAAAGACTTTTGCCATTAATTAATTTATTAAATTACATAGTTTAATTAATTAATTTATTTATTTTTGTTGGGGCATATGAGGGTGACCTGGTACTTAATATGATTGGCATGACTTTTGGCTTTTTCTTATGAAATAATAATTTAATTTAATTTAATTTTTTAAAAGGAAAAAAAAAAAGAATCAAAAGAGGTGTAAATTGGGGCTGGACATGGTTGGTAAATGGTATACTCCACTGTACAACACTGTCACACTGACTTCAATCTTTCTATGTATTTTTTTTTGCTCTTACAATCTTTCTATGTATGATACAAAACGTGGCAAACTCACACTCACTCCTTGAGGTGGCATTGAGATACAATATGTGGATATGAAATTAAGTGTATAATCAAGGCAAAGATATATTAAGCTATCCGCCAGTGGTTTGAGTCGGTCGACGCAAACCGGATTACCTGATATGTGACTCGATCTTACGAGCTGGGTCACAAGCCCCGAAAAAAAAATAAAGATTAACTTCCAAGTGTAAATATAATAGGATGGTTGAGTTTGACATCCAGGTGATCCATTTTATTTTATTTTTGTATTTTTAAAAATTAATTGGCTTTATGAATTGATTTCATAATAATAATAATAATTACTAATTTGGCTACTATTTAAAATTGAATCTGATTATTGAAACTATGAACCTAAAAGTATCTCATATTATAGATTAAGTACTAATTTGACTACTATTTCAGATTCATTCTGATTTTTGAAATTGTGAACCTAAAAGTCTCTCATATTAGAAATTAAATACTAATTTGATTAATCTGCCCCCTACAAGAGGGTGTTTATATTATATTGAAGTAAAATGTATTACAATAAATGAGTTATTTTCACTTATTATAAGCTTGTAGACACTCCACATATTTTTGGATCTTGGAGTGTTAACGGCATTTTAAGAATACCCATCAATTAAAACCTCACTCTATTAGAAAACACAATTGAAAAAAAGTCAATGAATATAGTAATACTCAAGTCTAATTAATGAATGTATTGACAAATTCATTTGCTTATTGTGCAATTATCATATGAAGTAGAAATTTTTGGAGGCGTTTCCAAGGGTTAAAGTGCACCATTTGTCAAGGACCCGATCCGACCATGTTCCCATTATGGTGGCACTGGAGAATAGGATAGAGGAGGAGAAGTGTTACAAGGGGCCTAAACCTTTTCGGTTTGAAGCTATGTGGCTAGAGGAGGAAGATTGCGATGTGGTGGTGGAAAATGGATGGCGAAACCCGAATGGTGGAACGAATGGGGAAGGGCTGATAGGAAAAGTGAAGAGGTGTGGAGTAGATCTGAAGGACTGGGAGAGAGTCCATTTTGGACAGGTCGAGAAGGAGCTTCGAAAGGTTAAAGAGGAGCTGAGAACGATACATGAGCGCGGCCTAGGTGGGAGAAAGGGACAGAGACGGAAGGAGCTTGAGGAAAAGGAAAGAGAGCTTGAGAGGAGGGAGGAGATTATGTGGTTTCAAAGGGCCCGAGCAAATGAATTCAAATGGGGAGATAGGAACACGAGTTTCTTTCATGCGAAGGCGTCTGGGAGACGGAAGCGAAATGTGATTCGGAGGTTGGTGGATGATAGAGGACTAGAGTGGAGAAGTAGGGAAGGGAAAATAAAGGTGGCAATTGATTATTTCCAAAACCTGTTTACATCTGAAGGCTCTGTATCACCAGACACGGCTACTCAAGGAATTGAGCCCAGAATATCGGCGGAGGATAACCTAGAGCTGTTACGCCCCTTCACCGAAGATGAGGTACGTACCGCCCTATTTTCTATGCATCCCACAAAATCACCTGGCCCCGACGGTATGCCAGCACTTTTTTATCAAAAGTACTGGAGTATCGTTGGGCCGGATATTTGCAAATTTGCGATTGAAATTCTAGAGGGGGGTGACATACCGGAGGATCTTAACTACACATTCATAACGCTAATCCCTAAAGTTAAGGATCCCAGCAAGATGAAGGAATTGAGGCCTATTAGCTTATGTAATGTGCTATATAAAATCGTTTCCAAGGTTATTGCAAACAGGTTGAAAGTGTGTTTAGGGAAGGCGGTCTCCTCGAGTCAAAGTGCGTTCGTGCCAGGTCGACTGATTACAGACAACGTTTTGGCTGCGTTTGAGTTGTTTCATTACATGAAGACGAAGAACACCGGAAAGGCGGGAGTGATGGCATTGAAGCTCGACATGGCTAAGGCTTATGACCGAGTGGAGTGGGGCTTTCTAGAGTATAGCTTGCGGAAGCTCGGGTTTGAGGAGAGGTGGACCAAACTCATTATGAAGTGTGTGACAACAGTCTCGTTTTCAGTGTTGTTTGAGGGACACCCGACCCAGAAATTCACCCCAAGCAGAGGGCTACGACAAGGTGATCCCTTATCCCCTTACCTATTTTTACTTTGTGCTGAAGCTTTGTCGGGCTTAATTAGCAAGAGTGAGCGGGAAGGCCGGCTGAGCGGTGCGAGGATTGCCAGAGGAGCCCCATCGGTGTCACATTTATTTTTCGCGGATGACAGTGTGATGTTTGCGAAGGCGACTTGTCAACAGGGCGCAGAAATAGTTGATATTCTCCGGATTTACGGAGCAGCATCAGGACAACAAGTTAATTTCGCGAAGTCAGAATTGTCGTTTAGTAAGAATGTGTCACCCGATCGGAGGGTGGAGATCCAAAGGGTGTTGGGGGTTAATGAGGTGGAGAAGCATGAGAGATATTTGGGACTACCAACGGTTCTGGGTCGATCGAAGAAGATCATTTTCAATCAGATCAAGGAGCGGGTTTGGAAGAAACTAAAGGGCTGGAAAGAAAAGGTTTTGTCGCCTGCAGGGAAGGAGGTCCTCATTAAGTCGGTATCGCAAGCAATTCCGACGTACATGATGTCTTGTTTTCTATTGCCGGATGGGATCTGTCGGGATATAGAGGGTATGATGAGTCGATTCTGGTGGGGGGAAGGGGAAGAGGGACGGAAGGTGCATTGGATGAGCTGGAGAAGAATGTGTAGACCGAAGAGCGAGGGAGGTCTTGGGTTCCGAGATCTGGAGGTGTTTAATCTGGCACTTCTGGCACGGCAAGGCTGGAGGCTTTGTCAGGAGCCGGAATCTTTGTTGGGGCGGTTGCTTCGAGCTCGGTATTTCCCGTCTGGAAACTTTATGGAGGCACGAGTGGGACATAATCCAAGTTATGCTTGGAGGAGTCTTATAAGGGGAAGGGAGGTGCTGGAGGCGGGGTTGAGATGGGTGGTGGGGAATGGATCAGACATTTGTGTATGGAAGGATCGATGGATCCCTAGACCGAACCGTTTCAGGCCAATTGCGAATGTTACAGGAGCTGCAGAGGATATGCGTGTGGTGGAGCTTATTGACTGGGATGGGTACAGATGGGATGAGGAGTTGGTGAAACAGGTCTTGCTCCCTTGTGATGCTGAGTTGGTACTTCGTATGAGGCTGGTGAGTCCGACTTTCAAGGATAGGAAGGTGTGGCACTATGCAAGGAGCGGAGAGTTCTCAGTTCGGACTGCGTATCATATGTATATGGAACGGAAGGGGAGCGAGGAGAGGGCTGCACAGTCGACGAGTGTAAAGGGGAAAAGGTTTTGGAAGCAGATTTGGCAAATCAAGACATTCCCTAGAGTCAGATCCTTCCTTTGGAGAGCTTGCAAGGAGATTCTCCCGTGCAAAGATAATCTATTTAAACGGAGAATTACTAAGGAGGCTAATTGTGAATTCTGTGGAAGGATAGAAACGGGAGCACACATTCTATTTCATTGTGTGCATGCTAGAAAGTTTTGGAAGCTAGCTCCGGAGGTTAAGAGGATGGTTCAGGGAGCTAGGAGGGTGGAGGAATGTCTGGAGTTTTTGTTTAATTTTAGCTCAACAGAAGAAGTGGAGAGGTGGAGTATGATGGTGTGGGAGCTCTGGAAAGACAGGAATAGGCGGGTGTTCGGGGGAGAGGAGGTCGAGCCGGGGCGGGTCATGGACAGAGTATTAAGTGCAGTGGAGGCCTATAGGGGGGAGATGAGGGAGATGGAAAGAACGGGGGAGAGTCGAGCTCAATCGGAGGGAGAGAGGTGGCAAAAACCAACTCGGGGATTCATCAAGATAAACAGTGATGCATCGGTGAATGCACAGGTAGGAAATGGAGTGGGAATGGTGGGTCGGGATGAGGGAGGAGAGGTATGCTTCATGGGAGCTAGAAGAATTCAAGAGACGGAGGATGTGGAACTTGCAGAAGCCGAGGGACTACTATGGGCGATGCAGCAGGCTGTTCGAACGGGTGTCACACACGCGATCATGGAGGGCGATTGCCAGCAGCTGTACAACAAGATCAGAAGCGGAGAACCTGTTCGAGGTGAGCTGGGATTTGTGCTGCAAGGAATATGCGAGGCGGCGCAACAGTTCACGGAGTGCCAGTGGTCATGTATTCGAAGAAGCGGAAACAAGGTGGCTAATTGGCTTGCAAAATTACGGCCTAATCAAATCCTGTTTACGGAATTTCAACATCTCTTTCCTGTTGGTATTGATGAATTATTGTATGCAGACATAAGTTAATCAATTCATTTGCTTGTTCTCAAAAAAAAAAAAAAAAAAAGAGAGGGGGTGAACTAAGCTTGTAATGGCAACAAAGAAGCACCTCTTTTTGTTTCTCTAAGAAACATACCCATCTGCATCTTCAATCTGAAAATGATTAAAACATATTTAACCTAAATATTTGATATTATAATTTAAAATAGCGTTTTCACTCCTAAAATAATATTCATTATAAAATCGACTAAATATAGTTATCACCTTGGTCTTTATCCAAATTGAAGGCAACAAATAAGATTGTTATCACTACAATTATTCTTGATAATTTGAGATTGTTTATTTGATATTTGATATTTGTATCTTTTTGCTTTATTAATTTTCAAGAAGCGCAAATTTACCACATTTTGAGAAAAAAATCAACCTAGTCGAATACTAAATTACCTTTCTTTGTTACTAGTTCTATATCAGCTCGCAGAACTGTTTGCAATCTACCATGGCATTCGGATGTGCCATGACATGGATCACCGGTGTGTGCTATTAGAAATAGACTCGGCTGGAGTCTACTAGCTGCTTCAAGACGAACCCTCCGACGTTCACGCTGACCTGCTCCTGGTACACCAGTGCCGCCGCTTGATCAGCTCCCAAAGATGGAACATTGAAGTCCACCACATTGATAGAAAGGTAAACATGGTTGCTGATACACTAGCGAAGATGGCTTACTCTGCCCATTATGACATCAATGCTGTCACCATATTTGAGTCCCCCCCCCCCCCCTGTTGTCTATTATTCCCTTTGTTGCTAAGGACAGCTCTCTGTACTTATTGAATTACATGAACTAGTTTCTAATAAAATCGGGCATGAGCCCCCTTGATGACCAAAAAAAAATATCAGCTCGCAGCTCTCATTCAAAATTATACACTTGGTTGTTAGCCAAGTTAATCTTCACCACTTGTTTCACTTTAGTCCCTAACCTTTGAAACGTTTCAGAATAGTCTTTGACCTTTCTATTCCGTTTCATTTTAGTCCCTAACCTTTCAAAGGTTGTAAAATAGTCCCTAACCTTGCATGTTTTTATTCGTTTTAGTCCCTAATATTAAAATATTATTTGAAATAATTATAAAAAAAAACCACCCTAAATTTATCATAATTTAAATAAAATCATTCATACAAAGAAAAGTATATAAAATCATTTAACTCTATAATTTTAATTTTGAAAAATACTCGAACTATTTTACTATTTATCATAAGAGCATATTATATAAAATTATCCATATTTTTTTTTTCACAAGCTCTCATAAAATTTATAGATCTTGTTATTAACTATAAGAGATTGTGGGATATTTTTTTTTCTTATTTACCAATACATAGATCCAATATATGTGTATTAATCCATTAAAATAATGAATTTGAATAATAAAAGAGATCTTTTTAAAAAAAAAAATCATAAAGTTGGATATTTGTTTTATAATTATTCTTTATATGGGTAATTTACTCATTTATATACATTATGATAACTTTATGGTGATTTTTTATAATTATTTCAAATAATATTTTAATATTAGGGACTAAAATGAATAACAAATATAAGCTTAGGGACTATTTTACAACCTTTGAAAGGTTAGGGACTAAAATGAAACGAAATAGAAAGGTTAAGGACTATTTTGAAACGTTTCAAAGGTTGGAGACTAAAGTGAAATAAGTGGTAAATGTTAGGGACCAAAAACGTAATTCACCCTTATTTGCTTAAAAAATAAAACTATATATATACTTTTATTTATTTGTTTCTAAATATTTAATCGTATAATTTTATAAAAGTAAATACCAAAATATCTAAACGTTATTGCAACGTCAATGAATGCCAAACACGGCCTTAAGAATGAAGACCCATATAGTAGGTGCCAATGCCCCAAAGCAACGGCCGCCCGAAAAGTCAACGGTCAACACCCCCATTCCCCAGCAAAGTAGCAAACCAAACGGGACTTCGTCTTCATCCTCCACGCCCCCTCTCCTCCGATTCAAACGCCCCCATAAAACCAGGTCGACGTGCTCTATCCCCATTGGCCCCACCTCCGTTTCTCTCTCCTTTCCACCGTTCATCTATTTCTCTTCTTCTTCTTCCTTTGATGCAACCCAACGTGGTTTCTACTCCAAAATTCCCCCCTTTATGCACGACTTGCTCCTTCTCCACTTCCGCTACTCGGATTGGACTTTACCCTAATTCCTCGATTTAAATATCCCGACTTCTCCTTCTACCGTTTCCATTGCGTTTTCTAGCTCCTCCTGAATCCCCTGCCTCTCTCTATCGGCGCGATCTGTTCTCGCTCGTGATTCTATTGTGCAATTGATGTGTTTCTAGGGGGCCTGCATGATTTGAATTTCGTGTTTTGACTCCCCATGGTGGCCCTTGCTCGTGTTTTTTTGCCGTTGATTAACCTTACGACCCCACGTTACAGGTAGATTGTAAATTTTAGTGCTTTTTAATTCTGGGAAAAAGATGTTCCTAACTTTATTGCCTTTTCGGATTTTTAGCCTCTTTTGGATTTTGAATTTGATTTCTGAGTTGTCTGGTTTCGAATCTGCTCTTCTTATTCGTTCCTGTCTGTCTCACATCGGAGATTCTACTTAGGGTTTTGTTTTCCCTTCTTTGAGACTCCCTCTCACTGTTCTTCGTCCGTGGCCAATGAAGGAGGCAAACATAATGGTTCATTGTTGTTTCCCCTCTTCTGTTTTTTTAAGTAAAATTTGATTGCTAGGGTCGCAATTTGTTTTGATTTCGTCTTGATCCTATTGTTTCCGCGTTATTTGTGCTCTCAATTGATCTTTCCTCGTCTCAAATTTCAATTGATTTTGACTTCGTCTGAATGATTTTCAATCTGAAACTTCAAATCTCATGACGAAGATTTTTATGGGGTGCTGATTAGATGTGTTAGAAACTGCACTTGTTTCCCGTGCTGGATTTCTAGTGACTTGAATTAATCATGGTGGCTGTATTGATCACTGTTTTTTGTTTTTGTAAAATTGCAGGCTTTGATCTCTAGTTGTTCTGTTGTAAAAATTCTCTCTTCAAGATTTCAGGTCCCAAATATGTTGAACTTGAGCAAGAACAGAAGTCAGCCAAGACCAAATAGAGTTTCTCTAGGAGGTAACCTTTCAATTTCCCCTTTTTATCTGTCCTGCAGTTGTGATTGTTCTCTCGGGCGCATCGGATCAGGCCATCTTCCTGTTTGTCTCTTGTAATTATGGCCTTTATGGGTAGTTTATTTTGTTTGTGAGATACAGTCTATGCTCATACTCTTGTCGGAGACGATTGTCTTTCATGATGTAAGAATATGAACTGACTAGCCAGGCTTTGTGGTGTACCCTTGAAGCAATATTCTGATGTGTATACTAGAATTTATAGACGAGAAGATAAGGTTCGAAAACATACTTATTCTGACTCAGAGGTGCCATTCGGGCCTCTCTTATACAACACACTAGATATGGCAAGCAAATAAAGTAGCCCTTAGTTGGAGCTTTCCAAAGAAATAGCTCGAGCTAGTTGTGGAAGAACATTTTTAAGTCAATTCTTGAGTTTTTTTTATACTAGTGTTCACACCATTCGAGAATGTGGACACTAATGCATAAATTTTTTATGTTTGTGGGATCTAAGGTGTTTCATACGCCTTTGGAATCCAATTGCATGTTCTTTTAATGTTGAATCGTGATCATTTTCTATGGTTTGGTAGGTTGCATCCGTGAAGCAGGCTTGGTTTTACTTTCGTGAAGTTATAGCCTGTCCAATGAGCATAGGTCTTTCACTCCTATGTTAACCGACTCTCTTTTGGCTTATTTCAGGCATGGACCTTGGGGATCCAAAACGCAAAAGCAGCACCGTTGGAAAACTTCTCTTTGCAGCTGCCTTAATTGCATTTTGCCTGTTTTTTCTCAAGCAATCTTCGACTTTCAAGACACCAACCCAGGTAAGTTTGAAAACTCTCCTGAACATAAGTTTGCAATGAGGGAAATTTTGAGGTATCATTTTAAGGGAAATTGTATTATTTGCCTACATCCAGTTCATGAAAGGTTTTGTACTTAAGTTTACTCACTGTATATAAACGAATTAGAAGCAGAGAGTTGTAAGCATCGCTCTTGATAGTTTGTTCATCTACTGTTTTTATGTTAATCTTTCTGTTTCTTGACTGTATAATAATTGTTTGTGTCTTCACCTTCTTTTAGTTCTCTGTTCATGAACCGGGAGTAACTCATGTGTTAGTAACCGGAGGTGCTGGCTATATTGGGTCACATGCAGCATTACGACTTTTGAAGGACAACTATCGCGTGACTATAGTGGTATTTATCTTTTTGACACCTAATTTGTGAGTATTTAAATCAGCTATCTGCATGTTGTTAGTGTCAAGGGGTTGGAGTTCACTAGAAAGGGTTCTTTGTATGACAGGACAATCTTTCCCGTGGAAACCTTGCAGCTGTTAGAATTTTGCAAGAATTGTTCCCAGAGCCTGGAAGACTCCAATTTATATATGCTGATCTTGGAGACGCTAAAGCTGTATCCTTTTCTATTATCTTGTGTTTTGTTTTGTGTATTTTCGCTCTCACACTTTCTGCCTTGCCCTTGTCTTGAGAAAAAGAAGGAAAAAAAAAAGAAAAGGAAAGGAAATCTCTAAGCATTGATATCATGCATGATCCTGCATTCCTGCATATTTTTTCCTTAATACCAATTCTAGGTCAACAGAATATTCTCCGAAAATGCGTTTGATGCTGTAATGCATTTTGCTGCTGTAGCATACGTTGGAGAAAGCACTCTTGAGCCTCTTCGGTACGTTGGTCTTTTAATATGCTTTTATGATTCAATATTTCAGGAATAGTGTGCTGCCCCCTTGATCTTGCTTCTGTTATAGGCGTGCAATTTAGTTATTTGACCTGTCAATGAGCTGTTGAGATTTTAGCATAAATTTTAAGCTGCAAACTTTCTCCCCTTTTACATCTCATATCTTTGTTAATCACATAATTTTTTTAAACTAAGACATGCATCCAGTCTAGTGTTTGGCACTCTTGCATTTACTGGTGTTGATATGCATAATTTTCTCTTTAAAAATCTTCAATTACTGCTTTGTATAGGTACTATCACAATATTACATCAAATACTTTGGTAGTATTGGAAGCTATGGCATCCCGTGGTGTGAAGACATTAATATATTCTAGTACATGTGCAACATACGGCGAGCCTGAGAAAATGCCCATTACTGAAGTAACTCCCCAGGTAGTTAAGAGAGTCCTCAACACTTGCTTTGGCTTGGTTTGGGATTTACAGATTTTCAAGTAGTTTTCCATTTTAGTGAATGTCTCTAAAGATGCTCCGTTTCTTGGTTAGCAACACTAACTAATTCCAATTGGCATTTACAGTTTCCAATCAATCCTTATGGAAAAGCTAAGAAAATGGCAGAAGATATCATTCTTGATTTCTCCAAAAACTCAGACATGGCGGTCATGATCTTAAGGTTGGTATATCTACTCCTGAATTGCACTTGGTGAACCTGAAACAAATATATTGATCATGGAGTCATAGCTCTATTTAGTAAGTTTGCAAGAGCTTACTATGATGAAAATCTTATGATCTTATAGATGCTTAGTTAATAGCAACGATTTACAAGAAGGCTGTTTAGATTGCATCAGAGGGTAAACTCAATCTACAGTGTATATTTTGTTGGGGATGATGAAGATATCCCATTATGCTCAACACATACTTGATGCCCGAAAAATATCAATAATTTAAAGTAAATTCGCCACCTCTCAACTAATCAGCCTATGTTTTGTCATTTCAGAGATCATGAGTTCCGGAACTTATAATTTGATTATATTATCATATAATTAGTTATTTTGCTTATCTGTTCATTGTTTAAAGTTACCATTTGCAATGAACAAGTGTATCAGGAACTTGGGCTTTGGTTGCAGGATTATGTATTATACTCTTGAAAATGGTACCCTAATTTTCAGATTTTTGTTTGGGTAGATGATTTTCTCACTCTATAGTATTATCTGCATAATTTAAAAGCTAGATGGCTGTTTTCACCCCCAAAAATTGTGGGTTTTGGTGATGCATTGATGACGGAAAAGTATATTGATCAAGTATTCAAAATGTTGTTTTTGATCCCCTTCATTGTAATTTCAGGTATTTTAATGTAATTGGATCCGACCCAGGCGGTAGGTTAGGAGAGGCCCCCAGGCCCGAGCTTCGTGAACATGGAAGGATATCAGCCGCCTGTTTTGATGCAGCTCGAGGCATAACTCCAGGGCTAAAGGTATGCAATTGTCACCATTTATTACTGTAACCCAGTTTGCTAGTCATAAACTCGTAACTGTGTACCGTGACCCGGTTTACTTCATACTGTACGAAGTACGAACCCAATGTATGTGCATGCTAGAGAAAAGGAAGACGACACGAATCTGAATATCTAGGTTGCGTTAATTGAATGCTCTTTGAGCAATTGCTTGGTTCAGACTGGATCCAACAGTCGCATGATCTTTGCATCTTGACATTGCAGGTGAGAGGGACCAACTACAAAACATCTGACGGCACCTGTATACGGGACTACATCGACGTGACTGATCTCGTCGATGCCCATGTCAAAGCACTCGAAAAGGCCACCCCAAGCAAGGTGGGGATCTACAATGTCGGTACCGGAAAAGGTAAATGTGGTTCCTGGGTTTTCCTCTTTTGATAGATTTACCAGTTTTCACTTGCTAAAACCTCAAATTCGGGACACCAGGTCGATCTGTGAAGGAATTCGTCGATGCATGCAAGAAGGCCACGGGTGCAACGATCAAGGTCGAGTACCTCCCCCGTCGCCCTGGGGACTACGCTGAGGTGTTCAGCGACCCGACGAAGATCAGGTTGGAGCTGAACTGGACCGCAAAGTACACAGATCTTCAAGAGAGCTTGGGGATTGCTTGGAGATGGCAAAAGGCTCATAGAGATGGGTATGGGCCTGCACTTGCCATGGCATTTTGATGTGTTCATTCAGAGGAGCAGTGCAAGTATATTTCACATGGGTCTTTTTTTTTTGTATTTGTTTTTTTTTTTTGGTTTCAATTTTTTTTTTTATATTTTACAAGCATTATTTGTTAGGTGATAGGGCAGAGTAGGAGAAACTGAGGGCTGATTAATTTTTTACTTGTACTTGAGATGATTATATAGTTCAATCAATAATGATGATCTTGGCTTATGATATTCTCTCAATTCATATTATATATTCTACCATATATGATTTGGGTGGGTTCAGATTAATCAATAATTAAATATGAGAGGATTTAGGGTCAGAAATATCAAGAATTGCTGAATTGTGGCTAATAGATTAGATGTGATGTTTAAACATTTTTAGGCAATTAATTTGACATCTCACATTATTAGTGGTAAACTCCAAATGACAAAATATGAACTTGTGTATTGATATCCAAAAGAGAGTTTACTGGCTCAAATCGCCGGGAGCCTTCAATAGTGATCCTTCCCATGCCAAATCAGTCAATGGACACCCAAGCAGAGCATGGACTAGAGTCTCGTCTTCAACGCCACACCCTCCTCAGGTTACCGACTCCAAAACATGGCGGCTCACGAGGCTAGACCGGGCAGCAAGAGCCCTGTGCAGAACACACTAGACAAAGAGGACAACTTTCGGAAGGGGCTCTCAAAACCTGGTCGGCTTCTCCATTGAGTTGTTGAAACCATGCCTCCAAATGCCCACAACATCCCACCTAATAGGCTGAATTGACAGTAAAATTCTCATCCCTGTTAGGACACCAAATCCGAGCGTCTTGCGGCCATCGCGCAAAGTTCTCTTGCAACACATCAATACACCGCAATCCACTGTCATAATCGATCAGGGATCCCATTGTGAAACACATCATTTTTTGTGAAAAGATTATAAAAAAATAAATGATATCGTTCTGATCAGTTAAAATAAAGAAAACAATCTTCTGAAATGTGATTGAACAATACAAAATTGTGTCTTCTTCGATGAATTTCCGACTCCACCATTGACGGACATAGACTAAAGATTATCCTCATCTCAAGAGTCAAGATCAAACATAAAAAAAAGGGCATGAAAATTGATATGGCCCGGCCCGGCCCGATTATGTCCAGATAAGCCACTAGCAAGGTAAGCCATACGTATAAGTTATACGTATAACACAACAGAAACAGACGAGAGAGACAAGAGAGGGTGAGGGCTACTTCGAGGGAGGGGGGAAGCTTCGATTGTAATTGTATCAATGGAATCATCAGCTTCGTCTTCCGTTCTCTGCAATTCCTGCTTTCTTCTCTACCAATCTCACCCACCGCCATCACCCTATCTTCTCAATCCTATCCAGTTCCCCCACTACCACTCTCATTTCCCTCCTCGGTCGCTTACTTCTACTACTACCGCTGCTGCCAGCCTCAGTTTCCGTCCTAGGGTTTCCAAGCTCGATCGGCTGTTCGTTGCTCGGTGTTCACCTCCCGGATCCTCCGGCAGCGATTGCTCCCCTTCCGGAGAACAATTTACTATCGTTCTCGAAGTGGACGGGTACGATTTGTTTTTGGATTTCTCATAATTTACTGTTTGCTGCCATGTTTTCGATTTGGTTCGTTTCAGGTTTTCTGAATTTGTTGAACTTGTGTTGGAATTTGCGGTTAGTGGCTTAGTGGTAGTGAATTGCCATTGCTGTCTGCAAGTGTACACTCGGGGGAATCTATTCGTTGAACTTTATTGTCCATTTCCGATTTGGCAACTCCTTAGCGTCAAATGCCAGCAGCATGGTTTGCTTGCTGACAACAACTGACAAGCTTGAATTGGGGAAATCGACCGAACAAAATCGAATGGCATGCTTAACAATCTGATAGAAAATATCTTCTCAATGCTTCTTATGCATTAATTTGGGCTTGAATTCTATGTTCAAATGTGTTTGCAGTGGTGAATGTTCTTCCCTTTGAAATACGGGTGAAGATCTTACTTTCTTTCCCTACCACTTGGTGGCTGGTGCTGAATTGTTATTGCTAAAAGTTTTGTTTATTTTGTGGAAGTTCTTTGGCTTAAACTACCACATACTGAAGAAATTTAGAATGGAAGTACACTAGTACCATAGGAGTCGGTGAGTTTTTTGGAAAGTTAGTAAGGAGTGTTACCAATTCCCACCAAGTTCAGAGGAATCTGGACAAGTGGTAGACACAAAAGGATATTTTGTCTAAGAAAGAACCATGATCTAAATCTTGAAGTGGTTATATAGAGGTTTTCTTGTCGAATTTCTCAATCAGAAGATGTTGTTTAGAGCTCACCTTTCATAATTTCATGCCCTATGGCTATACGCTTTCATTGTGGGGTACTTGGATCAGAAGTTGTTTAGTGTTTAAGTTACCATTTCACACTTGGGTTTTACTCCCTTCATTTTTTTTATTTGATTTACACTATTTAGCACGCTTTTGCAGGATGATAAATAAAAACTATATAAAATATCAAATTTTTTAATATAATTTTTGTACTTATTACTAATAAGTATGAAATTATTTTTAAAAAATTAATAAAAGATTTGATATTTTATATAATTTTTTTGTCATCCTTAAAAGCCTGAATATTAAAAGTCAAATAAATAAGAACGGAGGGAGTAGGTAGTTTGGAGGCTCTATAAATGCTTTTCTCTCTAGAACTATTGTATTGCTTTTTGGTTCTTGCTAACCTTTAGAAAGCTTCAAGTTCCAGGCAGTCTTGAGTGGTATATATTGTTGCAGTTTTTTAAGTGTCTAAAAATCTTATTGTAACTTTCTTAATGTACTATCTTGTTTTTTTTATTGCTTTTTAATTTGTTGCAGGGTCCTCCTTGATGCTTATCGTTCAGGAAACCGCCTGGCTTTCAATGTAGGTATGAATGCGTTAAAAGTAAAATAAATATGTGGCTTCCTATTTCAGTGGCCGCCGATCATATTATGCAGCTACTATTTTTTTGAGAAGCTAAACATCTCTGTTTCTGATGATAATTTCAGCATTTAAGAAGCTTGGTCTGGATTGTGCTAATTGGACAAAACCTGTTTATTCAGATCTTGTAAGGTAGGCTCCTATTATTATTACTATTTTTTATACAAATTAGGATACTATTATTATGCCTTACCTTAATGGTTCACCAGTTTCACAATTGATTTTCTATACATTAGTGTGTTCTGTTAAGTGGAATAACTGAGCAGTGCTCTACTAACCAGTGAGGCAGTGACTGATTTCATAATTGATTTACCATGATGTATCAGTGAAGCTCTATTTTTAGTGTGCTTCATGTTTTCAGTTTAGGAGATTTGTTTGTTGTTTTAATGTGTATAATTTACATTTCTACTTGTCTATCAGTTTATGCTAATATTTAGAAGTTAGAGCATTGCCTTTTATGTCAATATATCTAGACACTAACTTGATCTTACGTCACTGTCAGGAAGGCTGCTGGTGATGAGGAAAGAATGCTCATCTTATTTTTTAACCGGGTTGGTTGCTTTCGTTTTTTAAACTTGTCTTCTAGTTAAACCATATCATGGAAGTTTTATTTTCAGTTGTCTGTGCAATCCTTGTTTTTTTTTTTGGTTCTCTCTCTTTTTAATTATTATTTTAGGCATTTCAATACATTTTCTTTTGGACAGATTGGTTGGCCAACATCATTGCCAACCGCTGAGAGAGAGACATTCATACAAAAACTCTTACAGGAAAAGGTAGGAAGGTTTTCCTGTGGTTACATTTGAATCATTGTAATAGTCCTCTTTCTTTTTGTTTTCCTTTCTCCAATGTGTTAGAATTTTATTTATATTGTTCATGTAATATTATAATCACTACTGTCACTTATGTTGCTGCTGCTTTTTTGGCCAGAAAAATGCCCTGGATGAGCTAGTAATCTCAAAAGATTTGCCTTTACGACCTGGAGTTGAAAAGTAATTACATTTTCTAGTTTCACCGAATTTCTTCCCCGTATTTAATATTTTAGTTATTGATCAGCAAGAAAGAGAATGGTTTCTGGGTGAGTAGATAGTGCTGCGCTTAGGCTAAGCGCTATTAAATGTATACTATCATGTGTCCATGGACACACATTGGAAAACCCATTTATGTATTTAATATTGTTCTTGACTTTCTTTTGGCACTAGACACTGGAGGGTTTCATGTTAACTGAATATTTGTTCATGAATCTCTCACCATCATCCCTCTTATGTTAACTTTTCTACTAGATTTATTGACGATGCAATTAGTGAAGGAATTCCTGTGGTGGTTTTGACATCATCCAGTGATCTTGGAGAAAAGCCAGCAAGGTCTGTCTTCCATTCCCAATGCTAGATGCATTTTTTCTTACAAATTGGTGTATGATATTTTATGAAGTTTGTTAATTTTTGTACTTCTACACCCTGATGCAAAGATGTGGGTTTTGTGATTTGAAACAAGCCATTTGAGTTTTTGAAATGACAGTTTTTCTGGTGTCTCTGTCATTCCTGTCAATCAATCACTGAGGCTTCTTTTGGGATTTGTTTGTTCTATTCTTCATATTTATTGCTTTTGTTGTGCATGTGCTTTAAAGTGCATGTAATCTAAAAGTTTATCTTGGTTTCTATGACATGCTTATTCATGGGATAAAAGTCTTAATAAAATGCTTCATGTAAACTTTTTAGAGCCACTGTTGAAAGGCTTGGGGATGAGAGAATCTCCAACTTAAAGATCATCGGAAAGCAGGAGGTAGAAAAGAGTTTGTATGGCCAGATTGTATTTGGTCAACTAGGTTTATCTGGTACAAATGAAGAACTCGCTAATGAAGTGAGTAAAGCTGGTAATATCCCATTGTCATTGTCTGCCTACATCTGGAGATTTAAGAGCTCATTCTCAATTCAGATGATTGTATGAGGGTGCTGATTTGCTCTTTTATGGCAGTTGCTGCTGAGAAAAAAAGGATAGCTGAGCAGGTTGCATCGAGGCTCAAATTACGGGTTGATATTAATGAAGTTACAGCTGAAAGGTTTCTTGCATTTTCTTGTCATCTTTAATCTCTTTGGATGGTGTCTTACTGTATAGTTTGTGAAGAATTGGTCAAAATATTCTCTTTTAATTTACATTCTTTTGATAAACTTACCACAGAAACTCAGAATTGTTGAGCTGGACATTTCCCAACATTTTAACCCACTCAAGAAAAATAGTGATGGCTATTGGCCATCTGTATATCACATTTCTTTTGAATTCTCCAGAAGGCCAAATCCATCCCTATGTTGTGTATGTTTGTTCCGTATGTGATAATGATAAATTAGGTCTTTGGTTGTAATTCAGTCTGTGTCTGTTTTCGAGTGGGAATTTAAAGGATATATATCATCTGTTTCTGATGGCTTAATCTGCAAAGTTCTTGCAGCATACAGAAGATTGTGGCTGCACTACGTGCAGCAGCAGAGTATGCAGGGGTGCCTGTGCAGAACTCTGTGCTCATTGCTGGAAGCCAATCTACAATTGATGCTGCTGAAAGAGTCGGCATGCCATATGTTGTTCTTCGCAGCAGGTAAAAGATTGATTCATACTTCTCTTTGTACTCATCATGATATATATCGTCTTAAGCGATACACAACTCATGGAAACACATGCATTAATCACATGTTTATAATGTGGCGGGTATTTGCTATTTACCAGTTTGACGCCCAGATCAGCCTTTCCCTCAGCAAAAGCTGTCATGGATGCTTTCGGGGATATGGACCTGACAGTATCGAAGCTACGAAGCAAGCTTCAACCCTGAGGTTCTTGAGTTAGTTTATATCCATACTTGTTCCTTTTGCCTTGCTAAATTTTGACAGAACTGCATTTTAGGCCCGTTTTGTTGCCGACAAAATATTCCCTTGAAAAAAAATCCCTCTTACCGACACTGTAAACAACTTGAGTTACGATTTCAAAAGACGGGAAAACATTTTGTTGCTGCCACACTAATCCAGCCCCTTGATTTCTGCTTGATCTTCGTAACGATGTGCACCAACTTTGCACCTGTTTTTCTAATTACAGGATGACATAGTCGATGGAAGATGCTGTATATGTGTCGTAAACGAGGAGTGTGAATAATTCCATGGAAAGTGAGAGAGTTCGAAATCACTTGCTGATCAGAGACATGTAATGCAGCCCTTGGTTGTACGGTGAGCTAGTGATATGAAATGCAAGCAATTCCTTCAGGTCCCTGTTATATGTGAAAGAGGCCTTGCTTAAAACCAAATAATATACACTACCAACGGACCATTGAGAAACTTGGTCATTCCTAACTACATGTGACAAGTTTTAGCTTCAATTTGTTTCTGTTAATGGCCTGATTTTTTTCATTAAACATAAATTATCAACTTTTTGGTGATTTTCGGATACCACACACCACTCCCTACAACATAAAATTACTTTAGTTTAAAATATATTTTTTTAAATCATATTCACATTTTAAACAACTATATTCATATGTTTTTAAACTTTTATCTTGAAAAATTATGTTTTGAAAAATTTTAAATATATATTTTGCAAGAAAGTCTATTTAGTTTTTTTTTTTAAACGGCAAAATATAAATTTTCAAAATATATAAATATAGTTGTTTAAAATGTGACTATAATTCAAGGAAATGACTACAGATATTCGACTTCCCCTTGGGACTTTAATTGTTAAATTGAAAGTTTAAAAGCATTATTTGGAACAGATGTGAAACATTAAAGATACTAAAAGTAATAGTTTCTAAAAAAGCGTATTAAACCACCATAACTAGATCTATGTACACTGTTTCCTGTAAAAAGGACAATTATTTAGCTAACAGTAGCTTATATACACATACAATATCTGACCAAAAACTATACACATTCTAACATGTATACTTTCTTACATTGCAGAAGTCATCAACATATACATTGATCAAGATTACTTAGATTTATAATTTTCTATTTATTTTTTATGGGATGTGGATCAAACTTGAGCTTTACTCGGGGTTTATTTGACGCAATACGCTGATTCGGAGCTTATTGATGGTACGTAGTCTGCGCCAAGCAGATCCTATCCAGGTTGTAAGATGTAGCAAAATGCAGTTTGTCTGTACAGAGTAGGCTTGGATACGATTGACTAAGCTTTACCGATTCTCACTAGGAGTGCAACGTTTTTGAGATGACAACAAAGACATCGTCGAGAGACCACTTTCTAAGCTCAGATTTGTGCATAGGGTTGATTGTTGCGTGGTCTGAATCAGCCAGGCGGTAGCCAATCATAATTTCCTGTCTTTGACGCGCCCTGAGCATTATGTCGAAGAAACTTAGCTCTTCATTCTCGTATAATAAGTAGAACTCTGCTGATTTGATGCACATCTCGTTTCCCTGAAAAACGATTAAAGGAATACATAACACTCTTAAACATCATTAACCGATTCAATTTCTTTTCAATAAACTACAACGATCCTTCTTCTTTGCCTCGGTAAATATGCAATCACTTCAATTTTAACAAGAAAAAAGAATGAGAACAAGGTCCAATTTTTACCTTCTCTGCAAAGAGCTCCTCAAGTACACGATTGATTTGTTTATCTTCAGCCACCATTGCCAATGCCATACTTACCAGCTCATTTGAAAGGACATAGTCGCTTATTCTGGACACCGATACCAAGTTTCTGGTTCTGGAGTCCAAGATCTCACTGATAATTATTGATTTATCAGAAGCTTGTTGCATTTCACGAATCCATGCACTATGATAACCTCCAACATGCCGCATAGCATTCAACTTTGGCTCTTTATAAGGAAGACGCTTTGACTGCAAATAGAATGAGATCACTACCAAGCTAAGAACATGTGGCAACAAAATGATTTTAGGTCTACTTACTAACTTACATATAGGACAGAGTACTTCATACAGATTTTAGTGAGCTAAAAGTTACTCTTAGCTAGGATACATATGCTACTCCGTTGATGATTGTTAACCCTTTTTTACTTTATGTTGTTCCATGTTGACGAGTGAGAAAGAGTTTTTCGGTCCGTAAATGGTGCAGCGTCTAAATATATGCATGTAAACATAAGAGGTTATTTACCTGAATGTCTCGAATGAGAAGCAAAGTTGCAAGCGACCGGGAGTCTGAATGCACAAATGAATCCTCCAAAGAATCATCTGCAAGGATCAATATCTGTTCATTTAGTGTTAGTAATCCACCAAGCCACAAAAAAAAAGTCGGTATGCAGAAAATTAATTGGATAAACAATTTACTTTCAATCCATATTGAAATCCTAGTCCCACCAACTTTATTAGGAATTTAAAGCTTCGTAAAATAGAAACAACTGAGAATTAGGAAGAGAGATAAGAAACTCACAGAATCAAATGTCTCCAATGGCAGATTTTCTAAATGTCGTCTGATAACCGCATTTCCAACTCTATGTACAAGTTTTATATTTGTCAATGTTGACATATCTAAGCCAGCGTCAATTAGTCTTCTCTCTCTTTCATCTTCTCCAACCTCATTAAACAACCACAACTCTGAGCCTCGAGCCAACATTGCTTCTAGCACCTAACAGCATCAATAAGGCAAGGTTCCAAATAAAATATTGTCTCATAGTATTTTGAATTACAAACTGGAGGCAGCTAATGGAAAGTGGGAAAAGTATTTGGGGTATGAATTGAGCTATCAAAGTATCATAGATAAACACTTCTGCGTTTTTTTTTATACATCTTTTAAGATTTTTCACAGGCCTAGAACATAAAGTAGAAAGAAATATCGGATCAGAAAGCCAAAGTTCATTTTATAAGACACCAGCGTTTATCTTCCCTTTTTTTCTATCTTTCTAACATGTGAACAATATGAGAAGGGGATGGATGTACCATTATCATATCATCAATATCTCGACGCCATCCACAAAATAGTATCTTCTCTGGGAACTTTGGAGCATCATATACCTCTGGAGAGGGGCTCTTGCGGACCTGCAACACAATCAAGAAGGAAAAGAATACACTCTTGTGTAAGAAATATATCATGAAATAAATTCGAAGATTTACATGAGTTTTTTATTCTTGTAAAATAGAAAATCGTTACTTTACATCATATAATTCTCTAGTCTAAATCAAGGCACCATTTTTTTCCTCTCCCTTTCCTTTTTCTTTCATTGATAGCAATATGACCAGATTATCATTTCACATTTCATAGCAACTGTTATGCTTTGATTTTTGAAGAATGATTGTATTGAAGAAGCATAGGCTTATCATGGATGTTATACTAAAGTTGAAGGACAATCAATTACTATATTGGTCGATATCAACCAACTGTAAATAGATGGAAAATGGGACATACATAGGGTCTTGCGATGTGCTGAGCTGATTTCTTAAAAGGCTAATAAGGAATTTATAATGTATAATGGGGTTGATAAGGAACTCATAATAAAGAATGTTGTGTGCCAATAAAACATAATATAGACTACATAAAATAGTTTTGCATTGTGGACCTTTGGTGCAAGTGTAATTTCAAAAGAAAGAAATGGATACATTTACATTTTTCATAGAATAAGGATTAACCATAAGTCACATAAAATAGGAATAAGTCCTTTTTTACAAAGCTGAAAGTTTACAATTTTATAATAATAAAAGCACTTTCATGTGGAAAAATATTAAAATTAGATTAAGAAAAAACATCACATTCCATTATCCCATCTTACAAAAGAACTAAAAAAATCCAATATTCCTTTTTTCATGCAAACTATTTAAAGAAACATCTCTTCATGAAATCATAATAATAATGATGATGATGATGATGATGATAATAATAATAATAATAATAATAATAATAATATTTTTATTATTATTATTATTAACATACACACTAGAGATGTAAAGATCACCTTGGGAAGGGGTTCTGGAGCATAAGTGTCATCATCCTCTGCAATGACAAGAACCTCATCACCTTCTTCTAAAACATAACTATCCTCTGGATTCAATACTATTTCCCCCCCATTTGCAGCAACCTTTATTCCACATGGGACAGCATCAGGAAATGAGATTAGCACATCTTCAAAAGACATGCCATCTAACTGTGGCCATCTTTTGATATAAAATTCAGCATTCTCGAACCCTAGAATGTCTTCCCAGATCTGTTTGGAAATTCAAAAACATATCTATTAAAAGTTTTTTTTAAAAAAAACACAAGGAAATAGTCATCTTCAAAAAAAAGACAACATATAAGGTTATACAAGCCCCAACAATTTTGTTATAATTAAGACAACATAAGATTTTAGTAACCTGTGCAAGTCCGGGTTGCAAAGCACATTGTATCATTAGGCGGCCAATCACATCATGTGCAACAACGGTTTCAATCAGTTCTCCACCAACAAGTTTGACAAGGGGTTCATTGTTAAGATCACTTATTTCAACAACAACATGGCCTCTTAATCCTTCTTTTACTCCCGTAAGGCTTAACACAACCCTCAAAGCTCTTGCATCACTCTGTCTCGGAAAATGTTCAAAGATGTAAGAAAAACTGAATAAGAAAAATGTAACAAGGAATCATTTACACTAGACAAATCAAACACGATTTTAAACCTGGTCGGCATTTTCATCTGATGCTAATACAATGATAGCACGTGCTTTTGAAACTGAAACCTTCTTTAAATCAGCAAGAATAAGTGGACTTCCACTCCGACAAATGACAGATGTTCCCATGAAGTCAAATTCAAGTTTAGCTATATCCATCTCCATTTCCTCTTTGTCTCTTTCAGCAAGAACAACCACAACTCCACCGCCAACACTTTTATTTGCAATGGCTAATTGCTTTAAAAGTGAACCCTGTCAGATAGCATCCTAGATTTACATCACATAAATCTGTGGCTAAAAAAACATTAAAAAAAGTACATGCAGAAAACAGAAGTTTGAAGTCTCTAGACAAACCAATTTATCACTCCAACCAAGGATTAGCGTGTGGTTGATTTCAATGACTTCACTCTTTCCTTTGCGAAGCGAATCCACTTTTTCTGATATAGCATCAGAAACAAGGCCCAACAACATGGCAAATATCAACATGCCTCCAGAACTTATGAACAAGGACACTATCCTTGAAGCAGTTCCAACCCTATCACCATGGTTACCAGAGTCTGCCACGAAAGTCCACGAAAGCCAAAGAGCCTCAACAAAACTGCCATCACCCACAGCATAGAGTGCCAAACCACCGAATCCTATGAGAAATATCGTTGCAAACAAGAGTGCAAGCAGCTTTGCATAAGGATAGACAGAGAAACACACATCAACCTTATATGCTATTCTTTTCTTAAGTGGAACTTCCTCCCTACTATTCTCCGCTCTCTTCAATCGATTCTTTATCCAAAGCAAAAAATCAATATACTTGTAAAACATGAATGGCGCTGTTATGGTCAAAATCACAGCACATAAGGCAATCCTTCTACTGCCAATGTCCAAGATATAGTTATATGATCCGTTATCCTCATACTCCAAAACTTTAACCTTTTCATCATAAGCAACACCAGATCTTTTACACACCGTATGAAGGTCCATCAGCTCTGCCTACAAAACAAGCCCAAAAAAACAGGAAATACAAAGTTGTTCATAAATCATAATACAAAGCCCAAAATGCTCATATCTTGCTCATTCAAAATTTGAACTCAATGACAGTACAAAGTACTCTGATCGGTAGTACCTCGAGTTGGCGAACTTGATTCTTCAACAAAACGATGAATGATACAGAGACTGCACAAGTGAGAATCAGCTGCACCAAAACTCAAGTTCTCACTAAAGAAGAAGAAGAAGAAAATTCACTAAGAATTAGGGGAATTTGAGTGAAATAAGCCACACACCATGTAAGAAATCCAAGAGCTGGGCAATTTGGGAATTGGCGAAGAACGATCGACACTCGGCCCTTGCTTATCGTCTCTGTCCGGACTATGATTCGAATTGGCGCCGGGATGAGCGTAATTGGAGGCGGTTAATCCAGAGATGAGAGGGAGAAAGGAGCGGAGGCCTCTTCTCCGATTGGAAGGGGAGGAAGAAGCGGAAGCGGAAGTAGAAACCGAAGCCGAAGCAGTAGGCGAATAGATTGAAGGCGAGAAAGCGGGGAGAGAGGAGCGGAATTTCTTGATCAAAGGCCGCCGTCTCTCCAGCTTGCTGCCGGTGGAGCTGTTGCCGGCGCCGGCACCAGCTTCGGAAGACAGCATTTTCCTGACTGACAGTGGAGGTGCTCACTGGTCAGGTCATCGATCAGGCCGGTGGAAAAGCGGCGGCTCGGTGACGGCGGCGGCGGCGGCGGTGTTGGAGGCTAGTTGGTGGGAAAGGGAGGGGGACCGGATGATGATTGATGAAGCATTCAGTGTAAAGACCGTCGCATGACGATTGAGAATGTCAAATTGGATTGCGTCTCACTTTTTTATATTTTCAAATTTAAAATATAAATATTTTTTTTTTTTGGTGAGCTAAAATATAAATAAATAAATTAACGGTCTTTCTATTATATATGTCGACATATATTAACAACATTAATCAGGAAAGATTTATAAAGAAGCAATTCTATAAAAAATATTAAGAAAAACTAAACTAATTTAAATTTAAATAATCTTTTTTGATTAAGGATGCTCTTAGTACATAGGATAAAAAACCCGATAAACTAATACAGTAGTATAAAAATGAGAAATTGGGATAGGGATGTTTATGCAAAATGGGTTCCCAGGTAAACTTTCCCCAGGTTATGGCTCTTCAACGCCTATAAATTTGTTGGTTTATATTTTATATGGAGTAAGCGGTTTGTTTGACCACCTATAAATTTGTTCGTATGCAAAGATGCGTTAGGAAGAAAATAGTCTGCAAGCGATCCCTCCTAAATTTTATCTTGTGTCAGAAAAAAAATTTATTAAGAAAACAATTTCCATAAATTATAAAATATGGGAATTTAGAAATATGTTTAATTAGATTTTAAATTATAAATATTGAAATGAGGGAGGTACAAATTTTCAATTAAAACGGAAGAATTTAAATTACCATAAATTCAAATTCCTGGTTTTTCGACGATTAAAAAAATGAGTTAACCGAGCGCCGATATCTTTTTTTTGGAAATCAAATGTTGTCTATAAATTAGAGGAGATCAATACATGCAAGGTCAATGAGCCCTTCGGGAAAGTGATCAAATCAAATACAAGATGGGTAATCGTTTGGCAAAAGCCTTACCGCGAAATGAGCAACAATATTAACAGTCCTACGAACATGAAGGAATGAAACACTAGCTCGGTTTGGAAAATAAGCAAGTATATCCTCACACACGAGGTCAATGTAAGAGGGAGTGCGCGCGGTATCTTGCAAATGATGGATGAGGTTGAAATCATCCGACTCCACATGCACATGATCGAAGTCAATCCCTGACATCGACTGGACTCCAAATAGAAGTGCTAACACCTCCGCCAAAGCCACTGAAATGGATCTTGGGTAGCGCTTCGATGCAACCATGAGGATGGCACCTGATCGAGGGGTCACGAAGAACAACACCAAGACAAATCGATCCATGAAGAAGAGTTGCATCTGCATTGAGTTTGAGAGCGGGGGGAGGGGGTGCCTCGCCCAAAGAGTTGTGCACCTTGCCCAATACTTGAATAGGGTGATGGCCAAGCAATGTGGACACAAGTGCAACCGAGAAAGAGCCTGACCAGGCAATACCCAAAAAGGGACAAGCAAACAGGGGATAGACGGGAGAAGCCACGATCCTCTTTGAGTACAAGTTCACTGCAACACTCAGAAAGTTTGAGCACATACGCCAAGCAAAGTTTAGAACCTTGGGAGGAGGTTTAAATGCCATAGATGATGTCATTCCTCTTTCGAAGGCACAACCTGAACTCCCATATATCCCAGCCAATAAGCCGACTTCACAGTGAAGATTCAAGACTTGTGTGGGAACCAAATTTGAACATTCTCTGGAGAGCGAGGGCTAAGAGGAACTGTGATAATACGTTGCACATCGGAAGGCATGAAAGTCGCACATAGCGCGGGGATATCCCACGAGTGATTGCAGGGGTCAATGAAGTCGGATACCATCACCTCCGGACTTACTACTTGTTTGGATTGGTTTGAAAAACCCAGGAAGTTGAATATTCCAAGAAGTTTGATAAAAAAAAATATGTGTTTGGTTAAAAAAAATCATCTCTAAAAACCCAGGAATTGAAATTCCCATGAATTTAATTTCATGTGAAACACAGGAATCGGAATTATCAACGGGGTACATGGTAAGACAATTTCCATCATTTTTTTACTAATAAAAATCCCTTATTTCGTACGACTTCTGAGTCCGGGGGTCATCACGTCAATTGAGAGAGCCGATGGCAGACGGACGACTTCTGAGTCCGAGGTTAGTAATGAGTTTATTTCATACTTCACTCTCTATTTGGTACGGATGTGGAGGTTTCGGGGGATTTAAGCCGGAGGCTTGCTCTTGGAGCCACGGTTCCCCCGGAGGATGGTGCCATGTTGGAAAGCTCGGTTTCGAATGCCGAGATAAAGGAAGCGTTGTGGTCCATGGGGGATGAGAAGGCCCCGGGGCCTGATGGTTATTCGGCTAGGTTCTACAAGGCGTCTTGGGAGATTGTAGGTGGTGAGGTGTGTGCTGCAGTGAAGGAGTTCTTTCGTAACGAGAAACTCCTTCGTCAACTCAATCACACTACTATTGCCTTGATTCCGAAGGTGGACAGCCCATGCCGAGTGGAACATTTCCGTCCGATTGCGTGCTGTAATCTTGTATATAAGATCATCACTAAGGTAATGACGTCTAGACTTGGGAAGTGCCTCAGAGGTGTTATAGATCAGACCCAAAACGCATTTGTCGTTGGCCATCTTATGTCCGACAATGTGTTTCTTGTGCAAGAGTTACTCCGTCGGTACAACGTTAAGCGGGACACTAGGCATTGCTTTCTTAATGTGGATCTTGCTAAGGCTTATGACACCATCTCATGGAGCTTTCTTAGATTTCCTATGAGAGAGATCAAGCTTCCACCCAAGTTTATTTCTTGGGTGATGGAATGCGTCACTACCGCTTCATATTCTATCAAGATCAATCACGGCATATATGGCTTCTTTCGGGGCAAGCGGGGTTTACGACAAGGTGACCCTCTCTCACCATTATTATTTTTCATATGCATGGAGTTTTTGTCAAGGATGATAAAGAAAGAGACCCTCTCTCACCATTATTAATTGTGGAAAGTTGCGGCTTTCTCACCTTATATTTGCGGATGATGTTGTAATGTTTTGTCGAGGGGAATTGGCATCCGTTCAGATTCTCATGGGTTGTTTGAAGGCTTTTGACGGGTATCCGGCCTCAAGGTTAACCTGTCCAAGTCATCGGTCTTCCTTGCATCCGTTCTAGATTTAGAAAGGGCGCCCATTCTTGCTGCTACTGGGTTTAGGAAAGGTTATTTCCCCTTTCGATATTTGGGCATTCCAATCAGCCCCAATGGCCTCCGTGTGTTGCATTACCAACCGCTTATTGATAAGATTGGTCGGCATCTTAGCGCTTGGGCCAAGAAGAGCATCTTCTTCGCTGGGAGGAGGGAACTTATAGCGTCGGTATTGCAAGGATGTGAAGGATTCTAGTTATCTTTGCTTCCTATACCGCATGTTGTGATTATGAAATTTGAAGCCTTATGCCGGAAGTTTCTATGGAGTAAGCCGAAAGTTAGATGGAAGAAGGTTTGTCTTTCTAGAGGCGAATGTGGCATTGATCTTAGGGACATCCGCACCTGGAATTTGAGCTTTATGTCTAAGCATTTTTGGCATATAGCATCTCTCCGTGACAACTTGTGGGTCAAGTGGGTTCATCACCGATATTTGGAGGTAGTTGACGCACCAGACTGGGTTATGCAAAGGCATGAGTCGCCATTGATTAAAGCCATCCTTGATGTCCGAGACAAGGTTGAAGCTATTGACGGTAGAGACCAAACTGTTGAGGATCTATTGGAGTCTTGGTGTGAAGCCAGCAAGTTTTGTGTTTCAAGGGCCTATGGTGCGCTTAGAGTCAAGGAGCCTACGGTGCCTTGGGTTAAAGAGGTATGAGTGAAGCATAATACACCCAAACATATGTTTGTGTTGTGGCTTGCTACTCTAGGTCGCCTCTCCACCCGTGATCGATTATACTTCCGGGATATCGAGCACTCTTGTCGGTATTGTGATGAAGAGCTAGAGATGCATGACCATGTTTTCTTTGAGTGCCCATATTCCATGGAGATGTGGGACATTGTCCAAGAGAGGTTCAGTATTACATCCACGATCACGCCGCTTGCTTGTGGGCTTAGTTGGTTGAAGAGGTGCGTTAAAGGAAGTGGTGTCCAGGACCAGGCCAAGCGCTTTGCTTTTTCATCCACGGTGTACTACTTGTGGCATGCACAGAATGCCTGTTTGATAATAACTATATGCTTATGGATGTTGTTGCCTGATTGATTATCACACATGTATTTAGGCTCTTGCATGACAATTTTCCATTATCTATGGTTCAAACTTTGTAGGGGTTATGTTTAGGAGTTATTGGGTGTTGTGTGATAGTATGGCCGGATATCCTGCGTGATGTTTCGGCATGCTTTATGTTCGTTTTATGACATTGCTATGATTGTACTCGCCTCTTAGGGCATATTCTCACTTATATTTACATACACCATCTCTGAAATGGGGGTTGGTTTCGAAAAAAAAAATCCCTTATTTATCTCACTATATCAAATCCACCATTTTTTCATTTTTCAACCAAAAATGCTTACTAAAATCTCAGAAAGTGTAATTCATGGGAAGTAGACTTCCTACATTTATTCAAACAAGCACTTATGCTTAGCAAAAGAATTGGGCACACCAAGCATGAATCATAAGGCACCCAAGCATCATAAGAGGCTGAAATGGAGAGCCTGTTCCACACTCTCCAACCTAAGCCCTCCCACAAGAGAGATTTTGCTCCCCAAATGCTACTCCAGGAGTAACTAGGTCGGCCTCTACGGTGTGATTGCAGAAAAATGGAGTGTTTGAAATACTTCGCCTTATAAATTGCGTGGAGAGGGGAGATAGGACGTTGTATGAGATGCCATCCCTAAGCACATAGATCTCTCCGACATGGGTTTGTCTAGTTTTTATTTATAAAACTGGTCTAAAAATAATTAAAATTTTGAGAAATAGCTAAGCAGACAAACCATTTTTGGGAAATAGCGAAAACAAGGTTAAGTTGTTGTTTGTAATGACTTTATCCCAAATTGAAAAAAAATAATAATACTAAAGTCGTTATTTGTAACAACGGCTTAGGGTGGTTTTTTTAGAAAACAAATTCTCAAGTGTGTTATTTATTTAAAAAGTGTAAAAAAAATAAAAGAAATATGCAGATTCGGTGTTGGTAACATTGACTCTACTATAATTTTTTTAATTAAAGGAAGACACAGAGGGGAGAGAGAGAGAGAGACATGCATAGAGGGAGTCGTTGCTACAAACAACGACTTGAATAACTTTTTTAAATTTGGGCTAGATTCGCTGTTACAAGCAACGACTTACCCTTGTTTTGACTATTTTCTAAAACATTTTGTCTATTTGGCTATTTTCTAATTTTTTTATCAATTAAAAAAAATCACTTTTCTACCTCCTATGGTGTTTTTTATCAGTGTAAATCTTCCGCCCTAACTTCCACCCCCACAAAATTATTTTGCCATTAAATTAATACGTAGCATTAAAAATGTTGTTTTACTATATATTTTTTTAAAAAAATTATAATTTGTTTTTTAAAGATTTTTTTTCAAATATGTTATAATAAGTATGTAGAAGCTAAATATATTTTTAATTTTTTTTAATATTAATTTAATGGCAAAATAATTTTGTGGGGCGAGAAGTTGGGGCAGAGGATTTACACTGGTTTTTGATTGTCAACCAAACAAGGCATTAGTGTATCTTTTTTCTATTTGTTATTTTTTTAAAAAAAAATTGCCCACTACTTTTTAAATCATAAAAACTAACCCTAATTTTTTTTCTTTAACCCATCTATTGTACCTATATTATAAAGAATAAGCTTTAACATGACGGTTGGTTCATCTATCGATCTGTCGACTGTCGGCCTCTCAAGTCATCAGATAGTTTGTTACCTAATCTCTCAAACATTTTCCTGCATCACAAAAATAATAAAAAACAAGTTTAAAAAAAACGTCAATAAATATTTACTACTCCATCCGTTTGTCAAAACAAATAACTACGAAATTGCTAAAAAAAATAAAAAAAAATATATATTTTATATAGTTTTTATTATCTTAAAAGAATTTGTATAAATAGTAAACGATGTGTTTTTTCGAACGTAAAAAGTATACCCTAGCTAAAAATGGGCCTATACTACATGCTCTCCCGCCCGAAACTATTTCCCCCTTTTCTAGAAACACTATTATTAGTTCACCTAACAGTCTAAACGCAAAGGTCCTTTGTAATTACCTGGGTTGGATTATTGGAATTGGACACAATTGTCACACCTTTCACGTCTTCAAGTTCAGGCCAAGATCAAGTGCGTCACCCGTTCAATTCACAACTTACTGGGAGAGTTTTCATTGCAGGAGCCCACATGACATTTTCCAATTGCACAGTTTTACTTTTAGTACACCTATCGCAAAAATGTAAGTCAAAAGGTATTTATTTGGGTGTGTTTGGATTCCAATTGCATAATGCAAATAGCTAAGGCGGTGTATAATACAATTATATTATCTCGATTTATGTGATTATTTGATTAATTAAATACTTTTTTACCTCGGTTTTTTATGAGATTTTTATTTGTACACCCAAACCGCTCACATAAAACGATGTGAAATAATTGCATTATAGTCCATCCGATTGTAAATATAAGACATTGACTTTTGTGCATAATTTAAGGAGTTAAAAACTATGTAAAATATTAATTTTTTTAATTAGTTTTTTACATTATAATGGAGTACTTATTATTAATAAGTATTATAATCTAAAAAAATTAAAATTTTATATAGTTTTTAACTCTTTAAATTACGTGCACAAAAGTCAAAAGTCTTATATTTACAATCGGAGAAAGTAATTAAAATGCAACGTAATCCAAACACACCCTTTAATACCTTAGTTATGTTTTGGTATTATTTTTTCGCCCCACCTCTGATATGGGATAATGGATAGGGGGATTTCATTCCTAACAGGCTAAGACCATCCGCATCCATGCGGGTTTCTTGAGTTTCTTAATACCACTTTATCACTTTCTCTCTCCTTAAAAACCCCAACTTACTTTTTCGTCCACATCCATCTGAGTTTCTAGAGTTTCTTAATTTACTTTTCACCAACTATTATATTATACATAATAATAATATGTTATACATTATCTATATATATGTATTATATTTTGCGTTAATTAATATAATAATAGTATATAATAATTTTTTTTAAAAAAATTCAAAACGTAAAAATAGATAATAACATTTAATGCAAACAATTTCATTGGAACAAAACAAACACCGAAATACAAGAACAATAAATTATGCAAAAAAATACCACCGAAATACCATCTTTTATTTTTTATTTTTTATGTGTAATGACTAAAAATAGCTTAAAATAAATTATGTTGTACATTATTTATATATTTACATATGTATTATACTTTGTTTAATGAAGGGCTCATGCAAAAAAATTAACAAAATGCAAAAATCAGCCATACATATACATGGGGTTCATTTTATGGGGTTTTAGTAGAGTTTGAAAGTTAGAAACCCATGGGTGGGTTTTTTACCCCCCCTCCCTTTCTTTTTCTGACATTTTATGCTAAAAACCCCTTAAATGCTGCCGCTGTGGGTAACACAAATTGGCAGCGTATTAAAACCATGTGCAACAGAAAGTCACACGACTCTTACCTCATTTCAACCACATCAGCAACTATTCCTGTAACGTACACAAATTGGCAGCGTATTAAAACCATGTGCAACAGAAAGTCACACGACTCTTACCTCATTTCAACCACATCAGCAACTATTCCTGTAACGTACACAAATTGGCAGCGTATTAAAACCATGTGCAACAGAAAGTCACACGACTCTTACCTCATTTCAACCACATCAGCAACTATTCCTGTAACGTCAACTTTTCACTAACTTTTCAGCTTTTTACTTTTTTCCATTCACAACAGAGTATCCCGCAACTCTTATTTCACTTTACACTTTTTATTTATTTATTAAGCTAAATGTTAATTTATTTTACTTAAATTTTTTTGTTAATGATACTATTAATATTAATACATATAACTATATAGTTATTACATTAGTTTACTAAAATATCTATGTAAGGATAGATGGTGGCTACATATATGGTTATATAATATTTTAATTATTTATTTTGACCTCAAAAAATAATATAGATGGATATAAAATAATAATTATTAAATGATTGATTTTGATATAAATAATTATTTCCACCAAAAAGAATCTAAATATAAATAAAATAACACCTATCAAATATTAAATATTTATCTATTAATATTTTTGGTAAGTATGACTATAAAATTTGTTTTATTAATTATTTTTATTATTACTACTACTACGTTTAATTATATTGATATAGTTTTTTCCTTATATAATATTTAATCTTTTATAAGATATTCCATCTATCCAATTATATGTGTTAATTAATGGTAAAATAAAATAATTATTTTTATTAGATTTCATTTTTTACGGGAGAAAGTTTTGCGAGGCGCACTCACGCGCTGCCACGTAGGCAGATTCACTCACGCGCCGCCACACAGGCACCAATGCATCGGTTTTAGTATATGTATATAGATAGATAGATAGATAGATAGATAACTTAAGCAACTGGAATATAAGCAACCAGTTATATATTATATACATATATATTCATATAAGAGATATATAAATATATGTAACTATATATAATAGTTGCCAGATAGAGAAATATATATAAAAGAAATACCTACCACTTGGTGCTTACAGGGCATATGAACTACCACCTAACCTCCGCCTAAATTGAAATGTGAAAACTACATAGGAGCATAGTACAAACAAAACCAAAATAAACATCAGGCATCTTCATCGGTTGAGACAAGAATTGAAAAAACATACAACAAATCTCCACCAGCATGGAGTCACACCAAATTAACCGCCGACACCGCACACTACCAGTAAAATCAACCCGGCTGGTAGGTTTCGTAATTGGTCGAAGTGTCATTGTTCGCCTCATTTTCCGACTCTGATAAGAAGTATTCAATATCTTTACTTCCACAATTCGGATCCTTAATCACAGACATGGCGTTAAATAATTCATCGATCGTCAACAACACCTTAATATCTCCACAATTCGGATCCTTAATCGCAGACCTGACTGACCTTGCTTCCACACTGGCTGACTTTGCCCCGACCTTTGCCTTCCACCACTAAACCTTTCATCACCATGCCAGTACCTTTCGCCTTAACCATCAGCCATCGAAGGGAGTATCACCAAAAATGCGGTGACATGAAGAAATTTCAGCTCCAACCTAAAATATTTACGCAACAGAAGGTTCAATATAAATTACTTAGCAATCACACATAAGTGGCATATATATACTTCAACCAAAAGCAAAACAAACTGATAGAGAACGGGAGAGAAGGAAGATAGATGAGAGACAAAAAAAAAAACTTTGAATAAAAACATAATTGATCGTATCGTTCACGAAATCAAAGACCGATCTCCAAGACTACAATGAATTTTTTAAGTCCTATTTGAAGAATGAAAAACAGAAACACTTCTTGCATTCAAAATCTAATCTGATAGAGAACGGGAGAGAAGGAAGATAGATGAGAGACAAAAAAAAAAACTTTGAATAAAAACATAATCGATCGTATCGTTCACGAAATCAAAGACCGTTCTCCAAGACTACAATGAATTTTTTAAGCCCTATTTGAAGAATGAAAAACAGAAACACTTCTTGCATTCAAAATCTAATCTAAACTCCTTGTCAGCCCAAATAAACTCATTGTCATCTCATCACCAACACAAATAATCCCCGTTTCAGCAAATATCCCTCAATAGAGCTAACAATGAATGAGTGAGAAAATAATATCACTATTTAATCTTCCTTAATCATTGTAAACAAAGCAAACATCCAGAAGCAATTTCAGAAGATATTTTCCACTATTAAGAGGTACAAGCACAACAGCTACAACTTAAAAACGAAATGGAAAGGGGAGAAGCAAGGAGGTTTCTCTCTCTTAAGAGAGAGAAACTCTCTTTTGTGAACCCCATTTTTGTGAAATCCAACTTGAGAAATCCAATTTGTGAAATCTTCGGTTGGAATCACCCAAATCAAATTCCAAATCTTTCCATGACTTCTATCCCTAGCCATATCAATTTATTGCCACCATCCCCAAATTAAACCAAATTCTCAAATCGCATCCTCCTTGCCTCTCAATCGCATATGCTGGATGGGTCCTTGCCTTGCGCCGCCGTTGCCGGCTTCGCTCGGCCGGCTGTGGTTCTCTCTAGTCGCCGCTTCCGGAGTCTACATCCCTTGGTACTCCGACGTGGGTGTAGCGGCTCGTTGTCAATCTCCTCTGGCGGGTCTCGTCATCCTTGGTCCTTAGGGCCCAAGCTTCGGGTCCTTAGGGCCCAAGCTTCGGGTCCTTCGGGCCCAAGGACGTGGATTTGCAAAAAAAAAAAAAAAAAGAAGAAGAAGAGGAGAAAAATCCCGTTAGGGTCTGAGTAACCCACCCGTAAGGGTCTTGACAATCTCCCGTAAGCATTGTTATTAGAATCCCGATCCGGATTTTTAGAATCTTAAGATCCTACGATCATACCTAGGGGTCCGATCCAGATCTATGCATAGGATCTTTTTTGTGTAGGATCTACAATGGGATCTTTAGAATCTTAATGGATCATTAGGATCTTACGATCCCACACGATCCTAAAGATCCTATTTTTATTAACAATATGTATTTTTTAAACATTTGTTTTGTTTCATTGGTTGATTTTAGGGTGTTTAAGTGTACACATTCATGTAAGGAATGTGAAAAATAGCTTAGAGACAATTATTTTCGAGTCATTTAACCAATATGACAATGTCTAAGGTCGTAAATGTAGATTTTTATGTCTTAAAATCAAAATATATTGTGTAACTAACATTTTTTTCCCTCATTCTAGAACTTTAAATTACTTTGTTATATATATTTTTATTTTATTATTTAATTATATTTCGAGGATCTTACGATCCCCTAATGGGATCTTACGATCCGATCCACATACCCTATTGTGATTCGATCCTAGAATCTCGATCCTAATAACCTTGCCCGTAAGGGTTGTTTGGTGCGTTATATACAGGGTGGCTCTCGACGACGTTTCCGGTTGTTCTTGGCGGTCCTAGTCTGTGTTGAGACTCTGGTGTCCGGTGTCGGGTCTGGCTGGGGTCGTGGCGGTGTGCATCGAGGCGACTCCGTTTTCCGGAAATTTCCTTGGAGGTTCGTCTTCATCGCCCACAGGAGGGACTCCTGATGTACCGCTGGCCAGCGGTGTCATCGCTTGGTGGCGCTTGGCTCCGGGGCTTATCCGTGTTGTTCTCAGCTCTTTTTGGTTAGGTTCGTCTGGGGTTGTTTAGTTGTCGCTTTTGTATTGCACCGTCTATCTTAGATTGTATGCTCGACGGTTCGCCGTCGGCCGACTATGTCGGCCACTCGATGAGCCAGGCCTGTCTAGCCATCGAATTTTTACCTAATCAAAAAAAAAAAAAAAAAAAAAAAAGAAATGGACAAGGGAGAAAATACTCCGATGTAGCAAAAATTAATTTGATTTGAAGAAACTAAATTTCTCAAGTAGCTCCAAATTAATACCCCACTCAGAAGAAGAAAATTTGTGGATGAAAAAACTACTAATAGAATCAAATATCCAGAATTTCACTCTCTACGCCATGTTATCATTTTCTTAACAATTGAGTTGGCATTGAGCAATACATTTGGTAAATACAAGCACATTCAGATAAATTAAAAAAACAGTGAAGTTCATAACGCATTGCTATTTGCTAGTAGTAGAGGAAAATTGAATCACTTAGTATTCAAGAAAAAATGGAAGATTAATAAAACAATATACTTAAATAACTAAATTAAGAACATTTATGATAAAAATTAATCCAATAAATGAAGAGAAACTTACAAGAATTTATTTTGTAAACTTACAAGACTAAGGCATTTTATGGAGCACATTAGAGGCGTGCTAAATGCTATGAGACTTTATACACAAATCAGTCATTAGTTATGTTAATAACCAATTGCCACACATAATCATCAAATCACACAAATCTCAAATTCAATTTCTTATAACCACAACTCCTAAATTTAGTCAAAACTCCTAATTTTATCAGACCTCCAGATCCCTAGATGCACCGCCACCAATACCCACTTCATCGAAAACATCAATCTGTAGCTCCATCTCCTTGGGACTATTCTGCTACAACACATAAATACAATCATTTGGATCGTCCAATATCTCAAACATCACACACAAAGAATAAAGAGAACAAATAAGTAGAATCAATTGGATCGTCCAACTCTAAAAAAATTGTGCTTGAATCAGTACGTAGAATGAGTCATTCGACCTCAATTTGATCAACTGGAAAGAATAAAGGGAGAGATTGAGTAGACACACATTGAGCTGACTAGTAATGGTCTAATGGTGTCACGAGTGAGAATCACATATCCCATCTCTGATTTCTACCCCCAATCTCGCAAATGAACTGTGCGTCCTTAGCCATGAGTACGGATTAAACGGCAATCCCTTAACCTAAAAAAAAAAAAACTAAATCAAAACAAAAGCATAATCACAACAAACAATGGATGAGCGGATTATAGACCTGCGAATAAAGACTGCCAACCTGAATTTGATCTGCAATTTATTGAATGAAAAAACATACCGAGCTCCGACGCCGCACTGAGTCCCGACCAGCCGAAGTTGGAAAATCAGCAGGAAACCAATGTGCCCTTGCTTTTGATGCACTGAAACTTGGTCCGCAAAACGCCTCAGTAAATCTTGAAGTAGAAGGGGCAAATTAACCCGGTCCTTCTCTGTTCCAAAGATCGATGCCAAATGCTCCGCCATGGATGAAACCCCTTCCCACTCTCGCTCGCTCGCTCGCTCTTCGCCAAGCCCTAAATGTATACAGTCAAAGCAACAAAATCAAACTTTGAGCAATTTGAGGGATATCGAATTGAGGCAAAACCGTAGAAAATTGAATTTAAATGAAATTCGAATTAGGAATAAACCTTGCTCTCTACAAGGCTTTGTTCTTTCAACGATGGTTGCTTGAAAAATTCCAATCGAGTAGTGGCGTGGTCGACATACGGTGACACTTGCATCTCCCTCGCTCTTCGCCGCTTGCAATTTGCGATGAGCTCCGTTACCTTGATCGACGACGGACGGTGGCGGCAAAGTTTCCCTTGATACCCCAGTCCCGAATCCGACCTTGTTCTGCTTCCTTGTTTTGGTAGTTTCAGATCGTGGGAGAGAGAGTTTCTCTAGAGAAGAAGAGAGAAAGAAAATAGGTCCTTCAATTTTTTCGGAAAGAAAGAGGGAGAGAAGGACAAAAACAGAAATGATAAAAAAAATTGGAGAAGGCTCCACGTGGATAGCCTCTAAGCTCTCCAAAACACTCAGTTTTAAGATATAGGAAGATGTTAATTTATTTTACTTAAATTTTTTTATTAATGATATTATTAATATTAATACATGTAATTAAAATAAAAAAGACACACAATTAAATTTAGAATTTTTTTATTAAATTGATAAATTGAAAATACGCGAAAAAAGGCTAACTACATCTAACCTAATACTTTTTTTTAAAGAAAAAAGTCGAACTTCATTGATTAATTAAAATGATATTTCACCAAAGATAAATCCTTAATACGGAGTATAAGTTACACTTAGCGATTTTTTTCTTTTCCCAAACATATACAAAATAGGTGTTATTAGATAGATAAAAATAAATCATATTAAAAAATAATTTTTATTTTATTTTATTTTTGTGTGAAATGGGGTTTTAATTTAATTAAAACCCTCCTCCCATACTCCCATGTGATCTAAAATGCAGCATTTTGTGCTTCAATAGCCAAAACGACGTCGGGTCATTCCTTTCCCAGGATTTTTTTTTAATTAAAAGCTGCATGTTTCGGGTTTGATTCGCTGCTTATATTGGCGTCCCCCATGCGAATCAAAACTCTCTCTCCTCCTTTTGCTTACCTGGCAGCCCATTAGGAGTCGCGCGATGAACGCATGGTCTATGACGGTAAAGTATCAATTGTACTATATATAATGTGGTTCAGGTCCCATGGAGTACCGAGTAATAATTTTTTAGCCTTATAAAAAGGTTAAATAAATAGTTAAAATATTTAAAATTAAACCCTTGTTCAAAGAGATCACCACCCAGGCCACAAGGGTCAGTTTTTTTTTTTTTTTTTTTTTTTTTTTTTTTTTTTTTTTTTTTTTTTTTTTTTTTGTGGTTGGATATGGAACCTTGATGTTCCGCCGAAGGTTCGTCATTTTCTTTGGAAAATATCCCGGGATGGCCTCCCTACTTCGGAACGCCTACAAAAGTCCCACGTTTCTGTACCATCTGGGTGTCACTTTTGTGATATTACAAACGAATCAGACAAGCACATGTTTCTTCAATGCCCGGTTACTATCAGCCTACTTAGGACTCTTCGCATCCGCTGTCCGAGCCTTTCCCACCTAGCCGTCAACTCGGGCTCAAACTTTCCCCTAAACCTGGTTCGGCGGGTGGTGGGCAAGGAACATTTCGGCCCTCTAGCATGTGCGTGGTGGACTATCTGGTTCTTTAGGAACCAACTGGCTTTTGACCACACGACGAAAGTATCCATTACTGAAATGGAAATTTTCCATACTACTTTTACACAATGTTGGAAACAATCGAAACTGCTTGACGCTGAGTCATCTTCAGGTACGCCTTTGCCTCCTAAGGTAATCCATCCCGGCTGTCGCTTTACGTCAACCGCAGCCAAGGGTAAGGGTCGAAGTCGTTCGGGCCTTTGGGATAAACCATCGATGGACTGCTACAAGCTTAACTTTGACGGTTCTGTAAGAGCGGGTATTTCGGCTTCTTACGGTTTCGTCATTAGGGACTGGTGCGGCCGAGTGGTTGCCATGGGGCGAAACTCGTGCATCAATGTCTCAGTTGTTTTTGCCGAGAACCTCGGTCTAAAAATGGGAATCCTTCGGGCTAAACAGCTGAATATTCGTAACCTCCTGATCGAGGGCGATAACCTTCTGGTTATTAAAGCTCTGCTAGGGGACTGGAAGTGCCCCTGGAATATCGAGCTCCTACAATCTGATATTCTGTTAGATACTTTGTCTTTTTCTTATGTAGCTATCCGTCATATTTTCAGGGAATCGAATGCAGTGGCTGACTATCTCGCGCGCAGTGCACATGCTTCCCCTGCCGACGCCTGCTACGACGACGATCCAGAGCTCTGTGCTCTCATCCGCAAGGATGCGCTAGGAAGGAGTCCTGCTACGGCCGACCCAACCTAATTTTTATTCTGCGTCAAAAAAAAAAAAAAAAAAAAAAAGGGTCAGTTTTTTTAATGAGTTTGAATCTGGTTACTATATATGAGCCACATGACAAGGGACTCTTCCCTATTCGTATAGGATGCTACACACAAAAGTTGGCAGCAACCGAGGGTAAACTGCTGCGAAGAACTCCTGCCGAAAATATTACGCTTGCATACTGGCCTCAACAGCAGATAAAGCAAGTCAAAATCTGGGCGAATGTCATGATGATGATGATGATATGGATTGCAGAAAAGTAGGGGTGCTTTGTAAAACCTCAAGTGAAGCTTCTTATCCCCCTCAGACAATGGCTAATCAACCTGTTCATCACGCTAGGAAGGAAATATGCAGCAATTAAGGTAATAGTGGGCTTAAATTGGGACCAAATCAATAGAATTAAACGAAAATAATTACCATCATTCAAAGATCATTTCGGCATATGATCACCACTTGTCGACCTTGGGCAATTCATTCACATTTGAGGCTTGCTTTCTTCTAACAGTAGGTGAACAATTGACTCAACAACTTCATTAGCCGCAGTTGTCATCTGTGAAGAAATAAGCTTTAGTTTAATAGCAATTCTGGAAACAAAACACAGCACAAGACTAATATATATAGAGAAATCTTCTCTGGAAACAACCCATAAAGAAGAGGAGAATAAGAGAGAACATAGTTAGCTGGGATTGTCAAAAAACGGTGCCCTAAGACAACCCTTTTAACCACAACATGAGTCATATCCATCCAATAAACCAGAACCGATTGAAACTTGTTACTTGATGTCCCAAATATATATTGTCTTTATCACGTCACTACTAAAGAGAACTTTTTGGGAAAGATCCGGGCCTTCCCATCTCCTAATTTTCTAAAACCTTGGGGAGGAACTCTCAAAGTTTTGTGCATAGACCAAGATGACCGAATATTTAGAAGTTACGGGAAATAATCATGAGAGCTGTCCAGATCTATGAGTTAATAAAAAAAACACTACATCAGTGAAGGAAACGGATCTCTGCAAGCTTTTCAGAACGCCCGCATGATATTATGGAATGAGCTTGATAACGATTGCAGATTACTAATAGGTAGCTTCTCGTGATTGAATGGCTCTTCATTTTCCTCACAGATGTTGATCATGTTGCAAATTATATTTACAATTGCATATTGAATGAAACAGCAGGCTTACTGTGGGTTTACGAATTAAATCCTTCAGAAATGAGTGAAGCATTGACTTCAGCTCCCTGAATAAAACAGCAGTTTGTGCGGCTGCAGTCAGCTTCAACCAACCATCTACAGTGACCACTCCCAGCTGGAAGGAAAAGAGTATTAATATATGCTAGCAAAAGATAAAGAAGAGGATGGCCACAAAACAAAAAAGGAAAGAAAGAGAGAAGCTGTCGCAGAGATCAGAAATAAATGACTTGTATCATAGAGCTAATCCCATTTTTTTAAAATAAATTATTTTCAGAAAAAAAGATCCAGCAATTGGATTTGAAACTTGACAAATTATTAGGTGCATCTCCCAAGACCAAGCACAGACATGATATGCATTAATACCAACACGAGTCCCACAAGCTCTGCTGAGACATGATTTGCAACAAGACAAGTACTGGAAACTCGAGATGCTAAAACTAATTTCATTTGTCCAGATAGAAAATTCTCTTCGAAGAAGAAATTGTATCAGAAAATAGAGAGTTAGCGCTAATGAAAAACAAAAGTAACAAATGCAACGACCTACACAGTAACACCATAGCAAAATTAATGTTAGGTTATGAGGTATTCATTTGTTTACCTGATGCTGAATGTTGATAGGGCCACCGAAAAGAAGAAGGGAATATGGAGAAATGATTGTGGTATCTCGGAGAAACACTCTATTTGTTTCAACCTGAAGAAACGAAAAATGGACTTATTATTGAGAAGTATAATAGGAAGCTATCACCCTAATGTTAGGTTACGAGGTATTCATTTGTTTACTTTGGTTCAATAACCCAATTATTAGAGCCATAATCCCTTCAATACAAGAGATGATGACTAGTAAGCAAACCTTTTCAAGGAAGGCAAGGAATGGATATTGAAAAGCCTTTAGGTTGTAGTTGATCGATGAAGGATGTATGTGGACTTCTCGATTTCTATCATACCAAGATGGAATTGCCTTCGTTGTTGATTTAAGGGGTTGTTTAAGGTTGCCAGAATAAATACCATCAGCTGTTGCTGCCACATTTGGATACAAACCTGCACAGATTATTGCCTAAAACAATCCACAGTCAGAGAGTCTGTCGTGGTGATTCTAAATGGATACATCAATCATATAATTTGCCAAGGACGATACCAGTGAATATAGAGGTATATAGGAAAACCATAATATAAGACAAGTAAAGATCACAAGTAAACAGAGGGTTGAATATGTTGCAAATTGCTATAGTCAAATTTCTCTCCACAAATGAACTTATGAATAATATTTTCTTTTAGTTCAATACCATACAGAAAGGCAGATTTGGTAAAGAAACTGAACAAGATAAGAAAAAAGAAGAGGGCATAAGTCGTATACTTGAGATAAGTACACTGCAGATCAAAGCATTACTCTTAAAATATACTCCCTCCGTTCAACAAAACTTGACGTTTTACTATTCATGCACGCTTTTTTAGGAGTTAAAAACTATATAAAATATCGACATTTTAAATAATTTTTTTAAACAATTTCGTAGTTATTATTAATAAGTACAAACTTGTTAAAATTTTTTTTTTTAAAAATGAATATTTTATATTGTTTTTATCATTCTAAAAAAGCGTGCATGAATAGTAAACGACAAGTTTTGTTGAACGGAGGGAGTACATATTAACAAACACATAGTTTGTTTTGATTATTCCAATGGCTGTGAGCGGGAAGCAAGAAAGGATGATACCTTCACAACAGCAAAATGCTGTGAATATTTGTTGAATGGTTGCGATGTATCAGAAAGCCAACTGGCAAGACTCTGCCTCCTGCTTTCACGGACCTGACACAAATATCGAACTTTGTATATAACATACAGTAGCAGGATATTCTGATAGAGCTAATATTCAAAAATCAGGGAAAAAAACACATAATTCTTAGGAAAACCAAGGGAGCCAGAGGAAGATCCATCTTTGTAGACTTCATTTTTTCCCTTTTTGAATGCAACTTGTAAATACTCACATATGCAACATATTCCAAATGAATTTAAAGGCATCCTTTACATGATTCCTTGTGACATGATCAAGCATTTCATAATAAACAAAGAATATGAAGATTGTTTTAAATTGAAGTTAAGAACACACTAGATTTTTTGCAGCGCAGATATCATTCTAACAAGTTCTGCAAAGGATGTTCATGTTTGAAAATAGTATTTCAATTGAAGTTAAGAACACACTAGATTTTTTGCAGCGCAGATATCATTCTAACAAGTTCTGCAAAGGATGTTCATGTTTGAAAATAGTACTTCAATTAATACATATATATACAATAGTCAACTTATCAAATTTCTAAACTGATTTTTTTTGTCCTTTTCCACGGAAGATTAAATAACATTTTAGAATCACTGTTTTGGATATGAATTTCTAGAAGTATTTCAAATGCAAATGCAAATGCAGCTATGCTTTAGTTTCACAAAGGGGGTAGCATCCTAGTACAAATTATCATATCAACCACATATTTGATGAAGTAACTGTGAAACCTGCAGAATCTGTAGAGTTAGTTTCTTTATAGTTGCTAAAAAAAAGGGCAAAGGGCATTGAATATATCTGACAATTAGCCAGTGCACACTAAGACTACAAAGAAAATGCAGCATTGTTTAATAGATATGATAACATAAGATCATCAGCATGCCCAATTTCAAAACAACTAATACAGTGGCTTAAAAGTTGCAAAGTAATTGAACTTCTACATTTGCGTTACAATTCCAAAAGAGTACTCTACCTGATAACGATTTGGAAGACTGATGAGCCCAATATCTGCTAACAGCGTGCCAAACTGTACACGCATGTCTCTGACATAATTACATAAATATAGTAAGCAGTGTACCATCTTGTTTGAAACATTTGACAGACTTCAACATGAAAGTAAAAATTGCAAAATATAATCAGATTTAACCATCTGCTCAAAACTGAATAATCATCCTCCTGGAAATTGGTAGAAAGAATACATTCTTGTGAAATGTAAACAATCAGAGGAGTATTATATGTTTCCATGCGACTCATAAGGTTTCATTATTCAAAAAACCAAATCAAGTACATTAGACAATATATAAGAGAAATTTTCAACCGATGCATGCTACATACTATCACACCCTTCTTGAACTAGGAATTATTTGGGAAACAATTACAAACAAACCTTATCATATGCATAACTGAGCTGCTAAGGAAATACGAGGAACAAAACTTTTGTGCAGCTCTAGCTCCATTCTATAAGAGAGGAAACAAATGTTGTCAGTCAGTATTCTTCAAGCAGTTATGGTTACATATGTTTATACTGTCTTCCAGCTACGCATCTGCCTTTAGCTAATGTCATTCATGATGCAGTGAGAAGCGCATCTATGTCGGCAAAAAATTTAAAGTCTAAAAAGGTGAAGACGAAAAGAACAAATGGGCTGAAAATGCTAAAGTGTATACCTGCTGCAGAATCCTTTCCCATTTCTCATAAGCAACCATCATTACAATATGATCTGATTGCCTATCATGAGTATTGGGATCACTTGAAGTTTCTTTTTTATCGGACAAGAGTGCCAATTTTGACCTTTCAACAACTTCCCTCTGCATTTCAGAGAAAGAAGCTGTTATCGCACAAGTTATTTGCATCAAATCTACGTGAAAAGGTTAGGGGGAAACAGGAAGAAATAAAACCTCATCTTTTGGATACACAAATGGTGACTTATGGCTCAAAAAAGCAGAGATAGAAAGGATAGGGGACAGACAGCCAAATATTGCACTATATACCATCATCTGCAATACAAATGAGAGAACATCGTAAGGACATACCTTTAGCATTAATTTCATAATGTATACTTCCATTGCTAATGCGTGCCCAGATTAATGACAACAAGAAACATATGTATGCGAAATGGTTTCTTTCAATCAGAAAATTTCCAGGAACTATCATATAAAATTGTCGAATTATCGTTTTTTTTTGTTTTTTTTTTTGTTGAGGAGCAACAGATAACCACAGATTGTGTGTTGGAGACAAGCCCATTCAGCATATAGGCAAGAATTTCACCTACTAGAACTGATTAAGAAGAACATGCGTGAGATCAGACTAAGAGAGATTTATCAAAGTAAAATTCTTCCCATTTTAGGAAGGAAAGACAAAATATGAAGCTTCACATTCCTTTCAATGAGAAACCAAGGCAGGATGGGGAATCTAAAGCGTGAAAAATGGATTCCATCTGAGAACTATTTGGCGAAAAAAATTGAGGTATCAGTTGCCACAAATCATACTTTCTTTTAGCTATCATACACACTATTCAAATTAGAATCCAAATCAAAAAATCATGATGGTCATCCGAACATGATGTATGCAAAAAATATATCAATTATACCTTCCCGACAAGCAAATCAACAGGAAGTTTTGCAAGATGATAACCAAGAGGTGTCAATTCTTCACTCCCATCAACAGCACCAACCTGGACATTGCACAGAAAAATAACATTTATAATAAAATTGGAATGAAGAATTGAATCCGTTTCTTCAGATTCAGAGGTCTGACTTTATCCAGCCAGTGTACCCCTGTTTTCTACTTTTGTTTCTCGTCAAGAGGCTAAACTGTGCGACTGTAAGAAAAGTCCTCCATAAATTATTACAAGAAATTCAAAACTTGCTCCCTTGTTATTGCATCAAATAATCCAAACAAAATAATATGAGTAAGGCAGGATCAGGCCATCGATAAAAAGTTCTGATTTACTTTTAAAAGTAGGGAAGGTAAATAATAACCAATCTCAAGGCAACTTATAGATATACTTCAATATGAGTTTGCCTTATTAATACCTCATGCAGTAAAGAAATCGCTGAGCTTATAGCTACATCCTTTGGAGGTTCTAATGCCTGAAATCAAAGCCATAGTTTACTTAACAGCAAAAATTTCATATTCACTGGCAATTGGCCTTCATAATAAATCTAAGGACGGTCAAATCAGCAGCAGCTAACAAGTCAAGCATACAAGTAGAGCCAAGAATCAATGAGAACGACCATTGCCAAAGTTATGACCAATTACCTTGGAAAGAAAATCCTTAATGTCCCCCAATGAGAGCAATTTAATCTGTAAACACAATTCTACAAGCGGCACTCTTAGCATCTCAGGGACCTAGACACCAGAGGAACAAGAAATAATAGTTTTTAAAAAAGTGCACAAATCATAACTTATGAGGGGATGCTGTTAAGCTTCTACATCAACATTTTAGCTACTCCAGTTTGAGAAAGAAAACCTGAAATTGACGCATAAGTCTTTCAAATCTATGTTGCGTGTACAGGCAAAAGCAGATGCCAGGTTTCACACGGCCAGCTCTTCCACGCCGCTGCTTTGCATTTGCTTGGGATATCCAATCTTCAACCATGCTTGAAAGTTTCTAATCATCATCAAATTTTAAAGTTACAAAATAGTCCCAAGAAAAGGAGACTCAAATCTCCAAATATAATTTACCAGCTTACATTCAGAAATAAAGTCTATTCAATTAAAAGTGGCCACAAAGTGTTTCGGGAAAAAATGGACATGGTGAGTCATTGCAGAATCATGTGTAGATTCCCTTGAAGACTAAGAAATGTACAAGTTAACAGCTATTACAGCCTATTAGTGAAGGTATATGAAACTTCGAAAAATGATTTTTATGATTCTCTGAAATAGAGTGAAACATCGAACCAAGTACTGGAGAAGCAAATAAATGCAGAATTGTTTTTACTTCAGTTACTGAGACAGATGCTAACCTTCTTTGGATCATAGCGGCTCTCCTTGTGCTTTCCAGAGTCGATTACAAAAACAACATCATCTATTGTTAAACTTGTTTCTGCAATATTACTTGCTACAATAACCTGTATCAAATCAGCTGACCATTATTTACTAGCACAGTCAAGTAACAAACAAAAAAAAACACAACACTTTATAATCAATAAAGGATTCCAAGTGAAACACACCCAATCCCATGCCCTAGGCTTTAATGTATACTAACAGTCATTAAAGCCAGTAGTAGTAGTAGTAAAAAAATGACAAATAAACGATGAAACAGAATGTCAGAGAGCCTTACCTTGCGAATATTATCAGGTGGCCGCAAAAAGACCTTCTTTTGATCAGCTGCAGCAATAGATGAATGCAGTGGAAGAAGCCAATCGGCAGACTCTCCACTAAATCGACGACATGCAGCCAGCCTATCAAGTAAAGTGTATATTTCTGAAATGCCCTACAGTTCATTTGAAAAAATAATATGTCATCCCGGCCGTCTTAAGACAACATAACAGTTTCTTTTTTTCAGCGATGATATTTAAAAAAGAAAAAGAGAGATCTTACTGGCAAGAAAACAAGAATTGAACCCTCGCCGCAAGTTTCATCAATGTGGCATACCAAATCTTCAATAACATCGTAATCAATTATGTCTTCATTCAACTTTTTCTGTGAAAAATATTGAGAAATTTTCTTGAGAATAAGAATTCAAATAAAACTGAGATTATGGAAACAAATTCGTTGAAAGTCTACCAGATTCGTCCGTGTCTGCTCACTGTATAATTGGTATGCACTTGGAACATAATTTGGATTGTAACACTCATCTGCCAGAAGGGATTCATCACCCCACGAAGATAAAACAAGATTCTTCAACCCTCTACGGTTATCGACAGGACCTCCCCTTGTCTTGAAAAGTGAATTATGATTTAGAAGTTGGTTAACCATATTTGAAGAAATGAACAAGTAAATTTAAGAGATATAATGGGGAATGGAAAAAAAAAAACTTATAACTTAAAACAGATAATAAATAGTCACAATAAGCTCAAGCTATAATTACAATGTACATTTAAATTGTGATCAAGCCTTTAGAGGAAAACAAAGAAAGGTTATGTTTCAATCATTAGCAAAAGCATCAGATGTCACTTCAAGAACTTCAATGAGACCAACTAAGGATTTAATAAGAATAAGAATAAAGTGTTTGGCATACACAGAATTCAATCAATAAACATGCAACAAAATAAACATACAACAGCAGACATTACAGTGGTTTGGTTAAACCACCTACTCCGCGAAGGGGAAATATGTCCATAGTTTGGCCACCTTCTCATATTAGTATGCAAAACATTGCAATCAAAAAGAATTTAAATTTGAATTAAATAATTAAAAATGTAGTATAAGACAGCCTCTGCAAACTAAAAATCTATTTTTATTCATTGAAAAATGGCAGATACCTTGAAGGTTAAGCCAGATTTAATTTGCAATTTTACACCAAAAAATCACATTTCCTCAATTTAACAAAGTCCAATAGCAAATCCAACAAAACAGTGAGATATTTTAAGCAGTTCAATTATACACTTCAATTTACAAGATGCAAGCATAGTAGAGATGACAATTGAGCAATTCAGGTCAGTTTGTCATCAAACCCTGCATTGAGCGGTATATAATCGACTCCCCAAACCCTGCTTTGAGCGGGATATGCTCGGATTGTTGTTGCTGTTTAAAACAGAAATAAGGCTTGTTTCAGCTTGTCTATCTGGCTAATTAAATATAAAGGTTAATTGGATCTTTGGATGGATCAGGTCAATTTTTTACAACTGAAGTTTATATATATTTTAGGTTTTTTTTTTGTGAAGATCAGATCAGTTTTCTAGTGAAAGGTTGAGTCATGTTTTACAGGAGAAAAATGAAAGAAGCAAGGACAAAAAAGCAGAAAAGAAGTTGTAACATTTAATTAGAAATGGTGGAACAAAACTAGTGGAAACCCAAACCCATAGAAATAGTGCTAATATACCTCAGTCCCAAAGCTTAAATAATTTGGAGAATCTGATGCAAGGCGGTAGTTGATTCTGTCGTATATATCTTCGAGAAAGTAAGCTGAAACTGGATGTGTGCGACCTTCTGCAGTGATTACAGGACACACACCAAAGTATCTAGAGAACAAACCAGCATCAACTGTTGCAGACCTGAGCATAATAAAAAAAAGCATGACATCTCAAACTGAAAAGCATACCAAAAAAAAAAAAAAAAAAAAAGCTCATTCACATCATTGATTATGCTCCCTCACATAAGAATGATTTTCAATCCTGGTATCCCATCAGCAGCTTGCTTTTGAAGCAAGTTCTTCAAAACAATAAGAAGAAAATCCCCCTGCCAAGTATGAAAGTGACTTCCAGTTATTTTTCCACAAGTAATGTCTCTGGTTTTCAAAGCCAAGGTGGGAGAGCTCAAAAATGGAAATCTCTAATCTGATTATTACAGCAAAGCTCTTAAGAGTAAATACATGTAGATAAATATAAGAAAAGTGATCGTGGAAGCTAACAATACAAAAGGTGAAAAGGCCATAAAGACTAAAAAGAGGATACATATCAAGATATAGAAAGTTGGTTCATTAGATACTATAATGCAGCTAACTTCAATAAATACTACAGTATGAATCAGCAGCTACTGTGTTAGCAACTTAGCATCATGAACAGGAAGCTTCCCATATGGAAAACTTCTTTCTCATCTCTACATAAGGACCTAATCTGTTGTAGGTAACAAATTTTGGGAGTAAGAAGCTCACCAATAGTGATCTTTCATGTACTTCATCAACTACAACATGAGTAACACCAGTCAAGTTCTTATCCCCCTATTGCATCACAATAACAATAGCATCAGTATCTGAATTCAAATTAATAGAAAGAAAAACAGACATGTATGAGATGAACATGAATAATATTAGTTTCTGAAATAACAGAAAGAAAACAGACTATATGCGATAAACATACATTTTAATGAATGACTTGAGCAGCAAATTTTGTGAGAAAATACCTTTCATTATACAGTCTAAGAACGTATATGGTCAAGTTGGATGAAAGCACATTGAAAAGCTACTTCAGATATCTTTTTTTTCTTTATTTCCAACTTCCATTCCAGTTTGTAAAGACTTCCAACAGATAATATGCTGACAAACTTGAAAGGATATAGTGAGAGTAAAATTGATATTTATGTGGGGCCCCTCTCATTGATTAAAATTTAATTAAATTTTGAGAATAATCTGTCCATTCATTTCCATCAATTGGGTGAGATGTGTTCACATGTTAAGGGGTGTTTACATATGATCCATACTCCCTCCGATCTAAAATACAAGGCGTTTTGACATTTGACACAGTTTTTAAGAAAAGTATTAATTGCCAAAAGTATAATTTTTCTTTTTACTAAAATTTTCATCAATTATATAACTTATTAATTGTAACCACCCTTTACAGCCACTCTGATGCAGAACCATGCAGCCCTTGCACATTACTATAGCAAGAAAGAAGTAAAATAAATGATGAATCAAAGCCAAAACAAAGATAGCCAATATATAATTGATGAAACGACCCTATCTCATTTTACAATTTAGGCAGAGAAGATGAATCGGAGCCAAAATAAAGATAAACAAGAAAGCAGAGCAAGCAGAAAGTAACGTTTAATCCCAGTTCTATATCGATGTCCAGCTTTAGAAGTATAACAAATACAGATATATCATACGTGAGCAAAGAAGCATACCGCAATTCTTCTCAAAAGAATACCGGTCGTGCAGAAAAGCAGTTTAGTTTTGTCATTCCTGGGGTGAAAACAAAAGAAAAGGCATCACCACCGCTGCACTAGATAAAAAGACCTAGGGTGTGTTTGGATTCCAAATGCATTATGTTTATAATGCAAAATGATAAGGTGGTGTTTGGTTAACACAATTTTTTTAGGTGTTCAAATTATGGTGTTTTTGAATTCCACGATATATTAATTATAATGCAATTATTTTATCTCGATTTATGTGATTATTTGGTTAAATTTCGGTTTTACCTCAATTTTTACGAGATTTTTATTTTTACAATCAAACGCTCACATAAAACGAGGTAAAATAATTGCATTATAATTAAAAGGCAATGGAATCCAAACACACCCCTAGAAAACCAACTAAGGTGGATGGAACAAACTTTGCAATACAGGGAAAGGAAAACACACAACGAAGTGCATAGACAGAAAACAAAACTTAGTGATGATTGACCAAGAAAAGGACAACTACATCCAAAATATTCTCATTCTTCTTCAGGGTTTTTAACAGATCACAAGTTCCATGCTCAAATTATTAGAAGATTATGTTGAGTGGGAATCAATTTGGATCAACCTGAGTTGGACTTCGCGACATCTGCAGGTTGCATCATCCAACAAGAAATCTTATTTATTTGGTTGTTCCTTTGGTGGTTATCTTTGTGTAGATTCATTCAGAAATCTTGTGTCGACAAGAGATCCTTGGGGGATAGTTCAGTTCAAAAGTACAACACTCCACTAAACTTCAAGGCTTTTGTGTGCACAATAGTCTTGAATACAAAAATCATTGATGATATGTTGCATTTAAAAATGTTTTAAGCTTTATAATAAGTTTTCTTGTTTTGGGTTGAGAACATCATAGCCATTTGTTTGAGTGTTGTCAGATAGCACTTTGTAAACAGCAACACTACTTCAGCTTATAAAAAATCAGAAGCTGTTTTCAAATTTCAACAGGTAGTCCAATAAACGAAAATCAACTAAGCAAGTCAGCAATGAAAAGCTGTGGCCACAAAAACTGCTATATCATTGTAGATTTGTAAGTGAAAAAACTGATACTAATTGTATGTAGATCTAAAACTGATAATAAAATCAAGTCATGTCGACTAAACTACTAGAAGGTCTGGAAGACTATGGATAAGAGAATCATTATGAGGTTCGCATAAAAAGTAATGCACATAAACAAGTAGCGAACCTTGCACTGTCGAGACGAACTTGATAACCAACCAATGACCCGTCTAAGCCTGGAGAAGGCTCACATCTCTCATCTGCAACCCGTTCAGCAACAGAAATAGCCTGGACATGAAACTTATATCTTAGATTCTCAAAGTGCAATCTATCTATCAAGTAGTGGGCAAAACAGTACATGGACTATAGTTATGAATTGAAATATAAACTTCAATAAAAAAACACGATTTCTTTCACTTTGTTTATAAATGATCATGCTTACACGGGTCCTAAATAGAATTCATCTGGAGAAGTAAAAATACGAATGAAATGAAAATGGAAGAAAAACTCAATCACAGACCAAATAAGTAATAACCAGCTGAAGCCAATTTAATCGCTCAATCAAAGTGCTTATCACATTTACAATGCACCATTCTTATCATCGAGGAGCTACATAAGTTCAGTAGATAGAAGGCAGAGTTCCCTACACCCCTGTAAGAGCATATTGGAATGAAGTGCTCCAGAGTTCTAGCCATTTACAGGAGTCAGGAAAGCTTTTTTGTTTGGTAAGGAAAGGAATTGAGGGGATCAGGAAGACCCTGATCTCCGCCCAATGGCATCCAAACAGACGCAAGACAAGAGCTCCAGATGGGACTGGATGGACTCCAGTCCCATCAGCGACCGAGTTTGCTTCTCTAAAGACGGGAGAACCGCAACTCGACACGTGGGAGCCAGGAAAGGTTATTTTCAAAGTATGGGATAGGTCTGGCTATTTGAACTAACACATGCACACTAAAATTTTAACAAAAATGTTGCTGAATGACAGCATCTGAATCCTTCATGATTCAACAGATATGGGGAACGCAGAACTTTCCAAAGCTATTCTCCTGGAATAACTCCGGACCAGTTTAAGTTAGGACCAGCCTAGGACAGATGCATGTGATGATAGAGTGATATAACGTGCACTTTAGCTACAGAAGTTAAAGATATAACCCTACTATACACATTATTACAATGAGTATCCACAAAATTTATTTCTCACATAGGTCAAACATAAGAGGCTAAAGAGGAGTTTAACTCACAGCTATTCTCCTAGGTTGGGTACAAATGATGTTACAATGTCCACCATGTCCAGTCTCAATCATTTCATCCAATATATATTGGGGAACCTACAAAACAAACATTTTGAATGCATACCACATTGCAATTCCAAAAAAAAATGGAGTGCTCTCATATGTTAAGTATCTATTCATGTAAATTCTCATCTTTTGCTTTATCAATGACAAAATGCAGTTGAACTTATACGTCATTGGTAAAGCAAAAGATGAGAACTTACATGAATATATGTGTGTGTGAACATCATTGAAATTAATACCTGAGTCGTCTTCCCTGAACCTGTTTCCCCACAAACAACAAGCACGTTATTCTCTTTCAGTAGTTGCAAAATTGCATCCTTTGACTTAGCAATAGGAAGTGAGGCTCTGCTTTTCAACATATCCTAGAAATGAAAATGCACAGTAAGATTGCTTTTCACCTAAAGCATAGAATGATAATTGTTTTCTACTTTATTCGAGACGGTAAACAATGTAAGAAAAAATACATTTTGTACAACTATTATGATGGTTGCCAAAAAGATAATCACTCATCTATTCTCCTTCCACATTGCGCAAAGTCTACTGATACTCAACCTTCAAAAAGGCCTTATGAAAAAGCATTTCCTCAATGCTTTCTCCTTAAGATTTCGCATGCTAAAACTACTAATAAACAGTAAGGGTACAACTGCATAAAGCAATTCTTGAGGTCCAGATTATGGGCTCATTCTAAACTATATGACAAAGAGCACTTTATCAAACTCACTTCTAGTACAGATCCTCAAATATATGCTTCATCACAGAAAAATTATGAAGAATAGCTCAATAGTTATTATTAAGACAAACACAATGGAAAATTCAAAACCACCATAATACCAAGCAAACCAACCATATAGCGAGGCATCTTCTGTTTTTTCTCTAGCTCCTGTCTCGGTATAAAACTCGCCTTTTCTCTAGGATAATTGTGCCCTGCAAAATAAGAGCATAGATAGGATAATAAATGATCAAACATGAAATAACCAAAGATTTTCATGGAATTTATTTGGACAAAAGAATGCTATAATGTCCTTTCACCAGATGCTTATATTATGATGCACTTAAAAAAAATCACTGAAATTAACAGCAAAAAAAAAAGAGCTAGGATATGTAAAATTTAAGAACAACCTGAAAACTTTTTTTGATCCCCAGAAAAAGGGAAATGATGGAACACAATTACATAACTGATTGCAGTTCTTGTTTGTTTCCATCAAGTATTAAAGTCAAAATAAATATCACCCTCTCTCACTTAATCTAGCATCATGAAGTTGTTAGGACTTTTACGGGTATTCAGAACACCTAGGGAATCCAAATAGAGAAATGGGTGATTTTTTTACTTTAACGTGACAAAAAAAGATATAATGATGCAGCATATTGCCTAAATTTAACAGAGGAAGGAAAATGAAAAATCTCAAAATTAAGTAAATGGGAAGTATCAATCATAAGAACAACCTAGGGAACCAAATGAAGAAACAGATAAGTTGGAAAGGAGTAGAACTGAGTCCATTAAATAACGGTTCAGTTAGTATGTTACTCTGTTGATTTGCAGCCAAATATGAGGGCTGAGCTATCTGATGCTCTTCATTAACCTTGGCACTAGTGTCATCTAAAGACCCCAATTCTGAAGATGTCAATTCCGGAGAGCCATAATTCAACAATGACTGAACAAAATCATCCCTGCGATCATCCATGGTTCCTTTGACATCATCAAATGATTCACCTGTACAATAAAATTCCAATAATAACCACTCACTCTCAACAGCTCGTCAACCCTTCAAATTGTATTGAATAATATCCCAGTCTTTTTTTCACTTGCAAATTCTAATGACAGAGAAAATAGATCTGCAATTTCTTTTTGAAGAATGTAAGAAAAGAACCAGAAAGTAACCACCTTCTTCCCATTCAGCAACAAGTAAAGCATACGGCTCAGTGACCAGGAGCTCAAAAGGTAGATCGGGAAACAACCTATAAAGGGCAAACATTGCAACCCTATTCTGCGCTTCCTGATATCAAGATGACAAAGCAGTGAGCTTCACTAGGCTATTTAAAAATTGCCAAGACTGGACTAGGAAGACTCATATCTAATCAAAATAATGAGTATCCCTTGTTAAAGTTTATTCTAATGATATGTCATAAAAATTGCCAAACATGGTGTAGAATTGGAAAGTAAATTAGCAAAAGATTATTTGCTTAACATCAACCATGTTCAACCTTCATCTTTTTTTCCCAATAAGTCACTCCAAACAGATTGCAAAATATGTGAGCAGTCAGGCACATCCAATGGAAAGTGATGCTTCAGTCCCTAGTTCAAGTGACTAAACTCGCAAAATAGTATCACGGTTGAAATAGAAAATAATGCATAAGAAGTTAAGAACAAACTTCAGTCCTTTGGGCTTTGCCTCTTAATCAGAAGCCATTTCTGCTTTTTTTCATCAAAGGATAACTGATCTTTAGAATCCTAATTTTTCCATTGTATGGTGCATATAAATAAACAAACAACAGAAAGCAAATTAATACAACCTAAATGCCTTGTTATTAAGCTCATGGGTCTGATTCTTATATGGTAAATTGGTAATCAAACTTTCCTTCTTCTGTCTCAATTCTGGATTAGGATATTGCTAGAAAGACTGAAATTGTCATAAGGTCTTGACAATGGACGAGTATAAGATAGAATATCTAGACAAAAGGATATCTATATCTCCATCCCTTAATATTACAATGTCCAGTAATAGAATTCATTAAATACTCATTTAAATATTTATGCATGAAAAGGCAAGTACCTCGACAGACTCAAAACTTTTTCCAGGACCAGGGAGCTGCAAGGAAATCAAGCCCCCAGCTTTTCGGCTCTTGCCCCTCCCTGTAGACTTACACAACACACTGACAGTATAATTAAAACCATTTCCTCTTGTGCCTCCTTTATTATATTTTGGAGCATCCCAACTGGATTTTAGACAAAGTTGATGAAGCAGAGCCTTGGGAGTTCTTTGTGGGTCCCCCTGTGAATTCAGAAATAACCACTACAATAATACAAACAGGAAATATATATATACTATTTTTTAACAAAAAAAAAAAAAAAACATTGTGATATTAACCATGTTTAACCAAAATAGGATGCCTACCCACCCACAAATGTGCATGTGCGGGCACATTAATATACAACATGCATACATGATTCCATTTGCACTTACATATAAATAACACAGGAACTTTAATAGTCCCCAAACCAAATCAAAATGCACTGAATAAACACATGGAGGACACAAATGAAGACCTAGGAACAAAATAAAGAACAATTCTTGACATCATGATTGCATAATTGTATTTTATGTGTAAGCTAGCATCTTAAAAGAAACATGTCATGTACAATTTCACATCATCAGGAAAAGAAAAAATGATGATGTTGTTATTGATGATGATGATGAAGGCTGTACAAGAAGACTAAACACGAGGTGATGACTTTGAAACATTAAAGAGGAGTAATAAGTTGCTTAGTTTGTTAATCTGAACTTTGAACAGGACAAAGAACAGATATCTGGTCAATATGGAGGCAAAGGTGGTAAAGGACAACAAGACAACAAAACTAAGTTAAAGACTTCAGGAGGTACTTTCATCAGAAAGATTGGCAAGACATATCTGCTGCCTAATTACCGACATATGGAAGTGTAAGGTCTAGGACCCTAGGTGACTTGAAGTTGAAGCTCAATAAGAAGTGTAGATTGTGTATGATACCTTCTTCCAGATACCCTCCAAAGTCTCCATAGCCTTGCGACTGACTACACCTTTTGATTGCTCCTTTTTTTGCATTTTCAAGACTTCAGGAGGCAAGGCTTCGTTAGATGGGTCATCCTCCAAGAAGAAATTCCCAAGCTCCACATCTTCTGATGGTTCTTCTGAAGCAATCTTGTCCATTACAGGAACAACCAAGGAGTCATTTGACGTCACTGAACTACTTTGCTGTGGATTAACATCTACACCAATCTTAGACTCAGATGTTGAACTTTCCTCATCATGGCATGATGTTGCTTCTACATGGAGGTGCTCAATTGCAGCACTAGCTATCCCTTCAGAGGTTATACCTGGCACTGAATGGTTTCCAGGCTTATGCAATAGCATTTGATCTGAAATTCCTGATTGCCCAAAGCAACAAGTTAGCAATGATAGTATTTTCACGAAGACAAGAAAACAGAACAATTGCTACCTAAAGCAGACATCTCTTGTCTGAGTTTGCGGATTATACTACTAGCATTTTCTTGGCGTTTCTTGTCTCCCATTGCTTTCGCAGCTACAGCTTCATTATGTGCAGCTTGGTACTCCGTGACAATGGTATCATAAGATCTTGGTTCACTGGCCTTTAAAGGGTAAGAGAAGGAGTATTAATAGCAATATAAAAATCATTTCATTGTTTTGCAATGACCAGGATACAACTCAAAAAGTCTCAAATCAAACGGGAACCAAAGTAGGAGTGAAAATATACTTGCAGCACACAAGACGAGACTAAGGAATGCCTTGCCATGCTTGTATTGTGCATAAAATTTATGCCTTTGTTTTGATATCAAACTAAAAAAGGGCTGTAGTGGAAGTATTGTTGTATCTTACAACTCCGTATTTTACTTTATGGGCCATCTTTAAGGCCTTTTTAACTACTCTAATGGTATAATAGTTTAACAAACACATTAGAGCCCAATCCTATGATCTTGCAATAATATTAGCATGAAAAATACAATTACCTTCATAGACGAATCCTCGCCAAATAAATTATCTTCCCATGTTTCAGATTCACTCTGCCAAAAAAGTAAAAAAGCAGGTAACTAAACTTTAGTTTCTTTGGCTAGTTCTAATAAACATCACAAAGAAGCAGCAATAACCAAGCAGTAGCAACTAATGAGACACCCAAAATGAATATGTATTTTCCATTCAAACTCTTTGTACTTTTCACGCATAACAGTTCACAACAAATTAAACAAACCCAGTAAGAGTTATAATGCTCGCTCGTGGAGACTTTATGACACAGCATTATAACTAGGCTGAAATGATGAGTGTCATTTGTATCTTAAGCAATGTTGTCTTTGGATGATTTGGTAAATGTAAAAGCCTGTTTTACCATTTCAGTATTAAAAAATGCTATGACGTCCATTTTTCATCAAAAATAGAACTAAATCAAGTTTTGAAATGCGCATGAGCATCAAAATTCCAATATTAAAAAAATGGACCTAATGTGCGTCTGAGCAAATTTTTAATACTCAAATCCTAAAAAATTGTTGGTACCAGGTTGTTGAAAAGAGTATTAAAATGGCATTTTGACAATTATAGCCATGAAAGGAAACTTTGTAATGAGTGATAACTTATAATGCAGCAATCTACAAACAAGTTCAAAACAAATTAAACAAGCCCAGCTACAAAGCTGTAAATGCTCATTCAATGACTTAAGTCAAATAGTTAATACTTAATACACCTTTTACATCAATCCAGACAAAAAAAATTGTCTTACCTCTTCCTCTTTCTCCATATATTGGCGAATCCAATCTGCTTGGGATGGTTCATGTGAGTCTAAGGACTCATCTTCCCAACTTTTTTTCACTTGAACCGGGATTTCACACACTTCACCATCAACCTTTCTTGATGTATCTGGTGCAGGTGTCCAATCATCTCGTGCAGTAGACAAGACACCAACAGACCCTTTTAAGCACATAAAACAACCAGTTGTCAAATGTTGAAGAACAGCTCAGTAACAAGACTAAAATGTTACATGTTGCTGAAATTGCACCTTCATTTATATGCAAGGAAGATCCGGTGGAGAACTTCGAAGGCAGTTCACTATGTGATAAATTCAAGCACAACCAATCAAGCGCAACTTCAAAAGATGCACCGTCCTACTCAACATCATGGCAAAGGCAAAAACACATGACATGACAAAAGGAACCCAAAAATGGAGAGACATAACAGAAACAATATCATAAATAGAAAACTAGAGGCACTAGAATAGATATACTCCAAACAAATCCATGACCACTGACCAGAGTCTTGAAAATTATTATTCTTTTTCAACGACTGTAAAATCATTATTGTCCAAATGGAAATACCCACCACTGCAAGGAACTTTGATATCAATAAACTTGACAATGAAATTGTTGTCAATATCTATATCTAGAGAGTCCAGTAACAAAAGGAAATACACAATACTGCAGCACTGCTAATGCATGGGGCCGTTGTTTTCCAACATGACAACTTGCAACCTTAATGAAGATGATATGTACATTGATTTAGCACTGTGCTACTCTTGAGGATGTGAAGCTCACAACAATGGCAATAAGGCAAAAAGGGAGACTAATGTGTCAGAACGACACTTGCTCTTCATGAACCTTGTGCATGAGAGTCATTTTGATCGAGAATGAGCGACTTCTGCATCTTCATGACAATCATTTGCCAACTTCACTTTTGAGCTCCTTGATTTTATTAAGATGAGTTCAGAAGTTACAGCCTAATCATTCCTTAAATTCCCCTAACCACTAGAGAGTGCTGAATCTCTGATTGAGATGAAGTATGTCATTCTCAGTGCATTTGTTGATTGCTCCCTGTTTTTCTTCTTTTGACAAATTCAAATCAAGTTTTACCATCAACTGATTGAAAGTGCTCAATAGTTGATTACTGGAAGGCATTATTTTTATCAATAAAATAAACAAATTCTTTACTAGTCAAAATCATGTGTACTGGTTAAGCCTCAATAACGGTCAGTGCACTTCCTTATCAACCCCCTACAGGGCCTACAGTAGCAATTTGACCATATATACAGATTGCAGATTGCAGATTGCAGATACACTCGTTATTTCTAAGCAACACAGTAGAAAATCATAGCTTTTCAGGTTTCGTCTAAGTAGATTTCAAGCAGGACAAATCAGCTATTCGCCTTGATTAAGTTCATCTTTATATCAGTTCCGACACTGAATTGAGGATTCGCATTTCACTAAGTTCATCTTTACATTCAATTGCTTGAATTGAAAAATAAATATATTAATTAATATTTGAAACCATGACCTAAGCGGCTAAGCTGAGCAAACTTGGGCGATCAGATTCTAGAGGGAGAACGAAATCCAATTACATACCTTAAGCGCGGAGAGAGCACGTTCAATCTGATCGTCAGAGAAACCTTCACAAGAGAGCTTCTCGTAAACCGCCTTAAGCTTCTTAGCCCTCTGCGCTCTGGACAGAGATAGTGAATCCTCCGTAGCCTGCCGCGCCGCAGCCGGCTGCAGCGTGTCGCCGTCAGTGCCGCCGCCATCGCCGCCGGCGCCGGCGGACTTGTTGAGTAGCAGACGGCGCAGTCTCTGCTCATTCTCCGCGGATATCTGAAGCTTGGGGCCGGCGGAGGAAGACGAAGAAGAAGACAATGAGGGCTGGTGTTTGCTGTTCTTTGGCTTCTGTTGGTGCTTCTTCTTCGGAGCCATTTTTACTCTGAGTCTCTGATCGAGCTCTTTGATCGGTGATTGCAAAACTCGCAGCCGAGCTTAGGAATACGAGGGGACTGCCCTTCTGCTTTGTCTTGCTCCGTCTGTCAAATTTGCAAGATTGCCCTTTAAAAACCGGGTAGGTATTACTTATTGTCTCGGCTCTCAAAGTCGGTAGACATTTTGTCATTTTGACTCCAAACACACAATGATAATACTTAGTATGCTTTAAAAAGGTAAAATCGCTCACCTCGGACGCCCATCACCTTTCGGTATGGGTGTTATGTAAACACGAGCTGTTTGGATTCGGCTCGGATTCGATTCGAAGAACTCGGTTCGAGCTCGTTCACATTTCAAAAACGAGCCGAGTTCGAGCGGGTTTCCGAGCTCGAATCGAACTCGAGCCGAGTACGAGCTTGAGCTCGAGTAGCTCGGACAAATTTACCCTTGTGCTTTTTTTTTCCCTTTAGTTTTAGGTAGACCTGGGCAAACGCAGGCCGGCCCGCCCGGCCCATCCCGCCCGCCCGCCCGCTTTTTTGGACAGGCTTGGGTAGGGTGAAAAGCCCAAGCGGACCGCTAAGCCCGGCCCGCGCCCGCAGCGGGTACGAGATTGGGTAAACCAATCTACCCGTTATGGGTCGCTAGGCTCGTAACGGGTACCCGCTCTTTTTTATATATAATAATATATAATAATATATATATATATATATATATATATATATATAATTACATAAAACAAAAATAAAATATGTATACTAATTCCCTAAATCCCTAATTGCTTCTCCATTTTTACATGTTACACTGTTTTTTTTTTTGGTGTTTGTTTGTGTGAGTAAGTGTTGGACAATATATTGTTGCAATTGTTGTAGATTAATTTATAAGTAACTTTGTGAGTCTTCAAAAAAAAAAAAACAGTAACTTTGTGGAATTGTTTGGACAATTCACAATTGTGTGAGTATTGTCATGTAATTTTTCACTTTGCATTTGTAAAGAGTAACGCATCCCTCGCTCAATGGTGAAATTTGGCGGGTACCCGCGGGCAGCCCGTGCCCGTAATACCGGACGGGATCGGATAACATTTTCAACCCGTTAAGCGGGCTTAGCCCGGCCCGTGCCCGTAATACCGGGGTAAATTTTGGGCTAAAGCCCGGCCCAAGCCCGACCCGCGCCCGCGTTTGCCCGGGTCTAGTTTTAGGGTTTCTCTCAAATCAGTCTCGTTCACTTCAGGCATTCGAACGAGCTCACGGGCTCAAAAACGAACTTTCGGCAAAAACAAGCTACAACAATAACACGAGCTCAATTGAGCTCGAGCTCGGCTCGACAAAAAACGAGCTCGAGCTTGTTCAAATACTCACGAGCCGAGTTCGAGCTCACTTCTAAGCTCGACAAAAATTCGAGACGAGCTCGAGCTTGAACAAAAACGAGCTGAATATGAGCAGCCCCTTACTCAGCTCGTTCGTCTCGAATAACACCCCTACCTCTCGGTCCGACGGAGATTGTGAGAGGAGGTAAATCACGGTGACTCAACCGGTAATAAGGGATGGGACCAGCGCTCACGATGCACAAGGAGCCCCTCGTTTGAGGGGTTGCTCCCACACTGTCGTTGGTGAAACTCAATCTTTGGTACATGCTCCAAATGTCACCTCTGTGACCGATTGAGCTAAACCCATACAGGCCACAATGATACTATGCGTCTATGCGAGGAATAGTTTCATTGTCCTCAAAAGCTTTCATGACTGAGATAGGACTTCAATCACTTATAAATCACTCTCATATTTTTATACGGAGTGTTCTTGGGTTGAGATTTACAATTTTTACATCAATTTCCTATAATATAATATAAACTCAAGTCTATGAGATTAGTCGTGTCCACAATGTGCATCCAGACTCGTAAAAAAAACCTTTAAAAATATATATTACAAATAATAACAAAATATTCAATTCGCATATTAAAGATTTAAACATATTAGAGTTGAAAAATATTTTTTTAACTTGTTAAAATTGTTAGCTAGGACTAGCTAGGAGTGTAGTTTTTCAATAAATACAAATAAGCTAAAATATAAACCTACATTTTTACCACATGAAACACACTAATATCACTTGATATTCTCAATTTTCTTCTCTTTTTTTCTAGGCGAAAGTAGTGGTGACTCACTTTACATTGACGTGTATTTATTAAGAAATGATGTGAGTTTTAGAAGGGGTTTCCATTCTCAAGGTTTATGAGATTTCGAACATTAGAATCTCTAATCAACTTATTTCATCTTCTTAGTTCCTAAATGTCTTGGTTATTATTGCGAATGAAACTCCACAACGAAACCAACAGAAATTGTTTTATTGTGTAAATACAAGAACTCTCCATTAGGAGAGGATCCAAATCCCTCCACAACCACCTACGATTAATAGTTCTACAAACCCAAATTTCATATATGAAAAAAAAAACCACATTAAGTTACACGCATATTAAAAAGCGCAACACACCAAAGCCCAAATAAAAACCAATCCAATCCAAAACATAAAGTATTCAAACGAATAAATATATAGACATGATCACAAATCACATGTTCATCGAAGATACATTGAAGAAGAGTACAATGGACTTAGAAAGGCAAGATCATCTTTCTCTTTTGCCTTTGGTGACTTCTTCTTCCATGCAAAAATGTCAGTCACAAGAGGAACAATGGGTTTCTTCTTCACCAACTTCTTCGAGTTCGCCGAGTATCCCTCACAAACACCGAAACTTAGAACTTGCTCAAGCGTCCGTCGATCCTCCATGTTTTTTCTTGCATCCCTGGTCCCCCCTTCCTCGCCAAATCTAGATTCTTGACCACCATTTTCTCTTCCAAGAATAGGAGATTTTGTCGCGTACTTATTGGTGTTCGAAGCCTCGGTTGCCTCTAACCTTGCAACTTTTGACATGTTTTTATGGAGTTCGGCATTTAGAGAAGCCAACGCAACCTATTACAGAAAATAACTTAATTATAAGGATATGATACATATTTTATAACTATTATACAAATCTGAAACTTTAAAGCACACATGGAATTTTAGTTTGACCTAATCAATTATTGAACCATTAATTTGCGCAAATCAGGGTTTAGGGCACCGTCCACGTCGATATAAATGCCCTAAACCCTGATTTGTCTTCGATTTTTTGTATCTACTTCCACGTCGATTCGGACGTGCACTAGAGTAATCCAGAGTTGCAACCCTTTTGACTTTCTATTGACATAGTTAATGTAATTAAAACAATAATTAATGAAATAGATAGGTAGTTAATCTAGATTGATCACACAATTACCTCGGTTTCGGTCTCCTTTTTCTTAAGCAACTTGAGCTCAAACTTAGTCTCCTGAAGCTCGTTCTCAAGCTTCTTCAACATCTCACTAAACCCAATCAAATCCGAATTATAATCACCCGGATCACCATCATGATAAACCTCCGCGCCATCATCATCCCCATCGGCATCATAATCACCGCTGTCGCCGCCACCACCACCGTCACGAACGTCGACAATATGATGATCACCCTCCGCCGCCTCAATCTCACCACCATCCGGTGGTAGCATCACAGTTAAACCCCCTTTATCGACGGCATCGGCCTTCTGAAGATCGGAGGCGGGGATGAACTTGCGGGCAAGAAACTGCTCGCCATAGGTGGCTATGGCTTCCTTGACCGACCGGAAAGGGCTAGTAGTGTCGACAGCCATTGCGGGCTCAGTAGTAGCTAATAGCTAGCTAGCTAGGCCGGTAGTGTATATATAATATATGGTACGTGATGTGGTTGGTGTATACGTAACATATGGTAATTGTATTAATTTGGGTAATGTTATATGATATATGGTTGGGATAGATAAGGTAGGGAGATGGGGGATTGGAGGTTATAACGTTATTTGCAGGTCTTACTAGTGTTGGAAATTAATGGTGATCATGATTGAGAAATATATATGGAGTTGTATTGATTAGGGTAAAGGGATTGGTTGAGCACCGGTTTTTCACACTTAGCTTTGCTTTTACTGCAATGAATGTTTGCTGGAGAAGAGCATGACCCCCTACCTACATAATTAATAAATATATACCTTCAATTTAAACTTTTGTAATTCGAATCTCTTAATGTATGTACGAAAATTAAGTGCCTTCAATTAAAACTTGGAGTTGCATTGATTAGCCTAAAGAGGTAGTAACATACGTAAGATATATGTATATATAGCTAGTAAGGTTAGCTATGTCTATCTATTTTTTTTTATTATGAAATAATTCGAGAGTCGGACAGACCCGACATCTCGAGAGACCGATAAAGTCGGCAAACGGCGAACCGTCTAGACTTACAACGAAAAACACAGGAAAAAGGTGCAGTACATAGGGAGGAAACGAAACACAGATGCAGTCGAATAAGCGAACCAATCCAATAAAAGTTGGGGACAACATAGACGAAGAGTCGATGTCAAGCACCACCAAACATCTGTCTTTTTTTTTTTGACGCAAGATAATAATTAGGTCGGGTCGGCCGCAGCAGAGGCCCTTCCTATCGCATCCTTCCGGACGAGAACTCGCAGTTCTGGATCATCCTCACAGCAAACGTCGGTAGGAGAGACATGGGCACTACGAGCAACTATTGAGAGAGATGATAGGAATATTAGGAATTTTTATTATTATTATTTTCTTTTTACCATGTCATATCCCATTCTTAATTTTTTTTTTCACTTTATCAATAACCACAATATCACATCCTAGTATCACATTTTTTTTTTCATTTTATCAAAATAATTCATATCTTTCTCCACTTCAATTTACAAATATACTTTTTTTTCAACAATTATTTGTATTAAAAGATTACATTATTATATAGAAAAATATTATTATATTATTTATAAAATAAATTAATAGGGGCAAATATCGTTCCAATATATTTTATCAGATTTCTCCCTCCTTCCCTCCGGCCGTCGTTCCTCTTGCCCCTCAATTGCTGGGCTCGGTTTTGGTGTTGTGGCAGGGTTTATGGTGAGTCCCTTTCCTTGGGCCCAAAGCCTATGCCTTAGGCTCGGGATGACCCGAAATCCTGTGCTTTGGGCCCAAGGTTAATCCTTTGGCCCAAAGGTGGCTCGTGCACTTAAAAACATTAAACAAATAAATAAAGATAACATAATCTCACTATATATAATTATTTTAAATCCCATAAGGGCTCAAAATACCGCTCGAAAGAGCTTGGATTAATTCTCGTTTGGGCTTGACCGGTCCGTTGTGATCGGTCCTTTGCGGTTTGCTTCCGTCTGCCGACTTGTCGGCCATCGAGATTCAAGTATATCTGATCTCGAATTATTTCCTAGTACAAATAAAAAATAAAAAAAAGGGGCAAATATATATGGAGGTTGAATTGATGGTTTCCGACCTCCAATTCCCGGTCTCCAATCTTTCAAGGAAGTTAGGAAGGCCATCTCTTAACTCCATGTTTACATAGAGGCCTAATCACATGGCAAACAATATAAAACTCTAAGGGTTTGTTTGGTTCAATGTGGGAATTGAAATTCCCGGGAAGTTACTTTATGGGAATTGAATTTCCGGGAATTCCAATTGACGGGAATTCTAAAAATATGTTTGGTTGATTTTTTATTCTAGGAGATTAAATGTAGGAAATGGAAATTTTCAAGTTAAAAATGGGGGAAGTTGAACTTACCTAGGGGAGACTAGGTAAGTGAACTTCCTCCATTTTGGGGCCTAGGTAAGTGAACTTCCTTCATTTTGGGGGAATTCAACTTCCCGGAAAGTTGAATTCCTGTGTTTTTTAATTTCAAAAACATCAACCAAACACAGGAATTCCTCCTACTTCCTGAAAAGTTATACTTTTTGGGTTTTTAGGTTGCCAACCAAACGAGCTCTAAGAGTATCAATAAGAATGCATCTGGTTGCATTGCTGTACTAGTAGAGTTTGCTAACCACATATTTCCTAATTTAAAAAATCCACACTTATTTTTATTGCATTGCTATTCAGCGACACATTTGTTAAATTGTCAAATACCCCGTATAAGGTATTTAAGGCGTGGATTTCAAATCCCACTCTTTTATATATAAAAAAGTAATAAGTCAAGCTTAAAACCATCAGACTATCACTAGACCCGGGCAAACACGGGGACGGACCGGGCTTGGGACGGGCTTTATCCGAGATTTTATCCCGTTGTTGCGGGCGCGAGCCGGACTAAGCCCGCTTAACAGGATAAAAGTCGTGTCCAAGCCCGTCCGTGAATACGGGTGCGGGTAGCCCGCGGGTACTCGCAAATCTAATCATTTTTTCTTATTAATGCTCTACTAATTAGATTTTTATTACACATATATGTAATATATATGTAGTTACTGTTTTTATTAGATTTACTAATTAGTATATATATGTAATAAAAAACAGTAATATAGTAACTATATATAGTTACTAATAAATCTAATAAAATGTACATATATATTAGTAACTAAACTAATTGATATTAAAAACAGTAACTATAGTTTTTTTGATAACAAAAGTAACTATAGTTACTAATTAGATTTACTAATTAGTGTATATATATATATATATATATAATAATAATAATAATAATACAGTAACTATAGTTACTAATAAAAATAGTAACTATATAAGTAGCTATACTAATTATTTTATTTATTATATATATATATATTAATGTTAATAAAAAAGGCGGGTACTCGTTACGGGCCTAGCGGCCCGTAGCGGGTTGATTAATCTGTCCAATCCCGCACCCGTTGTGGGCGCGGGCCGGACCTAGCGGTCCGCATAGGCTTTTCCCCCTACCCAAGCCTGTTTAATCTGTCCAATCCCGCCCGCCCGCGTTTGCCCAGGTCTAACTATCACGTATCTTGTATTAGGATATGTGATGTATATTACAAATTCAGAAAGATAAGTTCCATTTTGTAATAAAGGAAAGATTGCAACCTAGTCCATAAATAGTCATCCTTCTTACAACACACACAAAAACAGAATCCCTCTTTATAACAAAATTCTGGTTTGCTTCTTCTAGTTAATTTTTTGGGTTTTACATAAATGAGATTCATCTAGTTCACAATTGATCACCTTGACAACAAGAATTTAAATCGAAAAAGACTCACTATTAGAAATAACTATTTTTATCGCCACCGAGCTTCGCGGTTTTTTTAGATGACTATTATTATTCATGCATAAATTATGTAAGATTGTAAAAATTATAGGGTGTTTTTGCTAAATAGCTTATTTTGAACCTTTAATTAAATAATTAGCACCTAAATTAATTTTATTAGGTAGGCTAGCATCCTTCCCAATTGGTCAACGTTGACCGTTGACTTTTTTGTTTTTTTTTTTTAAAAAAAAAAAATTTATTTATAACCAATTGATGCCACTTTTTTGATGCCATTTTTCATTGTGCTTTGATGCTAAATTTATAATTATATTTTTTTCTTTAATGTGATGCCACTTTTTAAAGTAGCGTTTTTTATGTTATGTGATGCCATTTTTTTCAAACTTTGATGACACTTTTTTATGTCAATGTTTTGATGATATGTTTTTTTACCATGATGCCATATTTTTTCAAAGTGGTATTTTGATGACATTTTTTTCTTTTAATGTGATGCAAGTTTTTCAAATTAGTGTTTTGATACCATTTTTCTAATGTAATTATTTTATCTCACTTTTTTTAATCAAATCGTTTGATGCCATATTTTTTTTCAAGGTACTGATTTCTTGGTGCCATATTTTTTCAAGGTAATGTTTAGATGACATTTTTTTATTTAATGTGATGCAACTTTTTCAAAGCAGTGTTTTGATGCCATTTTTCTAGTGTAATTATTTGATGATATTTTTTTAATCAAATCGTTTGATTTTATAATAAATTGGATTGATGACACTTTTTTAATGCCACTTTTTTCAAATCTTGCTGATATTTTTTTGTTTATTGTGATACCACATTGACTATTGATGCCATTTTTTTTACCGTTGACTACTGATGACACTTTTTTTATATCAATTTTTTGATGATATTTTTTTTTTTCGTGATGCCATATTTTTTCAATGTAATGTTTTCGTGATGCCATATTTTTTCAAGGTAACGTTTTGATGACAATTTTTTCTTTAATGTAATGCAACTTTTTCAATGTAATGCAATATTTTTTCTTTAATGTAATGCAATTTTTTCTTTAATGTAATGCAACTTTTTCATATTTATGGGTTAATTTTTGTAATTTTACAAAAATTGCTATTTATGGGTTAATTTTTGTAATTTTGTAAAAAGTGCTTCTTCAACTTCTGATTGCTCCTCGACAGCTCCTGCGCCGGCCGCCGCTCGTCAATCCTCGCTCCGGCCGATCGACCTTGCTCGCTCCACCGCTTGTTCCCTCCCTCGCTCCCCCGCTCGCTCGTCACCGCCTCCTTCCCTCGCTCAAATCTGGACTCGCTCGCTCCGCCTCGCTCGTCCTCAGCCCAGATCCGGCGCTCCCTCACCAGATCCGCCCTCCTTGGCCACCAATTTCGGCCATCCCGAGCCCAAATCCCGCCGATCCGACACCAAGCCCCCACCGACGAAGCCTCGCAAACTCCCTCCCATCCTTGCACCGGCCCCGAAGCTTCGCCGAAGATCTCTGACCACCCATTCCGGCCACCTCTCACCAGATCCGAGTCGGATCCACCGCCCTCGCACATTGCCGAGCCGGACTCCTCACCGACCAGTGGTTGGAGGAGAAGTCCAGATTTAGCGTGAGAGAGAGCTAACAGTTGGAGTGTTAGGAGGCTAATTTTTTTTAATAAGGTGTTATAAAGGCCAATTTATTTTATTATGGTGCTAATAACCTAATTGAATTAGCAAAAAGGTGATATTCTAGCAAATTTTCTCAAAATTATATCCATCCCTTATACGGAGTACTTATTATTTTAGAAGCAGACTCTTTATAAAAGAATGAGCCACTTATCCCATTCTTTGAACAAAGTTAAGAAGCAGTTCCCCTTCTCACTCACGTTCTTCGGCCGCCAATACCAAAACTGAAATCGAACTGCACGAGCACGACTAACCTAATAATTCCAATTTTCAGTCGTTCTCTTCTTCAACTATAGCAACCCAAGAAGCCCCACACTGTCTTCTTCAACCGTTTGTTCACAATAGAGTAATCGTGGATTTCTCTTCCACGTTCTTCAACTTCTCCCTCAAAATTGATTGGGCTTTTTCATTGTGGAGGATTGGCGCGATCAGTGAGTGGTCGGAGATGTTGGTGGGCGGCGCAGTTATCGGTGAGTAACGTGTGGTAGAAGACGAGGGTCGCGACGGCCGAAGGCGGCTCAATCGTTTGGCGACTCGGGTGTTGGCAGGTGAGGGTAGCGACGGCGGGAGGCGGCTCAATCATTTGGTGACTCGGGAACTAGGTGCTCTCCTTCTTCTTCTTTTTTCCTTTGTTAATTACTTAATTCTTTAAACAAAACTTCAAATTTGAGTACACAATTGATTTGTTCTTCTTTATGGATTCAATTTTGAGTCCTTACAAATTAGGGCTTATACATATTGGCTCGATTATTCAAAATAGAGCGTATTATTGAGGTTTATCGATGGGGAGTGGAGGCTAGAACTTTTCACTCCCTTGGCGTTCTGTAAGTCGTTCTTCTCCCTCTCCTAGATCTCTGTTCTTCACCTGTTATTTATTTTCTTCTCGCCCCCGCCGATTGGCTTCGCTGCCATTACCGATCTGATCCAAATTCAGTGCTTTTGATTATATGTTAAATTCTGGTATTTATGTTGACAGTGGGGTGATTATAGGTGGGATGTCCTTAGGTGGAGCTGTTTGAAATGAATTCTTCAATTGCATTTGATTATTAGTTTTTGCTTGATTGAGATTTGAGTCTTGATTGACATTTTGTAGTTGGACATCAAAAAATAAAACATGCAAGTTTTAGGCGTAGACAACAACAACGGGTATTGGAATGTAGGAGTTTTAGTGTTGGCTACCCTGGTAGCTGCCAAATTGGTATTTTCACTTGTAATGCCAAGATCCAGAAAGAAGTTGCCCCCAGTAGTAAAAACTGGTTTGCCGATCATCGGTGGACTGCTACGGTTCTTGAAAGGCCCCATCATCATGCTGAAAGAGGAGTACCCTAAGCTCGGTAGTGTTTTCACCTTGAATCTGGTCAGTAGGAACATCACCTTCTTGATAGGACCAGAGGTTTCTGCGCATTTCTTTAAAGTCGCTGAGTCCGATCTCAGCCAACAAGAAGTTTACCGGTTTAATGTCCCCACTTTTGGCCCTGGAGTCGTATTTGATGTCGATTATTCTGTCCGCCAAGAGCAATTTCGCTTCTTCACTGAGGCTCTTTGAGTTAATAAACTTAAGAGTTATGTTGATCAAATGGTTTTCGAGGCTGAGGTCTGTTTCTCCTGTCCTTTACCTCTATATCTCTAACCAAATTCCATTATTTATCTCTAATATGTGCCCTGCTTATTCAATTGAAATGAATCACTTCATCAATATACAGTGGTATCATGATATTCTATCATTTTCATGAGATTGTCTTGATTTGATGATGTTCTCTCCACTCCTAAACACTTCTGTTTAATTTATTTGTATGAGGATGATAAATAATTGAATAAAGCTGGATGGAGAATGACATTTTTTCATATGCTATATTTTTCATGCTGGCATGTTTTGTAATCTGTTGTGTATCTTTGACAAAATCCTCCTGCATTGTTTAATTATGTAGGACTACTTCTCCAAACGGGGAGACAGCGGAGAAGTTGACCTGAAATATGAACTGCATCTTATAATCTTGACTGCAAGTAGATGCCTCTTGGGCCAGGAGGTCCGTGAGAAGCTCTTTGATGATGTATGCGCACTCTTCCATGATCTTGATAATGGGATGCTACCAATCAGTGTTACCTGCCCATCCCAGCTCATCGCTGGCGTGATAGAGCTAGAAAGAGTCTATAATATTCGATATCGAATTGACGATCTACCAAAAAATTAAAGCTCCTGGTGTTCAAGCCCTCTCACTTTCCTTCTCTTCATTTGGCCATATGTTATCTTTCTCTCCCTCTCATTCTTATAAGTTAAATTCTCTATTAATAATTTTCACTTCCATATGGCCTGCATTATAGCCTCTACTGGTTGTGCACTTGCACAAACAAATTGTTTGAATCCTGCTTCTATATTGCCCCTAATGTTTGTGGCTATTGTAATCATGTCGTTAACAGGATTCGATACAAAAAAAATATTCAATTACTAAATTTGAAATTCAAGACATCAGTAGTTGTAGGATTTATTTATTTATTTTAATAACCCCCAAATCCGCTAGCCCGGATTTGATTTGGAATTCCAATTATCTAATCCGTTCAGCTCCGTTTACTAACTCATATGCTTCATACGCATTATCTTCAACTTGATCTTGGATCCTAATCGGACCATTGACTTTCTTTTGTAGGGATCATGATGAAGATCTCCATATCCACACACCATGTCTTCTATGTACATAAATTGAAGCTTGATAGTTAAATTACCATATCTACTTAATTTGTTCTCATTTTTTCTTCTAATGATGTTAATACTTATGGAGAATTATCAAAAAGAAAGTAAAAAATATAAATTTCAGGGGCAACACAATGGGTAGGAATGTAGGATATAAGATAAGTTAATGACATATCCAAGGGAGGATATGGTGGATCAAATTGCTAGAAACTCATAGCTTAGACAAATAGATAGTTTGGGGTTTGTTTGTAATGGTGGCGTGGCCCTGCAGCTTTGGACCCTGAGCATAAATTTATTGTTATTTTAGAAAGCAGATGGCTTCTATTATGTCGCTACTTACCTCGATAGTATTATTTTTTGTGTGGAATCACCCTATTATTGATTGAACAATGAAAACCATGTGCTGTATATTTTCATGTCTTCACTGATCAAAGGAATTGAAGGAAGATTACAAGGGAAATGATATAGTTCAAGACATAGAAGAATTACAATTCTTATTTGACATTCTTATAGTTATCTGAATTTGAAGCATTGTTCTATGGATAAGGGTCAATAATTTTTTTGAATGACTAACTTTAATCGCTAAAATATTATAAAATACATATTTTCTCTTGATCAACTTCGTGTGTGCGCGTGTGTGTATGATGTAATTTCATTATTCTTTTCCTAATGCGGAGTTATAGGTTACTAAAATTGCTATCGGTGGAAAAAAAATGCGGAGTTAGATTTGATCAAACAAAAAATTAGATCAAATTGATCTATATATGTTTATTATAAATTTGCAAAGTTACGTAAAACAATATATATAAATAGATATTATGATTTAAGATGAGATGGATTAAAATATAATTGAAAATATCAATAGTTTAGTGTTGAGTAAGTTAATATAGATTTTTAAGAAAGGTGATTGGATTAGTGCATATATATATAGAGAGAATCGGTTTTTAAAAGCCAAAATCTGCATGTTTTTTCATACATAATGTATAAATAGATATGATTATCGTCTAATGTGGCTTCAATTTATAAGATTATCATTAATTGACGTGGTACAAAATCGGGTCCAGATTGCTCTAGAGAACGACACGTAAGCGAATCGCACCAGAACCTGCCACATAAGATTTCCACACCTGTGTTTTAGTATTATATATATTGATATTGATTGATTGATATTGATATTGATAATAAGCCCGGAAAATCTAATTAAAAAACTAAACTATTTAAAATTAAAAAAATAGTTTTAAGTTAGGATTTTATCCTATAAATAAAGACAAGACGAAAGTAATGAGAGTCCCACAAATCCGAAATAGATATGCAATTAGTGGATAATTCACCGTGGGCAAGTATTTTATTGAAATAAATGGACATATTAATGATTTGCAACGACATTGAAAATCTGTCGAGATGCGGCGTAGCTTTGTGAAGTTGCCCATACCATTTGTCAAAGGTTGATAATTGCCGGAAGCTGAGTGGGAAATCGTGTGAATAGACATCCCCAAATACAGTACTACAAATTACTCTTTTTTTATTTTTAAAAAAAGTTAATTGATAAATACGGAGTATAAGCATATGCTTTTATTCCATCTCTCTCACTGCGGAGGCGTTTCGCACTCGAGTTTCCATCTGCAACTGGCCAAACTGCAACTGTAGCTTCGCTCTCGTCTCTCTACAATGGCGGCCCTGCAAGCGACTCTCAAGCAATGCTCCTCTCTCTCCTCCTTCTCCGCTGTTTCGTCCTCTTCTTCTCCTTCTCGCACTCCTATCTTTATCTTATCTTCGTCTTCCTCTTCTTCTTCGCGTCTCCGTTTCTCTGCGAAGTTCGGAGTCCGAGCTTGTGTTCAAGCGCCTGCTCCGATCACCTTCCTGAGTGAAGGTAACGACGCTCGTGTTCCCGATCGCTCCCAAATCCGGCTCGGTTTGCCTAGTAAAGGTCGCATGGCAGCAGACACTCTCGACCTTCTCAAGGTTCACTCCTCCTCCTCCTCCTCCTCCTGTCTCTATCTGGTTCGCTTGTGGCTTGAATTTGTGTGGTTCTGATTTGGTCAACAGGACTGTCAATTATCGGTCAGGCAAGTCAATCCCCGGCAATACGTTGCTGAAATTTCTCAGGCATGCTTCCATCTCGTATATTTCATCAGGATCTTATCAATTACACGAGGCTAATTGTTCCTTTCATTTCAATTTATATAGCTTCACTTATTTTTTCGAAGCGGGGAGTAGTTTTTATTTATCGATTGAAATCTGGTGAGGTCACTGTGATGATTAGCCTTAATACTGTTTGCAGCTTCCGAACTTGGAAGTTTGGTTTCAGCGGCCTAAAGATATTGTGCGGAAGTTGGTATCAGGAGACTTGGACCTTGGCATTGTTGGTCTGGATACACTCAGTGAATATGGACAGGTAGATCAATTTACCAGCTGCTCTTTGATCTAATGTATATACGCCACATTGGCAGCTAATATAGTCTCTTCTTGATACCTTCTGATGGAGGTAGTTTGTGCACAAGATTGGAATTGCCATGTGATTTGACTTAGTTCTTGCCAGCATGTGATGGAATAGATTTGAGAATCATATGGGAAAGAAGTGTAACTCTGAGTTGACCTTGGAATGTGCTTGGCAGGGGAATGAAGATCTTATCATTGTTCACGATGCTCTAGACTATGGTGATTGCCGGTTATCTATAGCTGTAAGTTCCTACTGCATTTTGAACTAACACGAGGAACAATTATATTATTGGTCTCGATTGCATATCTTTCTTGATTGGTGTTTCAGATACCCAAGTATGGCATCTTTGAGAACGTAAACTCTATCAAGGAACTTGCTGAAATGCCTCGCTGGACTGCTGAGAGACCTCTTAGAGTTGCCACTGGTTTCACTTATGTATGATAATTGATTTAGCTGTTTAACTTTCGTTGTTTTAGAATATGAATGTATGTGGGCTGCAGTGATGCTGATTCTGCTCAATTTGTCCATGCAGCTGGGACCTAAATTCATGAAAGAGAATGGATTGAAGCATGTTGTCTTTTCAACAGCTGATGGAGCACTGGAGGCTGCCCCTGCTGTAAGTCTTGAACTTAATTTGTACCTAAGTAGTTGCTTTGCAAGTTGTTCGAAAATGGTCATCTGACACCAAGGTCATTAATTCTAGAATTGCAATATTCCTGAATATATTTTGTGTGTGTGATTTTGCATATCTCAAAATGTATTAATCTCTGAAAAGTGTAATTTCAGCAGATACTGAATTGCTGATGTTAGCTTTAACATATTAATTCAAATAGTTGACTGAGAAATTGATGAACTTATAACAAGAAACCAACTAGTTTCTTCGACCATTCGTTCCATTATTCCACTTCTGTTCCAAGCACGCTAAGCTATCCGATTAACGAGGATAGCCTGATCTTGCTTCCATTGACTTGAATATGGATAATTTGTATCTTTCCAATACCTATTCTATTCTACAGTGATCTAATTTGGCCTTCTATTTGCAGATGGGGATAGCTGATGCCATTTTGGATCTTGTAAGTAGTGGGACAACACTGCGAGAGAATAACTTGAAAGAAATTGAAGGCGGTACTGTGGCGGAAAGCCAGGTAGACTCTATTTCTGCATGGTCATTGCTAAATGCTAACTGCCCTCTACTGGGAGTCAGAAGGTTTATACAATTCGTAGCTGCCTTCCTTGGATGGATGGTTAACCATTGCCTTGTCTTCAGGCTATTCTTGTTGCAAGTAAGAAAGCATTGACACAAAGGGAAGGTGTTTTAGATGTGACTCATGAAATCCTAGAAAGATTGGAGGCACATTTGAGGGCAGTTGATCAGTTCACGGTGTGCATATTGTCTCATATTCTCCCTTTGCATTTTTGTTTTGCTCTGTATTATTTAGGCTTATTCTTATGTTGATTTTGGCACTGGCCAACTTCTTTTGCCCGCATCTGTCATGATAGGTAGTAGCAAACATGAGGGGAAGTAGTGAAGAGGAAGTTGCTGATCGAATATTAAGCCAATCGTCATTAGCTGGATTACAGGTATTCTTTCCTGGACCTTACCCTTTCACCCTTGACCCTTTTGTCCTGTAACTTTCCAATTACATGCCATTTATTATCACACTCGCTTTTAATTACCGTTTGCTACTTTGTTATCCCAGCTGACATGCACAACATCACCTGATAAATATTTCTGTGGACTTTTATGCAGGGTCCTACTGTTAGTCCTGTCTTCTGCAGACACAACGGAACTATTGACTACTATGCAATAGTTATATGTGTTCCTAAAAAGGCCCTCTATAAGTCTGTTCAGCAGCTGAGAGCGGTAAGAATTCCAACTATCAAGTTCGTATTCATATTGTGGGAATAGTGACCCATTTCTGAACCAGATTTTAAACACATATCATGATATAAAACTGAACAATGAATCTGATTTTTTTAGAATGAGAACCTTGAAACGCTTACTATTTGTTCCGCATAAAATCCGAGATGTTTTGGTAGTGAAAAATCGGGCCTCTTGCAGAATTTTGCTGACTTGTTATTGGTGTAGTGGGAGATTTTTCCATCCGTGTATCTTTGCATCTTTCAACTCTGTTTTCGCCAGTCACCTTGGTGAAATGATTTAATCAAGTCACTCTCATGATAGTTACTTGCTGTTAATTTCTTGGCTTTCAATTTCATACTTTGTACAACATAAACTTTATGCACATGAAAAGCCTCATAACTTGATCTCCATCATTTCATCATTCAATTTCTGGTGCAGATCGGAGGCAGTGGAGTGCTAGTTTCCCCTCTGACCTACATATTCGACGAGGAACCCCCAAGGTGGCGTCTGTTGCTCTCTAAACTTGGTCTCTAGTTGCGCTAAGAGGATGTGTTGGCTCTCCTGCATGGTTGTTGAAGAGACAGCGTTTCAGGTACACTTTTTGCATTGTTTTACAGGACAGTTGAACAGTCGAAAATCACAAATGTAGAAACAAATTTGTATTTTTGTTTTTATGGAAGTGTTTTGTGGCAGATAGAGAAGCGCAAACCACAAAGGGTGGTCGAAACGATTACATATGATTTGTATGTTGTAATTGTAATATTTCCAGAACCTGACTTGTTTAGTTTGAATAAATGACTGTCAACTGTTTTCTCTTGGGTATATTCAATAGTAATTTCTTCATCATAACGTACAGCATCAAGCAAGAACTTCTGCCACTCAAAAATGTAATTTCTGCATTGAAGACCTCTGTGCCGAAGTAAATATGGAAAGCTAATGGCTACAACTCCTTTTCCTTGAATTGATAAATAAAGAGCGGTCATTCCGGGGTTCGAACCGGGGACCTATGGATACTATCCACGAGTCCTTTCCGGTGAGCCATTCTTGAATGGTTACAACTTCTTTTCCCACTGTATCTGTCGAACGCACGCCTTAATATCTCTTGATTTTGGTAAATAGAGAGCTGTCATCTGGGGTCCGAATCTTCCGTGCGGATCTGTTGTCCTGGTTTTTCCCCTGTCTCTCCGTGTCTTCTCAAAAATCTCCTACCTTTTACTATTTTTCTTTTAAATTATAATTATTTCTCTTTTATTTTTATTTTGGGGGATGGGAGGGAAAATCAGAGTGGCCGGGATAGGTGATCCCACCCGCCGAATCTTTTGTTCCTGATTAGAATCTAGATCCCTTTAAAGTCCCCCTAAAAAAAATTATTCTTTTAATTTATTTTTTTTCTTTTTTATTGGAAGTTTGTGATAGGAGGGAGATTTGAGGATAGAAAGGGGACAAACTAGGTCTCTTTACACTGCCCCTCAAATTTTTTATTATTATTATTTTAATTTATTTTTGTTTTTCTTTTTATTGGAAGTTTGTGAGGAGAGGGGGATTAGGGGATAGAAGGGAGGACAGAGGATTTGGAGCCAGTCGTCATCTGGGGAGTCGAATCGGGGACGTTCGGACCCTATAAAATAGGAGTTATGTCGAGTTTATTTTGCTCGTGATTACAAGTAGAGTTTCACCTCTCCTAATATTTTAGGTGTACTTTAAAGCCCTCCATTGATGTAGAATGGCTATTTTGTTTTTTTTTATTACTATATAAGATGCGACATTTACCTTCTAACCTAACAACATAAGTCATTGTATAGGGTTTCACACTTTCATCCCTTCTTATATCTATACGGGATGACTATATGTACCCATGACATGTGCTATATATGCACTCCATAGGACGGATCCTAGATCCATCCCATGTATTATTGAAAAATACACAGACGGATCCTAGATCCGTTCGTCATAGAATTTTTTTTTTAAATTACATAGAACGGATCCTAGATCCATCCTATGTATTATTGGAAAAAAAAGGGAGTAAAAGATGCTTGTGTACAACTTTTACTTTTTGGGGGTGGAACTAAGAGCATCCACAACGTTGATGATGTGGGTGGAACTAAGAGCATCCACAAGGTAAAAGCATATGCTTTTACCTTTTGTCGTTTTCAACGTGGGTCATGATTTGCTTTTGCCATTTTTAAACAAAAACAAAACTTTTTTTTTAGTTTAAATCGTGCACTATTTTTTTTACCGTTTCTTTGTTTTTTCTGGTTTTTAATTTATTTTAAATATGTCTATGGACTAATCAATTACTACCTTTCATCATTCTCCTCCTCTTTGGGTTTCATCCTCCTCAACTATTTTCCAATATGAATCCAAACAACTCCCCTCCCCAACAAAATCAACCTCCAATCGGTAATACATTTTGGTCTGATTTCATAGCCGGGAAAGAAAACACCACTCGTCCTCCTGTTCCGGGCAATCTTCTCTTTCAAGGTTATCAACCTCACTATGAAGGTATTCACCCTCAATTTCAAGGTTATCAATCTTTATTTCAAGGTATGCATAGTATGAGCTATGCTTATGGACAATCAGTACCACCGGTTATTCAAAATTCAACTTCTTCTCAAGTTTCCCCTACATCAACCCCTTCTAGATCAACATTTGTAATAAATAGGGAGTCTACTGCATTTCCGGGATATAGCACTCAAATTGATTTGGAAACACTTGAAACCGAGCAAGAAACACCTACATCAAAAGAAAGTGCGAGAACACGGTGGAATGTTGAGGAGGATAAGTGTCTTATTAGTGGGTGGTTAAACACGAAGCGGATCCCCTGTCACATTCTCCCCCCTGTGTCACTATCCCCCCTCACAAAATTTTAATCCTTTGCCATTTTTTTTTTCAAACTTTAATCATTTCTTTTTTTTTAATGTCGGTGGATGAGGGAGGAAAAGCACAGGGCCCTGTCCCTTGAGGGACAGGGGATCCTATCCGGGTTAAACACTACTACCTCTGATAAAAAAAGGATGTCGTTTGACTTTTTAACACGTATTTTAAGGAGCTAAAAACTATATAATATATTAACTTTTTTATTTTTATTTTTATAATCTAATACTTATTACTAGCAAATATTAAGTTGTAAAAAAAATAATTTAAAAAAAGTTAATATTTTATATAGTTTTTAACTCCTTAAAATACGTGTTAAAAAGTCAAACGACATCCTTTGTGGATCGGAGGGAGTAGTAAAGATTCTCTTAATGGAGCAAATAAAAAAGGTGCTACATTTTGGGATTCTATTACTGAGTACTACAATGAGCAGGTTCCACCTCATCAAGGGTGGACAAAAGGAGCTTACATTCGGTGAAACAAACGTGGCAAAAAATTCAAAAATGTGTGGGGAAGTTTGTAGGTTGTTATGCAAATGCTGAGCAGAGGAAAAGGAGTGGGCAAAATGAGGCTAATGTCATGCAGAAAGCGCATGCAATTTATCGCTCTGATGACAAAGATGGCAAGCCCTTTATGTTCGAGCATGCATGTCGCTTGATGCGTGACGAGCCAAAATTTCAGAATTGGTTGGCAACCACTACTGGAAACCCTTCCAGTGCTTTCAATATTGATGATACGAGTGCTTTCGTTAAAAGAACAAGGTTGAATGAAGATGACCAATACTCTTCTGGTTATGGATCTAACTCAACAACACCGCTAAGCACAGGGTCTGCAAGTGTGCCCTTCACACGCCCAGAAGGTCAAAAGGCCGCAAAGAATCGTGGTAAGGGTAAAGGTAAAGGTAAGGCGGGAAATGCCATAGGCGATGAGATACTTCAAAAGATTGTAGAGATAGAACAATCTCGAGATGAAACAAGGAAGACCTACCAAAACTTTGCAACCCATGACAAGGAAATGATGAAGCTTCAAATACATCTTGAAGTCGTGGCATCCTACGATCTTTGGTTCTGGCATGCATTCTTTGAAACTCCAGGTACGTGTAATGATATTAATGTTCTTGATCGATAAACGGTATTCAATGATATATTTGAAGGTAGGGCTCCACCAGTTCATTTTAAGGTCAACAATCGTGAGTATTAGATGGGGTACTACCTCACAAATGAAATGTATCCACCATGGGCAACATTTATTCAACCGATCTCCGTCCCGCAGGGTCCAAAAGCAAAATTATTTTCTCAACATCAAGAGTCGGTAAGAAAAGATGTTGAGCGCGTTTTTGGTGTTTTACAAGTTTGATTTGCAATAGTATGTGGTCCATGCAACTTATGGAATCCTCATATGGTTGGAAAAGTGATGAAAGCGTGTATCATTTTGCACAACATGATAGTTGAAGATGAGCGTGACTCTTATGCTAATTATTATGACCCATCACCAGTGGCGGAAAGGTCTCAAGGGCGGGTATGGGCCATGGCCACCTCGACAAATTATTTTTTTAATAATATGCATATGTATATTGCAGTAAATACTAGTAAATAGGAGTATTAGTTGTATTTCCTTTCGGTAGACACCTCCTTCTAATCATCTAAGAAGTGATCTAGAAGTTGTAGCACCCGAGAATACAGATATTCGAGTAGACTCGATTGTTGAGCAGCAACAACCTCAACTCACTGTCGATGACACTTATATAGAAAGAGATCCCGTAAACGTCCAAACCCTAAATAAAAAAAAATTGGCTCCTGCAAAACTTTTGTCCAGGTTCCGCCACTGCCCATCACAATGGGATGATAATCCAAGCACATCTTCAGATGGGTCAAGATGGACATACTCAAACTCCATGATATCTGATATGCAGACATACATTGAAAATCGAACTCATGTTCATAATAGGGAAACAAATCATCATCTACGCTCCAAATTTGATAGAGAATATTTGACAAAAGTATGGACCTCATAACGAGTTTGTAACATCATCGTTGTGAACTTATGTTGTAGCTAGTATTGTGGTATGATGAATGGTAGTTTGTATCTTCGTCTTTAATTTATGTTGTTCAATTATGTTATTTCATTACCATTAATTAATATTAGTTGTTTGTCTCTTATGAATATTAGTATTAAATAAAGTAAGAATTGTAATTAAATATTATTTAATAATTATTATTTCTTTACATTATTATTATTCCGCTTATGCAGGGACGGATGCAGGGGTGGGCTGAGCTTTGCTACATCCCACCAAAGATCGCAATGTTATGGTTGCCCAGGTGACAAAGTGTTTTAGCATATATCTCTCTCAGCTAGTACATGTTTTCAACCCATTTTATATAGCTGCACACTTTTAGCATATATCTCCACTTTCACATTTCTTAGTTTTTTTTGCCTTATTCAACCCATTTTCTATAGCTACAAGTTAGTACATGTTTTCAAAAACAAATATAGCTACAAGCTACGGGACTTATAATTTTTTTGTCTATTAGATGTAAGAGGAATCTAGCCCACCCAAATTTAAATTTCTGGTTGCGCTTATGTAATTATTATTTTTTTTTATATAAAAGTGGTATAAATAGATTGTGTTGGATGATGTAAGCATGAGAGTTAAAGAAACTTTGATTGAGTACGTGGGATGTGTGAAAAAATTAAAATAAGTATGTAAAACTGATGTGGCAGAGAGAGAAAGATAAAAAGTGGTATAAGAAACTTTGGATGAGGATGAGGGTTATGGATGCTCTAACAAAGCCGGATCATAGATCCGGACGGATCATAAAGCTGTTGGACAACTTTTTTTTTGTTTCTTTTTTTATATATATTTAACGGACGGATCTAGTGTATTTAAAAAAAAAATTACAACGGACGAATCTATAATCCGTCCTATGTAGTGCATATAGCACCTGCCATGGGTGCATATAGTACAATCCTATCTATATTTATATATTTATCTATATAACATACTAAAACAGAGACATGGAGACGTCTCCCGATACAATTCACATATATGTCGTTTTTTGGTGCAATCTGACATGAATTTTTTGACACGTCAATTAATAATGATCATATATTGAAGTCATGTTAATGAGTTAATCTATTTTGCCAAAGTGACATCCTATGTGTCCATAAGAGCATCCACAATGGTGATACTCAAGTTGAGTGTCTTAGCCATTTTTTTATTTAAAAAAAATGCCAGAAATTGCACTTGAACCAAGAAAGTGAATTTCTTCTTCCATATATTCTCTCACATTGGTTATACCAAAAATCTGACTTTTATTAAATATTATGACATTTTATTTTATTTTATTTTTGTTAATTTTAAGACACCCACAAAAATGTGGGTTGTGGGTGCTCTAAGTTATTATATAATTATTATACATGTAATTATTTTATCTTTAGTCATTAAGATTGATTATTTTAGTTCACTATATCCAGTGATACGATTTCATTATTAATTAATTATCTACTCGTATTGAACAATAAAATCTTATCATCAAAATATTTATATTAATTCTCAACGTCATATCTTGAGTCGTTACAAAACCTATTATTTTTTAGCACAATTAAAATTATTTTACTTTAAATTAAGTAATGTTGGCAGAGGGGGACTCCTGATGTATCAATGACCAGTCGTGTCGCCGCTTGTTGGTGCTTGGCATCGATTCTTAGTCTACGTTGTCCCCAATGTGTTTGGGTTAGGTTCACTTGTTCGCTCAGATTCGTGTGTCTACATCGTTGTATTGGACCCTTTCAATTTTTCTTGCGTTGTATGTCTTGACGGTTTATCGTCTACCGCTTTTATAAGCCACTCGATGTGTCAGGTATGTTTGACCCTTGAATTACTCCCTAATAAAAAAAGGCAAAAATGCATAAAACCACCCACCAATCATTGTTGTTTGCAAATAACCACCCATTATTAAAAAATTGTCAAATAACCACCCAATATTCATTGCTGTTTGCAAATAACCACCTCTTATTAAAAAATTGTCAAATAACCACCCAGTAAATATAGGTTGGTTGCAACTAACCACTCATACCATTTTCTTGTTAAACCTCACTTAATTTAATATGAAAAGACAATTATACCCATATTCTTTAATGTTTCATTTTTAGTAAAAAGACAATTATACTTCTATCTGTTCCTTGATTTTTCGGGTATTACAATTAGACCTGTCAAATGGGTCATTCGGGTCGGGTTCGAGTCGAGTCACTTTGAGTCCCGAGTAAAACGGGTTCTGGGTACATCCAGGTTGTCTCGAACCCGGGTTTGACCGAGTTTCGGGTCATTTTGGGTCGATTTTGGATTTGTCAATTTTTTCCTTTTTAAATAAAAAAAATCACGATTTGATAATTTTGGATAATTTTAAAATTCTACAATTAAAGACATTGTTCATAAATTCTAGTGCTTGTAATTATATACTACATCTGATCTAAAATATTTTATTTTTATTATTTCTCATAATTTTTAATAAAATGTAATAATATATAAATATCAAAATTTTAAATAATATTTTTTTAAAATTTGATATTTTATATATTATTACATCTTATTAAAAACATTTGATTTTTATTATTTCACGTAATTTTTTTAATAAAATGTAATAATATATTAAATATCAAATTTTAATTTTCTTAAAAATAATTTCATGTAATTAGTAATAACCATAGAATTATTTTAATATTTTTTTATAACTTTTATCTTCTTAAAAAAATGTGTTGAAAAATAAAAAATCAAATACTATCAATCGGACGGAGTATTACACAATTCAAATAAATATAAAAATTGATTTGAAAATGAAAAATCAAGTGACTGTAATTACAAAATGTAATAAATTAAAATCTCCATAAAAAAATTTAATCATATATAATTATAAATCAACCGGGTCAATCGAGTAAATCGGGTCAAAATTACCGGTCAATCGGGTCACTAGCTCGAAACCCAGATTATTCGGAAAATCTCCGGATTTTTGGGTATAATTGTCTTTTCATATTAAACTAAGTGAGGTTTAACGAGAAAAGGGGTATGAGTGGTTAGTTGCAAACAACCTATATTTAATGGGTGGTTATTTGACAATTTTTTAATAAGGGGTGGTTATTTGCAAACAACAATGAATAGTGGGTGGTTATTTGACAATTTTTTAATAAGGGGTGATTATTTGCAAACAACAATGAATAGTGGATGGTTTTATGCATTTTTGCCTAAAAAAAACATAGGAGCTTTAGACAAGATGGAGAAAGGGCTATTGTCAAGACTATTTTCATAAAATTGCACAAAAAGTCCTTCCTAGTCAAAATCAACGCCACCAAGAACATCTCGTGTGCTTTCAACGAGCAACCAAGAGCAGCAATATTTTGGAGTTTCGACTTCCATTTGACAGAGTTCTATAGATATATCAACTTCAAGGTAATAAATTTTATTATAATTTGTTTTTGATGAGCTTTTGGAGAAGAAATTGTGTGTTTTAGGGTTTGAAATTAGATTTAAAATTGATGAAATTGGTTGTTGTTTGTGTCTTTTGTTTGATTGTTATTGATTTGAGTGTTGTTTGAGTTCAATTATGAGTACAAATTGGAATGAAAATGAAAGAAATTGGTCGTTTCTTATGCAAATTGGTGCGATTTTTGATGTCGTAACTAACGGGCATAAATCTCGTGAATTCCTTGTTGTCTGCGTCGAGCTCGGTTGCTGTCACCGAGGTGATGATGGAGGCTCATTTGCTCTCACCGAGTTTGTGATGGAGGCTCGGCTGCTGTCACCGAGGAAATTTATGAAGCTTGGCTTAATTCAATGAGACTTTTTCATAACCTCACCAATATCCACCGAGCTCCCTCATTAACCTCACTCAATGGAGTCGAGGTTATTTATTTAGCTCGGATCTCAGCTCTTTAACAGATTTTTCAAATGAAAACCAAGAAAAACAATCGAAAGTCTTTCGATAATCATCCGAAGCGATTGGTATACCAAGATAAGTATCGATCAATTAATTATTTGATAAATTTACTAAAATTTTGTTCAACCAGTGGAGTATTTGGATCAACGCACTTAGATTTTTTCAATTCGCTCTCATAGAGTTTTGGCCCTGTTTGCAATTGTTTGAAAAAAATAAAAAGGACACGTGGTAATTTAGTTGAACTTATATTGTCAATAGTCATTCGTACATCTTTCCTCTAGCCTCACTAAAAAAAAAACAAAACAAAAAAAACTGCATCGTTGTGCTTGTGCCTTGAGCGGTTGAGCCCACTCTGTTAACCCTACAATCCCTACATCACTCGCCGCGCTGAGTCCACCACTTCTTCGCCTTCCTCCCTTTCCCCTCTCTATCCCTGTCGCCCCTATCTTTCTTCTCTGATCGGCAATCGACAATCGACAATCGATTTATGGCCGTCTAGGTTTGTCCTCATCCTCTATCTTCAATTTCTAGGGTGGCCTTTCTGTGTTTTAATAATGAACCCTAATTGACTATTTTCTGTGCATTGACATCTGTAAATAGATCACCAGATGGAACAAACTATCGTGGAAACAGCCCCATCAACTATATGTGAGAGAAGCGATGAGCACAAGGCAAAGAAGCGGAAGAAGAGAAAAAGTTCTGCTATTAATGCGGACAGCAGTAACCAACCTGATGATGTTTCCTTGCAGAAGAGATCTCGTTCCGAGGGAGATTTATCTTCAGAAGATGTAAAATCAAATGCAGTGGTTCCGTCTTTGAAGACAGAAGCGAGCAGAGAAGAAAGAAGGAAGGTGAAGAAATCTCATTTTAGAGGAGACTTATCTGTGTCCCATACTAGTGATGCATCCACTCAAACAAATGCCGAAGTTTCTAACCTGCAATCAAAGGAAAATGACAAAGAAAGGAAATTGGCAAAGGAAGGGAAATCCAAAGCTTCACAAGGGGGAGAATCGGATATACTCAATGAGTCTTGTAATATAGAAATAGCCCCATTAGCGTCATGCAATGAAAACATGGAGCATGATGATAAGAAAAGGAAGAAATCAAAGAAGAGAAATAGTTCTATTTCAAATGCTGACAGCAATTGCAACCCTGATCAAGCAGATGCAGAAGTTTCACAGATGCCGAGGAAGTACATCAATAAAGCTGGAAATTCTCATGTTGATAGAGAGGCAGGTGATGGTATTGTAAGTTATGATTCTAATACTGCAAGCCACAATGATTGTTGTGCTTTAGAAGATATAAAATCAAATGCAGCAGCTCCGTCTTTGAAGACAGAAGTAACTCTTTCAACGATAGGGCAAGAAAAAGGAGAAGACAGAAGAGAAAGAAAAAGGCAGAAGAGGAAGAATGCTACTTTGAATGCTAGCAGCGATTGTAACCCAGAAGACAATTGCTTACAGGATAAATCTCATTCTGGAGGAGACTTAACTCTGTCACATACTAATGATGCATCCACTCAAGCAAATGTAGAAGTTTCAAACCAGCAAACAAAGGAAAATCGGAAAGATGGCAAAGAAAGGGAAATGTCAAAGAAAGGAAACTCCCATGCTTCACAAGGGGGAGAATTGGATATACTCAATGAGGCTTGCAAGATACAAACAGTCCCATCAGTCCTAAGCAATCAAAGCATGGAGCGTAATGCTAAGAAAAGGAAGAAGTCAAAGAAGAGAAATAGTTCTATTTCAAATGCTGACAGAAATTGCAACCCTGATCAAGCCGATGCAGAGGTCTCACAGTTGCAAAGAAAGGAAAGTATTAAAACTGAAAGTTCTCATATTGATAGAGAAGCAGCTGTTGGTATTGTAACTTTTGATTCAAATGCTGGAAGCCACAATAGTTATCGTGCTTCAGAAGATGGAAACTCAAATATTGCTAGTCAGTCCTGTAATACAGAAACAGGCCCATCAACCATATGCGATCAGAGCAAGGATCACAAGACAAAGAAAAAGAAGCGGAAGCATTCAAGCAAGATTGATGATTCTGTTTCACATGCTCAGAGTAATTGCGATCCAGCCAGTTCCTTCAGGGAGAAACCTTCATTTGGTGGGGAAGCTGCTTTGGACCAATCTTGTGTGAGCTTGGGTGTGAGATTGCGATCAATTGTTGTTAAAGAACCTAGACCTTCCAACAGAAAGCTTCTCATTCTTGATTTGAATGGGCTTCTTGCTGATATTATTAAGAGACCAAGCAAGCATGTATACCCAGATAACAAACCCCACACTAAGATAGGATCGAATAGAGGTTTGGACATACAGAAGATTTTAAGTGTCATCTGCATAATTCTTCTTTGAATAGTTTTTCCCCCCCCTAAAATAATTGAGTCTTAACTTATTTCTGATTTTCTTGGATCACTTTCAGTTTTTACAAGGCCCTTCTGTGATGAATTTCTACAGTTCTGCTTTGAATCTTTTGATGTTGCGGTTTGGTCATCAAGATTGAGGTACGTGTACGTGTGACTGCACAATGGTCTAATTAGCTTATGGCTATATTTGGTTGTCTCCTTTTCAGTTTGTTATGCTATGTTGTATGGTAGGTTTTGTGGCAACAGATTGACCTGTTTAGTTTTGCTTATGGATTGACTCGTTCATTTGTTATGTTTCTATGATTGCTTCTTCTATGATGTCTGACCTTATTGTTTGTTTCTGTAATAGTTAAGGTGTGGCCTGTGGCATTTGACGTGTTTGTACTTCCACATTGGATTTTTGATTTTGTAACAAGTGTCAACCTATCCCTATAGTTGTTTTAATTGTTTTTTTTTTTTTTTTTTTGCAGATGCAATGTGGAACTCATTGTTGACTGTCTGTTTGGGGATAGAAAAAATCAACTGCTCTTCTGTTGGGTGAGAATAGCGGTTTTAAAGTCTGTCAACATTCTTACTTTATCAGTTTCTAGGTTTGTTTTAAATAGTTGTGCAGTATCAGTTTTTTTGTTTGTTTGTTTGTTTGTTTTAAGACTCTGATAAAAATGAAAAAGGGTAAAACTTAGAATAGAGACGAGAAGGAAATATGAGATGCTGAACGGTCAAGAGATCCCCGTACAAGAGAAGAAACCCTTTGCCCCCACCAAAAACCCGAAAACTCAAAAACTATTTCTTGGATGATTTACTCATACTGTTTGGCCCCAATAGAGAGAAGGAAATATGAGATGCTGAACGGTCAAGAGATCCCCGTACAAGAGAAGAAATCCTTTGCCCCACCAAAAAACCAAAAACTCAAAACTATTTCTTGGATAATTTCCTCACACTGTTTGGCCCCAGCAGATAGCACTGAATTAGTTAAGTAACTAGTAGTATCAAGTAGTCACTCCTTTTCCTCACTATAAAAGTAATAATCTCAACTAAATGGTTCAAGTGTTCAACCCCCACTTCTGATTCATCCCCTCCTTAGCAGTTGAAATTCCATACCTACCGCTTTCTCTGTGTATTTCAACTCAAAGACATATTAGGAGAAGGGAAAAAAGGATTGAAATTGGCACTCTGATATTTGCTAGACTTGCCTCATTTAGCCCTCCTATGTTAAGCAACATCATTTTCAAACAATCAGCTTCAAGACTAGCGTAATACCTTCAAACAAACCTGAAGTAAGGGCATCTATGGCATGCCATCCTCATTATTACCTGAAACATGCCGACTTGGTAGCCTTTTGGTCATGCTAATCATATTCATAGTAATTCAGGACAATATAAAAATGATATCTATTCCTACAGAGTTACTTTACCTGAATCTCAATCCTGGATGAACTGATATGAGTCTGTTCAATCTGCAAAATTTGAAACTGTATTTGCCTTTAGTTTCATTGTTGACCAATTATGTGTATTGTCATTTAACCAAAATCTCAGAAGTATCTGTTTACATGCTTTAGACACTATGTTGCAGGATATGAGTCACTGTACGAGCACTGGACGCCGCACTCCTGGGAAAAAGCATAAGCCGCTCGTTTTCAAGGAACTTAAGAAGGTTTGGGAGAAAGGAGATCCGTGCCGTCCCTGGAAGGTGGGGGACTATGATGAGTCTAACACATTACTGATAGATGATTCACCGTGCAAGGCTGTTTGTAATCCAGTAAGTAGTAATCTCACATCCCGATTTCCGAATAAATTGTTATATTTTCTCTTGCTAATAGATCACTCTTCAGAAGATTCTTTTTCGTGATCCTGATCATATGTTTTTTTCTACTCTTGACATAGCCATATACAGGCATTTTTCCAGAATCCTATAAGCACCCCAACCTCCGAGACAAGTCATTAGGTGCGACTCTTAACTGAAATATATGTATATTGTTTTGCCCTATGTATTTACACACTTTTTTTTTGGTAAAAAATATGTATTTACACAGTATGTATTCAATGAGGTTTTCTTTTTCTTTTCCAAAAAGGGTATTCATTTCGTTTTACGCATTTTAGCAATTATTTTTTATATCCTATCTTAATTAATAATTGTCATTTTATTAATTCTTTTTATTTTCTATCTTAGTTAATAATTGTCGGAAGACGGAAGTCTTCGTAATAATTCACACTTATGATGACTTTATTTTTGTGTCACCTTTAGGTGGGTTTGTAGTTGAAATGTGTTCTCAGCTATAAAATAGATTATTCCATGATAGATATCTGTATACACTATTTGAGATGTTAGGACATTGCATCTTGAAATGAGCTCTGAACTCGGAATTCTGTTTCAGGTCCCAATGGTGATCTTCGTTTATATCTTGAAAGACTTTCCACAGCTGATAATGTTCAGCAATTTGTTGCTGAAAATCCCTTTGGTAAAAAAGCCATCACAAACAAACACCGATCTTGGGCCTTCTATTCTACGATCATGGATGAAATTCGGGCTCGAAGTGCCAAATGTTCTCAAAGTGCCAATCGGTTTCGAAATCCTAATCGGTCCCGATGGTCATCTTAGGACTTGCTAAAGCTGATAATGTTCAGCCATTTGTTGCTGAAAATCCCTTTGGTAAAAAAGCCCATCAGAAAACACTGATCTTGGATGATCTATTCTAAAGATCATTGATGCCAATCAGGCTTGAAGTGTTTTGGGAGCTGTACCCATCAACCTGGATATGCAATAGATTACGGGTAAAACTGGGGAATGGATGCCTTGAACGCGTGGATTGTAGCATGACCAGATTACCGGCAAAGCTGATGCAGGGATTCCACACGCCCACCGTGCAGCTAAGATGCATCTGTTTTGTTATCAGTTAATTCAGGTGAGGCTGGATTTTGGTTTTGATTGGAGGTTTTTATTATTATAGTTTTGATTGGATTATATGAACATTTCCCCCTGGAAACTCATAAAATTGATCTTCTTGTTTTGCCCTAACTTGCTCTGGTATATGATTTGCTGAACTCCTTGATATCACAGTTGCTTGGTACCAGGGTGTGGCTGTTTGAGTTTATGGATACCCTTACCAAGCTGATGGTTTCGTTGATGAAATCTGTGATTCATACACGACTATATTTTGGCCCTTTTTTCACATCATTACGTCGGGTACTGTTAACTCCAAGCAGTAGGGATGGTAGTTTTGTCGATTTTCTTACAGTAATGTGCAACTTGAATCTTGTATGGCTCGGCGATGTTGATATCCTCTTATCTTAGTTGTGAAAGCCAACACGGTGTTGAAACTTGAAACTCATTTGAGAAGATACACTAGAAACATAAACATTGGTATTAAATGGTGGGATGATTTATTGAAATACCAAATCTTGAATGTGTAAAACTTAATACAATATATTTCCTTTAAAAAAAAACATGTAGAAAGACTATGTCAAACTAACAACTAACAACCTTGATCCTTGTAAAAAAAATGAAAAAAAAAAAGATAAGACTTTGACCTTTATAAAATTTGAAAATTTCGGGTGCTATGGATCGGATTCTTAAAATAAAAGTTGTATTGAGTTTATTTTATTTTTATAATATAAAGTTAGGATTTACCTTTAATACACATTTAAGTTGTTGGGTAAAGTTTTACCTTCTTTTATATATTTTGTGATTGTTTATTCATCCCATATTGTAAAGAAAAAATAGCTTCATTTTTATTTCTTGACAAACCATAATAAAAGAAAATAAAACTTTCCTGGACCTTGTGGTATGTGTGAAACTGTGAATGTGATAGTGTTTTGAATTAACTTTTCAATATTACGAAAGACATCAACTTTTGGGTAATACGGAGAATTCATACTGTATTTTTTTTAGAATATCACAAAAGTTTATGCTAAAAAAACACATTCAATCCCAAAAAATAATACTCGTAGATTACAATCCAGGAGTTTTATTTGTAAATTTTTGTGTCATTTGACGCTTTTAGCTTGCGAAATCATGAAATTTGGAACTTGCAATCTAACAAAATTTAATAGCAAGACGAGTAAAAAAATGTGGACAATATCTTTTTTTTTATTAAGTAATCTTTCGAGATTCGATACACCTAAATTTTTATGGCCAACAAATTTATAGACGGAACCATCAAAGCAAACAAACGCACCTAGGCAAAACTCGGATATGGGTGTTATGTGAACACGAGTAGCTCGAATTCGACTCGTACTCGCTCGGTAAAAACTCGACTCGAGCTCGTTCATTTTATAAACGAGCCGAGTATGAACACATTTTTAAGCTCGGTCCAAAGCTCGGCTCGTTCGAATTAAACTCGAATAGCGCGAATTTTATGGAATTTCTAAAATTTCCTTTAAGCTACCGTATAATGAGCAAGTAGAACTGCTTAAAACTCGAAAAAAGCTCGGCTCGAGCTCGTTAATGTCCTAAACGAGCCGAGTATAAGCACATTTTTAAGTTCGAGTCAAAATTTAGGCCCGACTTAAGCTCGTTCATATCCTAAATGAACGAGCAATATTCGGTTCGTTTTATTAATTTTGTTAAATTTATCCCCAACCCTCTCGAAATAAAATAAAAAAATAAAGAGTAGGAAGGACTCAAGGAAGATGCGTGGACCAGCTGATCTTCTCCCCCAAATCTCTCTCTCTCTCTCTCCTGTCTTCTCCTGATCTGCTCCCACCTCTCCTCTTTGATCTACTCAATTGCTGTTGCTACCTACTCTCTCTCTCCTCTCTGAGCGCCGACACTCTTTAATGGCGTAATCCCCATCGGCAATTGAAAGATCTACATCCCATTTCCAGCAATTCACGGTCCTGATTGTGTTCGCTCGAGTAATCCGAGCTCTAGATGTTGCCATTGTAGGGAGTTTAAGCCTATTCTCCTTCTTCCCTGCTCGCCTGGATTTCTCGATCGAGTGTGTAGTGAAGAAACACTGAGCTTTTTTTTTGCTTTCGGCTATGGCGGCAACTGCGGCTGCGATGGCGGCTTCGGAGGAATCGATGTCTTACAAGGGCATGTCTTCCGACAACATCAAGGGCTTGGTTCTTGCTCTCTCTTCCAGCTTCTTTATCGGCGCTAGCTTCATCGTCAAGAAGAAGGGTTTGAAGAAGGCCGGTGCTTCGGGTGTTCGGGCAGGTAACCTAGCTTTTCCCCGTTTCCCCTAATTTTCAGTGGATCAGCTCCGTAATTGCTTTGTCACCTGCCGTGTATGGTTTTTACGGCGATGTATTTGCTTTTCGAATGAGTTAGGCTTTGTTTCACCTGATCCCTCTTTCCCTTTCATTGCTTTCGAAAGGGGATTTTGGTGATGCAATTATTTGAGGATGAAATCTGTTCTGAGTATGTAGAAATTTCCATTTGGTGCTGCTGTCCTTGAGGGATTTGGTTGTGAGTTTAATGGTAGATGGTGATGTTTATGGGGATAGCTCTGCAGAAGGAATCATTAATATCATACGTTGTAATTGCTACTGTGGAGCTTAGATCTGAGAGAGTACTTCTGTATCTCGTTAACTATGATTGTCTTGGACCTTGTTGACTAGTGATTCATGTAAGTACAGTAGTACATCTTTTATAGACATGGGTGGTAAGTGGAAAATGGTGGCTGTTGAGTGGTAAGTTGAAACTGTTGGCAGTTGATTTAATGCTCGAGTACAACAGTTTTTTAAGGTAAGATAAGAGAGTGGCCGATGGTGTGTTCATAGAAAGGGGAGATGCCAAGCATCTCCCCTGACAGGGAGAGTGACTGATGGGATGAAATCTGGGACATTAAATAGGGTGGTTTAAAACTGGGTTGATTTTTTTTTTGCCACACCATGGACTATTTGGGATATTTTGGGGGTTAAGCAATTCAACTTCTTGTATATATGGGTATCGGGTATCAAAACCCCATACCTGATGTTGGAATGACCTGGTATGGATATCAAGTTGATACCAGACAGCTTCCCCAACCTTGGTATGAGTCTCCTCTCACCCTTGCAACTATACTCCTAGTCTCCTACTATTCGTATCAAAGTTTTAACAGATTCCCTATATCAAAATTTCATTGCCGTACCCAAATGCCCAAATTGATTCCTCACACTGATACCCATTAATTCTATCCAAATGGGTCCAAAGATAATTCTACTAAAAGGGCTTCCTGTATTCAATTGCTACTGAGATGTGAGCTCCATTTGCATTTTCTCATACAGTATGCTGCAAGATGAGAATGGCTTTGGAATATTTACAAACTGAATAGACTATCCTCGTATTTGTTACTCTGAATTGGATGGAGCAGGGTTTTGTTGCAGATTTATGGTTTTTGTCTTTGTATTTTTTTTATTATAACAATTTCAACTGGATGGATTTATATTTTCCTCTGATTTAATTTTTTTTTTTTCAGGAAGTGGAGGCTATTCTTATCTGTATGAGCCTTTGTGGTGGATAGGAATGATAACAAGTGAGCAATTACATTTCATTGTTAAATTTTATTTTCAACCTTTAATCTGTTTACTTTGGCAATTAAGAAATAGCATTCCAAGCATTTGAGTGTTTGGTGTACTTATTTGGGGACATCCTATGGTATTTCTAGTACATAGGCTCTGAATTGTTCTAAAAATCAAGCAGCAAAAGAATATGGGGTTCTGGATACATGCGGTGTTGTGTTAACATATGTGTTTATTAAGTTGCTACTATAAGATTGAAGTTGTACCTTTTGTTACTGGCTTATGGAAAATGGTCAAGCAATGAAAATCATAAGAAAATAGAAAGAAAAAAAGTCTTTGATGGTTCTGTGTTTACAACAATGCAATTGAATTAACAAAGAAAAGAACCAAGCAGTTTTGGTCCTTTTGGACTGGTTTATCCCTGCTGTTTGTTCTAACTTGATTTTTCTTTAGTGTGTATATACAATATACAATACTAGTGCACAGTGCTCTGAATCCCATGATATCATGAACTTGGAAGCCAAAATGCCAAAAATGGACGTGTTCTCTGGGTTTTCTATATTGTTTTTCTTAATAAGAAATCGCTGTGATAAATGCCTAATATTATCAGGTACTGTATAATGGAGGAGAATAGGCTTAACTCTGCACAATGGCATTGCAATTTATATGGAGTGCATATCCCATTAGCCATTGCTTCTGCGTTTAGTCTACCAACCTACACAAGAATTTTACTAGTATATTAACTACACCTGTTAGCTAGAGGCCTACATAGTTACATTGCAGTTTCCGTGGAGTGCATATCCTGTTTGGCTAGTTGAGTGTGTTTTCTAACATATTAACTACACCTGTTAAAATTGATCTAATGGTTGCTTTGCTCTTCTGATTTATGTGAATTAGGTTGTTTGCCTATTTCAATCCACTCTGTAATCTGTATTCTGTAATGCACTTGCTCTGTTACAGTGATTGTTGGAGAAATTGCTAACTTCGCCGCATATGCATTTTCACCTGCTATTTTGGTCACCCCTCTTGGTGCACTAAGCATTATCATCAGGTATTGCAGTATTTTGTTTCTTCTCTTTCCTTCTTGTTCTGCAAAATGCTCTGATTTCTCATAACTCATTTCTTGTAGTGCTGTGCTTGCACATATTATTCTAAAAGAGAAGCTACACACTTTTGGCATTGTCGGGTGCTTGCTCTGTGTTGTGGGCTCCACAACTATTGTTCTGCATGCTCCTCCAGAACGCGAGATTGAATCTGTGATTGAGGTGTGGAACCTTGCTACTGAACCAGGTAATTTGCTAATAATTGGAAATTTCTTGTTCTGTCTATTACACTACATTTTTTATGAATGATATTGGATTCAACTGTTTCTCCTATTTCATTTGCAAATTTGATATGTAAATATACTTATTGAATTTACAAAAGATGCTTGCATTCTTCAGGTTTTCTCTTCTATGCTGCTTTAGTCATGACAACTGTGTTTGTTCTCATATTCCATTTCGTTCCACAATATGGGCAAACACATATAATGGTCTACATTGGTGTCTGTTCACTTGTCGGGTCTTTGTCGGTATGTATATCTTTTATACAAGTCCGATGTTATCAGCCAATTCTGTCAATCTGTTCCTTCATTATTTCAATTAATCATTTAGGACAAGTGTCTTAACTACTGTGTTGGCAGGTCATGAGTGTTAAGGCGCTTGGGATTGCACTGAAACTGACACTTTCAGGGATGAATCAATTAATTTATCCCCAGACATGGGCCTTTACTATAATTGTAGGTTCCTGTGTGGTTACTCAAATGAATTATTTGAACAAGGTACTCTTCTCTTGTGACCTTTGCGATGTACACAGCTTAACAATTGAGTGATTAAACAAATTTGGCAAAATTTTGGGTCATGTTAGATTTGGGTCGCTTCATATTCAAATAATGTTTTTGTTTCAATGGTCTATTCAAGTTGATTTTTTTTTTAATTCGGGCACATGTTAGCAAGTCTACTTGTACGTACTGTAGTGCTGCTCACTGGCCAATTCAAATGAACCAAAAGCTCAAGTTTTGCCGAATTTGTATCTTATTACTTGTCTTCTTTCTCTGTCATGCAGGCCCTAGACACTTTCAATACTGCAGTTGTGTCTCCAATATACTTTGTGATGTTCACATCCTTGACAATTGTGGCTAGTGTAATTATGTTCAAGGTATTATATTATTTATTTTTACCACGTTGTAGGAATATGTTGTACAATTGCAATGCTAGTTTAAATTTTGAGTGTATATGATCCATATTCATGACATGTCACAGTTCTTCATCACTGTCTAGTTTTTAGATTATGGATAAAGCAATGATTTGTGTGCCACATTCATGCGTTGATGCTGAGTGTAATGCTGAAGACACCTTTGTTAATTTGCAACTGTACCTCTTTCTAATCATCCAACTAGAACAATGTAGACAAATGATTAGGCTTGGTTTGGTTGGATTAGAAGTGTTTTTCCGTAAGAAAAAAAAGGAAAAGTGTCTTAGAAATTAGCAACTGGAAATTGAACAGTTGGAAACAATGGAAATTAAACATTTATGTTAGAACCAAAAAAAACACATTTATGTTATGGTGCTGATGGCACAATAATGATAGGTTTACTACCCTCAGATCAATGAACGACTCTCTTTCTTTCTTTAGCATCTAACTAATAAAGCGTAAAATGATTTAATTTCATGTTCACCAGTTAAACAACAATAAATTATAAAATGGTTTGAAGGTCGAGAAATTTATTTATTTTCATGTGGTTATGGAAAACAAATTTCCCTTTGTGCATGCTTTCTAGTATTCAAAAGTATAGAACACATAGTATGGTTAATTCTGCTATCTGTTTGTGTTTTTCTTTAATATTTTTTTTTTAAAAATTATTAACTGGCATTGCCCCTGCGTTCATTTAACTTTTAGGATTGGGATAGGCAAAATCCGACGCAGATTGTGACTGAAATGTGTGGGTTTGTCACTATCCTCTCGGGAACTTTTCTTCTTCATAGAACGAAGGACATGTCTGATGGTATATACACTTTCTTACCTTTCCTTACCTAGTCACTCCTTTTCCCATTTTCATGTAGACTTGGATTATTTAACCCACATGATGAATCTAAATACTTATTGCAGCAGTAATTCATCCACCTCATATTTCGATTACATGTGTGTTGTACAGGATTGTCAACATCTTTCTCCATGAAACACTCCAAGCATGTAGAAGAAAACGGCTACAACGATCCCGAGGGCATTCCTCTTACTCTGAGAAGGCAAGAATCAGTTTGAACACCGGCTATTCATCAAGCTTTTCTTATGCTTATACATTGATACCACGTCAGTGGGGAAAGTACCTAGCGAAAATATCACCTTGTATATTTTAACCTGCTCGGACTCTTCCCCACCTCGTGTTTTAATGTTTTTCGAGGGGGGGTGACAGGGGCAATAGAATGTGATCTTCTTTTTCCCTTTTCGGGTCCATGAATGCTGTTGCTGATTCCCAGCAGCTGCGACCTCGTTTGCGTAGGCTATTTCTTGACAATCAGCGATGCCTCGAGATGCAGGTCCGAAAATGGAAATGTAATTTGTGAGTACAGAACAGCCGTTTTGTAATAGATTTATCTTTAGCTTTATCATCCAGTGAAAACCATTATTTGTTCAGATGCAGTGAGGAAAACCATTTTGTAATTATCGATTATCCGTTAACCTCGATGCCTATTGATTGAGCAGTTGGTGTGTGGGATATTGGGATGGCCTGAAGGCCCACCCTAGTCGGTACAGGTTGGACTTCGGATCGGTTTTGATCTGGATCCAGCCCGAATAGGTGGGCTTATATATAGTGCCTTAGTTTGTGCAAGAAAACATAGCCACAAATGTGGTGATCTTTGTATAAAAATTATGAACGAATCGGGTGATTCAGCTATATAATTAATATGAGGTGGACGAGGTAAGAGACTTTAAAAAAATACTCATTTTACTAACTTTTTTTCATAAATTTAATTATATTTTAATAAATAAAATTATTTTAAAAATTCAATAACACATAAATCAATACAGTTTTACCTAAAGATTTTTACTGTATCTGTTTTGAAGCGGAATAAGTATTATACTAATAATTATATAAATAAAACAGATTTTTGAACCTATATAAGTAGCTTGTAAACATGTAAAGCAGGCTATTCTTATTCAATGCTAAAATTAGGGTAAGGCCCACAAGCTACTGGCTGATAAAAATCTACATCTACTCATTACTTGTGGATTGGTTTGTTGCAGGAACGTCAACAACATTACAACAACAAGAATAACAATCGTTTTTCAAACATATACCCTAAACTTGTAATAATCTGCAAAGCAGATTGTGAAGAAGAAGATGAAGGATTCAAGCTTCTGTCAATGGAGGAATCCAGATGTCGAGAGAGAGAGAGAGTGAATTTCATTGTAATTGATGTGTATTGTAATTGTGATGTAATGTTTACAACTTTAGCTCTATTTATACACCTCTTGTACATTCTGTAACTGAAAGCTTGTAACAAACATCCTAACAGAAATCCAATGGAACAGTTGAGCTCTTCTCCTTTCCTTTTTGCTTGTTTGTTGTGTGTTGCTTGTTGTTGACTGTATTATCCCCAATACCCCCCCTCAAACTGGGAGATGTAGATGATGGAAGATACATTCCCAGTTTGTGAAGGAGGTAGTCTTGCTGAGCGGATGGAATGATCTTGGTGAGAATATCAGCAACCGGCTCAAATGTGGGAGTGTGATGCAATTCAAGGAGGCCATCAAGTACCTTTTGTTGTGTGAAATGGCAATCAATTTCCACATGCTTTGTACGCTCATGGAAAATTGGATTGCGCGCAATTTGGATTGCTGATTTGTTATCACAATGGAGCTGCACAGGAGTTGTGGGTATGACTCCAAGATCCTGTAAAAGGCGCACAAGCCAAGTAACTTCAGCAGCTCCTTGTGCCATAGCTCTATATTCAGTTTCAGCTGAGCTACGAGAGACCACTGACTGCTTCTTGGATTTCCAGCTAATAGGTGAAGAACCCAGGAGAATAATATAACCACCAACCGATCTCCTAGAAAATGGACAATCAGCCCAATCTGAATCTGTATAGGCATGAAGAGTGGGTTGATCATGACCCTTAAGCAAAATTCCCCTTCTTGCAGTTGCACAAACATAACTGAGAGTGTGAATGAGAGCTTTAACATGTGAGGCACAGGGCTGTTGCATGAACTGGCTCAAAGTTTGGACTGCAAAGCTGAGATCTGGTCTTGAATTTGTGAGAAAATTTAGTTTCCCAACAAGGCATCTGTGCATGAAAGCTTCATGTTCATCCAAGAGGTCACTATCATTGGGCCTCAACTTTAACTGGAGTGGCAGAGGAGTGCAACTGGTGTGGGGTAGAGGCCATGGAAGATCATGAAGCAGTTCACGAGTAAACTTATCTTGGGTTAATGCTACACTAGTAGGTAAGTAGGAGACCTCAAAACCCAAGAAATAGCTGAGTGTGCCTAGATCTTTAATGCTGAAAACCTGGTCAAGGTGTTGCTTGATGTGATTAATTTCTGAAGCATCTGAGCCTGTGATGAGTAAGTCATCAACATAAACAGCAATGATGGTAAGATGGTTATGGTGAGACTTTGTGAACAAAGAGTAATCATTCTTCGACTGAACATAACCATGGCTCATCAATGCCTCAGTGAGCTTCTGAAACCACTGTCTTGATGCTTGCTTTAGACCATATAAAGACTTCTGAAGTTTACAAACTTTGTTCTCTGGATTTGATATGCCTGGAGGCATCTTCATGTACACATCCTCATGAAGGTTGCCATGGAGAAAAGCATTGTTTACATCAAGCTGGAACAATGGCCAGCCCTTTGAAGCAGCTACTGAAATGACAGCTCTAATGGTGGCCATCTTGATGACTAGAGAGAAAGTCTCATGAAAATCAATTCCCTCCTTCTGTGTATAACCTTTAGCCACTAGACGGGCTTTATACCTTTCAAGGGAGCCATCTACCTTCAACTTTACCTTAAAAACCCACTTGCAACCAATTGCTCTATGTCCAGGTGGAAGTGAAACCACTTGCCAAGTATCATTTGCCTGCAAAGCACTGATTTCATTTTTCATAGCCTTAATCCAATTTGGATTTTTAGATGCTTCATAGTAGTCTCTGGGTTCAGGGTAAGAGGAAAGGTTGGATAAAAGGGCAATGTGAGAGGTAGGTAAAAACTGAGGTTCAATGAAAGAAGAGTTCATGGGAGAAGTTGCTGAAAAAGCACACACATAGTCAATCCAAATATGAAGGTTTGGTATGAATTCTGGAAGACCTTCTTGATTGGTCACCAACTGTAGGGATGGAGGTGTGGTCCTGGTCATGAGAAGCCTGAGGTTCCTGCACCTCTTGTGGACTTGTGGACACAGAAGACACAGTTTCAGAGGTGAGCTGGTCACTGAAAATGACAGGAACAAAGTTCCCATTGGGTAAGAAATTGGATGTAATATAGAAGTCTGTGTTTGGGACAGGTAAAGTAGGGGATTAAGAAGCAATGAATTGGAAAGGGAAATGTGTTTCATGAAAAATGACATCTCGAGAGGTGGACACAGTTTCAGATCTGAGATCAAACACCAAATAACCCTTTTTGCCATAGGGATATCCAATAAAGACACATGGGGAGGCCCTTGGATCAAACTTATTTCTGTTTCTGGGAGTGGTATTGACAAAGCACAAGCAACCAAAGGTTTTGAGATGAGAGTATGTGGGTTTGTGTTTAAAAAGGATCTCATAAGGTGAAATGTGTTTGAGGGAAGGTAATGGTGCACGGTTAATGAGGTAGGTTGCTGTGAGCAAGCAGTCTCCCCAAAATTTGATGGGGAGTTTGGACTGAAACAATAAAGATCTGGCAACTTCAAGAAGATGTTTATGTTTTCTTTCAGCAATCCCATTTTGTTGGGGTGTGTAAACACATGTGGTTTGATGAATGATTCCTTTGTCTAAGAAGAATTTTGTGGCAGCAGTATCACAAAATTCTTGGGCATTATCAGACCTTATGGTCATAACAGATGTCTTGAACTGTGTTTGGACATGAGAGACAAAGGATTGAAGGATATGTAAGGCATGTGATTTATGGGACAAAAGGTGTGTCCAAGTATACCTACTGAAATCATCAACAATGGTAAGGAAGTACTTATGACCATCACGAGTTTGATGTTTGAAGGGTCCCCATGTATCAATATGTATGAGTTCAAAAGGAGCATTTGTTTTGGTAATGCCGTGAGAAAAGGATTTTCTGTGCTGCTTTGACTGAGGACAGATTTGGCAATGTAAATGTGACTTAGAATTCTTTACATCATCAATGTAATACATGTGATCAAATGGGATATGACCCAGTCTACAATGCCACATCTCTGGGCTATCAGTTTGCAACTGAACATTATTGGAAAAGAAAGGTTTATTACAACTGGAATTAACATCAGTATGTAAAGGCTTAGGAGAGATATGTAAATCTTGATTGTCTGAGTCCACAAGATAGAGACCTTTAGCTTCATGACCAAGAACCAGTGGATCTTTCATCAAAGGGCCCTGGATCAAGCATTTGGTGGATGTGAAAAGAATGTCAGCTTGTAGGTCTATTGTGAGTTTGCTAACAGATAAAAGGTTGAACTGAAAATGAGGAACATAAAGAACATTGTGAAGCAAAATGGTAGGTGAAAGGTGAACTGATCCAGTGTGTGTGATGGGAACACGATTCCCATTAGGCATAGTTATGAAACAAGGTTCAGTCAAGGTCTTAGCATTGGTGAGAAAGGTGAAATTGGGAGTTATATGATCTGTGGCACCGCTATCTAAAATCCAATTTGTTTTAAGGCGTGAAGAATGAAAACAGTAACAAATACCTGCAAATGATGTATTGGCAAAGACCTCTCGGCCTTCCACTTTTCCTTCATTCTTGTATTTGCTGAGGAGAGAGAACATCTCCTGGCATTGAGCAGGAGTCAGGTTGGTAGGGAGAGATGAACTGGAGCTTGAAGAAGTATCATAGGAGACGTTGTGAGCCCGGCTCCTTGAATCTCCTACTGGTGGATATCCATAGATCTTGTAGCACCTATCTATGGTGTGGTCTGTGAGGCCACAATGATCACAAAATAAGTTGCCTCTTCCACGACCTGTACCTCTTCCACCATAGTCTCCTCTACCAGAATCTCCTCTACCATAACCTCCTCTACCAGAATCTCCTCTGCCAGAACCTGCACCTCTTCCATAGGCGTCATTGTAATTCCCACTGTAATTGCCACCTCTGCCTGTTGACGAATCACCTCGTCCTCTTCCTTGATTCTGAAAGTCTCCTCGACCTCTACCATAGCCTCCTCTTCCTGCTGCAAAGGCAGCACCATCACTAAAATTTCCTTGCTTAGACTCTGCAGATTTGGTTTCCCTTTGCTCTTCTTCTTGCGTGACCATGTGGTATACTTGATTAATGTCAGGAAAAGGCTTCATTAGGAGTATGTTGCTACGTACTCCATTGAATGACTCGTTTAATCCCATCAAGAACTGCATAACTTGCTGTTCTTGAATGAACTGTTGGATTGGAGCCATAGATTGACCACAATCGCAAGCTGCAAGCTCAACTAGATCTGTATACTCATCCCAGAGCTTTCTTAATTTTCCATAGAAAATCGAAACAGACATATTACCTTGCAAGAGCGAGGCTAATTCTCTCTGAATTTGAAAGATTCTTGTGCGATTTGAGTGAGCGAATCTCATGTTCAGCTCATCCCAAATATCTTTCGCTGATTTGCGATAAAGAATTTGTTCGGCTATGTTCTTCTCAACTGAATGGAAGATCCAGGAAGCTACCATCGCATTGCATCTCTGCCAGTGGTGATGCATTGGCGACGTTGCTTCCGGTTTGACACACGATCCGGTGACAAAACCTAGCTTGTTCTTTGCAAGGAGCGACACCTCTACTGCTCGCTTCCAATGGCCGAAGTTGCGCTCATTTAACAAATTCGTGGACAAGACATACGACGGATGATCTAAGTGGTGGAGATACAATTGATCCATTGGATCGATTGCAATCACGCCTGGATTCACGTGATTCAGCTGCTCGTTGATCGGAATTTCTTGATCCTCCATAGCAGCTCTGATACCATGTAATAATCTGCAAAGCAGATTGTGAAGAAGAAGATGAAGGATTCAAGCTTCTGTCAATGGAGGAATCCAGATGTCGAGAGAGAGAGTGAATTTCATTGTAATTGATGTGTATTGTAATTGTGATGTAATGTTTACAGCTTTAGCTCTATTTATACACCTCTTGTACATTCTGTAACTGAAAGCTTGTAACAAACATCCTAACAGAAATCCAATGGAACAGTTGAGCTCTTCTCCTTTCCTTTTTGCTTGTTTGCTGTGTGTTGCTTGTTGTTGATTGTATTATCCCCAATCTAATCATAACAGTGGTAAATATAGAGCAGTCATAACTGGAAATCGAATTTGGAAACATATACCCTAAACTTAAATCTGGTATTGGTAAGTGGTTTTGTCTCAAAATAGTTTGTCATCGAATTTTCGTATTGACAGAGATTGGTAAATATTTTTCTGACACGGAGAGCCAATGTCAACTCAACGAATTGTTTTAAAATAAAACACTTGTGGACGCCAATTAATTAATTACTCCCTCCGTTTCACAATACATGTCCTTTTAGTTTTGGGCACGTTTTTTTATGAGCGAAAAACTCTATAAAATATTATTTTTTTAATTAATTTTTTTATATAATGTGATACTTATTAGTAATAAGTATCAAATTATATAAAAATAATAATTAAAAAAATGATATTTTATAGAGTTTTTCGCTCATTAAAAAACGTGCCCAAAACTAAAAGGACATGTATTGTGGAACGGAGGGAGTATATATTTAACGGGAGTATTTTTACCGCTGTGATTTACGGAGCGGAATAGCATAGTATACACTGTAACAAAAAAAAAAGGGAATGATATTTTGAAGTTCCCGAAAAAGTAAAACCGGGCAGGAGAGTGTGTGAAAGTGTGTGTGTGTGTGGGAGGGAGGAACAGTGGATAGGTGTCAGGGTTGCACGTTGAGGTTCAGCCTCGACTCGTGCCTGTGGACTGGACTGTGCTTTGTGGATAGGTCAATCGGGGTAAAAGTGAGATTTACCGTAAATGACCAACCTATTTAACCGTACCTTTACTTTCTTTCAAAGTTTACCTTTTATGGTAAATAAAAAGGACACTTTGAACAGTTATAGAGCCCAAACAAAAGTTGGCGGGTACAGAAACACATGCTCATCATCCACCATTAATTACTCTTTCACCATTAATTTCAATCCCTTCTATTTTTTCTTTCAAAACTTTGTCACTATAATATACTCCATCTATTCACGAATAATGCCATTTTAACTCTTTACATAATTTTTAAAAAAATCAATAATATACTTCTTTTTTTACTCCCTCCTTGAATTGGTAAATAAAGAGCGGCTATTTCGGGATTTTAACCGGGGATATATATGTACTACCCACAAGTCCTTTCCGGTGAGCCATTACGGAATGATAATTTATCCTCATTTGTTACTCTACTTTTTTACTTTATAAAAAATTACAACTCACAACCCATCAATCATATCAAGGGCATTTTCGTAAATTGTAACCTAAAATACCTAGAATGACATATTTTTATGAACAAAATCGAACATCTAAAATGACATGTTTTCGCGAACGGAGAGTATTGTGATGTCTTGGGATTGTCCCACATCGAAAAACACGATAACCCGAGCCTTGCATATAAGTCAGTGGGCCACTCCTCCTATTGCCAATTGGTTTTAGGATGGAACTCCGCTGGTCTTGTGTGCTCGGTTTGGGTGTGCATATGCGCTCTACCGTGTGGACCCCCCACGGTTATATGGCCCACCGGAATTTATCAGAGAGAGTACAGAGTAATATCACAACATATATATATACATACAAGTCTTCTAAACAAATTTAAAATTGGTACACAATTGCAAGACATATACTCCCTTCGTATCAGAATAATTGGCCTTTTGATCACTTTTTCATGTAATAAAATATTTGTCCCTTTGAACAACATTAATGATAAAATTTTCTAATTTTCTAATTTTTTCAATTTGTATTTGATTTCCAAGATACTCTATTAACACTCCAACTTCCCATACTATTATTATTTTATTGGTCCATTTTTTTCACATTATTTATTTGCTAAAATTTTAGCTATTCTTCTTTCTATTTTTAGCTTTCTTAAAAAGTGTTAAATTGGTCAAAAGACCAATTATTTTAATACGGATGGAGTAGAAAGAAAGAGTTAATTTGTAACCGAAAATAGAATTTACACATGTATTTTTTTTTTAAAAATAATAATCATGGAGGCATCATATATTCATATGTCATCTTATCCAGTCTAATTAATCAGGTAATTAGTAAAACAAACCTAGGATTAATAATTTGAAAATAATTAGAGTCCATCGCGATATGGTTCAATCGTTTATTAATTACATTTCATGTTTTGTTGGAAATTAGGTGAAAAGTGATCTAATAAATCTTACGGAATACATAGTATTTATTAAATCTATAACCCTTAATATAATAACTGATTTATATCCTATATCTTTAGGCCATATGATAAGAGGTCCAATTGAGAAATATTTTACCTATATATACACAGTTTAGTCATTTTTAAATTAGATAATGGGATTCACCTATTTTTTTAGGGTTTTCTTTCACAATAAAAAATTCTTTAACGTATGTCATTTGGGACACACAAAAGACAAACCGATATAATAATCCATCCCAAATTCAATTATAATTAGAAGAGTCACCATCAAGAATCATTTTCAATACTGAAGCTTCCTTTTCTTGCAAACCCAATAAATATGTTTATGAAATAAGAAACCAACAATGTATTGTTTTGTATACACATGATATATGAATAGTACCTCCACTGCTAACTCTGCATGTTTTTTAGCTGGAGCATGTTTTTTAGCTGGAGATGACATTTCATGCTCAAAACTCCATATCATATTTTCAAATTAATGAATCATATCTCTCTTCCCCTTCCCAAATAAGAGGGAAATTCATTTTTATGGAGAATTAACAAGGGACAAATAATTTTCGTACAAAGGTTCGTCTTCACTATCCACAAAAGATGCTACTTCATGGTGGACTTCTTTCTTAGTTTAGCTAGGTCCCTAACTTGCTAGTTTTAGGTTTGCTTAGATTCGTCCTTTTGTAGAGTGTGTGTTGCCCATTTTATTGCGCCATTTATGGTTTTCTATTGCATGTTCAATGATTTTCCGTATGCCAACTTGTCAACCTATCGAAGTTCACACCTTTTTGATCTCGAATCCTTACTTTATCAAAAAAAAATTCTTACGAAATTTAAAAATACTCCCATCACCATTTTTTTTCTTTTATCAAATTAAGTCTAATGGAACTCATAATGAGGGGTAGCGTGTATAGGTGCCATGGTTTTTAGGATCGGGATCTTAGTGTGGGATCGAGACAAAGGCATAGGATCGGATCGTAGGATCGTAAGATCCTAGACAAAAATTAAAAATAAACCAAAAAATAAAATAAAAATAAACCATCATGAACAAATACTTTAGTTTTAAAATAAAACTAAGATTTTCCTCCATTAAACAAATTAAGTAACTAAAATAATCTAATAATAAGCACTTAACATTGATAATTTGTCAAGAATAATGTATCAAAAGGTGACAAACAGACAAGGATAATATCTTAAAATATGACAAACATACAAGAGATAAATCACATATCCAAATATCCAATGCCATCTCTAGTTTCAAATGTCATCATCGCAATTAACCACATCATGAACAATATATTTCCGGCGCTCAAACGTGGATTTGTCGAGTTGAGTAACGAAACAAAGGGCTTAGGGTTTCAATTCAATGTCTTCACTCTTATGCCTTCAATTTCTAAGGAAATGGGCTACCAAAAAAATAAAAAATAAAAAGGCTCATCGTATCCAGAAGACCCGAAATCCAAACAAAACGAACACAATTACACAAATATGATTTTTGCTAGGATCAGATATTTTTTCCCCCCACCGATCCCACACGATCCCATAGGATCCTAGGCAGATCTTAGCACGAAGGAGTTTATATGCCCGATCCGGATGAAAACCTTGTCTAGAATCGTAGGATTGTAAGATCCGGATCGGGATCCTAATAACCATGATAGGTGCACATGTGTTTATATATAAGTTCATCGTCAAATCAATTGATACTAAAAGTAATAGTCAACTGACCTTATATATTAATTAAGCTTAGACTCTTCGTGTTACAGTTGTAGTCATTTTTAGTTAAAAAAATTTAAAGAATTTTTTTTTCCAAAATGGAGACAAATGGGTTTTCTTTTGAATTGGAAAGAATTTGGAAGATTGACAACGCAATCTATCCAAAAGCATCCCTGAGGATGATACTATGGAAAGCAACATCAGTAGGGGGAATAGAGCAGGAGAGAAGATGGAGCTCAAATGTGAAAGACAGTCAACTGCACGATTACCTTCCCTACAGATGTGGGAGATCTCAAATCTCGAAAAATGAAGGAGAGATAAAAGAGAGTCATATAAGAGCATCTCAATCTCGTCTGAGCATGAAATACCAGTCTTAAGATTATTAATTATACTGAGGTTGTCACCTTCTATGCAAATAAATTTGATATTAAGTTCAATTGCCTTTAATATTCCTTTCCACATGCTGAACCTTTTTGCGCCAATGATGGACTAGAGAGGCGAAATTCCAGCTTCTGAGAAAAGGACATGGCCCTCGTCATTGCGAATGAGGAACCCATAAGTTCCAGAATTAGTGGGGGATAATGCACCGTTGAAATTTAGTTTGTACCACTCATGTTTATGCTTAGACTATTTGCAGCAATGCCTCGCTTTATTTGGGTTTGGTTTTGAAACCGTGGGGTCTAGATCCTTGTCTAGCTCTCTGGTCTTATTCCAGTTACAGATTTGATCTGTTATGAAGGCTACTATAGCTTTAGTGTTAGGATTAATGTTGTCAAAAAACGTATTGTTTCAGAAGTACCAAATGCTCCACCAGGCAAAGGCGAGATTAATGGAGAATATCTTGGATTCCTAATTTAGATATAAGGTTATGCAGTGTATCCGATATAGTGGTCAAGGCTGCATATATTGAGTTAATTAACTTTGTGGGCAATTTTTGGTGACAAAAGTTGGATAGATGCTTTTGAAATAGGACAATTGAGCAATAGGTGGTCAATGTCTTCGTAATTCATGTCATAAAGAGGGCAGTTAGTGGAGATGCCAAACCTCCACTGCTCTAGTTTGGATGATGTAGGAATATTGTCCTTAGTAATACACCAGGTGAAATTCTTGATCTTAGGTAGGGAGTCTAATTTCCAAATCTAGTGGAAATCAGGTCACATATGATGTTTAGCGTTATAGATCATTTCAATGGCTGAATCAGTAGAGAACCAGTCATTCTTACTCCAATTCCAATATAACCTATCCTAATTAATGAATTTTGGCAAGGGGGTTTTGATGATGGAGTTGATGATATTGGTGTCCAATTGGTTGTTCATCATGGAGTGGAGCTTATCAGCGTCCCATGTTCTGTCAGCTTTATGAAATGGCTAACCATAAGGAATGGATCATTGTGCATAATATCAACAGATTGGGTCCATAAAGGATCACAACCAAGCTAGTTGTCATACCAGAAGTTAATGGAACTGCCATTTCCAATGCCCCGTCGAAGCCCCTTTTTTAAAAGGCTAAGGCTAGGAGAGTTTTAAGTTTTGCCCAATATTGTCGGGAGTGTATTGAAGAATATGTTTATGTTTGAGGTATTTTTGAGAAATTAGGAGCACCCACGAATTATTTGGTTCTGCTAGTATTTTCCAAAGAAGCTTTAATTCTAATGCTTTGTTCATGTCCTCTGAGGAACAAAGACCAAAACCTCCATTTCAGTTTGATTTACAGACCTCAAACCAGCTAACGAGAGACAAATGAGTTTGAATTCTTGACTTTACTTTTAAAATTAGTAAAATTTATATATAAAAAAAGACATTTTTTTTTTCTATTTATTCTTCTAGATCAAAAGGGCTCGAGTCAACCCATATGGCAATCCTCCCACCTCCTAGATTTACCCCAACAACTAAGGAATTGAAACAGGTCTGGTTGACAGTTTGACAATAAATGGCTCTAGAATTTCATTCTCTCTATCTCTAGCTCTAGCTCAAGTCATTAGGCTAAACTACTCTCATATAAATTCAAAGTCTAACTAGACTCATTATCGGGAATAGTATTCACAATCGCACATGCATGTATGTGCTATAAGCTCGATCAACATATAAATTCAGTAAGATTTCATCATAAAATCAATTGAAATTTGAAGATATAGTACCGACTTTATATGCTTTAAACTCGAATCTTTTTATACACATCTAAACAATTTCAAATAGTGTCGATCACTAACTAAAATGGTAAACGTTATTGATCCCTATTTAGAAGTCCGTATAATAATAAACGTGACATTTCAAAACTATCACTCAACTCGAAGTTGATACAAATGACAAATTATAACCTAAGATCATTTCCATGTTATACACTTTATTATAATTAATTGACATTAAATTAACCTTGAAGACACCCCATGGCGGCATGGCCTAGTTGAATTGATCGAGCACCGTAATTATTACTCCCTCCGTTCGGTATTAAACGATATTTTAGGAGTAAAAATTTAATCGGAATTATTTGATGTTTTGGGATTAAAAAATTATAATTTTAAACACTTCCTTTTTTGGCTCCAAAAAGTTAAAGAGTTGGCTTCATTTTTCAAAAAAAAATCATCATTTGTAAATTTAAATGCACCTATTAATTGTACCCACTTGGACAAAAAAATGAATTTTTATTAATCTTATTAGGTTTTTTAATTTGCGCGTAAAAGTGTAAAACATCGTTTAATACCGAACGGAGGCAGTAATAAACTAATTTGGCCTATTAGATCGCCACATCGGTTATCATTACATTCACACCTCATTACATTTAATTATTATTCATTTCATGGCTTTCATGCCTATTACCCTATTTGAGTTGTAAAGAGATCCAAGATATTTTAGTTAATAGGGTACGCCACTAGCTAATATGATTGTTATTGTTGAAAGCATGTATACAAGATTAGACATATATAGTATTACCTAATTAAGCATTTAATTAGCTAGGGATAATGAGATCAATTGAGATGATTGTGTGATATCATAAATAATTTTATTCATGAATTATTGTTGGATGACATGGAGATTAGCGCGGTTCAAATCGATTTTTTAAACTGAACCGGACCAAAACGAACATAAGACATTAGGTTCGGTTTTCGGTTCATAATTTTTAAATGTTTGGTTTTAGATTTAGTTTGATTCGGTTCAAATCTAACTTTTACTAAATTAAATAAAAATATTATACGACACTTGTGTTAGGTTGAATCAATTCTTATAAAAAAAAAATTAAAACTCATTATAAGAAATTGTTTGTATTTCAAATAAATTTCCTATAACATATTTAAAAAAACTTAATTGTCAATTAGGATCATTTAAATTTAAAACCTGACCGAACCTAAATAAATTGAATCTAAACCGAACCGAACCTAATGTATTAGGTTCAATTTTCGCTTAGTAACCTAGGTATTAGGTTCAATTTTCGCTTAGTAATTTTTGTAGCTTTGTATAATAATCATAGGAATAGAAAATCAAGGTTGATTTTTAGTTTTAAAGACTTTTCAAGGAGCTAGTGCTATAATAAATAATTTTTTATTTTGTTGTTGTTTATAACTTAATTGATTTGATTAGATTGTTAACGTTTTAGTGTTTATCTTTTATTCAGTACTGTATAATCAAACATTAATTATTAAACTAATTTGAGGAGCTAGTGGGTCCATGTGGGAAATGCACTTGCTTGATTTGTCTCCTTTTTAAAAGAAATTAATTAAACAATTGGTTTGTTTTCTTTTGAAAATTCAAAATTTTGAAACATGCATGAAATAAGGGAAATATGGATTTTGAGTACACCTTATCACTTTGGGAGAAAGTGAAAATGATTATTAGGGCACCTATATAGTTCATCCAACCTCATAAAGCATTTGAGACATTCCATGTTCCACCATCTTATGAAGATAGAGATAAGGTCTCACTTTTCCCACATTAATGAAATCTCTTCATTTCATTTCTTTAAAAAAAAACTACACATAAATTTTTAATGTCAATTTAATATGTATGTATATATGTATGATTGTTTAGATATTGTTGGTATGAAAAGATTTTTATATACCATATTAATTGTAAGTAGTATAAAAACACAAAATATAAGAAATGGGAAAGTTCTTACACAATGACTTAAATTTTTGTGTTAGAAAGTGGATTCCGATATTATAACCAAAAATAAAATATAAACCCGACATGACTCCAGTTTTCATATGAAATGGACATATCTCTTATACGCTCAAACAATCTCCAATTTTTATTTTTTTTTGATTAGGTAATAATTCGATGTCAGACAGGCCTGATTCTCGATGGCCGATGGAGAACCGTCAAAACAAAAAAAAATACAAAGCAATTCAAAACACAGGCAAGTTAGCTTGACAATAATGAAGCAAAACCATCAAAACCAAACAAGTTGAGGACGAAAATGGAAGACGAAGGCAAGCACCACCAAAAGCAGCACTGCAGGTCAGCGACACATTAGGACCTGATCATCTTGTGGGCAGTGAGGACGAAACCAAGGAAGCAGTCAACCCGGAAAGAGGAGTCGCCATGATACACACTACCACGGCCCTTGCATGTCCCGACTCCAACAGCCAAAACCCCATCAGCGGAAGAGAAAGCTCGACCCCACCAAAACGCAAAGCCACACATCACCTGTATATAAAGCACTCAAACCCTAATGGAATTTGGTCAACCCTTTCGGGATATTCAATATATATATATAGGGAGTGGTTCCCTTGTGCACACCCCTTAGGATGTACTTAGTGCACAAACCTTGGCCTTTGATTGAAAGAAATGGAAGGCTAGGATTAAATGAGTGTTTCTTTTTTTTTTAAATAGAAAAACTGGTGAGACCCACCTAAAAAGGTCTGACGCGCTATTTTTTTTTCCGGATCTGATTTCGCTGTTTTGAAAAATATGTCCATTCCACCGAATAATGTTTCATAATCTACCGAATAATGTTATATTTCATTTTTCAATCCATTTCAAATCAAATTTTACCAATTCAACTGAATAATTTGTCATACACTACCTAATAATGTTTAATTTTTTGTCAATCAATTTTCGTTTTGACTCCGAGTTAATTTTTATGCATTCAGTTTTGAAATATTATTCGGTAAAATAGTTAAATTTTTTGGAAAATTATTCAATAGAATGTATGAGTATTCGGTGGTATAGGAACGATTATTTGGTCGTATATGAGAGGCTTTATGCTATTTGTCAATCCGAAAACTCCATGCACAGACGAATAATGATCCAAATTTCACCGAATAATTAACAACTCCTTAACACTAACAATCAAAATTTCACCATATTCATCCGAATAATTAACAAATATCGCACCGAATGCATTCGAACCACAATGCCTTCGAACGGACCACCCCCACCACCCACCCCCAACGACCCACCACCCTCACCACCCACACAACCACCCAGCCCAGACGACCCCGCCACCCACACCCCGCCGCAAAAAAGAAAAAGAAAAAGACCCCCTTGCATTCGAACGGAGGCAGTTGAATGAGCCCGACCACCGGAACCGCTCGGAACCGCCCGGATCTGAGCGAGAGGGGAGGAGGAGGCCCGGATCTGAGTGAGAGGGGAGGAGATAATACCAAATTCATTAAAAAAAAACTGAAGGGATCTCGGCGCCACTTGCCCTCCTCTTTTCCGGCCACCTTCCAACCACCACACCACCGCCGAGTCGCCGACGCTCCCCCTCACCAGATCCGGCCACCCCGGTGTGAGCAGCAGCACCTGCGCCCCTTCCCTCTTCGCATCCCCCCTCGCAGCCGCCTCTATTCGCACCCAGACACCACCGCACCCCCTCTCCGGCGCCGACAGCACGCATTCCAGCCACCACCCTCCCTAGCAGCGCCGGATCCACACCCCTGTGCCGACAGCAACAATCCTCCAAGCCCCAGAAGCCCTTTTCGCATCTCTTTGCAGATTCGAAAGAAACCACCGAGCCCCAGCAACCCCTGCGCCGACAGCAACAGTCCACCGCGCCGCCGCTTCGACTGAAGAGCCGGCATCTGAAATTGCACTCTCGTCTTCGCCGCCTTCAACTCAACCCTTTAGGCTCCAACAAATCAGTCGGGCTCTCTTCAACACAAACACACCACGTTTAGGGTTTTAATCCCACTTCATCCCCACGCGCTGAACGTGAGATTGGGACTAATTTTCCACATTTTTTTTTAAATCACCCAATACACGTGTCACCATCTCAACCCTCTATTCAATTTAAATCAAAGGCTTGTATTTGTGCACAAAGTACACCCTAAGAGGTGTGCACAAAGTACTCATTCTCTCTCTCTCTCTCTCTCTCTCTCTCTCTCTCTCTCTCTCTCTCTCTCTCTCTCTCTCTCTCTCTCTCTCTCTCTCTCTCTCTCTCTCTCTCTCTCTCTATATATATATATATATATATATATATATATATATATATATATATATATATATATATATATATATATATATATATATATATATATATATATAGATATAGATATAGATATAGATATATATAACCGTTTACACAAATAATATACATATACCTATAAGGAGTAAAAATCGAATAAGTATACATGTATTAATCTTATTGGTCATGATAAGAAACAAAACCGGTTGTGTTTTGTTCTTACTTTTTTTTTTAAAATAGATTTGCCAGCCTTGCCGTGCAAGGAGAAGTCAAAAATACGTCAGGAATTGAGAATTGGAAGAAGGAAAACTTTTTTCCATTACTGCAAATTATACAATATATAGATATTACCTATGAGCTATACAAAGGAAGAATCATTATCTATGGAAATCCTAATATACAATATATATTAGCAAATATGTATAGAGAAAGATTCTAGGGATAACTTAATACACCAGCTTGAATGGTGCTAGTTGTCCACACTCCTCCTCAAGCTGGTGCGTAGATATCGCACATGCCTATCATGTCCAAACAGTCCGTAAATGCTTGGCTTGACACAGCTTTGGTGAGCACATCGGCGAGCTGATCCTTGGAGCGAACATAAGGCAATTGAATGATCTTTGCCTCCAGCTTCTCCTTAATGAAGTGTCTATCGATTTCAACATGTTTAGTGCGATCATGTTGAATCGGATTATGAGCAATGTTAATTGCTGCCTTGTTATCACAATATAGTTTCATGGAGCTTTCATGCTTAACCTTCAGCTCTTTCAACAGTTTCTTTAGCCACAATAACTCGCATACTCCCTTAGCCATTCCTCTATACTCAGCTTCAACACTTGATCTTGCAACCACCTTCTGTTTTTTACTCCTCCAAGTTACCAAGTTACCACCGACAAATGTAAAGTATCCTGATGTAGATCGCCTATCGTCGATCGAGCCAGCCCAATCTGCATCAGTATAGCCTTCAATTTCCATCTTATCACTCTTTGTAAACATAATTCCTTTTCCCGGAGTTGACTTCAAGTAGCGTAATATGCGAAACACAGCCTCCATATGTTCCTCACTCGGAGAGTGCATGAATTGACTCACGACACTAACCGCATACGCTAGATCAGGTCTAGTATGTGAAAGGTATATTATCTTACCAACTAGTCTTTGATATCGCTGTTTATCTGCAGAAACTTGGTTAGCATACGTTCCTAACTTTCGGTTTTCCTCCATAGGGGTACTGGCGGGTTTACAGCCTGCCATACCAGTCTCCTTCAACAGGTCTAAAACATATTTTCGTTGAGATAAGAAAATACCTTTAGATGATCTCGACACTTCAATTCCAAGGAAGTACTTTAATTGTCCAAGATCCTTCATTTCAAACTCACGAGCAAGGTAGCATTGCAATGCTCTTTTTTCTCTCGGATCGTTTCCCGTCACTATCATATCATCTACATATACAATGAGTGTTGTAATCCTTCCACTCCGATGTTTCAAGAAGAGTGTGTGATCTGAATTGCTTTGTTTGTAGCCAAAAGACCTCATAGACTTTGTGAACCTTCCAAACCATGCTCTTGGGGATTGTTTCAACCCATATAAGGCCTTCTTCATTCTACACACCTGATTTTCACCTTTCAACGTTCCTTTGCATCCCGGAGGTAGAACCATATATACTTCTTCTTCAAGATCTCCGTGTAGAAAAGCATTCTTCACATCGAACTGATGTAGAGGCCAATCGAATGTAGCTGCTAATGATAAGAGAACTCGAATGGTGTTGATCTTGGCAACGGGAGCAAATGTTTCCGTATAATCAACTCCGTAGGTTTGAGTGTAGCCCTTGGCAACAAGTCTCGCCTTGTAGCGCTCGATGGTCCCATCAGCGTTGTGTTTAATTGTAAACACCCATCTGCATCCAACAGGTCGTTTTCCTTTTGGAAGATCCACTAGCTCCCAAGTTGAATTTTTTTGGAGAGATCTCATCTCTTCATTCATTGCTTCTTTCCACCTTGGGTCTTTCAAAGCATCCTGCACAGTAGATGGAATAGATACAGTAGATAACTGATTCACAAAGGACATATTTGATGTTGATAATTGATTGTAACACACATAGTTATTAATAGGATACTTTGATTTTGAACTGAGAGTAGGTTCATAAGTCATCTTAGGTACTCCTCTGGTGGTTTGATTAGGTAATACCTTTTGATGAGACAGTTCAGAATTTACTCGAGGGGGGTTGGAAACAGAACCTGGTTCGGAGAGATCATTGTGTTCCGTTGAATCATCTATGGCTGGTGCTTCTTGTTCATGATGTGGGACGACAACTTCTTGTTGGTCTTGAATGTCCTGGTTTTCACGCTCAGCTGAACCCATTTCCTGATCTGCTTCTTGATTGCTCACTCCGTCACCACTTACTTCCTCACTTTCACCACTAGTTATGCTAGTGGGTTTTGTCACCTCTATAACATAATCCAAAGTCTGCAATTCTAATTTATTTATGCTCTCCCCTTGAATTGGAGACTCATGGGTATAATACATACTATCTTCATGGAAGACCACATCCATAGTAACGTACACCCTTTGTGAAGGTGGATGATAACACCTATAACCTTTTTTATGCAAAGCATAGCCAATAAACACGCATTTAATAGCTCTAGGCTCTAGCTTGTTCCTCATGGATTTGTAAAGGTGTACAAAGGCAACACATCCAAACACTTTAGGTGGCAAGTTAGATTCAATTGACATATCATCGACATTAGTATGAAGAAGGTTGTAAGGAGTTTCAAACCTTAGTGTGCTTGAAGGCACCCGATTGATGAGATATGTTGCGGCAACGATAGCTTCTCCCCAATAACCATTAGGCATGTGAGCTTCAAATAAGAGAGCCCGTACCACTTCAAGTAAGTGTCGATTCTTGCGCTCAGCGATCCCATTTTGTTGGGGAGTATTAGGACAAGTCGTCTGATGTATAATACCATGCGAATCAAGATACTGCTTCAGGTGGAGATTCACAAATTCACCCCCGTTGTCACTGTGGAGGACCTGTACTTTGGCTTGATATTGAGTAACTATCATCCTGTGAAACTTCTTAAATAATTGAGAAACTTCACCTTTTGATTTCATCAAGCAAACCCATGTCATACGAGTATGATCATCTATAAAAGAGACAAACCAACGTGCACCACTAAGAGAGCATGTTGGTGCTGGCCCCCATACATCAGAGTGAATTTTCATAAATGGCTTTGGACTTTTATTCATACTAAGAGGAAAAGAGACACGCTGACTTTTAGCAAGTTCACACACTTCACACTTAAAATCCAAATCAGCAATTTCATAAAATAAATTAGGAAATAATTTCTTTAAATATGTAAAAGAGGCATGGCCTAAACGTCTATGCCATAACCGAATTTCAGAGCAATGAGCTTTATTCGACTTGTCTGTAGCAAGCACTTGGGCTAACTCCTTAGAGCTTGAAGGTTGAAGATCAAGGTAGTAAAGCTTCCCTTTCCTAGTACCACAACCAATCGTCCTTCGTGTCTGAATATCCTTAAAAACACAGTAGTCAGGCCAAAAAATAACAACACAATGCAAAGCACTAGTCATTTGAGCAACAGATAATAGGTTATGATGGAGAGTAGGAACAACCAAAACTGAATTTAAATTTAATTTCTCTGTAAGAGTGATAGATCCTTCTCCAACTATTGAAGCAGAGCTACCATTCGCAGTAGATACTATATGTTCACTAGTTTTTTTTACCGATTCAACATGATTAATATCAAAAGTCATATGATCGGTAGCACCCGAATCAATTATCCATGAATTATTACTAGTAGAAATAAAAGTACAAGGATCCTTACCCGTTCCAGATGATGAAGCGGCAGCTATTGAGACGAGATGACCTGACTCCTCATACACTTGTTTGGATGGTTCAGTTACTACGACAGCAGCTTGGTGGTTCGACTTCGAATTTCAGATATCCTATTATCTCATAGCATCTAGACTTAGTATGTCTAGATTCTCCACAATGGGTACACATTCGAGTAGTGTTGCGATTTGCGTGGTCACCGGTTTGACCAACCCGATCTGTTTTTTGGTGCGTTTGATGGGATTTAGCTTGGCGTGCAATCATAGTCGATGACTCGGAATTGTTGGGCTCTCCATTTAAGGTTGTCCTACGAACATAATCTCGACGTACATATGCATATGTTTCTTCAAGATCTAAGACATGGTCTTTCCTAAGGACTTCTCCTTGAATTTGTTCAAATTCTGGATCTAATCCATTCAAAAAAATATGCACACGCAACCTTTCAACTGATTTCTTATATGCAATCACATCATCGGGATCTTTCATTTCAATTTTATCACGATGATCTAATTCTTGAAAGATTTCTATAAGCTCTCCATAATAAGTAGACAAAGAACGACCAACCTGTTTTGTGGAGAACGCCCGCTGATTCAAAGCAAAGAGTTGAGATTCATCCGATCCATCATAGAATGCTTTGGCTAAAGCATTCCAGACCTCCTTTGCGGTGCGCAATCGAATATAGCGCTTCATAATCTCTGGCGACATAGACATCAGCAGCCACCCTTTCACCTTTTGATTTTCAGCATACCACTTTGTATAAGAGTCATCAGTAGCCTTCGGGGGATCCTTTTTTCCCATGATATATTCGAGCTTCTCACGACCTGCGATGTGCATCTCCGTCATCTGAGACCACACATCATAATTTGATTCGGTAAGGGTAACCCCAGCATTGAAGTTGGAGTTTTCGGATTGGACATGGATGATAGGGGTTTGTGTTTGTTCAGCCATGAAAAGAATCAATTATTCATAGGATTGCTCTGATACCAAGTCAAAAATACGTTAGGAATTGAGAATTGGAAGAAGGAAAACTTTTTTCCATTACTGGGAATTATACAATATATAGATATTACCTATGAGCTATACAAAGGAAGAATCATTATCTATGGAAATCCTAATATCCAATATATATTAGCAGTATATAATGAGAAAGAAATATGTATAGAGAAAGATTCTAGGGATAACTTAATACACCAGCTTGAATGGTGCTAGTTGTCCACAGGAGAGCACTGCAACAATTACAGATTTACAGGCTTGCACACCAAGAAGGTTCAATCGTGCATGACAAGGAATGATCAGTCGGAGCTAGCAGATCGCCAGAATTGAAAGGCGGAACTGAGGAGGCTGGAAGGGTGGATCAGGACGGCGAGGGTCGGAGACGAGGCCGAACGAGGAGGACCGCCAAAACCACCGACACAAAATCAATGGTCCAGAATGCTGAAACAACCCTAAACCCCCCAAATTGGAAATCAAAACAGGGGAATCTAGACAGCAATTACTCAAAATCAGCAAGATGGAGATGTCGAAATTGTCGGGAGGAGGAGATAACGGAAGAGATTTGGATAGGTCTCTTGGTATGGCTCATTGCATTAGAATGAGCTTAATTAATTTTCTATACTAGTTTTTAAAATCATAAACCTGTTTAAGGTATACAGTTTTCGAGATCGTAACAGTGTCCATTTTAACGGTTTTAGAAACCGTACAATTTTAAAAATTTCAAACAACAACATATATTATCAATCTTTGTAATAAGTTGGTGTGAAAAGATATATCATATGACCATGGGATCAATAACATTAATATTCTACCAAAAATATAAATTTTAAGGCATGTGGTAATAATCATGTTAAGAATAGATGTGGATGTAAATTGTGGAGTGACCCAAAAGAAACTTGAAAGAAAAAACGCGGTGTGAGTGAGACTTGTGATGGCCCTTAGTGGGGTTAGAGGTTGAATGAGCTGGCCGACAACATTCGTTACCTTTTATTTTTCTCCCTTTATTTTAATTTTGTTGGTTTACACTACACGAAACCGGTTGATTAGCAACTTAATACTCATTTATTTATTTCATAATTATCATGTATTAAAAACTACTACCACACTACATATTACTTTCATGATTCAGGTCTTCGTGACCTCATCCGGCAGGATGCTCTCGGGTAGTTAACTCACCCGAATCGTTACCTAATAAAAAAAAAACTACATATTACTTTCAATATTACTCCCTATTATTAATAATATCTGTCTTATGTGATCACTTATGATATTCCAGCGTTTCTTCTCCAACTTTCGAAGGTGCTTTATGGCAATAGCTTGTTTTTTCTTTGTTGTTCAGTTGCTTATCATGACGGTCTTCTCATCTATTAAATTTTTCGGTCTCTTAGTACATCAGATACGGTTGTCTGATGTACAGAGTCCTGATGTGATCTAGGTTCATAGATTTTTATTTCATTTTTCTATCAAAAAAATGTTTCACATCGGTTCTAAACACTTAGTATGCAACAAATTTCTCCTATATATTTTGTAACGCTTGTCATTTTCTACTACAAGTTGAATTTTTGATCGAGTTAAAAGTTGAGCACGTACATTTGCTTTCATTGATTCTGGGTTAAGGATCATATTTTTGGTGAGATGCTAAAAACAAAACCCTTTGGTGAGATGCCAAGGGAGACACCCAAGTGAGAGGTGAAGGTGTCAAAGTGTCTAGATCCTCAAAGTGTGATTCTGAGAGGATTGAGATCGAGTGAGGGAGGTTGAAGGGTGAGAGACCTGCAAATTTTTTCACACATATCTGGTTACTAGTAGAAAGTTTATCCCTTCAAATAATGGAGGAACCTTGTCGTCGATCCTGCTAGCTCAGAGAGTTCCCGAGCACATCAAGTCCTTACTTGCATAAAAAAAAATGACTGTCATTTTTGTTCATAAAAAAAATATTAAGGAAACGTTGTAAGTGCGTTCCAACAGTTTTTCCATTTTGGAGATTTTAACATTTTTGAAGAATTTTAAGTATTTTTACGATCAACTAGATTCTCCATCGCATATATTTTTCAATAATTGAAGAATATATATTTTATTTTTTTATTTTGGAGAAATTTTAGAGAAGCGGTTGGAAATGGTCATACAAGTGACAAGGTTGAAGATTAGAGCTGCGGGGGGCATGGCTTCAACCTTCAGCCCATTGGCCAAGCGTCAGCCAATGGGAAATATCCATGTGTCCTAAATAGTTTTCTTAATTTTTAAAACGTATTTTAAAAAGTATATTTGAAAATTGTATAATTTTATATATCCAAAGACATCTTGTTGCATTGTTTGAGTTGAAGAAAAAGGATAAAATTATGTTTATGTAACTAATAAAGATTATGTGTAAGTTAAGTTTGATTATAGTTAATGATAATTTTAAAGAGAAAGTTTGCGCCGAAGGCGCAAATTTTTGGCCAAATTAACAGAGTGTCCACCAAGTGTGACAAATTGAGGTTTTGTCCACGTAAAATTTTATGGGCAAAATTGACCTCATGAGATCTAAACCTGATTCCACACACAACTTCGTTCTCTCGTTCGATCTCTCTCGCTCTTTTCCTCACCGTTTCAACAACACAACACTGTCTCCCATGGCTTCATCTCCGGCGACCTTCCTCCACCACCGCCGCCTCCCTCTGATCTCTTCGATCTCTCCGACTAGTATTGTACTGGCGCATCCGGCTTCAAGCGTTCTGGTACAGAGGTGGGATACAGAGGCGGCTTCATCCGACCATCTCATATCTCTCTGTTCTCCCTCCGTCAATGGCAAATTCAGAGGACTTCAATTACATGCTCCCTCCGTTCTGGCACAGATCTACAAGCGTGGTGTGCTAATCAATGAGCTCCAACTCTCTGGCACAACACTTGCGGAAATGGAGGAAATCTAAGCCGATATGAGCAACAGATCTTCTCCGAAGATGACGAGGAAGATCCACGATGGCCGGAGATTCGGCCGAACTGTTGCACCTTCTTCTGAATTTGCATCTTCATCCTCTGCCTCCAATGGCGTCTCCGGCTATTTCAGCAAGGACCTGATTGCTTCGCCACCGATCGAGCGAGGTACGTTGTTGACATCAATTCACCTTTGATCAATTGCTTACGTAGATGGTTGAAATCAGAACTCCATTATCTCTCTTTCTCCTAGCAACCGGCCATCTCAGATCTGTTCTGTACATCTTCCTTTCAATCTAATTGGTAATTTGTCCTCGATTTCTGATTTCCACCATCTTCGATTTAAATTGATGAATACTTGTTTTTGTTTCGTGTAAGGATGATTAAGTTCTTTTGTTTTTTGAATTGGTTTAGGTTTTGGATGATCCTATAAATGAATTGAAGCTTTTAAGAAGAACATCTTCCTGATGGTATTCTTAGGATATTTGTGATGGTATTCTTATTGTTGAATGTCAATGGTATGAACTCGTTTCGATTGATTAATGAATATGATTCTTTCATTCTTTTGTCAAAGTATCTGGTATAGAAGATATATTGTGTTACATTCAAAATGACAGTAATGTGAATTTAAGCAATTTCAGCAATTGTTGAAATGTGCCAAGTAATACTTATTTTCAGCAAGTATGGATGCCTTTGTATTTGTTTTTTGGGATGATATTTGCTTATTTTGATAGATTCGGTGTATTGTGTATGGATTGATTTTAATACAGATTTTCAGCAAGTAAAATGACGCACTTTTAGTAATATCTTGCAAAATCTGAGCTACCGTTTTTTATGTCAGCGAATTCCCGTAAGCAATTACATTTTTTAACACTAGATATTCTCGTCCGCATTTCATAAATAACCATTTTCAGCATCAACAACGTTGTTGAAAGCTTGAAATCGGAGTATCAGCATCAACAAAGTTGATGAAACCGGAATTTCAGCATCAACAAAGTTGATGTAACCGGGGTTTCAGCATCAACAACGTTGCTGAAATCAGGGTTTCGGCATCAACATGACAACAACAGTGCTGAAATCGGGGTTTCAACATCAACAACATTGTTGAAATCGGGGTTTTAACAACTTCGGTTTCAGCATCGCGAAAAAAAACAAGCGAATCAAAAACTACTAAAACAGGTGAGGGTTCGGTTTCAGCAGTTTCAGCAACATAGGTGGACATTTAGCTAATATGAAGAGGGTGGTGGACAATTTCCTCAATTTCCTAATATAGGCAAAAAAATATGGCCGGTAGGGAAACGTAACTGCCCCAATTTTAAATTGGATACTCTTTTTAAACTTAACAGGTGAGGGTTTGGTTTCAGCAGTTTCAGCAACATTGGATACTCTTGTATTGATTATGAGATATGAAAAGAGATTGTTTGATATTACTTTTTATATAATTCTTGGATTGTTAATTACATTGATGACACCTAGTATTGATTTCATTGATTCCATATTAAATTACTTACATTGATGCATTTTTTTAGTTGATGACATGTTATAATAGGTGTTTTACGTATACAACCAATTTTAATGTCATAGTTTCAAAGACCTTGTGTTTTTATATATGCAATAAATTGACAATATTTTGATTCCGCGTTTTAAGCTCCTAAGTCATCAATTATATAAAAATGTCACCATAAATAATTGCAATTAATAAAGTGTAATAACAAATGTCATCAATGAATAAAAAAGTCGTCAATAAAAGATGCAATCAATGAAATGTAATCACAATCTATGTTCTATGTCATCAATTGTATACAAATGTTAATAAAAATGTCATCAACAAAAGATGTCATTAAAAATTAGTGAGATAAATGAAGTGTAATCACAATGTCATCAATGAATAAAATTCATCATTAAAAGATGACATCAATGATGTTTAATCGCATTTTATGCCCTTGTGTCATTAATTGTATGAAAATGTCACTACAAATAAATCGATATACAATTGATTAAATTAAAAAAGTGTCATCAAACAATTTGATTAAAAAAGTGGCATCAAATAATTACATTAGAAAAATGGCATCAAAACACTACTTTGAAAAAGTTGCATCACATTAAAGAAAAAAAAAATGTAATGAAAACACTACTTTGAAAAAATATGGCATCACAGAAAAAAAATCATCAAAAAAATTGACATAAAAAAGTGTCATCAGTAGTCAACAGTGAAAAAAATGGCATCAATGGTCAACGTGGTGTCACGGTGGAAAAAAAATACCATCAAGGTTTTAAAAAAGTGACATTAATAAAACCATTTCATTAAAAAGTGGCATCAAATGAAAATAAAATATAATAAAATAAATAGCATCAAAACGGTAAAAAAAATAATTAAAAAAAAATCCAAATGAGTTGGTCAACGTTGACCATCAATGGTCAAACAGTTACCATTCTACGATATTTGGATGTGGTCTACCAAAATTAATTAAATTAGTTTGAAGACTAGGTACCTAATTAAACATTCAAAAGGACCAACTACCAAAATCACCCTTAATTTTATACATAAATTAGTGAGGGAAATAATATATTAGAAAAATTGTGTGTATACGTTTTCAAAAGGAGATGAGTTTTCAATTTGTTTGGCTATTTATCTACCACAAAGATAAATTGTAGGCCATTTTGCGAGCACGTTTAGTTAATAAAAGCAAAGGATTGACTTTGAAATATGAAATGGGTCTTCTTTGTCTTCGAGTTTTCTTAAAATAAATCAAAGAATTTATTAGTGCAAACCCTATAGCAAGGCACTATATGATACAGATATTTAATTAGGGTAATTAATTTTGGGGTTTTGTTAGTGAATTGATTTGATTGAAGATTCATCCTCTTCCTCTATACCCTACGTTATCTCCTGCGAGATACTACACACTAATTGGTGGTATATATGGGCCCACCAACTCTAGGGAGAACCGGGTTCAGATTAATTTCGAATAAATACTCCCTCCATTCCATAATACATGTATCTTTACTTTTCGGCACACTTTTTAATGAGCTAAAAACTACAGTAATAAGTATCAAATCATATAAAAAAATAATTAAAAAATAATATTTTATAGAGTTTTTGGCTCATTAAAAAGCGTGCCGAGTAAGGATTATAAATTATCCAGTCTTGATACCTTCGTTTTTCGAATGAACCGAGTTTTTTTTTCCATAAACAGATAAAGATTAGGCCGAACGATTCCGCAAGACCGTTCTTCAAGGCGAGCGTCGGCAAGGAGATTGTAAGCCAGATGAGCGAGTCAATCTGCAACAGCGTTAGATTCCTTGAAAATATGGCGAATCGCAACATTAGAAAACGACGAAAGATCAATAAGAATATCAGATTGCAGGAGCTCAATGTTCCAGCCTTTCAGGGGCACTTTCAGTCCCCTAGCAGAGCTCTAACAACCATGAGGTTATCTCCCTCTATAAGTAAATTGGTAATACATCGTTGCTTAGCACTAAGAATACAATTCTTGAGACCAGTGTTTCAACAAACAGAACCGAGGTACCGTTACACAAACCAGCACCAGTAGCAACCAGCTTTGAAGAATGAACCGTGTTTTTAAGAGTACACTTGTTTGATTTGAAATTAAAATCCTAAACAAAATTGTATAAATCCTAGATTTAGCTTCACTAAATTAACATTAATATATTGTAAATTCAAAAGTTTGGATTAATATTAATATTAAATCTAATACATTGAAAAGTATTTATAGTTTTTTTCTTTAATATAATCTAAATTTTCTTAACAACAAGTTTTATCAAAACATTGAATTAATATAATCTATATATACATATATGTAAATCTTTATATACTATATTAAATTAAAAGTATGAGAATATCACATGTTATATTTTCCCTCCTTCATCTGATCAATTTTCATAAAATTATCCTTAATTAAGTCTTTAAAATATTGTTACAATGCATATATTATGATATTTTCTTTTCAACGAGATCATTTTAAATATTGTTACATGTTATATTTTTTATTGATATGATTCATTTTACCACTAATTTTATTATTTAATATATATTTTCTTCTTCTTTTTCTTCTTCGATATATATTTCGATTACTGCAGGAGGCCCAGGGTTTGGTCCGTGGCAGTGGCGTTAGGCGACTCTTCCTTTAAAACTTGGTGGGTTTGGGGTGCTTTCAGCGGAGGATGTTAGTCATTTTGCTTTCATCGCATCTCGTCTCCAAACGGCTGAACTCCAAACATCCATTTTGAGTAATTCAGTGTCTTCACCTTCTGGACGCACGGACAGTTGCCTTGACAGCGTCCTCACCCAATCTATCTCGAGGTATGTTGCCTGTGTTGGTTCGGATATTGATGACTTGTTTGTATCCCCCGCCCCCAAAAAAATCATGTCTGTATTGGCGGATCGATACTTCAAGTTCATTGATGACAACTTAGTGTCCACACTCAACCCAACTCCAAGGCAACTGCATGTTTTGCAAACAGTGAGAGGAGTCAGAGCGCATGATTTTTTGTTGACTACTCCTATTGAGGGTCTAGCTCAGACCATGCTGTCTCGCCAATTTCGTTCTGTCCTCCAATACCATCTTTCGATCCCTATGTTTAGTGGCTATCCAACCTATCCTAGTTGTGAGCTTGATAGGATGGACCCATTTGGAGATCACGCTCTGCATTGTAGTCGAGGCATTGGGACGAAGCACCGACACAACATGGTCCGAGATGTTTTGACTGACATTTGTTACAAAGCAGGCGTTGCAGTTCAGAAGGAAGCGCATACGGGTATGACCAAGGAAGATGGTGTTGAGTTGAGGCCGAGAGATTTGTTGGTTTATGGATGGGACAAGGGTAGAGACACTTGTGTGGACGTGGTTGGGGCTTCACCGTTCACAACTAGAGCCAATGATTCCTTTGTACCTGGCAAGGCAGTCTCTCAGGCCACTGAAAGAAAGGAGAAGAAGTATGCAGATATTTGTGCTGCTAAGGGCTTTTGCTTCATGGCATTTGCGTTCTCTACTTTTGAAGAAATAGGAGATGATGTTGTTGGTTTTATGAAGCGGTTCAATTGGTTACAAAAAGTCACGGGGGAGGGTCTGATAATGGTGATTTCTTATTTCATAGAGTTGGTTTCACTGTTCAAAAAAGGGCTGAGCTCAATTTATAACGAGGCTTTCAACTAACTTTATGTAAATCTTTTTCATAATAATAATAATAATAATTTCTTGTAAATTTGTTTTCATAATAAAATAATAATAATAATAATAATAAATAATAATAATAATAATAATAATAATAACTTATAAAAGTGGATTTTAAAATTTTAATTAGGTCTGGATTCTGCTGCCTATGGCATACTATGTAGGTGACTTCAAAACTGACACTCCTGCAATAACCAAACGTAACCCACCACCCATTTGAATTATTCAAAGCTTACCCTTTTTATAGAAGTTGCTAAAAAATTCGAATTTAAATATTCAAACTTTATGGTAAAAACATTACAGTAAATTCTTTTCTTTTTATTTTTTTAATTAAAGGGGGAAAAAAAAAAAGTTAACCCGGGCAGGGGATATTTTTACCAGACCCCACGGGTGGGTCTCTCTCTCTCAATCAGCTTTGAAGGATGGGGTCCCCCACCTGCACCTGCTTCATCTTTAACCTACGCACCCCCCAAAACACAGACAACAGCCCTCTAAATTTTGCAATAAATAAATAAATAAATAATAACAGTAAACATTAGAAAAGGTAAAAAATAGTGATATGGTACCAATTATGTGAAGTAACACGAGACTGTGAAATTAATTAAATGCATTTAAGTATCCTAAATAAAATTCACCTTTGATACATATCTGAATTTGGTATCATTTTCAGTGATTGGGAATTTGCGGAGCAAACCATGTAGCTGAATTATTATTATTGACAACCGCTTTCATTTAAATAATTCTAAAATAAGTCATCCTGATAATAAATATAATATTCAATGTTGTGACTCAATAGGTTGAAAATAACAACAACAATTTCAGTATATCTTGCTCAAAGTAGGGCCTGAAGGGTCGAATTGTAAGCGTCTTTTTCCCGACTAGGTCGAGAGGGTGTTATCTAGTAATCCATGACAAGTCATCAAAGACGGACATGATCCCACATCGACTAGCAACAGAAAAAGGAATAAAGGAATTTAAAAACAAGATGCACGTAAGCATGATAGTATAGGGAAGCACGATGTGGGAAACGCTACACCCGACTAGTTTTGGTCAACTCGGGTAGCACTTCTCTACTACACCCTATCACTTGTCATCTCCTCGGTGAGTATCAAAACGGCCAGATCTCATCTAATCACTTCATCCCAACTCTTCTTTGGACATTCTCTGCCCCAACGGACACTTCCAATAGCCTTGTCACATCTACGCACCGGCACACTTAGATCTCTTCTATGAACATATCCATATCATCAGAGTATTGATTATGGCCTGCAACTTAGCCTGAATACTAGCAACTCTTTCCCTTTCTCAGATAGTATCGTTTCTGATTTTGTCCCGCAAGATAAACCCACACTATAGTAGAAAAAATTGCTTGCTTGTAATACTCCCTTCTCTCTATTGGTATCTTCAAACCATACCTTATTTCACATTATATATATGTTTGGTAAAATGGTAATTCATGGGATAGCTGGAGTTGATTAGGTAGCTAAATCTGATGAATTATTTGTATTAAATATATGTTAATAAGCTTTGGTGTTTGCCAAATCTAGTTGTTGGGTAACTAAATTGAAATTTGTGAGTAAAAAACCAAAAAACTCCGAAAAAGCTTGGGTGATTAGTTATTGAAAAGCTCCACTTTCACCAGCTAATTAAACTAAAATCTTATGTTTGTTTCATTTAAAATTATATAGTATCAAAATCAAAAGCTATAAAAAAAAAGCTACTACCTCCGTTCCATAATACATGAGCTTTTCCTTTTTGACACGTTTTTTAAAAAGCGAAAAAACTCTATAAATATTATTTTTTTAATCAAATTTTTTATATCATTTGATACTTATTACTAATAATTATCAAATTATATAAAAAAAATTAATTAAAAAAATAATATTTCGTATAGTTTTTCGCTCCTTAAAAAGCGTGTCGAAAACTAAAAACTCATGTATTTTGGAACGGATGGGTACTTAATATGCAAATAACCCATAAAACTTCAAATTGTAATGTTGCAATTTACAAATATCCCTAAAAAATATACTCCCTCCGTTCCAAAATAGATGACCTTTTGCTTTTTGACACGTTTTTTAAGGAGCGAAAAACTCTATAAAATATTATTTTTTTAATTTAATTTTTTATACTATTTGATACTTATTATTAATAAGTATCTAATTATATAAAAAAATTAATTAAAAAAATAATATTTCATAGAGTTTTTTGCTCCTTAAAAAGCGTGCCGAAAAGTAAACGACCATTTATTTTGGAACGGAGGGAGTATAATAATAAGATAAGAAAAAGGGCAATTATTAGAGACAGCCCCACAGAATTCCCAAGTCATAGTTAGGTCTAAACCCTCTCCCTCCCCTCCCCTCTCTCTCTCTCTCAAAACCAAACCAGTGGAGAGAGAAATAGATAAGAGCTAAGCTCATACCCAGATTCCCAATTCACTCCCTCTCACATCCCACATCAAACAAACTCAATTTTTTTTCCTTTTTTTTTTCCATAAAAAGGGTCCAGTTCAGTATCAGTTCTATAGCTACTTTAGTTGGCCCCCCATCAACTTGGAGGAGGAAGAGATTGAAGATTTCAACCCAAGAAAAAAAAAATAGTTTCTGGGGTCTCTCTGATCTGTGTGTGTGTGAGAGACTGAAAGAGAACCCCACACAGTCCCCCACAGAGATGGAGATATCAGATTTGCACTCCAATAAGCAGCAGCCTCTCCCTCCCAAAAACACCACCACCACCCTCCCACCCCACCCCCCTTCTTCCTTCTCCCAATTTGTGGGCCCCTTTGATGGCACCACCACCAGATCTCTCCCTCTATCCACTTCTTCTTCCTCCTCCCCATCCCCTTCCTTCTTGGCCTCAATCTCCCTCCAAAATACAGCTTCTTCTCCGAATTCTGCATCGGTGGCCCCAGCGTCTGCTTCTGGGGCCGTCGATGCCTCTTTGGCTATCGCTACGAGGCCGGAGGGGGCTTTGGTTGCGGCGCCGGCGAAGAGGTCGACGAAGGACCGGCATACCAAGGTGGATGGCCGCGGCCGCCGGATCCGGATGCCGGCGGCCTGTGCCGCTAGGGTTTTCCAGCTGACGAGGGAGCTGGGGCATAAGTCTGATGGGGAGACGATTGAGTGGCTGCTACAGCAGGCTGAGTCGGCGATTATTGCCGCCACCGGAACTGGGACGATTCCGGCGAATTTCTCGACGCTTAATGTCTCGTTGAGGAGCGGCGGGTCGACGATTTCGGCTCCGAATTCGAAGTCCGGTGGGCATCAGGCTTTCCATGGAGCGGCGGCGGCTCTCGCGCTCGCCGCCGGCGGACATCACCACTACGACGCCGTCGAGGCCGCTGGGGGATTCCCCGGCGGACACCACCCTGCCGTGTATGGTTTTCACCAGCAGCACGAGTCGCAGTTCCTCGCTAATTTGACTTCTGCCGCCGGCGGCGGCGGCGATCACGATGCGCAGGAGAATTACGCGAGGAAACGCTACAGGGAGGATCTGTTCAAGGATGAGAACCCCTATCAACAGCAGCAGCACCACGCGCCGGAGCATCAGAGCGTGGAGTCTCCGAGCAGCAACAAGCAGATGAAATCGGCGATGAAACCTCCTCCGCAGGAGCCGGACGCGCCAGCGGCAGGTCTCCACCGAGCTCCAGCTGGCGTCGTCCCGGCGACCGCGATGTGGGCTGCGGCGGCGGGGAACACGCTCTGGATGCTGCCGGTATCCGCCGGAGGAGCTGGCCAGCCACCCATGGCGGTCCCCACCACCGCGGAGATGTGGCAGGCCGGGGGCGGGAGCGCGGCGCTGCAGTTCATGCCGAGGTTCAGCATCCCGGCGGGGACGGGGACAATCGACTTCCAAGGCGGCGGCGGCGATCGGCGCGGTCATCAGCAATTAGGGCTAGGGATGTCGGAGACAAATTTGGGGATGTTGGCCGCATTGAATGCCTACCGATCGTCAACGGGCTCCGGTCACCACCAGCAGACGAGCTTGGATCAGCGCCAGCGAGCGAGCGACGGCGGCCGCGACAGCGGAGATGATCAGGAGAACAGCTCGCAGTAAATTAAAGATGGAAGCTTGAATCTTGAAATGGGATTTGCAGTTGCTGGCATGGGTTTGTTTGATTAAGTGCTGCAAATTGGAGTGACAATTCTTGGTTTGATCGATGATGATGAATTAATTAAACTTCTGAATTTTAAAATTTGAATTTTGGATGGGTGAGGTTTTCTAGATGGATTGAGTTTGTTATTTGTGTTTTTTTTTAGGGATTTGATGGAGATTTGGGGGTGCTTGGTAATTAGGGTCAAAGGGGCTTTTCATTTTGCAGAAGTTTGTAATTTGTATAGCTACGAGGAGGATATTTGTTTGTGGTTTGCTTATGTACTTAATTACTACTAGTACTATATTGAATTTAATGAGTGCAGTTTGTAATTTAATGAATAATTTCTACGGAGTATTCAATTTCTTTTACTATTATTAGTCCTCCGATTTAAAATACATATCGTTTGACTTTTCAATACGTATTTTAAAAAGTTAAAAACTATATTCTATCCGATTCAAAAGATATGACGTTTGACTATTCAGCACATATTTTAAGGAGCTAAAAACTATATAATATATTAATTTTTATGTTATGATATAGTTGATATTTTATATAGTTTTTAACTTCTTTAAAAAATTAATAAAAAGTTGATATTTTATATAGTTTTTAACTTTTTAAAATACATGTTGAAAAGTCAAACGATATATATTTTGGATCGGAGGGAACATTAAATATCAACTTTTTTATTAGTTTTTTAATAATTTAATGTTTGTTAGCAATAAGTATTAAATTATAAAAAAAAATAGAGAAGTTAATACTCCCTCTGATCGGAAATGTTTGATGTTTTAGGCTCGAGCACAAAAATTAAGAAACATTTTATTTACATTTAAACACATTATAAAATAATTTTCTCTCTCCAATCAGATTTATTATGCACAAATTTGATTGGTTAAAATAAAAAAAGAAGTACAATTTAAGTTGAAAGTCGTGAAAAAGTAGATAAATTATAATTATTACTTTTAAAATATGAAACATTTTATTTACATTTAGTCTTATTTATTACTACCTTCGTATCCAAATAATTGATCTTTTGATTAATTTCACACTTTTTAAGAAAGTTAAAAATGGAAAGAAGAAGAGATAATATGCAATATGAGAGCAAAATTTATACCTTGTTTGGTATATTTATCCAAATTGGGATATGGATATCAATTCTATATCTTCATATACTGATTCTAAGCTATTTTTCACTTTTGGATATCTGTGGAAATTGGGGGCTATAGGATCAACATACCAGCGACTTTCTTCTTCTCCTCCTTCCTCTTCATCTGTTCGATTTCTTCTTCTTCTCCTTGCATCTATTCGAACCCTAATCGATCCTTACATCTGTTCGATTTCTTCTTCTTTTTCACCCGTCACTTGCATAAGTCCTTGCACCTCTTCTATTTCTGATCGAAATTTTCACACCCACTTGCATCTGTTCGACTTGGTTTGCCTATTTCTTTTCGATTTTTTTTTTTGCTTTGGATTTGTTCGAAATTGAGGAATTCTTTTTTGCAGGTTTTTGGTTTTTTTTTTTAAATTCTGATATCTATATACCCTTTCCAAACGACAGATATAAGATATAGATATCAATCTCATACTCTTACCCAATACCGACAGCTTGATATATATATCTCATACACATAGCCTATATCCTATATCTATATACCCTTTCCAAACGGACTCTTAATCTATGTTTAAGTTAACCAATCCTTTTTGTCTTGAAAATGTAATAAAACGGTTAAAAGTTAAGACGGTGAATTTAATCTATGTTTAAGTTAAGATTTATTCATTAAAGATTCTAACTATTTTCCTTCTCTCATTTAAACAAAATTTGTTCCCATTTCCAATTGAATTCCTTGATTTTAGCATTGGTAATCACCTTAGTGACAAATGAATCAAAGTATGCCCATATGAGAGCAAAATAAGAATCTTCCTACTAACCAACAAATTTATCCTTTAAAAATATCTATTAACATTATTAATTGTATGGAAATGGAAGCCAATCTCAAGTGATTCATATATTAAAACACACACAAAAAAAAAGTTATAGGCAAGTCCTATGATATCGTAATCTTCAATCCGACGTCGTTAATGGGCTAAAGCTCAGAACCACATAGTGGGCCGTTGTGGTGTACAATTTGGCAAGATTTGGGCCATTATTTTCAGAGCTAAATGGTCCATATTGTGGCTCATCTTGACAAAGGTATGTTCTTAACATCGCGTGTTAAAGTGCTCATTTAGTTAAATGTATGAAGTGTACTCAACCCACTTCAGATGAAGTGTACTCAAAACCGAGCAAGTGTCAGAATGAGATGGATGAGGACAAAGACAACGCCGCAAAAAGCTCGAAAAAAGCAAAGCGCGACAAGAAGCCAAACTTGAAACCACCTACCAAGAAATTAATGAGCAAAGGTACAAATCCAGGCAACTTTAACCTTGTGAAGAAGTTATCATGTGTGACAACAATGACTCGAAACCAAAACAATTGGACACAATGCAAGTATGCGCCCCGATTGCCACCTCTAAGTGTAACCGGGGGGTGCAGGGCAAGAGTCGGTCGATTTTGCCCAAACTGACAAGTAGGGCTGTTCCCAATCGAGGATTGCAGATTTGATTGGCCTTCTCGTCCTCAATGAAACAAAGAAAGAGGATCACACCAAGGCAGGTTTTACTATATTACAATGTCAAAGTAGCTACGGTTCATGACAGATTCATTCATAGCACGGAAAAGTTTCAAATCTTTAGTTTAATGACAAAATCACTGCAAAAAGCCCAACATGGTTTTTCATGGGGATCAGAGGCATCTTTGTTGACAGTTTTGAACGAGTAAAGTAATACTGTATCCATAAGATGAAGATGGACAGACAACACTAACCATGCTTGAAATTTTGCAAGATCTCTCTACTTATCTCTTTAGCGTAGGTCTCGTACCTGCAAGGCATACATCATCTGGTCAAAATATTATCGCTGCAACAAAATGGAAACAAGTGTAAAGTTCCATTAAAAGGGTCCATGAGGTAAGGCAGCAAGCATAAAAGGTCCATTTGATGCCCAAGAGAAACAAATACAAGCATTATCTTCAAAATTTATCCCAACACATACTGAAAGTCACAATTACAAGTTAGTTTTTCAAGTACACATTACATAAAGGTTGATGCATAGTGATCTACAGTTGCGTTTTCAGATACTTTCAGAATCATTATGCAAGGGTCTAGCAAGCCAAAGTACGCTTCCTCCTCTTTGCTGTTTCCTAGCGTAGTGTTTAAAGGGAAAGTATCAATAAAGGAAAAGGAGAAAACAAGTCAAGGAAAGGTATCTTACTTAATCTCTTCCTCTCTGTCCCATTGGAGGATAGTTATTTTGCTGATTTTGACCAGGGATATTTTGCTGACCATGGGGGTGATCTGCATAGCCTTGTCCATATGCTGAGTCAGGTCCCTTGCCATGAGGCGCACTAGTTCCATATTCATTCCCTGCCTGATTTTGTCCATAAGATCCACGGCCGCCTTGCCCAAATTGTCTGGAAGGTGGTGGAGGATTAAGGCTCTGGTTATGTCCATAATCCCTTTGGTTCTCGGATGGATAGCCACCACCTTGGTTGTAGTTTCCCTGATTGTATGTGGGTAAAGGGTCCATTCTCGCTCCTTGCCTGGGAGGAACAAAGTTCTGTTGTGGTGCATAATTCTGTGGAGGAGCATAGTTCTGTTGTGGTGGATTCTGTGGCGGAGCATAGTTCTGTTGTGGTGGATTCTGTGGCGGAGCATAGTTCTGTTGTGGTGGATAATTCTGCCTTGGACCAAGGTTGTCCCGTGGTGGATAGTTCTGCCTTGGAGCAAAGTTGTCCCGTGGTGGATAGTTCTGCGTTGGACCATGGTTGTCCCGTGGTGGACCATAGTTCTGTTGTGGTTGGAAATTTCGCCGCTCACCAAAATTCTGTTGTTGAAAGTTTTGCTGCTGGCCCTGGTTTTGTTGCTGTGAATTTGAATCTGGATAAACTCTTGGCCGCCTTGCTCTGCCATACTGAACAGGAGGAGGTCTAGGAATGATTGTGCCATTGATGTACTTGTCTCCTACCATAGGAATGCAAAAAAAACTCAAATCACAACTCATATACATCTCCAGAAAACAAAGAATTCCTTACAAAATGATAATAAGTAAATAATATTGGTGGATAAAAATTGATACAATAACAGACCAAAAGCTAGCAGGTCCTTACCTCCATACTCTTTGTTCACTGGATCAATGTAGGAGTCCGGCAGTATAAATACAACACCCGGCATACCTACAAACATAAAATGTTGCAAATTAGCTTCAAATAAAAGGCTAAATCTTAAACACCAAAAAAAAAAAGGCAACATACCTTCGAATTTCTGAGATGTTTCCTCGTCCATCTCTGCCTGGAAACCAGTATATGTCGTTGTGCTGCATGCATACATTCGCTTCTTTGCCTCCTCGACACTAAAAAGGAAAAGCCGAAAATTACAATGCCAGCTATTGTCAGGAAAATTAACTCAAGATGTAACAACTTCATATTTAGTATGACTAACAAAGTAGCTTTCAGCAAAATGAAAATAAAAACATAAAAACTGAAACAGGAATCCTCAGAGCATCGGCATAAACTTTCGCAACACAGTTTTGTTTTAACAAAACCCTATTCATAATCATTTCATTCAAGTAGTTTGGGAGAAAGAGTGGAAAATGAAATGATAAATGGAATCCAAGTATACAAATGGGCAAAAAAATTCAACATTTACTCCACGTGTCACAAAGAAACAATGCAAAATTGCAAGCTAAATCCTGAATTAAGAACAAAGGCTATCCAGATCCTTCCCGCAACATCTTACTGATTCCAACATCCAGTACCAACTCTCCAAGCAGCTGCAATGAAAGACCTCACATTGAATTCCTATATTTCATCAATTCATGCGATTTCCCCAAAATCCCCACCCATTCCATAGCCCTATCACCAAAATCAAGGTCAAGCAAATACGGGAAGAATCGAAAATCAATCAAACCTGCCAACGACTTTAGCCAGCGTCTGGACGTAGGTTTCGACCATCTCTTCGGGAGAAGGGGCGGGGTCTTTAGGGAAATCCATGGTGATAAGCCAGTGCTTATAGTCACAACCTTCAAACAGAATAGTGTCCTCGTTGATCTCATCGTTCCCTTGGTTGTAGGGTCTCGAAGCCGAGAGGGAGAGCGAGGTGGAGTGCACGCAGCGGGAGCCGATTTTAGATATCGAACTGGTGGTGGTCGGTGGTGGCGATGGGATGAGGAAACGGGAAATAGGAGAGCGATGGACGGTGGTGGTGGCGGAGGCGGTGGAACGTACGGCAAGAGTGGAGGAGAAAGAGAGGGCTCGCCGGAGGCGGAGAGCGCTCGACGCCATTGCTGATGCTTGCTAGGGCTTGAGAGAGAGGACAGGGGAAATGGGGGGTTTAGGGCTTAAGGAGTTAAGGGAGTGTAGTCGGCTATCGGTTAAGTTTATTTGTATCTGTCAATCTGTGTGATGTTTTCATTTAAAAATATAAAAATGACCAAAAATAACGCAACAATAAACTAATTTCGATAAAAAAAAAATCCGATCAATTTTTTAGCATGGCACCATAAAGTTTGAAATTTGGGTAGGACTCAGTTTGACAAAATTCTAGTTGATGATGGATTATCTGAGTTAAATATATGTTAATAAGTTAGTATGATATTTGGTAAACGTAGCGGTTGCAGTAGTGGATAAAAACTTGTGAATAGAAAATTATAAGTTTTGAAAAATTTCGGGAAGCAGGTGTTGAAATACTTTCCTTAAAAAAAGTTGATTAAACTAAAATCTTATACTACTATTTATTTCATTTACAACTACAGTATATAATATCAAAATCAAAAGGTTCAATAAGCTACCTGAATTTCACCAAAAAAAAAAAAACTAGCTGGCGGAATATTTTTTTTAACCAAACGGAGTCTAGGTAGAAACACTCTCGTTTGAGCGTTTGCCGCCGCCTCACCAATCACACCCCGACACCTCCACCCTATACCCCTAGTTTCAGCTTCGTATCTTCGTCTAGTTCCGCCATGCCAACCTTTATCATCTCGACTTACTTCCAATCACCCTCGGTTACGCCCCTACTCAACCAAGGATCACCGCCCCTGTCCTGGTTACTTCGGCGGCACCCGTATGCCTCCCTCAACTCCTTTGTCGATGCCCTTGTTGCGGCTCCACCACTGGCACGACCCACACCCTAGATTGGCCCCTCCCCTTGTACCATACCTTGGTTGCTCATGGCCCACTATACCGGCCTATCGATCCCACTCTAACGGTCCTAATCGTAGATCCAACCTACTCGGATGCTCCTTCGTTTGCGGTTCATCGGAGGGAACCCTAACCCGACTCTGATCTCACCGTGCGTGTTTTCAACTGGTGCCTCCCACGCCTCGCCTCACCCAGAGAGGATCTGTTGTCCCCAATTCTCCCCTGTCCCCCTGACCCATCTCACAAAAACACCCCCTTTATTATTTATTTATTTTTCTTTCAAATTTCAATCAATTTTTTTTTAAACCCGGGGGAAGGGAGGGGACAGCAGGGGGCTGTCCCCTTTGGCACAACCGATCCCGTCCGCGCCTCACCCCATTGAAGTCCTTTTTGTTATCTAAAGGGTGGTCGTAGATCAATTCAATCGCTTTTTTGTATTTGTGGATGTTCATTATTATATATCCTTTTTTCTTCTAATCCTTTTTTCTTCTAAGTCCGGATTCATACGCCTCTATTTTGGCTTACTCTTTTGATAGCCTACTTACAATATTGTTATCGTCCTCGAGGGTTTTGAGGTAGATTTTAAGGTTTGAATGGGCGATAATGTGGCTTGGTGTGCATTTGTGATTGGTGTGCTTTTCTGTTCTTGTGGTGTAGGTTTCAAATGTGAATGATGGTTTGATTTGCAATGCTTGGAAATGTCGTAAAAATGTGATCGACACCTAATGTCACTTGAAGTCCATAATCTGAGGTGTTCATTAGTGATCCCCATAATTCTCCAAGCCGGCAGAGGCGGATCCTCTTTAGGGCCAGTGGTGGCAGTCGCCCTCCAATTGAAAATAAAATTTAACATACATATTCCTCTCGTCGATAGCTTCGATTTGATATATTATAAGCTCAAATCCAATATCTGAGCAAAAAGTTATAAACGTTTCAAATTTCAGCACTGAATTACAATATTTCCTACATCATTTACCAATGCGATATATTTTTTATTGTAATTTTCATTTATTAATTTCATATCTTAATAATATAACTGCATTCGAGGACTTCAAATTAGGAGGTTAGGTTGAAATATTTGAAAACCATGAAATAAATCATGCAAGTTCAGGATACATAATATTGATGATTTTTCGGAAAAAAAAAATTAGGGTTTAATTTGGGCCAAATTGCATAAAACCACCATTTATTCACTTTTCTTTCCAACTAACCACCACTTATTAAAAAAATTTCACTTAATTAACCACCCTTTATAGCATGTCGATTGCAATTAACCACCCATTTTCTCTTTTCTCTATTTAAAAGACCAAAATGCTCCCAAAATTAATTACTAATGTTTATTTATTTATGATTATTATTTTGGTAGAGTGTTTTTTTATTATTAAATCTCAAGTAAATGTTTTGGTAGATTATATATTATATTTAGCTTACTATTAAAATTTTAAAGCATGTATGAATATACTAAAAAATATTCGGCTTTAAAATTCATGGCCATGGTTTTGAACGCAGGATTCCACCGCATGGATGGATTTAAAAAAAAATGAAGTTAATATGTTTTATATTAGTTAAATATTGTATTATGTTAAATCATAAAAAAAATACTTATATAGGTTTTAAAATTTTGAAAGAAAACTAAATATAATATAGACTAACTTATTATATTAAAAATTTCTTATGTTTAAAATGGGTATGTTAGAAATTTCTTATAATAGACATTTTATAGAATTGCTAGTATCGCAAAAAAAAAAATTGGGATTGTTCTACCATTTTTGGATCGTTAGAATTGTATAATCGAATTGGGATTTTTAAAAACATAATATTGAGTGGAATTGTGGAAAATGTTTGATAGTTGATAAATTTACAGTAGTAGAAGGAGTTGGACGTAAGAACTTGGCGATGAGATTATGGGACCGAGGGAGCAGGCGGTGAGCTCCGTTCTAAAACAGGTACTTGAGCTTTAATTAAAAAATTAACTTTACCGAAATAATAATGATAAATAAATAAACATTAGTAATTAATATTTGGGCCATTTTGGACTTTTAAATAGAGAAATGAGAAAATGGGTGGTTAGTTGCAATAGATATGCTATAATGGGTGGTTAAGTGAAAATCTTCGAATAAGGGGTGGTTAGTTGAGAAGAAGAGTGAATAAATGGTGGTTTTATGCCATTTGGCCTTTAATTTGACATACAATATTTTTTTTATCGTAATTTTCGCCCCCTCAATCAACAAGTTCAGGATCCGCCACTCCAAGGTGTTCATTAGTGATCCTGTTCATTAGTGATCCTGTTATCATAGAAAGAGGTATAAATAGGGGAAGCTGTAACTGATTTGGACATCTCTTAACAAACCAGAAACTCCTTCCTTCCTCTCCTCTTACTCTCCCTTTCTCATCTCTGGCTATCCCTCATCACCTTCTGTTCTCAATCGACAATCAACACCAACTCGAGCTCGATCAAGGAGCTGAACCACGGGTCATTACAATTTGGTATCAAAGCATTTTCTTCGGCAACACAACGCACTGCTTCGCAACAACCATGGAAGACGGAACGAGATCGAAATCGACGGAATCGCAAATTCAAGAATTCAAGGAGGAACTGAAGTTATTTCGAGAAGATTTGAAGGCAATCGCGAATTCAACAGTGCAATTCGTGGCTGATTCACAGAGACACCGTGAGGATCATGCGCGGGAATTGGCGGAATTCAAGAAGCATCTGATGGATCATGCTAAGAAGATGTACGAATTTCGCTTGGGGACGGATCATCGTCTAGAGCAGCTTACGGATTTTGTACGCACCCCACCACAGAAGGAAGTGCTGCCAGAAGAGCTAGATCCAGGCGAATGAAGAGGTAATTGCGATTATTACTCTAACACAGGGTCTAGTAGCCGATCGCATAAGGATCCAGAACCTCCATTCGTGAATGGCGACAGGCCATCAGTGATCGGAATGCCACCACCAGAAAGAGCAGTTCATGGCCATCCGAACCAGCAAGGAAGGCAACAAGATGGCAATCCAATGGGAGCTCTATTCGATGGCATTAGAGGTAACAAGTTCCCAGAGATTGATTTCCCTTGTTTTGATGGAAAGAGACCTCGGAATTGGATTCGGAAATGTGAAAAATTCTTTGGCATTTTTGCGATCCCGAAGAACCAAAAAGTTGAGATTGCAGCAATGCATCTCAATGATAAGGCAGAAATCTAGCTACAGGGGTATGCAATGACAAAACCGAGAGTCAGGTGGATAGAATTTTGTGATGATCTGTGCTTGAGGTTTGGGAATCGGCGGGAAACGGAAATTGTAACAGAATTTAACAAGATTGAGCAGGGTACGGATCTGGAAGATTACAACGAACGATTTGAGGATTTAAGGGCTAGCATGCTTTCTTTCAACCCTCATCTTACGGAATCGTACTTTGTGTCCAGTTATATTAGTGGTTTGAAGCCCGAGATTCGTTCATTGGTACAGTTGGTGCGTCCAGCTTCAATGGCGACTGTAATGGAGCAAGCCAGGTTGCACAATAGTGCAGTACAAGCTCTTATGCGTATTACCAAGACTCCTTGGAAGCTATTGAGCAATGGGGAGGGCTCCTTTAGGAATACGAATTGGAACAGGTCTCCAATGAGCAAGACTGAGACAAAGGATTCTAGCTTACTAGTGAAATCGGTGGGGTAACAGCTTTCGGAGGCAAGTGTAAAGAAGAATTTTGAAGGCATGAAAGAGATGTGCTATAGATGTGGAGATAGGTATTTTTATGGTCACAAATGCTCTTTTTCAACTGTGCATAGTTTGGTAGCTGTTGATATAGCTGAGCAAGATACAGTGGAATCATTATTGCCACATTCTTGGAAGGATGCTGAGCTGAAAGAACAGGAAGAACAAGAAATTTATGTTCATTCATTGACTGGGGGTGAATCTGGTACTACCATTAGGGTGAAAGGGACAACAGGATGTAAGGAAATTACTATCCTAATTGATAGTGGCGCCACCCACAGTTTTTTGGATTCAAGAGTGGCCCAAGAAGCTGGTTTTGCCATTGTCAAAGCTCCCTTGATGGAGGTGAGTACTCTTAATGGAACCATGCTTAGTAGTAAGAGTTTTCAGGGCTTTGAATGGGAAATAAGCAAATATGCATATGATATCAGGATTTTGAAGATGGGTGGTAGTGACATGATCTTGGGATCAGATTGGCTATCTGGCTTTAATCCTGTGTTATTTGACTTCTTGGGAGTGCAAATTTCATTTATAAAGAATGGGAGAAAGGTGGTTATTAAGGGAATTAAAGATACTAAGGAGGATGGGAAAGCTAGCATAAGAATGCTCACTGGGAATGACATTCAGAAATTGATGAAGAATGAGGAAACTGAATTCACTGCAGCTTTAGGACAGACTTGCAATATACAGAGGTTACAGCCTGAAGTGCCAGGGGTGATACAGGAAGTACTGGATGAATTCAGTGACAATATTTTTGAGGAAACAAAGGGCTTACCTCCTGAGAGGGATCATGAGCATGCTATTGTGCTAAAAGAAAGTACTCCACCTTTAGCCTCTAGACCTTATAGATACCCTCATTTTCAGAAAAATGAGATAGAGAAGCAGGTGGCTAAGATGTTGTGTAGTGGTGTGGTAAAGGCAAGTCATAGCCCTTTTGCCTCTCCTGTGTTGCTAGTTAAGAAAAAGGATGGCAGCTGGCGTATGTGTGTGGATTATAGGAAACTTAATGAAGCTACATTGAAAGACAAGTTTCCCATACCTCACATTGAGGATATGTTGGATGAGCTTAAAGGTGCTATCGTTTTCTCTAAATTGGATTTAAGATCCGGGCATCATCAGGTGCGTATGGTGGAGAGGGATATTGAGAAAACAGCATTCCGGACTCACCATGGACACTATGAATTTAGGGTCATGCCTTTTGGTCTCACAAATGCACCTGCTACATTCCAGTCACTAATGAGTGATGTGTTTGCTGCTTGGTTAAGGAAATTTGTGCTGATATTCTCTGATGACATTTTGGTATACAACAGTGATGTATTGCAACATGTTGATCACCTTAGAATTGTTTTGACCACTTTGAGAAGCCACAAGTTGTTTGTAAAGAAATCAAAGTGTGAATTTGCTCAGCCTAGAGTGGAATACTTGGGACATTTTATTTCCAAGGAAAGGGTGTCCACTGATCCTAGGAAAATTGATGCTATGCTGCAGTGGCCTGTACCAAAGAATATGAAAGCTTTGAGAGGGTTTCTGGGGCTAACTGGCTATTAGAGGAGGTTCATTAGGGGGTATGGTGTTGTTGAACAAAAATGCGCAAATAATTGTAAAACATATATATATATATATATATATATATATATATATATATATATATATATTTTATAATTTGAGTTCGACCCCTTTTGGTTATCCTCTTGATTCGAAGCCGTACTGACACCAAGACTTAAGTGGTTTTGGTGATTTGGGGCTGCACCCGAATTTTTAACGGGTTGCCTACGTTTCTCTTGGGAGAGAATCAAGCCTTACGTAGTTCAGAGTATTTGAATTGATTTAATTTTTGAGTTTTGGTGATTGAACCCGACGAGCTTGAGCTTTATGTCGGATGTCCTACGTACCCGTTTTGCTAACACTTCCCAGCGATTAGCCCCTTCTTCCTTCATCTGATTTGGAGCTTTTGCTTGCCAATTTGCACAGATTTAATGTGAACTGAAAATCTGCATGAGTTTTGTGAATTTTGTTGTTGCGTTTTTTTTTTCTTTGAAACTTGTTGTCTCTCCAGTTCACTACAGAGACCAGTTATGTTCAAGGTGAATCCTTTGTCTCCAAAACCAGACTTTAGAAAAGTTCTGACTTAGGATTTGTTTTGTGTGAAATTGAACTAAAACAGAAAATTTGTGTGCTTTCTCTGTTCTTAGTTTCTGCTATCTCTTTTTTTTTTCTCCTTGAGATTGCTTGCAGTTTGTTTGTGACCTTGTTGGCTCATTCAGAAATTTTGAGTAGTGTTTTGAATGGATTTTTGCCAAGTTTCACCCTTGTTCTCTTAGAGTTTGGTGAAGGTCATTAGGACTTTGGATTTGCTCGTCACAAACACTTAAACTTGCACTGGGTTGATTAGCATCAATTTCACCGCAGATTTTTGTGTGTGTAGATCTTAGCAGTGCATTCCTGAACAACTATGACTTGAATAGCCTGATTATGTAGCAAGAGTAACTTGAGGATTCGTTTTGCTTGAAACTGAACAGCAAATATGTTTGCTTTCCAACTTCATTGTTTGACTGCTTGTGAATTTGTTTGCTTGATTTGGCCGCCTGCTAGTTTAGGAAAATCCAGCAGTGTTTTGAATATAAATTTAGGCAGAGAGACTTTAGGATTTGGTCCTGTGTGAACTGGATTCCTTCTCTTTGCTTTCAATTTCTTGTCTTGTTGTTTTCTTTGGGTTTGCTTGAATGTCTTGCAATTTGTCTGTCTGAATTCGTCGTTTAGTCTAGGAAAAATCCAGCAACATTCCGCCCAGTTTTAGGGCTATTTGTTGATCCCAAAACCCAGACCACAAGAGAAATCCGTAGACATCTCAGGAGTGGGGTTTTGAGGATCAGATTTGTGTGGCGATTAAGCTCTTTTGATTTGATTTGAACAGATTCAACTTGTGTAGAAAATCTGTTGCCTTTGAATTCTTCTTTGACTCTTTGAGACTGTTTGTGAGTCGGTGGGTTTGTTTGGGGAAATTTGAGCAGCGCTTCCCCCTATTTTATTGCGATTCGTTGATCCCGAAACCCAGACCACCGGAGAAATCCGTAGACATCTCAGGGGTGGGGTTTCGGAGATCGATTTGTGTAGCGTTTAGGCTCCTTTAGTGGTGGTTGGCGATCCCGAAACCAGACCCAAGAGAAATCCGTAGACATCTCAGAGGTGGGTTTCGGAGACCAATTTGCGCAGCGATTTGACCCGATTTGGGGCTGATTGACGGTCCCAAAACCAGACCACAAGAGAAATCCGTAGACATCTCAGGGGTGGGTTTTGGGACCACGTAGATGACGATGCGAAAACGCTACCTTGAACGCGTTCTCCTCCTCTCTGTGATACTGCTGCGTTTTGTTTTCCTCTCTGTGATACTGCTGCGTTTTGTTTTCTGTGTGCTTTCTGCTTTATTTTCTTTCAGCCGTATGTGTGTTTTTCTGGCCTCTGTTCTCCCTCTTTTCAACCCTAGACTTAGGGTTCGTTTGGTTCAATGTGGGAATTGAAATTCCCGGGAAGTTACTTCATGGGAATTGAATTCCCGGGAAATTCAATTGACGGGAATTCTAAAAATATGTTTGGTTGATTTTTTATTCTAGGAGATTGAAGGAAGGAAATGGAAATTTCCAAGTTAAAAATGGGGGAAGTTGAACTTACCTAGGGGAGACTAGGTAAGTGAACTTCCTCCATTTTGGGGGAATTCAACTTCCCAGGAAGTTAAATTCCTATGTTTTTTAATTTTAGAAATACAAACCAAACACATGAATTTTCCCTACTTCCTGGGTTTTTGGGAGTCAAACCAAACGAGCTCTTAGCCTCTTTTATAGGGAGAATGCATAGGATAGGATAGGATAGATCCCTAGTTAGGAAAATATCTTTCTTTTCCTTTAAGATAAAACATTATCTTTTCTAGAAGATCTTCTATCTTTTTTTCTTTCTCTTTAACTGCTGATTTCCTTCCATCAGCTATCGATAGATAGCCCCTTTATTTGACTATTTATTTATTTACTAGTATTAGGTACCCGCCTGTTGTGCGGTTTTTTAATAAACAAAAAAATATTTAATTTTAAAAAAAAAAATTAAGGTTATAATAATTTGGTTGATATCTTTGAATCTCTTAATAACCATAAACTAAATTAAGAATATGTTTAGTTCAGATCAATATACAGATTATGAGACGAAATTTATCTTATTGAATATAAAATGATTATTAATTAAACTATTTATTTAAGTTATTGTCGATGCAATTAGGGTGAACACATACATGTGATTTTGGTAAATAAAATTTTGTATCTTCAAAAAATTATTGCTCAAATAAAGTTATTATTTTATTTATTACAATATTTATCTTTTAATTATGCAAATAAAATATTTATTAAATCAAGTATAATATTTATCTTTTATGAAACATTTTATTCAAGGGGAAAATGTTCCAAAACTTTATGACTCAAATTTTGTAGCTTGTTCGAAATCATAATTTGGATGAACATCTTTTTGAAAATATATATTATAAAATTTATTAGCTTAGCTACAATATTAAATTAACGATTAAATATAATTGATCATTTGTTAAAATTGAAAGAAACCAGGAATTATAAAATTTAGAGCATGTGCTGTACGTGAATATTTATTCATCAAGATAACAAAATGTAACAAACTCATCTATAACAAACTATAGTTAATATATGATGTTAATACTTTTATGAAAGATGAATAATATAACATATATATTGATGATAAGATTTTATTGTTTAAACCATTGAATTGGCTTATTAATTTGCCGGCATTGAAGCACACCAAAAAAAAAAATTGCCACTCCATATTTTAATAGTACATTTGCATTCTATACATTTGCTAAAAAAAATCTAATTGATGGAGCATACGTCTATATTTGATAGATGTTAGGATTGTGATATATAGGGTGAGTGTTTAATTAGTAGGAATTGGGGGTATTGTGGTATAAATACTCATATGTGGTATGTACGGGTTATCAATGAAATGAATCAGATTTCTCCTCTATCTCCTTCTTCTCTCTCTGAAATCTCCTTCTCTTTACCCCTTTCTCTCTCAATCTCACAATTGAAGGGTTAAACCTTCACCTATCAACCTTCGGTCATAACAAATTGGTACCAGAGCCATCGAATTCACGGACCAAATTCCTCAAATTTTTTTTTGCGAAATTTCAATCTCGGTGACCTAAAATCTCAAAATTGGGCAACACATCGACAGCCATGGCAGAGGAATGGAACCTGCGACTACAAGAATCGGATCGACGCTTCTACATGAATATCAACGAGATCAGACTTCAGTGGGGGATGCCGCCGATCCGCCACCCGTCCTTGCAAGCGGAGAATGAAGAAAACGATCGGTCTGTTTTCATCAAGATCCATTTTGAGTTGTATTCAATCTCGTGTGAAATTCTTGATCGAGTGTTTTCTGGATTTGGAGTTGTGGAGAGCATAGAGAAATTATCTCCTCCAATTGGGTTCCACTCGAAAGTCCGTTTTCAGAACAAGGCATCGGTTATCCAGGCGGTTGATTCGCTCAATGGGAGGAACATCTACGACAGATGTTGTCAATTAGAGTTGTTCCTTGTTGACGAGTCCAAGGGTGGTCCTTCCATCTCAGATTTGAGTAGCGACAAAGAGGCTTTTACAGAGTCCTTCAAGGCAACATCGAAGCCGATGGTTCTTGACAATTCAGAAACCAAGTTCGTCGGCGAGAATGAAAAAGTGCAGGAACCGATCAACAGTGTGGATGTTTTTGGTCTGGGTGGGTTTCAAACGTTCCACGAAGAGGACGTATCTCCAATCGAAGAACCGAGCCAAGATATCAGATATTTGAAGGAATCACACCCTGCAACAATTGAAGATGGTGAGCAGCTTCAATGTGACACTCCCTCGAAGCCCTCTATGCCATTTTCGCAGATGGGTGCCGAAGCAAATGAAGATGAACATCCACACCAACATACCTATTTCAAGGTAACTCCCAATCCATTGGCAGAATTAGTTAATCTGTTGATCGAATGGCTTGAAATTAGGTTAGCCCACGCCAAGAAGGTTAGCCGGACTGGTTTGAGAATGGATTCGATTGTTAGTCTGAGAAACCTAATTAGTGCCCACAAGGTGCTTGCTAAAATGACAGATGATATGTTTGTGTTTTTGGAGTCCACAAAGTGTCTTGGGCAGTCGAGTTTTGGATCGAAACCTTGCCTTAGGTGTTGAGTGTGGCTATATTGATTCATTTTGTGAGCACCAAAGTCATGTTAGCTCGTTACCATTTGATAGAGGAAGAGTTTTCGATGATTCCATCCGCTGTGTGTTTGCTGCAACTTTGGAAATAGGTGGTTGGAGTTTTGTGTTTGATCCGGGCATACTCCAATGGATAAACCAGTCGGTGGATTGCGGTCATAGTTGCATAGTTGGGCTAATCTTGAATACGTGCTGCAAATCAAGGCTTGAAAAGGTGCGACATGGTGCACGCACGCACTAGTCCTTATGATAGAGGAAAACGAGTATTCTCTAATGCACACAAGGTGCCTGTCGAATGGATGAATGGAAATGTTCAAATGCCTATTTTCCGAGTGGAAGGGAATTCGTTTAAAACGAGTGTGCTGAAGTCACTACCATTTGATAGAGGAAGAGTTCATGTTGTTTGCATTGATGGTTGGCCCTAAAAAATTCAGAATCAAGCAATCACATGGTTTTTTTTTATGTATCCAGGCTAAGCTACAAGTTGCTTGTGAGTGGGGTTTAACTTTGATGATCTGCATTAAGGAATTGCAAGCTTAAAGGGTAGTGATTGTAAGAAGGGATTCAGCTGTGTGATTGTAGAAGCATTGGGCTGCTGTAATCCTCTTCAAGTGATGCACTGAATCGAGGCTTAATTTTGGTTAAGAGAGCTTTCAGAAATTATGGTGTGGCTGCAACGTTGTAAAAGGATTTAGCTTGTGTAAAGTGATAGAAGCAACTACAGGTTCAATTTGGGTTGTTGGCTTCTGTCATAAGGATTGCAGCTGATTGCCATGTACCTGCAGGCCTTGTCCTGAGAGTGCTGAGCAAATGAAGACACAAAGACTACCAGTTCAATTCCAATTTACACCACCTATTTTGCATTTTTTTACTTCCATACTTTTTTTTTAACTTTAATACAGTAGGTTTCAATTGGGTTCCATTGTTTTACGTAATAGTGATCTACTTGTTCTTTTCATTTCGCATTAGGTGTTATCCATTTACATTCAATAAGCAATATTGAGGATAATGCTTTTACAAGGGGTGGGTAATGTTAGGATTGTGATATATAGGGTGAGTGTTGTAATTAGTAGGAATTGGGGGTATTGTGGTATAAATACTCATATGTGGTATGTACGGGTTATCAATGAAATGAATCAGATTTCTCCTCCTATCTCCTTCTTCCTCTCTCTGAAATCTCCTTCTCTTTACCCCTTTCTCTCTCAACCTCACAATTGAAGGGTTCACCTATCGACCTTCGGTCATAACAATAGATTTTCTTCTTCTAAAACATATATATTTGATAGATTTATCTAAAAAAAACTGTCGGCATGAAGCACACATATATATTAGATAGATTTATCTAAAATGATAAATTTAATTATCTAAAATAATTAAGATATGAGGTTATATTGAATAGATTATTTGATCAGATCAGTTTTTTACCTAACTATATCGAATTATTAATTGATGTGACCCAAAAATATATAATACCACTCTAATTTAGAAAATGACACATAAGCAAAAAAAATTCTGTTTTAATCCAGAAAATTCAATGGATGCGAGATCGCACCAAAGGTTGTTACCCACGCGGTTGCGCGTTTTGTAAATAAATTATATTTTATTATATTATTAATTATAGTAAAATATTATCTTAGATTATTAATTGACGTGTCTCACAAAATAAAATTATATATAAATATATTATATTCAATTTGATCTAAAAGGTAGAATAATTGATTAAATATTATATAATTTTAGTGTTTTTTATGATTTATGTAATTTGATCTTATACTAACCACTTAACATATACATACGTACACACGTGTGTGTGGATAGATAGTATTTGAAGGATTTTGAATTTTGTTAAATTGGTGTAAACTTTAAATATAAACTCTTTTTACTTCATTAATTGGATAAATATTTAGTTGGTTATTTAATGTATTGGATAAAATCTTGTTGTAACTATTGAGATAAAAGAATGTGATTTACTAATTATTGGATAATTTTTTTATTTAAAGTGGAGGCAAGTGCGGATTTTTTATATATAAATATATTAAACATTAAAAAGACCAATAAAAAAGATATGTTTTTACCTAACTATATTGACTTATTAATTGATGTGGTTCGGAAATATACTATCATTTTAATTCAGAAAATGACACGTAAGCAAAAAAAATCCCGTTTTAAACTTTTAATCCAGAAAATTCCGTGGACACGAGATCGTGGCCTCTGCTTTAGTATATAGATATAGATATAGATATTGATTATACTATATCTTTTATTATATTAATTATACTTAAAATTTTAATTTATATTATGAATGTTAAAATAGTTTTTTTAATCGTTTAGTGGAAGCTTTCAACTAATTACTCTGTACAAACTAAATTAAATGATTATTTTATTTCACCACTCAAGTAGATTTTTTTTTCTTTTAAAAAGTTTATATTTGTTGAACTATATAAAATCTCATTAAATCTTTAACAAATAAATCTATTTTATTATGAATGTTAATCTATTTTATTATGAATGTTAATTTTTTTTAATCTTTGAGTGGAAGCTTTCAACTAATACCATCGTATTCTAAAATTGTAGGGTATGAAACTTTTTTTAAAATCAATTAATAAAATAATTTAATTGACCATGTTTTGTTGTCAAATATACATTTATAACCTTGTCCGTATTTTTTTTACTTAGCAAATTATGGTATATATTGTTTTGGGAATAACAAATGAATTGATAACCCTACATTAATACTTTATTATAATTATATATCACCGTTTTGATTTGATGAATGCCATTTTTTAAAAATTTCAAATTACTATATGTTTGATTAGCTTATCACAAATTTCAAATTTTCTACCTATTAGGACTTGGATCGGTGCTATATATTATTATATTTTGATTAGTTAAACTGGATATATTTTCAACAATAACTGTATTATGTGTATGATATATTTATCTAATTAAAATATAAGGTTATATTGGATAGATTATTGATCTAGAAAGATAAGTTTTTTACCAAACTATATTGACTTATTAATTGATGTGGCCCACAAATATAATATCAGTTTAATCCAGAAAATGCCACGTATGCATAAATAATTCCGTTTAATCCAGAAAATTCCATGGCCTCTAGGTCGCGCCAGCGGACTCTGTTTTAATATTTTATATAGATTTTGTTGATTTTTTTTTATGTAGTTTATTTTACTGGCAGCCACGTTAGTTGGTAGCTTTTGGCTACTCTGACAGCTTGTTTTGGGCCATTTGGGCCGGTTTATTTTGGGCTGCCATTGAACTTGAATAGGTCCATTTAGATTTCTTTTAGAACCCACTAATTAACTTAACATTAGTTTGAATTTGCAGGTTTGATCGGATAGCTGAGCTACTGAAGAACCTCAAGCAATTCGCCATCCGATTGACGGGATTCACGCCCTCAACTGGTCAATTATTATTATTTTTTTTTGTATGCTCGGCCGTCGTATTAAATTTGTATACTTTAGCTTATGAGCTTGTAGTACGTCAAAACGGTGTATTTGATACGTAACACATTTTGCATACTCTTTATTTGCTTGTAATCACTGTCACCAAACCTGCTCTCGCACATAATATACGAACTATCACGAGAAGTTTTTTTTTACAAAAATAATCCCACGAGCGTATAAGGCAACATTTTAATAAAGGACGAATTTTTACACCCAAACAGGTGCCATTGCAAAACCTCTGACTGATCTCCTAAAGAAAGATGCATTTGTGTGGTCTCCTATAGCAAAAGAAGCCTTTAAGCACTTGAAATTGCTTCTCACTTCACCACCAGTAGTAGGCCTTTCAGATTTTTCTAACTCTTTTGTTATAAAGGCAGATGCTTGTGATGGAGGAGTAGGGGCTGTCCTGATGCAAGAAGGTAGGCCATTGGCTTTTTTAAGTCAAGCCTTACATGGGAAGCATTTACTCCTATCAACTTATGAGAAAGAATTGTTAGCAATTCTATTGGCAGTTGAAAAATGGAGGCATTACTTGGAAGCTGGATCCTTCATCATAAAGACAGATCATCAACCTCTAAAGCACTTACTGGAGCAACGTCTAACCACCCATTTACATAAGAAAGCAGCAAGGAAATTACTGGGTTTGTCTTACACCATTGCTTACAAAAAGGGGGTGGAAAATAAGGTTGATGATGCCTTGTCAAGACAAATGGTGGTCCAGGAGGGGGAGTGTAAAGCCATGTTAGTAGTACAACCAGAATGGACAAGGGAGGTGGTGGAGAGTTATGCAGGTGATCAGATGGTGCAACAGCTAATGGTTGCAGCTATACATGATCCCTCGGGTTTGTTCATAGAGGCCAAAGGATTGTTAAGGTATAAGGGTTGCCTGTACATTGGGAATAATGACCAGCTCCGTGCTAAGCTGGTAGCTGCATCACATGAGGAGCCAGTTGGGGGTCACTATGGGATCCAAGGCACATACCAAAGGCTGAAGCAACTGTTCTATTGGCCTATAATGAAGGGTGAAGTTGCAACTTTTGTCAAAAATTGTGATGTTTACCAGCGTAGCAAGCCTGAGAATGTTTTATTTCCAGGCCTACTGCAACCATTACCCATTCCTAAGGCAGCATGGACACAGGTGAGCATGGATTTTGTGGATGGCTTGCCTAGATCTAAAGGTAGAGATACAATCATGGTGGTGGTTGATCGATTGACTAAATATGCTCATTTTATGGCTCTTAAACACCCCTTCACAGCTGAGAAAGTTGCTGCTTTGTTCATGGAACATGTGTACAAGCTTCATGGATTGCCTGAGTGTATTGTTTCTGTTAGAGGTCGGGTGTTTCTAAACAATTTTTGGCAACACTTGTTTAAGTCATTGGGGACCAAGCTGCACATGAGTAGTGCCTATCACCCCCAAACAGATGGACAGACAGAGAGGGTTAACATGTGCCTGGAAACCTTCTTGAGATGCATGACATCTGAGCAATCCATTAGGTGGTTTGAATGGCTATTTTTGGCAGATGGTACAATACAAATTTTCACAGTGCACTCAAGACACATCCCCTTTTGTGGCTTTATATGGTACCATGCCTTCTCACTTTGGGATAGCTGTAGTGAGTTCAGGGGGTGGTACTGCAGGCCGGTTACAGGATAGGAAGCACATGATTGAGAAGCTCAAACACCACTTGGAACTGGCACAATCTCGCATGAAATTTTTTGTTGATAGGCATCGGTCTGAAAGAGTGTTGAAGGTGGGGGATTTGGTATACTTAAAGCTACAACCTTACATGCAGTCTTCAGTGGCTCTAAGGAGGAATCTCAAGCTATCATCCAAGTACTATGGGCCTTACAAAGTGCTTGAGAAGATAGGTGCAGTAGCATACAAACTGGAATTGCCAGCTTCATCCATGATACACCCAGTTTTTCATGTCTCTCAACTCAAGGTTAAGGTGGGAAATGGACATGCAACCTCTACCAGTTTACCAAGTACAGATGCAGAGGGGGACATTGAGGTTGAACCAGAGGCAATACTAGATACCAGGGTCTCATACTTAGCTAATGGAGATCCTGTAACTGAGTGGCTCATGAAGTGGAAGAATTTGGATGCTACTCAGGCATCTTGGGAGCCAACTGGGCAAATGATTCATCAATTTCCGGACTTCCAAATTCAGCCTTGAGACAAGGCATTGTATTGATTGGGCACTGTTATGCCTAAGCCTTGAGACAAGGCTTTGTAAAGGGGGGGGGGGGGGGGGGCATTGTTATGCCTTGTATAGAAAGGGGTATAAATAGGGGAAGCTGTAACTGATTTGGACATCTCTTAACAAACCAGAAACTCCCTCCTTCCTCTCCTCTTACTCTCCCTTTCTCATCTCTGTCTATCCCTCATCACCTTCTGTTCTCAATCGACAATCAACACCAACTCGAGCTCGATCAAGGAGCTGAACCACGGGTCATTACAGATCCCCATAATTCTCCGTGTGCGTCTTCTTTTTTGTTGGTCAAGGCAGATTCATCAAATCACGACACTATTCAACGATAACAACAACAATCACAGTATATCCCGCTATCACAAAACGCTATTCGAATCGTCAAAATCAAAATGATATACATGAGTATGTAAGGGATGCTGTTTTTATTAATAATAGATGGTCTTTTGTGTTTTATAAGTAGAGCATTTTTATAAGAATATATTGATTGTGTGTTATTATTATTTTTTAAAGATTTTGTTTGGTAAAATGTATTATGAATATTAAAAAATAATCCAATAAAATTAATGAAAAAATAATAATAAAATGATGATAATTTTTAGAAAATGATACTATATACGGGTGAATTACATTTTTGATGTCCGCTATAATAAAATTATAGTATCAATTTATTATCCAAAACTACTTTATGTATTATGAAGATTTGGTTAGTTTAAAAGATTTGACAATATATATTACTAGTATATTACATACACACACAAGCAAGCTGACAAAAAATAAATAAAAAAAGTTAATTCAGTGGGGGATCGGATTTCACCTTCTGCTCCACGGGAGACCTTGCTCTCAACTCTCTCTCTCTCTCCAAGGCGATTGGGTGAATCGATTCGATCCGATCCGACCGTCGCCGGCGACACCAATGCCGTCCACCGTCCGATCCCTCCCTCTGATCGCCGCCTTGCTTGCCCTCTCCCTCCTTTCGCCTGCTCACTCATCCGAATCGGATCACACTGTGAGCGCTTTTTCTCTCTAATCATAGAAACCCTAGATAGTCGCCCAATTGAACAGTTATTCGAATCCAGATAGCTGATGAAAGATTGGGAAATTGCTGTCGTATTGGTTTATTGGTCATTGATTGTTTGAGAAATGGTGTAAAACAAGATCAAAGAACGGGGCTGACAGAAGATGTGCATCGACAAACCGTGTCACTGTTTTTTCTCTACTTGATCTGCAGTCCTACACTTTTAAAACCTTTGTTTTGCGTGGTGGAGTGTTTTCAATACTAGTGTCTTTCCCATTGAAGGAAATTTTGATAACGATTTCGCTTCTAGGTTTATTTTTTGGCTCCTTATCTGCATCACAGCAATGTCGGCAAATCAATGTTGAATGTCACAACGTGTAGAAAGCCCAAAACTTTCATTTTTTTGCTACATTGATTCTTAAATCTTGCATTCATCTTGCCTTCAGTAGTCCATTTACAGTCTCATACTCTCATGGTGTCATCTCTTTTGTTCTATGTACTTCATACTTTATAGGGTAATTATATTTGGCACCCCTTAACTTCTTTCTATTCAGCTTCCTGCCAAAGTAATAAATCCTTGTGGCACCTCGAACTTTTATCTAACATCTTGTTGTGCATTTCCACCTCGCTTGTTATTCTTTGTCTTAGGAAAATGTAGTTTGGTACTGCACATCTCAACTCTTTTCTTTTGATCCGCTTAAGTCCAAGTGGACCCTAAACTTTTACTTAGGTTTGCAAGATATCCTATTTCAGGACTTCTTGGTAGATATATTCCTTGGATAAAAATGTACTCTCATATCTAACATCAGTTTCTCTGGTCCTAGAGAAAAAACCGAAAAATTAATTAAATGTGTTTTTTTGGGGGTGCAAAATCTGCTAATGTCAACATGAAAGATAAGATTATATTAAACACGACAAAAATCAGTTTTATATACATTTACGTGTTTCTGGTTTCTGGGCTCGCATTGATGAATACGAGAACATATCATTACTTAATATAGATATTTCTAAAAAACTTATGTAGTCATGAAACAGGATAGCGAATGAAGTTGAGCAAAAGTTGACGGGAGACCACATGAAATTAAAAAATACAATGGAAGCTAAAAAATTAGAAAATTTTTAGTGCATCAAATGGAATCTGAAGCTCCCTTTATTGCATTACGTTTTGGGTATTTCTAACATGACACCTCATATGTATGTTTTCTTTTCGTTTATAACTATAGGATTGACTTTCTACATTTTTTGTTTTTAGTATCAGCCAGGGGAACTAGTTACTCTTTGGGTTAACAAGGTTGGCCCTTACAATAACCCACAAGAAACCTACAACTACTACAGCCTTCCTTTCTGTCATTCCACTGGTCATGTTGCCCACAGGTGGGGTGGTCTTGGGGAGGTTCTTGGTGGAAATGAACTTATTGATAGTCAGATTGAGATAAAGTTCCAGAGTAAGACTATAAATTTGTTAAGTCTTTCGTCCTGTATGGATTTTCCTAAGGAATTGATTTAATGGTATCTGTTGCATTTTTCTAAGGAAATGTGGACAAAGCTATCATGTGCGAGCTTAAACTTGATGATGCCAAAGTTAAACAATTTGAGGATGCAATCGAAAAGGGCTATTGGTTTGAATTCTTCATCGGTATGTTATTCTGGTTTATCATAACTCCTGTTTGAGCAAGCTGTCAAGGCATTTTTTGTCTATGCATCTCTCCCTTGTACACTTTATGCTCTCTATTTTCATAAATAATGTTGTATGAACAAAAAGAGTGCATGCAAAACACTTCCAGAATTATGTCAAATCAATCAGTGGATTTGTGTTTTTTACAATTCTAGAAATTGAGCATCAATAAGTGGTGTCAAGTACTCAAGGGCATGCTCTCTCATTTTTTCATTTTTGACATCTCATTTTAAGATCCTTGAATCATACGCTATATACGGTTATGAAAGGATGCTTACCAATCTCATATTTTTTGTCCAGAAGACTTCCTCTTGTTGCTAACACTTTTATTCAGCTAAACAGAGGTCTGCGCCCATAAAAATAAAGACATTATTTTCTAAGATATAAGAGTTCTATTAAAAGTTAATCTAAAATTGTATCTTTAGTCTTTCCTTCTGTGATTAATATTATCTATGCAGTCATCAGTCAGTAGCTTGATGTGGCCCTTTCTCCTTTTCTGCATGCCTTCCATTAGTTCATTTTATTTAGATAATTTGTTGAATTCTTACATAACAATATCATCATATTGTATTTTTTTTTCCAATAAAGGATTACCTTAAACGACAAACTCTTTGTTGGTTTAAATGCTTGTTAACTATCTCATGATTTTTTCATAAGACTTTTCTCTAATAGTCTAATACTAACTTTTATTTTTGTGATAATTGACATGTGGATGGGAATTCCAGATGATTTGCCTCTATGGGGTATGTATATGATAACCTTATCTCCTTCTCTTCTCCATCTTAATGGTTACTTTGATAGTTTCTCTTACACAACTTGTTTGTTCATGAACAGGACTTGTTGGGCAGCGACATTCAGATAAAAATGGCGAGAATGCCAAGCATTTACTTTTAACACATAAGAATGTCATTATTAGGTATAATAATGACAAGGTGAGTTGTTTTGAGATCTTGTAATGAATACACTGAAAGAAATTTCTAATTCAAACAATGTAGAAAGCTTATTCCTGGTTTTGTGGTGTTGATACTAAATGTTGGCTTATCAGATTATTCATGTCAATATCACTCAAGACAATGCAAAACCACTTGTAGCTGGGCGAACGATAGATATGACATATTCTGTTAAATGGATACCAACTGATGTCACGTTTTCCAGTCGATTTGATGTTTACCTGGATCATCCTTTTTTTGAGCATCAGGTGATTTCATCTTTTTAATGGCTTATTTTTGGAAGTGATGATTCATCATTATATTCTTGCTATTCTAGCTTTACTCTGGGGGTCTAATGTAGTGTATTCAACTATGCAGATTCACTGGTTCTCTATTTTTAACTCATTCATGATGGTGATATTCCTTACTGGTCTGGTGTCAATGATATTGATGCGCACTTTAAGAAATGACTATGCAAAGTATGCACGGGAAGATGATGATTTGGAAACTTTGGTAATGTACTTCTCCTTCTCGCATGTTTGGCTATGATAGGATTTTGTAGTTTTGTTGGTATACTCTTAAGCTTTACCTCAAGCTGTCAATCTTTTCTCAACCATCAGATAATTGTTCATTGGTGTGCCATGATCCTGCTAAAAATAAACAAGATTGCTTATGCTAGGAAGGTCCTCTTTTGGCTACGTAAGCAGCTACTGATGATTGGGTTATACAATTAGTTGAACTAGGGTCATTGTGAAAGCAATTAACAGGTCAGAAAACCAATAGATCTCTGTTACCCTTTAGAATAAGTGGCACAAGAATGTCATTAACAGTAACTTAATACTAGAAACCAGTTAACCACTCAAGGAAGTCCCTGATAATGCCAAATGGGGAACACTATTTTTTTAGTCCTAGCTGAACGAGTAGAAGTGTCATAATAATCCCTTAGGCCTAGAATTTTTGTTTCAAAATACAACTCCTTTAAAGTTTTCTAGGTATCGGGATACAAAAATTATTATTTTTGACCTTTTTCTCAAATTTTATTGGTTGATAAGGGCTGTGAATAATTAATGGAGGGTATAAAGATAATAATTTTATGATTTTCTTAATTTGTGTGCAAATGTCTAAAAAAACTTATATTTTTTAACGGAGGTAGTAGTTGTAAAACATTTCAACTTTATTTGGTTGTTCTATCTTTTATCATTCAGGAAAGGGATGTGAGTGAAGAGTCCGGATGGAAACTGATTCATGGAGATGTGTTTAGACCTCCTTACAGCCTTGTGCTGCTTTCAGCTGTTATTGGCACTGGAGCACAGTTGGCGTTGCTTGTTCTCCTTGTCATCGTGTTGGCAATATTTGGGATGCTCTATGTTGGGTAGGTTTGGAATATCAGTTAAAAATCTTTCTTATATTGAAGTTGGCTTTAACCCCCCTCCCCCTTGTATCTGAAAGTATATGATGTGACTCTTCATTACAATACTCACTCATTGCCTTAAAAGTATTTAGTAGGATCGTCACATGTTTTTACGTATTTCAACATTGATTTTATCTTCCTTTTTTTTTTTAAAAAAATAATCTTCTGTTAGGTAGTTCAGCACTAATTCCTTGTTGATCAATCACCAATTCATACTTCTACTGCATATTCTTATTTGACACAGGAGAGGAGCCATTATAACAACCTTTATAGTTTGCTATGCTCTTACGTCTTTCATTGCTGGTTATGTGAGTGGTGGGATGTACTCTCGTAATGGCGGTATGCACTAAAACCATTCGTCTATCTTCCAGTAGTCATTTCCCCTCCTATATTCGTGGACTTACAACTTCTTTTCAAATTTTCTCAGGCAAGAGCTGGATAAAATCCATGATCCTAACAGCCTCTCTTTTTCCATTCATGTGCTTCGGAATTGGCTTCTTCTTGAACACCATTGCCATATTTTATGGATCCCTAGCTGCTATTCCTTTTGGCACTATGGTGGTAGTTTTTGTTATTTGGGCTTTTATCTCTTTCCCTCTAGCACTTCTTGGTACAGTTCTTGGCAGAAATTGGAGTGGCGCTCCCAATAATCCATGTCGAGTGAAGACCATTCCTCGTCCAATTCCTGAGAAGAATTGGTACCTCACGCCAACAGTAGTCTCATTAATAGGAGGGTTGTTACCATTTGGTAGCATTTTCATCGAGATGTACTTCATATTCACTTCCTTTTGGAATTACAAGGTATCCAGTAGAATCATCTTCCATAATGGGCATATATCGACATATCGTCATATAGACTTGCATTGCATTTTCACTGCCTGCTATTAGTTTGATGCACCATTCCCAATAAATGCATGAAATCTGGGGATGGCTTTACTTGTAGTAAAATATGGAGCATAGTTGGGGTGCTTCATCACTTGCTTATGCCTTGTTGCCTTTTGACAGGTGTACTATGTCTACGGATTTATGCTTCTTGTTTTCCTAATCCTTGTAATTGTCACAATCTGTGTGACAATTGTCGGAATATACTTCTTGCTCAATGCGGAAAATTATCACTGGCAGTGGACATCGTTCTTTTCTGCAGCATCAACAGCTGTTTATGTTTACCTTTATTCTGTATACTATTACCATGCCAAGACCAAGATGTCCGGGTTCTTCCAGACAAGCTTCTATTTTGGATATACTCTGATGTTCAGCCTGGGTCTAGGTATCCTGTGTGGTAAGTTCAACCTTTTCTTCATGTTTCTGAAACTGCAATGCAGCAAACATTTTCACTGAGCTTTGGCTGTTGGTCTTGGTGTTCGCCTTCAATGTTGCAGGTGCCGTTGGTTACCTGGGCACGTCCCTGTTCGTTAGGAGGATCTACAGAAACATCAAGTGTGACTAGGAAACCCGCAGGATGACAAATAACGGAGGCAACCAAGTTTTTACTTTGTTAGAAAGCATCGGGAATCCGCTGTAACCATTGATTGCCGGGATTTGGGCAACTACCATGCTGTTTTTATCAAATTAGGCAAGCGTTAAGCAGGTAAGCAGGTTTCTTAGTATCTTATGCTGGTGGATCAAGTGAAGTTTCGCCTCTTCTGCTTCATCTGTGAGTAAGCCTTTTCGGTACCTGTTAGGATTTGCTAGAATGGGATACATCACCATCATTTGTTTTCATATTCTTATACTCTAGTTGTAAGGATCTGCCATCTTTTCTGTCCTCTTTTTTAAAAATCTTTTAGTTGGTCAGAATTTTTCGGAGGAAAACTATATTTGTTTGGTGCTCTTGAATTATGCACTTTGAACAATGAGGACTTATATACATGCCAAATTTTCTTCCTTTCAGCATCTTTTTATCCATGTTCTGATTCATGGTTTCTTAAAATATTCCAAGTTCTTAAATTTGGATTAAATTTTAGGGTTTATTTGGCGCGACATACTGACATATATAGTTGCAAATAGAAACTCCCTCTTAAGAAAACCCCCAATTTGGGTTCCCAACCCCTCACGGGCCTCACGTGGATCTTTCTTCATTAATCTATCCCAATGCTGCACCAATTGGCCTTGTTTTAGGCCGATCTTGAGGATCCATCCTCCGTTATATCTAATTCAGATGTCATTTCGGGGTTTCAACGTTCTTTGGCCATCAAAGCATCTTCTTGCTTTCATTTGGCCGGCGTTGGTTCGTCTGTGTTGTTCGGCCTGAAGCTCGTCGGAGTTGGGCCCTCTTCTCCTCGACTTCAGTTTCGTCCCTGATCTGGGTGCCTCGGAGCTTCGCTCCCTCTCATCCTGGTCTCCATACTTGCGCTGCCGAGATGGGTTGGGTTTGTTGGGGTTCCGTTCGCCGGCGTCCTTCCTTGTATCCTTCTCCCTGGCTACCGAATCGCAGTCGGACCTCCAAGATATCCCCTCATTTGGTGTCCTTGGGTGGCTGTCGATGATGGTCGGGCCTTCGTCGGCCTCGCCCGGTCGATCCTAGACTCCTAGCCTTTGCCCTCATTCATTGGGTCGTCGGTGTGTTATGATCACATATATTAGGTATTATATTAGATTAGGATAGTTTAGGGTATAAATATACCCTAACGACGTGCAACCCTTCTGACTAATTAGCGTTTTAAAAAAATTAATTAAACCCTTTTAACCATGCACGTCCTTAAGGACGTGCATGATTTGGGGTGTATATAGCGAACACGTAATTCAATAGTACCACTTTACCCTAATCTCTATCTCTCTCCTTCTCCTACTCCTACTCTCGTTCTATGTTCTATGTCTCTTACCAGATCTTCATCTCCTTCCCTAATCCCCCTCAATCTCTCTCCTTTTCTAGTCAATCTCACAAAGATCCGTTAGGATCATAACACGGTGCTCCGTTGGCAGGCTGTCGTTGCCTGGCGGTGGTGGTTACCGGTCGCTGCTCCTGACATCCTTTGGCTACAACTCTCTCATTTATCATTGGTCCTTCGGGTCCGAGTTTCGGATCCTTAGTGTCCAAGCTTCGGTCCTTCAGGCCCAAGTTTTATTTCACTTAGGCCCAAAGCAAATGGGTAAAAAAAAATATTTATCAGTAAATAAAAGAATATAACACAAATTGTTAAGAACCAAAAATACTTAATGATATCCACATAATAATTCTAAAATCATCCAAGGAATTGAACCTTACCACGGTTGGAATGGAGACCATCATCCCCATCTCTGTATCATCCCCTTGACTAACAACTCATAGGTATTTTTATTTTTCAAAATCCAATAAGACTCGAACAAGCTATAACTAAGACCCAAAATAATCTAAATTTACGTACGTACACTACATTCTAAAAAAGTTTTAATTGTAAATATTAAAATAATCATCGAAACCCTAAAATAAACCTAAATCTAATTCAACCGAACTCAAAGCCGACTCAATCCATCGATCCGGGGCCACCTCTAATGTCCAAGTATGTATGTATGTATATATGTACGGGGCAGTCAGTGGCGGATCCAGAATTTTTTGTAGAGGGGGGCTAAAAAAGTTTTCGAGATTTTTTTTTCCCATGTATGTATGAAAAAAATATTTTTTTGCACATATATATTCTTATGGGTTGTGTAAGGTATCTTACTTGCTCCAATATATATATATATATATATATATATATATATATATATATATATATATATATATATATATATATATATATATATTGAATTTTCAACACTCATTTTAAAAAGCTAAAAACTATAAAAAGCTAAAAACTATATTAAAGTTGATATTTAATTATATAGTTAAACGACATATATTTTGAATTTCAAAGAGTAATAAACTTTACACAAGTACACAACCCATAAAAATACATAATTTTAGAGGAAAAGACATTATAAAAATTTTGAGTTCATTAAGATGAACACTAAAAATTACTTAGTTTTGGACACAATTGGCTCAAAGCTTTGTCTTTGGATTTTGGAAGTGGGTAAATCATCTTGTTTATTTTATGTGCCAGTAAAGGTATGCACAAGCTACAGATAGAAAGAGGGGAATTATGAGGAGTTGAACCCCGGGTCTCTTGAGTTCCCAATGAAATCCGCTCCTGTGCCTAACCACTGAGCCATTACATCTTTCTGTTCATTCATTCACTTTAATTAGTTATATTACAAAAAACTCCAGCATATATGCAAAGTATATACTCCCTCTGTTTTAGATTAAATGACATTTTAGGAGATCGGCACATATATTAAGGAGTACAATTATTTGCAGAAGACTGGTACAAAAAGTAGATTTTGAACCTTCTCAACATTAATTATACTGAGCAATTAATTAATGCACTGAAATTTCCATCAAAAAAAAAAAATTAAAGCAATTGAGTACTCCGTATATCAGAGTCTCATATCCCAATAGTTGTCCCTCTATCTCCTCTTCTACCAATTAAAAATGGAGGAACTCTTGGGGGTTTGGACAAATTAATTACACTCTTACTCTCTCACTCTTTAAACAAATTCAGATGAAAAGAAAGCTGAGGCCAGTGGGTTTTGGAAATCATAAAACGTCAATTAATTATGCAAACACATAAAAACCTCAAAACGTCACTTAATTTAAAACGAAAGGAGTACTTTTTTTTTTTGGATTGGGGGGCTTCAGCCACCCCGAGCCCCCTGGATCCGCCACTGCAGGCAGTAGAGCTACAAGCCGGCCTACAACCATTATTATATTATTCTATATTATTAATATATAATTAATCATATGATAAAAAAATTATAATTAATAAATTCAATATTAGAGCTACTTAATACACAATTAATGCAGGTGGTGAAGTGTGACTGTGTGATCGATCTGGGTGAGGTGTATACGTATTGCATTACGAATCTACAAATTAATATATAATATAAATTATGTTTTTGACATTACACGTTTCTAGTTATTCTGTATATCCGTTTCTTAATACGTGTCTACTTTTGCCATTCTCAATTGCACCCGCTGTGTTTTTATCGATAAAACTATAAAAGTCGGTCCTTTGGTTATTACCAATTAAGCAGGGGCGGATCCTGAATCGACATTTCGGAAATACTTAAAGGTAATTTTTTCATTATTCCGAGAATGTTTAAAGGTAAAAAAAAAATTCTTTTATAATTTTTTTTCCGGATTGGGGATGCTTGACGTAAAATACTAGGAAATTAACACTAATTTTTTTTATTTTTTTTTTAATTTGGGGATGCTTGAGCATCTCCACTAATACAAGTGGATCCGCCACTGCAATTAAGAATATATCATATGCGTGTTACATAAAGTTTCAAAAGATTTAATAGCCCGAGTTTCAAAATAGATGAATCATATATGATCATATATATGCAGCTTCGATTCATGAGTTATATACTACTCAACAAGTTGATTATTCTTGCATGTGGTAATTTATAAAAAAAACTTAACTTTCTTTTTTAATCAATAACTTCATTTTGATATGTATGTTATAAGTAGATTCAATACCCGAGAAAATTGAACACAGATTTAACACTTTAAATGTACGTATTTAATAAATCGTAATACTTTTATATTTTATCCTTGATTTTTATTTTTATTTTTAATTCGAGGCCGGAAAAATTCGAAACCTCGAGAGGCCGATAAAGTCGGCAGCCGGCTAGCTGTCTAAACATACAACATAGAAAAAAAAAAACACTATAGAAACAGGAAAAAAAAAGGTGCAATACAAACGAGGTGAGGCACACAAGTGTAGTCGAAACAGGCGAACCAAGCCCGACCATGCTGGAGACAACGTAGACTAAGATCTGATGCCAAGCACCACCAAACAGTGATACCGCTGGCTAGCGGTACAAATAGGAGTCCATGTGGACAGTGAAGACGATTCTCCAAGGAAATTTCCGTAACGCGAAGTCGCCACGATACACACTGCCTCGACCCTAGCCAGACCCGACACCGGACGCCAGAGCTCCAACACAAACGAAGAACGCCACGAACAACCAGACTCGATGCCGAAAATCACCCTTATACGACGCAACAAAAAACCCTTTCGGGATTTGTATATAATGTATACCTTTTTTTTCCCTTCTTATAATATGCATTTTTTAGGGCTGCTTTGGGCCCAAAGAAACAACACAAAAGCCCAACTACGGGCCACCCAAGCCCGAGGGCTAATGGAAGCGGTAGCACCGTAGCAGCTAGGTACTGACTATGGAGAATGGAAGCAAGGATGGCAGTACGACAACCGCCGCTGCTGGACAGAGTGCTCGACCAAGAAGAAGGAGGTCCCGTCAAGGACAGCCTTAGAGGACCGACACCGGGCAACACCGGCAGTGTCGGACACCCAAGTCGACTGAGCACGGAAACGAGAAGCGAAGAGAGGTAGTGGCCCGCGCACCAAGCCGGAGCACCGGAGGTCAGAGGTGCCACCACTTTCGTTGTAGACTGGAGAAAGAGGAAGCTCTCCTTCAACCCCAGGTTTGGGTGCATAGAGGGCGAGTGTGCAGCGGCCCGAGAGCCACGAGCACAAGCGAACATGAGGATTGGGATACAAATCGATCTAGATAAACGAATTGGGCAAGAAGGACGATGAAATTGGGGAAACGAACCGAAAATCAACCAAAGCCCCAACCTGATTTTGGTTCGTTCAAACCCAACGATGGGTATTCGGATTAGGGTTGTCAACTTCACGTCCAACATCAGTGAAACACTTTGAACCAGAAGCTTGGTGGCGCCACATAGGGTCCGAGGTGGCCGAAGCTGGATTGAAGCGACCGGAGCCGAGATTGTTAGGGCTCCCGAAGGAGGATTAGGGACTCCTAAAGGAGAGTTAGGATCTCGTGAAGGAGTTTTAGCACCACCGTATTGGTGGTAGTTTGGCCAAAAGGGGAAAACGCCGATGAATTTTTTTACCTCTCAAGAAGAGAGTTTTTAAGAGAAAGTTGCATTGAAAATATATTTTAACCTTGATAATATGATGCTATAATTTAGTCTAAAAGCTTGATATTATATTATTCAATTCGACAATTAGGTAAAAAAAATTATGCATGTTTAAAGTTTTTATATCTAGTTACACGTTGTTACAAGCTAATTACATATTGACTCATTAGGTTTTCAAAAGTGTCTTTTTAGCCAAAACAATGTAAGTACATACTAAACCACATCGTTTTGTTGATTTAAAAAGGGAAATTTACAACAAAATTTTGAACTAAAACACTGTCATTTTAAACAAAGGCGATAGGACCTCACTGGATTTATATGTTAATCTAATAGCACACGTGTGTATGTGACTCCAAATCATCAATCCGAGTTGGACTTTGATATCCTTCATCCTCATCCTAAGGATTTATTTTATGTTCAGCTCAACTTATGTTCGACCTTTGATCTCAATGGCTCTACTATTTAAGATCTTTGCTCCTTTTCTTGGTTCTCTGTTTGAAGTTTTAGGCTAGTCTTGGGTTATATTGAATTGAGTTGGGTCGATTTTTTAGGTTTTACATTTCAATATATAGATTTTTGGATTTGATTTCAGGTTAGGCTAGGTTTAAATCATATTGTATTGGTTTAAGAACGGAAAAGTGTTATGTTGAAGTGTACATGTTACATAAAGTTTCAAAGAAGAGAGAGATCCTTCCATCTGATTTAAAAATGGGAAAACGATCATATATGCACTTGTAAAAAAAACAAAAACAAAAACTGATTACAATCAACAAACCCATCACTTAGTGTGTGTTTGGTAAATAGCAGGTTTTAGATAGGTGTCTATACAAATCCTCTGTCCCCTCCTCCCGTCCCCCTCCCTCACAAACCCCCAATTAAAAATATAAATAAATAAAATTAAATAATAAAAGAAAAAGAAAATAGGAAAGATGTGAGGAGGGACAGGATAAGGGGACAAATCCGGGGACAGATGATTTGAACCCATATATACATGGTTGTGTATATTTTGTAGGTGGAGGTTTAAAAATAGGTGTAGTTGGGTATTTATATTTGTAGAAAATATCTATATGAAACCATTGTTGAGTATTTGGTATTTATGAGGTTGTAGATGATGGTATAAGTGAAAATGACAATATATGAAAATTATCCTTGTTTACCATTTGACCAGCAGTATGTGCTATTTCATGATGGTGTTTGACTTCGTTCGTAGTTTACGTATACATACTCAACTTGGTAGCTAGATTTAGATTTTGCTTGGATTGATCTTTTCTTGGGTGCGCTCTGCCTATTTTACTGCCGCTTTTCCTATATTATATTGTATGTTTCGAAGTCTACAATCTGAGATTGATTTAGGTATATCTGATCTCGAATTCTCACTTTATAGGAGAAAAAAAAACTTATTGTTAAATTCTCCTTTTTAAACTTACCAAACACACTCACATAACTACATATCCATCAACATTTACACATGGCCTTCATTAACACATCCAAAATCCGATCATCTACAAACTCGATCGGATACATTGGTAAGAACTTATAACTACATAACTAATTAACTACATTATATAAGTTTATGTAACACTTATAATTACTATCTAGGAAGAGATTACATTCAAGAGCGAGGCTCGAGTCTTAACCAACTGCCTAAACAATCCATTCAACCCTTCCTCCATCCCTTCCAACCCTCTCTCCAGCCTCTCCATCGTCTCCTGCACCACACCATACCGATCCAGCCCGATCTTACCGCACCCGCACACGAGCCCGTGCAGCGCCGCATCGGAGTCGGTGAGCTCGTTCTCCTCCCCACGCGCCGCCATCAGCCTCGACACCACGCGCCACCCACTAAGCTTGCACTTGTGCGCGGGCGGCGTCGACACGAACGCCAGCAGGGACTCTATTACGGAGACGCTCATCACCCCCACGCAGCTCAAAACGTCGTCGTTTAGGTCGTTGTGATCGTCTCGACCGGAGGCGATCTTTTTTAGTCCTAAGAGGGCCGATTTCGCGCTCCGCATCGCCGCCTTCCTCGAGCGAGTGTACTTGGCGACGAGCTCCTCGACGGACTCGGACTCCCTCCGCCGCCGGAGCGCCGACTGGAGGTCGATTGCGGCCTCCTTGAGCCGCGCGACGGCGTCTCTGGCGACGCCGGCGGCGTCGAGGAGCTTGAGGGAGGCGTCGAGGAGGCCGTCGAGGTTCCCGCGGTGTTGGGGGCGGGGTAGGGTTAGGGCTTCCTCGGCGCAGCTGTAGAGATCGGCGACGCCGGAGAGGGCGGCGGAGATGTTGGCGGCGGCGGCGGCGGAGGAGGAATCGAGGCGGTGTTGGAGGGAGTGGAGGTGGTGCTGGAGGCGTTGGAGGAAGGGATCGGGATTGGAGGGGAAGCTGGAAGATCTGACGCGGTAGCGAGTGGTGATGAGATTGTTGGAGGAGGAGATTACCATTGTTGATGGAGTACTGTGTAGATGGATGATTAATTAGGGATTTGTTGGTTAATGTGGAGAAGATATTGCTCAGATTTCCATGGGGGGTTGAATATATATGGAAGAAATCATGGAGGAGACATGACAGGTGGGAGGAGTATCGGTGAAATCAACACGCCAATTTATCCATTAATTTAGCTTCCTATAGGTTTAAAAATGAGTTTATATATATAATCTACTTTTTCTAATTTATATTATAACGGTTTATTATTATTATTTTTATTGTAAGGTCATTTATGGACCTTAATACTCCAATCTAAAACATAAGTATTTTAGGATTGGTTGGTACTTTTTTTCTAGTCCTTTTTTTTTTTCAATATGCCTTTTTTTTATTTAATTATAAAAAAAAGTGTATAAATATCTAGACTTTGTATTTTTGTTTGACAAAAATGAAACGGTCAAACACAATGAGTGAAATCTTTAAAATTTGATATTATTAGGTTACACTTTAAAAGTATATTTAAGTAGAAAAATGGATAATATCTAATTAAGAACATATGTTATGAATTATTTTTCTAAATTTTATTATTTTGTGTTTTACAAATTTATTTTATAAGATTTATCCATTTCCAATAATTGGTTTTTTCTTAATTAAATTTAGATTTATGTTTATAAAAATAAAGCATACTCTCTCGGTATATGAATAATTGATTTTTTTTGGGTGAATTTAACACTTTTTTTAAAAAAATTATACACAAAGAAAATAGTTAAATTTTTAGCTAATGTAAAATAGTTAAATTTATATACAAAGAAAATAATTGGTTTTTGGTGAATTTTTTAGCTAATGTAAATTTTTTTTTTGCTGAGCAGCTAAGACAGTGGAATAGAGATGTTTTCGGAAACATTGTTCGGAGGAAAAGAGATCTCATCAAAAGGTTGGAAGGAGTAAGACGGAAACTCGCAGAACGCAAGACAGATCACTACATAAGATTGGAAGGGAAGCTGTGCAAGGAACTCGAGGAAGCGCTCAACCGAGAGCAACTCCTTTGGTTCCAAAAGTCTCGCTCTAGCTTCCTCCTGCAGGGGGACCAGAATACCAAATACTACCATTTGTCTACCATCGTGAGGGGTCGGGCCAACAGGGTCCGGAGCTTGCAGCGTACGGGTGTGCAATGGACTGAGGAGGAGGCGGAAATCAGAGGCATGGTGATCGAGTTCTTCAAATCTCTATATTCTGAGGAGCTGCCGCAACAACCACAGGGAGGGAGGGAGACTAGGCATACATTCCCACCTATCTCGGATGAGGAGATGTGTAGGCTGAGGGCTCCTTTCCTTGCCAACGAGGTGTGGAAGGCGGTTCTTGTAGTAGGGTCGTACAAGGCTCCAGGCCCGGACAGATTCCCAGCTATCTTCTATCAGAATAGTTGGGATGTTATCGGTCCACAAATCATTGAAACAATGCTCCAGTTGCTCAATGAGGCCAAGTTTCCTCTAAAGATAGGCGATTCACTCCTTGTTTTGATTCCGAAAATGGCCAATCCTTCAACCCCGGCAAACTTCAGACCGATATCGCTCTTGAATGTCATCTTTAAGGTGGCAACGAAGATGAGCGATCGCCTTAAGAAGGTGCTTCCGGTCTTGATATCCCCAGCCCAAGCAAGCTTTATTCTGGGTCGTCAAATCATCGATAATATAGTCATCATCCAAGAAGTGCTTCATTCAATGTCAGAGCGAAGGCACCGCATTTGGATGGCTTTCAAGATTAATCTAGCAAAGGTGTATGACCGAATCAATTGGAGCTTCTTACGGACAATGTTGGTAAAAGATCAGCTTTCCGGCGTCCCTAATCGAGGTAATCATGCTGAGTCAGTGGGCAGCACCGAAATCTTATGGAATGGGGAAAAGATTGGTGGTTTCAAACCTTCCCGAGGCATCCGATAGGGAGATCCGCTTTCACCCTATTTGTTCGTGTTTTGTATGGAACAATTGTTTCATATCATTCAAGACGTCGTGGCTGACGGGACTTGGAAACCAGTAGAGGTCGGAGGGGTCAAGTTGTCACACATCTTCGGCTCTTCTTTGCTGATGACCTTGTTCTTCTATGCGAAGCCTCGGTGGAGCAAGCCAAAGTGGTTAAAAATTCTGCGCGGAATCGGGGGAAAGGGTCAATTTCCAAAAGAGCTCAGTAGTGTTTTCAAGAAACGTCGCTGCCTCTGCAAAAGCCGCAATCAACAATGAAATTGATATTCCCGTGATTGCATAATTCGATAACTACCTAGGAGTGCCAACATCGTGTGGGTGAATGACGGCTAAATGGTATGACTTCTTGCTCAGCAAGGTTACGGCGAGGCTGAATGGTTGGAAAGCCCGGACGTTGTCTCTTGCAGGCCGGGTAACCTTAGCGAAATCGGTGCTCACGAGCCTTCCGATTTACACTATGCAATCGGCGTTTGTCCCTCTAACCGTGTGCGATAGTGTTGACAAGGCTGTCCTGAATAGATCAATACACGAAGAAAAATATTATGAGAAGTTGGATTATGAATAGTCTTTTAAAAATCAAACATAATCAAAACAAAATTAAATTTTTTATGATTAATGATCTTCAAGTGATTAAATATTTTATTCAATGAAAATTGTTCAAGGAGCCACACACACGAATTAAAAGTCAAGACATATACATTTTTTTTTCCTGGGAAGATCTAGAAAGTGTACATTTTCGAGTAAACCTCGTTAAACTCTTGAATATTAATTCAATATACTTGATTGGTCTGACATCTGTTTCACGGATTTAAGGTTGTTTTTTTTACGTTTTTTGTATAATTGCCTGTTTTTATTACTCATAACAGTCTGTCTGTCTGGCGTTTGTTCGCCCTCTTAATTTATCAAATATCATTTTGTCTGTTATTTTAAATTTTTACTTGATTAAAAAAATCCAATATACTTGATTGGCCGGAGATTTGTGTGTGTGTATATAATTAGTGAACATGTTTATCTTTATGTTATCATATATGTTAGGATATTCCAAACTTTTGGGTATTTTGATATAGAATTTGGTAGAGGGGGTGACCGGCCAGCCAAATAAATGCACCCCTAACTAAATGCATTACAAATTTACAATGCCACATGTCTAACCACATCTCTCTATATATTATTCCTTTTGATTGGTTAGGCTCCCTTTCTCGATGAGAAACTTGTGCTATTCATTTTTTTTTGTTTTTTAATATCATGTATCAACATTATTAATTTATTATATGAGATTTATTGAAATAAATATTGTAATATAAGGTGAGGAAAGGAGGGATGCAGAACATGAATATGTGCACGAATGGGTTAATGGTTGCACTGTTACATTCCTGCACAAATTATTGCAGACAAAGGAGTGATTTTAAATTCAAGAGGGGGTTCATAATTTCAAATGTTGTTGCATTATATAATGGAATTGGTATGTACGTGTCAACTGATTTTTTGTTTCTTTAATTATATTATAACCGGATGTGAATGTTTTTATTTTACCGAATGTTATCTTTGACAATTTATGAAATCCCAATAATAATTTAGAAATGTGAATCCATGAAATTCCATTATTTGGATGTCATATTGGATAAAGAGAAAAAAACTAGATGATGTAATGAGTACTTTTTTTTTTGTTTAATTAGGTAATAATTCGGAAAGGAATGAAGTGATGTCCGAGAGTATCCTTATAGATGAGATCCCCCAAAGCAAGATCTTGTAAGCTCTCAATCCCTTGGGCACCGTAGTAAAGGTGTGCGACTTTATCAGCCACGAATTCACGATATTGCCCTCACGGGGAATATGAGAGAACAAGACAATGTCTACTCCCCGAAGAAGTAATTTTATCTCAGACAGAATGAGCTCAATCTCCTAAGGACAACGAGAAGAGTCATGGAAGTGTTTAATAATAACTAGGAAATCACCTTCGATATAGAGTTTAGAGATTCCAAGCTCTACAACCCTTCGAGCTCTCTCCATTCTTTCTTAATTTACTTTTTTTTTTATTCACACGTGATTTTTTTATGATAAAAAAAATTATAAAAAATATTTTTATTAAATTTTTAAAATAAAACAACCTATGAAATTATATAAAAATTTTGGACATATAATTAAGCATCCTTGATTTGTAAATTAATCTCTATAGTGAAAACAAAACAACCTATGAAACAATTATAAGAAATAACATATTAAAATTAAGAGACTATTTCCTAAACTATTTGCTTAACATATGCCCTAAGATTAGTTTAAAAATTTATAATTTTATTACGATCTTTCTAATTAACATACATATATGTCCTAATAACATATGTTAAAAACATTTGTTTATTTCAATTCCCTAAACAAAAATGTCTAAATCATATTAAAAACGAGTTACTTGAATTAAAATGGTTTTGAATTCAATAGGAAATTTTTCACAATAATTCCCCATGAATTTTATGTGTTGCCTCTCCTAAGAAGCAGAAAAGAAGTCACATTACTATTGCTCTATATCATTGCTCATTTATGTCAGTGTCATCTTATCACATCATTGTATTATTTGTTATTTTCTTCCTCACTGGTGTAATTTTTTTTTTTTTTTCAATCTTTTCAGTTTCTCTACTCACCAGACTTATATGGTGGGGTCAAATTTATTTTTTTTAAATAAAAGGGTTCGAATTCGATGATATGGGCTTGAAATCCAAAAATTCAAAATTCTTAACACTCCAAAAACTCATTGTTTCTTTCTTAACAAAAAGAAAACATACATTGAATATAAAAATGGTTTTTTTTTTCTAACCTGTTGCAGCCTGTCTGGCTGCGAATCCTCTGTCCCTATATTAATCCCTTTCTCCTGTCCTCCTATTTTTATTGGTCCAGCTGGCGTTGTAAATTAACTCCTCCAAACCCATCAATATTAAACCAAATCGGTTCCCAAAAAACATTAAACACGGTAAACCCGGCCTTTTTCAATTTGAGTTTCCTCCAACTGCAATCTTCTCATCGTTGCAAAGAGAGGGTTCCTGTCGAGTGACGAAGACGGAGAATATCACCAGTGGTGTTCCCCAATCAGTTCTTCTCGGTTCAAAGTTGGTCAGTTTCAACGATGGATCTCTCTTCCCCTCCGACTTTTGCATCTAATAAAATCCCTGAGAGCAAGAGGGATCGATGGCGGCGAACTAGGCGACTCCTCCCCGACGATGCCTCTATCGAGTATGTGACCCCTAATCTATCAATCCCTACTTTCTCCAATTGAACTCCTTATTTTTCTTAAATTGAGTTGTTTGAAATCCCTAAATTGAGTTAATTGAAATCCCTAATTTCTCCAATTCAATCCCTTATTTTTCTTATGAAATTGGTTTGTTTGATTAACAATACTAAATTGGGTTGTTTGATTAATGATACTAAATTTTTCATGGGTTTACTTGGTGACTTTGGAAGCTTCGTCAAATTGATGCCACTTTTTTTTTTTGAAGTGGAGATTGATGCCACTTTAGTTGAAGTTGGTAGAACAGTGCAACTGAGCTGGGAGATTGATGCCACTTATGAAATTGGGTTGTTTGATTCACATGAGTTGTTTTCGGATGAAGTATATATGAGTTGCTATTAACAAAAGAAAAAAGAAATGTTTACATTTTTCTACCTTAGCATGCTATAGGTAATGGGTAGATAACAGTCTATTAGCAAAGTCGGAAGCAGCTGTCTTTTTGGCAAAATTGGCTCTCAATTAAGACTGATAGTTTTCAAGATTAAAGCGTGATAGTATTTAAGATTAAAGCTTCATGTTTGCCAACTACATTTTCTTTGCTTGTATTTTGTACACTTAATGAGTTTCTTTTTATTACCTTTATGAGTTTCTATCTACTGGCTGAAATTAGATGGAGGAGAAAGTAAATGAATTTGTGGAGATGAAACATCGAAGCTTAGCAGAAGAGAATCACAAAACGATGGAAGCTTTAAAATAAAGATACTAGCTTTAGTTGTTGCAATGTGGGCTTGTCAGGTTTTGATGTGGCAGTGGGGTATTTACATAAATAGAGTATACATTGGTGTTTAAGGGTTCTAAAGTTGAAAAACTAAGAATAGGATATACACCTAATTGTGAGATTCAAGTATGATTCAAGCATAGAGTATACACTGGTGTTTAAGGGTTCTAAAGTTCTAAAGCCTATTAGCTCAAATGGTAGAGCTGTGTGTTTTACACATCGATGTGGGTTCGAATCCCACATAGGCTAACTTACCGTTAAAGATTGAATAAGTAAGATGAATCACCAATTGAAATAGAAAATTAGCAAAAACATTCCTAGTATGATGTCCATAACTTCCATACATTCATCAAGATAAAATAGAACATCAGCATGCAATCCAATACATATAGTAATATAGTAGGCCAACAATTTAATAAAAACCACTTCAAGAAAACTAATTCAATGTTTATGCTAACGGTGACACTTGTTTTAATATGCTAACATTATAGCAAAAGCAAAGCAAGGGCTGAGAGTGGAAATCAGTAACAACAGCAGCAAAGCAACTTGAACACTAACCGATGTACAACAGTAAGGCCAACACATATAAGAGAACACCAGCAAGGCGAACAACGGCTTTGACGGGGGCATCGGGGCATCTGACGGCAGTGATGGCAGCAGGGTATTTTTTCAGAATTGGCGGTTGCAAAGGATAGTGATTGGGTGGGTTTGGGTTTAGTTAATATTTACTGTATTATTTATGGGTTTGTGGACCGGTTTGGTTTAATATTAATGGGTTTGGAAGAGCTAATTTACATGGCCAGCTGGACCAATAAAAATGGAAGGACAGGAGGAAGGAATTAATATAGGGACAGAAGATTTGCAGCCTGTCTAAATGTCATGGCCTCATAGATCAAGAGCTTACATTTGGAAATATTATTCAAATTTCAATTATTTTAGCCTATTTAATAACGTTTTCATAAGATTTAAATATTCAATTTTAGAAAATATTTCCAATATGATTTGTTTAACCTATATCATTGAAGATAGATTAGAAAGAAATAGGAGTACTACAAAATTGTTTCTTTTTTTAACCTAATACGGAGTATAGAAAAAAGATATATAGACCTATATATAGGAATTAACATAACTTAATTAAATCAAATGTACCTATATCAAATTGGGCAAAAAACAATTAGGAGGAAAATGAAGATGGCGTTGTAGGTGGGAATCTAGGGTGATCAATCATATAGGCTTAAGCCAGCTGTGATAATGTTGGATACCAAAACTACATAGCGTTGTGGGTTCTTATTTAATCATTTATAATTTGTATGGATGTTAAGATATGTCCTTCTAATCCACCCCTAAAACGACATGTTTCCAAGCAAATCATAAGAAATTGTACCACTAAATCATATGCTAATCAATAGGAATTTGATTATGTATTTTTTTCTAGCTAGTAGCCTAGTAGTACTAAACTCCAAAAAAAACGTCTACTCCATACGTTTCAAAATATAGTCCGTTTGACTGTCTGACACGTTTTTTAAGGAGCTAAAAAATCTAAAATATTAAGTCTTTTTCGGTTGAATTTTTTAAAATAATATTATACTTATTATTAATTTTTGTAAAATAATACTAATTTTTAATAGGTATAATATTATTTTAAAAAATTAATAAAAAAAGTTAATATTTTATATATTTTAACTCCTTAAAAAACGTGCATAAAAGTCAAACGACTTATATTTTGAGACCGAGGTGATATGTCTTTGGTTAATTGATTAGAAAAATTAGGGGATTAATTAGGAAATATTAAATAAAAAATCTTTAAAAAAAATTTCTTCTAATTTCTAATTGGGACGTGCAGGTTTTAAGTCAGTATTCAAAATTTGGTCTTTCTATCTTATGTCATCAAGGCATATGATAAGATTATAAATTGGGAAATATATCTTACAAAAAATAAATGATCACATGAATCTAATTTAAAATTTGACTAAAATATTTTAATTAAGGATTTTTTTTTTTAAAACAGGAATCTTATGCCCCAATGCATAGAATAGAAAAATTGTTGGCAATGTACACCTTTTTTTTTTGAAGCAAGATAAGAAATTCAGTGCTCTAGACAAGCCTAGAGAAACCGAGAGACCGGACAAGCCGGTGGATGGACTAACCATCATATACAACTGGAAGCAAATAATTGAAGCAAATGACAGAAATGAAATTACATAAGCAAATGACATAAATAAAAAACCAGGAACATACAAGTCATCCTACACTGCGAAACACAAGCTAAAAGAAGAACGAAACGATCGGTCAAAGGGACAACGCACACAACGAATTGTTTGGGCATAGTTTTTATTTTTATTTTATTGTTTGTTTGTTTTTCCCCTTAATTTTTTGGGTGTTTTTCAAGCTTGTTACACATCCGAATAAAAATGTATATTTTGGGTTGGGCTTATTGTCTCTGATGGTCCTTGGATCTTTCAGATGGATTGAATTGAATGAGACTCCGAGGAGGTTAGGACAATAGGCTAATCATACCGTTATGTTTGCTCTTGTTTTAATCCCTATTTTTCGGATGTTATATATCGAATATTTACTAATTAATACAAATAGATAGATAAAAGATCAAGTGAAATGGAAAATACAATACAATGATGAAACAAATCACTATTATATTACATTAGTATGAATTTTATATAGGCAAAATTACAGAAAACCACCCTTTAAATATGGGTGTTTTCACTTAACCACCCCTTAAATTCAAAATTACATAAAACCACCCTTTAAATTGTATTTGTTTACAACTCACCACCCACTCAACTATTTTCGTTACTTTATCATTAAATATATTATATTTTAATATTTTTAAACTATAGTTTGATTGTAAATATATTCAAAATTTGAATTTAAGGGTTGATCATATTTTAGGAATTATTTTATTTATTTAAAAAATATATATATAGCCTAGAATTATTATCTTAATTTATGGTTGAAAATGTTTATAGAATTTTAAAATATTTTGGAATTTTACTCTTATTTATTTATATTTTAAATAAGAGTAATTTACATAATGTTATAAACATTTATAAACATTTTCAAACATAAATTAAGATAATAATAATTCTAGGCTTTATTGATTATTATTTTTAAAAATAAATACAATGATCCCTATGTAAAAGAATTATTATTTTTAAAAACCTTAACTTCTTCAACATGTATAAAAATTTATCGGACCTCGTAAATGATAATTTGGCTTTCAATGTAGTTGCTTATCCATATGTAAAAGAAAATGCAATAAATTTGTATTGTAGACTCAAGAAACTGATTTCCTCCAAATGATCCATGAAAACATCATATAATAAAGAAGAGCACGAGATAAGGTGGGGTTGCTTCCATGGTTTCTATGTGCTTGGTGTCGATTCAATTTCGGGATGAAGAACACTTGTTTTCTGGCCTTCCATAGGCAATGAGAGATGTCAAGAACGAGGGAGGAAGAGTGTTACATTTTGTTCTCACTAAATTTTATTTTAACTTTATTTTAAATCAATGTTCATCTCCATTCGATAAATCGGCATTTTGAATGGAATTTTGGTGGCTATATCAAATTCATTTATTATATCATAGTTTATATACGAATTAGTTATTTTCATATTATTTTTTATACACTGATAATTTGTGTTATTTTTAGTCATTTTTTAAAAAATAATACCATAAAAGTTTTTCAAAATATTCAAGTTCGTAGTGTAAGACAACATATTCAAAATTGGCAAAAGACAAAAGATCTTGACCAAACAAAGCATACAACCCAAAATATTGGTAAAAAATCGCAACGACGAAGACTAAGGGAAAGCAAATGGTTAAAACCCTTACCAAATTTCTTTAAATTTAATTTTCATGGATTTGTGAGATGAGGCAGGCTCCTCCTCTTCGGCCTTCCTTTGTCGAGATCCTCTAGGGCATTTTATCTTTCGGGATGCTGTCTTCGGTGTTTCAGGGTTGCCCTTACTTGTCGAAGCAATGGCTCTTAGAGTGGTTGTGGAAGCAGCTAGGAATTGAAGCTCGACTTGAAGAGAGTCCAGTTTGAAGGTGACTGCCTTAGCGTGATAAATGATGTTCGTGGAACATGGGAGTGCCATTGAGAGATCGAGCTGGTGGTTTCGAATATTCGTACTCACTGTATTCACTTTGAGGAGGCCCATTTTAGTCACGTCACATAGAGGCTAACTCTGATGCAAACAAAATTGTTGCTATGTGTCATCTTCATCCACTGGACATCATTGCGACTCCCCCTGAGCTCTCAATCATCAGCTCTCAGGATGCTCTTGGACGGTGATTGACACCAACCTTGCAAAATCCAAACATACCCTAGACTACTTTTTTATTTGCAATCAACCTAGAACATCTCCCCATCAAAGACTTCCTACTTCTTGCTTACTATGAAAAAAAATCTCAACGATATGATAATTTATTTGACAAAATAAGATTAATTGTACTCTCTCCATTAACAAAAATAAATTGTATACTGTTTATAAATGTTTTTTTAGCATAATAAAAAATATTAACTTTATTATTAATTTCATACTTATTAGTTATTACTATTAAGTATGAAGTTATTTTTAAAAAAAGTTATGTATTTTGTAGTTTTTAAAAAAGTGTGCACAAATAGTAAAGTAATCCTCCATATAGCAGCAAAATGTATTTTAGAAGCAGGATTGGTTGAAAGTTTGAATTTTAATAATAGCTTTGTATCAAAATTTAATTGGCTGATATAATTTTTAAAAATTTTAAAGCTCTATAAAATATTAATTTATATATACTACGTAACATAATTTTAAACTTGTTACTTTTTTGTCTACATTTTAAGCTTATTACTAATAAAATAAAATAAAATGATATTTTACATATATTTTTTTTTATCATTCTTAAAAACATGTACTGTTGAAAGCTGATTTTGAATCCCTTCCAACCGCTATCCTCCGAACCCTCCAATCTCTTTTTACTGATCCTCGATCTTGAATTGACTGTTTGAAGCTGTCCACTGTAGTACATGAATGGTGGTGCATACTATAGTTGGTGAGTGAATTAACATCAATAGGTACAGTTGTTGGGTCAGTTGGCTTAGTCAGGGATGTCACATTTCCAGCTATCTGTAACTTAATAATTCGCGACGAAATCGCAAACATTATGACATGGGGCCATACAACATATGGTCCTAGTGAATGCCAACTCCAGGCTTATTGCATACCATATAATTGGAGCAGCCATATATGATCATGGCATGTGCCTTGTGTAGCTCGCCTTGCCTTTGCTTATGGCCGATGTCTTGTTTTCGGGTCATCTTAAATGTTGTTTTTCGGCAGGAGTAGGCATATGGAGCAGTCCTAGTATACTTGTTGTGTGCACGAGTGGGTTGTTTTCCTCTTTTCGTCGTGTCTTGAGAGGAACAAGAACAGTGGTTCGATCTTCAAACAAACTTGAGACCCGAATCTTAGCTTGTTATGGTAATGCTTTATGAGCCAATATTTACTCGCGAGTCGAGTATGATCATATATCTATGCTCGAAACAAAAAAGAGGTTTGACAACTTTGACTTGAATTCGGCTTGGTAAAAAAAAGCGAGCAAGGCATGAGCACCTAATTACTCAGCTCAACTCATTCAACTCGAATAAACACCCCTATTACTAGGTCATTCGAAAACCGTACCCCCTCTCGATGTGGTCGAGGAAATAGTGTACACCTAATCCCTAAACACTACTCGGCTCGATAAAAATTGGCTTAATCCAATGGGTGTGATCTGATGAATCCATCTCTAAAAGTCCCGGTTTTTGTGAGAGCCAGGTGAGTGGAAGAGTGCAACCATCTACATAGTCTCGGCTCAGGTTGTGAGTTGTGACGCATGGCAACCCATGTTGACATGTGTCTCGGGTAAGCCCGACCAATCACAATGTCTGCGGGATTGGTCGGGCTTACCCGGGTCCCGCTAAAACGGGATTTTTAGAGAGGGATTCGTGATGATCAATAATGCGTTAGGCCACATTTTCGATTCTTTAGACCAATCAATACCGAAAATGATGAACTGATAATTGATTCGAGAACAAGAACAAAATGAAGGCTAAACTGATAACTGATTTATACACAATCCATAACCTAAAGAGTGCAAAATTGGATCATGACAATTTTACAAGAGCCTAAGAGGAGAATATCTTTAGCAAGGTTACTCTCGTTTGCGTTAACTGTCGAAACATGCTCTCCGAGCCATTCCGAATGCCTTCCAAGCCAACCTCCAATGCCGACAATCTCTTACAAGCTACTCGAACACTCTCCTCCTTGAACGCGTTGTTTGAACACAACTCGTGGAGGGCAAAGTTTACGTTCTCCAACTCGTTCCTGCTTTGATCCGCTCCAAGACCGTCACACGACACTCTAGGCTTGCTCATCGCTTTCGAGATGAAGAAAAATCGGCTAGGCTTGCCCTTAGACACCGGCATTGCCAAGAAGTGCAAGAGGGCTTCGAGTATCGAAATGCTTATGATGCTAACACAAGTTAGCACTTTGATCACCACTGAGATCCCGCGATCATCGTTCAACATCGCCCCAGAAGAGCCGAAGCTGTCACGCTCCGCTCTTTTGAGGGACAAAAGCGTCTCCTTAGCGCTCTTGATGATTTGCTTCCTCGAGCAACAGAAGGCTGAGACGCCTGGATCTTCGCGGTTGGCACTAAGAGAGGCTCGGAGATCCCCACAAGCTTCTTTCATCTGCAGCGCGATGTCCTCAGTTGCACTGCAGATGTCTAGAACCTTCTTGGACCCTTCCAACAGCTCGAGACCACACTTATCCCGGTGGTGGAGGGAGAGAGCCTGCTGGATGAATGGCAGGCTCAGGAACTCGCCGACACATTTGTACAAGTCACCGATGCCAGATAAGCCTATGCTTATCGTTTCAGCGGCTGATGTGGACGATTCCTCCCATGACTTGAGCTTGTTAAGCTCTCTTGTGATCCTCAAAATGATCTGATTCGACTCCAATGGCAATGTAACTGATCTTGCAGGATACATACTGTACTCTTTCTAAGAAAAACACAATTCGATACGAATGCTGAAACTTAGACAATCATTCTCTATTTATATACCATCCTGTCAGCTGACAGATAAATGCAACGACGAATACATGAGGCACATCTGGCTCTACGAGTCAATCAAAGCCACGCGCGTTGCTCCAACGTACGTGTCCTCTTCGCATAGACTTAGGTGGCATGTCACATTAAATCTTTCCAGCTAGCAAACCTTAAGCAGTCATTGTGGAGATTGCAGACGCCAGATCCTTGAATATCACACGCGGATGCCAGCCTGTCGAGAGGGGTCGCTATCCATGGCGTCGGGTCAGTCAAAAACTCCATCATAAGCAACAGGCTGTATAGAGGAAAAACATCCTGCAAAATTCCAAAGATCTCATTTATGATCAATGAAAGGAATTGGTAGGTGGGTGGACCTTGTTTGTGCACGAGTGGGTTGTCAACTTCATTAAACAACACTACTGTGTGAGCAACCTCTGCCAGCTAACTGCAGGTGGATCAGGTGTGGCAAAATCAAGAATTGGTCCAATCCAAGTATTAAAAAACTCCTTTTTTTTTAACTGCAAAATCCTTTAAAAGGATTGAACTTCAGATTCTCATCCGTTAGGGTACCTCTAGGAGGAGCTTATCTGCACACTTTTCGTGTCGGTTAAGGACCCCAAGTTACCATGTGTAGAATTTAGCCAGTACCCCAACAAATGATACAAAAACCAGTAAATCTCCATTTAAATTAACCAAATCTTGACAATTCTTCAAACATACATAATAATCTGATTGCTTCTACGGTCTTTACCAACAACAAATGATGCAAAAATCAACCCGGTCTTCTCTTCTATGGAGTTGCCCCGGATTTAGTGGAGACTGGAATGCGGATTCTCCTGTTTATCAAAGACATTGATGCACTAGAAATCGGAACATATGATGATCACACTCTTCAATAATGTAACGAGAAAGCACGCAGTAGATATACATCACATAGAATTGGCCCACTAAAGATGTCTGGCTGAAAGATGATTGCTACATAGGGCGAGTACTAGTTCCTTGTGTAGTGTAATGCAAAATACCCTAGATTGGCATGGCCTAGAATAAAGCAACTTACAGCGATTCGAGAGGTTTTGGAAACGAGGCCTAAATGGATTAAAACTATAGCTGACCAGCATATCAACAGCAAACCCGTACATATCCCAGCAGATGAAGAGGATCGCATATCAACAGCAAACCCGTACATATCCCAGCAGATGAAGAGGATCGCTTCTGATATTTTACAATGTTCAGTGGAGTTGCTGGAATTGCGTAGAGCAACCACTTAGGAAGCTGATTCTACATCCCTCTTCAGCAGCTCCTGCCGAAGACAACAATTTCACATGTGAAAAACAAGGAATATTGGAAAGTTCCTTTATATGTCAAGGGGCAAACTTTTCTCATTTCCCTTTTTCCAAGATGAACTAGTCGAACTTTCGAACTAGTATGTGTAGTAATGAAACATACTAGTACAATGTCACATTAGGTTCTTTAGAGCATTGCTCCTTCGGTAACCAAGTTAAGGCTAATACAGGGAGTCGATAAGGTCCATCATTCCCCACTTTCCACTTGTGTTGGAAGTCTATTAAGCATATTTAATAAATAAAGCCTGTTATTTATTCTAAATGCATAGCCACTAACCCAAATGAAGCAATAAATAATAATACGGAGTACAGATGAAAAGATAATGTTTGTACACACCATCCTCAAGGCTGAAATTGACAACAGCTGCCTCTCCCTCTTTTCTCGTTGGCATTCCCCGCACCAACTAGAGAAATCTTTCTGATATTTCTTCAGCTCACGGAAAACGGAGCTTTTCCAATCCAAAAATAAACAAATAAGAGTTATTTTCACGCCACAGCCAAAACAACAACAACAACAACAACCCAGTATATCCCACAAAAGCAGGGTATAGGGGGTTAGGATGTACGCACTCTTTCCCCGAACAAGTCGAGAGAGTGTTTCCGATAGACCCAGAACAAAAAAAAAAAAGAGAGTAGGAGCTCCTAATAAACAGTTCATATTTGTATACGCAACAGCAAACTGGATTCCTCTAATCCTCTCATAATGTGCGAAAATAAAAATAATACTCCCTCCGTCCATCAATACATGTCTTTTTAGCCCATATGATTTTGTCAATAATACATGTCTTTTTAGAGCTAATCATTACCAACTAGCTAGTCATTCCACTTAATTTTCACTCATGACCAATTGAATTCACTAATTTTTTGACCAACTAACTAGCTTATAGGTTTTCTTAATTTCTGTGCATATGGCTAAAAAGACATGTATTGGTGGATGGAGGGAGTAGTAATCAGAAAAAGGCAGACGGACTCACTATAAAAACACAACAAATGTTAGTGGTGAATCAATACATAAAGGGTGGCATTTGGTATGCAGGCTTTTGGAATAGGGAATTAGTTTGGATTACCAATTGACCCATGCCACGACGAGTCAAGAAGGAAAATTAAAAAAAACGCCTAATCAAACTTCATTTACAAAGCTGAAGTGCTACAGGTGGGGAAAAAACAGATACAAAGAGTAGGTTACCTTCTACACCACAAGATTAAGTTTGCCCTATGTCCAGCTGTTGTTGCTCTAGCTCCATGGCGATGACGGCCCCGGTGAAGAACAGCATGTCCAGGAACATGGACATAATCGAAAATTTCCTGTGAGAATTGCAGGATGGAAGAGTATGAAAGGAAATTATCTCAAGCACAGAAAGCTGATTGCCCCATCTGTAATAATTAAATTAGTTCAATGGAAAAGGTTGGGCCTCAACATTATGGTCAAGCATGAAGCAGTGAGCATCACAACTCTAAAACTGAAAATCAATAATAAAATAAAATGCACACACATCAGCATGCTCAAAATAGAAAAGGGCAGGCAGAATTATCCCCATCAATTCATGGACACATACCAGAGAGACAGATATGCTGGAAAGTATACATCGCAGATGGATGCAATTATGCGGTATGGTATTTAAGAATTGAAAATTATGGGAAGATTTGGTGTATACAGTAAACTCATCAAAATTTTAAATATATACCATGCAGGTGGACAGTTTCAGCAGGCATGCAGATGAGAAACGTGATATTTTCATTCACCACAAACGTAACCAAAAAGAAAAAAAGGGTCAGAGCAATCATTACTGTTTAACAAAATCAATAAATAAATAAAAAGAAACAGCATAAAAACAAAATTACCTCTGATTGTGTCTCTGTATTAACATGTTTATCGCATCGAACGCCACGAAAAAACAATTCCCCACCAGAAAACTCTTTCCCTAAGCAAACATTTAAAGTTACCTCCGCATCATCCACATGAAAACCTGCCGATTGAACATAAATCAAAGTTACTAAACCATCTGATAGAAGAAAACGATAGAAAAAACTGTCAGCGAAAAACAGCAGCCAAAGGCAAGCATTATGGATACAAACAAGGCAAAATTCCCTTCGGCAGAAATTGAAACTAAAGTAAGAATTGTAACTTTAAGTTGAATTTTCTGCAGAAAGACAGTCCTCACACATATCTGTCAAAAATGGACAATACTATGACCAACAGATACTTTCGAATTAATGTAAACAACAAAAACCTTAATATTGATATTTGGATTCCAAAATCAAAGCAGGAATATTTTTAACGAAGAAAAGCGAGGTACTACAACATATTACATATCCACAAGTCACCTTGTGACGAGAAAGGGGAGAAAGAAGAAAAGAAAGAATTGTGGGAGCAAAAAAAAAAAGAATATGAGAAAGCATGAGAACGATGATAGAAACCACTAGGATCACTCCTAGGAAAACCACTGATTGCAAGTATCTTGCACCAGGAAATTGGAATTTGTGTTCAATTCATCATAATCCAATCTGCCCTTACAAGATGCAGTTCTCCTCCTTTTATAATAAAATAAATAAATAACTCCTAAAACTAATTAATTAAAATGCAGGAAAAGGAAAACAGCATAGAAGAAGAGATGTGCCTAAAAACTAGGAAAGTGGGATGGAAAACAAAGTTAACTAACTAATTTCTGCAGGAAAGTGAATATACTAATTAAAACATAATAAAATTATAACGGAAGTTCGTATCAGATTGTAAACAATCATGTCAAAAACTGGTCAATAATTGAGCATTCTAGTCCCAACAAAATAAGAATCCTATCAAAATAAAAATGTTGATAAAATAACGCAATGTAACAAATGAAAATAATAATATCAAATGTTTACATATTCCTATGTTTGAAACGTATGCTACTTTTTTTCCAAGTCCACAACCACCTTTAGCTTTCATAAATATCTAAAAGTCACCCTATCTTTCAAAATAGAAGTTTGATATTTTAGTAACCAAAATATGAAACTACCATATTTTCAATGAAAAATATGCGTTGTTTACCCTTTATGAAAGGTTCCTGTTTCTTTAGTGAAACTTGTGGATCTTCCTGTATAAATGTAAATATGCAAACTCACTGGAAATGCAGCCAACCCATGGTTTCATACTTTCATTGAATCTTTGTTGGTTCAGTGAGTTCCAAAATCTAGTAAGCTCCATAAAAATATTGGTGAGACCCAACTAAAGGAACTTCCATAAAAATAGAGTTTTAGTTTCAGGACCAAATGTTCAGGGAAGCTCCACCCTAAAAGACTGAGAATCTCTGTCCGTCAACCCAACACCAATAATTGAACAAAATGTCAAAGAACTAGGAAATGAAATCAGGATGAGACATATTTTGCACTCAGGGACCAACATCACCAACTAATCATTAACTCTGACATTACTGAAGTTCAAAGTAATCTCAAACATGCCAGCAGAGGAAAGCAACAATATCAACAACAGAAGAAATCAAAGATGAAAGAAGAAACAAAGCCTACCAAGATCAACATCTCTATCGATTCCATATTCAACTACAAAGCCATGATGAGAATCCAGTGTGGATCCGCCGACTTCAGGGAAGAAAACTGCAGAGAGGTCAAACACGAATCAGAAACTACAACATATCCTGCTAACATGCGCTGAACTTCATATCACAAGATTAAAGGTACCTTTAGCTAAAGGGCGTAAATAATCATCCATAAGTTTATTAAGCATAGTTTCTAGGCCGAAGTCATCAAGAACAACACCGTATTTGTTCATAGTGTTTGGCCGCATGATTCTGAATTTTGTTTCCAAAACCCAATTCTCAAAATTTTCCACCTACGTGGACAGAATCTGAGAAGTAAGACGTAAAACAACTAAATAGAAAATGGAAAATTTGCAAATAGTGATAATGAACATAATAGAGAGTGTACCTCTGCTAAAAGCATGTCACAGAAACGAGGTTGAAATATCTCAAACGTGTATATTCCTGGTGCAGGCTCGGACAGAATATTTTTAAAACTCTCCACCTTATTCTCAGTGATAGCTTTGAGAAATGAGGGGACAAAGAAGTTTGCCGGGTGAAAGCTATATATTTCCCTGTTACGTGGCTGAAAATAATTTAACTGGAAATGAGAATCTCATATGCAGAACATATATAAATTATGGAAATCCCATAAGGTGCCATGTACTTGGGGCAAAGGCCCCTTTAATATAGTGGGTGAAAGAAAAAAAAATTAAACCTGTAGGATACCCTTCAACTTTGTAGAATATTTACTTGATTTCATAAATTAAAGGATACCACTGCCACGTAAAAAGGCCAGTACACAGATGCCATGGATTTCCCAACAAATTAAATTGGAAAATGTAGTAACTCTTGAACAGCAATTGCTAATATAAAAAGCAAATGATATTTGATTAATGCACATGCCTTACAGGAAGGCAGAGGAGAAAAAGTGATAGGATCTCACTGCCAGTTTGTTTGGAGAACATTGTAGAAAAGTTACACATTTTTATAAATGGAAAAACATCTAAATTATTCGTTCTTGAAAAGTCAATTTTAGGATTCAAATCCCCGAAAGGTTATTCAGTCTTCCAGTAGAAAATAAGTTCAGATGAAAAAGAATAACAAACAGGTTACGGTCATATTATACAGATCTGAAGTTATTCAGTCTGAATGGAGTAAATATTACTTGAAAGGACAAAAAGTCCAAGAAAAAGTTCTAAAGAACTACACATTGTTGTTCAACCCAAAATGATATCATGGTAACGGAACACTTTAAGTATGAGAAATCAGATGCACCCAAACGAAGTTCGAGATAATAGAACACTGTAGGTATTTGTCAACATATGCATCCAAAAACAATACCATAAATACCTATCCCTAAATGGATATGTTAAAGAAACTTCAGCCTCCTGGAAAAAAAAAAGGGAGAACACAATAATCAACATAAATGGCTTTTCCCTGCCAATCAGTTGCACAGCAACTGACATCAGCAAATAAACCCCTGCTGTTCCTACTTCCTAACACAAGTGAATATCTACAAAGGTGTAAACCGAGAAACATTGCTACACTGACAAGTACACTGCTGACTGCTCTACAAAATTTCCATTTTAATAGCAATATCCTATAAAATTTATAAAAGGTGCAAATATTTTCTTCAAGGATAAAATACAATGATGATTGAAAAAGGGGGAGGGCAACAGATTACCTGATAATTCAATATAATCTTTTGCCTGTAATCTCTATGTCTCTGAGCCTGTAAGGAAAAACATGATGACTGTTATGCTTAGGGCAACTCTGAAGTGTACTCACTTGACTGCATGGACTAGATTTGAGTATCAAATCCTATTTAGAATTTTCAACTTCTTGGTCCCAAAACTAGGAAACCCAAGCTAAGGCAGACATCTTTTTAGAGCACCAGTATTCCAGCAATTGTTCCTCAAACAACTCTTAACAACGAGAAATCTTAGCAAAAGGCATGGTAGTCAATTTAAGTAACTCCATTTCTTGCTAAACAATTCATCGATGTGCATGTCCAGCATCAAAATTAGACAACAAATTTCACAAAATTTTAAAATCATCAACAAGGCTACACATCCTAAGCTGAACAATGTGAAGGCAACGGTAACTCACTCTGTTTCTCTCTCCATCAGGCCAATACTTGTGCAGAATCTCCCTCATGTACTGAATCTTATTCTCACGAGTCATATTCAACACAATAGGAGGCAAGTACTGTTCGAGGTAACTGAAGAGCAAGGGGCTGAACTCCAACTGCAGGTCATCATAGCTGTCTCGCTTGTGCTCGGTGTTAGCCTTCACAGACAGGCGAAGTGTAGAGACCATTGCCGGTGCCACAACGCCGTTCCCATTCCCGTTGCTGGATCCCGGCGGCACCTCCCTCCTCCGATCAACGGCGGAGGCGTCGACCGACATAGTTTCTCGGAAACGGTATTTAGAGAGCGATCGGAACTCAGACAAGATTGTAAATGGACCAGTACAAGATTAGGAGGAGTGGTTAACCATTGGTGGATGAAATTCAGGAATTAGGGTTTCGGAGAAATCATCAAGTTCAGAGATTTATCCATGGCGCGATGGAGAGGGAGACGAGAAGTTCGATTTAGAGATAATGATAGTTGTTGATCGAGAAATCGGAGAGGTTGAGCGTTGGATTGAAGAAGGAAGAGGGTTGGGAATTAGGGTTTTGAGATAACAAGCTGCTGGTTCGTAGATCAGTATTGGAGGGATTGATCGGTGAAATCCAACTTATGCTTTTTCCTTTGTGTAATTACGGTACCTATATTATACTCCGTATTTATCTATATTACAGTGTATATATACAAACACAATATACTAGTATATTCTTTTTTTTTTCTTTTTTTTTTTTTTACAGTAGGCAAAAATTAGGTGGTCCTTACTAAGGTATGGTACCACCATGATCATCCAGACGGATGATGTTACAGAGATCCCTAGGGAGGTTCAAATACGTGCAAGTATTCTTAGACCTAGATATGAAATCAACTGCCTTGTTTGTTTCCCTGTAACAGTGTCTGAATTCGAGGCTTTCAAAGCTTGATCTAAAATTCCTGATAAGTTCCACTTCCCTCATAATTTCCCATCTAACATGAGAGCTGTCATTGATTGCCTTGACGACTTCCAAGCAATCTCCTTCGACTATAACTTTACGTAGTCCTTTGGATAGAGCTAAGTTCACACCTGCACAAAAAGCGGAAACCTCCGTTTGCAGAGGAGATGTAACATTCGTTTCAAACTGAAAGATATCAATCACAGAACCATAATGATCCCTAATAAGCCCACCCACTTGGCAATCGCCCGTGGGTCTAAGAGAGCCATCTACATTGATTTTGTAGATAGCCCTAGGTGGTTTGGTCCATCTAGAGTTACGCTTCCTCTTCGAACTATGGTTCAGAGATTGGGGTTTTGTAGCGGTTACATTTTTCCGGTCCTTGAGATCTCCAAATATTCTGATAGCAATTTGGTGAGAGGTATCCAATTTTTTGTTCCTAAAGATTATCTCATTTCTGGTTTCCCAAATTTGTTGTAAAAGCAAAGCTCTTCAATGGCTTTTTTATCACGGGCCGACTTAAAAAGGTCATTGATGTTGTTGCAGTCTATGGGTATTAATGGGACGTTTTTCCCCGTCAATCGCTCATAGGCGACAATGACAGTTCTGGTGAAGGGGCAAATGATTAGAAGGTGGTTGCTGTCTTCCTTATTGTTTCCACAAAAGCAGCAGCTAGATGGTACTCTATTATAGTATCTATTTAATCGTTCTGTAGTGGCTAGGCTATCAGTGGCTATTTTCCAAATAAGGTTTTTAGTTATAGGGGGAAGATGAAGTTTCCATATCCAATTATAGTCCCTTGAAGTGCTACTATTATCGTGATTCATTTGTCTGGCAGATTTCGTAGTGAATTGTCCGTCCAAGTTAAGCTTCCATATAAGTTTATCGGGAGTATCCCAGTAGGGAATTTTGATTTTGATGATGTCTTGGACAATGTTATTTGGAAAGATCTCGTGGAGAAGTGAGGTATCCCATTGTTTACTAGGGTCGAAAAGTTGATTTACTTTTAGTTCAGGATCGAAGTAGTCTTGAAAACTCGTGAGATCATAGTTGGGGAGCCAAGGGTCCTTCCAGACATTGATCGATTCTCTATTTCCTATTATCCATTGTAGCCCTTGCACAAAGTTTCCTCTTAATTGAAGGAGTCTACCAAACGGCCAGGAAGTGTTCTGTGTTGATCTTTCCATTAGGTATTCTTGTTGTAAATATTTTTCTTTTATTATCTTTACCCAAATGTTATTAGGTTCTGAACAGATTTTCCAGAGGAGTTTCAACTGAAGGCTTATATTCATATCTTCAGCAAGTTTTAGTCCTAGTCCTCCTTGTTCCTTGTGTTTGTAAATTTTTTCTCAACTGATCGAAGGGGTGTATCTTTCAGAGTTTAGCTTATTCCAGAAGAAATTTTTCTGGATTTGGTCAGTTTGGTTTAAGATGCCTTTGGGCAGGAGAAAGTTTTGCATTAGATAATTGGTTTTGGAGCTTAAGTTTGCTTGTATCAACGTCATTCGCCCTGCCTGACTAAGAGACGAGGCTTTCCATTTGGATAGTTGTTTTTTTTAGGCTATGTATAGCATCATTAAAAACTTCATTTTTTACTCTGCCCCTTACAAGAGGTATTCCTAAATATTTTTCGAGGGTTTTTGAGATGGGAATATTCATATCACGGGCTAGGGAATTGGCCAGATTTGGACCGACATTCTCTGAGACTTTGATAGAACTTTTATTGTAGTTAATTGTTAACCCGAAAAGATTTGAAAAGTTATTGAGAATGTTCCGTATGGTATGGAGGCTCTTGTGGGATGCTTTGGAAAAAATGATCGTGTCATCTGCGAAGGTTAAGAACGGGATTGTCGTGTCGTTTTTTGTTAGCTTGATTCCAATGAGATTATCATCGTATGTTGATTCTTCAATTAGTTCCCTGGCTAGATTTTCCATGACTAGGATGAAGATGTAGGGGGCAAGAGGGTCCCCTTGTCTTATGCCCCTTTCAGGTTTGAACTGAGTTCCAGAGCGATTATTGACTAGAACTGAGAAAGTGATTGTAGTAATACAGTTCATAACCCATGTAATCCATTGTGGGGCAAAACCAAATTCGGTGAGGGTAGCTCTGATGTAATCCCAGCTAATTATGTCGTAGACTTTTTCCATATCTAACGTGAGAGCCATCCATCCTCTTTTTCCTTTTTGTTTGTGGAAGGTGTGAAAAATTTCATGTGCTATCAAAGTGTTGTCATGAATAGATCTTCCTTCTACAAAAGCACCTTGGAATGGGTTGATTAGTTTATTTAGGATTTGTTTGAGTTTGTTGGCTATAATTTTAGTTATCAGTTTATAAATAGTATTACATAAGCTGATTGGTCTATAATGATTAATGTTCACGGGGTTCTCAATTTTTGGAATAAGAACTATGAAAGTTTGGTTTATTTCGGTTAGCATGCTCCCTGAGTGGAAAAAGGCTTTGGCTGCTTTGCACAGACAGAGTCCAATGACTGCCCAGTATTTGATATAAAATTCTGGAGGGAAACCATCTGGACCAGGGGTTTTGTCTTCTGTCATGCTACTCAGGACATCTTTTATTTCTTTATTAGTGGGAGGGGTTAAAAGGGTAGAATTGTCACTGGGAGTAATTTGAGCTTGTACATGCTTTATTTGTTCGTGTGAAATAGGAGATCTCTGTTGATCTATAAATCTCTCCCTCATTTCTTTAGTGATCTGATCAAAAATTTCATGATCATTTGTCAGGAGGTTGTCGTTCTTGGCGGTAAAAGTAGAAGTAGCGTTTATGAAGTTCCTTATTTTGACAACAGTTTGGTAGTACCTAGTGTTTCTGTCTCCAAGTTGGAGGTGTTTTATTTTAGATCTTTGCTTCCAAAATTTCAGATTGTACTCAAGGAGAGCTGATTTCTTCTTTTCAAGTCTAGCTAGCTTTTTGATTTCATTGGAAGATAGAGTACCCCAAGGGAGTTGAAGTTGTAGCTTCTGAATGCTACTGTTTACCACTGCTAGTTGCTTAAGAATGTTGTTGCCATTAGTTTTGCACCATTCTTTGATATTCTTTTTGAGAAGTTTCTGCTTTTGGATGAAAACATAGCCAAAGGATCCACAAAGTTTGTTTTTCCATACCTTGGTGACTAAGCGCTCAAGATCCGGGTTGGTTGACCAAGCCATTTCAAAGCGGAAGGGGGTTCCTTTGATATCATTCGAGGATCCTAGATGGAGAGTGATAGGGCAGTGGTCCGACGAAGAGAAAGAATGGTGATGAACTTTTAAACTTTTGAATGTCTAGACGCTCATATGTATCGATAGGGTTGTTTGTGCTTTTTCTCCGGGTAAAAGGAGATCCTGTGAACAGGATCGTGTGCAGATTAAGCTCTTCTTTGATATGCTTGATTCGATGGAATCTGGAAAGAGAGGGGGCACTTCCACCAATCTTCTCAGTGTCATTCTCTATGTCATTGAGGTCTCCAATGATTAATACAGGAAGCTTATGTGTATTGATGGTAGTAATGAGATTAGCCTAGAAACCATCCTTTTCATTCTCCAAAGAAAGAGCATAGACATAAAGGATGGCTAGGTCGAGCTGACAGACAGTTAATTTGATCAGAAAGTACCTTTGGTTCTGTTCAAGAATGACCATGTTGTTTAGAAGTTTGTGGTTTCTAATCAGGAGCCATATTCCACCTTTGGTACCTGTGGAGGGGATGCATAGAGCTTTGTGAAATCCCGAGGTTTTGATGTACTAGTATATTCTTAAAACATAATATATGCACTATATTTTTTGAAAAAATATTTATATAATTTTTTTTCATTTTTATTATATAGTGTAGGTGTTTACAAATATGAAAGAAAATGCGACACTTATTATTAGTATTAAAATATTATTAAATTTAAACAATACTAATGACTTATAAACATATCCTAATTTTGATTAAAACGTAGTCCGTAAAATATTTTTAAAATTTTAAACCATTTTTAGGAATAAATTGAACGAATTTGTTCAAATATACATCTATTTTTTTTAATATTTTTTAGAAAATTTAGTAAAATATATTTTTAAATTTATTTGATACTCCCTCCGTTCAACAAAACTTGACATTTTACTATTCATGCACACTTTTTTAGGAGCTAAAAACTATATAAAATATCGACTTTTTAAATAATTTTTTTTAACAATTTCATAGTTATTATTAATAAGTACAAACTTGTTAAAAAAAAATTAAAAAAAAATGAATATTTTATATAGTTTTTATCATTCTAAAAAAGCGTGCGTGAATAGTAAACGACAAGTTTTGTTGAACGGAGGGAGTATTTTAGTTTAAATATAAAGCTTAAAATATTATAATGTCATATGTATTTGATAAAACCCTAATAGAAAAGACAACGAGTGATGATTTGTTAACAAAAGTCATTTAATTGGTGGTTTTCTGTAATTTCGTATTTAACAGATGATTAAGTGTAAACATATATTTAATGGGTGGGTTTCTATAAATTTCTCTTCTTTTTTTAACAAGGAAAAGTTTCGGCCGATGAGATCTAGCCGATTGCATTTCCATCAACATAAAAGCTATAGAACGTATAAATGACTATTGACAAGATAATTTTAACTAAATTGCTCACATCTCCTTTCCAGTTAAAAAAATATTTACGTATTAGCTCGAGAACTTTAGGGTTTAGATTCCATATTAACGATTGATTTAAAGACCTGATTTGGATATTGTTAAATCCTCTTCTAAGTAAAATCATTTAATTTATATCATTCAACCTCCATTGTGGTTTGATTTAAAGGTATTCCTTGTTCAATTTCGGTCAATTAATTCTTGCAGTCTTGCCCCTTGGAAGCCTTCAACAACAATTATATGCTAAGGTATACATGGATGCACGATTGTAGTTAGACCCGATTGAGTTGTATTGAGTCGAGTTATCGACTTGATCCTCTAACGGGTCTAATGGACAATAGTGGTGTTATAGTGTATAACCTATGATATATATATATATATATATATATATATATATATATATATATATGTATAATATGTATGTTAGAAGATAACCCGGATGTGTGGGCCTTTGGCCCATTCCCGAGCCCAAAGATCTGTCCAGTGTTGAGGAAGCCCGGTGGCCTTGTCCAGTTCAAGTGAAGCGCTGCGTTTTGGCCTTGACTTCGCTTGAGACCCGGTGACCTAGTTATTTAAGCTCGCTTCCTGCTTATGGAGAACTCAGATCAGCTCTCTCTCTCTCCTCCGTCTCTTCACAAAAGCTCTCAAGGGTTTTCTAGGCACTACAAAAAAAAATTAAATTTGCTTCGGCAAAAAACCGTGGCAAAAGCCCATCTAGGAGTGGCAAAAGGTAGCTAGCTTCGGCTAATGGGGGCGTGGCGAATTCGACGGTGGCAAATTTTGGTAGCTTCGGCTACTAGCCGTGGCAAAAAATTAGCACGGCAAGTAGCCGTAGCTAGAGTTTGGGTGAAAATTTAAAAAAAAAAAAACCTTGCTTTTTAGCCCGGATTATTCCAACCCGGGCTAAAAAGTACAATATTTTTTCAAAAAAAAAATACACAATTTAACTATATAATAAAATTTCATTAATTATACAAAATTTACATATATATAATAAAATGTCAAAACTACATAATTTATATACAATAAATATACATAATTATAAAATTTACAATATACAATAAAATGTCCAAAAAACTACAACTAATTGTCTAATTACAAGATGACTTTCCTTTTGATCCGCTAAGTTCAGCATCAAATATGGCAAATTATCTTTGATCCATGAAATTCAGCCGGAAAGAATACCTATGTAGTGTGTACAGACTTCGAACACTTCTATCAGCATCTGGAGACAAATATTTGCCATTTTCACGATCGAGATCAAGTTGAAGAGGGAACCCATAGCGATCATTTATCTAACCAATGACAAGAAGTAATATCACATTTCCATATTTACCCATCATTTAATACTAGTTATTTCTGACCAAAAGGAGTATTTGAGCATAGATGCAGTAAAAAGCACTACATGCCTTATGCATGTTTCATGAAAACTTATGAGGCATTTAGCTATTGTGATACATCATTCTATTTCAGTTAAACAAAGAGGGCAATATGGAATTATGGATGAAGAAAAAGCTCACTTGCTTAATAGACTAACCAGATTAGTGTCAAAGAAGGAAACAAGTGTGTAAAGTTTGACAACAAGTCCATCAGCTTTTCTAGCCAAAAACTCATTAAGAAGTTAACTAAGCTATGTATGTGTTTGCATTAGCAGTAGCCTGTAGCTGAACTGGTAACATAAAATTTTAAAACAAAAAATATTGGAAAATATTTTAGTTTTATGTTTCACTGACAATTTTAGATAAGAATGGATTGCACCTAATGAAAAATTGGTATCGACAGATGAAATTAGGCAGCCACGGCCTAACCAGATTGCAAGAACAAATAAATAGCTAACAGTGATAAAAAGAATTATCATCATCAGAAGATAAACCATCAAACTCTTATTATAGAAAAGACTAGCAAAGCATAAACTAGTTTCATCCAAGTCAGAAAAATAATACTATAATAGTATCAAGGACATTAATATGGCACAGAAATAAAAGCTTGGATGGTTAATGTTCACTGACCATAACCGTGGTATCACGCAGAAAATCATATTCAAATTGTTTCAGCTGGAGTTGAATAGCTGGAGGGAAATCAATGAACAAAACACCCTTTCTGGCATCCTGAGATTATCACAGTTCACATTACAAATCATCACAAACATCCAGCAAAACTTGAAATAGGTTGCTTACAAGGTCAACAGTAATCAAGATCAATAATTTTAAAAAAAAAAAGTTAATCTGAGAATTAGGCTAATAAGTTCTTGTTTTAAAAGGGGGTAAAAATTTATGCAATGAAGGTAGAGTTGGCATGTAATCACAAGGAAAGCATAAAAAATGTCATTGTAAGCCTATGAAGGTAGAGTTGGCATGAAAAGTCTCAATAACTGCCCACACAGTTTTAAGCAACAAATGCGACAAGAAAACCAAAAGTATCATTCGAAAATAAAAATGCATTCTCAAGCAGAAAAGTACATTAGATCAAGTAAGAGAATTTATATATTTGTGTCAGCTGCGATTGATAGTACCTGAGCCAAAGGCTGGTACCCAGCAAAGAAGCTTCTCCTCCGCAGTTCTTCTATAGAATCCTTGTTATTTGTGAAACCATGAACATCTAGAAACTTCTTGTATAGTTTTGTCTGGAGTTGAGAAAGCTTTACAGCTACCACAAACATCTAGAAACTTCTTATTCATACAAGTTAATTACAATCTGGTCACATTTATAAGTTAATTACAATCTGGGCACATCTACCTTTTCAAGATTGTTAGATCTGCAAGTATGAAAAAAAAAAATCTAAGAATCTCAATTGGAATTTGTATCCCACAGTAGATTTGTTTCTATTTTTATTGTAACTGAAAAGTTGTGAACTGGAGTATGTGACTGAAAAGTTACAACTTACCACTTAATCAACACCCTCCCTTGCAAGGCCGTCCCTTTCCAGTTGATGGTTGGCCCTACACCGCATTGCACTTAATCGACGATAATGTGAGGCTGCAAGATTAAACTAACCGTTGTAATAAGAAGATGGGGACATCAACTTGACAGGACGAAAGAAGATATTGCACCCATTTGTAACTAATAATGCAAGCATCAGAAACAGGCAACAAAGAGAAACCCTAACAGTTTTTACAAGTTAGTGGAAAAGGCCCAGGAAGAATTGTATCCTAGTTGCAAGAGTTTTTCGAAGCTTTCCTTTCTAATTTGCTTATTCGTTCATAAGCGAGACCATAAACTGAGCAATGGTGCCTTCACTGATCTGCTAAAAATTATAAAAGTCATGCAACCGGATGCAAAGTTGCCTACTTCTTATAATGAAGCGAAGAAGGTCCTAAAGATGTTGGGTCTTGAGTACACTAGGATTGATGCATGTGTTAACGATTGTATCTTGTATTGGGAAGATAATGCTGAAGCAACAAGTTGTCCTATATGCAAGACTTTTCGGTGGAAATTAGCTGAAAAAGATGGCAAAACTTGCAACGCTTCAGAAATACCTGCAAAAGTACTTAGATACTTTCCAGTTAAGAAGAGGTTGCAAAGATTATTTATGCGTCGAGAGATTGCACAAGGATGATCTGGACCAAAATGATGAACAGTAAATATTGGTAAAATGAGAAACCCTAACATGCGGAAATTAGGTGTGGTGTGCACCTGAGATGAGAAACCGAGAAGAAAATTAGAACGGAGAGCAGAGTCCGAAGTAAGACAATGATCTAGGAATCGCCAGCACTTGAGAGAATCGGAGGGTAGACAGGGCGGCGAGCATCGTTCGTGGAGAGAGGCCGAGTGAGAGAGGAGATTGGGAAGGCCAGCCATGGGAGGACGTGAGAGTCGAGAAGGAGATGGATGAACAGAAGAGAGAGCCGAGGGAGAGAGGAGATCGGGAAGGCCAACATGAATGGATTTGAGAGATGAGACTTGAGAAGGACATGGGCGAACGAGAGAGGGGATTTGCAGATCTGAAATGAAGCGGGCGGAAGAGTTTAGGGTTTGCTGGGCGGAAGCCGGAAGGGTTTCGCTTTGAAAAAAAAATACGCGTTTTAATTTATTTATTTGGAAAAATGGCAGAAAACCACCCCTTAAATATGACATTTTGCAGAAAACCATCCCTTAAAATTGAAATTGCAGAAAACCACCCCTTAAACCCATTTTGCCTATAAATCGCCACCCACAATCTTTTTTTCCGTTAGTTTGCCGTTAAAAAAAGGTGAAAACTCATTTTTACTCCTCCCTTTTAATGTTATTTTAATGAGGGAAAATGTATGAATTGAAATAAATTAATAAAACATATTTATCTATCCTGTTTAATGAGAGAAAACGTATGTTATTCTATTAAAATAACATTAAAATGGAAGAATAAATAAATTTTATCAATTTATTTCAATTCATACATTTTCCCTTATTAAAATAACATTAAAAGAGAGGGGTAAAAATGACTTTTCACCTTTTTTTAACTGCAAGCTAACGGAAAAAACAGTTGTGGGTGGCGATTTATAGGCAAAATGGATTTAAGGGGTGGTTTTCTGCAATTTCAATTTTAAGGGGTGGTTTTCTGCAAAAGGTTATATTTAAGGGGTGGTTTTCTGCCATTTTCCCTATTTATTTTTTGCCACGGTAACACTGCCGAAGCTACATTGGCTCCTACTATCTTGGTTTTTTCGGGATTGAATGCATGCCGTGGCTACTACCGTGGCAAAAGAGTATCAGTTGCCACGGAAAACAACAGCCGAACCTACTTTGCGTGGCCAATTTAATTATTTTTTGTAGTGAGGGTTTGTTCCTGGCTCCTCCCCGGCGATTATGAAGGCGAAGATGTTGGTTGATCTCGGCGATCTCCTGGTGGTGGCGCAACTTAGCTTCCTGGCTTGGTTGTTGTTTCTCTCACGTCTGGAGATCTAGGGTTTGGGAGTATCGAAGCGTCCTTCGATCTCCGGTTATCCCACAGAGGGGGATCTTCTTCTCTCTATATCTCTGAAGCTCATACATGCTAGATCTAGGGTTTATCTTTGCATTGCTTGATTGTAACCCTCTATTGAACATTTACTTAGTGGATTCGGCCGATTCTTGAGGCCCCGAGGACGTAGGCATATTTTGCCGAACCTCGTAAACTCTGGTGTTCGTTTCTTGCATGTTCTGTTTGAGTTTCTTGTTCTTTATCACTCACTTCCACTTAATCGTTTTCGTTATCTCGAATCTCAGTTTTCAACAAGTGGTATCAGAGCTTGAGTGTCCCGCTCTCGATTTCCTGGCTCATTCTTGAGTTCTAGGGATAGAGACTGGATGTAAGGCCTCGGGCAAACCTAAAAGGCGACATCGCTGGTGCTGAACCCCCGTTACGTGACATACCACGCCTTGTTTGTTAGATCTAGGCTTGTGTGTGTGATTCTGTTCTCTACTTAAAAGGTTCAAGGTTTTCTTAAATCTTCTGCTTGATTTACTGTCTGTTTTGTTAAGATTGCTTAAGTTTTTAAGTTCTTAACTATAAGCATGGGTGAATCTTATCGTTTAAAACCCTTCAATGGCACTACTAACTTTGCTATGTGGCAGGTAAAAATGAAGGCCATATTAATAAAAGAAAATTGCTATGAAGCTGTCACTGGAGATGATGTTGATGAGGACAAGAAGAAGGATATAAAACGTCTTGATAAACGGGCACACAGTGAGATTATGTTGAGGCTCTCAAATGAGGTGGCTAGGCAAGTTTTGACTTGCACAACTGCTGACAAGCTCTGGGATATGTTGGAAAAAATATACTTGGTAAAATCACTACCAAGTAGGGTAAACCTCTTCAACAAACTTTTCAATTATAAAATGTCTACTACTTGCACTCTGGCAGATAATCTTGATAGATTCTTGTCTATTACACAAGATCTGGAGAGATGTAGTGACAAGGTTGATGAGACTCAATTGTGTGTTTTGTTGCTTAATTCTTTGCCTGCACAGTTTACTACTTTTGTTGATGTTGTTCAGTATGGTACTAATAAGTTGACTAAAAATGAGCTTATTGAATCTATCGTACAGAAAAATGAAAATCTGAAAGTGTTTAAAACTGTGAATGGTAATAAGACTGATCCTAAACCTGAAAATAAAGATGAGGTTCTTGTGGTGAAGTCTAAGTTCAAAGGCAATCAGAAAAATAAGCAACAGGAAAATAAAGACAATAAACCTGATTCTGTGTCTTCTGATAAATACAGTGGTGAAAAACCTGATAAATCTCATCTTTTATGTACTTACTGCAATAAAATTGGTCATCTTGAGAAGCATTGTTTTAAAAAGAAAAGGGATATTAAAGCTGGTAAGAAATTAACCTAATGTGTCTGCTGTTTGTGAATCCCATCCTTATGTTACTCATGAAGTTCTTGCATTATTAAGTGACACTAATTCTACTACTTGGATTTTGGATTCTGGGTGTACCATGCATGCTACCTTTCATAAGTCTTGGTTCTTTGATCTTAAATGCTTTGATGCTGGTACTGTCATGCTGGGTGACCACTCTGTTCTTAAAATTAAAGGTGTTGGATCTGTTGCTTTAAAAATGTTTGATGATGTGATTAGAATTGTTAAGGATGTTAAGTGGGTTCCTGATTTGAGGAGAAAGTTGCTATCTGAAAGTGCTTTTGAAGAATTACACTATGATATGACTAGTTCTAATGGTGTTAGGATTATTTCTAAAAATGGGAAGCCTGTCATTAAATGCTTTAGAAAGAAAGGTCTTTATGAAGTATTGGCTACTCCTATTGTGAATTATCCTGCTTCTGCCTTTACTGCTTCTGTGCATACTATGTCTCTGCATGATACTATGTTGTGGCATAATAGATTGGGTCACATAGGCAATAAAGGCTTAGAACACTTGCATAAAACTGGCATAATCAACTCCAAACCTTGCATGATTGATCTCTATGAAAACTGTATTCTAGGGAAGCATGCTAGAAAAGGTTTTAAGCATTCATCCTATGTTGCTGCTGCACCTCTTGAATATATTCATTCTGATTTGTGGGGACCCTCTCCTGTTCCTACTGTAGGTCATAAGAGATATTTCATGTCTCTCATTGATCACTACAATAAGAAAGTTTGGGTCTATTTGCTTAAAACTAAAGATGAGGCTTTTGAAACCTTTAAAAACTGGAAAGTTGGAGTTGAAAATGAAACTGGCTTGACTATTGAATATTTAAAAACTGATAATGGTCTTGAGTTATGTAATTCTTTGTTCAATGAGTACTGCAAGTCTAATGGTATTAAGAGACACTTAACCATTCCTAGAACTCCCCAGCAGAATGGTACTGCTGAGAGGATGAACAGGACTCTCCTTGAAAAAGCTAGATGCATGCTTATATCTTCTGGTTTGAAACATTGCTTATGGGGTGAAGCTGATGTGACTACTGCTTACTTGATAAATAGAACTCCTTCTTCTGTAATTGATTTTAAAACTCCTTATGAGTTGTGGACTAAAAGAAAACCAAACTTAGACCACATTAAACCTTTTGGTTGCACTTGTTTTCTTATGTTAACCAAGGTAAACTTAATCCTAGGTCCCAAAAATGTGTGTTATTGGGTTATCCTGAAGGGGTTAAGGGTTATAAGTTGCTTCTTGTTCAACCTGGTGTTTATAAAACTATTGTGAGTAGGAATGTCTTTATCAATGAGCATGAATTTCATTTTAAGAAAGCTTCCCCTGTTGTTACAGATGCTAACCTGCAGGTACAAGAGGATCAATTCTTTGTGCCTAAGCACAATGATGTTGATTCTGATGATGAGTTTGACAGTGGTTTTTCTCCCTCTTCTCCCTCTACTCTCTCTACACCCGATTCATCTGTGTCTACTTCTTCTGCTACTGTTTCTGATGCTATGCAAGTTGATGATTTGCAACCTCACCAATTGGGTGGGGGAGTGAACAATGAACCTAATTCCTCTTCTACTTCTCCTAATTATGTGATTGAGGATAATGTTGTTGATTCTTTACCTGTGTGTGGTTCTGGTTCCTCTGGTTCTTCAGTCACTGAAGGGCATGATCTGACTAACTGGCAGTTGACTAGGGATAGGAGTCCTAGGACTGTTATACCAAATAAAAGGTTCATTAATAACATTTTTGAGTTTGCATGCTTGGTTTCTGATGTTGTGAAAATTTATACTCCTGAAACCTATGAACAAGCTATGAGATGTGTGCACTCTGCTAATTGGAAACATGCTATGAATGATGAGATTGAATCTATGAGGGTGAATAAAACATGGACTTTGATGCCTAAACCTGTAAATGCTAGATTAATTGACTACAAGTGGATTTACAAGCTTAAGGATGGCATTTCTAAGTCTGATCCTCCTAGGTATAAAGCTAGGTTGGTGCTAAAGGTTTTACCCAAAGAGAGGGTGAGGATTATAATGAAATATTTGCTCTTGTTGTTAAGTATAAAACTTTGAGACTGTTGCTTGCCATGACTGTTGTTTATGATCTTGAGTTACAATAAATGGATGTTAAAACAACTTTTCTTCATGGTAATCTAGATGAGACTATTTACATGAGACAGCCCAAGGGCTTCATTGATTATGTGCATCCTAATCATGCTTGCTTGTTAAATAAATCCATCTATGGTTTAAAACAATCACCTAGACAATGGAATATCAAGTTTGACAAGTGCATGAGGTTCAGTCTAGGTTTTAAAAGGAGCAAGTTTGATACCTGTTTATATTTCAAAGGTGTCAAAAAGAGTCTTGTGCTTTATGTGCTTTTATATGTAGATGACATCTTGCTTATTTCTAAATCTGTGGATGTTGTTCATGATATTAAAAGAAACTTACAAAAGCATTTTGACATGAAAGACTTAGGCATTGCTAAAAAGATTTTAGGCATGTCTATTATAAGAGATAGGAAGCATAAGAGACTGTGGTTGCATCAGTGTGATCATTATGTGCATAAGGTTCTTGATAGGTTTCATATTTCTGGTGATAAGATTAACAATAATCCTTTGGGTGCTCATCTTGATCTCACAATAATAAAAGGAAAGTTGTCTGATGCTGAGCTTAACATAATGAAATCTATTCCTTATGATGTTGTTGTAGGTTCAGTGATGTACTCTATGATCTGTACTCGTCCTGACCTTGCATTTTGTAAAGACCGGGAAATTTTAGAATATTAAATTATTAAAATAGTGATTTATAAACAGGTTGATTTCTAAAATTCAGAAGGTTTGGAAATTCCGTCCTCGAACTATTCGTTATTCTAAATATCTCGAAACGAGTTCCGGCAATATTTAGTTGAAAATTTAAAATACGTTTTATTCCCGCTTTCATCTGCCGAGAATTGGAAAATGATGTTCGGATTTCATTATTAAATTCGGATTGGAAAAAAAATTAAAATCTAATTTGATCGAGTCGGAATAAAACGAAAGAGCGGATTCGGATAATTTATTTTCGGATATTTCAAATTTGGGGTTTTGAGATCACTCTACACTTTGTCTCATCCTCCATATGCTTGCTAGCTCTTTTCCCCTTTTCCCTTTGTTTGTCGAGTAGTAGCAGAAAGTAGTAGCTCCCCTCTGAAATTGGACAGATTTCCACGCCAACCTGCTGCACGCCTACACCCCCTCTCTTCTGCTTGATTCCAATCTGCTTGAATTCATTTTGGGTCAAACACACAATTTCCATTTTATGCTTTCTTTGCACTCCCTCTCCAATGCACACAAATCCCCATTCCTCATTCACCATTCAAACCAATACACAACTCTCCTCCATTTCAATTTTTAAAACACCAATTTCCTCTTGTCTGGTTCCCAAAGCCCACAAATCAATCCCCTCTCTCTCTCTCTCTCTCCTGTTCCATTATCTGAAGAATTAGTGAGCCACCCTTCCATCGCCGATTACAAACCCCCACCTCCTTGCCTTCACCTCCGATTGGGCAAGCCACCAGAGCTTCCCTGAGCCGCATCCGAGCACCGGCCAAGCGCAGCTCCCGAGCCACACCAGCAGCTTCTTCCTTCGAGTCCAAGCAGCAGGCATGTTTTCCACCATTTCCGGCGCCAGGGAGTCCCTAGAAGTCGCCCAGGAGCACCCCGGAGCCACTACCGTCGACCTTGACTCCCCTTCCCTTGTACTCGTCCCCATCGAAGCCCGGGAGCCCCATCGGAGCCGCGTGAGCCTCCCTTCCCTGTTCCGAGTACCAAGCGGTCGGAATCCGCCATTGTCGTTGGAGAACGATGCCTCGATAAATCTCTCTTTTTCTTCCTTTTTCTTTGTGCGCGTTTCGAGTCTGCTAGGTGGGTGAGGGTCGGAATGGGAAGTCGGAAAGATTGGGAGTGGGTTGGGATGGAAAGGCCGCCTGAGGCCTGAGATTTCATCGCCTCCTTTCTCCCGTTTTTCCGGCGTGGTACAGGGCATCTGTTCTTTTGAGTTTTGACTGAGGAGCCTTCCGTTCTTTTCTTTTGGGTTTGGGCCATCGGGTTCGGGCTTCAATTTGGTGGATCCGGGACAGATCTCTGGTTTCTCCTCCTGGGTAATTGGATCCTCATATCCGGGTCTCTCCTTTCTTTCAGATTTCATTGGGTTTGGGTATTGGGCTGAGCTCGGTTTGTTTCAGAATAGAGAGTTGGGCTTAGTTGTTATTTAAGAGGGTTGTGTTTTATGAGTTATGGGTTATGATTATATTTATGGTTATATGTTTTGAGATTATATGGTTAGTAATTGCTAAATTATTTGAATATTATTATTATTATTTTGGGATTTGGTTATAATTATAAATTCTGGAAATTAATCGTTATATATTCATTATTTGTTTTAAAATAGTATTAATTGGATTATTTATATATGGTGCGTTTTATGAGGATTTAGATATGTGATTTTGGGATTTTTTGAAAATGAATTATTATAACATGGTTAATGTTTATGTTAATTGATGATAAATTATTTCTAAATTTCGAGAATGTCTCTTAAGGAGTTGCGTTTGGAAATCTAAAATGCCGGTTTTTATTCTATAATGATTTCGAAATAAGAAACATGCCGGAATTATTTTAATGGTATAAATTTACAAGTTGATTAAAGATTTAATGTTTTATAAAGGGGTTTTGGCCAATTATGATTTGAGAAAATGTATTGAATATGAGTTGACTTAATTTGGGATTTAAGAGTTTGGAAAATATGGTTGGTACGATTTTATCAATGGGATTGATTGGAAGTAAATGATTTTGGTTGATGTTGATCAAATCGGAAAGGTTTTGGAAAATGGTTTTATCGTCGATTGGTTTTGAGGATATGGAGAACTTGGGTTCAGGTGTGTAAGAATGTTGGTTCGGTAGCTTATGAAAATGTCTTGATGATAGGTGTGTATTCCTTTGGACTTGCAATTTTGGCCCTTGCTTGTGTTATCTTGTTGTTCTGCATCTTCAGGTATGTTCCCTAGGGGGCTTACTCAGGTTGGACATTCATGCCTGTTGTTGCATTTTATGTTAGGTGTTGCATATGCATAAAAGCATGTCATGTAGTATCCTGTTCAGGTTGCACTAATTGAATGAGCATCTGCTTACTTTATGCGTTTGAAACAGAACGGTCGTTATCTGTGATAGTCCTAGAGTCTTTGATAGGGTCATAGGGTAGCCCAGCCTCATCGGGTACCCTGAGTCAATCGAGTCATGAACTTCCTTATATTATGAGATGCATGCGGGCTTTATTATGGAGCGGGTTAGGCATGCGTGCCGCCCGATTATGATGGAATGCATTCACGAGCTGGCCAGTCTCCGCCCTATCGGAAGGGGGTGGAGGTAGGAGAGGGATATGCCACTTGGCATCGTCTTGGGCCCTTTATAATATTTTTACACATTATTATGACTAGGAGCATGCTAGTGTGTTTGACTTTCGTATTGCATTAGAGCATCTTTATTAGGTATAGCACATATTATGTGGCCTCAGCGAGGACTGCCGGTCCCGCATGAGTGGCTCGATTTGACTCCTTTCCACGTTCTTCTTTTAAAGGTATTTTCTGCAGATTTGAGTGCTCGATGTCTTTATGACGGGGTTTCGTTTTTGCGAATTGAAGAACCTGGCTAAATCTCTAACTCATTATAAATGGTAATCATCCACTTATGTTTTGGTTTTGACCCGGCTCCGCCGTGGCGCTTTGTATCTTAATTTTGCTTCCGTCTTGCTTCCGTTTGAAATGAATTTCGCGAGTTAGTCCCTAGGACAGGTTAAGGGTACCCAACGGTCCTACGATATTTCCAGGGTTCGAAATCCCTATTTATTATTGACCATAAAAATGAGTTTAAAAACCTCGACCCGTACCTGGATTGCAAGATCTGAACAAGGGGTTTTATCCCTTGAAACGTAACCCGGAAATCATAATTCTGGGCCGTTACAAAGATGGTATCAGAGCTGAGGTTGTGCAATTCGGGTACACAAGGGTCGAGTGTATGTTTTGGAAAACTGCCCATGAATTTCAAATGATTTGAAAGTGTTTTAAAGGGGCAAAATGAACTTAAGAGGCCTAACTGAAATTGGACTAAGTAATGAACTTGATTTGTAATAAAAGAGGAAAACCAACCAAACGGGGACGCGAGTGGGTAGTAAAGGCGCTAGACCACCCCTATTGGGTGTAGTTGGGAACGGTAGGCAAAATATCAGCTTGGTCTTTACAGATGGGTTGGGAGACTCAAATGAGATCATTATGAGTGTTATTAACTGATTATGTGCTGAGTGCTTGCTATGCTAGAGATCTGATTTGGTATGCCTAACAATGAGTTGTGTATTGACTGATTTGTGCAAACGGGATAGTGGGAGTACCCTTATTTCTGTGTGATCAAACCCAGCTTGTGTGAAACAGCCCATTCCACTATGTTTGTTAACCTTTTGACGGTGCTATCAAGTTTTTTTCCCAGATGTCAGTGTCTTCCACGGGGAATCGGGTTGGTAAACACATTGTGTCGGAATCATGTGTGTATATGAAGGTTGTCTGAGTGAGTATTGGAAGGTAGTTCTTGATGTCATTTGGAGTCAAGAGTAAGGTGCTTCTGAGGTTGCCTTCTCAATCCTTATGATGATAAACCAGTGTCTCATTGCCATAAAGAGTCCTACCAGAGTCCCACGGGAAAGAGAGGTAATGAGTCAGTTGGGAAAAGTCAATGATTGACCTTAGGGATCTCTGTCCGGTTGTAATAGTGGCTCCCTTTGAATTGCATGATATAATTTTGAAATCTTTGGCATGTACCTTGCGAATGATCGTTAGTAAAAGTTGCCCATGTTGTTGCATCTATGATTAGTCACCCTGCTTAGATCTCGTATTATACCTTACTCTCTGTCATGATTATATGTTGTCATAGCATGCTTACTTGACCTATCATACTGACTTTGTTGGTGATGGAATGGAAGCATGAGACACATGATATGAATCTATATGGTTGTTGCTTTCCCCTGAATTTGGTGCATGATAGTGTGATTACCTCTTTTTTTATATGAATGCGCGTAAATAATCTCATTAGCATGCTAACTGATAAGGCCTTGATGATTATCATACCTTTTGTGACAAAAATTTATAGCATGCTCGTCTAATTAGGGCTGATATACGAGCTAACGAGCTTGAGTAGTGGGTGTTCAAGCTTGGCTCGTTTACAAACGAGCCGAGTCGAGCTCAAGCTACTCACAAAATGTAGATCTGTGATTCAAAGTGAATGGAGTCCAAAAGACAAAGCGACTGACATACTCTTTAGAAGAAGAGGTTAAATAAAACCTAGGGACAGAACTGTAATTTCACCTACGAAACGAGATATACGCCCTATTTACAAGGGGTTAAATAAAACCTATTTACATGGGGTTAAATAAAACATAGGGGGAGAACTGTAATTTCACCCATAAAATGAGCTATATGAGCTACTCGAGCCGAGCTCGAGCTCAGAATTCTGCTCAACCTTGGCTCATATTTAATTCGAGCGAGCCCGAGTCGAGCTTTTTCCGAGCCGAGCCCGAGCCGAGCTCGAGCTACTCGGCTCAAGTAACAGCCCTACGTCTAATTGTATTCATGAGGTAGACTATTGTTGGTTATTCTTCAATAAATGTTGTTGTGTGTTACTTGCGTTGAGTGGAGAATAGGTTGGTATAATTGAGTCTTGAAAGATGCATCTTTTATCCCAGTATGTGTTGATTTGAACTCATGTCCCCGTACTTAGTCACATTGCCCGTTACTTAGACTTGTATTATACCTCACTGCATTTCCTCCCATGCGTCTATAACATTGGAATGTGATTGATTGAGCTCTTGCATATGGTCATGTAATCAATTAAAGACATGTATGTATCATATGTATATTGAGCCATTAGTATCATGTAAGACCCTTGGTTGTGATTGGTGCGAGTTTATACCTTACCTACCTTATTGCTGATTTTCTCTTGAGCTAGGTCCCTGATAGTGTGATTCTCCCCTTTCATATCATCTTAGGTGTTTTACTCATTATTACACTAATGTTGAATTCGATGAGCGACTTGCCTTTCGTGATGGTTATCTTAGCATGCTTACATGTTACCTCTCGGTAGTGTTTCCCTATTACTCTGTTTTATCATCTCGCACTTGCATGAATGTAAGACTTGGCACCTCGCACGATCACACACCACGCTATACCATGATTGTACATACGCATAACACATGAATGTTAGAATGAATTTAGTCGAGTTACCTTGATTGTGTTCATGTTCAGTATGTGCTAGTAGTGTCCTGTATGGCTGATGATTTCCAATACGACCCGTTAAATGGTGACTTGTTATGCTTGTTTTATTACGTGAACATCCTTGTCCTGTAATGCGATAATTATTGTACTACCTTACGTGCCTCAATGACGATTCCTTCCTAGCACGCTTAGAACCTATCACTCGTGATGTCCACTTTGTTACTTTGTAATGATGTCTTATGTTTTATGAACATTATGTTGAACTCATTAAATCACTCTTGACTATGCCATGCCTTATCATACATCGCTATCATCAAGTAGGATCTATGTTCTCTAAATGTATCTTGTCATATGACTACATATCATTCTTAACCTGGTATATGATTATTATTGTCCGGTGTGATAGTTACTATGCTGCTTTTATGTGTTCCCGTATGATGTTTCGGCTGATTGTTATGATATACCTCGTTATGCGATATTGAACTCAATTGTTGATGAGTATACCATGTTCGTCCATCGTTCATATACATGATACCTGTTCTCCTCATTAAATCCCGCATGACTTCGAATCATACATGACTATTGCTGGTTCCGCATATCTTGTTGAAGTTGTTAGGCATATCTGCTTTCATGGAGTGATAAACTACTAGCTTGCCTCATATGTACCGGTATAGCGCTCGATTGTGCCTTTTAGAATGAATGTGTATGTCATTGTTCCTTGAGATAGGTACATGTTAGTGTGGTTTAATGTGTGTGGTATGCTCCATGATAAATTTGTGCTTGCTTGTCGCAATTATAACCTAATAGACTTCCATAGGGGCATCTTTGCTATTCTCGAGTCCGAGTCTTGTCTCTGGTCTTGTCGTCTTTAGCATTGGGTCCATGGTTGTCTTCGGGAGGAACATTGGGTTGTTCGTCCATGTCACTTCCCTATCCCCACTAACTTGGATCCTTGCGCGATACATTGGGCGAGCGACTGCGTGGAGAAGGGAAGGAACGAAAAGTTAGATAGCAATAGCGCAGTGCAGCAGAAGCGTGGGCCCATAACCCATGGGCCTCAGGATCAATGATGTCGGCGTAACGGGCACGCATCGAGAATTACGGTTACTAAGTATGATATGACTTGCAAGAGGGAGTGTTCTTCATTCGAATTTCTAACCTTTTTTAATTTGTTGACGACGATATTGCACTAACCTAGCGATGAGATTTACGTGTTGATGTGATGACTTGATGATGACTATTGCCTGATTGCCTGTTGTCTATGATGATATGATTTGATGACTTATATATCTCATGTACCATAATGTCTTGACATGTTTCTACGCTAAGTTGCTAAGCATGATTGAATTCCTTTGCTTGTAAAATGTGAACTACATATGCTGAGAAACCTGAACTGTCTATTAGATAAGATTATGATAAAACTTGGTAGCTTGACTTGATTGTATGCATATATGATGATTTGTAATAATGATTGAGCATGACAGTAAATTGAGATTTATCGACGCAGTTGCAATGGTTAATGCTGGACTAATGATGCTATTGATATAAATGCTAGTTGATATGATGTAGACCTTATGTTTGATGATTTGCATGATTACTCCTTCCTTAAACCTGTGGGTGAGGTCATTTGGTAGCGTGGTTGGAGAGTGGTGAAAGAATCTTGGGTAGTTGGGATGATCGATGGTATTAGAAGGTGAGTCACGAGAAAGGGATGTTGGCTTAGGTAAGACTGCGAGAGCTTTGGGATTTATGAGAGGCAATGTTGGTGGTTCTGATGAGCTTCTAGGTGATGCTGGTAATGCTTCGGATAGTACGAGAAGTGTAAGGAAGGGCTCGTGAACATTGAGGACATGGTGTTAAAGGGTACTTGGGTGTGACGTTAGAGATAGGAGTTGGGTTCTTAGAGGTGGATGGTGTGGTGGCGCTTGGCGGAAGGAGGGGCGAGATTTGAGCATCGAGATGAATTGGGATTTCTTTGGAGAATTTTTGTCTGAGTTGACATTGGCGAGTATAGAAGAGGGTTAGTCTTGGCTTGATAGTGGAGATGGGCGAGTGGGGATTGTGTTTTATTTTGACTGGTATAATGTGAGGAATTTTCTTGATTTTGTGATTTATTTATATCTGCTGACATTCGATGACTGATATACTGTTTGACCTCCCCTTTCGCGGAATCTTAATAACATGACTTTTTGTATTGATGTGTTGACAATGAGTTTGATTCGTTGACTTTATGATGAGGATGTACCTGTTATGACCTTGGTGTGATATCGAGATGTGTGATATGATTTTGGCATAGATGCATATTATGACCTTTAGTATGATGTGGAGACGATGATGTGATCTTGTGGCAGTGTGCTGACATATGTTTGAGACTTGTTATATCATGTACTCGTTGATGATCGATTGGTTATGTGGTTATGCATTGCTTATGGCTTGTGAATCTTGCTTGAATTGAGACTAATAGATTGATTTGATTTTGGAAACTAGGAAGAGAATATGGGATTAGCCCTTAGAGGTGGATGATTCCACCTCCGAGCTTCTGAATTTGATTGATTGTTATGCGGGAAACTGATTTGATTTTGGAAGATTTTGACGAAATTTTGATCGAAAGGATTTTACTTGTTTTGGTGTAAAGTTGCTTGGTTAAACGTCTTATTTGAAGATTTTGAGCGGTTTGAAAAGAAATTACTTGGAAATTTAAAGAATAAACGTTACCGAGAATTTCAACGATTTTGAGACCAATCTTTTCCAATTGCGGAATCCCTTTTTGAAAATTTTCACACCCGGGCTTATATTATAACGCCTCACGAAATGGATACAAGCATTTTATAGGGGCGCATATAGAATGCTTGCTAAGACCTAGTAGAGACGCTGTGATTGTTTTTCGAGTTATGATGTGACCGAAAGGTCGGGGTAAGGGTGTGATAGGGGCCCATATCACATACTTGCTATGACCAATTGGGAATGTTATGATCACGTCAAGGGTGCTGTGAGGATCTCATACGGGCCCCTATGAGATGCTTACAGAATCAATGATATGATCCTTGTACTCACCAATTTCAAACTTCATCCCCTTGTTTTAGAGTGATTTTAGTCTCGGGGACGAGACTTGTTTTTAGAGGTGGATGATGTAAAGACCGGGAAATTTTAGAATATTAAATTATTAAAATAGTGATTTATAAACAGGTTGATTTCTAAAATTTAGAAGGTTTGGAAATTCCGTCCTCGAACTATTCGTTATTCTAAATATCTCGAAACGAGTTCCGACAATATTTAGTTGAAAATTTAAAATACGTTTTATTCCCACTTTCATCTGCCGAGAATTGGAAAATGATGTTCGGATTTCATTATTAAATTCGGATTGGAAAAAAAAATTAAAATCTAATTTGATCGAGTTGGAATAAAATCGAAAGAGCGGATTCGGATAATTTATTTGCGGATATTTCAAATTTGGGGTTTTGAGATCACTCTACACTTTGTCTCATCCTCCATATGCTTGCTAGCTCTTTTCCCCTTTTCCCTTTGTTTGTCGAGTAGCAGCAGAAAGTAGCAGCTCCCCTCTGAAATTGAACATATTTCCACGCCAACCTGCTGCACGCCTACACCCCCCTCTCTTCTGCTTGATTCCAATCTGCTTGAATTCATTTTGGGCCAAACACACAATTTCCCTTTTATGCTTTCTTTGCACTCCCTCTCCAATGCACACAAATCCCCATTCCTCATTCACCATTCAAACCAATACACAACTCTCCTCCATTTCAATTTTTAAAACACCAATATCCTCTTGTCTGGTTCCCAAAGCCCATAAATCAATCCCCTCTCTCTCTCTCTCTCCTGTTCCATTATCTGAAGAATCAGTGAGCCACCCTTCCATCGCCGATTGCAAACCCCCACCTCCTTGCCTTCACCTCCGATTGGGCAAGCCACCAGAGCTTCCCTGAGCCGCATCCGAGCACCGGCCAAGTGCAGCTCCCGAGCCACACCAGCAGCTTCTTCCTTCGAGTCCAAGCAGCAGGCGCATTTTCCACCATTTCCGGCGCCAGGGAGTCGCTAGAAGTCGCCCAGGAGCACCTCGGAGCCACTACCGTCGACCTTGACTCCCCTTCCCTTGTACTCGTCCCCATCGAAGCCCGGGAGCCCCGTCGGAGCCGCGTGAGCCTCCCTTCCCTATTCCGAGTACCAAGCGGTCGGAATCCGCCATTGCCGTTGGAGACAACGCCTCGGTAAATCTCTCTTTTTCTTCCTTCTTCTTTGTGCGCATTTCGAGTCTGCTAGGTGGGTGAGGGTCGGAATGGGAAGTCGGACAAATTGGGAGTGGGTTGGGATGGAAAGGCCGCCTGAGGCCTGAGATTTCATCGCCTCCTTTCTCCCGTTTTTCCGGCGTGGTACAGGGCATCTGTTCTTTTGAGTTTTGACTGAGGAGCCTTCCGTTCTTTTCTTTTGGGTTTGGGCCATCGGGTTCGGGCTTCAATTTGGTGGATCCGGGTCAGATCTCTGGTTTCTCCTCCTGGGTAATTGGATCCTCATATCCGGGTCTCTCCTTTCTTTCAGATTTCATTGGGTTTGGGTATTGGGTTGAGCCCGGTTTGTTTCAGAATAGAGAGTTGGGCTTAGTTATTATTTAAGAAGGTTGTGTTTTATGAGTTATGGGTTATGATTATATTTATGGTTATATGTTTTGAGATTATATGGTTAGTAATTGTTAAATTATTTGAATATTATTATTATTATTTTGGGATTTGGTTATAATTATAAATTCTGGAAATTAATCGTTATATATTGTTTATTTGTTTTGAAATAGTATTAATTGGATTATTTATATATGGTGCATTTTATGAGGATTTAGATATGTGATTTTGGGATTTTTTGAAAATGAATTATTATAACATGGTTAATGTTTATGTTAATTGATGATTAATTATTTCTAAATTTCGAGAATGTCTCTTAAGGAGTTGCGTTTGGAAATATAAAATGCCGGTTTTTATTCTATAATGATTTCGAAATAAGAAACATGCCGGAATTATTTTAATGGTATAAATTTACAAGTTGATTAAAGATTTAATGTTTTATAAAAGAGTTTTGGCCAATTAGGATTTGAGAAAATGTATTGACTATGAGTTGACTTAATTTGGGATTTAAGAGTTTAGAAAATATGGTTGGTACGATTTTATCAATGGGATTGATTGGAAGTAAATGATTTTGGTTGATGTTGATCAAATCGGAAAGGTTTTGGAAAATGGTTTTATCGTCGATTGGTTTTGAGGATATGGAGAACTTGGGTTCAGGTGTGTAAGAATGTTGGTTCGGTAGCTTATAGAAATGTCTTGATGATAGGTGTGTATTGCTTTGGACTTGCAATTTGGGCCCTTGCTTGTGTTATCTTGTTGTTCTGCATCTTCAGGTAAGTTCCATAGGGGGCTTACTCAGGTTGGACATTCATGCCTGTTGTTGCATTTTATGTTAGGTGTTGCATATGCATAAAAGCATGCCATGTAGTATCCTGTTCAGGTTGCACTAATTGAATGAGCATCTGCTTACTTTATGCGTTTGAAACAGAACGGTCGTTATCTGTGATAGTCATAGAGTCTTTGATAGGGTCATAGGGTAGCCCAGCCTCATCGGGTACCCTGAGTCAATCGAGTCATGAACTTCCTTATATTATGAGATGCATGCGGGCTTTATTGTGGAGCGGGTTAGGCATGCGTGCCGCCCGATTATGATGGAATGCATTCACGAGCTGGCCAGTCTCCGCCCTATCGGAAGGGGGTGGAGGTAGGAGAGGGATATGCCACTTAACATTGTCTTGGGCCCTTTACAGTATTTTTACACATTATTATGACTAGGAGCATGCTAGTGTGTTTGACTTTCGTATTGCATTAGAGCATCTTTATTAGGTATAGCACATATTATGTGGCCTCAGCGAGGACTGCCGGTCCCGCATAAGTGGCTCGATCTGACTCATTTTCCCGTTCTTCTTTTAAAGGTATTTTCTGCAGATTTGAGTGCTCGATGTCTTTATGACGGGGTTTCGTTTTTGCGAATTGAAGAACCTGGCTAAATCTCTAACTCATTATAAATGGTAATCATCCACTTATGTTTTGGTTTTGACCCGGCTCTGCCGTGGCGCTTTGTATCTTAATTTTGCTTCCGTCTTGCTTCCGTTTGAAATGAATTTCGCGAGTTAGTCCCTAGGACAGGTTAAGGGTACCCAACGGTCCTACGATATTTTCAGGGTTCGAAATCCCTCTTTATTATTGACCATAAAAATGAGTTTAAAACCTCGACCCGTACCTGGATTGCAAGATCATAATTCTGGGCCGTTACACATTTGCTCTTAGCACTCTTAGTAGGTTTATGTTTGAACATGCTGAGAAGCACTGGGTGTCTATGAAATACCTTTTGAGATATTTTCTTGGTACTGCTAACCTGTCTTTGTTATATGTTGAACATTCCTCCTCTTATGACTTATATGGCTTTGTGGATGCTGATTATGCTTCAAATAAAGACACCAGGAAGTCTATGACCTCCTATGTGTATACATGGGCAGACAATTGTATTTCCTGGAAGTCTCAGCAGCAACCCATAGTTGCTCTCTCATCCACTGAAGCTGAGTACATAGCAGCTACAAAGGCCTGCAAGGAGGCTATCTGGTTGCAAGGAATCCTTAAGGAGATAGAGAGGAAGCACTACACTTCTGTCTTACACATTGACAGTCAAAGTGCACTCTATCTCTGCAGGGACCCCATGTACCATGAGCGTACTAAACATATTGATGTTAGATACCATTTTATTCGTGAGAAAGTGGAAGGTAATGTCATACATGTTAAAAAGATTGATGGTAAACTAAATCCTGCAGATTTTGGTACTCAAATTGTTCCTTATGATAAATTTGTGTTCTGCAGGAACTTCCTCCATTTGGAGGATGTCCATGGGTGATCTCTGCATGACTGGGCTGAGGGCAGACCAACTTTGAATCCACTTTGCTAGGTTATAGTCTGCCTGGAGCAAGACTTAGAAAAATAGAGGGTGATTTGTTGTAATGCTATGTGTTTATTTCCCTATGTCTTGCTTTCATATATGGTTGCATGTAATATTGTTATATGCTTGTATCATGTATGTGTGTATGATGAATGTACATATAACGTATATATTATATGCTAAGGTATACATGGATGCACATTTTTAGTTAGACCCGACTGAGTACGTCGAGTTATCGACTTGATCCTCTAACGGGTCTAATGGACAATAGTGGTGTTATAGTGTACAACCTATGGTGTATATATATCTGTGTGTGTGTGTGTGTGTGTGTGTGTGTGTGTGTGTGTGTGTGTGTGTTAGAAGATAACCCGGATGTGTGGGCCTTCGACCCATTCTCGAGCCCAAAGATTTGTCCAGTGTTGAGGAAGCCCGATGGCCTTGTCCAGTTCAAGTGAAGCGTTGCGTTTTGGCCTTGGCTTCGCTTGAGACCTAGTGACCTAGCTATTTAAGCTCGCTTCCTGCTTCTGGAGAACTCAAATCAACTCTCTCTCTCCTTCGTCTCTTCACAAAAGCTCTCAAGGGTTTTCTAGGGTTTGTTCCTGGCTCCTCCCCGGCGATTGTGAAGGCGAAGGTGTTGGTTGATATCGGCGATCTCCTGGTGGTGGCGCAACTTAGCTTGCTGGCTTGGTTGCTGTTTCTCTCACATCTGGAGATCTAGGGTTTGGGAGTATCGAAGCGTTCTTCGATCTCCGGTTATCCCACATAGGGGGATCTTCTTCTCTCTATATCTTTGAGGATCATACATTCTAGATCTAGGGTTTATCTTTGCATTGCTTGATTGTAACCCTTTATTGAACATTTACTTAGTGGATTCGGCCGATTCTTGAGGCCCCGAGAACGTAGGTATATTTTGTCGAACCTCGTAAACTCTGGTGTTCATTTCTTGCATGTTTTGTTTGAGTTTCTCATTCTTTATCACTCGCTTCCGTTCAATCGTTTTCGTTATCTCGAATCTCGGTTTTCAACATAAGTGATACTCCCTCCTTCTCAAAATTTAAGTCATTTTAGTATTCTGCATAAGTTTTAATAAAACACTCACCCATCAATCAACATTATCATTCCACTAATATTAGTAATAAATTTTATTGTTTTTAAATATCCACTACATTTTTTAACCAATCAAAACCTTTTAAAAAGTCAACAACACACAAATCAATACAAATCTCCTCCCTAGAAAACCTAAAATGACATCTATTTTGATACTGGACAACTAAACTAGTCTAAAACGACTTAAATTTTGAGACGGAGGGAGTACTGGGATATCGAATTGGAAATCGTCGAGTATAAATGAACTAGCACTTGAATTGCTAGTCCACCAATTTTCTTCCGAATTGACGGAGAGATTTAGAATCGGCTGTCGTCATTGGACTTGTTCGTGGCGGTGTAACACATTGTACTACTTGACTCGGTGCTTCCAAGCATCGTTGTCGTGCGGGTCGAGCTTGAATGAAAGCAGAGGGATCTTTGTTAGGTTGATTCGATCGACGTATCCGAATCCTTCTCTGTTGCTTGCTCTATATAGTTTCGGAAAATTGGTGGTTTTAATGATCTATTTTGACATGAAAGTATGAAGTTTTAATTTACAGAGATCTTAGGATCTATGACAGCTTAACCAAATTCAATCTATTCGATCATTTAGATTGAATTTTTGGGTTGTGATTTTTTATGGGATTTTTTGTAAGCATTTTATTATTTTGGTCTTAGTTCTTCATCAACTTTTCTAAAATGAAAAAAGAGCCAGAAATTATCTTGTCAATAGTTTTTTCATTGTCTTATCAATTGACCGATTCTTTCACACAAAAAATCAACAAAATATTAGTGTAAAACAAACTTGATATATATCCATCTTTTCTACAAAGATAAAAAAAAAACTCTAAAATGGATGAAAAAAACATATAGCTTTTATCTAATTATAATACTGTATTATATAATTGTAACAAAATATCTTCTTAGCCTTCTAAATAGAAAAAATATTATATTATATCTTATAAATTCCAATTCCGTCCCCAAAAAGAACGAACTTAGGGCCCGTTTGAAAAGGGTATATAGATATAGTTTATCCTCCATTTTTTTATCCATTCTCTAACGGTCAACCGAAAAGGACTTGTGGGTAGTACCTAAAGGTCCCCGATTCGAACCTCAGATTACCGCTCTTTATTTACCAAAATTCAAATGATATTAAGTAGAAAAGTTCAACTCATCCTCATCTATTTGCCTTCTATAACCCAAATTTGGTGAGCAATTGGATTTGGGTTCATCGCTTCGGCGATATCTCCCCAATAAAATTCTGATGGATTTTTATTACCTAGCCTTTCTGGCGAGCCTTCAACGTCTGAACCGAATTAATCCAACTCTTTGAGATGACGAATTAGTAACATAAGTGAGCCTTCATCGCCTGAACCTAACTGAGAGAGAGAAAAAACTGAGGTTGTGGTCAGCCATCGGCGAGGTTGGTGGGGAATGGCAGTTGACGGTGGTTGTATTGATGGAAAACTAGAGGTAAATATGTAAAAGAGAGGAAGTCATATACCCCAATTTGAAGAGATATCCAAAGCTAAAGAAAATCCTCAAATCATTATATAGAGATTAGAGACTATAAGATTGATATCTATATAGTGATTTGTTAAAATATACTCCCTCCGGTCGTAAATAAACGATGTTTTAGAGTTTTACACGCAAATTAAGAAACCCCTTAATTATTACTTCCACCTCTAAATACCCTATCAAATAATTTTTAATCCCCCATCATATTTATTATACACAAATGTAATTGGTTAAGCAACCAAAAAAGTACAACTTATATTGATATTAATGCAAAATTCAAAAAGAGGGTAATTATTACCTCTAAAACATCAAATATTGTTGATCAAATTTCACCTCCTAAAACATCAAATATTTTCGACCGGAGGTAGTACCAAATAGAGATATAGAAATTGAAACTTCTATATAAATGGCCTATATCTATATAACCTTACCAAACAAGCCCTTTAAGCTTATAAGAATCAAGAACCCAACAGCCGACCTAAAAAAAAAAAATCAAGAACCCAACATTCAGTAGATACAGTGATTTGATTTACTTGTAATTCCCGATCTTGATTGTTGACGACAGCCATGGATGGCATCCCGGCAGCCTCCCCGAGCCCCACCAATCCTCCCGCCATCCCCAACGGTGAAGGCGGAGGCCGCAGTGCAGTCATGAGCATCGCCCTTGTTTACTTGGGAATATTCGGAATATTCGCCATGTTGATCATCATCGCCATCCTCAGCGCTCCGGGCCCGAGGCCGAGCCCCGAGGAGCGGAGGATCAAGGAGGTCGCAGCGGGGTGCACCGAGTGCGCGATTTGCCTCGAGGAGTACTCGGCCGACGGGGAGGGAGTGCGGCGCCGCACTCTGCGGCCGTGCGGCCACCGCTTCCATGAGCACTGCATCGATGCGTGGCTCTCGATGGAGTCGCGCGGCTGCCCTACCTGCCGTGGCGTCTTGTGGGATTCCTCCCTTTCGGTGCACCACGTCGTTTAATGTGTGGCCCATAGTGTTTGGTCAATGCGTTGACTAATGCCACTAATTCGATCTAAACAGTGGTTGTATCAGATATAGACCATCAACGACCATAAGGTTACCTCTTCTCCATTAATATATTTTTTATTTTAAATAATTTTTTACTTTATTAATTTTTTTTTAAGTTTTTATATTTTTACTCCATAACCATTACACATTGTCTAATGTACTATCTACCTCTCCCTCTCCCCACCAAGGTAAGTCCAAGAAAAACCCTTGTTGTGCTTAAGAGGTCAATCTGATAATTTTGCGTGACACAAATTTTGTTTATATGATTTTCACTTATTAGTTTATTTGGATTATCTAACTTGATCAAGTTTATATCAATTAAAAAGTATTGTAAATAAAGAGCAATCATCCGGAGTTTGAATCGGGAACCTTTGAATACTACACGCATATCCATTTTGGATGAACTATTCCGGAATAGTTGTATCGTTTTGACCCAATCCATGTTGCTTATAATGGCATAGATCTTATATATGTCTTTCCTTCATGTTGCTTCGTTCGTGTTAAATGGTATCGTTCCAATAGAGCAACTTTACTTTAGGGGTAGATCAATGACATAAATTAGTAGAAATATATCTTTTTTATTGGTATGGTTTTTATATGAACTGAACATCTCGATCTTGGCTCGGGATCGATTCGAAAAGCTCGACTCGAACTCGTTCTCTTACCTCTAATTAAACAAATCGAGCCTGAACAAAATTTCAAACTTTGTGGAAAGCTCGATTCAACCTCAAATAGCTCAGAATTTCTAAAATTTCACGTAGGTTAATATGTTATGACCAAGTACAAAACTGTTTAAAACTTGAAAAAAGTTCGACTCAAACTCGTTCATTTTCTAAACAAGCTAAACTTGATTTAAAAAAAAAGTTCGTTTAAAAATTAGGCTCGGCTCGAACTTGTTTAATAAATGAACTAAGTTTGAACATGCCAAACTAGGTTCGTTTGACTCGAATAATATCTCTATTTACTGGTATCTAATCTATTTTTTTTTAAAATTATTATCGATAGATATAATTATAAGAAGTGAATTATCATTCTAGAAAAAAAATAGTCAATCTTCCCTAATACGAGTATTATTAGTATTAGGGTGTGTATGGCACCAAAATAAACAGGTTAAAAATACAAATTATTAACTGTTAAAAAAATAAATCGGTTTAAATAATGGGGTATGAGAACAATAAATAAGTTATAATCAGTTAAAAAAAGGGTTTAAAAATAAGCTGCAAATTGAATCTTATTTTGGGGTTTATATTCCATAATTACTATTTTACCCTTTCTCTTTTATCTTATTTGGTTTGAAAGTACCACAATACCCCTAATAAAAACCAAATAAACTCCATTTTTTACAAATAAACTGTTTTTCGCCCCATACGAAGATTATCTTGTTGTTTAAATTTTTAACTACTTTTACCAACAGTTTTATAAATTTTACCCTGTTTATAATTTTAGTCAGTTTATTAACTCTGTCTCATACGAACCCTTAGTATTTTTATGAACAAAACAAAATTCATCCATATCATTTCAAATTTCAAATATTACTCCGATCTTTTTTTTTTTAAAAAAAAATCAACTTTTGCAAATGAATTACCATATAATATATTAATGATAAGTCAAAGAGGCTTCTACAAGATAAATGTAGATGCCTTTGTTAAGTTCTCCGGAGAATGTTGCATTGGCGGCATTATCCGGAACGGTGATGGTCAAGTTATTGATATTTTTCAGTCTATGACTCATCAAGGGTTTGTACTACAAACCGAAGCTCAAGCTATTTGCGCATGATTAGAAATAAGTCTGGAGAAAGGTATACGAAATATTATTATTGAAGGAGATAATCTCGAAGTCATCAATTCCATAAAGAGCAGCGTCAATCCAGCCCCCTTGAGAAATCGTAAGAGCGGCTGAACAGATTCATCGCCATGAAGATAAGTTTAGCAATCTTAACTTCACGCACTACTACCGAGAGTCAAATTGTGCGGCTGATTACATAGCTAGATCTACCGATATTTGAAATATCACGACTCTCCCTTTAAACAGGGAGCTTTGTTCCATCATCCGTCAAACGAACCTCGTTTTGCCAAGACATCCTTTTTTGTCTATGGTAAAAAAAATACCTTATAATTAATGATCGAAGATGGGAACGGAACACAAACACCCTCCTATATCCTAATCGATCTTGGCAGCCATGGACGGCGGCGGAAACCCCGGTGCTTCCCAGTTCCTGTTATTACTCCTATCGCCGACAACTATCTCTATACGACTTTATTGATTTGCTTCTTCCTAGTACTAGTATTGATGTTCTTATATGTCACATGTGTCGCTCTATATGACGCACGCTGATGTCACATGTTTTTGATAGAGAAAGGTTTTGAGTGGCCAAACATAGCCGATTGGATCTTGACGGATCAGATCCAGAAGATCTGGATGATTGAAGAGCGCATTGCCTCACATAGAGCGGCTAAAGTGTGCAACTTTATCTATCACTCTATTCTCAATCATATCGAGGCACATACGAAAAGATTACTTCATAAATTTGTTGACATATCGTGAGAATATCCCCTATCAATCTCCCATGCGTATTTCCCTCTTTTATTGGTAACATTAAAGATAATTTGTGAGTCACCTTGCACTTCTCTACAAATTACCGAATAGGTAAGGTGTCTTCTTATAAAACCCAACACAATATTAGCGAAAAACAAACAGGATTGATATCCATCTTTTCTACAAAGATAAAAAATAAAACTCTTACAAGTTACAAGGATAAAAAAAAATATAGCTTTTATCTAATTTTTAAATCAATAAACAACAGATATAATACGAAAATTGGATCACTATGCTAGTAAATTCGACTATATATCATTATATCTAATAACTAGCATGATCCCTGCGCGTTTTTTTATAAATAAATTCTTAGTAAAAATTAAATTCATATTATAAAATAATAGTAAAAGTTTAGATAATTAAATGTTTTGAATTAAACTCATTGGTTGAAAAAAGAATTAAAGTAGTATATATGGTCTATATAGATACATATTACTAATATTAATTTTATGTTTTCTTATTATTAATTTAATGTTTCCTTATTATTAATTTTTTTTTTATTAGGAAAGAATTCAGGTGAGCGAGCTCTACCCGATGGCATCCTTACGGATGAGGTCTAGAAGACCAGAATCGTTGTTAATATCGACACCCCAGACAGAGTGGCAAATGTGTGCAACCTTATCAACCACTCTATTGCCTAATCGGAGAACATGAAAGAAGGAAACTTCTTTCAAAGTCGATAGTAGAAATTTAACATCTGATAAAATCAGTTCGATTTCCCAAGGACAGATAGATCTTTTATTTAGGTGGTTTATGATTATCATGGAGCCACCTTCAATGTGGAGTTTATTGATACGGAGTTGTAGAGCCTTTTGGATTCCCAGTTTAAGAGCAAGCGCTTCGGCTTTCAAAGGACTTTGTTTGCCAAGTTTTTTATAACAGATGTGTTCGGATGTCCTTTCCAGTCCCGGATTACGGCTCCAGTCGAGCTATAATTGTTTGAAATTGTGGATCCATCAAAATTTAATTTGAAAGTACCCCTAGGGGGTTTTCGCCAAGTAATGTTATCATGCTTTTTTTTTTCGTCCTTGGATGCTTGGAGCTTCGGGTGCGTAAGGGGAAGTCCTCATCCAAGCTATACTCAAAGTGAGCTGTTTTACTCCAATTTTCCTTATGGGTTTTAATGATACGTAATGAACTTTCTCTATGAGGTATGGGGACCTGTCTAAAAACAAATTGGTTTCGAATGTACCAAGCCGTTCACCAAGAAAAGGCAAGCTCCACCTTGGCAACGGATGTAAGCTTGTTTCCGATGAATGAAAAGATAGGTTTTATCTCCCCTGAATGATTTATCATACTAGGTATAGTTGAGTTTACGTGTGTAGGTAAGCGAAAGAGAGGGCGCACATATGGGCATTCTAGTAAGAAGTGAACGTCATCTTCAACTGCACAGTTGCACAATTGACAGGTGGAAGGAACAGAAGTCCCACGTTGAGCCAGCCTAGAGGCAGTAGGGAGGCCGTTCTGACAAACTTTCCATAGAAAATGTTTGATCTTAGGCGGAATATCCAAATTCCATATCCAGGCGTTATTGTCTATGTTCAGTGAGGATTGAGCTGTGATTAGCTTATATGCACTTGACGTGTTGAACCAACCAGCCCTATCAAGCCAATTATTATTAATTTTATGCTTTCAATTAATCCCATGGTTTGTTTAAAAACTACTAAAATTATAATTTAGGCTAAAATAATGGATTAATTGATTTTTTTTTTAAAAAGTAATTAAATAATCTAATGTTAAGGAGAGAGTAACGCCTCGACAGAAAGACTTCTCTTTTTTTGATTCATAAAAAGACTTCTAAATAGATAAAATATAGATATAGATAATATTATATAATTATAACAAAAATATCTTCTTAGCCTTCTAAATAGATAAAATATTATTATCTTATAACTTCCGATTCCGCCCCACAAAATTAAAGAATTACACTTGAGCAGCTGAGCTTATAAGAATCTAGAACAAGAACCCAACATTCAGTAGATACATTGATTTGATTTACTTGTAATTCCCGATCTTGATTGTTGATGACAGCCATGGATGGCATCCCGGCAGCCTCCCCGAGCCCCATCACTCCTCCCGCCATCACCAACGGTGAAGGTCTAAGCTGCTTCGCACTCATCATTATCTTTATGTGCCTAGTACTATTCGAAATAGTTGAAGTTCTGATCATCATCGGTGGATTCGGTACCCATACTTACGAGGATCGAAGACATCGGCCTGGCAACGCTCCGGAGCCGAGCCCCGAGGAGCGGAGGATCAAGGAGGTCGCAGCGGGGTGCACCGAGTGCGCGATTTGCGAATTTTTTTTGAAACTAGCCAAAAATCCAAAAAATATTTGGAGATTAGCCAAAATACGAAAGTATTTTGCGATTTAGCCAAAATAGGGTAAAGTCGCTGTTTTAAACAGCGACTTTACCAAAAGTTTTTTTAAAAAATAATAAAATAGGTAAGTCGTTGTTACAAACAGCGACTTACTATTTTTTTTAAAAAAAAATAAAGAAAAACTAAAAAAAAACACATATACATGAGAGTCGTTGTTTAAAACAACGACTCTCCTCTTTTTATTGTTTTTTTTTTCCCAAAACCGCTTGATTTCTAGCAAAAACAGAGATTCGCCGGCAATACGTTTGGAGGAGCAGAGGAAGCCGGCGCCGCCAACGACTTCGCCGAGTCCACCGGCCGGATCTAAACGAGCAGTTGAGCAGATCGTTCTCGGAGTCCTTGAATTCGGAGGTGATGAAGCCCAATTCACCGGATCTGCAGATGTTGAATTCACCGGCCATTTCAGAGGCGATGAATCCGGATCTGCAGATGTTTTGGCCAATTCAGAAATCGAAGACCAATTCGGAAGGCGATGAAGCCGATTTGTAGTTGAGGAAGCTCAATTCGGAGGACGCCGACAGCCTCGTCATTCACGATTTGCAGGGGTCGGAATTTGAGTTGAACTTGTTAGGATCCGAGTTCAGTGAGAAACGGATGCGAGTTATATCATTTTGTATATGGATTAAGTGGTAATGGGCTGGGCTTATAAATAGGAGTTGTAACTCCATTTTGTAATCCAACATTTCTGAGAAATCAATTGAAGGCACAAAACGAAAATTCCCTCCAAAAATCCATTTTCTTCTTCTTCCTTCAGCTGCGTTCAATCCGAGGAGAGCGAGAGAAATCTCAATCACAAAATTCGAATCCAACATGGTATCAGAGCAGATCTAGCGATCTGGTTTGGTTTCGATCTCCGATCTAGCTTTCTCCAGCTCATCTTCTTCAATTTCGACTGGTTGCAGCCATGGTTGAGGAGCTGAACAAGGTAGATCCAAATTCTCCGAATCTGCTCAAGATAGATCCGAATTATCCTTTCTATATACATCCGAGCGATCATCCAGGCCTAGTGCTCGTCACTCCTTCATTCGCAGGCAAAGGATTTAGCGAGTGGAAGAAATCGGTCAGGATTGCTCTCTCGGCTAAGAACAAAGTCGGTTTTGTGAACGACACCATCACAAAGCCAGCTGCAGACTCTCCGAGGTTCAGGCTATGGGAGAGATGCAATGATATGGTGTTCTCATGGATCACCAACAGTCTGAGTCCGGAGATCAAACGCAGTGTCATCTCCAATGATACTGCACAAGCGGTGTGGCGCCAAATCGATTCCAGATTCAGTAAAGTTGGCGGAACACAGCTCTACTCTGTTCGTCAAGATCTGGCCACTACAAAGCAAGGTACGAGCTCGTTTCCAGATTATTTCACGAAGATGAAAATCCTTTGGGATGAATTAGACGGTATGAAGAATATGCCGCCGTGTTCATGTACTGGCTACACTTGCAATTATGTGTCTAAATTTGAGAAATATGTAGAGAATCAGAGAGTCATTCGACTTCTCATGGGACTAAATGAGTCATACACAACAGTTAGGGGCTCTATCTTGCTTATGGAGCCTTTACCTGATATGGATCGAATCTATTTTTTGCTTACTCAAGAAGAAAATCAGAGAGAGAGTAATGGTGGTACTGGATCTGGCCAAGGAGATGGTGTCTCAATGCATGTCAAGATATCTAATCCCACATCCAAACCACCAGCTCATGGATCTGGTGGTTCTAGCACTGGATCTGGAAATTCAGTGAATGCTGGCTATGGAAAGGGAAGTACTGAGAGAGGAAAATTTGATCGGAAACCTCTATTTTGCACCAACTGTAAGAAGACCAATCACAAAGTGGATAGGTGCTTCTTCATAATTGGATTCCCTCCAGGATATGCAGAGAACAGAGAAAAGAAAGATGGTGGAGAACGGAAATTTGCAGGCAATGCAAGTCAGAATCAGAGGAATGAGTTCACAACTAATCAGATAGCTCACCTTGTCTCTTTGCTGCAGTCCACTGGAGGTGCTTCTCAAGGGAAAGAGCCATTAGTTGATGACTTTGCTGGATTCTCAGGTACTTCCCTATCTCAGAAAATCCTGGATGGACGAATTTGGATTGTTGACAGTGGAGCTAGTGGCCACATGTGCAGCGATCTAAATTTGTTCAAATCTCATTACAAATTGTCCAAGCCTTTCACAGTGACCTTGCCAACAGGAGAGGTTACTCACATTACTGAGGCATGAACTGTTGAAGTTATGCAGGGCTTGATTTTACACAACACTTTACTTGTGTCTGATTTCAAGTGTAACTTGATATCAGTAGGGAAGTTGATTCGTGATCTCAACTGTTTTGTGTTGTTCACTGCAAGAGGATGTTACTTGCAGGCTCCCTCCATGAAGAATCCTTTGAAGATTGGTGAATTGGTGAAGGATCTCTTCATCCAGGAGCACAAGGACATTGAACAAGTTGCAGCTCACACTCACAGTTCATTGAATAAAGGGCCAGGTTTAGTGGATGCATCTACTTGGCATAAAAGGCTGGGGCATTTTCCATCCAGAAGACTTCAAACCTTAAAGTCTATCCGTATGAATTTTAATTGTTCTAAGGAGTTGAAATCTTGTGTCATATGTGCTAAGTCCAGACAAGCACGACTATCTTTTGTTTTGAGTTCAATTAAGACCAAAGCTGCTTTTGAGCTCCTACATGTGGATGTCTGGGGACCCTATCGAGTTCCCACACATGATGGATGTCGATATTTTTTGATAATGGTGGATGATTTCACTCGCACCACTTGGGTGCAGCTCTTGCCAACCAAGGTTGTAGCCTTCACTGCTATGAAGCAGTTCTTTGCACTGATTGACAGGCAATTTGGCAAGAGAATATTAGCTATCAGGACTGATAATGCTAGGGAACTTGGAGGCAGCAATGAACATACTCAGTATCTACTGAATCATGGCATTGTCCACCAAAGCTCCTGCTCAACCACTCCTCAACAAAATGGAGTAGTTGAGAGGAAGCATCGCCACATATTGGAGGTAGCCAGGAGTCTTATGTTTGAGTCTGGGTTACCTAGGCGATTTTAGGGAGAGAGTGTGTCTGTGGCAGTTCATATAATCAATAGGTTTCTAAGCAAACTATTGAACATGAAGTCACCATATGAGAGACTGTATGGGCAGCCTCCTTCTTATGAACACTTCAGGTGTTTTGGATGCCTTTGCTTTGTATCTTCCTAAGCTCATGGTCGTGATAAATTTGCTCCTCGTGCCTCTCCTTGTGTGCTGCTAGGATATCCAGGAGGAAAGAGGGGTTATAGGGTGTTCAACATTGAGACTCAACAGGTTGTGGTCTCTCGTGATGTTGTCTTCCATGAGGAGGTGTTTCCTTATCTGACTCAATCTGCAACATAAAATGAGTCTCCCAGCTTTGGTTTTCCTTCTCATGACACTTCTTTGGTCACAGAGGAAGCCCCTTCTTCTGTTCTTACACCACCAGCTGGTGTTGTTGCTTCTGATGCCACCACACAAACTGATGTACCTTCCTTTGGCTTGCAATCTGTGCCACTCCGAAGGTCATCAAGAGATCACCATCCCCCATCTTATTTGTCTGATTATGTGTGCTCACAGTGCACAGCTTCTCATTTCTGGTTTCATACCATCACATCCACATGTTCTTTCCCTTCTGCCAATGCACCTACCTTGATACACCCTGACTATGAGCCTCTTTCTTTTGGTGAGGCCTGCACTTTTGATGTCTAGCAGAATGCAATGCGTGATGAATTCAAGGCTCTTGACACCAATGGTACTTGGGATATTGTGGAGTTGCCTAAAGGAAAAAGGGCCATCAGGTGTAAATGGGTTTATTAAGTGAAGAGAAAGGCAGATGGGACGATTGAAAGATACAAAGCACGGCTAGTTGTGAAGGGGTTTACACAGAAGGAAGGCATCAACTACACTGAAACATTTTCACCAGTGGTGAAAATGACAACAGTCCGTGCTCTGGTTGCTGTGGCTTTGCAGCGAGATTGGATTGTGATGCAACTGGACGTGAATAACGCTTTCCTTCATGGACATTTGCATGAAGAAGTTTACATGAAGGTGCCACCTGGATTACTTGTTGATGGTTCAAATAAGGTATGTCAGTTGAAGAAATCGTTATACAGTTTGAAGCAAGCTTCGAGGCAGTGGTATGCCAGACTTTCTCCAGCCCTTAGACGACGAGGTTATACACAATCTGCCAGTGACTACTCCTTGTTCTTCCGCAAATACAAGGGGTTGGTGTGCTTTGTAGCTGTCTATGTCGACGATATCTTGGTCACTGGTAGTGATTCTTCCGAGATGATGAATCTCAAAGCCTTTCTTGATGCTCAATTCCGCATCAAAGACTTAGGAGAGTTGCCTTTTTTCCTTGGGATTGAATTCACCAAGGTGGAAAATGGGTTGCTACTTAGCCAGCAACGTTTTATTCATGATTTGTTGACTGATTTTCCTTGCACTGAGGCATCTGTCGTCAACCCTTTAGAGCCTCACCTGCAACTCTCACCAACTGATGGTACATTGCTGGAGGATGCGTCAATTTATCGTCGGTTGGTCGGTAAATTGAACTTCTTGGTGCATACTCGGTCGGATTTGGCCTTCACAGTTCAATTTCTAAGCCAATTTCTGCAATCTCCTAGAAGTGCTCATATGGATGCTGCTCGACATGTTCTTCGTTATCTAAAGGGAACTGCCAGCAAGGGTCTTTTGCTTGCAAAGAGTCCGGACTTCACCCTTCAAGCTTATTGCGATGTGGATTGGGCTAGTTGCCCATTTTCTCGCCGATCGATTAGTGGTTTTGTGGTCTTCTTAGGCTCGTCGTTGCTTTCCTGGAAATCCAAAAAGCAACAAAGTGTTTCCTTGTCTTCAGCAGAGGCGGAATACCGCTCGATCAGGCGAGTTTGCACTGAAATTGCCTGGATTACCAGGTTGCTTGGGGAGCTCGATGTTCCTGGCATTGTTCCAGTCCCTGTGAAGTGTGATAACCAGGCCGCCATTTACATTGCGAAGAACCCCGTCTATCATGAAAGGAAGAAACACATCGAGCTTGATTGTCACTACGCTCGGGAAAAGCTCATGGAAGATTTGATCTCGTTGCATCATGTTGCTTCCCGAAATCAGCTTGCCGATTTCCTCACTAAGAATGTTCCAGGGTGCCATCTCCAACCTCTTCTGAGCAAGATTGGAGTCGTCTCTTCCCCGGCTCCATCTTGAGGGGGGGGTGTTAGGATCCGAGTTCAGTGAGAAACGGATCCGGGTTATATCATTTTGTATATGGATTAAGTGGTAATGGGTTGGGCTTATAAATAGGAGTTGTAACTCCATTTTGTAATCCAACATTTCTGAGAAATCAATTGAAGGCACAAAACGAAAATTCCCTCCAAAAATCCATTTTCTTCTTCTTCCTTCAGCTGCGTTCAATCCGAGGAGAGCGAGAGAAATCTCAATCACAAAATTCGAATCCAACAGAACTTGGCCGGAATTTGGTCGAATTTGGTCGGAATTAATGGAGGGGAGACCGGGGCCGGAATTTGCGGTTCCGAATTTGCGGTGGTGGTGGTGGTGACGATCGGCGAAATCTGGGGAGAACCTAGGAGAGCGGAGCCATGGGAGATTGGTGGTGATGAAGTAGAGCAGGAGTAAGGCGCCATAGGAGAGCGGTGGTGATGAATTAAAAATTGGAGCAAGGGAGTTGGTGGAATCCAGGAGGAGCAAGGGATATGCCATTGTTGGCGGCCGGGAGAAAGAGAGACGGGGAGGAGGCCGCCTGAGATGGCCGATGGGGAACCCTAGTCATTGAAAAAAAAATAAAAATGGGAGAGTCGCTGTTTCAAACAACGACTCTCCCCTATATTTTTTTTTTTGATTTCAACCTTTTTAAATGTAAAACGCCATTTAAAAAAAAAAGAAAAAGGTAAGTCGCTGTTTGAAACAGCGACTTACTTATTATAGTATTTTTTTAAAAAATTTAGGGTAAAGTCGCTGTTTGAAACAACGACTTTACCCTACTTTGGCTAAATCGTAAAATACTTTCGTATTTTGGCTAGTCTCCAAATATTTTTTCGATTTTTGGCTAGTTTCAAAAAAAATTCGCGATTTGCCTGGAGGAGTACTCGGCCGACGGGGAGGGAGTGCGGCGCCGCACTCTGCGGCCGTGCGGCCACCGCTTCCATAAGCACTGCATCGATGCGTGGCTGTCGATGGAGCCGCGCGGCTGCCCTACCTGCCGCGGCGTCTTGCGGGGTTCCTCCCTTTCGGTGCACCACGCCGTTTAATGTGAATGGCCCATAGTGTTTGGTCAATGCGTTGACTAATGCAAGATGTAATTCGATTCTAATTGTGGTTGTATGACCTAGGAGGTCAATTCGGTATGTTTTTTTACTGATTAGTTTATTTGATCAAAAAAAAGTTTATTTGTATTATCTATATAAAAAAAATGGTGTCGTGTGATTCGTATCATTCTCGATGTAAGTTCTCTTCTTATTGCTTGTCTCGCAATTGACATTCATAGCCTTCTATCGGGCTTCGACTCAATTCTCTTTGCTTGACTTAGCCTTGATGCCTTCGCACACCAAGCGAAACGTTATTTTGGTAGATCAAGGACAAAACTAGTAATATTTTTGTTTGATATTCTATTTTTCCTCATGAATATAAAATAGTATGTTTACATTTAAAAAATATCATAAACATAGTATTACTTTGCAAATTTATCCAAACAAAATACTATAATCACTTAAATTAATTTATTAAAGTAGCATGAGTTGTAACTTAAATTCACCCTTTTTGCATTTATAACAAAATTAAAATACGCAAACTTTCTTACACTCTTTATCGTTGACTCAAAATGTTGAATAAATTAATAATACATAATACCTTAATTAAAATACGGAGATCTTCTTACACTCTATCTTTTATTACGTGTAAATATAATAAGACATAATACCTTAATTATATATGGAGTATAACGTAGTTTTTCCCGGGGCCCTAAGTGACCGCCCCTTGGACCTATCCCAAGGGCAATCCCGGTCAGCATCCCCTGTGCTTCCCCAATCCCTATTATCACTTCTTCTGTCGCCAGTGACTATTTCTACACGACTTTATTGATCTGCTTCTTCCTAATACCGATATTGATGCTCTTATATGTCACCTGTATCGCTCTATATGACGTGCGCCGACATCACAGGGGGTTCGGCAGCACGACCGACATCGACGTCGCAAACCTTCCGTCGCCCGATGAGCAGAGGATAAAGGAGACCGCAACGGGGTGCACCGAGTGCGCACTTTGCCTTGGGGACTGCGTAGAGGCGGAGCCAAGGGGGCATGGGGGAGCATGTGCCCCCTCCCTCATTCGACAAATTATCTAGGTGTATTCTCCTCGTCGATAGCTTTTTTTGATATATAATACGCCATAATCCGACATCTGAGTAAAAAGTTATGAATGTTTGAAAATTGTACGTAGGTGTATTAATCACTTAATTCTATTTCAATATATCATAATACTTTTATATTTTACTTAAATTGATATTCATATATTATAATTCATCTCGAGAGCTTCGAAACCATAAGTTATATTACTTATTTTGAAAATTTGGTAAGAAGTTACGCAAGTTAATTTTTTTTATATCTAGTTATACACTATTACATGTTAAGAATACAACAAGTTAAATATTGTCTCAATGTTTATTTATTGTGTTTTATATCCTTATTTTGTTAGTTTTCTTTTCTTCGGCTATTTTTTTTAATGGAAAAAAATAAAATAGTTTTATTTAATAGTATAGACCTCTAATTAAAAATAACAAAGTTTTATTTAGTTAAATCCTCTACTAAGTAAATTCGTTTAATTTATATCGTTCAACCTCCATTGTGGTTTGATTTAAAGGAATTCCTTGTTCAATTTCGGTCACTTAATTCTTGCGATCTTGCCTCTTGGCGGCCTTCAACAACAATTAAACTAACCATTCAACGCTGGAAGTCATCTTTCTAGCCCGATGACGACGAAGGGATAAGTGATACTTAATAGGGACATCGAATTGGAAATCGAACTCATACTCGAGGAGATTATGAATGAACCAGCACTTGCGAGTCCATCAATTAAGTTGCTTCCGAATTGGCCGACGAGATTCAGAATCGGTTGTTGTCATTGGACTTGTTCATGGTGGTGTAACACCTTGTACTCCTTGATCCGCGACATCCAGGCATCGCTGTCGTGCGGGTCGAGCTTGAATGAAAGCAGAGGGATCATTGTTAGGGTTGATTCGATCCGAAACCTTCTGTGTTGCTTGGTCTATACAATTTCGGAAAATTGGTGGTTTTGAATTTTAATGATCTATGTTAACGTGAAAGTATGAATTTTTAATTTAGAGTTCTTAAAATCCATGATATATTAACCAAATTCAATCTATTCGATAATTTAGATTGAATTTTTGGGGTGTGAATTTTTTTTGATGGGATTTTTTTGTAAGCCTTTGGTTATTTTGGTCTTAGTTCTTCATCAACTTTTCTAAAATGAAAAATGGGATTCGTGTGCAATTTTTTAGAAATTATCTTGTCAATAACCATTTCATCGTCTTGTCAATAGCCTCACTCCTCCATCAATCATTTTTTTTTATTAGGAAATAATTCGAGGCTAGACAAACCTGGTCATCGAAGGCCGACAAGTCGGCAGACGGAAACCGTCAAGAAAAGACAAAATACAACGAGGGTGCAAGAAACAAGCACAAGAGCTCTACAAAGAGAAACAAAGCCCCACTAATCTGGACGAGATGCGGATGTAGACGAACGAACGAAGCCAAGCGCTACCAACAGCAACACCGTAGGCCAGCGGTACATCAGGAAACACCTGTGGGCAGTGAAGATGAACCTCCAAGGAAGCAACATTCCGGGAAAAGGAGACGCCTCGATACACACTGTCACGACCCCAACCTGACCCGACTCCGAACAGCCAGAACCCCATCAACCGAAGAAGAAAGACCGATCCCCCCAAACTACAGAGCAACACCGCATGAATAAAAAACGCATCATAAACCCAAACGAGGGATAAACTAACCCAATCCGGGGATTATATATATATATATATATATATATATATATATATATATATATATAACTCATATATATAGATTATTTTAATTTTAATTTTTTATTCCCTATACTAACGGGCTGCCAACAACCCGAAGAGGCGATTGAATCCCTAACCCCAGAACGAACAGCCAGAGGGGATGACGGGAAAGGGGCAACGCAGCAGATCGCCGGAGAAGCCCACATCGCACATCGCACACCGTACTAGCCGACTAGCCGAACAACAACGGCCACAAGATCAACCAAGGCGACCACCGATGCAACAACGCACTCCTCCTTCAATCATGTTTTTTCTTTTAGTATATTTTTCTTCTTTACTTTATTTCTTTAAACCAACCAGTATTTTTCTTTTATTTTTAACAAATTTTCTAAATATTGAACTTAATTCAAAATATTTAATTCAATATAATATCTACTATTAATCTATATATGTAAATATTCTAAAGCATGATTTTATATGTAAATATTAATCTACTATATTAATCTATAGGGCATAATTAATCATCATTATGAATATGTAAGGTGTCTTCTTTAAAACTTAAATTAAAAAAAAAATCAACACAATATTAGCGAAAAACAAACTTGATATATATCCATCTTTTCTACAAAGATAAAAAAAAAATAAAACTCTATAAAAGGATAAAAAAAAATATAGCTTTTATCTAATTTTTAAACCAATAAACAACAGATATAATACGACAATTAGATCACTATGCTAGTAAAATCGACTATATATATATCTAATAATAATATCATGTAATTAAAAAAAAAATCTTTTTAGCCTTCTAAATAGATAAAAATATTATATTATATCTTATTAATTCCAATTCCATCCCAAAATTAAAGGAATTAAGTTTGCTTGTTCTTAGCCTTCTAAATAGATAAAAATATTATATTATATCTTATAAATTCCAATTCCTTCCCAAAATTAAAGGAATAAACTGAAGCTTATAAGAATCAAGAACCCAACATTCCGTAGATACAGTGATTTGATTTACTTGTTCTTCCCGATCTTGATTGTTGACGACAGCCATGAATGGCATCCCGGCAGCCTCCCAAAGTCCCATCAATCCTCCCGCCATCCCCAATGGTGACAGCTTAGGCAGTGTCTTAGCCACCGTTACTTTTCATTTCTTAGTAATGATCGGATTCGCCGTCGTTTTGATCCTCATCGGTCTCTATAGTTGCGATATCGAGGATCGAAGACATCGACCCAGACGACCCGGCAAAGTGGGCAGCGCTCCGGAGCTGAGCCCCGAGGAGCGGAGGATCAAGGAGGTCTCAGCGGGGTGCACCGAGTGCGCGATTTGCCTAGGGGAGTACTCGGCCGACGGGGAGGGAGTGCGGTGCCGCACGCTCCGGCCGTGCGGACACCGCTTCCATCAGCACTGCATCGATGCGTGGCTCTCGATGAAGCCGCGCGGGTGCCCTACCTGCCGCGGCGTCTTGCGGGGTAACTCTCTTTCGGTGCACCACATCGTTAATGTGAATGGCCCATAGGCCATAGTGTTTGGTCAATGCGTTGACTATTGTCACCTGTAATTCGATAGATGAATTCGGTATATTTTTCATTGATTAGTTTATTTATATTATCTAAGTCGATCAAGTTCATATCAATAAAAAAAATATCATCTATGGTATCTAATCTTTATTTTTTTTTAATTATCGATAGATGTAATATTTCTAAAAAGTGAATTATCATACTAGGAAAAAAAAAGGTCTATCTTCCCCAATATTTTATGCAAAATAAAAAAATCCTCCCAATCATTTCAAATTTCAAATATTATCTTACGAAAACACATTTTCGGATTCTATTTTTAAAAAAAATTAACTTTTGCAAATTAATTACCATATAATTAATGATCGAAGATGGGGAAATACTGAAGTCCGTTGGGACTCGGGATCGGGGGTCGTGTGCACGTGTGCGCCCTAGCGCTAATAGCCTAGCATATAAGCCGAGCGGGGTTCCATCCTAAAACCAATTGGCATTAGGTGGGGTAACCCACTAGCTTATATACTATGGCTTGATCTTTCATACTTTCGATGTGGGACTCTTTGGTCTCTTCACATCTTTCATTCTCTCAACACGCCCCCGCAAGTGCAACTAGGGTCGTCTTTCGCCTCTAGTTGACACTTGGACAACGGGTCTAGCATCTCATTCTCTTTTTAGCTAGCCCAGGATCGAGAGTCGGGCCGTTTGGCTTTTCCGCTCTGATACCATACTGAAGTCCGTTGGGACTCGGGATCGGGGGTCGTGTGCACGTGTGCGCCCTAGCGCTAATAGCCTAGCATATAAGCCGAGCGGGGTTCCATCCTAAAACCAATTGGCATTAGGTGGGGTAACCCACTAGCTTATATACTATGGCTTGATCTTTCATACTTTCGATGTGGGACTCTTTGGTCTCTTCACATCTTTCATTCTCTCGACAGGAAAGGAAGCCAACTAAAACAAACACCCTCCTAAATCCTAATTGATCTTGGCAGCCATGGACGGCGTCGGCATCCCCTCTGCTTCTCCAATTCATGTTACCGCTCCTCCTGCCGCCGGCGACTATCTCTACACGGCTTTATTGATCAGCTTCTTCCTAGTACCGGTATTGATGTTCTTATATGTCACCTGTGTCGCTTTCTATGACGCGCGCCGACGACACAGGGAACTCAGCAGCGCGGCCGACGACATCGAAGCCGCCGCAAACCTTCCGCCGGCCGATGAGCGGAGGATAAAGGAGATCGCGGCGGGGTGCACCGAGTGCGCGATTTGCCTTGGGGACTACGCCAGCGACGCCGACGGAGTGAGGCGCCGGACGATGAAGCCGTGCGGCCACCGATTCCACCAGCTCTGCATCGACGCTTGGCTCCGGAATGAGCCGCGCCGCCACGGCTGCCCCATCTGCCGCGGCGTGTTCGGGGATTCCTCCGAATCCGTTAATGTGAAGAAAGAGAGTCTTTAGTTGGATTGATATCCTCCATAGATCATGATCTTCGGTTAGTTTGTTTGTGGATGGAAAGATTTGCAAATCTCTTGAGTTGTTAAATTAAAGATGCAAAGATGCAAGTTTTTGTGTACGAGTTTTAATTAAGCATTAAACATTCTTATTGTATTATTTGAAGCGGTGTTACGCTCCAACCTGTCCCATTTTTTAAAAATAAAATAATAGGTAAAAAATTAAGAAAAACTTATTTATTTATTTGTTAAATTACGGATTTTGTTATTAAATTATGCGAATGAGGAAAATTTAGCCTACCTAAGGCCTCGTTTGGTTAAACGTGGGAATTAGACTTCCCAGGAAGTAACTTCACGGGATTTGTAATTCCCATGAATTCTATTTCATAGGAAATGTAAAAATATGTTTAGTTGAAAATAATTTCCCATATCTTCAATTCCTTTATTTTGTTTGGTTAAACATGGAATCTTCATAATAATTTATTTAAAATTACTCTTGTAACCTTTTGCTTTTTGTTTAAAATCAAATCTATATGGGCAAATTGGTGATTTTGTTTATAAAAAATAAATTTGATAGAAGATTTGGAAAAAAAAATGGGGGAAGTAGATCTTACCTACCCCTCCATGGTAAGTTAAATTCCACCCTTTTATGGGAATTTAAATTCCTAGGAATTGAAATTCCCGGGTTTTCTCATTTTAAAAAAAACAAACCAAACACATGTATTGGCTTCTACTTCCTGGGATTTTGAACTTCCCAGAAAGTAGAAAGCTAACCAAACGAACCCTAAGAATTTTAATTTCTGGTTTTGTTTCCCCAAGGCTAATATGCATTCAGGAATCATGGTGTTTTTGTGTGGACTAGTGGCTTGGGTCCCTTTTTGTATCTAGTAATTAAGAAGTTGTCAATTTTGAAGAAGATATGTTTTGCTGAGTTAGAAGAGAGCAATGGCTTTTCCTTTACATGTTGTGGATGTGATTAACCAAACATAAGCCTAATCCCATTCGTGAACACTAAATGAGTGTTAGGCTTTTAGTTCAATCATATGCCTAAAAGTATCATTGATTGTGACTCTGTAATGAAACAAAGCCAAATAGTTTGGCCCCTATTAATACTTAAAATGACGAGTCTATGAAGGGCATTTAAGGCTTTTTGAAAAAAAAAAAAAATTAGGAACTGGTCCTAAGCTCTTCAGTATTTCAATCAAAGTGTCGAAAATCCGACTATTCGTTATATACATTCTATAATAGCTTCGTTCGTAGTCTACGTCCCTAGCTTGCTAAAAGTTAATTAGTTTTACCTATATTCGTTTTGTTGTATTGCACCTTTTATGTTTTATAATGTACTTCATGTTTTGACGGTTTTCGGTCTGCTGACTTGTCGATCGGCCATAATCGAGATTCGGGTATATCTAATCTCGAATTCTTACTTTATAAAAAAAAGTGTCGAAAATCCAACAATTCAGTATATACATTCCATAAGCCAAGAGTGTACAAAACATGAATCCTAAGAGGAGAAAATCTTTAACAAAGTTGTTCTTGCTTGTGTCAACTCTCCGAACATGCTCTCCGCGCCATTCCGAATGCCTTCCAAGCCAACTTCCAAGGCGCGCAGCCTCTTACGAGCCACACGAAGACCCTCCTCCTTGAACATCGATGACGACTCATTTGAGCACAAAGCATAGAGGGCGGAGTTGAGGCATTCTAACTCATTGTTGTTGTCACACATCGCCTTAGTCCTCACAAGCCTCGACACGAACGAGAATCGGCCAGGCTTGCCCTTAGACACTGGCATTGCCAAGAAGTGCAAGAGGGCTTCGAGTATCGAAATGCTTATGATGCTAACACAAGTTAGCACCTTGATCACCACCGAGATCCCGCGATCGTCGTTGAGCATCGCCTCAGAGGAGCCGAAGCTATCACGCTCGGCTCTCCTGAGGAACAAAAGTGTCTCCTTAGCTCTCTTGATGATCTGCTTCCTCGCGCTGCAGAAGGCTGAGATGGCATAATCTTCGCCAATAGAGGCTCGGAGATCCCCACAGGCCTCCAACATCTGCAGCGCGATGGCCTCAGTCGCGCTGCAGATGTCTAGAACCTTCTTGGAGCCTTCCAAGAGCTCGACACCGCACTTGTCGCGGTGGTGGAGGGAGAGGGCTTGCTGGATGAACGGCAGCGCGAGGAACTCGCCGACGCATTTGTACAAGTCGGCAATGCCGGATAAGCCTATGCTTATCGTCTCCGCGGCAGATGTGGATGACTCCTCCCATGACTTGAGCTTGTTTAGCTCTCTTGTTATCCTCAACGTGATCGGATTCGACTCCAATGGCAACGTGACTGATCTTGCTAGAGTCATAGTGTTTCGATCTTGGATGCTTCAACGAGTAATGATCATTGTGTTATATATATAGATAGATGAATGATCATATGAAATCGGGGCCTACGAGTCAATCAAACGTACGTGGCCTCTTCTAATCTATATACGTTTAGCATTGAATTCATCCAGCTAGCAATCCATGACAAGTCGTTGTCGAAATCGCTACCTCGCAACAACCAGATATCATAGCTAACATATGGATATATATGGTCATATGAAGACGAAAACAACAACCCAGTGAGTCCCGCAGAAAAGCAGGATCTAGTTAAAAATCATTTACTATGGTTACCACAAGCCAGCTATCCTGATGAGTCGTTTTCAAGAAACGAAGGTGGCTCGTCGACACCATAAGAGGGGTCGCTATCGATGGGGTCAGATCAGTCAAAACTTGATCATAAGCAACAGGCTGTATTGAGGAAAAACATGCTGCAAAAATCCAAAGATCTGGATTATAATGAAAGAAAGGGATTGGTAGGTAAAGTGGACCTTGTTTGTGCACGAATGGGTTGTTAAGTGTTATCTTCATGAAGCAAAATAAGTGTGTATATGAGCACCCCCCTGCCAACTGCACAGGTAGATCAGGAGTGGCAATATAAACCATTAGATCTGTCCAATGGTCCAATCCAAGTAAAATTCCTTCTTTGGTAGGGCAGGCGAATTTATAATGTTGAAAAATTATTTTTGGTTATTATGAGATGAATTTATAATCTAGTTAAAGTTGATTTTTTTTTTTTTTTATTAGGTAAAAATTCGAGTTCAGGCAAACCTGAAACTCGATGGCCGACTAAGTCGGCAGATAGAGAACTGTCAATACAAATCGAACACAATAACACAAGTCATCAGAGAAGAAAGAAAAACTCAACCCACTCATACAAGACGTCTGCCAGCAACGAAGTCGATGGAGAACCTAGACGCGCCACGAGTGCCAAAAACGTGGGAGAGTGCAAAGACTCACGACAGTACCCTAGCCGAAAGGGGCGACTCCTGAGGGTGTGTGGATCGCCGACGTTGCCCCCGCCTAAATGAAGGATCTTCGAGGACCACGAACACAACCACGATCCGTTCTCGCTCAACCAGGACGCCCGATACTGTAACCCAACACAAGGCAAATGCAGCAACACTAGAGCACCGAACCGACACCAGAAGACGGGACAAATACGGACCAAGAAAGGGAATAACGATCAACCATCAAAAATGTGAGCGAGCTCCCGAAGCCAAACAAAACATTCGGGGAGCACTATTATTCCACATATATATTTATAATTTTTCAGTCCTTAACGGAATTTAGTACATTTATGGTTAATATGAGATGAATTTATAAGAGCATCATCATCCATGTGTTTTACCCTCCCCCATCCCTTCTATGGGGTAAACCCATGGATGTGGGATAAAACCCATTCCACCACGGGGAAGGGGCAACCCTAGTGAAATAGATTAAACCCATCCCCTCCCCATCCTATTTAATTTTATAAAATTAATAAAAGTGAGATTTTTTATTTATTTTTATTAAGTGGGTTAAGTTTTGATTGGTTAAAATATGTGGTGGGGTATAATTAAAGTTAAAAAAATAGTAATGGGGTAAACTTATGGATGTGAGATAAAAGTTAAAATTCTTATAAGATGGGGTAGAGTTAGTGAAAAATGAGGTGTCAAAATATTACGAGGAGAGAGAGGGATGGGATTACTCCATGAGTACTGATGCTCTAATTTAGTTTAAATTAAAAAAGTAAATTAAAATAGTTTTTATCCTTGTCTCGAAAATATAAATAAATCCTAAACTAACTCATACGCCGCTTGATGGTATTTTTGTACTCATTGTTTCTGATGGTCTTGTTTGCTGAGATATTTTATATTTGAGTTTTTTTTTCTTGCATTTTTTTTTCTTGCCATTTTTTTTTTCGGATTGTTTCATGACGGTTTGCCCGTCAGCCGTTTCCCTCGACCTCTCAATTATTTTCCAAATTACTATTGTCGTCTGGAATCTCAAATTATTTCTTTTTAAAAAAAAATACTCATGATTTTGTTCTGAAACTCCACCGCTTAGAGTTATTTTTGCCCCTAAAAACAAAAATAAAGAAAAGGAACCAAATTGGGATAAGTAGCTGGGGTAGGCCGTAGGGCAAAATCTTAAATTCTTAATCATTGCATGCTCTATTAATATTTTTTTTAAAAAAAAAAAACTCTATTAGAAGTCGATTTGGATAGAGGGGTGGGCTCAACTTTGATGAGATTTTGAGAGAGGGGGCAATCGGACGGGTCGGATCGGGTTCGGGTTCGGTTAGTCGGGTTTCGGGTTATTTGAGTTTCGGGTCATTCGGTTTTTGGGTAATGTCTAATAATTTGGTCATTTGGTTGGGTTGGGTTCGGGTTTCGGTTGTATCGGGTTTCGGGTTTCGGTTATTCGGGTTTCAGTTATTTAAATATTCATTTTAAAAAATTATTAGAATGTATCTTAAAGTTCGGGTTATTTCGGGTTTTGGTTATAACGGGTTCGGGTCTTAATGGGTTTCGGTTGAATCGGGTTCGGTTCATTTAGATTTGGGTGAGTTTTAGTTATCGGTTATTTAGATTTCGGCTCAAAAATGGGTCGGATTGGATCGGTGTTCAGAACAATCGGTTCTAGGTCGACCGAGTCGGGTTTTGCCAGCTCTTTGAGACAACAACAAAGAGTGATTTTGAGACTTAAGTAACAAACAAGGGAAGATTTGATCTACCAACAGGGTATTTTTGTAATTTCATTACACTTTAACATAGCCCTAGGTTTGGGTGACATCTTGTAAAAAAAAAACCCAAAGATGTTAGAATAGGTGATTTAATGTAATTTTAATTTTAGTGGGTGGTTAAGTGAAAAGTATGTTTTTTAACGGCTAATTTTATGTAGTGTTTGACTTCCCACACCTTCGTTATTGTCAGGAGAGTCGTTCTCAATTTGGAGTTGCATCGGTGTCGCCGTCTTTCTTGTCTCCCTTGATTTTTGTTGCTTTGATTATTATTTTTTACGGTCTTTTGTCTGTCAAATTTTCTTCGAGCTCTCAATTTATCGGACAACGATTTGTGTGACATTTCGATATCTTACTTTAACCCCCAAAAAAAAGTATAAATGGTTGATCTGATTCAATATACATGTGGAGCATTTTAGATCACACGGAGTTGACAAAATAACTCTATATAGAGTTAATTAAATCTTAACCACTCAAATCTAAATAAGTGGTTCAGATTTAAATTAGTTAAGCAATTTTTAATTTTTTTATCTACGGATTTGAACTCCACGGGATCCTTAATTACCTCAGTGGAGATATGACCTCAAGTTTATCGCTTACCTGACTTCAATACGGGCTTAAATTCGGCCTATTTTGGGCCAGCTAACAATTAATGAGTTCGTCCGATTTTGGGCCAGCTCGCATCTTTACTTATTTCACTTATTTTTGTCACATATTTGAAATCGGTTCTATCTCATTGACCATGATTTAGCTTGATTTCAACAGACTAATACTCCATCCGGTCATTAATAAGTGTCGTTTGACTTTTCGATGAAGGAGCTAAAAACTGTATAAAATATTAACTTTTTAATTAATTTTTTAAATAATTTTAAACTTATAACTAATATGTATAAAATTATTTTAAAAAATCAATTAAAAACTTTATATTTTATATAGTTTTTAGATCTTTAAAAAACGTGTCAAAAAGTCAAACGTCACTTATTTCTGAACGGAGGTAGTATCTTTTATGATCTTATTTATAAATAAGATCATACTACCTCCGTTCAGAAATAATTTCCAGGAATTAGGTAGCAGTATTATGACATATGTACTTAGTTAGAAAGCATTAATTCCCATATTTTAGGTAGTTTTATTATTTTCATTTTTTTGCGCGAAGTCGAAATTTACAGACTTTTATTTTGTGCATATTTTTAGCTAGGTCAGAGAGGACTTGAGTTGATAACGCATTGATTGAAGTTGATTACAGATACTCTGTGAGATTGACTACTCACTTGCTTACTATACTTGTTAGTCAATCCACAGAACTTCTACACTGTCTTGAATAGTTCAAACTTTCAATGCAACTCTTTCAACCTTTTTATATAAAGGTACGCGCTACCGATTCTAACCGTGATGTCATTCAACTTTAACTAGTGTATTTCTGACGTCTGAGATTTGTAAAATATATAATCTTATTTTACCTACCATTACACCAAGAACACGAGCGGTGTGTAATGAATGGGATTTATCTGACCTTCGGGTCATGACACGCTGATACTAAAGGAAACATGACAATAAGGCATATATGCACTTCAGCTAAGTCATGTGCACACTCGTGTGGTTCTTCCGAAAAATATGGTCAGTGTCAGAGTTGATGCTAACAAATTTTGTTGCATACAGAGGGGAGTTAATCAAGGTGCTTTGTGCTAAAATAAGCCCTAATTTGTTTAATGTGTAGGAGCATATAAATATGGTTGTTCTACCAGCCAAGACATGGCTGTTGGATGGTTGGATGAATAATTAAAGAATCATAATCATATATAGACAGCTATAAACAGATTGGAATTAGGAAATGTATGGAGTTTGCAGAAACACTGTACAAGCTATCACTGAGATTTAGATTTACGGAGATGATAGATTATTTGTCAAGTTTAATAGTGATGGGAATTGTGCACGAGCCTAGTGCCTAGTGTGATGCTCCTCATTAAAGGTTCATGGATCATGAATTCATCATCCATTAATCACCAAAAAGTGAAAAAGAATAGAACAATTGAACACATTTGCACGTGATGTGTAAATGATAGATTACATAGTCTTTAAAGACTGGTCAAAAAGCCCAATCCATTGTAATATATATATATATATATATATATATATATATATATATATATATATATATATATATATATATAATTGATCAATTAATGAAACCATTAGGGATGACTTTACATCAATTCTATCATTCTACATGGTATCAGAGCCGAGACTGAGTATATGGGCGTCGTCAACGTTGTATCCGAGTGCTCATGGCCGCGCAATCTCCTACTTGAGCTCCGCTGCCCTCTTCACCCTGGTCTAAACTGACAACGTCTCCGCCGTCTATCTGGCTAGCAACACAGTCCAGCATCAGCGCACGAAACACATTGAGCTAGATCTCCACTTCGTTCGGGACAAGGTTGTTGTTGGACATGTTCGTGTTCTACATGTCCCGTCCTCCTATCAGTACGCTGATATATTCACCAATGATTTACCTCGTCAGTTGTTCCTTGATTTTCGGTCCAGTCTCACTGTACGGGACCCTTCACTTTCGACTGCGGGGGTTTGATAGATTACATAGTCTTCATATTGTACAGTGGGCCAAAAGGCCCAATCCATTGCAACCTATATATATGATTGATCAATGAATGAAACTCTCAGGAAGGACTTTACATCAATTCTATAATTTTACAGTAAAAATACACATCACTATTTATCAATTTGCTTCATTGGTGAACTGTGCATTTTTTGCACACCATTGAAATACCATTCATTTAAAACAAAAAGGAAAATAAAATCATAAAGAAATAAACCAATGAAATTGTCTTGCTTTTTGTAAAAGTTTTTGCACACGAGGGAGATGATGTGCTTAAATTTGCACATCACATGCTCAAATGTGCACATTTGCACACACTCAAAACAACCAATGGAACTAAAAAATGTCTAAAAAATGCACATTTGTACACCATCATTGTGGATGGTCTACTGTGTGGAGTTGTATACATAGTGTGCAAGTCCATATACACAGTGGCGGAGCTAGGGGTGTTTGGGGGTGCTCGAGCATCTCCTTGGCGGAATTTTATTTTTTTTGCATATATTTAGTATTTTTAAGGTAATATAACATTTTTAAATAATATTTAAAACAAGAGTGTTATCTAACTCAATTGACAAAAGAAGAAAACAATGATATTTCTCTCTACATTTTTTTTGTTTCTAATTTTGGTAAACGTGATAAATCTGAAATGATATGCAAAAAGTCGACTAATAACAATCAATAGATTTAAGTAAACTAGCCATTATCTTGTATTCTTGTTACAAATGTCCAATTGAGTTGATTCAAGATTTGTTGTAATGCTAACATGAAGATATACAAACAATTACTCCAGTTCCCAGGCCTATCAAGAGGTGGCAATTGGGCGAGTCGGGTCGGGTTCGGGTCGGGTTATTTGGTTTCGGGTCATATCGGACTCGGGTTGATGTCGGGTGTTATGACAATTCGGGTCTGATCGGATTCGGTCGATTTATTCGAGCCTTATTTTATCGGATACAATCGGGTTTTCGGGTTCTATTCGGTTTGGGCGAATCGGGTTTCGATTTAAACGGGTTCGGGTGAACCGGATTTCGGTCTAAACGGATTCAGGTGAATCGGGTTTTGGTCTAAACGGGTTCGGGTTTCAATCACAACAGTTTTGGTCGAATTGGGTTTAGTGAAATCGAACTCGCAAGAATTATATTGGATAAAATAAATCAATTTTTTATCATTCTATATATATTAAGCTAATGTTTATCATTTTTTAATCAATACTACTACATTCGTTAAAAAAATATAAGTTTTTCCAACATTTTTTTTTAAAAAAACTCAAAATTATATAAAATATTATTTTTCAATATTAATTTCATATTTATTTCTCATAACTACGAAATTTTAAAAATGACCAAAAAAATTGATATTTATGTGGTTTTGGTGTCTTAAAAAATGCTAAAAAGTGACCTTTTTAATGGAGGGTGTACAAAATTATATTTAATTATACTATATGTATGATAATATTACAATCCATTATTAAGTAATCAAATACTTAGGCTGTTTTTAGTATTTTAGGGAAAAAGGTAAGATTTTTGTTGGTTTCGGATATAATCGGGTTTGGGTTATTTCGGGTTTCGGGTATAATCGGGTTCGGGTAATTTCGGGTTTCAGATATGTTCGAGTCGGGCAATTTCGGGTTTCGGGATGATTTCGGGTCTGTCCATTCGGATATAATCGGGTTCGGGTTGTTACTGGGTTCGGATTGCTTTCGGATTCGGGCTTAACTCGGATCGGGTCGGTAGGTCTCGGATCCAAACTTTTTTTTCAATTATTTGGGTGTCGGACGGGTTCGGATCGGATTAATCGGATCGGTTTTCTCAGGTCGGGTCGGGTATTGCCAGCTCTCGCCTATGGCACAAACAGATCCGACATTGGGCATCTTGGAGACACCTCATCCTCAATTTCCAAAGATTCTGGGAGCCCTATTAATCCTAACCTAGATTATTATTTTTGCTTTTAATTAGTTGTTTTATTTAATTAACCACTTATCCTATTAGCTTTACTTTCATATTTTATTATTTTTTCTATTGATAAAAATGATGTATTCTCTTAGGGTTCGTATGAGACGGAGTTAATAAATTGACTAAAATTATAAACAAGGTAAAATTTATAAACGGTTGGTAAAAGTAGTTAAAACTTTAAACAACAAGATAATCTCCGTATGAGACGAAAAACAGTTTATTTGTAAAAAGTGGAGTTTATTTGATTTTTATTAGGGGTATTGTGGTACTTTCAAACCAAATAAGATAAAAGAGAAGGGGTAAAATAGTAAATATGGAATATAAACCCCAAAATAAGCTTCAATCTGCCGTTTATTTTTAAACCTTTTTTTTTAACTAATTATAGTTTATTTGTTATTTCCATACACCCACCCATTTATTTTTTTAACAGCTAATAATTTCTATTTTTTAACCGATTTTTACCTGTGCCATAAACACCCTTAGTGTTTGAAAGAAAACATTGCTTCTAGACTAGTGCTCCATGTGCTCCCAACCATATTGCTATTGACTCTTGAGTTTTAGTATTAATAACAACAATCTCAGTGTGTTCTGCTACAAGTCAGATCTGAGATCTAGTTGTACGCACTCTTTCTCCAATTACATTAAGAGGGTGTTTCCGATAACTCTTGATGTAAGAATATAAACTGTTATATACAAATCTCAAAACATGGTCAAGAACCAAACTTGGTATGCTTTAGTATTAATCTAGTTTGAGTTAGCTCCCTGAGCACACTTTCAAGACCACTCTCAATGCCTTGAATGCCGGCTTCCAACACCTCTAGCCGTTTGCACGCGATCCTCGTCTTCTCGTGGCGCTTAGGGGATAACCCGCCAATGGCGACATCCACATTTTCCAGCTCATTCCTGCTCAATTTTTCGCCTTCGCATCCCACTTTCCCTCTACAGACGAGCTTGGACAAGACTGACCTTTTACCGCGATACTTTGGTTTCGCTCCCAAGAACAACAGGAGGTTCTCGTGGACCGAAATGCTTATGATGCTGATGCATCTCAGCGCCTGGATCACAGCTGAGACGCGCTCATCAGCATCATCGGATGCTCCCAAACACGCAAAACTATCTCCGATGATCCTGCCCAATGACGACAGAGTTTGCTTGGTGCTCTTCATGATCTTGTTTCTTGAGCTGATGTAGCTCAAGATGCTTGCTTTGTGGCACTGATCCGGTGATTCTACATCACCTAGAGCTGATCGGAGATCTCCAGAAGCTTCTTTCAGCTGCAGTGCTGAGTCCCTCGTGGCGCTGCAGACTTCTAGAAGCTTCGATGACACCTCAATGAGCTCACCGACGCAGCTCCCGTGCTGTTGGAGGGATAGTGCTTGATTGGTCAGTGGCAAGGTGAGCATGTCACATACACAGTTGTACAAGTCAGCTATGCCGGATAGGCCTATGCTTATCGTTTCAGTAGCCGATGTGGATGATTCCTCCCGCGCTTTCAGCTTCTTCAGCTCCTTACCGACTCTCACCATGATCGCATCTGACTCTAGTGGAAGGCTAACTAGCCTTGCAGAGCTGGAGAAAACCATGGTTGAATTGCTTGCTTTAGTGTTTTTGGTTTTGGAGGTGTGTGGTTATGCATCATATCGATCTCTTTGTGGTTTAGGCTTTATATATACCAGAAAGATTGCGAAGATTCGCGAGAGGAAACATGACAGATAAGACACATCTTACATTCATGTGTCCTCGTGTGGGTTCTACCTAAAAATGTGGCAACTGTCACACTTAGAGCAAACAAAAATCTTGCACATGGAAGCTCATCAAGGTGTCTTATACTAAAATAGACATGGGATTCAGATTCTCTATAAGATAGACAAAATTTATTCAATTGAATTGTTTTATAAGTTCATTTTATAAGTTTTTGATAACTAATGATGACACTTGCCTACATCTACTTCAATTACCTAATGTAACAAAACCAAATAGTTAGGCTTAGCACCATAACTTTGCAAGCACTTAGTATCTGAATTGCTTTTTTTTTTAGGGTCTTAGTCCAGTTCAATACTCTACATTTGAATCGGGTATTGTATGACCCTCTCACTCACAAGCGACTCTATATCCATGTTAACTTGTTTCTTTTTAGGTATTTTGCTCTTCTGTCAAAGTCTGATGGGTCAATAACTGACTTATGTAGTGAAAAGTTAGAAATATCCCATAAGCTTACGCTTCCTGGTTTATGGGTTCTTCTAATCATGGATAACTTACCCATAAACCAGGAAACGTAAGCTAATGGGATATTTCTGACTTTTCACTTCGAGGCACTTTTGTGTCGGTGGAGGAGGGAGAGAGCTTGGTGGATGAATGGCAACCTCATAAACTCTCCAAAACTTTCGTACAAAGTCATTGAAGCAAGATAGGCATATGCTTTGATCAAGCTCTCTTGTGATCCATGGGATTCGAATCGAATTGAAACATAACTGATCTTGTAGGATACAATCTTTTCTTGCCAAGAAATATAAATGCTGGGTCTACACCTGAATCCAAGCCCTACCTACGTCACATCATAGAGCTCACTACCTCACAAAAAATACTTATAGCCAATGCTAACATATGGTCACGGAGATTACAAGCCCCAGCTCGATATGTATCACACACGGTTGCCTTGCCACCCTGTCCACTCGTTTACCATGTAACGAAACTCACCTGTCGAAAGGCATCGCTTTCCTCGGGTCCTATCAGTCAAAGAAGCATCAAAAGCAACAGCCTGTGTGGCTGTACACCAGCTATGTTCTCTACTGAGATACACACATCCTGCAAAAATCCAAATCTTTCTCATCTATGATCAATCAAAGAGATCGGTAGGTATGTGGTCCAGCTGAGTTAATTATTCTAAACTGACAAAATAAATTTATTGTTTTGGTCAAGAAAATGTTCAATCAAACTTCAATCTACTATACTCACTGTTCTAAAAAAACCCTTCAAGACCCGCCTAAACCCCTGTCTAAACCCTTGAACTCGCCCCAAAAGACCCGTCAAGAAATCCGCCTAGACCCTTGACTCTACCCTACCGCCAAGCACCCGCCAAGCGTTTTTTAGAACATTGATTGTACTGCAAATTGCTTTAATATTACTTTTGTGTACATATCTCCCATTAGTTTGAGATCAAACATCAAAGTTCAACAGTCATGTGCACAGTAACATAAAAAAAATGTCTGTTTTAACAGCAAAGAGTAGGCTTTTTGGTGGTTGGATGATCTCAGAAAATCATATATACAACCATAAACAGGTTGGATTCATACAGAAAATACAGATTGTGTGTGAAGTTCCTGTAATGCTGGGTGTGTGCACGAGTGATCGAGATCCAAATTGATAGGGAAGTTCACGTTTCGTTCATATTGATTTTCAAATTATTAAATTAGCTGCTTGAGTTGATGATTGATGAGGGTTTATGGGGCATTGACATATACTTTTGGGGCAATTATGAAAAAAGAATAGTTGATTAGGTTATGTTCATCTGTCAATTTAACTAATCCAACTTGAACTTGAAAAATCATCAGCTATCTGTAATCTTACTTGGAAGAAAACATCTTAGGGTCTGTTTGGCAGAGCGATGTGAGAAAGCTTTTCGTGACTTTTAAGAAAATAGCTTCGCAAAATGATACTCCCTCCGTTTAACAAAACTTGACGTTTTACTATTCATGCACGCTTTTTTAGGAGCTAAAAACTATATAAAATATTGAATTTTTAAATAATTTTTTTAAACAATTTCGTAGTTATTATTAATAAGTACAAACTTGTTACAAAAAAATTTTTAAAAAAAATGAATATTTTATATAGTTTTTATCATTCTAAAAAAGCGTACGTAAATAGTAAACGACAAGTTTTGTTGAACGGAGGGAGTATGAAGTTTGTCATGGAAAGCAGAATTTTGCTCATTTCATCTATCCACAAAGTATACAAACTTAGTCTTTTTTCCTTTTTTCTGGTAAACCTACAAACTTAGTCTATCCATATTGTTAGGGAAGACTAGTGCACAAAGAAAACGATCAAAGGATGGAATCACACGAATGAGAGATAGGTAACAAGAACAAACACATAGATTTAATATGGAAACCCGAGTACCAGAAGGAAAATCTATGAGTGAAAAAAACCAACAAATCCCCTTTACATTAAGAAAAAGTACAACGAACCTGGTTAGATTAGATCCATCAAGAGATTAAGCATAAATCTCTATTTATAGACTTTATGACCAGATGAAGATATGGATGGATAATCTAAAGAATGAGAGGTCTCGTTGGCCCAAAAGGAAATAAGCCCAAATGAGGATTTGAATGCAATCCAGCACATATATTATCATCTAGACTATAAGCTAGATTAATATTGAAATGCCAAACATACCCTAAAGGTTTAGGTGTTCCCAACTTTTAGGCTTCCAATATGTGAGTAATGCCCAAAATTTTGATATCCACAACAATCAGATTGATTATAGGAATCAGATGACGAATCTCCATTAACATCCAAGAAGGAACACTAATACAGAAAGATGCTGATCGAGATCATACCTAACACAAACACCAGTGCACCACTGATGTTATTCTTTTCTAACATCAGTGGTGTACTGGATTGGAAAAGAGTCTCATATCTATAGTTGAGCATAACAAGTCTTAGTACACACGACTCTTCAATCATGAGTCCCGACAGACCCACTTCAACTGAGCAACTTCTTCTAAGAGTTCAAAACTTCACTCTATAAGTACACTTGAATTGCAACAAAAAAGACAAAAGAAGAAGGCAAGAAGCTATGAGATTTACAAACAAGAGAAATTTTTATTTCCTGGATTTCTCTAAATTGGGAAATTGCAATTCAAGAAATTGCAACAGATACAAAGTAGAGAGCAAAAATCTTCAACAAACTTGAATCTTTTGACAATACAACACTCAATATCTCTATATTTTAACCATGCCAACTTCTGTACACATCTCAAAAATCAAAATTCAGGCAAAATATCTGATATTCTGATTTATCTAAGAGGAAAATATTTTCAAGAGTAAGCCTCTAGCTTGAGTTAGCTGCCTAAACACACTTTCAAGGCCACTCTCAATGCCTTCAATGCCGCCTTCCAACGCCTCTAGCCTTTTGCGCGCCAATCTTATCTTCTCGTCGCTATCAGTGTATGATAGTCCACAAATGGCGACGTCTACATTTTCCAGTTCGTTCCTGCTGACATCTTCACATCCCTCTTTTCCTCTACGGATCAGCTTGGCGAACAGCGACCTTTTACCACCAGACTTTGGTTTTGATCCTAAGAACGATAAGAGGTTCTCGTGGATCGAAATGCTTATGATGCTGATGCACCTCAGCGCCTGGATCACAGCTGAGACGCGCTCATCAGCATCACCAGAGACACTCAAAGACGCAAAACTATCACCTTCAATCCTCTTCAGTGATGAGAGACTTTGCTTAGTGCTCTTCATGATCTTCTTCCTCGAGCTAATGTAGCTCAAGATGCTTGATTCATGGCACTCCTGTGCCCCTCCAAGAGCTGATCGGAGATCTCCTGAAGCTTCTTTCATCTGCAGTGCTGTTTCCCTAACAGCGCTGCAGATCTCTAGAAGCTTTGAGGACACCTCTAGGAGCTCACCGACACATTTCTCGTGTTGGTGTAGGGACAGAGCTCGCTGTGTCAGTGGCGAGCTGAGCATGTCACTGATGCACTTGTACAAGTCAGCAATGCCGGATAAGCCTATGCTTATCGTTTCAGCAGCTGATGTGGAGGACTCCTCTCGCGCTTTGAGCTGTTTCAGCTCTCTACCGATCCTTATCATGATGGCATCCGTCTCCAGCGGATGGCTGATCAGTCTTGCAGAGCCGGAACAAACCATTGTTGCTTGCTTTTGTGCTTTGGTTTGCTACTGAAATGATGAGTTATGTTGATTTCAGTTTTGAGTTTTCGCCTTATCGGCTTTATATACAGCAAAGGAAACATGACAGTAAGGCACTTCTGCCAGCCATGTGAACTCGTGTGGGTTCAGCCGAAAAATAAGGGAACTGTCACACTTTAAGCTAACAAAAGAAGAGCTAATCAAGCTGTCTTATGCTTAAACTACGCGTTAATCGCATTATTATATGTTTCTTTACAATAAAATATAGTCTAGTTGATACAAAGCTAACACTGTCTTGTGCTTAGGAGCATAAAATATGTCTGCTGCAACAGCCAAGATATGGTGGTTTGGGCCTTTGGGGGGTTCGATGAATCGAAAGATCACAGACAGCTATGAACAGCTTGCAAGTGTTTCAATTATGCAGGAAATGTAGGCAGAGAGAAACACCCAGGCAATGACATAAGAGAGTAGATTTTCGTGTGCACGAATGGGGTGTTTCCTTTTGTTGTCTGTCAGCTGAGATCAGATTGATAGGAAAGTTCTCGTTTCATTCGTCGCGAATTTAGATACATTAGAGTAATAGAGGGATGATCATGAGAGGTTCATGGAACATTGTAATGTACTTTTTAAGTAATTATCAAATGGATGGCCTAATTTTGTATTAACCAAGTTGATTAGTTCATAGTTGTATACAACTATTAGATGTGGTCCTCTTGTTATTATGTCAACTTATCCAACTTGTTCTTTGATAATACTTCAGCTTGTGCTGTAACCTTTTCTTGAAAATAAAGATTAGAAGGATTTTTTTTCATTGAAATTTGTTCTCAAGTTTGTTATAAGTTCATAAAAGCAATCAACATACTACTTTTAGTTGTTCAAATCCCAATCTCGGAAACTTGTAGCTTATTGGGACTTAATCCGTTTGCCAATAGTAAGTAGCTTTTTGAAACTTATGGTTTTAATATTATATAGTTGTAAATGAAATAAATATAAGATTTTAGTTGAATCTGATTTTAGAATCATAGCTTTTCAGCAGCGCGCTACTCACCCAAGCTTTTCAGAGCTTTTTGTTTTTTATTCACAAGTTTTCATCGGCTACCCTAACCTCTAGGTTTCCCAAACAACATTCTACCTCACTAACTTGTGTTTAACACAAACAATCTATCAGCTTTAGTTATACCCTATCAGCTTCAGCTACCCCATCAACTACCTTTTTGCCAAACATAGCCAGTCTTTATTATCACTATGGAACTCTATAAACAAAGAAGGTATTATTATGATTTGTACAAGAAAATACAAGTTTTGAAATGACTCACAAAAACTTCATGCATATAAGAAAATACAAGTTTTCATCTGCTATCTATCAGATAGGTTTCCAAACACCGTACTATCTTATTAACATATATTTAAAACAAATAATCCATCAACTTCAACTACATACCAGATACCTTTTTGCCAAAGAAATTATTATGATTTGTACAAGAAAATACAAGTTTTGCAATGACACAAAAACTTCATGTATATACATTTCCAAAGCTGTATGAAACACATCTTAAAGTTAACCTATAACAATATAATCAGAAGCTTAAAATGACAATGTTTCCACCAAAGAAGCTCTTGTTTCGGTTAGTTGCTTAACCAAGCTGTCTAAGCCTTTCTGTATACCTTCGATCCCGACCTCCAACGCCTCCAATCTTCTCTTCAATGTTTGAATGTCGTCCTCCTCGTTGGATGCAACGTTACAAGATAAAGCACGTAGAGCCAAATCGACACTTTCAAGCTCGTTCCAGCTCTCTTCACACGTCGATTTCCCTCTGTGGTTCATCAGTTTTGATATCAGCGAGAACTTGACCGATGACTTTGGCTTGGAAACCGGCATTCCAAGGAAGGAAATGAGGGACTCGAGTATCGATACGCTTATGATGGTGACACATCTAAGCACATTGATCACCACCGACAGACGATGGCCACTGCCGATGTCTCCCAATGGCTTCGACGACCCAAAAGTGTCGTGCTCCATCCTTTTCAAGGACGATAGGAGCTCCTTTGCGCTCTTCCTTATCCCCTTCCTCGAGCTGAAGTAGCTCGAGACGCTCAACTGCTGCTGCTCTAGGAGATCTCTAGAAGCTTTCTTGAGCTGCAGCGCTACGACTCTTGTAGCGCTGCAGATTTCTAGAAGCCGCGAAGAGCCCTCAATAAGCTCAGCGACGAACTCTCCGTGCTGGTGCATGGAAAGAGCTTGCTGAGTCAAAGGCAAGCTAAGGAACTGGCCAACACATTTGTACAAGTCACTGATGCCGGATAGGCCAATGCTTAAGGTCTCGGCTTTGGAGGCGGAGGCTTCCTCCCATGCCTTGAGCTTCTTGAGCTCTTTCGTTATTCGTAACATGATGGGATTCGACTCCAATGGCAAGCTAACTGACCGAGCTGGTTGGCGAGCCATGCTTAGGTTAGTTGCTTCGATCTTCGGAGGGTTTCGATTGTGTTTTCGAAATGAAGGCTTGGAAAGAAGAGATGGGTAATGAATTTGTTAGTATGGTTTTGGTTATTTATACAGCAAAAAGAGCAGACATGACAGATAAGAGAGCATCCAAGTCAAGGCTTTTGCCACCCTGTTGGTTTATTTCACCATACCAATTTGATTTTGTTTTTTTTTTGTTTGTACCAAAATACTGAAGATTTAGACCTATAGGAGCCGAGGTGAGCTGCCAATGAATTTTTTTTTTATCAAGCTTGACTTGTTCAGGAAATGAACAAGTTAAACGGAGCTTTCGAGCTTTAAGTACTTCTAATTGGACATATTAACTTAAAAGAAAATTTTAAAATTTCTATAAAATTCAAGCTATTCGAGCTAAATCGAATGAGCTGAGCTTTTAAGTAAGAGAACAACAAGCACGAGTCGAGCTTTTTTTGAGCCGATCCCGAGCGGTTCAGTTCATATAACAGCTCTAATCACATGTTTCGGGAAGAAGAAAAACAGCAAGATTTAGGAGTTGTCCTTTTGCATAGAATGAATTGAACACAGAGAATTTCCACCCCCAAAAAAAATGAACACAGAAAAATAATTGAAGGGCGGTGAGATTTGTGATTGAATTGCACGAGTGGGTTGTTTCCTGTTTGTCCTCCTGACAAGAGAGCAAGATCAGAGGAAGGTTCTTATTGGCCTTAATTGATAATCAAGGAAGATTACCACCATCTTTCATGTACGATATATATAAATATATAATACAGAAATTAACAATTTGAATTGACATACCGTACCTTGATTTGTACTAGTTAAAACTTAAAAAAGTACAAGCTGTGTGTAATCTCAAAGGAAAAATAAGTGGAAGTCAATGAATGACTTCTTTGAACTGTGAAAGGGCACAAACTAATGGTGTTTTATAAGATTAATTTGAAATAAGAATTGGGTATGTTTGAATAACTTATAATGCATCATTTATCACAAAAGCTTAAACTATCGTATCGAAAAGTAAGGTTTGAATGGAGCAACCCTAGTCCCTAGAGTATCTTTGGATTGTGGGTCATATCCTCTGGATCAATTTCAAATGTGGGCCATCATATCCTCCAAGGGATCAAGATTCAAGAGTGAAAGATCATGACAAATACAATTTGGAAAGCCAAAAACTGAGGAACTTATCATTGAAGTGGTTGGAGTGGTAGCAGACCAAAATCATATGCTTCCATACCAAAGCATCATATTTTTTAACTAGGAATCATTCAATAACAATGTTACATAAGTACATAACACAATCTCCAAAAAGATTTGAAGCACAGACCTAACACATCCATGTTCTCTATCCTCAGTTCCAAGTTCCAACTCGGTTCGATGAACTGGTCCTAAGATATGGTCATCTGATCTAAAGATAAAATTGGACCCTACCATGGCAGAAAATGTTCAAGGTATGGCTCTCCTTTGTTTATTACTTTCAAACATTTCCTGCTGGTGGTATAAGAAACACAATTTCTTTGTTCACACATCATCACATGCTCACTGTATCTCAAAAATATTAAATTTTACCTCTTCATAAGCCTTGTTCAGTGCCTGAAGTGTCACCGATTTTCGCCACTTCAAAATCAACAAGCTGTAATTGTCACAGTTTTTCAATGGACACTCCCCGCGCTGCACGCTAACCAGCTCTTCAAGAACAGTATCGACAATCAATATCGTCAGATTCACAGCAGCAGCGTAGTAGACCACAAATTTGCTGCAACACAAGAAGGCTGTACTAATTAGCCAAACTTTAACGCAAAAGAAAAAGGTGTTTGACATAATGACATACTACAGGTGATCTATTTTAACTCCTAAACAATACGCCGCAACCAGCAGTGTGAATTTTCTTCTAAGCAACCTACCACTGAGCCATCTAATTCTAGGAAAACAACCATGTGCACTACACAGCACGAATACCAGGAAAAAAAAGAGCATTTTTCCTCCATTTTGGAGGGGCGACAGATTGTATTGAATTCAGAATTATATTGTATTCGCAACAATCAGATTGTATTGAATTCAGAATTATATTGCAAAATACAACAATGAAAAAAATTCCAAAATGAAAAGATCGGGCAAAGAGAACAATGCATATACCATTCAAACAGCAAGCCCTTGCTCCCGAGCTTTCTTCAGCCACTTCAGCGTACTCTCCAGCACAGAGTACGCAGCCACATCCGTCAAGCTTTTGCTCTCCACGGCATAATCAAACACGTCGTAAGCATCAGCAACCTTACCCTCCCTACACAAAGTTCTAAGAAAAGTACCATAACAACCACTCTCAAGTGTCACGCCCCCGCTTTTCATTGACCTATACAACTCCATTCCTTTACCTAACAACTTTGCCTTGCACAACCCATGGAGCAACGTATTATACGTACACGAATTAGGAACACAACCTTTCGCCTCCATCTCTCCTAGCAATCTGACGGCCCCAAGCGCGTCCCCATCCCTGCACATCCCATTCATCAATGAAGTGTACGTAACCTCATCAGGGGATGAACCAGACTCCTCCATAACCTTCAAAAACTGCCTAGCCTCCTTCACTCTCCCCGACTTCGACAGCCCATAAATCAAAGTATTATAAGTCACGACATCCGGCTTCACTCCTTCCTCCTGCATCCTCTTATAAACCCTAAGCACCTCATTCCCCTGACTCAAATTACAATGCCCTTTCATAATCGTATTGTAAACATAACAATCGGGCTTAAACCCGCTCCTACCGAGCTCACTCAGCAACCGCATTGCCTCCCTGAGATTCTTACTATTGCAGACATTATCAATCAATATAGTATAAGTAACCAAATCAGGGCTCAAACCGAACAAGCCGCGGAATTCCTCAATAACCTCGTAAACCATTCCCATTGACCTATTCTTACACAAATACTTAACAAGGAAGTTGAAGGAATGATTATCTGGAGTGACGGAGTGCTTCCAGTGCAGCTCCTTAAGCAATTCGATGGCGAGCTCGGGGGATCCGGAGGAGCAGAGGCCGCGAAGTGCGATGTCGGCGGTGACGCGATCTGGTGGGAGGTCATGGGAGACCATGAGATTGAGAATGTGGTGGACGGAGGAGAGATTAGGGGAGGGGGAAGATGGATCGGGGGGCTGGCACGATCGGAGGAGGAGGATATGGAAGGTGGATCGTTCAGGGGAGAAAGAGGGGAGGGTTTTGAGCATGTGAGCGAACAGCGAGACGGAGTCGGCGAAGGAAGGGGAGATCGAGGAGTACGATTGGAGGAGGGCGTTGTGGAATTGGAGATCGACAGGGGATCTAGGGTTGGAAACGACGGAATTGATGGTGGATTTCGCGTCGGAGAGGCTCGGCGAGGCGAAGAAATTTCTAGGGTTTAAGGAGGGTTTTGCCGGCGGTGTTGATTTGTTGGTTCTGGGGGATTTTCGCCGGGTGGACGGCGGTGGAGGTAGCGGCGACGGTTGCTGGGAGGGGAGAAATGAAGGTTTTCTCAAGAGTGTGGCCATGGCGGCCGGAGATGATCTCAGATATTGTGGGATTTTCCCCATTTTCTTCTTCTGGTCTGGTTTTTGGGGGTCGCCGTTTCTCTGTTTTGGGGTTTACGGTTTTACGTTCTTCGCAATTCGGATTCAAGAGGAAATGGTAGACCCGAAGTGGACCGAATACGGGTCGGAATTCGGGTTTTGGGCTGAATATAAAAGTGTTGCCTGCCAGGGCCAATACGAGATAGTGGGCCAATGGCCTAATAACTCATGTGGTAAGAGTTACAAATGTGTTCATTAGGGCTGTGTATAATTCGGCTCAAACCGATTTTTTGGGCCGAACCAACACAAACTGAACCGAACCTAACCGAACCGAAGTTTTTCGGTTCGGTTTTCGGTTCGAGAATTTTCAATTTTCGATTTCGGCTCGGTTTGTGTTTGGTTTCGGTTTGTGTTAACCCGATTTTATTTCTTTTTTAAATATCAAACTGTGTAGCTTATAATTTTATTAATTTCTAAAACTTATAAATTTATAATCCTTGTAAAACTTACTTTTTTTTATCATTTTTATGTCTACAACTTCAATGTTTTTCTAATGTTTTTATCACTTTTATGTCTATAGCTTCAATAAAACTTATTGTTTTTTTTTTAAATATCAAACTGTTATGTAAGTATGCATCTTAGCAACTATGGTCTTTGGATTGGATTGTTATTAATGTAAATCTTATGGAACTATTTGCAAGTTATTCTATATTTGCCGCCACATGGATTGGATAGTGGGCAATTACTAGTTTTGTTATGCAACTATGGATTCGGTTTAATTAAGTTAAAACCGAACCGAACACAAACCAAATCGGCAAATAATCGAACCGAACCTAATACTTTCGGTTCGGCTTTCGATTTGGAATTTTGAGATTTTCAATTTCGATTCGGTTTTAGACCGATGCACACCCCTACTACTGTTCATGAAAAATCACCAATAATAAAAAATAAATAAAAACAAAATCTTAGGAGTCATGTCAGCTTTGAACTTTTTTTTTTTGTTATAAGGTCTGCATTCAACCTTTTAACACACAAGGTTTACCCCCCATTATATTTTGGTTTTGCCTTTCATCTATTTTTCAACGTGGAACTCTACCTACAAAGCCCATTGTTACGACTAGTATGGGTCCACAAGGATTGCATATTATTTAAAATTAACAACGAGTATTATTATTTATTTTATTTTTTTGATGACGAGGAACTCACTTTTGGTGGCAAATTCCGGGCACGTGACCCAACCGGCAAGAGCCACGTACCAGGTAAACCGGTTTGCGCCGACCGGCTCGACCCACTGGTAAGGAGCAAGGCAAACCTTGAATTTTCACCCAAGGAAAGAGGCGGAGGTAAGGATCAAACCCGAGACCTCCTGACTTCCCCTTGCTCCCTACCAGTGAGCCACCCGATGGGGGCAAAGTGAAAAAATTGGGATTTGAGTAGTATTATTATTAATTTTTACAATTGCGGTGAGTAATAATTTTCAATGCGTCTATTTTATACTGAAATAAAACAAAACAAAAAAATTGACATATGAAAGAGTTTGACAATATAGATGAAAGATAGCCACATAATTTGGCTTGATATGTTTGTAACATGAACAAACAAATATAAATCAAAGATAATCTAGATATGGTCCATCGTGGAGCCAATATTGACAATAAATGTCGATGAACCTATGGACTTTTCTCACGTAACCATACTTGTAGAAATGTGAGAGAACGATTAGTTTATGTTGAAAATTAACTAATGGATACGAAGAATATGTTAAAGAAAAGATTTAACTCACCTTCACGGCTTCACCCAATGAGTCTTTCTCTGTACGAAACATAGGCCAATGGTTGCAGTTTGGGGTGGCTTAACATTCAAACCTTGTGCAATTAGGGGGAGCAGTAGGCTCGGTCCATTCTTCGTTAGATATACCTTCTTTGTTTGCCCTCTGTTGTTATTTTTTTTTCCTTGAGTCTCTTGAAAACACATTTCTTATTAATTTACCTAAATCTTACTTCATTATGAACGAAATACATTGTTTTGTGTTAAAGTTGGCTGGGTTCGGTGGGGTCAAATACAAGCTGGAGGAAGGTCGTATGTGCGGGACCACATACGGGAGACTTGAACAACACATAAACCCACCGGGGTTCCATCTCAAAACCAATTGGCTTTGAGAGGAGATGCCCTTTAACCTTATATATTGTTCAAATATTCTCTATAATAACCGACATGGGACAAACACATTTCAACACGTCCCTCAGGTGCAACGGCATTTTTAGCCAAGTTGCACTTGTCACATGCGCTTAAATGGAAACCAATGCCCGCGACATGTCAACAAGGCCAGCAACCCCACTAATCTGAAACTCATACCGCAACTAGCCGGCTGGGCCCGGTAGGGTCAAAGATAAGCTGGAGAGACTCGAACAACACATAAACATGTTATCTTATTGTTGTATTTTTAGAGTAAATCGTTAGAAGTATGTATGTTATACATTTCTTTAACCAGATAAATATTTTAGATGAAAAAAATTTCAACCGATGACATAAAAACTATTGCATCTATTTTTAGTATAATATACTAGTCTAAGAGAATATAAGATTATATCTAATATAAAATGGCCCTTTCGATCGATAAGGATCAATCATGGTGGTTACTAATGTTTTTTTCATTTATTAAGTAAATTTAAAGCCCTAGTTTAAAATTATCTCAAAATCAAAATATCTTACTCGAATAATGCTTTGTGGCTCTTTGCATCCTTTGATTGCACTGAAGATCAGGCCAGCAGCCAACATATGAAAACATTGCTTTGCCAAAAACTTCAAAATCTTATTGAAACTCTCCTGCATTAACGGTGTACAGCTTGAAAGAGATCAGTGAGAGTCCCCGGTAACCCCGGATGTTACACTTAATTATTTCATGTATAAATTTATATTAAAAAAAATTATAAAAATTATATTTATATTTTTAGGTTTAAAGGTAATGTTGTTTTAATAGGTTGAAGGTAAATTTGGTTCTTGTAGATCCTTTCGGATAATCAAGACAATTTGAGTAGACCCAAAAAGGGTAATCTCATGGGTAGACCTCGAAAGGTAATCCCGAGGGAGTAGGCCAAAAAGGCAATCTCCACCGAATTCTTTTAGACGACAAAACTAAGTGTTTAAGCCCTTTAGAAAAGATATATAAAATGGCTTGGATAATGGCAAACGAGTCACTCAAATAAATCGAGTTTTCCTTCAACGTTTATTGCCCCTATATGCCAAAGGGTTGCACTACAATAACGTTGTGGGATAAAACGTTTCCTATACAATAAAAGGGTAGCATCCCATTTCATTATTGCATATATACTCATGCCTTTCCAAGTGGATGGCAAAGGCCTTTTATAGGCAAAATGGGGTGGAAGTTTTTGGGTGGTTATGGGTAGTTATTGGTGGTTATGGGTAGTTATGGTGGTTGGGCGGTTACCCCCCAATAACTACCCCCAACCGCCGCCCCAATAAGGCCCAATAAGAACCAGCTCAATTAAGGACAAGCTAGCATGACGGAGCTAGCATGGTGGAGCTAGGTCACTCATAAAATATAAAATGTGCATGACATTTATACGAAGCTGGGTGTAGCTACCATGCAGCTAAAATGACTAAGCTAAAACTTCAATGAAGCTAAAACCCTAATCAAGCTCAAAATTAGAGCTATGTCATTTTTGGAGTTCCGAAGCTCTGTTAGCTCTCAAATTTTGCACCAAGACTTTAGAGCTTAATATCTTCCTTTACAAATCATGAGACGGTGATTTAACTTACTATAAGTGAACAAAACTCGATCATAACCATATTAGATCGAATACCGAACATATCCCTATTGCTCACTTTTATGGAAAACATCCAAACAAGCTCAAGACCGATTTTCTCAATGTTGATATCATTGCATGGGTCTTTCCTCATGATTTCCTTTCCCCTTAAAATCTTAGAATTACTTAGGGCCGATCACATGGGCCGTGCCTCCCGCACACCCTAAGCCCGAGTGATGCTCTTAGTAATTCTCACACTTAACATTTATGATTTCAGACAAATGGATTGATGACTTTTCACAAATCACCAACATTCCTCCCCCATTTGAGCAATGTCATAAATCCTTGAACAATTTACAAACGCTTTGTATAGACATAAATATCCATTGGATTTGAATTTATATCTTGTAAAAATTACAATCATGTACTAAAGAATCGTGGTGTTCTAAGACTTGAACCACATCAACTTGTCTAAGCACACGTAATAAAAATTACAACATGAGTTACATAATGTATATACACTAACTAAACTTTGACGTTTTGAGGCTTTACGTCCCTTATCCTTCACATATGCTTCGAGACGAGTCATCCTTGAACTCTCTTGGAAGAAGCCTTGCACTTCCACATATGCTTAGTTGAATTTCTAATTTGCACCTACAAAATGCATTTTCCAAAATTCATTAAGAAACTATGTTTCAACTTTTCTTTTCATGTAGAGACTAGAGCAGATTACCTTGATGGGTTGTTGATTGCTCCAAAACTCTACGTCCTTGGCCTACCACATTGAATTCTACCCTACACCTTTCGGTAAGGGGGAATTGGGCGTCCAAGTCATAGGTTCATTTAGGATTTTAACCCCATCCCTCGAGATGCTTTGTACACAAACTCTTTTGCCAAACTCTTGGTTAAGTGATTGGCAAGATTGTTGTGTGTTCGCACAAAGACAACCGATATGACTCCATGTGTGATTAGTTCTCGGATGGAACTATGCCTCACACCTAGATGTCGTGACTTCCCGTTATATACTTGGCTATAGGCCTTTGCCAAAGTACTTTGGCTATCACAAAAGATAGCAATAGGGGATATTGGTTTTGGCCACAAAGGTATCTCATTTATGAGATTCCTAAGCCATTCCGCTTCCTTGTCGGCCGCGGCAAGTGCAACAAACTCCGACTCCATCGTCGAGGTTGTTATGCATGATTGCTTCTTAGATGCCCAAGAAATCGCACCACCACTTAATAGGAATACCCAACCACTCGTTGAAGAGTGATCTTCCACATTGGTGATCCAGCTTGCATCGGTGTATCCTTCCAAAGTGGAGGGAGAACCCACATATGCAATTCCATAGGTCATTGTCCCTTTCAAGTACTTAAGTACTCTTCTAAGGGCCTTCCAATGACTTGAGCTTGGTCGACTTGTATATCGACTTAACTTACCCACGGCAAATGCTATGTCGGGGCGAGTACTTGTCATGGCATACATTAGACATCCTATTACTTGAGAATACTCAAGTTGTGAGATTGGTTCTCCTAAGTTAGGGAGAAGTTTCTCACTTGGATCCATAGGTGTACTAACCGGGGTGGATTTATCACATTGGAAACGTTTTACCACCTTTTCAATGTAATGGGATTGTGTTAGGGTTAAACCTTTTCCTTCCCACTTGATCTTAATTCCCAAGATCACATCAGCTTCTCCTAGATCCTTCATGGAGAACTTAGTAGACAAGAACTCCTTAGTTTTGTCCACTTCTATTTGGTTTGTGCCAAATATAAGCATGTCATTTACATATAGACATATTATAACTCCTTGACCGGAATTATTAAACTTACTATATACACACTTATCAGCTTGATTGATTTTGAAGCCATCACCTAAAATCACTTCATCAAACTTTTGATGCCACTGTTTTGGCGCTTGTTTAAGTCCATAGAGGGACTTGAACAATCGACACACTTTGTGTTCTTGACCTTTTACTATGAAGCCTTCGGATTGCTTCATGTAAACCTCTTCATCCAAATCTCCATTGAGGAATGCCGTTTTTACGTCCATTTGATGGATGACAAGACCATGAATGCTTGCTAAGGCAATTAAAAGTCTTATAGTGGTGATTTTAGCCACGGGAGCATAGGTGTCGAAATAATCGACTCCTTTTCTTTGTTTAAAACCTTGGATTACCAATCGGGCTTTAAATTTGTCAATGGACCCATCGGCCTTCATCTTCCTTTTGAAGATCCATTTACAACCTAGAGGTTTGCACCCGGTTGGAAGGTCTGACAACTCCCAAGTGTTGTTGCCAACAATAGAGTCCATCTCATCTTGAATTGCTTCTTTCCAAAATGCGACATCTTGAGAACTCATTGCCTCGCTGAAGGTCTTAGGATCCTCATCCATATGTAGATATGAGATGATTTGACCTTCTTTATTCCTAGAACCCTCCATCAAGAAGACTTGAAATATTGGTTCAGGATACGTATGTCCTACTAAGAGTGCGGAGTGCACTCGTTGTCGCTTGGGTGTGTGGGACGTCGAAGTAGGAGCTTCGGCCTCATCATCGCTCGCATGCGTCGAGTGCATGTTTTTACCATCGCTACCGTCGCTAGTGTCTTCCCCAGGTACGCCCATGGCCATGCGCTTTAGCGCCCTTGGCCCTGTAGCTGGGGAGTCTTTGTCGAGCAGTGGCTTTGGGTCAGCGACATCGATGTTTGGTGCTTGCAGCAAGCTAGCGCGCGTCATAGACCTAGTGACCCTAGGTCCAAGTACAGGCGTCGGCTCCTCGGTTTCCATTGGATCCGATGATGGGTCGACATCCTCTTGGTCTATCTCCCTAAGCCTAGGGCTCGATGTGAACCTAGTCTCATCGAATATGGCATCACGTGATTCTATCACGGTGTTAACCGAGATCGCGTGATTTGGTTCTATGACGAAGAACCTATAGGCCTTAGAGTTATGTGCATATCCAATGAATATGCACTCAATACCTCTATCTCCTAAGGTTTTACGCTTAGGGTCCGTTAGTGTAACAACTGCACGACAACCCCATATACGAAGATAATGGAGATTTGGTTTTCTTTTAAACCAAAGCTCGTATGGTGATTGACGATTTCTCTTGCTTGGCACCCTATTTAAGATATAGTTGGCTGTTAGCATCGCCTCACCCCAAAACGAGTTCTTTAACCCGGAGTATGACAACATGGCATTAACCATGTCCTTAAGAACACGATTCTTTCGCTCCGCCACCCCATTTTGTTGTGGGGTATATGGAGCCGCCGTCTCATGAATTATGCCACAAGACTCGAAATACTCCACATCCATGTATTCACCACCACGATCGGTTCGTAGCCTTTTTAATTTTATTTCCCGTTTGCAATTCAACTTCGGTCTTGTATGCTTTAAACCTATCTAGTGCCTCACTCTTCGAGTGAACTAAATAGACATAGCAAAACCTTGTTACATCATCGATGAACGTTATGTAGTAACGTTTTTGACCCAATGATGGCGTTGCATGTTGGTCCCCTAGGTCCGAATGGACTAGGCCTAGGACCCCTTCCTCTCTTTTAATTTCCTTAAAAGGAAGCCTTGTTATTTTTGTTAACAAGCAAGTTTTACACTTTTCATTTGTTGGTTCACAGGCGGGAATTATATTTTCCTTAGCCATATCTAACATACGCTTCATATGCACATGTCCCAACCTTGCATGCCAAAGATCATATAAAGAATCATTAGACACGACCATGTAATCAAATAATACTTTATTATTATTGATAACATTGAGTAGGAACATATTATTTTTATAATGGCCGAAGCCTACAAATACTCCTGCCCTACTTATTACTAATCGATCGGCTTCGAAAACCAATCGATAACCTAACTTGTTAAGCACACCACCACTTACAACATTTTTGCGGATGGCGGGTGCATACAATACATTATGTAATACAAGTTTCTTCCCACTAGTAAAGTTGAGATGTACGTCCCCTTTACCTAGGACTGGGGTTGTTGACTCGTTTCCCATGTAAAGCACTAAACCGTCCTCTACATCATTCATGTGCTTGAACCATTTCCTTTCCATGCACACATGGGTGGTGGCACCCGAGTCGAGCCACCAAAGGAGTTTTTCATCCTTCATAACAAGACATTGATCAATGTTAGATACAAAGAATAATGACTCATTTGTAACTAAAGACACCGAAGTGCCCTTACCTTGCCCGGGGCTTGTGCCCGAGCCCGACGCCGGTGTCATGACACCTTTGTCCTTTGACCCCTTGGACCTGCCTTTCCACACTTCCAACAAGTTCCCTTGGCCTTAGCCTTCTTGTTAGATCCTTGCTTACTGCTATTTCCTGATTTGGGGCGCTTGGAGCCCTTAGCGCCCCCGGTGCGTTTGCCGTTGCCCGCCTCCATTGTGTTTATTGAGTGGGCTGATTTGTCTTCGCCTTTCTTTCCCTTGTCATTTGCCTTGAATTCCTCCTCTATACGTAGATGGGAACCCAATTGGACAAGGTCCATGTCCTCCTTAGAATGCTTCAAGAGATGTTTCGCCTCTTTCCACGAGTGAGGTAACTTATCGATTATGGATGAAACGGCGAAGTTCTCATCCAAGGTGATCCCATGTTGGGTTAGTTGACCCAATACTCGGAGCAATTCGTGGTATTGCTCAATTACTGGGCTTTGAGTGCTTGGCTTTGAAGAGGCATCTTCCGCCAAGTACTTGGCTTTGAGTGCTTCCCACAAAATCCGAGATGTCTCATGATTTTGATACACATCGAATAGAGAGTCGGCCATGCCATTGAGGATGTGCCCACGACAAATGTAGTCGTCGTTCTCCCACTTCCCAACACGCCTATGTTGAAGCATTATAGCCTCCCTTTCGGCGATTTGAGCCTCGGTCTCTCCGTCGACTTTTTCCGGAATCGAAGGTGGCTCTTCGGGACATGGCGTTGAGAGCACGTACGCCACCTTAAATGAAGTAAGCATGAAGTGCATCTTCTTTTGCCATCGACGAAAGTCTTGCCCTTCAAACTTCTCGAGTTTCGCGAATTTGGATGCTATCTCCGCCATCGGTAACTCCTTCGTTCTTGCCATTCCAACCTTGTTCCAAAATAACAAAACCAAACAATAAATAAACGTTGAAGATTGTTAGGTTTAAAGGTAATGTTGTTTTAATAGGTTGAAGGTAAATTCGGTTCTTGTAGATCCTTTCGGATAATCAAGACAATTTGAGTAGACCCAAAAAGGGTAATCTCATGGGTAGACCTCGAAAGGTAATCCCGAGGGAGTAGGCCAAAAAGGCAATCTCCACCGAATTCTTTTAGGCGACAAAACTAAGTGTTTAAGCCCTTTAGAAAAGATATATAAAATGGCTTGGATAATGGCAAACGAGTCACTCAAATAAATCGAGTTTTCCTTCAACGTTTATTGCCCCTATATGCCAAAGGGTTGCACTACAATAACGTTGTGGGATAAAACGTTTCCTATACAATAAAAGGGTAGCATCCCATTTCATTATTGCATATATACTCATGCCTTTCCAAGTGGATGGCAAAGGCCTTTTATAGGCAAAATGGGGTGGAAGTTTTTGGGTGGTTATGGGTAGTTATTGGTGGTTATGGGTAGTTATGGTGGTTGGGCGGTTACCCCCCAATAACTACCCCCAACCGCCGCCCCAATAAGGCCCAATAAGAACCAGCTCAATTAAGGACAAGCTAGCATGACGGAGCTAGCATGGTGGAGCTAGGTCACTCATAAAATATAAAATGTGCATGACATTTATACGAAGCTGGGTGTAGCTACCATGCAGCTAAAATGACTAAGCTAAAACTTCAATGAAGCTAAAACCCTAATCAAGCTCAAAATTAGAGCTATGTGGGAGCGTGTCGGCAGTGGCGCTCCTTTCTGTGATGGTTGGGGGATTAGAAAGCTAAAGTTCTATGGGGCTGTGGTGAGAGTGGTGTTGGTATTCAGTTCGATTGGTGTCGAGTTGGATACGGTGGCCGTTCTCCCCATGTCTAGTGGTTGCGGTTGGGTGACGGGTCCTATTACCGGTTCCTCCTGTGCTGTTCTGGGTGAGTTTTTCTCTCCCAACTCCACACTTGTAGAGCTACGGCTAAAGTCCAGGTCTATTTACATCATCTTTCTCCCGATTTCATTTAAATGCTTTCGAATGCTTATGAAATGCACCACCCATGGGTGGTTGAAAAACCTGGTGTTAGAGGCTTACGCTTCTACACTCCCTACCCCCCGATTTTCGGGCCTAAAAAAAACTTTGGTATTTGGGGTTGTTATGGTTCCTTTACCTAGGTTGAATGAAGATATGGTGCTCTTAAAATTTGGTTACAAATGTCTGTTCTTAGCCTGTTGCGCAGATATGTGGTGAATTTGCTATGCTTTGTGCAGTAGTTTCCCAATTAGAACCCACCCAGTCTGGGTATATATCCCTGATGATGTTTATCAGGGACCTATGAGTTTTCATTTCTTGAAGAGAGGTTGTTGTAATTCTGAGATGGATGGAAAATGGGGTGAACTTGATGGTGAACAAATGACCTTGGGGTCTGTTAAACTGCTTAAGGAAAATTCCTATGGAGTTTTGCTTAAGTATGTTAAAATTGGTCTAACTGATTCGCTTGTTACACCTATTGTTGCTCCTCTTGGCTCCTATGATTGGATTCTTGGGTTAGAGCAGCTAGGTTCTTAGGCCATTTGTCTTTCCACCCTCGGCAATTAGATTACCTCTCGTTGTGAATGGTTAACTTATTCCCTGCTGAAGGGATCATGCATAATTCTCTATCATTTCGACAGAATGCTCTATCACTTCTTAGCTGGTAGGCCTCCTCTGATCGCTCTTCCTCATCAGTGCAATACTTGTTACCTGGTTCGTGCAATTATGGTTATTTGTCTTGGCGGCTTCTATTGCCTTCACTGTCAATCTCTGCTGAAAATTGCATTCAATCTTACATGGTTTCAAGCTAATAGTAAACAAATTACAAAAGAAATTAGCTACAAATCTAATTTGTTTAGAAATGCATTTCTGTTGGTGTTCCATGCTATGTTTGTTGATGTTCTAAAACATGTTTGTTTTTTTCATCCGCTCACCACCCTCTCGTTTGTTGAGTGGGATGCTTCCAGCGCGGAGTGTCCATTGCTGGTTCTAGTGGCTTTGGTGTTCAAGCCTGCCTTCTGGCACTTAGTGTGTGTGGAACTGATGTTAATGTCGCTGCATCCGTTGGTCTTTGGCCTTGGTGATTTAGCCGTTTATTGCTCTTCCAATCGACTTCCCAAGATTGCCATTCAAATGTGTTGTTCAACAGATAACCTTGATTTTTGCAAGACATTTCATTTTTTTCTTGCATCTCAAATGTTCTGTCATTGGAACTTCACTGGATTCATCTTTGAAGGTCTTGTACAGAAAGTTCATTCTATGATTGTAAGATTTATGGTTTACATATGCACCACTAAGCATCATGCTTTGTATAAATTCAAATCAAACTTACATCACAGTTATTGTATGATCTCATTTATAAAAAATTGTAAACTCATGGTCTTTCATGGCTACTTTAGGATTTTGGTTTCCTCATCTATAATGCAGTTTAGGTGCTCAAAGTTTGTCGGCTTTAGTTGTAAACTCTCGTGGCTGTTGGGCGATCTTGCAGCTTGGCCGTGTAAGTTTCGATCATGTATGTTTATGATGTTTGTACTCCCATGGACTCTAGTCTAAATCTTGGGTGTAACTCTAAGGTTTGGTGGCAAACTCATCGCCCCGTCTTTTCTGGTGTGTTACCGTCACCTTGGCAAATCGTTTTTTGTCCTGGTTATGGTTATCTTCCCCTTCAAATCCCTCCTAAAAAACTTTTTGATATGAGGAATTTTACCTTTTCTCCTCATATCCTCACGAGTTGTAAATGAAAATAAGTTATTGGAATTGCAGAGGCATTAGAAAGACAATATTTTGGACGGAAATTAATTCGTTGTGCAAAAATGACCATATACAAATAATGGCCCTTGCCGAAACAAAGTCGGAATCCGTGCCTGATGAGAACCTATGGAAACACGCAGGTTTTGACACGGCCATCTGGTCGCCTAGCATTGGCCGCGCGGGTGGTCTTGGTGTTTTATGGAAAAACCATCAACTATCAAACGAAACATTATCAGTTTTGTTTCACTTGCCTAGGATCATCGGATTGAGATATGAAAATATTAGTGACAACCTCACGATCCTTCTTCTGTTCGTATATGCCCCTCCGGATCCTCAGGATAAGGATCCGTTTTGGGCCGAATTAACGACAATTATCAATGAGTCCCCCATTCCTTGCATCGTTATGGGGGATCTAAACGAAATCATGTGTAGAAAAGATAAATTGGGAGGTGCTACCACTCACCCAGCTAGGTTCACTCGTCTCATTAATTTTACAAGCACGTGTTCTCTGGTGGATTTGCCAACCTTCAGAAATCCCTTTACTTGGAGAAAGTCTCCCGAGGCCTTGGATAACATCCACGAAAAATTAGATCATGTACTAGTTCATCACCAAATTCTTCAGAAACTACCCAATCTCATCACCAAAAATGGGGCTTTTTCGTCCTCAGACCATTGTAACATAACAATAACGCTGGACTGTAGCTCCCTTTTCAAAGCGCCTCCCTTCAAATTTGAGAACATCTGGCTTCAGCGCAAGGACTTGCGTAATATTGTTAAACAATCATGGAGTGCCTCTTGTCTAGGATCTGCGATGTTTCAACTTGTTTATAAGCAAAAAATCCTCAAACAAAAAGCTAAAGATTGGAACAAGCACTCATTTGGAAACATCTTTCGTCAGCTACATGAGGAGGAAAATGAATTGCTGCAAATCCAGTCGACTGTTTCAATCAGTAACTACCAAGCCGATAATAGTAAAGAGAGCCGCCTGCTGAAGAAAAGGGAAAAATTGTTGCTTTTTCAAAAATCGTTTTGGAATCAAAGAGCAAAAACTAAACATATGAAGCTTACTGATTCAAACACTTCCTATTTTCATCGAGTCGCGACGGGTCGACGTCATAGGAAACAAATTCGTAACATTACAACTACAGAAGGGACTCTTATAGTTGGAGAAGAAAATGTGAGGACAGAAATTAAAAACGACTTTCACAAACGCTTTAAGATGGAGACTATAGATGATAGTCTTCTTAATGATATGACTAATGTAATTCAACCCTTAGTCACTCAGGATGAAAATGAATTCCTCATTCGTATGCCAACTAATGGTGAAATTAAAACTGCTGTGTTCAGTCCGGGAAAAAATAAATCTCCAGGTCCAGATGGAATGACAGCTGAATTCTACAAGCAATACTGGGATATAATAGGAATTTCGGTTATTAGAGCTATCAAAGGTTTTTTCCGCTCGGGAAAAATTCTTAAACAAATCAATCACACGTTTATATCTCTACTACCTAAGGTAGATAACCCATCGACCACAAATCACTACCGCCCTATAAGCTTGTGTTCTACCTTATATAAAATCATTTCAAAAATCTTGACAGAGAGACTAAAAAGAATAATCGGTAGACTGATTCACCTGTTACAAGGGGCGTTTGTGTCAGACAAGGCCATTCAAGATAATGTGCTGATAGCCCATGAAATTTTCCATTCATTCAGAGGGCGCCTTGGCCGTGAAGGGTGGTTGGCAATCAAATTGGACATGGAAAAAGCATATGATAGGGTCGATTGGAATTTCACAAAAACTGTACTTGATAAATTTGGGTTCCACCCTACTTTCATCTCTTGGATCATGGAATGTATCAAAACAGTGTCCTACTCCGTTCTAGTAAATAACGGTCCTACATATGTGTTCTTCCCCTCGAGGGGCCTACGCCAAGGGGATCCCCTCTTGCCATTTTTGTTTATTCTTGGTGCTGAAATCCTTGCGCGACACCTGTCGGCGGACGCATTATCGGACAGAAGCCCATTAGGGTTCACATTTGGGAGGAATGGCCCGCGTGTCCCCTTCTTATCATTTGCTGATGATATTATCATATTTTCTAAAGGCAGCTTGGATGCTTGTAGGAGAGTTAAAACTATTATTGACTCTTACTGTAAAGTCTCAGGACAAAAAGTAAACTACCAAAAATCTTGTTTCCAACCATCTAAAGGAATCGCGAACTCCAGCATTCTGGATCTCAAAAATTGCATAAACATTAATAACGCTAATTCCCTGGAAAAATATATGGGATGCCCAATTATCAATGGCAGAGTAACAAAAGACACGTTCGAAGATATTATTTGCAAATCTAAAGAACAATTGTCCAAATGGCGTGCCAGTTCCTTATCTCAACAAGGAAGAGCTATTCTTATAAACACAAATCTATCAGCCAAACCTCTATATACGATGCAAAATTTCCTGCTGCCCTCAGCAATTCATAAGGAACTGGATCAGATTAATAGAACCTTTTTCTGGAATAAAGATCTTCAACACCGCCCGCTGATAAGCTGGGAAAGAATATGTAGACCAAAAACTTGTGGAGGATTAGGGATTAGGAAATCGAAAGAAATGAATGAAGCACTACAAATGAAACTCTTGTGGAAAACACTGGCTGAGCCGGATAATGTCTGGGTACAAATAATCAAATACAAGTATCTTAAAGCAGATAATATTCTTCAATATAAGAAAACGGGTGTTGCATCCTGGCAGTGGGCAAAGCTCTCAACTCTCATTGAAAAGTTCAAGACTGGTCTTATTTGGTCAGTTGGCACAGGGAATTCCATCAAGTTTTGGACTGACAATTGGATCACAACCTCCTCCATCCTGGATAGGGTTGATTGCCCGACTATTGATAACATAAACGACAAAGTTAGTAACTTTATTATAAGAGGTAAATGGTGGGAAGAGAAACTTTCTGCTGTCCTCCCTCACAGCATTGTGTCGGAAATCCTTAACATCCCACTACCGACCTCAAACTTTGAAGATAGATTATACTGGTGGCCTGACAGGGCTGGCTGGTTCACCACGTCAAGTGCATACAAATTAGTTTCTACCGAATCCTCCACTCCCTTAAATTGTAATGTGTGGCTCTGGCGTCTAGATGTTCCTCCTAAAGTCAAAAACTTCCTATGGAAAGTGTGCCAGAATGGACTCCCAACAACTTCTAGACTTGCCCAAAGGGGAGTTCATGTCCCTAGTACCTGCAATCTTTGCAATAGCTCGGTGGAAGACGACGTGCACTTGTTGTTAGAATGCCAATTTTCGAGATCTCTTTTCCAATTTCTGACACACATCAACTCTACTATATCCACCCAAGTTAACCGTTCAAGAGATATGAAACCGATCATGTCTCTACTGGGCAATAACCTTTCAAAGGAGGATTTAGCAAAACTTGCTTTTACCTGGTAGACTACTTGGTACATCAGAAACCAACACGCCTTTCAACAAGTAACTATTCCATCGGCTGACGCCACCTTGCGCCTCATCAAAACTCACGAGGCCAACTGGAGCAATACTCGCCAGTATGACAACATTTTTGACGACAACCCTCAACCTAGACCACATACCTTAGGCAAACCTAAAATGAAAACCAAGAACCGTAAGATCACATGGAGAAAGCCGCCAGTTGGAACATTCAAACTTAACTTTGACGGATCCACAATTGTAAATAATTTCAGTACGGCGGGTGTGGTTATTAGAGACTGGAAGGGACAACCGATACACATTGGATACCAAAAGCTTGGCACAAAAAGCGCTTTATCAGCGGAAGCTCTAGCTCTCAAACTTGGGGTACAACATGTTCTTAATCTTCATATTGACAAAATTCAAATTGAAGGAGATTCCAGCATAATAATAAATCACCTCAACAACAAGTCTAGATGTCCTTGGGAAATCGAACTCATTTTATCGGATGTCCAACTTTTACTATCGATTGTGAAAGAAGTTTCTTTCTTTCATGTACCCCGTATGGGCAATAGAGTGGTTGATAAGGTTGCACACATATGCCACTCTGCCCGGGGAGTCGATATTTACAATAACCCTGGTCTTTCAGGCCTCATCCGCAAGGATGCTTTCGGGTAGAGTCCGCTCACCCGAATATTTTCCTAATAAAAAAAAAATGTTTATAAAATTTTATATTATGAAAAATGATTATTAAAAATTATGGATAACTAAACGATTGATTATTTTAGAAAATATTTTTTTATTTTTATAAACCATATTTTTTCAAAATAAAAGTTTATAGACATGATAATATAAGTATATAGGGTATAAATATAATTTTTTAAAATTTTTTTGATATAGATTTATACCCGAAATAATGAGTGTAACACATAAAGTGTTTCAGGGGATTTCAACTGGAAAGAGATTGATAAAGATCTAACCGTAGAGATATTTTTTGGTATTATATATGCTAGTTGTATAATATCTATTATTATTTCCCTTTACATATTGTCTAGTTCTTAGAGATATTTTTCTCTAAAAGTTACTCTAATCGTCTAATGCGATTGTGTGGTTATTTAATCAGTTTTACCTTCAATAAAACATCATCAATTCAAATCTCCGGTGTACATTAGAGTTAGGATTAATACGAATTAAATGACATCATTTTAAACTAAAATATTATCATTTTAATTTTTCGTATAAGAAAGAAAAACAAACAAATAAATAAAATAATCGAGTAAAAAATACTAACAAATAAAGATAGAAAAAGTGCACAATAGATTTATGTGGCTTGAAACCTAATGAGTCTATATGTAATTTGTTGCACTCAAACAAATGTAACAACATTAAGTGGATAATATAATCTATCACAAAACTCTCGAGTTAAATTATATTATTGGAATGCCAAGTAGTAACATTCTAATTTATTAAAATACGAGTGAAGTGATTATTATGCGGTTCATTTTCAAACGCTTATAACCTTTTACTCATATATTATACTAAAGCGAAAAATGTATCCAAACGAAATTATCAACAAATAAAGTATATATTGCTACCTTTCCTCCCATAGCTTCACCCTTAATCTTCGATCAACTTAAGTTACACCTTTAACATAATGTGAAAAAACAAGACATATGAAGATTGATGAGTAAGTGGGTACGTATAAAATGGAAGGTGAAATGTCAGCATCAAATCATAATGAAAATGGTGAAATTGGTGGAACCACATCTAGGGTTTCAATCAGATTAATTAGTAGGGGGTGTCCGGCCCTCACTTTTAATTGGATCACCAATTCAGTAATTCACCACCTATCTAACACACACCAATAGTTTATATATATAATACTCAGGTATATGTATATATAACCTTGGCATTAAGATCCACTTAAGACCCCGCCTGATTCTGTTTTTTGTATCCATTCATTTATATACGCCCGACTTAATTGCCCATATCACCCCTACTGTTCCACAAATATATGTCACATGTCTTGTCTCTTTTATTTGTTTCAACTACTAATATATATATGTGTAGTCCATTTAGTGTAGTATATGCCTAATAAAGAGATAAAGTTTTTTCTAGATAGTTAATTAAAGGTTTTTTTTTTATTACAATAAGTACATATATATTCTTTGATGAAGCAAATATTAATCTCGATTAATTCGATCTACAGATGATAATACATAGCTCTCTATAACAAGAGAGATAAATGTAACAATATATAAATTCAACGAGAGAGAGAGAGAGTATAGCCGTATAGTTCTTTATTCTCAAAATCGATTCGAATTCTGATATTTAATTAAGAAAGATTGAAGAGTCATTGACCTACTCACCTTGCAAGATGTCTTGTGACTTCTTCCTATATATGAATCTATGATGTATATAATTATTATTTTTAGGGTAAAGTATAGAAAATCACCCTAAAAAATATTTAATGCATAACGATTTTTTAAATATACGTCATTAATTATGATATAGATATATTATAAAAAAAAACCTATTAACATAATCAAAATGCATAAACCTCATTAAATGGTTTTTAAAAAAATGGTTAAATAGATAAATCTAGTTAGGAGAATCTTTCTCCAATTGAAAATCGTCAAGGCAAAGGTTAAAGAAATTATTTTCAGAAAACCATTTATAAATTTGAAACTTACACAAAACCACCCTTAAATTAGGCCTTCCTCTCAAATTAATGACCATCCGAAACGAAGACTTTTTACAAGTAAATTAATATACCTAAAAAAAATTACTACAGGTTTATAGTGTATAACTCGATCCATTAGTTGATTTTTTCATATAAAAAGGTTAACTTTGATAAACAAAGAAATACTTTAAATAAATATTACAAACAAAAAGCTAGGGTTGCATAGTGCATAAAATTCTTTCAAAGAAAAATAACTTATGGGCGGTTTTGTAAAATTTCTTAAATTTGTGGGTGATTTTGTGAAAATTCATCTAATTTTAGGGTGGTATTCTGCAATTTACTGCAACTTTTCTATATCTTTTGTGTTTCTTTCATCGGGCCGGGCTCAACGTCTTGATCATAGCCTAAGTTAAATAATTAATTAGCTAGCTTCCATCATATATGCATATATCATATATGTATGGTTTCATACCATTCATAAATCATAATCATATAGACTGACCAAGTACTAGCTAGTGTACTACACTACAACTCACTCGCCTGGTCAATTCAAGCTTGATGGACAGTGAAATCAATAGAGCTAGCTCAATGCATAAAGACTCAAAGCCAGCATAAAGACTCAAAGCCAGCTCTGAAGTCGGCTCTGATATCATATGTATATGAGTGCGAAAGCTTTACTGAAGTCCGTTGGGACTCGGGATCGGGGGTCGTGTGCACGTGTGCGCCCTTGCGCTAATAGCCTAGCACATAAGCCGAGCGGGGTTCTATCCTAAAACCAATTGCCTATAAGTGGGGTAACCCGCTAACTTATATACTAAGACTTATTTGTTCATATTATCGATGTGAGACTCTTTTGGCCTCTTCACATCTTTCATTCTCTCAACAAGCCTTATGAAGATCTATCTGCGAAGCTTGTGACTTCAGACTTCAATTAATTTTGTCAATATGTATTTTTGGCTAATTATTATTTATGTTTAAATATAAGCTAGGGCTTAACACCCCATCACAAAATAATGGGTTTCAATTAATTTACACCTCAAATTTGATACCTCTCATTAATTCAAAATAAAATCTTTTATAAATAATTTAAGGAATGAATTAAGCAAACCAATCAATTAAGTGTTATAAATTAAACTAGTATATATGTGACCCCGTCGTCTCATGTACGAGAATATGTTAATACAATATTATAAAATTATATCTATTATCTATGAAAAAACTTATTAAAAATATGATAAAAGGAATAAATATGAATTACAATTTGATAATTAAATTCATAATGATTAAAGTGGGCGGAAACTATAAATATTTTCTACCAAAAAATTATCTACATATAAATAAAATAACACATATCAAATATTTACCTATTAATATTTTTGGTAAGTATGGATATGAAATATTTTTTATATATATTTTTATCAATTAACTAATATATATAAATAGATTGTGACTTATAATAACTTTTTATAAATTATGATAATATTTTAATAATTTTTAGCATGATTCTTTTTGCTAGAATCAACTACAACACCACGTAGGATGTTGTGCATCAGTGTTAATATATGTCTACATATAGATTAATTAAATCAAAATGATAAGACGTGAAGAGATCAAAAAAATATCACATTAGAAAGTAGTAAAACACTCACGCATGCATAGCATAATAAGATCAGTAATCATCCGATTGTCAATTGATTTTAGAATAAAAACTTACCGAATTTATGTATGAGACATCTAGCACATGTGCACCTGTACACACAACCGGCTCAATATAGGCTGCAATACAAAACCAAATTAATGGTGTTCACATATATAATTATTAGTAGGGACAAGTGCATAAAATTGAAAGATCATGCATGCATATAGATCATACACTTGTAAGTTGTAACCAACACTAACAAACAACCAATTTATATGATATAAAGAAAGATCAAGATGTACACAAATATCCAATATAGAGAATTAATTCTTTAGCTGCATTAGAGTACTTTGATTGAAAGCTATATATAAATCATTGGCTTTATACAAGATCAATCTCCCTGGCTTCACATGCCCTTCACACCCACCTTGACCCCATATGCCCTCTCCAATCTCCCCTCTCCTCCATGAAAATTTTCATATTTATACCTCTTTTACTTCATCCAATTTCTTTCTTGATATATCCTTACATATATCCATACACATTCATCTCAAGCTAAGCCATTTTCGAGCTTCCGATGCCGGTCGGTTTCTCCCTTAGCCGCGGCTACCATGCTCGATCCATCAGCCTACCGGCTCGATCCTCCTTTCGACAACTCCATTACGACAACCTCATCGACAAGAACGTCGTGAACGTTGAAGGGATGCGAGTCGGATTCGCGGTCCTCGTCAACCTCTACAAGTACATAGTTGAGCTCCTAAACATGCCACTCACCCAACGCGCCTTCACGCGCCACAGGAATGAGCAATGGGTCGAGGATTGGCTCGAGGAGTCGATCCTCTTCATCGATGCGTGTAGCGCCACAAGGGAGGCTGTCTTGCTCCTCGAGACGAGCCTCCGACAGATCCAATCCGTGCTCAAGAGATCGAGATCGACGACCCTCGAGCCAGCCGGTCATGAGGATCTTGTTGTTGGGTGCATCTTCTCGCTCAAGAAGCTCAAGAAAGAGACGAACAAGTCGACGCTCGCGGCACTCAAGATGATGAGTAGCAACGCGCCAATGTGGGCGTCGCTCGTGAGCAGCGTCGAGGGCCGACATCTCGTGGAGGTGGTGAGGATGCTCAAGGAGGCGAGCGTGGCGAGCAACTCGATCTTCCGATCGACGCTGATGTACTTGTTCGGAGGGGGCTCGAGCTCGCACTCGAAGGGGAGCAAGTGGGCGCTTGTGAGCAGGATGCTGGCTGTGCCGAAGAGATCATCGTCCGAGGTGGTGGGGAAGGATGGTGGTGGTGCAAGTCATGAGGTGGAGGAGGTGAATGTTGTGATCAATACTTGCTTGGTGGTTCTTCAAGGATTGGTGAAGAGGAAAGACGTTCGAGATGTCGATGACGAGGATGATGACGGGGATGATGAGGTGGCGATTCGAGGCGTGTGTGAGAGGCTGGAGGGGTTGGAGAGGAGCTTGGAGGGTGTGGAGAAGGAGATGGAGTCCTTGTTTAGGTGCTTGATCCGTACAAGAGTGGCTTTTTTGAATGTGCTTTCTCATTGAATAATATAAAAGTTGCAACTAATTAATTAATATTAGGGTTTTGGTTTGTTGTAAATTGTTGCCAAAAACTTTAATTTGGGCAATGGTAATGTGTATCGATAAAGAGTGCTTGTGTGACATCTTGTATTGATTCCACTATTTTTAACCTTGTACTATACTCCCGCCTTCCGATCTAAAATATATGACGTTTAACTTTTCAACACATATTTTAAAGAGTTTAAAACTATATAATATATTATCTTTTTTATTATTATTATTTTTTTATAATTTAATACTTATTAGTTATTACTAATAAATATTAAGTTATCAAGTCTTTCCTTGATAAAAAAAATATTAACTTAATAAAAAAGTTGATATTTTATATATAATTTTTAGCTTCTTAAAATACGTGTTAAAAAGTCAAACGACATACTTAGTATATTTTAAATCGGATGGAGTATATGCTATACTGATTTCCCTTTGTGAAATTTGAGTGTACATTCATGCTATTTTTTTATTTTATTTTTTTGGTAGTGAACATTCATGCTATTTATGATTTCAAGATAATGAAATACTGTATCAGAATTCAGGAAGAGTACTGGCAAGTACTGCTATTAAATCAAGTGGTAGGAAAACATACCACGTACATTAAAAAAAAAAAAAAAAAAAAAAAGACACGGTCAATTTTTAACAAAATATTTTCTCAATTCACGGATTTGGTATTGATAAGTGTTTTTGTCTAAAAATAGCTTGTCGACACAAGCTTTCTATATCGATCGACATGTTACTGGTACTTGGAAGTTGATGTTCCGTGTTCCCAGGTTGTTTTCAAACAAAAACACTTGTTGATATCAGAATTAAAGTCGACGAATTGATAGTATGTTTGATTAAAAATTAGTCCTACATGTAACAAGTGGAAACAAAAAGGATGAAGCTAAGACCATATTTATCAGTCTGAGTTAAGTATCGATGCTTGTGGAAAAAATAATATAAAATGTGAAACAGTCCAAGCAACCGGTATGAGAGATGCTAAATTAGCATTTGACAAGCAGCGATGCATTAAATGCTGCATTAGTTTTCTTTTTTTTTTAATCAACTAAATTCATTATTGGGGTACACGTGTCAGCCTTTAATTTGCTTCAGAGGTCCTCTTATGGATGGTGGACACTTGGCAGAACATGGATGGCTATTATTTATTCACTGTTCATCCAATTTCAATATAGAAAATGAGATTTTTTACATTAAAAATATAAAATTAAAAATGATAAAAATTACCATAACATTAGATTCATTTTTCTCTCCATATAGACATCAATTTTGAATATTTTTACTCGTATTTAAAAAATAACAATTTTTTTAAAATAAAATTACACTACAAAAATGTCCAAAAAAAATTAATAATGAGAACTAATATATTTTAAATCTCAAAAGTGGATCGTATATACTTTTACTTAATGATATAACTTTTATAATTAAGTTTTAGTAAGTAAATACTAATATAATATTATAATTATATTATAAACATGTTGGAAATAATTGTAATAGAGGGGCTTATTAGTAAATTGAAATGGTAAAAAAAAGATGGGTTGTGAGATGCTAGGGATGCTATTGTTAAAGTAGAAAAAGTAAGGAAGTGATGCTGTGCTGATGTGGCGGAGAGAGATAAATAAAAAAATAGTATTTTTAGTATCTTGAATAGTAACTGATAAACATGGCCTAAGAAGTTTTTCATTTGGTGGATATATTGTACAATTAGCACCGAATTCAATATTCACTATATTAATTTGCAATTGAGAGTATCTCCGGCTTCGATTATAAAAGAATAACAATTATAAGTTTTTGTGTTAGATGATGATCAATCTTAGCTTTATCGTAAAAATAATAATAATGATAATAAATTGATGTATGTTAGAAGTTCACATAAGCTTTTGTGTCAGATTGTGAATCCCGACCTACATACATGCTTCTTTATGCATGGAATGAAGGGTTAGATGTTTGTGTTGACTACTTGACTTGATAGAGTAATCTCCTTCGATGCAATCTGGGATGATTAATTTTTTTCCAGGGCATGTGGTGGCCGAGGCAGCTCATCGCAAGCGAGTCAAGTATCAAGATAAGTGTAAAGTCATTGGTTATGATTTCTTATCCTTCTCTTTTTATGCGTTGGGAGAACTTGAGTAAGACGCCATAGACATTCTAAAGAGGATCCAGAAGTTTTCTCAAGCTCAAGATATTGGTGCTCATAATGCGAGACATATTTTCACTAGGGTAGAGTTTTCTATTGCTAAAGGAGTGAGGGGCCCGGATTATCTCTCGCCTCCCCACTAATTCTTTGAATTGCAGGCTAAGCTCCTACATCCTTCTGGTATCACTGATGCTGACCCTACTTTTGATGACGCTTGGCGTGCTTTTAATGAGATAACGGGTTTTGATCTTCTACGTAATCCTAGTGAAATCGCTGCACCTAAACTTATGAAGAAATTGGCAGATATATATTTCGCAAAGGTTGCTGCTACATCGGAATTTGTTTTCTCTTTAACTCCGCGACATGTGGCATTATGAAAGTCTCAACAGGGTGCTCAATCCTTTGATTGGCTGCGTGCAATACCTATTTCTGGGTCGGGGCAGGTTATGAATGGAATGACCAATCGTAGTGTGCTTAGTTATCGACAGGGTGTTCCGTTGTTCATGGGGCTTAGGCCCTGCCCAGCTTGTTCTCGGGTATTTGAGGGTGATGTTTATGGCGATTGTGTTGTGTCATGTGCTGGTATTGTGGGCATTAAACATTGACATAACCTCGTTCGCGACACTTTATTGGATATCTGCTATAGAGTTGGGATTTCTGTCGGTAAGGAGGTTGCTATTGGTTTGATTGATGGGCATGATAAGCCTCTTAGTCCGACGGATTTGCTCCTTTATTCATGGGATAGGGGGCGAGATGTGTGTGTGTTGATCTGACGGGATCCTCCCTCTTGACTCAGTGTGCAGTGTCTGACTTTGTGCTCGACCGTGTTGTTGTTGATGCTGCCCTACGTAAGTGTGCCAAGTATCGTGAGTTGTGCACGACGGCTGGGTATGGTTTCCTACCCTTCTCTTTCTCTTCGTTGGGGGAGTTAGATACTGATGTTGTAGCTTTGCTGAAGTAGATTCAGAAATTCTTGGTATCTCAGGATGTTGGGGCTCGTGCTGCCACTTATATTTTTACTAGACTTAGCTTTATTATCGCGAAGGGAGTGGGTACGTACCCAAATAGTATCTCGGCTACACACTAATTTCTTGTAAATTGTTTTTATGGACTATAATAATAATAGTAAATCAACATAACCTAACAAATATTTCCTCCTCTTTAACGGCTCATTGGATATTTATCTAAGTGCAAGTTAAGGAAGTATCTCTCTCACATGGATAAATGTAAACTTACCCAATATCCCTATTTAAAAAGTTTTAGAGTTTAGAAGAAACTAGTGTAATACCCGTGCCTTGAAGATACGGGAGCTTGATCCATTATTTTAATTTGAACATCATTTTATATATCTATATAATACTATATTAATATATATATATATATATATATATATATATATATATATATATATATATATATATATATACGTGTTTACAACAAAAGTATGTATAAAGTATTTTCTTATAATTTATAAATTAGTTGGAAAGAGATACAATACAAAATTTAAAAACGATTTAATAAGGTAAAGTAGTAATAATACTCAAACATACCACCTAATATGATTTTTTTAATATTTGTAAATTACAAATATTAAAAAAATCATAAGCACGTGATTGTGTGAATAATTTTGAAGTTATATATGTAGATATACATAACTTATTCATTGTTTTCATGACAAAGATGGTTAGAAAGAGAGGGAAATAAATAGTGAAAATAAAGGTAAGATGGTAAAAAAATTCCTTAAAGGTAGAAAAGTGATCTAAGAAGCATCATCCAAGATGTAAAATAAACATTAGTTAATAGTAATGCTTGTGAGTCTTAAAATATTATTTATTTTTCGATAGTCATTTAAGATGTCTAAAATAAATAAATTATATATAAAAAAATTTTGGCTCTAATTGATTGTTATAATTATTTTTTGAAATCGAATATTTACAAATTGATTATTACATGTTCGTTGTATGTAGACATTGTGGGGACTATTGCAATCGGTTAAATATGATAAATCAACAATTTCAATATCCAAGAATAAAATCAGCCAAGACTTGACGAATGTTCAATGTACGTAGACGATTAAAATAGATCACAAATTGACATACAACATATCAAGTTAAATAATATTTTAGTACAAAAATAGGAAACAAATATGTTTAAAATATGAAACAGATATTTTAAAATTTCAGCAATAATATTGATCAATAAGATAATACCATTTGAATAAGAAATTCAAGTTTAATTGTGGGCGTGACACATCAGCAAAATGATAGTAGAATTAATATTATTAATAGATTACCTATTATCGAAATTAATTTATAAAAAAATTTGAAAAAATAATATTTATATAACTTTTACCATCCTAACAAAGCGCGAATGAATATTAAACAACATATTTAGCTAAACGAATAGAGAGTGGTAAATTTTAATATGATTGGGATAAATGTGATATAATAAACAAATATTTAAATGAATTCAATCCGTTAAGATAATGAATGCAGGCAATCCGAGTACATAGTTGATTAATTTATTTGAAAATGAAAACTTGCATGATTGGTGAGAAAATATGAACATATGTGAAAGTTAATTTAATTATGCTCCATAACATTTTATAAACTGACAATTGGATATGGGTCTATGTACAACATAAATTTCAAAAAATAAAATATACCAAGATTCAAATTTAAGTTCAATGTATGTAGACGAATTATTAGAATATTACAATCGGGAAAAAAATTGAAAACATGTCTCAATATTTGCGACAATAGAACCGAAAATTAAAAAAAAGGAATGTATTCAAACCATATTTAAAATAGAAAACACATATTTTGAAATTTCCATAATAATACTGACCAATAAGAAAATCCCATTTGAATAAAAAATTCAACTTTAGTTGTGGGTGTGACACGTTAGCAAAATGCTAGCAGAATTAGTAATATTAATAGATAGATAGATAGATAGATAGATAGATAGATATATTGCAATCGGAAAAAAAAATGGAAACATGTCTCAATATTTACGGCAATATAACCGGAAAAAAAAAGGAATGGATTCAAATCATATTTAAAATAGGAAACAAATATTTTAAAGTTTCCATAATAATATTGACCAATAAGAAAATCTCATTTGAATAAAAAATTCAACTTTAATTGTGGGCGTGACACGTCAGCAAAATGCTAGCAGAATTAGTAATATTAATAGATTTAAGATTCTTTTAGTTTATTATATTAGATGAGAAAATAGACAAATAGTATAAAAATAAAGATTTTTTTTTTCAAATATAGGCTATGTTTGGTAAAAAGATACTGATGATGGAGTAGTCGAAGTTGATTAGGTAGCTGAAACTGATGGATTATTTGTGTTAAATACGTAGTATATGTTAATAATTAACTAGTACGATGTTTGGCAAATCTAGCTGATATGATAGATAAAGGAAATTTATGAATAAAAAATCAAAAGCTCTAAAAAACTTGGGCGAGTAGTCGTTGAAAAGCTTCTATTCCAAAAACCAATTAAATTAAAATCATATATTTATTTCATTTAAAACTATATAATATTTAAATGGAAAAATGACCAAAAATAATACGAACTATCGGTCATGAACCAATATTAATACGAACTTTAAAAACTACCAAAAATAATACGAACTATCAACCATGAATCAATATTAATACGAACTTTAAAAACTACCAAAAGTAATACGAACTATTTCACATTTTACCAATTTTGATACGAAAAAAATTCTGATCAATTTTTCGGTTAATTTTTCAACGTGTCAACTAAATGTTCGAAAATTTAATGACATGACATCATATTATTAAATGCATAATTATAATGTTTGAAAATAAAAGGTAATTATCTATACAAATTGGATTATAAGGTTAATTTATTCATCTAATTTGCACTCAAATTTGACGTTTTTCACAAAAAAAATGCATTGAACGCTTAACGATGTGTAAAGGCTCGGATTTTTTTAAAAATAATAATTTAAAAATAAATAAAATAAAATGGAAAATGATGTTCGGATTTCATTATTTAAATCAGATAAATTTTTTTATATATATAATTCATTTTAATCGAATCAAGATAAGGTCGAGAGAGCGAGTTTTGGGTTTATTTTTCGGGTGTTTGAAAATTTTATTTTGGGATAACTCCCTCTCTTTGTCATCTTTCCCCTCTCCCTTCCGAAATCCTGGAGCTCTTCCCAATCTCTTCTCAGTTGTCACTTCCTCCCCTGAATTCAAATGACAGTTAGCTAGCATCCCTACTTCTCATTTTCCTTATTAGGGGCTAAGCAATAAGCATACACAAACCCAATTGTTTCTTCCAAAGTTTATTTCATCCATTTCTAGTTAAAAGGCCAAACACCACATCCCCTTTCTTATAGATTGCTTTCCAACCACTCCCATGCCAATCTGAAGAGCCTTTTTGTGTTCAAAAATCACAAAGCAAGTCAAAAAGAGGAGAAACATTCCTTTCTCCTTACCTTCAAACACCATCCAACACACCCAGCTCCTCCTCCAACTCCTTTCCGTCGGGTCCAGCCGCAACAGAATCCCCGAGGCCTTCTCCTCCCCTCCCCCGATGTCGACGCTGCCGCCACCGTAGCTCCATCTCTTCTTCTTCCTCATGCTATGCCGAGAGCCCAACAACAGCTTCCCTCCTCCCTCCTTCGTCCCTTCTCCCCCGAGACACCAGAAGGAGGCCTACCACATCTCCTCGGAGCCGCCAGTAGCAGCGGTAACCGCCCCGGAGCCACCAAGCCGCCCGTTGACTCGGGATTTTCTAAAATTCGACCCGAGACCCGACCCCTAGGGGTCTCGGGTCAACCCCAACCCCGTGTTTTCCGGGTCGGGTCAGGTGAGGTTTCCGGGTCGGGTCCAATTTGAGCCACCCTAATTATTTTGATATAATAAGTAACGGGTCGATTTTAAAAGGTGATGTTTTATAAGTGATTTTGGGCAAGTAAATTGAGAGTTATTTCTTTAAAGATGATTTGACCTAAATTGAGATTTGAAGGATTATGTGTTATAAATGGATTTTTGAATGATTTGAGAAAGCGCTTTGAATGATGATTTGATCTAACTTGAGTTTTTAAAATAGTTTTGGAAAATCTTGGGAAAATGGCTTACCTTGCTTAACTTGGTGAATAAATTTGATGATTTGTGTGTGATATGATATGCTTTAAGTAACATTAGAAGTATACTTATTTATATTACTTATATATGTGTTAGGTGATCATCCGTGAGATGTTGGATTTCTATATACCTAGTTGTTGCCTTTTGTTGTTCTGCACTTCCAGGTGAGTTCCTATATGAGCTCACTCAGATTCGAAAAGAGATCTCCCTGCTTGTAGCCATGTGCATACTAGGTGCTTGCATTCATAATAAAGCATGTCATGTAGTATCCTGCTAGGATTGCACTCATGATTGAGCATTCGTTTACTCATTGCTTTTGTAAACAGAACGACCATTATCTGTGAAGTAACTAGAGTCATTGCTAGGGTTATAGGACGACCTAGTCTCATCGGGTCCCGTCTTGAGTCAATCGAGTCATGAACTTCCTTATATTATGAGATGCCTGCGGGCTTTATTGTGGAGCGGGTTTGGCATGCGTGCCGCCCGATTATGATGGAATGCATTCACGACCTGGCCAGTCTCCGCCCTATCAGAAGGGGGTGGAGGTAGGAGAGGGATATACCACTTGGTATTCGGTGCTAAGGTCTTATTATATTTATGCACTTGATCTTAGGAGCATGTTAGTGTGTAAAATTCCGCATTGCACCTAGAAGCATCTTTATTAGGACTAGCGTGTGTATGTGTCTGCTTGTTTGGGATTACTTTGCGTAGGGCTTCGATCTGACACCGCCCCGCATACATATATTTTTAGGTTGTTTTGCAGCATGATTGTTCTTTGCATCTGTGACGTGGGCACTCTCTTGGGCGATTACAAAGAAATGGTCTAACCTTACATTTTGATAAATACGCTTAATTATTTGGTTTTGACCCGGCTCTGCCGTGGCACCCTCTTGTATTACACCTTGATTCTGCTATTTGCATGATTGATGGTTTTCCACGTTTAGACTTATGACAGGTACATGGGACTTCCTCGGGGATTCCAACGATTCCTTCGAAATTTGGGTATGAAATTCTCCTTCAAAATGTTATGATAGAATTTCAAACCTTCAACCTATACTCGGGGCGCAAGATCCTAACGAGGGGTTTTATCCCTCGAAACGTAACCCGGGAATCATAATCCCGGGCCGTTACACGATGTGATGCAATGTCGTTAAATTGTCGAGCGTTTAATTACCACGACAAAAATTGACCGGAATTTTGTTCGTATCAAAATTGGTTCAATGTGAAATAGTTCGTATTATTTTTGGTAGTTTTTAAAGTTTGTATTAATATTGGTTTATGACTATATAGTTCGTATTATTTTTGTTAGTTTTTAAAGTTCGTATTATTATCGGTTCATGGCTGATAATTCGTATTATTTTTGGTCATTTTTCCTATTAAAATCGTTCCAAAAACTAGCTGATTGTGTAATATTGTGCCAAACATAGCCTATATATTTTCTAAAATATAAATGTTTTTTTAAATATTTAAAATGGAAAACCAATTAGAACTCGATTAACCTATTTTTAGAGAATATGACATTTTTTTCCCATTTCGGAAAATAGAAAAATGGGAATGTTTTTTTAAGATGACTTGGAATAGTGAAAGAGTTGCCCTGTTTGCACATGGAATTATTATGGAGGAAATGGTCGGTAACGGCTCTTTTGAACGTTTTATGAGCATTTCCCATTTCCAGTCTCTTCATTTATTTCCTTTCCTTATTTATTTAAAAAGAAAAAAAACAAAAGTGACCGTTGGAGAGCGTGCCTGGGAATCCAAGGCCACCATCGTCAAACACACCAAAACCCTCACTTCTCCCAATACCCAACCCTGTCTCTCTCCCTCTCTCCCCCGGAGAGCAAGTGCAGTGAAGCTTCAGCCATGTCGGTGGTGCATTTGGCTCGGAGCCAAAGCATGAAGCTGTGGAGGATCGGCCTCTCCGTCTTCCGACCTCGCTTCAACTCCTCCAGATGGTCAGTTGTTTCATTTCTCTCGCTTTCTCGCTCTGTGTGTATGTTTTGCGTTTTTTCGTTCTCATCCGCCATGGCCGATTCGATGAAGCTTTGACCTAATTTTGAATTTCGGCTTACTGGTGAAATCGGAGCAGCAAGACGTGGGCGAAGATGACTACGGCGAGGATTAAGCTGCTCAGGAACAAGCGCGAGGCCTCTCTCAGGCAGATGCGCCGCGACGTCGCTTTGCTCCTTGAATCCCGTCAAGACGCCACCGCTCGCATTCGTGTAAGCATTCCTTGTCATTGATTTCCAGCTGGTGCCGATTTCTCATTCTGAATCTCTCCTAACCCTAAATCTTAAAAAAAGTAAAGTTGATATGAAGAGTTGAAGCTGAAAATTGAAATGAATCTGTCAAATCAAAGGGCGATTCAGTAGATGGAATGTACATAAAGAATTAGAACTTGAAGTAACTGATATCATCGTTTCTGTATTTTGATCTTTCCTGATATAGACAGCCATGTGAGAGCTTTGGGCTTTGCAGGTTGAACATGTGATTAGAGAACAGAATCTGATGGCTGCAAACGATATCATTGAACTCTTCTGTGAGCATCTCGTTGCAAGGCTTTCAATGATCTCTAAACAGAGGTGCAGGAAGTTTGCAAGTTCATCTCAGTTCATAAGTTTTAACTCGTACTTCTTTTGATCAGCCATTTTTTGTCACAGGGATTGCCCTCTCGACATGAAAGAAGGTATCTGTAGCTTGATATTTGCAGCACCTCGATGCTCGGACATTCCCGAACTACTGTCTATAAGAGACATCTTTCAGAAGAAATACGGGAAAGAGTTTGTGGCAGCAGCTACAGATCTTCGCCCAGAGAGTGGTGTAAATCGCTTGGTATGTGGTGCTGTGCAAACTTGTGATTCGAGATAGAACTGATAGGTCTGATTATTCACTACAAACAGCTGACCTTTTTCCCCTTTTTTCACACTTGCAGCTAATTGAAAAGCTCTCTGCTAGAAACCCTCCAGGAGAGTTGAAGCTAAAGGTCATGAAGGAGATAGCTAAGGAGTATCAGGTAGAGTGGGACACGACAGAGACCGAGCAGGAGCTTCTCAAGCCTCCAGAAGAGCGCATAGTATGCAACTCTCCTCATTTACTCATGTTCATCGGAAACTTGAAAACCTTTGCAAGATGACGAATGGGAATGTCTTTGTGCAGGAAGGACCACGTACCTTTGTCAGTGCGTCAAGCCTACCCGTAAAACCAATGATATATCAAACTGCTGAACCTAAGAATACTTCAACCAGGTATTGTGAATTTTCCTATCTTAATGAGGCAGTTTAATCAATCAGAAAAATGTTTGACAGTTGCTGTTCTTTTCGGGATCTTAAACTAGGTTATCAGGTGGAGGTGATATGCATTTTAAAGACGCGGCATCAGCAGCAAAGGCAGCTGCACAGTCTGCAAAAGATGCAATTGCTGCTGCACAAGCCGCCGCTCAACTAGCCAACAAGGATTCTCCAACTTTTGCACCAAACAACTACGCGGCAAACACTAGGATCGGAGGTAACGACATGGAACACATCCAAAGGCAGCATGAATCACAGAGCTTTGGAAGGTTAGGCCATTCGAACTCTACTGGTTTTGATGGAAGAAATGAGGACGATGAAAAGGCCTACAATCGGAGGCATACCTACAGTGTACCTCCTAGAAGAAATTCGGACATAAAGTTTGATGAATCGGATTGTGACGAAGAAATTGAGATGGAACAGCCACCTGTTGGGATTGCAAAAGATTTTAATAACACTTCAAATGGGAATCAGCATCCGAGGATACATCCCAAGTTACCAGACTACGACATTCTTGCTGCTCGCTTTGAAGCCCTCAAGTATCGGAAGCCAAAGACCTAGTTCGGTGAAGTAGGTTATGTTTTTGGTGCTGGTGCCTCCATCGACATGCTTGGTGGTATAGTATACTAATATGTTTGTAAGTATATTTGTATTCTGATAGTAACCGGTATAATTTCCATTTTGGTGCATCATTCAACAGACCCTATATATGTAGAATAACAGTTGGGATGGGAGTATATGAAAAGAACTAAAACAAAATTTTCTCAGCATTACGATCATCTCATGGAAAGCTTGATGCGCGATTTTGCTAGTTCCGCAATTTTAACGCAGCTTCTAACATGAATAAATAGAAACATCTTTTTCTTATATGCAAGCGTTTCATTTACTGTCAATGCTAGAGACAAACCAATCAGTGGGTTAACGATTCTGCGCCCCTCAAACTGGAGAGGTGGATCGTCTCACAGAATAAATAAACTAATGCAATCGGAAATGTTCCCCTACCCTGCTAGCAACTAAAAACCACAAGGGGGGTATATGATGAAATCGGACAAAGGAAGGCAACTAATTGAACCATAAAGCACAATCTCAACAGCAACGACAGCAAAGAATATCATGACAAGTGTATGGTCTGGCCTTTGCTTCAAGTTCCTCAGGAGTCGGCAATCTTTCTAACCTGTAAGTATTGCTCTGAACGCAGCAGAAATTGTATAGATTCCTGCAAATGCCTTCACTGAAGGGGTAAACTCTTTCTGGTATCGCCCTGCAAGTAAAGAACAAAATAGTGTTAGCAGCTGATAATACTGGGGAAATGGCAGATGATGGTCATCACATGAAAAAGGACATGTTATTTCGTCCAGATATAATATGAAGATAATTGAGGTTTCAGTTTGATAGTAGTTTCTTACAAACATTCATCTTCTTTGCTAGTTTTGAAACAGGAACTCAAAGGAACCAGTGAGCATGGATGGAAATCTCAGGTGGTCTTTTAGGATGAAAAAAGTTTCTCCATTTTGCTTCAAATCAGCTTCATTTGTGCACTGAAGCATTTTCTTAAAACTAAATTTCTCTGAAATCCAATTTTACTTGATTGATAGAAAGCAGTCATCCACACCCAACCGGTATCACCGAAATCATTAGTTATCACTTGTTACCCACAATGCATAACAATTGTACATAGAATAGAAGTACTTTATACACCTCAGCCCAACCAGAAACAGAGATGTGTACAGCTGAGGATTCTCTATCCTTTTTAATGATTTTCAGCTTCATAAACAACCAGATTGGATATATTTCTTGACATCCAAAATAAAACAATACTGGATCAGTAAAACTAACAAGAATCAGTAAAACTAAGAAGGACATACGACCAGATATCCAACATATATTTTATCCAAAGCCAGAGTTGGTTGACTTTGTACTGACCTCATGTATGCAATGCGTCTTCGTCTAACTAGCTCATATGTAGTTTGATTTGTCAAAACAAGGTAACTGTAGATGAATAACCACCAGTGTTAATTTTGAAGTGCTTTCAGAGCTAGCAATCTTGAGCAACAAAGGATGCAGATTAACTTCAAAAGATAAATAACAGAGAAATTTTCAAATGCATTTCTGAAGGATTACATCATTGGATATGAAACATACAAGCACTTTGCAAGGACAATAGTGAGGCAGGAATGCAGGATCAGTTCAAAAACGAAATATCCTAGAATCAGCAATATAAGGATCATCCATACACCCTAAAAGCTTACATCAGATTTTCAGAAACCCACATAAAAAAGCTCATACGGCAGAACTTTAACCCTCTAAAACAATACAAACAAAAAACGCCTTCATTACACTTGTAGAAAATCAGAAATTAGTTGATTTCTTTAACCAGTCTAAGAAAGATAATTTTTTGAGCAATCTAGGCTGACACTTCAATTACTAGGCCAGTAGAAGGGACAGAACTCATTTTCTAGCTTCAACCTTAACATGTTAAGAAGAACAAGCAAAATCATAATCAACAATTGGAGAATAGTGGGAAAAACAAGAGAGATCGAAATATTAAATGTAAAGCAATCATGGGGAAAAATCCTAATCACATCTAGCAACCAAATCTCAGAGAAAAGCAGTAAGTTCTAACCTGTGAAAAAGAAGTAAAAGAACAAGAAATGTCAGGGATATTGCCAAAAAGATGAGCAGCAATATCATGATTGTGTCCATCCACCTGAAAGAACATTAGGACCATAATCAGCAACTACTATCTCATAATTTATTAGAAATGACAGATGAGATACAGTTAAAAACTGACACACATCCTCTATTTTGTTGCATGTCTTTTTTCTACAATATTAACTTGTAAATTCGTAATCATACAAATACTTCTGATGACACTATCAGGCACATACTTTACATGTCTAAATGATCAAAATATGAACTATTTCATTGACCAAAACAGGAAGAAGGAAAAACACAGTTCAAGACCTAAAAAAAATGTACCATGATCTTGATATATTAGCCTTCAGGTATGCAACATACAAAAAACCAGTCCAAAGGCATAGTGCTGTCTCTTCACAGATGTACCACCTGAAACACATTTTTATATTAATGCAACTGCAATGTCAGACAAAAATGACTAATTCCATAATCATCATATAAGTAGCAGATAGGAATAGGTAAAAAAACTTAATGGATAGATATTATATCATTTGAATATATCCATTTTAGGGAAAATCTTATGAGTACTGACAGAGATTAAACTGAAGGATTCAATCAAGAAATAACAGGAAAAATTATGGTATTATTATTATATTATGCAACTGTGAACTCACCAAAATCGACAATGATTACCCTGTCCTATGCACGTACCAAGCCATACACAATGATGGTCAAATTGAAGCACACACTTATCACAATCATGACAATGTTTTGCTCGTGGAGGCTGCAATATATCACAAAAAGGTTATTGAGTTTGGGAATCTCTGAAGACTATAAACTCCGTATATATGTATTAATGGGAAAAAAAAAAGACTTGTTGTACAAGATGTACTCTTTAAAGTTTCTTAGAAATAGTACATGTCAATTATAAACATGCAAAAGCAAAGAAACTCGCAAGACACCACAAGTTTTCTATGCAGGTTTCAGCTTCATGCCAGGAAAAACTATAAAGATTAAATTTTGAATAAGGATTAAATTAGTTTAAGATTTAGGTTTGAGAAGTTTAAAAGATATATCATGCCACCTCTTGTTTTACTATAGGTCAAAAGCCAAGAATGAAGCAGTACAAACCTACAAGTATTACATCATCTACCATGTTGAGTTATGTCTTTGATATTTCTATGATGCTTGAACGAGAAGCTTCTCTATGGAGATTTGATAGTTAAAGTTGTTGACAACAACATTGTAGTCACTAAATACGAAAACCATGAACGGAATCACATGCAAAAATATGTTCTTTTTTCTTTTACTTAATCAAGATACAAATACCAGAACTAAGAGACCCGCCATCTTTAGGGAATCAGTTTATCAACATACAAGTAGAAATATGTTACCTGCAGAACACTGCAGTAAGTGCAAGTCCACTGCCTGATACAACAAGCATACAAACAAAGCAGATATTGTCAGCCTAAACCATGAAGTTCAATAAATATTATACATACGAAACTCTAATGACATAGGTAGAACAAGAAGTGCAAATTGGATTGTTGTTTCTTTTTTAACAAGCGAGGGAAAAATACTTCTATTCTAAAAGAATTGACCATAGAGGGAAACATATTAATGTAATCAATAGAATTGCAATTACAGTTTAGAGAATGGAGTTTATAGAAGAATTCAACAATTTGCAGTTTTATAGAAAATACCACCTATTTTTCATCCTCGCACCAATATCTACCAGTAATTAAAACGAATTCTGTATTCAAGCAACACATATTCTTTCTTCGGTAAACTATATATTCAATTTCCATATTGCTCCACACAATCCGTAAATAATCATGAAATACAGAGTGGTTTCACGTGCCAAAGATGGGAATGCATACTAAGCAGAATACTCTTCCAACGGTAACAAAAATATTCTGATATCAAGGGAGTTGAATATGTCTTTATTCCCTGGTTGACACAATACCAAATGAAGTATGTGTTCTAGATAAAGCTTTCTAACATAAAACTTACAGTAGGCATGACTCTATCAGCATTAATATTTATGTTCCACTAAACAATATCTATGATTTTATAGTAATGATATTTTCAATCAGTACCTCAACCCCCAGGATCCCACTCAGGCAGGATTTACTGGGCTGATGTTGAATGATATTTTGATTCAGTTAAAGAAGCATAGTTTTTATGTTTTCGACTTTTGACAAAACTGAGATCATCACTGATATGAGAAGTTAAAAAGGAAATCATGGCTTTGGTATTCTAGCTTACCTGAAAGATGATCCTCGGGGGTACATCTCCATGACCAACTTTGCCCAAGATGTATTGCTTCCTAACGGGCTTCTTCCCAACTGGCTTTCATCCACATTAATAAGAGAACCACTGTCCTTGCTTGTGGAAGGTTGTCTTTGCTTGATCAACACAGTTATAAGCATAATTTAGACATCGCAAGTAGTAGATGAATATTTAATATATAAATTCGTAGATCAAGTAAAATATCCAGAAATAATCAGCAGTGAGGTGTCTGGCGGATTTTATGCATTTTGCAGGATAAGGAAGCATATGCCATATATTATTACTTTGATGCAAGCAGACTTACTTTGAGGCTGCAGATGCTGCCCTAAGCAAGGACTCCCTTTCATTCAAAGCCCTCATTGCATCAACAACATATCTAAGATACAGCAACAATGGGCAACAAACAATAATATTAACATGTATCCTGCAAAATGTGATAAAACTAGACAAAATTTATTTGGAATGCTTTAAGGTTTACCCTGGAGAAGAACCAGCAGTTAAGAAATATTGCACCAATGTAGCCACAAATAGCATCAAATACAGGGCTGTGTACCTAAGAAAAGGATGCAAAAACAAATATAAAGCAGTCCAACATGAAGGCCGTCGTAAATGCATCTTCCGAGTAGTTAAGCACATATGAGTTCTATGTATGCAATTACCTGATATCCCAGCCTAGTTTAAAACCATACAATATAATGTAGAAAGACATGAATCTCTCTTGCACAGCAGCAAATATGAAGTAGAAAATAGAAAGAAAAAAGTTGGGATTGTCAAATGGGATTAACTATGAAATATTAGACGAATTCATCTACTGGAAAATTTGTCTGGCATGAAGCTGAGCCACCAACTAAATATATTCTCCCACAACCAGGCTCAAATTGTACTAGTTGCCAAATGAAAATTGATAACAGCAAAGAAAATGCGAAATTTTTCTGGTGTTAGTGATTTCCTAAACTAGGCCAGAATCACAGATTCTTAATTGAAGTAGAAACCACGCCGAAAGTGAAAATTAAAAAGGGGGAAAGAACGATACCAGGGGTGCCTTTTGGTGGAATCGACGAAATCCTCATCGATGAGAAAGAGGAAACCGATGTAGGTCAGATGGAGGACCACTAAGACGGCCTTCACGCACAACGAAGATCTCCTAGCTACAAAATCGAGCATGAACATCCATCCAAAAATGGGACGAAAAGTCAATTGAAGCTCCAAAGACAAAATCGAGATGAATATGACTAACGGAAGAGGCGGACTCACCAGGATTTGACAGACAGGGGAAGAAACGAAAGCATCGGTCGCAAAACCGATCCCGGAGGCCGCGGCAGACTCCGACCGCCATAGTCATGGAAGGAGATTCGGCGGGGACCTTGGCATAACAACGCGCCAATGCGCTCTCGGAATCGCGAGGTTTGTGCAGAAGGAGACGGAGGATGAACGCTCCGAAAGCAGCTACGGAGAAGGAGAGGGAGAGGGGTGGGGGGTTTCGCCGGGAAAACTGCGGAGTATCAGCTGCCAGTAGTTGCTCTCCTTTTTTGTGTCAGATTTATTTTGTGGGGGGATTGTTTGGTGAGCGCGTGACGGTAAAACTGCAAGTCCGTTTTCAAGTAACGGGGTTTTCCAAAACGGAACGGAATTAGATGGGGTTATGTAAAGTTTATCGATTTCATATTCGTACCATAATTTTTTTTTGGGAAAAATCATCAAAAATACGTAGTAATACTACTACATACTATCACTCGGGAATAAAAAATAATACCAACTTTAGAAACTACTAAAAATAATCTAAATTATACTCCAAACAACCAGTTTTGATATGATTAAGATTTCCGGCCAAAATGATGATGTGACAATTATAATAAATAGTTTGGGATCAAAAGTGTAAATAAATAATTTGAAGGTATAAGTTTTGAAATAACACCATGGACTAGATGTGTCCATGAATCACGGGTCGGACGGGTCGATGTGGGTATTATTTTCAATACAGACTAATACAGTAACTAATGTGGGTATTATTTCCAATATTTGCCTTCAATTCATTTTATTTACACTTTTGATCTCAAAATATTTGTTCTGGTCACGTCGTCATTTTGGCCGGATTTTAGCCAGAAATCTTAGTCATATCAAAATTGGTTGTTCGGAGTATAGTTTGTATTATTCTTAGTAGTTTCCAAAGTTCGTATTATTTTTTGTTCATGAGTGATAGTTCATATTATTTTTTGTCATTTTTTTTTGGTCCAGCGTAAGGTTAGCACATCGGTTTCATAGTTGATACGTATTCATCTCTTAAGAAAAACATGTCGTTTTAGGAGTAAAATCTTGTTAAGAAAAAGACGGAGTATGTCATTTTAGGTATTTTGGTTTTCACTTCTCAAAATTACCTTTATAATAATCAGGGATTTGTTAGTTGTAGTTTTCAATAAAGTAAAAAAGTAAAGTACTAATAATTAAGGGTATAATTTTATTTTTATTTGTTTTCTTAAAAAAAATGTGCAAATGTCTAAAACGACATGTTTTAATTATGATGATTTGCATGAATATACCAATTCATGGACAACTTTGCAAAAATGACCAAGGGGCTGAAAATTTGCAAGGGCATGACAAAAGGTCATTTTTGCAAAAATTTTGGGCACCTTCCCAACAGGTTGAAGGTAACCTAGGGGGAGAGAGAGGGAGACTCACTTTAATTGTTTTAAACCAATTTTTGGCCATTTTTATTTGTTAAAATTAAAAAATAAATTTATTTTTGAACTTAATTTAATTTTATCTATCTATATACACCCACTTTATATATGTTTATAAAAAAAAATATTTCGAAGTAAAGTTAGGTCTAAATCGTATCTTGATCTCAATTTGGAGTATGACATGGATAACCATTTGGATGACAAAGACAACAATTCAGTTGGCACAGAAATTTACACAACTGGCAAGATAAACCATAAAACCTAGGCAGAACCGACAATCGTTGCTCTGGATATGAAAGGTCAAGTTGTCGACGTGGACATGGAGGAGGGGACAATGCTCATAGAGGAGAGCATGTCATTTGGGTCCGTCAGAAGTAAGATAATGGAGACAAGCGGGTACCCGTCTCGGGGAGAGTTCCTTCGCCGGAAGTGTCAGAGGACATAAGCAAGCGTGGCGTGGCAAGGTGAAGAAGTCCTCAAAGCTTGTTACAAAGTAAAAAGAAATACTAACTAGGTGCTGAAACACAAAAAAAATTCATACAACCCTATACATGATTTCACTTGGCCTAAAAAAAAAGAAAAAGATCGATTTACACTTACTAGCCAGTAACTATTGTCGCTTAGCCACTGACTACGATCTCTTAGCCAATATAAGACTAACCCCTGTCGGATCTCGTCTACCTCAGGAACTTCCCACCTCAAGGATAGCTAGGATAAACGACATTCTTTGAGTTGCTGAAGGTTGGTTTTTGTTATTCTGCATATATGTACGTCAGTTACAGTATGTGGTTGTCCGTTTTGGTTGCCTGAGATGCGAACCCCGAATATATGCGATTTACGCTTACTAGCCAGTAACTACTGTTGTCTAGCCAATAAAACTGATGTCTCAGCCAACGGAAGAATAAGCCATATCAGATACTATTATTAATCTCAGAAACTTCCCACGACATTTATATAAACTGGAAATGAGTAAATATTCAAACAAAGATGCAATTAGAAAAAAGATGAAAGAGTGCACATTCACATCCTAAATACTCAAACACAGCAGTCTCCCCTTCTTTCTCCCTTCACCAAATCCTTCTCTTCTTTCTTCCTTAGCTCTGCATCTTTGTGACCTGCAGGCAAAACGACACGACATGGATGGAGTTTTAGGGTTTCACACCGAAATCCCCATTCGAAATTCACACATTTCCGACCAATTTTTGTCGGGATTTAGTTAGGGTTTGCTTACTTGTTTCGAAATGGTAGTCAGATTCTCGTCGGATCCTTTGCCTCCGCCTCTCGTCGAATCCTTCGCCTCCGCCTCTCAATCATCGCCTCCACTTTCTTCTCTCACCGGAAGTCGCCGCTGCCTCTTCTTAGCCGCCGCCTCCGTCTACGCTTCTCAGTCGCCGCCACCGGAAGTCACCGCCTCTCAATCGCCTCCACCACTTCTCTCCTCCTCCTTCGCGATCTCTCTCTCTCTCTCTCTCTCTCTCTCTCTCTCTCTCTCTCTCTCCATATCTGCAGATTTGATTTTGTGAGAATGAACTCTCTCTCTCTCTCCTTTTCTAATCCCTTAAATCTCACCCAAAGATTTCCAAAATTTCAAAAGTCCGCCCAAATTAATTAACCCATAATACAAGGTCACCATGACCGGTTAGTTTTGCAAAAAAAAATCACCTTTCGACATTTACTACATTTTTTATGGGGGAGTGACATTTTTGCAAAGGGTGAGAATTTTTGGTATATTGAGTACCATTTTCTCTTTTAATTAACGGAGGGAGTATTACCCAGAAATAATTTATTGATATCGGCTTTCAGATGAAGTATATATTCTGTTGGCTAAAAAGTTATCGTTAACAAACTGGTTTCAGTAAAAATGAATACTGGTTTTTTAAAGTTGGTGATGTGACCATGCGCTTGGTGATATTTTGATTGTATATAAGTAGCCCCCAAATTTTATAGTTTGTAACCTATCAAAAGACTTCTTCACATGTCTAATGTTTCTATTCGAGTTTATTGATAGTCATTTAAGAAATGACTTTCTAGAGCCATCGGATGGAAACGCTCCCAAGAAAACCTCTCTCCAGGAAAAAAGCTCAAACATACAGATTGCCCACGCTCAAGAAAAAAAAGCTTACCCATGGAGAAAAACTTACCCATGGAATTTTCACATCTCTGCAAAGGCCCTTTTGCCTATTTGATCAATCAACCCAGAACGGAGCCTTTCGCTTCTGGTACAAGCCTCTGTTTTAGGCCATCTGTAAGCCACTTTCTTTCCAAAAGTCAATGGATCTTGCTCTAAGATCAATGTCTTGCGCCCCAGACAATCTGAGGGGAGAAAAGTTTATTGTAAAACTCTGGGCTCTGCAGGTCTGGTCGAATAATCTTGGGATGATCTGTAGGGGTACAATCATTACTTGATGTGCGACTGCTTCTGTGCTCTTCGACTGGTGGTGGGAGGTTTTCTGGGAGCTGCTCCTCTCCTTTTTCAATCTGATTTCACTCAATCATTACTTGATGTGTGACTGCTTCTGGTATGGCCAGAACTTTAATTCTCTCCGGTCTGATCATTTCAGTGATGATGGTTTTGTTTGTCCCGGATCGGACGCTTCCTCTATGCGATATGGGCCTCCGATGCTTAGCTGGCCCTTCCTCTTTTTAAGGGGGTGGTTGTTTTTGGAAGATCCACACAAATCTCCTAAATCTCTCTCTTTCATAAAAATCCGTTCTTATCCCATCGAAATGGCTTCTGCCGCTGAAAAGGGCAAACAACCGATGGCGGCGTCTTTTCCACCTTCGGAAACAACCACCCCTCGGGGGATAATCACCTCTATGGAGGCAGACAACGGTCTTTCCGGCAAGTCCGAGAAGGGGAAGAAAAGGCTTGCCCCTATTGTGGATAAGCTGAAGACCAACCTCCCTGGAGTGCAAGACAACATCAATTTGCTACAATATCGTTAGATTATTCGATAGTATCACTAGATTATTCGATGGTATCGATGGATTATTCGATGGTGTTACAATATTATTCGGTTGCTTATGTCATTTTACCAAATAACTAAAATTTATTCGATTCTATCGGCGGATTATTTGATGGTATCGTTTGATTATTCGATAGTATCACTTGATCATTGACATCTTTAAATTCACTCATAAACAAAACCCACCAAATTATCCTGTATACGTACGAATAAAGTTATGCATACAAACGAATAAACCTAACTTACACTATCATTGAAATCTTTAAACTCACCACCACCACAATCAAAATAATCGATGCAAAAAGGACACAATTTCGATCAAATCAGGTCAAGTAAAACTCTAATTGAATAATCCAAAATCAATTCAAGACCAATCAATTGAAAATAAATCGAAAGAGGGGCGTTCCAAGAAAAATCAAATTGAAACAAAGCTCTGCATCCACACCTCATGAAAAAGGGGTGTTCCAAGACAAATCGAATTGAAACAATCGAATTGAAACATTGTTTGTCGCTGTCGAGCGGCACCTCACGGATCCACCTTCATCGACCACCATCGCATCCGCTGCCGCCTTCGCTTCGTACCGACGGATATGCGAACGAAAATAGAAGAAAACTCTCTTACCATGGGATGTTCACATTGCCCTCCGCCTTCGACTCCCGGAAATAGCCTCGCCATCGTCGTCGGAGTGTCAATCGCGCGTCCAGCAAGGGCGGATCCAGAGATTTTTTCGGGATGGGCACAACTTTTTTTGGATAGTTTTTATATTATTTTTATTGGAAATATTTATTCAAAAAAATATGAAAAGAATATATTAAATTTGTAAGAAAAATTATAATTATTTAATTATAAAATACCAAATAAATTATAAGAATTTTAAGATAATGAAAAATGGATTGAGGAAAAAATAAATGAAAATATGTGTCTAGTGGGATTTGAATAAGAGTTGATTGAATTCTTTTTAAAATGGGGGTGAACTTAACCACTAAGCCACTAAAGATACTTATATTTTACCTTTTAATTTTTTTACATAACACATAGTATATTCTTGTATTTTTTTCGGGATGGGGTGGGCGACGGCCCGGTGTCGCCCACCCTTGGATCCGCCCCTGGCGTCCAGGAGGCCTAGTCCTCGCCTATCGATTTCGCCCGATCGCATCTCCTTCTCTTCCTCTACTTTGGAAAAGGCTCAATATATTGAATGTGGGGGTAGGGTTGGAAATGACAGTTGTTACACGCACAATTATAGAGGGGTGAGGGTGTATTTTTTTCCATTTTAATTTTTAATTAATCTAAATATTCGAATAATCTCAGCCTTCCATTTTCACCAAATCAACGATTAAGATTTGTTTACATGATATACATTAGGAGCGGAGTACATATGATCTATCATCTCTCTCTCTCTCTCTCTCTCTCTCTCTCTCTCTCTCTCTCTCTCTATATATATATATATATATATATATATATATATATATATATATATATATATATATATATATATATATATATATATATATGTATATGTATGTATGTATGTATGTATGTATGTATGCAATCGTAATACACCATAACAATTGAAAACGAAAAAAAGTACCCATGACACTGTAACACCCCATTCTGTAAACGAGGGAATGTTGCAGCGCCAATAGTTTTCAAACTTTACTATACTCATAATTACCTTAGGCTTATAGGGACATGGAACCATGCATGCTCTCATAAACAAGATGATAAATAAATAAATAATTTAAAAGAATGACAGCGGGAGACAGGAGTATTATTTTTTTATTACAAGGTAACTGTTATTGCTTCAAAACTTTACATATATCTGCGTTCAACACATCCAACAAAAGAAACAGAATTAAACCAGAAAACTTTTTTACCGAAAGATGTAATTATACAATAAAAAGCTTGAAAATCTTTATTCCTTCAACTTCAACTCCTCAAGGCTTTTCCCCATAACCTGCAAAATTTTAGCAAATGACAAGGAAAGGAATTTTTGTGGATCTCTGGGTACACTTAAAAGAAATAGAAATCGGATAGTCCAAAAGCATTAGATCTCTAAAGAATTATATTTCCAAAAAGGATGAAAAATGATATCGGAAAAGAATAGTGATCACCGTCACACACACACACACGTATATCACTTGTACAAAAGCAGTTCGAATGACCATTTCATGAAATGTTTATAGAGCAAGGCTTAACAACCTTGACATGACTTTACCATTTTATAATAATTTATAATCACATCACAGAATATTCACAATTAAAATCACAAGTTCACAACTCATTTTTATCCACTTTAGAACATTAAAGAATTAAAGTGGATTAAGTAAGCAAAATGATTAGTATGGATATTTCAAGAAAATCTTAATATCACATACTTATAACATAGCATGAAGGAATTAAGAACAATTCATGCTATAACAGAATTTTGGGCATTTCATGCAATTTAACAATTAACATAGCCCAAGTTTATAAACATGCCTTAGAGTGTAATTATAAATAAATTACAAGAATAAATAGAATTTGTAATTTATTCTCAAGAATAGGCATGTTTGATAAAATAAACGGTATAAATTAAAATCAAAGGCACGAAACTGTAAATGAACAAATGAGACAAAGTCACTTGTCTTGGTTATAAACCCGAAGTTTGCGGATGATAAAGATTAGGATTAACCAAGAGATTTAATTCCTTCTGAAGACGTAGGATCTCGATCGACGTACTTCACCAACTATATACCCTTGCGCATCCAGCCACGTCGTACATAGCAGATAAATAATAATTTAATTAGCTTATGTCCAATAATTTTACTCTTAAACTTCGGCAGAGTCTCCCTTTAAAATAATCCTTAATTAACCCGATAAAACTTATATCATTTACTTTCTGATAATCACTTGTCCAACACCATTTTTAAAATGCCCAGACAATATTAGGGCTTGCAAACTTAATTTAGGATTTCCTTTCCTAGATTTAATTGGGCATTATAACGACTTAGAAATGTCATATAATCCAAAATAATTGGGCATTATCTCGACTTAAAAGAAATACCCGTTTTATCTAATGTTATATCGTCTTAAGAAATACCCAAATTTCTTAATAATAACGAGCATCATAACGGTTAATAAGGAGATACCTTGAATTATATACGGGTATTATAACGATATAAAACATCTAATGTTTTAAAATGAATGAGAGAGATTTTACCGGTGGGATAATGCCGGATCGTTCCAAAAATACGACGTCTGAATAATAATCAACGTCACCCGTAATCGATGTGGTATAATGGAATTTACGGTATATATCTTTCCTAGATATGTTCAACGCCGAATTGTAAAATGGTAATCACCGGGAGCGGGCAAAACCCGACCCGGTCGACCCGGAACCGATTGTTCTCAACACTGACCAAACCCGACCCATTTTGGACCCAAAATCCGAATAATCGATAACCGAAACTCACCCAAATCCGAATGAACCAAACCCGATTCAACCAAAACTCATTAACACCCGAACCCGTTATAACCGAAACCCGAAATAACCCGAACTTTAAGATACATTCTAGTAAAAATTTTAAAATGAATATTGAAATAACTGAAACCCGAGACAATCGAAACCCAAATAACCGAAACCCGAACCAACCAAATGACCAAATTATTAGACATTATCCGATAACCGAATGACCCAAAACCCGAATAACCCGAAATCCGACTAACCGAATTCGATCTGACCTGCCCGATTGCCACCTCACCCCCTTTTATAGCAAGGGTCAACCAATCCCGTAAGTGCTTGCATTCCAAGGAAATTCAAGCTAATCAGCAAGCAACGTGGCAATTTATTTCATTTTGGCCCACTTTATGCAATAATTACGAGAAATAGCCCAAAACTTTTAGATTTACATATTTTATCCTCCTTAAATATATATTCCAACAATCTTTCGTTCTACCACTTTGGAAATATTTTACTAACTTATTCTTAAGTGTGTCATAAATATCCAATAAATTTTATAACCTCTTTACTTAAACTTTTGACATGCCAGCGGATCTTCTCTAAATCTCACTAAATTCCAAACTTGATAAGACTTTGTAAAATTTTACCAAAAAACTTCACCCCCGACATTTTATTAATATACGCAATCCCTTACAAAGCGACATCATAAAAGGGAAAAATACTATCGGGGCATTTCAGTCACTTTTTCCAAATAAGTGTCCTTAATTAAAAATGGAAATTTTTTAATTCATATCACGGTCTCATGGTAAGTTTCCTCATCTTCTTCCTCTTCCTCCTGTACACACTTGAAAAGTTTGGATGCGTCCGAGTAAAATCACCAACTCGGTCTTATTGTAATTGGAATTTCAGTTCACATCGATCTCCCGCTTTGACTCGCCATGATCTCACCTTCTACCCACTTTCGTTGGATTTTTTTGAATTATGCTACCTCTGTTCTAAAATATATGATATTTTATTTTTTAACACGTTTTTTAAAAAGTGAAAGACTCTATAAAATATTATTTTTTTCATTAATATTTTTATATAATTTAATACTTATTAATCAGTATTAAATTATGTAAAAAAATTAATTAAAAAATCAATATTTTATAAAATTTAATACAGTATAAACCCATATACTATGGAACGGGGAGTATAAACACTTTGTTACTGATGTAATGTGAGGGTGTATGTTACTGATGTAATGTGAGGGTGTATGTTAGTATGTGTATAAGTTGCAGGGGATAATTCCCCGTATAACAGACTCTCCCTTTCCTGTATAAATAGGAGAGCTCCTCTGTATTGTCAAAGACATTCATTCAATACATTCTTCATAGAGCCAGACCTTCATCTTTGCTCTCTCATGGCTCGTTGATTGCATTCATCCATCAGTTACTCGCCGATCGATCAGTTTCTCAACTTCCTCACAATCGATTATTTCAATCATGTCCACAAGCAGCTCCGAATCCAGGATCCAAACGGCGAAAGCGGTTCTCTCCGCCGCCGGATCTCTGGCCGCGGCCGTGGTGGTTTTCCGGTCAATCGCATCCGATCTCCTCCCCGACGAGCTCCGCAGCCACCTCTCCTCCTCCGCGCGCGTCGCCTTCAGCTGGTTCTCGTCCGAGCTCACTTTTGTCATTGACGAGTTCGACGGCATTGAATCCAACCACATCTTCGAATCTGCAACTCTTTACCTCGGCACCAAAACGAAAACGAACTCGAAGCCGCGCCGCCTGAAAATCAGCCGGCCGGAAGCCGATCCAGCCATCAAGGTCGCCGTCGACCGCGACGAGCCAATCTCCGATTGTTACGAGGGCGTCTGGTACACTTGGACCCTCGTTTGCCGCCAGATCCAGACTCAGAGGTACTTCTACAACCCTAGGGATATGAACTCGACCCTAAAATCGGAGGTGAAGACGTTGGAGCTCAGCTTCCACAGAAAACACAAGGAAAAGGCGCTGAATCGCTACATTTCGCACGTAATCGAGGAGGCGAAGAAGATGAAGGACGAGCAGAAGTCGATCAAGCTTTATACGGTAAGCGAGGAAAGTGAATGGAGCGGGCTGAATCTGAACCATCCGGCAACGTTCGAGAAGATAGCGATGGATCCGAAGGAGAAGGAGAGGATAATTGAGGATCTGGAGAGGTTCGTGAGGAGGAAGGAGTACTACCAGAGGGTCGGAAAGGCGTGGAAGAGGGGATACCTGCTGTACGGACCCCCGGGGACCGGGAAATCGAGCCTGATTGCTGCAATGGCGAACCATCTCAAGTTTGATGTGTATGATTTGGAATTGGGAGCGCTGAACAGTAACTCCGATCTGAGGACGCTGCTGCTGGCAACGCAGAATCGATCGATCTTGGTGGTGGAAGACATCGATTGCTCCGTTCAGCTGAAGAATCGGGAGGACGCATTGCCGCCTCCGCCACCGCCTGCTTCTGATGACCACCGCCCGGAGAAAAAGGTCGGTCAATTTCTACCGCCTACTTAATTAATTTTCCTTTTTGTCCCTTTATTAGGATAAATTGCACCAAGTAGCCCAACTTTAAGAGTAATTGCAAACGATTGCCCCAAAATGTGTATAGGTGACATTATCCGGATTTCTAAACTTCATAGACGGGCTATGGTCAAGTTGTGGAGACGAACGCATAATCATATTCACGACCAACTACAAGGACAAGCTCGACCCGGCATTGCTTCGCCCAGGGCGGATGGACGTCCACATCCACATGTCCTATTGCACGCCAGGTGCTTTTAGGATCTTGGCTAGAAACTATCTAGGGATCGAGTCTGACGAGTTGTTCCAAGAAATCATAGAGCTGATCGAACGAGTGCAGGTCACCCCGGCTGGGGTTGCAGAGCAGTTGATGAAGGAGGATGACCCTCGAATCGCGCTCCAAGGCTTGATCGATTTTCTTCGTGAAAAGAAGGCGGGGTGTGATGATAAGAGCTCGGTATGTGAAGATCAATAGATTAGAAGTTGGGGGAAGATAACGAGATCATCAAAGATTAAACATTTGTTACATTACTTGTCTGTCGCTATTGGACATGTAACTGATGGGAGAGGCTGCAGATTTCCCTTAAGGCAGTTCTTTACTTCTTCATCCAAGATATATTTTGTTGTTTTGGACCATCACCATGTAATATGTATCCAAGGAATTCCTCAAAAAAATTCAATAATATAAGACCCTTTTTTGCTCCTCAATATGCCCAAACACGTCCTTATTCCGTTTAACGAGACACCTAAAGAGACCTAGATGATCTAGATGAGTAATTCAACGGGTTCATCTCAAAACTAATTGACAATAATCCATCAAGTTTATATATTTAATTTATTGTACACGACATTTATATTTTTCAATATGGAACAACTACATTTACCAATTAGTGAAAACATGATCAAATTTCTTGGACACTCATCTTTAAACTCGACCGCGACTCCAAGTGAAGCGAGGACCTGAGCCCCATGTCAATAAGTTGTGTATCGCAAAGATGACCCGTGCCCGTAGAAAGAGAATTTAACATTCGATCCATCCGGTTCACCAGCATGCAATTGGAATTGCCACCCAAAAAGTTTGGGATTTTTTTTTACAGGAAAATATTCGAGGGATCGGACAACACACTGTTTGATCCTTGAGAGGTCGATAGATCGACAGACGAACTAAATGTCACGATACAATATAAGTAAAAAATACAAAACATAAAATAATGGCGGAGCAACAAGTTGAACATAAACCATATAAAGTTGGGATTCTCATTATGTCTAATGCTTCATTGTAAGGGAACATAAACCATATAAAGATCAAACTAGTACAATTCTCACACAATGATGTGATCTTTTTATAAATAAAACTATAATAATATAATAAATTACTATTAAATAAAATAAAATATTAACCAAAGTTCTCCCATGGTTATAAATAAAATTATAACCATGCTAGCTTAGCGATAAAGTCAACAACTAAAATTGCTTTTCCTATAACAATTGTGAGTATCAAAGTCCGGCTCAGACTGATGCCTGAGGGTCGTACGCACAGGCGCACACTCGGTTTCATTTTAAAACCAATTGGCAATAGAAGGAGTAGTCCACCGACTCATATACTGGGGTTTGATATGTTCAACTTTCCGATGTGAGACACTTTTGATCACATTCATATCTCAACAATGAGTACTAACAAACCAGAAGTGGAGGTTGGTTTGTCGATCTCTTCTGTAGTCATTAAGATCTCCCATGATATGTTACTCTTCTTATTAATAGAATTGACCACGATTCTACCAAAAAAGAATTGACCACGATTTAACTATCACCTTCGAAATAAAAGATCTCCCGTGATTTAGTAGATTTACTACTCTTTTGTAGTCATAGCCGGGTGGAGTTTCCTAGCGAAATAAATTAATCACTTTTACTGTCTCATTTTGGATAATACCTCCAATATATCAACATTAAGTTTATGGAAACACTTGAGTTAATTTGTTGCTTTGACCAAGCTTAGATTCTGTTCGAAATAGTTGTTTGAGTGCATAAAAGTTCTAACTCTAAGAAACCAAAGTGCATATAATTTGTTTCTAATGTTTGTCTATAGAGCACACATCTAATAAATCAAAGAAGGAAATATTCTCCTTAAAAAAATCATTTTTTTTTAGTTTCAACTTTCAATATATTGAAATTAGAGTATCTTTTATCTTTTAGATGTCTAAAAGATAGAGTATGTGTCTATTGACAGGTTTTTCAAATTGATTTTTAGGGTTTACTTGTGAAATCTTTCTCAATTAATTTTTTTACCTACGTAATTTTATTTTTTTTGATTAGGTAAGAATTCGGTTGGAAAACCTAACCGATAGTATCCCGACGGATGAGATTTAAAAGATCTGAATGAGACTCCAGTGCCAACCCATTAACAGGACGACCAAGGTGTGCAACCTTGTCAGCCACCTTGTTACCCTCACGGAGCACATGGGAGAAGGAGATATCCCGAAAGGCCTGCAATAGACCTTTGATATCTCCCAGAATCAATTCAATTTCCCACGAGCAAAGCCCTTTTGATTTAAGATGATTTATGACAATCTGAGAATTCCCTTCGATAATGAGTTTTTGATAATTATTTTCCTTTGCAATAATAAGTCCTTTTCTGAGAGCGATCGTCTCTGCCATAAGCGGGGAAATAGCATCTAATTCCTTATAGCCTAGTGTAATAGCATCACCCACCCAGTTCCTTATTATATATATTTCGTTTTAAAATTCCAGAATTTGTGGATTTAGGGAGTTGGATTAGGGGATTTATTGATTGGATTTGATGATGTTCATGGGTATGTGTATCAATTTGAGTTTTATTTATTGTTTTGAAATTAGGGTTTTAAGAAATGTGATAAATTGATTGTGAGATCTAACATTTTAATTTCTTCTATACTTGACTGTATGGATCGATTAGTTATGAGATTTATTGATGGGAGTTGAAGTTACGTGGAATTGGGGTTTTGTTCTATTTGATGGAAAATTACAAGTACTTGGAATTTGTCAAAGCCACAAAAGCCGGGGATGCTATTTTTTAATTTCAACTAATTTGAACAAAGAGTATCACTCAATCATGTATGTTTGATCATAAGTACTTAGATGGGAATTTCGGTCGAAAAAGATCAGAAATTGGATGCTTGAATTATAGTCACTTCTTGATAAGATCATTGATTCTAGCTACTTCTCTTGAAACCTAATTATTAAAAGAATTAGTAAGGTGATAAGAAACATCGTGGATTTATGAAAACTCTTGGAACCTTGGTTTTATGTATATGTAGTAATACATATATACAACATGTTCAAGAAAATGTTTTAGATAAACTAGGTACTTCATTATTTTGTTTTGTGAATAACGCATACAAGATGTTTGAGAAAATGCTTTAGAGAAATCTGGATTAGTTTTAGATGGATGTTCCATGTTTTTTAACTCTCATTTTTCATATCTGATTTGCTTCTTCTTTATGTGGCCAGAGGTACTTTCAGTCTATTACAACTTCTGTTTGATCTGAAGCAAAATGCTCTTGACTATTTCTAGCATAAGTGGTTGTCAATGAGAGGGGTCAATGAGAAAAACATCATTGGTAGATTTTATACTCCATCCGATCCAAAATACATGTCGTTTGGCTTTTTAACACGTATTTTAAGGAGCTAAAACTATATAATATATTAACTTTTTTTTTATTATTTTTTTTACAATTTAATACTTATTACCAACAAATATTAAGTTGTAAAAAAATAATTTAAAAAAAGTTGATATTTTATATAGTTTCCACCTTCTTAAAATACGTGTTGAAAAGTCAAACGACATATATTTTCGATCGGAGATAGTACTTATTTTCATCGAAATATCAAACGCCACCTTGGCCTCAAACATGTCTTTAAGGTGAACCTGGAATATTTTTTAAATGCTTCTTCAGAACTTTTTTTTTCCTCATGTATTGGTTGAATGAATGAAGCCAGTAAAGGGGATTATTAGTGTATAAATTTATTAGGCAAGGATTAGTGTATTACATTTAAAATGTGTTGAATATGAGTTAAAGAAGAGGAAGACTTTATAAAGATGAGCAACGTAAGCTTAATTAATGGCTACGGTAGTTGCTTGTGAAAATTGAGTTTTCTACGTAAAATTAATTCCCAAATTCAAATGGCTATCTTCAAAGCCCTTGAACAAGGTAAGTATTGAGTTGCTATATATGATTAAAAAGTGATCTTTTTAGCTCCTAAAATCTCTTTCTTTCAGTTTACAACTTGATTACTAATCCCTCTCATACCTCATGAAATAAAGGTGCACCACTTTGGCCATGTTTTTTTTTTAATTTTAATTTTTTATTTTATTTTTTACAGTAAGCAAAATTTTGGATGTACTACTGACACCCATGATCATCTCGCAAGATGATGTTATGGAACTCACAACAACCGGAACTCAAAATAAAATTACAATTCAACTGAGATTTAGCAAGAAAATCAGCTGCACTATTTGCCTCTCTGTAACAGTGCTGAATTGTGAAACTCTCAAACTCTTTGCTTAACGAATGGATCTCTTCGATAATTTGAGCAACCTCCCATGGTATATTATTCACTTGATTAATGGCATTGACGATGATTGCACAATCACTTTCAATAATCACTCTTCGGATCTCCATCTCCGCTGCAAGTCTTATACCTATATAAACTGCAAAAACTTCTGCTAAAATGACAGAACACATCCTAACATTACATTTATGAATTCGAAGAATTCAACCGTCATTATTCCTCACAATACAACCAACATGCCGGTCTTATACCACTTTGGCCATGTTGATTTGGATTTCTTCTATAACTTATCGTTTTAATTGTTTATGAACTGACTTTGATTGCTAATGTGTTTTGACTTTCATTCATTAGGTGAGTTGGCGAAATCTGTTGGACCTAGAGATGTATAGATTACGTCAATTGTTAACTTTTAGCTAACCCGCGCGTAAGAGTTCAAGATAATAGGACTAGAATAGTACACAATTTGTTTTACTTCTTTCTTGATTTTATTCCTCACCTGGATTCCCATGAAAATACATACGACCTTAAAACGATTAAAGACATAAATAATTCATTTTAGCCAGTTTGTTTCATTGGCATAATGTGAAATATATTATGACGATGAAAATTAAATTCCAATATTAAATACAATAGGAATAACAAATACAAAAAAAATAATATTTAAAAAGAAATAGTCTATTAGAAGTTAAAGTGGAATAATGAGGCGCCAATTAAAATACACATGGCCTTAGAATGAGTAAAAACATAAATTGTTGATGATGTTAATCCGCATATGTTTGATTTGATCCTTGGGGGTGAGAAACTGTATTTGAGTGATGATAGCATATGTAACTTTGATGCATGTACATGATATAATGCCTTTGTTTATTCTGTAAGCATAGCATTCGATCTTTTCAGCTCCTTAATGTCAGGCCCGTCCATTGGGCTGTTCAAAAAGCCCAATGGAACAGGGCACCCAATTCTCAAGGGGCACCATGTTTACTGCTCCATGGTACTATGTAATATTACTACTGATATATTTTGATTGTTTTACTCCGTAGAATTTAACCTCGGTAAAAGCTGAAATGGAACGCGTTTAATTAATTGCAACTCTTCTTCTTCCAACAAAGAACGCACGCTTCTAATTAATTGCAACTCTTCATCTCCCCTCATAACTCACGCTCCACCCTTCTCAAGAATCTCAACCTCTAATATGGATTTCTTTCACACTTCACCCTTGAATCCCTTGATTGCACGGCTCCTTCCTCGTCGCACTCTCGAACGCTGGCTTGTTTCTCCTTGTCGCCGACTCGTCGGTGTTGCGAATTCGCCAATGTCGTCACCTTCCCAAGTCGCCGGTGTCTAAGAATCCCGCCTCCCCTTCGCCTTCGTTTGCATTCTGCATCCTCATCTCCATCGTTGGTGTCCAGTGTCCTCATCTGAGTCGTCATCGTCGGGTAATTGCCAATCTCCGATTAGGTCTAGGTCTCTAGGTTTCGGTGTTGAATTGCAATTGCATTCCTAATTTGATATTTTGCCTTTTTTTTAAATTTCTTGTATAGGTGTTCGATTAGGCCTTTCACATCTGTTTCAATTTCCTGTATTTCTAAGTTGTTAGGTTGCTTTTTTTCTTTTCAATTCGGGAGTTTGAGTTTAATGTGTCCTATTTCCTTGGTGATGCATGAAGAGGTTGATGATGGCAGCTATTTAAGCAACTTGGAAAGATTGGAAAAAATCAATATGTTAGAAGTTCCATTTTCCTAAGTGTTGTACATGTAAACTTATGGGTTGGTCTGATCCTTCTGAACTTAAGAGGTTGGGCCTAATGGTTTGGGTTGAAGCCTAAACCCGGACTCTCTTGGTCTTACTGATTCGGGTTACACAACCCGGATCTATTGGGCTAGAGGTCCGAGATGTTTTAGCCAGCCCAAACCCTAGTGCTCCAACGTCTCTTTTGGCCTCTAGGGTTGCCAGACGCCTCTCTCCTGAGCCCTTTATAAGCCTAAGAGTTCTACTGTTAAGGAGAGCTCTCTTTTGGAAGGTAAGTTCCACAAAACCCTAACGACGTTCTCCAGAAGGTTCCTCTCTCTGGTGGTCGAGGTGGTGGCCTGAAGATCCTTGCTACTCAAGGATATCTAACCTGAAGAGCTCCATTGCTTGTACTGAAGGCGGCGGTTCGAGGCTCAACCCTTGAAGGATCAGATTGGTGACATCCATGAAGATTAGAAGGGAGTTTCCTTATTTCCTTTGATCTTTGTTGCCTGTTTCCCCATTTACTGTACTCCTTAGGTTTTAGACTTCGATTGCCCTTCTTGTACCCAGATTGATCTTATATAGTGGATTTAGGGTCTCGACTCATGAGGCCCCGCGGATGTAGGTGCAATACCCGAACCGCGTAAACAATCTCCTGTGTCCCTTTCGTTTTTCGTTTGGTTTTGATTTCTGTTTTGATTCCGCTGTGCATCAATCGTTAGTTTTTGTCACTCAAACTCGATAAAACGATTTCATAATAAGTTGCTTGAAGGATTATGCTAAGTGATGATATACGGAGTACAATATTAGTTTTAGGTTTTCAATAGTACTATTATTTTCATTGTACTAAATGACATTTTTTTTATGACGACAAAAATCCTCTACCGTTAGGGCCCTATTTTGACGTATGCACAGGGTATTTGAAAACCATTGGACGGCCCTGCTTAATGTTGTTGCGCAATATAGACCAATCATCCGATTTGTGGAATGAACCAGATTGATGATCAGACGATTGAGAACGAGAATAATTGAAGCACATATCATTAGTGGTTGAAATATTGGTGAGAAAGTTGTCATTCCCCGTATGATGCTCAGCCCTTCATATTCAACTCTCCCTTTAAAGTTCCAGCTAGATAGTTTCCAATTATCCTTTCATTTGAAATGACTATAAATAAAAGTCAAGGCCAATCACTATCTCAAGTGGAGTTGTATCTTCCAAAGCCCGTATTTACTCGTGGTCAATCGTATGTTGCCGTATCTCGAGTCACAAACATCCAGGGGTTAAAGGTCTTACTTCTATACAATTATAGGAAGAGTGTCGCTTCTAGACAAATATAGGAAGAGTGTCACGAAAACAAATAATGTTGTCTACAAAGAAGTTCTTCAAAACATATGATCCTTCTTTACTTATATGGTAAGTGTTTGTATAAAAGTATACATTTTCATTCATTCTTGTGTGTATATAGAATTTTGAAATTTGAATATGCTTTGTGTAACACAATAATTTTGCAGGCATTATCCGACTTCACTTGTATGCCTTATAGTAATGAAGAAAACAAGTGTAGTATATTATAGGCAGGGTTTGATTTGGGAATAACACAGGGTGATGCCCATCATGTTTGTATATAAATTGTCTACCTACTCCAAATTTGGTTATTATTCAAATTGGGCATAATAAACCCATTGTTCCGTTTTATGACATAATTTTATTTCTTGCTCTTATCACTTTTGAGATTTTTTGTTTGTAATTTTAAGTGTTATTGTCTCATATTTGGAGTAGTAATTGATACAATAAAAAACAAATCAAATCAAATGTATTGATTGCATTTGAGAGAATAACGACGTAAATTTTATGAAAAATACTCACCCGTACATGGTACGGGAAAAGTACTAGTTCTAATGAAAAGAATACAGCAGCTTCCAAAGTGATCAAATGCAGCAAAAATTCATCACTTCTGCTTATAGATGAGTCTACAAAATCCAAACTTCCCTCTTTCTCCTTCGTACGTAAAATCTAAAATTGGTCATTAAACTTGCACCCAAAGCTGAATAAAACTTACTGGAAAGCTTCAGAAAATGCCTTCAATACAATACCAACAAAAACATTGCGGGAAGTACAACAGCACAGCTCCATGGTAGCTTCCGTGATCAAAACACAACATCGTAGCACCAAGAACAACACTCTTGACAATCTCATCATGCTCGAACAAAGGCAGAAAAGCATGACTGAATCACCTAATGATACCCATCACTGAAGCATCTATATTATGGCAAAAAATAACAAAATGAAAATTTCAAAATAAATTCCTATAAGATCAAAATACAAATGTCTTGATAAAAAGAATGAAACCCACACATTGTAACTAAACGGAAAAAAAACGTATGAAAACTCTGCAAAATCAAATATCAACTAAACTTTCTAATATAGAGTGGAGAGAATAGAGATACCTACACTTTGCTTCAATTCACAACTTGACAAAGGAGTAAGATGAGTGAACGAACTGTCATGGACGAGGACTTAGTCTTCTTTCTTGAAGGACACAATTAAATTCCTTCAATCTAGCTATGGCTTTTTGCAGTAGATAAAATCAAAGTGGCCTTGAATAAGCATGTTAATTATAGTACATACAAACCAAAAACTAAGAAGCGGTCTGTTTAAAGTTAATTAATCTTTCACAAAATATTTGAATGAGATTATTCATGGTCAAGGGCAATTTTCTATGAGATAAATCATATCATTAAGATTTTTATGACATAAATCATACAATTAGTTATAATAACTAATTGCATTATTGATACCTTACTAGGTTTGTTATGGTGGATGATTAAGTTTATACCACCTTTTACAATATTTATGGCATTTCAAAAGTGAGACATTGAAGAATAGTTGGTTTCCGAGTTAAAGGCTTAGTACAATACTTCTTTGCGATCAATTATTCTACTATACTCGACTCGAAGGTTTAAGTATGATATATTAGTTGCTTACTTGCTTACTTATATCATGGATATATACATATATGAGCCCATTTTATATATATATATATATAAACTTGATCTATCCACTACAACAAAGTATATCAAAACATAATTAATAAACCAACCAAGGCAATCTGATATAATCCATATTTGATGAACTTCGTAGCCCAATTTGATCAACCAAATCTCATAATATATACCCATCAACCCTGGGATATCCAATTCTACTTTGAGCCTAACAACACAAATGTAGAATGATCCTAAACAAAAATTTACATGTCTCAAGCCATAACCAGGAAAACTCAGTTTTTCCCTTTTATTATTTCTAAATCTGAAATACCAAAACTATTGTTAATAAAGTATATATAATTTTATTTCAAAGGGCTTTTCTAGTAAAAGTTAAGGAAATCTAACGAATTCATTATATAAATCAGTAATAACTCATCAAATTCTCAATTAGTTCAGTTCTGAGGTTCATCACAAATCAATCAGCACAGACAACAACAATTCAACTCAAGCAATTCAATCACAACAAACTATTAAGATTATATCATGATATGATCAACTTATAAGGCCTTATCCATTTTAGTTTTATAATGCTTTTGTTAGTTATTATGTAATAGGATATGTCACTTGTCACATCCGGGTGCATATCCACCTCTCTTTCTGCACTATTTTGTCTTCTTCTAGCATCCAATAAGATGTGTGCAGCTGCCCTGCTGTAAGGACTATATATTGTAATTTCGTTTTCCCTTAATGACTAAGAGAGAGAGCATGTTTGAGAGCTGCAGCAAGGCTGCAAGCAACCCTAAAACCCTGAATGTTCTTCTCCAGATTTGATCATTTTGTGAGTGTGAAGAACACTACTTTTTGTTGATTGTTTCTGGTGAATCTGGCATTGCTGTTTCCAGAATTGTGATCAAAGAGCTACTTTTACATGGTATCAGAGCTACGGGGTTGATTTTGTTGCTCGCTTTTGGTGTTCTTGGCTTCTGAAGATGAGTGTGACTCCCACTACTGAAACCCAAGGTAATTTCAGCGACCCTTTGTTTCTAGCTAACTCGGATCATCCTGGATCCCAACTAGTTACTAATGTGTTTGATGGAGTGAATTATTTGCCATGGATGAGAGGCATAATGATGGCTCTTTGAGCTAAGAATATGCTAGGATTCATAGATGGATCATGTGCTAGACCAGTACCAGTGGAGTCTCAGGATTCTCAGAAATGGATTAGAGCGGATTTTATGGTCCGTTGCTGGCTTTTAAACTCAATGACTGTTTCCATCAAGGAAACCTTCATTTTTGTTGAAACTGCTAAGTAGCTCTGGGATGAGATCTCAGAGAGGTATGGACAATCGAATGGTCCACTTATTTACCAACTGAGGAAGAAGATTTGTGGGATTGCTCAGGAAAGTCTTTCAGTAGCTGAATACTTCAACAAGTTGAAGGTCATTTGGGATCAGCTTCAGGTATTGGAAGGGATCCTTCTTTGCACTTGTGGTGGTATTGCTAGCTGCAAATGTGAGCTTCAGAAGAAGATGCTTGACTCAGAGTTGAGGAACAGACTTATGCAATTTCTAATGGGGTTGACAGATTATTATGAGCCAGTAAGGAATCAGATTCTATCCACTGATCCTATGCCAAAGCTCAACAGGGCTTACTACCTGGTGACTCAAGTTGAAGCTTAGAGAGGAGGAAACAACAACACAGTCAGTCAGGATTCTAGTGCTATAGCTGTGAACAAGCAAAGAGGAAGGAGTTTCACTAAAGCTCCTCAGCAAGGAAGTGGTAGTTTTGGAAATGGGAGCTTTGAAAGAAAGGAATACAAGAAAGACAGTTTTGATAAAGGTGACAAGGGTGACAAAAGCAACAAGAGATGCAACTTTTGTAATCAAAAGGGGCACTTCATGGCTCAATGCTGGAAGCTACATGGGTATCCAGAGTGGCACAGGGAAGCAGGCAAGAGTTCAGCTAACAATGTGGGATCTCACGAGCCAGATAATCCTCTTGAAGAAGAAAGATCCCAGAAGGGATGAAGTGACACAGGGATTGATAAAGCTCTTGTGAATGCTGTATGCCAGGAGGTTTGCAAGATGATGAGGGGAAGGAACTCATCTGAGAGCAGTTCATCAGTCAATTTTGCAGGTATTAGTTGCTTTGCCACTGTTAATTCTGTTGATAAATGTGAAAGTGAGATGGAATGGGTCATAGACACAGGAGCTAGTGACCATATGGTGAACAATGGTTCACTGCTTTTTGATAAAAGAAGGCTTATTCATCCCTTCTATGTTGGATTGCCTGATGGACACATTATCCATGTGACTGAATCAGGAAGAGTGATGTTGAACAAGAGAATTACTCTTGACAATGTATTATATGTTCCAGGATTCAAGCACAACCTATTGTCTGTTGGGAAACTTGTTGACAGATCAGAGTTTAGAGCTGTTTTTGACAAAGATGGTTGTGTATTACAGGGCCCTGGATGTAAGGAGATCTTGCTCAAAGGGTACAGAAAAGGGGGCTTATACAGAAGCTGCATGAAGATGGAAGATGCTCAGAATAATGAAGTTGTCAATGGCATTGGCCACAGTCCATATGTTCTTGTTTCAACTAGAATTGGTTTTGATGTTTATCATGCCAGACTTGGGCATTCATCCATTTCTAAGTTAAGACATTTAGAGTTTTTAAAGGGATGTGACATGGATAATGTTTTATGTGACACTTGTAGTTTGGCAAAGCATCATAGATTGCCTTTTCAATTAAGCAATTCTGTGGCTGATGACATTTTTGATTTATTACATGTTGATTTATGGGGTCCATATGGGACTACTGGCATTACAGGAGCAAGGTATTTTTTTACTGTGGTTGATGATCACAGTCGTGCCACTTGGACATTCCTTCTTAAGGATAAGATGGAAGTGTTCAAGACTATTAGAAATTTTGTTAAGTATGTTAGCACTCAGTTTGGGAAGAAAGTGAAGTGCATCAGGAGTGACAATGGGACTGAGATAGTACAAAGAGATTGCATTGATTTCTTTGAGTTAAATGGCATTATTCATCAGAAAAGTGCACCCTACACTCCACACCAAAATGGTAGAGTTGAAAGGAAGCACATGCATTTGGTTGAAATAGCAAGAGCTATGAGAATACATGCTAACCTGCCAAACAGATTTTGGAGTGAATGTATTCTCTTAGCCACTCATGTGATAAATAAATTGCCCACTGTTGTGTTAGATTGGAAGACACCATATGAAGTTTTATTTGGGAAGAAGCCCAGCTATGATGAACTAAGAATTGTGGGGTGCTTGTGCTATGCACCCAGAAGTCATGGAATTAGAGACAAGTTTGCTGCCAAAGGAAGAAGGTGTGTATTCCTTGGCTATCCCCATGCTCAAAAGGCATACAAGTTGTATGATCTGGAGAGCAAGTAAATTGTCATCAGCAGAGATGTAGTTTTCAATGAAGAAATTTTTCCCTTCAAGAAGGACTTGCAAGAGACTGAAACTGTGGAGGTAACACCAGTTTTGCCTCTTGTCAATCCAGCTTTTGACTATGAGGGAGTTCAAATGCAACATGAGGTGACAGATCAGGAGATAGCTACACCAGTGGTTGAGAACAGTGAGCAATCTCAGGGTCAACATCATGGATCACACTCATCACCTTGGAGAGCTATCCCTGCACCAGAGGAAGTTGGGGAGAATTCTCCAAATTTGGTGGATTTTCCACCCTTGAGAAGAACAACTAGAACTTCTAACAGGCTAGGCAGATTGAATGACTATGTTTGTAATGTCATTAGTGGCCCAGATTCAAAGGCTTTCCTCACCAGAACTTTGGGAGACTTGGAAAGCTACAGCAAGGAGTTTGTAACATCCTTCTGTAACATGGTTAGTGTTTATGAACCAACCTCTTTTAGGGAAGCAGTTAAAGACAGTCTATGGGAAGAGGCCATGAACAAAGAATTAGCAGCTCTAGAGCAGAATAAGACATGGACTTTGTCTTCATTGCCACCTGGGCAAAAGCCAGTGGGATGTAAGTGGATTTACAAGGTGAAGTATAGACCAGACGGGTCTGTAGAGAGATATAAAGCCAGGCTAGTGGCAAAGGGCTTTACTCAAGTGGAAGGGAAGGACTATAAACATACATTTTCACCTGTGGCTAAACTGGCAACAGTGAGAATGATGTTTTCTTTGGCTGCTAAGAAGGATTGGGAAATGTATCAGCTGGACATCAATAATGCTTTTCTTCATGGAACATTGGAAGAAGAAGTGTACATGTGTCCACCTGAAGGTTATGCAGTAAGGCCAGGACAGTACTGCAAGCTCCAAAGGTCTTTATATGGACTAAAACAGGCATCCAGACAGTGGAATGTGGAGTTGACACATTTTATGATCAAGCTTGGATTCAAACAATCCAAGAATGACTACTCTCTTTTTGTAATGAATGTAAAGAGAGGTCAAGTGATGGCACTTGTTTATGTGGATGATCTTTTGATCACTGGTGATGACAAGGAAGTGATTGACTATGTAAAAAGGGCCTTACATAAGGCTTACACCATAAAAGATCTGGGAGTGGCTAGGTTCTTCTTAGGACTTGAAGTCACCAGATCTTCTACAGGTATTTCCTTGCACCAAAGGAAATATATATTGGATATCATTGATGATTGTGGGATGGCAGAGTGCAAGCCAAGTGCTTTTCCTATGCCCAGAGGTCTGAAGCTTACTCATGATGATGGTGAGCTGATTGTTGAACAAGACAAGTACAGAAGACTGATTGGGAGACTCCTATTCTTGAACTTGACAAGGCCTGACTTGTCATATTCTATTCAACATTTGAGTCAATTCATGAGCTCACCTAGGAAACCTCACATGGATGCTGCATTACATGTGGTAAGATACTTAACAGGGACTGTAAATGTTGGTCTCATGCTTAAAAGAGACACAGATTATGGTCTAACTGGTTATTGTGATGCTGATTGGGCAACATGTGCCTATAGTGCCAGATCTCTTACAAGATTTTGTGTGTTCTTTGGAGGAGCTTTGGTCTCATGGAAGACCAAGAAGCAGCAAACTGTGTCAAAATCCTCAGCTGAATCCGAGTATAGAAGTATGTCAAAAACTTCAAGTGAACTGGTATGGTTATATGGCCTGATGCAGGACATGGAAATCAAATGTCCCTTGCCAATTCCCTTATACTGTGACAGTAAGGCAGCTATCTACATTGCTGCAAACCCAGTGTTCCACGAGAGAACTAAGCACATTAAAGTTGATTGTCATTTCATAAGGGAGAAGGTTTTGGAAGGTTTTATTCAAACTAACCATATTCGAACAGGGCTTCAAATAGAAGATGTTATGACTAAAGCTCTTGGAGAGGATCAATCCAAGTTCTTTCATGCCAAGTTGGGACTTGTTAATTGCTCCCCAAGTCCAACTTGAGGAGGGGGTATTGAGATTATATCATGATATGATCAACTTATAAGGCCTTATCCATTTTAGTTTTATAATGCTTTTGTTAGTTATTATGTAATAGGATATGTCACTTGTCACATCCGGGTGCATATCCACCTCTCTTTCTGCACTATTTTGTCTTCTTCTAGCATCCAATAAGATGTGTGCAGCTGCCCTACTGTAAGGACTATATATTGTAATTTCGTTTTCCCTTAATGACTAAGAGAGAGAGCATGTTTGAGAGCTGCAGCAAGGCTGCAAGCAACCCTAAAACCCTGAATGTTCTTCTCCAGATTTGATCATTTTGTGAGTGTGAAGAACACTACTTTTTGTTGATTGTTTCTGGTGAATCTGGCATTGCTGTTGCCAGAATTGTGATCAAAGAGCTACTTTTACACAAACCGAACAACAATTCAAGCAATAATTCATTCTTCTAAATCCAGTAAACCAACTAGAGCGCCCAAACCCAAGAAGTTTACCTTCAGTCACCATCGAATCCAATGAATAGATGAAGCTCGGTCACGAGTTTGACTGTGACAGCTTGATAGCAGGTCATTGACATCTCCAATGGTTTCAATGGCGGTTAAGTCATCGCACTGAGCTCACAACTTTTGGGACTGGACCCGAAAAGGTCGATCTCGACATTAGAAGGCAAGGATGAGATCTCAGAGAGGGGATAAGGTGAGGCGCCGACTAGCTTCGACGACAACCTAAAGCCCAACAGGGGGAGGCTTCCTGGCATCGCTCGACAATAGAGGCTTTAGATCTGAAGCTAAAAGCTCATGGTTTCTCATCCATGGAGGTGAGAGACCCGATGGGAGAAATCGAGACAGAGAAAGATGAGAGATCCACCATGGGAGATGGAAGTCTGAGATCAAGAGAGGGCGAGAGAAAGGGAGTGAGACAGAAAGTGAAAGGCATGATAAAAGAGGCCATTGAAGGGGAGATATTGAGGACTTTCGATGAAACGGTAGGTTGAGAGAGAACTAGGAAGGCGAGGAGGATAGATCTGGAAAAGGGGGGAAATGACCAGAAGCGGCGCCAGCATACAACTATATATATTAGGGTTTAGGAGAAAGGTACACAAAACCGCTACAACAGGTTATCAAACCGTCACGATAGGTATTAGAAACCGCCACAATAGGTATTAAAAACCGTCACTCTAGAAAATAATTCAAACCGCTACAATAGATTTTTACAAACCGCCACCATAGGTCTTACAAAGTGCTAAAAACTAATGCGTTTTCAAACCGCCACTTAAACCGCCACCTATGCTTAAACCGACGCATAAATCGCTACAATATAAAAACCGCTACAGTCAAGCGCTACCTTAGCTCGTTATTATAGTAGTGTATAAATCCTGCACTAGCTCCTCCAGTTCCACTTATAGCTCCATCGAAATTTAATTTCATATCACCATTCTCCGGCTTCCTCCATTTGACATTCTTTTTGCTTAGTTTACGACCCGTGGAAACTTTATAGCCAGATGTCGTTACTCCATCATCTATTTCATCCATTTCTGCTCTTCTCCAATTTTCAATTTTCCATGAACGAATTCAGGAAAGATTGTACCTCTATTTGGGAAGGTTCCTTTAAGTTTCTAAAAGCTACTTGGTTTCTGTAATACCAGATAGACCACCATTTTATTGCCATTTCCTCTTTTTCTTTTTTATTCAAGCACTAACCAAGACTCTCCATTATAGTTTTGCCGTTTCTATTTTGATAAGATAGGTTATTGATCACTTCTGCACATTTTCCTGTTTTTAAGGGTGGGCTTTGTCCAAAAGGACAGTTTGTGAATAAGTGGACCTCATCTTCCCCTTACGAATTACAGAAACCGCAAAATTTGGAACCGATGCTCCTCTTCTGCTTAATCTATCCCTAGTAGGTAATCCATTCTGAGAAATTTTCGAGAGAAAATTCTTGATTTTAGGCAACGTGTTCACATGCAGATTTGACATGAAGCTTTGAGACAGCTGATTGCAAATGATGTCATCTATTTGGAGAATGTGAGGTCCGAGAAGAACTTGATGGTCTGTTGACAAAAGGACGGAACATGAGACTAGTCCTTGATTTGTCGAAGGGAATGAGACTCAAACCCATATGAGGAGAGATACAACACTTCTCATTCCTATGACAAGTGTATCGTGAAAGGTTGAGTCATGTACTCTTAATGAGTCCATAGCTCAGATTTGGGTGGTCCTATTGAGAAGGACTTGATGGATTCACCGAATATAGAAGAGGATGAGCGCAAGGCTCTTAATAGTTCCATAGCCCTAATAAGGGTGGTCTATGTGAGATAGACATGATGGAGCTACCTACGAGAGTGTGAAGGGGTTGGTCACCTTCTATGGAAGACTAGGGTGGTCTTTCTAGAGCACTCTTGAGCACCCAAGGTATGAGATGACCACATACATATTTGAGGATCTTATCGCGGAATCACCAGGATCATGGTTGGGGTATGTGTTGTTGAGATCACCTCTCGTGTCTAGTAGTTCAAGACTTGTTCACTTCTATGACAAGGGAGGCACTCAACTTCACTATGTGTTATTCAAGATTTATTCATCAACATTTAAGTATTTCTTCCATAAAACCAGCTCAGAATGTCGTTTTTGAAGTTGTTTTAAAAACCCTTTTTCTCGCATTTGTGGGGGATTGTTGGATATAATGCTTGAATAAGGTTTTATAAGATGCGTTATTTTCCGCAATATTATCCATATTTAAAATGAAAAGGGAAATAAGGGATTTTAACTGGCTTTGAGGGTTTTCCTCAAATAACTAGGTTTTGGTTGGAGAGTGGGGGTGTTTTTCAACACACGTTCCCATCATCATAAAAAAGAGGTTTTAGGTTTTAGAAGGACAGACGCATGTTTTATTCTTTCTTCTCTCCTCCATGGGAAAAGTCCTGAGTTCCAGGTTTATGTTTTCAGATGAGTTTTCTACTTTGATTTTCAATAAGTTTGATCAGTTTTAGAAATCAATTGATGGTTTTTACTAACAATTTAAAAGTGATTTGATATTTGTTAATAGTTACCGGTTGAATAGAGATAAGGAACGAGCATTGAAGATTGATTTTAATTGATCAATCTGATTAACCATATTGATTTTAATTTCAATTGTCTCAAGTTCTAATCCTGCAAATGATTTGTAGATGTGTCAAAGAATGAATCTGGTTAATCGGAGGAGGATCCCAGGGAGGCTGAGGAGGAAGGAGGCCGAGCTCGATGCAATGGAGGCCGCCGGCCTGGGCTCAGTCGGGTCCACGGAAAGCTCCCAGCGGCTGCCATGGCGGCAGGCTCATGTCGAGCTTCGTCAAGCACTTCACCAAGAAGGCTGGACTCCCTGATTCTGACTCGGCGCAGTAGGTTCACTCAGGGAAAGATTCAATCTGGGCCCCCGATCGATTATAACGAAGAAAGCAAAGGCACAGGGAACGCGACGGAGGAGAGGAGCGGCGTCGGTGCTCTCGATTTCTTCTATGGCCCAAAGCCTTGGCTGCATCATCGGATCCGTATTCAATTTCCCCCAAATTCAGGAAAAATAGGGAAGTGGGGTGGCGGTGATACTGGGTTCAGCGCTGCGTGGACTGGCGGCGAGGGGTACTCCTACGAAGTTGTGTGTTTTTCGTTCTGCAAGGATTCCGTGGGCCTGTGCACGCTGCGCTGCCGGAGTCGCGCCCTTTCGAGGCAGGGGATTGGCAAATGGCGATTGGAAGCCTTCACTGCACGCGACTTCCGGGGACATCCTTGGTTCCTATTCTCCCGCCGATTGCCAAAACCCGGGGCATCGTTGAGCGAGAGGAGCCTGAGATTAGCGTTTTTCCGGTCACCGGATGTGATAGATGAACGTGGACAGTGGCTTCGGGCCGTGATTGGAGCCCGAAAAGGAAACAACAGGATCCGAGAACGGATCGAACGAAAAATTACGCAAATTTAGCCGATTTAGATTTGAAGAGATCCGAGATCGCGGGAATTTGCCCTTCCTCTTGACCGCTCTGGCGGCGTAGGAGACGAGAGATGAGGCGGTGAAGGCGGCTGATCCTGATGTTTCCAAGTTTGGAATTGTGAAAATTGAAGAAATTGATCACAAAATGGAAGAAATCTCAAGAAACCTTCATTGGAGGTTTTGGTTTGTTACAGCAAAAGAGGAAATCAAGTTGTTTTACAAATGAGCTACACTCCCGCCTATATAGAATGTTCAAAATGCAGTTGGAGTTTGTTAGCCAGTGAAAAGACCAATATGCCCTTTTATTCTTGTGTTACTTTGAATCCGAGAGCTAGCTGTAGCTGGTGTGGTTGCTGTGTGTTGATCAAGCACATTCATATGTGCTTACATACCCCCTTCAAGCTGGACCTATGCAAGGAATGATAAGGCCCAGCTTGGCTCGAAGAAAGGCATGTTGTTTAGCACCTAAGGCTTTAGTTAGGATGTCGGCAAGTTAAAGAGCAGAGGGCACATGGATGGTGGTGATGAACCCCTGGTGCACCATTTCTCGGATGAAATGAGCATCAATACGGACGTGTTTGGTCCGTTCGTGAAACACTGGGTTGGCTGTTGTGCGGATTTGTTGTCATAGTGTAGTTGAATTAGCAAGGATGCCTCAATTCCCAGATCAGAAAGAACACCCTGAAGCCAGACTAACTCACTTGCTGCAGAGGACATGCTCCTATATTCACTCTCGGTTGAGGATTTGGATACAACTTTCTGCTTCTTGGTCTTCCACGAGATGAGGGAAAAGCCAAGGAAGACACAATAGCCTGATAAGGACCTCCCAGTATCCAAAAAATTTCCCCAATCGACATCACTAAAGGCCTTAATTGCCAGGGATGAGGTAGCTGGGTATGAGAGAGCAAGGTTGAAACTACCTTTGAGATATCTGAGCAGATGCAACAGGGCATCCCAGTGTGGCTTTAATGGTTGAAGGATGAATTGACTGAGTTGTTGAACTGTATAAGATATGTCTGGGCGTGTAAGTGTGAGATAGAGGAGCCTCCCTACCAGCCTTCTGTAATCCTCAGAGTTATCAATAGGATCACCAATATTGCTTGACAATTTCACACCATGTTGCATAGGAAATTCAGACTCTTTGCACCCTTCCATGCCAGCATCTGATAATATGTCAAGGACATATTTCCTTTGATTGAGCAAAATTCCTGAAGATGACCTGACAATCTCCATTCCTAGGAAGTATCTAGCATTCCCCAAGTCCTTGATGGTGAACTGTTTATGTAAAGCTGCCTTGGTCATGACAATATCTTCATGAGAATTGCCTAGCAGTAGCATGTCATCCACATAGACTAGAGCTACAGTCATGGAGGATCCAGAGCCCTTGATGAAAAGAGAAAAATCATGACTGGATTGGGAGTAGCCAAGGGTGACCATGAACTTGGTGAGTTCAACATTCCACTGCCTGCTAGCCTGTTTAAGGCCATAAAGGGACCTCTGCAATTTGCAAACATGACCAGAAGGTACCTTGAAGCCTGGTGGAGGAGACATGTAAACCTCTTCATCAAGGTAACCATGGAGAAAAGCATTGTTGACGTCCAATTGATGAAGAACCCAACCTCTGCAAGCTGCAAGTGCTAGAATAATTCTCACAGTTGACAATTTTGCTACTGGGGAAAAGGTTTGTTTATAGTCCTTATCTTTGATCTGATTGTAACCCTTTGCCACCAACCTTGCTTTGTACCTTTCAATAGAACCATCAGGTCTATGTTTGATTTTGAATATCCATTTACAACCTATTTCCTTTTTACCTTCTGGCAATGGAATGACTGCCCAAGTATGGTTGGAGGTGAGAGCATCTAATTCTGCCTTCATAGCTGTTTCCCATTCTGTTATACCTTTGGCCTGGGTGTATGAATGAGGTTCAAACACAGCACAGACATTGGCCAAGGACTGAGCATAGGATGAAGAGAGATGCTGTAGACTGGATACATTAAAGGATACAGATAAGGAAGAATCAGGTTGGCTTCTCATAGGCAAACCTGAACAGATGAAATCCTGGAGTCTAGCATGTCTATGTATATCTCTTCTGAGAGGCATGGGATGAACAGGTTGGACAGCTGGATCATTAGGAGTAGGTATAAGAGAAGATGATGGGAAGCAATCACTAGATGAGGGTGTGTTGTTGCTGGCAAAGTTAGGTATAGGGGGTGTGACTGTGTGGTTATTAGATGTAGGATCAGGAGATGGAGAGCCATGAAATGAAATGGCTAGGATATCTTCTTCATCCATTGATCCAAATGAGGGAGGAGGTTCAGTCACTGGTGGAGGTGATTTGAAGGGAAAGACATGTTCAATAAATTTGACATGTCTACTGATTATAATAGTCTGTCTCTCTAGATCAAGAAGTTTGTAAGCCTTTTGACCTGGAGGATAACCTAAGAAAACACACCTCCTAGCAATTGTTCCCAGCTTGTCTCTGTAGTCATTTGGTTGAAGTGCATAGCAAAGACAACCCACTACCCTCAGTTGCTCATACTTTGGAGGAACTTTGTAAAGCATTTCAAATGGAGATTTCCAACCCAGGACTGAGGATGGCATTTTATTTATGATATGAGTGGCACACAACACACAGTCACCCCAAAACTTTAGAGGGAGCCCAGCATGTAGTCTTATTGCTCTAGCAGTTTCTAATAGATGTCTGTGTTTCCTTTCTACCCGGCCATTTTGCTCATGAACTCCTAGAGCAGATTTTTGATGGATAATTCCTTTGGAGGCAAATAAATCCATACATTTCCCTTGAGTGAATTCAATTCCATTATCAGACCTGATTGTCCTAACTGAAATCTGAAACCGAGTCTCTACCAATTCAAGAAAACCTGACAGCAATCTAAACACTTGTGCCTTGTCTTGCATCAAGTAAACCCAGGTAGTCCTAGTGTGATCATCCAGGACTGTCAAGAAATACTTTGCACCACACCTATATTGAACCCTATATGGGCCCCAAACATCCACATGGATGAGCTCAAAAGGAATAGAAGCAACAGAATCACATCTATCAAATTTCAGTTTGTGAAACTTGGTTATATCACAAGTGTCACAATGTATGTCTTTTACATCACTGCCCTTACAATCAGGGATATGCTGAAACTTTGAAAAAGACATATGTCCAAGTCTGGCATGCAACAAAGGCATGTTATTACAACTGAAACAACTAGTATTAAAAGTCAGAGAATCCAACAAATAGCTCTTCTCCACTCCATGAGGCCTTAGCACATACAATCCTTTAGCTTCAGTTCCTTTAGCTAGAGTAACACTAGTTGTATGGTCATGTAGCCAACAGTACTGAGCATCAAAACTGAATCTCAACTTGTGATCAATCAAACTCCTAGACACAGAGAGCAAATTATGACGAAACTAAGGAACTAGAAGCACGTTTTTTAAAATCAAATCAGAATTCAACACAACTGTCCCATGCTGTCTCACAGATATGCAATTCCCATCAGGTAAACCCAACTTAATATGAGGATGCAAATCAGAAATCTCAGAGAATATATCAACATCAAAGGCTATGTGGTCAGTAGCACCTGAATCTACTATCCAAACATCATTTTGAGACTTATGTACACCAATTAGAAAAGAAGTACTCAAAGTACCTGCAAAGTGGATCATGGCTTGGTTGGCAGAGCTATCAACACTCTCCAAGGGAGCTTTCCCTTTCATCATCTTCATCACTTCTTGGAAGACAGCATTGATCATAGCCTGATCTGGCTTAGCACTGTTTTGAGCATGTACAAATTCATCAAAGGGAGTGTCATGTGATCCACACTCCAGTTGTGCAGCAAACTTTCCATGGGGCTTGGATTTCTCCTCCTCTTTAGGCCCTTTAAACCACTCTGGGTAGCCAACCAGCTTGAAACAAAAATCCTTTGTGTGTCCCCTCTCTCCACGATGATCACAGAGCCTTTCCAGTTTAGCTTTCTTGTAATCCCTCTTAGCCTGATCAAATTGTCTGAACTGTTCAGATCTGAATCTATTCACAGCATTTGCCTCCAGCTCAACATGTTGATTGAATCTAGACACAGCAAGAGCCCCAACATCCATCTGACATGCTCCTGTGACCCCTTTAGATCTCTCTATTTGTGTAGCCATTTGAAAAAACCTTATTGAGACCTGGCATGGGGTCCTTTGACAAAACATTACTCCTCAAATTTTCATAAACATCATTCAATCCCATCAAGAACTGCATAACCTTTGCTTTCTCTTCCCTTTCTAAAATTTTCTTTACTACACCACAATTGCACTGATTGAAACCACCACAGTTACACACAGGCAAAACATCTAAGAACTGTAATTCATCCCAAATCCGTTTCAATTTCCCAAAATAGGCTCCAACTGAGATGTTTTCTTGCTTTACAGTGGCTAGATCTCGCCTCAACTGATAAACCAAAGGATCGTTTGATTCATAAAAACGACCTTTGATATCATCCCACAGTTCCTTTGTGGTTTCAACATACATGAAACCTTCTACAATCTCACTAGTCATCGAATTTATTATCCAACACATCACCATAGAATCGGCACGCATCCATTTCTCAAAGTCCTCAGTACCTTCCTCAGGCCTAACACAGCTCCCAGTGATAAATCCGAGCTTTGCTTTCGCTCCTAAAGCCATTCTAATGCTACGACTCCAGCTAGTAAAGTTCAATCCATTGAATGGAGTAGAAACTAAAACCATTCCCGGATGATCGGAATTTGACAGAAAACATGGATTGACATGCGAGTTATGCATACCTTGCATTATCTCTCCAAATTGGATGCCTGTGTTCGCAAAATTCATGCCTGCGTTTGCAAAATTCCATCCTCTTCCCATTCCTGCACCAGGTCCAGGAGGAGTAACAACAATTCCTCTTCCTTGTCCATTTGGAGGAGTGTAAGTGCCTCCTCTCCCTTGTCCATTGCCAGTAGGATCTCCAGTTCTAGATCCTTGGCTATTCGCACCACCTGGATTGCCTCGTCCAACCATGACGACAACACAAAAAGCGCCGAAAGAAAGAAAACCAGATCTGAAAGTGGAAACGAAGCTAACCAGCTTCTGAAATCAATTGAAGATCAATTGATCTTCGAAAATCCAGAAATCGAAACTCAACGCTCTGATACCATTTGGAATTGTGAAAATTGAAGAAATTGATCACAAAATGGAAGAAATCTCAAGAAACCTTCATTGGAGGTTTTGGTTTGTTACAGCAAAAGAGGAAATCAAGTTGTTTTACAAATGAGCTACACTCCCGCCTATATAGAATGTTCAAAATGCAGTTGGAGTTTGTTAGCCAGTGAAAAGACCAATATGCCCTTCTATTCTTGTGTTACTTTGAATCCGAGAGCTAGCTGTAGCTGGTGTGGTTGCTGTGTGTTGATCAAGCACATTCATATGTGCTTACACCAAGGGAGTCCAAAACTGAGCCTCGATCTTTTGCGGGGCAATTGACTTCCGGTTAGGGCGACCATTAAGAGCACTTGCAAAGGTAAGTAACTTGCTCAGTACTAGTGGTATGTATATGTTTAATGATATATATACATGGTGAATGGTTAATTAATTGGATCCTAAGTAATGGTATATATATATTGACTATTGAGCTTAGTTTAATTATACAAATTAGTAGATTTATCTTAAGAGGTGATGATATATCTACTTGATTTAGTTGAATAATTAAGGGAAATTATTTAAGCAAAGCTTATATGAATTAAAGACGTGGTTGTTGTCTATATTAAGTGCATATGTATGCCATCTTCAATGACATGAATGAATAAATATATTCATCGATTGTCTTGTGAATTCCATCATAGTTGAAGCATGAAATTCATTTGAATTTATGAAAGGTGAGAAAAGCATAATCATATATGTATGTGCTATATGTTATAGAATCGTTATTACGTTCTATTTGCTTTTAATAGGTATAATCCTAGCATAACTTGTGACATTTCATGATGTTGTGTATGGTACCCAAAATAAACGGCACCCATAAACCCCTCTTCGGAGGCAATCAAACCCTCTCCGGAGGCTCAAAATCCCTCTTTGGAGGCAATCAACCCCTCTTCGGAGGCCGATTACCCTTTCGTTCGAGGTGCTCCTTGTCGGAGGTTCGAATCACCTCTTCGGAGGACGGTTCCTTGCTCCGCCTGTCTCTGGACGGCCGGTCAGATATCTCATCTTTTTTCCCTTTCCTCCCTCCCTCGGGTTTGGTCGTGTTCTCCCCTGGGTTGCCCTCATCGGATATGTATAATTGGAGTTCAATCTGGGGGTTTGGAGTTGGTGGATTCGTCCTCTCGACTCTCTTCTTCCCCTCTCTCTGTCAAATCGGTTCGATTCCGTCAATTTTTGTTGCCTCCGTTGTTGGCCCGGTCACCTTTCCTCGCCGATATTTGCTTCCGGCGGTGTGCATCAGTGTCGCCCTTGGGGTCTGGTTTTGGGGGTTTCGGTGGGTGGTCGACGCTAGCTTGGGTTGGCCTCCTCATTGTCGCTCTCTCCATTCCCCCTGCCAATACCTTCACACCTCCTTATTTCCCCTCGCCGGCGGTGTGTGACCTTCTGCTCCAGCGACATCCTTTCCGGCTCGGTCTTTGGACTGTCGGTTGGGCTCTCAGCCTTGGCTGATCAGCGACCTCAGCGTGTGCTGTGGGCTTCTCTAGCGGCGGCGAATTGCAGCGTTACCTTCCCCTGTGGCTGCTCTTGCTTCTCTTGGGGGTAGGGTTTCAATCGGCTTCGGGCTACTTCTTTGGGCCCAAAGCTTTGCCGTGGGCCCGAGGCGGCCCGTATTCATGGGAAATTAAAATAAAAAATTAAAATTAAAATAATCTAGAAATATGTTTTTATATATAAATAATTCCTGGTTTGGGTTAGTTTATCTCCCGTTTGGGTTTATGATGCGTTTTCGATTCAGGTAGTGTTGCTCTGCGGTTTGGGGGGATTGACTTCTCTTCTTCGGTTGACGGGGTTCTGGCTGTTCGGAGTCGGGTCAGGCTGGGGTCGTGGCAGTGTGTATCGAGGTGTCTCCTTTTCCCGAAATACTGCTTCCTTGGAGGTTCGTCTTCAGTGCTCACAGGTGCTTCCTGATGTACCGCTGACCTGCGGTGTTGCTGTCGGTAGCGCTTGGCTTTGTTCGTTTGTCTATGTCCGCATCTCGTCCGGTTTAGTGGGGCTTGTTTCTCTTTGTAGAGCCCTTTGCTTGTTTCTTGCACACTAGTTGTATTTTGTATCTTTTTTACGATTTCCGTCTCCTGACTTGTCGGCCTTCGAGGTCCAGGACTGTCTGCCTTGAATTATTTCCTACAAAAAAAAACAGCTAAAATTAAAACATTTTTTTCCTTGACCAAACATACTTTGACATAAAAATTTTTAGTTTTGTCTTGCGGTGGTGGTTCAAGGATGAAACTTTGGAAGAAACTGGGGTCTAGATCCCATGAATTTGACTATCAAATTAATGGGTGGAGTTAAGTTTTATACTCATAAAAAAATAAATTAAAAGGAAAAGGAAAAAAAAATTGGGTGGGGGTGGGGGTAGGGGGTGAAGGAGGGGGCTAAATCTAACCGTCGGTTATTTTTTAGACAGTTGAGATTTGCCAAATACAACTCCACCGGATCCAATTCCGGGAGTTGCGGATGAATTAACTTTTTACATATAAATTTTTTTAGTTTTGTCAAATACAATAAAAAAAATTATGTCAAAGTATGTATGGTCCAATCACCCAATTAACCAATCCATCTGGATATAACACATCATCATTTAACATCAATTTTGACATATTGAGGTATTAAATTCGTACAAAATCTCAAAGTTCAAGTAATTTTACGAACAAAATAAAAGTTCATGGCCCGTTTAATTTTTTTATGAGGAAATGGTACTAACTAGACCAAAAAACGGGCCTATTTGCACAACTAGCCTAGCAGGTAAAAAAATGGGTCAAAAGGACCCCTCTACCCCATGCAAATAAAACTTCCGGTTTTTTAGCACTGTTGGGAACCGGGTGTAGCAGGTGGGCATGCGAGAGTTTTAAAGGGAGAGAGACTGAGAGGAAGGGGCTCGGCGTCGGAAGATCCAATCCACCGTCGTACAGGTAGGGCTCGGCGGCGTCGGCGAGGAAGATCCACCAACGATTTGGGATTTTGGGGTTCGGGGATCTGTCGAATTAGGGATTTGTTTTGGGTTTCTTCAATTTGGGATTTAATTTCGAATTAGGGATCTTTCGAATTAGGGATTTGATTTTGGGGTTCGGGGAACTGTGGTCTGACGCCGAGCCCCTTCCTCTCCCTCCTCCTCGCCCTCCTCGCCTCCACATGTATCTTCTACTCTCGCAGCCTCGTCTGCGTCTCCTTGTCTCAAATCCTGAATCGGGCTGTGTAGATTTGTCTGCAAAGAATCCGAGGGAGGAAGAAGAAGAGGAGAAGAAGAAGATGAGTGACAATGGAGGGCACGCCAGGAGGACTCCGCCAACTGCAATGACTCCTGCTTGTCTGCAATCATGCCTGGTTGGTTCTCTGAGATTAGCCCAATGTGATTGGTTTGTTCCCTTTCCTTCAATTTCATCCTCTGATTCCTCTGTGCTTCAATTTCATCCTCTTATTCCTATTTATCGTTGGCTGCTTTTTTTTTTGGTTTTTGTTTAACTACTTGTGGTTCTTTATTTAGTAATTACATTAATCAATTGAAAGAATGGATCTTATTGACTCTTTTTACACTGTGATATGTCATGACATTCACAATGGATCGTACCTAGTGTTTTTACTTTCTTAAGTACTAAATTCCCTCCATGGAAGCTTTGAGAGTTTTGAGTTATAATTGATTTTTGAAGATTTTTGTCTGAATGCACTTGTTTATGTTAGTAAGTGTGCTTGGAAGTCTGCTGTTGCCACGTTGATTTTATTAGTTGTGGTTCAAGTTAATGTGAACTCGTGATTATTATTTATAGTTTTGCTTAAGTTTGTTTTGCTTCTTCTTTCTGGTTCAAATCTATGCTTTAGATTGAAGTTGTCTTCATATCTTGATATTTACTGAAGAATGCAGTGCAAGGGTTGTGTCATATATGTAAAAACAAGGTATTGTGTTTTCCTAACATATGCATTACAGGTATTTTGTTTTCCACCTATACAGCATGCCTGCATTATTAGTTCATTTTAGTTTCTCTTATTTCTAATTATATTTTTTGAAGAGCAACCGATCTCAAGCATAGGTCATTAAAATGATTTAAGCCAAAAATCTTGGTGAAAGATGATGTTCTGAGGAAGTTGAAGTTGTTTTAAATCTAGGCCTTGTTGTTCCCTTATCAAGTCCAGCTTGAGGGGGGGGGGGGGGGGGGGGGGGCTATGGAGCATATAGTATATGATATAGATAGACATATGTCACAAAGGAACGGTAAGATGAATCCAAAAGAGAGCGTTTCAAGCAATTCCACACCGGAGACTGTCCAGCCGGAGGAGATGCAGACAGACCCTCCCCCCGTCCCTCCCCCTCCGGGAGGTCCAGGACCAGGAGAAGGTAGTACTCATACCCTACCGCCACAAGCACATGCTGATACCCCTTCTTGGAGGGATAGAGTGGTCATGGGAAGTTTTGCGCAGAGAAAGACTCTGCTGTGCGGAGAGTTCATCCGGGACAAGATTGTTATCTCATTCCCCCAGGGTGCTATGGGTGACCCCTCAATCTCCATTGATATCAAGGTGATCGATGCTCTGGCTGGAGTGTGGAAGAACTCAGTTATTATCAGAATAGTGGGTTCTAAGATCCCCCTGTATGTGATGGAGAGAAAATTGAAAGATATTTGGAAGGATTTTGGCCGCCTGCAACTCATCGACCTCCCTCATGGAAATTTCCTAGCGCGTTTTGAGAAAGAAGAAGACTGCCTAAGAGTGCTTACAGAAGGTCACTGGACAGTTTTTGGTAAGTGTTTAATCATCAAGGCCTGGTCTCCTGATTTCAAGCCCGCCGAGAGTATCAAGTCGACCCCGACATGGGTGCGAATCAAGGATCTTCCCATGGTCCTGTATCAAGAGGATGTGCTCTTGATGATTGCTAGAGGATTTGGCAAACCAATCAAAGTAGACACTCGCACCCTGTATGCAAACAAGGGTAATTTTGCTCGCGTCTGCGTTGAGGTTAACTTGGAAGAGCCTTTGAAAGGAGCTGTGTGCATCAATGGGGAAAGATTTCTCCTTGAATACGAGGGTATCCCTCTGGTTTGCTTCGGGTGTGGAAGAGTGGGTCACGTTAAGGCTAATTGCCCGTGTTGCCCCATTCCGGACACAACCCAATCCCAGGGAGTGGTCACTGAAACCACCGGAGTGTCAGGGGGACAGGAAAAACCTAAGGAGAGCTCGCAGGAGGAAGAAGGCTCCCATGGTCCTTGGATGACGGTGGTTCGTCGGAACCGCCACGCTAAACATATTCCAAGGATAAAGGCGCCGCCGACAGGGCATAACGGTCTTCCCAATGAACACGGCAACGGGCATGTTATAAATGAGAGCGGGAATCGCCATAAGAAAAGCGTCACACCCTCTTCTCGTGGGGAGGAGAAAATAATTAATGTGCAGAGTTCCAATCCCAAGATGAGCAACGGTATGGCAGCTAGTCCTGAGAAAGAGAATAAGAAGGAAAGAAATTATGAAGCTAAGGGTGTTCATAACCCTGGATCGTGTCCAGCAGGCCCACAAATTGATGAGGGGTCCGATTTCACCTCTAAAGCTGCTCCTTCCGGAGCCCAATATGACGGCCCAGTTTTGGTGGATATTAAAAAAGGCAACCAGCCCAACATTCCCACGAATAAGAAAAAGAAGAAACATGTTAAGAAAGGGTCTACAGGTAAGGCAGGTAAATCCGGGGCTTCCCTGGAGAATTCGGAACAGATGGAGATGGATAAGACTAAGAAGAGACCTAGGCAATCACCGTCGAGTGCCTCTACGCAGCAGAACGGCGTCACTGCCAATATGGATGCTTCCACCAGTGAACCCAAGTGGGCAGGGGTGACGATGGAAAATTTGTTCTCCCCCCTAACCGGAAAATTCTGGGGCGCTGAGGAGGCGGATATGGTCACCAGGGGTCCGAGCCCGGATGGAAAGAAGCCGGACTCGATGGCAGTCAAAGACTCAATACCGACGACTGAAGAATCCTAATTTTCCTCCTCCTCCTTTTTTCTTCTTTAATATCATTGATTATGTCCAACAAAATGCTTAACCTTCTTTTCTGGAATTGTTTCGGAGCAGGTAAAAATTTTTTTAGAAGAGCTATCAGATACATCAAGCGTAGCTGTTCGATCAACATGGTTGCACTTTTGGAAACTCGCATTTAGGGAGACCAGGCGGATGTTGTCTGCAGGAAGCTCAATTTCACGGGTTGTGTTCGGATTGAAGTTGTTGGCTTCGCTGGAGGAGTGTGGCTCCTCTGGGATGATCAGAAGTGCGACATCACTGTCCACGAGAAGGAGGCTGATTTCATCCATGTGTCGTGGCCTATGGGTGAGACGAGAGCACACCTGATTGGTGTTTATGCCCCTCCAACAGTGACTAGAAGGATTCCTTTCTGGGAAGCCCTCGAACTGTGTCTTGATAGCTTCTCTGGTCCGCTCCTTGTTGGGGGTGATTTCAACTGCATTGTCAGCCCGACTGAGTCGAGTGGAGGGTCGAGAGGGGTGCATAGAGATACTCCGACTTTCTGCAATTAGATAAATAAGTTTGGCCTTCTGGATTTGGGCTTCACCGGTCAAGACTACACTTGGAGCAAGGTTGTCATAGGAGGGTGCGTCGTGTCCAAGCGACTTGACAGAATCCTCACAAATGTCGAGGGGCGTATGTGTTGGCCTGATGCTAGGGTCCGCCATCTGCCTCGCCACTCCTCCGACCATTGTCCTTTGCTGTTGGAAATTTTTCTGCGTATCTTGATGGAGAAGATCAGACGCCCCTTTAGGTTCGAAGCCGCCTGGATGAAGCATGTTTCTTTTCCTGAATTTGTGGACTCAAATTGGAATAGAATGTGCAATACTCCGATCGCCCTTGAGAAACTTAAGGTGGACCTCACTAAATGGAATAAAGAAGTTTTTGGCAAAATCCAAGCTCGGAAAGTTGATCTCATGAAAACTCTGGATTTGGCTCAACGTAAGAATACCCGGAGACCCACGCCTGAGGGGCTAACCTGGGAAGAAAAGGTGAAAAAAGCTCTTGACGATACGCTTGAACAGGAGGAAATTCTTTGGTTCCAAAAGTCTAGAGTGACTTGGCTTGCTTTCGGTGACAGAAATTCCAACTTCTTCCATACTTCAACGGTGATTCGCCGTAAGAGAAACCGTATGGAAGGTCTCTTTGCTGATGACGGCGGCTGGATTGAGGACAAGGCCGGCCTGGAATCGCTCGCCCTCAATTATTTCAGGGAGCTTTACAAGGAGAGAGAAGAGCCTCGGAGATTAGTGGAGACTTGCAATGGCTTCCCGCTGCTTCAGCAAGATGTTTGGGAGCTGACTACCCAGTGCATCTCCCCGACTGAGATCCTGTCGGTTATCAAGAGCATGGGAGCTTATAAGTCTCCTGGTATAGATAGGTTTCAGCCAGTCTTCTTTCAGAAATGTTGGGACACTGTCGGACCTTCGGTTATCGAATTTGTTAAGGATTTCTTCAGAACCTCATCCCTTCCTGAGGGGGTCAATGACACGCTCATAACTCTGCTTCCCAAGGTTGGGAAGCCGGAAATTATTCAGCAATTTCGCCCGATCAGTTTGTGCAACCTCATCTACAAGGCCATTACTAAAATTGTGACGAACCGTCTTCAACAGGCTATGTGTGAGCTGGTGGGTCCGCTTCAAGGCAACTTTATTCCGGGAAGACTCATCTCCGAAAATATTGTGGTGGCACAAGAGGCGGTCCACTCGATGCGAAGAAAACAAGGAGCTAGAGGTTGGATGTGCCTCAAGCTTGATCTCGAGAAAGCTTCTGATAGGTTGAGTTGGGCTTTTATTGAGGACACTCTTAAGAGCGCCAAACTCCCGGAAGTGATGATCGAATGGTTAATGGAATGTGTGCGAACTCCGAGAATGCACGTCCTATGGAATGGCAAAGTTTCCTCTCGCTTCACTCCTTCCCGAGGTATCCGACAAGGTGATCCGATCTCGCCATATATTTTTATTTTATGTATGGAAAGATTGGGTCATCTTATCATGGATGCGGTGGATCGGGGGGATTGGAAAGCCATTAAAATTGCTAGGGGAGATCCTGCGCTCTCGCATCTGTTCTTCGCTGATGATATCTTGCTCTTTGCGGAAGCGTCGGTGGGTCAAGTCAAGGTGATAAAGGACTGTTTAGAGGCTTTCTGCGAAGGTTCTGGCCAGAAAGTAAGTTTCTCTAAATCGAAAGTCTTTGTTTCTAAGAATGTTAAGCAACCTCTCAAGGAGAGGATCCACTCTGCTAGCGGTATTGAGGTGACGTGTGACCTTGGCTCCTACCTCGGAATGCCGATTCTCCACAAAAGGGTTACCAAGAACACTTTTGCTTCGGTCGTGGATAAATTCAACCATAGATTAAATGGGTGGAAAACTAAATTGCTTAGCTTTACTGGTAGGACTACGCTCATCAGGTCTGTGCTGACTTCTATTCACGTTTACTCGATGTCTACTATCCTGCTGCCAGAAGGGACTTGTAAAGAGTTGGAAAAGATATGTCGGAGCTTCCTTTGGGGCTCCACGAGAGAGAAAAGAAAGTTACACAAGATCGCCTGGGCTGAAATTATAAAACCAAGTTCGCTCGGTGGCCTTGGGATCAAGTGTATGATGGATTTGAACCTTGCGCTCGTTGCCAAACTGGGATGGAGATTTTTGAACGAAGAAAAGGGAATTTGGAAAGAGCTTCTCCTTAGCAAATACGTCAACAGATCGCTTGGAGCCTCTGCTGCGGCTTCTCCCGTTTGGAAAAGTATCACGACAGCTCTGAGCATCGTTGTTTACCCCAATGTCAGCTGGCGGCTTGGTAGTGGCAAGAAAATTAGTTTTTGGCTTGACAAGTGGGTTGAGGACTCTCCTCTAATCGATTTAGTGACTATTGAAGATGGGATTGAAGACACCTCGTGCAAAGTTGCTGATCTCTGGAACAGCAGCAGTGGTTGGAATTGGCGAAGCTTTGAGCACCTACTACCGGCTTCTACATTACTAAAGCTTGCTGCTACTGTCACCTCGGAGAGAGAGGACGTGTTGTGCTGGAACAATACCAAAGACGGGGAATACTCGGTCAAATCCGGGTACAACACAATCCAAGGTATGCATAATCTACAGTTCATCGATTCAACTTTATACCGTACTATTTGGAAGTTAAATGTCAATGAAAGGATTAGAAATTTCATGTGGTTGATTAGCAAAGGTGGTGTGTTAACTAATCTAGAACGTATGAGAAGACATATTAGTAGCTCTGGAATTTGCTCCGTCTGTGGGACTGATTTAGAGTCGCTGTTGCACCTTTTCAGAGATTGCGATGCTGCTAACGTTTTGTGGTTGCAGTTTGGAATGGCGAGGGAAGTCGAGAGCTTTTTCTCGCTTCCCTTCGCCTCGTGGGTGCGTGCAAATCTGCTGTCCAGGAAGACGACGAGAGATGGAGTGGAATGGAACGCTATCTTTGCCTCGACGCTTTGGATGCTCTGGATCAGAAGGAACAATGTGGTATTCAAAAACACTAGCTCTCCCCCGCTGTCCATGCTGTGCTGTCTATCCTGTGTGGCCGAGTACAAGGAGGCAATGGCAACAGAGAGAGGCACACACACCGCTAGACCCAGAAGCCAGGTGAAGGTGGGGTGGAAGCGTCCAGACCCTGGTTGGTGGAAGCTGAACACTGACGGCGCTGTGCGGAATAATGGGAACGCTGCTGCTGGAGGTATCCTCTGTGATGGCAACGGAGCTTGGGTTCGGGGATTCGTCCACAATTTGGGTTCGTGCTCTGTTGCCATGGCTGAACTTTGGGGGATCGCCAATGGTCTCCAAATGACATGGGATCTTGGGATCAAGAAAGTGATTTGCGAATCAGACTCTCTCGTCGCCATCGATCTGTTGAAGAAGAAACTTAAGCCGACTCACCCGTGCGCCAGCCTGGTTGCTCTATGCCATGGCTTCACTCGTAGAAACTGGGACATCCAATTTCGACATGTTTTCCGCGAAGCGAATCTCCCCGCAGACTCCCTCGCCTCTTTTGCATTTTCTTTTCCTATCGGAATGGTCTCTTTGGACTCATCTCCGCTTTCTCTTGAGTCTTTGTTGTTGAACGATGCTCAGGGGGTCACTCTGACCCACCTTTGCATTTTGTAACTGTCTTTGTTTCTCTAATAATACCCCTGTTCTTCGGGGGAGAGGTCTCCTCTCGTTTGCCCACCAAAAAAAGAAGTTGTTTTAAATATATATTAGGTGGCTGTCTTAGTTTTTCCTTAAGAGAATGCCCAGCTCAACAAATGCTTTCACTGTGGTATTTCAGGATGTACAACAAGAGCGATCAACTTTTTTGTCATCGTTACTCCCTCTTCTTGCTGAGTACACTTTGCAACCACAAGTTCCTGATGGTCAATCTATTATCAGTAATGTCAAGGTCAGTACTGGTAGGGTGTCACCTATATTTTGTTGCTGCTTTTGAATATGTAACTCGCATATGTCTAGAATTGCTGCTTTTGTGGCTGATGGATAGTGATTCTTCTAACCATGTTATATATTTTCAACTGTCGCTTAAAAGAATCAACAAAATGGTTAGAAGGCAATGGATCAAAAGCATAGATTGTGTGGACGCCATTACCTGTTCTTTCATGGTTCATTCCTTTCATTGGGCATATTGGGATTTGCAGAGAGGACGGAGTAATCTTGGACTTTGTTGGGCCAAATTTTGTGTGTGTGGACAATTTTGCCTTTGGGTCAGTAACTAGATACTTGCAGATTGAAAAGGAAAAGGTATTTTTGGATCCTTGCAATAGATGAGAAGATATACCTCCCTTAATGTAATAAATTTGCACAAGTTCTGTAGCAAGTCAGACATCTGATGACTTCATCCATGAACAAGTGCCTAAACTTTCAGCATCTATGAAGATACTCACAAGTTACCTCATATGTGCCTAAACTTTCAGCACCTGTTAATATGCATACATAATGAAGATGGATGGAAAATAGCCTATTAGCTCAATTGGTAGAGCGTTGTGTTTGCACACAAAGATGTGAGTTCGACTCTCACATAGGCTAATACGGAGTATGCGTTCATATCTCTATGGACTTATACGATTGAACATGTTAGGAAATATATACACTAATGGCATGACAAATTTGTGAATCTGGTACGACAAATTTTTGACTTATGAATATCTCTGAACTTATAAAATTATGAACTTGGTAGGAAATATATAGACTAGTGGTAGGACAAATTTGTGAAGCTGGTAGGATAAATATACGATATTGGTATGATAAAAATGTAATCACCAAAATTCCTAAGTGTATAACTTCACACTAATGGTAGGATAGATGTACACGAATGGTAAAATATATTTGTACTATTGGCAAAGAAGTAGAATTAATATTGACCAATCCACAAATCCCAGACTAGTAATCATTGAGGCGTGAATTGACCCTAATCTCAATCTCAATCTCAATTACCAATCCATAAATTCCAATCTCAATCCAATTTCTATCAATCAAAATTCATGAATCCAATCTGAAAAATGTGGAACATAATTTGCTACGGTTTCTAGCTTGATTTTCCTTGAAAGCTATTTAAATTGGTAGGATAGATGCACAAAAATGGTAGGATATATGAAAACTAATGGTAGGAGAAAACAACGATATTGGTAGGATCAGAATGGTAGAATAAATAGAAACTAATGGTAGGATAAAACAACGATATTGGTAGAATCGGAATGGAAACCGGTAATTCCTGTATGACTTGACACTAATGGTAGGATAGATGCACACTGGTGATAAGATATATTTGTACTATTGAAAATATATAAATGCATACTCATCGCCATTGATGAGTCCGAGAGTGTATGAGAAAGCAGATCAAAACAAATCATTAATTATAAGCTCCTTTTAACGATGAGATTAACTCAAGATGCAATGCCAAGACAAGGCAAATGATATTCCTGTTCTCTAGTACAACCTATAGAAGCTTGTTGCCTTTAGGTAGAAAAATACACACAGGAGGGCAAGCGATATTGGTAGGATCAAAATAGTAGGATAGATGGGAACTAATGGTAGGAGAAAACAGCAATATTGGTAGAATCATAATGGAAACTCAGTAATTTCTGTATAACTTTACTCTAATAATAGGATAGATGCATATTTATAGTAAGATATATTTATACTATTGGAAATATGTAAATGCATTGGCTTTATCAAAACACAATATATCGAAGACCCACTCCGTATTAGCCTATGTGAGAGTCGAACTCACATCTCTGTGTGTAAACACATCGCTTTACCAATTGAGTTAATAGGCTATTATCAACCTACCAATAGCGTATATTTATCCTATCATTCTTGTGAAACTATCCTACCATTAGGGTGTATCTCCACATAATGCCTTGAAGAGGCAAGAGGGGAGGGTTTTTTACTCAGATATGGTGATGTGTGTAGCTAATGATTTTATTTTTTTATACGTATTCCTGAACTTTGTATTATTATCAAAGATGCTACTGTTCTCATGACATTTTTTTATTTTTTCACCAGAACATTATATGCTACATTATGGTAAAGCATCATATAATTCAACGATTTCACCTTTGTCATGATTCCACTAATTCCAGTAGTTGAGGTTAGTTGATCTCCAAAAAACCACTTCAGAACTACCTCCTTCCCTCCAATTACTATCTAAGACAGAACTCATATAGAACGCACCCGATTTTGCCTAAAAAACACATCCAAATTTCATACTCTTAAGTTCATATAGATCATGTGAAGTGGGAAGCAAGCATTGTCAGATGACCACGACTTCTAAGGAGGTCCTGTTTCAAGGACTCACAAGTCTTACCAATTCCCTATTTCCCCAAATCCGGAAGCAATCCTCAACAACTTAGAATGCATTCAGAACACTCAGCAAGTGCATCCAGAAGCAAAGTTGAGAGCTCTCTCCGACTCAATTGACCTTAAGTGCAGAAATTCAAACCTAGGATTCAACCACAATGAGATCTAAACCAAAACCTATTCACCCAAACTTATCCCCTCATTCAATTCAATCAATACATCAAAAAATTCAGATAGAAATAAATTCCAAAACCAACTCAGCAATTTCGATTCAATCCTGAACCCATTCCAAATTCAATTTAAACTACTCTAATTCAATTTAAACGGCCTAGAATTTATACCTAATTCCCGTAGAGGTTGAGGGTCGACGGAATCGGGGCTGCAGAGGGTCGGGTTCTGCTCCTGGCTTGTGTGTCGAGCACCTAGAGGAGGGAACAAGGTCTTCTACCTCAGGACAGGCTCTGTAGTCACTTCTCCCAGGAGCGAGGCTCCACTCGTCAGCCTCAGGGTGGCAGCTCCGACGTTTGTGGCTGCAGGTTTGCCCGAGGCTCGGCCTTTGCCTTGAGGGTTCGGGATTTTGCGTCAGTTCAAGCGAGGAGAGGTCGAGGTCCGGTAGAGGAGGGCGGCTTCGAGTTTCTCATCTTCAATCGAAAGGAGCCACGCTCAGTGAAGGAGCGAGCGAGAGACATCGAGAGAGAGCGACCGCCCTTTCCTTTCCCCTCTCTCTTTCTTCGGCTACAGTGTCCCACCCTTTCACCTGCAACTCCCTCATTCGGTTGCCTTTTTTATTTGCAAAAATAGACAATTTTCTACCCCTAGCAAATAAACAAGGGACATGGCTAGTTGTGCAAACTTTTTTTTTTTGGTCTAGTTATGCAAATTGGCCATTTTTTATTTATCAAAGTTCAGGAACCATAATTAAGTGGATTTTACACAAAAATAATAATCAGCCTCTCCAATCTGTATAAGTCCAATATTCAATTTGCTGCACACAACTCACAAACGAGTAACAGTTAATTAAACATGATTGGAGGGAGTAACAAATATTCAATTTGCTGTAGCACACACCATTTTTATACCGAATATAATATGAGGCACAAAGTAAGTATTTCCCCATTTGTATATGTCACGCACTTTAAGGCTAACTCCAATGGCATGTATGGTACAAATGCTCAAATATGCACATTTTGATGCAAATTGTGCTCCAATGGTTACTTTTGATGCAAAAACTTTTATCACTTTTTAATAAAGTAAAGTCATTTCTATTGATTGTTTTTGAGGGAATTGTAACAAATGACCTTTGATCCGTTTCCGTTTGCTAAACTAACCCCTGCAAAAAAAAAAATTGGATAGGGTCATCATATCTGCCGGTAAGAGACCGATGGCAGCCGGTGGAGAGAGAAAAAGTAAAAGGCATTTATTGCCTGTCACTTTCACCCACTAAAACCTAAAACCCAAAACCTTTAACCTTCTCGGATCTTGAGAGAAAGAAGAAGATGGATGACAGTGAGGGGTGGAATTGAAGGAGAATGGAGGATCTCCATGCTCAGAAAGGGGAAATTGAAGGACAGGAGAGGAAGAATCGAAAGAAGAAGGCGACATGGATGTGGGCGGCAATGGCTCCGGCGGGTGCTGGGAGGAGGCGTCAATTGCAGAAGGAGATCCGCCGCAGAACATCTTCGCCGTCGGATCTCCCCGAATGGTGAGCGGAAATTCAGTCTTCGTCACGCCTCGCGCTCGCTTCCTCTCCTCTCTCCTCGCGCTCGCTTCCTCGACCGACAAGCCGACGAGGCCCAGTCGCCTGAGACACCCCCTCCCTGCCCGGCGCCACCCTCCGGCACCCACACCCCCCCTGCCTGCAGCCGCAACCACCCTCTCCCCAGCCGAATCCCGCACACCCTCGAACCTGCACCCATCTCGGATCCCGCTCACCTCTCCCCTCCAATCTTCGCACCTCCCCGGATTTGCAACCCCCCTGGGTCCTGTAATCAGTCGAACAATCAGTCGAGCACCCATCCTCACCCACTCCCATCAGATCTGCAGGCTCGCTCCTAAACCACTCCCGTCATAACGCAGCCACTCTCTCCCCTGGCTCCGGCCCGCGCACCCACTACCACCATCAGCATCGGATATGCGGCTATACGCACTCCTAAGGTCGCCCAGCTCCGGCCGGAGTCGGATCCGCCCACCACCGGCCCACGAAGCCACACCAACGCCCTCCCCCCACTAAGTCGCACCCCGCACACCCGCATCCCACGCAGTCTCCAACACCAGCCCACGGGCTCCTCAACCCGAACACACCTAGCCCCACCCTTGCCAGAACACCATTGGCAGACACCGTCACCACTGTTGAATGGTGCTTGGGAAGTAAAAGAGAGTGCATACGTGATGTGGGATTGTATGTGACAAGAGGAAAACATGTCGTTGTTCTTTCTAAAGAATACTCAAACTCACAACTAGTATAGTGTATAAGTAAGAGATCGATCCACAGGGAAATCTATTAAATTCAAGTCTAATTCTAATTGCTAAGAGAGAAAAGGGGGAGTTTTTAGTGTGAAAAGATCCGCCTTTTTGCAAAGCGGAAACAAGCAAACAAAGTAAATAGGTTGTAGAATTCAATGGAGAGAAATAGGTTCACCTACAATTTATCACTTCGATTGATGAATTCGGTCCTTGTTTCAGCCTTTAGTTCTTGTCTTTTCCGATCAATGTCCTTGTCCAGATCTTAGGTAAATTACTAGTCCTACGAGTCCTAGCAACCCTTATCTCTAAATAACCCTAACACGGTTAAGATTCAACCTAGAGATAGCATTAAGATTATGAATTAACCAAGGTACACATAATATCAAGCTACGAGTCGATATTCAACATGTATTCAACTTCCTACACATCCAATTAGTCCTACGAGTCCTAAAGGGATATGATTGCCACTTGGGTTAAGGTTCGCTACGAGGAATCTGCAAAAACCCTAGCAATTGAATGAATCTACTCTAACTAGTTGATCAGGCCAGAGAGAATAAAACACATTCAAGCAATTAAGCACAAAGAAGTCAAAACATTGCAATAGGAATAAGAACTAGATTAAGAAACTCACAATTCAACAATCAAAGATCCAAACTGTAGGCGAAACCTTGAGAGTTTAGTTGCTCATTCTCAACGGCGCTCTCAACAATGGAATAAAGTGCATAAGGTGAATGAAAATAATAACTAGAAAAGCCTTAAATAGTCTTTAGAAAGTCGGCCAAACTACTCAATTAAAACCCTAAGTAAAATCCAATTCTGAACGGCGTGTTTCAGCGAGGGCCGCGGGGCGGCCGGCGATCAGCGAAATCGCTCGTCAGAGGTTCAGGCCGCGGGGCGGCTTTTACTGTTCACAGCGGTTTTTCCGTTTCGAATTTGGTCTCGATGTCAACACGAAAGTTGTAGATCTCGAAGAGAGCTTTCCAACGCATGGTTATAATAGTCAATCGGACCACCGAGGCCTCCAGAAAGTGCGAAACAAGTTCAGCATGTCTGGCGACAACTTTTGATGACTTGTTATTCACTTAGGCTCTCGAAATTCGACTCCGCTCCCGTGCTCTTCACTTTTCTTCCTCAACTTGAATCTTCCTTCATCCAAGAGTCTCCTAATTCCTCGTCGGATCCAGATTTACCTTAAATTAACCATAAAATTGCATAGATTCCGACTCTTCCAACACCACTGGTAAACATGTAATTGTAACTAAAATATGCACTATTCACAACTAAATTATGCTAAATGCATTCTATAATGCAACACTAATCATGCTCTATCAGTATGGCGGATTGCATTCGGAGAGGTGCCTCTAGTGTTCTGGGTGTGTCGCGAGGCTACAAACTTCAATAGATCGAAAACCCGCCACCGCTGCCACCGAGCGCTCCTCTGCCAAGCGCTTTAAGTATGCACTTTTCTTGTGTCATGTACATCGTATTTGAATGACATGTTAATAACAGTTTATGTCATGTACATCGTCTATGAATGACAAGTTCGAATTTGCCATGATTACAATATGTGCGAGCCACATACTCAATTCCTCGTTATGTAGCATAAGCGTTTTCAAGTGCATCATAAGTGACACAAAAACGCACCGGTCAATCGACTAAGACACACATAGAGCACTGTCATGTCAAAACTATCAACTATCATGTCAAAGATATTACCTGACATGTTAATAGCATTACATGTCATGTACATCGTCGTTGGTTGACATGTTCGAATTTCCCATAAGTACAAAATGCGCTAACTACATACTGAATTACAAAAGCTGGAGCATAAACGTCTCCAGGTGCATCATACTTTTCCTCATTAAGAATTGAATAACCAAATTCGCCAAATGAAAAACACGATCAAATAAGAAACTGAACAATGTAATTGATCAATGCTTGTTGCTGATCAGTTGTTTCGGCGCTGATCAAGGCATGCTTGAGTCAATTTCTCCACCTCCTCCTTCCTAATTCGTTGGATTATCTCTCTTATCTCCCCCGACGATAACCTTTTTGCCACCTTCCTCGCTCTTCTCCCACTCTTGCTCAAGTCTAGGCATGCCTCTTCTCTCTTGTTGGACAGCTGAATTTCGAGAAATCGTGATTGTTGAGCCGTCAACTAATATGGTTTCCGCCAAATTCAGCCCATTCTTCGTCTTCATCGAGATTGGGTGTAGCAAACACCTTCCTCTGCCACCAACTTCATGTGTCAAGTAAAATACATTATGTGTCATGTAAATCCGGTATGGATGACATGTCAAACAAAACAATTCACGTGTCAAGTAAAACAATTCATGTGGGAAGTAAAATACATTATGTGTCATGTAAATCGAGTATGGGTGGCATGTAAATTCAGTATGGTTGACGGATAATTATATATGATCGGTCAGTTAAACTTGTGACGTTTTCAGTCTCTCAGCAACTTGCATAAACCCCAAAATCACTTCCATCTCATTCAATTGCTTCAAGCATCCGTCGAGCGTTTTTTTTAGAATATAGACGAGTTCACAATTCTAAAATTCAATAAAATACCAAATGACTAATTCATCACCTAATACAAAATGGCTAATTCTAAGCACTATATCATTCACTTTTATTAAAACTCAACCCAAATTCTAAATTCAATAAAATACCAAGCTTCACAATTCTAAAATTCAATAAAATACCAAGCTTCACACATGTCATGTAAAAAAACTTCACATGTCATGTAAAACAATTCACCTGTCATGTAAAACAATTCACGTGTTAAGTAAAACAATTCACCTGTCAAGTAAAAAATTCACGTGTCAAGTAAAATACATTATGTGTCATGTAAATCCGGTATGAGTGACATGTAAATTCAATATGGGTGACAGGTAATTATATGTTGATTCGGACCTTTATAATTGAAATAGTTATCCCCGCGATTCAATCTATTTGGCCAAGGGAGGATTCAAGGGCTACGACTTTCATCGAACAGGACAACGCAAGAACTCATCTTCATCTATACGATGAGCAATTTTAGCTTGCCGTTTCACAAAATGAATTTGACATTAGATTGATATTTTAACCAGCCAACTCCCCGGACTTAAACGTTTTTTTGGTGTTGCTGTCATAGAAAAGAGAGGAAAAAGTGTTCGGTTTCGATAGAATACTGTGTAAATTCGTCAATAGGAAAAAGTGTTCGGTTTCATATGCAGATGAGGTTCATTCAATATTGTAATATAGTATGAATGATCAAAATTTGTTTTTATTACCACAAGTGTTATCGAATATCTGATGCATGATCTTTGGAAATTTCGCATTTAACATGTTGTTTTACTAAAAAAATGTACATTGTCTATGAATTACAAGTTGGAATTTCCCATAATTAAAAAATGTGTGAACCACTTGACCAAAAAAATATATGTGCAAACCACATACTCAATTCCTCGCTATGTACCATAAGCGTTTCCAAGTGCATCATAAGTGACACAAAAACGCACCGGTCAGTCGACCAAGATGCACATAGAGCACTGTCATGTCAAAACTATTAACTATCATGTCAAAAGTATTACTTGAAAGGTTAAAAGCATTATATGTCATGTACATCGTCGTTGAATGACATGTTCGTATTTCCCATAAGTACAAAATTCGTTAACTACATATTGAATTACAAAAGTTGGAGCATAAGCGTCTCCAGGTGCATCATACTTGACACCGAAAGACACCGGTCATTCGACCAACAGGGACATGGGTCGTGAAGATTGACAAAGATTGATGGAGCGTATTTGCCCATTACACTAGCAAAGTAGCAAGATTGACAAAGATTATTCAATGGCACACACACAGGATTCATGGGAAAGCCTAATTACACTAGCAACGTAGGAAGATTGACAAGTAAATATTAACTAGTGTCATGTACAAACGCCGAGGCTAGAATGTTGACATAAATGGGTGACATGTATAAAAGCTGGTGGCAAAACGCGAGTTGTTTTTTCTGAAAAAGTGAGTTGCTTTTTCTCTCTCTTTCTCTCAGCACTTTCTGAAAAAGTTGGTTGTTTTTTCTCTCTCCTCCTCTCAGCACTCTCTCTCCTCTCATTAATTCACCTTTGATGAGTTCTACTTTTTTATTCCCTCTCTCACATGCTTTTCTTTTTCCTTTTTTTCTTTCCTCTCTCAGCTCTCTCTCTCCCTGTCACCTTTTTTGTCCAGTTGTCTCTCACAATATGACCTGCTACTTGCTACACTTGTAAGCGGATATCCGTTTTTAGCAAAATTTTTCCGGATGGGGTTAGGTGTGCAAGGGTTTCACCCAAAAGGGTTATTTTAGCAAATTTGCCATTGTTTTTTTATTGTTTTATTTTCCTTTTTAATTTAATCATATTTATTTAGAGATAGGTGTGTATAAAATGCACATTTAACCAATGAAGTAAAATATCAAAAAATGATTTGCATTTTTAAGCAGATTGTGCAAATATATATGTACATTTGCACACTTAACCATTTGAGTTAGTCTAATCACCAATACCAAGGTTCAAATCCCTCCGTAAACAGCCACTTTTTATTGCTCTTTTTTTCTTGTATTAATAATATCTACGTTTAATTCTATCTATTTTATGACTATATATCTCTATTTTCGTTTAAAAAATTTCACAATATTTTTTTTATTATGTACCTTATAAATTATATATATATATATGAGATAGATAATAAATCTAATTCTATCAATAACTTTTCATAATAACTTTTTTCCATTACTATATATATATATATATATATATATATATAGGGTGTGGTTTGGTGTGCAAACCTCTTAGGGTGTGCATTGTGCACAAATATTAATCGGTGAAATGTGAAACATTATTCCGTGAAATTTGAAGCATTATTCGGTGAAATGTGAATCATTCTACCGAATACTGTTATGTTTTTTTTTTTCCGTTCAGTTCAGATGAAAACGTCCCTATTCTACTGAATAATTTATAACATTCTACCGAATAATGTTTAGTTTTTTTATTTATCCATTTCAAATAAAAGAAACCTCAATTCCCTAAACAATAGTTACAATTTATATGAAATGCCTCAAATTTCACCAAATGATGTTTCACATTCCCCTAAACAATACTCACATTTCACCGAATAATGCTTCAAATTTCACCGAATAATGTTTCACATTTCACCGAATAATATTTTGTGCACAATGCACATCCTAAGCCTTGTGCACAAGTTACCCATTCTATATATATATATATATATATATATATATATATATATATATATATATCCAGAGTGCACACCCCTTAGGGTGTGCATTGTGCACAAATATTATTCGGTGAAATGTGAAACATTATTCGGTGAAATTTTAAGCATTATTCGGTGAAATGTGAAACATTCTACCGAACACTGTTATGTTTTTTTTCCGTTCAGTTCAGATGAAAACGTCCCAATTCCACTGAATAATTTATAACATTCTACCGAATAATGTTTAGTTTTTTTATTTATCCATTTCAAATAAAAGAAACCTCAATTCCCTAAACAATAGTTACAATTTATATGGAATGCCTCAAATTTCACCAAATAATGTTTCACATTTCCCTAAACAATACTCACATTTCACCGAATAATGCTTCAAATTTCACTGAATAATGTTTCGCATTTCTCCGAATAATATTTTGTGCACAATGCACATCTTAAGCCTTGTGCACAAGTTACCCATTCTCTCTCTCTCTCTCTCTCTCTCTCTCTCTCTCTCTCTCTCTCTCTATATATATATATATATATATATATATATATATATATATATATATATATATACGAGATAGTAAATCTAATTCTGGTTCCGTCCCCGATCTCGTCCCACCTCCTTTTCACGAAGAAAGTCGATCAAGCCTTCGAGCGCGACTCGAGGGTCATCCTCCTTCATTAGCTGCTCTGCAACCTCAGCAGGAGTGACCTGCACTCGTTCAATCAGCTCCGGGATTTCTTGGAACAACTCGTGAGACTCGATTCCTAGATAGTTTCTAGCCAAGATCCTAAAAGCACCTGGCGTGCAATAGGACATGTGGATGTGAACGTCCATCCGCCCTGGGCGAAGCAATGCAGGGTCGAGCTTGTCCTTGTAGTTGGTCGTGAATATGATTATGCGTTCGTCTCCACAACTCGACCATAGCCCGTCTATGAAGTTTAGAAAACCGGACAATGTCACCTTATTCTCCGGGAGATGGTTATCAGCAGCCGCTGGCGGCGATGACGAATCGTCCTCCCGATTCTTCAACTGAACGGAGCAATCGATGTCTTCCACAACCAAGATCGATCTGTTCTCCGTCGCCAGCAACAACGTCCTCAGATTGGAATTATCTTGCAGCGCTCCCAACTCCAAATCGTACACATCAAACTTCAAATGATTCGCCATTGCCGCAATCAAGCTCGATTTCCCCGTCCCCGGCGGTCCATACAACAGATATCCCCTCTTCCACGCCTTCCCGACCCTCTGGTAGTACTCCTTCCTCCTCACGAACCTCTCCAGATCCTCAATTATCCTCTCCTTCTCCTTCGGATCCATCGCGATAGTCTCAAACGTCGCCGGATGGTTCAGATTCAGACCGCTCCAGCCCAAGGGCCATCCGCCTACCGTATGCAGCTTGATCAACTTCTGATCCGCCTTCATCATCTTTGCCTCCTCGATTATGTGCGAGATGTAGCGATTCAGCGCCGTTTCCTTGTGCTTCCTGTGGAAGCTAAGCTCCAAATACTTCACCTCCGATTTAAGCGTCGAGCTCATATCCCGCGGGTTGTAGTGGTGGTTCGGCGACTCGCTCTTGTGGCAGATGAGCGTCCAAGTGTACCGAACTCCGTCGTAATAGTCGGAGATCGGCTCGTCGCGGTCGACGGTGACGGTGACGGCCGGCTGTGCCTCCGATCGGCTGATTTTGAGGCGGCGCGGGTCCGAATTCGTCTTCGTTTTGTTGCCGAGGTAGAGAGTTGCAGCGTCGAAGATGTGATTGGATTCGATGCCGTCGAACTCTTCTATGACGAGCGTGAGCTCGGACGAGACCCAGCCGAGGACGGAGCGAGCGTAATAGGAGAGATGGCCGCGGAGCTCGTCGGGAAGAAGCTCGGCGGTTATTGACCGGAAAACCACTATGGCCGCCGCCAGTGATCCCGCGGCTGAGAGAGCCGCTTTGGCGGTTTGGATCGACACGATCGATCTGCGGCCATTGTCTGCGGACATGGTTGGATCGATCCGACTATGAATGAATTGAAATTGAAACTGGCCGGAGATCGAGTAGTTGATGATTTGATCTTCAGGAAAGAAATTGTTATATGAAAATCGGTGAGTATCGAGATCTCGTTTATATAATCCAAACAACGTAGGCAGGTGAAATTGATTGTTGGATTCAAATGCCGAATCAACGCGGGAGTTCTCGGACTTTTAATTTTCCTTTTTTTTTTTTGGTTCAATAAAGGTCAGCTATTTGCCTATTTCCCTATCTTGCTATAGTAATATATTTTCTTCGATTAGAAATTAACGATGCTTGACTTTTATAAACGTTGTTTTATGATCTAAAAATTATTAAAAATCTTATTTATTTTAATTATTTTTTAGCTCCTAAAACTATGTGTATAAAAGTCAAACATCGTTTATTTCCGACCGGATGGAATACTTTACAGTATTGATTAATGGAAATTCCTCACAATTGTATTTGGACCATCAACAATTCTTTTGAGTAAAATGTACATATTTACATTAGACGTGTAAAAATACATATCACTTTTTGACAATTTGCTTCATTGGTAAAATGTGCATTTTTTACACATAATTCAAATATAATTCATTTAAAACAAAAGGAAAAATAAAATCATTAAAAAAATCACTCAATGAAATTGTCTTACTTTTTGTAAAAGTTTTTACATATAAAAGGATGTGGTGTGCTCAAATTTGCACACTATATGCTCAAATGTTTACATTTGCACACACTAAAAACAACCAATAGAGTTAAAAAAATGTCTAAAAAATACATATTTGCACACAACCATTGTGGATGGTTTTAGATGCATAACGGAATTGGACAGACTATAATAAATCAGTATTCAAATGCATTCTTAGTTTCTTGTCGTAAAGAAGATATGAAGAGGCCACGGAATGGAGAAGTCCTACAATCTTGTCCAAGATCATTACAAACTTGTGAAATACATTAAGAAAGTGCATAACCATGAATTGCTAAAAAGGAAAAAGGGCGTCTGATACCATCACCTCTATTTCTTTTATAGACAACTCTAAGCGCTCTGAGTATAGTTAAAAACAATCAAGCTATTACCCACATGTTCTCAAATTTAAATGGGGCAACTGGATGAATGTTTCCTACACTAAGATTTATAGTAATTGGACAATGATCAGAGGACGAGAACGCATGATGGGTAATGTGTATACTCGGAAATTGTACAAGGATCTCATTTTGGACTAGAACTCTATCAAGTCGTTCATGAATGTTATCAGGTCCATCTTTCTTTTTTCTCCATGTAAATCGATTCCCAGTAAATGGGAGATCAATGAGTTCACATTTGTCTCTAACTTTCGCTAACCTTTGAAGTCTCCCTAAGGAAACTTGTGCACCACCAACCTTATCCTCACTTGAGACTATATCGTTCAAATCCCCCACCACAAAGCTCGGGAGACTGGAACAAGTTATTTTATCTATGATTTCTCCCTAGAAAAGAGGTTTATCTCGATCTTGTGCAGGAGCATAAACAAACAAAATTTTACACCGAAAGTTTAGATCCGAGTTAGAATATATAGCGCCAATGTGGCGTTGACTATGGTGGTCTATTGTAATAGTTTCATGGGTGAGTAATTGAGATTTCCACATTACCCTTATACCTCCAGATTTGCCTATCGCATGCACCCAAAATGCTTCATAAAAACCTGCTAATTGCCACATTTTATCTTCTGGAACTTTCTCCGATTTAGTTTCCATTATCGTCATCACTTGTATTCTCTGAATATTACAGAAGGTACCCAGTTCTGCCCAAAAGTTTGGTCTCGATCCCAATCCCTCTGACATTCCAAGAGCCAACTTTCATTTCACCTTTTGATGATCTCTTTCACTGATATTTTTTAGTTTCTGACTAAAAATCAGGTTTAGTTGCCAAGTTAGGATACACTTACTCATACAGAAGCCTACCTTTCGACCATAGAAAACGTTTTTGTACTTAAGATCCACACGTCTAACACTCCTTACTCTATTAATGATAATGAGATTAATGTCGTTTAGCCGCTTCTCATATTCTCTGCAATCCTTTATACTTGATATTAGAGTTATGAACATATTCTTCCTTAAACTATTGTCAAAAGGATAAGCCCCAATCAAATGGTTAGGCGGACTAAAAATTTCTTTACTCGGCATATTAATCACTTCTAGTAACTCATCACTTGTATTAAGAGCATTTTCACACTCTATTGTATAGACAAATATCAAACTCTTACTCAGTAACAACTTCAATGTAGAATGAGAAAGAGTTTTTATCCTATCCTATACAGGATCGATTTTATATTACTCTGGCTAACTATATACTTAAGCCTTTTTATTATATAGGAATCCACCACCGAAGGCTCCTTAGGTTTGTTGTTATCATATCGGATTGAAAATGCAATTTCACACAATAATAGATCTCCATTGACACATGAGAAAGTAATAGCAATGATTATAGGAGCAACGTGACTACACCAAGTCCAAACACAAACTAGATGAGGGGTGTAGACCATGAAAAGTATAACACATGGGTTTTAATGTGAAGCATATATTACACAAGTAAATCGGTTGAAAGAAGACATAAATAATGTTACAGTCCAACCAACCGGCAACCTGGAAACTCAAGGTCCAGTAGTACACATTACATACAGCAATTAGTAATACATCATAGTTAACTCTGGAGCACTTCCGAGCCACAAGAGACTTAGACCAGGAACAAATTACACACGCCGGCCAAAGATACCAGTACGCCACATAGATCCTAAAATGTTTAGAGCAAAGCAGAACAACTTTTGTGACCACAACAATGCTCAAAAACAATACAGACACACCATATATGGCTAAAGGGAGTTCATAGATTGAGAAAGCATAAGCATTTATACTTGAAAGGTTCCCCCAACGAATAAAATTCAGAATTAGGGATTTCTTATGAGGACTAAGACCACAAAGAAAAATATATTTAAGCCGATCTTGCTTTTTGTTAAAGCTACGTACTCCGAGCTGTTCGGGATTTGTTTTTGCTTCAATACAATTTTGGTGGGATTAATATTTGATATTTCAAATTTGATTCTATGGGATTTTTGGATTACTAGAGATTTTTAGATTACCGGATCGTCGATGATGGTGGCGTGGAGAGAGCATGAGTTCATGCTCTGGATGTTTTTCTGGATTAAGCACTGGATCTCCTTCAGCTTATGCATGTCCACCTTAGGCTCTTTCCCATTCTTCTTTTTCGCAGGCTTGCTGCCGCTAGCTTCATTAGCCGGGGGGTTCATCTCCGATGGGATTTCTCCCGCGTTTCCCTGAGCGAGGCCCTTTAGGGGGGCATTGGGTTGGGGAATGGAAGGACCATCCCCAGAGGTTCTTTACCTTTGAGTGTGGAAGAGGACGCCATGTTCAGATCAGACAGAAACAAACAGTAAGAAATTAGCAAGCAATGGTAAGAGAGGGAGAGAATAGAGGAAGGGGTGGTGTGAGAGGGATAGCCATTAGACCAGTTGTTTATATAGAAGTGAAGAGAAGTAAAAGGGGGGGGGGAGGCCCGACCAGAAAGGAGATCCCAACTGCAGACGGACATCGATCTCCACTGTCGAATGCACCCGAGAAGGGGGGGCTCTTGGACTGGCGGCCTGGGAGCATCTCGTACTGACGAGCAGTGGCCATGGGGGGGTCGGATTTTCCAGCCCACACGTTGACAGCAAAAGAGGATGTCTGGTTTCAAATTTTTGATAAGACTACATGTCTCCCAACCGGCAGAGAGGGGTTTCAACCCCAAATCCAACTCCAGAGTCAGCAGCAGGACCGTTTGTAAAAGAGGATTTTCAGAGGATTTGAGAAGGATTTCAGAGAAAGCATTCTTGGGAGCAGACTTCTCACCATTTTTCCCTCTGATTGAAGCGTTTTCCTTGATGATTTGACAAAAAGAAGGGTTTTTGGGACCAAAGTTCTCGTTTCTAGGGTTTTTCAGGAGGGAGGTGGTGGGGAATGGGTTTTCTTTGGGGAGGAGAAGAGACACATCGCGTGAAACGCGTACTTCCACATCGAGAGGTTTTTTACATGATTTACCTATGTTTTTTTTTATCAGGTAATAATTTGGGTGGAGTAATCCTACCCGATAGCATCCTTGTGGATGAGATCTTGGAGTGTTATCGATTATTGGCGAAGTTGTAAGCCAGTTATCGGTCCAGAATTTAATAGACTTACCATTGCCCACCGACCAGATTAGACCAGTTTTAAAATTTTCTATAAGAGGAGTTAGTTTCGACCATTGCCAAGAAGAACCCCCACTTTTCTTGTAACTTAATATATGTGTTGTTTTCAAATACTTGTATTGAATTAGTTTTACCCATATATTTTCTGGTTCTGCAAGAATTTTCCAAAGGAGTTTCATTTGAAGTGCCTCATTCATATCCTTTGATTTTCGAATACCTAAACCTCCCTTTCCTTTTGGTCTACAGATTTTATCCCAGCTTATCAGAGGTTTGTATTGTAGATCTTTATTCCAGAAGAAACATCTATTTATTTGATCTAGTTCTTTATGGATTCTGCTAGGAAGCATGAAGCTCTGCATTGTATATAAGGGTTTTGATGCCAGGTTTGTGCCAATAAGAACAGCACGACCCTGCTGTGATAGGGCATTAGCACGCCATTTACTAAGCTGCTCTTTTGATTTACAAACGATTTCCTCGAAGGTTTGTCTATTTACTCTCCCGTTGACAATAGGGCAACCAATGTATTTTTCAATCGTTATAACATTTGATATACACAAGCATCTTTCAAGTTCATCGATTCTGGATCTGGGGATTCCTTTCGTTGTTTGGAAAGCAGATTTGTGGTAATTAACTTTTTGGCCTGAAATGCTGCAATATTCATCTATAATTGATTTGACTTTTACGCAAGTCGAAGTGTTACCCTTGGTAAAGATAATAATATCATCGGCGAAGGAAAGGAAAGGGATACGCAGTCCGTCCTTCCCGAATTTGAAACCAATAGGGTCATTCCTCGAGTTTGCTTCATGTGAGAGTTTTCTTGCCAAAACCTCTACCCCTAAAATGAAGAGAAACGGGGATAGAGGGTCCCTTGTCGAAGACCTCTAGTTGGTCTAAATAACTCTGTTGGGTCATTATTGACGAGTACAGAGAACGACACTGTAGATATACATTCCATAATCCATTTAATAAAAATCGGGTGGAAGCCAAATTTCTCCAGTACCGCCCTCGTAAAATTCCAGTCTACTCTATCATAACCTTTCTCCATATCAAGTTTTATTGTCATCCACCCCTCTTTACCTTTTCTGTTACGAAATGAATGGAAAATTTCATGGGCTATAAGAAGGTTGTCCTGTATAGCCCTATTTGACACAAATGCTCCTTGCAAATGGTGGATAAGTTTGCCAATTACATTTTTCAGTCTCTCTGTCAGAATTTTAGAAATGATTTTATAGATTGTGGAGCATAAGCTGATTGGTCTATAATGTGTAGTCATAGAGGGATTATCACATTTTGGTAGAAGTGAAATAAATGTATGGTTTATTTGACGAAGAATTCTTCCAGAAAGAAAGAATCCTTTAACCGCTTTGATGATCGATCCTCCAATAATGTCCCAGTATTTTTTGTAAAATTCTGTTGTCATTCCATCAGGGTCCGGTGATTTATTATTGCCGAGGCTAAACACTGCCTTTTTTATTTCCTCATTGCTTGGATGCTTGATAAGATAATTATTTTCCTCGTTGGCTATAGTTGGGGTGACAAGATTTAGGTACTCCCTTAAGAGATTTTCATTTATTCTTTCTTATTTGAACCTCTTCTCGAAATCTCTACGGATTTCATTTCTAATATTTTCGTCGCCCTCGATATACGTACCTTCGCTGGAAGTAATTGATCGAATGATTTTTCTATTCCTTCTGCCGGTTGCTACTCTATGGAAATAGGCGGTGTTTGAATCTCCTAGTTTTAGATGTTTCGTTTTGGCCCCGTGGTTCCAATACATTTTCTGAAACAAAAGAAGCTTCTCTTTCTTTTGTAGGAGATTTCTTTCTTTGGCTCTATAATCTACCCAATTTAGATGAGTCATTAGTGGTTGTATCTCGAGCAGGCTGCTTTCAACTTCCTGAAGTTGTCGGAAGATATTTTCGAATGTTTTCTTATTCCACTCCTTTGCTTTTTGTTTAAGCAATTTAGTTTTGTACATAACTTGAAACAAAGCAGAACCTGTACACGATGCTCGTCAAGCTTGTTTAACAATGTTGCGAAAATCCTTCTTTTGTAACCAAATATTCTCGAACTTAAACGGAGGTGGGTTATGAATTACACCGTTTAGGTGATTTACCTATGTAATCTATGCTACTGAAGTGTAAATTAAAAAGATAAAAAAAAAAAAATTCAACATGAAAGTCAAGTACGGAGTATCTATTTTAGGAAATTTTCCTGTTCAATTACAACTTACAACCTTGCACGTAAAGGACTTGTGCTTATGGAAGTTTCCAGCCTTGAGCCGCAAGGAATTAAGCTTTTGGATTTTTTTATAATTTATACTTATATATTAATAAAATTCAAGATGAAAATGACATATCTATTTTAATAAATAAATAAAAAATAGAGAAATTTCGTTTGGTGCCCCTGAATTTTATAAAAAGTTCGGCTCATGTCCAAAACTCATCTTTTCTCCATTTTAATGAATAAAATCACCCTTTATTTTTTATTTTTTCATAAAAAAGTCATTTGCTTTTAGCATTGAACAATTATTTAACTAAATTCAACACAAAAGTTACAAAATCACCTTTAGCAAAATATCCGCTTATATATTTTTCATATTTTTTTAAGAAAATCAACCATTATTTTTAACATTACACAAAAGATCCGCTTATATATTTTTCATAATTTGTAAAAAACAAATCTCATTATTTGTCAAACATTGCATGTACATAACATAGACACCCATTATTTACAAAACTCTGCACAAATCCCCCCTCTTATTATGTGAGCAAAAATAGTTAACCTATAAATTATAAAAAAAAAATTCATAAAATCATATTTTGCCTAAAACCACTCTTATGCTTTAAAAAATGCACAAAATCACTTCTTAATAAAAGAAGATGTTATTCATTTCTATTTACAAGAGAAGAAAATGAAACAAATAGACTTTACTTTACTTTTTCAATAAAATTCTAATCGAGTATTTGGTTAAATTGATCAATTATATTTACAAATGTTTAAAGTTAGTGAGCTATAGGTTAAATATTGTTTTGGCAAATAAGGATGACTTTGTACAATTTTAAAACCGTAGTGATTTTGTTCTATTTTTTTTTGGAAACAAAGGTGATTTTACGATAAAATTCTAGGAAATATTATGTGATTTTGTACAATTTTAAAAATAAAGGTGAGTTTGTCACATTTGTATTGAATTTAGTCAAATAATAGTTAGTTTTGTTCAATGTTTAAAGTTAAGGGGTTTTTTTTAGAAGAAAGGAATAGTAAATGGTGATTTTTTTTTCCAGTAAAAGGAAGAAAATATTTGTTTAGCCGAACTTTTGACAAAACTCGATGTACCATCCGGACAAAAAAAAGTGTGGGACACCAACCAAAATTGTCAAAAACTCAGGGCACCAAACGAAATTTCCCTAAAAAATATTCAACTTCAACTATATTTGTGCATCAACATCAATGGGTTTTTATCAACCCCTTACCCACCTCTCTCTTCCAATAGGGTAGATGATGAGTGTAGAGTTAACCTCACATAATGGAAGGGGAAGGGGTAAACCCAGCAAGAAGTAGGGTTGGGCATCCGGTTTGGACTGGACCGGACCGGATCGGAAATTCCGGTCCCGGTCCAATCCGATGGACCAGAATTTTTTGAAAATTGGACCGCGGATCGGACCGGGACCGAGAAATATGGTCCCGAGTTTTCCGGTCCGCGGACCGGAAAGACCGATTGGACCGAAATTTCTTGCAACCCTAGTTTGCACTTGAATGACAGGAAAAAAAAAGCACAACGGCACAACCCTTAAGGCCCTAATTCAAGTCTCTTTAAAAGTGAAAATCCATCTCTTTTTTAAAAGCACAACTGCCAGGAAGGGGTGATCCCACTCCTTCTCCATCTCTTTTTTATTTAAAAAAATATATATAAAAGTGGATTATATTATTTTTAATTAAGTGGAATAAGTTTTGATTGGTTAAAACTATGTTTTTTTTTGTGAAGTGGGGGTTCCGAGGTTATCAACTAGTCCCCCACGTGTTCGGGCCCTAGCCTGCAAAGGATGCGAACCGGTTAAGTCAGGCGGCAAGCCACCAAACAGGCTCACCCAAGCCAATGAAGGCTTGAGCACCCACTAATACACAAATTGTGTAAGAAGTGATATTTGAACCCTTGACCTCTTGTAAGGGTCACCTCTCCCTTACCACTAGGGTAAGGGGTCATTGGTAATTGGTTAAAACTATCTGATGGGGTATAAATAAGGTTTAAAAAATAGTAATGGAGTAAGCTTATGGATGTGAGTTAAAAGTTAGAATTCTTAAAGGATAGGGTAGAATTAGTGGAAAATGATGTGTTGAAATATTAAGAAGAGAGAGAGGGGGGATAGGGTTACCTTAGGAGGTTTGGTGCTCTAAATTCCTACCCGACTAAGAAAATATGACAATCACACATACTTTTTTTATCAACAATCACACATAATAGGTAAAAGGAAAAGTAAAAAAAATGTGAGACGAAATTGGCTAGGATTTGTAAAAATCATTATGGTTCGATCATCAACATTGTGACCGAGGGTAATAGCTTGATTGTTTTTAACTATACTCGGAGCGCTTAGATACTCGGAGCGCTTAGAGCATCTATAACCTTGATAGTGTGGGTGTCTTCCCAAAATTAATAAAAAAAAGAAAGAAAATAAACTGGCATTTGTCAGACATTTTGCAGGAGAAGAGTGTCTTACTAACACACAAGTTTCTTCTGCGGGATACTTTCTCTCACAGACAACACACCCCCTCCTGCATTTTCTGACACAAACCCCATAAATTACTTTTTTTTTATACTGACTGGAAGACACCCTCGGATGTCCGTTGCAGATGCTCTTAGAGTTGTCTATAAAAGAAATAGAGGTGATGATATCAGACGCCCTTTTTCTTCTTTAGCAATTCATGGTTATGCAATTTCTTAATGTATTTCACAAGTTTATAATGATCTTGGACAAGATTGCAGGACGTCTCCATTCCATGGCCTCTTCAGATCTTCTTTACGACCATATGTAAGAAACTAAGAATGCATTTGAATACTGATTTATTACAGTCTGTCCAATTCCGTTATGCATCTAAGACCATCCACAATGGTTGTGTGTAAATATGTATTTTTAGACATTTTTTAACTCTATTGGTTGTTTTTAGTGTGTGCAAATGTACACATTTGAACATGTAATGTGCAAATTTGAGCACACCACATCCTTTTATATGCAAAAACTTTTATAAAAAGTAAGACAATTTCATTGAGTGATTTTTTTAATGATTTTATTTTTCCTTTTGTTTTAAATGAATTATATTTGAAAAATGTGTAAAAAATGCACATTTTACCAATGAAGCAAATTGTCAAAAAGTGATATGTATTTTTACACGTCTAATGTAAATATATACATTTTACTCAAAAGAATTGTTGATGGTCCAAATACAATTGTGAGGAATTTTCATTAATCAATACTGTAAAGTACTCCATCCGGTCGAAAATAAACGATGATTGATTTTTATACACATAGTTTTAGAAGCTAAAAAATAATTAAAATAAATAAGATTTTATATAATTTTTAGCTCATAAAACAAGTTTCATAAAAGTCAACAAACGATATTAAGGAGATCTTGGAATCTCTTGGGAAAAATCTTAACAACAACGAGAAAGTCAAATTAGCGGTCAATTGGTGGCTTGCTTGGTTATTCAGAAATGAATTAATTTTCAGAAACTGCAAAATCCCCTCCGCGCAAGAAATTGCGAGAAGGGTTAAATCAACTCAGGACAGCTGGACTAAAGCTGTCCAAATTGAGGTAGACGATGATTCGGTTCGCGTTAACAAACCAATAACAAAGAAAATCAGTAGGAAAAACATCAAATGGAGAAAACCACATCCTGGGATCATGAAATTAAATTTCGATGGAGTTGTATCTCTCAGTGGACTAGGTGCCGGTGGTTTTGTCATTCGGGACTGGCATGGCAACCCTATAAAAATCGGTCATAAAATTTTTGGGAAATCTTCCCCGGCCATGGCTGAGGCTCTAGCTCTAAGGGAAGGACTAGTCCAAACAATTAACCTAAAAATAAACAATCTGATTGTCGAAGGCGACTCCTTGACAATTATCCAAATTCTAAACCAATCGAGCTCTTGCCCTTGGGAAATTGAACTTATTATGGGCGATATCAAATGGATATCCACATCATTCCAGAGTACAACATTTTCCCATGTGCCCCGGGAAGGTAACGAGGTGGCTGATAAGGTTGCACACCTTAGCCTCTCGTTCCCAGCACTGTTCTAGAATCTCACCCAGATCTCACTAATCTCATCCGAAAGGATGCTATCGGCTAGGCTTTGCCAGTCGAATTCTTATCCTATAAAAAAAAAACGTTCATAAAAGTCAAGCATCGTTTATTTCTGATCGAAGGGAATATATTAGCATGATAGGGAAATAGGCAAATAGCTGACCTTTATTGAACCCAAAAAAAAAGGAAAATTAAAAGTCCGAGAACTCCCGCGTTGATTCGGTATTTGAATAATTGAATCCAACAATAAAAATTTCACCTGCCTACGTTGTTTGGATTATATAAACGATCTTGATACTCACCGATTTTCATATAACAATTTCTTTCCTGAAGATCAAATCAACTACTTGATCTCCGGCCAGTTTCAGTTTCAATTCATTCATAGTCGGATCGATCCAACCATGTCCACAGACAAAGGCCGATCGATCGTGTCGATCCAAACCGCCAAATCGGCTCTCTCGGCCGCGGGATCACTGGCGGCGGCCATAGTGGTTTTCCGGTCAATAACCTCCGACCTCCTTCCCGACGAGCTCCGCGGCCACCTCTTCTATTACGCTCGCTCCGTCCTCGGCTGGTTCTCGTCCGAGCTCACGCTCGTCATAGAAGAGTTCGACGGCATCGAATCCAACCACATCTTCGACGCCGCGACTCTCTACCTCGGCAGCAAAACGAAGACGAATTCGGACCCGCGCCGCCTCAAAATCAGCCGATCGGAGGCACAGCCGGCCGTCACCGTCACCGTCGACCACGACGAGCCGATCTCCGATTATTACGACGGAGTTCGGTACACTTGGACGCTCATCTGCCGCCGGAGCGAGTCGCCGAACCCGCGGGATATGAACTCCACGCTTAAATTGGAGGTGAAGTATTTGGAGGTTAGCTTCCACAGGAAGCACAAGGAAACGGCGCTGAATCGCTACATCTCGCACATAATCGAGGAGGCAAAGATGATGAAGGCGGATCAGAAGTTGATCAAGCTGCATACGGTGAGAGGCGGATGGCCCTTGGGCTGGAGCGGTCTGAATCTGAACCATCCAGCGACGTTTGAGACGATCGCGATGGATCCGAAGGAGAAGGAGAGGATAATTGAGGATCTGGAGAGGTTCGTGAGGAGGAAGGAGTACTACCAGAGGGTCGGGAAGGCGTGGAAGAGGGGATATCTGTTGTACGGACCGCCGGGGACCGGGAAATCGAGCATGATTGCGGCAATGGCGAATCATTTGAAGTTTGATGTGTACGATTTGGAGTTGGGAGCGCTGCAAGGTAATTCCAATCTGAGGACGTTGTTGCTGGCGACGGAGAACAGGTCGATCTTGGTTGTGGAAGACATCGATTGCTCCGTTCAGTTAAAGAATCGGGAGGACGATTCGTCGTCGCCGCCGGCGGCTGCTGATAACCATCTCCCGGAGAATAAGGTGACATTGTCCGGTTTTCTAAACTTCATAGACGGGCTATGGTCGAGTTGTGGAGACGAACGCATAATCATATTCACAACCAACTACAAGGACAAGCTCGACCCGGCATTGCTTCGTCCAGGGCGGATGGACGTTCACATCCACATGTCCTATTGCACGCCGGGTGCTTTTAGGATCTTGGCTAGAAACTATTTAGGAATCGAGTCTCACAAGTTGTTCCAAGAAATCACGGAGCTGATTGAACGAGTGCAGGTCACTCCGGCTGAGGTTGCAGAGCAGCTAATGAAGGAGGATGGCCCTCGAGTCGCTCTCGAAGGCTTGATCGACTTTCTTTATGAAAAGGAGGTGGGACGAGATCAGAGACGGAACCCCGAATGAAAGTTTGGGTTGCTGGATTCCTTTATGACATGAAGAAAAATTATTGTGGAAAAAACTGAATATATAGTAATAAAATTGATAGAATTAGATTTACTATCTTGTATATAATTTATTAGGTACACAATAAAAAAATATTGTGAAATTTTTTAAACAAAAATAGAGATATATAGTCATAAAATAGATAGAATTAGATGTAGATATTATTGATAAAATAAATAAAAAACAATTGAAAGTGGCTGTTTAAGGAGAGATTAACCACTGCCTTTCTTGCTGTGGTACAAGTTTCATGTGAACGGTGACTGGTTTGTCGAGCTTGTAGACGTCGTGGAAATATTATTTCTCTGTGTGCGTCTTCTGTTTTGCTAGTCGGTCGTTGGTTCTGCTAGCTTGTTGGTTACAGTGTTGATGGCTTGTACTTTATTTTTGCTTTTTCAATTCTGTCATTTACTTCTTGTTATTTCATTTTAGTCATTTGCTTCTGTTTTTTGCTTCAGTTGTACATGATGGTTAGTCCATCTCCCGGTTTGTCTGGGCTCTCGGTTTCTCTAGGCCTGTCTAGAGAATCGAATTTCTTTCCTTATATCAAAAAAAAAAAACTGCTTCGGCAGTTGAACTCATCAACAAGGCAAAAAATCATTCATTAACGGAGTTACAATGGATATGGAAACTTGATGTGCCCCCCAAAACCAAAGATTTTATGTGGCGAATCACCAAAAATGGTTGACCTACCTCTGCCAATCTTGCATCTCGCGGCGTCGGCATTCCTACTGATTGTCCACTATGCGGAATGAACAAGGACACTGACCACTTGTTATTCCAATGCTCAATAACAACACAAACAATACAACACCTCTCACCAAAAATCTACAACACCCTTCGTATTGTCTATGATTCCACTTCCACCATCAACGAAAATCTATGCGCACTCTATTCCTCTCTGAGCAAATCGGAATTTTCATCACTGGCTATTGCCTATTGGTGTTCTCGGTACTTCAGAAACAAAACAATGAAAACACTCTTTGAAAAAGTTAACCCTAACCCAAAAACAATAGTATCTTTAATCAAGGAACATTTAACTAACTGGGAAAAAGCAAATGCTGATGATTTAAGTTCAGAATAGGACATCCATAAAAAAGAACCCAATCCTGGAAAAAATAAAAAAACGGACATCGAAATGGATTAAGCCGAGATATAACTGACATAAATTAAATTTTGATGGAGCCTTTTCCCCTAACAATAACAGCTCTTACGGATTTATTATAAGGGTCAGTCTAGGCCGTACTCAGTATGCCGAATGTGGGCCATCACCACTTCTCTCTCTCTCTGTAATTGGGTCAGAATGCTTTGGTCTATGGAGAGGAGTGCTTAAAGCGCTAGACCTAAAAATTCTGCGTATCTGCATTGAAGGCGATAATCTTAGTATTATTAATAGCCTGAAGGCAGGCGCGCGCACGTCTTGCTTTGGCGAGATAGAGATGCTTGTATCCGACACTTTATGCGTCATGTGTAAGTTCTCGGAATTTGAGATCTCTCATGTCTTTAAGGAAAGCAATCTTGCTATTGACTGTCTATCTCACATTGGGATTGTGTTCACCGGATTGACCTGCCCCTCAGACGCAGTTCTCTTGGCTAGTTGGTGTCCCAACTACCAAATTCTTTCTTGTTAAAAAAAAAGGAGAGATTCGAACCTTGGTATTGGGGGTTAAAGTGCGTGGAATATACAAATGGGGAAATGCTTACCTTGTGCCTCATTATATTCTGTAAAAAAAAATGGGGTGGGCTGCAACAAATTGAATATTTGTTACTCCCTCTGTTCACGTTTAATTAACGTTTACTATTTTTATATATTTTTAAATATGATAAAATTATATAAAATATCATTTTTAATATATATAATTTTTATTATTTTAAAAAACATATTTAAATAATAGTAAAAATCAGTTAAAAGTGAACAAAAAAGTACTCCCTCCGTTAAAAAAATATAAGTCTTTTTAGGCTTAAAATTTTGTTCAGAAATATAAGTTCTTTTATGTTTTCTAGGCATTGAGTTAAGAGAAAAGTAATTTTTTGACTTGTTTGATGAAATGCTATTGATTGTTAGTGATTGTGGATAATTAACGAGGAGTGTAAAGGTAATAAGGTTTTTATTTTCTTAATTTGTGTGCAAATGTCTAAAAAAACTTGTTGAACGAAAGTATTTTTTTATTAACAATAATGTTGACACTTGACACCATATTGGACTTAGTACTTATACAGATGGTAGAGGCTGATTTTTTTATTTTATGTTTGGTTTTTATGACGAGGAAATCCACCTGGGAGATGATGCTTTGTATTTTTATAGATTTGAATATTTTGGAGATATTGATTTATATTTTTATAATTTGATTATTACTTGCAGCCTTGTGTGCCATTTTTTTTATATAAGTTAATAATTCGAGGATCAGACATGCCTGACACCTCGAGAGGCCGACAAAGTCGGTAGACGGCGAACCATCAAAACATACAAAGACAATAAAAAAAGGTGTAAACTAGGTAGAGACAAGCAAACAATTTCGGGCGACCAAGCAAACCTAATCCTAAAAGTTGAGGACAACATAGATTACGAACCGAAGCCAAACGTCACCAGCAGCGACACGTCGCTGCTCGCCAACCTTGTGTTCCAATGAGTAAGATCGAGTAGTAGGGTTTAACCCTATATGTTTTTTAATAAAAAATAAACAAAAATTTCCTTATGTTTTTTTAAGTGTTTTATGTAATAAAAAAAAACTCGCTATTTTATTTATATATGTGGAATAATAATTAAAAAAAAAGTACTCCCTCCGTTTCATAATAAAAGTCGTTTGACTTTTTTACACGTATTTTTATAAGGTAAAAACTATATAAAATATTATTTTTTTAATGAATTTTTTTCAATAAATTTCTACTTATGACTACCAAGTATGAAATTATTTTAAAAAATTAATAAAAAAATAATATTTTATAGTGTTTTTATCTTCTAAAAAGCGTGCAGAAAAAGACAAAGTAGTAAGCACAGTATGTGTGATAAATTAGGCTTCTTACTCGACTCGTTTGTCTCAAAAAAAAAAAAAAAAATCAGGCTTCACTATTCTCGAATCTTTATTTTTAAAAAAAAAATTACTCCGCATATCCCTATGGTGAATCGGTGATGACCACTCCTCTTCCTTTCTCAGACCAACCGCCGCCGCCGCCTTCCACAACCTCACCGACTCCATCACCACCGCCGACGCCGCCGTCTCCTCATCCTACTTCGTCATCTGAGCCTGTCTTTGTTTATCACGTGAAGCCCCCAACTTATCGCTCTTCTCGCGCCGATTTCCAGGTTTGTTTGTTTACCCCCACTTTCTTCTATTCCATTCAAATCTTCGCCAACGGCGTCGTTTTGATTTGTTGGGTGTTGGCGTTGCTTCCGGTGTACGGAGCAAGTATGCCTGGGTTCTAATTGGCTCGGACTTGTTAAGGTTTTAGTGTAAATTAAAGAAGGGATTTTGATTTTTTTTTTTTTTTCCTTCCCGTGGATAGCTCTTACATCTGTTGTTGATTGCCGATTTTGCAACTCTCCAAACCTGAATCCCTGAAAACTTCGATCAAAACTCAATAAGATCCGAAACACACTCAAGCTACTGACCGAATTCGTCACCTAAGGTGTCAATCGAATATGATGGCAGTATGGCACGACATTGGGCTTGACCGAGTGATTAGCTAGGTTGAATTGTTTTCTTCGTCACTTCACTTCTTTCTTTGCCTGCCACCAGTGACTAGTCCCAGTTCCCAAATCCGAATTTTCTCAAGGTTGAATTGAAAAGATTAGTGCTCTTCTGAATTTTAATTTGAGAGGAAGGAAATGAGAATTTAAGGTTTTGATTTTGAAATTAGGGTTTGTGATTTGAGAATCAATTTTGTGAAATTTTGATTAGGATTTGTGATTTTAAGAATCAATTTTGTGATTTAGAAATTGATATTGAGAATCAATTTTGTGAATTTGAGAATATCCAATCTCCAAATAATCCCAATTGTTCTAACTTTCTATTGTGAATTGAATTTTATGAATTTGTGAATTGAATTTACACATAGGATATATGAGAATTTTGTGTATTGAATTTATTTTGTAGTATTGAACTTGTTTGTAACTTTGAACTTGTTTGTGGTATTGAATTCGTAAGATGAATTATAGGTTTCAGCTCCGAAAAATCCTAGATCCGCCACCGGATGAATGTTTTTAACAGATGTTTGATTTTTATGCTGCTAGCTAGACAAACCCAGAGAGCACACAAACATGAACTACAATGGCACACGGTAATTTCTTACGTCCACCATTTATACATTCGGAATTCATATCTAGATATCAAGATATCAATACTTTCCGAATCATGACTCAGTTCGGGATCGAAGAACCCAATCCCCCCAGCGGTCATCAACTTCGTCATATCGACTGCACTGGGGGTGGGCTCGATGGCGCTCACCACATTCGCCAACCACCACCTCTGCAAGGGGCTCTCCTCCTTGGAGCGTTTTGTGGCGGGCATCTTCGACCGCAAGGTCAGGCTCGTCATCGACAGCATCGAGTCAAGCCACCTCTACGAGTCCGCTATAGTCTACCTCGGCACCAAGACGAGCCCCACCCCTCTCCGCCTCGAGATCAGCGCCCTATCGACTGTCAAGGGCGTCATGGAAATCCCCGACTTCCATGACGGAGTCCACTACATTTGGAGGCTCGAATCAACCTCCAAGTCGGAGGTTAAGTCGATGGAGCTGCGGTTCGACAAGGGGCGCCAGAGCCAGGCCCTGAACCGCTACATCCCGCACGTCATCGAGGAGGCCGATAGGGCGAAGGAGGTGCGGAGATCATCGATCAAGCTGTACACGGTGGGGGAGAGGAGGGAGTGGAGCGGGCTTAGCTTGAAGCACCCGTCGACGTTCGAGACGATCGCGATGGAGCCGAAGGAGAAGGTGAGGATAATCGAGGATCTCGAGAGGTTCGTGAGGAGGAAGGAGCACTACCAGAGGGTCGGGAAGGCGTGGAAGAGGGGCTACCTGCTGTACGGTCCGCCGGGGACCGGGAAATCGAGCTTGGTCGCCGCCATGGCCAAGTATTTGAGGTTTAATGTCTATGATTTGGATCTTGGGGCGATTAATAGTAACTCCGATTTGAGGTTGATGTTGCTGGCGACGGAGAACAGATCGATCTTGGTCGTCGAGGACATCGATTGCTCCCTTCAGATGAGGAATAGGCTCGGCGATTCGTCGCTGCCGATGTCGGAGCTCAGCCGGCCGGAGAAAAAGGTTGGTCGGTATTTTTTTGTTATTTCTGTTTTCTCCTCCGGTTACAATTTGGGTAAATTACACAAATTCGCCCATAAATTTCGTCTCTATGAAAAAAATCAACCTGCTTTCTATTAGTATTTATGTTGCAAAAATTATTAAAATTTAATATGTTTACTTATACCTATACTCTTATTTTAGAATCGCCCATAAATTTTGTTCTTTTTTAAAAAATCACCCAACTTTAGCTATGTTTGGCAAAATGGCAGTTGATGGGTAGCTAAAATTGATGGATTATTTGTGTTAAATAGGTTAATAATCTAGTATGTTGTTTGGTAAACCTATGAGATAGGGTAGTTGATGGAAACATGTGTATAAAAAAACCAAAAACTCTTGGAAAGCTTGGGTAAGTAGCCGTTGAAAATGTTAGATTTCAAAATCTAATTAAACTAAAATTTTATATTTGTTTTATTTAAAACTAAATAATATTAAAACCATATGCTCCGAAAAGCTCTTATTGTTGCCAAACGGAGCCTTTGTTTATGTTAAAAATGTTTACTTATAACTTTACTCACAATATTTTGATTTGTTTGTGTTATTTATCCTACTTTAAGGATTGCTTCATAGAAGGGTGCTTTTATGTAATTTACCCATTTAATTTCTTACAGTAATTTGTTTATTATTACTTTGCATAAAACTAATCAATTTTACAGCTTGAAGATTAACTTAGCAGATTGTAACTACTGTGTGTTATGTGCTACAAAATGTTGTGTTGTAGGTGACATTATCAGCATTTATGAATTTGATAGACGGGTTATGGTCGAGTGGCGAAGACGAACGCATCATCATATTCACGACGAACTACAAGAACAAGCTCGATCCAGCCCTGCTAAGGCCAGGGCGGATGGATGTGCACATCCCCATGTCGTATTGCACACAGAGCACTTTCATGATGCTAGTGCGCAACTATCTAGGAGTCGAGTCTCATAAGTTGTTCAAGGAAACTGCGAAGCTCATCGAGCAAGTGCAGGTCACCCCTGCTGAGGTCGCGGAGCAGCTCATGAAGGAGGATGACCCTCAAGTCGCTCTTGAAGGTGTCGTCGGTTTTCTTCAAGAAAAGAAGGTCCAAAACGACGTGCAGGAGGAGGATGCAGATGATATATAAGAGAGCTTGGAAGGTTAAGTTAAGTTGGATGGTAAATAAAGTGATCTCTGGATTTTTATCAAATATATGCAACTTAGGGTTTGATTTAATTAAATTATTTTGGATAAAGTAATTAAGTTACTAATATTCCTATTGTTAATCTAGTTTTATTTAGAAATTTGGTGTGATACTTTTTGTAAATTTGATTTGCCATAAAAATTACTTTTGAAAAAAAAGTTGTTTAGCATGTTTGAATTAAGTTTGAACTTTAATTTTATATTATGGAAAATTTTCATTTTCACTTGTGACAATGATAAAATAGGTTAAAAATATAAAGGATGTCATTCTAATTTATTTTAAAAATTATGTAACTAGGGCTTCATAGGCGATTTCGGCGACCGCCCTCTGGTGATCTCCGGCCGCCTGCGTCCTCTCCAGTCTAGGGCTGTGAGAGCTAGGTTCGTTCTCGCCGACAAGTGCGAGATTCACCGTGTTTGGCAAGGCTTAGTTGTGTGGCTGTTTCAGATTGCGAATTTAGGGTTAGGGTGTGAGATGGGGGATAAAGGGAGGGCGATTCATCTGATCGACGAGGAGATTGCGCCTGTGATTGGTGATGAAGCGATCAAGGAGGAAAAATCCATACATAGTAGATTATCTTTGATCGGGAGGGTTCTATCGAGGAAAGCTCCGAACGCCCATGCCTTGAAAGCGACTATGAAGGGAGCATGGAGGACGAAAGGAGGGTTCCTGTTCAGGGAAATTAAGGAAAAACTTTATAGTTTCCAATTCAGCACTGAGGAAGACAAGGAGAGGGTGTTGAACGGGGGTCTGTGGTCGTTCGATCGGTCCCTGCTAATGCTAAAAGAGCCGGGTATGGAACAAATTTCCGCCATATCTTTCACTCACGCAGCGTTCTGGGTTAGGATCTATGACATGTCGCTTGCAGCATATACAAAAGCCATGGTATCCAAACTAGGGCAAGCTTTTGGGGGGGTGATCGAGATGGAGGAGGAGGAACTGCTGACTTGTAGCAGATATATCAGAATGTGGGTCCTGATCGATGTGATGAAGCCCCTCCGGCGAGGCATTATGGTGGTGGTTGAAGGCAAACGGATGTGGGTAGAAGTCCGGTATGAAAGATTACCAAATTTCTGCTACACATGTGGTTGCTTGGGGCATACAGATTCTGAATGCGATCGAAGCAACGAGGAAGAACTGTTTACCGGGGAGTATGGCGACTGGATGAGAGCTTCCCCGGTTAAAGTCATGAAAGATAGGAGTAGCGCTGAGAGGGAAGCGGAAAAGAAGGTATATGACAGGATGGTAGGTAGGGAGGAGCAGAAGGGGAGCGAGTTCAGGGGAAAAGGGAGGAAGAAAACTTTAATAGAAATCTTGGAGGAGAGGGAGGCGGAGGAGGAGAGAGAGGTGTCGGTCGATATGTCTCTTCCGAGCGAGGCTGAAAAGGTCTTAGAGGGGGTCATTCAGGTGACCTTGGAGGAAAAAAGGGGAAATGGTAAGGGGAGAGAGGAGGATGGAATGACAGAAGGAGGAGTTAGGGGTGAGGGAGGGGAGCATCAGGTGGGCAGAGGGCAAAAGAGAAGGAACCTCTTAATGAAGTGGCTAAGGGAGGCAAGAGGAGTTGGAAGAGGGCGGCTAGGGGTGGGGAGGGTGAGTTTTTAAAGGGAGGGGGGACAACGTTAAGGGGTCTGAGATTGGGAATAAAAGAAAGGAGGGAGGAGAGATATTAGAGGATGCAATGTGTGTGGACCAAGAGGGTGAGGATAGTGAGAATGTCACAAAAAATAAGAAAATGAGGGTGAGTATTGATCAGAATGCCAATCCCATGATATCGGCCGGAGAGCATATCCCCCGCCGAGAGCCATGAATTGCGTAAGCTACAATTGCCGGGGACTGGGGAAGGCCCGCGCAGTTAGGAAACTCACCGAAATGGTGAGTAGGGAGACCTCGAGAGTTCTGTTCCTTATGGAGACGAAGTGTGACAGAACTAGGATGGAGAAAGTACGAAGGGATTTGGGTTATGAAGGCATGTTCGTGGTTGACTGTGTGGGGAGATCGGGTGGATTGGCTTTGTTATGGGAGGAGGGGTGTAAGGTGGTCGTGACTTCTTACACCCAACATCATATCGATAGCAAGGTCCAGTTAGGCGAAGAGGATGAATGGAGGCTCACGGGCATCTATGGGTGGCCTGAGAACAAGGATAAGCATCACACCCTTGGTTTGATTAGGCGGTTACATGAGGACAATCACGGGATTTGGCTCTGCATGGGGGATTTCAATCTCTTCTCCTCTTTGGAAGACAAGAGGGGGGGTAATCTAGCCAGATTCAATAATGTGGTGGAGTTCCGGGAAGTGATTGAGCAATGTGGGTTGAGAGACATTCCTTTCACAAGGCATAGATTCACGTGGGATAATAATAGAGAGGCGAGGGGCTTTATACAAGAGCGTCTCGATATGGCTTTTGGCAATGAGGAGTTCATGGAAAAGTACCCGGAGGGGCTAGTGCTTCACTTGAATAAGTGTGGATCGGACCATCTCCCAATTAAAATGTGCCTGGGAGGAGTTCAAAATGAAGGGAGAGGTTATAAGGAGAGGCCTTTCCGGTTTGAGGCGATGTGGTTGAAAGAAGAGGATAGCCTTGAAATTATTGCGAATGGATGGCTGAATCCAGGTTCGACCCAAGCCACGAGGGGGATTGCAGGAAAGATTGAAAGGTGTGCGTCGAACTTGAGGGAATGGGATGCCAATATATTCGGTAATGTGCGAGCGGAGCTTGGCAAGATCAGGAGGAAGCTCGCAGATTTGGGGAAAGATATGAATGAAAGCCGAGTGGGGGAGAGGAGGGCGCTAGAGAAGAGGGAGAAGGAGCTGATGGAGAAGGAGAAAGTCATGTGGTTCCAACGTGCCAGAGCCAATGAATTCAGATGCGGGGATCAAAATACGAGATTCTTTCATAGGAAAGCAGATGGGAGAAGGAAGAGAAACAAAATCAGGAAACTTATAGATGATGATGGAAATGAGAGGCGATCTCTCGAGGGTATGACGAAGGTAGCTATATCTTATTTTCGCAATCTGTTTCAGTCTGAAGCGACTGCTGATCCAAACACGGCTACTCAAGGAATCGAGCCTTTGCTGTCGGCGGAGGATAACCAGGAGCTGTCATTACCCTTCACTGCAGAGGAGGTAAAATCTACCCTTTTTTCTATGCATCCCACAAAAGCTCCGGGGCCGGACGGTATGCCTGCATTGTTCTATCAAAAGTGTTGGCATATCGTCGGCAAGGACATTTCTGAGTTAGTGCTTAACATCCTGATCGAATGGTGCACCGCTACCGGAGGGACTAAATCACACTTTTATTACTCTAATCCCAAAGGTAGCATTCCCTTCAAGGATGAAAGACCTCCGACCTATAAGTTTGTGTAACGTTTTGTATAAGATAGTGTCGAAGGTTCTTACAGTCAGGTTGAAGAAGGTTCTCGGGAAGCTAGTGGCGGCAAGTCAAAGTGCGTTCGTGTCGGGGCGACTCATCACGGATAATGTGCTAGCGGCGTTCGAGTTATTTCACTACATGAAGAACCGGAGAGGGGGAAAGAAGGGGTACATGGCATTGAAGCTCGACATGGCAAAGGCATACGATCGGGTCGAATGGGGCTTCCTTGAGCACTGTTTGAGGAAGTTCGGGTTTGATGATGCATGGGTGGCTCTTGTCATGAAGTGTGTTTCCACGATGAGCTTCTCGGTCCTCATGGATGGCACCCCGTCACAGGTGTTCATTCCGGAGAGTGGCCTGAGGCAGGGAGATCCGCTATCGCCGTATTTGTTCCTGCTATGCGCGGAGGGTTTGTCGGGTATGATTAGAGTCAGCGAGTCTCAGAAGCGGCTGACGGGAATCAAGGTAGCACCGTCGGCCCCACCAGTCTCTCATTTATTCTTCGCTGATGATTGTGTTCTTTTTCTTAGAGCAACCTGTCAACAGAGTTCGGAAATTATTCATATCCTCCATACTTATGGAGCGGCGTCGGGACAACAGGTGAATTTCTCGAAATCAGAACTATCATTCAGTAGAAACGTTAATGAGGAGGCTAGAAGGGAGCTACGGGAGCTCCTCGGTATCCGGGAGGTTTCGAAGCACGAGAAATACCTTGGTTTACCTACAATGGTGGGGAGATCAAAGAAGGTTATATTCGAGCAGCTAAAGGAGCGGATTTGGAAGAAGATGAAGGGCTGGAAAGAAAAGGTGCTATCAAGGGCAGGGAAAGAAGTCTTGATCAAGGCAGTAGCTCAGGCCATACCCACGTACACTATGTCGTGTTTTTGGCTCCCTGTGGGCTTATGTCGAGAAATCGAAATGCTGCTGTGCAATTTCTGGTGGGGGGGAAATGATGGGAAAAATAAAACACACTGGATGAAATGGAAGCAGATGTGTAGGTCGAAGGCGAAGGGGGGAATGGGGTTCAGGGATCTAGAAGCTTTCAACCAGGCGCTACTAGCGCGACAAGCTTGGCGAGTTGTGCAAGATCCTGAGCCCACTTTAGCAAAGATGCTGAAAGCAAGGTACTTCCCTCGCTGCTCTTTTATGAAGGCGGATGTGGGACATAACCCGAGCTATACGTGGCGTAGTTTGATCAGGGGAAGAGATGGGCTTGAGGAGGGGCTCCTTTGGTCTGTAGGGAATGGCGCTGACATTAGAGTTTGGGAGGATAAATGGATCGATCGACCGGAAAGTTTCAAGGTTGTCGGGAACTTCTTCGGAGGGGATCCGGATATGAGGGTACTTGACTTGATCAATTGGGAGCAAGGAAAGTGGGATGAGGAGTTACTTCAGAGATTTATAGCCACCTGTGACATCGACGAGATCCGACAAATCAGGCTTGTAGATCCACAAGCGAGGGATCAACTACTCTGGAGATATACAAAGGATGGGATGTTTACATTACGTTCGGCATACCATGCCATACTCGAGAAGGCTATTAGTAGGGAGGGTGCGGCAGGTGCGTCGGATACATCTCCGGTTGAGCGAATGTGGAAGGCTTTGTGGGGCATCAAGACCTTGCCGAAGATCAAATCTTTAGTGTGGCGAGCTACAAAAGACATCCTACCTTGCAAAGCAAACTTATTCCGGAGACGAATGACGCTGGATAGCTGCTGTGACCATTGCGGGAGAGAGGAAACAAGTTTTCACGCCTTGTTCGAGTGCAGTTGGGCGAGGAAAGTGTGGAAAAAATACCCAAGGTTGGAGAGTTGCTGGTTGCGATCGACGACCATTAAGGATGCTGCTGCACTAGTGCTGGCGAAAGGGTCCAACAGGGAGCGACAGCAGTGGGCGACGCTCCTGTGGTCCGTGTGGGGAGCGAGGAATAAGCGAATATTCGAAGGCTCCCAGAAGTTCCCAAAGGACATCATACAAGAGGCGGAAGGAATGATTGAAGAGTTTGACAGCTATAGGGAAGTTACTAACACACCCAACGTGACCTCGAGGCGGACTAGCGAGACTGTCAAATGGAAGAAGCCACCGGAGGGAACTATAAAAATGAATTGCGATGCCGGTTTCTCACCCACGGGTCTTCCAGCAATTGGGGTTGTGCAGGAACCACCTGGGTGAGCTGATGTTCGGAGGACAAAAGGAGATTCAGGCCACTAGCAATGTGGAACTAGCCGAGGCGGAGTGTGTGCGATGGGCGGTGCAACTGGCGCGAGAGAGAGGTCTTCAAAGGCTAGAGGTGGAAACTGACTGTCAATCTCTGTTTGCCAAGCTGAAGGAGGGATGCCGGGGGAGAGGAGCACTCTACAACATTATATCGGAGACTAGAGCTTCAGCAAATTCACTAGAAGCCGTGGAATGGTGCCATGTCAGGCGCGAAGGCAACAAGGCCGCCCACAATATGGCTGCAATTAGACCTGCTTGCCACTCTTTAATATTTAATTTGCAATCTCTTCCAGACATTGTAGCTTGCACTGTGTTGAAAGAAATGGAATAGATTGATTGGTGTGTTCTCAAAAAAAAAATTTTTATATAAACCCCAAATAAAATATGGTAACATCGTACGTATTCGAGTATCCATTTTTTTATGATGATTAGAGCTAATATTCGAGGTGAAAAAACCGATGGCAGTTAGTTCATTTAGAAATGAGTCGAGATTTAAAATATGCTCGTACTAAACTTGAACCGAGCTTAACTATAGGTTGGTTATATTTGCTTATGACATAATAACTCAGGATTTATACTTTATAAATTTCATAATATTCTAGCTCTTCGAGATTCAATCTAGTCGAGTTTTAATTTGAATCAAGTCGTGTTTTTTTTTAATTAATCTCAAGCTAGTTAACTTATATAACAATCCTGAACATGGTTGACTTAGAGACCAAATAATAAACGAAAATATAAGGGCTCCATTTGAAAATCTGGAAAACATAGGGCTATGTTTGAAATTTTAGAAAATATAAGCGCCCTTATTGCAAAATTACACGTTTAAAACTTGAAAGAAACATAACCAACCAAATCAAATCATTTCGACTGGAGATCAGAACCGCCACGCCGTCAAACAACAAGGAGCCATGAAACCCCCGGCGTCGGCGACGGCGGCAGTGGCGGCGGGGAGCCACAACACAACCTTCTTATGGCCCCACACCGTTCGATTCCACAATCGTGGACTAATTAGGATGAGACCCCGAAGCGCTTCGATAAAGGCGCCGCCTTTGGGATTCGACTACCAGTCGCCGGAGATTCTTGGCATCTCCACCGCCGCGGTGGCTGAGAACTACCCCGAGCTCTCCGATTTGGCCGAGGGAGGGAGCCTGGTCAGGATCCAGAAGAAGCAGTACGGGCCAGTCCCGGAATGGAGATCCGAATTCGTCGAGCCTGAAGAGATTTGGCTGATCGGTACAAACCATATTTCTAGGGATTCGAGTCTCGATATAGATCGCGTTCTCAGGATTCTCAGGCCCGACAATGTCGTCGTGGAGCTCTGCCGAAGCAGGCATGTTTTCCTCATTCCATTCCAATCCATTTCATTTTGTCTTCGATTTTGAATTGGATCCATTCGCTCTGATGCGCAGATTAAAATTTGACGAAATAATCTATTGATTGAGAGGCTAGAACATGTTGTCATGTAGATGTTCTTTAATCAGCTAGTTTGAATTTTGAAATTAAACCTCAGTCCATGGCTTAACTCGAGTTCTTGCAGAGCTTCATCTACAGAGCTGGGATTATGTATACTTCCGATGAAGATGTGATCATAGGGCAACAGATGAAATCGAGTATGTTCTCATTGAGTGGCAGCGAGTTTTTCAGTGCAATTGGCAGGAGCATAAATTTGGGTAACGATTTTCCCAACCGAACTGAACTAAGAGAGCACCTGTGATAATTGAAATGTGTAGCAATTCTGTCATTACCATACATTAACAGGTGGCCAAACCGCTCTTGCGTTGCGTCTGCTGTTGGCGGTTATGTCATCGAGGATCTCTTCGGGTGTTAATCGCCCATTTGGAGATGAGGTAGATTGAGTTGAGGGTTTGATGAATGCTAATTGCGCGATATTGAACTGGCTAAAAGAGATGTAGTTGTGTGTGTGGTTGCAGTTTCGAGCTGCTCGGAAAGCAGCAGAAGAAGTCGGTGCTCAGATAGTTTTGGGTGATCGGCCAGTTGAGATTACTGTTAGTGCCATACCATTCAATTTTGATCCCATCTCTCAATCTTTGATGAACAAAATCTACTGGGGTTTTCATTGTTGATGTAATGTTTCAGCTTGAGAGGGCTTGGAATTCACTGAGCTGGACTCAGAAACTCGATTTCGTGGTCTCAGCTTTTAGAGGGATAGTATCATCACCATCCGACAAATCTAAAGACGAAATGAAGGTTTTCAACAGACAACAATTACAATGTTTACTTGTGTCTGATTTTGATCCTGGGACTGATGATTTTTAATACTCTGTCACAGGATTCTAGCATGGATGTTAGCCCTTTTAGGCTATACGAGCGACTTAGCTTTACATATCCTTCACTCTTACAACCACTTTTACATGAACGCGACACAGTACGTAGCCCCTTCTTTCACCTGTTCTTAGTGAACATAGAGTTAGCTTCTTTGTGATTCATCATGTTATGCTTGAAAAGAGAGTTCATGGACGGAATTTCTAGTGCAATAAATACCACAACATATTTTTTAGGGTCTGTTTGGTAACACATAGCCGATGAAGTAGCTGAAGCTGATGGATTAAGTGTGTTAAATATATGTAAATTGGAGTGTTGATAAGGTAGTAAGGTGTTTGGTAGTCTAGCTAATACAAACTAGCTGATGAGATAGAAGAAAATGAATAGAGTTATGAAAAGCTTGGGGTGAGTAGTTGTTAAAAATCTAATTTCAAAAGCTAATTAAACTAAAATCTTATATTTACTTAATGTAAAACTATAGAATATTAAAACCAAAAGTTCTGAAAAGCTACCTACATTGTCAAATGGACCCTTAGTCTGCCTTTAAAAATTAGGAAACATGTATTGGATGCAATTTCTCTTAGAATGTAGAAGAAATTTTGTTCATTGTTAACTTCAGCAAGGAATGGATGTCAATGAATTCTGTCAAACCATGTTTGAGAACACGACAAAATGCGCATGCTACGTATGAAAACATGTCATGTCAACCTATATTAAAAAAATGGCTCCTAGTACAAGGGCAAGAAGTAGAAATACCGATTTATTCATTTTTCTTGTCACATTCTTGGAAGTGTTCTTAGGTGAACAATTTTGTTTATTGGCGATTGTCGTTTGATCTTGCAGTATCTGGCGTGGTCTTTGAAGAGGAGCAAAGCTGTGCGAAACAGCAAGAGAGTGGTCGGGGTCATTGGGAAAGGCCATTTGAATGGGGTGATTTACGCCCTTGTATCTGATCAAGGGAACTTGCGGTTTAGAGATCTTGCAGGAAAAACTGCTGATGCAAGTGGTTCTGAAACATTCGTCGTTCGTCTTGTAAAGGGTTTAGTTCGGGATTCTGTGATCGGGGTTTTGCTTTGGGCGTTATATGAACAGATCAAATCCAGTTTGCAGCCATACATGTCCTTTTAACTCTCTTCAAGTTCTTATTTGGGCGTGTGTACTGTCTACTGATTTCTGTGTTGATGTTTGATAAAGCATTGAAAAACAGCTGATCAAGAAATAATGTGTGCTGAACTTAGGTTTAGGATTTGAGGTGCTAAACAAGCCTAAACAATGTTTAGGCATTTTTTTGGAACCATGAAATTTTGTAGTTTCTGTATATAAGGTTTTGAAACATTTTATGCCATAATTTCAAGGTTTTGATAAATTAGTATACTCATATCTTACATTTATTTTATGTTATGGAAAGGGTTTTGAACAAAATGAAGATTAAAAATAGTTGGATTATTCGCAAGAAAATGAAAATAATAAAACACGTTTTAAAAAGATTCTAACTAATACACAATATTTTAGAGGATGTTTTAAATAATGTACAATAATATCATTTTTGCATATCTTTTTTTAAATCAAAACCTCAATTTTCCAACTTGTAAAACACTGATCATGAACTTTTGTGACCCCACAAAAATTTTCAAGGTTAAAATTTGTCAAAACCTTGGTGTCCTAAACAGAATTTCCCAAAATTTTATTATTACACATTTTGCTATTAATAAAGTGAAGAATTAACAGAGCAACGTTAGCAATAGATTCTTCAAGCTGCACAGCACAACTGCATCTAATTCAGCAAGTCTGATAGTTACATCATATTCATAGTTCTTTGAGGATCAAAATCCATGAACTCTCGATTCGGCAGCAGAGGAGGAGGCATGTTGTAACCATACGCAGCAAATGCATTGTCATGAGGACCAAAAGCCCCGGCTTCTCGTCCTCTGAAGCTCTCCATTGAAGCCCACGGAGGCGGATGATCACCGGGGCCTTCTTGATTTACCACAAATGGGTTCGGAGTCTGTGGAGAATTTCCGGCGGCCTTTCTGTTGCCGGAGTTAGCTGTGAGTGAGATAGAGGACGACTGCTGCTGAAGCTGTTGCTGGTTCTTCATTGGTGACTTGGGGCGAAGGGACTCGATTTCAGGGGTTGTCAGGACAAGATGAGGGGCTTCTGGCGGCGGATTTCTTCCTCCTCCACCCAGCCATACCTTCCCATCTTTATCCGCAAAATTCTTTAGGTATGCCTGTAAATAATTTAGATAGCTTCCGAGTTAGGAAAAAGATAACAAGAACGATAGGTGACATGCGATTTGCTAAGCGGGATAAATTGAATCATAAATTGGAGGGATCATAAGAAGTAGGCAATAAAATACCGGTTAAAGCCGATTCATTTAGCCTGTTCATGCTGAAAAGAAAACAATCGAGTGAAAGATTACCTCAGAGTTAAAATTTGATGAAGACAATCCATTTCCAACAGTCAACCAGCCAGATCGGATGTTGTGATCTTCACCAAATAGTTCAAGTCTTCGGCGGCCAAGGGAAAAATGCTCAATAATTCGGTAAATTTCATCTGGCTTAGCTGTTGAACCTGAAATGAAGAGATAAAACAGATTATGTAAGATCAAGTAACAGTTGCTTGACTAAGGGACCATTTAAGAGGCACATGTAATAAATATACAGATTATACAGAAGGGATTGGATAGACAATTGCCTGAAGCATAAAAAGGTTATGCTAATTTCATCTATTTGTCGTGTTGAATATTATGTCTAACGAAAGTGTCTGAAGGCCTCTCATAGATGAACCATCATAGCAAGAAGAGAATAATGCAGAGCGAGCAGTTGCTGAAGTACGAAAAGTCATACGTAATAGCCCAGCCAAAACCAAATCAAAACTCACCATATGGAGGTTCATCAGCTATAATTACATCTGTGTCAATATTGGCATGAATTATATGGCCATCAGTGCTACGGCGAACAGTTCCTTTTATCCCCATTAAGCAATGTTCCTGGACCACAAATTCCACAATAGTAGATCTGAATGAATTAAACGTATGAATAAAGAATTGATCAATAAAACTCGGGATATTAAAGCAATGCTTCAAAGATCAGAAAGACCATGTTCGGATATAGTGACATCAACCTTTGTGTGTTGAAATAAAGTATGAGAATCATGGCGCAATGCTGGAGTAGCATTCTGTTTATTTGTCTTCACCCAACAGATATCCTCGCATCTTCTGAATCCCCACTGCTCGGGTATCCAAAAATGTTAAAAGATAATTCGCAAAATGGTAAATATAACATTTTGTAAAGGTGGTTCTACTTTGCAGTTTAGCAAAAAGGTAAGATGCAGCAAATTAGCCAAGATAAATTAAGATGATTAGAGATCTAATCAAAGGACTGAACAAAGTACAAACTTGATGTTTATAGCACCTTCATTTACCTACCTTCTTTAGGCACTGACGACCTTGCTCAAGACCCACACCGTCCCCAACCCAAAGAAATATGAAAGAAGGTGTGTCTGCTATTGCCTGTAAACATACATCAGCTGAATGAATCAGGTACTAGGTTCCACACAAGCGGAAGAGTCATAAGACATTTCCCAACTGGACAGAAATATCACGCTCACTAAAAATGTCCACTTTGCATAAAGCAGGGTGAAGATTAGGCAAACAGTATGACGAGGAAACTAATGATAATTGAGTCTCATGCCTTTTCAGGCATCCAATGTGTATAGTCCAAGACATGGCAATAAAACTCCAGTAAACAACAAAACATAAGATGAGCACATATGCTGCAATTTTTCTTTGCTGTAATGACTATCATTTGTTGAGCAACATAACTTTATGGAATGAAATGTCAATAAAATTGTGAATAAAAATCATCACTAAAAGTTTACCTCAATCTTAAGGTTCATTATTTCTTCGAATGCCCAGGAATCCATGCTGTCTGTAACACCAGGTGCTCGGTGAACATATTCTTCCCAAGGTGGGTCAACAAGGATTACGTCAAACTTGGTTCCAAAAAAGTCTGGAGAAAGCACAAACTCCTTCAGATCACATTTGTAGTACATTGGGGCCGAAGCTACTTTAGCCACAATCTCATCTTTCTTCTGGATAAGCTCACGAAGCTTTGGATAATCCTCCACATTGGTAAGCTCCAGTTCTCTTATGAAATTCTGTGGTCGGTTACCAGTATCCACAAAATTTTGTGAATAATCATTCTGTTCTCCTCTTGATGGTGCTTTACCAGGTGGTCCATTGCTCTTGGGGGGAACCCAGCCCCCAGAAGCTTTATCATGTGATTGGCCACGCCCAACTGGAAGCATGGTATTAAATCCAGAGTCGGGTGCATTGGGGGGCATTCCTCTTCCAGGACCTGATTGATTAAAGAACATAATAGGGTTTAAAGGAGTTCCTATGTTAGGCCCAAATCTCAGTCCAGGGGCAATTGGAGATGCTCCAGATGAGATAGGTAACAGGCTCATATCAAGACCTCGAGCTCCAGGCCAAACAGGTGGAGAAAATGGCGGTATGAAAACACCAGGGGGCATTGGAGGAACAGGAGCAGGAGACATGGCTGGGTTCAGTTGTTGGATTTGTCCAGGTGGTGGTATACTGAGGGGACCAAAAGGAGGTCCCATCAAGTGCACTGGGATGTTGGCCTGCTGGTTGTCTCTACCAGAGGGCCTGATTCTGTTTGCCCTACCAAGTCTACCCCCTTTCATACCTTGCTGAAGTGGCCGTCCTTGAGATCCCGGCTCCTCATTACCAGCAGGTGGCAGGGAACCACTCCTGGAATTCTGCCACTTCTGGCCTCTCAATCTCCCTCCTTGACTCTCCGAATCATCCTTCCACGTACTCTGTTCAGGAAAAGGTGCACCGTCATCCATGTATTTTTCTTTCGATGCATCACCAGCTGACGCAGATCCTTGTGCTCCAGTCCTGTTGTGATCATTTCGTGCATCACTCGGTGCTGACTTGAACTCAGACTGAGCCACATCATTGTTCCTAGCAAAGGAAGATTGACGATTTTCCCTTGCATAGTCAAGTGGTTTCCGCTGTATTTCTATAACATCGTAATTTTCTGTTGAGATTCCAAAATTTGAAGATGCTTTAACAACTTCACCTCTTCCTTCTTTCTTATTTCCAGATCGACCCAAAGGCCTTTCTTTGTCCATCTTATCACGGTCACGCCTTGGAAGCTCCCATTCTCTGTCGCGATCAGAAACCATATCCCTGTCTCTATCATTGCTACTAGGTTGCATTCGTTTCCAGTTCTCCCTCGATTCGTCCTTATCTTTGTTTCTATCACCCCAGCTATCATCTCTGGCTTTTAATCTATCATCCCTGTAAACCTCCTTGTCTAACTCCTTCCTCTTTAAGCTACCACTTCTATCATAATCCATATCAGAGATTTGTGATTCATTGCGATATCTCCCACTCCTCTCCGGTGTCCTGGACCTTCCAGAGTGGCCTATTTCTCTTCCGCTTTTATCCTTCCCATCCTCTTCTAGATTAAAGGGCCTCTCTCGAGATTCTGAAGCATCGTTATCAGTAGCTCTATTCTCTTTATACTTATCACTTCTCTCCCTGCCTGATGTATCATCGTGAATCTCAGAACCATCCTTGTTACTTCTCTCCTTTCCTGATGTATCATCGAGAATCACTGAACCGTCCTTATACTTATCATTTCTCTCCCTACCTGATATATCATCGCAAATCACAGGACCGTCCTTACACTTATCACTTCTCTCCCTGCCTGATGTATCATAAATCACAGAACCATCCTTATACTTATCACTTCTCTCTCTGCCTGATGTATCATCGTGAATCACAGAACCATCCTTATACTTATCCCTTCTATCCCTGCTTGATATATCATCGCGAATCACAGAACCATCCTTATACTTATCACTTCTCTCCCTGCCTGATGTATCATCACGAATCACAGAACCATCCTTATACTTATCACTTCTCTCCCTGCCTGATGTATCAACGTGAATCACAGAACCATCCTTATACTTATCACTTCTGTCCCTGCCTGAAGTATCATCGCGAATCACACAACCCTCCTTATACTTATCACTTCTCTCCCTGCCTGATGTATCATCGCGAATCACAGAACCCTCCTTAAAATCTTCATCCCCAGCATCATACCTGTTTCTCCTCTTTGACTTGTCGGCATCAGTCCTCTCCTCCCTGCTGTATGTTTTATCCTTCTCGACACAGGATTCCAAAGCCTTGATTTTATCTTCACCAGTTTCAAGTCTTAGAGTACTTCTCTCTCTAATACTCTCATACTTCGGGTCTTGGCTTTTCCCACTTCTTGAATCAGTCCTATCTGCATAATTGCTCTCCTCATGATTTCGGGCAGTGTAAGAATCATCTAATCTTCTACTTGGTTCGGAAGATCCATGAAGCTTTGCTCTACTGTTTCCACTTTTATCTGAAAATCTGGGATCTTTGTCTATAGCCCTTTCATGCTCTTCGCGATGCAATCTTTCATCTTTACTTTTGCTTCTGACCTGGGAGCCCTCAGTATCTATGAATTTTGAAGCAGCCCTCCTGACAATACTCTTCTCACTCTCATCAATGCGACTATGAACTCGGCCACCAGACTTGTCTCCTCCATCATGCTTGATCTCTAATTCCCTGTCTCCATACCAGTTGCTCAGCTTCTCAAGTGTGCTCTCCTCTTGTTTCGTCTTTAAGTCAGAATACGATTCCTTTCTCATGCCATAGTCATCTTCATCGCTATATACTTTGCTTGATCCACCCACCTGCTTTCGGTTCTCATTTCTCTCTCCAGAACTCTTACTCCTATCACCATGATCATTCCATCCATCAATTTCTTCTCCATAGCTGGACTTTCTTGATTTTCTTGACTTGTACTTCCTCTTCTCATGGCCTTCATATTCTTCATCATCTATACCCTTGCCATTCTTCCCATCTGATCCCTCCCTCATGCCTCTTTTGACATAGCTTCGGCTTCTCCCAGGTGAATCCATTGCCAAACACTAATAACACATTAAGTTCCTCTTCATTCGTCTATCGAAAATTTCCTTTTTCTTTCCCACACTGAATTGACAAAAGAAAAAAGATCCTGGAAACAGATGACATATTAGTGATGGAATCATAGAAAAAAGACACCGAGAAGGAATCTATACTAAACAAAAGCCAGTATAGAAAGAAGTGGTTAAACTGTTCATCTCATTCTCTACTACTAATGACTATTCCATTTTAGGTAATAGGTAGTAAAAAAGAACCAATCTCCCTAGACCTCACATAAATCCTCAATAGTATGGAAAGATGAAACACAAAGAGCATTGAGTTGATGTGATGCTTATTTAGACGATAAGAATTGAGCTTGGTGGATATAAACTCTGAAACTACATTTTCCATTCATCAGAACATAGTGGCAGTTCAATTATGATGGGAGTATACTTGTATATGGACCCAGTGATTCTAAAAATGTGAAGGGCCAAAATTACTCTTAAAGCCTTAGAAGATGAATTATAGTGAAGTTCATAAAGATAGTAATATAGGTAGGAAGAAACAAAAAAAAATCTACAATTCATATACATAATTGATAGAAAAGCCATGACCAAATGTACTCAACAGTTAACACCTGTTCTATGAATAAAATCACAACCACGTTTCCCAAATAATCTGAAGAAAAAGAGAGCCACCACAATGTGAAAGTGCCCCCGTGCGGTTGTTCCAACAAATGCCAAGCACTGGCAGACTAGTGCTAATAGTGAAAGAACAAGAGTAAACTAAACCATAGCAATTATTGTATAAAAAAAACTTATCAATTTTCATTCTGGCACTAATGACAGGACAGAGGAAAACACAGACATTTTTCTGAACCTCCAACAAATAAAACATGCTTTCAAAGTTGCTAAATATGAGGCAAGCTATACTGAAACCGGTGATTTACAAACACGATCACACTCCTATGACCTGAAGCAACAGCTCTTTGACTCGGAGGGATAGAACTATCATGTTCGTTGTGTAGAGACGGCAATCAGTACAGCGAATTAACAAAACGAACCAAATCTGAATACCTGACCTAGGTTCAGGGGCATCCATATCCATCTAGTCGTACCTCTATCAAACTGAAAACCTAAAAAGACCAAATCCAAGAAGCTACAACATCTAATTTCCTGAGCTAGCAATGGCATTAAACATCAATCAACTGAAACACGACTGCCAACGAAAATAAATAAAAAACCTCAACCAGAGCGCAATTGGCGAAGAATGAAGCAGAGAAGGCGGAGTGCAATCAACGGTCTCTTCGACTCACCTAGGGCGAAGGGGCGGTGGAGGTCAGCCGGCGGCGGACGATGGTATAAAAGTTGTCGGTGGGAGGTGGCTAGGGTTCCGATTGGGGGAAAGAGAGAGAGGAGGAGGAGGACGGCCGTGAACTCGTGAAGGAGGCGGGGCCTGTAGACTGGAGAGAGAAGCAGCTTTGCTATAATTTTGTGGGGTTGGCCTCGGCGCCTCGACCCTCTAACGGGCTCTTATATTTCGTAGGAAAATAAATAAGGATAGATAAATTATAGTGGGTTGAAATTAAAGGGTATGTTTGGATTCCAAATGAATTATATTTATAATGCAAAATACAATAATAAAAAGGGTTTGGTTAACATAAATTTAAAGGTGTTTAATGTTTTTGAATTCCACGATGTATTAATTATAATATAATTATTTTATTTCGATTTATGTGATTATTTGGTTAAATTACGATTTTACCTCAATTTTTACGAGATTTTTATTTTTAATAAAATAATTGCATTATAATTAAAATGTAATGGAATTCAAACACACCCTAATACTCCGTAGTATGCTTGAAATTTCTCGAATAAATACATCACAATTTTTATTTTTTTTTAGAAAAGATAAATAATGTTGTATTAGCACAATTACTTTGAAACAATGAAGATGAAAAGAGGATTAAATTAGAAAAATATTTCATAATCTGATTTTCATGATATAGGTTAGTTATCGTATTTCAAAAAAAATTATTCAAATAATAAAACAGAAATAAATTAAGTTTTTAAAAAATTTAAATTCTATAAATAGATTAACATGAATGTTTTGGGTTATTAAAAAAGTAAAACACTAGCTAGAGGAATAGATTTTTAAAAAAAAAAAGAGTCTATACATACATTTATATCTATTTATTTATATAAACTCTTAAAACAACATAAGACTTAAAAATTAATATGCTAACAATTTATTAATATGATTATGCACATCAATCACCGACCCATGATTATTTTATTATTTAATCTATAATATAACAATTTATTTGCTGTTCATACTTGCTAATAGATTTCTAGACATGACACCATTTCTCGAAAATGAGTACCAAAAAATCGTGAATGTTGAGAAACCTCATAATAGACGTTGCATTTTTTTAATATTAAAAAAATGGGAAGATTGAAGATGACATTTGTTAACAATGCTCAATTGAAAGTTGCTCACTTGGATGTTGTGCAAGAAGGTTTATCGATTCTCTGCTTGCAATCAAGTAACGTCAAACATACCTCAACTCAACATCCAATTCGAGATTGTTCAACATCTCCTTTAACATGGAGCAATATCTGATCAAATCGCACGGTGTATATAGTAACACCCAAAATTAATGGCTTGAGATATCTTCTCCACAATTGTCAATAGAATGTTTGCAACAATTGGGCTCTTTTGTATATTTTTTCTTTTCCTACCTGATTTAGTGATTTGAGAAACACATGACAAACTGGCTTCATCTCTTGTTTATTAGGTCTCCCAGCATTTCGGCTTAGATTTAGGATCATTTGAGGATTCCGAAGTCCAAACCCTTACTTAAAGTCCATGCTTTGTAATAGATGATCTCCAAAAATCAAGCAAATGATCAAAATCGAGGTAGAGAATACTACCCTGTTCTTCAACTTTTTGTGATTTTTGTTGTTTTTTTCTGCAAATGTGTTATGCATTCATGTTTATGTGTTTGCGAGTTTAAGCCCTTATAGCAAGAAAAGTCAGGAGGGAGGAAGAAGATGAAAGATTGTTTGTTGCTTTCTTCTTTTTTGCCGATGGAAAAATCCGGAATTAAAAAAGGAGGGGTCAACTTCTATAACATAGTTTTTTATAAGGTGAGTAAGTGGAAGTTATTGAAAGTAAACCACCCTCTCACGTAATGTAGTTGCAAGTTGCAACCTTTTTATTCTTTTTTTTCCACTATATCTTTGCATTTTTTTTCCTCCGGTTAACTACATAAGAGACAGTTATGTGTTGATTTGGGCATGTTGGGCCTTTTTGTTTGGTATGTATTTGGACCTCACATTTTAACTTAAATAAAAGGTCCAATTTCTTTTAATATCAAGCTTTTACACTTAAATGGAGAAAATTTATCACATTCTTCATATATAAGGAAATGTGATATTGTTTATCAAATCATGAATTCAACTAATTCACGAAAATTTACCCTCCAACACCGCTCGCTAACTCGAATCCCAACGCTAGAAATTTCAAATCGAAATTTTCAAATTGTTTTCAAAACAATCGCAATCAAATTAAATTTCTCAAACACGGAGCTCGAAAGCGGAATTAAAATCCATCAAAATCTAAATTTTAAAACGATGTCGGGATGATTTATAAGGATTTTTAAATCGAAAATTGTGCTCGATGACGAGTTTTCTCCAACTTTATAAATCGAATAGAAAATAATATATATTTAATTAAAATAATATTAAAATATTCTCAGTATTTATAGAATTACTCCATATCACTCCGTGAAATCACTCTGTATCACTCTGCAAAATCACTCTACACCCGGATACAGAGAGATTATGTGGAGTGATTGTTATGCTTTGTAATCTTAAGTGTTGTATGAATCATAGGAAGGCATGTCACACATGTATGTAAAACTATAGGTTATATACTCTTGTATGATAGATAGACAATTGGTGGTATTGGGCTTATGCTTGAGCTTATGTCCTAAGTTGTAGTTCAGGCCCAATACTCACTCCCGGCCCAGCTCCCTTGTTTGATGGACCTTGCCAGCTCGCTTAAGTGGAACGCATCGTTTCATCTAGGGTTGTCGAATATAAGGAAACCCTAGATCCTGCTCCCTTCAGTTGCTGCTTGCTCACTTCGGTAAGTCCATCTCCAAGAGAGAGAGAGCCTGGAACCTTGAGAGCGACAAAGGGAATCTGCCATTGCTGAAGCTTTCTCCAAGCTTCCTGAGTCCGATCTTTGCTAGATCAATGAAGACGACGCATGTTCCTGGTCTTACTCGTCGTCCTGCCTTCATATCTTCTTCGATCCAAGATATGAGAAGATCAGGGAGTTTTCTCTTGCACCTCGCTCGTTGTTCTTCTGCTTATTGTCTTTCTTGTTCATATCTAGAGTAGATCTATAGTTTGTCTGTGTTTGTGACATGCAACCATGACTTGTAACCTTGATCTGCTTAGTGGATTGTTCTGGGGTTGAGTCTCACCCTCCTGAGGCTCCGCATAGTAGGTTCGCCGAACTGCGTCAACAAATCCTTGTGTTCTTGTTCGTTTATTTTCCGCATTATTCATTCGATTCATATCTCGTTCATAGAATTAGGTATTCATTTGAGTTTTACAGTGATGCAACGTGATTCCTTGTCAAGGTGCGAAGTGATTCTATTATTATACGGAGTAATTTCGCATTTGGGTGGGGGTGATTCCACGAAGTGGTTATCCTTGCTAGATGTTTTTTATCCTTTTCCCCTCTTATGGATGGATGTAGGTTCTCCGCTCTATCCCATTGCATCGAATACAACCTTCGTTTGAAATATAATTGTGCCTATCCTTTTCCAGTTCTGTTACACAATGGTCAGATGGTAAATCATATAGAGACACAAAAATGACTTCCAAAATTATCAACATGGCATGAGCACGAGATTGTCTCACGCTTTAACCTTTGCAACCATGGAAGGAGTTCGCTTGTAGAACAACCGAATGTATAGGATTAAGGGATATGACAATGAAGAAATTGTCATGGGAAATTCTATTGATGGCCACTTTCAACATGTAATGAATTACAATGACAAGGTAGCTCATCTCAACGAATACTTGGAGGATGGAGTTATACTAGGCATGATGGGGTATTTAAAGATAATTTGGTAAACAATCCTCAAATCTATTTGGGAATGAGTGTTCATATAGCTACCATTCTATCGTCATAGTGAGATTGAGGGAGATCGATATAGATATATTTTTCGTGTATCAAGAGGCACACGACCTCGAAAATGTCATTATGCTTGGATTGGAGATGCATTTGGACCACCCCAATGTTTGATTGAAGATTTATAAGATTTTCATTGAACCAGTAAGTGAATTACATGCCTAGTTTTTCAACCCACAAGCTGTTGATAGCCGACAAACGAAGTCATATTATATATTTTTTTCTTTTAAAAAGTAATATGGGTCGTGTTGACTAAAAAGCTCAAAACCTTTACCATTTATTTTGATTGACTTTTAGTTCATTTTATGAAGTCTAAGCTACCTTATAGAAATGTACAATTGAACTGTTCTCAATCTTCAATTGCAATGTCGTATGTATATTTTGTTTTGTGCTAGTATGTCTTCATTTGTAACTAGGGTTGTGCTTTTGGTCTAGATCGGATCAGATCAGAAATTCTAAAAACATGGACCGTGGATGGGACCCGAACCGGAGTAATTCCGCATATATGGACTGTTTTGTCCAACATTCTATCATTCCCCTGTTTGCATAATTTAACTAATGTCGGCCCTAAAAAGGTAAAAATAATTCATTTCGCCATTGTTAAAGAAGACAATAGTCTATGAGAAAGTGAGAGTTGGAGAAGATAAGGACCTATTCATGTTGTTAAAAAAAGAAGCAAAAAGAAAAGGACTCACAAAATCATAGAGAGTAAGAGAAAGATAAAGTGTTTCAAAAAAATATTGGCGGTTAGTGTAGGCAATAGGCACCCTACTTTTTTTTTATATATATAAAAAACAGTAAAGTTACTAAAGTAGGCACTAGGCATGCGAAGTGCGAACTTTTTTTGGGCCGGAAGCCGGGATATAAAGTAGCTTGTTGGTTCTATATAAACTCTTGTTTTTGTTACAGATTTTACTCACTGAGTTCAATACGTAATTTGTTTCTCCTTCTTCTTTTCTCTCTCATTCATGGTTCACAAATTCAACATGGTATCAGACAATTCATGAATATGTGTTTTTTCTTCTTCTTTATCTTGTATTCTGTTGTACTCTGTTTCTGTAATTCATCTTCTTTTTTTGATTTTTGACTTCGTTCTTGGTCATTTCTCGATCTTTCATGGCTTTTTTGAGTATTTAGATTGATGCTTCGAATCCTTGTTATATTCATCAATTGGACAATCCTGGAGTCGATCTTGTTTCAAAAACATTTGATGACTCTGGATTTAGCGGATGGAAGCGCTCCATGATGGTTGCGCTTTTTGCGGAAACCAAATTGGGGTTATTGATGGTTCTTGCCCTAAACCCTTACATGGCGATCCTCGATTTTGTCTCATTAGGAGAGGGCCAATGATATGGTTATCACTTGGTTACTTAATTCTTCGAGCAAAGACATTGCCAAAAGTGTTCTTTCCAATACTCTAGCTTGTAAAGTTTACAATCTCTCAAAGATCTGATGGAATTGTTACATATTTCACTCATAACAATAAGTTATGGGATGATATGTTATGTCTTCCATCTCTTCCTCTTTGCATATGTGGTTCTGTACAATTTCTCCATAAAGGACCGGACATGTGATTTCTAAAAGTTGTAACTTGTAAGCTTCATTGTTTTCCGCCAAAGAATTCATCTGAGAAGCCAGAGAAGTTTGCTACTCAAGCCGAGCCTGAGAATTCTTCAGTATCTTCAATTCCTGGTCTATGTGTATAGAAATGTACTCAGTGAATGGCTCTTCATAGATCTTCCCCCACTGCTCCTGTTGTGGGTGTTTGCAATATGGTAGGTGAAACTACTTCTTCATCTTCTATCAAAATTTCAGCATCTATGTTTGATAAAGACATAAAAACTGATAAGTAAACTTGGACAATAGATATAAGTGCCACTGATCATATGTGTTATGATAATAAATTATCATTTCTGAATCATCTTCCTCGTCCTTTTCAAATAGCACTTCCAACATCTTTTAGCTTGTCAACATTGAAATAACACATGGGACCCCATCTCCATCATCCCACACAAATCACAAGATTTACCTTGTAAGGTAGGATCTCACAACACGCTATCCACAAGAACGATTTCACCTTCAGAATCATTTTAATTTTCTAGAGTTTCTTCAATATTCTTTCCACCTCCCCGCTTCCTGACTGCCCCACACCATGGTCTTCCACCTGCCTCTTCATTTACATATGATATAAGCACTTTGAACTAGGGTTGTGCATCGGTCTAAAACCTAACCGAACCGAAAATCTCAAATTTTCAAACCGAAAGCATTAGGTTCGGTTCGGTTATTTGCTGGTTTAATTTGTGTTCGGTCCGGTTTTAACATAATTGAACCGAATTTCCATAAAAAAAATTTAAAAAAACTTTTTAAAAAAAAATTCGGTTTAATACAAACCTTACACAAACCGTATACGGATTATAAGCCTACAGTGGAATATTAAAAAAATCTCGACCTATAAACCTTAGGGGTTAGCACGGGACGGAATAGAATTTGCGGTCTATACACTGTATTTATATATAGTTCTTAGACTATACATTGTATGTATATATAAAGTATGTATGTATTTATACACTATGTATAAAGTATGTATGTATTTATAAATACACTGTATAACAGTCACTATGTATAAAGTATGTATGTATTTAGATATACCCTGTATACACAGTAAGTGTGTGTGCAAGCGGGACGGGATGGGACGAGATTTACGAGATTCGTGGGATTTGTGTCCACCCCTAATAAGTCTATTATGAAATATTAAAAAAAAAACTAATAATATGCATACCATATACGGATTATAAGCCTATAGTAAAATATTATAAAAAAATCGGTTTAACACAAACCGAACCAAAACCGAAAAATGAAAATTTTCGGGCCGAAAGCCGAACCGAAAAACTTCGGTTAGGTTCGGTTTGTGTTGGTTTGGCCCAAAATTCGGTTTGGACCAAATTATGCACAACCCTACTTTGAAGTTTGAACGGTGAACTCCTCATGCCTTGTGTGATGCCAAATCTTCTCCACCCTAACCGCCGTAATCCGACGGAAGCCGCTGCATCTGTCGTTAGCGCGACACGTTAGGTTTTTGTTTTATTCTATCGTAAAACTATTTTATCTAGTTTATTAATACGATTATGTACACCAATCACCCTTTTAACACCCACGATTATTTAATTATTTAATCTTATAATATACGGAGTAACAATTTATTTGTTGTTCATCCTTGCTAAATGAGATTCCTAAACATGGCATCATTTCTCGAAAATGATTACGAAAAAAGTGTGGATGTTAAGAAACCTCATAATGGACGTTGCACTTTTTTAATATTGAAAAAATGGGAAGATTGAAGACGACATTTGTTAACAACGTTCAGTTAAAAGTTGCTCACTTGGATGTTGTGCAAGAAGGTCTATTGACTCTCTGCTTGCAATCAAGTAACGTCAAAACTCGAAAATACCTCTACTCAACATTATTCAACATCTCTTTCAACGTGGAGCAATGTCCGATCAGACCGCACGTTATATATAGTAACACCCAAAATTAATGGTTTGAGATCTCTTCTCCACAAATCCACAATCGCCAATAGATTTATCCTCTTTTAACACAGAACTGAGAGCAACGGAGAAAGTTTTCCAAGTAAAAAACCCTTAAGACACTGTAAATTTACAAGTACAGTTGCAGAGCCAAAATTGACTTGAGCACTACCAACTATGAAAAGAGATGTACACTCAACAGTTTTTGTGCTCTATACCAACCAATTGCTCTAACTTACATGTACAGAATCCCTCATTCCTCTCATGTATATTGCCTTCAAGTATGCAAAACTTAAGTTGTCAGGACATCGGGGAGTGCCGGTGATGGAGCTCCGATTATCTTACCCCCAACATCAGGGAAATTCTCCTCGTCGGGGAGGGGTTCGACTTTACCGTCAGCATCGACTTTTAGTGGATACTTGAGGAGGTGGCCTTGCAGCATTGTAACATTCTCGGCTGTGAAGCACTTCCAGTTATCCTCAGCAACCTTGTTCACTTTGCGCACGCAATCCAAAGCCTCTGGTTCGCTGAAGTCCGGATGCACTGTTCCGAGATGCTCAGCCCACAAGGACATCCTATATCCATAGACCTATAATGTATTGTAGCAAAATTAACAAGATCGCCTTAAGACACTCATCACAAAAACTTAAAAGGCCCAAAGTGAGGAATATAAATTCATAATCAACTTATAAAATACCTGGCCTCGAGGATGTTTTTTCTTCTCCCCCCATGTCTGATGGGGCTGATATGCACCCATAGCAATTTCTGTATCTTTCGTGCCAGCCAATGATCGCTGGTTGATATTAGCTGATCCCAGTATAACATACTCGTCATCTACTATCATTCCCTTTGAATGAACGTAGATCATAAATCGGCGGTTTTTCATTGCGTCAGAAACCTGCATAAACTTCTTTGTAAATATACCAGATTTCTTGGTGAAAGAATGTTCCATACAATCTAAAAGACGAATATGACAAGTTAAACCTTAGTTGTGACCACTAGTTTTTGAATTATAGTGGAATCTGAGTCCACTTTGTGGGCCTACTAATCCCACCAACGAAGTGAGGCAAAGCTCAAACAGAGTGAAAGTCCAAAACTAGCTAAACCACGAATCTCGAAAACAAGAGAAATGGGTAAACAAATAGAAATCAGAAGGTCACCTTGTTTGATCTGATTCCACTAGAAGAAGATTGGTCTCCATCACTAGTAGTCTCCTCAAGAATTTCTTCCCTATTACCAAGGCAATAGAAATTCAAGTAATCTTGTGGATGGCAGTCTTCAAGTTGCATATTTTTAAGTTCACGCGCAACAATTCCATACATCATTTCCATTGTCTGGCTCTGTGAGAGAGAGATACAAAGTTCATTATTTCTATCAATGATTTCATGTAATCCAACATTACAAAGAAAACAGACATTAGAAGACATTTGAAAAGTGAGCTCATGAGCCGGTATTAGATTGCAAGTTTCCAACCCAACCAAACCAGTGAAGCAAGCAAAAGATTACTCCGTATTTCAAAGGAGGAGATGAAACTATTTAGCAAATATAACCAATGCCTGCTATCATTCAACCCCGATAGATACAATTTAAAGTTCCAAATACCTGCCAATACAGAATTTCTTGCACAGAAGCAGATTTCGGATCCCCTTCGGGCCACATAGGAATGATTACATAGACAGCAAATCTCTCATTAGCTCTAATTTTACTAGCGATCTTTAGCGCTAGCTCCATAGGGATAAGATTGTCAGCACCTGATGGCACAAAAAGAAAGTGCTACTCAATGACATTTTTTTTAAAGCGCAGTATATATATGAAGGAATCAATTCAACACTCATAAAATAAACACAAACAATTTCAGCAATGTACAAATGTCAAGCATGAAATCATAAAACACTGGCTCAATGCACAAGAATTTTAGTAGCATTGTAGGGTTGTGGCTAACCACACAAGTCGTGGAATTGTAGATGATGCATGCATATTTTGAATTTGAAGTTAGGTAGTTTCTCAGCTTCAGTGGAAGAAATTCACACTAACCAGCATTTTTGTATGAAGGCCATCCATAAGAAGATCCAAGGAAATATTGGTTTTCAATATATATAAAATGCTGAGCTGATCTGATAGCCTGGATGTAAGCTGTCTGTATGCTTTTATCTATCACCAGATTCTTCGAACAGCTAAGGTTCTGGAAAAAGAAAAAGAGATTACCATTAACAATCTTAAGACTACCAATACACCAACCAAAAAACGCATGACTGTAAACTTATCGGGAAGATTTATATAAATAAATCCATCAGGAAGAAATTACATTAGACACTTTATAGTCGATTCAGTCACTTGTTTGCAGTTGCATATTTGGTTGGATGCTTACCTAAAACAGAAAAGAAATTACAAACGCAGAATAATGCTCTTGATGGATTCCAATTTCCAACTTTAAAGTATTTTACACTAATATTACATACACCGTATTATCTAGGAAATTGAGATTTGTCACTTACATAGGATTCCGTCGTTTCTTTCCGATTCTCAGATAGTGAATTAAGTGAGAAATTAGAGCAGGTGCAATTCTTATTTATTCATTTACCTTCGCATGAGCATCACCTACTGCCTTAGAAAATCCCTTTACTGATCCGGAGTCAATTGACCTGAAAATCTGCAGCAAACCCAAATAAGATGACAATGCAACAGGATACCACCAAGCCAAAAAATGAAAGTATAAAAAACTTCCCAGATGCAATATGGAATACTGACCTGAACATGCCATGTTTCAGGATCCTTTTCATCAGAAACCCACACTGAAGGATCGTCTTCAGGGACGGCCGTAATTTCAGAGTCTGTTCCTACACCAGTAGGACTAAGTATCCAAGAAATGCGATTTATCTTTATTAAGGCATCATCATGCCAATGAATTATTCTCTTCTTCAGGCTAAACTCTCTCCATCTTGTAGCTCTTTTCCATCGCTGCTCAAAATTTATGAGGACATCATACGCAGCAGGCCCCTCAACTTTGCAATGTAAGTCATGCCATGGTTGCCTTGGAGCCTTAGTTCCAGCCTAAAAGGTGACAAAATAAATCAACGGTAAATAAGGAAAGTTTTATAATACAGACTTAAGTAGCATAAATCATAACAAGGAAACTGTTGTTAAAAGACTGGCAAGTGACAATAGGTAAGGGAACATGGACTAAACAGCGCAGATGAGATATAAGGTAATTGAATACCAAGATCAGCTTCAGCCAAGTTCCACCTAAATGTAAACTCAAATCCTTTTCATTTTAGCTAGTAATTCAGGCCAACAAGATCATTAACCAGGGAAATGAAAATAACTACTATAAGACGGAGATCTAGCCCTGAAAAGGATTCAAGAATGCTTAGCTTCATCAATAAGACACTTGATGAGAACAAGTATAGCCACTTATTCTCTAAGGAAATGGTGAAAAAAGGAAAGCTAGCGCTATTGCATGAGAAGGTAAAAAGTGGGGAAATGGGGATATCAGGTGTCTAAGATCTGTTAGTGAATCTTATGCAATACGGAGTACCCCTCATTCCATCTAAAATATAATATAACAGGTCGGAATATATTTTCAGTTTCCATATGGAGAAATGTGTTCAAGGAAGAAACAAGAGAGAAAAAAGAGCTCAGCTTCTGATTTTGTGGTATTCATTTGGTTAATATGACCATGCTGCATGCTTCAAGGAGATGGCATAAAACAAAATTCTTCTTCACAACTTGGCAGTCAGGGAGAAAATTATGTAAATGACATGAAATAAGGAAAGACATCAAACAAAGTATCTATCAAATGCAAAGAAATAAAGACACTCACTTACAGAGAAAGTGGGATTGTGAAAATCATCCTCAAACACTGTATCCAAGTCACGGAAGAGTCGATGCTCAGGTGTGTCATACCGGCCATCACAAAGATCTAAACCTCCCAAGAAAGCAGTTATCTTCCTAAAATTACCACGAGCCTGTGTATCCACAAGCACACATTTCTGATGATGTGTGAATAAAGTTCCAACAACCTGTATTTCAATAAAAATAACCTCAGCTAAACATTTAAGAACAGTCAAACTACACCAAAAGCAAAGCTGCATTCATGATTCAGGATAAAACTATGAGAAACCAAGCAAATCTAAAGTCTTGCCTGCTGCTTAATCAAACTAAGCCGGCTACTACCGTATCGAGGAGCCAAAACACACGTGACAGATGAGTGCTTGAAAAACTTTCTTGTTTCTTCATCATGAGTTTGCATAACCCCTTCCTGCATCCAGTTTAAGACATTTATCAGATACACAAAACTCATATATTTGCACACCAATCACACTTTCTCACATCTACACAACATCAGAGCTGCTTCGATTTAGGACTTAATCACTCTGCAAAGTTCAACCACATTTCCTTGACAAGTGCAGCACAAGAGAACAGCAAATCAGGAGCTTTGCAAGCTATATATATACATTCCTAGATAAATTCTTTGACAAGTTCAACCACATTTCCTTGAAAAGAGCAAATCAGGAGCTTTCATTGATAAACTCTAGACTACAATCTTCAATAGCAAAATGAATAGAAGAAAACAAAAAATATTCTCCTTCATTTTAACATCAAACAATCTACAACTATTATGATATGATCCGAAACGATGTTTTAGGCTGGACTGACCTTTTCCTTAATACTTGTATATAAAAGAAAAATATGAAAATTTGAACAGTGAAGAAAAAACGAAGAACCCCACCACATTTTTTGATTTTTCATCCAAGATCCCAACAATCACATGTCACTTTCATATCATTTATTAGCCTTTTCATGAAAGGTAAAGGGAAGAGCCCCACCATTTCACACAAACAACTTTATAAAAAAAACGCATCTACAACAATCAATTCAAACAGAAGTATTTTTTTTACCGTGTTGATGAAGTACTTGTTGTGAGAAGTTTTATCATCCCAAACAAGCAGCAACACCCTCACTCCTTCCTCAGATTTGTACTTGAGCAAGTCTCCGAGCGTCAAATGGCCGCCCCGCGGCAATGGCCTCGTCGGCTCCCTCACAAGCTTAATCTTGTGGAAAATTGACCACCCAACCAAGTAGATCAAATGGTGAGCCTCTGAAATTGCATAGCAAATGTCTTCCCAGCACTTTTCATGCCTGAAATCCATCTTCTCCAATTCGATTTTGGGAAGCATATTATCCGGCACATGCGCGTCCTGGTACAGTGTCAAGGAACCTCCCTTTCTCACTGGAAAGTAGGTGTTCCTCACACCGCCATGGTTGGGATCATCTCCAATCCCGCGCTTGTACAGAGGATTTCTGTCGCAAGGAGTGAACTGTATCTCCAATCGAAGGGCGGCGCCTTCTTTAGGCGGATTTCCAGATCCGTTAAGGATGGAGAACCAACCGGAAATGGACTCGCCGGAGGCTAACTGCGCCGCCGGGATCCGTACGGTGCCGATCAGCTGAGCGCCGAAGACATCGTTATCCTTCACCTGGAACTCGAGTTCGGCGATCGGGTGAGCGAGCGGGATGACGAACCGCTCGTTCCACCTAGGGTTTTGCGAGTTCGCGATCACGCGCGTGCGGGCGATGGTGGCCTGCGGGACCACGACGGCCACGTAGGGGTCACTGGTGATGATCTTCCCGCGGCGCTTTGCCTGCCGGTCGGCTCTGGAGTCCTCTTCGGCACCTCCACCGTGGCTGCCGCGCGATTGCGAGGTGCAGACGCCGCAAGCAGCAAAGCAGCGGCGGAACCGCTCGGAGATCAAATCCATGTTCGGCAACTGCTTGGCAGCAATTATCCTCAAATCAAGGTCGCCATGCAAGCACAGAAGCTTCTCCGAGGAGTCGTCCACCATTGATGCTGAATTCAATTTTCAAGGAAGAAAGAGAGTGAAATGTGGAAGCGATTGCTTGTAGGATAGACCTAAATCGAAATCCCTCGTGGCCTCCGTTGCAGTTGTGGCATCGGTGAAGGGGAAAACTTTTTGTTTTATCAATGTAATCTTGTGCTTGGTGTTGCCGGAAACTGCCGCACATGAGGGGTGGACGGCGGCGACGGCAGGGTGTACGGAAGAAGTTGAGGGTGGAAAGTTGCAAGTGGGAGTGCAAAAGATGGATTGCACATAAGGCAAAGGGGCCCACAAACACATGTAATGCAATTGGCATAACCACCTTGCTTGGGCATAGGTCATGACTCATGCAATACTGTAGAAAATATTTTTAGGGCGAGCATCCGCATCCATGGAACCCGATTCGGTTCCTTAACTCTCCTTTTTATTTTTCTCTCTCCTTAAGAAATCCAATTTAATTTTTAACTCACATCCATGGAACCCGATTCGGTTCATTAACTCATCTCTTTCTCTTTCCTCTCCTCTCTCTCACATATCCCCATCTTCTTTCTTTCTTGGGTTTTTAAGGGTTTGTTAGTAACGAACCCGTCACATCGTTCCTTAGTAAAATTTATCTCTTCTTTATTATTTTATTATTAAGTTTCTTATATTTGTCTTTAAAACACCCCAATGTGGGTGCTCTTATATGAGCTGAACAGCTCGAGCTAGCTCGAGCTCGGCTCAGGATCGGCTCGAAAAAGCTCGACTCGAGCTCGTTCACTTACCTAAACAAGCCGAGCTTGAACATAATTTTAAGCTCGGTTAAAAGCTCGGCTCGTTCGATTTAGGCTCGAATAGCTCGAATAATATGGAATTTCTAAAATTTTCTTTAAGTTAGTATGTTATGACCAAGTAAAACAATTTAAAGCTCGAAAAAAGCTCGGCTCGAGCTCGTTCATTTACTAAAACAAGCCGAGCTTGAACAAAAAAGAAAGCTCGTTTAAAAATTGGGCTCGGCTCGGCTCGAGCTCGTTTAACAAACGAACAAGCTTGAACATGCCAAGTTCGGCTCGTTCGGCTCGAATAACACCCCTATATACGTTCGGTTTGTTGAATATTCGTGGATTTAAGATATCAGATAAAGGCTTTTAATTTGCCTCTGGTTGAATTTGATTGATTTTTCATGGTGGACATGCTCCTATTTATAAGAGATTTTACATACTATTCATGCATAAAATAAAGAGTGAGATAGTACGTACAGAAGATGAATTATTCACTCTTCTCCCTTCTACACACAACACTCCTCCTTGAATAATCAACTTCTATCATGACTCTTAGGGGTTATATACAAATTTACTTCTGTCATATGTATTGGTAATGCTGCCTCGTTAAAAACTGTCAGGAAAAACCCAGTGGGATAAAAACTTGATCGAAAGAAAAAAGAGTGCAGCGCATATGATTCTCCCCCTGAGTTTGACATGCTTAGTGAGCTTCTCGAAGACGATACATTCCGATCTTGCGTACCAGTTGTTCGAACGTCTTTGGTGGCAAGGACTTTGTGAACAAATTAGCTAGGTTCTCATCTGATCGGATTTGTTGGACTTCACAATTTTCCCTTTCTTCTCAAGTTCATGAGTAGAGAAGAATTTTGGCGATATGTGTTTGGTCCGATCTCCTTTGATATAGCCTTCCTTCACTTGCTTAACACAAGCCGAGTTGTCTTTGTATATCACAGTTGGTTTGCCCTTGATTGACTTGATTCCAGACTCCCTTTGTATGTACTTTATCACATTTCTGAGCCATACAGATTCTCTACCAGCTTCGTATAATGCTATTAGGTCGGCATGGTTTGATGATGTCGCAGTCAAAGTCTGCTTTGTGGACCTCCATGGTATGGCCGTTCTCCAAAGGTGAAGACGTATCCATTTTGGGATTTAGCCTTGTGTGGGTTTGATAGGTATCCTGCATCTGCATAACCAACAAGAGTTGCATTTGAACAGTTTTGATAACACATGCCAAGATCATATGTGTCTCTAAGGTAACGAAACGAGTGTTTGGTTCCGTTCCAATGCCTCCTTGTAGAAGCTGAGCTGTATCTCGATAGTAAATTTACAGTGAAGGCAATGTCAGGCCTTGTATTGTTGGCTAGGTACATCAGGGCACCAATAGCACTTAGATATGGTGTTCCTGGGCCAAGCATTTCTTCATCATGTTCTCGGGGTCTGAATGAGTCATCGTGTATATTAAGGGAACGAACGATCATAGGTGAGTTCAAAGGGTGAGCTTTGTCCATGTGAAATCTTTTCAGAATTTTCTCGGTATAATTTGATTGATGGACAAAGATTCCATCTTTTATGTGTTCAATTTGCAAACCGAGATAGAACTTGGTTTTCCCAAGATCCTTCATTTCAAATTCCTTCATCAAGTACCTAGCTGTACTTGCAATCTCATTCGAGGTTCCAACAATGTTTAGATCATCAACATATACTGCAATGATGGAAAACCCGATTTGTATCTTTTGATAAAAATGCATGGACATCTCGAGTCGTTCTTAACCCTTCCTTCAAAAGGTATTCGCTAAGACAATTGTACCACATTCGCCCAGATTGTTTCAATCCATATAATGATCTCCTCAACTTGATGGAGAACATTTCTCAAGGCTTTGATTTGCAAGATTCAGGCAATTTTAGTCCTTCAGGGACTTTCATATAGATGTCGGTGTCAAGTGACCCATACAGACATGCAGTCACGACATCCATTAATCGCATCTGTAGCTTCTCAGCCACTGCCAGGCTAATTAGAAATCTTAAGGTAGTTGCATCAACTACCGGTGAATACGTATCTTCGTAATCAATTCCTGACAGTTGTGAAAAACCTTGTGCTACAAGCCTTGCCTTATATCTTGCTACCTCATTTTTCTCATTTCTTTTCCTCACAAAGACCCACTTATAGCCCACTGGCCTTACCCCCTTCGGTGTCTGAGTTACAGGACTGAAAACTTCACGCTTCTCAAGTGATTTTAATTCAGCTTGAATCGCTTCTCTCTATTTAGGCCAATCTTTCCTACAACGACACTCTTCAACTGTTTTTGGTTCAGTATCGTCGTCTTCCGCCATCATTTCAACTGCTACTGAATAGGCAAAGATTTCATCGACAATGACATCTTTCATGTTCCACTGTGTTCCTGTGGATACATAGTTTATGGAAATTTCATAATTGTCAATTGTTCTGTCTTCTTCAAGAAGACTCTCTTTATCATCTTCTTCAACAAGATTCTCTTCTTCCGAGGATTTTGCTTTGTCTTTCAAGATATCCTTGTTATTGACCTCCTTGCCCTCGTTATTTGGCTGGACTATTATGGGATTACCAATCATGACCTTTTGCCTCCTCGGTTGTCTTGGTTTCAAATCATTTGAATCAAGTGGTCTACCTCGCCTTTTACGTACATCAGATTCATTAGTGATTGGCTTATTTGGTAGATCCATAGGTACTTCAATTCTTGCAGGGCATTTACAGCAGGTATATGTGACTTTGTCACTTTTGCTATATTAGTAAATGCATCAGGCAACTGATTAACCACTCCTTGCAAATGAATTATCTTTTGTACATCTTGTTCACGCACTTTTGTTCGAGGATCAACATATGACAATGACATGGCACCCCAGGTGACCTCACCTTTACTAGGATTAACTTTGTTCTTTTCTCTCCCTAGAGTTGGGAATGTATATTCATCAAAATGGCAATCAGCAAATCTTGCTATGAATAGGTCACCTGTTGTTGGCTCAAGATATTTAATAATTGAGGGGGATTCAAAACCAAAATATATTCCCAGTCTCCTTTGAGGACCCATCTTTGTCCGTTGCGGTGGTGCAATTGGGACATAGACTGCACATCCAAACACCTTTAGGTGCGACACATTCGGCTCCTTACCAGACACAAGTTGCACCGGGGAATATTTATGATATGCAGTTGGCCTGAGCCAAATCAAGGCTGCAACATATAATACTGCGTGTCCCCAAGTTGATGATGGTAGCTTGGATTTCATCAGCAATGGTCTAGCAATCAGTTGTAATCGTTTAATTAATGATTCTGCAAGACCATTTTGAGTATGTACATGCGCTAGTGCGCTACTGGATGTTCAACTATGATCCCAATGGACATGCAATAGTCATTAAATGCTTGGGAGGTGAATTCTCATGCATTATCCATACGGATTTTCTTTATTGTATAATATGGGGTGCTCTTAATCGTATGATTTGAGCAAGGAGTTTAGCAAACGCAACATTTCTTATCGACAATAAACTCACATGTGACCGTCGTGTAGATGCATCTATTAGCACCAAGAAGTAACGAAATGGTCCACACGGTGGGGCAATTGGTCCACATATATCCCCTTGAATTCGTTCTAAGAATGAAGAAGCCTCAACTACTATTTTATTTTTCGAGGGCCTAGTGATCAGTTTGCCCAACGAGCAAGAAGTACAATTGAGATCACTTGTCTGGATAATCCTCTTGTTCTTTAATGTATGACCAAGTGAATTCTCAGTGATTATGTGCATCATCACTATACCTGGATGGCCCAGTCTGTCATGCCAGAGGGTAAACATCTTATGGTCATCCAGACTTGGTCTGGTTACCATATTAACCTCAAATGGACTAATGTAGGTATAATATAGCCCAAAGGAATAAGCTGGTAGTCTTTCGACCACTTTCCTTTTATTAGATACATGTGCTATCAGGCACAAGTATTCCCTTTCATTTTCATTCATGGTTTCAATATGAAAACCATTATGACGCACATCTTTAAAGCTTAATAAATTTCTTTGAGACTTGCTTGAGTATAATGCGTCTTTTATTACCAATTTTGTCCCTTTCGAAAGCAAAAGGCAAGCCTTTCCAGATCCTTCGATCATCTTTGCCACACCTGATATCATGTTAACATTTCCTTCAAAGATTGTCAACTGAGTGAAGTATTCCTTGTTTTTCAGGATGGTGTGGGTTGTTGCACTGTCCACTAGACATTGCTGCTTATAATCAGGCTTAATTCCAGATGGATTCATCATGACTTCAAGAATTAAGAAAAACACGGAGAGAGTTAGACATTATATTACATGGTGTAAATTAAACTTACACAAATATCTTACATCACATGACGAATATCTTACATTACATGGATAACGCAAGGAAACACATATTACAAGCATCCTTAATTTATTTCATGCATAGAAATTTAAAAGCTAGTGCCTTCATCTTGGCCAAATTCATCATCAAGCTCATTATCCATGTAGTCATTGATATTTAGGTCACCCGGCATTAGTGGGGTATTAGTGGCAACAAAGTTTGTTTCCATATCCTTCCTCTTTTCCTTGAGAGAGGCCTGATACATCTCACACAAGTGTCTTGCTGTGCGACATACTTTGGCCCAATGACCAAATCATCCCACACCGGTAACATTGTGACTTTGGTTTGTTTGGGGTTTCTGGACCTTTGGCTTCATCCCCTTGGAGAGTGATTCTCCATGGTTGCCTTTCTTATGGAAGAAGCGGTTTCTCCCATAGCTTTGTTTGCGATTGTTGCCACGATACTTCCCCCTTTTGTAGCCTCGTGAGCTTTTAGGGTCATTACCCCCTTTTGGGTTAGCATTCATAGCATCTGCAGCATTAGCTTCGGGGTATGGTGCTGCGCCAGGGGGCCTCATGTCGTGGTTTCTCATCAGGAGCTCATTGTTTTTTTTCCGCCACTAGCATTACATCTATGAGTTCAGAGTGCTTCTTAAAGCCACTCTACCTGTATTTTTGCTGTAACAACACATTAGATGCATGCATTGTGGAGAATGTCTTCTCCATCTTTTGCCCATCTGCAATCTCATGACCACATAGCATTAACTGTGATGTGATCCGCTGCACAACAGAGCTATACTCCCTGATATTTTTGAAATCTTGAACCCTTAAAGAGTTCCATTCATATAAAGCCATTGGGAGTAAGATATTCTTTTGATTGCCATGTCTTTCATTCAGATTCTCTCATAGTTCATTGGGATCTTCCACCAATAAATATTCAGATTTCAGGCTTTCATGAATATGGTGGCAAATGAACACAATGGCTTGTGCCTTCTCTTGTGGAGTGGTGGTATTGTTAGCCTCAATGGTCTTTTCAAGACCTCTAGCCTTAAGGTGTGTTAAGGCATGCACCCTCCACTCAAGGAACTTGTCTCCTGAGAGATCTAGGATATCGAATTCTCTTTTGGTGATGTTTGCCATAATAGCTAGCACTACAAAAATTATAAGACGTATATGTGAGTGTAAATATTATGAAAATAATTTACTAAATATAAATTTAATTAGTAGGATATAAATGATACGTGTGCAAATTAATACACTTAGCTACCGATAGATTATATATCCTATCATGCATGTACGTGTATGTGTGGTTTTTAAAACATATTGTATTATATATATATGCATGCATACAAATCACATATATTATATTTATGGGTAAATTACAGAAAACCACCCTTAAAATTTCTATTTTTCACTTAACCACCCATAAAAATTGAATTTACACATAACCACCCATATTGGGTCTCTATTAACACTAAACCACCCACACCCTGCTTCCGTTAAATTGTCGTGAGTGAACAAGTAAATGACTTAACCCTCCTATTTCCCTAATCCCTGAATTGAAGGGTTGGAATTAATTACAACTTTTTTATTATTATTTCTTCCACCTCATCGATCCACTAGATTTTAGATCTCATCTAAAATTTACTCTATTTTCATCACCACCTAAGACAAACATCTTCCATGGAAGATCTTGAAAGTTGAGACCATTTTCAAATTCACATAAACAATATACACTCCTCTCTCTCATTAGCCAACCTCAATTCATTTTTCTTTACATAAACCAACCTCAAATTCATATCTCAATTATTTCACATTTTCTGGGCAAATCCGAATAACATGCCTTCATAAAATTTGGAGGAAAAGCCATTAATCCTCTTCTCCAAGCTTGAATTCAAAACCTACCTTTGCTACAAATATATATAATAAACAATCTCAACACTAGACAACACAAATCTAGAGACTTTGTCTTTCCAATCTCTCCTTCCTTCTTCTACAACTATCTTTGTCTTTATTTCTGTAGAAAGGCAAAAGAGGGCAGTGGTTTTGAACAAAATTTATAATCGATACAAGAAGGTGCGCAAGGATGGCTGCTATCAATTGCATCGGTCGGAGCCATTGTGATGTTTATAAAAGTTTTTTTTTTAAAAAAATATTCTAAAGCCTTAATATGACATTTTTATCACATTTAACCGAATTTATAATGGAATATTGTAAATGGGTGGTCTACTGTTAACGTGGTGACTTAATGGGTGGTTATGTGTAAATTCAATTTTTATGGGTGGTTAAGTGAAAAGTGAGATATTTTAAGGGTGGTTTTCTGTAATTTATCCTATATTTATATATACACATGCAAGTACTTTCTACATAGAATTAAAAAGTGCATGCAAAGATAAGGTAGTAGGTAATCTTCTGACATGAATTGCTTGCAAAAATTACTTTGCATGTAGAGGCCATCACCTATTTTATGCAATCTATATATAATATTACATGTAAAACTTTCTTCTGTCACGTACGCACTAAGTGATCAGAAAGGAAAAATCATTTCATGCATTTGAAATTTGAAAGAAGAAGAGAAGGTTTAAGGGTATGTTATATTGTGTTGGGTTGGGGTTTTAACCTCTATTTATTTTACCCCTCTTTCCCTGCTTTTCTTTTCCCTGGTTAAAGCACCGCCACTACCGCCCTCCAACTTCACACCTCCCTCTTTTTTCCATTATCCTCATCATCCTCCATCTCCCTCATCCTCTCGCCGTCGTTTTCTCTTTCCGACGCCGCTCTCATTTTCCGACCAAAAAAATGACAGAAACCGACCGGGTTTTGCTAAGGATGTTCGTTTGTGGGGTGACGGGAGCGATTCTGGTGGTTTCCTACGTTGTATGGGTGACCAAGAACTGCCGGTGTAACTAGGCTTCTTGATGGAGGTTCCGACAAGGCGTATTTCAAAAAACGAAGTTCAAAACGGTATTGTATTATGTAGTATTTTTGCAAATATCTTGTAATGGCTCTAGATCTACTAATCTTGTTTTGGAGTGAAAGATTTTCGAAAACCCTATGATGAAATTCCCGTATTTTGGCTTTGAAAAATTCGTTTTCGTATGAAAACTCATGAAGATGTGTTGAGCCTCTTTCTGTGTTCCATTCTTTGTGAGTTTTTAAAACGGATCTGAACAAGGATGATGTAAAACAGGGAGATCTGAGGGTTTTATGAGTTTCTGATGTAGAAGATCCCAAATTTTGGGCAACTACAGAGCATACTCCTCTAAAATCGATTTTGGTAAAAACGTGTTGGATATTTGTGGATTTAAGATATCAGATAAAGGCTTTGTAATTTGCCTCTTGTTGAATCTGATTGATTTTTCATGGTGGACATGCTTCTATTTATAGGAGATTTTACATACTATTCATGCATAAAATAAAGAGTGAGATAGTACATACAGAAGGTGAATTATTCACTCTTCTCCCTTCTACACACAACACGGTTTAGTTATTTTTAAATAAAATTAAAAAAATCGAGGTCATTGATAAGAGGTCACAATGAATAGTATTTTTTTTGGATCAGACAAATCTGACTCCTCGACTGATCACATCGGCTATTGATAAGATAAGTAAGTCTAATTAAATTAGACACAAATCATTTTATAATATAGATTGAGACCTAAAAAAGCCTTAATAAAACCGCACGTGTACCTCCGACCTTGCGAATTGAACCACTAACATCAATTATATCGCCCTTTCTAGACCTGAGCATGGGTCGGGCCGGGCGGGCTTGAGGCGGGCCTTGGCTAAATTTTCAGCCCAGTACACCAGGCCGGACTTAGGCCAGGTCCGGTTTTTGGGCCTAGTGCTTTGTCCAGGCCCGTCCTCATTGCCGAGCCAGACCGCCCAGTGGGCCAAACGGGTCTAGACTCTCAAATTCGTTTTCTATCCGAAATTGAATTAAATAATTTTTTAAAAAAGGCAAATCACAACATTATACTAATACTTTCAAATGTAAGGCAAATCTGGACAATATTAGCTTACTAACAAATACAAATCAACGTTATATTGTACCAATACTTTCAGGCGACACGCGGGAGAAAAAATTATCGTCCCACAATATTTTTATTTATATGAAAAAAATAAAATTAATAAAACATCAAAGAATATATAGAATTAAGTTGAATAAACTAAATAAAGTTTCAAACTAATAAGGTTTATGCATGCTAATGTAATTGCAATTGTAATAAAGTTGAACTAGCCAGTACCCCGTGCGCAAACGCACGGAATTTTTAAATATAATCTAAGTACATTTATCTTATTTTTCGAATATTATTATATTAATCAATGCGTTTTCAATGATGTATAAAACATAGTACTGAAAACAACCAAACAGAGACCACATTATCATCAATCCAATATCCAATAACATAAAAGACTAAAACTAATAAATATGAGAAACAATACAAAAATTTGTATCCGCAGTGAAAAACATTCAATTTATATGGAATGGAGAAGTAAATATATAGTGGAATGAAAGCACGTTTATATATATATATATATATATATATATATATATATATATATATATATATATATATATATATATATATATATATATATATATATATATATATATATATATATATATATATATATATATATATATATATATATATAAAAGGAAGTGGGAATGATGGGAATGAGAAGTAAATATATAGTGAGCTACCAATTTTGATTTTTTACTGGAAAACAAAATTGAAATATGCCCTGCGAGTCCAAACCTACCAGTATTACATGCATTTTTTGTGCACCTAAAACAAATGTCAATCTATTGCTTTGCAAATTGCATATAATACAAAACATATCTTGTGAAACCTAGGTTCTAACTTGCAAGCTGCAAATTAATGGTTCATTGACACTTCGATTTTAAATACATTTGAAATCCAAATCTTATCTAATTCATGCTAACTTGCAGAGGTTGCAATTTGTACCCTGAAATACAATTCAGACCCCATAAGTTGCTTGCTGCTTTAGAAGCCGATATTTTTGCCAGCTGTTCAGTTTCCACTTGCCTGCCTTTCAAAACCATATCTTTGTTGATACCCTTCTTATCAGGGAGATCGAGGTTGTAAACCACAATGGTTGATGGCAGGGAATTCACTCTTGGAAGGTTCCCTGTTCGTTTTTGAATGTAAACTAAGAGCTTTTACGAACGAAACGGGTCATCATTCTCATCCGCGGAAATATGTCATGTCATTTAACAACAAATGATGAAAGAAATAGGAATGTTCAAGTATTATTGCAAAGAACGCTAAGAACATACCTGAAAATATGTTCAATCTTAAACGATAAGAATCGTTCTTTCAGATCAACTGCTTCCTTGCACAGTTTTGCCATTTCTGGTTTTCTGCATCTCCGAAGACCTTGAATCTGTGTACCCAATGCGGAATAGAGCCTTTAAACAGTCGTGGATTGTTTGGGGTATAAAAAAACATTCCTCAAAGCCTAATATACATACCGGCAAACTAATTTCATAAGCAAACTCCACGAAGCCAAGTGACTCAATCAGAATTCATGATTATCCAAGTGGAAACCTCCCTATCCAGTTGAGACAACGTACAAATTGATCTCCGACTGTCATCAGCAAAGTTAAAGGGGAAAAAGGCGTAGAGCATGAAGGAAAGTAACATGCGTGTAAACCATTTGCGAGTCTCCTAGGACACGGACATGCTTAAACCATAATTTCAGGAATTAAGAGACGATAAACTTGCATTAATGTTCTAACAAGAAAAGTATTTGTTCAAATAAACTGATGTATTATGCCATTTTCAACAGGGCAAATATCAGTTTTCTAACATCACAAGAGATGATATACTTTCTCTAAGATTTCGAAAAAAAAATACAATACTTGAAATCAACACAATTTGAATCCCAAACACTATTAAAAGACCATAATTGCCCCGCTTTATGGTTCCTATATTAGTTCATAGGACTGAAATATTAATCATATCCAAGAAGTCATATAGATGCTCTGTCCAAGTGATCATTAATATCTTTAATGAGAAGTAAGATTAAAAAAGGATCTCATATTATGACAAGGAGGCTAAGGAAGTAGAGGAAAAAGAAGTATTGCCTGCATATAAGTTATTCCATTGCCTACAACTCCCAGGATGAGCACAGAACTGAACATATATACTTGATCAAATAGACAGATGAAAGTGAGCAACAATCTAACCGTAATAAAAGGGTTTGGTTAGTCATGCATACCGTATGCAGTGTTTAGTTACTGGCCAGAGAATTGCATAAGGGGGTAGTGGAGATGTATACGCAGCTAGCTTCTTTCGTGCAGGTTTCTGCAATGAGAAAGAAACAAAAGGGAAACCATTAGATTACATGTAAGAACCTGGCAACAACAATACAACCAACACCCATCAGAGTTCATAATGACACGCATAATGACAAGATTCACAATCCCTTAAGCTGATTATCGTTCAAGAAGATGTGAAAATTTATGGTTCATGCTCTTTTGGGTTGCCCAGATAGTGCTGATAATGAGTATTTACCATTCAGTCAATAAAATTCATAATGTAACTCAAACTGATAATGAGTATTTACCCTTCAATCAATAAAATTCATAATGTAACTCAAACTGAAGCAAGAAACCAAGCTTTACAAGAAAAAGAGCTCAATTCATTAGATTAAGTTTACCTAATTTTTGGTCTTCTCCAAAGCCTCACCTAGGAAGATGAAGTAGAGGTTGTGTTCTTTGTCAAATTTCATCCTCGTATTAGCGTAATTGTGTTACAAACTGCACAATTAGTTTTCCTCCAGTGGCCTGCAAAACCAAAAATTGAAAGCAATCAAGGTATAAGCATGTAGTTGACTTGACCTTGTATACTACGTTGATTAGGGGCCATGGGATTTTAATCGGAGATAAATTAGATTGGAGAAATAACCTGCTCCCTAGTCAGCTTCTTGACGATACTATCCCTACCAGCTTTGATCTTGCGAGTTGATACAACTTGTATAAGGTCTTGCACCTTAATAGATTCACACCTTAATAAAAATACTTATTAATATTACACATCTGAAATCGATACATCTGAAATCGTCATCATGAGTAGAAATTATCCATCCAGACTATGAGAATGAATTACCTAAAATGTCTTGGACATCCAGCTCCAGCACACCAAGTCGTTTGAACAGCAGAAAAGCACCTGCATCGGTTTTTATTTCAAGGTTTTGTTCTTCATGATCATAATCAGTTGTTGCTGGCCAAAGAACTCTAGTTGTTTTGCTTTCTTGAACAAAGACTTTGATGCTGACAATTTAGAAAAGCAAATATAGCATTAATTAGTGGTTTAGAAAAACTCAGAAGTGCTCACTAGGAAAAACTAAGCATGTGTAGGAGAACAAAACACTTGCACTTCACACAGGTACCATGTTAGTTTCATGTGTTTAGTGTTTTAGAAGTCACTAACCATGAGAAACTGTCGTCCTTCTTAAATAAAACTCCAAACTCCAGCCCTCTAGGTAGTCAAGATGCCTTCTTCCCTATTGTCTGCTCATTTGATATGAATGGCAGGAAAGACAAGATCTTCATCCTACACAGAAGGAATTTCATACAAGAATATTAGGTTGCATAACGTTTCTCCCAAATTCGCTATAAATATACATATGTTCTCAGTATAAACAACATTCAGTTGATGTACAAGGCAAAGTATCTAAAAAATTCTCAAATAATTTCATGCTTTATTAGAACCAAAACTATCCATTGTAATTATATAAAAAAAAATTAACTATAAAATTATCCATTTGTAATCATAATCTAATTTTTAGTTTCAGAAAAGTTGTATATAGTTGCTTACGAGATTGTATCAGCAAGGTAAAACACAAGAAGAATTCTCAACCCTGCACCTAGCCACTCTCTTCTCATTCAAAAAATTTGTATATAGGTGCTTACGAGATTGTTAAGCATATGATAAAGAGAAAGAAAGCACACAGCTGAAAACAAATTGAAATAATTAATATGTCTTTCTTCACTCTTGAAGCTCTACACCTCTTTAGTCTGTAAATCCTAGTTGTATACGCATGATATTTGACACAAATTGGAATGACTTACGGATTTAGATTTCAAAACCAACAGCCCGGAATCACATAACTATGTTTGAGCACACCAACAAGATACAATAACACAAACATCGCAGTGACCAATAACACAAACACCATCAACAGCCACCATCAACACAAACACAATCATCAATCACAGGAAAAACATATATTGACGCAGAATCAATCAGCAATCAAACAATTGGGACCTAAATTAGGTAACCGCCAACAAATCCCACCCAAAAGATTACAATACGTCAATACCACAATTTAGAAATTACCTCAACCGATTATAAGCTTCAAAGCCCTAGATCCTAAGATCATCATGTCTATAAATGATTCAACATAATAAAAAAACCTAAGGAATAGATGAAGCGAAAACTTGATTGCAATTGAGAAAAAGATGAATCGTTGAAGTCTGACGAAGACGAAATTCAAGGGCGATAAGAGATGCAAAGGGAAGTGGATCTAGAGAGGGAAAACTCAAACCTCTGATTCTCGCCATCTTGCTCTAGCAATCCTTGTCGCACTCTCGTCGTCGGTGCTCGCCCTAACCTTTGCAATCAATAGAAAAGATGAACAAATGAAGGGTTCAATCAGAGATCAAATTTTCGAACCAAACCTGGGCAAATCCACCGTGATTATTCGTCTGTATGATTGAATTCACTGATTTTGTCTTCGCCATGGTAGCCTAAATCCGAGGACTCAGCCGTCAGCACCACGCCCACCCGATAATAATAGCGAGTTCCAGATTTCCTTCTCCAAATTCGTCTTCTTCTCAAGATCCAATCCAACGGGGGTTCCCACACGTCGACCCTTATGCTTAGTCATGCTCAGGTGGCGACTCGGCGCCCCGGCGGCCGGAGATTGCACCGCCCACAGGAAGACGCGGCGTCGCCCAGCGAAATCATCCCAAAAGGGGGCGTACAGAACCCAAGGCGAAGATCCTTCGATAGTTCTGAACTGGAAGATCCTTCGATAGTTGGTTACATCAATTGAACGTGAGGGTGAGAAGGAGAGAGCGGGAGCAGTTACCTAGACTGAGAGAAGAGAACGTGGGAGAGCAGTTTGGAGTGGAGAATCAGGGGAGGAAAGGAAAGTAAGTGCTTTTTTAATGATTGAGTTTTTACAAAAATCTAAAAAACTTAAAAAAAATCTCTGCTCAACACGTGGAGCATTCCTTTTCACTAAGATGGCTTTTGCTATTATATTGTAGGGATATACCTTTAATTAATTACTACATAGTACTGTATATACTTGTACCACCGTAATACGGAGTACTTACAATTACAAAGTATATAGTTGTAATCAAGTTTATTATGCTACTGTCATTGTACCTTTTTTGTTTGGAGAACGGTTTCGCTATATACATCTCAAATCCTGCACGTCAATTCCGACGTACAAGGTTAAAAGGGGTTAATTAATTTTATTAAAGCGCTAATTAGTCAGAAGACTTGCACGTCGAAACGGACATGCATTATTGATGTTGGATTTGCGATGTATATAAAAACACCATTTGGAGAACAAATTGTAATATGGAGTACTTACTGTAATTGTCATGTTTGCTAGGTAGTAGGTACCATACATATATACTGTAATTTACTTATATAATTTAAATACTTGCTAATATTTATGAAAATTGAATTAATTGCTACTATATTTTTATTATATTAATAATATATAAAATACTATAACTTATATAATTATATATAATATTAATATAAATCCGGGTCGGGCCTGTCGGCCCGCTTGGACTTCACCCTCTGCACAAGCCCGATCTTTTGGGCTTACCGGGCCGAGCCATCGACCCGCTTGAACTTACTACTCTTTCCAAACCCGCATATTTTCCCGGACGAGTTGCCCCATGTTTGCTTGAGTCTAGCCCTTTCTTGGGCTAGTCACCGCCACCTTTCCCCGCGATCTCTTCTCAAATGATCAAATCACTAGTCGCTACCCATCGTCAAGGCTGATTGATACACATTTGCTGCTATCGAGGCGTGACCGTTGAAGCCCAAAGAGAGACCACACACGACCTTCTTCTCCAAAGGGTTTGACGACACCGCCGTATCCGAAGAAGTCATCATCAGAGTCCAGGGAGCGATACACGCTGGGCCGTCGCTGGCCTTCTCTCCTCGTCTGTCTACTAAGCCATTGTCGAGGCTTGACAATTTGCGTTTACACAGGAGAATGGGAGATCTCAAAGAATAGAATTATGTTCAATTAATTAATTACGGTATGTGTGAATTGAATAATATTGATTTTGATTAGATTTTTTTCCATTGGATTTATTGATTTGTGTTTTATGATATTTGATTGTTGAGATCGATTTGGTTAATGATTGATTAATTTGGGAATAGAGAATTTAATTTGTTGATTGAATAATTTGTAATTTAGAGATTATAAGTCAATCTCATCGTGAAACTTCAATGATTGTTGATGAAATTATTTTTTTTTATGAAGATTGGGAATGGAGTTTTGATTAATCTTTTGTTTAACTATAAATAAATATTTTAAAAATAAAATGATATGCCATACAATTTAACCGATATCGTCTTATCAATAGCCTTTATTCATTTTGTCAATAGCCCTCATGAATTATAAAGTAAGTGAGACCGAAAGGGAGATTGTGTAATTAGTGAAAGATCAAATTTCAAAAATCACTCTTTAAATACAAAAGCTACTATTTAAATTAAAAATTCTAGAAAATCACCCTAAAAAAGTTAGATGTTTACAAAAGAACACCCATCTCATATTTCCGTTAAGATTGTTGTTAAATGTGAGAAATTATCATTTTGCCCTTACACTTTTAATATATTTGAACGGTAGGATGATCGCCCCTCAACAACTTTCATTTTTCATTTAAGAAGATGATCGAGAGGTAAAAGATGAACTTTTAGAGAACCTTAAACTAATTAAATCAAAGATGACCAACTTCAAACTAACTAAATCAAGGATGAAACACTTGGAAATTGCCAAGAGATGAACTGAGATATTGGTGATGAAAGGGAAAAATAGTAATTTTGCACTTTCAACATCAAACTTAACGTAAAAGGTGGGATGTGTGTTCTTTTGAAAACATCTAGCTTTAAAAGGGTGGTTTTCTGAAAATTTCAATTTAAGGGGTCGTTTTGTGCAAAATGGTAATAGAGGTGGTTTTCTGGAATTTGACCTTAATGAAAAGCATATCATGGAAGATGATAGTTGCTGAAAGAATCAGCCCAATAGAGTGGAGGCCCAAATTTAAAGCAGCCCATTGTTGACGCCTCTTGGAGTTTGAAGGGGTTACCACCCTTTAAATACGGCATATTGCCAAAATCACCCCTTAAAATAAAAAATTAGTGTTAAAAAAATTAAATACAATGAAGAAAGCACCCCAGCCACCCTACCATGAACTCCGCCGCCAGCCCGCCACCAACGCAGCCTCCCAGACCTTGGCCACCACCAACCGAGCCACCCAGATCTCGTCCACCACCAACGCAGACCACCCGGAAAACCGAAAGCCTCTTCCGTCGTCGGACCTCATACGAAAACCCAAAAAATCCATATCTAAATTCAAGATCGAAACACTTAAACCAAATCAATATCCAGAACCTTCACAAATCTAAAAAGCTTGCCCAGACCCTTCAAACACAACCTTCAGACCCCGAAAATTAATAAAGAAAGGGCAAATTGAAAGGGGAAAGCAAGCGATTGTCTCGACTTGGATATTCGCTGAAGGGGGAAAGAGAACGGCTAGATCTGAAAATGTCTAGATCTGAGAAAGCACACATCTTCAACGTTTGATTTGAATAAATTCTTGTTTCACCATGGTTGCGGCATCGGATCTGAGCTTGACTTGTATCGACGGTGCTCGATTCGAATCGATTGCATCAATTTGGTGGTGGTGTCGGATCTTGAGATTGGATAATGAATTCATGGTTGCTTCCAACTTCAGGAGGCGGCATATCTTTAGTTCTAGGTTTTTTTTTTTTGTCTCTCTTGGTAAAAACCCAATTCCAAATAAAAAGAAAGGTGGTTATTTTTTTCTAATTTTTTTAATCCTAAAATGGTAGTAATATTAATAAAAGAGCAGGGGTATAATAGTAATTACATCAATTTAACATCCTACTAACGGATTTAGGGATGAGGGTGGTTAAATGCTAACAGAGTTATTATAAGGGGTGGTTTTCTGCAATTTTTATTTTAAGGGGTGGTTTTGGGCAATATGCCGTATTTAAATGGTGGTTTTCTGCAGTTTACCCTTATGGTAAAGTTCTCCCTCCTAAAGGCAGATCATTTAGGCCCCTAACCATTCCGGAATGGCTCACTGGAAAGGACTTGTGGGTAGTACCCATAGGTCCCCAGTTCGAACCCCGGAATGGCCGCTCTTTATTTACAAATTCAAAAGATCATTTAGGCCCAGAAAACTTGGGTTTAGGATCGACCCGAAATCCCATCGGATCGGGTCTCTAGCGGTCTGGCCATGTTTTGAAAATTGTTGGGTCAACGGATAGGTCGGGTCAGGCTCGAAAGGTTCCGGGTTACTGGATCATACAGACCATGGGAGTGTGGGACACTCGGAAAAAGGTATATGATATAACATATCAAGGCAAACCAATAGACCGGTCCAAAGGGCCGTTCGGGTCGGTTCACTTCGGGTCCCGGGTAAAACAAGTTTCGGATATATCCAGGTTGACTCGAACCTGGGTTTGATCGGGTTTCAGGTCATTTCGGGTTTATCAGTTTTTTCTTTTTAAAATTAAAAAAAAATCATGATTTGATAATTTTGCGATAATTTTAAATTTCTAAAATTAAATATGTTGTTCATAAGCTCTAGTGCTTGTAATTATATACTATATCTGATCTAAAATATTTGATTTTTATTATATATTTCTCATAATTTTTAATAAAATGTAATAATATATAAATATCAAAATTCTCCTATTCTCCTATATCTTAAAGCCGAGTCCTTTAGATGATAGGTAGGCTATCCACGTGGAGCTCTAAATTTTTTTTCCTTTCCTTTTGTTTTTGCCCTTTCTCTTTCCGATCCCTTTGGTCCTCTCTCTCTCTCTCTCTCTCCCTTTGCAACGCAGGGACAGGATCCAGCAGATCCGGCAATGGAAGAAGCTGTTGGAGATTGTGTTAGGTTTTTTTTTCTTCTTCCTTCTCTAACTCCTAACCCCCTTTCTCCAATCTCCAGATCGTCGTGCGATTTCTGGTTTCCGCTTCACCGGGCCACCGTTGAATAGGCGCATGTCATAATGAGCTTACGTGAACCCTGAAATCGGGTAATTTTTCTGCTTCTGGATATATCAAGAACACCTGCTGCACTCTGCCAATTCTTCGACTTCTCTTGATGGTTGCATTTGAGGTTGGTTTTTTGTTTCGGTTTTTTTGTTTGTTCATGATTCATCTTCTTCATTATAAATTAAGCAATTCTTATTATTGAAGCTATCAATTTTGTCGAAAATAAGGGCCTAGGGATTCAATTTAGGGATTTTAGAATTAAGCAATTCTTATAATTGAAGCTATCAATTTTGTCAAAAATAAGGGCTTAGGGATTCAATTTGGTATTGCTCTCGGCCTATTTACACATGTTTAATGACATCTAAAGATTAGATGAATGAAAGCTCTCGAAATTTATGGGTTTGAAATATCATTTAGTCATGCACTCCACCTATTTGATGAAATGTCATAGAGAGAATCCTGAGAAAAACTCAGTGTTTTTGTTTTAGTACTTCTATAATGCATATCAATCTCTAGAAGGAGGAGCGTCGTTCTTTGGTAGTTGATGCGCATAGCGTGGCATTCGATTAAGGTAGAGATCAAAATTTGGATTTGGATGGTGTTTTGTTGACTTAAATGTTTTGGGTGTAACTTCCTCATGTGAATGATTAATCATGTGTATCTAATTTTTCTAGATAAACACTATGTATCAAAATATCCGGTGGTGATACAACACACGATCCAACAATTTGATGTCTATCATGTATTTCCATGTTTATTTCATTTTGGTTTCGTGCTTTTGATTTTATTCATTCTCAATTCGAACCAAAACATCCCACTCACTTTCGTGCTTTTGATCCAACAATTTGATCTCTCTAGGATCCACCAACCTTTCTCATGGTTTAAAAGTGTTGAGTAGGACAAGATCTATCAAACAGAAGCTGCATTCATCCCACGAGTAAATAATGAGTTGGACACTCAGAACTTCGAAAATTTTGAAGAGATTTCTTGACTTCGCTTTTGTTTCCAAAATTCAAACTTATTGATTTTATAGTGTTTCAGTTTCACGACGTGCCCACGAGTAAATAATGAGTTGGACACTCAGAAGTTCGAAATTTTTGAAGAGATTTCTTGACTTCGCTTTTGTTTCCAAAATTCAAACTTACTGATTTTATAGTGTTTCAGTTTCACGGCGCTTTTAATTGTTTCAGACTGAAGGCCAAGCTCCAACTTCTCCAAAATCAGGTCCATGGAGAAAGGTTGGTGCAAAACGTTTGTTGTTTTCTTCGATCCATTATGCAACCTATTTATTGTGCCGTATAGTATAAATATATTTGTTTTCTTTGGCTGCAGATGTTACCATCTAAAGACGTCAACTTTGTTGGATACACATACAAGAATTTTGAAATTGTAAATGATCATGAAGTAGATGGCATAGGTATTGTTTTGCCATCTCCTATTCAAATTATCTTTTCATGTGGGTTTTTGAAATCCTCTACAAGAGGTCTGAGAGATTTGATGGTTGTTTGCATATCTAGTTGGAGCAGCTTGGTAAAGATGCTCATTCTGCCCATATTGGTATAAATATGAATTCTGGTCTAGGCGTCTTTGAGCTCTTGAATAAGCATTTCATGTATTTGCCATATTTTACATGATTAACGATTAAGTGATGATTTGTAGGTAATCTATGGAAAAACTATGGGAAACTTCGAAGACAGTACCTTCTGCGAGACAAGCACATATGTTGATGAGGATTTAGATGTGTAAGATCAGGGAAAAGTAAGTTTTCTTGAACTTAGTTATTGTTATCTTAAATTCCAATATTTCTCCATCTTTTGTAGTATGTGCTCTTTATGGCATCTTAAAGGGTTGCTTCATATTTTGCTCTCTCTGCATAAACAAGAAATTTAGGTGACTCCAATTTGATGCAAATTAAGTACCCTATGTATTTGTGAACTTGGTACCATATTCATGGTTGTGTTTTTAACAACACACATCACAGGTGGTGGAAAATTCTACAGGTGTGAAATAAAAATTAAAGCAATTAACTCTACGTGATATTGAGGAAAAACAGAAAAAATGAAATATTTGCAAAGTTCATTCTTATAATTTAGATTTGGAATACCTTGATCGAAATTAATTCCTAATTTGTGGATAATTCCTTTGTGATATTGTTTTTTAAAATTTCAACATCATTTCAAATTAATTCAAATTAATTTCAAATTAAAAGATTGAAACTGCTTGATTTTGTACCTAAAAATTAGTTGAGATTTTTTTTGTAACCGTGTTATTTGCTTATGTTTATTTAATCCATTTAATTTAATATTAGTAGGTAGTTACTTATTTCCAACAACGTTTATTCAGTTATTAAAAAAAACCCACTCACGAATATCTTGATAAAAAAAAAAACTTCCAGTAACTGCTCTAGATATTTGCTCATTGATTTTTGTCAATTCTTATTTTCACTTTCTACCTAGGTAAGTAGCTCATCTCTTCCCGTTTATCTCTATTCTTATAAACGTTCACTCCTTCCTGTTCTTCCTCTTTATATCTTTCACCACGAATGTTCACTCCTTTTTGTCTTACGTCTCTTTCTTTCCATTCTTTATCTCTTTCGTCTCTTTAAACATGATTCGCCGATCTGTTTTTTTTTATGGGTATCATTTTTGTTGCGGAGTTTTTCTTATGAAAGTTTTTGCTTCTCACCCCCAAATTGGGGAGTCCAGGGTTCTCTCTATTGTATAACTGTTTGTTGAGTGTTGACGCTGTTCATTGCTGATCGTCTGTAATTTTGTCATGGCTTCTTATGATTACGCACGGGAGATTGTTTGGTATGAAATTATAACTTCCCTCAAATGGTTTTGAAAAATTCTATAGAACAGATATAAATGGAAAAGATGGATAACTCCCATTGTGTATTCGTAGAGATAAGTATGAATTTTGATTTAGGTATATAATTTAGGCATCTACTAACACGATGACACTTTGGACAAGGATTGCCCTTTTGGTCTGGATTGGCCTACTAGGCTGAAATTTTGTGTTGGGATAGCTAAAGGGTTGACTTTTCTGCATGATTTTGTAAACATCAGCGTCAACAAACACAGTTATATATACAAGAACACACATTTCTATAGAATTATCACACAACCTCCTTAACACCTTGTATGCATAGAATTACTTTAAAAAGGAAATGAATAAACAGATGCTGCGTGTGCACATACAAGAAGAGACGGTAAAACTTGATAAGTTGATTATATAATAATTGTGGATCACCGTGTAAAATTCATTACTATAAATTACAGTAATATATATGATTGTATTTGAAAAATATGATTACTACGATTATATAATATTTTAAAAATTCCGTGCGTGATGCACGGACTCTTATACTAGTTTTAAATATTTTTTTTAAAAAAATTATTAAAAATTTGATATTTTATATATTATTAAATTTTATTAAAAAAAATTTGATTTTTATTATTTCTCATGTTTTTTAATAAAATGTAATAATATATAAAATATCAAAATTTTAAATAATTTTTTAAAAATAATTTTATGCAATTAGTAATAAGCATAGAATTATTTTTAATATTTTTTAGAATTTTGATCTTCTTACAAAAATGCATTGAAAAATAAAAAATCAAATACTACCGATCGGACGGAGTATTACACATAGGGGTGGCAATTTCACCCGCAATCGACGGATATCCGTCTCACCCGACCCGAAAAAGTCGGTGAAAATCCGATATAAAGCGGATATTAAATGGGTGATGGGTGAACGGGTGATGGATCGGGTCAGATTCGGGTGAAAATATTTACCACCCGTCACCCGACTCATCACCCGATCCATCACCCGACCCGTCACCCAACTTATATAATTATATAATTACATTATATATAAAATTACCAATATACCCCAAACCCCTAACTAAACATTTGGATTGTATAAGATCGTGAAGATCAAGAAGTAGAAGATGACGATCTGGAATGAATCACCATGAACAATTCATCAAGCAAACTGGTGCCCAAAGTAGATTTTCACTAGAAGGGGAAAAGGAAAATACAGAATATGAAAACTAGTGAGTTCAAGTTGTACAACACCAGCTTATATAGCCAGCTCACCTCTAACAATCCATCTACTTAGACTTTAGGCTTTATTTACAAACTAATACCCATATCTATACTATTTAAATTCAAGAGCACTATATTCTAGAAAACAAACCTACGTTGGCTATCCTTGACGACTTAGTGTCGTAATATCTTTTTATTTCTAAGACTTCTAACTTGAAGTGTTGATATTTATGGATGTTTACACGTATTTGACTGAATTTGGCTATATTTGCTAGTTCTTTATTAATCGAATTGTTCGGTGTATGCTTTTTTATAATTTTTTTGGTTAATTTGATGGGTTGTATTTCACCCGAATTATCACCCGATCCACCCGAACAGCCGGTGGATAATGGGTGGACGGGGCGGGTGAAATATTTGGTGGGTGATGGGTAGGGTGAAGGGTTCTGGGTGGTGGGTCGAGTGACGGAAGTAGATCATTCACCCACCACCCGACCCATTGCCATCCCTAATTACACAATAAACATAAATATAAAAGTTGATTTGAAAATGAAAGATCAAGTGATTGTAATTATAAAATGTACTAAATTGAAATATCCATAAAAAAAAATTAATCCTATATAATTATAAATCAACCGAGTCAATCGGGTAAATCAGGTCAAAATTACCGGGTCAATTAGGTCATCGGGTCGAAACCCAGATTACCCGGAAAAATTTTGCGTTTTCAAGTTCGGGTCATAAAAAATTTCCGGGTCGAAAAATTTTCAGGCGTTCGAGTCGGGTTAACCGGGTCAGATTGTGTTTTGACATGCCTACAAATTAACCAATCAATAGTTCATTAATTGAATCCATTTACATTGGAGTAAATTGATTATCTACCACTCTACTAGTATGATCCTTGTGACCCTGCGCCATGACGCGGCTTTTTATAAATAAATTTTAAGTAATATATTAAACTAATATTATAAAATAATATTATAAAATAATAGTAAAAGTTTAGATAATTAAATGTTTTGAATTAAATTCATTGGTTGAAAAAGAAATTAAAGTAGTATATATAGATACAGATTAACAATATTAATTTTATGTTTCCTTATTACTACTTCCGTTCGGCAAAACATGTCACTTTACTATTCACGCACGCTTTTGTAGGAGATAAAAACTATATAAAATATCTAGTTTTTTAAATAATTTTTGTAACAATTTCGTAGTTATTATTAATAAGTACAAACTTGTTAAAAAACTTTATAAAAAAATGAATATTTTATATAGTTTTTATCATTATAAAGAAGCGTGTGTGAATAGTAAACGATATGTTTTGCCGAACGGAGGGAGTATTAATTTTATGTTTTGAATTATTCCCATTGTTTGTTTAAAAACTACTAAAATTATAATTTATGCTAATATCATGGATTAATTATTATTTTTTAAATAATTGAATAACATACTTTTAAGGAGAGAGTGACACATCATAAAAAAAGTTTCTCTTTTAATAGTTAGATATAGATATAGATTGATTGTTTAAAAAACTACTAAAATTATAATTTAGGCTAAGATAATTGATTAATTAATTTAAAAAAATGATTGAATAACATACTTATAAAGAAAGAGTGACACCTTATAAAAATAGCTTCTCTTTTAATAGTTAGATATAGATTAGATATAGATAGATAAATTATATTGGTACGGGTCGGGTCGACCCGAATGAGCCACCCTGTCTAATCTAAAATAAATAGATTTTTAGTAAATAACAACAATTATATAAAAACAAAAAACAAATGCATCGATCACTTCTCTAAAATTATCGTAATTTTACTAACTTTTAAAATAAATTTGACTATTTTAAAATATCCATTACATATTTTAACCAATCATCTTTTTTTTAATAAAAAATTAAAAGCACACAAATCAATTAAATTATTACAATCCACTATCTAGGAAATTTGAAAATTTCCATCTATTATCAATAAAATTTATTTTTCTAAATTAAAAGATAATTTAATTTAGATTGAATGACGTATAAAGAGGGTATAAATAGTTAATTATAAGCAAGTCTTAATATGCACATTTTTTGTAAAAAGAATGAACCCAATACATATACATCATTTTAGCATAAAATATATATGCATCACATTTGTTTAAGACATTATAGACATACATCATTTCATAGCCGATGGGAAAGACCATCCTCACTCGAACTGCCCCTATATGTAATGTATGACACATAGATCGATTAATTAGATACATGGTATCCGCACGATGGCATGGTTTTAAGAGTGTATTTTTCTTCCTAATAAAATGTACAAAGACGATCGAGTGCAAGTTCTGCAATTGTGAAGTGGAGACCGATTAACCACGTCAGGTGGTTGAATCGGAAAGGATTTCAGGGTAGTACCCAAACGTCCTGGTTCAATTTTCGGATGATCGCTCTTTATTTACCAAAATCAGGAACTTGAGACCGATCGAGTGTACTACATTTCAATGTGCTTATGTGGAGTCTGTTTGACACAGGTTTATTGGAGCTTTTCAAAGAGTTGTGACAAAGCTAATTTTTACGGTTTTCGAAAAAATAGCTTTACAAAATTCTGTGTAATTTGTCATGTCAAACAAGAATTTACTCTTTTAATCTATTCACAAAGGCTAAAGTTTTATCCGAAATTTCATCTAGATTTTAATCTTAAGCTAGATTATAATGTTAAGTTAGATTAATCCCTGACGCGCCAAACAATGATCATTTCAGGACCGTGTTAGATATTTTATACGGAGTATAGTTTTTAACTTGCACTACTACAGAAAAGGGAAAATAACCCGGATATTTGACCCTTTATAACTCGGATCCTATATTCGGGTTATTTTATCTGGGTAATCCGGTTATCCATACGGTATATACACCATCCGGTCCGGGTTATTTGGGGTGTTAATATAACCCAGATATTAGAATATCCGGGTTATTTTATCCGGATAAGCCGGTTATCCACACGGTTTACACACCATCCGGTCCGGGGTATTTGGGGTCCGGTCCGGGTTATTTGGGGGTGTGAATATAACCCAGATATTACAATATCCGGATTATAAAGGGCTTATGAAATAACCCGGATATTTGAAGTCCGGGTTATTATATATTGTAATATTTTTTATTTGCTCGGAGCATATATATTATATCTTTTTTTTCACGGTCAAATCGAGAACAAATAACCCGGGGATTTCGAGGTCCGGGTTATATAATATGTCTTGTTTTAATATAATATATTCATATTTCATTCAATCCACCTGTATAAATGCATAATCCGTGCATGCATGTACTTTATAATAAATACACCACTCAGAACATCTCAACGAATGTAATTACAAAAGTAGAAATAGATTTACCAAAATATAATAATCCCGTCAGAAAGAGTACTTTAACATCATCCAAAACATAAAAATCTCGTCATAAAGAGTATGAAACTATTATCTAAAGGGGAAAACATATAAGTTTGAAGACCCTGACTACTTCATCATCGATCAATCAACCTGAAAAAGGCAATTGTAGGCAAGTTAGTGATGGGGAAGAATTTTTCTCTATGTACAAGAACAAGACATTTTAGTTATTGAATCTTGCTACATTAACAGAGAATGGCGACTTTTGTTGTTTCTTGTAGTGTCCAAATCACAGCAATGAATATGATTAAACCTTGAAAACAGAGATTTGTCACAAGACTTCTATTAAGGCACCTCAACAGTAGCTGCGAATCGAGTGTATATAATGAGCATTGATAATATGCTTACTATGAATAAGTGAAGGTTCATACCTATACAAAGGCCCCGGAGTGTCCACTGAACAATAAAAAATACATTAACAGATAAAAACTGTCACTTAATATAAAGAAGAAAATCAACATTGAAGTACAAAAGCAAGCATAAATGGATAAATGCCTACAATGGTTTTGCAAAATCTGAATAGTAATATTGCATGATCCTAAATTCAGAAGCAAGTCCTCACATGAAACTACATATAGATCTAGAAACCCACGCTTGTTTGTTATTTAAATACATAAATTTTCCTACATATTCTCCCAATTTTCTCAGCTGATAACTTAAGTGAATTTTGGTTGTGTTTCATTTAGATTTAGCAGAGGTTAAATAGTAGATGGCAGCTATATATCCAGGTGTGAACGATTAGCAGATAGATGTCTTTAGAAGTGGAATTTAAGGCTTGCCTTTGATATTTTTCGCCTTTCTGATATAGTAAGATGATGGATATATTTCCCCAAAAAGAAATTTCAAATGCCTATAAAATATACAAGGATTTACTCACATTTTTAGCGACAAAAAGCACTACAATCAATGCAAGGGCAAACCATCCAGCAACTACCCTTGCAGCAATAAGATTTGTGGATGCAAGAATCAGAACCATTCCCCAAAATGATGAACCAAGATCTGCATGGAAACAAAGAGTTAAATTCTTTTTATCGTTCTAAACAAGCAATTGGAGAAAAAGGACAAACGATATGTATGATGAAAACCATATCCATGGAAATGTTATGTTGAAAGCCTGTATTTTGAGCAAAAATTTAATTCATGGAAAAAAAGACGTCAATGGAATAATTTGGGAGGTAGATTCTTATTACATCCTGCTGGCAATATAAACCAATAAACACCACCACGTGTCTGTGTCATTCCTCCTTCATCAGCATGTACTTGAATATAAAGCTTGCACACGAAACCGAGGTAAAACCGGCTTTCTCTACTAGTGTCCCTTCTACCTGTACATGAGCATGGTTACTGTGGATTCAAGAATGAGGTTGTCTTTCCCCGAAAATAAGAATAGAGTTCCAAAATCTCATCTATCCAGTTCTTACATTATATTGAGAACAGAACTGCTGCTAGTAAATGTGAAGATTAGACTGAATACTGCAATACATTATACTTTTATGGGTTAGCCTAAGCAAATAGGCAGGAAGATGCTGCAAATAAATTCAAATTTTGCAAGATTCAAAAGTTTTTGTTATGAATAACATATTAGGCAAGTTATAGTCAAGGACGTTTCTAAGTTTTCATTTCTAGTAAGCTTAGGATATACCAGTAAATCAAATACACAGAAAAGCCACAGAATCCAGCAATTATCTTGTGAAATGTAACACGAACTTATCAGTTACTGAAGCCCAATAAACTCTTGAACACAATGTGGTTGCTACATAAAAATAACAATCTGGTTTTAAGTCGCGGCAACAGATCCTACAACTACGAAGTCTATATACTGACAGAAGCTCACATTCAACTAACAGAAGCTCAAACTTGCATCCTAACAACAATTGGAACAGACAGTACAATGTTCTCAAGAACCAAGAATGTTAAATATGTGCCCCAAGACTATATCTGAAGCTTCTGAACATTTCTTTGGCAGTATAAAAACACTCTAGATTGTTCTCAACCAACTACTGTGGTCAAATTATACTGGTTTTAGAAATTCCTAGTTCTTCACTGAAATCTCAAAATCTACACCTGGCTACATATGCCTTCCTAAGTATATAAGGAAGTCCGGAACTAATGTCAAAGATCAATAAATTTTCAAAAGGAATGAACCAAACATTAAGATTAAAAAATGGGCAGGGGATGTTTGATTGAACAGGCAGCGCCTCTGCAGATAAGCAAGTCTTCACATTCCTAGCTGATGTATTTCCCATTGGTATCAAGGTTTACTGAATTGCATTCATTACCAGGTATGAAACTTCTCATGTCATTCAAGTTTATCACAAATCGATATCAAACATGTTAACTTACATGACCACAAGTGAGTTTGCAGGCAACAGCATGTCTGGCTTCATGGAGAAAAACAGTAACCAATTTGAATGGCATCAACAACTTAGTTCTCCATAGCTGCGTGTTCAACACAAAATATAGATAGCCAATCAGATAGAAACACAATCAGATGGATTCAACAAAATAGATTCAACACAGCAGCCCTAAAAACCCATTCGAACAGCAACAAGATCCTCCAATTCTGGGATGCAAGCACCAGAAATCGCAATCAGATCAAATCGAAATCAAATCAGACGCACTCGTACGTACACTTTTACTAAGCCAATAGCAATCACATAACACAAACAAAATAAAACCATTCCCATACACTTACATGAACCCAAATTCAGCACAAAATCACTTATATCAACCCAAATTTCGGCACAAATACCCTAATATCGACACAAATTCAGCCCGAATTAACCCTAATTTCAACTAAATCTGAACAAAAGAGTAATTTTAAAAACATTAAAAACATACCTTTTGTGTTCTCAATGCTTCAATTGAGGCAACAACAAAGAGAGTGAGTCTGTTCTTGGCACCTCCGTTCGTGGTGGCTGCGCCTGCGACAAACAGAGAGACCGAATCAGTAAGGGAAGATGATAAAGGGCAGCAAAACCGAATCGGTTAGGGAAGACGAACCAGAAGCCGACGAGAGGAGATGGAGTTTGCGAACCCGACGCCGAACAACTGTTGCGAAATTGAGAGAGCAGTCGGTTAGGGCAGAGGATGGAGGACACTGAGCAGTCCGCGAAGAGGGACAACTGTAACAGATGCCGGCGAGAGAAGTGACGAACAAATGCCGGCCAGATAAGTGACGAACAGATGCCTGAACCGGCGAGAGAAGTGACGAGAGAAGAGGGACGACGACCTGAACTGTAGATCGGGGTTGCCCTATCTTCAAATTAGAAGATTTGGTCAAAATCAAATAAACCGGATACGCGGAAATTCATTTAGTAATATAACCCGGGCGTGCCTCTATAGGGTTATTTAATTAAAAAATTGTACTTTTATACACCGCCCATTACAATATCCGATATATAAAGGTAATCCGAATTTATTATTTTTGGTTTCACCACTTTATACACCGTATATGACACGCCCGGATTATATTCTATGGGTTATTTTCCCAATTTTGTAGTAGTGTTGTTCAAAAAAACATATCAAAAAATTTAAGGATTTATATTTTTAAACGAAAGAGAATACCATAATGCGCAACATATTTATTATGTAACAACTCTATTTGACACGCAAATTAACTTTTCAGAGCTTGTGGTTTTGATATTATATAGTTTTAAATGAAATAAATATAAGATTTTAGTTTAATTAGCTTTTGGAATCATATATAGCTTTTCATCAGCTACTTACCCAAGTTTTTCGGAGCTTATGATTTTTTATTCACAAGTTTCCATCAGCTACACCATAACAGACTTAACAGTTAGGTTTCTCAAACATCATACTAGCTTATTAACCTATATATATTTAACACAAATAATTCATCTTATTTAGCTACGTACTCCATCGACTACCATTTTGCCAAACATAGCCCTAAATTGTCGCGTACATGCACATGTCTATATTAGTTACCCACCTCCCAAGAAATTGTTATTTCAAACATAACTACTCCATATATTCATTCCATCAAATCAAATAGAATCTTCGAGTTTGGGTGGAAATTGAGAACCCTAATTAAGAAAGATGTAGAAGTTGGAGGGTTGAAATTCAAGCTATATATTATTGTTATTGTTACACACCCTAATTGCATCCATTGCACAGTGCAGTGTTTTGTTTGATTTATTGATTATATATGCGTCCTCTGTCATTTCAAAGTTAATACGTACTGTTGTGTTGCTAATTACGTAATTAAGTCAAGCACTCAACCCTTCACATATATACCTACATCCTTACCATATTGCTCTATAATGATCAATTCGAATAGTTTAGTAATCAGATACTCTTAATTGTTGGTATTTTAGGAATTTAGAAGCTAGCTAGTAATTGTTTCTCAATGTGTTTATATGGTGGGAATATTGTGATCAGTCTCTGACAATGTTGCCTATAGGAATATGACAATTTCACCTGCACTTTAATTATTTACTTTTTATTATTCAATTTTTTTTACTTAATTCAAAAATCTATTAATCAAACACAATAGAAAGTCATATACTCCATATAATGCAATTCATTCTATCAAATCAGATCGAATCTTCGGGTTTGGTTGGAAATTGTAAGCCCTAATTAAGAAAGATGTAGAAGTTGGAAGGGATGAAATTCAAAGCTATTATTGTTAATTTGGTAGACATATCTTGCTAGATGTATCTATTACTGTGTTAATTTCTTTGATTATATGCTCTTCTGTCATTTTTATCAATATTTGTTGCTAAACTTAAATCAAGAACTCAAGCAATCACACGCATTCTTACACATCAATCTATATAATTATTTCATCAATCATATATATAATTGGGTATAAGAAGCTACTCGATCTATCAAAGATTTAGAAAAAAAAAAAAAAAACAGTTCCTTGCCAAAAAAAAAACAGTAACCATAGTTATTGATATATCTTCTAATTGTTTCAAAAACCTATTTGATCGATTAGGTCTCGTTCCGTTTTCAGTATTTACCCAAGATGTTGGGATTGTGGTAGAGTCTCACATTTTAAAAAAATCATATCAAAATATAAGAGAAGGTAAACGTACCCTATAAATTGACTTAAATTTTTGTGTTAGAAAAGTAGATCCCGACTTTATATATAACCAAAAATAAAAGTAAAAATCCACGCTTATAATAAAAAAAATAAAAAAGGCTCGTCATGACTCCCGTTTTTACATGATTCATTGATTCGATCGGAGTTTTTTGAAATATGACACGGTATCAGAGTAAGTCCGAATCGGGTAAATCTGACTTCGGGTTAGACTAAAAGAGAATGAGAATGTTAAAACCCATCGCAAAACTAGAAACAAAAATGGCTAAAAAAGAAAATGAGATATGCTCGGATCCTAAGAATAAAAATATGTTCAAGAGTGTCAACCCCTCCAAGCAGGTTGCACTTAAGAATGAATGTTGGGAGCTGAGTTTGTTTAGAATCCCACATTGAAAAATAAAAGAAAAAATATACCATGTTATAATACGAAGGATATCAAACGAGAATAATCTTTCAGGGAATGAACAACATGGAGTAGAGGGAGATTTCTTATTCATGTGTGTACTAATAGGTGACTTACAAGCCTTTATATAGACAATCCAAAACATCAAAAGGTATCTTTATCTTTATGGGGGTTTAAAGGAGGTGAACAATCCATCAAAATCAATGGTTTTATAACACTTTCCCTTTGATATACGCCTCTAACATTACAAACTGTCTTGTGCATGTTAAATTTCCCCTACACACTGACACACCCTTACATCCTTGTTCTTCCATGTCATATTTAACTTGTACAGGTTAAATTTCCACTTTTTATCTATGTCACCTATTACATTATTCATTTCATCCCTTACCCTTTTAAGTTCTAACTGACACATTTTTTTTTGCTTTTCAAATTCCTCTTTCTCACTTTTCATCCAATATGCATATCACTGATTATATTTTCCATGTCACCCATTCAATATTAAATTTTGTAGTTCTAGCCTTCTCCCATTGTTCTTTCCCTTTCCAACTGACGCTCCATTTCCTGAAACGGTAAATATATAGATATGGTGAGAACACCGGCGTACAAAAGATGAGATCAAACAAAGAGTCTCATATAAAAGGGAACTGTATACCCAACTGGCCCCACTATGCCCTCCAAAAGAACTCCAAAAAATCACTAACACCTCCTAACACATGTACGTCCTAACACATGTACTCCTACCTACTCACAATATCACAAGGAGCCACTTAGTATTCTCCTTTTCCAACTAGAATCCGCTAGCGACTTGCACTTCCACTTAGCAGAAATCATAGTTTTACAACTCTCCATAATAAGATGAGCACACGCTCTAGATTTGAATGTCTCATTACAAAAAAAAAATACCTTGTTCCTAGTCAACCAAGTGAAATAAATAATAGCTTCAAACACCAGAAGTTTTGCTTGGAACACATTGGACCTATGTCTGGCAACGGGCTCTCTCGCAAACCAGTCTAGCCATGCCGTAATGGTGGGGAGTCTGCAGCCAATCCCGATCCATTGCATAACCAGGTCTTGCACTTCAATAATTGCAGGGCAACCAAACCATAAGTGCAGTTCAGTTTCTTCTTCCTTTCGATAGAGTACACATGGCGCAACATCCATCTCTTTCCAATGCTTCACCTTTCTACCTGTCTGGAGACGTTCTTTAACAGCTAGCCATTCTACAAACGCCCACTTTCTGCATTGATGTCTTGTCCATAACAGGTTACCCCATGGCGTTTCCTGTCCTTTGGCCCTGATCAGCTCATAATTTCTAGCACAAGAGAAGCCACCACTGGGATTCAGCACACGATCCAACTGTATAGTAGAAGAGCCAGTCGGAAACAAGGGCAGCTTCAACTCGTCCCTTGATTCCAGAATGCTCTTCCAAACCCAGCAATCATCCACCTTCGGTGTGACATCCCTTATATCACCCCCCCTAAGATGATTCTGAACACACCAACGTTGCCAAATGCTCGGAGAATTGCGCACCAGATCCCCAAGAAGTCGGGACTGTACACTTCTATTCCATGCAAGGATCTCCTTAATATCTAGACCCCCTTCAGGAAAGGGTTTAGTAACACGGCTCCAAGCCATAAGGTGCTTGTGCCCTGCGTTTCTTGCCATTCCACAAAAACCTTCTACAAATGCCATCGATCCTATGAATCACACATTTCTTAAGAATAAGGACTTGACACCAGAAGGTATTGATCCCATTACAAACAGACTTCAAAACTTGCAGCCTCCCTGCATACGACAAATTTCTAGCAGCCCAATTATTGATTACCTTCTCGAGCTTGTCGTACAAGTCCCCGTATTCATGGATGGCCACCCTTTTTTAATGAAGCGGAATCCCCAAATATTTGATGGGTAAGCACCCATTCACAAAGCCCAGCTGAGATGTAATAGTCTCTGCAATGCTATCTGAAACCCAGATATGAAAATTGTGCTCTTATCTGAATTAGCTTTAAGCCCCAAGAAATCGAAGAATCTATCCAGACACGATTTGAGAACTTTGACCGAAGACAAGTCAGCATGACAGCAGGTCATCAGCATACGCTAAATGGGCTAATCTTAAATGCTTGCATTTCGGATGAAATCTGAAAGCACGATCAGTAGTAGCTTCCTGAATCATTCTACTAAGTACCTCCATACAGAGGACAAAGAGGTACGGTGAGAGCGGATCACCTTGCCTTAGTCCCCTCCTTCCCGGAAAGAAACCTTCTTGTGCCCCATTGATGATCACCGAATAGGCAGAGGAAGTCACGCACTCCATGATCAGCTCTACCCGACTATTCGGGAACTTAAAGTACTCAAGTGTGCTTTTGACAAAGTCCCAACTCAAGAAATCGTATGCTTTTTGAAGATCGACTTTAATAGTGCATCTGGGAGACACTCTCTTCGTGCCATACCCATTCACCACTTCCAGAGCAACCACACTATTATGAGCAATCGATCGCCCAGGGATGAATGCACCCTGACAGTCAGAAATCAACTCACTTAGCTTCCCTTTCAATCTCCTCACAATGATCTTAGTGACTGCTTTCATAACAGTGTTGCAGCAAGATATGGGTCTAAGATCCTTCACTAGCGTCGGGTTAGCAACTTTGGGTAGTAGAGATAAAAATGTGACATTAAGTTGCTTCAAGACCTTACCATTCCGGAAGATTTCCCTTATGGCTTCACAAGTGTCAGTCCCGATTGTAGCCCAAGCATCTTTGAAGAACTGACTGCCAAATCCATTAGGCCCCGGAGACTTGTTCTTTCCGATGCTCCATATGCTTTTTCTGATCTCATCATAGCTGGGCAGACGCATTAGAGATTCCCCAACATCAGCGCTCATCTGCTGTCCATTTCCCTTCTTTTTGAAAAACACATTTTTCACTTTTCAAATTTGATGTGATATGTATTAATTACACCTGCAACTCTCAAACTGTCCTTTACATATCACCCACAACCAGTGGCGGACCTAGGGGTGCTATGGAGTGCTCGAGCAGTAGCATCCCCAGGTCGAGATTTTTTTTATACATATATTTAGTATTTTGGGGGTTAACAATGTAATATAAGATATTTAAATGAAGAAAAGAATAATTGAAGTTATGTAACTTAGTTGGTAAAGTAAGGGAAGGAAGAACAAAGGGTCTTGAGTTCAAATCTCAATATTTTTGTTATGTTTATTCTGCTTTATTATTGGTTTCTCAATTATTTCAACTAAAATTTAACGTGTTATTTATTATTGTTTTACACATAAAAAAACCCAATTTTTTTAGGATCCCTTTACTTTTTCATTTTTTAAAGAGATTAGCATCCCCTTACTTTTACAAAATGGTTTGAGTGGTTTTGGTATAAGTGTCATTCTCTGTTTATAAAACAAATTTTAACATTATCATTTTTTTTTACTGGCGACCCTCTGTGTAGGGTCATCTAAGTCATCGGTTGATGGTTTCAAGATCGCTTAGTCAATCTACTTCTTGTCCACTGTAAAAAAAAACATTATCATTTTTATCTAAATATACACCATTTTTCTTTAAAATGCGAACTCTTGTCCATCTCCCTCGGTTATTGGTTAGGTGTATACCAATCATTGTATAATCACTCTAAATTTTCTCCGAAATGGGAAACAAAACACATATTCTTCAAATTATTATTCTTCAACTCCAACAACTTCCCCATTTCAAATATTTGGAGAATGATTTAGTTTTGGAGAATGATGCAGATTTGAGGAAACCTGTCTATTTTTTTTTTTCCTGTTGCTAGTCCATTTTGGAGAATGAGATAAGGAATCTGTTGGATTAAAAAAAACGCTTTAAAATTCTTCCAAAACTTCAAAATGAAAAATTTATTAAAAATGCTCTTACCAACTCACTCTTCCTTTGCTAATGAGAACCTGTACTCACTCTAATAAACATGAGTATGGAAATTGTTATAGAATTTGATGTATGTCTCTAGAGTTAGAAATCAAATCCGAAATCACACGCACAATTTTCGTAGAGAATAGTGGATGGAAATTATTATAAGGACATTCGAAAAATATATATGGATATCATCCTTTTGGGAGTGATTACAAAGGCAACAGGTAGTCGGTACCGAGACACCTCTTTGCGCCAGACGAAGAGCAGTGGGGAGACCAGATTAACTTAACTTGCAAAGGAAATTCTTAATTTTTGAAGGAATATTCGTTTTCCATATCCAGGCGTTAGACCTACTTATTATTATCAGTTTTCTCAAGTTATAATTTGGAAATATTTCTAAAATTTAAATTATTTTATCTTTTCTTTAAATTAATTTTTAGAGTATTTTTTTTAAAGAAAATATATCTTTTTCAATAAAAAAATTTAACCTATATCCCAAAAACTATATATGTTCCAAGTATTGTAGTTACAGCAGGATTGCCAATAATGAAAGCTAACTGCATGTAAATTGTCAACTAAATACGGAGTACTAATTATACTATACAAAATAAATACAATCTTCGGATAAATTCCAATTCCAGCGTTCATTTTCGTGAATTATGTATTTTTAATCTTGGTTGTTGCCAGTGGCGGCCGCAGGATTCTCCGAAAGATAGGGTAAAATTTCTACTGTGTACTGAGATATTGACATTGAATAAACTTCTTTACATAAGCTACTACTTTCAACTTGGAAGTGGATTGTAGAAAAGTAGACTTACATTTGCTTGATTGCTATGGTAATGGTCTTCTCATTCATTGAAAATTCATGCATTTGTCATATTTAGGAGTGTAAACTTATAGAAATTCAATCATGCTAAATTCAAGGCTTTTGCATATTAGCTAAGATTGTAAACTCATCAACTTTATAATATCTTTTGGTTCCCAAAGATATGATAGAAATTGTGATTTGAATATGTAGGGTACGAAAATACAAATATTGCATAAAGCTTTAAAATTCAATTCACAAACCCCAAATTCAATTCATAAATTTCATTATCAAAATCACATACACAATAATTAAAACACAAAATTTATTCTCAAAATCACAAGCTCTAATGAAAATTTCCCAAAATTTATTCTCATAATCAAATCCTAATTTCACCAATTTTATGAGGTTTAATTGGTTTATAGTTAGATAATTTGTATATAATAGGGAGCTCGGGAAGTGAGAATATAATTAAATAAGGAGGGTAGAAACTAGAAAGATATAGAGTGGGTGTGCAAGTTGAATAAACAATAAAAAAGCTTTTTTAAGGGAGACAAATTTTTTTTTTTTAAAAGGCTAATTTCACCAATTTTATGGAGTATAATTTGTTATAACTAGATAATTTCTATATAATAGGGAAGTCGGGAAGTGGGAATATAATTAAATAAGGGGTAGAAACAACATATTATTTATAACATCCAAATTCCAGGAGAGGCTCTCTCCTCTCTCTATCATTCTAGAGAGAGGGAGCCGACACCAACGACAAACACTCCGACGACATCGGAAACCTCTTCGGAGGCTACAATCACCTCTTCGGAGGCCTCTAAATCCTCCTCGGAGGCCCCTAACCCCTCCTAGGAGGCCTTGAAGCTACAATCACCTCTTCGGAGGCCCCTAAATCCTCCTCGGAGGCCCCTCACCCCTCCTCGGCGGTTTCCCGTCCTGGGTGTGGAACTGATCCTTCCGGCACCACCTGGGTGTCGATTGGCCTCTTCCCGTCGGCCTCTCCTCGTCAGCTCTCGGGGTCTCTCTCCCCCCGCCCTCAAATATTCCTGCCCCCTCCTCGGTATCCCTCCGACTCCGGCCTGGGGTTGTGGTCTTCTCGGCGCTATCCATGGTGTGGCAATGGCTTGGCCCCCCGTTGATTTCTCCAGGTCGTGTTCCCCCGCCCGCACCCTCTCCTCCCCTCCCACCTCGGAATCCTTTCTCTCGGCCGGGGTGTGGTGGTTCTGGCAACTCCGGCGCCGCCTTGGTGATTTCTGGCCTCCCATCTCGCGGTTCTGGTCCCCCTCTGGCCGCTCTCATGGTCCCGGTTCTGGTTCTGGATCCGTCAATCTCGCTCGGCGCTCACCTGCCTTCCCTAATCTTCTGGTGTGTGGTCGACGACGACTAGGGTTTCAGATCCCTTTCCTGGTTGAGGATTGGCATCAACGTGTGCTTCTCTTTAGCCCGTGGGATGGGCCCCATCATGTGCTTTGGCCCAATGATATATTCCTTGGGCCCAAAAAAAAATAAAATTTAAATGGTGATTATTTATATGAATTGATCTATTTATATATTTAAATTTATCACTTCATATACATAAAAAATCGTTTCTATAATATGTCAATCGCCTTTTAAATAAGTTTAAAACTTAATAAAACTATATTTATATATGCGTAAATTGCAATAATTAGCTATAAATAAATTCCGGATTTTCTCTCGCTCTTCGCCCTACTCGCGGTCGTGCTTCATTTTCTCGTGTTGTTTGGGGTCCGTTTGTTGGTTCGTGGTTAGTTTCGGTTGAGGAGCAGTTCTGCAGCCCTGGTTGATCGAAGTGATCGTGTTGGTGGTGTTTGTGGTCTTCGAAGATCCTTCATCTAGGTGGGGGGAACGTCGTGTGATCTACACTTCCCCAGGAGTCGCCTTTGCCTTACGAGGATTTATACTTTACGTCTTTCCGGCGGCGAGACATCGTGTCAGCATGTGTTGTCCCATGCGCTCGCTATCCACTTTACCACGCTGGGCTTCCTTCCTCTCGATGTTGTGTCCGCTTGTTCTCTTAGGGTTTGGGGTCTTTCGAGTTTGCTTTGGGTGTTTCTGTTATTGTATTCTGTATTTGTATTTGTTTCAGATCTTCGTGATCTCATCCTTCGGGATGCTCTCGGGTTGACTAACCACCACGGCACCACCCGAATTTTTTCCTTGTCCAAAAAAAAAATAACGGGTAGAAACATAGAAAGTGATCTGTGGAGTGTAAGTTGAACAAATAATAAAAAAGCTTTTTTGGGAGGTGAAATTTTTTAAAAAAAAGATGAGGCTAGTGGGAAATTGAACCCTAAACCTTTGGTCTCATTTTACTTTCATTCCTTCCCACCAATTACCAACTAAGCAAAGTAGACTAATTGATTTTGTATTCATCATAATTTTACTTATTACAACACTGCTATATACTCCGGAACGTGTGGATCGAAGGGTGGGGCGGCCGCCACCCTGGGGCCGCCCCACTTGTTGCAATTCTGAGTCAAAAAATATTATGATCGACTTAATTGCCAACCTCTTGTTTGTTTTTTCCATGTAGTAAGTGCATGTACTTTATATATCAATTTCTAGATGTGGGGTGTCACGTCGAAATCGATTTGGTGCCGGATTCGATCGCTTAATTAGCTTATATCACCTGAAATTTAATATATATATATATATATATATATATATATATATATATATATATATATATATATATATATATATATATATATATATATATATATATATATATATATATATATATATATATATATATATATATATATAATACTAATCAACATGCATATATATGATCGATCATGCAGTTTCTGTTTCATGCATCTTTATTTCAAAATGAACAAACTAGAGAACGAAGGTCGACAATCCACACTGTTTATTTTATCTATATATTACTTAAAACCAAAGCCTATTGATCACGTGTCGCATACTCGCGCGAAGTTATTTAAGACAATTCCTTTTTATTTAGTAATCTATATCTATATCTATATATTACTTAAAACAAAAGCCTTTTGGCCACGTGTCGCATCCTCGTGCGAAGTTATTTAAGGCAATTTCTTTTTATTTAGCAATTTGGATTAATTCAAAACTTTTTTAAAAAAAATAATGTTAATATAACTTTACAATATTATTTTATTTCATATTAATTGCACATTATTATTTCCATTTATTTTTTAAACAATATGATGAATTTGTAATGATCTTAGTCATTTTGATTCCTAAGTCATTAGGCTTAAGAGTGGCCAGCTGAACTTGGTAGTGGCCTAAGCAAATATGGTCTATAAATGAACCTTTGTACAATTGAGGATGGGTATGCCTAAAAATGAACCATATCTTCCCTCCAAACTATCTCTAACTCTCTCTCTCGTTCTCCTCTCACCCAATCTGTTTCTCATCCCTTTCTAACAAACTCCCAAGGAGCTATGCTCCACGGTTATAGCCTACAAGGTCAGGCCATAACATTTGGTATCAGATTCAGGCTCGGGACAGCATCCGCAGCGCCATGGCAGACGGAACTAGATCGAAGACACTTGAGACACAATTCCATGAATTCAGGGAAGACACGAAGTCATTCATGGCTTCGACCTTGAAATTCATGGCCGATTCTCAAAAATATCGTGAGGATCAAGCTAAGCTTTTCGAGGAATTCAGGATTTCAAATGATAAGCGAATGGAGCAACTCGCTGAATTCGTTCGTCACCCTCCACACCAAGAACACCAATAAGAGCAGACGGCAGAATCAGATAGGGGAATCAGCTTTTGTAGAGGTGCGTCAGGTTCAAGATCAGAGCAGCGACGGGAGTCCGTGATGGGAAACGGACCAGCGGGACAGGAAATTCCGGGATCAAGATGGAATCAGTGTTACAATGGTGGTCACGCAATGCCTGGTTTGGGCGGATCATACAACGGATTCTTGAGATTGCCGAAATTGGATTTTCCTGGGTTTGATGGAAAAAAACCAAGAAATTGGATCCGTAAATGTGACAAATACTTCAGCATCTTCTCGGTGCCTGAGCATCAACAGGTCAAAATAGCGAAAATGTATCTCACTAACAAGGCGGATACATGGCTGCAAGGGTACCTGATGCAGCACCCTTGGGTTTCTTGGTCGGAATTTTGTGATGCAATCTGTTCAAGGTTCGGAGATAGACGAGAGGCTGAAATCGTTGAGGAATTCAACAAACTTGAGCAACAAGAGGATTTGGAGGAGTACAATGAGAGGTTTGAGGAATTGCGCGCGTGTATGCTCTCGCTTAATCCTCAGCTTACTGAATCGTACTTCGTATCGAGTTATATTAGCGGCCTCAAATCGGAAATTCAATCACTCGTCATTCGTCAAGCTGGGAAGGCCTTCTTCTATGGCAGATGTGTTGGAGCAAGCCAGACTTCATTTTAAAGCTGTGCAAGCTTTAATCCGGGTGTCAAGAAACCCATGGAAGCCTTCTTCAAACGGATCCCAGTTCAATGGATCCAAGAACTCGTCCTACAACAGCAGGAATTATTGGAATAAAGGGGAATCCAAGAATCCAGGCACCTCAGTCAGCTTCAATGACAATACAAAAACCACTCCCTCTTTGGCATCGGAAACCAGCACAGGACGCTCAATTGATCCCAAGAAGGGCCTATGCTACAAGTGTGGCGAATTTTTTTTTTCATGGCCACAAATGTAAGATGCAATCTCTGTTTAGCCTCATCGCTCAAGAAGTTCAGGATCGTGAGCTTCCTCCTGATGATCCTTCACATGATTGGGGTCCTGACGAAGAGCATGAAGAGGAAGTATATGTCCATGCCCTCACAGGAAATGAATTCGGGAGTACAATCAGAGTGAAAGGAGCAGTTAAAAACCGTGAGATCACAATCCTCATTGATTCAGGGGCTACTCACAGTTTTCTGGATTCAAGGGTAGCAAGAGAAGCTGGGTTTGAGGCTTGTAGAGTTGGGGTAATGCAAGTCAATACCATCAATGGTACCATGTTTAGCAATAAAGTGTGTAAATCCTTTGTGTGGAAAATGCAAGATTGCAGCTATGAACATGATATTAGGCTTCTGAAAATGGAAGGGTGCGACATGATTTTGGGAACTGATTGGCTTGCAGGATATAACCCAGTGTTTTTTGACTTCATTGAAGTACAAATTTCTTTTATGAAATTGGGCAAACAGGTGGTACTAAAAGGATTTAGAGATGACAAGGAAAAGGAAGCTGCATCTGTGAAAATGTTGACTGGGAAGGAGCTCACTAAACTGTATCATTCCCAGCAGCACCTTTGTATGACACAAGTCATTCAAGTTTGTAGCATCAAAAAGGGGATACTTCATTACCAACTGAGATTGCTGAACTGCTGGCAGAATTTCAGGATGTTTTTAAGGAACCTACTGAGCTACCACCTGTGAGACAACATGAGCATTCAATTACATTGAAGGAGGGTGCTGTTCCAGTGGCTTCAAGGCCCTATAGATACCCATATTTCCAAAAAACTGAGATAGAGAAAAAGGTTTCTGAGATGCTCAACAATGGGATTATAAGACCAAGCCATAGCCCTTTTGCACCCCCAACATTGTTGGTTAAAAATAAGGATGGTTCTTTGAGGTTTTGTGTGGATTACAGGCGCTTAAATGACATCACCATTAAGGATAAATTTCCAATCCCTCATATTGAAGATTTGCTTGATGAATTACATGGTGCTTCTGTGTTCTCAAAGCTCGATTTAAGGGCTGGGTATCATCAGGTTCGAATGATGGAAGAGGATGTTGCTAAGACTGCATTTAGGACACATCATGGACACTATGAGTTTAGGGTGATGCCCTTTGGATTGACTAATGCCCCTGCTACATTTTAAAGCCTAATGAATGATGTCTTTAGTCATTTGCTCAGAAAATCAGTCTTAGTATTTTTTGATGATATCCTTGTCTATAGTGCTGATCTGCTCCAGCATACAGTTCATTTAAGGGAGGTGCTGTCTGTCATGAGAAAACACTGCTTATTTGCCAAACAGTCTAAGTGTGAATTTGCTCAAGGTGAAGTAGAATATCTAGGCCATATTATTTCTGCTAAAGGAGTATCTACTGACCCTAAGAAAGTAGAAGCAATGCTGAATTGGCCTATTCCTAAGACTGTCAAAGCTCTTAGAGGGTTCTTGGGTCTCTCAAACTATTACAGACGATTTATTAGAGGGTATGGTTGCATAGCCAAACCTCTCACTGACCTCTTGAAGAAGAATGGATTTGGGTGGTCTCCAGAAGCTGACACTGCTTTCATGAAACTGAAAAAAAATATTGAGCTCTCCACCTGTTCTGACTCTGCCTGATTTTTCTATTCCCTTCATTGTAGAGACTGATGCTTGTGACTCTGGTGTGGGAGCAGTGCTTATGCAAAAAGGCCAACCTATTGCCTTTATCAGTCAGGCCTTGCATGGAAGGCACCTTCTGCTTGCAGTTTATGAAAAAGAGCTTCTGGCAATTCTTTTGGCTGTGGATAAGTGGAGGCATTATCTTGAGGGAAATCACTTTATAATCAAGACTGACCATCAGCCACTGAAACATTTGCTTGATCAAAGATTATCTACCCAGTTACAGCGCAAAGCAGTCAGAAAATTATTGGGATTGTCATATGAGATTGCTTATAAGAAAGGGATAGAAAACAAAGCTGCTGATGTTTTGTCCAGGATGTGTGAAAATGGTGAATGTGAAGCTTTGACTATAATTCAACCATCTTAGGCAGCTGAGGTGCTGAGCAGCTATGAAGGGGATAAGGTGGTCCAAGAAATGTTGCTTCAGGCTATGTCAGCAAACCCAAGACCACTTATAGTCACTAAAGGAGTGCTAAGGTACAAAGGCAGACTCGTGATTGGAAGCAATACAGATACCAGAAATAAACTTGTGAAATCTCTACATGAAGAGCCTATAGGAGGGCATTCAGGGGATACATGCTACATACCAAAGGGTAAAAAGCTTATTCTACTGGCAAAGCATGAAGAAGCACATTACTGAATTTGTCAACTTGTGTGACATTTGCCAACGCAACAAGACAGAAAATGTAGCTCCTCCTGGTTTATTACATCCATTGCCTATTCCTGACCGAGCTTGGAGCCACATCAGTTTGGATTTTGTGGAAAAGCTGCCAAAGTCTCAAGGCAAAGATACCATTCTGGTAGTTGTTGACAGGATTACCAAGTATGCCCACTTCATTGCCTTATCCCATCCATACACTGCAGCAAAGGTGGCATCTATTTTCATGGAAAACATTTACAAGCTACATGGCATTCCCAAGAGCATTGTATCTGATAGGGATAAAATTTTTGTGAGTCACTTTTGGCAGCATCTTTTCAAAGCATTACACACGAGCCTAGATATGAGCACTGCATATCATCCTCAATCTGATGGTCAAACAGAAAGAGTGAATCGTTGCTTAGAAACTTATTTGAGATGCATGACAGCTGAGAATCCAAAGAAGTGGTGCCAATGGCTTTTCTTGGCTGAATGGTGGTATAACACCACAATACAAACAACCATCAAGATGACACCTTTTGAAGCTCTCTATGGTTTTCTGTAACGGCCCGGGATTATGATTCCCGAGTTACGTTTCGAGGGATGAAACCCCTCGTTAGGACCTTGCGCCCCGAGTACAGGTTGAAGGTTTTAAAGCCTAATTTAATGTTTTCAAAGAGGGATTTCATACCCAAAATCGAAGGGATCGTTGGAATCCCCGGGGAAGTCCCATGTACCTGTCGTAAGTCTAAGCGTGGAAATCAGAAATCATGCGAATAACGAAAACAAGTGTAATACAAGAGGGTGCCACGGCAGAGCCGGGTCAAAACCGAGTCTAAAGTGTAAATCCAAAAATATAATCAGAGTCTGGTGAAGTCAATAACTCCAGCGCTCACTCTCCGCCGACAAAATGACCCGCGCAAGAAGCAAAGAGCACCGATAGGATGAACATAAATAATACCTAAAAAAATTGATATGGGGCGGGATCAGATTGATGCCCACTTTAGCTCTACATCCCAACCATAAGCACACATATACGCTATACCTAACAAAGATGCTCCTAGATGCATGGCGGAATATTAACACACTAACATGCTCCTAAGATCAAGTACATAATAATAATAAGGCCTTAGCACAGAATACCAAGTGGTATATCCCTCTCCTACCTCCACCCCCTTCCGATAGGGCGGAGACTGGCCAGCTCGTGAATGCATTCCATCATAATCGGGCGGCACGCATGCCTAACCCGCTCCACAATAAAGCCCGCAGGCATCTCATAATATGAGGAAGTGCATGACTCGATTGACTCAGGACGGGACCCGATGAGACTAGGTCGTCCTATAACCCTAGCAATGACTCTAGTTACTTCACAGATAACGGCCATTCTGTTTACATACGCATAAAGAAATAGAATGCTCAACGGTCGATGCAACCTAGCATGGTACTACATGGCATGCTGATCATGAATGCAAGCACCTAGTATATCATACACCTAAAGCAGGGAATAGCTCTATTCAATCTGAGTAAGCTTCGAAGAGACTTACCTGGTACCGCAGAACAACAAAAAGCAATCAACCAGGCAATATGAAATCTGGCACGTCACAGATGGTCACCTAACAAGTATAAGTACATGAATGAGTCTATCTCTAAGGCACACAAAGCATAGAATTATCACACACACAACTTCACAACTTAACACAATAACCATCACATCATCATTTTCATAATCTTAACTTTATCTCGTACCATATTCATTATAATTCTCCAATTCATCAACTTAGGATAATTCCAATTCATACTTAGCCAATTTGCAAGCTATCATCTCACAAACTTACTTAGCATATAATTGCATATCCTCATCATAATCATATAACATTTAACCACACATAATAAATCACCACAATATTATATCTTAAATCTCAACACAACATTTTATATTTTAATCTCAATAATACTACATAATATTTCTAACACCATTTTCTTTTAAACACCTTATAAAATATTTATAAAATCCCAACCATATTCATTTAATCAAATCACCCCTTTTTAAATTACCAAACCAACCTTACTTTATTTTAATTTACCAAAACCAATCCCTTATTTTGTAAAATCCCCAAAACCGGCCCTCTTGTTTTAATAAACCCAAACCGAGCCCCTATTGTTTTATAAAACCCAAAGTCAAGTTTCTAACCAAAAATTAGGCCCAATACTTGGTTGTGTTTTAGAAAGAAAAGGCCCATTATGTATGAAGGATCTGGCCCACAAAATAGGCCCAAAAACCCATTCCATTTGATTCACTTTAAAAGAAACGGAGCTGACATGTTAAAAAAAAAGAGCTGGGGCCCAGAGGAGGATGTTGCGGCTGAAGTGGCAATTAAGAGGGGGTCCACATCCCCTCTTCTTCTTCCCAGATCTGCCGAATGAAAGGAGGGAGCATAGAGCTTCCACTCGTGCCGGAAAACCGAAGGAAGGGAGGGGGAAGGGAAGGTCGGCGGCTGCGATGGAGCTGGGCTCCGGCCACCCGATCTCGCCGGCCACCCCGACTCACACACCCTCGGACAAGAAAGGAAGGAAGAAGGGCTCACCGAGGGCCTTCGAAGCTTCGTCGGAGTTCGTCGGGATTTCGATGGGCTCGCCGGAGTCGGAATCACGCAGCTCGGCCTAGGGAGGGAGCAAGGAGAGTTAAAGACGGAAGCTTTTGGGCTGTTAAGGGTGAAATAGGATAGGACGAGAGGAATCGAGGCTTACCGAGGTGAGGACGGAAAACAGGGCGCAAGGAGGACGACGAGGGCGGCGCTCCGGCTGCTCCTGGTGGCTGCTGGTGGTAGACGCCGAGAAGGGTGGTGGGGAGACGGAGGTGTGCAGGTGAGGAGGGGATGTGGTGGAGGAAGGGTGTGGCGGCAACAATGGGGGATGAAAAGGGGTGTGCTCTCGGCACTTCCCTCCAAGGGAGAAAAGGAGAGCTGGGTTTGATTTTGTATTTGTGTGAAAAGATGTGGAAGAATGTGTCCAATGCTCAGATTTTATGGACAATTTTTGGGGTTTACTTGAGACCCTGATTCTATCCATTGGATAATGCATAGAACCTCACCTCCATTTTTGGTAAATCAAAGCAAGGTAAGAAAAAGAGCATATGTGGGTGTTGGGTTAATTAGGGAAAGATTGAAAGAGATGGGAAATCTTAAAATTAGATCTCAAATTGTGGGATCCAAGGTTGAGTTTGGATAAGGATGTGAGAAAAAAGACGGAATTGAGGTCTCGAGTCGGAAATTTAAATTTCCGCCGATTGGTCATTCAAATCTCGAAATGAAAGACGGGTTCGATCTTTAAATTAAAAATTTGGGCTGGAATTTGTTTTAAATTCATTTTGATCTTCTTTTTCCGAAAATTAATATTTTAAAAAATCCGAGCCTTTACATCATCCACCTCTAAAAACAAGTCTCGTCCCCGAGACTAAAATCCTCCTAAAGTAGGGGATGAAGTTGAAATTGGTGAGTCCAAGGATCACGTCATCGATCCCGTAAGTACCTCATAAGTGCCCCCATGAGATCCCACAGTACCGTCGTCATGATCATAATACTCCCAATCGGTCGTAGTAAGGATGTGATAGGGGCCCTACCACACCCCCACTCCGACTCCTCGGGCATACCATAACTCGAAAACCATCATGACGTCTCCGCTAGGTCTTAGCAAGCGATCTACAGGTGCCCCCATACATGCTTGTATCCACTTCGTGGGGCGTCATAATGAAAACTCGGGTTGGAATAGTTTTCTCAAAATCTATGTTCCTTTTTAAATCACCATATGAATTTTTTTTTTTTTTCCACCATATGATTTTTTTTTCGCCGTTAAACAAGGCATTTCTAACTTCCCAATCATTCTAACATCCACCTCTAAAGGCTAATCCCATATTCTCTTCCTAGGTTCCGAGTCAAATCATAATTCCACTTTTCAATCTCTAGCATTTCTAATATCTGGCATCATGGATATAGAAGAATGATCATAATCTTAAGATAAACAGAAGATCATAGCACATCAAAGGCAGTCACATACCATAATATCTAGCACATCATCATATCACCGAGGCTCATCACCTCATATCACCAATGATCTGCACACAACTACCAAGCATAAGCACACAAATCAAAGAGACACCACTAACCAATCCCAACCAACTAACTAGGCATACTCACCGCACTCGAGAGGTCAAGGTAATGTCTACACTCGGCTCAACATAGGATGCAAGCAACTCATCTAGGACATCCCCATAGCTAGCTCGAATGCTCTCCTCGGTCTCCCAGGTGGCCTCCTCGGGGCTCTTCCTAGACCACTGAACCAGAAGCAAAGGAACCTCCCTGTTCCTAAGCTTCTTGACGCGACGATCAAGGACCCTCACCGGACGCTCTACAAAGGTATGGTCAGGCTTGATGTGAAGGTCTGAGTGGTCAAGGACATGGCTAGGGTCGGGAATATACTGACGGAGCTGGGAGACATGAAAGACGTCATGGACGCCGGCCAAGGATGGAGGTAAGGCCAAACGATAGGCTACCACACCGACTCTCTCTAGGATCTCAAATGGGCCGATGAACCTCGGACTCAACTTCCCTTTGATGTCGAACTTCTCTGGTGGGCGAAACTCGAAGCCATACATGCGAGCCTACCTCGAACTCAAGCTCGGTCCTCCGTCTGTCCGCATACTTCTTCTGTCGATCCTGGGCTACCCTCATATGCTCTCGGATGCGACCAACCTTATCAACTGTCTCTCTGACTATCTCGGGCAACGACAGAACTGTATCTGCAGGCTCGTCCCAGCAAACTGGCGACTTGCATCGCCTCCCATACAAAGCCTCATATGGGGTCATCTCGATCAACGCGTGGTAGCTGTTGTTGTAGGAAAACTCCACTAGCGGTAGGTGCTTGACCCAATGATCACCCCAATCAAAGACGCACGATCGCAACATGTCCTCCAACGTCTGAATCGTCCTCTCGCTCTGTCCGTCGGTCTGCGGGTGATAAGCCGTACTAAAATGCAATTTGGAGCCCAAACTCTCCTGAACCTGCTGCCAAAACCTCGAGGTAAAGCGTCCATCTCGGTCGGATACGATCCTCTCTGGTACTTCATGAAGCCTCACAATCTGGCGAATGAACTCGTCCGCTAACTTCGAAGCTGGCCATGTCTCATGAATAGCTATGAAATGGGCCGACTTGGTCAACCTGTCGACCACGACCCAAATAGCGTCAAATCCTCTGACATCTCACCTCAGCCCAGTGACGAAATCCATGGAGATATCCGTCCACTTCCACTCGGGAACTAGAAGTGACTGGACGGGTCCTCTCGGCCTCTGGTGATCAATCCGAACCTGCTGACAAACCTGACATCTGGCCACGAACTCTGTGATGTCTGCTCTCATCCTCTGCCACCAATAACTCCTCCTCAGATCCTGATACATCTTATTCGTCCCTGGATGGACAGAATAAGGGGTGGAGTGAGCCTCCTGCATGATCCTCTGCCTCAGGTCTGACGTCGACGGAACTACAACTCTGCCCTGGAAGGTCAGCATCCCGTTTGCTCTCTCTGCAAGCTCTCTAAATCTTCCCTGAGCCATCCGCTCCCTTAGAACTGCAATCTCTGGACAATCTGCCTGACCCTGCCGAATCTCTGCTGACAACTCTGCCTGCACCTCTAAGAACGACAACTGCCCGCGATCTCGCTGAATCCACACCTCAAAGTAGCATCTCATCAGATCTCTCTGCAATTCCCGCTGAGTTGTAAGCCTCTCAACTGCCACCTCATGATGAGTCTTCCTACTCAACGCATCTGCCATCACATTGGCCTTCCCTGGATGGTAGACTATGTCCAAGTCATAGTCCTTCAGAAGCTCTAACCATCGTCTCTGACGCATGTTGAGCTCCTTCTGCGTGAAAATGTACTTCAAGCTCTTATGATCCGTCATCACCTTGCAAGAAGTACCATACAGATAAAGTCTTCGGATCTTCAGAGCGTGAACCATGGCTGCCAACTCCAAATCATGGATGGGGTAAGACACCTCGTTTTTTTTACATGTCACCTTGGCCCACCTTCTTCTTTTAAAAAAAAAGAGCTGGGGCCCAGGGGAGGATGTGGTGGCTGAGGTGGCAATTAAAAGGGGGTCCACATCCCCTCTTCTTCTTCCCAGATCTGCCGAATGAAAGGAGGGAGCATAGAGCTTCCACTCGTGCCGGAAAACCGAAGGAAGGGAGGGGGAAGGGAAGGTCGGCGGCTGCGATGGAGCTGGGCTCCGGCCACCCGATCTCGCCGGCCACCCCGACTCACACACCCTCGGACAAGAAAGGAAGGAAGAAGGGCTCACCGAGGGCCTTCGAAGCTTCGTCGGAGTTCGTCGGGATTTCGATGGGCTCGCCGGAGTCGGAATCACGCAGCTCGGCCTAGGGAGGGAGCAAGGAGAGTTAAAGACGGAAGCTTTTGGGCTGTTAAGGGTGAAATAGGAGAGGACGAGAGGAATCGAGGCTTACCGAGGTGAGGACGGAAAACAGGGCGCAAGGAGGACGACGAGGGCGGCGCTCCGGCTGCTCCTGGTGGCTGCTGGTGGTCGACGCCGAGAAGGGTGGTGGGGAGACGGAGGTGTGCAGGTGAGGAGGGGATGTGGTGGAGGAAGGGTGTGGCGGCAACAATGGGGGATGAAAAGGGGTGTGCTCTCGGCACTTCCCTCCAAGGGAGAAAAGGAGAGCTGGGTTTGATTTTGTGTTTGTGTGAAAAGATGTGGAAGAATGTGTCCAATGCTCAGATTTTATGGACAATTTTTGGGGTTTACTTGAGACCCTGATTCTATCCATTGGATAATGCATAGAACCTCACCTCCATTTTTGGTAAATCAAAGCAAGGTAAGAAAAAGAGCATATGTGGGTGTTGGGTTAATTAGGGAAAGATTGAAAGAGATGGGAAATCTTAAAATTAGATCTCAAATTGTGGGATCCAAGGTTGAGTTTGGATAAGGATGTGAGAAAAAAGACGGAATTGAGGTCTCGAGTCGGAAATTTAAATTTCCGCCGATTGGTCATTCAAATCTCGAAATGAAAGACGGGTTCGATCTTTAAATTAAAAATTTGGGCTGGAATTTGTTTTAAATTCATTTTGATCTTCTTTTTCCGAAAATTAATATTTTAAAAAATCCGAGCCTTTACATCATCCACCTCTAAAAACAAGTCTTGTCCCCGAGACTAAAATCGTCCTAAAGTAGGGGATGAAGTTGAAATTGGTGAGTCCAAGGATCACGTCATCGATCCCGTAAGTACCTCATAAGTGCCCCCATGAGATCCCACAGTACCGTCGTCATGATCATAATACTCCCAATCGGTCGTAGTAAGGATGTGATAGGGGCCCTACCAAACCCCCACTCCGACTCCTCGGGCATACCATAACTCGAAAACCATCATGACGTCTCCGCTAGGTCTTAGCAAGCGATCTACAGGTGCCCCCATACATGCTTGTATCCACTTCGTGGGGCGTCATAATGAAAACTCGGGTTGGAATAGTTTTCTCAAAATCTATGTTCCTTTTTAAATCACCATATGAAATTTTATTTTCCACCATATGATTTTTTTTTCGCCGTTAAACAAGGCATTTCTAACTTCCCAATTATTCTAACATCCACCTCTAAAGGCTAATCCCATATTCTCTTCCTAGGTTCCGAGTCAAATCATAATTCCACTTTTCAATCTCTAGCATTTCTAATATCTGGCATCATGGATTTTCACCCAATCAACCTTTTTTTTGAAGCAAGATAAGGATTCGGTTCCCTAGACAAGCCTAGGGAAACCGAGAGACCGGACTTGCAATTTAGGACACGTGTCACCCAACCCTTAAAATTAGGCTTACGTGGAAGATTTTTATCAATCATGGCCCCACCTTTCTAATTAATTTATTTTTACTAATTAAATTATTTAATTAATGCCAAAATATTTGAATTTAAGTGGGCCCGTTTTTAATTTGATAAGTCTACTTTTATTATAAAAAATAAATGAATCATGTTTGCTATGCGAGATTTCAACTCTCCAAACAAATTATGCAAATCCTAAGTATATTATCTAACCAATTAATTCATCATTTTCTTTACTTATCCAATTTACCTTTTATTTTACCTTATAATAAATCTAAACTAATTATATTTCTTAAACTATATCATTTTCTTAAATCTTAGTGGATCAATTGTTTTCCTCTCTTAAATTTTGAATTCATAAAAATCTATACTCCCTCCGATCATTATTAGTGGATGTTTTTTTTATATTGGCACAATAATTAAAGAAAAATATATCTCATATCATTAATTAGATTGTAGACTCCTTATATGTCTCTCGATCATCTTTTTTTTTTAACTTACCGGACAAGATTTTTATTCAATTAATTACCAAAATTTAACCTAATCTAAATTTAGATTTGACCTTTCAAATTTTAAAAATGTGACTGGAGTAAAATTTAATTACCCTTTTCTTGGTAGTTTTTATGTATATGTTTATGAAGTTTTTTCTGTGTATGAACGTTGCTTCATTTATTAATGTTTACCAAAGTTTATCAAATGATCGTGTGCAAGCATGATCGAACGTTGGTGTTCTCCTCACTAAAAAAACACCCCCAATAAAGATTCATATATCACTAGCTTATCGGGTATTGCATTTAATTCATTCTCTTTGGTGTCTCTATCTTACTCTTCTTCTTTTTTCAAATTTATACTTACATTTGAAAGCCAAAAACAATATATATGATAACAACGGATTAATTAAGTTCAACATCGTTCATGTAGGAAATCCATCCTAAGACATTTCTATGTACATGCAAAACATTAAACTTTATATTTTCTTTTTACCCATATCATTGTAGAAACATTAAACTTTATATTTTCTTCTTCGTACAATAATATAGCTAAATCTAACATTAAAATAAATATACTTAAAATCATTTTTATTAATTGAAATATTGAACTTTTTGACCAAATCATAACAACTTCTCCAAATTTGCAAATTATTTTTCACCCAATATATTTTAAAGCCAGAAAATAATAAATCAATATATTACTAATAAATAAATTTTGAATGATTGTTACGTGAAATTCATTTTGGCAATTAATTTATATTTAATCTTTATATTAAAAATAGTTGATTTAGTTACAATTAATTACTAATAAAATTAAAATGCTTTGATTTTGGCTTTGTAGATTGTCTACTTTAAATAATTATTTCACCTTAATTATTTATTAAATTAAAGTAATTGTATCTTATGTATTTTTAATTTAATAAATCTAATTAATTTATTTATAATATTTTTTAGAATAATTTAGTTATAAGCTAAATACCAAGTAATACGTGTAAAACAATCTAATTAATTTATTTCTTAAATTAGTAAATTTAATTAATTTATCTATAATATTTTTTGAATAATTTATTTACAAGCTAACTCCCATGCACTCACTCACACATATTCAGGAAAATATTGACTCAATTGTTTAGAATTTCTTTATAAAATCTATTAATTTTCTTTAAAAATTATCTTAAGTTGTTTTTAATTAAATAAGGAATTGTTTAAACTTTATCTGAATTTAATGACTTGATATAAATTTTCGTTTCTTTTTGTTATAAAATCTTAACAAAATAGGAAATTTTTTAATTTTCGTTTCTCCAATTCAAACTATAGCCGCACTTTTAAACTTTTCCAATTTCAATATCTTTTTAATTACAAAACTAATTCCATGAAAAACTATATAATCTAGAAGAGTATGTATGTTTTCTTTAACCTAAAATAATTTAAAATTTAAAATTTCGTATTTAAATGAAATATTAAATGGTTATTGTTGATTTTAGGCCAATGAAATACTCTTTTGAAATATAAAATTTGAATCCAACTTCAAGAATTTCATTATCAATAGGTTATGAGCTCGATTCTCAATCCCCATTTTGTTTAATGATTTTTCCTCCTCTTCTTCTTCTTCTTCGTTTTTTTTTTACAAATGAATTGGAAGTACAAGCTTGAGATCCAAAAGATTTTCATTCATTTTTTTTATTTGTCATATGTTTTATGACACTAATTAAGCTAACTATCCGTGTTTTGGCCTACTATATAATAATAAAGCTTCTATTTAGACATTGCAAATCATATAACATGCTCAAATAAAACTAATAAAAAGATAATATTTGATAGAGTTTTTAGCTTTTTCAAAAACATGTCAAAAAAATAAAATGGCCTATATTTGAGACGAAAGGATTTTTTTTTTTACTTTAAGTTTAATAATATACTATATACTTTTTTATGTGCTCTCTATCCCAAAGTTATGAAAATTCCATTCATCGGTGTTTGTTGAATGTGTAGTATAACTACCAAATTATTTGGTTCTACCTTCCGGCCCACTATCACAACATATGTGTGTTTAATGCTCAAAGTAATCAATTAACTTATTAAAAAACTTAGAAGGCTAAAAAAAACTCATTCTCAAACAGCAGCGGTGACTCTAAACTTTATACTATCTTTGTCTCAAAATATCGGTCGTTTATCACGTTTTTAAGGAGTTAAAAACTTTATAAAATATTAACTTTTTTTATTAGTTTTTAAAAATAATTTTATTCTTATTATTAATAAGCATAATATTATTTTTAAAAACGCAATAAAAATATAATATTTTATAGAGTTTTTAGCTTCTTAAAAAACATGTAAAAAATAAAATAAAAACGACCTATATTTTGAGACGGATGAAGCAATTGTTTTTACTTTTAAGTTTATTAAAAGAATATTTCGTCTCCGATATTTTTATGTGCTCTCCATCCAAAAGTTTTTAAAGCTCCATTCACCTAGAGTTTGTGTAATATATAGTCGAACTACCAAATTATTTAGTCTTACCTTCCAATCAATTAAAACAATAAAAAATAATATTAGAGGGCCATATTTTTATATCCTACCTTAGGCATTTCAAATCTCAAACCCGACCCTGCGAGGAAGGTGATACATTGACATTTTGCCACATATATTATATATTGATATAATATAAGCATTATTTGTTTTATCCAAATTTATATTATTTTGCTATATCGTTTTCATATTATTATAATAGTATAATATATCAATATATAATGTAAATAAATTATGGTAATATCCTCTATAAAATATAATATATGTTACAAATCCCGTGCGTTACGCACGGGTACTACGCTAGTATTACTTAAAACAAAAGCCTTTTGGCCACGTGTCACATCCTCGCGCGAAGTTATTTAAGGCAATTCCTTTTTATTTAGCAATCTATATCTATATATTACTTAAAACCAAAGCCTTTTGGCCACGTATAGCATCCTCGCGTGAAGTTATTTAAGGCAATTGCTTTTTATTTAGTAATCTATATCTATATCTATCTATCTATATATTACTTAAAACAAAAGCCTTTTGGCCACGTGTCGCATCCTCGCGCGAAGTAATTTAAGGCAATTCCTTTTTATTTAGCAATTGGGATTAATTCAAAACTTTTTTTTAAAAAATAATGTTAATATTAACTATACAATATTATTTTATTTCATATTAATTACACATTATTATTTCCATTTATTTTTTAAACAATATGATGAATTCAAAAGCATTTTTTTATAAAAAAAAAATAGTTCCAAATATATGATTTTTCTATTTTAAATTTAGTTCCAAAAATAATAATATATAGTTCCAAATATATGATTTTTTTGGAGCAGCCAATCTAAATATAATGAAAACTATTGTTGTTCTTATAATAAACTTAAATTTTGGATTTTCACCCAATCAACCTTTTTTTTTTTAAGCAAGATAAGGATTCGGTTCCCTAGACAAGCCTAGGGAAACCGAGAAACCGGACTTGCAATTTAGGACACGTGCCACCCAACCCTTAAAATTAGGCTTACGTGGAAGATTTTTATCAATCATGGCCCCACCTTTCTAATTAATTTATTTTTACTAATTAAATTATTTAATTAATGCCAAAATATTTGAATTTAAGTGGGCCCATTTTTAATTTGATAAGTCTGTCGAGGTCATGGGTATTATTGGTATTATGAAAAAAATTTAATTATGTTACTATCAATAATTATAAAGTGATAACTTTTATAATTATTTGAAAATTAATTAAGTTTAGTATATGACTAAGTTCCAGTTTCAATTTTATCTAATAATATTAGATTAAGTATATTATGAAAAATTAAATAAAATTTAAATAATTTGATGGTAAACAATAAAACAAATTACAAATTTTGATGGAAAATATCCAAATTAAACAAGTTTTCATGGCTAGATGTAGATAGATATAGAGAGTTGATGTGTGAAAACCCAAATTAATTACCATATAAAAACATGCGAGCAAATATGAAGCATTAATGGATGTGGAAGATCTAATGGATGAGATTCTATACAATAAAATTATTCGTAGATAATAATATCATTACGTACTCATACCGTACGTATATAACTACCAATAATTACATTTTAAGGATTACATTAATTACGGGTAATGATATCTTCACCGCTAATTTTTACTATTTCCACCGCTAATCACCGCATAGGTATGCGGTGGTCTTAATCCACTTTTTTCCGGACCCACCGCATATACATGCGGTGGATCCATTGCCCGTATACAAACCCACCGCATAGGTATGCGGTGGGTTATGGCGATGGTATACATGTGGTCAGTTTATGGGCAATTGAAAACGGTTTGTAGAAGTGGTCCAAAACCGTCGCCATAACCCACCGCATAGGTATACGGTGGATTATAGCGACGGTTTTGGACTATTATGGCGACGGTTTTGATTGCTATGACGACGGTTCAAACTCATCGTATACCTATGCGGTGAGTTATGATGACGGTTTTGGACCGTTATGGCGACGGTTTTAGACTTGTATACTTCTCGACCCACCGCAATACTTTACGGTGACCCACCGCATAGGTATGCGGTGGGATCGTTGACTGTCATTAAACCAATTAGCGGTGAAAATAGTAAAAATTAGCTGTGGAGATATCGTTTCTAATTAATTACTCATACAATTAATCTACCATCTCTCTATGTATGTGTGTTTTGACTATAAATTTAATTCTTCACAAATAGTTCTACAAATATATAGATCCACATTCCATGTTTTCTTACTAAATCATAAGTTAAATTTTGGTTAGCAAGTCGTCGATTGGTAGCTTAACCACCGTATCATACATATATATTCTTCAAAAACATGTGGGAAATGGGGGGGTGGGGGTGGGGAATCCTAGACTTGAATTGTGATATGCTTAGAGTGTAACGGTCCGGGATTATGATTCCCGAGTTATGTTTCGAGGGATAAAACCCCTCGTTACGTAACTCGAGAATCATAATCCCGGACCGTTACAAAGATGGTATCAGAGCGAGGTTGTGCAAACCGAGTATGATAGGTTGAAGTGGTTTTGAAAATGGCCCAAGGTTTTCAAATGGTTTTCCAAAATGTTTTAGAAAGGGCAAAATGAATTTAATATGGCTAACTCAAATGGACTAAATACGAACTTGACTCTATAAATCCGGTAATCAAACAAAGGGAAACGAAGGGGTAGTAAAGGCGTTAGACCATCCCTATTGGATGTAGTTGGGAACGGGTAGGCAAAAATATAGCCTTTCCTTACAGATGGGCCTACAAGACTCCAAGGCTTTGCGTCGTAGTGGCTGGAGTGGCGAGTTAGGTAGAGACCGTGAGGTTTTACCCCTCAGGTTAGTCGCCCCTCGAATGGCGGCCCATAGGATAGCTTGATCGTTGATTGCTTCTATGCTGAGTGCTATTGTGCTTAGGGTAGAGAACTAATCAGTATGCCTTGACCTGGATCATGTATTGAATAATTGTGCAAACGGGATAGTGGGAGAATACCTTATTCTTATGTCATTGGAACTCCTGTCTTGTCGGAATATCTCTTCCATAATTCAAACCCCTGATGATTCTGACTCCGTCAACCGTCCCACCAACACATTTAGGCATGTTAGCAAGGGTCGAAGAGCATCCGCTCTCCCCGTTTCAAGTCCTGTTTTGTAGCCTACCACCAATGCTTCTATCGAGTCACGTACCTTAGGTTGGTGCCTTCCACGGGAAAATTTGGGTCGGTCAACTAGCTACTTCCGGGGGTGTGTCGGATATGGGAAATTCATGAGTGTTTTAGGGAGGGTGATCAATGAAACAATTTCGAGTTAGAAGTGATTTGTCTTATGGAGTTATCCTTCTCGATTCTTATACTGATCAACTGTGTCTGCTTACCACGAGAGTCTAAACACAAATTATACCCTCTCATCTCGAAAATAGTGTGAATGTCCTTGTGTCATACCGAGCGAGTCATATTAGCGTCCCACGGGGAAACAGGGTGATGAGTCGGTGATTGTATGACATGGTGTGTTGGTATATTTCAGCATGACTTGTCTGATAACTTGCATGATCGCACTTATGAACGAATATATATATCGAATCTATGAATTCCCATCATTGTTACTCTCATTTGAATTAGGTCCATGATAGTGTGGTCAACCCTCTTTGTATGAGTGCCATGAGAAATGAATTTTTGAGCATGTTAAGTTAATCAAATTGAACCTCATTGACTACGTACTTTCTTAATGAGTGTTGGTAGTATCATGTAGGATATACATCTCCTAATTATTGACCATCATGCATCTATGTGCCATACTTGTCATACTACATGTATATGGTTGTGTTGGATGTGATAGTTGTTATGCCCAAATGACTTAACCATGCCCCTTGACACGATTATTAGAGTGCATCTTAACATGCTTACCTGGAACCCACATTGTTTTGACCTACATATGTGTACACTGAGTGAGTAATGTATTATACATGTGATATCCTATAATGCTCGCTATGTCATATATAACTTATGTTGCATATGTCTATTGTCGGTTTGTGCATACATGATATTAATATGTCAAGCATGATTAGTGCATGAGATGATAAGTTTTAGCCTGTTCCGTGTGCATGTAAAGTTGATTATGTGAAATGTTATGGATGCATAGGACGCTGTTCCTTTAATAGGTACATGATAGTGTGGGATGATATGATTGAAATATTTTGTGATTGCCATGTGCACCTGTAACCTCATAGAATACCCTAAGGGGATTGTTGTAACTCTCGAGTCTGTGTCTTGTCTTGAGTCTCGTCATCTCTAGTCCTGGTTTGTGTCTGAATTCTTAAGAAAGTCGTTTTGTCCTCCCTTGCCCTCCCCTATCTCCGTGACTTCTAACCCCTCATGATTCCCGTGATGGCCATCGACATAGAAGAGAAAACGAACGATCGAGTGGCACCAGAGTGGCGCAACGGGAGTGTGGTGGGCCCATGGCCCATGGACCCTAAGATCGACGTCACCAAAGGAATGACGTCTTCCGAAGATGGCGGTTGCAGACGTAATCCTCCTAGATGACTCAAGGAATGACGTTCTTCGTCCGAATTGTGATCTCTCCTATGCGATCTGGAATCGGTGTCGTGCGATAGGCTTGGAACTAACTAAATTGAGGTGTGATGACTGATAAGCTGAACTGGTAGTGAATGATTGCCTGACTAACTTGTGTTTGTGATGATGTGCCTATATGCTTAAGTATACTGACCTGCTAGAAAATCGGTTATGGGTTATATATGTGGTGGTGTATTCTTCTTGGGAATGAGTCGAGTGTTTTCCTTGGTGAGACGGATCGGGAAATCGCAGGTAGATTGAGGTGTTCGAGTTGGTCATTGGTTATGCGAGATGGAATGCATGAAGGATGTGTTAGCTTAGGTAGAGTCGAGTGAGTTATGACTTGTCGAAGATAGTGTTCAGTGAGTATATTGAGCTTCCAGGTAGGTCTTAGGTGAAGAGTGGAGTTAGCATGGTGAGATTTCGAGGAAGAGGTCCTAGCTAGAAGTGTCGGTAGGTAGTGGGTGCAAGTATAGGTGGTTAGTGTAGTTCTAGAGGTGGATGAGTGAGCTAAGAATGGATCGGAGGGATTCTCAAAGGGAAGTGTTATTAGACGGATTGGTGAGCTAAGGAAGGTGTCTAGATAGTCTAGGAGCGGATCATGGGCGGCATCGAGGATGATTGGTTGAGGAATGTCTAAGGAATTGTAGAATTGGGGACTAGGTTCTATGTGCGGTGATTGGGAACTATTTATGGTAAAGGATGAGATTGAGGAATCGCTAAGAAAGAGTAGTAGCAGGCTGTATCTGGGATGAGTACTTGGGGTTGCTTAAATAGGGTTAGTGATGTTTGGAGGATTTTAGTATAGGAAAGGAATCGAGGTTGATGTGTGGAGATTGTTTTGGGCTATTGAGGTATTTGGGGATGTGAGATGATTGTTCGAGAGAAGGCTGGTAGTTAGGCAAGGATGTCGTTGAGATTTCTAGTAAGACTGTGTCCTTGAGGATGAGATAGAGAGATTTGGATCTTGGAATTGAGAATTGAGTAGGGCGGAATGTATCGGGAATGTTAGAGGATGAAGGATTTTAGAAGGTTGGTGAAAGGGCGGTACTTGGGAAACTCGGATGAGGACGATTTAGGGATTCTGCGGAAATGATGATTGGTAAAAGAGGGCTCTAGATGGTAAGGTTTCATGGTTAAAAAGTAGGAGCTTGATGCGATTTAGGAATATGAAGAGATGAGGAATTGGAGTAGGGCGACTTGAGGAATTTGAATAGTTAGGGTTTAGTGAGAGTTGGAATGAGGAAATTTGGGAATATGCGGAGATGAGGATCTAGAATAGGTCGGCTTAGGAGTCGTGGATTTCAGGTTTCGTGAGATTCGAAATGGGATGAATAGATAGAATCAGTGAGTTGTCTCTGAGGATAGCCGCTGGTGATGAGGGTTTTGATGATTTGTGGTTGGGAGTAGCACTAGATGGGTTTCTGTGATAGAATTGGTCGGGAGTAGGCGATTGAGTAAATTCTAGTAAGGTAATATGCTCGTATTGGTTGAGGTTCGAGTGTGGCCTATGAGGTTAACCCTTGTTGGGAATGTCAAGGATATAAGGATGAGAGGGTTAGGTGTGAGATGGTCAATATGAGTGGGTTCTTAGAGGTGGATGGCTAGTGAGAGTGATTAGTGGTGCGGGAGGTGTGGTCAGATTACCAAGGTGATTCGAGATGTCTCTTTGGAATAATGGTCAGATGGAGTCTTGAGGGTCTGGGAAGAGTAACCGAGATTATTAAGGAGCACCTAGATCGGTCGTGAGAGCGGCTCAATTGAGGACTTGAGATTTCTCTTAAATGGTGAGGATGAGACTAGTAGAGGACCTCTAGTATGAGGGTATGATTTATAGAGAGTCTTGGTTGACGGATGGGTTGTTAAGCTTGTCGGAATAAGGGAATTGTGCGATACGGAACTTCGAGATATGGTTTTAGGTGGTCGAGTAGGATTTGAGGTCGGAATGTCAAGGTAGGATGGTTCTTAGATGGCTTGATGGCATATGAGTTGGGATGCTTAGTAGTTGGTTTGGGTAATTGGCCTTGATTGCAGATAGTTGTGAGGCTAGAGAGTCTGTATATGAGCGGAATGCAATAGTGTTAGAATTAATATTCGACTGAGTTGGTAGACCTAGGTAAGAATGACCTTGATGCGAAAGATAGGGAGTAGTGGTCGTGTCTTGTTATGGTTGGTAGTTGCAGGCAGATTCTCTTGAAGATGTAACCTGATGAATGCTTTATTTGGGGTTGAGTGTTGTGCGAATTCTATGCTATAGGCGATGCTGGTTCTCTGATGTATTGTCGTTGACAATAGTGACTTATTAGTACTAACATAGTTATCCCCTGAACTTGATGAAATGCTAGTGCACGGAAGTACTTGTTTGCTTCTAATACGATAACGCTTGGTGGTTAGCAGGAGTATGATGTGCTTATCTGATTGATATGACGTGATTATCTTGTTGATATGATGTGCAACTTCTATGATGTGATGTGACGAATCCTACTCCGTATGATGCTATGCTAGATATGTTATGGCATGTGACTATCTGTGACATGATTATGACCTTATTATGGAGGTGTGATACGATTGTTATGATATATGATGCCTTGAATTAGAATTGCTAGTATGATAGAACTGAACTAATGAATTTGATTTTGAGTTGGAACCTAGGAAGGAAATATGGGGTTAGCCCTTAGAGGTGGATGATTCCACCTCCTGAATTTGGAACTTACTTGAGTAACATTGGGTAAAGGGATTTTGAATTATGTAAAAAAAAAAAAAGACTAACTTGGGTTTTGAGAAATGGAACGCGATCGAGAACTTTAATGATTTTGAGACCAAACATTTTCAAATTAGCCGAGCTTGCGTTATGACGTCCCACGAAGTGGATACATGCATTTTATAGGGGCCCTTATAGACTGTTTGCTAAGACCTAGTGGAGATGTTGTAATGCTTTGAGTTATGATATAACCGAGAAGTCGGGATAAGGATGTGATAAGGGCCCATATCACACTCTCGTCACGACCTATCGGGGGTATTATGAACATGACGACGATGTTGTGAGAATCTCATAGGGGCACTTATGAGACACTTACGAATCGATTGAATGGTCCATGGACTCGCCTACTTCCAACTTCATCCCCTACCTTGTTTTGGTTTTAGTCTCGGGGACGAGACTTGTTTTTAGAGGTGGATGATGTAAAGGCTCGGAATTTTAAATTCTAATTTCTCGGAAAAAAAATAAAAATAAAAATAAAAATAATAATATATATATATATATATATATATATATATATATATCAAAATGAATTTTAAAGCGTGATTTAGCGGAAAAACTCTCCAACTCGGATTTTAAGACTCTTAAAGCGGAGTCCGGCCAAATTTTGAATTTATGTAAACTAGATTTTTCTACGCTTTCATATGCCGAGAATTGGAAAATATTGTTCGGATTTCAGTATTAAATTCGAATTTGGAAAATTGAGAATTTAGTTTAATCGAGTCCGGATAAGATCGAGAGAGCGGGTTACGTAATTTAATCTTGGGTAATTTTGAAAATGAATTTGGAACCACTCCCTTTTGGGTTCTCCTCCACCTTGTTCCCTCACACCATAGTTCCACCAATTTTGGCAAAAGGCCAAAATTTACAGTCTGTAATTCAGCCTTACAGTACCTCCCCTTCCCCTTTCTCTTTGACTTCAAACCCCCTTCACCCAATCACCCATATCTCACCCTTCATTTTCCTTCTCTCTGCTTTCATCTCCAAACAAACCCTTTTTATTTGTGTGTTTCAAAAACCCACAGCAACTCACAAAGAAAAGGAAATCACACCACTTTCCATTCCTGCTCCTTTCAAACAAACCCCAAAGGACAATCCCCACCTTTCACCTCTTGTTCACGCAGCAGCACCATTTCCGCCTCCCTCGACGTCGGCAAGAACCCAGAGCCGCCAGTAGCTGAGCACCTCCTGAGCAGCTCCCACCTCCCTCTGTTCTCGCTGTCCGGAAGGCCGAGACGCGCCGAGCTTCCACAAACGCTTCCATCCCTCTCCTTTTTGTGTCCTAGAAAGTAGCAGCAACCTCGCCACAGCTGCGTTTCCGTCCTCCGACCGCCGAGCCGAGGGCACCGAGCTCAGGAGTCCCAGCACCGGATCCGACACCCGCCCCGAGCGTTTCCTCCCCTGCTTCACTCAAGAACCGCCGGTAAGCCCACTCCCATCTTCTTCGATCGAGAATCCTAAGCAAGGTTCCTTCTTTCTTACCCCCACCTTCAATTTAGGCCGAGAAAGACGCAGCCCTGCCTCCGACGAGCCCCATCGAGTCTCCGGCGAAGCCCGACGCGCCCGACTTCGAATCCTCGGTGAGAACCTCTTTTCCTCCCCTTTCTCTGTCCGGTTCCATGTTCATTTGTGTCAGATAGGTGGTCGGAGCAGGCTTCCTTCACCGGCGACGACCCCTTCCTCTTCCTCCATTTCTTTTCGTTCGCCTCCAGTGAAAGGGGCGATGATGATGATGAACAGTGGTTTATGGGGTTCGGTTTTGTTGTTTTATTTGGGGTCCGGTTCAGCTGGGTTTAAAATGTAAAAGGAATCCGGTCCGGTTCATTTAACAAACAAAATGGGCTTAAGATTGGGCCAGTTTTGGGTTTTAAAAGAAAAATAAGACTTCCAAGGTTGTTGGATCCGATTTTGGCAAAGGCTTTGGGGCCTATTTTCGGTGGGCTTAATTTCTGGAAAAAAAAAAGGGGTATTGTGATAAAAAAATGTTATTTGGTTTTAAGACTTGTAAATATATATTATTTAAAGGTATAAATATATATAAAGGGGATTGGAAAAAAAAGTTTCAAAACTGGGAAATTGTTTTAATAAGATTAAAAAGGAGCAATTTTTATTAAATAGAAATGACTGTGATCTTTAAGGGGTTTGGAAATATTTATGAGATTGTTTAATAAATGGTATTTGAAATATTATACAATCTTATGCGAGATTTAAAATATAAATATTATTTTTGAGATTTAAGATATAATATTATGGTGATTAAAAGAAAAATATAATATTATGAGGCTTGGAGGGTTAAAAATATATTATCGGATTTAAAAAGGGATTTGATGAACATTTTCCAAGGCCAGAATTTCTAACTAGTTAACTCGGTTTTCGAAACGGTTTTGGGACTAACTTGGGAATTATGTGATCGATGACTAAGTAGCATGTTGATATGATTGATTGACTAATAGCATGATTTGTATGGGTTAATAGCATGATTGGGTGACTAATAACATGATGAGATTTTAAAGTTATGTACCGTTGACTTATGTCTTATGAGATATGATGAATATGATGAACTTGAGATAAATGGCTATGCGGAATTATTATGGCAAATATATGAATGTGGCTAAGTGGAACGTTGGCTTATGTCTTTTGAAATGGTCTTACGGAATGTGACATGGTGGTAAATGGTTGAGCTTGATGGAATGGCGATTGTGATATGGTTGTTATTCTGGTTGAATGATGTAAGCTTTGAGTGCTTGAATGATTAGACGTAGACTTATATACGTGTTCTGATATGTATCTAGGTGATCTTTAATCTATCGTAATGCTTGCCTTGCTGTTCTGCACCACCAGGTGAGTTCCTATATGAGCTCACTCAGATTTGAAAAGAGATCTCCCTGCTTGTAGCCATGTGCATACTAGGTGCTTGCATTCATAATAAAGCATGCCATGTAGTATCATGCTAGGATTGCACTCATGATTGAGCATTCGTTTACTCATTGCTTTTGTAAACAGAACGGTCGTTATCTGTGAAGTAACTAGAGTCATTGCTAGGGTCATAGGACGACCTAGTCTCATCGGGTCCCGTCCTGAGTCAATCGACTCATGAGCTTCCTTATATTATGAGATGCCTGCGGGCTTTATTGTGGATACGGGTTGGGCATGCGTGCCACCCGATTATATGGAATGCATTCACGAGCTGTCCAGTCTCCGCCCTATCGGAAGGGGGTGGAGGTAGGAGAGGGATATACCACTTGGTATTCGGTGCTAAGGCCTTATTATATTTATGCACTTGATCTTAGGACCATGCTAGTGTGTTAATATTCCGCCTTGCATCTAGAAGCATCTTTATTAGGACTAGCGTGTGTATATGTCTGCTTGTTTGGGATTATATTGCGTAGGGCTTCGATCTGACACCGCCCCGCATACATTTTTTTTAGGTTTGTTTTGCAGCATGATTATTCATTGTTTCCGTGACGTGGGAACTCTCTTGGACGATCTCAAAGAAATGGTTTAACTCCACTAACATTGTAAATTAAATTTCGGTAAATACGCTTATTGATTTGATTTTGACTTGGCTCTGTCGTGTCACCCTCTTGTATTACACCTTGATTCTACTATTTGCATGACTGTTGGTTTTCCACGCTTAGACTTATGACAGGTACAGGGGACTTCCCCGGGGATCCCAACGATCCCTTCGAATTTTGGGTATGAAATCCCACTTTAAAATATTAGGATAGAATTTCAAACCTTCAACCTGTACTCGGGGCGCAAGATCCTAACGAGGGGTTTTATCCCTCGAAACGTAACTCGGGAATCATAATCCCGGGCCGTTACAAAGAGCATCCCTAACCGTCTATTTAAAAAAATCTCTAAAATAAATAACAAAATCTCTAAAAAAAATTACACCACAACTCCAACAGTTTTTTCTATTATACAAATTTTTATATATATTATACATTATAATAATTGCATAAATTCATAATTTAATAAATAAAAATTCAATAAATTCATTAAATCAATAAGCAACAACCAATTAACAAATATGTATGCATTGAAAGGGGTGAACAAATTTAATTTTACAAATTCTAATTATTCCTCTAAATTTAGAGATTTTTTCCTCTCTCCTCCCATTTCTCTATTTTACAAATCGTTTTAGATGAGTTGTTGGGTTAAAAAAACTCATATCTATTAATATTACTAATTCTGCTAGCATTTTGCTGACGTGTCACGCTCACAATTAAAGTTGAATTTTTTATTCAAATGAGATTTTCTTATTGGTCAATATTATTATGGAAACTTTAAAATATTTGTTTCTTATTTTAAATATGATTTGAATCCATTCCCTTTTTTTTTATTTTCGATTATATTGCCGTAAATATTGAGACATGTTTCCATTTTTTTTCCCGATTGCAATATATCTATTACTAATTCTGCTAGCATTTTGCTGACGTGTCACGCCCACAATTAAAGTTGAATCTATCTATTAATATTACTAATTCTGCTAGCATTTTGCTGACGTGTCACGCCCACAATTAAAGTTGAATTTTTTATTCAAATGATATTTTCTTATTGGTCAATATTATTATGGAAACTTTAAAATATTTGTTTCCTATTTTAAATATGATTTGAATCCATTCCCTTTTTTTTATTTTCGATTATATTGCCGTAAATATTGAGACATGTTTCCATTTTTTTTTTCCCGATTGCAATATATCTATTACTAATTCTGCTAGCATTTTGCTGACGTGTCACGCCCACAATTAAAGTTGAATTTTTTATTCAAATGAGATTTTCTTATTGGTCAATATTATAATGGAAACTTTAAAATATTTGTTTCCTATTTTAAATATGATTTGAATCCATTCTTTTTTTTTCGATTATATTGCCGTAAATATTGAGACATGTTTCCATTTTTTTTTCCCGATTGCAATATATCTATCTATTAATCTATTATTAATATTACTAATTCTGCTAGCATTTTGCTGACGTGTCACGCCCACAATTAAAGTTGAAATTTTTTATTCAAATGAGATTTTCTTATTGGTCAATATTATTATGGAAACTTTAAAATATTTGTTTCCTATTTTAAATATGATTTGAATCCATAACTTTTTTTTTCGGTTATATTGTCGCGCGTAAATATTGAGACATGTTTCCATTTTTTTTCTGATTGCAATATATGTGTGTGTGTGTATATATATATATATTGCCGTAAATATTGAGACATGTTTCCATTTTTTTTCCGACTGAAATCTATTTTCGGTTATATTGTTGATGTGTCACTCTCACAATTAAACTTGAATTTTTTATTCAAATGGTATTTTCTTATTGGTCAATATTATTGCTGAAATTTTAAAACATCTGTTTCCTATTTTAAACATATTTGTTTCCTATTTTTATACTAAAATATTATTTAATTTGATATGTTGTATGTCAATTTGTGATCTATTTTAATCGTCTACGTACATTGAACATTCGTCAAGTCTTGGCTGATTTTATTCTTGGATATTGAAATTGTTGATTTATCATATTTAACCAATTGCAATATTCCCCATAATGTCTACATACAACGAACATGTAATAATCAATTTGTAAACATTTGATTGCAAAAATTAATTATAAAAATCAATTAGAGCCAAATAAGTTTTTTTTTATAATTTAATTATTTTAGACATCTTAAATGACTATTGAAAAATAAATAATATTTTAAGACTCACAAGCATTACTAATGCTTATTTTACATCCATTACTAATGCTTATTTTACATCTTGGATGAGGCTACTTAGATCACTTTTCTACCTTTAAGGATCTTTTTTTTACCATCTTACCTTTATTTTCACTATTTATTTATCTCTCTTTCTAACCATCTTTCTCATGAAAATAATGAATAAGTTATGTACATCTACATATTTAACTTCAAAATTATTCACACAATCATGTGCTTATAATTTTTTAATATTTGTACGGGAGCTTATATTTTACTTTTTAGATCTATGCTAATGATAATAATTATATATTTATTTCAAATTATATTAGGTGGTGTGTTTGAGTATTATTACTACTTTACCTTATTAAATCATTTTTAAAATTTGTATCGTATATCTTTCCAACTAATTTATAAATTATAAAAAAATACTTTATACATATTTTTGTTGTAAACACGTATATATAGATATATAAAATGATGTTCAAATTAAAATGGATCAAGCTCCCTTGCCTTGAAGGCACGGGTATTACACTAGTTTCTTCTAAAATTGTCCATTTTCTCTACTTTACAAGAGCTGTTGGAGATGCTCTTATAAGCTAATTTAACCATTAATTAACTTTGCTGGTTTTGATGACTGCCCATGGTATCCTAAAGTTGTTGGATCTGGGGGAAAAAAATTAACCAAACAATAATAAAAAAATGTTTTAATTATTGAATTAAGGGCGACCCATGAGATATATTGGTATAACTTTGTTAATACTCCGTAGCAAATATGAGTACAAGCTTGTGACTGTAAAAACTAAGTCCCAAAAGTTAAGAATGTGTCTGAAACATATTTCTAGTGAAGTTCTATACGTAGTGTATTATAAATTAAAGTTGTTACTATAAGAGTGAGAAACTTCTTATTTCTCCACATCTTAATAATGACAATTCAAACACTGCTATTTTTAGTAGGTGTGGATATGGGATGGGACGGGATTAGGGTAATCCTGCAATTGAGAGGATCCAAATTCGGAGGATTTGGACTTCGTCAGATATGGTCGTATGGAGGAGGACGGGGGCTTCATTGAGGGAATTTTTTTTCAAAATATTCACTAAAAAATAAATAATTAATAAAATATTTGCAAAAATATTCATTTTTTGTAGGGGTCTCAAAAAAACGCGGTCTGAGGTCGCGTTTTATTCAGAAGGTGAAAATTTTGAAATTGAAGGAAAAAACGCAGTCTCATGACACAAAATAGTGAAAGAGTACGTTGAGGCCATAATTGTGAAATATTTTAGTGCTGTTTGCAGTGACGGAGCCAGAAAATTTTTCGGAGGGGGCACAATCATAATGTACGATATAGTTTTGGATTAAATTGACATAAAAAATTATATATATAATACGATAATAAATGATGTTATTTTAAGATAAAATGTCATCGGTTTATGATAAAACGCTATCATTTTTTTCGCACCTAAAAAAAGAAATATATATATACATAAATGAAATATCTGATAAAAAAAATTAACTAAGGGCTCATTTGGTTTAACATGGGAAGTAGACTTCCTAGGAAGTAACTTCCCGGGATATGTAATTCCCATGAATTCTACTTCATGGGTAATGTAAAAATGTGTTTGGTTGGAAATAAGTTCCCATAAATTCAATTCTATATTTTGTTTGGTTAAACATGGAATTTTCATAGTAATTTATTTAAATTTACTCTTGTAACCTTTTGCTTTTGGTTTAAAATCAAAATCTATATGGGCAAATTGGAGAATTTGTTTATAAAAAATAAATTTTATAGGAGTTTTGAAAAAAAAAATGGAGGAAGTAGATCTTACCTACCCCCTCCATGGTAAGTTAAATTCCACCATTTCATGGGAATTTAAATTCCTATGAATTGAAATTCCTAGGTTTTCTAATTTTAAAACAACATACCAAACACATGTATTGACTCCTACTTCCTGGGATTTTGAACTTCCCGGGAAGTAGAGAGCTAACCAAACGAACCCTAAATAACTATAGAAAACGCAACATAATAAACACTAAGTTCAAATTATAGTTGTTACATGAGCTAAGTATCTAGAGTTTGGCTCGAGTTTTGCTTAATAAAAGCTCGGTTCGAGTATCATTTACAAAATGAGTTGATTATTAATACATTTTTATGCATGATTCAAAGCTCGGCTTGACTCGATTCAAAATTTGAAACTCAAATAGCATGAATTTTGTGAAATTTACAAATTTTCTTTCAAGTTTCCATGTCATGAGCAAGTAAAGTACGTTGCATAATACTTGAGGGAAAAACTTAGCTCAAGCTCGTTCATTTATTAAATAAGTGTAGTATGAGCTCAAGTTCAAATATATGTTCTACTTGAGCTTGACTTTTTTCTAAATGAGATAAATATAATCAAATAACACTAGATTTATTTGGCTCAAATAACAACCCTAGTTAATATATAACTTGTTGCACTCATAACATATAATAATGTATAATCAGATATAAAAAATTTAAACTTGTGTAACTTCTTATTTAATTATCGAAATGATTAGTATAACCTATCACTTAGAAGTTCTCAAGATGATTTATAGTATATGAATGTTAATTTAAGTAAAATATAAAAGTATTATAGCCTATTGCAACAAAATTAAAGTGATTAATATACTTGTAATTTTTACATTCATAACTTTTTACTCAGATGTTATATTAAGACGTATTGTATATCAAAACGAAGCTATCGGCGAGTACAATACATCTAGGTAGTTCGTCAAATGAGAGAGGGGGCACGTGACCCTCTAGTCCCCCCCTAGCTCCACCCTTGGTTGTTTGGATGAAGTTGGGATTAATTCATGAAAAATTAAATTTCTGAAAATTGAACTTCCTTTAAGAATTCATGTTTGGATAACTTGAATTTCCTGCAAATTAAAATCCTACATTTTATTTGGTTGAATATGAACTTTCATGAGAATTTGTGTAAACTTACTTTTGTAACCTTTATTAATAAATAAAACTATTTATTTGAATTATGAGCAAATACGTAATTTGAGATTTTAAAAGAAATAGAAAATATTTTTTGAAATAAATAAAAAGGTGGATTGTAACTCACCCACCCCCACATGATAATTTCAATTCCTCGATCCATTTTGGTGGAATTAGAATTCTCAGGAATTCTACTTCTTGGATTTTTTAAAAACAAAATTTTAATCCAAACACTTGTATTGAAATCTACTTCATGGGTTATGTATTGAAATCTACTTCATGGGTTATTTCAATTCCTGAGTTTTTTTTAATGTAATCCAAACGAGCACTTAGAGATACACCAAAAGGAATTTGCACAACTTAAGGCCTTGCATGAGAAAATTTTGGAGATGTTGTTGGAATCTTGGAGATGGTCTCATAAGCCATAATTTACAAAGAAAAAGATTAAATTTAAAAAATATATTTAAGGATTTTTGTGAGAGGCGATAAGGGATAGGGAATAAGAAGGACAAAAGACTCGGACCCTTTGAGGTGTGCAAGACTAAAAATCTTTTTTTTTAAAGAAAAAAAAAAGAGAGAAAAGATTCAAGAGACATGTGACTAACTATTTGCGAACTCGAGAGGCTTACAGATCAGCAGACGAACTAACCCGTCATATTATAATCCAAACCAAAACATAAACAAAATACAAAAGTGCAGCAACAACCCTATGCGTACCTACTACTGAAAATTACTTTTTTTCCAGATTTCATCAAAATGCAAAACAATTATCGTCAACCAACATAGAAGTCATGGAAGACCATTAGAAGGGTAACCCAGATGAAGACAACAAAAGCTCAAGAACAATCAAACCTCAGAACAACCCTCGCAAAAGAAATGCCATTAGATGGAGAAAACTCGAGGAAGGTTGTTTCAAGCTCAATTTTGATGGTTCTAAAATCTCTTTTGGTTGAGATTCTATAGGTTTTCTGATTAGAGACGATGAAGAAAGGGTGATCGCTGGCACGACGATGCCAGAAGATGCGGAAAGGTGTCGACTTTACAAGCCCAGGTGGTTAGTTTACATCTCAGACTGGTGGAAGCTCGGAATAGGGAGATTAGAAGAATTGTTGTGGAAGGCGACGATCTCGCAATCGTAAATGCAATCAAGGGAGATTGGTTTACATCCTGGGAGATCGAAATGCTTATTTCGCAATTCAGATGCTCTTCTTTTACTCGGTTCCTTTGAGACGGTCTCCATATCTTATATCTTTAGGGAGGCCAACAGGGCGGTCGATCGTCTTGCTTACCTGACCTTGGATTCCATTTCTTCCCCTTGGATTTCCAACCTTGAGTTACAAACCCTCGTCTGAAAGGACGCTTTTGGGTGGTGGTACAACTGTAGTTGACGCACTCTAAATTTTTGCCTTGTAACAAAATAAATGGAAAACTATTAGAATGAATTATGATATATGAATTTCAATCTAAGGAAAATATAAAACATATTTATAGTTTATCAGATTATATATGATGTATTATGTGTCAAAACAAAACTGTCAATAAGAAGAACACACATGTAATTCATGTATTATGTGTCAAAACAAAACTATCAATAAGGAGAATACACATATGTAATTCAGCAGACGAGGGATCGAGGGGTTTGTTCTTGTCCCCTAAGCCCCCTTAGACCCGCCCCTTTTATATCCGATGCGAGGTGGAAATAGAGAGCATTCAACTCTCTTTTATATATATATATATATATATATATATATATAGAGAGAGAGAGAGAGAGAGAACGGATCAAATGTTTACAAGTCTTAATATGTTTTGTGTTAACAAATAATGACCCTTGATCGAAGCAAAATAGAAGGTCACGATTAATTCTTAATGTTAATTATTTCTATTTAAAAAACAAGTGGGCCCCATAAAAAACCTATCCCACCTCTATAACACGCGTGTGAATGCCAGTGTTTTTCAAGTTCGCAGGATAGAGAAACCAAGAGGGGTTCCCAAAAGAACCCTAGCGGTTTCGGCAATCTATCGGCGGCGAAGTGGGAGTTCAAATCCGGCGTCGAATCGAGGGCGAGATCAGGGGAGGGAAGTAGCAGAGGGCTGCGGCGGCAGCAACGATTACTACCAGGTGATGGGGGAGCGGACGACGGAGGTATTGTGCAGGTCAAGGCGATCTGAAATTTTGGCTTATAGATTTGATGTGGAAGGTACATGATCGAATTCGGAAACCCCGTCGGAAGGCCGCTACCACTGTCCTCCTCCCACTAGCGTTGAGTTTAGAACTAATTTTTTAATTGATTGGGTTTGAGAATTAAATTAAGTTTTAGATCCTGATTTGGGATATGTTATATAATTAGGTTTTATTGGATGAGTTAGAGATAGAGTTTAAAGAGGGATATGTGAATTCGGTTCCAAATTCTAATTTTAATGGTTATTCTACCTACAAACAAGTCTGGCATTTGCTCCTTTGATGGAGATTCTTATATTCTACGAGGTTTTCTCCAACCAGTGAAGCTTTCAATTAGTTCTTATTAGTCATTGCGCTTATTATTGATTGTTTATGAATTTATCAAATATTCGTCAAATTCATAGTCATTATTCGTTGATAATTGGGAATTATTAGGTTTTTTAAAATTCAAGCTCGTGAATTTATCAATTATTCGGCAAGTTCAGAGTTACTATTCGTTGATAATTAGAAATTATTCATTTGTACAAGGGAAATTAGACGTATGTTTGTTCAAATTTAAACTCTGTCTAAAATTGTTTATGAATTTATCGAATATTCGGCAAGTTCAGAGTCACTATTCGTTGATAATAAGGAATTATTCATATGTATGTGGGTAATTAGATGTGGTTTTCTTGAAAATCAAACTCTGTGTAAAATTGTCCAAGTTCGTGAATTTATCAACTATTCAGCAAGTTGAGAGTTCCTATTCATTGATAATAAGGAATTATTCATACGTATGTGGGTAATTAGATATGGGAAATCAAGAATTACATTTACATACTCTTTCAACATAGTGAATAATTACTATCAACTTAACGAATAATGACTATAACCTAGAGAATATTTACAAAATTGCAAACTTGACCAACCCTTTTGTTATTATCTAAACGATAACTTCTCTTTATAGATGAATAATAATGATCAATTTGACGAATAATTACTGGCAAAAAATCTCTGCAGGGTAGTACGACTAAAAGAAAGAAACAAAAAAAAAAAAATTTGCAACGCACGCGCTTATATAGAAGTGGAAGTTAAATAGCAAATTAGTAATGGAACCCACTCCTTTTTTAAATAAAAAAATCAGAAAAAATTGGTTTAATCTCAACTCTCTATTTCATCACAATAAAGGGTCCAGATTTGTTAACACAAAACGCAATAAGAGGTGTTTACACATGACCCACCCTATATGTGTGTGTGTGTGTGTGAGAGAGATGCGCATAGATTTTGTATATAATATGACAATATAGCATGATAAAATGAAATGTAAAAGTTAATGGTTGTTTGCATACCAAACTTATTAAATCATGTATCTCTTAAATGAGTTATGTACGGAACGATTGAACCCGATTAAGCTAAAATGAGGCCAATTTTGTTTTTTAAATATGATATACATATCTCATAAATTGATATTTTTAAAATAAAAATATATGGTAAAAGAAAATAGTGTCTTTTATATTTGCAAATTAAAGATAACCCAAATACTTGAGCTAATTGGCTAAGTAACAATCATGTGCAAATTGAGGACAAAATAAATAGGATTTAATAGATAGGTATCTTGTGGAATTCGACCTCTACTAGTTTTGTCCTTTATTTTTCTAATCTTGTGGGACTCATTTGCTTAATTATGATACTAGATACCCCATTTATTCATTAAAATATACTGTATGATTTTATTTTTTTGGTAGAGCTAAAAAATTATATAAAATATTATATTTTATATAATTATTTTCATAATTTAATACTTATTAAAAATATCATAAAAAAGTCTTACGACATGTTTTATTTAGCAGAGGGTTTATTATGTTTTTTACTAAAAAGGTTTTAAGAAAGAGCACTAAAATTGGGTATTTTTAAAGTAGTGTCGTACTTTTTTTTTTTTTTTTGAAGCAAGATAAGAATTCAGTTCTCTAGACAAGCCTAGAGAAACCGAGAGACCGGACAAGCCGGTTGATGGACTAACCATCATGTACAATCAAATCAAATAACAAAAGCAAATGACATAAAGGAAATAACAGAAGCAAATGACATCAATGAAAATGCGAAAATAAATAAACGTGCTAGCTATCCTACACCGGCCGTAAGACAAAACCAACACGGCAAACGAATCAATCAGCCAACGGAGGACGCACTCAGAGAACTCTGAGGATACAAGCGGACATCTTAGATTATGGACTCAAATAGCCTTCATATATCAATGGCAAATCCAAGCCGTCTTCAAATACAACAAATCAAACACCGTTCACATGAGGTCTGCATCACAACAAGCACAACACAGCACACCAGACCGCAAATACAAACCCAAGCCAAACCATTGCTCAATAAAAAATCCCCAACCCGACTCAAACCCTCAAGGACGATAACGAAATCGTAAGCGACTTCTAAGTAGTCAAAATAGAGGCGTACTGACTATGAAAATATGTAATTTATTATTTATTTATGCTTTTTTAAGATAATAAAAATTATAGAAAAAAAAAATTGCTAATTTTTTGCTATTCTTCCTATTTTATATTGATTTTGAATAAGTATGAAATTATTTATAAAAACTTAATAAAAATGTTGATATTTTGACACTCTTCAACATTCTAAAATATATTTTATTTCTCACAAGTTTATGAGTACAAGCCAAAGGGCTGTGCAAATTGAGTGCGAGATTATCGTCTTTGTATTTCTTTTTCGTTCTACCCATTTTCATATCTATTTTCCAAGTTCAATTTCTTTAGGAATTCTTTTTCGTTCTACTCATTTTCGTATCTTTTGCTATGCTTCTTGATGAGAAGTGAGTTTTTTTTTTATTAGCTAAAAATTCGATAGTCAGACAGGCCTGACTCATTGAGAGGCCGACATAGTCGGCAGACGACGAACCGTCAAATGTACAACCAAAATACAGAAATACAGAAAAACAAGCGAAATGAAACAAGCAGAAATAAATTCTACAACAAAACATCCCTAGAAGACCAACACGAAAAAGCTGAGGAAGCCGCCGAAGAATGAAGTCAAGCACCACCAAATAGTAGCACCGTGGGCCAGTGGTACATCAGGACTCTAACTCATGTGGGTAGTGTAGACGAACTCCAAGGAAACTCTATCCCGGATACGGAGTCGCCCTGAGCGCACCACCTCGACCCCAGCCAGACCCGACTCCATACTCCACGCCCCCAACCAAGCAGAAGACCTCCTAGAAACATCGGACGCAAAGCCGCAAGCTGCTCGAACAAAACGTCAACAATATTTTCACCTATAAGAAATCAACAAGCCCTTACGAGATTTAGTCAAAACCCTTTCGGGTGGATTTACTCAAACCCTTTCGGGAGTTTATCAAGACCCTTTCGGGAGTTTTACCAACCCTTTCGGGATTCTTATCAAAGCCTAACAATATTAAATAAAACCCAAACGGACAACTACTTAATTATTTTAATTTTTCAAAATAGCATCTCATCGTCCTTGGGCCCAAAGGACCCAAAGCATGGGCCCAAAGGACCCGAAACTTGGGCCCTAGGGACCCGAAGCTCGGACCCAAAGCTTTGAACCCAAGCCATTAGACTTGGGCCCGAAGCATCTGAATTGGCCCATTACCCACAAAAGAAGAGGGCCACCTTCGGGCCCAAGGAGCCCAAAGACACACGGCCGCAGGAGACACCACACAGACACAATACGCTATAGAGAACGGAGATGGAGACGACGAGTCCCCCCGGAGGAAGAGCTTCCGGCCAACCCAGCTCCACCGAATTCCAACAGACGGGGATAGCAGAAGCCCCAGGCGCAAAAAACCCCAGCCAAAACAGATTCAATTAAAATCGACAACCCACAACACAGACCAAACCCAGGCCGACCGGCGACAGGAAGCACGAACCCAACCGGAACTGGCGGCGCGCCAAGCCACCCCCCGGGACACCGGACCGACTGGAAGGCAATCGGACAATGGGAGGGGAACGAATACCAAACACAGAGGCAACCCCCCAACCAAATTAGCAAGAGGAGAAAGTCTTGGCAACAACGGAGCTTGACAAGAAGGATATCGACCAGAAAACCACCGAATCCAACCGTCAATCACAAATGGAAATCGATTATGCAAGAAAGGAACCCAAAAATAGGAATCTGGAGGAAAATTTGCCAAAGAAAGATAGATTTGTGGAGGGAGATGGAGATGTTCTCGATTTTGGGTTTCTCAATGAGAGTTTCTCTCATAAGAGAGAAACCCGTTTTAGTCCTCAAATTTTGATGAGAAGTGAGCTTGGTTGAATGCATGAATGAGAATCACAATAAGACCATGTTTATCAGTGAGCCCCGTTTCGGACTCTTAACTTACTTTTCAATTGCCACGTCAGTTAAAGAGCACAACCCAACTTTTTACCTTTTCAGTAAATTATCAGTGAGCCTACTCCGGGGCTTTTAACTTCATTTTTTTTAAAAAAAACATATGCAATATGGGTGTCTATCATTACGGGATCCGATTAAAAAAAGATGAAAAACACTCTGAAACAAAACCCTAGTTCTCATCCCGCCGCCACCAGCAACTCAGCCCAAACGCCACATGCCGGTCCTCCGACCACCGCCTTCAATCAGCACAAGCCGTCGCCTTCTCCAACCAAGAGCGCAAGAAAAAATCGAGGGAGCCACTCCCGTAATTCTGAAAAGCATAAGAGAAATAAAAAATCTTCTACAAATCAAAATAAACAGAGTGGTATCATCCCCAATCCAATGAAATTTGGGAGGGGAATTACATCCAGTTCCTCAGTTTGGCTGAGATGGTGCAACAAATGGAAGGAGAAGCAAAAATTCTTGTTGATCTTAAGAAGGAGATCTGTTATTGGTCGGCGGCTTTTGCGGCGTTTGGCCCTCGGTGTTCGGCGGGTTCGCTGGCGCTCTTCTGTCCCTGACGGTAGTGAAGTCTCTTCACTGCATCTTTGCCCTCTGTCTAGACCAAACCCCAACCAGATTTGTGCTGCTCGGCCATTTCTCGACCATCGCCGGTCTCTAATTGGGTTTACCAGCCCCCGGTTCCACCGATCAAAAATTGGGTTGCAATTAAATTTTACATTCACCAAGTACATTCTGCACATCCGCTTTAGGCTCTCTGCTACGGATTGTTACTCAGTAAGTCTACTTCTTGCTCTTATGATACACTTGATCTATCATATTGCTCATCAGCAAATTTTCGATATATACCATACTTGCGTATGAATTGGGGTTCATCGCCCTCCTTCTACTACCATATATGTGTTCAGTTTCAATCAAACGCTTCAACCGCTCCTTGGCCTACAAGCCACTATCACCATCAGTACGCCCACTTTGGGCTCCTTCGGCTCACAAGCACTATGGTACCATTGTAAAAACATTTATAAGCCTTACCGGGCCAAACTTTTGGATCACCATTCATTTACACAATCTGTAATATATGTATATCTAGACGTTTATTATCTTTCTTTCACACCAATTCACACGTGGTTTAGTAACATCTTCAAGTCTTGGCTTTCCACTAAACCCATTGCTTTTCAATACAAATACGGGCTGACCAGGCCTCATTACGAAATCAAGTCACAAATGATATATAATTTATACCGAATCTTTGTTCTGTACTCCACCATATCTTATTCCTTGTTACCTTGCTGGTACTGTTGCATTTTCTTTGGTCTGTGCAGGTTTTTCTTTGCTGCTCCTGCTGTGGAGTTGCATAGGATTGGGTATCTCCCCCTTGTTCAAAACAGACTAACTTCGACTGCCCCTATGGCTCACAAGCCTTGAACATCCTTTACCAGAGTATTCATATGCCTAACAAGGCACAAAACTTGTACCAAGGGTCGACTACAACCTTGTTTACTTATAATGATCAGTTAAATCTTCAACCGGTTATTAGAGCCCTTGTGTGGTTCAAGTGTCATGTAACTATGTGGTCTTGCTTAATGCTTACTAGTTTTGACTATGTTGCTGCCGGTGGTGCGGGCTGCTGTTGTTAGGAGGAAATCGAAACTTGCAATAATAAAATAGAAATAAATCACAGCAAACCAGATTCCGTCCCTTGCAAATAATTACAAGACCTCCTCCTGATGCAGCAGCGGGAAGTCAGGATCGATCCACGAGGAAGCGTGTCAGCGGATCCTAGGCAGCAGTGAAATCTCACGAACGTCGACAACAGGTTCCTCGATCTCGACCAAAGGTTAGTCGACAGAAGATCGGACAGTCGAACACAGCGCAGCAGCAGTCACAGGGGCTCGTCGATGTCGACAAGGCCTACTCGATGTCGAGTAGAGTCTTCGTCGACTTCGCTTCGTCTCGTCGAGTACCTGCACAGTTAAGCTACAGCGATGCTAGATCGAAGATCAGTAGTCGAGATCGACCAGGCTTGGTCGAGGTCGACGAGGGCAGAAATTAAAACGAAATAAAGAAATAAAGTAAAGACAAATGCTTTGGGACTTTCGAAATAAACTGTATGTAAAAGGCTTCCAGGATTGGGGTTTGCAACAACGATAACCAAGCATGCATAAGGTAGAACCAAACAAATTATCATGTAAATCGCATCAAAGGACTAAGCTTTCGCCTTTTCCAACAATTAGACAACTCTCTCAAGAAACCCTAATTGTCTCTACTAATTTTATGTTTATAATCCAAGTTGTTAGCATGGATCTCCATTAGATGGGCAATAAACACATCAACAAGTAGGAAAATGCTCAAAACAATGATAAAGGTCGGATCTTTACCTCAACCGCGCATGGCTATTGTCGGGCTCGCCCCAACCCTAGAAGTGGGTGGACTACTCACGCCTCATCGCAAACTCAGACATTGATTGGAAAGAAATAACAACTTGCATTAACTAAATTCAAAGCCTTTATAATCCTGGCAATCAACTTTCGTAAACTGCCAAAACCTTAAAACCTTCGAACTCCCTAAACCGTCTCTGTGGAGCTACCTCTCTAACTCTGAAATTGTATTGTATGTAAGATAAGATGCCTAATGCTCAGCCCCTATGGCTTTATTTATAGCCTTCTATTCCTTGCTACTCAAGGATAGAATATCTATATCTATATCTAAAACTTATATCTAAAATGCTTAACGATAAATAAAAGCGATAAAGAAATTAAATCTAAATATATCTAAATGTTCCAAGTGGATAAAACTCTCTTCTTCATGATAGATGTTGATGAAATCGGATAGACTTTGCTTCTCCTCGGCTCCAAGGACTCTACATCGAGTAGAACTGCAATCAACGCGTCACGCGGCTTCGGGAAATCTTCGTCGATCTCGACAAGGCGTGGTCGATCTCGACTAGGAAAGTCATCGACTGGGCCGACTTCGTCGTCTCGGCCAGCTGGTGCTCGATGTGGCTCGGACTTGGTTCACAGTGCTCGTCGACCTCGACAAGGGCTTGTCGACATCGAGTTGGGTCTTCCCTTTCGCTAGAGCGAGTGGCGAGATCCGTCGGCTTGGTGCATCCCGCTGGCAGCGAGATTTTCCGCGGCAGCGAACGGTCCGCTACAGCGAATTGAGTCGCTGGAAACGAATGCTGCTCGGTTGTCCTCGGCTTGTCGACTCCGGATGTGGCGCCCGCTGGCAGCGGGGATTTCCGCGGCAGCGAGAGGCTCGCTGCAGCGAGTCTAGTCGCTGGCAGCGAGTGCCTTCTTGTCGGCCTCGGCTTGTCGACCAGCTCTTCTTTTCGTCAACTCCGGGCATGGCGCTGAGGCGTCGTCGATCTCGACTAGGGCTTGTCGAGATCGAGTAGAGCTCCGGAGCTGGGTTGGTCTGGCTTCTAGTCGACAAGGCTTGTGCTCGGACATGCTCGTCTAGATCGAGTAGGGCCTTCTCGAGGTCGAGTAGCCTGGGCTCTCAGCTTGATTCGCTTGGTTCCGCTGCTTCTTTGACCTTGGACTTCTGTAGTGGTTTTCCGAGCTTTTCTGACCTTCCTTAGAGTTGCTGTAAAACGTCTCGAATTCTGCAAATTTGAACAGAAACTGATGTAGATTCCATAATTTGGCAAATAAACATAAACTACATAGATTCTGTACTAGCCGACCCAAATGTATGCAACGTATGCAGAAAACGATATTAAAGTTACTGTAAAACATGGCAAATTTAGCTCACAACAGCTGCCTACCTCCTAGTTGGTTTTCGACGTGTGCTAGGGGTTCTAGTGTGTCGTGTCCTTTCCTTGGTTGCTCATGGAGGGCTTACCGCGGTTTGGCACCATTTTGCATCTGTCATAACCAATCTTATATAACATTGATTCTAATTTTTGGCTTACAAGCCATGTTTGTACGAAAGTGGGAGGATCGAAAGCCTTACAAGGCATGTATACATTCTCTTTGGATTTGGTTTCTATGCTATTCAATCGACATTGAGTTCCTTGTGATTTACTTTGCTATATGTATTCAATGGTGGATCGTGTATGGCATAGCCTTTCAACCACTCATTCTTAGCTTTCACCAGCACATTTATTATCTTTACACAGTTCATACTTTTATTCCCACTAAGAGATCTCAAAGACTTGTTTCTACTATACGGTGCCTTACTGGGACTTTGGTTTTTACTAAGATCTTTTGCCTTATAAATTGGGATATAATACAACAACTTGAGGAAGTTGCCCGTTCAACCAAACACGCTCGGACTTGGCTTAGCCTATATACCAGGCAAATCAGTGCTTCAAATAAAGCACATTACATACCATCACCAATCAAAACGAGTTTCCCATGAATATATGCTCATGGAACTGTCGTGAGTTAAAGAGGCGTAACTTTTGGACGAATACTGAACTATTCTGTAGGAATAATTACATAAATGTTTTGTCTCTTCTCGAGACAAAAGCAAACAAACCACCACCAGATCATTATTGGAGAAAGTGTGGCTTTTCAAACATTGCTTTCGATCCCGCGAGAGGTTTCTCTGGCGGAATCTGTATGCTTTGGAAGGACATCCCACCAGCCGAAGGCGAAATCAACCTCGTCTCCGTTCATCATAGACTAATACATATCAATTTTAAGGATTGCAGAACAAACCAAACTACAGCTTTCCTCTTGGTATATGCACCACCGGACTATATCTCAAAGGACCCCTTTTGGAATTTTTTTAACTCAGTACGCTTCACAACTTACCCTCCCTGTCTGTATTCTGGGCGACCTCAATGAAATCGCTTTACCAAGTGATAAACTAGGGGGTGTTACGCCAAGTCCTAGACGATTCACCAGACTTCAATATATTAAGAATACTCTATCTCTGCAAGATGTACCAACCCACGGGGGTAACTATACTTGGCAAAGGAAAAAAACGGGATCACCAAACAATAGTTTCGCCAAGCTAGATCGTCTCCTTGCGCAGAGCGAGGTCATCGCAGCTTACGACGGTTTGCGTGTTAGAATCCACCCTTTCACGTATTCAGATCATGCACCGATCTCAATCGACCTACGATCGCAGCCTAATCTAAACAAAAGACCGTTTCGTTTTGAACTAGCATGGACAACCAAATCGGAGTTTCGAAACATCGTTAAGCAAACATGGCGAACTAATCCGATCGGTTCAAACCTGTTCAAACTAGTCAAGAAGACTTCTCTGCTAAAAGCTCTGGCCAAAAAATGGCACAAGTGGACTTTCAATAACATACACAAACAAATCTTCCAAACGGATGAGGAACTGCTACGTTTACAACAAGCACTAATCCACAACCGTAATAACGGGGATTTCATTCGGGATAAGAGACTAGTGAACAAGAGAGAGAGAATGTTAGATTTCCAAAGACGTTACTAGAGCCAGCGAGCTAAACTCAAACATGTTAAACTAAACGAGACAAACTCTGCTTACTTCCATCGTATTGCCACTAATCGGCGTGGGAAAAAAATAATCAAAATTTTAACAACGGCCTCGGGCCTGCAACTCACAGATCACTCTTTGATTAGGAATGAATTCGTCACAAATTTCGAGTCCCGTTTCAAGACTTCTTACAACCATAGTATCCCCTTCACAGCGGACCTGGATGTTTTCAATAGAGAGATTTCAGACTCTGAAAACCTTGCACTAAAGGCCCCGATCGCAAACAATGAAATTAAAGTTGCCCTCTTCTCAATCAAGGCTGACAAAGCTCCGGGTCCTGATGGGATGCCAACTGGCTTCTATTAGACTTATTGGGATATTGTCGGCCCTTCGATCATAAAAGCGGTCAAGGCCTTCTTTCGGTCTGGAAGAATGCTCCGACAGGTCAATCACACGTTCATTACACTGATACAGAAACGGGACAACCCGGAAACTGTTAACCATTTCAGGCCGATCAACCTCTGTTCTACGATTTATAAGATCATTTCAAAAATCTTGACTGCGCGCCTCACAAAGATATTCGATAAACTGATCCATCCTCTACAAAGTGCCTTCACAAAAGGCAAGTCCATTCAGGACAACATTCTGATTGCTCACGAAATTTTTCATTCCTACAGAATTAGTAAAGCCAAATGTGGTTACATGACGGTCAAACTTGACATGGAAAAAGCTTATGACAGAATCGAATGGCCATTCCTTTTTGCTGTTATGCATAAATTCGGCTTTGATCACAAGTTCATTCAATGGATTAAAGAATGTGTACAAACGGTTTCTTACTCTATCCTTATTAATGACGAACCGTCTACCCCTTTTGTGCCCTCTCGAGGCCTCAGACAGGGCGACCCACTATCACCGTTCATCTTTATCCTTTCTGCCGAGGTGCTTGCAAGGTCACTTCAGTTACAGGCTCAAAGTTCAAAAAACATTGGTTTCTGTCTTGGTAGGGGGGTACCAAAGTTCCCTTTCTAGCTTTTGCATACGATATTATGCTTTTCGGTAAAGCAAACCAAACTACTTGTAATGAGTTATCAAAGACTTTACAATGTTTCTGCCTGATCTCGGGTCAGAAGGTAAACTTGCACAAGTCCAGTTTCCAAGTATCTAACGGTAATACTGCAGCAGCGATTCAAACTGTCGCAACAAACTTGGGGATACCACAAACAAATAACCTAGAAAAGTATCTCGGATGTCCGATTATCAATGGCAGGGTAAATGGCGATACCTTCGATGATGTTGTACTCAAGGCAAGACAACAACTGTCAAAATGGAAAGCTACATCTCTATCCGCCGAGAGTCGAAAGGTCCTCATCAAGGCTAACCTCAGCGCTCAACCGCTATTTATTATGCAAGCCTTTATGTTGCCTTCTTCAATCCTCCGCGAACTGGACAAAGTCTACAGACAGTTTTTCTGGAACAAGGGTCCCAATTCAACTCCTCTTGTCAGTTGGGATAAGATCTGCTCGGAGACCTTATTAGGGGGTCTAGGCTTGTACAAAGCCGAGACGGCGAACCTGGCTCTACAGATGAAATTGCTTTGGAAAATAATCGCTGAACCGGACAACATTTGGGTCCGGGTCATATCAGCAAAATACCTAAAAGGAACTATGATCATGGATTATGTCAAGAAGGGAAACACTTCGTGGCAGTGGGCTAAACTGATGTCCATCCGACACCTGTTTAAACCCGGTCTTAGATGGGCTATTGGAGACGGAAAGTCTGTCAAGTTCTGGGCGGACAATTGGGCGCTTCAAAAGCCTTTACAATCAGCGGCGCTCACACAGATTGACCCAGACATGGCAGGGTGGTCGGTGGACCGATTCATTACCAATGACAATAGATGGGATGTTACAAAACTAAAAGACAGCTTACAAGGGGTGCTTTGCCCAACGGTGATTGAGAACATCACTAACATTCGGCTTCCAGTCAATAAATTTAATGACAGGTTGTATTGGGGGCCTAGTACTAATGGGTGGTTCTCTACACGTTCGGCAACAACTATTATTCCGCTCCACAAAGGTGACTCACACTTCGATTGTCATTGGGTTTGGAAACTGGACATACCACATAAAATCAGGCACTTCCTTTGGAAGATTTCTAGGGATGGCCTTCCGACTACTGAGCGATTACAACGTTCGCATTTGGCAGTTCCATCTGGGTGCAGTCTCTGTGGTTGTTCTTCGGAATCAGTCTACCACCTGCTGCTAAATTGTACGTGGACACGCGCACTGCTACATGACCTCAACATTGCTTTTCCGGTCATTGCAACCGTAGATGACAACACCAAGCCCAATACCATTCTACACGCCATCTACACGAGTGTAGGGAAGAATACTCTTCAGAATCTGGCCTTCGCTTGGTGGTCTATTTTGTTCTTTAGAAACCAAATCGTTTTCCAAACTGACATGGTTCTGTCTAGGCAGGCGATTGCCTTGTTCTCCAACTCAACCAGTAATACTTGGTCGGCCAGATTGGACACGGGTAACATTTATGTTTCTTCGTCTTCCAAGGCTCTTCCGCATGGTCGTAGTGGGTCTTGTAACTCTGGCAGGACTAACCATACCCGAAACCAGTACTGGGTCAGGCCTCCACCCGATTACTACAAGCTGAACTTCGATGGTTCCCACCGCCAGTCGGGGGAGGGCACCTATGGTTTTGTTATTAGAGACCACCACGGTCTAGTGTACTCGATGGGGTCTGGTCCGTGTAATAACAACTCTGCGGTTTATGCGGAGGCATTAGGACTTCACATGGGAGTGATCAAGGCTAAGGCCTTGGGTATCCAAAAGCTCCTGATCGAAGGGGATTGTTTGGTTGTAATAAATACTCTCCTTGGGGATTGGTCGTGCCCTTGGAATATCGAGCTGCTGATGGCAGATACGACTTTGACTTTGAACTGTATGTCTCATGTTAATATTCGTCATATTTTCAGGGAATCGAATGCGGTGGCTGACAGGATTTCGCGTTTGGCTTACTGCAACCCTGCCGATGATAGCTGCTCAACTGATCAAGAACTTCGGGTTCTCGTCCGCTCGGACGCTCTAGGGAAGAAGCCCGGTCGGCGGCAGCTTTCCTAATCTTTATCTGGCTTAAAAAAAAAATTACATTCAAAAATATTTTTTTTAAATTTTTTACATTAACAAAAATAGAGTAAAATTGATTTTTTAAAAAAATCAAGTGTTGCCACATGGCAGCGCTGCAGTAGCCCTCCCTGCAATGAGCTCATGCTCATCTTCAAGGTTGTTTTTCCCTGGGCTCATGGCCACCTCATTTCTTCTTCTTTTTTTTTTTTTTTTTTTTGCATATGTGGATTATTGGTGAGCCCTTGAGCTTACCAATAATCTTGCTCTAAGATCATCTTTATTCATGGTACAAGTACCATAACTAAGTTTTTTAAATAAAAAAAAATGTCAGATTTTTTTGTTAAACCAAGAAAGTTAGACCATGTGCAACCATGAGTTTTACTTACCTTATAGGTCTTAAAAAGTAAACTCATGGTTGCAAGTCAAATCTTAATGGAAGAGGTTGTAAAGGGTTACCCCTTTCTACTAAGGTAACATCTTCTTCTTTTTTACTTTTTTTTTTAAAACACACAAGTGAACCACTACTTGTTATTTATATTTTTTTAAACACACAAGTGAGAAACAAGGGCATAGCTCGCTGGTTGAAAGGTCACCCTACGTTGGGCCTAGAAGCTTCGGGTGGGAGATTCGATTCCCAGGAGGAGCGTTATTTGTTTCTCTTGTGGAGTGGGCTTCCCGGAGCCAAATGGTATAAAGGGGGGTGGTTGGACTATTGGTGAGGCACATCCCGCGGTTTACCTCCCCAAGTCGATGAGGGGCCGGAGACTTGAGGTCCAGAACTAGTCTAAGTGTAAGCTTGGGATACTTGGATATAAAAAAAAAAAAGGTAACCAGTAACCTCTAAAGAAAAGGTAGAAAAAGTAGAAAATAATTTAGAGAAAAAAATATATGAGGTGACAAATTATAATAAGAGGATAAAAATTGAAAAGGGGAAGAGGTAACCACATGGTTGTACATGCTCTTATGTGAGGTGAATATCATAGTAAGATACTCACTTTATTGGTTCTCCAACATTTTATAGTATTTTATTATAAAAAATAGCTATGATACTCAACTCAAATACCACAATTAAAGATGCTCTAAATACTGCGTGTATTTGATAAATACAAGGTTTTAACTAGATATAAGTGGGTATATAATTTTTTTTTATATAAGGGGAAGGTTTAGTAACATTAGATGTAGGTTTAACAAGGTTATTTAGACTCTAAAAGCTTCATTAGCTTGCGGTGTTACTATTCGGTGGTGTGTGACCTTATTCTTTGCCAACATTCTCATTTTATTGCGAGTTGGTCTGCTTAGATAATCTTGTTGTAGAGTTTATTCCCGTTTGTTTCAATATGCTTATTTTCAATATTTACGTTATGTTTATGCGGTTTTCACCTGCCGACTCATCGACCTCTCAAAAATCAGATTCCACTTATACGATCTCTTATATTTACTTAATTAAAAAAAAAGAGTCTGTAGCAATACTCCTATTTAGGCGTGGTCACGGGTTACGGGTCAACCCGTTACCCGGCGGGTCCGAGTTGATGGGTAGGCGGGTGGGGACGGGTAGCGGGTTAGGGTTAGGGTCGGGGATTTGTAACCTGGTGACCCGGCGGGTCGACCTATTTTCAAAAAAAATTATCCATTGCCGTGGGGCCCACAGGTCGGAGGATTTCTTTTTTTAAATGTAGTCGTTGTAACGACTAGTTGAGTGGGAGCTTAGGCTCGGGGCTATAAATAGCCGACTTCTTCATGTCACAAATCACATATATTCCCATCCAATCCATCAATCACCTATCAATTTCATTTCAAAAGCTCGTAAGTCGTAATCATGTCCGACGCAACTAGATCCGGTGACAACCTTCCGAAGCCACTTTGGAGATGCGCTGAAATGGTTACCATATTACAAAGTTATACTCGACATTTTCCTCGTAGCGTGTTATTTCGACCCTAGATATAAATTAAACGGGGTTCAAAAGTTTTTAGAAAACTATTTTCCGACTTTAGGAATTGAGGAAGATCCCGATTGCAATGTTCCAATTGTAGTTGCTAGAGTTAGAGGATTATTAGAACAATTATATACTGAATATTCGACGGGCGATAGAGCGCCCTCCGTTCGTCCTCCCGTGCCTTCAAGTTCAAGCGGGTCACGAACTAGCATCACCGCTAGAACTAAGGCACTTGCCCGAGATATCTTTGGGTCAAAGAGGTCGAGATCTTCGTCGAGCCCCCACTCGGAGCTTGACAAATATTTGTCCACTAACTTTGATTTTCTTAGCGATGAACAAGAAGATTTCGATGTCCTTGAGTGGTGGAGCCGTCCCGAAAGACAAAGATTCCCGACGTTGCAGGTAATCGCCCGACAAATACTTGGGCCACCTTGCTCCACCGTAGTCGTCGAGCACCTTTTCAGTCGCAGAGGTCAGATTCTTTCGGAGAAGAGATCAAGGTTGCTTCCCGAGAACCTCGAAGCCCAAGTTTGCCTTGCAGATTGGAAGAAGGCGGATATGCGGATGCAAAAGAACATCTTGGGGACTGATTCCGAGGATGATGACGGAGTAGATACAGAGTCCGTTGGGAGCTCCATTGACGGCGCGGTCACAGATGGCTCAGGAGGTGGAGGGTCCGACGATCAAGAAGACTAGAAGAGTAGGTAACTGGGTCGGGGTTCAGACATACACAGGTAAAAGAACTACGTGAGCTTTGATTCCTCACCCCCGGGAGGATACATAGGCAATCGGGAAACTGATTCAAGCCCTTATTCCTTCTTTTTTTCCCCACACTCACTAATACACAAATTGTACGATTGTATTGTAAAACTCATACTTATAGTTGTAAACTTGTAGTCTTGAAAATTATAACATGTAATATTGTATTTTGTACCTACAGTTCTGATTTGTCAACACGAAAGGATATTTTTCAAATATATATGCGTTCAATACCCGTTCTCGACAATTCCGACAATCCCGAACAAGTGCAAACCCGTCCAACCCGGATCAACCCGCCGGGTCGACCCGTCGACCCTTTGACCCGCTGGGTGGCCCGAAGTCGCCAACCCGTGGAATTCTCGGGTTAGGGTTCAGGTCGTCTTTCCCCGACCCTTCAGACCCGTGGCCACGCCTACTCCTATTTACCATGTACAGTAATTTCCTAAATCACACGCATTGAATCTCCTTCGGTCAGCACACGACAACAAAATCACGTCTCTCCCTGAAGATATTTTCTTCCTCCATACCAAATTACCATGTATAGATATGAGAGAGAGGGGGAGAGAGATGTGCTATAAATGCGAGTTGGTGTACGTGGGGTTCTCTCTCCCTTCAGTTTGATTATCTCCTTCCTCCTAAATTTCCCTTAGCGACTAAGATTTGCCATTCTCCCCTCTCAATCAATTTCCTCTCCTCCTCCTCCTCCGCTCTATATATATCTGTAATCTTCGATTTGGGATTGTTGATCAAGCACGGATCTTTGCCCCCACTTTATAAGAAAATCCTAAAACCAGGACGATTAAATTGGAACGAGTTTTGGGGATCAGAAAAGGGGGGAAAATCTTATCACAATTTAAGATGGAGTTCTATACGTACCCGCCATCTCAAACCCTTCCTTTTTCTTCCTCAATCTTTTCCAATTTGGTCGACAGGGTCAGGGAAAACCGCAATTTCACCATCTCTTCGATCCTCGGCCACCTCGTCTCCGTCGTTTTCACCTGCTGCTTCGCATTGGGTTCGTCCCCCTTTTTTTAATAATCTCTAATTGCTCGGTTTTCGCACCTGATTGGGCAATTTTGTTTCGTTTTCTGTTCTGGAATACCGATTATTAGCCCTGGGTTGGCTCAATTCGTTGCCTTGTTTGAAAATCAAGTTTCCCCCTTTTATCGAATCTTCCATTTCACCTGTTCTTCGGTTGTTAAAATTTTAATTTTTTTTTTTTAATAATTCCCGACATCTGGAGTTTGGTAGGATTTAGGCTTGAATTTTTCCTAAAGGACAATTTATTTACTTTGGCTTTTGTACAAAAACTGTTGTTTTCCTGAGACATAACTTGCTAGTTTGATCTTCAATTCTTCACCCCTCTAATTGAAGTTGGGAATTTGTGTTTCTTGCAGTTGGGACTCTGTTAGGTTTCATGACTGGGGCTTTGATTGGCCAAGAGACCGAAAGCGGGTTCATTAGAGGAGCTGCCATTGGAGCCATATCTGGTGCTGTATTTTCACTTGAGGTCTTTGAATCATCTGTCATTCTCTGGCGATCTGATGAATCTGGAATTGGGTGTCTCCTTTACCTGGTATTGAGATTTGTTGCTTTTGCTTGCTGTTAATACCAATTTCTGTATGTTTCCATTGTTACCCATGTTCTTATTTTGTGTCAAATTGCTACAGATTGATGTCCTTGCTAGTCTCTTGAGTGGGAGGCTCGTCCGAGAGCGAATCGGACCGGCCATGTTGAGTGCTGTCCAGAGTCAGGTATAACACCATGAATTCTGTACATTTGGTTCAATGTGTTTGGATGCCGAAAATTGATAACACGGAATTTGCTTAAGCTGATATTGATTGTATGGTTGATCAGATGGGCGCGGTTGAAACGAGCTATGAAGACATTACCAATATCTTCGATACCGGTGGATCCAAGGGTTTATCAGGAGATTCAGTAGCGAAGATCCCGATTACCAAAATTGGAAAGGAAGACACCATGGATTCCTCAGGGGAGAAAGTTTCCTGTTCTGTATGCCTGCAGGTTATTCGCCATTTCTCGGTTTTCCTCATTGTGAATCCCAAATTATAAAGCAATGTGCAAAAAATCTGAACTCTATTGTGCAATGTTATCTCAGGACTTCCAGATTGGAGAGACGGTTCGAAGCCTGCCTCAGTGTCACCACATGTTCCATCTCCCGTGCATCGACAAATGGCTGCTGAGGCACGGTTCGTGCCCGCTATGCAGAAGGGATATGTAATGCTGCTCCCTCCTTGTAAATTTCCATCCCGCGACGAAGATTTTCTTGCTTGTCATATAGTCTTGAGTCTGATCTGATCCCATGTTGTTCCCCTATTGCTCACTGAGTAAACTTGGCATCCCCACTTCTTTGAGGAGCTCCAATGTGGATTGTGGACTAGTTTTAGTTTTGCCTATTGTCCTGTTGTAATGCCTGCTGTATAATGAGTCCCACTGGTTGTGTATAAAAGGAAAGTTTTGAGCTTTGATTGTTCTCTTTGCTTAGCCTTACTCCAAAACCCGACTCGAATTGACCCAATTGTTGGAAGTTTGAGATGATGAAGAACAAGTTTTCTAAGTCCTTTTCTGCCTGTTTATGGAAAGCCAATAAATCACTTGTGGGGAAACAAAACAACATTACTGCATTTACTGTCATGACCCCATTCTTAGGTATTGCAGGAGGAGGAGATGAGGAAACATTTAAATCCCCCTCCCCATTTTGTGTATTTACTCCTTTGGGTCCCAACCTCACCTCTATTCTTACACATTCATTGTGGCCTTTGTGCGGGTAGGGTCTTGTGGGTCAAGTTGTAGTAGATACCATGGATATGATGTTTTCGAGAGACCATAATTGATTTTGAGAGGGAAATGTGATTTGTTTCGATTTGTTAAGAATACCCTTTTTTGGAGATTGGTGATCGAGTCGGATTCCTTGGTTGCCCATTCGTTGGTGTGCAAAGGGGTTGCGGAGTGTCACCCGATGAACAGTTTGGTTACTCTATGCCAAGGCTTTTTGACGAGTTGGGAGGTACAATTCCGACATGTCTTTAGGGAAGTGAATTGTGTCGCTGACTCCCTCATTAGGCTCGCTCATACGGTTCCTCAGGGTTTTCATGTGCTTGCGGAGCCCCCCTGATGGGGTTGCGCAAATTATAGAAGAAGATTGTTGTTGAAGGGCTATTCCCCGACTTGTAGTTGTATAGCCTAGTTTTTTATTACTGCTAAGGGCTTGCCCTCTTTGTTCACCAAAAAAAGAATACCCTTTTTTGGTATCGATTGATTCTTCGGGACTAATTCATCCCAATTTTTTGGTATCGATTGATCCTTCGGGACTAATTCATCCCAAAGGCGAGTTAGGGTTCAAATCCGACTCCTTATACAACAGAGTCACAGGTAGGTTAACAGTGTATATAGGACCGGTGGGAGGATCAGACAGTAGGGTAATACTGATCGTTGGAGTAAATTGAAGGGGTCCTATTTCTGAACCTATAGATATTTTTTCTAGGTTTTAGGGCAATGTGGTCAATGAATTATGGGTAGGTGACCCTCCGGCCTCCATTGTTTCTCCTTGCCATAAATGCTAACCAAACAGATCTAAGAATGCCATCAGGTATGAACCTGGTTTGGCTAGTCATTGAAATCAAGTGAACCGATGATCCAGATCATAGAATCAGGTTTGAGGTCGTAAAAAGATTTATGTCGAAATAAAACCAAAGTTTAAAGCATCATGTTGTAATAAAATCAATATAGATTGATAGACCCCCTCGCTTCTTATTATTGAGCCACCCTATCGGACGACGTTAACCATTTGACTATTTGATATACAGACTAAAACTCATATACCAAAAATTCTTTTTATCCAATCAATTGAGAATTGATGCCTAAAATTATAGACTAGACGATTTCCACCGATTTTTTTTTTTTTTATCACGGGCAAAATGTAAAAAAGGGTTCTAGGTGATTCTTGACATTTAGGGTTTGCATCAAGGTAAGAAATAGACAAGTGAATGAATTTAATGCCCTAATTTAATGAAATGCCGGGCACGTGAAAACCCACAGATTAAATATATTGAATATATTGGGTTTTTTTTTTATGAAATTGAATATAAGCCAAGAACATATTCATCGATTATCATTCACTTTCGATCAATCTGGTGTTGCTCATGTCTCTTCATGTGATCTTATCCTTCTTTCCAACTACTTCTATATATGTTGAAAGTTATTAACAAATTAAAGGCCCTCATTCTTTAATTTCATCCACAAACAAAATACATTTGAAAAATGAAACCCAACTAATGAATTGACTTTTTTTTTTTAAATAGCGATTTATCCATCTGTTATCTTTCTTTTAGTCCCTCAATCTATAAGAGGAAGTAATCTCCTCACTTTGAAGTTTGAATCCTTTTGACATATAAGTTAGACTAGTTAGTCTAATTTTGTGTTGCTAGAGATTCAAGTTTGAATCTTTTTTTTTTTGGAACAGGAAAAAATTCGACTCATCGGAAATGCTCGGTGAGATGAGAGGTCGAAGATCGGCAACAGACGAACCGTTATGAAAAGAATCGAAAATTACATGACCAATCAACAAAGACTTAAGCACCACGAATAAACTAGAGAACGAAGGTCGAAACTAGCGAAGTCGAACGAAGGTCGAACCGGGACAATGTGTGCCACTTCTTCTAACAGATGGTAGAGGACCTAGAGGCAACGCAGGGAATCTCTAGGAACAAAAGTGAGGCCAAGTTTGAATCCTCTTTATTTTTTTGAGGGCAAATTGCAAAAAAATAACTCGAACTTTAGGGATGGTTGCTTTTGGCGGCACCAACTTTCAAAAATTTTATAATAATCACCAACTTTGAAGGGTGGTTGTGGTTAGTAGCACAACCATTTTATTTTAAAAGTGCATCATTTTTCCATTGTTTTTTAACCCACTCACAATTTTCTTCCTTTAAAAAAAAAATAATTTTCATGTTTATAAACTCAATTTCAATTTTTCAAAAAGCATAATTTTTTTAAAAAAAATATAATTGTGATATTAATTGGTATCTTTTTAAGACACTCATTTTTCATTTTTAAGACATTACTTATTATTTAATTTGTTGAAAAAACTGAGTTTATGGAGAAAATAAAATTAGTTTTTTTTTAATAAGGGTGTAAATAATGAGTGTATTCTTTTAAGAAAAAAAGGGGGAGAAGTAGTGTTTTATAAAATAAATTATATTTTTAAAATTAAAAATAAAAATGGATTATTTTTAAAATAAAATATGGGCATTTTTTTAAAAATGAAAAATTGGATGATTTTTTTCTACAAAGAATGTTAATAAGATGTGATATTTCAAAAAAAAAAAAAAATGTGCCACTTATTGCAACCAGAACCAAAGTTGGTGATTATTTTTAAAATTTTGGAAGTTCATGCCATTAAATGCAACTACTCCTAAAGTTCATGCTATTTTTCACAATTTGCCCTTTTTTTGATATAAGGAGATAAATTCGATTCTCTAGACAAATTAACCTAGGGAGACCGAGAGCTCGGACAAATCGGGAGATAGTCTAACCATCATGTACAAACAGAAGCAAATGAATGGAATGAAATAACAAGAAATAAATGACAAAAAAAAATGCAAAAGTAAAGCACAAGCCAACTACACTGCAATCAACAAGTTAGCAGAACTAACGAACCGACATGTAAAATGAAAGACGCTCAAACTTCGAATCCTTCTTACTTAAGTCATATGTGTGACGGAAAGGATTAATATCTTAAATGGATTATATAATATTTGATTCAAATGTAACAGTGATAGTAAATGGAATGCTTCCTCGACACAATATGCCAGCCAAGCGTATCAGCTAAAATGTGAGATGACTTGCTTAGTAAAATTGGAAAGATAAAAGAACATCTAGCTAAGCGTTATATGAGCTGAACAGCTCGAGCTTGGCTCGAAAAAAACTCGACTCAAACTCGTTCAATTACCTAAACAAGTCGAGTCTAAAAAATGATTTTAAACTCGATTGAAAGCTCGGCTCGTTCGATTTAAGCTCGAATTTTATAGAATTTCTAAAAAAAAAAAAATTAAGTTAATATGTTATGACCATATAAAACTGCTTAAAGCTCAAAAAAAGCTCGGCTCGAGCTTGTTCATTTACTAAAACAAGTCAAGCTTAAACAAAAAAAAAAGCTTGTTTAAGAATTGGGCTCGGCTCGGATCGAGCTCGTTTACTAAATGAACTAAGCTTGAACATGTCAAGCTCGGCTCGTTCGGCTCAAATAACACCCCTAATGCCAGCCAAGCGTATCATCAAACATATATGTGAGATGACTTGCTTAGTAAAATTGGAAAGATTAAAGAACAGCTAGCTAGGCTGTAGCTAGCAGTCCAATTTTGAAAGGCAATCAAATCATGTGAGTGTTTGTGTGATGAAGGAATTGAAGGAGGTAGCACACTCAATTTGACGCCCAAATAGGAGAAACCATTACATCTATCCAACTGCCCTTTTTTAAATAAACTTAAATGTATGGCCCAAAATCTGAATTCACCCTAAAGTACAAATCTCAATATTCATACCATCTTAATTAGGGATGGAAATTGATCGGGTTATGGGTGAATATACCCATTCTATCACCCGATCCGTTAAGAAATTTACTTCACTCGATCCACCCATCATCCACTAACCCTTGTATTCATATCCGATCCATCCATCATCCGCGGGTTATTGGATGGATTGGGTGAAATATATGGGTGAGAAATATCATGTAAATGTCCACCGTAATTTTTAAAATGGAAATAAAACTTAGTAAAAAAATAAAATTTTAATATATTAAATTTAAAATACTCACAATTCGTAACTTACACAAAAAAATAAAAACTCAAACTATCAAATCAAGTTACATATAATATATAAGTTGTGTAAAAATTATTATCTTAAAGTTCATATAATAAACAATTTTAGTGGATCGGGTGGTGGATTGGACATCCTTTCATCCATATCCGATCCATCATCCACTTATTTATCCATTTATTCAGATTTTCATCCATATAGTCGGGGTGGATTAATGGATGGATCGAATCTCCGTAGGTTAATTTCCATCTCTAATCTCAATCTCCCTTTTATATTTAAGGAGATGAAAGAAGCTACTCATATCATATGTGTGATAAGTGTGCTTCAAGATAAAGATGTTTACAAATAAAGAGTCCGCAAATGAAGACACCCACTTTATCATCAACACGCACCTCTTTCCCATCTGTGGCTGTGGAGAGTTTTGATCATCAATCAATTCCAGTTGATGAAGTCACAATTGTTTCGTACGTTCTCATGATTCTTCAGGTACTCAGTACTCAGTACTCACGGCACTCGCCTCGCCGGTAGAGATTGTTTTAAAAGACGTGTGACGGTGGGAGACCGCTGAGCGTCTAAGATGATCTGATAGCCAATATATAGTATAAATATTGTCTATAAATTTTACGATCACATAGTGAAATGGCGAAAATCAATCTCAATTTCTACACAAATGGTCGAATGACAAGTGTCTTTGTGGTGTTTTAGCACGGCAAACCAACTTTAATTGTGTTGATAGTATCTTGACGACAACCAAAGGTGTTTTTTAGAACACTTTTAGCAAGAATTAGGGCCGTTCTTATAATGTTAGAGGTTCCGGGGTAAAATCAAACTAAGGGCCCAATTGAAATAAAAATATTATTGTTTTAAAAGAAAAATCTAATAATAATAATAATAAGATATTTAGATCAACTTCAACGTTATGCATACATACATTACTTTAGAGTAGCAACACATGTTAAAAACAAAATCAACACTCGGTAACTCCTTTGTTTAACAACAAAATCATAAGCTAAAATCAACAAGTCAATTTAGTTCAATAATGCATCGCATATCAACTTGCTTCAACAACATTAATAGCTGCTCCTTTGATTATGCAACTACTCTATTCAACCGGAACCTGAATTAGCAAGAGGTTTGGTTTTTTTTTTTTTTTTCCAGGGCCCTCTATCCACAAATTTTATGGGCTTTTTTTAGCAAGGGTTTGGTTTCTAAAATAGTAGAGGTTTTATTTTAATTGGGGCTTTTTAAACTGATGGGATGTTAACTTATATTCCCTCCGTTCGACAAAACTTGACGTTTTACTATTTACGCACGCTTTTTTAGAAGCTAAAAACTATATAAAATATGTAGCTTTTTTAATAATTTTTTTAACAATTTCGTATTTATTATTAATAAGTACAAACTTGTTAAAAAAAATTAAAAATAAATATTTTATATAGTTTTTATTATTCTAAAAAAACGTGGGTGAATAGTAAACGACAAGTTTTAACGAACAGACGGAGTAATTAACTAATTATACACATACCTAAACAAATATATGGGCCCTTAAGAATCGTAGGCCCTAGGGCCGTACCCCTGTTGCCCATACTCATGGGCCGGGCCTCAATAATGTGGGATTGCTTCCAATCTTATATTTCTTCGATCTTATTGCAATCAATTTGTTCATCTTAACTATCTGGTTACAAGGTTGTTTACTTCATCTGAACATAACCTAACTTCATTCAAATTGGACTCATGTATAAGGTAGGGTAGGGTTGTTCGGAATTTAAGCCAGCCGAAATCGAACCTAAAAAACCCGGCTTTGGTTCAACCGGCTAATGGCTGGTTCGGGCTATGAATCGAACCCATTTTTTCAGTTTTGGACCGAAAAAACTGGATTTAAGAGTAATTTCAAAAAAAAACGGATAGCCGGTTTCGGCCGGGCTTCGGTCCAACCTCCCCGAAAAACCGGGCCATCAATTCCGGCACAAACTGTTTGGCTCGGTTCTACCCGTTCGAGCCACCCTAGTATAAGGTCAAATCCCGGATACATAACGATCAAAATCTTACAACATTTTAAAGGTTTTTCGATCAAGTAACATAAACTACTACATTGACATCGGTATCTCCTCAATTGGCGCCATCCGAATGCTCATAGTATGACACAAGATCAGCATACAAGCTCACTGAAGCCCTTGAGAAATCGGCTAAAGACTCGAAAACGGACGAGAATCCGGTCCTAAGCCCATCCAGAGTAGCTGCTTGTGTTCTATCAATGCAGCTCTGGTGCTTCACCCTTTCAGATTCAAGTCTCATTCTCAGTAAGTCCATCATGTTCTTCCTGCCTGCGAAATCATCAGCCGAATTCCTCGCCTTCCTTCGGAACTTTCGTACAGTTGGCTTCAATAGGATAAGCCCTCTACCGTCTTCTTCCCTTTCGAGTGCGAGAGTCTTCCTGTCCATCTCCTTCACTAGCCCCTCAACCCTCTTCTTCGCTTCGTGTTCCTCGCCTTGTTGGACCCAAAGATCATGAACATCCTTCGCTAGCGATTTCATGGAGAATTTCACTTCCTTTTCAGGTAGTTTCTCCAATGAAGCCAGCCAGTTTCGGCATGTAATGAGCAATGTAGGCCCTTTGAAGCGGTAGGCTTCGAGTCTTGGATCGATGAGCTTGGAGAGCCATCCACAGAGACACATAACATATGCTTTTTGTGTGGAGAGGTAATCTAAGAAGGATGATTGCCAGTTTCGGACCTCTTTCTCTAGCTGAAGAGTAGCAAGGCGGTGAGAGTCGTTGCAAAGCTGTCCATTCGCGGGTGTATTGAACATTTTAACTCCGGAGATGATCTTGTTTTGTGTTTCATGAGATTCAGACATTATCTTCCAAGTTCTAGTTAACCTGCATAAATCAAAAGGCTTTAAAGATTCATCACAAACTATGTACCATACATGACCATTTAAATCTCTGTTTGCTTACCCGTGTAGCAGCTCGACGAGTTGAGGCTGCAACTCCTCATCTCTAAGCTTCTCAATTCGTTTAGAGATCGAATCTACACTGCGCCTTGCCACCAAGATCCGGTTATACAGATATGATATTTCGGCTGCCTCTTTCGAAGGGGAAAAGTTGTCTTTCATTACACTTGGCTGCTTAAACTGTGAGCATTTTTGCTGATAAGCTTTCCTGGTTTGCTCTGCAGCCTTTTTCACATAGTCAGAATATGAACTACATTAGAAACACTCCAACAAGTAACATTTAGATCAATTTCACAGGTTGGTTACTTGAAATCATGACGGGTGCCCCTACTTGAAACACCAAACATGATTAACTGCAAAAATATGCAATAGTGGAACTAACAATATTTGAAATAGTTGATACAATTTTATACCTTAATCTCATCATAGAGCTTCTTTTCCCAAGCATAGAGCCTTCCTAGAGTGAATGAGTGGCTTCCAGACTCCATACCTCCAGCACCATCAAAGAGCTCAGCTCTAGAGTCTGTCCAAGTCGAAGAGCTTATGGAACTCGACGAGATCAAGCTTTTGGAAGATGAAGACTGGGAAGAAGGCGAACGGTTCCATACATTTGCCTGGAAAAATTTGCTTGAATTTTCTGCAGGATCATAGAAGACACATAAGTTTAGTTACACCCTCATTCCACATCAATAGCAATTCCCAAATTCCCTGACACTATAAAAGAACTCATTAAGGGCTCATTTGGTTGGTGATTTCCTTTTCAGGAAGTACAAAATCCCATAAAATAGCACTAGATACATGTGTTGGTTTTAATTGTTTTCACCAAAACAATGGTATTTAAATGTGTCTGAAAAACATTTGTTGAAGCTCAATTCCTATGTTCAACCAAACAAAGCCTTAGAATGTATATAATCTTAGTAGCACCATTGCCTTAGATTAATGAACAATAAACAAAGCATAGCTCAAATACCAGGCTAAACACCAAAGCAAATGCAAGTGATTGATGAAACCCACCTTTGATTTCCTCCATTAGAGGCTGCAAGTGAGGCTTATTCACCTCCAACATCTTTGAAACAACCAATCCAGACTCACAAGCTCTGGCAAATTGCAGCTCTAAATCCTTCAATGCCACTACCAATTCCTGGCCATTAACTTTGACCCCTTTGACCTCCCCACCTTCACTCTCAACTCCCCCCAATTTACCCCTTTCCCTCTTCTTCATACCCAATTTTCTGTGCCCTTTCTTTCTAATTACAGCCATTGGAGGTGGTGGTGGCGGCGGCGGTGGCGGGTTATCAAGCAAATTGAAGAAATCCCACCCAATTTCACTCCCATTGAACCCGATTTCACTCCCATTGGAGGGCGTCAATGGGTGATGATCGCCATAGAAATGCTCACAAACCACCCCAATTTCTTCTTCTTCTTCAGATGACGATGATGATCCGGATTCAACCGACGACGAATCAGAACCAGCTTGAACTGAATTTTGGGTTTGGATTGAAGTTGTCCCAATTTCAGTGAGAGGGGAGTCACCGGAAGAAGAGGACAAGTGACCCACAAACACTCCAATGGCGGAAGAGACGGAGGAGAGAGAGGTGATGTACTTACAATGCGCCTCAGCAAACGCCTTCCTCCGCACCACCGCGGCCTTTGCGAGGCGCCTCCGGCTGCCGCAGATCGATACGACGTCGCTTTGAGCCTCGTCCTTCTTTGAAAGCTTGCAACCCATTTGCCCAAATTGCTCTGTTTCTAGCTGGGATTGTCTAAGAGGGTTTTCGAGAGATGGGCATCTCACATTTGCTCGATTGTTGCAGGTTTTAGGGGAAATTTTGGAATCGGAGTAACAGAAAGGAGAATCAGGGAGTGGATTTTGGTGATCCCTATGGGAAAATGAAAGGTGGGTGCTGCACACACAGTAGGTAGTTAGCAGTGTGTGCAGTTGAGTGATGAGTGAGCAAAAATAAGTGGAAATTTACCGGTTTAAGGAGGGTAAATTGTACTGAATATTCTACTGCAACATTAAATTTCACCATTTTTTTTTTTTTTGGATTTATATGGGTATCACTATCGCCTGAATGATTTCATGTGCGCTGAAGTTAATGACTAGGTAAACCAGACCACCTTAGTCAGGATTCGAAGTGGGGATTGGATGTAGATAGTTTTTTACTTTTTTGAAGGGGCGTTTAAAGCGGTGTCGGTATGATACTACCTTCGTAGTCTGTTCGGTGATAGAATGATATAGTTAGGAATGTTATATGAGTCGAATAGCTTGAGCTCGAGTTGATTTTTCATTCATTTTCTAAACAAACCGAGTACAGACACATTTTTAAGCACGGTTCAAAGCTCAATTTAAGCTCGAATAACTCAAATTTTGCGAAATTTCTAAAATTTCCTTTAAATTACTATATTCCGAACAGATAGGGATGCTTAATGCTTGGAAAAAAAAAAAAAAAACCTCGTCTCGAGCTTGTTCATTTCCTAAACAAGCCGAGGATGAGCACATTTTTAAGCCCGAGTCTAAATTTAGGCTCAGCTCGGCTCATTTCTAAACGAGCTGAATATAAATAAGCAATACTCATCTCATCTGACTCGAATAAAAGCGGAGCAGCTATCACTACCACTAATCCACTATAACAAGCAACAACTACCACTAGTTAAAAATAAGTATAATAGTGTTAAAAGGTTAGATAAATGGTAAAGGATGATTCGGTAAAAATTGGTTTGAGGAAGATAGTGAAGGGAGAATCACATGGGGAGTGGTGACATCTTGCGCAGGATGAAAAGCATGGGGGTAACAAATAGAGAATATGAGACAAATAAAGCATTGTGTTGTTTGTGGGGTTGGGCTTCAAGCCTTACATTTCTGTGCACGGGACGGAACAACTTCATCCCTATTTTCAATGTTTAAATGTAGTCGATAGGAAAACAAGAAGCATTCGAGATTTTTTAGTGTGGCTGTAAACTTGTTAGGCTTTAAACAGTTAAAAAAATTCAATGCATACATTAAACTCATAACTTATATTCGAACTTAGAAAGACAGGTTGGACGGATAGACTTGACTACTAGCTAGAATTTTCAACTCGAACTTGACATACTTTGTATTGTTGTTGTAGGAACTCAACCCCTCCAAATTAGGGTTATGCATAGGATTAGACACAAGGATAAATTTTCCTATATATATATATATATATATATATATATATATAAGCAATAAATTTTAGTGGTGGTTGGAAAACAATCAAGATCTCCTACATCACTATATACTTCACTCCCTACAACACAAAAATGTTTTGGGATTTATTTAATCTTAAAAAAAATTATAAAAATTATATTTATATTACTAACATCTGTTTTTATATATTCATAAAATTTTATTTTGAAAAATCATGTTTTAAATTTTTTAATAATTATAATTTGTTAAATATTGCCTTTTTAATTTTTAAAAATTGTAAAACATTATTTTTAAAAATATAATTTTATGAATATATAAATATAGATATTAGTAATATAAATATAATTTTTTTTAAGATTAAATAAATGTCAAAACATTTTTGTGTTGTAGGGAGTGGAGCATATTGTGATGTATGAGATCTTGATTGGTTGGCAAAGTGGTGAAAAGAAAGTGTCTTCAAGTGTGCCAATAGCCTTTAAAAAGTGCAAAATGCCACTTTATGCTGATTTCAAGGCACACAAAAAGAAACAAAACAAAAGGTGAGAGTGTCACAAGCCAGAACTTGTGACTCACAAGGGCATAAAGGAAGTTGCATCCCAACATGATTGTAATAAATCATGCTAATTGTAGTTAAATTTATGCTCAAATCATGTTTGCAATTTAACCAATTTCGAGTAAAATTATACATCGCCCCTTCAATTGCACCAACAAACCTCAAACTCAAAGTGCACCATAACATGCACATTTGGGATGTATACATATATACACTTTCATGATACTAACTTTTTAAAAAGATGGTTGTGTGTAGTAGCTATCATAGTTTTTTTTTAATGGTGGGTAGGGGAGTCGATGATGGCTAGAGACTTGGCACAACAACCTATACAGGTGGCGTTAATCACCGATGTGTAATTTGTACTATTAAAAAAATTATGAACGCATAATGTGATAGAAAAAATATTCAAAAAATAGATGAGTGAAAAAAAAATTGATAGATTGATTTCTTACTCGTAAATATGTAACTATTAAAAAATTTTAAACATGCATAACTCTTACCTAATACTCGAAATAATGCAGCAATGCATCTATAAGATGACATACTTGAAATCTGAAAATGAATATCTCTTTTGATATGGGTATGACTTGAATTAGGGCTGGCAAATGGTACGGAAATTACCATACCAACCACGTACCAACCACAAACCGACTATGTTGGTAACCACACTTGTGGTAACTAACATGGTGGTAACCATCTTGGTGTAACCACGTGAAGATGGTACGGTAATGGTAATGAAATTTAAATATCATGGCTACCACGGTTACCAAGTATATATATTTATTTTGTTTATTTAATGTTTTGTTATTATTACCTTTAAGTTTTAAGTTTTTAATTTATGTTTTGTGTTTTGATTTTGACCTAAATTGGTCATTTCTACATTTTCTACCAGAAACAGTAGGAACATTTTGAATATTTGAAGACTTTGAACTTGTTTTGTTTGAACTTGCAGGAACTTTTTAAATGTTTGAACAATTGAACTTGGTTTGTTTCAAGACTTTGAACTTGGTTGGTTTGAATTGGTTTGTACTTTAGGTTGTGAACTTGATTTAGGCCTCGTTTGGTTAGCCAGTTAAAAACACAGGAAGTTAAAAAACCCAGGAAGTATAATATATTCCTGTGTTTGGTTGACATAATGATACAGGAATTCATCTTCCCAGGAATTTCAATTCCTATAAATCGTAGGAAGTTCACTTACCTAGGGGGGACTAGGTAAGTTCAACTTCCCCCATTTTTTAACATGAATTTATTTATTTCCCTCTTTATACTACTAAAAACCAAAATTCAACCAAACAACTTTTTTTAATTCATAGGAAGTGAACTTCACAAGAATTCAATTCATGGGAAGTAAGTTCCCAGGAATTGTACTTCCCGCATTCAACCAAACGAACCCTTATTTGAAGTTTTAATAGGTGGTAATCATATTATTTTTTGTAACCATATTTTTTCATTCGATAACTTTGATGACTAACAGAACGTAGCCAAGGGGTTTCAAAAAAATACAAATAGAATTACAACTTGGTAACCATGGTAATATACCGATGGTAACCACGACTTGTGATTGGTACGTGGTATGAAAATTTATGTACCACCAGTTTGTGGTTGGTACGTGATAATCACCATTTTTTGGTGGTTATCGTACCATGCCAACCCTAACTTGAATCACTTATAAATCACTCCCAACATCTTTATGATATTTGACGTGGGGCGAGATATTACATGAACAAGAGCCTTTATACATTATAGAGACTCAATGGATTGAAATGATGTCTAATAAAGCTTTATATGGTCCCTTGCAAAATCAATAATAGTTTTGATGAATCCCACACGTATAGATAATAGCTAAGCTCTTCATTGTAAGGGCTTATAGAACCCCCACCTTACCATGTGCAATTTTTTCTCATAATAAGCAAACAAAGTTGACAAAACGCTCCTTGGTGGCATTATCCAAACAAGCACCAAGGCCCCAAAGGGCAACTACCACTTAGCGGTAACTATTTTTACACATTTAGGATCATGTGGGCGTGGGGCCCCCCATGAACCTTTGATAAGACTAGGGCTACCGTTAGGCCTTGTTTGGTACGGTTTGAGTTATTACTCCCGGGTGAAAAACAAAAAGATTTATGATTGATAATGATATAAATGTGTCCCATCTTCCTCTTCTTTTTTGATGAAATAATGTCTCTCTCTTTTCTATAGCTTCATTGTTTTCAAAAGATTCATAATGAAGACTCCACATTTCATTGGCAATCATCTCACTTATGGAGAATCTTAACCTAATTGATGAATTAAGAGAGATTTATATGACAAAACTAATTAAAATAATCTTACGTTTGTAGAGTTGTAAAAAAAATCTCCACATTTCAACTATAATTTTTTTTTTCAAAAGATCTCTTGAAAATATGTGAAAATAAGATTTTGCTGTGTTTTAGACGATATTAAAGTGTTTTAATGAGAATAATTCATTTTATGAATTTTATGTTTATATTTTTTGCTGAAATTTATGCCAGAAAAAAAGAGGCATAATACTTTGTTACCACATCCCAATCCCAAAATTGAGTTATTTTTCTTATCACTGCAAAAGTTAGATTATCTTTGATAGTTTCGCCAACCTTAATGACGTCACTTTTGGCAATTTTATGTTAAAGTTGCCAAAATACCCTCATAGTCATAGTTGAGAATAATTGTACGCTAGTGCATTGGCGCCAAACTAACCCTAAGTATCAAAAGACTTGCATTGCATTCACCCCAACCAAGCTATTTCTGATTTCGGGTTCGAATGTCCAAACATGGCAAAACAATACAAAAAGGCATCAAGATTGGTAAAACTACAAGAAGAAAAAACAACACCATGAAAAAGAAGAGGCAAAGGAACATGTTTTTTGGACAAACAGGATAAGACATTAATATCTGAGGATGAGGATTCCTTCCTGATAAAGGAGAGAGCTTGTAAAGCATAAAGCAAAAGATCAACCAACACAAAACACAACTTGCCCAAGGTGACCCCTCGATCGAGTTCGAACTCGAAAAGGTAAGCTATCTAATGTGAACCAGATTGCATTACTTGGCTTAAGCCACATGAAATGCAGTCAGGTTCACATTAGATAGCCTGTTCGTCCCCCACAAAAATCATTGCTAGACTAACTTGTGATTAATGACTCGACTTTAACCTACTTGCCATACTTGGGTTTATAACAACGATGCAAGTACTTATAATGTACAAGAATGCATGCACCAAACAATACATGTTTAGCGCCGTTAGGGTTCTAAAATCGCTGCCTCCGCCCGGGTGGCCTACTGGTGAGGAGCAATGGAGGGTGGGAAGGAGGTCCCGGGTTAGTTTGGGATTTTCATCCAAGGTTTGCCTTGCTCCCCTACCAGTGGGGTGGGTTGAGCTGGTCGGCGCAAGCCGATTTACCTGGTACGTGGCTTTTGCCGGGTTGGGTAACGTGCTCGAGGTTTACCGCCAAAGGTGGATTCCTCGTCATTAAAAAAAAAAGTCCAAAATCGCTTTCTCCTGCCGAAAGCAACATAGCCTATAAGATAAGTTGGTCCCTAACACTCTTTCCTTCAGAACACTTTCGGTCCAGTTAGATGGGTTAGAAACATCAGATTCCGAAAGCATCAAAATCTGACAGAACAAAAAAATAAATCAGCTGTCGAAAATGAGTAACAAATATACTCAGCAATCTCATCATTCACCACCTTCACTCCTGCAGAATCACACGTCATTATAGCGAAAGATTTAACATGGGTTGCGTGTTAGAGACCGAGCAATATCTGATGCTTACAGCGTTGAGTATATGTGGCTTTGAAGCAGAAGCACAGCCCCAAAACCCAAATACATAAGAACAGAAGGGCAAAACTTTTGATCTACAGAAGAGGACGATCGTTTACAAAACTGCCTACCTTTCAAGAGTAAGGCAAGACAGGAGATGACGACGAGAGGTGGCAGTTCCACAGAATGAACCGGTTCAACTACCACCTCTCTAAAAGCTGTTTTACTCGGATACTTCCTTACATGTTTGGTTTTTCCTTTTCAGTTTACCTCCAGAGAAGCTAAATGAACACACTATGCAAGTTAAGAAGCTACAATTTAGAACAAAGAATTTAAATAAAAAAACTCGCAAACAGTCACTTAAAAGCCTATCTTAGTAAAAAAAAAAAAAAAAGGGCATGATGTCTGATGATAGAACAAAAGTCTGAACGAGGTTCTGATGATATTAAGTACAAGAAATAAACAAGACACGCACCTTTTTCACCAAATGTTAACGAACGACATGGTCACATGGAGGTTGCAGAAGGAGCTAGGGTTTTGGCCGAGAAATTGACCCCGCCCCCTCTGAGGGACAAAGTTGGGCCCCTTGCTGAGCTGGCCTTGCTGATTAGATTCGAGTCAAGAAATACGACGATGACTGTAATGTCATCATGGAAATGCCGGCGAACACCACGTTCGATCTTCTTCAGATCTGAGTACCTCATTTCTCTCTTCTTAGCTGCTTGCTGCAATGCGGTTTTGACAAGCCTCTTGGCGCTCCCCTGAGGGAAACAGAATCAAATAACTTGTTTTAGTTTTAAAGTTTCACAAGAGCTTAATACCACCATTGTTAAAGCATTTCAAATAACAAGCAGAGAAATATATCCATCACATGCAATATACATTCATTAAGAATGAGGAGCAAGGTACAGATGCAACACAACATGACAAAATTGCTGATAACGAAGACTCAAAAGTGTAAGAAAGGTGGGTAAGTTCCCTTACATTACGAGAGTTATTTTGCACAATATCAACAGCCTCCTGATTACTAAGATGCTCCCAGAGGCCATCAGAAGCAAAAATAAGAAACCGATCATGCGGCTGCAGCTCAAGCACAGAAATGGCCGGGTCAGAACTCAATATCGGTCTTTTGAAAGGTTCTCGTAGGCGGAATTTGGCATATAGTGGCTCCCTGTTGAATTCGGGTTTTTTCAGATATATATCACCAATGGATCTAGATATCTGCAAGACCACAACAAGGTTCCTTTTAACTTTCATGAACCTCATATTATTTACATTAAACAAAGACCATAACATAATGTATTTTCCCTCATCAAAGAGAATTCAGAAAGGCGCAACTTGGAACCAAGGTGCACATTATTACAAAATGTGTTTTAAACTGTGTAAATTCATGTAATGTTGTATAAACTTGTAATTATATTATGAGATAAAGAGCAAGAATAATAGCTATGTACTATATGAAACGTATAGGCCTAGGTGCAAACCCTGTAAAAACTGTAAGATTAATAAATTAGGAGTCATAAATACTCAAACAGCAAAACATCCAATAACAATCCAAAGATTCTACACATCTAGAACGAGTATTAAACATATCATTCCATTCCTCAATCACCATTTTAGGAAAATAAGCATGTTTGCTTTGTTGAAATGTGAAAATGTTATCTTTTCCTTTATATGAAAAAGTTGGAAAGAAGAATCGTGTGAAGATGAATGAAGGAAATTTGAGATTTGTCTTAATATATTTGGAGATTAAACATTATGAAGTCAATTCTTTACGAAAATCAGTTTCCATAAAAAAAAACAGCCAGAGCCTTAATCCGAAAGGCGCGAGCCTTTGGGTCTGAGCCTCTGAGGGCTTGAGAGCCTAGGCGCAAAAAGTGCAAGCCTTTCGGATTGGACCACCCTTGTGTGATGAAAGGTGTTGAACACAATGACCCAGGGCCTTTTTCTTCACTACTACTAGCACTAAACGACTTGCAGGAAAAGCATTTCTGAAAACAAAAACGAAAACCACAAGTATGGAGTGACATCCTTATAATCTGCACTGTAGAATTGATGAATATGTTTTATCTATGAGACATCAAACCACTAAATATAAGGGAAAATTTTGGTAGGGACTTTCATCAAGCAAAAAAGAAAGTCTGGAGTGACACCCTTTTATCGTTTTTCCTCTGTTTTGTTCTTTTTATTTGTCTTTGTTTGTCGTGTCGGCTTATCTACCTCTTTTGGGCCACTCAAAATACCCTCTCAATGAGCCAGGGAAAGGGCACGTATACACACACACACCAAAGACCCTGCTACGAGCGGGATGTTGTGTCGTATTTCCAAATAGAAGGTCTGGATATCTGAATATGTAAAGGAATTTCTACCTCTATTTCACAACTTCACCATAGGAGGTTAAGAGAATATTTTTTAAAAATACAATGGTTCATACAGGATCACAGTAAAACCAGCACAAAAAACTATGCCAAAAGAACCAATTTCCACCAACCGCTTGTTCACTCAAACATCATTCAAGGTAAAAAAAAACACCTTTTTAATGAACTCACAGACTGAATATAGAAAGGAGGAAGGCTTTGCCAACAATAAAACTAACAAGGCGGCTCTGTCAATAGATCGTCTTAGGGTCTATTTGTAAACATAATAGTTTTGTCAAAAAAAAAAGGTTTCTGCATAAGAATGAATTCCTCAAGAAAGCCCCTCACTCGGTTTATAAATTTGAATGTTGGCAAAGCCTTCCTCCAGAGCCTTTATTAAGGTTTATCAAGTGAGTGGATTTTTTGAGAGGATTCATTCTATTCAAGAAACTTTGCAGTGTAAAGCCTTAAGCTTTATTGAGAAAGCTCGCAAGTTCAACACCAGAACTGATTTATAATATTAATCTTAATATCATTCGACTAACTTGTGGAAATTAAATTAAGAACTTGGCATCTAACATCAGAGTTTCTTTGATAACAGGAAACACAACACAGCATCTATCTGAAAATACTCTTAAACTCATCTCATCAATTAGAAAGAAACATGGCAAAAGCTCATCAGATTTTGCCGACGAAAAGAAATGGAAGATAACAAGTGAAAAGGAAAAGGCAAGACATCAATTTTCACCATCAAACTGACACTGAAAATCAAAACATGAAATTTGATTGACCAATAAATTTGCTAAGGGTGTAGAAACAGAAAGATTTCATTATATTGAGAAAAAAACATGGGAAAGAAATGAATGAACAGACAAATGAATAATCGTTACACAACCCCTTACTTGTATTAGCCCCTTGACTCGCCAAACATTATGCTTGAGAACCACAATCTGAGAGTCGTCTGGATGCAAAGAATGCAACTCTTGTCTCACAGATTCAATGGCTGCATTGTGTTCCGCAGACAGCTGGATGGCAAAAACTTCACCAGTTGCTTTGACAGCCCTCCCTAAAATAGCGCGAGAATCGCCAAGGCTGGCTATATAAAGGGTCCCATTAGCTATCACCCCAACCAAGCAGCATGATCCAACGGCTGCAAGCTGGGGCTTCATCGGCCATTGTTTCGCAACAACAGAGAAGAAACCTTCTTCAGTTGCTTGAAATGCCTTACGTATTACATCAGCAGACATGCACTGATTCTCTGCAGTCAACCCTACAATGCACCAATTAAAAAATTTAATCTAATGATTGATATGTCAAAGTTTGTGATCACATAGCATAACTTACCAAACAATCATTTGATCCAATACTACTGAAAAATCCAAGTTTATTATGAACAGAAAATATATATAGACTTAATTGAGGTTCAAATTCCAAATACTCACTTTTAAGGTGCTGGAAGAGGTGATCATTGACGTAACGTGCTGCCTCAGGCCCACCATGACCATCATATACTCCTACAAATGTCCCATAAGGGCCAGAATCTACCAAACTCAAACAGCCTGACTCTATCTGGCATTGATCTTCAAGCAAATTGTTAGCCTGAACAACGGCCATCGAGAATTCACCATTAACATGCTGCCCAGTATCTTTGTACCAAAGGAGCCCATCTTGCCGACCCGCAGCATCCGAACCAGAGCGAGAAGAACGGTCCGAGGCCGGCCGCCAACAGACTTTAAAGAATGATGCCAACGTTGATAACATCCCTCATTTCAACCAAGAAGCCATTTGATCCTGGGCACATCCAAACGGGATGTGACAAACAAGCTCCTAAAAGCCTTAAATCTTAACCAGGCTCCCTTAAACTGCAAAACCAAACAAAACAACCAAGGCAAAAGCACTCAAATCACAGAAAGGCCAAATCAGCCATTCAACTGAACCAAGTCAACACCCACCAATCAGCCAAAGTAGCACCTCTATATACACCAAGTGTCTATAATAAACATAGCACGTTAACTATATGTAGTTAATGCCTTAAAATCACCTAAAACTACCCATGACTCCATGAGAATATGGTTCATATTCTATCTTCATATTTGTATATGCAGCCATAATTGAACAAAAATACTATCAATTGCCCAAAACCCAGAAAGCAAAAGGCATCAAGAATTAAAAAAAAAATCCTCAAAAAATTAATTCCCCCGGTTACCTGGAGATGACCCAGCTCAAACCCGTCTGATTAGGCTTAAATTGGAGGTTAGGGCAAGCAATTGAGCAACAAAGATGAATCGAGGAATCAAACAGTAGTTGCAAATCCCTGGAGAAGATTAGATCTGTAGATCCATCAAGCTAATGCAAAGAGGGGAAAGGGGTACAAAGATTATCTAGCTCGTTCTCTTCCGAATTTATGTTCTTCTTCTCACTTTTTGCTCTCAAAATTTGTGCTTTCTTCAACTAGGGGATTGTACAAAAGGGGGAAGATGAAGAAGGGTCAAGCTAAAAGAGATCAAAGAATGATTCAGGATAGATTGGGGCAAAGGAGAAGCTGTGAATCGGTGGGATTGAATTGAACGAACCAAAGACACTCCCTTTCTCTCTCTTCTGTAAGCAGAAAACCCTATAAAAATTAAAAAATTGCAAAAACGGTACAACTCGGTGGCTGAAAGCCAGCAATGCAAGGTGGGCAACTATAGACCCCACACACGCAAACAACAAAGTAAATTCAAATATTTTTATATAAAAAAAAAAAAAATTTAATTGAAAAAGGGTATTTTGGGAGAAAAGGAAGGTCATTGTTTTTCTTTGGGACAAATTACAAAAAATGCCCACTAATTTGGGGAATTTTTAAAAAATGACATGCTAATTTGGGTATTTTCATAAAATCGCTCATAAGAGTAGTTGTACACAAACACTTATCATGGGAGTTTGTAACAGTGTTGAAGCCAGGATTTTCAGTAAGATATACATACAAATATTTCTAAAATTATAATTTACATGTGCTATTTTAATCATTTAATTGGGAGTATATCACTTTATAAATCTGGAATGTTCCTAAGTATCTAGCTCCTTGAAATTATCTAGCTAGCTCCAGACATGAGGGGAGGTACAAGAGGCCTCGGGCCCAAAATTAAAAGGAGGTCCAATTTTTTTTTTAAATATATGGATTTTTTTTATTAGTATGTTTAACTAAAGCAAGTATAGTGTATTGGTAAAAAAATCTTATTCTTTCCCATTAGTCAATGGTTCAATTCTCTTTGTAACCCATTAATTTGATTATATTTTTTCCACCAAAATTTCATTTAATAATCACTAAAAGCCACCAATAAAATATAAATTATCCATTATATATGGTCATGAAAAATAAACAAAATTTTATTAATGTTTTATTTCGTTTTATCTTGTGCAACTTCATATTTAAAAAAATATAGATTTTCACAAACCCTTTCTAAAAGAATAATTGCCCAAAATCACGAATAAAAAAATATTTAAAACCACCCATATTGAGCTTTTTTATATAAAAATAGCTAAATAAAATAAATGAATTGAATGAAATGATAAAGAAAATTCTCCAAATAAAAAATAGTAGAGGGCCCCATTTTTAAATCTAGTCTCAGGCATTTTAAATCTCAAGTCCGACCCTGCTAGCTATCAAAAAAAATATACTTATCGAGCTCTTTGAAATTTTGGTAATAGTATACCTTTTTCCCCAATTGCTTTAGGATGTGTTTGGTAACAGGAACATTTTGAATAGCTTAAGTTGATTGGGCTGCTAGAGCTAAAGGGTTTGGTAACCTTAGCTGATAAAAGAGAAAAAATGAATAGATTTGTGTGTATAAAAAGAAAACCTGTGAAAAGCGTAGGGTACATATATCTATTGAAAATTCAGTTCTAAAATACTAATTAAAATATAATTTTAACTTTATTTCATTTAAAATATATAATACGGAGTATTAAAACAAAAGGCTATAAAAAAAACTTTTTGTGTTGCCAAACATACCCTTAATTTAACATTTTTTTCATAATTAACTCATATAATCACGTTATTTTATTTTATTTTTTCAAACAAGGGGTAAGGTCACTTGTGAACTTTTTTTATTAATATATAAGGAGAGGTGATCTTATCTACTTAGTCATGTAAGAATGTTGGATTATAGAAACGAAATAAATATTTATTTAATAAGTATCCCTAAGTAGTTGGGTTTATTTTTTCAATACGGAGTATTGTATTAATGTTGAAAGTTTCCAATCATAATTAAAAATTAAAAACAATACTACCACTATAACGGAAACATGGACATATAAATATATAATTAGTGTTCAAAGATTTTAATTTGTGAATTTACGCGGGCATGGCCGCCAATGTCATCATCATCGTAAATAGTAAAAGAGTAACATATTGACGGTAAATTATTTGCAACTTGAATTACAAGAAACTAATTATCGACTAGTCCCCCGGCCTGTAAAGGACGCGAACCGATTAAGTCAGGCGGCAAGTCATCAAGCAGGCTCACCCAAGTCAACGAAACCTTGAGCACCACTAATTACACAACCCTTGACCTCTTGCAATGGTTACCTCTCCCTTACCACTAGATTAAGGGGTCATTGGTTAAACTGGGAAAATTGTTAATGTACTACTAATGATGGTATGTTTTCCCTTTTTTTTTCCATAAAATACCTACTATCTCCATTTTATAATTTAAGTCATTTAATTTTTTAGTATGGTTTTAGAAAGTTGAAAATAGTAATAAGTATGAATTTATATAAAAAAAAAACTTGTGTAATTTTGATACTTTTTAAAAGCATGCAAAATCACAAGCAACTTAAATTTTGAGAGGATAGGGGTATAAAACTTATAAGAAAAGATTTTTGAAAAGTGTTTTTTCTTAATTTAAATAGCCCTTAAGTCAATTAATTGAAATTATGGTGTATTTTTTTCAGGATATCTAAGTTCAAAATATAACTTGCCATAAAAAACTACTCTAATTTCAAAGAAATAATAATCTTCTTATACAGTAATATAAGATTGTACACGGATGAATAGGCAATCGTAACTCTCTCTCTTTTGGAACCCTCTCTCTTCGGAGGTCGGAACCCCTCTTCGGAGGTTGTGAAACCCTCTTCGGAGGCCCAAATCTCCTCTTTGGAGGTTGTGAAACCCTCTTCGGAGGCCCAAATCCCCTCGTCGGAGGTTGTGAAACCCTCTTCGGAGGCCAAAAATCCCCTCTTCGGAGGTTGTGAACCCCTCTTCGGAGGTCGGAAACCCTCTTCGGCGGAGGTTGGATAATCGTTGTTGCAGCGGTTTTTCTTCCCCTGTTCACCACCTTTCGTCCAATCCCTTCCGCCGGCGTTATGTTTTTGCGTGAAGTTTGAAGCCCTCATCGCAAACCTCTTATTCTTCATCAATCGACTCTATTTTTTGGGGCTTTTGCTGAAACATGGACAAGGATCTCCGTTCCTTTGTCGATTTCAACCGATTTGTTTTGTGTGGCTTTGAATTTTGGATCTAGGGTTCGATTGGGCTTGTCTCCGCCCTCTCGTTCTTCTCTGGCCTCCTTTGTCTCTCGCTGGGTTGGGGCCTCGTATCCTTCTTCCTCCCGGCCTGGGTTCGGCGTCGGAGATGGCGTCCTCACCCTCTCGTTGCTGGCCTTCCCTCGGCCTGGGGTGGGATTGGTCCGGCAGGTGCGGCTCGCCGTTCCTCTCCGATTTCTCCAATCTCCCTCTCCATCCACACCGCCACCACGGCACCACCAAACCGCCATTGTTGGCGCTTGAAGACAGTACTGTTTGTCCTCCTCTTGCGATGCTCGGAATGCGAATTTTGCTAGGCGGTGCTGGTTTCCGGTCGGAGAGCTCAGTTCCTCCTCGCCTCGCTGCGCGCATGTGCTTTCGCGTTCTCTTGCCTTGCCCTGCCCCTTTGGGCCTCCTTGGGCCCGAAGGCTGCCCAATTGTGTGGGGTGCAGGCCCGGTTTTTGTGTGGGGAAAATTAAAAAGAAAAACATGAAAAACTACTATATACGTTTTTCTATTAATCCGGTATATATTAATTAAAAATAGCTTTATATGTATGGTTATATTAAATATGGCTATATACGTTATTAAATCCGGAATCCTCTTGCGCTCTTTGCCCTCTCGCGGTCGTGCTTCATTTTATCGGGTTAGTTGGAGTTCTATTTGTTGGTTCGTGGTTAGTTTCGGTTGAGAAGCAGTTCTGCGACCCTGGTTGATCGAAGTGATCGTATTGGTGGTGTTCGTGGTCTCCGAAGATCCTTCATCTAGGTGGAAGGAACGTCGTGTGATCCACACTTCCGCAGGAGTCGTCTTTGCCCTACGTGGATTGCTGCTTTCCGTCTTTCTGGCGGCGAGACATCGTGTCAGCTGTGCTGTCCCATGCGCTCGCTATCCAGTTCACCACGTCGGGTCTCCATCTTCTCGTTGCTGTGTCCGCTTGTTTGCTTAGGGTTTGGGGTTTTCCGGGTTTGTTTTGGGTAGTCCTTTTGTTGTATTAGGTGTTTGTTTTCTGTTGTTTTTCTTTTGCTATGTTGTATGTTTAGACGGCTTGCCGTCTGCCGACTTTGTCAGCCTCTCGAGGTCCGGGTATGTCCGGCCTCGAATTATTTCCTTATCAAAAAAAATAAAAAATAAAATATATATAAGATTGTACACACGAGCGGTATGCAATATTTACCAAATAAATAAACCGGGCACCTAAATGTAATATTATAAAAAGTATGGGATAAAAGGGTGGGGAAAATTATGAATGATGCAGTCATAATTGTGACCAAATAATGGCCAAATGGACAACCAAGCAAGTGGCGTGGGTCTCCAAATTTCCAATACTCCATACACAAATGACATAAAAATAAATAAATAAATAAAAAGATTAAAAAAAAAAAGTGGTAAATTTGTTAAAGAAAAGGAAAATTCTGGATGTGGGAATTACTTGATCATGTTGGGTTAGGTATTTGTTTTGTTGTCGTGCTTATTAGCTGCGATGGAGACCGGAAGCGCCAGGTTATTGGAGGGGACATTATTTACCATTTGCTCCTACAAGTTTCTCATTTCCTCACAAAATACCCCTTATTTAGTTTGGTTCTGTTAGAGAGAAAAATATTGGGGTGTGGATATATACACCGCAAATCCGAATTAAGGATTTGCACGTCCTTAAGGACGTGCAAGTCTGGGACTGTGCACGTCCACCATCATTGGAAGCCGTGTATGAAGATGACAGCTGATACGGCATGGGGGTGTCGTCGATGTCAGTCCATGATAAATCCATCCAGAACGGGTGGATGTCCTCGGCAGGTATCGGAGTACCGGAGTTGACGTATGCCTGAATCTCATGGACACAAGGGATCCCGTAACAAACCCTCCAATGTCGGTCCGTGCATACCGGAGGAACCTTTTGGTTCACGACATCCTGCCACATCTTGTACAGATAATCGAAGCACTTTTTGGAGATTAAAGTCTTTACCTCATCGAAAAGATTGACTTTATACGCCGTTGTTGGTCATTTGAAGCGGTCGATCTCCAAAGTAGTTTGCAGCTCATGCAGTTGACAATCGTTGACTCTATGGATTGCATCGATCACGATGAGAAAGTCACCAGTCGATGAGTGCAGTGCCTCCTTCAGAACCTTGTGTTGACCCTCAACTCTGTACACATTGAAGTGCATACCACTAAATATTCGATGTTATGTCATATTGTAATGGGAGATATGAAGTAAGGTTGTACCTGTTTGTTGTACGGGTGCCGAGATGGAAGACATTATCTACGTAGCATCGTACGATGCTCCTGTTGTGTGGGAGCCACACCGCCTCTAAATACGCCACCACACCTGGGAATGGGTGACATGCAGCGTGTAGCGCCCGACGACGTCGGTTGAATGATTCCTCCGACCTCGATTCGAACAACCCCCAACAGTTGTCCTTAAAGATGCTAGCGTGGTTTAAATTCTTTGTGATCTTCAGAGCAGCTTCCTCGCATCTTCTCGTCACGTGTAACCAGCAAAGGAGATGATGGACGTCGGGGAAGACAACATTCAGCGCCGCCAAGAGACCTAGCTCCCGATCAGTCATGATAGCTTGAGGTTGAACCGTCCCAAGCAAGATCTGAAGCTGACGCAACACCCAAGCGTATGTGTCTTCGTTCTCTTTCGACATGAAGGCAAAGGCGATGCAGTAAGTCTTGCCTGAGGGTGTGAACCCGACCACCTCGCACAATGGAATCTCATATCTGCAAGTGTAAATATGTTACATGTAAAATACTTTCTAATTGGCTATATGTGCAATAATGTAATCGTAATTAAGTAACTTACGCATTTGTTTTGTACGTGATGTCCATTACGATGACGTAATGGAACCTTCGGAGAAGCCGTATCCCGTCAGGATGCGCCAGGAAGAGGTCGCTCAAGACGTTGTCGTCATCCGGATGTCGTCTGAAGCCGTAGTAGTACCCTCTTTCCCGCAGATGGTGCAAGGTATCCTGGGTCATCGTCCAACTACCTCTTTCTTCGGCGACCATCATGTTGAGCGTGTTGGAAAGGCTCTTCCTTGACGTGACGCTGGTCTCATCCAACTGCCTCAATCCGTACCCAATGGATTTTGGAGGAGTGCCAATTTTCTTCATCCACCTGGCCATCTTCTTTTCCCCCTCTGTCATCTTTCTGGCGATAGCGTGGCCCTTTAAGTTCGTGGAAAGCCCGTGGTTATGAACACCGTGGGTTACCGTCATAACCCAGTGACCTGGCGGAGCTTCGTGTCCATGTAGAGAGAATGGACAACCGTTTATCTTCGACTGCGTGCTCCGGAGCTTCCTCCCGCGTGGTCGGTACTCCCCATACTGCTCGCAAGCAAGGAGAACCCCGCCTGGACGATTCGACGCCCCCGTCCAAGACCGCTTGATTACTAAAATCATGCAGTGTCTCTGACCCAAGTCCTTGAAATGCGTAACCATTTCGTCATGATCATTCCAAACCCTTGGGTCCGAGAACTCATACGTAAAGTCTCAAAACTGTATTAACATTAGTGAAAATATGAACAAAACGGAAGGAATACGAAATATATTCACTATACGAAACGTATCCGTACCTGGAAAACTTGGAGACGAGGATTGCTTTGCGGATCAGCCATATCGAACTATGTGGGACTTTGTGTGGTTTTGTGGAAGGTGCGGATTCAAGCTATTCCATTCCGCTTCAAATAGGCAGGGTAGGCGTCTAAAGAATGCATCATATGCACGTCCTTATGGACGTGCAAATCCTAAACCTACCCAAACCCTAAAACCCTAACCCAAACCCTAAACCCTAACCCAAACCCTAAACCCGTTTCCAAACCCCCAAACCTAACTCCTTCAACGTTGTCATTCTTGACGTATTCGTTTTCGTTGTTGACGTTCTTGGAGTGTATATAGCGAACACGAAAGTATATAGATACGAAAGCCGTAACACAAAAGTATATAATGTAGCGAACACGAAAGTATATAGATACAAAATCCGTAACATAAAAGATAAATGTACATCAATGTCCAACTGGGTTGCTGACAGCCTGATGCAAAATCTCCGTCACCTCGTCTAACAACTCATCAAGGCGAGGGTCGGTAGACAGGGCCCTCCAATAGCCTTCAATCTCATGCAAGCGGGTTGCTAACCGCGGGGGGATGACTGGAGGCTGAGGGAGGTCCACCCATGGATCCAAGCCGATCGAGTGGACGGGCGCCGAAGGGTCCGGATGGGGTGGCGTCGTGGGCATCACGTACGGCCGGCTCTGCGACGCGTACCAAGCCAAGTAATCAGCAGTGACACCGGCCTGACAGTCCTCGCTGGTGCGTCTGTGATCGGCCAGCCTATAGAAGCGACCCTCGTCCAGTAAGTCCTGCCACCTGTTGTGCCCGACGTCAAATACGGCGACGTACTTGGGCGTCAAGGCGGCGCCGCGGGTGAACTGACTAGGCTGGATGAAGGCCTGCGGGATCCCCTGCACACGTCCGAACTGACGCAGGCACCTATCGGGCATATATGGCTCCTCCTCTCCACAAAATGTTATGGCGCCCCGATAGGTAGACTGGAGGTACTCGCCGTCGAAGTCAAGATCACGCCCAAAGGGCATCCACTCCACCTATAATTAAAAAAATCAGGCGTAATTCACACTTACGAAATATAAGTCATAAATTTAGAGATTCGAATACATACATCGGCGACGGTAAGGCAGTCGACCTCTTCCCGCATCTCCTGAACCTTCTTGTGCTTGGCCGCTATGGTCGAACGATGAGCAGGCGCCTTCGGAGGGTTGAATCTCGCATACCAGCGTCGATCGTACTTCCTAGCCGGATCGGTGGACCACTCGCCGCGATAGCGAGGGAAGTACGCCCATATCCAAGCCTTGACACAAAATACAATATCGTTAGCATATAATATAAATATTAGTAAAATATAACATGCAATTCAACGGTCTCGTACCTGTAGAAGCGGTATGCAGCTATCCAAACCCTTCGCACCTGCTCTGGAAGCCTCGCCCAGGCCCCTATAGAGACAGGAGAGGGCACCTACACCCCAAGAAATGGTAGCCGTCCTCTCGATGTCCCAAACCAGGCCGAACATCTTCCATAAGACGTGGCTCTGCGACTTGTCCACAAACAAAGTCGTGCCGATGGCGGTGGCGAGGTAACCGATGTGCAGAAACCGACGCTGAGCAGGGTCATCCTCTGGCTGTCCCCCTCCGGTATGCATGCGGAGTCGAATCTGCTCCGGATCAGTCGCGGCATCAGGGTCATCAGCGGGCGCAGGGTCGAAGAGCGGGCCGTGTCTCGCAATCCACCGGTCCTTCAGCCAAGCAACTGGCGGACCGCCAGCATGTCTATATGAGCTCAGGGCCTGCTGGGTCAACTGGTAGTACTCAACGACCGTGGGGATCAGCTCCGCCGGATGTAGGTGTGACAAACACGGAAGACCCTCAATCAGAACCCCTAGGAGGCAGGCGACGTCGTGTAGCGTAATGGTCATCTCGCCCCACGGAAAATGGAAGGAGTTGGACTCCGGGTGCCAATGCTCTATGAATGCGGTGACCGTGTACTCGTCGACACCCTCCCAATGGAGGTCCCGCAGCTGAGGGATGCGAGATGGAAGCAGAACCTGCCACTAGGTCCCCGGGCCCTCGAAGATGTAGGGGTCAAACTCACGCAGGTGAGTCGCCCGATGGTGGAACTTCAACAAAGGCAGATCCACAGTCGGCTCACTCCTCACCCGGTACGCTCGGTGGTGCCTGTAAGACACCAGTAGATCACCCGGCAGCAAGAATGGGTCGACCTGCACAGCCGGTGCAGTGCAGCATCCTGCGCAGGGATGGGTACGGGCTCCGGCTGCCCATGCCCCCCGGGCTGCCCCCTCCTGCCCGTCGGGCTGCCCATCCTGCCCGTCGCCGACCTCCTCCGCGACGTCCGAAATGCTGTCATCCGCCGAAGTCAGAGAAACCACGGGTGGTATGTGTGTGGATGTAGAAGCCTCGACGTCGTGGGTGCCGGATGTATATGTCTCGAGGATGGTGGGGGGTAGACGAGGAGGCGGTCTACCCATGTCAGCCCGTCGACCCGCAACTACATTTGTGACGCAACTGCTCAGTACCTCGGGGGGCTCCAAAGAAGGCTGCAACCCCATCATCGCATCGCTAGAAGGATGGAAATCTGGCAAACCCCCCATAAGATGTCTAACTCGTTGGCCGGTGGGGTCCCCATGGACTGCTGATAGCTCTCTGCAGACATCAATAGATCATCTACATTATGCTCCTACTGACTGTGAATGTCATGGGGTATGCTCTCCTCCATAATCTGACTAACCGCTGCCTGGTCGGCGTGTCTAACTGGCCGGAGGGTACCATCCCCCCTCAAGAGCCTCCCTGCCGCCTGGTGTTATGAAATTTTAAGAACCTGTTACTTTCTATTTGATATATTTTAATCTTTTTTTATTTTAATGTCTTTTATTGTATTTTAATATATTTTAATATATTGTAATGTATGTTTTGTAATGACTTTTAATGTATTTTAATGTATGTTTTTTAATGACTTTTAATGTTTTTTATTGTATTTTAATGTATTTTTTTAATATATTTTAAAGTTTTTAATGACTTTTAATGTTATACTAATGTCTTTTATTGTATTTTAATATATTGTAATGTATGTTTTGTAATGACTTTTAATGTATTTTAATGTATAGAATGTGATGACTTTTAATGTTTTTTATTGTATTTTAATGTATTTTTTATTGTATTATAATATATTTTAATATATTTTAAAGTTTTTAATGACTTTTAATGTTATACTAATGTCTTTTTATTGTGTTTGATTTTGAATATATTTTGTAATGTATTTTAATATATTTGTACAAACTAAATTTGAAACTATAAAATATCATGAAACTAAACTATAAAATATCATAAAACTATAAAATATAATGAAACTATATAATCTATTATCTATAAATTATGAATCTATATAACAAACTAAACTATAAATTATGAAACTATATAATCTATTAAACTAAACTATAAATTATATTATAAAACTATATTATAATCTATCAAATAAAATAAATAATTCAAATAACATACTGGTGGGGTCGGGAAAGGAGATACCTCCATATTCCGCCGCTTCCGCGGCGGTAATAGGGTCTGAGACTCCGGCTCCGATGCCGGCACCACCACCTCTGGCGCCACCGCCGCCGTCTCCTCCACCTCCTGTGCCACCGCCTCCGTCTCCTCCACCACATCCGCCACCCCTCCACCTCCTCCGCCACCCTCCACCATCTCAGCCACCGCCTCCGTCTCCTCCACCACATCCGTCACCCCTCCACCCCCTCCGCCAGATCCGCCACCTCCTCCGCCACCCTCCACCATCTCAGCCACCGCGATCGCCCCACCACCCTCCTCGGTCTCCATCGCCACCGCCCCACCACCACCACCACCTTACCGCAGCTCCTCCTCCATGAGCACCTCCGCTTGGCTCTCCGCCTCCGCTCTCTCCATCTCTGTATCAATCTCTCTCTCGATCTCTCTCCGGCGTCGCTCTCTCGATCTCTCTCCGGCGTCGCTCTCTCTCTCTGGTTGCTGGTGGGACGAAGACGAATGGGGCTTTTTTTTTAAAGAAGATGTGCTTGCACGTCGATAAGGACGTGCAATATAGCACATCCTTAAGAACGTGCAATGCACGTTTTCTTAAAAAAAAGAACGTGCGTGCACGTAGCCACGCTTTGGGGGTTTCCACCCTTGCACGTCCTTAAGGACGTGTAGATTTGTGGTGTATATAGCCGAAACGAAAATATTGTAACAAACTAACAACAATGGCTAAGGTATGGACCGGTCCGAACTGGGATATCCGGCCCGGTCTAAGATCGGTGGACCAAAATCTTAGAAACTTTAAATCATGGATCGGATAGGGATGGCAACATACAGTCACAGGTTTTTTCGGTCCACGGACCGATTGGATTGGTTTGGAAATTAAATAGAATAAAAAATAATTTATAACGTGGAGACTGAAATTATGGTTGTTATGGGCCCAAGATCGAACCGTAATATTCCCAGCCTAATCTAAAGCCGTAATTAAATTTTGATCCGATCCCGGTTAGATTCAACTTTTGAGCAGCCCTAATAATAGCATAAAAATGGGTCCGGTTAAAAAAACAACGGTGAACAGTTGATTAAGATTGAGCCGAAATTCAAATGAATGTTTGAGGATTTATTTATTTATTGCTAAGAAATGTTTGAGGATTTATTGAACATCAGAACATCCCAATCCCACCCGTTCATAAACCTTAATCGACAATGCAATGAACCAACCCATCTCTAAACATACATCAGAAATTAAACAATATTCATAAATGAATCCATTCCAAATCAGGAATCTGTTAAACAAATAATCGCCACTCACTTGAAAAATTGGAAGAAAACCTCTTTCTATAACAAGAATGATGATATCCAGAGTACTCAGAATGTGAATGTTACAAATCATACACAACCAAGAATTCGGCGAAAGACTGTTAAGTGGAAAAAACCACATGTTGGCACGTCTAAAATAAACTTCGACGGATCCACACTTAATAACAAAGATAGCTCTATTGGCTACATCATCCGTCATTGGGAAGGGAGAACGATACAGTACATTGGCTATGACAGAATTGGTAACCAGACTTCGCTTAAAGCAAAGGTATTGGCACTAAGACATGGTTTACTCCAATTCGTGCTCTGGGTATAAACAAATTACAAATTGAAAGGGACTCCTTTATAATCATAAATCATTTAAAATCAAACTCTTCCTGCCCATGGGAAATTGAATTGATTATGTCCGATATCAAAACATTGTTGTCGAGTGTGAGAGAACTCTCACGTGCCCCGCATTGACAACAGAGTGGCTGAAAAGATTGCACACATTTGCCGCTTTGTCAGGAGCCTCGGCATTTACTATGATACAGGTCTTCAAAACCTTGTCCGCAAGGATACTCTCGGGTAGGATCTTTCCACCTGAACTATTACCTATTGAAAAAAAATTGCCTACCAAACTAACTACAATTAATTGTGGAATCATATCTAAAAGGATTTACAATCATCCATTAAATCATCTAATTTCTAAAAATATTTTTTGTGTCAAATTTCTTTACTTATATCATATGGGCATATAGACGCCATGCGAGTAGTCACACTTTCACAATTTAAGACTTATTACTAATAAGTATTAAATTGTGAAAAAAATAATTAAAATAAATAAGATTTTATGTAGTTTTTATCTCATAAAACTACGTATACAAACATCGTTTATTTTCGACCGAGTGGAGTATTAAAATTCTCATTTCTAATCCCTAATTCCTAAATCTGAATTAGCATTTCAGGCTTCAGCCAAAAGACAATTAAACTTGGTTTCAACTTCATCCATGATCCACCAAAACCCATATCTTGGTCCACTAAGTCAATTGAAAGCTCATCATCACTCTCTCTCCTGGAGTTTCTTATGCTCCCCCCTCCCTTTCTATATACACATTTATACTACGTATTAAAAAAAAACATGGCCCTATGATTAGTGGGCCTGATGCGAGGTCCTGTTAGGTCTCACATCAGGTCCGGCCTTGGGCATATGAGGAGTACATGTTTGTCGCTTCCGTTTTCCTGCTAAGTGGAAGTGCAACTCACTAGTGAAAAGGTTTGAGCGAAAGCTTAGATGGAAAGTGTAGGGATTTTGGTAGATGTGTTAGAGTAGGAGAGAAGTGGGGTATTGGATAATTGGGATAGTCTTTTAAGGTTTTTGTGGACATAGAGGATCCTTTTGATTTATGATTCCTTTACTTTTACATATGACTCTTGATTTGGTCTTATAATTTTGTATCTTGGTTAATCACTATATCTATATATTTACCCTTCCAAGCAAGTAGAATGTAGATCAAAACTGATCTCGGTCAAAACTAGTGAAAGCCCACAACATTGTGGCGTGGTAGCGATTTTGCACCGATTCATGGTGCAAGTCAATAATTGGTGCCGTCCCCGAGGATACACAACCACATTCGATTGCGTGCGCTCACAAAAAAAGGCATGAAACCACCAGGAACTCGGAATAGTTTTTTGAAAAGATGAGGAAGACCATAGAAAACGTTGATGTCTTTTTGTAAACTCATACTTCGATTTAAAAGGAGAAAACGTAGGAAGTTATACTGCACGGCCCCACACTCCCACCAAATCCGCCAATAAAAAACAGTGGTTGCAAATGAGAGAAAATCTACGACGTTAAAACTAGAAACCCCAATCAAGCATTAATTTTTTTTTTTTGATCCTTTCCAGTTCAAGTGGGCTTAGCCCACTTTACATCTGGATCGGGTTACTGTAGGCACATTTGGCATGGGATGTAGCTCCATAACCACTACACCAACTTGTGATTGATAATCAAGCATTGATTCTAACAAGTAACAACCCTCCACTAATGTGATAAATTGAGATTTTAAAACAACTTTCAAAACAATATTATCAACTGGTTTTATAGAAAAGATTCTTAAATACCGGTGTCTTTCAATTGAACCAGCATTCGGGGAAATTGAGTGTCTATTTCATTATGGAAGTGAAGGGTCTTGAACTTCTATACTCGATACTCAAGAGCCAATCTCAATAATGCATACTTCATCTATATGATTCCGCGATAACATATACAAATGTATATGGTCATATTATACCTTGCATTGGGATGCCGTAAATTGCTCTAAAAAGATCACCTGTCTTCTTTAGAAAGCGACTAATCCTTCACTATGAAAGGCTCGATGGTCTTTTGGCTTTCTTCTTGTGTGGACTTTGCCAAGTTATTGGTATAGGATTTCGCTTCTAAAGATTGGGTTTGCTCTACGATCTAGATTGAATTGATGAGATATCTATATGGCATGCATCTTGTTCACTCTATTGATATATAATATGTTAAAATAAAACTTTTAATAAAAATAATCTATTATTATAGCTCACTAGATAAAGAGAATACCGCCATCATAGTCACAATATTTTCTTTGAGAGTTTGATATTTCACCACCACGAAGATAAACAAAGCTTATCAATTTTATATAGATTGACAAAAAGCTTTGAAACAATCTAACATTCTAACCAATAGGTATTAGAATATAACCTCCATATTTGATATATATAAAAAGAAAGATAAAGAATATAACCTCCTTATCAATTTATATAGAGCTCTACATCATGAATTCATGAAATTTAAGTTAGATTTTTCAAAGAATAAAATTATCAACAACAAATTTTTTCCGGTTCAAAAAAAATAAAAATAAAATTATGAATAGAAAAAGAAATTCATCTTAAAAATTAAAATCCATAAAAACAAAGGGAAAGGAAATCACCGGCCAGGAGCAGACCACAGGTGAAGTCTATGGCAATCAGAACTCACCATCTCTGACGACTGGCCAGTTTCTTTCCCTCTTTCCAGCCCTAACCCTAATCTCCCAGATCCAACTGATGATCACTCTCATAACTCGATCTCTTTCTCTTCAAAAGATCCCTAGATCTCCCCCAATTTGAATCCCGATTCCCCCAATTCCGATCCTGCTTCCGGCCGCGGCGATGAACAGTCCCCCCTCTCCTCCGCCGCTTCCTGCCGGCGGCGGAGACAACGCCCCGTACCCCGACGACTTCACGTGGTACGGTAACATACAGTACCTGCTCAACATCTCCTCCATCGGAGCACTGTTCTGCGTCCTCGTGTTCTTCCTCGTCAAGCTACGCAGCGACCATCGCCGCATCCCTGGCCCTACCGCCCTCATCTCGAAGCTCCTCGCCGTCTGGCACGCCACTGGCCGTGAGATCGCCTCCCACTGCGGCGCCGATGCGGCTCAATTTCTCATCATCGAAGGCGGCACCTTTGCCGTCCTCTTCGGCACCACCTTCATCGCGGTCCTGCTGATCTTGCCTGTGAATCTATATGCTGGAGCCGCGAAGATGGACGATCAGTTCTCCAAGACGACGATAACTCACATCGTGAAAGGTTCGCCTGTTTTGTGGTTTCACTTTATCTTTGTTATTGTTGTGGTTGTTTTGGCACATTATGGAATTTGCGAGATTGAGAAGAGGTTGAAAATAACTAGGCTTAGGGATGGATATGGCAATCCGAGTGAGAGTTTAGCGAATACGAGTGCTGTATTTACAGTTATGGTTCAAGGAATACCGAAAACCTTAGCTGCTAATAAGGTGCCATTTGAGGAGTACTTCCAGGAGAGGTATCCAGGGAAGGTTTATAAGGTCATTGTGCCTATGGATTTATGTGCATTGGATCGATTAGTTGAGGATCTGGTTAAGGTTCGGAATGAGATTTCGAAGCTTGTGGCAAAGATTGATGCTCGGCTTGTGTACTCTGAGAATGGTTTTGATGAATATCATAGAGAGGATTTGGCCGATGGATCATCGAGTTGGATTGGCGGAGTGTGGAAGAAAGCAAAGCAGTTGTGGATCGTGCTGTGTGAGACATTGGGTTACACAGATGACGACAGACTAAGGAGATTGCAAGAGTTTAGGGCTGAGTTGGAGACTGAGGTGGCTACTTATAAAGCAGGGCATGCTCCTGGGGCAGGGGTTGCCTTTGTGGTATTCAAGGACGTGTACACGGCAAACAGAGCTGTGAAGGATTTCACGATGGAGAAGAAGAGCAGAATTGGGAGGTTCTTTCCTCTGATGGAGTTGCAGCTTGAGAGAAACAGATGGAAGGTGGAACGAGCACCCTTAGCAACTGATATCTACTGGAATCACTTGGGTACAACTACGTTTTCTCTGAGGCTGCGTAGGGTGTTTGTGAACACATGCCTGTTGTTGATGCTCCTGTTCTTCAGTTCTCCACTAGCTGTGATCAGTGCTTTAACCAGTGCAGGACGAATAATCAATGCAGAGGCCATGGATAATGCACAGTCATGGGTTGCTTGGTTACAAAGCTCCAGCTGGATTGCAGCCCTATTCTTCCAGTTCTTGCCCAACGTTCTCGTGTTTGTGAGCATGTATATACTTATCCCAGCAGCTCTTTCATATCTCTCCAAGTTTGAACATCATTTCACTGTGTCCGGGGAGCAAAGAGCTGCACTTATTAAGATGGTTTGCTTCTATCTGGTGAACCTTATAGTCTTAAGAGGTCTGGTTGAATCTTCTTTGGAGAATGCAATACTCAGCATGGGTCGGTGTTACTTGGATGGAGAAGATTGCAAGAGGATAGAGCAGTATATGAGTGCCTCGTTCCTTTCCAAATCGTGCCTTTCAACTATCGCGTTTCTGATAACTTGCACATTCCTGGGGATATCCTATGATCTTTTGGCTCCAATTCCTTGGATAAAGAGTAAGCTTCAAAAATTCAGGAAGAATGATATGCTTCAGTTGGTACCAGAGCAAGCTGAAGATTATCCATTGGAGGGTCAAGAGGTTGATGGTCTTCGAAGGCCTTTGATATCCGAGGAAACATTTGAGCCGGTACCTGGTAGTGGTGGACCACTTAATGTTATTGATCTTCAAGGTCATGATCTTTCGATATACCCGCTCAGTAGAACTTCACCAGTTCCGAAGCAGTCATTTGATTTTGCACAATACTATGCGTTCAACCTCACGATATTTGCCCTCACCATGATATATTCGTCATTTGCTCCCCTTGTGCTTCCAGTCGGTGCTGTTTACTTTGGCTACAGGTATATAGTTGACAAGTACAACTTCTTGTTTGTCTATAGGGTAAGGGGATTTCCAGCCGGGAATGACGGGAAGTTGATGGATACTGTATTATCCGTCATGCGTTTCTGTGTGGATTTGTTCTTGCTGTCCATGCTTTTGTTCTTCTCAGTCCGAGGAGACTCAACAAAACTGCAGGCTATATTCACTCTTGGAGTCTTGGTGATGTACAAGTTGTTGCCTCCTACCAGCGACACTTTGCAGCCAGCTCTCATGCAAAGTATGCAGACCGTTGAAAATGTCATAGAAGGGCCCATTGATTATGAGGTTTTCTCGCAACCCAGATTTGAATGGGATACATATCAAACTTGATTTCAAGGAATTTTCCTTGTAGGTTGAACATTTTTTGTGTCCATAGTCTAGATTGTTTCTTTTGGGTTACTTGTATCTGCTGTACATACTATATGACTTTGTTGCTCGACGCCAAACTGCAAGTTCCTGTTCAGATCACAGTATATTCAAGTGTGCAAGAATTGATTTCTTTATATGTACCAAAATCAATAGAAAAAAGGTTGTTAGGTTTCTAAATCTTGGTAGAAAGCCAAAGATATGCTAATCTATACCATTATGATGATCTTAGCAGGGGTGCTCAGATTCAGAGTTGGATTTTTGGTTAACCGAAAAAACTCCATCTGGGATCTTGAGGCTTGTCATGATTTGTAAGTTGTTACATTCTCTCTGACAACACTAGTTGGCTCGGTTGATAAGGATGGATCACTGTCTATCGAAGTGTTGTTTGTTCGCTTTCTGTTATAGTTGTGTTGGTGGCAATATTTAGAGACTTCGATAGAAAGTCTGTTTATTGTTATAGTAAATTTCATTTGCCCTGTTAGCTGAATGTTATGTTATGTAGGCATCCTTAGTTTCCTGATGCAAACAAGATTCTTACTAGAATTTTGATGAGTAGTTGAGGAATCAATTAAGTTGCTAATTTGGTTTCTTTTTACAGCAGAGTGCAAATTGTCTGTTAGAAATTGGTGTGTTTTCTGTTTACCTGATGCACAAATTTGTTGGGTTCTGGTAGAATAAAAGACAGCAAGGGTTTATGAAATTAAATGTGCATTGCCATGTTTCTCTAGTGTTCTTTCTTGCTTATAACACGAGTACTGAGTTCGGGTTTGTTCGTTTCGGTTGGAATTGACAACATTAACAACAATCCCAATTTATCCTCCTCAATGAACATAAACGCTCAAAGATAGATGGTAACGATAATTACTTGAATAGGTGATTGGGTTGGATTCCTGGGTAGGAAATAAGACCACCGTCTATCACAAGTTGGTGTAGTGATTACGGTGTGATATCTTATGCTCAAATCGCCTTAGTTTTATGGAGTTGTTTGTGAGTGCGACGGTATGTGCTCTTAAATGGGTCATACAATACCAGAGTTGAATTTATAGTAGGTTTGATATAACGGGAGTTTGCATCAAAGATTTACATTTATTGTGGATTGAGTAGAAAAGAGAGGTTTACTTGTCCAAATTATTGAGCAGAAAACAAGAGTTTATACATATATAGGTAAGTAGGGGCTACTACGCATCTACACCCGACCAATTTATCACCAAACACACGACCAATGCACGACTTTTTGTGTCGGTAAAATGAAAAATCAATGCTAGTAAGTTATTTTTAGATAAAAACACTTGTCGATACCGAAAGCCAGTGAATTAATCGTGCATTTGACCATACATATAACAAGCCGATAGTAAGGCACTTGTGACGCATACAAACATTCTGCCAATATGGGTATGTGCAGCAGTACATTGCCATATTTGTCTCTTTTTTTTCGGAATTTTCGCCAAATACCCTTGAGGTTAAGGCTAATTCACGTGGTGTACAAAATTTTGACATATTTCGTCAGATACCCCTGAGGTTTCCATTTTTTTTCGCCAAATACCCTTGAGGTTTTCATTTTTTCGCCAAATGCCCCTCTGTCAAATTTGTTAACTTTTTTGAATGAAAATAAAAAAGAAAAGAAAATATTATTTCATTATTGTTATTTTTGTAAGGTATTATTTGCAAAATATTATTTAATTATGGTAATTAAATTATCTAACATTATTTAAATTTATCATAGTAATTTTTTGTAAGGTATTATTTCATTATTATTTTTCTAAGGTATTATTTGCGCAATACCATTTCATATTACTTTTTTTAACCAATGGAATTAATTCTCTTTTTTTTGATAAAGTTAAAATTAATTAGACAATATTATTTCATTATGTATTAATTAAACAATATCATTTCATGCTATTTGTTTAAACAATGAGATTAATTCAAAACTTTTTTATATAAAAAAAATACATAGTTCCAAATATACGATTTTTTTTTCCAAAGCAACTAATCTCTCTCTTTGTGGGTGTATAATGAAAACTATTTTTTTATATAATAATCTTAATTTTTGGAATTTCACACAATCAACCCGATCTACATAAATTTTCAAATAATAAAATTTTTAAACATTTTAACCAATGAGATTTATCAATTCTAATTCTTAAATGAGAAATATTTTTGCTTAGATTAAATAATCATTTTAATTTCACAATTTCCTCCCAATCAACTGAATATTGAAAAAAAAATGAAACTAATGAAATTTGTACATGTTTCTTTAATCAATCTAGTTATATATAAATATTAATTAATAAGCATTTTTTTATTAGGTGTTATAAACACATTTATTTTAGGATTTTAACCCAATCAACATATTTTACTTAAATCTTAAACTCGTGTAACTTTTACACATTTTTTTATAAATATTTTTATTATTTTTTACTTAATTATCAAATCTAATTTATTTTTTTTGTATTTTTTGTTAAAGTTTGATAATATTTTATTCAAATTTATCATAGTAATTTTTTATTCTTAGAAAATTTTATTTTTATTGTCTAAAAAGAAAAATATGCGTCATGGTGTGGGAATTGTACTAATTTTCAATCAAAAACGTTAACAAATTCGACAGAAGGGCATTTAGCGGAAAAATAGAAACCTCAGGGGTATTTGGCGAAAAAAATGGAAACCTCAGGGGCAACTGGCGAAATATGTCAAATTTTTGTACACCACGTGAATTAGCATTAACCTCAGGGGCATTTGACGAAAATTCCGTTTTTTTTTTTAACAGGTAAAAGTTCCGGTGGAACGATCCATTGTCATGTTTGTCGTTCACTGGCAAAATGTCTCTCCATGTCTAAATTCTTTTTACATTTAGGTTCACATCAAAGATTTAGTGACAACTAAATAAAATTGGTGTGATTGTAAAATGTTTTTCGGAAATTAAAAAGCTAAACTCTCTTTAAAAAAAAAAAAAAAAAACTTTTGGGCAAAATGTGTTATGGGTCAAAAGTGCAAAGACGTTTTTATTAAAAAAACATAATCATAATTAAAATAGAGTTTATACTTTGTAAAACATGATTTAGACATTTTAATAACATACGGGGTATTTTCTTTCTATAAAAAGTAAATGTAATTCTTAACAATATAAGGGTGTGTTTGGATTACATTGCATTTTAATTATAATGCAACTATTTCACCACATTTTATGTGCGCGTTTGGTTCTAAAAATAGAAATCGAGGTAAAACCGTAATTTAACCAAATAATCACATAAATTGAGATAACATAATTACATTGTAATTAATACATCGTGGAATAAAAAAACATCGTGATTTAAACACCTTAAAAATTGTGTTAACCAAACATCACCTTATCATTTTACATTATAAACATAATGCAATTGGAATCCAAATGCATCCTAAGTGATTTGCTGAACATAGACTCAAGGTAATTTGATGAATCTAAAGTCAATTAATTATTGACGAATTAGATAGTTGGTGAACAACTACAATCACTTATACCATTCATGTCATGTCTTGCGTTTATTTGAAGTTCTTGCTTCCCAAAATTTTTTTTCACATAGATTATGAACAAAACTAAAGAGGGGAAGATTCCCGATCCCGATGACCTATTTTCCGGACACCTTGGGTCATGGAGTGAGAAAACATTATCGCCGTGGCGGATCTTGAAGCATTTAGTTAAAGAGGCGGAAAATTGAATTCTAATTTTTTTCAAAAAAATCATCAATGTTATAAAACACAAATTCAAGAATAAAAACATAAATTATACATACTTTATTTCACGGTTTTCAAATATGTTAATATGACATACTAATTTGAAGTTTTCGAGTTTAATTATATTGTTAAGTTATGAAGTTTAACAAATGAAGATTACGATATAAGTATATCAATTTCGTAAATGATGTGAAAAAAATTATTTATATCGGTCCAATCTTGAAACGTTTATAACTTTTTAGTCAGATATTGGATTTGAGCTTATAATATATCAAATCGAAGTTATCGACGAGAGAAATATGAATATTAATTAAAATTTATTTTTGATTAAGGGGAACTGCCACCCCCTAAATAGTTAATTGAATCGAAGTTCTAACAACGAATATCGATTCAACCCATCTATGCCACATTCTATCAATTTTCATTGCTTGAAAAGGTAATTTTAGAGATAGGGTTATAAAGCCAGACTGTCAATTTTCATTGCACTACAACATGTAAAACACAAATCCCACTATAAAACACAAAAAAACAAAACAAACATCAACCAATTTTCAACATTAATTCGAAAGCCCTAAAAACCAAAATTTCAATTACAAAAATCATATGAAAACCAATTTTCACACTAAAAGTTACTTAGTTACCTCATATTTGATAAATTGTCAAAATCTCACAATAAACCACCTAAATCAAAAGGCAATAATCGGATCGGATCAGACTAGTAACGTCGGATCAAACATTGCTACTATGGGTCAAATAGAACACAAAACATTTTGGAGGGGGAGTATGTTTTTTAATAAAATATTTATCTTACCAACGTGCGATTCGATGCTACTAGCTTGATCCGACCCGATTTTCCGGCATGTCAGCTAGTAACGTCCAATCTGATGTTATACTACTACAAAACAACGTATTATAAAGCGAATTTGCGGTGTATATAACATGAGCAAAATTTTATAGCATAATTTACCCTTTTAGAAAAGGAAAATTAATTTCGGCTGGAGCCTGGAGGTTATAAATTCAGTCCAGATCCTCCGCAACCTTCGGTGCTACCTGCGGTGCATCACAAAATTATTTCGGGTATAACTAATCACCGAAAAAAAATTAAAAATATTTTTAAATTCTATGATATGTTTATAAAATTTTATTATAAAAATCTATGTTTTAAAAATATAGATAATTAAAATATCGATTATTTTAGAAAATAATTTTTATTATTTTCTAAAACATGAATTTTCATAATAACATTTAGGAAAAATGACCAAAAATAATACGAACTATCAACAGTGAACCAAAAATAATACAAACTTTAAAAACTACCAATTCATATATAAACTATAACACATTAAACCAAAATTGATACAGGGTCCAAAATTCACAAACTTTAAATTCACTTGACCTCAATATCTAATTAATAATAAATTGTGGTCAAATTTTAAATTTTAGAATTTTATCATCTTCCCCAATTCGTTCTACAGTTGAAGACAGCCATGGCAGAGCGGTGATGACGGATGCGGCACAGACTCGCACAACACTAAACACCCAACCACCGGCCAACTTCCGACCGAACGAGAGCCACCGGCCAACTGCCAACCGGTCGAGAGCCACCGGCAACAACAACAAACGGCGGCTGGCGAGGTTGGAGACGACGGAGGTCGGGCAAGCAGGAAGGCGGCGCTGCAACAGAACGACAACGGAGGTGCAGAACACCACGAGCGAGGACGAACGGGTTGGTTGAATGGCTGGTTGAATTCCACCATTGAAGAGGACCTTCCGCCATTGAATTTCGCCATGTCGGAGCTCGATTCGAAACACCACCGAGTTCGGGGAGGTCAAGATAATCAAATTAAAGGTCGAATCCGTGAGAACGGATAACGGGAACCCAAAATTAGTCAGAAATCTCGTCAAATGAATAGCGGGCTGGTTGAATGGCTGGTTAAATTTTGTCCGTAAAAGCTCCATTGTTGAATCTGGGGAAGATGGTAGAAGAGATTAGGGTTTTTTAGATAAATTTAATTTTCTTCTTTAATTTTATAAAATTTTCCCAAACTTTATAAGTAATTATAATTTGAGTCTAAAATATTTTATTGTTTGTGGATTTTGGACCTTGTATCGATTTTGGTTTAATATGCTATAGTTTGTATATGAATTGGTAGTTTTCAAAGTTCGTATTATTTTTGGTTCACCGTTGATAGTTTTTTATTATTATCGGTTATTTTTCCTAACATTTAATAAACATATCAATTTAAGGGTATAGAATCTAGAAATATTTTTTAATTTAATATTTAATTATACTCGAAATAATTTTATGATGTATCGAATGGAGGACCGTAGGGTGTAGAGGATACCGACTGTTATAAATTAGGTGCGCCCGGAAAGTGCCGCGCTTAACTTTCCAAACGTTCCAATAAAAACAAAAGCGGCGGGTCCCACCACGGTCTCCTCCCTTCCTTCCTCTGTAAAAACTCAGCTGAGCTCACACTGCAACTGCAACCAAACTCAACCAAAATCCCCTCTCTCTCTCCCTCCAGTTTCCAAAGAAATCCTCTCTCCATTCCAAGATCTAGGGTTCCGCAAATGCTCGAATCTTCAAGATTCCAATTCCAACTCTCCATTTCCTCCTAATCAGTAATCAGAGCTCGCGAAATTCACGATGCGTCGTTCTCTCTCTACCTATCGGATCTTCTTCTTCTTCTTCTTCTTGCTCGCGATCTGCGTTTCTGCCTGCCATGGCAGGGTCTTCACCTTCGAAATGCACCACCGCTACTCCGAGCGAGTAAAGACTTGGTCGCAGAGGGCTGCAAGACCGAACGATGCTTTCGCCGCCGCTCGTTGGCCGGCGATTGGCTCTTTCGAGTACTACTCTGAGCTCGCCGAGCGCGATCGCCTCTTTCGCGGCCGCCGGATCTCCGAAATCGAAGAGCCTGTCACCTTCTCCGGTGGCAATGCCACCGTCCGGATGAGCTCCTTGGGATTGTATGCTCTCTCTTTCTCTTCCCCCCGCTTTCGCTGCTTCTTTTGATGGCGGCATTGCCACCTCCTTCTGCTTTTCCTTTTAGTTTCCGCCATGGACGATGAGCTTGTGGAATTTTGACTTGTTGAGGGTTCTTGCGAGGGTTTTGAGCTCTTACTTTTTGTTTTATTATTTTGCTGTCTTACAGTTTGCATTACACGACGGTGACGCTGGGAACACCAGGTGCGAAGTTTTTGGTGGCCCTTGATACTGGAAGTGATTTGTTCTGGGTTCCCTGTGATTGCAGCCAATGTGCTCCAGTCAAGGGCACAAGTTATGCCTCTGTAAGCTTCCGTTTCTTCTTCCACTTTTCCTACAGCCATTTTATTTTAGGTGTTATAGTGATGTGTTTGTAGGTTTATGTATTGGACAAAATTGAACATGATTTGATGAGGTAAAACTAATTGTGGAATAAAGGTCATCTCTGTACTTGATGTTCTTAATGACTTCTAGCTGCTGGTCAAGGAGGAAGCAGTTTTAAGATCAGGTGGAAACCTTCTTGAATTTGTCTGTCCTTAAATGCTGCGTAAATTGGTGATTTATTTCAGAAAATACATGTAAGGCCTTGATTGATGATCCTTAGGAGAGAGGGTAGCTAAGTCATTCTGTGACCCACACTTCTATGGTGTGGTCCATATACTAGCCTATGAATTTATTATATGTCATTTTCTTCACTTTAATGTCAATAGATTAGGCCTTCATTCATATGAGGTGTTAGCAAGTATAAATGAGCAGTTCCATGTGTTGTCTACATCAGAGAAAATAACAACATCCTAATCTTCTCAGTTATATATGCTTGTTCAGCAAGCCACGTCGCTCCCCGTTTTTAATTCTGTAGATGATATCTGGTTTGATTCATATATTATTTCTGCATTCTGTTTTCGTAAAGAATGGGCACTATTTGGAAGGGCATGTAGCAAAAGAGAAAGGGTCTCAATAAATTGATTTATACTGATGGCTAATCTTTTGACTTTAGAGAAGTTATTCAGGGTTAATCCTCTACAAGACTCATTCCATATATAAAAATAATGAGAAGAACTGAAACATGAGGATTGGATAGAAATGAGGAAATTAAGAACGAAATTATTACATACTTTACAGAATTTACTTTTTACAGGCCTTGGGTTTGTGGATTCTTAGTGGAGAAAGTTGAGATGAAAGTCAGCTGAGTATTAGGTTCCAGCAATCCATACCTCAGACTGTATGTGCAGGATCTTAAGAAGCACTGTTCTGATTCATAAAATTGATCTAATTTCTGATTTATGAAGTGTATGTCATGCGAAAAGAATCAAGCAGGATGTTGATAGATCAGTCCCACAAAAGGTGCCTGAATTTGGTTGCATTTTCTTTGAATTTGGCTTTTGAGGTTATCTTGTTGAATTTGTTGCTTCTGTGTCTCCTTTCCTTTGAAATAAATGAGATTGCTCATTGTTAGATCTGTTGCAGCTTCTAGGTTTATTCACACCAATTTGGCTGCCCAAAATAAGGAGGAAATGAATGACTGAAGTCACTAAGCCTTAGAATATGTTGCAGGATTCTGACCTCAGCATATACAATCCTAAAGATTCATCCACTAGTAAAAAGGTCAGATGCAACAGTAGCTTGTGCCTACTTCGCAGCAAGTGCACAGGGACTATGAATCAATGTCCTTATCTAATCTCATATGTGTCTGCTGAGACCTCAACATCTGGGACGCTGGTGGAGGATGTTCTTCACCTGATGACTGAAGATCGTCAAAAGGAGTCAGTTGTGGCATATATCACATTTGGGTGAGTTTCTGTACCTTCAGTACTGTCTCTGCTTTCATTTGAGTCCATTTCAAAATTGAAGAGCTTTCTGAATTAAACTTCCAACTAACAAGCAACTTTAATATTTTTTACTTGCTTGAAAATGTTTGTTGGCTCTTAAGAAAATGACTTGCTCAATCATGTAGCAAGTCAAAGAATAAAGAAGCTGAATTGTGCATCCTGGCATTTGTGGCTTGTCTAATGTAATGCTGAAATGAAAACATTTGCAGGTGCGGGCAGGTTCAGACTGGTTCTTTCTTAGATGTTGCAGCACCCAATGGTTTATTTGGGCTTGGCATGGAGAAGATATCGGTACCAAGCGTCCTGTCCAGAGAAGGCTTCACAGCTGATTCTTTTTCTATGTGTTTTGGCCAAGATGGAGTTGGAAGGATTAGCTTTGGAGACAAGGGTAGTCCTCGGCAAAGAGAAACCCCGTTCAATGTGAATCCATTACAGTAAGTGGTAATTTTCTCATACTTGATGCTAAATTTGCTAATGTTTCATTGTTGAACCTGTATGGCTGTATCAGTAGCAGTTTTTCACCAGGAATGATGAATCACTTTCATAATTATTTTGCAGTCCAACCTATAACATAACTGTGACAGAAATGCGTGTGGGAGCCTCACTAATTGACTTGAATTTCACTGCTCTTTTTGACTCCGGAACTTCGTTTACCTACCTGATTGACCCAGCTTACTCAGAGCTTGTTGAAAGTGTAAGTTATTACAATGTCTTTTGCTATGGATAGGTGATTTCCGATTATTAAAGCTGCTTAGTTATCTTCCTTTCTTTTCCTATTGGCAGTTTCACTCGCAAGCAAAAGACAGGAAGCGCCCCCCTGATCCAAGGATCCCTTTTGAGTACTGCTATGATATGCGGTTCAACTCTAAACTTCCAGCTCATATTTTGTATTGCGCTTCAACTTACAATTTTCTGATTGTGCTTGTAACAATTAACAGACCTGAGGCAAATACAAGCTTAGTTCCAAGCATAACTCTAACTATGAACGGAGGAAGTCGATTTCCTGTATATGATCCTATAATTGTCATTTCAACCCAGGTAAAACCTGCATACCTAATACCTTACATGAGCCTTTGTTGGCACCGATGGAGAAATGATTGCCATTAACATTATATGTTTAATTGCAGAATGAACTTGTATATTGTTTTGCTGTTGTCAAGAGTACAGAGCTGAACATAATTGGTCGTAAGTACTTCGTTTGTAACTTTTATTACTTCTTGTGTTCATTGTAAAGCTTTGCTGAAATGGCATATTAACTAAATGACTAGCCACCACATTGTCTTTGGCATCTCCGTGCAGAGAACTTCATGACTGGCTACCGCGTTGTCTTCGACAGAGAGAAGCTCATTCTCGGCTGGGAGAAGTCCAACTGTAAGTCTTACATTTTCCATACCAAATGAACATGCCGTTTTGGAAAACGAACATACTTACCACCTGGACACTGCCACAATACAGGCTACAATCTTCAGATATTTGCCACTTCCGAAGAGGCAGGCAATGCCACCCATGAGCTTCCCGCGGCTGCTGTTGAACCAACAAGAACTGCTTCAAACTCAGACCTGGGGACGGAAAGCTCATCTCATAGCACTTCCTCGTTGCTCCGCTATCATCCCTGCGATATCATTTTCCTAGTCTTGAGATTTTTTCTGGTCACATTACTCCCTCTATCATAGCTCATTGGGAAGGTCAGTTTCTTAGAAAGCTTCTAGTTTATAAAAGGTAGCTTCTTTGCTTCCTGTTATCCTAAATTTTCGCGTCTTCCATACAGTGGGTAGGGTGTATATCTACGTATAGTAGCGCCCCACTGTATGCTTCTAGCACATTAGTCATCGAATTCAACGTTCTCTTCCTATACCCCCTTGCGCTACTCGTTGTACTGAGATGAATCTGAACACGGACAGATCAGTTTCATCTTCGATGGTGAAGGATTGTAGCCCAATGTGTGTGTGTGATTGATTACTAACCAATGCCTCTTATGCTAGCCATGGGTCATGAAGGGTGGAGTAATTCGCATGTTTCCATTGCCCGTATCACCCCTTATTTGTCGGACAAGCCGACTATGGCAGAATGTACGAGCTTGAGCGAGCCTAAACGAATGAACATTTTGAACTCTCCCATGCAAATCTCCTCTTGTGGTGAAAATCTCAATCAGCATAACTTTGTCCTTTTTATTCGCTCTCTTATCATGATGGCTTATGAACATTTTCCAAATATATACACGACTAATTTTTTGTCAAGTGGATGGTGCTGACACCGCCTTTCGAAATTTGTAGGTATTTTTTGTCTAAAAACAGCAGTTGATATCGATTTCTCGAAGCAAAAATGTCTACCGACTCTGGAAATCAATATACACATCGTGCACTTGTTAAAAAATAAAAAAATTGTCGTGAGAATATCAAGCCATGACTAAAATCAAGGGCTGTGACTTTTATAGTTTTATGAACATTTTCTAACTGAGGACTTAAATTTGATTTTTTTTTCCCCTTTACCACTGAAGGTTTTGATTACTTTGGAGATGATGCTGTTTAAATTGAACAGAAAACAGTCCTATCAATACTGGTTAGTACACAGAAACAATAAAACAAGAAGTGGTCACATGATCACAGTAAAAGAAACTGTGAATCCCTTTGTTATTCAAGAAAAGCGCTGATCTGAAAACTTGCAAGTTCCATGTGTGGCATTTCCGACCGACCAGGTGAAATGCAATGTAAGACCAAGCACATTGAAGGGACCATTCCGAGCATCACGTTGAGCTGCTGCCCTTCTATTTTCTTCGGATTTTGACATCAAGAGTCCACATAATCTTTCCCTCTGGCAAAGGGATGGACTTTGGCAAACGTAGGGGTATCTCGTACTCCCCATACGTTGACAATGGGTTGGGTAGGTACAGATTGTCAGGTAAGATACATACGCCTAGCTGCCTTGCCACCTGAAATAGATTCTCAAAGCTATCAAACGATTTGAAATGGTAACTACTGTGATGTTAACGCAAATTTTAAGCACCAAAATGTTTAAATGCTTCTGCTATGCCCACCAAGATAATCTATATAATCAATTTTCCAGGCAAGGAATCTGTAAAATACATAGTAATACCAGTGAGCCATACTTTAAAGATTGAATTCCTTTGGGTAGTAAGAACTAAGAAGTACGTGAACTCCAATAGAATAAGTTAATTGCAAGGGAGAAGAAAATCAATACCTCAGCAACAAGATCATCTTTAGTCACAGGTTCACGCAGTTCATTGTCAACCTTGTAGAATCTTCTCAAAACCTAGAAAGATAAAACTCGTTCATAAAAAAATTCAACAAAGGGAAAGTTTTGACTTGATGTATTTTATTTTACCATCAAGTGCTGACATGTTAACAAAAGATTCGACTTTGAGAGAAATAAAAAGGAATTTCAGGGTAAGATTTCTGAGGATTTCTTAATTACTTGTTCCATAAATGTTTGGATTTGGGGGGCACAGATGGTTTCATAAATAGTTATATGCGAACAATTAAAAAGCGTCCTCTGAGAATAGCGAGGAAGTATTCAATGATCATGAAAAGAAAAGGCAGGCAAGAAGATGATAACATTTTGCTTTGGCAAGTGTACCAAAACCTCTGGAAAGTGTGGATTTTTTATTTGGTTAACTGAACTGGATTTTTTTGAAAAACATGGCACACTTTACGATGCCACAAATTTTTGGTTTTACAATATAGCTGCAGTTCATGTTGTTTGTTACGGTTAAACCAATGAAATGCAAATCAACCACTTTTAATACTATATTTTCTAGCTCCTCAACCCCCTTTTTTCAAATGAAAGTTCCTGAACCTATGATACAAGTTGGGCTTTCAAAAGTATATAAACAGGAAATAATATCACACAACAAGATCCAGTTGGAAACTAAAAACACAAACCAAAAGCTCTCCAAGAATTCAACTTGAATCCAGGAAGAAAATTGTGTTTCTCAGATGAATCACAAAGGAGACACTCTCCGCTCTCCAGTGAAACCAAGGTAAATGCTCAATTTCCTAACTTTCCAAACATCCCAAAAGGAGAAAAACTACTGATGGGCGGCGCCCCATTATTTATACTAGTTCCCAACTGTGATTGAAGCATAAATCACAACCTGTGACTATAGCCTCCCTTATAACTAACCCAGCTGACAAAAAGAGCCTCTCAGCCCCCTAATAGATTTATACTCCCTTTTGTATCTTTCCTGAATTTTTTCCTAATAAGACCTGTAGTGGTGGCTGAGTAACAACAAGGAAGGTGGAACATAAGTAAAGACAAGAATACAAACCATTACTTAGAGAATGAAAGAGCTACGAGGAGGAGAAAACAGATTAAAGTCATTAAACAGAGAACCAGATGATATTACAACAGATAAGGTGGCTAGGACACAGAATAACACACGCCTCCATGGTTGGCATCTCATTGACAGGCCAGACTTAATGCAAAAGATGTCCATGTAAAAGGAGAGCAGATGAAAAACTCACATGGAAAAAATGTACACATTGCAGTTTAATAATTTAACCCCCACATTGCAGTTTAATAATTTAATGTATAGCTGAGTTAGATTTATTGGATGACAAAACATACATCTTAGAAGATAATAATAATAAAAGATAAGGTAGTAAGGTAAATGCATACCAGCTTTGCATTGTCCAAACGTTTAGCAGCAGCTAAATATTCTTCCTTCCTATCCTCCTCAGTCACCTGAACAACTTTAACTTGTTCTTCCTCTTCATGTTGGTAAATCTGAACAGATTATAGAAGGCAAAATTAGAGAGCATTAACACCTTTTTGTGGCCTGTAGAGGAGATATCAGAACCAACACAACTGCTATAAACAAAACAAATACAAAGTATATCTTTAGTCGTATACCATGAGCCTCACTGGCCCAAAAAAAAAAGGGGTTAGCTCAGTGTGATGTAGCATGTTAGATGAAACATAGCATTATGAATCATCCAAAGATGATAAAAATAATAATGGGGGGAGTGGAGGAGGAATATTGTTCTTCTTATTTTTTATTACCATAATACCATGTACACGTCACACCAACCTACGGATATTTATAGTCTCACAAGGTACATGGTATATAATTCATATTGTTTGAAACAAAGTCAAAAGTGTAGTGAATCTGTTCTGTTGAGGTATTAGCCAGTTTCTAGCTTACATCTCACTAGACAAGTAAAGAAAGGTTCACTGGTGCTTAGTGTCACTGTCCATGTAATTTTATGTGTTGTGAAAAGGTTGGAGTTCCAAGATGTTGTACAACCACATTGACTTAGACAACAACTAATTCCTGCTGCCTGCATAACAGGGAGCTAAATATAAAAATTCCAACAAGCTAGAAGATATAGAAACACCTTCCGCTGCTCTCTGACAAGGTAGGAAAACTTTTCAATATTTGGTACAGCAAATAACTTGGGCATCAGATAATTGCGGAAGTATCCAGGAGCAACTTTTACTGTCTCCCCAGCCTTACCAAGCTTGTCTATGCTCTGCACCAACCAACCACAATGACAAATTATCCAACCATTTCAATCAAAATGAGGCGAACTGCGCTTCAGGTCATGTAAACCAACCGTTGTAAGAATGACTTCCAACTTTCTATATCTTAGTCCCTGAGCAGCAAACAGTAATGGATGTGCAAACCCATCAGACTTTTTGAGGCTAGCATCATTAAGAACCTGTCGCAGGATGCTTCTCCCGCATCGGATATGGGCCATTAGAGAGCTTTTCAAATCTGAGTTCAAAAATGTAGAACAAACAAATATACTTAGTAAGACATACCAAGAATTGTCAAACAATCTAAAATAGGCACATATCAAGTTACACCAATGAGAGAAAGGGGAACAATTTCAAGTTAAGCTCATGAAGTTACATCGGTCAAGGACAAAATGTGTAAATTCCACACTTTCTGAGTGTTTTGGGACGAGGGAGTATATCGATATGAACTGATATCTTGATATCCTTGTTTGGTATATTTGGAATGGAATTTCGGGAAATCAGGTAATGCACACACTAGTTCACGACCTGTCAGCGACAAAATGGTCTTGCAATCCCATTTTGAACCTTCCCTCCTAGTCACGAGTTACACCCCTGAAGAGCCTTGATATTGACTTGTAGCTATATTACCATGAAATCGTGCAAGCCTAGTTTTTTTATTTTGCCTGGGTTTTGAATTCCTTCTTTCTCCGTATCGATTCAAGCTTATATGAATCCAATTTCAGCTTGACCAGGGGCACAAAAAATAATTAAACAGAAAGAGGGCACACAAATTTCAGCCGAAAATCGCAGCCAAATTTCAGATTTTACCCGAAAAATCGCATGACAAACCAAAATCGCAGGAAAAAAATCGCACAGAAAGAGACACAAATTTCAGCTTGAACTGGGCACACAAATGGTCAGATTTCAGCCAAAAATCGCACGGAAAGAGGATAGAAGATTGCACAAACTTTCAGCCAAATTTCAGATTGCACAAACCCTAGATCTACCACCCAAAAATCGCACAGCCCTAACCCTAGATTTCCCAATCGGGATTGCAACAAGATGAAGGAAAGAAAGAGGAGAGAAGAAGGAGATAAGAGAATACCTGTACTGGAGAGAGTGAGCAGAAGGGAGCAACGAAGAGGGAGCGAACGAAGATATCAGCTTAGAGCATGCCCAACAGGTTCTCTAAAAAAATCTCTAAAATGGATAATTATAGGTCACATATTCTGAACTTTTTTGGGTTGAATTCCAACAGATTCTCCATTATGGAGTTTACTCCAAAATATATAGAGTTTTCTCCAAATTTAGGGAATCATCTCCATTTCTTTTCCCCATTCTCTATTTTGGAGAATGTAATGGAGAAGCTGTTGGACCAAAATCATCCTCAATATTCTCCAAAAATGATATAAACTCATTTATGAAACCGTACATTCTCTCTTCTCATTGGATAAAGCTTTTATCCACTTTCTCAAAAAGTGAAAAAGTTTTTGCACATAGGGGGATTGAGTGCTCAAATATACACATTTCATGCTCAAATGTACACATTTGAGTACCCATAAAACAACCATTGGAGCTCAAAATTGTGTAAAATATACACATTTACACAATTGTACACCACCATTGAAGTTAGTCTAATGTGCAATGTTGCACATTATGTGCAAAAACTTTTTTAAAAAGCAAGACAATTTGATTGGTGTATTTTTTATGATTTTTCTTTTCTTTTTTGTTTTAAATTAATTGTATTTGAATGGTGTGTAAAAAATACACATTTAACCATTGGAGCAAAATACCAAAAAGTAAGGTGTATTTTTACACATCTTGTGCAAATGTATACATTATAGGAAAAATCATTGTGGATAGTCTAATCGGTACATCGGATTTTATTCGAGCAGCATGTTCAAGCTTGGTTCATTTTTTAACCGAACTCGAGTCGAACCCAATTTGTAAACGAGCTTTCTTTTTTGTACAAGCTTTACTTGTTTTAGAAATTGAACGAGTTCAAGCCGATATTTTTTCGAGCTTTAGGTAGTTGTACTTAGTCATAGTATATTAACTCGAAGGAAATTTTAGAAATTTCATAAAATTCGAGCTATTCGAGTCTATATCGAATGAGCCGAGCTTTCAACCGAGTTTAAAATCATGTTCATGCTCGACTTGTTTAGGTAAGTGAACGGGCTCGAGTCGAGTTTTTTTCGAGCCGATCCCGAGCCGAGCTCAAACTGTTGAGCTCATATAACAGCCCTATGTAGACACAAGACCAAAGAAACCAAAAAATTTATTCAATAATAAATCGAACTCTTCAACATGTTTAGACTATTTTTTAAGTCTTCATACGAGTATCTAAAACTAGATAACCGAAACCCAGAACCCCATCTTCCTAGACGGCATTTAGTCAACCACCTAAAGTGTAAGTTCTCAATTGAACAAAGTTATGCTGCATCAATCTATACTAGATCGACGGGTAAAAACCATGCTGAGAATTCTAGTAATAAATCAAACATAACCCGTGAATTCTTCCCTTTGAAGGCTCTTTCCCGTTCCCAACGCCTCAATCTTCCCGCCCCATGACCAATGAATTAAGGCAATTACGAATTTAGCATAGCTAAATTACTAAATTCAAGCTTAATAAGGACGGGGAACCATTAGCATGAGAGACTTACAAGTGGAAGGATTCGAGCTAGGTTTTGTGGAGGATGGGAGGGAAGAAGATGGTAGGAGAGGTGGGCGACGTCAAAACGGAGGGCACAACAAGTTCACAATGGCATCTGTAGAAACACTTCCAAGAGAACCGAAAATTGAGAGTGAAAAGTATTTTATATTTTATACAAAAATGAAAAATCACCCCTTATCATAACCTCTTTAGCAATAAAGGTAAACTAACTAGTGGCTGCTACATCCTTGTGAATACAGTGGTAATAGTATGAATGAAAGGAAAGAGATTGTGCTCGAATTACCTTGAATGAAAGGAAAGAGATTGTGCTCGAATTACCTCGGAGTAATGAATAAAGGGAAAAAGGGCTAGTTATTGCTACTTATTCGGGAATGTAATACGAAGGGAACTGGGTGATGAGATATTATTAATACTCTTAGTGGTCATTTCTGTAGATTTAATCTTCTACTGGACTAAAATCCTAATTGTTGTAGAGTTTCCTCTTTGTAGCGATGGTTCTAGGTTAGCGAAAGGTTTCAGTTGACTAACATGGACTGCATAATATATAGGGCAAATTGTAGGAAACCACCCTTTAAATACGTCGTTTTGCACAAAACCACCCCTTAAACTAGAAATTTCAGAAAACCACCCTTGAAATGCTCAATGTCTGTAAACAACCACCCTTTAACCCTTTCCGTTAAATTATCTGTTAAAATTTTGATCACCCCTTTTTCCTTTTTATTCTTCTATATGGATCTTAGAGTATGAAAGTACCCTAATTGGAGTTTCGGTGACCGGAGAAACCAACCGTCTTTAATTAGAATTTCAATGGCAAGAAGAAACTTAGAAACTATCCTTTTAATTAGACTTTCAATTTCAAAGCCAATGGCAGTAATTACAAGCGCCTCCGGTCACCACCGCTAGCTAGTTGTCATCGTGAAAGCAAAGGAGCAATAGCAATGTGAGGTTGTGTTTGGTTGCTCAAAGAAGACGAACCAACCTAAAATTCAACCCCAGACCCCAATAGTAAACAAGCACAAGTCAACAAATTGATAGAGGGAAACCACGATTCTTAAGGTAAGTTTATTTACTAACAAGTTTTCATGCTAGGTACAATCAAACAAGGTTTAATTTTGAGATATATGGTGTCGACAAATAAGAACCCTAAGAGCATGAACAACCATGGGTTTTACTTACCTTAAGGTTGTCAAAAGGTAAGTCCATGGTTGGACTTTACCTCAAGGTAAGAGGTGAGAATGTGTTACTTTGGTAGATAGAGAGGCAACATCTTCCCTTTTCTAATTTTTTTTTTTTTATGATAAAGTATGATGATATCTTTTCCATTTAGATTTATTACTTGTAATAAGATTTAAAATGAAATAAAAATATATTTATATTTCATTATTTTTTAAAATAAAGTATCTCATTGGTTTAATGTTATTTTTTTTCTATAATTTGAGTCTAATTTTACCCTATATATACCCCCATCTTGATCTATTGTAGTTGCGCCTATTTTCTTAACCATGGATCACAATAATCCAAATACTCCACCCATTCCAAATATGCATTTTGATCCAAATCTTCTCAAAAATCCTCAATTTCAAGTGATGTTACAAATGCTTAACAATTCTCCAACACCCGAATATCCAAATTATACCCCACATAATCCTACCAATGTGTACAATCCTCTTTTTATTTTCCAAACCAACAACATTTTGATTCGGGATAGACAAACTCGTATGAATTTGAAGAATGATTTGGTTGAGCACTTGTGAAACCAATTCCAAGGCTATGATCCGAATTTATAGGTAGTTCGATTAGTATTTACGTATGTTATAATATTTTTAACTTTTTTTATTTTAATCTAGATGTAATAAGATATATTTATATTAACAACTTGCTATTTTTATTTATTTATAAAATTATAAATAAAAATAATTCACAATAATATATGATAATACACATATAATAAAGGGAAAGATATAAAGGAAAAAAAATGAAAATAAATTTGAAAAGAGGTAAAAGAGGTTTCCTATTATTGTAGAGGAAACCTTTTAGAAAGAGGTAGAAAAAGTGAAAATTATTTTAAACAAAAAAATAAATGAGTTGTAAAGTTGTGATAGGAAGAAGAGAAAAAAGGGAAAAGAAGTTACCCCATGGTTGCGGATGGTCTAATCCCCAAAACCTCAAATTGAGAATCAAATCATCAAATTGAAAGCAAAAATCAACCTAAATCGCATCAACAAATCGTAAAGGTACCAATTCAAACCATTAACAACCAACAGTTCATACGAAAACAAGATTGTTAATTGCAACAATCATTCGACATATATGCACAATAACAGGGGCAATGAATCAGAGAAAAATCGAGCTTCTAATCCATCAACAAGCAGCATATACATGTGGAATTCAAATCGAAAAGCTAAAACTATTATAAGGCTTCATTCATTGACGGCGATTCAATCGTGAACAACCACAAACATGGATCATCTACGATGATAGTTTCAAACTCAAGAATAACCACGATCGCTAACCAACAATATATATAAATATTGTATTTCTTTTTTTTACCCCTAAATATAACAAGGGTAAAAAAGACAATTCATAATTTTAACAGATAATTTAACAGAAAGGGTTAAAGGGTGGTCATTTTTAAACATTGAGCATTTAATGGGTGGTTTTCTGCAGTTTTATGTTTAAGGGGTGGTTTTTTGCAAAGTAGCCTATTTAAAGGGTGGTTTTCTGCAATTTACCCTAATATATAAGGTTCCACTATAAGTGATGGTTGTTGGGTTAGGTAAAAGTTTCCTCTTCGGAGTAATGAATGCCAATTTAAGTGAGAGTTTCAAATGCACATAAATTTTAGTAAATAATAATGCTATATTTGTAATTTAAGTAAAGTTTAATCCCCATTGCCAATTTTATATCACTCTGATTTTAATTTATATGAAAACATCAATTTTAAAGGGAATGTTGTGATAGTGCTGAAACAATATCTTTCCTAATAGATTCTCATTTAATTTGTTTAGACTATTTTTAAGTCTTCATACGAGTATCTAAAACTAAATAACTATAACTCAGAATCCATCCACCTATACTAGATCGACGGATAAAAACCATGCCGAGAGTTTCAATAATGAAGCAATTATAACCCGTGGATTCCTCCCTTTGAAAGTTCTTTCCCATTCCCCATCGGCTCAATCTTCCCACCCCATGACCTATGAATTAAGGCGATTGCGAATGTAGCAAAGCTAAATTAATTACTGAATTCAAGCTTAATATATAAATGCAGGGAATCAGTAGCATGAGAGACTTACGGTTGGAAGGATTCGAGCTAAGTTTTGTGGATGATGGGAGGGAAGAAGATGGTAGGAGAGGTGGGCAACGTCAAGACGGAGGGCACAACAAGTTCACAACGACGTCTGTAGAAACATTTCCAAGAGAACCGAAAATTTAGAGTGAAAAGTATTTTATATTTTATACAAAAATGAAAAATCACCCCTTATCTTAACCTCTTTAGCAATAAAGGTAAAACAACTAGTGGTTGCTACCTACATGAGAATACAATAGTAATAGATAGTATGAATGAAAGGAAAGAGATTGCGCTCGAATTACCTTGAAGTGATGAATAAAGGGAAAGAGGACTAGTTGTTGGCTTATTGCTACTTATTCGGAAATGTAACACGAATGAAATTTGGTGATGAGATATTAGTGATACTCTTAGTGATTATTTCTTTAGATTTAATTTTTCACTGGACTAAAATCCTAATTGTTGTAGAGTTTCCTCTTTGGAGTGATGGTTCTAGGTTAGCGGAAGATTTCAGTTAACTAACATGGTTGTTGGGATAGGGCAAAGTTTCCTTTTCGGAGTGATGAATGTCAATTTAGGTGAGAGTTTAAAGGCACATAAATTTTAGTGAATGATGTTATGGTTTTAAGTAAAGTTTAGTCCCCATTGTAAATTTTATATTACTCCGATTTTGATTTATATAAAAACACCAATTTTAAAGGGAATATAGTGATAATGCTAAAACAATATTTTTTAAAAAAGATTTCCATTTAACGCGTTTAGACTATTTTTAAATCTTCATAAGAGTCTCTAAAACTACATAACTGCGACCCAGAACCCTTCTTTCTATATAGGCACATATAAAGTTACATCTATGAGAGAAAGGGGAACAATTTCAAGTTAAGCTGGGGCAGTTACATCGGTCAAGGGGAAAACGTGTAAATTCCACACTTTCTGAGTTTATTGGGACAAGGGACTTGACAACCATAACTAAGATACCCGAAATCCAGAAATACACTTTTATGATGTACACTCAATACTCGGTACACACAAGACCAAAGAAACCAAAGAAATTTATTCTGTAATAGAATCGAACTCCTCAACGTGTTTAGACTAATTTTAAATCTTCATAAAAGTCTCTAAAACTAGATAACCGAAACCCAGAACCCTATCTTCCTAAATGACATTTTCTTAAACACCTGGAATGCAAGTTTCCCATTGAACAAAGCTATATACTGCATCAACCTATACTAGGTCGACGGGTAAAAACAATGATGAGAATTATAATAATAAAACAATCATAACCCATGGATTCCTCTCTTTGAAGGCTCTTTCCCCTTTCCATTGGCTCAATCTTCCCGCCCCATGATCAATGAATTAAGGCGATTGCAAATGTAGTAGAGCTAAATTACTAAATTTAAGCTTAATAAAGGCGGGGAAACAGTAGCATGAGAGACTTACATGTGGAAGAATTCGAGTTGGGTTTTGTGGATGATGGGAGGAAAGAAGATGCTAGGTGAGGTGGGCGATGCCGAGACGGAGGGCACAACAAGTTCACAACGGCGTCTGTAGAGACACTTCCAAGAGAATTGAAAATTTTAAGTGAAAAGTATTTTATATTTTATACAAAAATGAAAATTCACCCCTTTATATTTTTTTTTGGTCGAAAGAAGAGACGAACTATAATTTTAAAAAAAATATTAAGGTATATAATTCACTGTAAACCTGACAGATTAAGATTTAAAATTCACTATAACAAAATTAGGGTTTATAATTTAAAACAAAATTATTTAGCGTTTATAAACTATACTATTTTCTAAAAAATTCACTACACTATTTTCTTTAAAAAACAATTAGGGTTTATAATTTTATACTTATTGAGATAAAAATTTAAATCTACATTGTTCAACCCATTGAAGCCTAAAAGCATGCCCAACAGCTTCTCTAAAAAATTCTTCAAAATGGAGAATTATTGATCACATATTCTAGATTTTTTTAGCTGAATTCCAACAGATTCTCCATTATGGAGTTTACTCCAAAATATATAGAGTTTTCTCCAAATTTAGGGAATGATCTCCATTTTTTCTCCACATTCTCTATTTTGGAGAATGTAATGGGGAATCTGTTGAACCCAAATCAATCTTAATATTCTCCAAATATTCAATATGGGGAATGCGTTGGGTTGCTCAAAGAGCATCTCCAACAGTTTCCCCATTTTGTGGATTTTGGAGTTTTGGGGGTATTTTAAGGGGTTTTTTGGTCCAACAGATGCCCCATCACATTCTCTAAAATGGAGAAGAAGCAGAAAAAATGGAGAGGATTCCCTAAATTTGCAGCATCATCCAAACTAAATAATTCTCCAAATCTTCGAAATGGGAAAGCTGTTGGATTTAAAGCAAAAATAATTTGGAGAATATGTATTTTGTTTCTCCATTTTGGGAAAATTTTAGGGAAGCTGTTGGAGATGGTCTAACATATTAAGATTCTTAAGCATTGTAATTAATTTTCAATAATTTCACAAAAAAAACACATTATTTGTTAAAATAAACTGAACTATGGACTTCGCCTTTTATTAGAGAGAGGCGAAGCCGTGTAATAATATAACAAAGATTAGTAAAAATGCCAACCAGGGTTTTAAAGAGAACAACGAAACTCTCTCCCTTCTCTCTAGTTTCTAGAGAGTGAGAGGGGTCGAAAATCCCTTCGGGACACAAACGTCCGGTCGTCCATGGGCCATGGTGGTGCACCGCCTTCTTCTGGTGCTTCGTAGGAGCACTTGGAGTCTATGCTCGCGTCGCCTTGCTCCACCTATGTACAATCCTCCGTTCATGAGGTCGAATAAATTTATCTCCCACAACCTACTAATCGAACAAATAGCCCAATCTTGTTGGGGCTTTTACAAATCCATGATGGTGGAACTCGGATCTCTTTCCGTTCTCAACCAATTGGTACAATCATGCCCCGAATTTCAGATCTAGGGTTTGTCCCCTTCTTCTTATTATTTCGGCTCCAATCCCGCTTCTGGATATTGTTGTTCTCTGCCACCCTCCCTCTCGGTGGTGCAGGTTCTTTGGCACTCGCTCCGGTGTACCACATGTCGGATTCCCAGTATCCGATCTCATATCTCCTTTTCCGGTTCGTCTAGTCTGGTCGTCGACGGCAGTGTTGGTTTCAGCCCGCCTCGTCGCAATTGACCCGGGTTGTGGAGTGGGTTTGGTGGTGTCCGTGTCCCGTCGTCGCCGGCCGTCGTTAGCCCTCCTATGGACTTTGCCCTGCTTGGGGTGGGATGTTGAACTGAGGAGCCTCCTGCTCTCCGCGCTCCGGGCTTGCCTTGGGCCCGATGGTGGCCCGGTTTGTGTTCTTTGGGCCCAAGACAATTGCAGCCCGCCCTAATAAAAAATTATATATAGACAAAATAAAATAAAAATGTTTACATATATACCGAAAGGGTTTGAATAAAATCTCGAGATCTTAACCCCGCTCGAAAGGGCATTTACTAAATTCCTTTAGGGTCTTGAAAGAAATTATATTGATTAGAAATAAGTGTGCTCTCGGTTCGTCCTGTTTGGCGCCAGGATTCTCGTTCACATTTTCAACGGTTGATTGATCTTCCCTGTTTGGCCTGTATTTTCCCCATCTTTTGGCTTCGGGTCGGTGCCTTGGTGTGACTGCTTTTGCTTTATGTTGAGTTGCAGTATCGGGCACCCTGTTTGATCGATAATGGATCGTGGTTGTGTTCGTGGTCTTCGAAGATCCTCCATTTAGGTGGGGACAACGTCGACGATCCACACTTCCTCAGGAGCTGCACTTTCCGGCCCGGGGTACTGCCGTGAGTCTTTGCACTCTCCTACATTCTTGGCACTCGTGGCGCGTCCTGGTTCTCCATCGACTTCTCTGCTGGACGATGTCTTTTATGGGTTGATTGGGTTTTTCTTTCTTCTCTGTTGATTTATGTTATTATGTCTTGATTGTACTGACGGTTTTCCGCTGCCGACTTAGTCGACCCTCGAGTTTCAGGTTTGTCTGAACTCGAATTTTTACCTAATGAAAAAAAAACAAAGATTAATAATTAATTAACTACATATCGGTCTTTCTATTTTATACCATAAGGACACAGAATAAGATCTTAAATTGAAAAAAAAATAGAAGAATTGATTATATATAGCCATTAAATTGGATGTATAACCATGAAGTTATAAACATCTTAAATTGTTAACCTCGATAACTTTATATATCTAATTAGATTGTTTCTCCAATCTTGTCTAAAGAATCGAATTTCTTCCCCTTGTATCAAAAAAAAATTCAACCTTTAAGTTTAAACTCTTTCGAGAATTAAAATCCATCAAACAACATTTAGATGAAATTAATCAAGAAGGGGGAAAAGCATAGGCATTTATCCTTGTAAAATTTGCATCGATAAATACTTAACAAATAATAATAAATATTTATTACAATTTATACAATTTACATTCATACACGGGGGCGGAAGGAGGGAGCATGCGGTAACTCGAGCCCACCGGAAATATATATCTCTCTATATAAAAAAGCCAGTTGCCTTATGAACAGTACCAATTCGGGACACTTGCCAATATTTTACTGGATATAGTTGTTTTATTGGGCTTTTCTATACGTGGGCTTGAGTTGGCCCATTTTTATCTATTAGCATCTTTGCCACAACCGACCTGAACTCCTGGACCATCGGTCCATCCCAATTCCCTCCCATCTCCTCGTCTCTTCACCCTCTGCTTTGACTTTACCTTCCAATTTCCATGGCTGTTGCATTTCTGGTTTTGCTACTTTCGTATTGCTCTAAAGGCGGAAATGCAGCGCCGATTTGAGCTATGTGGGCGGCTAGGAGTGAAAATTAGGGCAAGAATGGGAGTAGAGAGAGGGAAAAAATATGCTTGGGAATCCCTAACTCCAAGCAGCGCAATCGGGTCTCCTTCTACGAGTAACGTCGATGCCCTTCTCTAATGGACCCAGAGGATGAATCTCGCCCTCTCTCTCAACTCCTTCTCTCTCGATCGTCTTTCTCTAAAACTTGAGCCATCTCTCACACACAACTCAAAAGTACATTGCAGCACAATTGGTAGGAGTTGTGTACGGGGAGACTGAAGATTCGAAGTTCGATTTACCTTCAACCCTCATTATTCAAATAATTATTTTTCATATTATGTTGCGTGACCTATGGAGTAAATTTGATGACATTGTTTGGCCGTGTTTGTTTACCTAATTGCACGTTTCATGACTTAATTAATCCTTATTCTATTAATTTATTATACAAAAAATCTTTTTGATTGATGAAATGTTGCACGCCTTACTCTCGATCTTGTAAATGAAAATTGAAATATTTACCATAGTCTGAGTGATCTAGTGGTGTGGAGCAACTAGTGAGGGTAGTGGTAAGAAAGTCTCAGATTCCATCATTGTTTTCGTCCATTTGGTCATTTCCTTAGATGAAAAACCAAGGTTTGCCTTGCTTCCTACTACTGGTTCAAGCCGGTCGGTACAACTACACAAGCGTGGTTCCTCGTCATAAAAAAAATGAAATACTTTGATTTTTATTTAAATTTTTTTTTTTGAAATGCTTTATGATACATCATTGTTTTCGTCCATTTGGTCATTTCCACACTTTGGGACAAATTGGTGAAATATACATCTTGTCAATAGTCATTTTATCATCTTGCCTATAGCCTCACTCTCTCCTTATTTTATTTTTTATTTTTTTACATTTTCTCGTGCAAATATAAGAGTATGTTGTGCATGTGCAAATATAACCGTACTAGTATAATTCCCGCGCCATGTCGCGGTTTTTTAAAACTAAAAGTTAAGATAAAAATCATAAAAAACTTTACAATAAATTTATCTTATAATTCTCTTAGGATTTTTTTAAAAATCTCATTTAAGTATAACTGTATAAGACATAAATATAGATATTTTAAATTACTCAGTAGTAATAATATCAATATCACTGTAACTTTGTTCAAATGTGATATGTCATAACCAACCGTTATATTCAATGTTTAGAATTAAACCCAATAGTTAGTAAATAAATTTGAATTAAGCCTAATAGTTAGTAAATAAATTTGAATTAAGTCCAATAGTTATATTAGATTGAATTCAATATTTTGAATTAAGCCCAATAGTTAGTAAATATGTTAAGAATAAAAGAAAACATGTGGTTGGTTTAAAGAGATAAAGGGAATAATGGAAGATGTGAAGAGGGAAAAAAAAAAAAAAGAAAAAAAATCTGATTAGGTAAGAAGGAGTGAAACGTGGAGAGACTGTCACGTAAGCGTGATTGGTTAAAAAAGAGTGGAATAAGGAGAACGCGCCACGTCAGCGGAAAGTATACGAAATTAAGTAGTTATATAGATAGAGATGAGTTCAGATATAGATAGTTAGTAAATATGTTAAGAATAAAAGAAAAAATGTTGTTGGTTTAAAGAGATAAAGGGAATAATGGAAAATGCGAAGAGGGAAAAAAATAAAAAGAAAAAAAATCTGACTAGTTAAGAAGGAGTGAAACGTGGAGAGACTGTCACGTAAGCGTAGAGTATAACCGTACGTTGTGCATGTGCAATTATAATCGTATATTGTACAACTATAACATTTTGTTGTGTAAATGTAATATTATTTTTTTCGCGTTTTTTTCCCGTGTCAATACATTTTGGCGTGCAAATATAACCGTGCGTTGTTCTTGTGCAAATATAATCATATGTTGTGCAAATATAACATTTTGTTGTGCAAAATGTAATATATTTTTTTCCGCATTTTTTTTTCCGTTTCAGCACTTTTTGTTGTGCAAAAATAACTTTACGTTGTGCACATATAAAAATTTATTGTGCAAATATAACTTTATATTGTGCAAATGTAAAAATAAAAATATAGTAGATGTGAATCACATAATAAAATATAGATATTTTTTGTAATTCCCATATTTATGGGGCCAGTTTTGTAATTGAACAAAAATTGCATCTTCAACCTTCTTCCCTGTGAAATTGATGAACACAGCCGCCCGGACAACCGCCTGGAGGAGATCTCGCCCTGGCCGCTCCCTCGACCTCGCTCCGGCGGCTTGCTCGCGCTGCCTCGCTCGACCTCGGCTCAGATCTGAGATCCGGCCTCGCTCGACCTCCCTCGCTCGCCATAGATCCGGCGAGTCAGAGGAATCAGATCTCGCTCTCTCCGATCTTGCTTCGGAGACGTCAATAGAGGAATCAGATTTGGCCGACTCCAGCTCCGGCTCCGCCTTGCTCTCTCCTGAGTCCCGACTCGCTCAACCTCGCTCAGATCTGGACCTCGCTCTGCCGATCTGGTAATCTGCAGATCTGAGCACAAGATCCGACGCCTCGCCTCCGGCCTCACTCCGGCGGAGCTCAATTCTTCATGGGTGTAGTTTCCATAGATTCGATAGTCTCTAATCTATGAAACTACACCCATCTTCGTCCTCTAATCTATCTATCTCTTAATCCAGAGCTCAAGCTCTCGTCCTTAAGGACGCTATTGGTTGACATCAAATCCTTGCTTGTAAAAAAAAGATTGAAAGTATTAATATGTGGATGTTTTTTATTTGCTTGAGTTGGTCGAGTTGTTATTTAATTAGAGTTTAGATTGAATTTTTGTGGTTTAGGTTAGTTATAATTTTTTTTAAACATAATTTCTTTTAAAAAATAAAATTTATAAACATATAGAAATCTAGAAACAAAGATTTATAACATTAATATAATTTTAATTGTTGTTCAAATTTAATTTAACGGTTAAATAATTAAGTGATACAAATAAAAAAATCGCTAGAATGAATTTGGTTTGTGTCAAACAAAGCTATTAGACGGACAAAGGGACCAACTTAGGCCACTCTCGTGTCGTGCCGCGTAGTCTCCTATCTTAACAACTGGTTGACTTCAAACTTTCAAGCAAGGTTCCAACCATCTTTATTTTTTAAATTAATTACTACTCCGCAGCATCTACGTTTTATAATTTATATAGATTTCAATCCTATTTTTTTTTTATTAGGAAAAAATTCGGGAGAACAAGCTCTACCCGAAAGCATCCAGACGGATGAGGTCTGTGAGATCAGTATTGTTGTAAATATCAGCACCCCAGACGGAGTGACTAAGATGTGCAACCTTTTCCGCCACTCTATTGTCCAAACGGGGTATATGAAAGAAAGAGACTTCCTTCAGATTTGATAGTAATAGTTGGACATCCGATAGAATGAGTTCAATTTCACAAGGACATCTAGATTTGTTGTTTAGGTGGTTTATTATTATACTGGAATCTACTTCAATTTTAACTTTGTCAATGTGAAGATCAAGAATAAGTTGTACCCCTGGTTTAAGGGCTAAGAGCATCAGCATCTATGGGGTAACCCCATCCCCCTCTCTCCTCGTAATATTTTGACACCTCATTTTCCACTAACCCTACCCCATCTTTTAAGAATTTTAACTTTTATCCCACATCCATAAGTTTACCCCATTACTATTTTTTTAACTTTAATTATACCCCACCATATATTTTAACCAATCAAAACTTAAACCACTTAATTAAAAAAATAAAAAATCCCACTTTTATTAATTTTATAAAATAAAATGGGATGGGGATGGGATGGGTTTAACCCATTCCACTAGGGTTGCCCCTTCCCCTTGGTGGAATGGGTTTTATCCCACACCCATGGGTCTACCCCATAGGAGGAATGAGGGAGGGTAAAACCCATGGGTGCTGATGCTCTAAGGCTTCTGCCATAAGGGGGCTTTTCATTCCTAGTTTTTGGTATCCAATGTGCATCGGTTGACCGTTCCAGTCCCTGATAATTGCGCCCGCCGTGCTGTCGTTGTTTGCTAGAGTAGATCCGTCAAAGTTGAGTTTGAATATTCCTTTTAGTGGTTTTCTCCACTTGATCTTACGTTCTCTTGTTTGCTTTTTATGAGGACTTAACTTAGGGGGTTTGGAGGGGGAGTTATCTTCAAGAGTGTTGTCAATGCTGAGTGTGTTATTCCAACCTGTCTCATGGTTTTTAATGAGTCGTAAAGTGTCCTCATTTGAAGAAATAGGAGTTTGTTTAAAGACGTGCTGGTTCCGAATGTGCCAAGAAGTCCACTAGGCAAAAGCGAGTTTTGCTAGTGCACCTTTTGAGAGGGTAGTACCTATAACAGACATGAATGTTTTTATATCCCTTGATAGAGCAATTTTTGTATTTATGGTGGAGGTGGTATGTGCAGGAAGTTGGATAAGAGATTTCACAAATTGACATTCAAATAGTAGATGCACGTCATCTTCCTCGAAACTATTGCAGAGAGAGCAGGTGGAGGGGACAGGGACTCCCCTATGGGCGAGTCTGGAGGCAGTTGGGAGTCCATTCTGACAGATTTTCCAAAGGAAATTTTTGACCTTAGCAGGAATGTCCAAGCGCCAAATCCAAGCGTTACAATCTGAGTGGATAGAGGGTTCCGCTGTAACAAGTTTTTATGCACTGGACGTTAAGGGTATAGAAGAATCTAAATTAGGAAATATTTTTTTATTAAAAAAATAAATCCTAAAAATTTAATTTAAATATTTTAATTAGTAAAATATTTTTCAAAATAAAGTCTTACAGAGCATAGGTTAGAAAACCGAAATTTATATTGTCTGGAATTTTCAAAAGTTTTTTAAGAATTTTTTTTTATAATATCAATTTTAAAATAATTTTATTTTTATTAGTAATAAATATGAAATTAAATTTTAAAAAATTAAGATTTTGAATATATTTTCTGTTATCCTTATCCATAAGAAAAATACGTTATACTAATTATCGAGCGACTTACATTTAAAAAATATTAATATAAGTTCAATGAAATCATCATTAATCAATTCAAATGAGTAATGTTGTAATATTTTATATATAAGTATCAATTTTAAAAAATCGATTGTAAAAATAATATTTTATAGAGTTTTTACCTCCTTAAAAACGTGCACAAAAGTTAAACGATATTTATTTTGAAAAAGAGGGATAAAAAAAATATATTTTATATCGATTTTACCATGTAGATAAAAATAGAAAGTTTTATATTTATAATCGAATTGTGTTAATGTAGAATATATATATTGGAAGCAGATAAGGATTAGGAAACACGCCGACGACTCGACTTCTTTCATAGCGTGTCCGAGCGGACGAGAACACGAAGTTCTGGATCATCAATGAAGCTATCATCGGCAGGGATAGTGTAGGCCAGACGTGCAATCCTGTAATCCACAACATTATATTCCCTGAAAATATGACGAATAGCAACATGAGAGAATCTATATAAATCGACATTAGTATCAGCCATTAGCAACTCGATATTCCAAGGGCAAACCCAGTCCCCTAGCAGAGCCTTTATGACGACCAAGCAATCTCCTTCGACCAGAAGGTTTTTTATTCCCAACGATTTTGCCTTGGAGACTCCATCCGAAGGCCCATGGCCTCAACGAAAACAACGGAACTATTATTACAAGGCCCCCCTCCCTAGGGACAGAATGTTTCCCATATGATCCCGAATCACGAAACTGAAGGTTCCGACCCCCGTCTGGCAGTAAGAGCCATCAAAGTTTAGTTTGTAATATCCCGTTGGTGGTTTTTTCCATTTCTCAGATCTGGAAGCAGACATGGCAGTTGGATTAGAGCCTACAACGGTTCCCCAGGTCCTAGTCCGAGGTTGATTTGTACCAATCGTCTCAGAGTCATCAACTCTGCCATTCCATGTTTGGTACGTTGAGTTGCAGAAAATGGCTATAGCCTGGACAGAGGCGTCGTTTATGTGTTGGAAACCTATTTGGTTTCGAAAATACCAAATCCCCCACCAAGCAAAAACCAGTTTAGTGAAGGCCTTGATGTCTAATTTGGTGTGAATGTTAATTAGCAGTTGATTTGGTTTGATGTCTGAATCGATATCATCATTTGAGGGGTAACTGATATGGAGAGTTTTGGTTAGAGAGATCGTTGTGGGGCAATGTACTAGAATATGACTTGTAGATTCGAGAGTGTATCCACAGAAGATGCAACCGGAGGGCACCGAGACATGAGATCGTTGCAGTCTATCGGTGGTTGGGAGACCATCGCGGGCAATCTTCCCAAGGAAATACCTTAACTTATATGGGATGTCAAGTTTCCAGATCCAGCTGCAACCAAAATTTTGGTCACCCCTGTGATTTGGGATTAGCTTTGTCGTTGATGATGTGGAGAACCAGCCATCTTTGTTGGATCCCTAGAATAGTCTGTCAGAGAAAAAATTGTGAGGCAGGTGAGTTGTTGTAATTTTGGATATGATATCCATGGTAAGTAGGCCTTGTAAGTCTGTCTCAAGTTTGGTGACGTTCCAAGTATTATTGTCGTTAATAAATCTGTCAACCGTCCAATCCAAAATTCCATCCGGAAGCGATTGTAGAGACATGTTGATCAACGGTTTTTGAGTGGCCCAAATGTCTGTCCAGAACCGAGCAGTCTTGCCGTCACCGATTGATCAGCGAAGGCTCGATTTGAAAAGATTGGTAATAGAGTTTAGTTTAGCTCAATGCCATGAGGTATTGCCCTTGTGTTGGTATCGAAGAAGTGGGACCCCTTTTAAATATTTGTCTGTTATTACTTTAACCCAGATGTTGTCTGGTTCTGCAATTAATTTCCACAATAATTTCATTTGTAATGCTATATTCATCGTTTCGGCCTTATAAATGCCCAAACCCCCGGTAAGGGTATCTGTGTATATCTTGTCCCAGCTAATCAGAGGAGTACTCTTTGCGTCTTTGTTCCAGAAGAATTGCCTATAAATCTTGTCAAGCTTGTGCAGGATCGATGAAGGAAAAAGAAAAGCTTGCATAAGGAACATCGGCTGAGCTGAAAGGTTAGCTTTAATCAAGACTTTTCTACCTTCAACAGAAAGAGATGAAGCTTTCCACTTTGACAATTGTTGCTTCGTTTTGAGGATGATATCCGCAAAAGTATCTTTGTTGACACGTCCATTGATAATTGGACAACCTAAATATTTTTCTAGATTATTTGACTGGGGATACCCAGAGCATTTGTAATTGTTTGGATGGTTGTGGCTGAAGTGTTAGGGGAAACTTGAAAACTGGACTTATGGAGATTTACTTTTTGTCCAGAAATCAGACAGAACCTCTGTATTATGTTGGAGAACTCAAAACAAGTTGACTGGTTTGCTTTTCCGAAAAGCATGATATCGTCAGCGAAGGCAAGGAAGGGAATCTTCACCCATCCCCCCCCCCCCCGGAAGTGAAACCTAAGTCTTTGGATACATTTGACCGTCGATGTAAAGTTCTTGCCAGAACCTCTGTTGTGAGGATAAAAAAGAAAGGAGACAGAGGGTCCCCCTGCCTGAATCCTCTTGACGGGACGAAAACTGTAAATGGTTCATCATTAATAAGTACTGAGTACGAAACTGTCTGTACATATTCCTTAATCCAGTGAACGAATTTTGAGTCGAAACCAAATTTTCTAAGCGTAGAGAAAAGGAAAGGTCATCCAATACGGTCGTAAGCCTTTTCCATATCTAGTTTGACTGCCATATAGCCAGCCTTTGCTTTAGTTAATCGAAACGAGTGAAAAATCTCGTGAGCAAGGATATTGTCTTGGATCGACCGACCTTTAGTAAATGCGCTTTGTAATGGGTGAATGAGTTTGTCAAAAACTGTTGACAGTTTAGTTGTTAAAATCTTGGAGATAATTTTGTACACATTAGAGCATAGGACGATGGCATACGTGAAGAAATTGGAGGCTCAATAAATTAATAAAACAGCCAAATTAAATCTGACTTTATGATGAAGCTACGACTTTTGTTTAAATATTTCTTCAAGTCAATGCTGATAAAATGCATTTTCATTTTATCCAATCCCTTTTGAGTTTTGCCATTTCAAATATCGGATGAAATTAGGCGTTATGCAGTCATTGCGTATTCCGTAGTGTACGAATGTCCTCTCCAAATCCTCACAACCCTCTTACAGTCTTACTAAATTATTTTCACATTTATTCAATATTTAAAATATAATAAAAATTATATACATATTTTTTTTTTTTGTGAAGCAAGATAAGAATTCGATTATCCGGACAAGTCCAGAGAAACCGAGAGACCGGATAAGACGGTAGATGGACTAACCATCATGTATAACCGAAAGAAAACAAACTTACAGAAGCAAATGACAGAAGCAAATAGCAAAAATAAAAACCAGAAATAAACGTATAAGTTATTCTACACTGAAACCACAAGCTAGCAGAACAACCAGACCGATCGGCCAAAGGGAAGACGCACACAGAGGAATCTGGGGAACCTAGCGGACATCTCAGATTATGGACTCCAACAGAGCCTTCAGATATCGATCGCATTTCCACAACGTCTACGAACATAGCAAATCGACCACCGTTCATATGAAGCCTGCAAGACAACAAGAACAACCATGCCCACCAATCCGCAAGCCCAAAACCTAATCCAAACCATTATTCATTCAAACCCCCCAAAACCCATCTTAACCTCTCGAGGACGATAACTAGATCGTAATAGGCTGCACAAGGCAAGCTAAAATAGAGACGGACAAGATGAGCATGAGGAGAAAAATAAACAACAATCAAAAGGAAAAGGAATCAAAAGGAAAAGGAGAAAGGCAAGCAAGGATTGAAATTTGTATTTTAATTTTATTTTTCCTAGAAAGGAATTAACCGGAAGTCATCGGAGCCGCAGATAGGCGTCGACAGGCAATCTTGGAGAAGATGGCCGGCCGAAGACAAAAGCGGTAGAGCCCGTGGAGGCCGGTGTGAGATAACTGAGATCGATGTGCGGCCATCGGAGCCGAGAGCGACGGCCCAGGTTGTCGAGGAGGAACCGGAGTGCCTTAGGACGACGACTAGGAAGCTACGCCGGTGGATGTCGGGGCCAATACCGTGGGTCGGAGGTGAACACACAAGGCCACCAGGTCGAAGGGGGTGAAGACAAGCCGGGGGAGGGAGATGCCAAGGGTGAAATGAATCACCATGGACACCGCAGACACGAGGGTGGAGGATTAGCCGGTGAAGGATAGCTCTTGGAGGAGGAAGACGATTGTTTGTGAGGATCGTGAAGGCCGAAGGTGGGTAAACAAAGGAGGTTGGCGGTGGTGTGATAGTGGAGGTAGGTGGAGGCGGCGGGCCGAGAGCAAAAGCTCTCTAAACATCTATTTCATAGGCTTATAAATTTTATTTTTGAAAAATTATATGTTAATTTTTTTTATAATTATATTTTATAAAATAGTAACTTTTTAATTTATTTATTTTAAAAAAAACATGATTTTTCAAAAAAAAACTTATAAACATATTAAAATGTATGTTTAGAATATGTATTTAATTTTTATAATTTTTTTATGACTAAATAAATGTGAAAATAATTTAGTAATATAGGGAGTGTTATATGAAATTTTGTAGATGATTTGAATTGACCAATGTCTGCACTCTAATGGCTAGCTAATTTTTTGAAAGAAAAAAAAAAACTCCTGATTACTTTTATGATTTTTTATGATGATAAAAGTGATATAAAATATATTTTTTTATTAAAAATTTAAAATAGTTTGATACTAGTTATTACTATATACTCCGTAATATTTTATATCTTATAAAACCTGTATGAAAATAAATTCGGACTATCGATTGAAATATTGAACGATGTGGAACCCGTCGACCGAGATGCTTCTCACAGTGAAAACCACCCTATTAAGGAAGTGCTCGAAGACTACCCAAAAAACCAAAAAAAAAGGGGGGAAGTGCTCGGAAAAGAAGATAAAGAAAAACATTTTTCTATATAAAAAAAATTAAAGAATTCCAACTAACTTTCTCCCTTATTTTGTTAATTTTCCCTCTCTACTTTGTAAAACTAAACGGACAACTTTACCTAATAAAACTTAACATGATGCTTGAGAAAAATTTATCATGAAAAATTTCAAGTTAGTTTTAATAAATTATCTATCTTGGTATTTAAAATAGAAAAGTAGTAGAAAAAATGGAGAAAATTCTTTAAATATGTGATATTCTTCAAAATAAAATTTTGAAGTTCTTGAAGTTAAAGGAAAAATAATTTTTAAAAAAATGAATTTTATTTTTCTATTTAAAAGAAATTTAAAGTACCTGATAAAAATACATATTATAATTAAAAAATTGCTAAAAATGACACGCTTTTCCCTTATTCTCTTTTCAAATTTATTTTTTGATTTCTTTATTATCGCCATTATTATGAGAAAACATTTATTGTTTAATTTGGTATATATCTATTTTTTATAACTTATTTAGGTAAATGTCCATTTTTATAACCATTTAAGTACGTAAAAAGGATTATAATGATCATTTTACCATTCCTTCTTATTTTTATTTTGCCATTGATCGGAGAGAGACGAGGTCTCGATAGGGACATTGAGGACATTGGAGGAAGGGTTTAGGAGTAGTCGAGAGAGGGAAGTAAGACGAGAAAGAGATGCAAACCTCCATGGGTCGAGAGGGATGAGCAGGAGGTGAGGGAAGCCATTGGTGGATGAGAGGGACGAGTCGGAGGTGAGGGAAACCTCCATGGTAAAAGGGAAGCATGTTTAAATTGAAACCGGGGTAAAATTTGTGTTTTGAATTTTTATTTTGTATATTTAGTTAAAGCAATTAAAATGTAAGATTTTTATTTTTTAAAAAAAATTAAACATGCTATTTTATATACCCTTTGTATCTCAATATTTTTCATTCTATGCTTCTTAATTTAATTCTAAATACATATCTTTATAAAAAATTGAGTATCCACTTTACACATTGCCCTTATGATTTTTAGAAAAGTAAAAAAAGTTATATAATGATATATTTAATGATTTTTCTACTTCTATATAAGGGCTGACCTTTTTAAATGAGCAAACAAGTGATCCTATATACCGCGCTGAAAACCAATTCTAAAGTGAAGGACGATCTCCCTCTATAGAATGTCCCAACCCCAACTCTAAAATTGTTTTAACCCCAAATCGCCAAAGTTGTTTCTAGCTCCTAACCCAATTTCAATCGGTAATAAAAAAAAATCCACAAATTAAATAGGGCGACCAATTTCAAGTTTCAACGACCTTCGAGTTCTAGCGTGATCCTTTATGTGAAGGCGGCGTACATAGGGTTCGAGTGTTTTTTGCCAAGGCTCTTTCCCTCGCAAAAGAGTAGTTTAGAGATCTCCTCAATCTCTCAATAAAGGCGCTTGGCTCCCTTTCGATCCATCATAAGCCTTGGCTAACGGCTCCTCTTGTAGACTTGTATTCGAGATAAGCTTCAGATTTGTCGAAGATGCGGTGTCCTGAGTCAAGTCTAGTTGGGGTCATAGTAGTGAGTTTAGGATAACTCCATTGTCGAGAGGAGCTTCCTTGGAGTTCGTCTTCAATGTCCACATAAGATAGAGTCTTTTAGTATCATTGGCCAGCAATGCTACAATGGTGGAATTTGACTTAATTATTCGTCTGCGTCTTCAAATTGCAATTCTTCATTTAGGTTAGCCTCCACTTTTTACATGCACCTTATTTTTAAGTTTTCTTTCTATTGTATTACGATGGTTAGTCGATCTTTTAAAGGACAAGGTGTATGTTGGCTGATACCTAGTATAAAAAAAGAGAGGGGTGGGGACTGACTTTCAAATCACCACCAACAAATTACTTGCACGTACATTATCCTTTTATTTGTCATGTTTCGCAAAACTTAGTTTTTGAAATGTAATCATGTCCTTCTTGATTTTTAAATCTTCTAAAAAATGAAGTTATAGCCCATTGTTTTTTTTAGATTTAATTTGGTTTATATTTTTTTAGGTCCTAATAGAGGGCGTGTGTTCATTTTTGTGTTAAAGTTAGTGCTAAATTTAGTATTATGATTTTTTAACAATTATTTAAAGAGAATAAAATGAAGTATATTTACTTAAATAATTTATAAAAGGTGGATATTTTGAAGTACATCTTTATTTTAACATAAAATCTATTAGTAACATTTCATCTACTGTCAAGATAATTGATATAAAAAAAAGTGTACTCGAAGTCTCTTTATTTTTATAAAATATTTATGTTTTGATCCAAGAACCTTAAAAAACATAAAATCATGTATCCCTTCCATTTCCTTGAATTGGTAAATAAAGAGCGGTCATATCCGGGGTTCGAACTGGAGACCTTTGGGTACTACCCGCAAGTCATTTCCAGTGAGCCATTCCGGAATGGTTATCCCTTCCATTTCCACCTATATTGAAATATCATTAATGCATATACTCTCATATACCTATTCATCCCCTTTTTCCATAACCATACCTTTTTTCGAACGATTTTAAAACCGTAAATGCATATCATATAGTCTCAAAAATCTCATTAATTTTAAACTCATTTGAGCCTCAAAATCAAGTCTTTTTTTAATCTTCATTATTTTACCATGAAGTCATCTCCCTAACTTTAGCCCTTAACTATCAATTTGATCATAAAAGAATATTTTCTATAATTTGAGGTCAATATCAAAAAATAATATAAACCTTCGATAACTTATGAAATTCAAAAAAATTATTGAGTCTTCCATAAAAAATAAAATAAAAAATGTATTTTGAGGAAAAAGGTAAAATAAGGTGTTTCTCCCAATAATAATTCGAATGAATACAGAAAAAAGAAAGTGGGACCCACATAACCACCAACCTTCGCTCCCCCTTCGTCTTCTTCCTTCCTCCTGTGATTCCGTTGATTGCTCGCACACCAAAACCACAACGCAATCCAATTCATACTCTGCGTTGACGCCAATTCCAAATTCAACTCCATCTCTCCCTCTCTCCAAACCTACCGACCTCCTCTCCCTCCCTCTATAAGCGCAATCCATTTCGAACACCATCTCGGTGTCCGATCTGATGCACAATTAGCAGCTTAATTTCTAAGCTAACTCATAAACCCTCGCGATTCTATTCATTCAGCTTCTCTGTCGCTAATGGCTGCTGGTACGGGCAGTTATAGTGCTGGCTACACGCGCCGAGGGTTTCAGTTGCTCGCCAGATGGACACGCGTCGCCCTCCCGTTGGCTGTTCTGCTGATCGGATGCGCCGCCGGTTCTTCGTCGTCGCCGTTTGGATTCAGCATCCACCACCGATTCTCGGATCACGTCCGCTCGATCTTCCCCGCTGGTGACGATGAGTACTTGCCGGAGGTTGGCACGGTCAACTACTTCGCCGCCATGGCCGAGCGCGACCGCATTCATGGCCGCCGCCTCGCCGGCACTGGCACCTACTCCACTCCTCTCACTTTCGTCGCCGGCAACACTACTTTCCGTTTAGCCACTTTCGGATAGTATGACTTTTTCTCCCTCTTTTTTTTTTAAATTAAAATTTTCAAATTATACTATCTTCTAGTATTTTCTGAAATTTTCCCCTTTTTCATGAATTTGATAATAATAACAACAAAAAATTCATAAACTAGAAGTGAAATTCATGCAATCAAAAGTGGCTTTTTTCGTTTGTATTTTCCGGTCAGACGGTGGATTGAAGAATCTCTTAGTTGTCAGTTGTCACCGCTTTTAAGTTCAAAAAATTATGAGGGTGCGGTTGGGAAAATGTCACATAAATCAAAATTATAGGATATAAATAAATACTGAATTATGCAGAATGATTTTTCTTGCTTAGGTTAACTCAATTCATTTTTCTGTCTGGGTTGAATTGAAATTTCAGGTTGTCTTAATCAATTGTCTCTGTGAGAACTTCAGGATAAATCAGATTTGTCTTAATCAATTTTTTCTATCTGGGTTGAACTTTCAGTGTGTCTTATTCAAATATCTATGTGAGAAAATAGATGTTTGGATTTTTATTTAACACTTCGGTGATGTTAACTTCATTGACATTCATCAATGTTGGGTTGAATTTGCAGCTTGTATTATGCAAATGTATCAGTGGGAACTCCAGGGTTGGATTTCTTGGTGGCCCTTGACACAGGAAGTGACCTCTTCTGGTTGCCTTGTGACTGCCTTAGCTGCATTGCTGGTATCACAACTAGCTCCGGCGAGGTACTGCGTTTTCTTTTGAGGGTTAAATTCGGTTGATGAACCGGAATCATAACAAACGAAATTGAATTGATGAAAAATGAGGCTTAAATGGAATAGCAATAATAAAGTTCAGTGTGTCACTAATCAATACTCACTACAATGTTCAAGCCTTGAAGGGGTTTGTTGATCAGTAAAGCTGATGTCTGGTGGCTGCTCTTGTTATTCAGATTAAATTCAACCTTTATGGGTTAAATACCTCTTCCACGGGCAAAGCAGTTTCCTGCACGAGCTCTCTGTGTGATCACAAGTCATCATGTGTTTCGCTAAATCAATGTCCATATGAAGCCAACTATTTATCCTCTAATACATCCTCTGTTGGGTACCTAGTGGAGGATGTGTTGCGTCTTACTACTGATGTGGATCCCTCCACGCCTGTAAATGCAGATATTACATTCGGGTATGTCAATGGTTATGTTTATACTCTGTATGTGATATATGATTGTGAAACATCCTGTGCAGGAAGTATAACGCATTCTTAAGATTAGAATTCTTGGTTGAAACTCCAAGGCTCAAATGGCAAATCAAATTGAGTGAAATCTCACACTTTTTGCACATAAGTGTAGATCAAATTAGTAGACTGCAATTGCTTAAAGATTCATTGTGATTGATGAGGCAACATGTAGACATTTAGCAAATTAGGACCATGTTTTGCTATCTTCCAGTTTTGAATTGCTTAAAGATTCATTCTGAGACTTGCCTACATGTTCTACTTTAATTGCAGCTGTGGCCGAAGGCAGACAGGTTCATTTTTGAACGGTGGTGCTCCTAACGGTTTGTTTGGTCTAGGAATGGAAAAGATATCAGTTCCCAGCATATTGGCGAGTAAAAATGTAACTGCAAATTCCTTTTCCATGTGTTTTGCACACGGTGTACTTGGTAGAATAAGCTTTGGAGATAAGGGCAGCTCTGACCAATCTGAAACACCATTTAACCTTCAATCAGCACAGTAAGTTTTTTTTTGTTTTTTTTTTTGCAACAGTTTTAGTTTGCAGCCGAGCTTCTTCCAAATTTTTTACTGAAATTCCCTTTATGGCAACTTGTTACCAGTCAGAGTTACAATATCAGTCTCACACAGATAACTGTTGGAAAGAATACCAGTACTGTTGATGCCTATGCAATTTTTGACTCTGGAACTTCATTCACAATTTTCACCGACCCAGCTTATACTGCTATTACTGCAGCAGTAAGTGTTTCCACCCGAACATGAAAATATGCTGGTAGTTACTGAAATCTGTCTTCAGCATCTAATTATTTCAGGGTGTTTATTTTCGCTCCTTTGCAGTTCAACTCTCAGATGAAGGCAAAAAGAGTTACAGTTGATTCCAGTCTTCCTTTTGAGTTCTGTTATGAAATGAGGTACATCTGTTTTTAATCATAACTAAAGCAACTAGTTAAGCTTCTTCTTGTGCCATTTACACTGTGCATCTTCTGTGCAGTTCATGCAGTGTCACCAGCTTCAATGCTCCCTCGATTAATCTAACCATGAAGGGTAGCGCTAACTACAACGTTAATCGTCCATTTGTGATAGTGACCACATCTGATCAGGTAAGGAATATTTACAATAATGTCATAAGTTGGCTTTGCTACTGCAGCACTGGGGCTGATAATATTTGCTCGGTTTACAGAGCATATGTTTCTTTTGCTTGGGAATCATCAAAGATGAAACTGTCAACATCATCGGACGTAAGTATGCAAATATGTAGTGGTACCTTCGCTCAATTCCTTCCACTATGAACTAATAAGTGCTGATCCTAGTGAGCTAGAAAATGCCAACCCAGTCCTAATCAGACTTGTCATTTTCTATAGTTTATGATTACTCAAAAATGACAGTGTTGCTTGTCAGTTCTCCTGATTTGGTTACATTTAACTTTCAGAGAACTTCATGACTGGATACCGAGTTGTCTTTGATCGCGAGAAGATGGTGTTGGGCTGGAGGGAATCTGACTGTGAGTGTTGAGCCCTTCTCTGTCAATCTCTCTACTCTCTTGCAGGTTTTGCTGCTCTCTAACACACTCCAAAATCTGTCATTTTCTTAGGCAACTACACACTGGACACGACGACTTTACCCATCAGCCCACAGGGCTCACCAATTGCTCCCTCCACCCTTGATCCAGAAGCCACAGCTACAAAATCTTCCAAGAACTTGGCTGCACCATCATCAACAATCAAACACTGGGCATTGGCACTTTCTTTGGTTGCCATTCATCTTTTATCCAGTTTCTGATCCACCATTTCTCCTACAAGCCAGCTCTAATCTTCAGCCCCTAATACAAACCTTTTAATTTATTCTGGCTTCATAGTTGCTGGGCACACGACATATTTGGTGCATCAACCATCTCTCTGAGCTTTCTCCTTCTTTATCATTTTTCCCCGGGTCTGATTCATATCATTTTTGCACCATACCTATGTACATATGGCTTATTCTTCACCTCCTTATACGCTATCGTATAACATTAAATGCATATATAGAAAGAAGATTTCGATTCTATACAGCAGTTTGATTAGTCAATTCTATTATTGACTTGAACAACATCAGATCTGTGTAGTTCATTTGATGGGTGACCATTCACTGCTAGATAGATCCCGTTACATACCGAGTATCAGTGTATTGATTCAACTTTTCGTATAGATTTGAACTAGATCTGGCTCGTTGTCAAACATTTGTATTGCCATTTTACTTTTATGACTTACACTTTTGTTTGTGATTTTGTAGTTTGTATTGTTGTTACATGTTAACTTAAACTGGCTAAGTTAGTCGGTTTCTTTGTGTTTAACCATATAGTATATGACTCTAACAAAGCAATAAAGAGAAAAGAAATTCACATGTTTTTGTCTGGACGGCTGTTTGTTGGTGGTGAATGACAGTTCTGGCGGAGTAGTCGTTGCAACAATCATACATAATGATAGTTAAATGACTAGGAGACTTTCTAAGCCAAAATAATTGAGCCTTTATAGCACAGATTCTTCAAACAAGGGATGAGCTATATATCACGGAGCGCGATTCACTTGAGTATGGAATATATAAGGTTCATCACCGACACCGACACAACATCCTTATAACCTTCCCAATTGGACTCCTTTCAATCTCTAAGCAATCAGCATATCGAGTCAGATAAACTCTAAATTTGATCACATAAAACCCTATCAATTCATGACTAGTTTCATGTAGATTTTGCCTCAAATAGACTTAGATCCAGAGTCCAAAATTACAATCTTGTTACTTGATTGCAGTCAATACCAAAATACAACAACCAAATTGATACAAGTAAGCAATTTGGTGATCTACAGTCTCTCATTGCCACCTTCCTATCTTGTAAAACACTAACAAAAAGGTGCTGCAATAATAGAGAGCTAGCAAAAAGAGGTCTTCTTTACTGTACTGGCTGGCCCAAACCTATCTCCACATGTCAATTAGTAGAACCACACCAATGCTTTATTTTCTTGTAAACCAAGATTCCTCCTAATTAAACACTCAACCACCTATGATAGATCACCCTTAACCACCCACCCATCTTTCCTTTGCAGTCCAAAATAGCCATTGCACATCAGATCAGTAAGATCTCGCAAGTTCGGTTTTTTACAGTTATCGGCTAGTTTAGGTTAAAAGCTCAGGCTTTAGCCTGTACCAGAAGACAATCATGGAAGTAATTAGAGCTTTCTAGCTAAGATTAACAAGCATTACCAGCAACAGGGTAGGCAGATTTCACACTCATAATTATGACCTTGAAATGATTGCAGAAAATACATGATGAAGATCTTGTTAGAGTCAAATGATATCCTATTGTAAATAAGGGGTCGTTTGGTATAACGCCAGGTATCGAGTTGGAATGTCATTGACTCATTCCTATAGTTGATATCCATACCTGATATATCTGATACCCATTCCTGTATACCAAACACTCCCTAAGAAAGTACTATAGCATTGAGAATCCGAGAATCGCGACAAGTTGATAATGTTACAAAACTAGTTGAGCTAGACCTTGGTAAATAACTTTTCATGCAAAGTTGAGATGAACAAGGACCATGCAGATTGTCTGGTAGTTCTTAGGATGCTTCAACTTTACTCAATTGATCAGCAATTATGTTTTGACTAATTTAGTTATGTACCAAATTGAATTGATGTTGTTACATCTGCTACTAACAAACCCTTCCACTCTCTTAAATCCCTATAAATAAGGGGCCTTAATCTGATGTTTTCATCCAGACATCCATAACTAAACAACTCATCAAAGAAGAAAACGAAAGCACCGGTTATGGCTCCCTCGGTCACACTCCTTTGCCTGCTTGTCGTATCCTCGGCATTTTCACTTGGAAGTGCTTTGAGCTTAAACTACTATGCCAAGACATGCCCCGGTGCAGAGGCAGCCATCGCTAATGCCATCAAGAAGGCCGCGGCCAAAGACAAGACTGTCCCGGCTGCTCTTCTCAGGCTGCATTTCCATGATTGCTTCATAAGGGTAAACTGCAATCACTCTTAAGATTCTATTTTTTAAAAAAAATCTTAGATTAACTTGAACTATCCAATAGCTTAAATTGACCTCTTTTTTCGAAGGGATGTGATGCATCAGTGCTGCTAGATTCGACAGGAAAGAACACTGCAGAGAAGGCAGGACCGCCAAACCTATCTCTGCACGCGTATTTCGCCATTGACAATGCAAAGAAGGCAGTAGAACGCATATGCCCCGGTGTGGTGTCTTGTGCTGATGTCTTGGCCTTGGCTGCAAGAGATGTAGTAGTCCTTGTATGTGAAATGCGACGCGTTTTTTCAAGCTGCCATTGGTAAACAAAGTTTTATCTTCACATCTGCACTATCTATCTTACCTATGATTTGTTCCTATTTGCAGTCTGGAGGTCCATCCTGGAATGTACCGAAAGGACGAAAAGACGGAAGAACTTCACTTGCTAGTGAAACTAGACAGTTACCAGCCCCAGTCTTCAACTTGTCTCAGCTTCAACAAAGCTTCTCACAAAGAGGCCTTAGCATGACTGATCTAGTGGCCCTATCAGGTACTATAAAGATTTCATGATTACTTGTAAATGCCTCTTCAAAAGGGTTGGTTTTTCTCGTCATTTTTAGAGGTTCCATTCTAAAACCAATTGGCAATAGCAGAAATAACTCACTGACTTATATACTAGACTTGTTTAGTTCATACTTTTGATCTCAACAACAACATTTTTTTGTTGCATCTAATGAACTAACAGGAGGCCATACGCTTGGCTTCGCGCACTGCTCATCGTTCCAAAACCGAATCCACAACTTTGACTCAACCCACGACATAGACCCCTCGCTGCACACATCCTTTGCTGCAAGCTTGAGGAACATCTGCCCGGTGCACAACAAGGTGAAGAGCGCGGGGGCTAACATGGACCCATCTCCTACAGCTTTCGACAACACTTACTACAAGCTGATCCTCCAAGGGAAGAGCCTGTTCTCGTCGGATCAAGCCTTGATGACATCTACAAAGACCAAGAATCTGGTGTCCAAGTTCGCTGGCTCCAAGCAAGCCTTCTATGACGCGTTTGTCAAGTCCATGATCAAGATGAGTAGCCTCACCGGAGGCCAAGAAGTTCGAAAGAACTGCAGGAGGGTGAACTAAGATTGCCCATCTGATATCAGCAAGCTATAGAGGCAAGGAGTAATGATAAACTATAGTATAAGAATGGAGGATTTGTTTGCCCCTCTGCATAATGTTTCTTGAGTACAAGTTGCTTGGAATTTGAATATATATGCAACTATCTATTGTAACAAAAGGTTGAGCACAACCAGCTGTCATGGGGTGAAATATATTGTGGTGAATAATATCAAGTTGCACCAAAGCATTTGAATGCAAATGCCTAATGATCTTGTACTTGTAAAGGAAAAAGATGTGGTCATGTTAGGTCGATTTACAACCAAATCTGAGTGCAACACACAAGTAAACGAGGTTTCAACCCAAAACTAATGTTAACATTGGATGAAGTTGTAGAATGACAGAATTGATGTAAAGTCCTCCTCGAGGGTTTCATTTATTAGACAAATATATATATATATATATATATATATATAGGTTACAAGGTATCGGGCCTTTGGACCCACTATACAATATGAGACCTATGTAACCTATCAAACCCCCGAAGTCGAAAGTGGAGGGTCCCGTACTGTGAGACTGGACCGAAAATCGAGGAACAACTGCCGAGGTAAACCCTTGGTGAAGATATCAACGTACTGATAGGAGGACGGGACATGAAGAACACGAACATGTCCAAGAGCAACCTTGTCCCGAACGAAGTGTAGATCGAGCTCAATGTGCTTCGTTCACTGATGCTGGACTAGGTTGTTGGCCAGATAGACGGCGGAGACATTGTCGGTGTAGACCAGGGTGACCTTTTGAAGAGGGTAGCGGAGCTCAAGAAGGAGATTGCGCAGCCAAGAGCACTCGGAGACAACGTTGGCGACACCTCTGTACTCTGCTTCGGCGCTAGAGCGAGGCACCACAAACTGTCGCTTCGCGGACCACGACACAAGGGTTTCGTTGAGGAAGACACAGTAGCCAGACATGGAGCGACGTGTGTCAGGACAACCACCCCAATCCGCATCAGTGTAAGTGACGAGGTCAAGCCGAGAGGAAGGGGTGATTGTGGTGCCCAGCTTGAGGGTACCGCTGATGTACCGGATGATCCGCTTCAAGGCCTGAAAGTGCGGGTCTCTGGGTGCATGCATGAACATGCAGATCTGTTGAACCGCGTAACTGATGTCTGGCCTAGTGAACGTAAGATACTGCAAAGTACCGGCGAGGCTACGGTACAACGTCGGATCATCAAACAGAGGACCAGAGTGAGCACTGAGCTTGTTGGAAGTATCCACAGGGGTGGCAACATGCTTGCAGTTACGCCTGAGCAACAATCTCGGCAGCATACTTACTCTGAGAGAGAAACAGCTCAGACGCATGATGCTGCACGGCGACACCCAAAAAGTAAGACAACGGACCCAAATCTGACATGGCGAACTCGGCACTCAACTAGGAAATAATGGACGTCCGAAGAGCATCAGAAGAGGCGGTGAGGATGATGTCGTCGACATATAGTAACAGAAAGGCTATGTCTGTGCCTCTGTGATAGATAAACAGAGACGTATCTGAGCGGCTTCCAACGAAGCCCAAACGGAGTAGATGAGAAGCAAAGCGCTGGAACCAAGCCCGCGGAGCCTGTTTCAGACCATACAGAGAGCGCTTCAGGAGACATACGTGCTTGGGGCGATCAGTATCAGCAAACCCCGGCGGCTGAAACATGTAAACTGTCTCATTCAGATGACCATGCAGAAAGGCGTTATTGACATCCAACGGATGAATGGCCCACTGTCGCGACAACGCTAAGCTCAACACCACTCGGATAGTGACAAGCTTGACCACAGGGCTGAATGTCTCATCACAATCAATACCTGCCTGCTGAGATCGACCGTTAACCACAAGACGAGCTTTGTAGCGTTCCAACGACCCATCAGAGCGGAACTTGTGGTGGAAAAGCCACATGCAGCGGATGACGTTCGCCTCAGGAGGGCGAGGAACTAGAACCCATGTACCATTCCTTTTAAGGGCTCTGTATTCGTCGAGCATAGTCGCATGCCAATTCGGGTCGAGGAGGGCTGTTTTGTGGGAGGTGGGGATAGGGGAAAGGGAGATCGGGTTTGGGGCATGAGAGATTTGGAAATCTGTGGAGGCGGTAATAGGCTGTGCGGCGGGCGCGGCAAAAGTCTGCGCCCGCGACATCTGGGGTGACGGAGGGGGTGTAGGGGGAGAGGCAGGAGAAGGTTTGGCAGGGTGCAGGGTGGCGTTCATAGAGACGATCTGACGATGTCTGAAGACACCGGAGATGCTGCGGGTGTGCGGTCTGGTGATAGGAGGAGGAGGTGGCGGTGGGGGCGGTGTAGGGGGGGAGGCAGGAGCACCGGTAGAGCTCTGGGGAAGGAGAAAGTGTGGAAAGGAAGACTATGACTCAGACTGGGACATAGGAGGTGTCGGAGATGGGAGAAGAGGAGAAGAGTAGGGAAAGCTAGACTCATCAAAAGTGAGATGACGGGACACAATAAGCTTATGACTCCGAACATCGAGGCAAAGGTAACCACGATGATCAGACGGATAGCCTGGGAAGACACATGGAGTGGAGCGCGGGTGAAGCTTATGTGGGGCGGTGGAGAACTGATTTGGGAAGCACAAGCACCCGAATGTACGAAGGTGATCATACCTAGGCAAGGTGCAATAGAGTTCCTGAGTTGGCGAGCGATGTTGTAGGGTAGTAGATGGGAGAATGTTGAGGAGATAACATGTGATTGATAAGGCGTAAGGCCAACAGGTAAGGGGAATAGATGCATGAAAGAGAGAGAGCGCATCATGTTGGTATGGTTCTAATGATTCGTCCGGCCTTGCCATTCTGCTGGGAAGTATAGGGGCAAGACAACCGATAGAAGATCCCATGTGTGGCGAAGAAATAGTGAAAGTCTTTGTTGTCAAATTCACGGTCATTGTCACATTGGAAGCATTTGATGGATGTTTGAAACTGTGTTTTGATGTAGGCATGGAACTTGACAAAGATAGGAAACACTTGGGACTTGAAATGCAATGGAAAGACCCATAAGAAATGAGTGTAATTATCAAGAAACAAGAAGTAGTACTTTACCATCTTTGCTAGGCACAGGAGAGGTCCAAATGTCACTATGAATGATGTCAAAAGGAGCAAGGGTGGAGTTCAAAGACCGTTGGAACGGCAGTCTTGCATGTTTGCCTAATTGACCGGAGGAGCATAAATGAGAGTGTAGGTCTTTATTATAGGTAACAAGACTCTGAGAACGGAGGACATCTAGAACGACATCACTGGGATGGCCCAGGCGTGTATGCCACAGACTGGAAGACGATGCCGAGAGGGTGACCGGGCACGACTGACTGGACGCAGGGGGTGGTGTGACAGGGTAGAGCTCCCCGATGCTGTTACATCTCATGCGAGTAACCCCCGTAGTAAGATCGTTTACAGAGAAACCAAAGGATCAAACGTAAGAGAAACATTATTGTCAGTAGTGAACCGACGGACAGAGATAAGGTTTTTGACAATCTTTGGGGCAATGAGGACATTGGTAAAGTGTAATGGTTGGGTTGGAGTCTGTAATTTGGCATGGCCAATTCCCGAAGTAGCAAGGCGACCACCATTGTCGACGACAATGGAGTGTGCAGGACCTTTAAAAGAAATAGAAGAGAGGTTACCTAAGGAGTGCGTCATATGGGAAGTGGCACTAGTGTCCATGTACCACGAAGAGTAAGGGAATGTCGGCTGCGTAGAGGAGAAGACGTGATGCATAGTAGGCGGAACATAGCCTGGATCGGACGATGTCACATAGGTCTGAGGATCGGCATGTCGAGGGGCGGGATATCCGGAGTACGGTTGCATCTTTTTCTCTTTTTTTTTTCTCTTTTTTTTTCCTCAAGAACGAACAGAACGAATGTGGGGATGAGGGGCTCTGCGAGCAAGGGGTGCCGAGGAGGGGTGCTCGGTCTGAGTCAGAGCGGTTGAGGTGGTCGGAGGCGGCGAAACCGGGCTTTGGGTGGCGGATCCGGGTTGCAGGAGGCCGGATCCGGTGAAGGGGTGCCGGATCTGGGTTCGGCAAGGATGTGGTGGTGCTCGGAGATGGTAGATCCGGGGTGTAGGAGGCCGGAGCTAGTGAAGGGATGCCGGATCTATGGGGATGAGGGGCTCTGCGAGCAAGGGTGGGGCTCGGATCTGGACAGGGACTACGCCGGTGATGCGTGGTGGTCAGATCCGGACGGAGGGACTGTGGTGCTGCGTCTAAAGGCCGGAATTTGCGAGATTGGGCCGGACTGGTGGTCTGCGTGGGTGCGACAGCGAGGGAGCGGACTTGACTCGGGATGGCTAGCGAGCGAGGGCGAAGGATGTGGTGGCCGGTGGTGTGGAATAGCAAGAGCGAGGAAGAAAGGGAGAGGACGGCTATGGCAGCTGAGATCTTCTAGGTCGAAATCGAGAGGGAGGAAGAGGATGACCGGTGAGACGGGAGGATCAATTTAGGGTTCCGTGAGGAAGAAAAAACTGCGATACCATGTAGAATGACAGAATTGATGTAAAGTACTCTTCGAGAGTTTCATTCATTAGATAAAGATATATATATATATATATATATATATATATATATATATATATATATATATATATATATATATATATATATATATCGGGCTTTTTGGTCCATTATACAATATGAGACCTATGTAATCTATCAGAGCTAATACTTATTAGCTTGGAATCTCTTGTGCGACACTTTCTTTTTTTCATATGTGTACACCAAGAAATCTTTAATATGTATTTTAGCCCTCCCTCTTTGAGAATTAGAATGATCCTTTTGAAGTTTGGAATTGGAATTCATATATCCACATCAAATTGTGCATCGTACAAGTGGTCATCTATATCATGCTTGATTTAATCATTTATAATCTATATATATAATCTAAAGAATGCCTAGCTATTAAAAGAGAAATATTTTTTATTAGGTTTTTCAACCGATCAAATTAAAATAATTTTTTTTTATATATTTTTTCTTAATTAATTTATTCTACATTTTACAATCAATTAATTAATCTATGATCTTCTATAACGAGCTATTAAAATAAAAATACTTTTATGAGGTGTCATCACCACTATAATTACAACTTTTTCAACCAAAGTAGATTTTTTTATATATTTTTCTTAACATATTATACATTTTCTAATCAATTGATTCAATTTAAAACACTAAATTAGTATATAATAGGCGCGGATATTTTCACCGCTAATTTTTACTATTTTCACCACTAATCAACGCATAGGTTTACGGTGGCCTTAATCCCCTTTTCCAAAGCCCACCGCATATACATGCGGTGGGTGCGTTGACCGTATACGTACCTACCACATGTATATGCGGTGGCCTTGAGCCGAACGGGGTCTGTTATGGGAAACCCCACCGCATGAGTAAATGGTGGAATCCACCGCATGCGTATACGGTGGGTTGCAGACATTTCGAAACGATATTTCAGTCAACGGTTGGGACGAGCAGTTTGCGGCGAGGATTGCACGATACAGAGCCTACCGTTGTCGAGATGGTGGCCGTCCGCTGTGCTATTAGCACTTTTTATTTTCGCGTGTCATTTTCCGAACTTCATATGTTTGTTTCTTCGATTATTAGATATTTGTCTGTGCCATTTATAGAACTGCATTCTATAACGTATGACATTTTTCGACCCACATTTTTTTATGGTGCTTGACATTTCCCACACTTCGGTTTGCTTTTTTTTTTCCTATACAATATTCGTTTATTTTGACATGGACCAGCCATATTCGGAATCGATTCGGGGACCGTCGGGTACTACCCCGATATGTACTAAGCGTTTCTTATTACTACATTATATACTATTTCTTCTAACCAAAACATATTATCTATAATTTATTAAGCTTAGGTGCCTTTTTTTTTTATGACTATGACAATTACATAAAACATAAATTTTTTACATTCCAATTTATAATAATGTATGTTTCCACAATTAATATTTATGGGGGTGAGAAAGAACAACCTTAGTCTCACCGCATATATATGCGGTGGGTGACGTATCCGGTCCGGACACCACCCCCAAATATGCGTCATCCAAGACCACCGTCAACCTATGCGGTGGAGTTGAAACGGAACAGAATAGGCCGGCCACCGCAAAATATGGCGGTGAGCCTTTATACTCCTCGACCCACCGCAAAGTATGGTGGTAGCCACCGCCAACCTATGCGGTGACCTCGTTGACTGTCATTAAATCTACTGTCAATCTGTGTGGTGATTAGCGGTGAAAATAGTAAAAATTAGCGGTGAAAATATTATCATACTAGACTCCTTATACCATAAATGCGTATAATGTATAATGTACAAGTTTTTTTACAGCTTATGTTGAACCAACATATATCTAGTGTTAATGCAACTCTTAAATTATCCTATAATGTTTTTTTTTTTACAACTACGTATAATGTATGAATGTGAAGTTAATGGTTACAACTAATTTGTTTCAAGAAATGTGTTAGAATTCAGTCTCCTCCTGAAGTTTCGTGGCAAATTGACAAGCCTTTCCGACGAAATACATAGTAGAAGTCGAGCTCATTTTACCTGCTTCGTCGCAAATTGACAGGTTTGTGCGTTTTCACGTGGTTTTCATTTTTCAAAAGGCTTTATTTTTCCATTTTGATGGTCCAAATTAAAGTTTGTATGTATTCATCTCACTAACAACCCTCAAATGTGTCATTTTGCCATTCAAACTCATTGTCTAATTTTCAAGGCACCAATAAATATACTAATGTAACTCATTTACTATACTATTTTTTTTTAAAAAAAAAACGAGTAACAATACACTAATAATTGTAAGAGTAGGCATCTTTTTATTATTACTAGTGAGCATGCCCGTGCGATGCACGGGGCATGTCCGACCGGTTAAATGTAATCTGATTTACACAATAGTTGATTTACACGTTATTTATTTTTAATTAATACAGAGTATTAAAGATAATCAATATTTTATTACACGTACGTGCTTTGATATTAATTTTTATTGATATTGATATAATAATGTAAATTAGTACCATTTAATTTATTAAATTTAAAAATCTCGATCTCTTATTTGTTACATAATTTTAACTTATTTTTTTATGATGATGAAAAAACGGTTAAACTTTTCTCTATTATGCTTGAGGACAAAAAAAAGCGACTAAAAAATAAATAAATTTAACGTTATGGAATATGTGTGTGTAGAAAGAGAGAGAAATACATTTGTGACTTTCTAATACACTTAAAATTATTTAATATAAACACAAAAGATTTAGCTAATGATAAAAATGAAAATATTGTGACATTAGAGCAATGATATACAAACAACTTCGGGGGGCAAAAAAAACAATACTCGATCCATCTAATTTCCTTCTTCCATCAACATCAAGGGAATTTATACCAATTTGCTTCTCTACAATAACATTAACAAACATAATATAAACAGAGCATTTCCAAACAAAAAAAATCAAATTTTGTATATATTAATGTAAAATATAAAGAATAAATATAAAATATTACTTATATACCTTTTTCATTTCAGTTGATGATCTTTCTCTATGAACTTCTACTCATTCTCGTATTTTTCATCAATAGAGCACGCTTTTCTACAATAACATTAACAAACATCATACAAAAATAACACTACCTATCCAAATTAAAAAGAAATATCAAATAACAATTTTCATATATAATAATTTAAAAAAATAAGAATAAGATGTCAAATATTACTTTTTATATATTTTTCTTCTCGATTGATGCTCTTTCTCTATGAACTTCTCATTTTCATATTACTTTTTATAACTCATAAGTATAAAATTAAAAATTATAAAAATAATTAATTAAAATGTTGATATTTTATACTCCCTCCGTCTCAAATTAAATGTCTTTTTACTTTTTGGCACGCTTTTTAAGGAGCGAAAAACTCTATAAAATATTATTATTTTAATTAATTTTTTTATATAATTTGATACTTAGTAGTAATAAGTATAACATTATATAGAAAAATTAATTAAAATATTAATATTTTATAGAGTTTTCCGCTACTTAAAAAACGTGCATAAAAAAACAAAAGACATTTAATATGAGACAGAGGGAGTATCGTTTTTGGCTCCTTAACAAACGTGTCAAAAACTCAAACGACACTTATTTTCGAAGGGAGGTAGTATTTGAATTTTAATGGATTTTGATTTAAGATAGAAAGAAAAATTATTATATTTAAGTAAATATATTATAATAATATAAATATCCTTATTAATGATTTTTGGTACTTATTTTTCTACAAAGAACACTTTGAAATGATAAATAGATTACTAATAATTTGAATAGCAAAATTATATTTTAACTGAATTCAAAAAGTCAATGAATTTCTTTCATTTTACAATTAATTTTTTGTTCTCATATTAGATTCAATAATGCATAAAATTATTGTCTTAAATGCAACAAATTAAATGACTATCTTTTCATATTCTAAATGATTTAATGACCGACTAATTTGATTAGTTTTAGGTAAAAAATAATGAATATCTTTTCATTTTCTAATTCATGTCTATTTATTAATTTAACTTTATTTTTTCCCATAATATCTTCAATGCATTGAGTTGAATGTCTTAACTGTAAAATATTAAATGACTATCTTTTTATTTTACAAATAATCAAATGATAATTTCTTTGGATTCCAAGTAAAAATCAATGATGTCTTTTCATCTTGATATGATTCAAATAAAAAATAAAAATATGAGCTAGGAATAAAAAAAAAAATATTTCAACAGAATAGTAATTAACATATATTAAAATTTTTTAAAAATAGTATTCACAATCTCCAATGTATAAAATTAGGAAATTGAAACAAAATGAGCAATAGAGGAATAAGAGTTTCATATAATATTTTCGGCCACTAATATATTTATTTATGATCATTAAGATTACATCGGTGGTAACTATTACTCTTCTTGCCACGATGGATAGAAGGTTGTAAGATTTTTAACACTTCAATTAAAAAATAGGATTACTGATTAAAAAAATAATAAATATATATTATTTGAACAAAATAAGAAATAAAGCATATGATATAATTAAATAATACTATAAAGATTGGGTGAAAATTCATAATATGCCAATACCAATAATAAATATAATTAAACAAAAATGGTTAATTTTACGTGCATACTTATATAAAGGCCGATAAGAAAAGCGGGGAAATTAATCATATATTTTTTTTCAACAAAATAAAATTATATTATTAATTACGAATAAAACAACAAAATAGAGGAAAAACAACATACTCTAGTCTGTAATTTGTTCACATCGGTGGTGAATATGATCGAAACTTCTTATAACAATGGAGGACGTTGTAAGATTTTTCACCCTTCAATCAAAAAATAAGAATACGAATTAGAAATAAAAAATTATTTCAACAAAATAAGAAATAAAATATATGATATAAAATCACAACATAGAGATCGAGGAAAAAAATCATAACATACAAATAAATACAATTGAAAATAATGCAACAAATAATGCGTACCTTTCTCTTGTTAGGATCTTCTCTATCTTTGGATGATTCATCTTGTGTACTTGTTCTCAAAATCTAAAAACAAAATAATTATAAATTATAATCAATTATCTTAACAAAGAGGGGAAAAGAAATATAGGAATGAAATTAAAATTCATAAAAAAATTACCACTAATTCATAGATAAAAAAAACATAGGAATGAAGGTGAAGTGGCATTGTTCTTGCAGTAGTCCTCATCGACCCACGCAACCAACTCTGAGCTCCTTCGCCGCCCTCAGCACACATTGTTCGTCCCCCTAATCGATGGCCCTAGCATATCTCCTAATCACACACAAAATTCCATTATAAACTTGTTTTTCTGTACTTGCAAGACCATAGACACATCAGTAATATATTATATAGGTGTCCAGTTTGTCCACTATGGCCATGATTACATAAACCCAAACTGCGTTGGTTGGTAAGATGAAGAGATTATGACACAAAAAAGCAATTAATTGAACCGTTTCAAATGTTTATAACTTACGTGAGTAATAATGTTTAATTAATAAAATTACGCAAGTTACAAGTAATACGGAGTAGACAAAGAGATACCTAAATATAAACAAAATGTAAAAAAACCAAAAATTTCTTTGATTGTAATTTATGAATACAACATTAATGAAGGCTTGCACACAACTTTTCTTGTTATATATTATAGATGTATTATTAGGTAATAATTCGGATAAGAAAACTCTATCCGAAAGCATCCTGTCGGATGAGGCCTAGAAGACCTGAATCGAGGTATAAATCTGGCCCCTTGGTCGAGTAGCAAAGGTGTGCAACCTTATCCGCTACCTTGTTACCAATGCGAGGAATATGGGATATAACGACGGTATTTACTCCTTGGAGAAGAGCTTAGATATCGGACATAACCATTTCTATTTCCCAGGTATAACCAACCTTTTTACTTAGGTAATCCGTGATAATTTTTTAGTCTCCTTCTATTATTAGATCCATGATCTTTAACTCCTTAGCTTTTTGTACCCCAAGTCGGAGCGCTAGAGCTTCCGCCATGAGAGGCGATTGTCCACGAGTAGTATTACCGTCAAAGCTAATAGGATTGCCCAGCTAGTCTCTAATGATGTATCCAATAGAGCTGGTTGAGTTCGATATAAATGATCCGTCAAAATTTAATTTGTACTTTCCCGCAGGAGGTTTCTTCCAGCGGTAAGCTTTTTTATTACTTTTATCGAGGCCTTTTTTCCCTTCTGTTTTGAAATAGGTATCTTATTAACATCGTCATAGCTCAACTGCGTTGTCATACATTCTATTATTTGCGTATTGTAAATTTTTTCTTGTAAGAGTAGGGAGAGTAGTCATTCAGCTTAATCACAACAAATAACCCAACCTTTAATATCGTAAGCAACATATATCACCAATGAGTCACGATCTGATTTTTACATAACACATCTATTAATTGAATCTATTATATATATATATCTTGAGTTCATTTTTCTGAATTGATAAATAATATTAACGACTCCGTCGACTCGTAACCAAGTTACAAAAATACCATCGTACTAAGAATTCTCGGGTTTATTTTTCACAACTAGAGCAAAATTAGGCTATTTATCGCAATTAACCCTAACAATTTTGGTCCCTTGATGATGACCTAATTTTGGAGGTTGGGTTAAATGCGGTAGGAAACTTCCCAATCCCTAATGTTAATGTGTGAGGAAACCTGGAGCCATGGGTAATTTGGTAAAATCGTAAGATTCACCGCAATCTGATCGACAAAGGCCAAAAATTACCAAAAGAAAAAAAGGAAAAAGAAATAATAAACCAGCGTCAAGAGTCAAGACCTCAGATTCTGTATGAGAGGGGCGGAGAGGGTGACTGTTAAACAACACATTTCACACAGGTAGACGACGGAGGCAACGAACAATCCCACAGTTCGGATCCGATCCCTCTCCGTTCAATTTTTTTTCTTCCTAATTTCGATTTCTCACTTCCTCTTAAAACACTGCAATTCGTTGATCGGATTTCTGTGTTTTTGATTCCGGGAGCGAGGCTTTGGAAACCCTAGCCTTCCGTGTTTGGCACTGTTCCAAACTCTTACGGCTAGATTATGGCGGCTACGGTGAACAGCGGCAACGCGGCTCTTTCCCCTCGCGCCTCCGCCGGAGAGGCGGTCGGCGGACCCCATACGCCGCCTCGCCGGACGAATTCCGGCTCTGCGAGGAACTCTTCGCCGACGTGGAATCGGATTGTCCGTGGGGCGGAAACCGAAGGTTTTGGAGTCGCACCGCCGCCCGAATCGCTGGTAACGGCCATGGTTCCGCCGCCGGCGGAGGTTGTTTATGAACAGAGCAGTGTGAAGGTTAAGGATGGATCTTCCCCTGAGGGCTCTGAGGTGGAGACACAGCCGGAGGGCGCTGATAACGGCAATGGTTCGAAGAAGGCCGCTTGGAATAAGCCTCACAATGCCTCTCGCGAGACCGGCCTGGTCATGGGAGCGGTCTCTTGGCCCACCCTGTCTGAATCTACCAAAGCTTCTCCCAAGCCGCTGTTAGCTGATTCCTCGAAGAACCCTAATGATCCTCCAATTTTAGCCCCACAGGTTTGCAGTGAATGTTCTTTTACAAATTAAACATTCAATTTACATGGTTATCACTCTTTATGTTGATGTTCAAAGATTTATATATCAAATTGCTTTGTTTTGATGATGGTAAATGTGGGTATACTCTAGGTTGCTACTGCAAATGTGTCGACTTCACTTGCATCGCCATCATTTGCTCCTCAGAAACAGATGACAAGTAACCCTAACCAGCCTAGCCCTAACCCTAATGTTACTCAGCATCATGCGCGGCCTGCTCGCCAGAGATCAATGAAGCGCGAGGGTGGGGGAAACTCGTCTTCCAATGGTGGCTTTTCTCATCAGTTTCCACAACCAAGTTTGGCAGGGGACACTTTACATGCTGGTAATAGTTCTTTGAAGACGAGTTCTGGTGGGGGTTCTGATAACACTGGTAGAGACCATGGGCATGGTAATGTTACTAGGGATGGTAGCCATAGGAGCGGAGGTGATCATCCTCAGCAACATAGTTATAGGAGGAACAATAGTGGGTCTAATATGCGTGGAGATGGTTCCTTTGGTAGTAGGCGCGATCAAGACCGTGGAAATAATGATTGGAATCACCCTAGGGGTTTTAATGGAAGAGATCCCGTTGGGCCACCACAAAGACCTGGTCCAAGAGGCTTTGTAAGAGCTCCACCGCCTGGTGCTGCTACATATATTCCTCCACCTATACGCCCTTATGGCAGTCCATTGGGCATGCCTCCTGGTGAGTTGTTTGAAGTTTACACAAGGAGGGGTTTGTTGATAGGTAACATTGTTTAACATGGATTGCTCTTAACTTGTTTGTATATGCAGAGATGCAGCCACTATATTATTTTGCTCCACATCCAGGGATGCCTTTTGTTGCACAAATGCCTCCTGCAGTCTATTATCCTCCACCACTGGATCCACAATTGCATGCTCAGATTACTAATCAGATAGATTATTACTTCAGGTTTATGTTGACAAATTTAACCTAGTATTTGCCATGTTTACATCTTGGAGTTTAAAACTAAATTCCTGTGCCATGTGTTGTCTGTTTGTTGCAGTAATGAAAACTTAGTTAAAGATATATATCTGCGCCAGAATATGGATGAATATGGTTGGGTTCCCATCCAACTAATTGCCAACTTCAAGAAGGTAGGTCTAATTGGTTCTTGTACGCTTTTGCATTCTACTGATTTAGCATATGTGCCTAAAGGTTTCGTCAATACTTGATTATCTTGCACTTTGCTTTTCTCAACTGCTGATGCTTGATCCTGTGAATGGAAAGGTCTGGGCCCTTAAATTTTTCTAAGGATTGGTCTGTGTTTGATTTGCGTGGTCTTCTGTAACTGGAAGTCTTTTTTTTTCCATCTAGATGTCATTGGTTTTTTGTTTTGAATATGGTTCCTCCTATTGTAGATGAAGTTAGCTTTAGGATTCCTTTTCATTTACATTTCATTCGTTCTCCCCATTTAAATTTGCATGGTTCTTTCTTCTGTTAAAGTTAGCCGTGTGATTCCTCTTATTGTGGACGAAGTTTTTTAAATTTTTTTTATCAGAAAGCTTTACAAAATATATTGCATGCGTTTGCGGAGATTTATGTTTTATTTGGTAAAAGAACCAAGCAGCAATGAACCAACTTTGATCCTGTGCTGGCCTTGCTTCATCTGTCAACTTGCTTATCTGCTTGATATTCTAACTACTTTATCCTCTCAACCTCTAAAATTTCTGATGTGGTTCATTCTATACTACTAATAGCATTAGCATCATGTGCTGGCATTGCTTCATGTATCAACTTGTTTATCTGCTTGGTATTCTGCCTACTTTATCTTCTCAACCTCAAACTTTTGGACGTGGTTCATACTAAACTAGTAATAGCATTAGCATCCTTATGTTTTTACAGAAATAAGCAGATGATTCTAGATGACAAGCTTAATACAATTGTAAAACGATAGAGCTTCTCTCATCTCGTTGTCCCTCTTCCAGAGAATAAGCTGCTCATGCACCCATGATTTCTTGCCGCATCCTCTATTGTTCATCTGCTTGGTATTCTGCCTACTTTATCTTCTCAACCTCAAACTTTTGGACGTGGTTCATACTAAACTAGTAATAGCATTAGCATCCTTGTGTTTTTACAGAAATAAGCAGATGATTCTAGATGACAAGCTTAATACAATTGTAAAACGATAGAGCTTCTCTCATCTCATTGTCCCTCTTCCAGAGAATATGCTGCTCATGCACCCATGATTTCTTGCCGCATCCTCTATTGTTAAGTTACAAGGGAAGTAGCATTGCCTTATCCATAGTCATTTTAAGCAGGCCATTTGAGAATCATTTCTACATAAGTTCACTAGAAAGATGGTTTAATTGCCCTTTGTCCCTGCATTCCTGATGAAAGTGGGATCTCACAGATTTCTTCTGGGATTATTGTCCATATTAGGCAGTGTTACACATTGAAGGAACATTCATGAGAGATCTACTCCATAGTCCTTACCAATTTCCAGGCCTAGAACCTTCCAATCTTTACACTGAATCTTATGCTGCCTCTCTCTGGGTTATATCTCTACGTTTTCTTAAGCAGACAGCAAGTTATTTGGCCCTCCACCTAGCCACCCATTGCCTTACCTATTATCCTTTTGAACAGTGTGACCTAAACTCAGGATGAACAGACAGGTCATTGATGGAGGGGTTGGGCAGCGAGTCAGGGTGTGAAATGGCTTTTGGAAAGATAGCTTGTTGGCTGGTCGGTTTTCGTAGGAGGGCAGTGCTAATTTTGTTGCTAGGTGCAAGGCATAAAGATAAATTGTGCACTAATTGAAGCAAGATGCAATTCTTTAAACTTACGTACTGCACTTCAGGTCACCTAGCCAAATACACTTTTCACAGTCCAAGCGCCAAGGGAAGTGTTTAGGCTTAGGAAAGAGAGAGAGAAGAGGTGATTGAAGCGCTGCCCTGACATTCAACTTACTTAACTGCACTTCAGGTCACCAAGTCAAATACACTTTTCCCAGTCCAAGCACCAAGGGAAGTGTTTAGGGTTAGGAGCCTTGCATCTTAGTGCCTAGGGTGCTCTTTTTTACAATTTGGTAATAGTAAATCCTTGGTTTCATAGGTGCCTTTTAACTTTGAAGTAGCGATACCCCAATTCTGATGATTAGTGAGGCCAGAGCAAGTTGGGCTTGGGAAATGACGTGGCTGTGAGTTAGGGACGTCTATGCTTTCTGTGAGGTAAAAAGGGGGAGATTTATTCTCACAGGTACAACAACAATTTCTTCTGACAGCTACAACATAAATCTAAAGTAATATAAAAAGAAGGGCCGATAGCACAAAAAACATGACATATACCAGGTTAAAAACAAGTATCAGGTTTCTCCATGCCCCGAGCAAGTCAAGAAGATACCTGGCGTGTGCCCATCCTCATCTGACAAATTTAACCTGATACCTGAACCACACATAAGGCTTCTCCATACCCCGCTGAACAAGTCAAGAAGATGTAATACAAGAGACCCACTGCGAGTGGAACCACAGATACAAGATAAAAGCAATTATAAAAGAAATGCCAATAGCACCTGAAGGCTGAAACTCACACTGAAACTCACATAGAGATCACACATAAATACGCAAGATAGACAGAAGGCTCCACACACCTAAACTGCAGAAAAACATATGAAAACACTGACAAAATCCGTGCCCTGAGAAAAAAAAAACTTACACACCCACCAAAACCCTAACTCTAGATTTCTACCTAGATGTCCTCCATCCAAATGCTCCCCTCAGCGGCCCCCTTCTATGTGAGGGCAAAAGGGTAAAGTAAGGTCTCTTGTCTGGTTGCTGCCTTCCTGCTCTTCTTGAGGTGACCTCTACCACGTAGGGCATTACTGAGGACAAAACCCTCGCAAGTGTACTAGGTTGCCTTCTCTATACATGTCCATTCAAACTTAGCCTTGGCTCTCTCAACTTATTCCCAATGCTGGCATTGACAACCATGATGTGAATGGCTTCCTTGCTGGTCTTGTCCATCCTCACTACCTCACGTGCCTGCACATCCATCGTAGCATTCTCATCCCTTTCACTCCTGCACCAACTTTGTATGGGACTGAGTGCTGGCATGTCCTTGGCATTCTTCTAACTTTAGCTTATATGTAAAACACGTAGTGGTTGACATGCTTTTTTGGCTCCTTAAGTTTTCCCCTTCAGTCCTGCTGTAACCAACCAAGTTTGTTTAGGGAAAAGAAAACACTTTATGTAGCCATTACTCTTTACAAATCAGTATATCCACCATTAAATGGGGGTTATCACATGGCATAATCAAGTCTTTTGGTGCAAACAAGATAGCAAGGTCAAGGACTGAATGAGAAGAAAAATAACTTGTTTGAATTTGTTATTTTGTTTATGTGATCTTCCCTTTGGCTACATTTTATTGTTAATCAATACCTGGAAGGTAACTTTTGTGGAGTTTGGTTATCTTTTTGCTTTTTCTTTATGGTGTTTTTGCTATCATTTGATACATCAAGGTATTTAGTGCCGAAATGGTACTTTCCTATCTTCTCAGTACTATAATTCTGATTCTTTCCTTCTTTGATTAGTGGAAGCTTACTTTTTTATTATTTTGGTTCCAGCGAATGTAAATTGTGAAACAGTATGATATGTTATTGCTCTCTATTTTGGTAAAACAGAAGCTGCAGGTTGCATTGTGCATTTTTTGCTTCACACTCTGCATGGCCCCCAATGCCATTGCGGGGTTAAATGGATGATCCTTCATTAACATGATAACATGATGATGATATTATATTCATAATTTTTCTTCAAAGCATCATATTTACTCTGCCAGTGGGAATTTGTTTACAGGTCATGCAGTTGACTACTGATATTCAGCTGATATTGAGCTCTGTACAAGCTTCTACTGTCGTGGAAGTGCAGGTCTTGCTCTGGCATTCAAACCTATATACTCTATTGCTTTTGGTTATAACTGGTTATTTGAAAGTATGATCATTTATGTTAGTTTTCTTATAATTTCATTCTTCTATTGTCAGGGAGATAAAATCCGAAAGCGTGATGATTGGATGAAATGGGTAATGCCATCTTCTGCACAGTTCCACGCTGCAGCTGGCTCTCAGTCTCCTCGCTTGAGGCAGGATGCACTCTCAGCTCGTGTACAAGGTCTGGTGCTAGATGAAAAGACTGCTGATTATGGTAACTCAAGTCAGGTAGATGTTCATGCGGGAATTTCATTTAGATCGTCTTCCAGAGACATGGAAGGCCTCTCAGAGTCTTCCAAGGACGGAAGGAGTTCTAGTGGGTGGTGACTACCCAGTCTCGTAAAGTTTCAAGGGATACCCTAAGTTTCCCTACCTTTTGCCCCAAAAAAAAAAAAGAAAAAAAAAAACCAAAAAAAAAAAGAAAAAAAGAAAAAGAAAAAGAAAAAGAAAAAAGAAAGATGGATTGTCTATGGCGAGCATATGTCTATAGAAGAAGATGACTAGCCATGGATGATAAACCCAAACCAAAAATCGAAAAAAAAAAAAAAAAAAAGAGGGAAAAAACAAAACAGAAAGGGATAATTTATGAGTTATGTTGAAGAACAATGGCATTGACACGAGAGCAAAATAAAAAAGAGATGGTATTTTCCAGATGAGTTGACCTAGTTGCATGAATTGCTTTGCCCTGTTGGTTTGGTTGGTCCAATTTTGGTCATTTAGTTTTGTGGTTGATAAAAATGATGGTTCTTTAATGCCTCCTTAAGGGGAATTTTGTTTCATATCCCCGCCACTCTTCCAGCTGCTGTCATCATTAACTCCGGGGTCCTCTTTCCTCCACATCGAAGAAACTGATGGTGTGATGGAGAGCAAATGAAAGCATGCTTTTGGCTTTGTGAATTTGCCGCAGTTGAGAAAAAAAAAAGAGTTTGTTTTTGGTGCTGTTGGTGCTGGTTTATTGCTGCTGCTGCTGCTGCGTTCATCGCCTTGCTTTTGGAGTCTTCTATTGCCCTTTCTGATATACACTCAGTAGGTTCATATTTACCTGTATACTCTTTTATGTTCACTGTCTTTCCTTTTCCCACTTTTTGAAGTGCTTAGATTACTCTCTTTTTTCCTTTGTAATTTGTTGGAGTCATTTCGGATCCTTCATACTTTTTGATGGTGTTCTTCAACGATTTTATTTATTTATTTTTAGAATTTAGATTGTAGAGTACTTTGTGTGTGATGCAGTTGTTGCTCATTTCTGCGGATTTCGTTTTTGCTGGCATGCTGTTGTAGGAGGATGAAGTTTAATCTTTTTTTATGGATGGAAGGTTTCTATCACTGATATGATATACATTAGCATGTGCACTCTATGTCCAAAGTTATGCATACCAGGAAGTCAAGTATGCATACAAATCTTGAAGAAGAGAGATTGTGAAGCTTTGTTGGAGGATGCTTCACTCAGACTGTAAAAGGCAGGTTCTGTTTATTTTGATAATGTAACAGATTATAGAGGTAGCAGCCCCTCCACAATTTAACTCCTTTTTTAGGTCTGGATTTTTAACATTAGAAATTCAGAATGTAGATGTGGTGTCATTTGTTTTCTTGGATCCTCTGTGTTGCTTCATCTTTGGTGTTGCCCCTCATTCTTTATCCATCAAGGGCTCCTCATTCTTTATCCATCAAGGGCTCTAACTCTAGCTAGGTGTGCTGACATCTGTTTGATTATCAGTGGAGGAGAACATTTGCCTTTACCCGTTGATGGTGTGGTAGTCATTTGGTAATTTACAAGCAGATAGATTCCATGGGAGGTCATTGGCTACCACCACTTATGAGCCAGAAGGACCCTAGCTAGATGCCCTTTTGGCATGTTCCCAAGATTGCATTTATCTGATTTTTTTTATATACATATTTATTTAGAACTAACAAGTAATAATCCAATTGAAAATAAAAAATTGAGGTGCAGTGAGGGATGAGTTGGGTAAATCACAACCACAGAACAAATATGGTGGGAGATATATCCAGACCCACTTTCCTTCTTTTTGCTTTGATCCTCATTTTCCAATCTTCTTCATTTGGGTGTCCTTGAAAGTGTACATGAATTTGAATGCAGAAGAAGTTGAAAAAAGGGTGGATTTCACTTAACCACTTCTATATATCGGCCAATTTGTACAAAACCACCATTTGAGCGTTTTCATTTAATCACCTCTTAGTGTTTCATTTACAAATTACACTCCCAAGTCTGAAGTCCCAAGTCAAAATAGCTCAAAAACCATAGTTTGTTAGAGCTCGTTTGGTTGACATTCTAAAAACCCAGGAAGTAGAACTTTCCAATAATTGGAGATAATACCAGCGTTTGGTTGATTTAATTGTTACAGAAAAATCCAAGAAGTTGAATTCTCGGAAATTTAAATTCTTCCATTTTGCAGGAAAGGTAAGTTCTAATTCTACCATTTTTAATAGGAAAATTCTATTTTCTTATTTCAATTCCTATAATCCAAAATCCAAAGTCAAACACAATTTCTCAATTCCCGTGATTTTCAATTTACGGGAATTGAATACCTAGGAAGTTAACTTCCCGGGAACTATACTTCCCACATTTAACCAAACAAGCCCTTATTACTTTATTAGTAATAAAGTAAAAAAAAATACATATAATAAATGAGGATATACTATCATATTTGTTGATTTCTTAAAAATCATACAACGAGCTAAAAGGAAGCCTACCGAGTTGCTGACCACCTTTCGCATCTCGATCTCGACTTTTGTTGCTCGATTGTCCCTGTTGATTTTGCGCTAGCAGAATTCATTCATCTGGATGCACTTGGTTAGAAAGGGTCTCCCTTTCGGTCAAATTTCTTCCTATTAAAAAAAAAGAGTTAAAAAGACATATTTTGATAAAAGCAATACTCTGTAATAAATCTAGGCTTTCCGAGGATTGTTTTGTGGTAAGTTAAGTATTCGTGTTTGTTGTGTTGTCGAATAGTTCAACCTCTTTAACTCTTTGATTAGAAAAACCTTTTTTTACAGAAGAGAACGCGTCGACGCGTGCAACCAAACCTCCCCCAAATCCCCAACCCAGAAACCTTAGATCCAGAAAACTCGATGAAAACTCGAGTGCATCCACTGAAAAATCCACTGCGGAAGTGACATTCAAGCCTTCAATCAACCCAAACAACCATAGTTTATTCAAATCAAAGGCTTTAGCCTTCGGGATGTGGCACAAAATCTGGAAAACAGGATGGGGTGGGGTGTGGTGTGGAATTCGGGCTTCCTCTGGCTTCCCTCTCTCCCAATTCCGTCGACGGATAGCCTTTGCAACAATCATTCCTCTCTCAAGATACCTTTCTTCCAATGGCTCTCTCTCTAGAGGTCGGATGCGACGGGTCGAGCCCTCTGACCGGCGTGGACTTCTGTGGCCTCGCAAGCTTGGCAATCCGGTTCTGGCCTTCGGGATTTGCCTTCGCCATCACCACCTACTTCATTTGATGGTTCCCCAGGATCTTGCCCTCGCCTCTGGCAGGTATGGCTCTAATACCCCCTCTCTTTTGGATTTCCAGTTGCCTTCTGGATGTGTGAACTCTCTCGGTTACTCTCTCCCTTGCATCCTCTATTTAAGCTTCCATGCTCTAACTCTAAATGTCCACGCAACTGCTTCTCTGTTTCTGCTCTTCTATGCTACAAACATTCCTTTCTCTGCTCTCCCTGAATTCTACTGTCTGTATTTAAACCTACTTTGTCTTGCTCCAATGGAGTCAAACAAAATCGATAAAGGGAAGGGCATTCTCTTAGAGGATCCACCGACACCCATTAAAAACAAAACCAAAGGGAAGGGGGTCCTCTCCGAGGAACCACCGACACCCAAAAAAACCCATAAGAAACCAAAAGTTCCTAAGCCACTGAAAAGTGACAAAGGAAAAGAAAAGCTGGATTTAAACTCTTTCTTCACCCAATTACAACAGTTCCAACCACAATACCGCTTCCCGACCATAGCCAGGCTCTATGGGAGAGCCTTTGGTGCTCCCATAGATTTCAAGAAACTTGAATCTAAACTCAACTTCGACTGGAAGGGTCTATCTGGTGATCTCCAAATTGTTGAGCTGCCAAACCATTGGTTTGAGGTAAGGTTTACTGACCCAACTGATTTGCTTATTATCTGGGAAGCAAGACCTTTTCATGTATATGGCCAACTCATTATTTTGAGGCTTTGGTCAGATGCTTTTGATCCAATCACTGAAAACTCCTCTACCATTGATATGTGGGTGAGAATCACCTCAATTCCTGATGCATACAAAAAGCCTGGAGCCTTAGCCCTTATCATAGAAAAAAACAAATTTGGCACCCTAATCAAAACTGACCAAACTGTGGATCCCAGTGCTAGATATGCTAGGATTTGCATTAACCTGGATCTTGCCTTACCTGTGTCTAACACAATCCTCATCCCTGTCAACCAACTTGAGGTGTCTGCCCACATCATATGGTTTGAAGAATTCCCTGAGGGCTGTGGCAATTGTGGGGGTCAAGACCACATTTTCAACCACTGCCCTAACTTTATCCCTAAACCAAAAAATTTCAAGTTACCATAAAAAAGCCAAACAACATGATCCCCAAACTTGTTATGGGAGATGCCTGGGCTACCATTGGGAAAAAGGGGAAAGTTCTAAAGCTTCCAAACCCCATCCATGCTTTTGGCAACAAACCCTACTTATCTGGTAGATGGGGTGTGGCTATTGCTTTTGAGACCATCTCAAATTCTTCAAACTCATCCATTGGTTCTAAGTCCCCATCTGACACAAGCACCCTCCCTAACACCCCTGCTCACACTGCATCTTCTGTATTGCCTACTGCTGATGTGATGTCTGGTCCAAGAATCCCTCCCTCCATGGCTGGCCTTACTGGTAACCCTGCAGGTTGGATGCCTGTAGCTGGTTTCAGTGTTGGCCCTGTGGGGGTTGGCTTTCCTGGTCCCTCTGCCTCTGGCATACTCACTACTGAGCACCCACCTAGCTCCGAACCAATTGAGATTTCTGACCATGAGAATAACAAAACCTCTGATGATGATCCTATGGATGTTGTCTTTCCTCTCCCTAACCCACAAGACTTCAATGAGATTGGAGCCGAAGTAAACTCAGAAATCCTTCCTTGTCTCCCCTATGACTATGATGAGGATGACCTGCTTGGTGGAGATTATGATGAGGGGCATTACTTGCTGGATGAACCCATGACTGATCATCATGTTGATCTGACCTCTGAGCCTTCTTTTCACTCTCTCCAATCCAACACTTCCCTGATGAAGATGCTCACCACCTTTGAAGCTCCACCAAAGGATTCCTCTACTTCTGGCTCTCTCAAAAGGAAGGCTATGGGTGGGGATGATGACACGGCCAGCTCCATCCTGAAGAGGGGCAAAAACATTGAGTGATCAATGGATTACAAGCTTTTGCCAAACAATGGGTTACCAAGACTTGACCTAAGGGTCTGCTGTGATGATCTCAGTCTATCTCCATCACCTTTTGAGAATAATCCACTAACTTTTGCAAAGAACTCAAGCCCTATTTTTTGGCAAAAACTTGATTTGTACTTTGGCAAACCTAGAACCACTTTGTATTTGGTTATTTTAAAATTATCTATCCTTGTAAGCTGCTGGTTTTGGTTCTCTTGGGCCTTCAGGTTTCTCTCTCAAGTTTATCCTAATGCTTGTACTCTGCCCCTGTTAATGAATCAAAATCTATATTATGATCTTCTGGACTATCTTAACTTGTCTTTTTGGATTGTCTCTAAACAGATTTCAAACTTAGTACTCATAAATTGCCATCAAATTTTTATTTATTTGGCACTAGTAGGCTATCATCAATGCACTGACTCCCTCACCTTAAACCTGAACTCTCCTAAACATGGAGCCTGGCACCTTAACCTTGCTGAATTTTTACAAAACTTCAATGCTGAAAAACAAAATCCACACTCTAGCTATTCTAAACCTAACTGTCATAATAAGTACAGTAACTTAACATTAGAACCTTCTTTACTTCTGCCTCAAAGTAGATTGCAAACTCACAAGCACCCAAATTATAAAATACATAACTTAAATCTCCTAAATGTCATAAAACAAAAACATTCTACTAGCCACCAGCTATACCTTTACCTATATAATATATCTCCTACTAAATCTTGGCATCTATCTAGCTATCTCTACTTATGCTTTATTAGCTACTGGATACAAAGCAACAACAACACCATAAGTTACTATCATAACTATAGTGTTGCACATTATTTTGAATTTTACTCTCTTTGGATAATGTACTTTGACAGCTACTTTAAAGTTCCATTACTAGATTATATTCTTGCTAATTCTTTATATATTTCTTGCTGCTGTCCAAAAAATTTATCTCAGAACAAGGACATGTTCTCTAAGATTGAAACTTACTCATTTATGCTAATTCATTGCCATAAACTGCATCATCACGCTGAATATATTGCCAACAACCAAACAATTATGAAGAACTATATATGTAAAAGTAGCATTTATCATATTCTTCATTCTCTACATAAGAACCATGAGTTAGAATATGAACTTCATTATTATCTAATGGTCTTCTCATGGCTCTTAGCTATTAAGCTTTCATTCTTAGCATTCATAAGAATGCCACTAAATCAACACTACACAACCTCTGTATCCCTCCTTCTTAGCATTATCTACTGTGGGTTTTGGGATCTCAGAGGTCACCCCTTTCTTTACCACTATGCTCCTGTTTCTTCTGGTATCATAGCTCCAACCATAAAAAAAACCCATGTTATGATCACTGCTCTTGGTTGTGCATAACTTTACAAATTCTTACTAATAAGGCTTTAAAATTATACTAATCAGGAGTGTCAAAAATCCACAAATGCTTTACCACTGCTTTAAATAACTACTCTAGTAATGTATCAAATTATGATTTTAATTACTACCTGAATATGTGCATTGTCATCTACCTTGGAGACTTCTTGCTAAAATGCTCTATAGCACTTTATCTGGTTACCTATTACTGCTGTCTAGGATACTCATACCAGTGCAGGCCTTTACTCTATTTACTAGTTACTTGCTTGACTATGATAATGCATTATCTTAAACTGCAGATTCACTCTATAAATGCTATCAATAACCACTCATATCTGTATAACAGCATTTATAAATACATTACTTATCAAATTACTTTTTCCTTGTCGATGAATCAAAAGCTACATCACAAAATTCTCTGCTATCTAAAAATGTCTCTATGGTACTTTGCTAACCAAATTTCTCTTTTATCTGGAGCCACTTTGTATTTGGTTATCTTGAAATTATCTACCCTTGTAAGCTGTTGGTTTTGGATCTCTTGGACCTTCATGCTTCTTTCTAAAGTTGATCCTAATGCTTGTACTCTGCCCCTGTTAATGAATCAAAATCTATATTATGATCTTCTGGACTATCTTAACATGTTTTTTTGGATTATCTCTAACCAGATTTCAACCTTATTACTCATAAATTGTCATCAAAATTTTAATTTGTTGACACTAGTAGGTTATCATCAATGCACTGCCACCCTTACCTTAAACCTGAACTCTCCTAAGCATGAAGGCTGGCACCTTATCCTTGCTGAGTTTTTACAAAACTTCTTTGCTGAAAAAACATAATCCACACTCTAGCTATTCTAAACCTAACTGTAATAACAAGTACAGTAACTTAACATTAAAACCTTGTTTTCTTCTGCCTCAAAGTAGATTACAAACTCACAAACACCTAAATTATAAAATTTATAACTCAGATCTCCTATATGCCTTAAAACAAAAACATTCTATTAGGCACCAGCTATACCTTTACCTATATAATACATCTCCTACTAAATCTTTGCATCTATTTAGCTATCTATACTTATGCTTTATTAACTGCTGGATACAAAGCAACAACTACATCATAAGTTATTATCATAACTATAGTGCTGCACATTATTTTGAACTTTACTCTGTTTGGCTAATGTCCTTTGGCAACTACCTTAAAGTTCCATTACCAGATTATCTTCTTGCTAATTCTCTAAACCTCTCTTGCTGCTGTCCAATAACTCTATCTCAGAACAAGGTCTTGTTCTCTATGCTTGAAACATTCCCAGTTATGCTAATTCTTTGCCATAAACTGCATCAATACACTGAATATATTGACAAAAACCAAACAATTCTGAATAACTATATATGTAAAAGTAGCATTTATCATATTCTCCTTTCTTTATATAAAAACCATATGTTAGAACATGAACTTCATTATTATCTAATGGTCTTCTTATGGCTCTTTGCTTTTCAGCTTTCACCCTTAGCATTCATAAGAATGCAACGACATCAGCACTACACAACCTCTGTATCCCTCCTTCTCAGCATTATCTGCTGTGGGTTAGGGGATCTCAGAGGTCACCCATTTTTCTACCATTATGCTTCTGCTTCTTCTGATATCATAGCCTCAACCAAAAAACAAAACCCATGTTATGATCACTGGTCTTGGTTGTGCATAACTTTACAAATTCTTACTTATAAGGTTTTAAAATTATCCCAATCAGGAGTGTCAAAAAACCACAAATGCTTCACCACTGCTTCAAATAACTACTCTAGTGATGTATCAAATTATGATTTGAATTACTACCTGAATAAGTGCTTTGTCATCTACCTTGGAGACTTATTGCTAAAATGCTCTATAGCACATTCTCTGGCTTTCTATCACTGCTGTCTTGGATACTCTTACCAGTGCAGGCCTATACTATATTTATTAGTTACTTGCTTGACTATGATAATGCATTACCTTAAACTGCAGCATCACTCTATAAATGCTATCAGCATCCACTCATATCTGTATAAATACATTTATAAATACATTACTTATAAAATTACCCTATCCTTGCCTATGAATCAAAAGCCACATCACAAAATTCTCCGCTATCTAAAAATGTCTCTATGGTACTTTGCTAACCAAATTTCTCTTCTATCTCTTATAATGTCACAAAAAACACACAACATGACCTTGATATACAACCATCACAGCACTATCAATACCACTATAAACAATACCTCTACTAAGCAAGGAAACTGGTGTCTCGATCCAGAAAAACTCCTTTTAGGATTATATGATGTTCATCTAAGCTCATGTTATAGCATTAACAAATGGTTTTGCCATAACATGAATTTCCTATCTCTTACCAATAAATCATACTTTAGATATTGGCTTTTGATAATCTATCCTTACTTGTATACTTCCTGCTGTTGGTTCAACAAACCTAGTGACTTCCTCTTGTCAACTCTTTGTGCTATTACAACTGCTAACACACTCTCTCCAGTTACTAAACAGAACCTATGTTATTTATTTGAATTTCATCAGAGTATGCTCTCATTGCCTCTTATTAATAAGATCTGTAATTCTTTTTTAACAAAACAGTCTCAGAAACACAATAACTTCAATAATAATGACAATCGAAACTATAGTACAGAGTCACAATCTAATGTTACTCACCACCTGAATGAACAACTTAACACCCACCATTATGAGCTGTCATCAAGGTTCTTAATTGCTTGCTCCATATCTGCCTCTTACTGCTGCTTAAAAACTATATCTCAATGCACTTGCTATCTGCTTAGAACATGCTTTGCCATGCTACCACATCACCTTAAACTAAACTCGAGGAAAAATGCTAGTACTATTAATCAAACGTATCTGTTCATCGTTATATATGAATATGCTATATATCATCATACTAATCATGCTCGAGGGAGTCATTCCCTCGAGCAACAAATTTTTTTATACAATTCGCAGACTCGTACTCGACTTGGCTGGTCTCATGATGCTTGCCGCGTTGGCTTGGGGTTTCAAACTCAGGGAATACTAACACAAATGATCCCAAGGCTTCTGAACTTGATCCAGGCTATCTACATCAAAGACAGTTGCACCAATTCACATCAAAACTTGAGTGAGCGTCCTCTAGCCATCTTCAAGATTTTAAATGATAACTGTACTTGGGAAGGTTTACCCAATCTGGATTTTAAACAATACTTCATACATGGACGCAACAAACAATATGATCCTTACTACTTTAATTCAGCATGCCATATGATGGATACTTATTTACAAAACAATTATCGCATGTTTTATGTAAGGAACGATCATTTTTACCATTCAATAGACTTCTTGTTATGGTTAAGTGTGATTACTTGCTTAGAATTTATCTTGGATAATATTTATAATAATTACTCATGCCCAATCCAAAACCACTACTGTGGTCTTGGAAATCATCCATTTTCTTATCAAGGTAAAACCATTAAGCAAGATTTGCAGATTAAAAACTATACGAATGAGACATCATCAGACATATACGGATTTAAACACAACCATAACAAAACTCCTTTTAGTATAGAGGCTCTCAGATTAGAGATTGCTCGCACACTCGCAACAATAGACGAAACAAACAACACAAACCATAGAAGAATGACAACCAAACATTATTGGAGGATCAATACTCCTATAAACAAGGCTACCAGCCAGAAAAACCACAACTTTCCCCAAAAAGGTTTAAATGAAGTTTAGCTTTTGGAATATTAGAGGGCTTAGCAGAAAGAACGTTTGGACCCACATTGAAGCCACAACCAAAGCAGAACACATAAAAATCCTAATGCTGGCGGAAACAAAATTAACAAACCCCCCCCCCCCCCCCCCAGACAACTGCTGGAGGAAACCGGGATTTGACAAAATGCACTTTATCCCATCCAATGGCCTAGCGGGTGGCCTTTGTCTTCTTTGGAAAGAATCCCAATTCCACAACGAAACCTTCACAGTTAGAACATCGACGGACCGTATTATTCAAGCAGACTATATAAACACGACTCTTAAAATTGATGCGGAAATTTTATTTGTCTATGCAACCCCTTATGCTAAGGAAAAAAACGACTTCTGGACTACACTCTCAGACTATATTCGCAATGCTAAGGATTCACTGATTATTATTGGAGACCTAAACGAAATTTTAGAATTAAGCGACAAGCTAGGGGGTAGGATCCCATCAACTAATAGATTTGCAAGACTACAAGACACCATCAGAAGCTTCAACCTGGTAGATTCCCCAACTAGCGGGAATGATTATACTTGGAGAAAAAGTGAACATGGAATTGACAACATATTTGAAAAGATAGACCGCGCTATAGTTAGTCACCCTATCCTAAAGCAATTCCCGAATCTTAGTACAAAAAACCATGCTTTTCTTAAGTTAGATCACGCACAGATCACTTTAGACCTCATGGACAACCGCAGACCGAAATTGCAACCCTTCAAATTTGAAATGGCATGGACAACGAGATCGGACTACGAATCTGTAGTGCGATCTGCATGGAGACTAGACACCCCTGGCTTGAAAATGTTCAAACTAACGAAAAAACTTCAAGAGGTCAAAAGGAAAAGTAAGGTCTGGAGCAAAGTTTCATTCGGAAATGTTTTCCGCCAAATCAAGCAAATAGAAATGGATCTGCTAGAATCACAAAAGAAACTCTGCAACGCTTACAACCAAAATCTAGATAACAAAATCAAAAGACTCACTTCAAAACATACTTCTCTCATTTCCTTTCAACAGAAATATTGGGGGCAAAGGGCGAAAAGAATGCACATAAAATCCATAGACGCCAACACTAAATATTTTCATAAAATAGCAACAGGTAGACGAAACAGAAACATTATAAAGCACCTGCAAACCACGGCGGGTGTAACACTCACTAACGAAGAAGATATTAGAAACCTTATTAAGCACGATTTTAGCCAAAGATTTACGCAACAGGCCAGACAGCAGCCACAGAACAACCTACTCCGCCATATAGGAAATGAAATCACAAATGAAGATAATGAATGGCTTACTCGCCAAGTATCGAACTCTGAAATTAAAAATGCAGTCTTCAGCTTAGCCAACGACAAATCACCAGGCCCAGATGGTTTCCCTGCTGGCTTCTTCAAAAAGTACTGGCATATCGTGGGACCATCTGTCATCAAAGCAGTTAAAAGTTTCTTTCTAAGTGGAAGGATCCTGAAACAAACAAACCATACGTTCATAGCACTAATCCCAAAGATAGACAACCCAACCACTACATCTCACTATAGGCCTATCAGTCTCTGCACAACAACATATAAAATTATATCCAAAATTCTAGCTTCAAGACTCAAAAGGGTAATCTCCAAAGTAACCAATCCACTCTAGAGCGCATTCTAATTGCAAATGAAGTCTTCCACTCCTTCTCAAGGAAAAATGGAAAATCTAGTTGGATGGCTGTTAAACTTGATATGGAAAAAGCATTCGATATGGTCGACTGGAATTTCTTAATCTCCATTATGTCAAAATTTGGGTTCTCGCCCAAATTCACTCTTTGGATCAAAGAATGCATAACCACTGTCACCTACTCGGTGCTAATAAATAATGAACCTACTGAAATTTTCTTTCCTGAGAGGGGAATACGTCAAGGTTGTCCGCTTTCCCCTTATCTCTTCTTGATTATTTCGGAAATTCTAGCCCGTGGGTTACAACATGAATCGGAAATAGCACAGAGTCACCTAGGTATCAAACTGACGCGAGGAGGAACAAAAATTCCTTTCTTAGCCTTCGCGGATGATATCATCATCTTTGCATTAGCAACCAAAACCGGCTGTGACCAAATTAACAAAATTCTAACTGACTACTCGGCTATTTCAGGACAAAAGGTAAATAGGCATAAATCTCAATTCCAAGCATCCAAAAACGTAACAGCCACACAAAAAAAACCTAATTAGAAACGAGCTAGAAATAGCACACACCCCCAAGATGGGTACATATTTGGGTTGCCCCCTAATCGAAGGGAGAATGAATAAGGAAGAATTTACGGAACTTCTAACAAACACCAAATCTCAACTCCACAGATGGAAGGCGAATTGCCTCTCTCAAGCTGGTCGTTGTACTCTAATCAAAACGACACTATCAGCCAAGCCACTACACATAATGCAATGCTTTATGCTACCGAAAGCAGTCCATACGGAGCTTGATAAGATCAACCGAAACTTCCTCTGGAACAAAGGACCCAACCATAAACCCCTCATCGGTTGGTATGAGGTTTGCAAAACAAAGGAAAATGGAGGACTAGGGCTGCGTAGCTCGGAGGATATGAATACTGCTCTGCAGATGAAATTACTCTGGAAACTATTAGCGGAACCAACTATCCCATGGGTCAAACTAATTAAAGAAAAATATCTTAAAAACCAAAATATACTAACATACCAGAAGCAGGGTACCTCTTCCTGGCAATGGACTCAGTTAATAAAATTAGTCCCTCTGTTCAAACAAGGCCTTAATTGGTCTATTGGAGACGGGGCCTCTATCAAGTTTTGGCAAGACCAATGGTTAGGCCAAACACCGATATATTCATCTATCTTAGGAACTCAACATATAGACGATACAATCAACATAAAACATTTTCTCAAAGACAACAAAACATGGAACCAAGATAAACTACACGCAGAGTTACAAAACATAATTCCAAACAGCCTAATTGAAACTATCAAAACGATACCAATACCACAGCACATCCAAGTTGACAGACTTTATTGGAAATGGAGCAAAAATGGCTGGTTCAACACAAAGTCTGCAATTGATATGATATACAACCACAAAAAACACGAAACATCATATGCAAGTTGGGTATGGGGACTTGATATCCCCCCGAAAATAAAATCTTTTCTATGGAAAATCCTTAAGAACGGAGTGCCCACTTCTGTCAGACTTTCTCAACACCTTGGGATTCCGACAAACTGCCCCCACTGCGACTCATGCTATGAAGACCTAAACCATCTTCTCTGGAGCTGTCCTGTTGCGAGGGAGACCCTAATTGCAAATAACCCGGGAACATTTCGGAAAATGAATGGTTGTTTCAGCAAAGACGAGCACTTGAACACCACTCTATGGGAAATCAAAAATACGATAGGAACAAAATGCTTTGAAGATCTCGCCTTTGCTTGGTGGGGTATCTGGTACTTCAGAAACAAAACACTCTTTGAAAACATAAACCCGGACATAAGACGCATATTATCCTTTATAAAAGAACAAATATATATCTGGAAGACATCAAATTTGAACTGCCCGGACTACTGTAAAAACAACAAAAAAGCACCCGCAAAAGAGGATAAACAAAGATCTATATCAAAGAGAAAGAGAACCAAATGGGAACCTCCATCAATTGGAACTCATAAGCTAAATTTTGATGGTTCGCTCTCCACGGATGGGTTGGGCTCTTATGGATTCATCATTCGTGATTCTGTAGGAGCCCCGATTTTCTCTGGAAATGGACCATCACCAATCAGCTCTGTCTGTGGCTGTGAAAGTTTGGGTCTCTGGATGGGACTTCGGGCTGCGATAGAACTAAAAATATCAAATCTCATTATTGAAGGAGACAACCTAACAATAATAAAAAGTATGAAAGGTATGGGGAAGCCTACTGGAGACTCTGAAATGATTGTCTCGGACAGTCTAGTCTCGCTAGGCTTTTTTGGTTCTGTTGAGATTCGTCATGTCTTCCGTGAGGCAAATTTGGTAGCTGATCGCTTGTCCCGTATCACTCCATTTTTCTACGGTATTTGGACTCCTGATGACTCTCTGTTGCATAGTCTCATCCGCAAGGATGCTCTTGGCTGATAGAGCTCAGCTCTATGGTCAAATTTTTTCCGTTTCAAAAAAAAAAAAAAAAAAAAACCTCTTTAACTCTTTAGCCTCTTTTTGAAGTTGGCCACCAGCTAACTCCTCCCAAGCCTATAGATGCATACTTACTACTATTTGATATGATCAAATATCAATCATCATTCTATATAGGACAAGAACTACACCTAAGTCAATAATGTAAATGTCATTTAATTAATTCTATTTGTGATGTCAAATTAATACAGTAACTAAGCTTTCATTTTTAAGAGAAAAGTCTAGATGAGCCCTCCTTATCAACTCAACTACTTATCCAATAGTAGAGTTGGCAAAATGACCAAATCCGACCCATCTGAACTAAGATTCAACCGAATCCGAAAATCTAGCATCATGCGCAACCCGAACTTGAGCCCAACTCATTTTGACTCAATGCTTGAATGAACATGAATATAGACAAAAATGACTCGAACAAGACCCGACTAATCCTTATAATTACTCTGATTTTCTCATTTTTAAATACACCGATTAATATAAATTATGTATAATGAGACTTAAATTACTTAATATAACAAAATCAATGAAGTGTAATAGTCAACAATTAAGATAAATAAAAATTAATCATCATTTTATAATAAAAGTAACCGTGATCCATTTCAAATCACACAATATACCTGACATATGACCTAACTCGACACCTATTCCCATGATATGGAATATGGAAATAAATACTAGTGGAAAGTAAGTATGCAGTCAATGCAGTGGCTTGATAAAAACACATCAAAACTCTCTCTCTCACTCACACACACACACAAAACTTGAAAATGAAACAAGTGTGGAAAGAAATAAGCCTCCCCAACAATCACAACCCTTCCACCTCCACCGCCGCTGCCGCCTCGTCGCCGACGCTGTCCCTCCGCTCCATCCTCCTCCAAGACTTCCTAACCCGCCCTTCGAGCTCCCGCCCCTCTCCTCCTCCTCCGGCAACCCTTCTCAGCCTCAACTCCGGCGGCCCCTACTTCGACTTCCCGGACGATGATGATCACCAAGACGAAGAACAAAACTCCCCCACCGGCCACCATGTCACCGGTGCCGAACACGGAAACCTCCATGATGGGCCTTTCGATGCTCTCGCATTCTCCTTCATGTCCTCGTTTGGCGAGAAAAGGCTTGCTGAACAAGGCAATGGCGTGTCCCCCTCCGATCGCCGACATAAGAGGATGATGATGAATCGGGAGTCTGCTGCCCGATCTGGAGCTCGGAAGCAGGTAAATAAAATAAATATAAGATTTTAGTTTCATTAACTTTTTAAATCACAGGTTTTCAAATACTAACAACTAGATTTCTCAAACACCATATTTTTCTCTATCAGTTTCAAACACTCAATCAGTTATAGGCTCGATTCTTAAATTTAAAAATGTGTTTTAAAATATTTGCATTTAATGAAAATGGTAAGGTGGTTGTTGTTGTGTTTGCAGGCTTATATACATGAACTGGAGTTGAAAAATGCCCGTTTGATGGCAGAGAACGCTGAGCTCAAATTGAAGAACCGCCAACAGGTAAAATTAAATTCCTGCAAATTTCAAAGTTTGTAGCAATGTTTTGTGTTAAGAGTTGAAACGACGAGCGTACGATCCATACTGGAATTTAAACCTGGTAAAAATGTTGATAGGTTCACTCGACTTATATACTGAGCTACTAATAATATCTCGTCCATTTTTTGAGATATTTTTTTAGAAACAACAATAATGTGATAGGATTATTTTGAAAGAGATATCTTATCAATTTTGATAATCATTATATTATATGATATGATTTTGATGGAGGTGACTATATGATATTATAGGCCAAGAAAATAGGATGGAAAAAAGCCAAGGAGGCATCTCGAACGTTGTTTTGTTTGCCTCTTAGTTGGTCTTCAATGATAATATTTTTTATTTTTGGAATTTTTAGTGGATAGCAAAGGCCTGTCAATTTTATTTTCTTATATTTTCTACTTGCAAACAACCTATGCATATTACATAGAATTTGTTGATAATCATCTCTCTTAGAATGTAAAAACTTATTTTCTGTTTTTATCAACCAATACCATTTGACCAACTCAACATTAGAAAGTATGTAGATTCCTCTTTTTCCGCACTTTACTTGGGAGTGTTGTTCTTCGTCTTAGTTTCTCAAATGGAAAGCTTTTAAATGGTGTGTTTTGATATTCTGGACAGATGCTAATGCAAGCTGAACCAGTTGCGCATCAGATTCCTCATAAAAAGCATCCTCTCCAACGGACGTCAACAGCCCCCTTTTGAGTCACCAATTTCATATCATAGACAAAGAGATGATTAAATCATCATCTGAGTAACGTGCAAAGGGAGCCAAAGTTCCAACTAGTAGGAATGTTAGTTGTTAGTTTGATGTTAACTTTCCTTAGTTATGGGAATGTTAGTTTCTTGATTCACCAGTGCAACTGAAAAGCAGCATCCATGGGATGAGAAGGGCCAAAGGGGGGGGGGAAGAGAAAGATGGGTTTCAAAATCTGCGTTAGCAGAACACTAATGAATTCAAGAAGCTTGACTCAATATAGAGGAAAGTTTTCTTCTCTTTAGTCTTAGTTGCATATTTGCCCAATGATGATGAGAATGTAAACTCAGGTGGCTTCTGGTGCGACTTGTCTCCCATCTGCATTGGTAAAACGAGAAAACACGGCATTGTCCAAAAACTCAAACACCAAACACCGGAGGAATGTAGATGAGGTTCAGCCAAGACACCATTAATGATCCACTTACCAAAATATCAAAAGCAGGGAGAAACAAAACAATCAGAAACATCGAGGTATCAGTTACCGCATAAACTAGCATAGCATTCACAGATATGAACTTGAAGAGCCACAATACAACCAAAATAACCCATAACCACACATGGCCCCCAGCCTTTAAAGTGTATTTACATGTCTTAAATGTCAAATAGTGGATTAGAAAGTATATGGATAATAATAATAATAATGATAATAAGGGTCTAGTGTTTGGGATAAACTGGCAACTGAAAGTAGAAGGGAAGGCAAAAGTAGAAGCTCAGCAACATTTTTTTTACTTGCAACCATCGTTTACTCAAAGGCCCATTGGTTTTCCCTGCGGACTTCCTCCTCTTCCTCAGGGGTAAAGTCGTTCTTGATGTTGAAAGTCTTGCGGATTTCTTCTGGGGTCTTGCCCTTGATCATATCAGCCACAGTTTGGCAGGTGAGGTCCAACAAACTTTTGATGTTCAAGTAGTTGGCAGCCTGCCAATTAATATTGATCAACATTAGTAAATATCAGCAACTTTTGATCATTGTAGGCAAAACAATAGACACTCATTCAAGGACCCACATGGAGATATTTGAAAGACTAACCAACTTCAAACACAATTGACACCACATATTTTTCGTACCCCATTCTACAGGGTAGAGCCCAAAAGCAGATCATAAACAAGTTGCACATCAATAAAGCAAGTAAGCAACAAGGTAATGTCATTCCAATAGAGAAAACAAACCAGCAAAAACTCTGAAAGGTAGGGGAGATATGGCATCTTCATAACTGGATGAATGAGGTAACTAGCCAAAACATTCAACATCCAAATATAAAGATCCATGGACAATCAAGCTTTAAGAGCATCTAAATCAATCAAGCAAAATAAATTAGTCACCCATATCGCCAGCATTAAGCTGAAAACACTAGATAAGATACGGGATTAATACAAGACACAGAGGTAATGCCTAACAAAATCATCCACAAGTAGACACAATTCAATTAATTCAACAAAAATCTAGAATACTCATACTTATCACTTCTTGTTCGGATATAGATGTACAGAAGCAAGGCCAAGCTGCAATAGGTCAGTTGATAAACAGTCATAATACGTTTCTCCATTCTAGAAAATAAAGAGTAATGTTGACTCTCTGAGAAAATCAACAAACGCCATCAACAGGCGCCCTCTATAACTATCCAGAATAGGAATTTCATGTCGCGTTAGATCATACGAAGCACCCAGTGATTAGGTGTACCGTTCGAAAGCCAACGCACAACAAGCAAATATTCCAAAAATCCATCCATATTAATCAGAAATACACAAAACACATCCAATGGGAGTTCAACTTCACCAAACAAACAAACTGTCGCCAAAGAAGGAAAATCACAGGATCTGAAAATCCCGGACACGAATAAAACTTTTAACAGATATTTCACGAAATAATCAAATCGGCGCTGATCACAACCAGGCTCTAGATAAACCAAACACAAAATAAAATTAATAGAGGGGGCAGAGAGACTCACAAGGATCAGATCGAAGAGTGTTGCCTGGTCGACCTTGACGAATTCAGCATCCCAGTTCTTCAGATCGTCCTCGGCAGTGCGATCTTCGGTCTTGGGAGTATCGACGTGCTTCTTACAGTACTCGATTACCTTCGCCAGGATCTTGCTGGTGACGTTCGGGAGAGGGATTACGTTGTCGGCGCAATCGTCTTCGATCATATGCTTGATCGTCTGGGACTCGACGGCGACCGACTCCTCGACCTCAAAAGTCTCACCGTCGGAGCTCTTGAGAGTGATCTTCTTCTGAGACGCCATTGATTTGGGATTTTTGTTTTCCTCTTTCGGTGGTTGAGAAAGCAAACCCTAACCCTAGAATTGGGAAGACGGATGGGGTGTTGAAAGCAGATGATGCCTTTTATAATGGGAAGGGCTGAGGAGCCCTTCTGGGCCGAGGCTTGCGAGCGGATCAGGAGTCCAAATCGCGTGCTACGCGTTTCTTGTGGTTTGACACGTGGCGATTAGTTATTGGTTTAGATTGGGTTGAGTTTCGGGCTTTGCTAGGCTTGTTTGTAGAGTATTCCTGCCTTGACGATATACGTAGTATATATATACGGGGTTAGAATTTTTTTTTCATGCAAATATTTGAAGAGATTAGACAATACAAATACGTAATGGCTAATTCCAACCGATCGACATATGAACTAACCGTTATTAGATAATACAATGAGAAAAAAGAACGGAAAATAAAGACTCGTTATCGGTTGAATTCTCATTCAAAAAGCGGAGTCCGTGTAAAACGAATATCATCCAGTCAAAAAATAGATAAAGATTAAACACCGTCACAGTAGCATCACTGGTCAGCGATACAAGTCATACAACATGACATATATATACAAGGCTAGATAAAAGGAAGAAAATCTTAATTAATTAAAAAAAATCATCTCATTCTTTTCAATAAATATATTTTCATTTTTCAGCCTTTCTAACTTAAATAAACTATATTTGGATATATTTTATAAATTTGGATGCATAAGAAAATTAATAGAAAAAATATAGCTAAAATGAGTTAAATTAGAAAAACATTTCTAAATTTAGCCTATTAACCAACTTGGATATAAGTTTTAAAAAACAATACTGTATATTTTTAATAAAAAAAATTAATTTAGCCTATTAACCGACTTCAATTTTTTTGTTCTCTATTTTCTATTGATTTTTTAAAAAAGGGTTCAGATTGAAAAAAATTTGATGATAATTTCCTACCCTAGCCCTCCGAGAAAATATTTCAAGATCCATCATGAGTGAGACTGTGAGAGGAGGACAAATCAAAAGGGCTGATATTCCAATCAAATATTGTTTGTTCATATTCAACTTGTTTAGTAAATAAACGAGTGTAGAATCCAATCAAACGAGGAATGGATATGCGGAATATGAGGAAGGACTTCAAAGTATCATCAACGAGTAATAAACGAAGGATTCAAAACAAGTAAAGCGAAAGCAGAAGGTAAGACACAAGCAATTGTTTACGCAGTTCGGGTATTTCACCTACATCTGCGGGGCCTCGAGAGTCAGGCCTTAAATCCACTAAATATGAATAAGGAGTTACATCCAGGGGAAATGTCAAGAGGCATACAAACACAAGCAAGCTTACAATCTGCAAAGAAACACTAAACTAGAACCCTAAATAGAAGAAAAGAAGAGGAACTCCCTTTCCGAGACGATGAAGACTTCAAAGAGGAGCTTCGAAGTCAGAGATCCACACAACTCCTTTAGATCCACCGGCAGACGAGCACCCAGAAACCAGAAGCTTCATCCATCATCATCAGAAGACCTTGAATGAGTGAAGGTGAAGCAGTGATTGGAGAAACCCTAGAAGTGGCGTCGGAGAGCAGCTTCCTTTTTGTGAAGCGGAGAGCTTTTGGAACAGTGGAACTCGTCTAGGGTTTTAGTCCGAAGAGAGTATATATAATACTCCTTGAAGCCAAAACGTAGAGCATCGTCAATGACAAGGGCCTCCAGCTAGGTTTAGTGAGATTGGGCTTTAGGCATACACAAGACAGGGCCCTTTAGGGTTGGATCAAAGCCCAAACCATAAAGACCAGCAAATCTCGGTTTCCTATTTAGCCCAACACACTTAACCCAAAGTGTTTAGCAAATTGTACAAGCTGATAAACTTATGAAAGTACACCATCTACAATTGCCCCCTGTAATTTCCTAAGTTTACAATGAATAACATGCAAACAATTTAACAGGATTTAGGGTCTCTGGGTCCGTCCTCGACCCTAGCCCATTTAAGGACTTAAGTCATATCTTTGATTTGAAGATAGTCTCTGCAAAACAAAAATTTGTTAGCAAAGACAATTTTGGTGCCGAAGTCAGCTGGGTTCAAGTCCCCAGCAATATTCTGTATGAGGATGATCTTCTTCTCCACCACCTTCTTCCTGATGAAGTGGAAACGAACATCAATGTGTTTGGTGCGCTCATGGTACATGGGATCTTTACAGAGGTAGATGGCACTTTGGCTGTCTATGTTCAAGACAGTCTTGTAGTTTTTTCTTTGAATTTCCCTCAAAATTCCATGTAACCATATGGCTTCCTTGCAAGCCTCAGTGGCAGCTATGTATTCAGCTTCGGTTGAACATAAGGCCACTATAGGTTGTTGTTGTGATTTCCAAGATATGCAGTTTCCAGCCTAATTGAAGACATAGGAAGTAGTAGACTTCCTATTGTCCTTGTTCCCTGCATAATCTGCATCAACAAATCCAGACAGTCCACAACTAGAATCATGTTTAGAGTACATGAGACCAAGATTTAAAGACCCTGCAATATATTTCAAAAGATATTTCATGGCTACCCAATGCCTCTCAGCAGGGTTAGACATGTGCCTGCTAAGAGCACTCATAGTAAAGGAGAGATCTGGCCTTGAGCATATCATATCAAACATGATGGATCCCACTGCAGCATCATAGGGGATCCCTTTCATTTTTGCTTTTTCAGAGGCTGACATAGGAGATTTAAGCTTAGAGAGGTCAAGATGAGCACCAAGTGGAATAGCATTTGGTGTTACCCCCTTCATGTTGAACCTTTCTAGCACTTTCAGAAGGTAATCAGTTTGTGACAGCCAGATAAGCCTCTTGGCTCTATCTCGAGTGATGCTAATGCCTAAGATCTTTTGAGCAGATCCAAGGTCCTTCATATCAAAGTTCTTCTTCAGGTTGGTTTTCATCTTGTCAATCTTTAAGATTGTCTTGGAAATAAGAAGAAGATCATCTACATAAAGGAGCACAAAGAGAGGATCATCAGTTTTGACATCTTTGAAATATAAGCAAGGATCAAAATCACTTCTACATAAACCAATGCATTTCATGCATGAATCAAATTTCTTGTTCCACTGCCTAGGGGATTGTTTAAGCCCATAGATAGATTTATGCAGTTTACAAACAAAATCAGGATTAGCACGATCAACAAAGCCTTTAGGTTGTCTCATGTAGATAGTGTCATTCAAATCACCATGTAAGAATGCAGTTTTAACATCCATTTGTTCTAATTCATAATCATAAACTGCAGTCATGGCAAGCAAGAGTCTCATGGTTTTGTACTTTACCACATGAGCAAAGATATCATGATAATCTTCACCAAAATTTTGAGTTAAGCCTTTTGCAACAAGTCTAACTTTATACCTAAGAGGTTCCCTAGGATTAGAGCTGTCTTTTAATTTAAATATCCATCTGCAATCAATAGTCCTAGCCCTATTAGGTTTTTTGACAAGAGACCAGGTGTTATTAAGATGCATGGATTCAATTTCTTCTTGCATTGCAAGTTTCCATTCATGAGCATGATGGCATTTTATAGCTTGCTCATATAAGTCAGGAACAAATGATTTCACAGCTTCAGAAACAAGCACAACAAAGTCAACAATGTTACTCTCATACTTTTTGTTTGGTTTCTTAACCCTATGAGACCTATCCCTAGTAAGTTGATAATGGGTAAGGTCAGGAACTTCAGGCATAGAAGTAGTAGACACATCAATATCATTTAGATCAGAAACATAAGCATGAGAAGAAGAGATATGAGAAGAAGATGAAATGTCAACAGAGGGAGCAGGGGATTGAGAGGAAGAAGAAACTCCTTGGTTTTGATCCAGCCCTTGTTGCACTTCTTCTGGTTGATCTCCTTCATTTGGTAACAAGTTGCTGCTGGAAGAGTGACCATTGTCAAACTCAGACTCGAGGTCATCATGATCTGATGCCATATAGAAATGAGTTGCATTGTTATCTGATTCAGGTGCATGCAGGTTAGTGTCAAGGGAAGTGGTTTGCAATTCTCTAAAATAAAAAACATCTTCCTTAAATATAACATCCCTACTAACTATGACTTTATACCCCCAGGTTGGATGACCAACAGCTTATACCCCTTAACACCCTCTAGGAAGCCTAATAGCACACACTTTTGGGCTCTCGGGTTGAGCTTGCCATCAGATTTGTGGCTATAGGCCAAACATCCAAAGGGTTTCAGGTAGGCAAGGTTTGTTGGCTTACCTGTCCATTTTTCCTGGGGTGTGTCAAAATCAATAGCTGATGAGGGAGTTCTATTAATAAGGTAGTCAGTAGTAGTAATAGCTTCTCCCCATAGGGAATGCCTCATGCCAGCACTGATCAACATGCATCTAGCTTTGTTGAGCAATGTCCTGTTCATCCTTTCTGCTCTACCGTTCTGTTGGGGGGTTCCAGGGATAGTGAGGTGCCTCTTAACACCATGCTGCTTACAGTAGGAGTCAAATTATGCATTGCAGAACTCCAGACCATTGTCTGTCCTAAAACATTTAAGCACATGACCAGATTCTTTTTCTACCTTTACCTTCCAGCTTTTAAAGTGATCAAAAGCTTCATTCTTTGTCCTCTACAAGTAAACCCAGACCTTTCTACTGTAATGGTCTACAAGAGATAGGAAGTATCTTTTCTCACCTATTGTATCTACATGTGCTGGACCCCAGAGGTCTACATGTACATACTCAAGAGGGAGATTAGAAGAATAAGCAGAAGATTTAAAAGCCAGTTTAGTATGCTTTCCCATAATGCAATTTTCACATAAATCAATATAAGCAGGCTTAGAATAAAAAACTCCATGTTTATATAACTCAAATAAGCCCTTATTGCCAACATGGCCAAGCCTGTTATGCCAGAGCAATGTTTGAGCAAGACTCATGAACTTAGGTTTCTTTTTCTCAGACAAGTAAGCAGATTGAGACTGATCAGATTCAGTTATAACATGATAAAGGTCTTTTTTCTTTATCCCTTTAATCAGAACCCTTCCATTTCTAAAAACAGTTTTCATGCATTTCTTAACATTGATGTCACAGTTTAGATCATCAAACACACTTTCAGAAAGAAGATTTCTCCTTAACTCAGGGACCCATCTAACATTTTGAATAATTCTCACTTTACCATCATGCATCCTAATAGGAACAGACCCTATGCCTTTAATATCCAGTACTGAATGATCCTCAAGCATCACAGTTCCCTCATTAAACAGTTTAAGATCAGAGAAAAAATGCTTATTGGGTGTAGCATGAATAGTGCAGCCAGAGTCAATAATCCAAACATCAGATGTAGACATATCAGATGAAACACATAGCAGTTCATGAGAATTGTTAGGTTGAGATTCAAGAATAGCAGATACAACTTTGTTCTTCATAGCTTCATCTTTCTTTCTCTTATAGCAATCTTTTTTCTAAATGACCATCTTTGGAACAATATTTGCATTTAAGGGAGCTCTTATCAGGTGAATTTTTATCAGAAGATTCAGTTTTCATGATATCAGAGTTGTCATGTTTCTTATTTTTATTCTTATTTTTCTTCTGATTTCTGAACTTAGCTCTAGCCATTAAAGCTTCACTTTTAACTTCTTGCTTTGTCTTAAAGACTTTCATGAAATCATTTTTCTGCATGATAGCTTCTATGACCTTAGTTTTATCCAAATCCTCCCTACTAAACTGTATCACATCTTTGAAAGTGGCAAATTGAGCAGGTAGAGAATTCAGAATCAAAACAACTTGATGTAATTCAATTATTTTATCACCACAACGTTGAAGGTCTTGTATCTTAGTCAGAAACTTATCAAGATTGTCATTCAAAGACATGTGAGCATCCATTTTGAAGTTAAAAAGACGACAGAGCAGATTTATGCGGCTAGGGAGAGATTTTACCAAAAAAGTAGCTTCCAGAGCCTCCCAAAGTTCTTTGGAAGTTGTCTTAGTAAGCACTTGTCTAGCAAACTCATCTGTGAGTCGAATCATGATCTCACTATGAGTTATTTGGTCCATCTCCTCTCTATCAGCTTTCTCAAGCTTGTCAGGATACTTGTCAATCACAGCTGACCAACATTTCTCCTTGATGAGGATGGCCTTCATTTTCACCTGCCACATAGCAAAGTCAGAACATCCATCATACGATTTAATTCGAACAGAAGACTCATACATAATGTAAAGATAACAAGATACGACAACCAGATCTAAAGACAGCAAGAGAAAACACTGCAGAAGAGCAAGGTGGGAGTAACCCGCTTGCTCGAAGATCCTCAGTTACAGATCTAAGAACTTGAAGTTCACACGATCTGAAAAAACTTAAGGAGAAAAAACACAGATTATCACTCAAAGAAGAAACCCTAAAGGAACCAGGGCTCTGATACCAATTGTAGAATCCAATCAAACGAGGAATGGATATGCGGAATATGAGGAACGACTTCAGAGTATCATCAACGAGTAATAAATGAAGGATTCAAAACAGTAAAGCGAAAGCAGAATGTAAGACACAAGCAATTGTTTACGCAGTTCGGGTATTTCACCTACATCTGCGGGGCCTCGAGAGTCAGGCCCTAAATCCACTAAATATGAATAAGGAGTTACATCCAGGGGCAATGTCAAGAGGCATACAAACACAAGCAAGCTTACAATCTGCAAAGAAACACTAAACTAGAACCCTAAATAGAAGAAAAGAAGAGGAACTCCCTTCCCGAGACGATGAAGACTTCAAAGAGGAGCTTCGAAGTCGGAGATCCACACAACTCCTTTAGATCCACAGGCAGACGAGCACCCAGAAACCAGAAGCTTCATCCATCATCATCAGAAAACCTTGAATGAGTGAAGGTGAAGCAGTGACTGGAGAAACCCTAGAAGTGGCGTCGGAGAGCAGCTTCCTTTTTGTGAAGAGGAGAGCTTTTGGAACAGTGGAACTCATCTAGGGTTTTAGTCCGACGAGAGTATATATAATACTCCTTGAAGCCAAAACGCAGAGCATCGTCAGTGACAAGGGCCTCCAGCTAGGTTTAGTGAGATTGGGCTTTAGGCATACATAAAACAGGGCCCTTTAGGGTTGGATCAAAGCCCAAACCATAAAGACCAACAAACCTCGGTTTCCTATTTAGCCCAACACACTTAACCCAAAGTGTTTAGCAAATTGTACAAGCTGATAAACTTATGAAAGTACACCATCTACAACGAGCATAAGCCAAGCTTATTTTTTTTAGTACTCCCTCCGTTCTCTTTTATTTGTCTTTTTACTATTCATGCACGTTTTTTGAGGTGATAAAAACTATATAAAATATTTATTTTTTTAATAATCTCATACTTATTAGTAATAAGTTTAATATTATTAAAAAATTAAAGAAAAAAAATAATATTTATAGAGTTTTTACCTTTCTAAAAAAACGTGCCAACTTTAAAAATGTCAAATATAAAGGAAAAGTATTAAACAACTTTACTTGTTCATGAGAAAATAATTTGAAGAAAATTTTATAAATTTCTCAAAATTTGAACTATTTAAGCTTAAATCGAATCAAACCGAGCTTTGAATCGAGATTACAAATGTGTTCAACTTGTTCAATAAATGAATGAGTTTGAGACGATTTTTTATCGAGGCAAGCTCAAGTTACTCCGTTCATATAAAGGCCCTATGAACCAGTGCAAATTGGATGATACCATCTATTTCTTTGAGCCCTAACATAATACTACTACGTAATATGGTACTCCTATCTAACTCCAAACCGAATCCCCAAATCATAACCAAACATGCCCAACAACTGAAGGTGTCCATCAATTTTAATATTACATCATGGATCAGTCATAAAAGTAAGCACATAGATACTAACAAGAAGCTTTACATGGAGAAGCAACAAACATGGCTAATTAGTACTTGACAGTACATATAGTGTAGTAAAATGCATCACAAGCAAAGTCCTTTTTTTTTGGTGTCTCTTTCAACTTTTTTCCTGCATTCAACTTCACCAAAGAGCAAGTATTGTATCATTTGTCACATCGGTCTCGTCTCAGGATTCCATGAACTGAGATATGGGAGGACTTGTTTTTGTTTTTTCACCTGCAGGATAATGTTTGTTCCGTTGTAGTTATAACATTGGTTTCAGCTTGCAAAGGTGAGATGACAGAAGCCGGATGATCAAACGATAACTTACTGTAAACTCCACGCATTTCGACTTCTCTGAGCTCTTGAACAAGGGCGCAACAACAACACATCAGATGTGAGAGGAAGTCGTCAAACAGGCCTCCCTGCCGAAATAATACAGTTTTTAGTGAGCTTTGGGATCAAAGGCATGTAATTGAAGTTGATTGAGAGTTCATTTTTCGGCTGAGCCTCTGATGTACAAAACTAAGCATAAGCCAGCGTAGAACACTTACAGTAATATTCAGCGTCTTCCGTAGCTTTCTTCTGATACAGCAAGTATAGCAGCAGCAAGACAATATCAATGAATATGCAAACAATTCATTGCAAACTTCCGCGGAAGCTACAGAGACATTGAAGTTTAATTCGTCAGCATTCATGTTATTCACATTTTTGTTCATAAAGTTTCCAGCACATAACTTGCTGTCAGATTGGCTGATAAGATATGTAGTGTAGGCTGTGTAGCAACAAAAGTACAATCCACTTGAGTGACTAAAGTTGAAATGAGGAAATGTAAGAAGGCAGTCTAATTTCCCCTGAGAAGAAAGGTTCCTAAAAATGCCGACTTTGGATGTCATCAACTTATTCACGGTGATAAGAAATGCCAAACATCTTTCGATAGCCCCAAAAGAGTATTGGTTTGCAAAACTGTTAGGTATGCTGAAAAAGTTCTTGAACGTAAAATGTCCAAACAAGTAGAGGAAGGAGATGATACTTACAGACATATCTGTTCTTTGCTACAGTCGCGATTTTAGCAAATGTGCCACAGGGAAAGAACAATGTCTTTATGCCTGCAAGGTGAAGAATATACAAACGTACAGTGAATATAATGGAAGATAATAAATCACATTTAAGAACTCTATCCATTAAACTCATGAAATGGAAAGATCAACTTTGCAGTGTGTGTTCATTAACTTCATTTATAGGCACAAAGTGTCGGGAAGCTCCAGTGAACATGACATAGGGTACAAGGCAGGGTTAAGCCAGAAAGCAGAAGCGCATGAAAAGGGAAGGCATTGATCTAGCACAAGTACAACAAAGAAAGAAGTAATAACTCAAAGGATAAGCATGTAACGCAACATCTCTGTCAGGTCGAAGCTTCGCTCGCTCGGCCCAGGCCTTCTTTTCTGTCTACCATAAATTAAAAGTCACATAGACACATACAACAGGCCATTTATACCAAGCCATTAAAAAAATAACTTTATCAACTTTAATTTAATATCTCTCTCTCATTCCCTGGTTTATTTTCATAGTGACTATTGAACCAACATTTCATACTTGCCAATGTGGACAAGTAGTGATGAGTTGCATTGCACCAACGTAATCATATTCATCACCCTGGGTCTGGGAGATGATACTGAAACCCTGAGAAGCTCTAAAACTCATGTTCCACAGGTAGTCAATTTCAATCATAACCAAGTTTTTTCCCTCTCTCAGTACAAGGGCCGCAAGGCTCTATGAGATTCTACACTTTGAGCTATGTAGAAGAAAAAAATAGAATAAAGTTACCGAAAATGGCTATCAAGGATTCATAAATCCAAAAGGCCTAAAGGCTTTTCCCTCATTAAGGTATGTCCAACCGCAAAGGAGAACCAAGACCATTCAGTCCTAATTCTGTCTTATAGCTTAGGAGAAATGAGATATTCAATAGGTTGCAATATAAGAAAGATGAAAACTAACAGACATGCTACGTTGCCCACTCAAGAGATATTGACAAGAAAAACTTGCAAATTTGCTTGAACTAGTATGATTAATACAGGTTGGAAACATAGGTACTTAAGTTTAGAATACTAACATTAGGTATGAACCAGGCGTCTATGCAAATCCCCCATTTAAGATTTAAGAATGACTCCTGTCCAATTTCTCTAGCACAACATACACTGAATAATCTAGCATTGGTGCTCCCAAATTTTCGGTATTTTTCTTACCTGCTCATTCAGCATTTTCTTACCTGCTCATGAAACGTTGTGTTTTTTTTAACCCTTCACTCATAAGTCATAAGCAGTTAGAATATTGTAAACCTAGGATCTAGTGTTTCAAACATTATATGTGCAACTGTATTGCGAAATCTTACATATCTCATGCCAGAAACACATAAGACTCAAAATGGCTCTCTACAGTTATCAAGAGCACGCAAATACTTACAGAGACAGGGTTCTGAGCAACAGCCAAGTAAATCATAATGCCAATCCTCCTGCTGATATGACCTCTGGGTCGAGAGCAGTTGACGTCCTGATGAAGCTGAAGAAACAGTTCTGCAAAAGCATAGATGTCAAAGAGTAGCTACAAATAAACACATGAATTTCGCAAATCAAGTTAAGATGGCCTTATTTTGGATAACCTTGGGTTGGGTACCTAAGAAATTCAGTAAAGTAGATATTTGTAGCTCAGGACAACTTAAACTAAGAATAACCTTGACAAATTTCACCTGGATGCTATATGATTTTCACTTTTCATTGGAGATCTTTCAACATATGAATGTTCATTATCTATATACATTGACTCGGCTTTCTTGGAGCTTTTCTCAGCCTTCTTGGTGCTTTTCACAGGCGAAGCTTTCTCTTCTTTACAGATCACTGCTGCAGTTTCTGTGACATCAAGCAAGCGTTGGATAACTTCACATTGACCCACATCTAAATTAGCTTGTGATCTTTGCAATTCCATCTGAAGTTTTTCATTCTCCTTTCTAAGTGCCTCATTAAAGGAGCATTGAGGGTAAGAGCAAGAAAGAGTCTTCTTCAGAACCGCAGAATCAGAATAATCGGGATTCAGAATGACAGTCTGTGCCTTCATGTCCTCTTCATCTAAAGTGTACTCTCTCTGATCCATTTCAATGTATTCCAACCGTTCCTGTAGAAATATTTTGAAGAATATCATTCCTTGTACATTAAAAAAAAACGGGAGCAACAGGGTAACCATAAATAGAACAATTATCAATTTATTAGAGATGATAATTTGAACTAGACTATGGGGAAAATAAGAATGAATGTGAAGAAGAAATTCAATAACAATTTACAGATCTCCAGGTATACTGATTTCAAGAGAATAACAGTATTCAAATGCTTTATTATGAAAATGCTAATGCTTCGAATTTGACATCTTCATTCTTATGCCATAAGGCCACTAGATTGTATGTGGAATTATTATAGAATCAAACCCCTCAACAAACTTGTTCTTGGCTCGTTGGAGATACTGAAGTGACAATCATTACTCCTCTGCCACTAGAGAATAAAGTCTATAGGGGGAAGTTTCTTCATCAGTCGGTGAGAAAAGGAAGATCTATCAAAATCTCATCATGGTTGGATCCATTTGGCACCAAAACGCATGGCTGTGGAGCCAAACATCATTTTACCAATTAAATTCTTACCAAGATCCAAGTCACTGTTGTATGACTACATCTGAGCTCTAAATAAACTGAAATCCTTTGAGTTGGCTAGGAATAACAAATAAAATGTGTTCTGGAAAGATTCTTTTGACATTTTAAGATACCATATCCCTTACTCAAATATGAAGCAGTGGGACCCATCCGGGCCATAGAAGACTCAAGTAGAAAGAAACAAGGTGCTACGAAAGTGCTTCGGAATATCTCCAGAACCTAAGCAATTTTTAGTATGTCAATTATCTGTTTTAGAACACCAGAGTAGCATTTGTCTTCCCTGTCTTCTAAGTTCGAACATGGTCATAGAGTGACAAATTGCACCAAATAGGATGACATTTGATGGTGACTGAGAGTCTGAGTCGCCTACAGCCCAAAATTGAGATTTCAAGCATCCATGACAGCAAACCTAAACTTCCCTTTGAAGGCTAATCAGTCATTTGGAACTAAAGCAAAAGTATCACTGAAAGGCAATATAAACTACCATTCCCATGATTAGCGCTCAACTAACCACCTCAAACCCTCTCTTCAGATTTATAACAATGTCCAGCCACCGGTAAACTGATGGTGAAACAACACCTAACCGATAGCAAATCTGAAATTTTCTCATTTTAAGATCCAACATTTTAAAAATCACCCAAAAAAAGAAACACAACATGTATGTAAAATTGTAAAACCTTAGCAAGATGAGGAGTAGTTGTTCACACATATAGCACCGCAAATCAATCGTATCAATCTACGTAATGAACTTCCATGAAATATTATACCTGTAGCATGCAACATAACAAACCAACAAAGAATCAAATGATCAAATGTGTCCTTACCCTGACTCTAGCATTGTCAACAAGAGAGATCAGCGGCACAAGCCTCAAATAACGATCAATCTCATTTTGTTCCCTCCTGAACTGGTACACAATGTTCCACCCCATAGCAAGCAGGTAGAGGTAGCTCCTATCCTGGCAGCTGTTGACAAGGATGTAGGACCTCCTCAAGGCCTCCTCGAGCTGCTCCAACGGCTCCCTCGTCTCCGGATACCTCTTCAGCTCCGAGATCTTCAGCTGTTCCAACAGGTTCCCTATCAGCTTCAAGTGCTGCGCAAACTGCCTGCAATTCTTCTTGTGCATGCGCGCCGTATGTGCCGCCTTAACTATCAGTCCAATGAGCTTCACCGCGTCCAAACCGGTTAGCTGCGCTATGCTTGCAATGTTTCCAATCTCTGCCATGGTTCCACAGCCGGAGGTACTTCACCAGACACCAGTTAGTTGGTTGACTGATTCAACCGGATCCGAGCACAGTCGAGATGTGGAGATCACAATTCACAGAAACGAAACAATTGCATCCTCTTCGAATTCAGATTTGATATGCATTGGAGGGAATTTCGCTGAGATCTTCAATTCCACAATTACGGAATCACCTTCAATTCTCAACTGAAAATTTGAGAATTAGATCAAATCAATATAACCAAAAGTGAATTGAAGAGGCAAAAATCAAAAGAAATTCTGAAGACAAGTCAAAGTGAGAGCATAGACTGGAAAAAGGAGGAATTAAAGAAAGATATTGTCTGATGAATAAATCTCGTGAACGAGAAGCTACTAACTGTAAAAGCGAAAAACAAAGAATTCGAACGAACCGTTGAATCAACTGCATGATGCCATCGGAAGACGAGCTCGAAGCTTAAGCTAGCAAAAAAAAAAAATGGAAGTCTCATCAGTTACGCTTTCAGAGACTGCCATGGAAGAGAGAGAAACGAAGCTTCACCACTTTCAACACATGAAATTACTTTTCCTTTTTTTAGAAAAATATAAAACGACATTGCAAAAGACATTCGAAGCAGGAAACAGGGAAAATTAATTGATTAAACAAATAATTTCCTTCAAATTGGAGACGAGGAAAACAAAATGAGAGAGACGATCCATTGAATTCCGTGAAAAACAGGCATTGCATTGCGGGAAAGTGCTTCCATCCTGTGAGTTCATCTTTCAGAATTTCAAGCACGTGAAGGAGAGAGAGAAGAGGAGAGGGAGGGGCATACTCGTAATTTTAGAGCAATACGAGGCGCCGGATTCGGCGGCGGTGTTTGCTCTGCGGTGTCGTTTGTGGTGTTCCCGGCGCAGCGCACGAAGGAGAAGAAGACGAAGAAGAAGAAATTGGAGGAGGAGAGTTGAGGAGAGGAACCAGGTGCACAGAAACTGGAGAGTATGGACGCAGGGGACAAGGTGGAATTTGGGGGTGGGGACGACGGGGTGTGACTGTGTGAGAATTTACGAGTAGGTCCTTAGAATTGGGCAGAAATTACGAGGATGCCATTGGGTAAATATTGGACGTGTGTGGTTACCAATTTGCAGTTTTGTTTCGGGAGGATGAAGTTAAATTAATCACTGATAGTGACGACTGTTGGGAGTAATTAGTTGCTGGGTCGACGTACGGTTGGAAGATAAGAGTATTAATTACCCCATGCGACCTGACAGCTGTCCATTCTTTTTCTTAATTTTCCTTTTCCTTTTTCTTTATACTAAAAAAATAGTACAGTAAAGTTTTTACCCGGAGTACTGTGTTGCGGTGTAATTTTTACTCCCTCCGTCTCGAAATAGATGACATTTTAGCCTTATGTACAAATTTTAATAAAAATACTTATCCATCAATCAACATCATCATTCCACTAACTTTTTCATTAATTTTATTACCCACTACATTTTTTAAACAATCAAAACCTTTAAAAAAGTCAACAACACACAAATCAATACAAATCATTACTTTCCACTACCTAGAAAACCTAAAACGACATCTATTTTGATACAAAACTAAAGAGCTAAAATGACATCTATTTCGAGACGGAGGGAGTATTATTTTTAAATGAAAGAGATTTGATTAATCTGAGTTGAAAATCAGCGAATAAAAATTACTCCATAAAATATTCAATATTTATTATTTTCTTAGATATTTTGGTTATTTTGTTGGACAGAGTAATCCGAATTTTAAAAATACCCATCTTAAAAAAAATCCGAATTTTAGATTGTTTTACTATATTTAAGTTCATAGCCTATATATATTATTGTTTTTTAATCAATGTTTAAGCTATTATTTTAATTTTATCATTTGAAGTAGTTTATGTTATACGATTTTGAACTGTTTACTTTCATTTTTGTATCATTTCTATTTTGCCCAACGATTACTTAAATCTCTCAATTCAAATTTGGGACGTTTTATTGCAACCTAACTTCATTTACTTTTGTGTGAATTAGAATTCAAAATGCTATATATGGATGTTCCTTGTTTGTAGCTGATCTGACAATTGAGAGTTAGATCTTGTAGGAGTTTGATCAATCTACAACTTTCCTTTGCATGTTTGGATTTCATGAATTTAATCATTAAATTCATGAGTGAATTTGAGTTTTGTACTCATAAATAATTAATTAAAAAAAATGCGGGATGGGTGTGGTCACTGTGGTGGCACGGGATGAAAGAGGAAGGTCAAATCCAAAGATTAGTTTTTTTTTTATGGTTTTGGATTTTTTTAAATTCACCCATAAATTTAATTAAATTTATGAAATCTCGCTCCTTTATTTGCACGAGCAGCTAATGTTTTGTTAAAAAAAAAAACTATTTTCTTGGGTGCTGTAAAATCAAACTTTCATTTATTTATTTTATTAATTGTTTAAAAATTGAATTAGCAAGCAATATACAATGATTATTATATGTTAATAGGTAGCTCTTTTTGGCATGTTATTGTTTTAATTATTTGTGATATAATGAAAATTATAGAAGATGGAGGAGATAGTTACTTCTCCAAAAGTGCAAAGCGTCCATCCATGTCTTAAAAGCCAATTTTTAAAATAATTGGACGAAAAACAAGGGGTTGTTGAAAATGAAATTAATCATACGTGGAACACTGATTATATAATACGAGTATATATTTATTACTATTATTAATTAATTAATTTTATAACAAACAACTAACAAGAAAATGAAGAAATTTTAGAGAACATGCAATGCAATTGCCAATTGTGAAGCTGCTTTCATCGTACGATGGGCCCACCTCGTGTATTAACGGAAGTTACCTGTCATGCTTCACGGAATCAATCACGGGCCACATCTCTAAATACCCCGGATTATAAAGTGTCGATAGATACACCGTAAATCATCACTCTTAAATCATCACTCTTAAATCCACGTTCAATTTAATATGGTTCAAGATTTTAAGTTCAATTAGGCGTTCTAGGATTTTTAATTACTCGTGTTTTTATTTTTTAATCATTTTTATGAGAGATAACTTTTTTTTTTGATTCAAATGAGGCCTCAGCCTTAATTATTTATTAGATAAGTAGTAGAATTGAAGTAATTACACAACATAGGGGGAATAGTAGAGAATTCAAAAAAGTCTAAAGATGCAACAGAAGAGGATTTAGCCATGGCATTAGTTCACTACCAAACTGATGTAGTCCACGTCCAAAAAAATGTGGTAATTTACAGTTTATTAATTACCCCAGGCGACCTGACAGCTGTCCTTTCTTTTTCTTAATTTTTCTTTGGGTAAACGGCATAAAACCACCCCTTAAATATAGCATATTGCACAAAACCACCCCTTATATAAGAAATTGCAGCAAACCACCCCTTATAAGGTATCCGTTATCAATTAACCACCCATCCCTTCATTCCGGCAAGACTCTGTGTAAATTCACATAAAAATGACTAAAATACCCATATTTAAATGTTAATTTTTCTGTTGAATGCCATTTACATCAAGAACAACACTACCCTTCAAATTCATCCAATTCAATGATTCAAGAACAAAACCACACAAATAAAAAAAAAACGAAATCAAACATATTCATCTCTTCAATTTCCTCTAATTCAACAATATATTGTGAACCGTAAAAATAAGAAACCAAATAATTTTAAAAAATAATAATTCAAGCAAGTATGATATTCAGATGTGATGATGCCCCAAATTCAACTTTTTTTTTTTTGAGGAAAGGTAGCACGTATTATTATATTAAGTCGATCTCCGCAAGCTCGATCAAACTCGATGGAAATGGATTGACGAATACATGAGCAACCCCATTCGATGGATCAAGTCTAGCCACCGAATGCGCTAGTGTATTGCCATTACGGCGTACATGTCCATATGAAAAGGAGAGGAAATTAATTCCCTGCTACTTGTAAAATATCATCAGCAATCACCCTGTAATAGGAGCATTCCATTGCTACAGCATCAAGACACTTGATCAGATGCAAAGAGTCAGACTCGAGGTGCACTCGATTTGTCCCTGTTGCTGCAGCTCGCTCGACGCCCATGAGTGCCGCGCGCATCTCAGCTGTGGAGACATCCCAGCTTGCCTTCATACGCTTGACCTCAGCCCATAACACTTGGCCCGTAGAATCCCTCGCCACTGCTCCGAGCCACACCTCGCCCCCAAATTCAACCTTAAATAGTCGGATTCACTTAACCAAAAAAATTACAGGATTATGAGAGGTAGGAGAAACAACTTAAGGGGAGCCCAAAACATACAGCTTCACAACGGTGGCAATCGATAAGTGTCGTTAGTCAACCAAACATGGAGGAAAAAGAGGATAAACAAAAGATTCGAGAAGCCTAGAGCGGAACCAAAACGGATTGAGAAGTTACACACAACAAGGACAAAAAGCAACCATTGAGGCTTCGTCCTCAAACCAAAACACATCCTTGCTTTGAAACAACGCCCAAAAGAGCAACCATCAAAGAGAAGACACCACTAGAGGGGATGAAAAATAGATCGAACATCAATCTTCATCATCATTTCCATTTTTTGTAACCTCGAAACTTTAGCGACTATGGTGACTGGTGAGGGATTTTGGATCTAGGGTTCCTGGGTGTTAGGTAGAAGAAAGGGAGTTACACGCGCCCCCTTGGTCTCCAGTTAACAACATTTTTTTTTAATATTATTTTAATTATCTCTTAGATTAAAATATAATAAAAATAAGGGGTATAATTGTAATCCTACATATATTAACACCAAATTAACGGAATAAAGGAGATGGGTGGTTATTTGATAACGGAGACCTTATAAGGGGTGGTTTGTTGCAATTTCTTATATAAGGGGTGGTTTTGTGTAATATGTTGTATTTAAGGGGTGATTTTCTGCAGTTTACCCTTTTTCTTTTCCTTTTTCTTTATACTAAAAAAAATACAGTAGAGTTTTTAACCGGAGTAGTGTGAGTTCGTATGAGACGAGGTTAATAAACTGACTAAAATTATAAACAGGGTAAAATTTATAAATTGTTGGTAAAAATAGTTAAAAATTTAAACAACGAGATAATCTCCGTATGGGACGAAAAACTGCTTATTTGTAAAAAGTGGAATTTATTTGGTTTTTATTAGGGGTATTTTGGTATTTTCAAACCAAATAAGATACTGTAAAAGAGTTGTTTAAAAAATAAAAGTTGTTTAAAAAGTTGTTTATATTAGTGACCATGTGTGTTTCGGTGTAATTTTTATTTTTAAATGAAAGAGACTAGTAGTTTTCCCAAACCTTGTTCGGGTTTTTTCATAATATTTTCAATCGAGTTTGACGTCTTAAACAAATTACTCAACACATCAATTTTCTACTAATATATCATTTTGCTCATGTTTTCTATCATGTCATTTTTTGAAATGTTTGAAGATTATGGTAAAATCTTTTCTCAAGACGATTAATACTTCAAATTTAATAAAGAATAGTAAATCGACCACTTCCACACTTTTCATGCCATCTACTCTACTTGAAGGCAAATAAAAGAAACAATATGGTTTTTGGCCTAAGAAAACTGAGTTCAGATCCTCTATGATACTTTATTTATTACTTATCATATTATACCTCTTAAAATTGGTTTAAATTATAAACCAATTTGATAAAGATACCTTATCCTTAAAAGTATAAACCTTATATAACTAAAGAATAAAAAAAGATATTTAGGGTGTGTTTTGGATAATTCAATTCCATATTTGATTGGATTATCCACAAATTGATATTCATAACCATAATAGACTTCACACCATGCTTGTAAAACGGGCTGCAAAGAATTAATGGGTTATGCTTTTACTCATTTTTAAGGTCGTGTGTAATTTAATCGGAACCCAATTATTCCACTTTAACCTCTAATAGACTATTTCTTTTTAGATATTTTATTTTGGTATTTGATATTTGTTATTCTTATTCTTATTGTATTTAATATTGAAACCTAATTTTCATCGGCATAATATATTTCACACATTGCTTGTGAATTGGGCTGAATAAAATGAATGATTTATGTTTTTACTTGTTTTTGCGTGTATTTTCATGGCAATCCAACTATTCCAAATTGATCTTATAATATATGATATTTTTTTAATATGTTTTCACCTTTTATTATTCTTATTGTATTCAATATGAAACCTTATTTTACTCGCCATGATATATTTCACACCATGCTTGTGATCTGGGCTGAAGAAAATATTTTTTTTGTTTTTACTCGTTTTAAGGTTGTTTTTGTATTTTTAATCGAGGTATGATTATTCTAATTTTACCTCTATTAATTTTCACCTTTTAATTAACACAATCTCAATCAAACCTCGATTTCCAACCTTCAACAGAATGCTTACCTTCACTCAAAGGAACTCATTAAACAATGGCATTCGATTGAAGCAACCTTCCGTGAATAGAATTAGTTTTCTCAATTCAGTTGAAACATTTGAGAAATGAATACCTCTGAGCAAGAAGCTTGTAATGAGAAGTCATTGAAGCAACTGATTACACATTGTTGAATTTCAAGTCCCAGTGCTTCTAAGGTAGTCATAGTTGACAGCAACAAACCTGGTTTGCTTGTGCAGCAAATCTCAATCCGGGTACCTGCATTTCGCCTCTCTACGCCAAACTGCACATAGCAAGTTCCAAACAAAGATCATAAGATAAAAATTGACCCAAATATGTCCATAAATAATAATTAAAAAATAGCTAACACACCTTTGGTGAAGTCCTCGCCAGTACCTCGTTTTGTTTTAGGTCTTTGAAGATGCTTCCTCCATTTAAATTTAACTCACTTGAATTCACATCAATTTCCTCTTGCAGATTGCTAATCCTTTCTTTCAATTATTTCATGTATCTCCAAGTATTGATGTCCTATCCATCTACTCTTTCAACCAAAGAAAGATCAATCATATAACTAAAAGTAGGCAGCATTAAAAAAATATGAAAAATAGATAAAGATAAAGAAGGGCAGATAACATCCCAATACCTTGCTAATCTTCGGAACAACCGATCTTCACATCAAGGGCGATCATTCAGCCTCTTCATTTGCCTCCTCTCGGCCATTAGATTCTTGGAAGGTTGTCCTCCAAGCTTCCTCCTCTTCTTCTTATTCTTCTTCTCCATGCAAAGCTTCATGGTGAAATGTGGGACTTCCATGGATTGAACATTAATCTCAACTTTGCATTCAACAAGGAAGAGAAACATTTGAGGCCAACCCAGCATAACTAATGAGTGATTTCTACACAACCAGCTGGGGATTTGATACATTTGATGGGAATGAGGATCCCACCCCCTTCTCTTCCTCTTATCCCTCCAGCCCATTTTGAGTCTTTCTCTTCTCCCATTAGACCCAACTTAGATTGCTCATTCAATGACCTTTATTCACCATTTGATGTGAAATTCACCACACCACCAGATTTGGTTGATGATTTTAGGCCTTACCACAACCATGGAGATTTCATAGTTCCAATGTGAGAGTTCTCAGTTACTTTGTATCTCCCTCAAATTACTTTGTATGAAATCCTTAAAAAAACTGTGAGAGTTCTCAATTACTGTGAGAGTTCTCAGTTACTTTCATATCCATCAATCTATACTCCTCACCTTTGAATGAAAAAAACAATCTCAATCAAACCTTGCCTACGTATGTGCTTCTTTACACGAGAGTTCGAGAATACCAAATGTGCTTCTTGAATTTTGGGTGTTTGCTATCTCAATCAAACCCTAATTGTTTATTCAAATCGAAATCCCCAAATTTACCCAACAAAACCCTAATCGACAAAGCAAAAATCAATTGAATTCATATACTAACCTCCAATTACGCAACTGTTGCACCCGATTGCCGCCTCCAACCCTCACCGACTATGTCGCCGCCCACCAATCGTCCTCTGACTGCTCACCGATTGTGCACCGCCTCTACAACAACAGCCCTCAATCAATCATGAGCAAGAAGATACTTCTGAGGAAGAACGTGGAACAGAAATCCAATTTCGGCTTGTAATTGCGAGGAAGCAGTTGAAGGAGAAAACCGATTTCAACCTGGAATTGGTATTGGGAGCAGTTGAATGCAGGGAGAGAACGTGGGTGGGGAGAAAGGTTGAAAAATTGGTTTGGGAGCAGTTCAATCGATGGAGAGAACGTGGGTGGGAGAAAGGCTGAAAATTTGGCTTTTTAACCTTGCTCAGAGAAGAACATGTGGCGCAAATTTTTACAAAGAGAGTGCTTCTGAAATTATAAGTATAAGGGGTGGATTTGATTAATCTGAGTTAAAAATCAGCGAATAAAAATTACTCCATAAAATATTCAATATTTATTATTTTCTTAGATATTTTGGTTATTTTATTGTACAAAGTTATCCGAATTTTAAAAATACCCATCTTTAAAAAAATCCGAATTTTAGATTGTTTTACTATTTTTAAGTTCATAGCCTATATATATTATTGTTTTTTAATCAATGTTTAGGCTATTATTTTAATTTTATCATTTGAAGTAGTTTATGTTATATACGATTTTGAACTGTTTACTTTCATTTTTGTATCATTTCTATTTTGCCCAACGATTACTTAAATCTCTCAATTCAAATTTGGGACGTTTTATTGCAACCTAACTTCATTTACTTTTGTGTGAATTAGAATTCAAAATGCTATATATGGATGTTCCTTGTTTGTAGCTGATCTGACAATTGAGAGTTAGATCTTGTAGGAATTTGATCAATCTACAACATGCAGAATTTAATCATTAAATTTATGAGTGAATTTAAGTTTTGTACTAAAAAGATTTAATTAATACTCCCATAAATTTAATTAGTAAATTTATGAAAGAGGAAGGTCAAATCTAATTTTTAGTTATTTTTTTTACGGTTTAGATTGTTTCAAAATCACCCATAAATTTAATTAGTAAATTTATGAAATCTCATTCCTTTATTTGCACGAGCAGCTAATATTTGTTTTTTTTTTAAAAAAAAACTAGTACAATTCCCGCACAAAACTAAAACATTAATAATATATATAAATATATTATAAAATACTAATAAAAGTTAAGATAAAAAAAACTTTACCATAAATGTATCTTATAATTCCGAAATAATTTTTTTTATATCTCGTCTAAAGTATAATACATAAGTGTAGATATTTTAAATCACCCAGTAATAATAATATCAATGTCATTGTAACTTTTTTAGAAATTTTGAAATCTGAATCATGCATTTAAATGTGATGTGTCACAACTAATAATTATATTCAATGTTTTGAATTAAGCTCAATAGTTAGTACATAAATGTGAGTTAAGCCTAATGGTTATATTAGATTGAATTCAATGTTTTGAATTAAGCCCAATTGTTAGTAAATATGTTAAGAATAAAAGAGAATGGAGGATTAAAAAAAATTAATGGAAAAAAAAAGAGAAAAGGAGAAATAAAAAAATCAAGGAAAAAAACATAATTGGTCAATAATCCTAAAACTCCTCTAAGATTGACACGTAAGCAAAGTCTTCTAAATTAAGGTTATATATAGATAGTTAGTACAAAAATGTGAGTTAAGCCTAATGGTTATATTAGATTGAATTCAATGTTTTGAATTAAGCCCAATTGTTAGTAAATATGTTAAGAATAAAAGAGAATGGAAGATTAAAAAAAATTAATGGAAAAATAGAGAAAATGAGAAATAAAAAAATCAAGGAAAAAAAACATAATTGGTCAATATTCCTAAAACTCCTCTAAGATTGACACGTAAGCAAAGTCTTCTAAATTAAGGTTATATATAGATTAAGCCCAATTGTTAGTAAATATGTTAAGAATAACAGAGAATGGAGGATTACAAAAAATTAATGGAAAAAGAGAGCAAAGGAGAAATAAAAAAATCAAGGAAAAAAACATAATTGGTCAATATTCATAAAACTCCTCTAAGATTGACACGTAAGCAAAATCTTCTAAATTAAGGTTATATATAGATATATAGATTCCTAAAACTCCTCTAAGATTGACACGTAAGCAAAGTCTTCTAAATTAAGGTTATATATAGATTGTTAGTAAATATGTTAAGAATAAAAGAGAATGGAGGATTAAAAAAAATTAATGGAAAAAAAAAGAGAAAATGAGAAATAAAAAAATCAAGGAAAAAAACATAATTGGTCAATATTCCTAAAACTCCTCTAAGATTGACACATAAGCAAAGTCTTCTAAATTAAGGTTATATATAGATCTATTTTTCTTTGTGCTTAATTAAAGTGTTCTAAAATTCATGATTTTTTTTTTCTGGCTAGTCAAACTGAAACTATTAAAAAAGACTATGAATGATCTAACTTATGTAAAATTAAACTTTCATTTATTTATTTTATTAATTGTTTAAAAATTGAATTAGCAAGCAATATACAATGATTATTATATGTTAATAGGTAGCTCTTTTTGGCATGTTATTGTTTTAATTATTTGTGATATAATGAAAATTATAGAAGATGGAGGAGATAGCTACTTCTCCAAAAGTGCAAAGCGTCCATCCATGTCTTAAAAGCCAATTTTTAAAATAATTGGACGAAAAACAAGGGGTTGTTGAAAATGAAATTAATCATACGTGGAACACTGATTATATAATACGAGTATATATTTATTACTATTATTTATTAATTAATTAATTTTATAACAAACAACTAAGAGGATTCCCAACAGCTTGATAATTTTTGGAGAATTTTAGCTATTTGTTAGATCTAAATAAATTCCCCATTTCATTCTTTATAATGGGGAAGCAACAGAAGAATTAAAAAAGCTTTCCAAAATTTGCAGTATTCCTCAAAACTAAATGATTCTTCAAATAGACGAAATGAAGAAGTTGTTGGAGTCTGAGCAAAATTAATTTAAAATTTTTTATTTTGGAGAAATTTTTAGAAAAGTTATTGGAAATAGTCTAAAAAAAAAATGAGGAAATTTTAGAGAACATGCAATGCAAATTGCCAATTGGAAAGTTGTTTTCATAGTACGGTCAGCAGTCTTGCTGCGTTTTGTTGTTGGGGGGCTTACTATGAAATTAAGTTACGTAATTGTTTGGAGATTATGATAAATAAGAATATTCCAATGGGCCCACCTCGTGTATTAACGGAAGTTACCTGTCACGCTTCACGGAATCAATCACGGGCCACATCTCTAATAGTTGTAAATCTCGTGTTAGATACACCGCAAATCATCTCTTGTAAATTCATGATTAATCAATATGGTTCAATACTTCGAGTTTAATTAGGCGTTGTACAAATTTTACTTGTTCGTGTTTTTAAACATTTTTAGGAGATATAATTAGTCTACGACTAAAACAATGTGATGATTTGCGTTGTATATATTTAGCACGACATTGCAAGCCCTTCTTAATTTATTTCGCTCCATATAAATATTGTTAAATAAGAAATGTTATTTTAGTACTGTATATTTTAATATTTATTAATAAAATTGTTTTTATAATTATTTATAGATTATTATTAGCTATATTGTTCGGAAAAAAAATAGAATAAAAATAAGAGTATAATGTTGTATTCATTAGTATCCTTAAAATGTACTATATAAAATGTTTAAATGACATTTTAATTATAAAAAAAGGTATAAAAACAATCTATCTATTTATGCTACGTGCAATATATAGGTCATTTTAGATTTTGTACATTTTTTATTTGATCCAAAAAAATATAGTAAAATATTAAATTTTATTAAATAATTTAATACTCCCTATGTTAATTAAAACTTGTCATTTACTATTTATGCACGTTTTTTTATAATGACGAAAACTATATAAAATATTGAATTTTTTTTTAAAAATTGATTTTATAAATTCATACTTAATAGTAATAAGTTTGGAATTATTTTAAAAAATTATTTAAAAAGTTAGTATGTATATAATTTTTAACACCTAAAAAAACGTATATAAATAATAAAACGTCAAATTTTAATTAACGGGGAGTATTGCATAGAGTATATAAGTTGCTCATATGATGGTGAGTCAATGCCTAGTGTTCACGAAAATATCCTTCATTTTTCTCTTCGCCTTAATTAGCTTCTTTGATTTATCTGCGGCTTTCTTTCTTGTTTGTTCGTAAGTTTAGTTTCATTAAAATAGACTGTAATTATCTCAGACTATCTACAATGGTGGTGTGCAAATATGGAAATGTTTATTTTTAGATATTTTTTAGCTTTATTGGTTGTTTTATGTGTGTGCAAATGTACACATTTGAGCATGTGATGTGCAAATTTGAGCACACCACCTCCCTTAGACTAACTCCAATGGTTAAGTGTGTAAATGTACATATTTGCACAAGGTGTTTAAAAATACACATCACTTTTGATGTTTTACTCCATTGGTTAAATGTGCATTTTATACACACCTATCTCTAAGTAAATATGATTAAATTAAAAAGTAAAAAAAAAAACTTAAAAACAACCAATAGAAATAACTTTACTTTATTGAAAAGTGATAAAAAGTTTTTGCACATGGGGAGGTGAAGAGCTTATATTTGAGCACTTAAGCACTCAAAAGTAATCATTGGAACACAATTTGAATCAAAATGTACATATTTAAGCATTTGCACCATACCATTGGAGTTAGTCTTATGTGCATAAACTTTTACAAAAAAGCAAGACAGTTTCATTGGGTTTTTTTTTATGATTTTATTTAATTTTTTGTTTTAAATGAATTGTATTTGAGTGATGTGTAAAAAATACACATTTTACCAATAAAGCAAATTACCAAAAAAAGAGGTATATTTTTACACATCTTACACAAATATGCATATTTTAATCAAAATCATTGTGGATGGTCTAAGTACTGATTTAAAAAAATCCCTAATTGAAAATTGTTCGTCCTGCACTATTTTTGGCGGGTCCATAAAAAAGCACTTTTTGAGCAAGTGGGCCATGTTAAAAGCTACGGCCTAGGGTCATGGGTAAAAATAGACGTAGTACTAATAAAGTCTTAGACCATCAACAACCATGGGTAAATCTCCTACCCATTTTATTTTCTTTCTTCCTATCCTAATTTTACACCTTATTTATTTTTTTGTTTAAATTTATTTTCACTTTTTCTACTTTATCCTATAAGATTTGTTCTACAATGGGGAAACCTCTTAGGAGCTGAGGGTCTTGCCCTCAAAGGTGGCATCACCAAGGCAAAAGCACTTGGCCTGTCGAGTATCCTGATTGAGGGTGATCGTCTGACCATCATCAACTGCTTGCAAAAAGGGTGGAGCTGCCCATGAGAGATTGAGATGCTGATTACTGACACCTTGGTCCTTCTCCAAAAATTTGAAAGGGTGCAATTCGGCCACATCTTCTGGGAGTTCAAGTCGACTGCCGATAGGATTGCGAGTCTTCTCCATACAACATCCACATATGACCTCCTCGCCGACTCGGCTTTGCGTGTCCTCATACTAAAGGATGCCCTTGGGTGGTGGTCCAGTAGGGCCTAACCCCACTCAAATCTTTACTTTATCAAAAAAAAATAAAATTGGGGAAACCTCTTACTCATCTTCAATTTTATTTTCACTTTTTCTTTCCTTTTATTATGTGTATCATTACATCTTTTTCATTTACTTTTTGATTAAAAAAAAAAGAAAAGAAAATCAGAAAAAGGGAAGAGATTATCTCTCTCTACCAAGATAACCTCTTCCATTCCCTTACCGGTAAAACTAACAACTATAGATTTATCTTTTAGTAACCTTAAGGTTAGCAAAACTCATGGTTACTCATGCTCTTAGCAGCTAAACGGGGCATTCATTGTTGGTGTTTTACTTGTTAATAACAAATTAAATCATCTCTAAAAGTTATCGGAAAAGTAAAGTAAAATAAAATAAAATATAGTCATATGTAGCAAAATGGTAGGATTAGGTTTGATGTGAGTTTAAAGAAACAAGTGCTGGCCTACCTGTAAATAAGATCAACAAACAGTTTATATAGTAAGTGGTTAACCATAATTGAGGCGACGTGCCCTATATTTATTCAATTGCTTTCTTAATCAAACAGTTTATATAGTACGTTTATATAATTTTTGGTGTGAAATTCATGACAAGGTTCATCGGAACCAAGTGCTTTCTACCTTATCACTCGGTTGGTCCCAAAACGATGCTGATGTGAACCATTTCAAGTCCAAACGGTGCCGTTTCATTGAGGTTTTGTTTTGTTTTGTTTTGCCCGGTATTAAGCACAATAGGCCATATGTGGCCTACTTTCAAAGGCCACAATTTGTATTCATTTATTTTTCCATTCTAGTTTAATTTAGCCCGTGATAAAACATACAACATAAAAAAAAATAGAAATACATACAACAAGCGAAATAAAACAAGCAGAAAAACTCAACAACAAGATGACCCAAGAAGACCAACTCCCAATAAAGCTAAAGAAGTCGACGAAGAACGAAGTCAAGCACCACCGAATAATAGCACAGCGGGCCAGTGGTACAGCAGGACTCTAACTCTTGTGGGTAGTGCAGACGAATTCCAGGGAAGCAGAATCCCAGATACGGTGTCGCCCTGAGCGCACTACCACGAACCCATCCAGTCCCGACTCCATACTCCAAGCCCCCCAAATAAACAGACGACCTCCTAGAAACGTCGAAAGTAGAGTCGCATGTTGTTCAAACAAATCACCAACAAGATTTCGCCTCCAAGAAATTAGTCAAGCCCTTGCGGGATTAAGTTAAACCCTTTCGGGTAGGTTTACACAGACCCTTTCGAAAATTTTATTTTAATCTTTTTTTCCTTGGGTTTGTTTATATTTTTTATTCTACTCATTAACACTAATATTGTGGATGATCATACAAAAAATAAAAGAGTTTACGATGGATTATAAATTGTAGAAGTAACAAAATAAGTTGACGTTTTAAAAAACTAAAAGAGAAAGTACTAAAAGATGGCTAAACACCCATAAGGAATGCAATATATAATTGCAATTAAAATAAACAAAAGCTGATAAAGTTATTAATTTATTTTATTAAATATTTATAGGATGATATATAGGAGGGAGGAGGAGGCAACCCTAGATGATGGGTTGGAAGAAAAGAAGCTCCAAATGGAACTCCCGCTGGCCACTACAATCCTTTTTGCATAGCAACATGCTTCCTAGTTCCTCCCTTAATTAGCTCGAGTCAACCCAAACTTAATAAATAGTTTGGATTCATGGAAATTAAATAGACGGTAAATTAGGGTTTAGGACACCACATTGATATAAATCTGGTGCTCTAAAATCTTATTTGTCTTCGCTTTTCAGTGTTTATTTGCATGTCAATATACACGTGGCATCACATCGATTCGAAATTTGAACTAGCATAATTCGAATTTATGATATATCTAACACACTTTTTGCTTGTATATTTGTGTTAATTGATTTTATAATGTAACTTATCAAGCCGGCCTACATCCATTAGAGCTCCATTCAAAATAGTGATCGAGTTGTATACACCATTCTTTCAAAGATTTCAACTATATATAAATATACTCTTTAACCTTTTAACAAGGTCTCTTAAAGTAGCTAGCTCCATTTAGAAGCTAATGCATTACGATCTCGAAAGAGGCTGCCATAACAAAGGAGAGTATCGAGGAGCTTATTCTTTGCGTTCTCTCTTGCATGACGTACGTCATGCAAGAGATGGTTGTTAGTCCATGCTTTCGCCTTTTGTCGCTTGGCTCTCTTGAACCTTGGATTGACTATTTTACTCCCTAGGGCATGCCAGACAACGTTCAACTTGAATGGGTTAAGCATATAGTTAGAGTACATATATATAGCGTGATTGAACCTTCTTATTTGATTCTATTATGTTAATGTATTTCTTTCAGCAAAGCAGCAAATTCAAAGTCCCATTATGACTTCTTATTCTCGTATTGTATTAGAAAAACAAAGAACGTTGACTCAAAGCTAATACTCCATCCGTTCGGCAAAACTTGTCATTTTAACTCTCAACACAACTTTTAATAAAACTCATAATTACACTTCTTTTTTACTAATTTACCCTCAATTATCACTCTACTTTTTACTTTATCAAAAACTACAACTCACAACACATCAATCAAATCAAGAGTATTTTAGTAAAGTAGAAGCAAAAATACCTAAAATGACAGGTTTTTCCGAACAAAAACAAAACTCTAAAACGACAAGTTTTACCGAACGGAGGGAGTAATAGTTAACAAAAACACAATCAAAACAATTGAAAGACATGAAAACACTATAGGGAAAAAAATACAATAACGAGAGGATGAAAGAAGAAATATAAAACCCAAAATAGAAAACAAAATGATATGATTTCCAACATTCCACGGTCACCGAACCTAACCCTCCTCAATTCTGATAGCATTCCTCCTAGACCTGTCAAACGAGTCATTCGGGTCGGGTCACTTCGGGTCTCGGGTAAAACGGGTCCCGGATATTTCCGGGTTGACTAGAACCCGGGTTTGACCGGGTTTCGGGTCATTTCAGGTCGATTTCGGATTTGTCAATTTTTTCTTTTTTAAATTAAAAAAATCATGATTTGATAATTTTGCAATAAATTTTAATTAGAGTAAATGGTACCCAATATACCACTTTATTCCTCCCTTTGCAAAAATGTCACTCCCTCGTCTCAAATGTGCTAAATGTCAAAAGGTGCATTTATTTTGCAAAACTAACAGGTCAAGGTGACCTTTTGTTGTGGGTTAAAAAAATTTGGGTGGGCTTTTGAAATTTTGGAAATATTTGGGTGGGATTTAAGGGATTAGGAAAGGAGAGAGAGTTCCAGGTCGGGACGGTACGAGAGTGACCGGCGAAGAAGAGGCGGGGAGGAGAGTGCGAGAAGACGAGCAGCGAGAGCGAGCCGCGACGAGGTTGTCCTAATTGGCGGCGCTGGTGGTTCTACGGAGGGCGAGGAGGTTGTCCGGCGAAGGCGTCAGCGGCGCTAGGGGTCCTGCGGAGGGTGATGAGGTTGTCCGGATCTAGATCCTCTTTCACCGCCCTGCCCCTTCCCCTCCTCTCGACATCCCACTCTCGCCGACTCCGAGCCTGACGCCGCCCCACCCCTTCCCTTCCTCTCGACCGCAAATCGGTGAACCTCGGCTCCGAATTCAACAATTCCGATAACGAATTGAAGTAGAACGAGAGAGTTTCAAGGTTTCAATGTTGAATCGAATTGAACCTGCCAAATCCGGTCGAGAGGTAGGTGGTGAGGCAAGCTTTTAAAATAAAAAATAAAAAATGAGTGAATGTGCACTCTTTCATCTTCTTCTAATTGCATATTTGTTTGAACGCTTACTCATTTCTTTGTTTATGTAAATGTTGTGGGAAGTTTCTGAGATTAATAATACCTGACATGGCTTAGTCTTCCATTGGCTGAGACATCGGTTTTATTGGCTAGACAACGGTAGTTATTGGCTAGTAAGCGTAAATCGCATATATTTAGGGTTTGCATCTCAGGCAACCAAGACAGAACCATATACTGTAACTGACGTACATATATGCAAAATAACAAAAACCAACCTTCGGCAACTCAAAGAATGTCATCTATCCTAGCTACCCTTGAGGTGGGAAGTTCCTGAGGTAGATGAGACCCGACAAGGGTTATTCTTATATTGGCTAAAAGATCGTGGCCACTGGCTAGGCAACAGTAGTTACTGGCTAGTAAGCGTAAACCACAACTTTTTTTTAGGCCAAGTGAAACCATGTATAGGGTTGAATGGAATTTTTTTGTGTTTCAGCACCTAGTTAGTATTTTCCCCTCCTCCATGTCCCCGACAGCTTTGCCTTTCATCTCCGGAGCAACGATTGTCGGTTGTGCCCAGGTTTTCTAGTTTATCTTGCCAGTTGTGTGAATTTCTGTGCCAGCTGAATTGTTGTATTTGCCATCCAAATGGTTATCCATGGCATACTCCAAATTGAGATCAAGATACGATGTAGACCCAAGTTTACTTCGAAATATTTTTTTCCATAAACATATATAAAGTGGGTGTCTATAGATAGATAAAATTAAATGAAGTTAAAAAATATATTTATTTTTTAATTTTAACAAATAAAAATGGCCAAAAAATAGTTTAAAACAATTAAAATGGGTCTCTCTCTCTTCTCCTCTCTGCCCCTTGGTTACCTTCAACCTGTTGGGAAGGTTCTAAATTTTTTTGCAAAAATGACATTTTGTCATTGTCATGCAAATAATCCCACCCATGACTATTTTTGCAAAGTTGGATGTAAAGTGGTATATTGGTGCAAATCATCCTTTTAATTATACATATAAAAAATTAATTATATTTAATTAAAAATCAACCGGGTTAATCGGGTAAAATCGGGTCAAAATTACCGGGTCAATCGGGTCACGGGGTCAAAACTCAGATGACCCGAAAAATTTCCGGTTTTTCGAGTTCGGATCGAAAAAAAATTTCGGGTCAAAATTTCCGGGTTCGGGTCAAAAATTTTCGGACGATCGGGTCGGGTCGACCAGATCGAATTGTATTTTGACAGGTCTAAATTTACTCCACTTCATTCGATCCTTCACACCATTGACCCAATTTAAACCTGCTAGTTAACTCTTTTTTTTTTTTTTTTTTTTTTTTTTTTTGACGCAATATAAAAATTAGGTCGGGTCGGCCGCAGCCGAATTCCTTCCTAGCGCATCCTTGCGGATGAGAGCACCGAGCTCTGGATCGTCGTCGTAACTGTCGTCGGCAGGGGAAGCATGTGCACTGCGCGCGAGATAGTCAGCCACTGCATTCGATTCCCTGAAAATATGACGAATAGCTACATAAGAGAAGGACGAAGTATCTAAGAGAATATCAGATTGAAGTAGCTCGATATTCCAGGGGCATTTCCACACCCCTAGCAGAGCCTTAATAACCAGAAGGTTATCACCCTCGATTAGAAGGTTACGAATATTCAGCTGTTTAGCCCGAAGAATCCCCATCTTTAGGCCGAGATTTTCAGCAAAGGCGACCGAGACGTTGATGCACGTGTCTCTGCCCATGGCCACAACCCTGCCACACCAGTCCCTAATAACGAAGCCGTAGGAAGACGAAACCCCCTGTCTCACAGATCCGTCAAAATTAAGTTTGTAGCAATCCATCGACGGTTTGTCCCAATGCCCCGACCGGATCTGGCCCATACCCCTAGCCGAAACAGAGGGATGGCGACGAGCATAACGAGAGGGGATGTTCGGCTTCGGCAGAAGAGAGGTCCCCGAGGACGACTCGTCCTCAAGGACCTTCGACTGTTTCCAACATTGGGTAAAGGTTGTATAGAAGATTACCATTTCAGTAATAGATACTTTGGTCGTATGGTCAAAAGCCAGTTGGTTCCTAAAGAACCAGGTAGTCCACCAAGCACAGGCCAGAGGGCCGAAATGTTTCTTGCCCACCGCCAGCAGAACTTGGTTTAGGGGAAAGGTAGAGCCCGAATTAACGGCGAGCTGAGATAAGCTCGGACAACGGATGCGGAGAGTCCTTAGTAGGCTGCAAGTAACTGGGCATTGAAGAAACATGTGTTTGTCTGATTCGTTTGTGATATCACAAAAATGGCACCCAGATGGTACAGAAACGTGGGACTTCTGTAGGCGTTCCGATGTCGGAAGGCCGTCGCGAGAGATTTTCCAGAGAAAATGACGAACCTTAGGCGGAACATCTAGGTTCCAGATCCAACCACAATCAAAGTCTTGGGACCCCTTGTTGGCTGACAGCATGGTGTTTGCCGAACTAGTCGAGAACCACCCATTAGTGCTCGGCCCCCAATACATACGATCCTTCATAGGATTATTTGGCAGGATGATGCCAAGAAGATGGTTGATGTCATCCATTGAAAGGATGTTTGTTAAACTTGAGAGGAGCAAGTTCTTATTCCACTGCAGATTTTGGTTGATGAAGTGGGAAACTTTTAGGCTTGAAAGCTCATTTGGGATCGGTTGTAGGACCCTGCAAACCAACGGCTCGGCGAAGGCCCATCTCTGAGACCAGAAGTCAATGGACTTCCCATCTCCAACAGACCAATGAAGGGCGTTCTGAAATTGTTGTCGGATAGACATCAGGCGTCTCCACTGCCAAGAAGTGTTACTTTTCGTTTGGTAGTTTAGGACGTCCTGTTCCTTAAGATATTTTTGGGAGATTAGGCGAACCCATATATTGTCCGGTTCGGACATGATTTTCCATAACAGTTTCATTTGTAATGCAATGTTCATTGTTTCAGCTTTGTGAATACCCAATCCTCCTTTCAAGGTGTCAGCACAGATTTTGTCCCAACTGATCAACGGAGGGGCTTTAGAACTTCTGTTCCAGAAGAATTGTCTGTAAACCTTGTCGAGTTCGTGGTGAATGTGAGATGGTAGTAAAAATGCTTGCATGAGAAAAATCGGTTTGGCGCACAGATTAGATTTGATAAGAACCTTTCGACCTTCGGCCGAGAGGCTCGACGCCTTCCACTTGGTGAGTTGCTGTTTGGATTTGAGCACTACATCGTTGAAGGTGTCTTTGTTAGTTCGTCCGTTGACGATTGGGCAGCCGAGATATTTGTCAAAGTTATTTGCTTGGGGGATACCAAGGACCGCAATCGTGGCACTAATTGCTGCTGGTGTTGTGTTCGAGGAAGCTTGGAAGCTAGATTTATGTAAATTGACCTTCTGCCCCGAAATTAGGCAGAAGCGGTCAAGAATCGTCAGAACTGAAGAGCAAGCCGACTGGGAAGCTTTGCAGAAAATGAGGATATCATCTGCGAAAGCTAAAAAAGGAATCTTAATGCCCGGTTTACCGAACACTATTCCCAGATCTTTGTTTACAGAACTTTCATGTTCCAGAGTCCTAGCCAATACCTCCGAAGCCAAAATAAACAGAAAAGGTGATAGGGGATCGCCCTGCCTAAGTCCCCTGGTGGGCTCAATGAGTGTCGTTGGCTCATCATTTACCAGAACAGAGTAAGAAACCGTAGTTACGCACTCTCTGATCCAACAGATAAACTTGTCGTTAAAGCCGAACTTGGAAAGTACTTTGAAAAGGAAGGACCACTCAACACGGTCGTAAGCTTTCTCCATATCCAGCTTCAAGGCAAGCAAGCCCGACTTGCCCCGCTTAAGCTTGAAGGAGTGGAAAGCCTCATGGGCTATAAGAATGTTATCCTGGATGGACCGACCTTTCGTAAAGGCGCCTTGTAAGGGATGTATCAATTTTTCAAAAATCTTGGTAAGTCTTGCTGTAATCACCTTTGCTATAATCTTGTAAATCGTGGAGCACAAACTAATAGGGCGGTAGTGGCTTACTGTTGTCGGGTCATCCCGTTTTGGTAGTAACGTTATGAAGGTATGGTTAGATTGTCTTAATAGCGTTCCACTTGAGAAAAATGCTTTTACAGCTTTCGTGACAGAAGGGCCAACTGTACTCCAGAATTTTTGGTAGAAACCTGCCGAGAACCCGTCAGGACCAGGTGCTTTGTCCGGACTCATAGAGAAAACCGCAGTTTTAATCTCTGCGTTAGAGACAGGAGCTGTCAGCATGTCGTTTTCTGCCTGTGTAACTTGCGAGGGGATAACCCTTAAGTCCCTAGTTGTGTCGAGGTCGCTTCTTGTGGAGGAGCGGAATCGAGATTTGAAGTCTGTTTCAAATTCTTGTTGAATAATATGAAAGTCATCAGCGACAGCCCCACCCGGAAGGGTGAGAGACTTGATAATTTTCCTTCCCCTCTTGGACGAGGCGATTTTGTGAAAATATCCAGAGTTGGAATCGTTTAGCTTGGCATGCTTTACCTTAGCCCTTTGGCTCCAGTATCTTCGATGGAAATCGAGCATTCTTTCTCTTTTATTGAGCAGTTGCTTTAATAACTTGATGTCGTTGTTATTGTAGTCTGACATCAGCGAAGACTGTAGTTGGAGTAGTTTCTGATCAGTTGTCTGAATTTGGTTGTTTATATTGAGGAAAGTTTTCTTATGCCATTCTTTGGAAAGGCGCTTTAAAAGTTTCATTTTTTGGAATAGGCGGTACATAAAGGAGCCCGAGGAGTCTAGACGCCATGCCTGAGACACAAGGTTGTTATAATCCGGGCGGTTTGCCCAGGCTAGCTCAAATTTGAATGGTCTGTTTTTCGGTTTTACATTCCGGCTGAAGTCTGTCGAGATTGGTGCATGATCAGATCTGGTGAAGGGATGAATCTGAGTTCTAAGCGAGTCAAAAATGGTGAGGACCTCTGTGTGAATGAGGAGACGATCCAGTCTCTCAAAGCAGTAGTCAATTCCGTGTTTTTTCCGTTTCCAGGTGAATCGTCCACCGAAGGAAGGAACTTCGTGTAAAGAAAATTTGTTTTTGAGGTCGATCAGGCGTGCAAATCTGCCATTTGGCGGACAAACACCCCCCATCTTCTCAGATGGGGAGCAGATGTCATTGAAATCCCCCATTATACAGTATGGTATAAGTAAGTTTTGGATATAAAGATCGATGGTTTCCCAAAACGGGCCCTTCCGAGCCTCGTCCGGTGGGGCATAAATCACTAGGATGGCAACTTTTGTGTGAGATATAAAGTCCGAGTAGTTGAAATGTATAAAGCGGTTGTTAACCGATATCAGATCAAAGGATCCTTGGCTCGAGGGTAAACATTTCCATAGCAAACAGATGCCACCGGAAAACCCGGCAGCCGGATCGAAAGCAATGTTAGTAAATCCACACTTCCGCCAGCAAATATCGGACGGAACCTTATCTGTTTTTGTTTCCAAGAGAGCTAGTACGTTAATATGATTATTCTTACAGAAAATGTCAACGTTAGTCCAGAAGTTTCTACTGCGAATACCGCAGGAATTCCAAGTGCATATATTCATGGGAAACTATTTTTTGTATCCGTTGGTTCATGTATCTGTTGGTTTTGTATTAATCGATAGCATTTTATCGGGAGCGGTGTCAGACTCCAATTGGTGATTAGTAGGCCAACTGTAACCGGCCAAGAGGAACAGACGACAATGTGCAAAACCAAAGGCATGGGAAACATTGGAGAGCTATATAACAACAGCAAAATCGGATCGAAATAGTTGGTAATACATTCGTATGGTGGCACACACGAGAATAAACTAGAAATGATGTAGAAGGACATGGTATAAAGGGTTGATTGATCGAAACAAATATAGAGGCCCAGTGAGAGCGAACTAGAGTGTGAGAGTAACCAGTGATTGTTGTCGTTTGGGATCAATGTTGTTATACAATTGGTTATATAAATTTGCTGGTAGCAAACTAAGTTTAATCCAAAATATAAAGTAAGGGATTGTGAATCCAAATTAGTACACCACTCCTGAATTAGTAGGAAGCTCATCCCACAACAAAACTCCGAGTAGCAGCAGCAACGAAGGCCATAACGAAGCCGAGGAAAGACAGCTAGCAGCAGCAGCGTATGCCCGAACACAGCCCCAAGCAAGGCACCCAGCCGACGCCAGCCAACCGGAACACTTAAGCACAACCCAGCAAACCTCCTCAGAGAGCCCGTCGACGCCAGCAGCGAGCACCGAGCAGAGCAACAACAGGCAAACGCCAAGTGCACAAGAACGCCGCAGCAGAAGGAGTCCACCGGAACTGAAACAAACCTCAACAACTCGAGCGCGAAGGACGCACCAGCGAGTTGCAGAAGCAGAAGCCGACCAGGAAGACACCAAACAGCAGTCCCCGGAACATGAAACCGGAAAACCAAGGGCCCCTTCATGACGACAAACCACCTTCGAAGGATCAATAGGTCCTGTAAGGACGATAGACGGTTAAGTCTGTGAATTTTTAGACAAGAAGCACTTCCTGCAGGTTGGAAACAAATCAAGTATGAGATAAGGAATGAAAGGCCAATGAGTGAACATGTCCGAAGAAAAGGTTGGGATAGCAGTAGAGTTATTTTAAAGGATTGGTGAATCGATAGTAGCAGCTTAATAAAAGCTACACAATTGATCAAGAAAAATGAAGATCCACGTGTGTACCTAAGACCATTGGGCAAATAACAACATATAAAAGGAATAGGGAGAATTTGCAAAATTGAAACCCAAACAAAACCATAAACAAATATGAGCTGAAGGTTGGTCAAGATACAAGCTGGGATAGCTTCAGAATCCCAAGACTGAACCTCAAACCAATAGCGTGTAAAAAATAAAATCAATTCTAAACACACAAGGAAGGTTAATACACCCGGTAGAGTAACTATTGAATAAACAAAATAGAAGAGTATAAGGTGTGTTGTATACATCAAGACATGATAAGAACCGGGAGGGTGTCGACAAACATAATCGAAATGGCAATGAACCCAAAGAGGCTGTCGAACAGCAAAGTAAAAGACATAAGGACCCGTCGGTGTTAGCGAAATAGAAAACCTGTAGCAATTGTTTTGAGTAAACTGGTAGTCCTTGTAAAGGCAAGTAGTTGTAACTGATTGTTGAAATTGTTGATGAGGGTGATCAACCGACGAGGCTACGGAGTGAAACCTGAACAGAGGCACACACCCGCAAGCAAAGAGCAACCTGCAAAGCGGAACAGAAAGCCCGGCTGCAGCAAGAACCAAACTATGGTGCTGCACCCAGAACAGAGACTGATACAAAATGCGCGGCCAGCGCAAAGCCCACCAAACAAAGACAACCCGTAAGAACCGCGTTGTTTGGCAAAACAAAGTAAGAATATCAGTGGAAAAAACAATCAAGTAAAAAACACCAGAGATGAAGTTAACAGTGTAAAACAAGTTATGAATACCAAGGTGGTTGAAATCAACCGAGTAAACTAGATGATTGGGGAAATTAGCCGAAATGAGGGTTGGATTGTGATCCCAATTGTATCCTTTAGGATAAATTATATCAGTACGATATCGGTAGAGCCGGACAAGCGGCAAGTGAGCAGTCGAGATAGGGAGGGGACTTACAAATATCAGAATCGATAGGTAACGGGTGGAAATCACCTGTGAACAGAACAAGAAGCCGAAGAGCATGGAGTAATTTAATGTAAACTGGAAGTTTGTTTGAAGGGAAGTATATTCCCAAAGACCTTGTTTGAGGCTTAAGTACGTAATTTGCTGGTAGGCAACGGGAATAGTCGAGTGTTTGTAAGGGAGAGAAAGAAGACTTACAGGGCGCATTAGAGGCAGAAGAAGCGGAGAGGGCACCTTTGAGCAGCTGTGGACCGAGGGAATCAAAGCCACCGGCTTCGACCACCCCAACAACCACCAGCCCTCACAAATACTAGAGATCAGTGAAGCCAGAAGAGACAGCGAGGACACCGGTAAGTAGAGAGAGGGACCAAGAAGCCAGCCGTACCAGAGCCCGAAACGACGGCGCCCGTCCGGCCACCACCAGACAGTCCCATCCCACAAAAAAGCCCAATCAAAAGGCCGATTAGCCCACCCGGAAGACGGGTCTCGCCGAGAATGGAAGAATTCAAGAGCCACCACTGCCCATCGAGACACCTTCCTCAGGTAAATCCCGCCGTGAACGGGGATGGAGCAAGTGGGCTCGAGAAACACCAACGCAAAGGGGCAAGGTGGGCGGTGGGCAGAGCAAGTGGGGGTTGCAGAGGGACAGTCCTTCGGCGGTTGCAGGTGAGCGGAGCGGTGGTCGCTAGGGTTAGGATTAGGCGGCCGATTGGCCTGAAGGGGAGAAAAGGAGGGACGCGTGGGGGCGCGTTCCTCGTTAGGGTTAGGAAACATTTTTCCTAGAGTCGCTATGAGTTCCTGCTAGTTAACTCTACTTGTCACCTCCCATCCGGCCATGCCACAATTACTTGATTTACTTCTGACCTAAATAATCGACATAGCCTAGCTATAGCTATATATAGAGCATATATAATATAATTGAGATATGGTATGTTTGGCCTTAACCTATTTTCCCATTACTTTAAGGGTATTTCTATATATTAAATACCACATTACCATCCCTATCAATCATCTTAGACCATCTTCAACAAATTTTCTCAAATTTTTTCAAAATGGAGAAACATCCGACAGTTTCTCAATTTTTAAGATTTGGAGAATAATTTACTTTTAAAGAACGTTACAAATTTAGGGAAGCTTCTTCATTTTTTCTGCGACTTTTCTATTTTTGAGAATAAGATGGGGAATTCGTTAGATAAAAAATAAACGTTTTAAAATTCTTCAAAAACTCCAAAATTCTCAAAATAAACACATGCTCTTATCGTACCATTTGGTGGTAAGAGCAATAGAACCATGATACGGGTTAAGAAATCAAAGAAGGACAAGATGCAAGTGAAATGGGTAACCAATTAATCAATCGATTTGGCAGTTCTACGATCAAAATATCATCAAGGGCATTATAAATTTATAATTAGTGGTGGATCCATAAATTTTTTTAGGATGGATTAAAAAAATTGAATTTTTTTTGGCATGTATGTATGAAAAATAATTTTATTTTGTTTAAATATATTAGAAAAAATATTAAATTTATTATTTAAATATTCACGGTCTAATCCATGTTTCCTTCTTCCTTATTTATATAATACTAGTTGTATCCCCACGTGCGAAGCACCCTAGTTAGGGGTGTCGTACACTCCTGTATCTGGCTGACCGCTGCCCGGTCGCCGAACCTAATAGGTCGAAGGGTACCATCCCTCCTCATGAGCCTCCCTGCCTGTTATTATGATCCAGTTGAATATTAATGTCTTTTCAGTATATTTTATTGTATTTCAATATTAATTTATTTTTATGTATTTGAATATATTTGAATATATTTAAATATATTTTAATGTTAATTAAATAGTTTTGAAGTATTCTAATATTTTTTAATGTTTTTTATTATCTTTCAATATAAATTTATTTTTATGTATTTGAGTATATTTGAATATATTTGAATATATTCAAATATATTTTAATTTTAATGTTAATTAAATACTTTTCAAGTATTGTAATATATTTTATTGTTTTTTATTGTCTTTCAATTGTCATTTTTTTCTATGTATTTGAATATATACTATCTATTATATTCTATCAAATTAAAACTATATTCTTTTCTATCAAACTATATACTATAAAAAAAACATTATAATATATAAATAAATCAAACAAAATATTATCAATTATATTCTATCAAACAGTATATATTATCAATCATATTCTATAAACTTCTATTATAAAACTATATTATAATATATCAAATTATATTTTAAAACTATAAAAATAAATCAAACAAAAAGTAATTCAAATAACATACCGGTGGAGTCGGGACCGGAGACACCTCAACCGTCCGACGCTTCCGCGGCGGTAATAACGCATCCTCTGCCTCCGCCACTGCTCCGCCTCCATCGTCATCGCCAGACGCCGCCCCACCACCACCACCCTCCTCCTCCGCCAAAGCCGCCAGCCGCACCGTCTCCTCAGGCACCGGCTCCACCGCCACCGCCTCCCCCGATGCTCCACCCCCACCACCACCCTCCACCTCCATCGTCGTCGCACCACCACCACCCTCCGTCGCCGCCAGCAGATCCGCCTCCATGGCCGCCACCGCCGCCTCGAGCTCTCTCTCTCTTTCTGTCTCCATCTCTCTCGGTCTCTCTCTCTCTCTCTCTCTCTCTCTCTCTCTCTCTCTCTCTCAGTCTCTCTCTCTCGGTCTCTAGCTCCGGCAATCGCTCTCTCTCTCGATTTCTCTGAACACGAATGAAGACGAAGACGAAGAGGCACGTCCTCTTCGTCTTTAAGGGATGGGCTTGCACATCCTTAAGGACGTGTGCAGCACGTGCTTAAGCACGTGCCCTTTTGCACGTCCTTAAGCACGTTTTTAAAATAAAAAATAAAAATGTGCTTGCACGTCCGGGTTTGGGTGGCTCTCACCCCACTTGCACGTTCTTAAAGACGTGCTTACACGTCCTTGGATTTGCGGTGTATATAGCCGAAACGCCTTTTTATATATAGAGATAAGTAGTGGTGCATCCGTTTAGTAGGGAAAAAAAAGTAAAAGTAAAAATAATTACAAAATGAGAATTTTTTATATGTATATATAGAAAAGAATATATATTTTTAAATATATTGAAGAAAAACTTAAATTTCTATTTACTTAGGTATTTTTATTAGAAAAAAACTAAAAGAAATAAAAAAAATTATGAAAAAGTGTAACTAATAAGGTTTGAACGTAATAAAAACCTATCATTCCCAGCTAATTAAGTTAAGTTGTCTTTATAATTCATTACTTATTTTAAACTCTTTTATCCCTCAAATTAATAAAAATTAAAAAAAAACCATATAAGAAAATTATTTTTCCTATATTTTTTTCGAGCTAGGGAGGTTGCAGTCATCCTGAACCCCCTAGATCCGCCAATGATAATCATGATACCGACTTTCGAAACTGACAGAGAACTAATGTCAGATAAAGATGTCTTCCAAGCCTTTAATGATATTTTGATCATCCAAATAGTATCTCCCTTAATAATCAATGGAGCACTTAAGGATGCTCTGGTTAAACAATCTCCCTCTCCAATGCTATCAAGGAAATCATGATCCTAATATGAAGGTGGTCCACCTATTCAGTCCTCAAAGACAATGGAATATTCCAATATTAAGACAACTTTTTCCTCTCCATGCGGTGCTTGCCATTTTGGAGACTCCAATCTTGACATGAAACACACCAGATAAACTAATTTGGAAACTAAATTTGAATGGAGAGTTCACTACAAAATCTGCTTACAAAATAAGAAACAATAATGTGTAAAACACTACAGATCACAAATGGACCTGGAAGCTCTGTTTACCACCTAAAACACAAAATTTTTTTTGGAAGGTTGTTGCTGATGGACTACCAATCAAATTACAGCTTAATAGACACTTTAACATAGTACCAGCACAGTGTGTGCATTGTCAAAACACCGATGAAGATGCACATCATCTACTCCTAGATTGTCCTTTTCTCGAGAACAATCATAAGAAACTAAGAATATGTAACAGGAAGATATTTTATTAACTTAAGAGCTGAACAATCCATTCAGGAAGATCTCAGCTCTATTAACCACAATAATTCCCATTTTGAGGAACTTTGCTTTATTTGGCATACCATCTGGGAATTGAGAAATAAAATTATTTTCAACAACTACAAGATAGAATCACATACATCTGTAATCCACCAAATATGTCAGACCATTAAAGATTGGAATTGTGTTGCTTCCAAAGGAACAACAATAAATAGGAAAGATATGAGAAAAAACTCTAGGTGGGTTAAGCCACCATATGTTATCTACAAAATTAACGTAAATGGATCGGTTAGAGCCCCTAATGATTGCCAATTTGAGGGCATTATTAGGGACAGTACAAGTAAGAAGATCGATGTCTTTCGGCAGAAATGAAGATCAGGATCTATCCTTCAGGCAGAAGTTGTCGCCTTCTGCTTAGGGATACAACGAGCTATAGAGAAAGGATTGACGAAGGTGATTATTGAAGGTGATAGCTTGAAAGTAGTGGAAGCAATTAATGATAGCACCAAGGCCGATTGGGAGATCTGCATGATAATTGAGAAGATCAATCTGATGAAAGAGAATTTTGAAAAGATTGATTCCCGACATTGCTTCAGAAAGTCAAATGCAACAACCGATTATATTGCTAGATTTAGAGGTATATGTAACATGTCGACTCTCCCCTTGCATGGGGATTTATATAACATCGTCCATAGAGATGATCAAGAAAGAACCTTGTCATGGCAAGACATTCTACTGTTTGCCTACTGTAAAAAATAAAATGGAGCACTTAGGATATCTTTAGAAAGGTAAACCAGACAACTGACAGGATGACGCATCTTGGATCTTGGGTTAACTTCAACATTTTCGTGGAGCGCGTTTATGAGATCGACAACATCGTCCCACGGGATACATGGTCCAACCGCGATTGACCATTCTCAAATGTTTATCTTGTATTAAAAAATAAAAATAAAAATTGGAGTAGCCAAGGTGGTCCCCTGCCTATTGGTGTCGATTGTGGGGATTCACTTCATGGTCATCTTTGAGAGTGCTTCAATACAACCAAAAATGGTGACACATCGAAGCTATCCGAATGCATTAGCCATTAGGCCGTGTTTCCCAAGAGAAGCTATTAAACTTGGAGAGTTCTCAATTCTCATAATGCAATTGAGGCATACCCCCTAAGTTCGTAACCCAATATAACTAATTATATGTAACATTTTTAGAGCGGTGTGGCAAAAAAAATTGCGCGATTTAAAAAAAAAAATTTGCTTTATAAAATTATATATATAATTTGTTATGTAAAACAATAATTTTCTCTATTAATCTATCATCAAAGGCTAAAATTTTGATATATCTCTATAATTTTATCAAAATTTTCATCTATATTTTAATCTTAAACAAAATTATAATCTTAAGCCACAATAATATTTGACACATCAAACAGGCCCTTGGTCTCCAAGTTCCACCTAAAAAACGATATAAACTTCTTTGGTGGCCAAAAGCTTTCTGTTGTCTAACATGAAGTTTATATCCCAACGTACACCTAGTTTATCTCTTAGGTTTCGTAATGTTAATGAAAGTGTGGTTTTCCTTTTCCACCAGCGCATTTCTCTATTAGACATTATGGCGATGGCGTGTCTCTATGCTTATTTATATATAATAAACCGAAGTGCTGATTTTCGTCGATGTATGATTTCTTTGGACCTCTACACACAATAACAACACGATAAAAATAAACGGATTGTTCGCTAAAATAACTTTAAATAGGTACATACAAAATGTGGTCCATCAAATGACTAACACAATTGGCCATAAAAAATACATGCAGATTATTCATCAACATAACTCTTAGTGAAACTACAAAAATAAAACACATAATCTTCTAATAAAAAAGTTATTCATCTTTACCAACTTTGCAAACTTGTACAATATTTACTTATTTAGTTTAATTGTCTGTTTTGTTATTTTTAAGTTTGTAACGTAAAGAAGGATCGAAAACTGACAAGGACAATAGGAGGGGCTAACAAATGAAAAGGCAAATGATGTATTTAAATGGGCCATACATATGGGCCAGCCCATCATTAAAACGACGTCGTCTCGGGAACAAAGATATTGACACACACCCAACACGGTACTCTATTTACTCCCTCCGTTTCCTTTTAATTGACTTTTTACTATTCATGCACGTTTTTTAAGGTGTGAAAAACTATATGAAATAATAATTTTTTTAAATATTTTTTTCGACAATCTCATACTTATTGATGATAAGTATAATATTATTAAAAAAATATTTTTAAAATATTAATATTTAATATAGTTTTTATCGTTATAAAACTACGTGCATGACTTGAAAAAGTCATTTAAAAGGAAACGGAGGGAGTATATTCCATTTCCATCCCTTTAAGGCTTTAATTATAGTCGTTAGTCGTTTATAACCTCCAAATCCTTTGCCCATCATTAGGATTTTTTTCAGGCATCATTTTAATCAATTGCATTACCAAATCACATGGAAAATATCTAAGTGGGAGTGAATGAGATTTTTTTATTTTTTTTAACAAAATACTAAATTTATTTTTGAGTTCATTTTTCTTTCAAAGAAAAGATAGAAAACACTTCGTAAACGCATTTAGGGTTCGTTTGGCAATGTAGGTAGTTTTTCAGAACTTTTAGTTTTAATATTTTATAGTTTGAAATAAGTTAAATACTATAAGATTTTAATTTAATTAGCTTTTGAAATCGAATTTTCAACAGTTACTCACTCCAAACTTTTCAGAATTCTACTCTTCTCCTATTTGATCAGCTAGTTTGTATCAACTACTCTATCAACTAAATTATTAAACACCTTACTAAGTTATAAAAAAATCTAATTTAATACGGAGTATATATTTAACACACTTAATCCATCAACTTGAGCTACTATATCAGCTTCAGCTACCCCATCAGCTCCGTGTTACCAAATTGAGCCTTAACCGATTTAAAATTAAAATTTATTTACCATTTCAACTAGTTTATAAATCCACTGTTAAACATCTCTATGTCAACACTCCCTCCATTCGTAATTCATAAATGAAATATAATATGTTTAATTTTTGGTACCCTTTTTTTTTTAAGAATGATAAAACAAAAAATATATAAATATTTTGTTATTTTAGAAAAGCTTGTTAAAAGTCAAACATCTATATCTATATATAACCTTAATTAAGAAGATTTTGCTTACACGTCAATCTTACCGGAGTTTTAGAAATATTGATCAATTATGTTTTTTTCCTTGATTTTTTTATTCCTCCTTTTCTCTTTTTTTCCATTATTTTTTTTTAATCCTCCATTCTCTTTTATTCTTAACATATTTACTAACAATCCATATATATATATATATAACCTTAATTTAGAAGACTTTGCTTACGTGTCAATCTTAGAGGAGTTTTAGGAATATTGACCAATTATGTTTTTTCAGTGATTTTTTTATTTCTCCTTTTCTCTTTTTTTCATTTTTTTTAATCCTCCATTCTGTTTTATTCTTAACATATTTACTAACAATTGGGCTTAATTCAAAACATTGAATTCAATCTAATATAACCATTAGGCTTAACTCGCATTTATGTACTAACTATTGAGCTTAATTCAAAACATTGAATATAATTATTAGTTGTGACACATCACATTTAAATGCATGATTCATATTTTAAAATTTCTAAAAAAGTTACAATGATATTGATATTATTATTATTATTACCGGGTGATTTAAAATATCTACATTTATGTATTATACTTTAGACGAGATATAAAAAAATTATTTCAGAATTATAAGATACATTTATGGTAAAGTTTTTTTTTATCTTAACTTTTATTAGTATTTTATTATATATTTATATATATTATTAATATTTTAGTTTTAAAAAACCGCGCCATGGCGCGGGAATTATACTAGTTCTATATTTAAAATTGAAGGAAGTATTATAATAATTATTTTTATCAACAAGTTATACTTTAGATTCACAACTTTAAAAAATATCAATTCACTTGTTTTTTTAATGATCACCTATTATCTTATCACGTTATTAAATACTCAAATCATTGTTTAAGCAATTCGATAAACAGTTTGTGCAGAAGTACTCAATAAAAATCTATTAGCCCAACGATAATTAGTTATAAGAAATCTAAAACCATACTTAAAAGTTAAATTTAATCGGAGGGATTGAGTAAGATTTGAACACAATCTAATTTAAAATCGAAGGAGCATTATAATATTTTTTTTATCAACGAGTTTTGCATAAGATTTGAACACAAGTTTAAAAAAAAAATACCAATTCACTTATTTTTGTAATGATCACCTTATTTCTTATTACATTATTAAATACTTAAATCAATTTTTAAGCCAGTCGATAAACAATTTGTGCAGAAATATTCAATAAAAATCTATTAGCCACATTTGCCCCGTCGTTTCTTTGTTTTGCTCTCTCATCCGTATGAATGTTTTTGGCTCTTAGGTTCTCTTAAAGTCAAATTATTTCCGGTTAAAAAAAAAAAATCTATTAGCCCAAGGATACTTGACGTTACTTGGATCACCGTGTCTACTGCTGGCCTAAGGCCTCCCACAGGCCCAAATAGGGCCCAGCCCATTAGCACGTGCTGGGCGTACCCTCGGCGCATGTGCGGAGCATTGCCGCACGTGCCTGCCCCCACCCAAAAGGTCGAAACCCCGAGGAAAGCGGATGAACCAATTAAACATTTAAACCGCGCCCGACCCACAGATTTCGGCCTCAATCCGCCTACCGTTTTCGTTTCGCCCAATTGATTCTCGTTCAATTCAATCCCTGTACGGGATTTAAATACGCAGGTGTGTAAGATTGAGATCTGATATAGATTATCGATCCAACGATCATGTCGCCAACGGCAGCAATGCTGATTTTGAGCCGCCACCGGACAGCCAGGACCGCCTCTCAAACGCCGCCAGCGGCGGAGGCGTTAGACGGCGGAAGCAGGTGGCTTTCCATCTCAGCGCATTTCCCCGGCCTCGTCTGGCCGTCGCCGGTTGAGATGGCCAGTTCACAGTCGGTGAAGGAAGGAAATGAAGGAGGAAAGGGTCGAGAGAGATGAAATTGAAATCACGTTAATTAATTACTGTTGTTCATTTATGATTTTTGCGATATTTATATGTATATTATTATTATTATGTAACTGATTTATAAGTGTTGTTATTGTAATCTAAGTTGGAAAATGAAGTTTTATCTCTATTGTAAAATTTGTTGTCCAACGCATGAATTTGAAGCAATTCGAGATTATTAGAGCATCTCCAACAACGATGTAATAGTAAGATTTTCTCCGGATTATATTCGAGATTATTACAGTATCTCGAACAACAACCTTAGTTGACAACATTTTGTTGAATGAATCTATATATGCAACTGTTTCTCGATCTTTAACAAACTATATATGCATCAAGTGCGATAGATGCATGGGCACGAGTACAACAACTTTTCCGAGACAATGAGAACTCAAGAGTCGTATATCTCAAGCATCAATTCTCTAACTGAAAGTTAGCAACATTTGTTGATGTATTCGGCTCACGACAAGGTCCTTTCCAATCGCCTCATGCTCCAACTTGTTATTCAATCTTCGTAATTATTCAACATTAAGTAGGTAGACTTATAGTACTTACAAAAGTTTTATCTCGTCAATTATTTATGAATGATTTATCTATGCATTTCAATATGCCGACATATTATTATTATTATTATTATTATTATTATTATTATTATTATTATTATTGTTGTTGACCTGACATGATCATCTCCTTTGACGCAATCAGGGATGACTGATTTTGTTCCGGGGCATGTTGTGATTGAGGCGGCTCGTCGTAAGCGGGTCAAGTATCTAGCCAAGTGCAAAGCAATTGGTTATGGTTTCTTACCCTTTTCGTTCTCCGCAGTGGGGGAACTTGAGTCAGGCGCCATAGCCCTTCTAAAAAGGATCCAGAAATTCTCTGAAGCTCAAGATTTTGGGGTTTGAAAGGCGGCTTATGTTTTCACTAGGGTGGGGTTTTCTATTGCTAAGGGAGTGGGGGCCCAGATTGTTTCTCGGCTCCCCACTAATTCTTTGTAAATTCATAATGTAGTAATAATAATAATAATAATAATAATAATAATAATAATAATAATAATAATAATAATAATAAAAACTTTATTATGATGAAAAAGATTTACATAAAGTTAGTTGGAAGTCTCGTAACAAATTGAGCTCCAACTCCTTTTTGAATAGTGAAACCAACTTTATGAAACATGAAATCACAATTAACATATATTGCCTCATGACTTTTTCTTAACCATTTGAACCCGCTTCATAAAACCAATAGCATCATCCTCTATCTCTCCAAAAGTAGAGAACACAAATGCCATTGAATCATACCCCTTAGCAGCACAAATATCCGCGTACTTCTTCTCCTTTTTTTCAGTGGCTTGAGAGATTGTCTTGTCGGGTACAAAGGAATTTGACGCAGAACGGAAGCCTAAAATCTCGCAAGCACGAGATTCGTAATGGAGGTTTCGCAAGCGACCAATTCCTATAACCGATAAACTGGAATCCACCAGAAAGAGAAGAGATTTCTCTGAGTAATTGGAAAAATAGAATAACTGAATAATCATCTCAAGGCTACTGGTTATTTAATAGGAAAGACGAAAATAAACCCTAGTTACCAAACGAATAAAATAAAATAATGGAAATTACTGCAATTGCCGAAAAAACATAATAGTCTAAATTTAAGCCCTGAAACGATCTCGGATGCCCTAAAAAGGCCATACATCACAGCAAAGCAGTAAGTTTGAAATGTGGCGCGATTCCCTATCCGGAAAGGTATCATAATAAGGAATCCGACACCGGACGCTCGAAATCATTTCTGCTGATACCTCAATTTCTTCCGATCAAGGTCTTCCTCTATTGACACAGTCAAGCAATCTACATCAGAATTATTGGCTCTAATTTTGAACGGTGAAGCCCCAGCTATATCCACACAAGTAGATGAAAAGGTAAATTAAAGGAAAACTTTATTTAAATCTAGGATGTAAGAGTAGATAGACCAAAGTAGGTGAAAGATTGAGTTTTCGATCCAAAATGACGACTAGTTAGATGAACAGATATACATCATTTTAAAAAAATCAAATAACATTACGATTTACGAGGTGCTCGATCAAGTTAGGTTGGTGGTTTTGGAGGCATACCTCAACAAGTTCAATTGAAAAATATCTTTTTAAATTAATTTTTTTTTTAATATTATCTTTTTACCCAGTTTTATATTTACTAGAAAAATATTTTTCGATTAAATATATAGGTTAGAAACACAATTTTTTGTCATTATATATTTTGGTATATCATATTGTTCATTTTATTTGTCAATACAATGCGCATTGAGCAATAAGTCTTGCAAGTGGATATTCATCGACTCCTTCGCTGATTGATCGTTTTTATGAATTATGATTTTTCTTTTTTATATGTTGATTTATATTTTTATGTGTTGTACGTATCATCTGATTCTACGGTTCCACGAATTTCAGACTTGCAAGTGGATTCCAATAACTTCACACATGGCAGTTTTATAATTATGCCACGTGTAAATTGTCGGGGCCTCTTTTCATCTCTCGAACAAACGAGAACTACCTAGCTAGTTTCGACCTAAAGTATATATACCCCACATAATATACTACCATATACTACATATTCATTTAACTTACAAAACCTAACCACTCCCAAACTCACCATCGATTCACAAGCTCTCTCTAATGGGTGCTCTTGATACCCTCTCCGATCTCTGCTATTTCCCTCGCCCTCATAAGAAACGTCGTAAAGATGTCAAGGTACGCTTTTCATTAGCTGGTCGTATTCGAATTTTTTTTATCTCATGTCGAAATATTAAACTATATAAAACACTTTTTTAGTTACTATTAATAAGTATAAAATTATTTAAAAAAATTATATAGTTTTTATCATCTTAAAAAACGTACGTAAATAATAAATAACATATTTTATCGAATAAAGAAATTATGAAATTCGAACTTATCAATCAATAATTTTAATATAAAATCTCGTTAATAGTTTATATGAAAAAAAAAGCATCCTTTGATTATTTATTTATTTAACCACCCTTAATTTTTCACAAAGTCATACATTTTTGAAAAAAAAATAAAGAAATTGTCATTTTTTATCAAGGATAAAATAATCTTATGAATCATAATTCATAACGTCATAGCCGTTATGTTTAAAATTTTCAGACGGTTGAGATCAAGGTGAGGATGGACTGCGAGGGGTGCGAGCGCAAGGTGAAGAAGGCGGTGGAAGGGATGAAGGGCGTCACGAGCGTCGCCGTCGACCCGAAGCAGAACAAGCTCACCGTGACCGGCTACGTTGACCCGGATAAGGTCCTGGACCGGGTTCGGCACCGAACCGGCAAGAAGGCCGAGTTCTGGCCCTACGTGCCGTACGAGGCGGTCGAGGTCGCTGTGCACCCTTACGCGCCGGGCGTCTACGACAAGAAGGCCCCGCCCGGGCACGTGCGGAACCCGCTCCTCGACCCGGATGTCGCGGGCCTCGCACGTGCCGATTCAGTCGAGATCAAGTACTCTACTGCGTTTAGCGACGAGAACCCCAACGCCTGCTTTGTTATGTGATTAGCCGATTTTTATTTTTTTTTGGTATATAGATTTTTTTTCATGCATTTAATTTAATGTTTCGGGTCGTGTAAGCATAGATATGTGTTTCTTAGATTTGTGTTTCTTAGATTTGGTAGGGGAGTGAGTGGTATAAATTGTTCGAACATGTATTTATCAATCGCTTTGAATATTTTATTAAAGTTTGGATTTGTTAGGGAGGATCAACATATCTTTTCTTTATCCGTTCTTGTAATATAATAAGTTACAACAACAACTATATCCCGTTCAGAGCAAGGTTTGAGGGGTCGAATTGTATATACTATTGCTCCGACTAGGTCGAGAGGGTGTTTTCTAGTGACCCGAATAACAAGACAACAAGAAAATAGGATAACACGCCTCCAAACAAACCGTAAATCAAAAAAATAAAAGAAATAAAACGATGAGAAGAATGCGCATAAGAAAGTTGTGCTAGAAGGGAAGGGAGGGATGATGCGATAAGCTCTGCACTCGACTAGTGTTCGTCAACCCGGATAGCACTCTTCCACAACATCCTATCGCGTGTCATCTCCTCAGTAAGTCCCAGCGCGGTCAGGTCATGTTTAATCATTTCACCCCAATTCTTCTAATAGTATAAGTTGAGAAGTTAAATTGAAAAAGTGTTTTACTAGTTCACATTAACCGGTTAACGCAAATCGATCTACGTAATGCGTAATTTTTATTGGCCTACTCTCATTATAAAAAAAAATAAAATTATTTTGCTAAATAATATGAGTGAACTATAAAATCTATTTTTAAAATGGCTAAAATGAGTGTAACTAGAAATAATACGGAGTATTTTTCAAATGAAATGCTTATCTTATGCCTAAAGGTATGTGATAGATTACATAAGTCCCATGCTGTATAGTGGGGACAAAGACCCAATACCTTCTAACCTATATATATCTTTGTCTAATGAATAAAACCCTTGAGGAGGACTTTACATCAATTATGTCATTCTACATGGTATCAGAGTCTTTTCTTCCTAACGGAACCCTAAATTGATCCTCCCGTCTCACCGGTCTTCTTCTTCCTCCGACCTTCCTCCTCGCCGCCATCCTCTTCGCGAGCCTTCGTCACCCCAGATGCCGCGGTCGCACCCTTTTATCGCGCCCGCCGCACAGCCTGTTACTGCCCCCACAGATTCTCAAATCTCTCCTGCCCCAAACCCGACCTCCCTTTCCCTTATCCCCACCTCCCACAAAACAGCCCTCCTCGACCCGAATTGGTAGACGGCTATGCTCGACGAATACAGGGCCCTTACAAGGAATGATACTTGGGTTCTGGTTCCTCTCCCTCCTGAGGCGAACGTCATTCGATGCATGTGGCTCTTCCGCCACAAGTTCCGCTCCGATGGGACGTTAGAGCGCTACAAAGCTCGTCTTGTGGTCAACGGTCGATCTCAGCAGGCAGGTATTGATTGTGATGCGACATTCAACCCCGTGGTCAAGCCTGCCACTATCCGAGTGGTGTTGAGCTTAGCGTTGTCGCGACAGTGGGCTATTCATCAGCAAGATGTCAAGAACACCTTTCTGCATGGCAATCTGAATGAGATAGTTTATATGTTTCAGCCGCCGCGATTCGCTGATACTGATCGTCCTAAGCAAGTATGTCTCTTGAAGCGCTCTCTGTATGGTCTGAAACAGGCTCCGCGGACTTGGTTCTAGTGCTTTGCTCCTCATCTGCTACGCTTGGGCTTCGTTGGCAGCCGCTCAGATACGTCTCTGTTTTTCTATCGCAGAGGCACATACATGGCCTTTCTGTTACTATATGTCGATGACATCATCCTCACCGCCTCTTCTGATGCTTTTCGGACGTCTATTATTTCCCAATTGAGTGCCGAGTTCGCCATGTCAGATCTGGGTCCGTTGTCTTACTTCTTCGGTGTCGTCGTGCAGCGTCATGTGTCTGGGTTGTTTCTCTCTCAGAGTAAGTATGTTGTCGAGATTGTTGCTCAGGCCAAGATGAGTAACTGCAAGCCTGTTGCCACCCCTGTTGTCACCCCTGTGGATACTTCCAACGAGCTCATTGCTCACTCCGGTCCTCTGTTTGATGATCTGACGTTGTACCGGAGCCTCGCTGGTGCTTTGCAATATCTTACGTTCACTAGGCCAGACATCAGTTACACCGTTCAACAGATCTGCATGTTCATGCATGCGCCAAGGGAACCACACTTTAAGGCCTTGAAATGGATCATCCGGTACATCAGCGGTACCCTCGAGATGGGCACCAAAATCACCCCTTCCTCCCGGCTTGACCTCGTCGCTTACACTGATGCGGATTGGGGTGGTTGTCCTGACACACGTCGCTCCACGTCTGGCTACTGTGCCTTCCTCAACGACACCCTTGTGTTGTGGTGCGCGAAGCGACAGTATGTGGTGTCTCGCTCTAGCACCGAGGCAGAGTACAGAGGTGTCGCCAACGTTGTCTCCGAATGCTCTTGGCTGCGCAATCTCCTTTTTGGGCTCCGCTGCCCTCTTTAGAAGGCCACCCTGGTCTACACCGAAAACGTCTCCGCCGTCTATCTGGCCAGCAACCCAGTCAAACATCAGCGAACGAAGCACATTGAGCTCAATCTCCACTTCGTTCGGGACAAGGTTGCTCTTGGACATGTTCGTGTTCTTCATGTCCCGTCCTCCTATCAGTACGCTGATATCTTCACCAAGGGTTTACCTCGGCAGTTGTTCCTCGATTTTCGGTCAAGTCTCACAGTACGGGACCCTCCACTTTCGACTGCGGGGGTTTGATAGATTACATAGGTCTCATGTTGTATAATGGGCCCAAAGACCCAATACCTTGTAACCTATATATATCTTTGTCTAATGAATGAAACCCTCGAGGATGACTTTACATCAATTATGTCATTCTAAAGTATCCCATAGTAAATATATTTCTTTTATTAATTTGAAATTACGTTATATATATTTACTCCAGTCAGGGTGACTCAATGATGTGGAGTAGGAGGGAGTTTAGTTATGAGGTCCCGGACTTGCCTCCGCCCCTTTCTTTGGAGGAGTTAGGGTGTGTGGCTCTTACCGACTAGGTCACTTGGAATTTGCCACGAAATAGTTCCCTCGTAAAAAAAAAGGTTATATTTATATTAATTTTTATTATTTATAAGGCTAAAATTTAGATCATCACTCCCATTTGTAATTCTATAATCCTCGAATCTAACTTAAAATCTAGGGAAAATGGCAGAAAATCACCACTTAAAATTGAAATTGCATAAAACCACCCCTTAAACCTATTTTGTCTATAAATCGCTACCCACAACTGTTTTTTGCGTTAGCTTGCCGTTAAAAATGGTGAAAAGTCATTTTTACCGCTCCCTTTTAATGTTATTTTAATGAGAAAAAAATGTATAAATTGAAATAAATTAATAAAATCTATTTATCCATCTCTTTTAATGTTATTTTAATAGAATAACATACTTTTTCTCTTATTAAATGAGATGGATAAATATGTTTTATTAATTTATTTCAATTCACACATTTTTCTCTCATTAAAACAACATTAAAAGGGGCAAAGTCACCTTGGCGCAACGGAAAGGACGCGGGGAGTGTTTCGCGGGAAGGCTGGCACACCCAAGTTCGATTCCCAGTAACACCCATCTTTCTCAGATGAATTGCTATATAAATTTTATTTTATTTACAGATGGAATAGAATTTCCTTGCTCCCATCTTTGCATATTCATCCTTGTTATGCTACATCAAAACATCGTTACTTGGCTGGTGGTCTGGCTTGGTTGATTTTCTCTCGTCACCTTCCCTCCGTATTGTGTATATGTAATCCTTCTCTTTGTTTAAATCCTTATATTTGCACGCTGCGTCCATCTCCCATTCTCGGTGTTGCGGAGTCGGCGGTGGTTCGGCTGGTGCATCACTCTAATTCGGGGTCCAAGGTTGTATGCTGTGTTGCATACTTGAGTTTGTTTGATACCGTGGGCTTCATGTCAGTGCCCTTGTATGGCCTAACTTTTAGTAGTGTGTCTCAGTGGTATCTAAGCTTCATTAAAATAGTAATTTGGATTTGGCGTGGGAAATCACCAAGTGATCTTAATGTGGTGCGGGAAAAACATTCCACAAACAAGGTGGAGGCATTCATCAATCGGTTTGCTTTCTGCTTTGCCCACTTTGGTGTTCAAAGCAAATGCAATAACATCTTGGAAAAATTGTATGCTTTTGAAATTGTTCCCCATAATAGTTTACTATCTCAAAAGCATTTCGATATGTTGCTCCCACTCCCTATTGCTAGACTACATCTCCCTTGGTAGTTTAGTGTTGTATCTTGTTATGGTTACCTTCCCCTCCAAATCCATTCTGAAAAGCATTTCGATATGAGGATTCTTACCCTTTTTCCTCGTATCTTAATAGGTTGCTTATGAAAATAAGCTATTGGAATTGTAGAGGCATTCGAAAGAAAACCTTTTGGACGGAAATTAATACTCTGTGCAGAAATGAACACATACAATTGATGGCCCTCGCCGAAACAATGTCGGAATCTTTGCCTGATGAAAAATTATGGAAAGATGTAGGATTCGATATGGCTATTTGGTCTCCTAGCATTGGTCGTTCGGGTGTCCTAGGTGTGTTATGGAAAATCCACCAACTCTCAGATGAAACCTTATCAATTTCTTTTCACTTGCCTAGGATCATTGGACTACGTTATGAAAATATTAGGGACAATATCGTGATCCTTCTTTTGTTCGTATACGCTCCTTCTGAGCCTCGGGATAAGGACCCATTTTGGTCCGAGTTAACAACAATTGTAAATGATTCTCCCATTCCTTGCATCGTTATTGGGGATCTAAATGAAATCCTGTGTAGAGAGGATAAACTTGGCGGCGCTAACACTCTTCCGGCTAGGTTCACACGCCTCCTTCAATTCGAAAACAATTGTTCTCTGTTGGACTTGCCAACCTTCGGAAACCCTTTCACATGGAGAAAGTCTCCTGAAGCCACGAATAACATCCACGAAAAATTGGATCGTGTACTGTTCATCATCAAATCCTTCATAAACTACCCAATCTCATCACTAAGAACGGTGTGTTTTCATCTTCAGACCATTGTACTATATCCATTACGCTGGACTGTAGTGCCACCTTTAAAGCACCTCCCTTCAAATTTGAGAACACCTGGCTTCAGCGATAGGACTTCCGTAATATCGTTAAACAATCCTGGCGCGCTTCTTGTCCAGGTTCTGCTATGTTTCAACTAATTTTCAAGCAAAAAATCCTCAAGCGAAAAGCTAAAGATTGGAACAAGCACTCATTCGGAAACATCTTCCGTCAACTTCAGGAGGTGGAGAACGAATTGCTACAAATCCAATCGGTTGTTCCTGTCAGTAACTATCCTGCTAACAACAGTAAAGAAAGACGCCTTTTACAGAAAAGGGAAAAACTGTTACTTTTTCAAAAAATATTTTGGAATCAAAGAGCTAAAACTAAACATCTTAAGCTTACAGATTCGAACACATCCTATTTCCATCGTGTCGCTTCTGGCCGAAGACACATGAAACAAATTCGTAATATTACTACTACAGAAGGTACCCTGATAATTGGAGAAGAAAATGTTACGCAAGAAATTAAAAATGATTTTCAAAAACGCTATAATAAGGAAACGATTGACGATAGACTCCTCAACGAAATGATTAACATCATTCACCCTTCAATCTCCCCTGCTGAAAATGAATTCCTCATACGAGTTCCAACAAATGGTGAAATTAAGTCCGCCGTTTTCAGCCTTGGGAAAAATAAATCGCCAGGTCCCGATGGGATGACGGCCGAATTCTACAAGCATTATTGGGATATTCTTGGGAACTCAATTATCAAAGCCATCAAAGGTTTCTTCAACTCCGGGAAAATCCTTAAACAAATAAATCATACATTTATTTCCCTACTACCAAAGCAAGATAACCCCTCGACGACTAACCACTACAGGCCTATAAGCTTGTGTTCCAACCTATATAAAATCATTTCAAAAATTCTAACAGAAAGACTTAAAGTAGTAATTGGTAAGCTCATTCACCCATTACAGGGGGCGTTTGTGTCAGATAGATCAATTCAAGACAATGTCCTAATAGCTCACGAAATCTTCCATTCCTTTCGATCTCGTTTGGGTCGTGAGGGGTGGTTGGCAATCAAACTGGACATGGAAAAAGCATATGACAGGGTTGATTGGAACTTCACCAAAAAGATTATTGACAAATTTGGGTTCCACCCTACTTTCATTTCCTGGGTTATGGAATGTGTAACAACAGTCTCATATTCTATACTTGTGAATAACGGCCCTACAAATATGTTCTTCCCGACTAGGGGCCTTCGTCAAGGGGACCCCCTTTCCCCCTTTCTATTTATCTTAGGTGCAGAAATATTGGCACGCCACCTGTCCATTGAGGCAAATAGTGATAGAAGCCCGATTGGCTTCACATTTGGGAGGAATGGTCCGAAAATTCCTTTTCTATCGTTTGCTGATGATATTATCATCTTCTCGAAAGGCAGCTTGGATGCATGTAGAAGAGTCAAAATAATTATTGACTCCTATTGTAAAGTCTCGGGCCAAAAAGTAAACTACCATAAATCATGCTTCCAAGCTACTAAAGGAATCACACAGTCCAGACTTTTGGAACTCCATAGCTGCCTAACTGTTTCCAACGTTGACTCTCTGGAAAAATATCTTGGATGTCCAATTATCAACGACAGAGTTACCAAAGAAACCTTCGAAGATATTGTCTGTAAATCTAGAGAACAACTAAGCAAATGGCGCACTAACTCGCTATCTCAACAAGGTTGAGCTATTCTTATAAACTCAAATCTATCAGCCAAACCCCTATATACGATGCAGAGCTTCTTACTGCCCTCTTCAATTCATAAAGAACTTGATCAGATCAATAGAACATTTTTCTGGAATAAAGATCTGCAACACCGTCCGTTGATTAGTTGGGATAGAGTTTGTAGATCAAAGAAATGCGGAGGCATGAGGATTAGAAAATCTAAAGAAATGAATGAAGCACTGCAAATGAAACTGCTATGGAAAACGCTGGCTGAACCGGATAACATTTGGGTGCGAATAATCAAACATAAATATCTTAGATCGGATGACATTCTCCATTATAGGAAAAATGGTGCTGCCTCCTGGCAATGGGCGAAACTTACAACTCTAATTGACAAGTTCAAAAGGGGGCTTATCTGGTCGGTTGGCACCTGCTATCAAATTCTGGTCTGATAATTGGATTACAACATCTTCTATTCAGTCTAGAGATGATTACCCAAGAATTGATAACATCGATGATAAAGTCAGTGACTATATCCTGGGAGGTAAATGGTGGGAGGAGAAACTCTTTGATGTTCTCCCACACAACATAGTGGAGGAAATCCTTTGCATTCCGCTCCCGGTCTCAAATTTTGAGGATAGATTATACTGGTGGCCGGACCGAGAGGGCTGGTTCACTACGTCAAGTGCATATAAATTGGTTTCCGCTGAATCCTCAATTCCCTTGGACAACAACTCCTGGATTTGGCGTCTTGACATCCCACCTAAGATCAAGAATTTCTTGTGGAAAATCTGTCAAAATGGCCTTCCCACTGCCGCTAGGCTCGCCCAACGGGGGGTCCCTATCCCCCCTACATGTAATCTTTGTAACTGCTCTATAGAAGATGATGCTCATTTACTGTTCGAATGTCAATATTCGAGATCTCTAGTTCATTTCCCGGGGCACATAAACTCCACAATAGTCAGCCAAATCACTTTATCACGAGATATAAACCCAATCATTTCATTCATCGGTAATAGCCTACCAAAGGCCGCTCTAGGTAAACTTGCTTTCGCTTGGTGGTCAATGTGGTATATTCGCAACCAACATGTGTTCACACGAGATAAATTGGAGTAGTACTCACAAATATGATGGTACGTTAGATGATAACACCACCCCTCATTCACGAAGCGCTAGACAACCCGTCATGAGGAACAAAGACCGTAATATCAAGTGGCGCAAACCACCGAAAGGTACTTTCAAACTCAACTTTGACGGATCGACTCTCGCTGATAACCGTAGTACCGCTGGTGTGGTTATCAGGGACTGGAATGGACACCCAATACACATAGGTTATAAAAAATTAGGTATCAAAAGCGCGCTTCAAGCTGAAGCCCTAGCACTCAAACTTGGGGTACAACTGGCCCTACAACTACATATCGAAAAAATCCATATTGAAGGTGATTCCAGCATAGTTATTAACTATCTCAACAATAAGTCCAGATGTCCATGGGAAATCGAACTCATCTTGTCTGATGTACAAATTCTTCTATCGACTATGAAAGATATTTCTTTCATTCATGTACCCCGTCTTGGCAATAGAGTGGTTGATAAGGTTGCACACCTTAGCCACTATGCCAGGGGTATTGATATTTCTAACAATTCCGATCTTACAGATCTCATCCGCAAGGATGCTTTCGGGTAGAGCGTGCTCACCCGAATTTTTTCCTAATAAAAAAAAAAACATTAAAAGGGAGGGGTAAAAATGACTTTTTACCGTTTTTAACGGCAAACTAACGGAAAAAAATATTATGGGTGGCGATTTATAGGCAAAATGGGTTTAAGGGGTGGTTTTCTGCAATTTCAATTTTAAGGGGTGGTTTTCTGCAAAAGGTCATATTTAAGGGGTGGTTTTCTGCCATTTTCCCTAAAATCTAACTTAAAACAGCCTTTAAATTGGATACTAGAAATGAGGGGAAAAAGTCCAACTCTTTGATAATCAACTCTGATATAATGAGTTACAAATTAACACATAGAGATGAGAGATTTCATCATTTATTTTATATCCATTCAAAGCTCAAGAACATCAAGTGAACACTGGACGTGGGTCTCAATTATCAGGTGATGCTTAATGCCGTTAATGGTATCCCACTATCTTTGGTTTATCCAAACGAGGGGAGCATTTCTTTTATATTTTATATTTATCTTCAAAAAAGGAGCCAACTCCTCAAAACCATCTCCCACAGTTGATGTTTGATCCTTGAATTGGTAAATAAAGAGCGGTCATTCCGGGGTTCGAACCGGGGACCTATGACTATTATCCACAAGTCCTTTCCGGTGAACCATTCCGGAATGGTAGTTGATGTTTGATCCACCAAATCATAAAAACCAACAACTATGGATCATTAGAGCTTGAGAAACTCAAATTCAAGTAGCCAAATCGCAAGCTAGTTTTTCAAAATTTTGGATTTAGAGTTACGATTTTTTATTCACAAATTTACATCAATTATCCTTACAATTAGGTTACCAAAAATCTTAATACTTTATTAACATATATTTAAGTATTTAACACAAACAATCCAACTTCAGCTACCTATCCAACTTCAGATACGAGTTATGGCGGACAAGGTGCGTTAGGGTAGCCTTGACCATCTGCCTCGAAATGGGCGAAAAGAACTTCGCTTGCAGGCAATGAAGCGAATAGAAACTGTTAGTATACATTGAGTAGTCATAAGTCGGGATTGTAATCAACACTATAAGTAGGCCTTCATGTACACTGTTGTAACCAACTTCATTCATTCAATAACAAATTTTCCAGTTTTCCCTCTCTTTCTCCTTCTCTGATTTTCTCCAGATCAACATGGTATCAGCTTAACGATTTTTCTGGTTCTTGTCTTCCGCTTCCTTCGTTCTGGCTATGGAGCAAGTTATCGCTCCAACTCCAGTTCCTTCAATCGATCACAACGATCCTTTGTATCTGCATCCTTCGGATAATCCATCTTTGTTGCCTAATTCCAGCTCTTACAAGCCTATCCCTGCCACAGATCCCACTCCTACAGAAAACCCTCATACTTCTACTTCAGATCATCCACATGTCAATCCACCAATTCCTGCTCCACCTAGAAGATCTTCTAGACTTTCTGTTCCTCCACCTTATCTTCAGGATTACCATTGTAATCTTGTCTCCCAATTACCAAGTTTCTCTTTCAATGCTCTCACCTTGGCCTCTCAACAGTTGTTGACGAATTTAGCTCCCTTAGTTGAGCCTTGTTGCTATGAAGAAGCTGTGGTAAATTCTGAATGTCAACAGGCCATGCAGTCAGAATTGGATGCTCTTCATAGAAATAACACTTGGGATATTGTTGATCTTCCAAAAGGGAAGAGACCAATCAGTTCCAAATGGGTCTACAAACTGAAATTTAGAGTAGATGGAAGTCTTGAGAGACACAAGGCACGTCTAGTTATTAAATGGTGTACTCAAAAGGCTGGGATTGACTACCAAGAGACCTTTTCACCAGTAGCAAAAATGACAACTATCAGGAGTTTGGTTGCTACTGCTGTTAAGAAAGGATGGTCTCTCTCTCAATTAGACGTCAACAATGCTTTCTTGCATGGTGATATTGACACTGAAGTGTTCATGAAAGTCCCTCTTGGCCTTCAACACATCCATCCTGGCAAGGTTTGCAGACTCAATAAGTCTCTATATGGCCTAAAACAGGCATCTCGCCAGTGGTACAACAAGTTGTCTGAATCTTTGATTGCTCAAGGCTACATTCAGTCTCTCAATGATTATTCATTATTTCATAAGAAACATAACAATCTGGTTGTGTTCTTGGTGGTATATGTTGATGATATAGTAGTTACTGGCAATGATTTGCAAGAGATTTATGCTTTAAAGCAAACTCTGGATGAGCAGTTCAGTATCAAAGACTTGGGTTCCTTGAACTATTTTTTGGGGATTGAGTTCCTCTCTCACAACAAAGGGATTCTCATGACTCAAAGGAAGTTCCTTCATGAGCTTCTCAAGGACTTTCCTAAAGAACCAGCTCGGGTTACTTTAAGTCCACTTGATCCAGCTCTCAAACTTGGGGATACTACTGGCCATCTGTTACAGGATCCTTCTTTATATCGTCAGCTTGTTGGTAAGATGAATTTTCTCACCAACACTCGTCCTGACTTGTCCTTCACAGTTAAGCATTTATGTCAATTCATGTAATCTCTTACTGAAGCCCATTGGAAAGCTGCAATGCATGTTATTCAGTACCTCCACTGCACTTCTGATCTGGGAATGCTTCTTGAAAATTCCCATACTTTCCAGCTTCTAGCTTCTTGTGATTCGGATTGGGCTTCCTGTCCAGTTACCAGATGATCAATTAGTGGCTATTACATCACCATGGGTGGTTCTCCTGTGTCATGGAAGTCAAAGAAGCAAGCAACTATCTCTCTTTCTTCAGCTGAATATCGATCAATGAGAAGAGTGACTACAGAGCTTGCCTGGCTAAGTCGTTTGTTTCATGAAATGGAGGTACCTGACATTACTCCTATTCCTCTCAAATGCGACAGTCAATCTGCTATATACATTGCAAAGAATCCGGTCTTTCACGAAAGAACAAAGCACATTGACATTGACTGTCACTATGTTCATTCTCAATTACTTACTGGCCTGATCAAGCTACAACATGTGCCCACGCATTCTCAGCTAGCAGATGTGTTTACTAAGCCACTACACGGGCCTCATCACTCCTCTATCCTGCCCAAGTTGGGGTTGATGTCTCCATAATCACCACCAACTTGAGGGGGGTGTTAGTATACATTGAGTAGTCATAAGTCGGGATTGTAATCAACACTATAAGTAGGCCTTCATGTACACTGTTGTAACCAACTTCATTCATTCAATAACAAATTTTCCAGTTTTCCCTCTCTTTCTCCTTCTCTGATTTTCTCTAGATCAACAGAAACATCAAACATACATTCAAAGCAAAGTTGCAGACTCTAACGAGACAAGCTAGATATCTCCTTCAAAGCAAAGTTACAGAGAGTGAACATCAACTGCTCTACAGATTGACGACATTTTCCTTACTCGGTTCCTCAGTGTAGTACATTAATACATAGCAGAAAAATGAAACCAAAGAACATAGTTCAGAAACGTGGTTAACAAATGTGAACCCAAGAAAGCCGAAAGAAACCACCTGATTTCTCAAACAGACCTAGTTCATTTGCTATGGGAATCCCGTGATGGGATTATATACTACACCCTGTCTACTTCCTCATGCACTAATATGAAGACGAAGGGAGGGATTCAAAGGGATCTTCACTTTCATGGCATTTCTGGATTATAGTATATAGCAGCCTTTATGTGCCTTCGACTTCTTTTTCTTCTGCTTGGGTGGTTGAAGCACGACCTTGATAGCAGCATCGAAAACTCCCTTGATATTCTGGACGTACCCAAAAACATATTGGATTAATAGCAGCTTGTAGACATTGAAGGATTAGTACTATAGCATCATAAATGGGAAATCAAGCTACCTGCTGTGTTTTTGAACTGCATTCAATGTAAGCAGGTGCACCGATTTGCTTCCTCAACTCCTCTCCCTAAATGACACCATTCACAAACCAATAAAATACATCACGCTCGAATCATGATCTTAATTGAAGAAACTATGAGGTGCTAATTCATTACCTGAGCATTTGAAATAGGCATAGAACCGGGATGGTCTATGAAAAATTGCTTGTCATCTCGAAGATCTGGTAAGACATACCAAGGGGAAAAATAAAACTCGGCAGTTTCTCTAAATATTTGCCCATTAAAACAAAATGGTGACAAGTAACAACAACACACGGTATCATTGGTGGCAGTATCAATCAACCCAAAATCTTCACCTACCACAGTCAAAATGTGTATTGTATAATCCAAATCTCCAACTCATGAGAAGTACCAGCTAGATAGAGATATAATGAAGTGAGACGAACTCACAAGGAGCTTCATAGACCAATACTGTTGATTTCCAATCGAAAAGCAAGAATTACAATGTGCAGTTCTTTTATTAATACATCAGTGAATACAGCTTGATCTTTTTGGGGTTTCTGTGCTGCTTCTCTAGTATCCATGACATCCAAAAAATTATCTGATTTCTTTTTTTTTTTTTAGGAAACTTGATTCAGTGTGTCTTCCTCTTCCCATCTGCCCTCAATGAAATGCAATTTCTACTTATTTACTTCTGAAGAAGGTTCGTGAAGTCTTATTTTATTACAAATATCCCTCGTTTATCAACTATGCAAAGATTTGCATGTGAAACTTTATAAAGGTTCCAAGATATAAGATATTTTCAAATTTAGTGAAGAAAAAAAATTCATGCTGGAAAACTTGCACAAGCATTTCTTTTTTTCTACGGTGCATATCATATGCTTTTCTCAAACGGAAAATATAGTTCACTTTAATTGCAATATGAGCTATAAAACAGGAAAAACACAAAGGGGGCCTAACCAAGCTTTGTCCCGACAAGAACTATTGGAACACCCGGTGCGTAATGCTGCAACTCTGGAATCCACTGAAATTGAAGAGACATAACATTGCATAAAATCATGTCAGCAGAAAAAAGGAGAGCAGTTAAAAAGATTGAACATTCAGCTGAATAGGAAATAGACAGAACAGGAGCAGCAAACACCTTCTTGGAAACGTTTTCGTAACTCGCTTTGCTAATCAGAGAGAAAGCCAGAATGAACACATCGGCACCACGATAACTCAATGGTCTTAATCTGTTGTAATCCTCTTGTCCTGTTCAACAAAAAACATGCCAGAAGCCAAATCAGTTAACTTGGTCTTCCCACTTCAAAAACGACCTTAACTAAATGAAAAACATATGAATCCACAACCTGCAGTGTCCCATAACCCAAGATTAACTGTGGCACCATTGACAACCACATTCGCGCTGAAATTGTCAAAGACAGTAGGGACATAATCCTGTTTCAATGAGCAAACAAATCGCCTTAGGATTGAAAATCAAGGATTGTATCATCATTCTATCTCATAGAAATAGTTGCAATTGCCTCAAAGTTCCAGGATAAGAAAAATAGATGATCGAACATCTAACCTTAGCAATAATCAATTTTGCATGATTGCAAACAAAATTAAGCCTCGAGATTAAAAGAGGCCTATTAATAGAAAATGAGTCAGGAATAGCAAATTCCTAAAAGCCAATCAATTTCAGTTATAGAGGTCATAAATCAAGATAAAAACTTCCGCAGTGAAAGTCAAACAAGATACTACTAATTGAATCTAATTCAGACGCCAAAGAAGAACATCGTGTACATTAGCAAGACTTTTTTTTAAATAAAAAAAAATCATAAGTTCTCAGTCAACCGAAAAACCATCACACCAAGACACCACGAAGCCATTAAAGATCAAATATCAGCACAAAGTGGCCAAAATGTGGAAACGCCGGAGAAAATGTCTAACCGTAGGGAACGTGTTGCTGGTGTACGAAATCAGCAAGCAAGTTTTGCCAACGGCACCGTCACCGACGGTAACGCATTTAATGAATCTCGAAGCACTCATTGTCTTCTCCTCTTCCTGCCTCGGATCTTCACCAGAAGACCTGAAAATTTTATTCTTCTTCTACTACTTCCGTCGGCGCTTTCGTCTCGTGCTTCAATTCGACATCGACATCCTGTGATTCCGTCGGGAAACCGATCAACGAAGAACACAGCACACACTAAAACTTAAAAACCCTAGGAGAACAATCAGTCGCCCTAACTGAACCGAAAATACGGAATAACACTGAGAATGCCCAACAGTTTCCCCAAATGTTTATCAAAATGGAGAATTAAAACTCATCTTCCCTAAAAAATTTTTTTGCAAATCCCAACAGTTTCTCTATTTTGAAGAATTGTAAATTAAATTTTTTTTAATTTTAAATTAATTTCATTCCATAGCAAATTACATTTATGGCTTAATGCACCACTGGCATTTGATTGCAAGAACAATAAACCAAAATCAATTAACAAAATATATTAATGGATGATTTATTTGAAAGTGGCAAGCAACAGTCGTTCAATTTCACATCGATTTGCAAGCAACAGTGGCCCAAGATCAATTAACCAAATTTATTAATGGATGATTGAACCCTAGATGAAGGGGTGCAATTAACACATACCAACCGCATTCGAAATAAAAAATTAATCCTACCGAAAATACAAAGATCTCATACCGATCCAAATTCATGATCAGAAATCGGAAGAAAGAAATCAGAAAGACCACAATCCTCTTGCATGCGACGGAGACAGGAAAAGAACACAGACTTGAAGACCGTTTATCCGCCATTGTAGGGTCGAAAACCTTGCACAGAGAGAGGGAAAAAGGGAGAGAGAGAGAGAGAGGAGGGAACGAAACTGCAAACACGGAAGATGAAGGAAGAACTCACCTGCAACATCTTCTTTCTAGGGTGAACAACCACTTTCAAGGTAGTTTTTCCTAATTCCGGCCACTTGAATGCTGGATGGTGATGGAGAAAGGGTAGAGGAAGACATAGTGGTGGAAGTCGGCACGGTTGTGGAAGGCACAACAATCACCGCCACGAGAGAAAAGTAATCGGCAATTTTTTTGGCGATTGCTGCAAAAATAGGGAAGACGCCCTATTTTTTACTATCCGTCTCCATTTTGGAGAATGGGTTGGAGAAGCTGTTGGGTTAAAAATAAGCCCAATATTCTCCAAAAGCCCAAAATTCTCCAAAATGGAGCATCTGTTGGGCATGCTCTAATGGCATTTGAAAAGACGAAACCGCAACTCTAGAGCTACTAGATCTGCTTGATAGTTGATATAGAATGGGAGTAATACCTGCGATGCCGGGAAGTAATTCCGGTGAATGGCTCGCTGAAAGCAGAAAATGGATTTCGCTGATTGAGGGGAGAGAGAGGGTTTGAAGAGTGAGTGATTGGCCTCTTTTTGACGTGCTATGCGCGTTCCTCTCAGATTCTTTGTTTTGTCGTTTTAAATTAAAAGAAAAAAAGAAAAAGAGAGGGTGATAAATTACAGAAATCCACTTAAATTGGGATTTTTTTCACAAAATCAGCCATAAGTTAAGAAATCTATACTACTATATAGATACTTGACGTTGTGTTAGCTTATACTCCCTCCGTTCAACAAAATTTGTCGTTTACTATTCATGCACGCTTTTTTAGAATGATAAAAACTATATAAAATATTTATTTTTTTAAAATTTTTTTTTAACAAGTTTGTACTTATTAATAATAACTACGAAATTGTTAAAAAAAATTATTTAAAAAGTCGATATTTTATATAGTTTTTAGCTCCTAAAAAAGCGTGCATGAATAGTAAAACGTCAAGTTTTGTTGAACGGAGGGAGTACTATCTCATGGTCTCACTATTCACATACCGTTCTTGAGCCTTCCACATCGAGTCGGTGCTACTTGTCCAAGGGTCATACGGTGTTTTTCGTTTAGATTCTTTTTTAGGGGTGGGCACAAATCCCGCAAATCCCGAGCCTATCCCGGTCCCGTCCCGTAAAAATTATGCGGGACGGGACGCGGGACGAGGATTTCCTATCCCGTAAATCCCATCCCGTTCCCGCATAGTATATATATATATAGAGAGAGAGAGAGGTTGGGTCAGGTGTTTACACCCCTTATTGTGTTTTGTGTTAACAAATATAGACCATTGATTGATTAGAAATGAATGAGTGAGATTAATTAAGACTTTCCCTTTTTATTTAAATAAAAAAGAGTAGGTCCCACCACTTTAATAGCCAACTTGCTGTAAAGGAAGCGCGTGCGTTGATTTTTTTAGGTAGCGTTTTTTTTTGTGGGGATGAGGAGATTTTGCTTCCACTATGCGTTCGATGAAAATATTCGCTAGGATAATAGTAAATATTCGCTAAATTGATTGTTATTATTCGTCTATAAATATGAGTTATCAATAATAGCAAAAGGGTTGATCAATTTTTCAACTATTCGCCAGGCTGATAGTAATTATTCGCCAAGTTGACAGTAATTATTCGCTAGGTTGGTAGTAATTATTCGCTAAGTTGATAACAATTTTTTGCTAGATTATGTTGATAGTAATTATTCACTAGTTGATAGTAAATATTCGTTAAGTTAATAGTCATTATTCGCTAGATTATCAATGAATAATTGTCCTATATACATTAATAATTCACGATTACCAATGAATAATTATCCCATATACATGAATAATTCACGATTCTCAATGAATAATTGCAGAATACATGAATAATTCAAGAAAAATTGTAAAACAAATCCGAAATCAATACAGATCGAAACTAATACAGATCCCTAATTAACACTGAATATCTCTAATTAACCACATGGCTCACCGGGGGCAGCACAAAGAACACGCGTCCAATTCTGAAACTCCACCACCAACGGCGAGGTCGTGCCTGCCCAATTCTGAAACTCCACCACAAAGAACACACATCTAATTAACCACAGGGCAGCACCGGGGGCGTGCCTCCCCGACGGATGAACGACGAGGTCGTAGATAGAGACGGAGCCGTCGCCTCGAGGCGCTGAGGAGGATACGAGGGAAGGAGAGAGAGAGAGGGAGGGAGGGGCGAAGAATGAGAGGGATGTGACGGCGGAGGAGTGGTGGAGGAGGCGCCATCATCGCACCGCAGACAGCTCCACCATCACCGCACCTCACACGGCTCCGCCTTCGCCGGTTACGCCGGCTGCCATCGTCGGCCGCCAAATTCTCTCTCTAATTTGTACGGTTGTGTGATGGGAGATTTGAGAGTGGTTAGGGTTCTTAAAAAAAAATTGGATTAGGAAGTGGCTACACGCATTGGATACGTGGGTGTGGAAAGTTTTACTAGGACCCATTTATTTTTTTATTTATTAATTAGAAAAACTAACAATTAATCTTAGCCTTCCATTTACCCTCAATCAATGATCCATATTTGTTAACACAAAACACAATAAGGGTTGTAAACATTTGATCCATTCTATATATATATATATATATATATATATATATATATATATATATATATATATATATATATATATATATATATATATATATATATATATATATATATATATATTTTAATGCACACTGGAGAGATATATATTTATACACACTGGACTACTGGAGTATATATACACGGCACACACACAACAGTGTGTTTGCATTGTATATACACACAACAGTGTATACATGCCAACACAAACACACTGTACAATATAAAACACAATCCTATATACACACTATATAATTATATTTATAATGTATCGATGGGTATATATAAGAAAAATCTTACAAAGATAAAAAAAATGATAAATTATATGTGTTACGCATTTAAAACTCGTAAAATATATAAGAATTTTAGACAAGTTTTTATTTGAGGGACAATGCCCGTCCCGTCCCGTCCCGTGAGGGACGACAAAAAAAATAGTGAATCCCATCCCGGTCCCGTCCCGTAAAAATTACACGGGACGACCTCCGTCCCGTCCCGCGCCCACCCCTATTCTTTTTTGTTGTATCATGACCGTCGATCCATCTGGATTTTTTCGCCCTCTTTACTTACCAGACAATGGCTTGTTTGATATTTCAAATCCTTACTTATATCCAAAAAAATAAAAAAAACTTGAGAGATCCAACTCTAATAAATTACAGTATTTGATCTATTCCGTTAATTTGATATTTACTTCGATATTTACTGTATCTACTTCAAAGCTTAAAATATTTCACATAATATGTAATTTATAAAAGTTCTAATATAGATTCGATTTAGAAGAATTAGTTGCATTATTGAACTCAATTGGGTTTTAAAATGTAACATTACAGTTGCTTCTAAATATGCAACATTAAGTCCAAATATTATAATAATTAGTTCAGCTGATACAAGTAATAATAATGCAAATTTGGGAGGTTTTTAGGTAGCTTTTTTAGGTATAACTGAAAAACAAACATTGATAGAGGATTCGTTGGAGTAATATGTTAGAAATAATTATGATCTAATAATTAATCAAGTTGCCAAAAACCTACTCCTACCTCATTATATGTTGCTCATCTAGTTGTAGGACTTTTTTTTAAATTAATTATTATTTTATCCTCCAGTTAAGTCAATGAAAACTCTAAAATGTTTTTTTATATTTATTTTACTGGTAAATTAAAGTGGAATTTTACATGTAACATTGATCTATAACTGGACGCCAATGAATTTGAAAACCAAGTTTTCTAGGCAAAAATCTTGTGTTGTTGTCAAGTTTAGACTTATACTGAGGTTTGTGAGTCATTTTTATCATTGAACTGATTGCATCTCTTTTTTCCTCTTCAAACCTCTCAAACACAATCTAGTTTAGAAGGGATTGACAAAATGAAGACGAAGGCAACTCAAGGTCATGGATTGAGGCAAAGGCACAATGAAGGAAGGAAACAAAGATGGTAGCATTCGCAAACAAGACGATGATCGGTTTGCGAACGAAGAATCCATAACTTCTTTTTTTGGTCGAAACAATAGTTGTTTATTTCGCACCAATTGCCCCTACAAAGGGGCAAACTTGCTGCAAGCAACAATGCCTTTTTTTTAATGATAGAAGTAGTCTCGACGAGTATGCTAGAACTATTATCAAAGTATGTAAATTTCGTATCTCAGTCGAAATGCAACTGTCGAACTGCCATAGAGAAAATTTGTTGTATGTCATTGTAGTTACATTAGTGTTGTGAGAGAGCTACTTGATTTTTGTTAGTGTTTGGAGGGTATTTTGTTCCTTCTGGCATTTTTATACTGATCTAACATTATTAGAATGGAAAGTACTTCTTGGTGTTACAACAGTACAAACCAATTTCTACTGCCAAGCATGAAATGAATCAGTTTGAACACAACAAACTGATCGAAAACTCACTTATTGAGTGCTTGTGTTGGCTATATATATATTTGGATAACGAGACAGATAGCACTCACAAAAGAAATTGAAACAAATGGCTGATCTTGATGATCAGGATTTGCAAAACGCACGCAGTGTGTCATCCAGCGCTTTTCTATCGTAATCTCCTGTGAACACGCAGTTGCCAAGGGGGCCTTTCAGAAGGATGAGTCTCAATAGACCATCAGCTACCTTTTTATCAACCTGAAGCGAAAACAGGTTCCAAGTGTCAAGAAAAACAATTCCCTTTGGTGTTAAAAGGCGAATGTATGGATCACAGGCTGTAGGAGAAGCAGAGTTGAATAAGGTCAGCTTACCGCCATCACAGACTTGAACATCTCTACTGTCATGGCTTCAGTAGGAGCGGTTGGTAGTTTGGCTTTGTTCAGGATGTTGTGAACTCTCTTCACTAAAGATTCGTCTATCCAACCAAGGCGAAACGACATGTCCACTGCCATGACCTGAACAAGGTAAACTAGGCTTAGCATAGAAAGATTAGTAATATGAGGCTGTGTCGGGATAAAGGAGTTGATGAATTACCGTTCCAGCTGCCACTGCTTCCCCGTGAAGCCATTGGCCATAACCAAGTCCTGTTTCTATAGCCTGCACAAACACAGTATATATAAGTAATATACGAAACTGAGCACCTCAAAGAAATACTTTAATAATAAAGTGTAACTCATGGAATGTTAGATTAGAAAGAGAACAATGCCATATATATCAACTTCGTGCCTTATATTCATAGTTTAACTTAATTAGATATCCAAAATCACACCCACATCAACGGAGAGCAAGAGTAAAACAATGCAAATGACAATTACACAGTGCATCTTTGATAGGAAAAAACTCACATGTCCAAATGTATGGCCCAAATTCAAGGTTGCTCTTACTCCACCTTCCTTTTCATCCAAAGAGACAACCTCAGCCTTGTTTTCACAAGAGCGCTTGATAGCATATGTAAAGGCACTAGGATCTCTGCAATGAAGATTCATAACAAAGGTAAAAATCAAATGACTAAAAATTCAAATTCATACATGAAGCACTGAAGTTAATACATATAAAGCAGATTGAAATGAATAATTGGTGTCATCCACATTTGTATATTGTGTCATGAATACATCCAAGAACCAGAATTTTTTTTAAATATTATTGGCGTATCAAACAAAATCTTTAGCACAATCGAGATATCTTGTATTAAGGTCTATTAGATGCATTCATATACATTTTTTTTATGGCAAGGATCACATGCAGCATTGAATTATTAGAAGTTACTTTGTAGTTCAGAGAAACAATAAGAAAGAAATATTTTCTCATACCTTGCCATAAGTAAATGCATGTTTTTCTCCTGCCATTCAAAAAACTCAGCATCCCTGATAAGTCCATACTTTATCACCTCAGCTAGCCCAGAAGCAAGCTCTCTGTCAGGAAGTGTGTTTAGAGTATCAGTGTCGATAAGAACACACTGAGGCTGATAGAAAGCGCCAATTAGATTCTTCCCAAGGGGATGATTTATGCCCGTCTTGCCCCCTACAGAGGAATCAACCTGAACACAATTCACTTTATCAGCATCAAGATAATAAGACACAATCATATCATATGTGAGAGTGCTGACTACAAGAAATCATGTATCAATTATTAGCAGTGGACCTGTGCCATAACAGTTGTAGGAATTTGGATGAAGTTTACACCGCGCAAAAATGATGCTGCTGCATATCCACACATATCCCCTATCACTCCACCACCGAGAGCAACAAAAGTACATCGCCTATCCAAACGTGACTCAATGGCTTTGTCAAATACTTTCATAAGAGTATCCTACAAATGAGACCAAAGCTATTTTATCAAATTCCAAAGAGACAGAAAAGAAGAAGAAATTGGATGCCAGATACTAACCATGTCCTTGTATTGCTCGCCATCTGGTAAAATCACACTCTCAACAGACACTTTAGGGTTGTTTCTTGTCAAAGCATCAACAACTTTATCCAGATATAGGGGTGCAACGGTTGTGTTTGTGACCACAAGGACCCTCTTCCCATGCACATGCCTATAGAACAATCAGGAAATAACACATACAGAAATCAATTACAGAAATGAGAACTTTGTGTTCACAGGTCTCTGAAATCAGCAAAACTGTATTTGCAGCAAAACTGTATTTGCAGCAAAGAAAGTATTTGAAATTCAGAGACCTTTGTGTTCACAGGTCTCTGAAATCTAAGGTTCAGTAGCATCTGCAAGTCAAATCTATCTCATCACACTGAATCAACATGTTCCAATTTCAAAACCATAAGAATGACAACAATAATGTGGCAGCAAATTCAAGTGATTGAATCGTAATCAAACAGAAAGGAGAGAAAGGTTCAACTTTAGAGTACATTTACTTGAAAAAAACAATAAAATACCTCTGAAGATGATCGGGCTCGTCGAGAAGCCCGGATCCGATGTAAATCGGGTAGCTCCGGTCCCCTAAATCGACATTGACGACAGTGGGAACCCTAGAAGGCGGACCAGCAGTGGCACTCGGCGATCCGTCCATGACCTGAGCTGAGCTCGCAAACACCTTCAACGAACTGACTCGGCCCGCATTTACCGGCGCAATCGAAACGCGATCGGAAACCGCGAACGACCGAGAAGCGGGATTACTGATGCCGCAGCCTAATCGGATGAATTGGCTGGTGGTAATTGACGTGCTGGAGGTGGTGGAATTGAGAGAGAAGCAGAGGGAGGAGGGGTTTACCGGAGACGCCATAGCAGAGAGGGAGAATCCGATGGAATTGGGGGTTTTGCCGCCACGACTGGAGGGGGGGTTGGTATATGGGGTTGGGGAGGGAGTCGGGTGGGTGGGTGGGTAGGTAGGTGAGGACGAGGTGGATGATAGAAATTCAATTGCTGAACGGCTGATGCTAATGTGACAAAGATTAGATTTTGATGGGATTAATGTCCTAGACTATTAGGTTAAACTACAAATTTTGGATTAGGGATGTAAAACATCTACTTGTTAAACTGGTTTAATGTCTTGGTGTCTATGTACGAATACATTAACATCAATTCATAATCTCCAATTTAACGAGTAATGTTGATGAAATTTAAGGTTAAAAGAATAAAAGATGATAGAGATGGTTTGAGTACCGAGGAATGATTTTTTTTTTTTTTTAATAACTTAGAGATTCCGAGGTTATCAACTATTCCTCCACATAGTTTGATAGCTTGTAAAACATTTGAGACGGAAAGTTAAGCGACAAGCTGCAAGAAAGTCTTAAATCCACGCCAATGTGTGCTTTAAGACGGAAAGTCAAGCAACAAGGTGTAAGGCGGTCTCAAATTCATACCAAGGTAAACCAAGGCATAAGTACACACTTAACACAATTTGCTCCCAGTGAGGTTTCCTTTAATAAATTAGCAAGATATTTGACAATCTTGCTTATTGTTTTAGGGGACTAAGGTTTATTTGGTTTGATGTTAGAATTTATTTATTTTTGGAATTTAAACTATGACATAAACTTTTGGTTTTGACATTATAGAAATAAATATAAAATTTTAATTTAATTAATTTTTAAAATCGGAGGTTTTTAATAAATACCCACATAAACTTTTCTGAGCTTTTTATTTTCAATTCACAAGTTTCTATTAGCTACTCAACCAGTTAAGTTTACCAAATAACATACTAGGTTATTAATATATATTTAATACAAATAATCCATCAATTTTAGCTACTCTTTTATCAAACATATCCTTACTTCATTGAAATTGTTAGACCAAAACATATACTACACTATCTGTTAATTAAAATACGTCATTTACCATTTGCACAAGTTTTTTTAACAATAAAAAATTATATAAAATATCAATTTTTTTTACAATTTTTAAAATAAATTCATACTTATAGGAATAAGAATGAATTTTTTAAAAAAAATTATTTGAAAAGTCGATATTTTATACTCTAGTACTAGTTTTTAACTTCTAAAAAACACATACTCCGTAATACTCCCTCCGTTCGCCAAAACACGTCATTTTAGCTTCTTTCACAAGTTTTAAGGCAATTAACAAATGTATTAATTTACCCTCCTTTTTTACTTTATCGAAAACTACAACTAACAAACCATCAATCAAATGAAAGGTATTTATGTAAAGTGAAGGGCAAAATATCTATAATGACAAGTTTTTTTGAACAAAAATAACACCCTAGAATGACAAGTTTTGTCGAACGGAGGGAGTAATTTTTTATAGTATTTTTTTAGAATTTAAGGTGGGGTTGAGCTTGGGCTTTGTATAATGTGCTGATTTACAAACTCGACTTGGCTCCGGCCCACTAGTCAGTAGTGACCATCTCTCTATCGGGGTTGCGAACTGCGGGAGAGAAAGCAGCAGTTCAACTGGAAAACCCCAATATTGAAATTGATCAAGTATCACCTCCAGTCCCCGACTACATCAAATTTGCTTGAAGTTTTTCAAGGTACGTAATTTGTGCTTTTGCGTTACTCCTTTCGAATTGGAGGTTGGAACTTGGAAGATGATGACAAGAGAGTGAAAAGGGGGTAAAAATCCCTGAATGCATTTTTGTTTCTTCTCCCCCGCAGTGTATATGAATTCCCGAATCGCGTGTAGCGGCTTATTTATCTTCAATTTCTGATGAATTTCCCTGCTGATTGAACTAATCTTGGTTTGGTGGTAATTTTAGGGATTGTGTTTTTAGGATTGATGTCCCCGGAAAAAAATAGGGTATTTGCAATTGTTGTCATGGCACGTGAAGTGTTATTTCTTTGATTGGAGAGCTGAATTTGTTGGTTTGGTAATTCAGAATAGTATTACTTGAACATATTTCTTGATGCAATTTCGCCGAAATTTGAAGAATGGAGTATAGGACATGATTACATGAACAAGACTGAGTTACGAGAATGGGGCTGATGGGAAACAGAAATTCGACTGCATCGTTAAATTGATTTTAACCTACCAAAGGTTTGGATGGCTTGGTAGCTGACATGAATGTCGACTTGTTAAATTTAGACATAGAGTGAAGTTTGCAATTCAGATTGTTGGAACACCTTTTTTTTGCTTCCTTATGTTTAGGTAAACTCTTTAGCTGGACTCATAGTTGAAATCAATGACAATATTTATTTATATGATGTAGATTGTACACTATGTATTTCCAGATGTATTTTCCTACTGAATGGTGGTGTTCATGTGTTGTTTTTTCCCTTTATTTAGATTGAATTTGTTACGTTTTAATCAATACTGGATTGATCGTTGTACATTTGTAAATATTTTAGATTGACTTTAATGCTACTCCGTATTATTTATGATCTTGGTTTCTATTTTCCCGAATATTGATTTCAGATTTAGAGATGGCTGGGCGGCCGCTGAGGTCAAGGAGACCACCACCAGCTATACAACCAGAACAACAAGCAAGAGCGAAATGGACAACTGCGCTAACCCAAGTATTTGCAGATTTGATGGTTGATCAGGTTCATAAAGGTAACAGGCGCAGATGTTCTTTCAACAAGGAGGCTTGGGAATCTATGAGCGGGGAGTTCTGTAAAAGAACAGGGATGAGATGGGACAAAGAGCAATTGAGGAGCCGTTACAGCTCTCTGAGGAAACTATATGTTACTGTCAAGTCTCTGCTTGATCGAAATGATTTCAGTTTGGATGAAACAACTGGTGCTATAACTGCCATGGATAACGTGTGGGATAGCTATACAAAGGTAGGCAACTATACATTTCTTTGGTTTGGTTTGCTCCATCTATGACCCTTCTAAAGTTGCATTTCGAGCACCTGATGCCTGTTCTGGTAACTTATTAATTACTTGGGCTGCTCACTACTTATTCATTTACATGGATATTGTAAGAATATAGCTGATTTAGTTCGCGTCAGAAGGAACATTACTGAAAAGGGAAAACATATGAGAACCTTGATGAATCGACTGAATATAAAAGTCCATGCTCCGACGAATTCTCAGAAAACATATGTTTGTGACCAAAAAAGTTGCTGAATCATGTTTAGTCCTGTTTGCATTTGAAGAACATAACCGACTTGCACAAGAAACTCCACAAGTTACTTTTTCTAGTATACATATTATCATGATTGAGTTCTTATGTTCTAGTCTTCAGATATATGCTTATTAATTACTATTTGTCAATAACTTATATAGGAACACCCTGATGCTGAGACTTTGAGATCCTCAGGCTGCCCAATCTTCAAACAGCTTGATTTTGTATTTGGAGGAACAAAAACATATGAGAATCTTGATGAATCAACTGAAAATGCGGGTGGGGATTCAAGCACACTCCCTTGCCAGGATCCCGTGAGTGCCCACCAAGACGTCTCTTCTATAGATTCAGATGACGCTGCAGAGGAACAAGAGAAATTATTTAGGAAGAAAGGACGCAAGGGGCTCGAAGGCATGATGGCGGATGCCATCTCAAAGATGGCATATTCTTCAAGGCTGAGGACAAGAGCTCTTCAGCAATACAATGAGAGGTTCTCCATAACAAACTGTGTCAAAGCAATGGATCAGATACCCGATGTGGACGACGATATCTATTATACCGCCCTTGACTTGTTCAATGCAAAACCAATTGCCAGGGAATTGTTTTTGTCCCTAAAACCTGATAAGAGGCTAATGTGGCTGGAGGGTAAGTGTAAAGTTCAACTTCCCAGGCCTTTGTAAGCGCAAGACACTTACATGCTGAAGCCTGTGCATATGTATGTGTTTTGGCTTAGAATTGAATGCAACTGCCTAAACATTTTTATTTCCTATTAGTGCTTTTTAGTTTTTTACCCTTATGAAAGTGTTCCTGTTTGATATACTGCAAAATTTTACCATCCAATTGAGATTATTGTGATACATATCCCTTGAGAAATTAAGATCATTGTGATCAACATCCAACATGCTCAAACACATTTTTCTTCATATCAATTGACCAACCTAATCTAAGTGAAGTTTAAACTCTTGTGTTAAAAGGTACTGTAATAAAAAATAAAAACCCGACATGACTTCCGGATGTGACATTGATGAGAAAACCTGTCGAGCTCACGAATCAGTTGAGATCCGCCATGAGAGAGCTCGGAGGTTGAAGAAGGAGGGAAAATGTGAAATGTGTCTGTATTGGATGATTGGGTTGTTACAGAGAATCCCCTTTATATTCTGTTACAGAAGTCATTGGGCCTAGACTAGTTTACAATTGGGCTAAGGCCCATTCACAGCTAAGTGAACTAATCTGTAACAAATTGAAACAAGTTGAATGAGCTAAGGTGAGCTCCATTCAGTTGTGATCTCCTTCCCTCGTCACACCCCCTTCAAGCTGGAGGAAGATTCATGACGCCTAGCTTGTCTAAAACCAGAGGGAAGTTCAAGCCTGGTAGTGCCTTTGTGAGCAAATCTGAAAGCTGATCCTTTGAGGCGACATGTCGAAGAGCTATGAGGCCATCAAGAACCTTTTCCCTCACATAGTGGCAATCCAATTCGACATGCTTAGTTCTCTCGTGAAACACAGGGTTTTTGGCTATGTGGATAGCCGCCTGATTGTCACATCTCACGAGTATGGGAGTAATATTGGAGAGGCCAAGCTCAAATAAAAATCTGGTCAGCCAAGCTACTTCTGTACAAACCCTTCGAATGGATCTGTATTCCGCCTCAGCTGAAGCCAGGGAGACGGTTGTTTGCTTCTTTGATTTCCATGAAATGAGACTGCCTCCCAATATTACAACAAATCCACTGACTAATCGTCTCGTCAAGGGGCATGATGCCCAATCAGCATCAAAGAAGGCTTGCAAATCAAAGGAATCTGTTCTATTCATCAACAAGGACCTGTGTTGAGTGCCTTTGAGATACCTCAATGTTCGGATTGCTGCATCAAAATGTTTAACTCGTGGTGCCTTCATGAATTGGTTGAGAAATTGTACAACAAAACTTATATCAGGCCTTGTATGTGTGATGAAGTTTAGCTTGCCCACTAACTTTCTGTATTCAGTGGGATTGGATAGGAGCTCTCCCCCTTCAACCACCAGTTTGGTATCAAGTGACATAGGACCGGGGGCTGCAGCTGAATCCTCACACTGAAATTCAACCAGGGTTTCATGTATGAACCTCTTTTGGCTAATGTAGATCCCTTCAACAGTGTGGATGAACTCCATCCCCAAGAACAAATTTAGCTGGCCTAAATTCTTAACCTTGAATTCAGCATCTAGAAAACTCGAATTCTTTCAATTTCAACTGAATCATCACCTGTCATCAGTATGTCATCTACATACACTGCAATGTATGTGACCTTGTCTTCTGAATGCTTGACAAACAAAGAATAGTCATTCAAGGACTGAGTGTATCATTTAAACTGTAAGGCATGGGACAGCTCTGATACCATGTGAGATTCCGAGAATCCCGAGCCGGGTCATATCAAATCGGGAGTCGTGTCGGATTTATTTTTATTTTTGTTTATAAGGTCGGGATTCACCACTTTACACAAAAGCTTAAGCCAATGTGTAGGGGCTTCTCCCAACCTTATATTTTGGTTTGTTATACCACCCACAATCAATGTGGGATGATTATTTATCCCAACACGCCCCCTCAAGTGCAACCCGCCTGGATCGGGTTGACACTTGAACAATTTTTTTCTTTTTTTTTTTAAATCTTCTCCCGGGTCGAGACTCTCAATCTCTTTATAGCTCGCCCGATTTTTTTTTACAACGGGATTCGACATCTCATTCTCTTTTAGCCTATCCCGAAGGCAGGAAAACCGACCCGACTCAGACCTGCTCTTATACCATGAGAAAACCTGTCGAGCTCACGAATCAGTTGAGATCCGCCATGAGAGCGCTCGGAGGTTGAAGGAGGGAAAATGTGAAATGTGTCTGTATTGGATGATTGAGTTGTTACAGAGAATCCCTTTATATTCTGTTACAGAAGTCATTGGGCCTAGACTAGTTTACAATTGGGCTAAGGCCCATTCACAGCTAAGTGAACTAATCTGTAACAAATTGAAACAAGTTGAATGAGCTAAGGTGAGCTCCATTCAGTTGTGATCTCCTTCCCTCGTCACAACTGACAGGATCAAGAATCATGCCAACGTGCAGAAGCACAAAACACAGTAACCATGACCAAAAGGCAAAAGAGTGAGACATACAAAGGCACTTGCAGGAGTATTTTCAGCCTTACAGAAACAAAATTCAGCCCCATAGTATTTTAACTATCAAGCTTCCTCACAAACCCAACTGATCATGTACTCATTACACCATTACTTACAAAGGAAACATTCTATATCTATCACAAAAAAACTTACCACTCTCTAACAAGGATCAATCCAACCTTCTTAGATCCAAGTCCATAGATGATCGGGCGAAGGCGAATCGAACAGTTTTAAGAAGGCATTAGTCTCTTCACTTCATTCTCTTGATCCAAGCACTTGGCCTGGTTGTAGACCGACTCGAAGGCGTGCATACACACGCTTGCGAAACCTGTGATCGCCTGAAAGGCGTGGGGCAGCCCCATCTGGAGGTTGTTCAGTGTCATGGCCCTCGTTATGCTGACCGACTTCTCGCACTTGCCCTTCTCCTCCTCGGCCTTGACCTTCAGCGTCTCCACCTTGGCTCGTTTCTCGGTAACTGGGTCCTTTCCTCTTCGACTGCTGGACATTTCGGGCAGCGAGAACGACCCGTATTTGTTCTCCAGTGATCGCAACTCGCCTGCTTTCTTCTTGAGCTCCTTGTTCGCTGCCTCGGCTTTCTTCCTCTGCTTGTGCTCTTCTGCCTGTTGTACCACAACGGCATGGACCACCGTTAGCAGGCTCTTGATCCCTTCCGATGCCACCTTGTCGGGAGCATGGTCGATTGCGAGCTGCCATTCTTCACAGAGGGCGTAGATCGCAGAATCCTGCCTTGCTCTCAGCAACGGGTTTTTGTTCAACTGGAAGAGGCTGAGACGGAGCCAGCCCGTGAGAGATTGGATGTAGTCCCTCTGCGCCTTGACCAGGTTGCAGAACGACTGGTGCCATTGCTGGAGCTCTAGCTCGAGTTGGAGAGTGGACTGTCTGTGTATTTCTGATGTGGGCTCGGTAGTAGGAACCGCGTTCAGAAACTTAAGCTGATCAACTATGTGCATCTGGACTTGATGAGACTCGTACATGCTTCTCCACATCGACATTAATCTGCACAGCATCATGTATAAGTTTAGTGTTTCAAGATCAATAGTATAAGTTTAGTGCTACGTATTAGCATTGTTCTAAAAATCCCGCCTCGGCGCTAGGCTACCCCCTTCCGCCTAGAGCTAGGCAGGCGCCTAATCACGTCTAGGCGGACACCTAGACTGCCTAGGCGGCCCCTCACCGCGCCTAGGATCTGCCTAGCACTTTTTAGAACATGGCTTAAGAAACTCTCCTCCCTTAACTAGAGGTGGTCTCGGGTCCAACCCAACGCAAAGTGACTCACCACTGGTTTCGACCATAATAGATTAAAACACAAGAAACATTAAAGTAGGAACATTTTTTTTGGAACCACCCAACATAAGTTAAACATAGGCACCTATCTAGCCCATGCTACTACTCTTAGGAACCACTACCTCATTATTGTACTACTCCCTCTTAAAGGTATCGCTTTCGACACTAAAAATACCCTAACTTTGCGAAAAGGTCACTTTCTTTTCACGGTGCATTGTTGTTATTCAACTCCGAAGCTGAGATGTAAGAGAATTTCTTACCCACTACAGGGCAAAATTACAATACAAAGTTACAAAACACCACTCAATAGAAGGTTTCATGTGGTGTTTGATTCCACCTACTATTGGCAATAACAAGCAAGGTGACAAATCAACACTAAGGAAGAGGATGAAATGAATCCTGATCAGTCACGTGAATACACATAAGTGCTTCTGCCTAGTTGCTCCAACCATGTGCTTCATAGTGTACTTTCAGGGGCAAAATGGGGATAATTTATTAACACAATCTCATAGTGTATCAAAGCATTTTTTTTCACAAGGACAGCACAAAAGGTGAGTTTCACAGCATGGAATGTGCTTCATAGGAATAAGGCTCTGTTTGGCACAAGTAGCTTTTCAGAGCTTGTGGTTTTACATTATATAGTTTCAAATGAAATAAATATAATATTTTAGTTTAATTGAATTATAGTTTTCCATCAGCTACTCGCCCAAGCTTTCGGAGCTTATGATTTTTTATTCGCAAGTTTTCATCTGCCAACTACATTTTCCAACAACATACTAACTTATTATCCTATATTTAACCCAAATAATCCATCTACTTTTTTTACCAAACATACCGTGTTCGATGCTCACAACTAGTAGTTGAAATAACATTTTGTTACGACTATCAAACACTTGTGTAGGTAGGCTGGGTATGCTAAATTTTCACATCCTTAAACTAATAAACAAAAGGATAATTTTCATTACCATTAATCAGTCAAATAATGTAAATGGTGTAAGGGTGGCTGACTAATAGTAATGAAATTATCCTTTTGTTTATTAGAGATTAAGGGATGTGAAAAAATGGGACGAGCTAGAGTGGGCCCCAACCCGCCCCTGCTTTCGTCCCTGAATGCAAACATGACCAAAGCTTAAACCTCATAAAAAGAGTTCAATTCCGGAAAAAAGGATCAATGCGAAAGTTGAGTCTTACCCTTTGACAAGGAGGAGGAGCTGAGGGTAAAGCTGAGTTTCGCGGAGCTTGATGATCTCGGCCGAGGTGGAGTCAATGGCTTGGGAAGCGACTTCAAGCTGCGACTCCATCTTCTCCACCTCTTTCTTCGTCTTCTCGGTTTTCATGTAATCTGCCCTCTTCACCTCCATTCTCCTAACCTGCTCCACCTTCTTCTCATGCTCCATCTTTATCCTCTCTGCATTCTGCAAATTACAATCTGAATCCATCACTCTCCTATCATCTCATCTCCTATAGCAAATACTCATCAAAACCCCGATACCGATTCGCAAAACCATCCTATTTAACATGCCAATCTGAATTTTGCAAATGGACTTGTTGTGATTGCATTGCACTACTCATACTGTCATAGTGGCAATTTCGTAATTTAGATGTATTTCAAGGGGCAATTTGGGTTTGACTGACCTTGACCTCCAAGAAGAGCTTCTTCTCCCATGCATACAGCCTCTCCACGGTGGAGCAGTGGCTGCCGTGGACGAACGCACCGCCGCCGCCACTGACTCCCGCCACCTCGTCGTCTCCCATTTTTCGGAAGCCGGAGAACTTGCCGTGATTTGATCCGCCCCAACCCCACAGAATTGGGTTCACATTCCTCCCGTAAACACCCATTTTACCTGCCAAAGTTGCAATCAAAGATCAAAGATCAAAAAATCAAAATGAATTAACCCTAAAAAATACTCCGTAAAGATTGAATTTTTATTTTACTTTGATCGGAGAAGCAATTAGTGGAAGTGGGAACTTCCAAAACCAGAGAAACGCGGCCGCCGGCCTCGGCGGCCTTAAGGAAGTACTCATCGATCTCCCTGACGATCTCCGCCAGCTCCTTCGCCGTGCGCGCCGACACAACCACCGCGAGCTCGCTTGACGCCGCCGTGGTGGTCACCACGGAGGGTGGGGCGGTCACGCTCGCCGCCGCTGTCATCACCGCCGGCTCCGACGCCGTCGTCGTAGTCGTGTCCTCCCACTCCTCCTCGGTCCCCGACCTCGACGAGGACGGCGGCGGCGGCACGAACGGGTCCCAGAAGTCCCACGTTGACCCCAACCCAACCGGAGGCGGAGGCGGCGGCGGCAGCGCGGTGGTCGCTGTGCCGGAGGTGGTCGTCGTCCACGTATCGGTGCTCGGACTCATCGGAGGCGGCGGCGGGGTGCGCGGCACCGGCGGTGGCGGGGAAGGCGGAATCGGCGGGAGATGGTGGTTGTGGTGGCTGTTGTGATGGTGGAGGGCGGTTTCCTCGGTGGCGAACTGGAGGAGGGCGGAGCCGGTGGATCGGAGGGAACGGAGGTAGAACGAGTGAGCGGAGGAGAAAGCGTGCCTCGATTTAACGAACTGTTTCATGTACTTCTTCCGGGCTTTACACCTCGCCACCATCTCCTGTCTCTCAACCTTCGAAAGGCAAATCCCCATTTCTCCCTCTCTCAGTTGCAGAAGCCTCTAAAGATCGAATCTTTTTGGCGTTTCCGGTCTACGGAGAAACAGGGCTGAACTGAAATTGAACTCCACAGTCAAATTTCAAAGTAAAAATGAAGTCAAAAGCTTTCAGACACACAAACCCCTAAAAAAGGGGGATTTTATATATTTTCCTCAGCTCTTAAAAAGGTGGGTGGGTTTTGGGGGGTTTCAATTGATGTCTTGTTCGCTTTAAAGCTGGTGCTTCAATGGCGGTTTACTTTACCAATCCCCGTTCTGAGTGTATGGGTGGGAGTGGGAGGGAGGTGGAGGGAGATGGAGAGAGAGAGATGAAGAAGAAGACAACAGTTTAGGGATGTTGCAGGGTAACGTTGGGCAGAGTGAAGTTGCCTTTTTAACCATTTCCAGGTTTGAATTAGAAAATGACCTTATTGCCCCTATGATAAGTGCGTTATTTACCACTTTACCACTCCCCAGAGTTGCACTTTAATGTGGGATAAAGAGGTTGAGATGTTTGCCCTTGGGAGAGTTCTGTTTTGGGGGGCTTTGAGAAAGTAAAAAGAAGGGCTATGAGGGGTATTTTGGTAAGTTCGATGTTTCAACGGCCATGAAAAATGATTTCATTGCTACAGTAGTAAATGAAAAAATATTTATGGCATGGAGGATACACGAGTAAAGATGAGCCTATGGTATTTTAGGTGATTGGCAAAATCAAAGTTGACTACATTTGTGATTTTGACTATGCAGTATAATGGATTAATGGTGAATATATACCATTTGGGAAAAAATGTTTAAATCTACACTAGTACATTTCTACAATAATTTTAGGTAAAATATACACATTTGCATAAAATATGTAAAAATACATATAGTTTTTTAGTAATTTTCTATTGATAAAATGTGCATTTTTTACGCACCAATAAATACAATTTTTTTAGAAAAAGATCATAAAAAATAAAACAATGAAATTATCTTGCTTTTTGTAAAAGTTTTTGCACATAGAGATCTGATATGCTCAAATTTACGCACATCCAAAACCACCAATGGGGCTAGAAAATGTCTAAAAATAGACATTTACACATTGGAGATGGTTGAATTTGGGAGGAGAAGTGGGGTTTTGGGAGGAGGAGAAGTGGGGTTTAGGGACATAGAGTAATACTCACCAAAAAAAAAGGGACATAGAGTAAAAAAATAAAAGGACTTTGAGTGCAATTATGTAAAATGTATCTTCTTAATAGACAAAACACGTCTTGCCAATAGACTTTATGCTTGCTTGATCAATGTTTGTTAACAAAAGTGCATAGAAATAGTAAGAAAAGGGAAAGAAAATGTTGAATTTATAGAAGGATTTTTTATTGTTGTTATAAAATTAAAACTAGTCCTATATCTGCGCTAATGGCGCGCAATTTAATAGTAAAGTTGTGAATATTAAATAATATCAAAAATTTCCCGACAAAATACACATATTAATGGTTAGAAAATAATAAAGTAAAGTGTATAATACGTAGTATGTAAACGGTTGGGATGATTTCATAAACGCCTACAAACTACTTGGCCAAGGCAACTACTCTTGTCATAAAGATATAATCATATTGAAATATTCCATAAGTGGATATACATTAAAAATTAAACTAACCATTTGATTTTTCGTGCATTAAAAAATGGGTAGAGTGAAAAAGAAATCAAAAGTATATATTACATTAGATATTGAATAGCAAAGTAGATATTTATATATTTAGGTAATATTGAAAGTGTGTACATGTTATCTTAAAAAGAATATGAATATGAATTATAATTATAATAATTATCAAATCAATTAAGTTATTTTAGGCGATAGTTGACTTACCAAAAGCATATGCTAATTATCATAAAAAAATTGATATTATATCCCCGTGCCATGTCGTGATTTTTTATAAATCGGAGCTTAGTGATATATTAAATTAATATTATAAAATAATAGTAAAAGTTTAGATAATTAAATATTTTGAATTAAACCCATTGGTTGAAAAAGCAATTAAAGTAGTATATATATAAGGAATGGTTCAAATGTAAAATATCCTTAGGGTGTAAAATTTGCTTAAGTTGTAAAATTCTCTAATGGACCTATTTTTTGTAAGTAAATTGCTAATGAGCCTAATTTAATTACTAATGGGCATAATTTAATCAGTAGAATGTCTGCCCCTTGCCCATGTGTGTGCCCCCCGCCCCCCATTGTGCCCCCCTTCTCGGGCCAGATTGATTTTTATTTTTTTTTCTTCCTTTTGTCCCAGGATTTTTTTTCGTGTTAACACTTTCTGTTGTGCAAGTATAACTTGATTTTGTGCACATATAACATCCTATTGTGCAAATATAACTTTATTTTGTGCAGACATAATAATTCATTATGGGGTAAATAGGAAAATGTGCCTATTTCAATTATAAAAATTTATAATTGAAATATATTTAATTTATGGGTAAATAGGTAAATATGTCTAATTTTATGGGTAAATGCATTTTTTCCCGTTTTCGACACCTTTTGTTGTGCAAATATAAAGTGTATAAATAAAATGATAAAGTGCAAAAATAAAATCACGATGTGTATGAGTAATAATATCAAGTGCACAATTAAGGTTATTGTTAATGTGTCTTGAATCATTTTTCATCGGCGTCGCATCGGGGGGTCCGGGGGGCAGACTTATCGTCTATTTGTTTTTAAGCATTTAACAATTTCAAATTAAAGTGCATAAATAAGATTAAAATGTGCAGATATAATATTATGTTGTGCAAATATAACATTATGATGTGCATATATAATAGGCTTTAAATTAAAGTCCATAAATGAGATTAAAATGTGCAAATATAATGTTATGTTGTGCAAATATAACATTATGGTGTGCATATATAATAAGCTTTTAAATTAAAGTGCATAAATAAAATTAAAATGTGCAAATATAACATTACGGTGTGCATAAATAATAGACTTTTAAATTAAAGTGCTAAAATAAGATTAAAATGTGCAAATACGATGCTATGGTGTGCAGATATAACATTATGGTGTGCATATATAATAGGCTTTTAATTTAAAGTGCATCAATAAGATTAAAATGTGCAAATATAACATTATGGTGTGCATACATAATAAGCTTTTAAAATTAAAGTGCATAAATAAGATTAAAATATGCATAATTAAGGTTAAAAGGTGCATAACTAAGATTATGATGTACATGATTATCAATTTGCGTTGTTGCGCTTTTGTCTATTATGTAACCTATGTTATGTTGTGCAAATATAACATTACGGTGTGCATACATAATAAGCTTTTAAAATTAAAGTGCATAAATAAGATTAAAATGTGCATAATTGAGGTTAAAAAATGCATAACTAAGATTATAATGTGCGCATGATTAACGATTTGCGATTGTTGCGCTCTTGTCTATTATGTAACCTATGTGGGATTTGAACCCACATCTTTGTGCAAACGCACATTGCTCTACCAATTGACCTAATAGGCTAAATTATGATTTTCATGCTAAAATAGAAGAACATAATCGACATAAAGCATATCGCAATAAAATACTAAAATCCAATTAGCTCATGATTCACAAGCAATTTGACAATGCTATGAACATGAAACTAGCTCCAAATCAACCCAACATCACAACCATATCATCACTTTGGATGTTGGCAAAAAACCTCCAAATTCTAAAATATATCGCAATAAAATTCTAAAATCCAATTAGATCATGATCCATAAACAATTTGATAATGCTATGAACATGAAATTAGCTCCAAATCAACCCAACAACACAACCATATCATCAATTTCAGTCAATTTGGCTTTTGGCAAAAAAAACCCAAATTCTAAAGCATATCGCAATATAAAATTCTAAAATTCAATTAGCTCATGATCCATAAACAATTTGACAATGATATGAACATGAAATTAGCTCAAAATCAACCCAACAACACAACTATATCATCAATTTCAATCAATTTGGCTTTTGGCAAAAAGCCCCAAATTATGCTCCTAAATCAAACCCTAGATTTTCAATCTCAACCTAAATCATTCAAACAATCTAAATAATTGTAATAAACAAGTTTAGGGTTGGAAATTATACCAAATTCGAGTTGAAACAAGGAGCAAAATCGGGATTTCGAAGGTATTCCGAGCCAAAAGCACTGAACAACACTTATAGGGGAGATGGGCTCGGTGTGAGCTCGGCTGGGCTTGGACCATGGGGGTTCCGGTATCGGGGGGGTGCGCCTGAGTGAGGGGGGTTCAAGTGGGTGGGGGCTGGTGGGCGGAGGTGGCTCGTGGGTGGCGTGGGAGGCCGACGAGAGAACAAGCGACGTAAGCTTCGAATGGTCAGGGTGGGCGCATCTGGGCTCGAACCAAGCCAAGTCAGGGCTCGGGGGGTGCGTCCATGGGTGGGCTCGAGCGCGGCAAGGCGGTGGTAGCCGGAGGTGGCTCGACATGGGTGTGGGTGCGGGGCAGCGGGAGGCCGAGCGTACACTGCTACTGCGGGAGTCCGAATTTGTGGGCGCGTCTATCGATTTGAAAACGGGGTTGATTAAAAAATTAAATTTCACACCTTAAGCAATTTTACACCCTAAGGATGTTTTACATTTTAACGCTTCCCTATATATATAGATAGATAGATAGATAGATACATATTACTAATATTAATTTTATGTTTCCTTATTATTAATTTTATGTTTTGAATCCCATTGTGTTTTTTTTAAACTACTAAAATTGTAATTTATGGTAAGGTGATTCGTTAAAGGCCTAAGATTAAGAGGAGGACGTCACGTCATCGGTAAGACTTTTGTTTTAATATTTAGTAATAGATTTTAAAAAAAACTACTAAAATTTTAATTTAGGCTAAGGTGATTGGTTAAAAAGTCTAGGATTAAGGGAATGACATCACGTCATCGGTAAGGCTTTTCGCAAAGTCAATAATGTGTCAGATAAAATATCATATCTTCTCTCGTTGTCTATCCAAAGTTTTGTACCCTCACCCAAATTTTTTTTTTTTAAAAAAAAAAAAAAAAAAAAAAAAAAAAAAAAAAAACTCCTTAGCAGCACTAAACTCAATATTCCGAATGCAATAATCTACATTACTAGCAACCACAAGACCGAGATGACCTCGAATCATGAACCCTACAACAATACCTTTTTATGGTGGTCTAGTCCATTTGATTTCTTCTTTCTCCTTTGTGAACGTCTCTTGATTCTTGGTTTTGTTGTTTTCGTTATCATAGATTTTTTTTTATTGTCTAATAATCACAGTGTTATTATTAATCGGATTATCAAAGATTTGTTGTTTCTTAGACCATTTCTTATTGAATATATTAAATTAATCAGTCCCAAAATTTTACATTCGAGCAAACAAATAACTTGTAGTGTAATGACAATTATATATAAAAGATATTATAATTTTGGTTCCTCCCTGAATGTTCATAAAAACCCACTTAGGATTCCAAGATCATTCTGGAAATAAATGCATATCTTATTGCATAGAATTACTTTATTATATAAAAAAACAGATCAGGGACATGTCAAGAGATTCTTAGGAAATAGAAGCTTAAATTATATAGATATAAGAATCAAAGATCACAAGAGGGACAAATACAACAATTAAAGAAGCATCTCCATCACACTGTGCAGTGAATAGGCGAACCACAGTAACAGCATTGACTTTTGGGCCCAGGCCCAGTCAAAAGTATGCGGTAACTTTTGGACCCAGGCCCAGTAGATGGCCCACGGTGAAAATCAACCACACTACATTGTAAGTTGTAACATTAGTTGTCTATACACATTGCTTTATTATCTTTTTTTATCTAAAGTTCCAATTTCAAGGCACACGACTTAACCCTACCAGAAAACAGGTCATCTTAAAGCTTCATATACAAGGATTCTCTGGATATCCATTTCAATCGCCCCGATTCAAATATATGAATGAAAATATGATATTAAACGAGTAAAAATGTAGGTAAAGGATGAACCATTAATGGATCGGATCAAATATAGATAAAACCATCTCACCTGCTCATCCGAGCCATCACCCACCTCATTTCATCCGCTCATAGAATTTAAGTAGATCAGGTAACGATATTGTTCTATTCATCCATCACCCAATCCATTTTTTTTATCTCTATATATACAAGTGATCATAAGCAAACCATTTACTTATCAAAAAAATTAAGCAAACCATTTCACAAGACTTGTGCAGTTGGTGTGACTAGATATGGCGCTATCATCCACTTAGATATATCTCCTTATTCGCCACAAACATTATTCTATAAATATCTCAGTAATAGAGCGATCGACTGTTAACTTACTGTCCTTTTTCAATTCAAGCTATCACCCGTTAATCCTACACGAATTTACTTGTCAATCATAGATAAATTCCAATGTAAAATTCAACTAACTCGAAATTGATCAACTTTTTTTTTTACAAGGTTATTGTTTTACCCTAGATCCTAAGAAATGCATTAGCACAAGGACAATGTCGTTGAAATACCTTACTCTAACCATTCCGAAATGGCTCACCGGAAAGGACTTGTGGGTAGTACCTCATAGATCTCCGGTTCGAACCCCAGATGACCGCTCTTTATTTATCCATTCAAAGAAATACCTTACTCTCTTCTCCACACCCTCTTTGAGAAGGCAAAGACATATACTTTACTTTCCTTCACTCTCTCTCAAAGCTCACGCCATCTCTCTATTATATAGCTCCCCTAACAAAGAATGTATCTCATCACATAGACAACTAGAAACCCAAGCTTTGTTTTGGTTAGTAGATAAGATATGGCAAGAACAGCTCTAGTGGTTGATTCAGATTACCGAAAGGAGATTGAAGGAGCACGTCGAGATCTTCGTGCTCTCATCTCCTCCAAGCAATGCGCTCCCATCATGCTCCGACTAGCGTACATACTCTCCTTGATCTTGATTGATTTCTCTCATGTTCTTCGGATTAAAATGGTGTTCGTTGGTTGTCGTTTCTTTTGTGTAGGTGGCATGATGCTGGTACCTACGATGGAATGTCGAAGACAGGGGGTCCAAATGGTTCGATTAGGAACGAGGAAGAGTTGAGCCACGGTGCTAACGCGGGTCTCAAGATCGCTGTTGATCTTTGTGGTTTGATCGAGCCCTTTAACTCGAATTCGAATTGGTTTAACATTTAGGTGATGATTTCTGACCTTGTGGATGGTTTTTCAGAGCCAGTGAAGATCAAGCATCCCAAGATTTCTTATGCTGACTTATATCAGGTAGTTGAAGTTACACATCTTGAACGATTTTCCCCGTTTCTCCGAGTTCTAGCAGTTGTAACAACTAACATCATTGCTTGCTTCTTCTCGGATTTTCAGCTCGCGGGTGTGGTGGCTGTTGAGGTAACTGGCGGTCCAAGCATTGCTTTCGAACCAGGTCGAAAGGTAAAAAGTCAGGTGCAAACACTTTCTCACAGCTACCCACATTGCCAATGATGCCCCTTTTGTGGATTATATGCATTGCAGGACTTGAATAGCTCTCCGGATGAAGGACGCCTTCCAGATGCCAACCTAGGTACCTTTAGAAGCATTTGCTAAATTTTCCGATTTTGTATGATCTGAACAAGATTGTGTTGTCGTTTGATGCTGCTTAGGTGCACAAGATCTAAGAGATGTGTTTTTTAGAATGGGTCTGAAGGATAGGGACATTGTCGCGCTATCAGGAGGCCACACACTGGTACACTTGCAGCTTCTAAATGAACTTGCTGCTCTTTTTATCAAAGGTAGATTGGATGTATGAAGCAAGTTTTCTTTGTTTTCAAAGGGTAGGGCACACCGAGAGAGATCCGGGTTTGAAGGCCCTTGGACAAAGGACCCCTTGAAGTTCGACAACTCGTACTTTGTGTAAGATATCAACTGCAAGCAAAACTACTGAGAGTTTTACAAAAAAAAGAACATAAACTTACCTCATATAGCTTGATTTTCAACCAGGGAGCTTTTGAAGGGCGAGTCATGGGGATTGCTGCAACTCCCCACAGACAAGGTTCTTGTACAGGATCCTGAATTCCGTCGCTATGTGGAGCTCTATGCCAAGGTAGAACCCTTTGCAATGGATTGTAACTCTATCAAATTTCAATCAGCCATCCATTTCTCGGATTGAACGAAGTTTTGAAGGGCATATTTCATACCTTTACTCTTGGAATTTACCCATCTAGGAGATTTCTTTCTCACAGAGCTACTGAAGATCTTTTTCCTTTGCTTAATCTCGATGGCAGGATGAGGAAGCATTCTTCAGAGATTATGCAACATCACACAAGAAGCTTTCAGAGCTCGGGTTCACTCCGCCGTCTTCATTTGTGACATCTTCAGCAGGCAGCGCCATCCAGGTGATGGCCGTCACTGGACTTGCCATGGCTGTGCTGTTGGCCATCATTGACCACTACTTCGATATCCATCAGATATTTTAACCAAAGAACTCCAATCAGCAACCCCTTCTTTACTGGAAAGTTCACAGATAAGCTGAATTCACAGTACAGAAAGATTTCATATTTGTATATCAAGTGGGAATAATGTTTTAGGCAAACTCTGTAAATATTGATCAATGTCATTGCATTCCATCACGATCCTCTGAAATTAGAAGGTCATACAACAAGAACAAGAACAAGCATAAGATGCAACATGATAGGAGAGTTTGAACATCCAATAATGTTAATTTAGCAGGAAAGATTATAGTCCATGACCATGAATATGAAGAAAGGGATCGGCTTTATCAAGCCTCGTGGTGCCCGAGCTTGACGATTCACCCATAGGGTCAGGAGAAGTGGTGACAGGTAACGGAGGTGCTCTCTTCAATGAAGTCGGTATCCCGGAAATCTCCTGAACAAATACAAAAGCCATGGTTAGGTGATCAAATCAAGTGTTCAGGAATGTCAGTAGAATGAAACTCAACCACTTTAAGATATCTACATCAGGATAATAAGAACAAACACTTCAGCTAAGTACGCAAATCAGAGTTATTGACAATTTGACAGAGTTCTGCAATCTCATGATGATATGAATCTCAAAAACCATTTTTCCAGGGAAGTTCTCAAATAATGCAATTAATCATCCCCAAATCAGGTGAAAATCAAGCCCTAATTGAAAATCCAAATAAAAGACTAAATCAGGAGGAAATCCATGGGCAATTACCTTCATGAGATGCATCCTCAAGTCGCAAGGGCGAACTCGATTTCCGATACTCGCCAGCGCAAGCTTCGAGTACTGATGCATAACATCGGCTGCAGCCTGCTTCTTTTCTTCCGTCTGTAGAATCAAAATCGCGTGTTATAGAGGAGAAACTAACGAAAGTAAATTAGAAAACCCTAGAAATATGTTTCGGATTTCTGCAAGTTAATGATGAAATCGGTGCTAAATTCGACAAATTCATGTGATAAGCTTACTGTTGACGGGAAAATTCAAAGGCTGTAATGAAAAACAAATATAAATCATCAGAGGAAACACAGATCAACAGAGAGCAAATCAACACACCTCGATATCCTCCTTCATGTCTGAAACTCTCGCGCTCTTGCTGCAGGTTCTCAATTTGTGGAATCTATAGAGCAGGTAACATTAATTTGATCATTATAATTTACTGAATAAGATTTAACAAAAGGCCCATTAGCTCAGTTGGTTAGAGCGTCGTGCTAATAACGCGAAGGTCGCAGGTTCGAGACCTGCATGGGCCAATTTATAATTTTTTTGTCAGTGTTCAATTACTGCAAGAGGTGAGTGACATTTGCAAACCTCAATTGAGATTTTTATTGGTTTCTATTTTGTCATTTAATCACTCTTCTACCATGTGATTGGATTTAGGTATTCTGGGAAATAACCTATATTGAGAGTAGCAACTGTTGAGCATCTCTTGGCAAACATACACTATAAATTTGTTATTCATTTGTATCCTAGGTTAGTTTATGCTGAACTTGCTACGGTTTGATATTTGGATAGATCTTGACCAGACATGTGATGCTTTTAGGTTGCCTTTTTCTTGGTAAAAACACAATTGTGATGCTACTCTTGATGCCTGTTTTAATGCTGGAAATCTGAAAATTTGCTGATATATGTTTCTGTCTGATGCTAACATCAAGATGTAAAATCTTTTGTTTTGAGATGAAAAACTCCAATGATGATGTTTATTCAAGCTTCATTTCTAAAAGTATTATGTTAGTTTCTATCAAGTGTCAAACTTTTAGTACAATAGATTTGTATGTATTAGTAATCTTTATAAGTTTCCATCTTCATGTCCTTCATAAATAAATTTTGGTATAAATAGGCCACAGGCATATAAAGAGATCCATCTTATCATCTTCCATTCTCTATTTTGATCAATTTTTCTGTGTATAATATTGGGAAACATGTCAAATTTAAAACAATGCTTTCTGTATTGTTCACTATTTCCGGAGGATTTTAGATATGAAAAAACCACTTTGATCCATCTGTGGATGTCTCAAGGTTTTCTTCAACCATCTGATGAAAGTGAACTTGTAGAAGATGTTGGTGAGAGATACTTCCAGTACTTAACAGAGAGATGCTTCTTCCAAAATATTCGCGAATATAAAGATGGTCATATAGAATGCAAAATCCATGACATGCTCCATAACTTGGCTGTTAAAATAGCTGGAAATGAATGCGCTGAGATAAAGAAACTTGATAATCTCAAGGGAAAATATCCCCGACATTTGCTTGTAAGGGATATTGAAGACTTGCCACTTCAAGGTAAAGGAATAAGAAGCCTTGTGTCCCCAGTCGTGGGGTTAGTTGAAGCTTCATTGCTGGATGGTTTGTTCATCAAGTTTACGAGCTTGCGGACATTGAGTTTGCAGCAATTAGGCAGAGCGGAACTACCAAGTTTGAAGTGCGGAATAGGCAGAAAAGGAGCACGCAAATACTCTATAAGAGGGGGGGGGGGGGGTTGAATAGAGTATGGAAACTTTTCGCAAACCACAAAGGTAAAATCTTACCGCAAGCTGTAAGACCTTATCTGAGAAGAGAAGAGCGATTAGTAACGTGAGCAAGTAAACAAAGGCAATAATAAAAGCAAGCGGGAAAGTAAAGCACACGATACTTGTTAACGAGGTTCGGCCCAACCGCCTACGTCCCCGCCTAGGGTTATCCAACCCGTAGGATTCAACACACTCTATTATTTCAGTTTGCCTTATGAGTCCTAGATACAACCTCTAGAAGACTTACACACTTCTAGACTACCTTACTATCTAGCAACCCAAACTCTCTAGTGAAACAAAGCAACTAAGGACACCGAAGCACCCTATACTTTTGGGTAAAGAAACCCTTAGTATAACCTAGATGAATTGTACTATAAAGCGTAATGAAACCTCACACACACTCAAAGTAAATACAAACTCTTTGCGTGAGGAGCTGCGTGAGATCGATCGATTGAAGAAGACTTGAAGGCTGTGAACGATTGAGCGTTGTGGAAGATGTGTTTCCAGCATACGTCTTCTTCTCCTTTAAATAGGCCAACACCCAGATTTGAATTTGAATGATTGAACGCCAACGTTTACACCAAAACTTCTGGGTGAGATCTTGGCCGATTCCAGAACCTTCTTTTGATAAGCTGAGTAAGAACGTTGAAGATCTGGAGAGCTTGATTTGTTGGCCGTTTGAAGATATGCATAAATCCCTGCTAAATCTCAATAACAAACCCATATATTCCAGAAATAATAAGATAGATAGATCAAGTCCGAATATATCCATAAACAAATCGAGCCCAACCAAAGTTTGGCCCAATATATGAACAAAAGCATAGGCCCACGGATTTCGGACAAAGAGTCTAAATAGGCTCTATGGTCAGTGGATCTCGGTTTTGGATTAGAGTAAATTGGGCCCGTTTAATAAATAGGTCCATTTACCCTAAACCTATTCCCGAGTCTAGTGAAGATCAATCAACGTCTTGAGCCCTTAATGGTAAGACCTTACCAAACTCAGGAATCCCGAGTTTTGACTTTCATCAACCAAGGCCTTACATTCTTTAGTTAGATCTTATCATCAAGGTGGAGTTAACAAAGTTCAATAGGCAAGTTGGTTCATTTGAGGTATCTTGATCTCAGGAAGAGTGAAAATTTGAAAAGGCTTCCAGCTTCTCTTTGCAAGCTACAAAATCTGGTAATATTGAGACTCGGTGGATGCTCAAAACTGATCAGGTTGCCCGATAACCTACATAAACTAATAAGCCTAAGATATTTGGAAGTCGAGGGACGTGATGAGCTGGGTCATACACCTTCAAGATTGGAAGAGATGACTTCCCCTTGTACTGAAGTCCGTTGGGACTCGGGATCGGGGGTCGTGTGTACACGTGCGCTAATAGCTTAGCACATAAACTGAGCGGGGTTCCATCCTAAAACCAATTGGCATTAGGTGGGTTAGCTCACTAGCTTATATACTAAGACTTCTTTGTTCATGTAATCAATGTGGGACCCGTGCGCCCTTGCGCTAATAGCCTAGCACATAAGCCGAGTGAGGTTCTATCCTAAAACCAATTGGCAATAAGAGGAGTTAGCCCACTAACTTATATACACTACTACAATAAGGAGCTAATGTAGCGGAGCCCTCTGGCGGTTTATTATATTGTAGCGGTTTTGGTGGCGGTTGAGGCTTTTGTGGCGGTTTAAGTGGCGGATTTGATTATCTATTATTTTATTAGTCTAGTGTGGCGGTTTTTAGAAAACTGCTGTAGCGGTTTATGTTTTTATCTAGTGTAGCGGTTTTAATGACCTATTGTGGAGGTTTTTTTAAAGCTATTGTGGCCATTTTAGGACCTATTGTAGCGTTTTGGAATTACTAGGGTTTGTGAAATAAGGAGTATTTAATTAAACTCAGCCCATTTGAGCGCCGCTCGACCCATCCCTACTCATCTGCTCTCCTTGTTCTCTCACCAGCTCTCTTCCTTCTCGCTCACTTCCGAGCTCTCGACAACTCCCCTTCAATGGCCTCTTTTCACATCTGATTCGCACCCTTTTTGTCGCACTCTCTCAATCTCAGATCTCCATCTTCCATGGTTGGTCTCTTGATCTCTCATCTCTCTGTCTCTATCTCCTCCCTTGGGTTCTCTTTGAGCTCGCCAGCATGGATGACAACCCACATCATTTCGGCTTTGTCTAAAGCCTCCGATCCCGGACTTGAGGCTATCGCCGAAGCCAGAGGGTGCCTCACCTCATCCTCCTATCTGAGATGCCATGTCGGGTCCAATCCCAACATCTGATTAAGCCAAAGGGTGCCGAGCCGTCTCAGTCCAACCCTAGACCGATCCTCAATTCCTCATTGGATTCGACGGGAACTCAGGTTAAACTTCTTGACCTTTTGAGTGCTCTGGTTGGTTTATGGGATTTAGATGATTGAATTATTGCTTGAATTCTTATTGGGCTTGTTTCGATTGAAGTGGTTGAGTCAAATTGTTGTGTTTGTGTTGATTGATTGTGGATGAACCTACAAATTGTTATGTCACCAATTTATATAATGATTTGGTTTTTTTTCTTAAAATTTTAGTTGTCAATGAACTGATTAAGCTAGTTCTGTAATTTGAGACTTGGTTTTCTGAACAGATTTTATTTATTGGAATAGTGACTTGAAGGAAATGTTCATACTTTTATTCAAGTGTCAAACGAAAAATTTTGAATTTTGGTTTGATAAATTTAGGAGTATAAAAGATCTTGTTGAAGTAAAATCATGTATACTTCACCTTGGCAGTTCTTGCTTATAGTAATATACTCCATTAAGAATCTATATTATTCTAATAACCTAGTAACTCTTTATGCTTCATATATATTAATATCTAATTCATCTAATTATACCTCTAAATTTTTTATGCAAGTCAACCAGGAGAAGAAGCTAATATAGAACCTATTCATTTAGCAAGTCTAGAGAGGGAGATCTGGTGAACTTGGGCTTACCCTTATGTTATGTTATTTACATCATAAGCAGTATATTTGGTCTCTTGACAGAATATCTGAATTGTTAAGCGATTGAACTTGACCAATCACTATAATTTCTATTTCCTCGGTAGCTTATGAGATATGAATGAATGCGTTGCTAGTTAATTCTTTCCGTGCAAATTATGTTGATCCTTGCACCCTTGTAGGTAGCATTATTTCTTAAAGACCTTGGATGCTCTTTTCTGATCTTGGTTTTGTCTTTCTTTTTTTGTCAACATAATTATATTTTCAATTAATTACAACTGTATCTTGAACCTTGGAATTGTCTATGAGACATATGCACCTGATGAACTGACTTTTTTGGAAGAGTTGACATTTTTTTTGAATAGATAGTTTGATCCCTGTCATCATTTGTGTATATGCTTATTCTTATTTCTGTTCGGTGTCATAGCTTTTGTTCTGCATGCTAGGTGGTTCATGATGGTGCAAAATGAGGGAGGACATCATAATATAGTTGGAATATCATAACATTCTTATGCTTAACTTTTCAATCATCGTTAGCTTATATGTTTATTCTTAATTCTTTTGCATTGCCTATTGGTTTGTTGTTTCTTTCACGGGATTGAAGGAATCTATTAATTTATGAATAAATGAACTAATTCTGGTTATACTGTTTTTCTCTTGCAAAATTATTATATGCAGCTAATTCCATTTCTCTTTTGTTACGTGACTTACGTCTCAAATGGGCCTATGTAAATCAGTTACTCAAAACAAAAGTTATATGTTGTGCCCTTTAATTTATACAAACAGTTGTGCTTTTTGTGTTATATTTTTTTTCCATGTGTTCTATGAAAATGTTATTGAGAAAATATTCTCAGGCAGATGCCCTTATGTTTCTGATGTTTAAAATTTTGTCTCTGGTGTCTTTGTTCAGGTTTCTCTAACAAGGCAATTATCTTAAAAGTTGGAATGAATCACGCTTTTGTTTTAGGTACTTATGACATTCAACATGCTCCAAGATCCTTTAGCAATTCTCAATTAATTTAGAATTAGCTGCTCTTCTAATAGACAATACTTGGTTGACTTGCACTTTTGATATAAAAGTTCAATATCTTACTATTGAGTTATTACTCCACATTCTTCTGATCACGTCTTCATGGATTAGTTATTCATTTTAATAGTTTATCCTGAGTTGCTAATTTTTAATGCTCTTTCAATGGTTATAAACTAAACTAATAATTATTATCCTTCTACATTCATTATATGATTTACATCTAATAATTCTTAGCTCCGAGATTTTGGAATCTAATTGAATAGTTTATCTTGATTCATTCTTGAATTGTTTTTTTTTATTCTCTTATAACAATTACATGTTGTGAGCATTAGAATCGCATACATTAATCATATTATTATTTGAGTATTCTCTTATAACAATTACATGTTGTGAGCATTAGAATCGCATACATTAATCATATTATTATTTGAGTATTCTCTTATAACAATTACATGGTGTGAGCATTAGAATACAAGACTTTGAACTTATCGAAGAAAGTAGAAAAAGATAGAACTTAGAAAAGGGATCACAAGGCTTTTAAGGCTATATACTTTTCATTCATACATGACAAACACAAGGCTTGTAGTTTATATTTTGTAGCATATAAATGGTAATTTGAATACTCCCTCCATCCACTGTCAATTTGGAATTTGTTAGATGGACCTTTTCATAGTTTAGTGAAAAACTCAGCTTTTAAGACTATATTACTATTTGTGAATTTATCTTTGATTTTCTCTCTAATCATATCTTTTTTGATAGGATAATTTCGGTGGCTTTGTTTCGTTTGACCTTGTGCTATTTATGTGGTTTATGGTGGTGTAATTGGAAGTTATGGCGAAAGAAGAGACGACTAGTTTGTAGGGCTTTGGTTTTTGCCTATGCTTTTCAATGTATCTATTGAGATGTACTGTGTTTGTCTCTTGTTTATTTATTTCAAATTGGTGCAAGTATAAATTGGTGATAATTGTAGCCACCCAACAGTGTTGTTTAGTCATAATGTTAATTTATTATTCATGTGTAATTGTATTTTATTTACAACCAGGTGCAATAATTATAATTGATATAATTACATAAAAAGAAATATTAATATTTAAGCTTTGTAAACCGCCGCAATAGATGAGGATTTTTGTTGCCCTATGTAAAAAAACCGCTACCCTAGAGTTAAATAAGTGTCACCCAAGGGCATGCTCAAACCGCCACATAAAGCCTAATATGTAGCGGTTATTTATAGTATTGTAGCGGTTTTGTTCTTCAGTTAGAAACCGCTACATTATCTATAAAAAACCGTCACTTTAGACCAAATGCAGCGGCAGCAGATGTAGCGGCTATAAAACCGCTACATTAGCCTTTAGGGAGCGGTTTTTTGATTTCTTGTAGCACTTTTTAACCGCTACAATAGCCCTTTAATGTAGTAGTGATACTAAGGCTTCTTTGTTCATGTAATCAATGTGGGACTCTTTTTGGTCTCTTCACATTCCTTTCATTCTCAACACCTTGTTATGTTGGATCGACTTATTGTGAACAAAGATCACGGAGGGCTGAGGCGTTTAAAACAGCTCAACAATTTGACAGGTGCTCTTCGTATTGAACTTCCAAGAGGTCTGTGGAAAAACTGTGTTGCTGATGCAGAAGAGTCTATGTTATGTTGCAAAGCAAAATTAAGCAGGCTAGATATATCATTTGACTACTCAACAGAAGGAGAAGAGATGGGGGAAGCTGATGCCATGCTAGATAGGCTTCAACCCCCTAACAGTATTAGTGTTTTCCGTGGATATCGATTTCCTGGAGCAAAATTTCCAGATTAATTGGCTTTCTTCCCTGAAAAATCTTGTCAAATTAACTCTGAAAGGTTGCATTAGTTGCCTTGAGCTCCCACATCTAAGTCTGCTATCTCAGCTTAAAGAGTTGATCCTCGTTTCTATTCCGATTCTTTAGTATGTGGTGAATGACATAAGCTGATACCATGCCGATTCAAGATATGTGGTGAATGGCTTTGTTTAGGCTTTCTATTTTACAAGTACATGGTTGTCCGCAGCTGGCATGCTTACCTCGGTGTCCTTCTCTGGAATTATTGAGCCTTGATGATGTGAATTCAGATCTGGTGACACACTTAGTAAGCAGCTGGTGCTCAGTGTCAGATGAATCTAAGCATGTGCCTGCTCTCCGCTTGCTCATGATTTCCAATTGTTCAAACTTAAAACGCCATTCAATCTTTCGCTCGCTGCAGTATCTGCCTTCTCTTGAAACACTCACCTACCATGGCTCCCAGGAGATAGAATCGGATAATGATGATGACAATTGGGAAAAGGAGGGCATTCCATGGACGTCACTTACAAGGCTCAAGAGTTTAGGTTTTGAATTTGGGAACGATCCACAAGGGGATCATCTTCTCAAGGGACTTCACAACCTCACCATGTTAGACACGTTGACCATCTATAAGAAGGTGCCAGATGAAATTGATACACAATGGACAGCTCATCCGAATGTTAGATACTTGGAAATCCATGATGTGAATAAGGTGGGGTGTCTAAATAGGGTTATCCAACAGTTGAAAAAGCTTCAGCGTTTAGAGTTTTGGCTCTGCGGATTTGATGAAGATGAATGGGATAAGTTACCATGGGAAGACCTTAAGGCTCTGAGACGCCTTGAATTCTGGTTTTGCAACTTCAAGTCTTTACCAGAGAGGTGTCGACATCTCCCAGCAATTGAAGATCTAGAAATCAAATATTGTGCTGAGTTAACACACTTACCTGCTTGGATTAGCCACCTGACATCACTTAGAATTCACCATTGTCCATTGTTGAAAGACAAATGTAGAAAACCGTTGGGCTCATATTGGCCCTTGGTTCGAGAGATTCCTCATCTTAACATGAGATAATGGTAGACAGATGTACTTTCGATCTGTACTTTATTAAGTCGTTCAGATGTTGAGCTTTTATCCCTCAATTTTCGGGATCATATAGCATCAGTGACTAATGTTTTTGATGATTATCACTTTTGCAAACAAGCTCAGTTGGTTAGAGCGTCGTGCTAATAAAGCAAAGGTCGCAGGTTCAAGACCTACCGATTCTTAAAGTAACTTTGATTCAATTGCCGCCAATTAAAATGGTATCCGGTTCACTAAAGAGCAGGAGAGGCAAAGGATGATAAAATAACTAGGCTAGAGTTTTTTGGTTTTTAAAACTAGTACAAGTAAAAATTTGAGAGTGGCTAGCTTCTACCCTGCTAGACCACCAATCAATAGCATTCTGACGAATGTATACAATTACACCAAGCTCTCTGTCCTGAAGTGGCAAAGCTAGTACATGTAAAAATTTGAAAGTGGCTAGCCTCTACCCTGCTAGACCACCAATCAATAGCATCCTGACGAATGTATACAATTACACCAAGCTCTCTGTCATGAAGTGGCGTTGGTGTGGCAGTTCTATGAAAAAATCCGGAGAGGAGGATATCAGCCACCTCAAGCTGCCAAAGAATGAGGAGAATATCAGCCACCTCAAACTGCCAAAAAATGAGGAGAATATCAATAATTAGGATCTTGATCTCCCAAGACCAAGAACCATTCGATTAAGACGTTAATGATGGTGAGGTTGTCACCCTCGAGTAACAATACCCGTGGGTAACCAGGTTTTTCATGGAAGTGGATGATGCGGAGATACCGTTCTTTCCATATACTTCAAGAGTGTCACTCAATCTCATACAGTCATACACTAGGATCGATCATGCTTTCCTTGAAAACAAGAATTTGTATCAAGTATACAAGCATTTTGAATTCGGTTCCTTAAATGTTCTCTTTAATGAGGTCACTTCATATTTTCCTAAACTGATAAATGATGTGATTCCCTCGAGCGACGTAGAGCAGGAGTAATAGGGCGGAGCAAGCTTACACAAGTCAACCTTTCTTTATTAGTTAGTGCCAGTGGAATTTAAGGAAAACACTATCAATAGAGTTATTGGCAAAAGTTTAAAGTATAAGGTTTGAGATTTCCTAACGGAAGATTCAAGATATATTAACTGAAGATTCAGGATTTGCAGAAGAATAAATACAAGAATACATGGATAATTTATTCTCTTATTGAGATATATATTCTATTAATTTTTAAAATTGTTATTCTTTTATTTAACTACTATGTTGTTAGTCATTGTGGTTAGTTTTTTTAGTGTCATGTTTAAGTGCTACTCGCCTACTCCACACAGTGGCGGATCTAGTGTATAAAAGTTAGGCGAGCGAAAAAAAAAGTTTTAATCATAATAAATAGACAAAATTTATCAAGCCAAAATACAATTCTTATATAGTATTTCATCAAAACTCGAAAAGAAATTAGTGTTGAGGTTTGAGACTTTGATGCGTCATTTTTTTTTATAAAAAGAAAAATGATTCTTCAATAGTTTGAGTTTCGGATGATCAGGCATCCTATTAAATCAAAAGTTACAAAAAAATTATATAATAAATAGACAAAATTTATCAAGCCAAAATACAATTCTTATATAGTATTTCATCAAAACTCGAAAAGAAATTAGTGTTGAGGTTTGAGACTTTGATGCGTCATTTTTTTTTATAAAAAGAAAAATGATTCTTCAATACTTTGAGTTTCGGATGATCAGGCATCCTATTAAATCAAAAGTTACAAAAAAATTATATAAAAGCAATAAATTCGTTGTATTACAATAGACCACTCAGTATAAAATAACATATTATAAGGTATAGAAACCAATAATATTAATAAGTTTGAAATTATTTTTTAAAAAAAATTATATTTTATAAAGTTTTTAACACAGTAAAAAGTATGTTAAAAAGTCAAATAAGAAAACGTATAAAACACTTATTCTAATATATAGAATCAAACTATCAAACAATTTAAAACCCTAATTTAGAAATTTAGTAATTTAATAGTCATAAACACTACCCCGTATTAAGAAGAGAATTAGAGAATCAATTTCAGTTTTAGTTAATTGGACATATATAATACATGCTTGATTTAATTTTGGGTCAAGCCCAACCAATTAGGTCAGCAAACCACATAAAAAAATGACCCATCAAATTTTATTTTTTTACTTAACAGTAGAAAACTTGACCCAGCAGCAGCTGGGTTTGCTCTCTCAATTATCCGCCTCTGACTCCACAGTCCACATTGTTACTTTATTTGACAATAACTTGCGCTAATATAATCAGAGATTTGTACTAATATTCTCTGTCATAACATTTTAACAAAATGGCCCATTAGCTCAGTTGGTTAGAGCGTCGTGCTAATAACGCGAAGGTCGCAGGTTCGAGACCTGCATGGGCCATTTCATTTTTGGCAGCTGTTTTTTAATGTAAAATCACTCACAGGTTAAGTTTCATGCAACAATCAACAAAACTCAGGCACCACTCACTCAGTCATCAATGTAGTATGAGTCAAAATTGAGGCTCTTCTCACAATCAATTCCACTGGCAAACTGGATATAGTACAAGGGTTTTAACAGTTGGACCTCTACTTGGCAGTTTACAGAACGAATTTCAATTTTTATACAAGAGCCTACAATGAACAAGTGAACAGACGTAAGTTGTGGAATGATAGCACAACCATACAGTGTTTACAGGTCAATCTGGGGGAGAAAGAAAATGGGGCACAATGATTTTTGCCTACATAAAACACGGGCATATACAGACATACTCGTATGGGCAGAAGATGAGGTTCCCTGGGCAAGCATTCGTCACTTTGATTTGGATTCCCTTTTCGTTTTGTAATCATCAGCAGCGGCTTTGGCAGCAGACTTGGCTAAGGTAGATGCTTTCAAGGCGCTCTTAGGATTCAATGCTTGTCGGATTTTGAAGACGGCCCAAGCAGTTCCAATAGCATGACCTGCTGCATGAAGCCCTTCCTGTGTCGCCTGGCCTGCTTCTTCTCCATACCTGCAAAACGATCCAACATTCAGCTGTCCAGAAAAAGCTTCAAAACTCTGTTCTATAGATACAGTATTGTTCTCAGCTTTGGGACCATTTCTCGTATGTTCGCTTCACTAAAAAACTAGCAATTCGGATATCCATTCCATATAGTTTCTTTCTTTCCCATTTCAGTGTCATTTGATTTCGATTTCTTGCCCAAACCAAATAATTTTTTAGTAGGACAAAGTTATTCTGCTCATAGGCTGATTGAGTGATAAGATTATTATTCTACCTCGGGTCTTTTGCATAGAAGGAAAAGAATCCGAAGAAAAAAACAAACAAACAAACATCAAAAACTTCATTGCTTTTTTTTTAAACCGTTTTCAGATGTGTCGATTCCTTCTGTTGTTGTGTGTTTGATAAAGATATATGCGTTGATAATATCATCATTATGGTTTCTTTAAGATGTAAAATCTTAATTTTTCTGTTTGAAATAGACCATTTCTTAGAGATCAAAATGCAATTAGGATGATAAGGTAAACACAACTGCAACATACCTGTGGGTAACTAGGTTTGTTGTCACAGTGGATGATGTGGACATGACATTCTTTCCAGAGACTTCAAGGGCATCACATATTTTATCTATTACAAACAAAAATATCCATTACTCATTTCAAACAAAACACTAAAACTTGCAAATGAGGCTCATAACCAGATATTAATGTATAATTTTGAAAAAACAGGATATTTAAATCGGAGTATCAACCAAATATCTGGAAGCCAGTTCAAACAATTATCCACAATTCAGTGTAGCATCTATCATTACTAGACACAATCAATAACAAAGAAGTTGATCTATCAGTTATGTACGCAGTGCGCGAAATGAATGCTAGACATCAGTTGACTTTAACCAGCATGACTATATAGTATACTATGTGAGAGTAGAAACTTAATGGCCACAGTCTCATAATATATTATCTTAGAAATGGAAGCTATTCGTAATGACTATAGTTACTACATTTCTTCTGTGCCAAGTTAAGATCACAGTTGGAAGATGAGTATATAAATGAGAAGTGTTAATCAATAACAACTACGACTCTACAAGACAAAACTTATTACAACACAGCATGAGAATTAAAAACATACCGAATCCATCCAAGGAGGCCAGGAGAATTTCCCCAGGTATCTTGCTGAAAAATTTCTGTCCCACTTTGGAGTTTACAACTGAGCTTGTAACATATCCAGAGACCTTAACAACTCCAGAAAGCACCCCAGTAGCAACTTTCTTCGTCACTTTCGTCATCCTCTTCGCCCTGTTGGAATACACAAGATGTCATTTACATTTAAAAAAAAACACAACAAAAATAGAAAATGACTTTCTCCAAAAACAAACAGAAGCCAAGATTGATCAAATGACAAAATCAGTGGCAGTCAGGCAAATCCAAACTCAAGGATACCATGATGACAGAAGATCTAAAGTCACAAGCATTATCCTAGTAGACAATACCTAACTTAGTTCAGTCCCTTCACATCCCACTCAACTCTAGTAACACTCCCATATTTTTGGAGGCTGCAATTCATCTCACTTTTAGTTTAAAATTCTATAAACCAGCTATTTGCAGGCAGGGTATTAAAGCAATACTCGGCTTCCACATTCTTGGCCATAGTCCTCAATGAACACGTTTAGGTTTCAACACAAAAAGAAATCTCAGGCTTCCACATACTTGGCCATGGTCCTTGGGTTCATCTTGTAATGTATAATGGGTTTTAACAACATATCCCTCGCAGCCAACACACAAGTCATCTATTCAGCACGTCATCATTATACATTACAAGCTCCTTATCAACACAGATTTATAAGCTCTTAATCCACTCTTTATACAAGGAAACAACACATTGCACCAAACCAAAGCATGCAAAAAGAGTCAGTAATAAACAAGACAAAACAGTGCAACTCTGCAAGTCAAGTTATTGCGCTTTAACCCCGTTTGGTATTGATATCTTGATGTCTAGATGATATCTAATATACCCATCAAAATCAGTATATCAAAATGCCCCAAAAATCCTCAAATCATTATATAAGATAATTGATATTGATATACTATCGGCATATCTGTATTCCAGTATATCGATACCAAACTAGGGCTGAAACTTTAAACCCATGGAGATTTAAAGATTATTACTTTTGGAATTCAGTCAAACCATGGAATACCGCCAAAAAGCTTCAATTTGGCCACCTAACTCTCTACTAAAGAATTAAACAAGAAAGCAAACAAGAAGAGCAGAAGTGCAGAGGCAAACCTTTTTATCTTCTTCATAGTGCTGCGGCTAACCTCATGCTTCTCAGCGGGATTCATCTTCTTCTTCAAAACCTTATCCCCCCACTTCAGGCCATCCACAGTAAGATCGCCACACCACAGAATCCCCCTGATCAGCTGCCCTGATCCGGCTGCAATCAGCTTGGCCGCAGCCCCGCTGTAATCCTCCACATTGGGCGCCAGCGTGGTCCAATACGCCGCGCACCTCTCCTCCATCTCCTCCTTCTTCTCCGCCGACTTCAGATCCTCCGGCGAGGCCTCGTTCACCATCATCCCGTCCAGACCGCGTTCTTTGCTCTTCGCCGACATCTTCTGCACCGAGAAAGCGGTGTACATCTCCAAAACCCTATCCAGCTCCTTCAGCCTCTTCTCCTGGCCCTTGGATGCGAAGCTCAATCCATAGTTGAGCAGATCGTACTCCTTCTCCTTTTCCTTTTTCTTCTTCTCTCCCTTCCCCTTGCGCTTGTCTTTCTCCTCATCAGAATCGGATCCGGAAGCACAGTCCTCCGGCGACCGAAGCGAGAAGAAGTAGTGCGAGCCGTCGACCTTCACGGCGGCCTCATCCTTCATCAGAGGCCACTGGACATCATCCGCAACACGAGCAAGCACGGCCACAATACAATCATCCTGCCTGATCCTCACGATCGAGAAATCGCCGCAAGCGAGCTCGGCACTGTACTGGTTGTCAATTAGGTGGACGATTGCGCCGGGAACGGTGATTAGAGTTTCCTCGAGGGAAACCGGCTCGGCCGGGGCGGAGGGGGCGGCATGGGAGTGCATCGGATTGGCGAAATCGGGGAAGAGATTCTCGACCAGGTCTTCGGAGTGGAGAGAGGGGTAGAAAGAGGAGGCGGGAGGATTAGGGTTAGAGATGAAGGGGGAGGTGGAATCGGGATTGGAGAAGTCGACTTGAGGGTAGAGTGAAGGCCGATGGCTGGGAAGATCTTGAGACGCCATTGAAGGAGGTTGGGGGAGAGAAATTGGGGATAAAATTACACAGAGAGAGGAGCGTTGAAGAAGGAAGGAATATAGAGGAGGTAAAGACGCGGGGAAGACGTGGCCTTGGTTTTCGTTAATTAATTGACTACCTTCCAAGCTCTGTTTTCCACCTAATTAAGAATGGGTTAACCTTTAAAGGTCGGTGACTCCATTTGGGGAAAACAAATGGAGCAAGACTCCATTTAGAGTGTTATTTACACGGTGAATTTATCGTCATCCGTACGGTGTCGATATCGTCTTTCGAAGTCATCATCCAGCAGCCTCGCTTCGTCTGCAAGATTCCTTGTTCGACCTGCACCGTGTCACTCCAGTTCAGTCTGACAGTACCGACTTCCGGAGTCGGTACCTCCCATCATCTCTTTTTAAATCATGTAGTATGGAGAAGCTAAAATCCCACCAACACCGGATCATTGGGTTGGCACTCTGCCTATGCCGATTCCGGAAGTCAACATTGGAACCGTGTGATTGACGATATATTGTCTTACCACCAAGAAGTCTGAATTCTTATCTTATATTAAAAAAAAGGTAAGCTTTTATGTTGTACCATAATAATTAGTCCGTCTATTGTTTTCCTTCGACATCTCAATTTTCAAACAAAAGTGTTGTTTAAGATTTCGAATTGTTACTTTGATTAAAAAAATGGTAAGTTTTGAATGATTGATTAACGAAGAACTGTCAGAAGAGAAGCGCAACTGAGTCACCTGATCAACCATCACGTTGATTTCTCTAAATATGTGAGTGCAGGAGACTGAAACAAAGGTTTGAAGAAGCAAAAAAAGATTAGCAATCGCCATCTCAATATCTCAAAAGGTTTTTCCAACAAAGGTTGATCGAGTTGATGGCAGAAAGATGGTCTCTTTCCACCCCAATTATACAAAACCCTAGTCAATTCAAGATGAAGTCTCCTAGCTTCTGTTATCAAATTGATTTCAAAATGCATATTTGTATTTAACATTTTACATACAACCTTTTTCAATCAAAAAGAAGAAATTAAAATTTAGAAATTAACTATTTATACCACACCATTAGAGATAATTATAGGGCTTAATTTGCAAAAATTACATTTTTGTAGTTGAACAAATGGAGTAAAAATTCACTATAAATATTATTTTAAATTATTCAGATACGAAGGGAGTATTCAAAAGGGTCAACGCTCTTATACTTTGAGATGGAGGGAGTATTGGTCTCCGTTTCATGTTGAAAATGTGTGTGTATGAATTTATGATCTGTTTTGTTTTGGATGAACAAATGGGATGTGATTTTTATTTTAACCATGTCGGGGTGGTTGAGACGAAAAAGATTTCAGAGTAGTACCCGATGGTCCCCAGTTTGACTCCCAGACATGACTAGGGTGGCTCAAAATGGACTCGATCCGATCCGAAAAACACGGGGTTGGGGTTGACCCGAGACCCCTAGGGGTCGGGTCTCGGGTCAAATTTTAAGAAATCCCGGGTCAACGGGCGGGTCGGGTTCTGACCCGTTGACCCGATTTTTTTTTTTTTTTTGTGGCTCTAATAGCCAAATATGTACATATAACATATTACAGTAGCTTTTTTTTTTTGGTTTAATTTGTTTTACAATAGCTAATTTATATGTAATACGTATAATTTATAGTAGCTTCGAGAGACTTCCTTTTTTTTTTACAGTAGCTTCGAGAGACTAAGAATAGTACGTTTATATGTAATACGTAACTAATTTGGAGACTACGAAGTATATGTAATAACTAAATAGTATTGTTTCCGCGCCATGGCGCGATTTAAAAATAATTTTTTATATAATAAAATAAATTAATAGTATACAATTAAATAAAATATTATTTTTAATATTTTGAATTAAACTTGTAAAAACAAACTCATAAGAGTAAGATATAATAAGCTTAATCAAGATGGACTCTATTGTGATAGTAAATGAAGATTTGCAAATAGATGGGTTTATATTAATTTAAGAAAAAATAACCAAAAATAATCTCAACTAACAACATTCAACCAAAAATAATCCAACCTTTATAACTAACTAAAAATAATCCCAACTATCAACATATATACCAAAAATGATACAAGTCAACTTTAGTTATTAATTTTAATTTTAAAATTGCCCAAACTTTTATAATTGCATAGAATACCCTCTCTGCCAACTTCTTTTCCCTTCCCTAAATTCAGTAAACCTTATCTTCCACTTACTTTGAACTCTACCAGCACCAACAACCGGGCGACGCTCAGAGGGGATGGACCAAGCCACCTCTTGGCCTTACAATTAGACCATCTTTAAACGCGTCACCGGTCGCCTCTCCAACGGACGATGGCCGCATTGCCCCCAATTAAAAGGCTCATCAACAACCCTTTATTGCTTCTCCATATTTTGAAATTGACCGACACGGGGGGAATTTGGGTATTTTGAGCAACCCTTTCGATTTGTAATATTTTGAATCTAACTTAGCCCAAAAGGTATAGAATTGAATTCATCAGGTTGTCAAAAATGGCAATGGCTAGTTTTTTTTTTTGGATTATATTCAAATACATTTTGCAGGGTTTTGTTTTATAAATGGGGCATCTATATTTTGGTGATTTGTATGGGAATCTATGACAATTTGATCGATTAATCTATTAGGTAAAGAAATGGGGTGTCTTGTTTGTTGATTAATTTTCTTGAATTATTCAAATATAATGGAGATGGTGAACATTCTGTGATGTGGGAGAGGGAAACATGATTGGTGATGTCGTCGCTTACATAGCTGAGGAAGTCAAGGCTGGGAGCAAGGTTGAAGATGGTGGCAGGTTGGTGGGGTAAAAGTGATGAAGGAGAGAAGGAGCTGAGGAGTTGGGTTTCGATGGAGAGGGTGGTTACAGAGGAAAAGAATGAGGGTGGGAGAGAAGGTATTTTGTGGAATTCTAAGAGTTTGAGAAATTTTAGAATTAAAATTAATAACTAAAGTTTCCTTTATCATTTTTTATATATATATGTTGATTGTTGAGATTATTTTTGGTTATTTATAAAGGTTGGATTATTTTTGGTTGAATGTTGATAGTTTGGATTATTTTTAGTTATTTTTCCTTAATTTAATTAACATTTTGAATTAAACCCATTGATTATTTTCAAGATGAAAATCAATTGGAAAAATTACAAAAGGGGGGAAAAGGAAAAAAAGCGATTAGTTGAAAATGAGAGAATTAAGGTGGATGTGACACGTATGCGCAAACTCTTCTGTTTTAAGAGTTTATATAGATATAGATATGCGGATGAAAAGTAAAAAAATCCTTTTTATTTAATTTTAAATATTTTAATTTTGTAACAATTAACAAAATTTTAAAACTCGGGTTTTCGGGTTAACCCGTCACCCGACCCGGAAAACCCAGAATTACAAATTTCGGGTTCGGATCGGGTGACGGGTCGCATTTTTAAAAATTCCGGGCCTTCGGGTTGACCCCCACCTGGAATATTCGGGTCGGGTCAGGTCGGGTCGACCCGGATGAGCCACCCTAGACATGACCACTCCCTATTTACCAAAGCAAGGGATGTGATTTTTTGAAGTGTTAGATAATTAGGTGTTCGATCTTAATGCGATTTCCCCCCCTAGTCCAATCTTAATGGGAAAATTCGAATCCTTATTGTTGAATGGACTTCAAGTTTGCTTTTATTGGTTCGATAACTTCAGATTGTTGATCGAACTGACTAACTCCCAACATTCAAGAGCTCTTAACCGAATGTATATTCATGTTGGAAATTCACAAAATGGCCCGTTGTGGCTTACCTGTATATCATCTTCTTCGGATTAACAGATTAGATTATTGGTTTTCTGGTAAAATTGGAAATGTTGAGTTGCAGTAACCCATTCCAATAGAGCCATGTATACGGTACGCTGCTCGGACCTCTAGATCAATCTCTATCTTAATCCAGCAACAAAACCGGTTGAGCAATCGTAGGAGAGTATTATCAAGTAATCGTAATTTAAACTTGAAACATGCCTAATCTTGGGGTACATTTAATGAGTTTCAAAGACGCAGTAAAACAGAATACAGCTTGAAACCCAAACTTCAATCCAATACTTCAAACTTCCCAAGTCGAATAAAAGCAATAAGAACCTAGGATTCGAGTTGCGTGATTTGCTTCAGAAGATGCAGACACCAAGTTGTTCAACGCCCTCAACTACCAGTAGATGATAGGGCATAAGGATAGGATCTACAAAAACATATCACAAAAGTCAAATTGAATGATTTGACTTTTGGGAGAAACAATTTGAATGCCATTAACCTGTCGTTTAGAATCACTCCATAGAGATAGAGAGTGCTCGAGAACTTACCAGCTGCAAACAAATATAGAAGCATATCATTTCTCCTCCTCCTCGCTAGGTGGCTTGTCTTCATCCTTCTTTTCCTGAGACTAGAAAACCCGTAAAAAGATCAATCAAACAACTTCATCAAATGCATATATATTAAACAAACAAATGACGGTGCAGAAATTATTGTTCTCTGATCCGTTAAAAAGTAAACTGAAATCAAGCTGCCACTTTGTATTAACACAGAATTTTGAGCATTTCCATAACCCTACCTCAAGTTTTTAAATTGTCTTTAATCACCAAAACTTCTAAACGTTGATGGAAACTGAATACAAAGAAATACACTTTGTAAAATGACAAAATAAGACTTAAAGTTCACCAGATCATCCAATATAATTTATCGTGCAAAATGCATACTAATCATTAGTCTATCATTCTATCCCGTTTTGTGTCTAAATCCAAGTAATTGTGTTTGTGTGAGTTGTTTTGTGTGTGATTCCTGATCTCATTTATATCATCATTTCAAAGGGGGTATTTAATATTTTGTCTAGTTTTTATCAATTTCAAAATTCAAAAATACAGGATGACTGTTACAAACTTCAAGGTCTGGGGATGAAAATGCTCAAGGTAACGGAAGCCTGGGAAATATTTGTTCTTATTAATAAAAGGATATATCATACATGGTAAATTAGCCGATATTCATATATATAAGAAAAAAGGCCAATTTGCGAACATTCACATTCTTGCAAAAACGACAAGTTAGGCTATCATTATTCTAAAAACTCGAAAATGGATGTAGCATTTAGATGTTTTTATTTAGCATCTTTTGTTTTGATCATTAAACAAATGTTCAACAAAAGGAAAGAGTGCGGGCATAGTTCGTTAAGAAAATGGAATATTCACCTCATTTTGCATGGAAGCAAGTAAATCCTTCACAGAAGGATCACTTGGATCAACACCCGGAAGCTGCAAAAAAAAAGGGCAAGTCCATCTTGTGAGTACCAATAGTAATATATCTTGACCTTTTGAGGTAATAAATTGGTAATAGCACTCCCTTCCTCTTTTTACCAAAAAAGATGAGAAAATTCAAACTGGCTTTTAATTTTTTTTATAAATTCTTCAGGTACTCAACTCCTAGTACTTTAGCAGCCATGATGTGCCTAGTACAAAGATTTGCTGGACACTTAGTTTAGTAAAATTCTCAAGAGGTCAAAAGACTGGGCACTACCGAGGCAAGTATTGATGACATAAATGACTGGTCAGCCAACAATTTGCTCATGTCTGTCTCACTTGTTGAACCTTTTGCACCATCCTCCACAGACAGCTGAAGAGCTGCATACAACAGGCAGAATACATCAAAAAAAAAATGTCAAAAGATATTCAACTCAAGACACACACTGACACTGCAATGGCAGCAAGATAACCTGAAAATAACACAATTGCAGGCTGGCTGCAAGATGACTTAAATAAAACGCAGTTAAACCCCATCTCTTTAGTTTTGGCTATTTTAAAATATTTTATATTGCAAGAACAATTATTGCTATCCAACATGTAGGAAAGCAAAACAGACACCAAGAAAGTGCTTACCAAGTTGCAAATCCTGATCAGCAGCTGCATCCGACATATCTGTGTCTCGTACTGTAGTAGTAGCAACAGGGTCATCCATTGACATGGCAAGAGCTTGCTGTAATAGTGCATTCTCATCATCCTGCCAATATCAGATGAACACATACGTTTGAGGATGGAGATAACGAATTTGATGGTTTCAACTTTCAACAAAAGACCCCTACTAATCTCTCATGTGCTGTTTCTAACTATATACTACGTTTGTCTCAGCTACACAAGGAAATGTTTCTATGAATGTTTTCTTATAAACCTTTGGGGTAATTTCTAGTTAAAGCATCACCCGTTGGTAGGGCCCATCCATGGCCATGAGCAAAGCAATGAACTGCAAGGACCCTAATTCTGAGAGCCAATCATTTTTATAATTTCTATTATATGCACACACATATACATATAGAATCACAAGATTGTGATTTTTATGCATATGACCTTGTCTTGTTTGAAATCAAATTATTTTCATCTGCTCTTGGGATCACAATCACCGTAGTACAGACTGAGACAAAATAAACAAATTATTGTCTTGTTTGAAACTAAATCCCTGAGCAAAACAAATAAACAAAAGAGGGCTAAAAGCAAAAACAATAATAGATAAAGAAACAAGTACTCACAATCATATCATTTCCCTTGTCTGCAACAGCTATTGTAGAATTCTCTGACATAGTCACGTCCTTTGAACTGGACCCTTCCCCACCATTTTCCTGTCTGGCAGTATCCTCAGCAGCCTTTTTGGCGGCTGCTTCTTGCCTTGCACGCTCTTCTTCCATTGAAACTCTAAGTGCAAGAGCTAGTTCAGGATCTATACTAGGATCCACTCCAAAATCAAACCCAGAGACAGCCCCAGCGGCAGCTGCAGCTGCGAAACCGCTTCCACCTTCCCCGTCTCCACTAAAAACAGGAGAACTGTCGAAAAAGGAAGTAGATAAGTACTCAAATCTGACAAAAAATTACTTTCAGAGCTGCATAGCAATAAATGTTCTGACACTGACCTGATAAGGGCATCACATAGAGCACTAGGGCCAGGAGGCACATGAACCAAATGGCTGCTATCATTGTTATTCACACCAGAAACTAACGCCTCAAGTTTCTCTTCCTTGCCCTCCTCATCTTCACCAAAACTCACAACATCAAGTGATACACTGTTCTTCTTCAACTTTCGCCCAATCATCTCCAAGACCTTCTTCTCATATTTAACAGGACTACAAGCAAGACCAAGTATCAACTAGGAGGCACATAAAAAACAGAAATAAAATATGTCTTCCCAAAGTCTGCAAGTTTATAAATCATCACTTAGCCACTATCAACCTTTTAAACTTGGTTCAAGTTGAACAGAACGACTGAAAAAATCTTATTCAAAATTAAAATCCCATTTCAATGATAAAAATAAATTCTAAAACTACACTTTAGTATTATAATTCATTTGATATTTCTTTTTATCATTTTTTTCAAAATCTAAAAGTTCAGAGTTGAGTATCTACCTCCCAGCAAACACTATAATCCTTTGTTGCTGCTTTTTATTTTGACGATGTTTAAGAGCCAATTGAGCCACTTGAATCCCAGCAGCCAAGTTCATTTCACCACCAATTTCCAAGCCTGAGGAAAAAAAGCCAAGCATTGAACACAAAGAAAAACACAATAAACAAGAACTATAAGTGCAAAATCCCTATCCTAACCTAAGATTTCCTCATCCTTAATTTATCAAGGAAATAAGAACAGACTTTTTATTTGAATGTTTTTTTGGAAAAGGTAAATGATCTTTGCACCACTGAACTCAGAATTCATACTGAATTGTTCATGTAACAGTTTGTTGAATTTGTATTCAGTCTAATCAGTTTTCTCCTAAAGTTGGATATTCACAAAGAATCTGATCATTTTTCCACCGTCAACTATTGAGTTGCAGGAGGCTTGAACTGATGAAGGATATCATTCACACTCGTACAGGCAAATCTGAGATCCAACTTAGAGTAACTTTTCAAAAAAAATTATCTGTTACTGTCAAAAAAACTTAACAAGACCTTCTCTAAAGGCTTCCTGTAGTTATCATCTACTTGTGAAGTACAGGCTCATCAAAATAAAAGAACTGTGCCTGGATGTATTGAGAGAATCATATGTTCTTCTTCTTCTTTTTTATCACAGACAGCATCATATCATATTATCATGATCAACGGTATTTTCATATGTCAAGGTAAAAGGGGACCGCCAGCTTATGCACAAAAAAAAATAAAAAATTGAAACGGCCCAACGAGAGTTGAAGAATAGAAGTAGGGAAAACATTCAAACACCCGAACTCTAGCATCAATCTCTCTCAGGATCAAACTCCTTGTGATTTTGAGTATTTGTGATTCAAAATATTTGCACTACTCGTCTTCAACGAAAATTACACCCGGATGTTAGGTCTGCTTGAGTACTTCCTACAGGAATCACACTCACCACCTATTTCACCTTTAAGTTCCCATTCCACTTCGTTGTCCAAACAAACCCAAAATTAACCATCTTTTAAGCCCTTCCCCTGCAGTGTCCTCATCCCCAACCGAACTCTCCACTAAGAAACTCACATAAATTTCAATATCAATATCATCCAATTACTTTATATTAACTAACTGCTCCAATATCAACCAATGTAGATAGCTGAAGCTACAAATAACAGGAATCCCAAACTGTCTAGCAAACATCGAGATAGGAAGAATCAGAAAAAGGGAAACAAAGTCTAACCATGCATACAAGCCAAAATCTTTCCGAGGTCACTGGTCGGAGTAACCAAAACCCGCACTCCTTTCCCAGCCATGGTCAAAATCCCCACTGTATTCTCCGGATTCGACTGCCGTGCGGTATAACCACCAGAAAATGTCAAAACTTGTAAGAAAAAAAAAAGCTCCGAAAATAAAACAAAGACAATAACGGGCAAGACAGGATCAATCGGCGATTCCCCAAATCAACCAATTGATCGATCTAGGGTTTGGGGCAATTGAAAAGAAGAGCGAGAGACCTGCGTTTTGGCTCCACAAATTATATTGATAGCATCCGCCTGAGCTTGAAACCTGTTGGGATTGTAATCACCGTTTCGCAACCATTCCGAATTGTCGACACAGATCATCGTTGCCTGTTTCCAAGCAAAAATAAAAGATTAGAACCTCTTAGCCTGATCTCCAAGAAGAAGAAAAAATATCCTGGGAATGGCGGAACAAAAGTTGAATACCTCGAGCACCATTTTCGAGAATCAACAAACTTAAATTCAAGGATCTCGGTCGCGAGCGAAGATGCAGAATAACAAGAAGCTGCGAGGGAGGAGAACTGAGGGCCTGAGGCTTGCTTGCGCTAGAGGGTAGAATTTAAATACTATTTGGTTTTTCAATTACTTAATTATTTATTTATTCATTTCCTCTTTTTAAACGGATTTACATAATTACATCTATCTATATTAAACTATAAAAAAATCTGTCATAATTAAACTAATAATAAGGATCAAAGTGTACATGTGGAAAATATAAAATAAAAATTAATGTAGATGTAAAAAAAATCATTCAAACAAAAAATAATATAGATAAAATAAAATAACAGTTATTAAATAATTAATTTTGATATAAATAATTTTTTCCATAAAATATTTTTTTTTTTTTATCAATAAGTAGGCTAGTGCCTTTAGGCTCCGTTTGGATGTATAAAGCAAAATTTATAAACATAGCTTTACCACTTATAAGGACAGCTAATTATAAGCTGTGTTTGGGCAACAATCTCTTTTAGATATTTTACAGGCCATTGCATTTGCATATCTGATCCAAATGTACAGATGTACAACTCCATGCCTCCTCTCAAAACTAGATCTAGGGTTTGTCCTTTCTTCTCCCGCACCTCCTCCCAAAAGCAGAACTTAGTTTTACTTATTCTCTCCTTCTCGCCTGTTGCACTGAAGAATTAATCACAACATCAACCCCTCGACGGCGGCAGCGTGCACAAGTCATTGCAAATCTCAACCCCTCCATGGCGGCGGAGAGCACCGACCTTTGCAAAACTCAACCCCTCGGCGACAGCAGAGTGCACCGGCCATTGCAAATCTCAATCCCTCAGCGGCGGTTAAGTGTACCGAACTTTGCAAATCTCAACCCCTTTGGCCATTGCAAATCTTAACTCATCGGTGGCAGTGTTCTTGTAGGGTTCCTGAATTTATAATTCCAATACCATGAGCAAATAGAGGGTGATAGGTAATTGGAACCTTCAATTGGGTATCTGCACTGTTTGAGGCTGGATTTGGGGGTAAAAGCTCCAATTTTGGGAGATCAAGGATGTAACAGATGCACAAAAATGAAAAAAATTTGAAGGATGAGAGATAGGGGAACGTAATTTGGTAGTGAGCTTGGAAAGAGATGATCCCATTTGTGCAGAGAAACAGACTAGGGAAGGACCAAGGAGAGACGAGGGAGGAGAAGAGTCAAAAACAAAAATCAAAAATCAAAACAATTATCCATTGTAATTAAAATATTTTGAAACTCAGAAAAGCCTTGTACAAAATAATGATTCATAATGCAATTATGCATTATAAATATGACATCCAAACGAAGTCTTAGTTATTATTTAGAATGGATGAAAAGTCCAAGAAATTACATAAGAATGCAGGGTGGTAGAAAAATATTGATCTATTAATATTTTTTTTTGTAAGTATGACTCTGAAATAGTTTGGATTTATATTTTTATCAATTAACTAAAATACATATAGATAGATTGTGACCTATTATAACTTTCTATAAATTATGGCAATATGTTTTTTTAATAATTTGTTTTACAAATTTTTTTCCTATAATTCCACAACTTGCATCGTTTTCCTATAAGCCATTTCACTTTTCAACACATTTTTTAAAAGCCTAAAAAATCTATAAAATATTAACTTTTTATTATTCCTTTTTAAGATGATGTTATACTTTCATATATTTTTTCGCTTCTTAAATACAAGTTATGCTAAGGCTTGTTATGCTCAACTTTTTTTTTTTTTTTTTTTTTTTTTTTTTTGTTCTCATTCACATGACCTCTGAACACAGACAAGTCGAACAATCGGCCCAATATGACAACACCTAGTTATTACATTCCCTTATCCAAGTTCAGCAACATCAAATAAAAAGCTCAAGATGAACAACATTGGAAAGGAAAAAAAAAACTTCAGTTCATATGTTGAGGATACTAGCTTGTGACATTATTTGGATATGACTCGAACGGATCTCACAGAATCCTCATATCACCGGAGTCAGCAGCGTGCCTTGCAGAGCCACTTCTGCGGCTGACTGAACCTATCGAGTCCATCCTATCCAAGGTATCTCGCCTTGCTAACAAGGGCGTGATGGATTTCTCAGAACTAACGGAGCTGTGTGTCGGGTAGTCATCGCTTCCATGCCTGTCCCTCACCCTGCTCCTCCATTCTTGCAGTGATCTTCTTACTGGTTCCGAAACCACTGTCATTTTGAACCTCGAACCCATCTAAGGAACCTCAACAAAAAGCACATCAATCATTTGAAACCAACAATAAGAGTTGAGCTGTAAGGAGTTTTTCGGTTGAAAGCGTTTTTACCTGTGTGATGATAACATAGAGTGGGAATGTGATGAAGCTACACCAGATTTGGGAGACAACTCTGTAGGATTTAGTGCTTTGGTTATGACAAGATATTTTACATTAATTTCTTGAAGATTTTGGATCATGAAGTTTGTAATGAGTTACCCGAATAACAAGCGAACATGGATTCTTCTATGATCTTTCATGAAGCAAGAAGCTTTATCAATTTCCCACTGGAGAAAAATGTAAATTAGGCACAAAAAAGAAGGCATCGGCATTAGGTTGTTTGTGCACTCCAATTATACACCGGTTTTACCTGATAAGCGTCACACATTGTGTATCCTAGGTGCATGAGGTTGGAGTGCACAAACAACCTATCAAAGCTATCATATCGCTCAAACGTCTTACCAGTGACCAAAGGAACATTGCCATCTCAAAAGCATTCTGCACATACCCAAAAATTTAGGTGACAAAAAACGAACGATGTTGCTGAGCAAAAAACGGGTTAAGTTGCTGCTCGCCTGGAATGATATGAATTGTATTAACCGCAAAAGGATCCTAGGCTTTCCAAACCAGAAGAGTTCATCCCTCAGGTTAAGCGTCAGATGTTCTGTCCAAGGCTTGATGTATTTCACTTCTGAAGCCAACTGTACTACTATGTAGTGCAGTTTAGTACCAATTAGCAGGATCAGCTTTGGACACATGCAAAAGAACCGATTATTCGTATAGTGGGAAGTGGTTCAAATAGAGAAGCCCAAGTAATTGAAGTTGTTGAACTTACAATTGCTGGAAGGAAAGAAATCCAGAAGTAAATGTTGGTACCTGGAAGAGCATGATCGTTTTGAATCAGACGCGTCAACACTGGTAAGCAATTAAACAATGATGTCTTTCAGTTTTGTGAGAATGGTATATTACCATGGAAGTTGAGGAAGATGCAAAATATAACATAAATCCATAGAGGAATACTGCAAAAGAAATAAAACAAAGTGAATCAGATTAGAAAACGAAATCTGGTGTGAGAAAAAGTAATCAAACTGACAATGAGTTATGAGAATCTATGTTTGCACTTGATCTTTTAAATAAATGAAGTACAACATTACCTGATGCCAACAATATCACGAACCTCTTCGTCCAAGCTCCTAAGCATATACTTCAGGAAATCGTAGTTCAAAGGGAGTTCATGAGTCTGCAGTAGTAGACAAACACAAAAATGTATGGGATCTTCAATAGTCCAATGACCGAATCACTCAAAAAAGGTATTCATGTTTTGAACAAGACCATAATCACTTACAGTCACGAAGCCAAAGCGCAGGGCAATATAATCAGCTTTCCCAATTGAACTCCAAAATTGGCGGCTGAAACACAGCTGCAAGACACATTAGTTCAAGTTTGTTTTGCTACATCTATGATGAGAACATATAAAACTCCTATATCGGTTGCAAGAAAAAAAATCATCAAAGTTGTTGACACTTTTTAACTCAATGTCATACATATATGTTGTATCTTCCCTTCAACGTCTACATCTAAGAATAGCACTCATACAGTCTTTTTACTTATATCTTGTTGTGCCTTTTTTATATAAAAGCCTTGGTTTATATTCCTTCTTTCGCCCCTGTTGAGAGGTTTGGTATAAGAGTCCCCTCCCACTGTCCAACATCAAAAACAAATACTGTAAAATGATGCTTTATAAATTGGATGAATTTTGTTAGAAGGTGGATTCCGAACTTGTGTTCACAAAATTAATAATATGAAAATGGACCGACCTACCTCCCCATTCCACTCTATGTCCTAATAGTCATAGTTAACTATACAACTAAGACGATGGCAAACTATGAAACAAAGAAAGGAGAAGTGGAGAGGACCACATCAACATCAGTTAACTTACCAACCAAACAAGGAATTTATGTTGGCTCCATGGATGTGATAAGTGACTCTGGATTAGACTATATAGTTTCTTCACTTTCGAAGTATCAATGCTACCTTGAGGATATTCTACATGAAGAAACTATATGTTCACAAAGGTATATGTAAAAAAAGTGAGTTCAGGGGTCCATAAATAGTGATGCTACCTCGAAAAATTTCATTAGTCATGGATTGGGCTTCTTTTTCCCATGGACCCCAGCTGTAAATCTGAAAAAAAAAACATAGACTCCTGATCAAATGCTACTAAACATGATAAAGTGATGACAGAAGTCTATAAGAGTAAGTAGCTCATGAGTCATGACCTTTGCTAAGGCCAGGGCGATTGCTATAAAGCTGTAGGTAACATGGGTCATGCCTAGAATAAACATCAGACGGTGAAGCTGTTCGAGACTTTCATATGATGCAAAAGATTCATAGCCCTGTAGAGAAATTCATCATCAATTAAAGATGTAGATATAGGATGTTTGTTTCAACTTTCAAGGATAATACCTTTCGACAATACTCTTCGCTTCTTATATGACTTACTCCACCTTCAGCTCTGGAACTGTTCGATTCTTGATGAACTGCATTCTCCCAGACTTCCTTTGAATGCTTGAAATCATTTTCTAAGAAGCACGGATAGAACCTTGCGCTAAACCGCAATGTCTTAACACAAATCTTTGCTATAACAATTGCCCAATGACCCATCAAGAGTGATAAAAGGCCAAATAACATCAGTTCTGTTACAGAAAAAGACAAGTAATCTCAGACATTATGAAGAAGCAATTGAAATGAAACTCATGAAGAGGCAATTCATCGAACACCTTATGGGCGGGCTTACCTTCCTTGATCTTATCCAAGGCAGAAAGTAAGGATTTCCTCTTTGTCCTACATAACCACTGCAAATCATATGAAATGCCACAAAGATCAAATTATAATAAGCAATTCATCAAGTAAGGGTTTGCTTTAAATCTAGCTTAATGAATTTCTCTCCATACCTTTCCAAACAGCGTGAGGAAACGATGGAAAAGGGCGCCAAAACCGATCATGAAAGCGATCACAGTGGCAACAGCCCAGGTTGGGGTTTCAGTTAGTGATTTTGATTCCATTGTCAAATATGGAGGAAAATCAAACTGTAAAAGACAATGATTTGTGGTTTTGGATACAAAGGAATTCCAATTGATCATGAGGTTTGATCAATTTGGCTAACTCTCTAACGACTCAATGCGACAATGGAGGATATTTGGGCTAAATTTGGCATCGTAGCAAGATGTCTGAAAGGAAAAACCATTTCCATGGTAGTAAATCATGTAAGAGTGCAGATAATAAATAAAAACCCCCATTTGCCAAACACAACCTTATCATAGGATAGGGCCTTTGTTTTAATCGGATTTTTATATAATAACGGACCGGTTTTAGGTTTTCGGGTATTCAGAGGCAGCGGTCGTTCTGCATTTCTGTCCCCCAACGTTTTGTTGGGACGAATTCATATTTTATTTACCAATTCAAGGGACGAATTCAGATTTTCAGTACCGGGAGAGCATTTCTGCAGCAACACGAAGCAAGCACTTCCATAGCTATGGCGGCGATAGGAGAGGAAGAAGCGAAGGATCAAGTGTCGAGTTTACAGAACAAGGTAGAAGAAGAAGAACAAGTAGTGGAAGTGGAAGCGCAAGTGGATTCGCAATTGCAGCCATGGGAGCAACATTCCGCGGTCATAATCATTCCTCGCTACGATTACAACGCCCCTTCCTCTCTTCTTCACCATTCCCACTCTGGTTTCCTCATCACCTGCCCTATCAGTACTCTCTCTGTCCCTATTTCTTTCGCTATTTGATTTTTATGCATTGCTCTTATTCGTGAATTCGAACTTAGATTTTGAATCTGTCTGTTCGCTAAAAGTCGCCATGTAAGCACAAATGATAAATCGATGTAATTGATCTAGGGTTTTAATTAGGTAGCTAACCTTAATCTCCATTGCTGAGATAGCGAGATAAATTGGCCTTTAGATTTCTCGATGAACTAGTCTGATGAAATCTTCCGAGCTATAACTTCCTTTGATGTTTTCTGGATGCCTTATACAACAACTTAGCAAGGTATAACTGAGAAGTTCTTTTACTGTGTGACAGCTACGTTCAGTTTTAAGCCTCCTTTATTTCAAATAACTTGAAAATCTTTGTTTCCTTGCCAGAGAGGGAGAAGAGTGCAACAAAAGAAGCAATATCCATCTTTGAAAAGGTCTTACTTGTTGATATATGCTTGTGTATTGTGATTCTTACATTCCTTTTTCGTATCATATTGACTGTATACTTGAATGTTGAACTGGAGATGATATAGATGTAAAAACAAAAAAACAAAAAAGGTGTGGTTTGCTAATTGCTAGATTGAACTTATGATCATAGACTAGGATGAAGAATTCTGCTAGGATTGGCAGTGCTTTACATATTGGAGTGTACAGAAAATGGTCTTATGGGATAGGATGACGGGAAATGAGAAGTACTAGGCGAAAACACAGGAAAATGGGGATGGGAAGGATCCAAGAAGAAAGAAATGTAATAGAGGAAGGTCTTTTTTCCCCTCTTCTTTCATTATCAGAGAAAGAGAAGAGGGGACATCTTATTATTTTGAGAGTTTGTTCTGCGTGTGGCAAATTTGGTAGTTGAAAACAGCATTGCAGTGAGAGATGTAGGCAATGTTGTTAGTCTTGTGGAAAGATTGTTTATTTATGGATGACATGTTCCTCTAGTGCTCAACTGCCTATTCATGTAGATTTTTTTCTTTTTGCAATGACAAAGCATATTACTTCCAACTGCCTATTCACGTGTTTCTGTGAACTTTTATAGTCCTAATTTATCCGGTGAAAAACTATATTTCTTACAATTTAAAAGACCATTGTTCTTCCAAATCTGTTGCAGTTTATTGGGTGTAATAGTTTCTTGGAAGAGTCCGACGGGGATAATGATCCTAAGAGAAGGAAGTTGTGTTATGTTGATGAAAACTCTGAAGAAATTGTGCAAAGTAAGGTGCCCTTTCGTGATCATTTTGTCACATTTTTTGGTTTTAATAGGGAACTCTCTAACTGTGCTAGAGGCTTCCCCTCATCTTCAAATGAGTGCTTACTTGTAATAGCTGCTAGCAGAGGAGCTTTCAAAAGACGAGGGTTTGTCTTCTGAAAAGAATGAAGAACTGGTTGGAAAAAAGCACACTCTTTCACTAGTAAAGCTGACAAGGAGTGGTTTGCTTCTCTTTACTTCCCCCAGAGACAGTTCTCTGGATCCAGTTCATATTGTTGCTGATATTCACCAATCTATTGATTCTGGAGCTTTGAAGCGTCCTCTGTAAGTAGCCTTACATCTTTGTCTCTTGAATATGCGGTTACTTGATCAAATTTTACAAATTAGTAGGTATATAAGCATGGATAGAATGGACATGGTTTACCTGTTACAACTTGCAAGCAGTGTGGAGGGTTCTTGCTGTGAACTTCTTTCCCATTTGCTTTTTGATTCTCATGTTTCTACTCACTAGTTTGAATCCAGGAAAGAAACATGTTTTTTTTGGTTGCACCTTTGGACCGATTTTAAGAATTTTGGCTTTCATCAGTATTATGAAAATACCAAAATTTCCGAAACGTTGTAGTTTTTATTTGCCTTCATGCTAAAACAACTTTATCTGCTGCAGAGGAAGAAGCCAGTGAAAGATGGCCTATGCCGAAAGTTATTATGACCTTCATTAGAAGAAATCCGAAACCCTTTCAAGCTAGCTGAATGTAGTTTTGTTCTTTAAAAGTTCTTTATGACGCACTATATATCTTCCTATAAAAACTACTGTATTTTTCAACCCAGCTGAAATCGAATTTGGCCAACTATGTCACCAAGTAAATGCATTTCAACTTTAAGTCAAAAATTTATCTCATCTGAAATCTGAAAACAATTCATAAAACTGGTAACTACACTACCTCTTAGGAGTCTTAGCTTCATTTGTTTCTGCTCTTGACTGTGATTTCCTATCAGTCATCAAGGTCGTCTTCTCTCTATAATAGCTTCCAAATAACCCGACTTCCTTTAATCCTTCTGAAGTTGGTGTCATCGCATTTTGCCTATTCAAGCCACTTGTATACTTGGTGAGAAGGAACTAGGCTCTGTTGTATCAAGTCTTCTTCGTGCATATGTCAACAAGGAAGCAACCAAGTTCTCATCACCTCTTAAGGTGAGGATTATTTTAATTTATTTTTGGAAGTAGAATTATATGATGTCAATTCTAGTATTCAAGAAAATGGAAATGTCTTTGTCGTTGACAATTTTTTTCTTTTAAAATCCGTCTTCTCCAGTTTCTGATGGAAATGTGAACGTTCTGTTAGACACTAAAATGTTCATTATTCATCTGCTATTCTCATAGATATATGCGTTCTTCATCTATCTGCTGATACATCCCTGTTTATCGGTTGTAGTAACTGTTGGTTCTTCAGGATTTCGATTCATTTTTTTAGTGTTCTTGTTCTTTAAAAGGACAATTGTTTCTGTATCTTGTACTGGTAGTGCTATAACTTTTGACCATCCGTCACTAGTCCCATAATCACATGATCGACCTGGATTTAGTTTGCAGTTGGCTACAACAGAAGAGGGATTGACCAGACAGAGATGAAATCAGTCAAAACCAGTTCAAGTGGATCCGATGCCCCAGCCATACTAGACCGTGATAAGTGCTTTGCGACAGTGGCTGCCGCAGTTAAGGCTGTCATATCCAATGCAGTTGTGGACCTAAAATGTCCAGAGGTGCAATGCTTTTGACTCTACTCTGATTACTCATATTACCTCCCTTACCCTCCCCTTGGATATTTCAAGTGCTTATATGCTAATGCTGATTAAATCACATTCGCAGATCTGCATTCTTATAGAATGCATACCCCTTTCTCGAGGGCCAAAGAACTCATTAGTGGCTGCTGTATCTGTCCTACCTCAATTCCTCGTCTCCACGAAGCCCAAACTTAATATCAAGGCCTTGATTTTAGACTCCAAAGCAACCAATGGAAAGCAATCAAAGTAATAGCAACTGCTTCAACTTGTGAGTTTTGCTTTACTCCAATCTGTTATTAACCTGTGTTATCATCATAAATCATTACAGAGATTATGTCACCAAAGCATCCCTTGTCATTTGATGCTCAGTTTGTGTTTCCATTCCTCTGTTTTGACATATTTCAATGCAATCATGTAGAATTTTTTTTTCCACATTTAATCATCAACAGATTGAATCCAATGCAGTAAAAAACACAGAAACTTCTGCATCGAACAATCCAGAACTAAGAACTACATGAACAATGTTATCAGAATTGCGATTCATTTCAATCCCTAAATCGGAAAAAATCTTATAATCCTTTATCCTTATCATCCCTTCCTTGTCCAGCCCTATTATTCTTGTAGTTCTTCCTATGGAAATCAACAAACAAATAGAAAAGCGAAACATTGAACAAGGCATTGAAGCACCAACCATAGAACCCGGCACACCCGTGGCCTGTGAAGTGCAGGTACAGCATTCCAAAAGAAACCAAGAAGCTGAACATGAACTGGCCGATCTGGAGATCAGTGACGGCGCGCTTCCAGGGCGGGCGCAATCCGGCAGCGCAGGCCAGGTAGTAGCTGTACATGACCGTGTGCACGGCGGCATTGGTGATGAGGGCGATGGGGAACAGCGACTGGGCCGTCTCGAGCCACACGTAGCACATTGCCACCACCGTGGCGTGGTGGTAGACGTGGAGGAATGATAGCCGCCGGAGGCTCCCGCTGAGGAGGATCAGGAGAGTGTCGCCGAATTCAACGAGCTTCGAGAGGTAGAAGACGTAGGCCCAGAAGAAGAGAGGCCCCCGGCGGGGTGGTGGTGGCTGGGCATTGGGGAAGCAGAGGAGATGGGAGGGGGTGGGGAGGGTGGAGAGGGCGGAGAGGGAGCAGCCGGTGGCCATGGCGACGGAGAGGAGGAGGATGAGGAGGTTGTGGAGGACGGTAATTGATCGGAGGAGGGGCTTCGGCGGTGGCGGAGGGCGGAGTTTGAGGAGGAGGAAGGTGATGGAGAGGTAGGAGAGGATCGTCAAGAGGAGGAAATGTGGTGTTGATCCGAAGGTTTTGCCTGTTTCCCACTCGAAATCGGAGATCCCAGGATGGTCTACTAGGAGGAGGTTTAATCCGCCATGGATGGACTCCATTGTTACAGGCAATGCAGGGGGAGAGGAAGATAGAGAACTCAGAAGGGTGTGTGATCAAAGTAGATAAGAGAAGAACATTGTTGCAGAGCTATAAATTGGGAAAGGAAAACGATGTCGTTTTGACTTGAAAGTTCAAACGTGTTTTTCATGGTGTAAAATAGATACACGTCTGACGTCTGGCCCTAACTTTTCCAATAGATCCGTAACCTCACAATAAGCGATCGGGCAATTTTTCTCCCTTAATTTATGTTTTAATAATAATAAAAAATTCCAATTTGGGATTCGATTCTTTCGAACCATAAAATGACCGTACATAATTAGCCAGCTAACCACCACTGTTTTTACCATGTGAATTCATTATGAAATTGAAGTAATATGGTTTTTATTGAAAAAAGTATTAAATAAAATCCATGGATCAATTATTTATAATAATAAGAATAATAAGAAGTCAAAATATTTTATTTTAGATGATAAAAGTTAAGAAAATAGTCTTCAATATAAATTATTTTCATTTAACTAATAAATAAATAATGCTAACATTAATTTTGAGAATTAAATTAAATGAAATTATACATATGAAGCTAAATGTCATAATCATAAAAATTTCAAGGAGTATTAGGATTTTCTATTGTATGTTTTGACGGTTTTTCGTCTGTCGACTTGTTGGCCATCAAGATTCAAAGATCTCAAATTTGTACTTAAAAAAAAACTATAGATAAGATAATTTTTATAAAGTTCATCTTTCCTAGTTTAGTTGATAAGGATAATGTGTAGTGGTCGGTAGGTCGTGAGTTCGAATCCCCCTCTCCATATTGTAATGGACCTAGATCTATGAACAAAAAAAAGAGATAATTTTTATAAAATTGCACAAATCCTTTTCATTAAAAAAAAAACCCAAATTGATATGGTGTGTGTCTAGATTGGTTGTTCGTGGCAGTGATGAATCGAAGGAATGAAGAAGATGAGGATGCAGAGTAAATGAAGAAATGTGAATCCGAAGAATGAATGAATTCTGACATTATGTAATCGAATCGATGGAGGGGAGTTTCTTTTAACCGACTCCAAATGACGATTCCCTCTCCCCCAAATCCTTCCCTAAGTAATTGAAATTTCAGTTTTGTAGTCACCGTCGAGCAAATTGAGGGTAATCAATGGAGGATTGAAGGAGGGTAAATCTGAGCATGGGTCGGGCCGGACGTGCTTGAGCCGGGCCTATGTGAAAATCTTGACCCGTTGTCGCGAGTCGGGTTTGGGCCAGACCCGGTTTTTGAGCCAACTACCTTGACCAAGTCCACTCACATGGACAGATCGAGTAGCCCACCGGACTGCCCATTAAAAGTTTAGGAAATATTTTTTTATTTTTTTTATTTAATTTTGCTTTCAATCAATGCTTGATTTGATCATCTTTCTTCTCTCAGCCACCCTTCCTTCTTCGCCTCTACCATCAACTTAATCTCACTCTCTATCTTTGTACCTATTAGCCGAGTTTCGCGGCATGGTATTTGATTCAATCTTCCTTCATATCAAATGTGCTAAGTTAGGACATAGGTCTTAGTCTTAGAAAAGAGTTGAATTCATTGAAGAGGTAGTCCATATGTACACAAAGTAGGGTTTATGAGATCAATCAGAGTGAATTCCAACATTCAGTCTTCCTAGATTGATCTCAAAGTTCGTATGAGCAAATAGTTTCTACATCACAACACCTTAAGGACTATGATCTTGGTGTTTGAAAGTGTCAGGATCAGGATTACTCACAATGCTTTTGTAAATAGAGATTTTTTTTATTAGGTAAAAATTCGAGGCCAGATATGGCTGACAAGTCAATAGACTTTTGTGAATAGAGATGATTGAGGGAGTAAAATTTTAATTCCATTTACCTTTTTTGTTCTTTTTTATCATATCTTTTTTATTCGTTATTCTACCCTCGTGTACATTTATAGGTATCTTAAGTACCAGTTGGTTTGAATTTTTTACCAAACCTTTCCACATTTACAAAACAAAATCTTTACAAAAGTGTCCATACTTTTTAAGGAAAAATAACAATAAATAATACAAAATATTATACATGAACAAAAAATAATACAAAATTTAGAAATTATTAATGTAGATACAAACTACTACGTATCAACTAATAAACCAATTTTGATACGATATCTCCGACCAAAATTCCGGTCATGTAGCTAATGTGTCAACTCGAGGAAAAAGCTATGGAAAAAACATTTTATAATTTCTCCCTGTGGTAAAACCTTTAAGGAGATGGATGTTTCACCTCCTATAACCCCTACCTCTATTGCATATATAAGGCTTGTACTCTCTTGAGAATGGATACAAGTAACAGACATCTCACATTTCTCTTTCTTTCTCCTACTCTACTTTTTATCAGTTTATAACACGTTATCAGCACGATCGACTCCGTTACACGTTTGATCTTCTACATGTTTGTGTTCGGAGTTGTTCCTTCTCTGATCTGTATTTTTGGCGTTTCATTTTTCTACCGAATGTTTCATGCTTTTACCATTTTGATTACTTTTGCCATTGAAATCCTTGTGCACAAGTCGTTTCCTTTTGCCATTGAATTATTGTGCATAAGTCGTTTGATTACTTGAACATGCTCAGAGGGTTAATCCCCAATTTGCTTCGGTAAAGAGAAAAGGTAAAAGTGGACGCGTATAAGATCAATATAATTGATCGGACTATATATGTACTTCGTTAATACTATTCAACCGATGACTCGATCTCTCCTTTCCGGTCACTCCCTTATTTGATTTGCTCTTGTTTTTCGATCGGTTTAATCGATGGTGTTTATCGTGTTTTTTCTCACTTTCGTATACTGATCAACCCTTGATTTTTGTTGGGTCTGTTGATCAACCCTTGATCAGTGTATTCTATTGTTTTCTAATCGATTACAAAGTGTATTTTACATTTTACACTGCTTTATTTAATTCGATTGATTGACCTCTATTACAAAGTGCGATTTTGAAAGAGTTTTTTCGAGTAGCAGGTTATGGGCATCTACGGCGTGCCGTTTCCGTCGATTGGGAACATCAATCGGAGATCTTGTGCGCAGCCACCGGGATTCCCATGGCAAAACCCAGCGCCACCGTACGTGTTACTGTGTTACCCCTCACTCGCATCCATGGCCGTCAGAATATTCCGATCCGCCGCGATCGTCATCGCCGAACCCCATCCATGGCCGATTACACCTTCGCGGATCTGTTGGATGCTTCTCCGATCTGTCGCCGTAAAGAAGACGAAGTACGAACCGTTTCGCCGCCTCTGTGCATTCATATCGAAGAAGAAAGGTTACGTTGCATTTTTTTTAAATTAATTACAAAACCGGCCCCGAAATCTTTAAAAATCGCAAATTAGCTTGTATCTTTTATATATCTACATAAAAAGGCCCAAAACTTCCAAGGTTGCATATTTTGCCCTTGTGAAGTATATGATCACGTCCCTGAAGACGATGTGTAGTCGTGTAGACATAAGTTATATGAACCCCTGAAGTGGTAGGATTTATCCCTCGAATTGAAGTGGATAAAACTAAAGAAAAATCTCATCCCCGAAGCGATGATCGGATTAATACCATCCATGAAGCAACCCTATAGCGAGTGATTAATATTTTGTTTATTTAAACTATATTTGTTTAATTCTATCTCCTGAAGTAGATAGATGGGTACATCTCCCGAAGTAGATGAACGGGTACATTTCTCGAAAGAGATTAACGTTCTCATCTCGAGAATAACGTTGTCATCTCCTGAAGTAGGTGAATGAACAAGTCGTATGCATCAATGATTATCCTTTTATTTTATTTTGTTTTATTTATTTTTATTTGCATATATTATATTTTTATTCTTCATCTCCTGGTCGAAATAGATGAATAAACATATCTCCTGAAGTAGATGGAAACAAAACATATCTTTTGAAGTAGATGAGCGGAGACATCTCTCGAAGTAGATGAACGATAAACCGCATCCTCGTAGGGATGAACCGGTAGACGTCATCCTTGTAGTGATGATTCGTATATCCAGATAACCAAATCAACTATGATCATTAATGTTTTCTCCATCAGTTTCCCGCAGTAAACAATAAAATTGTATATAAGAATACCACCTCCTGACGTAGGTGATAAAAATGTCTCGAAGATCTATAGCCAACTTTCTTGTCACTCGGAAGTTGACATTGATTTTCATTTTTATTCTAAGATTATTGTTGTTGATATTCATGTTTCTTAATAGTAGTATGCATTACTATTTAGTATTACCTTTTACATAGTTTTATTATTATTAAATAAATGGATCAACATGCATAAGAGCTTGAAGACTCTAATTTCATATTCTTATAAACTCTAGAAGAGTATAAGATCTTATTTTAAACATTTGTACTCTTGAAGAAGTACATGGAATATGGGTTATCGCATATTCAAAACTATTTTTATTTGGTTAGTACAACCAATATAAATAACCATAAAACATGATCTGGTTTACAAGGCCACTTCTTGACAATCCTCTAAGCATTGCCCGAAGCATGCCCCTCTTGTAGAGGGTGTAAAAGAGGTAATGGTTAAGCGCGCAACCAAAGTTATTGTTGTGGCTTATAACTAGGTCACCTTTGTACGGTTAATTCTAATGTCCCGAAGAACATTATGAATAAGGATAAAGTATATCTAATAAATACACGTAGTTGGTCATTAGTCTCATACACGCATGTAGTATGAAACCAATGAAAGTTCTGAAAATACCCAGTTAACGACATCTGATTAAGTAAATGGATCACCATATACAAAGTTCAATTGTTATAATGTTTTGCCAATGAAACTTATGATATCACTAACTAGAAGTTAGTTGATGATAAAATATTATTCTTTGTGGCATTTGGTCGCTCAAGAAAACAATGATTTGCAAGATCATTGAAATTCACATGAATTCCCACCAAAAGGACTAGAAGATCCTATGACTGGAAGATCCTCAATAAGGGTGACCATACGTTTACGGCTTGTCCTCTTGGCAAAATAATAACAAGACCGTCTATAATAAAGGGTAAATGCAAAGGCTATTATGTCTCTTGACCGAGTTCAATGAGACAACTACGAACATAAGACATCGACATATGGACCAATGTTATTCCAATATAGATGCCTTAACAGATTGGTCATATGAAAAGGTAGAGAATGTTTGAGGAGCATATAGTAGCTCACAACGACCTAGAAGAGTCGTTAGTCAAATGGGCTCATGCAGTTTTGCATTTCGAATTTGACACAACAACTTCTCTCAAATTATCTCCAGGAGAGAGTATATATTCTGAGGCCTCCTCCACAATTAACTAAAAGACCACAAAGAAGTTGAATGATACATGGGGTTTGAGTCCCTAATGATATCAAATACCTCGAGCTTTATAAAGGTGATCAAACGCTCGATATTTAGGGGGAGATGAAATGAGACTATATATATTAATAAAGAGATTGCATGAAAGCAACTTCTCTATCATTTGGGATCCGCGGATAAATGAAAGTAAACCAGAAGTTCAACACTTATGTACACCAAATGATAATTATATGGTTTAGCAAAAAGCCATCAAATGCATTTACTATAAGACCAAGAGAGTGACTAAGTCACATATATTGCACTAGCTAGCTTATTTGGAGGTTCCAGAAGTAACTTCGAAACAAACAAAAATCAAGTGATGCTCAAATACACCAGAAGTATTGAAGATCACCAGGCTCTCGCTTTAAGGATTCCCGGAAGTGGAAAGAGCGCATGGGAATATGATGATCATCAACCACATAATGGATGTCGACATCGAAATGATGGTAAAAGAGATAGAAAGAAGAAATTCACGCAAAGATGAATTCTTTAAGAATGATGTTATTGGACCCGTAGTTCCAAAATCAGAAAGTATAACATCATCAGTTTTAGTGGGTGTTTATACAAAACCGCAATAAGCGAAATGAAGCTGTAAGATATAAAGCAAGATTGATTGCACAAAAGTCTACAGTGGATGATATGAAAATATATTCACCAGCGGTGGATATAATCTTTGGCTGTCGATGAACCGATTCTAATTGTAATTGACGGGCATAATAGTTGTATACCCAAATTGATCATTAATAAAAGAATATAGCGATAATGACTGATTAATTTGAAATGCCCGAAGCATCAATATGAAAGCCTCGTCATATGTACACGATTAAGCCAAAGGGTGCTTATAGTACTTGAAGTATTGTGTAAGTGGTGACATAGTGTATTGAGTCCTGAAGTACTATACACAACGTTGCACTCTTTTCCTTAATCTTGGTTTTTATCCCACTGGGTTTTTCCAAGGTAGGGTTTTTAATGAGGCAACTTATACACCATATATACATCATATCACCCGCATCAAACAATGAAAAGCACACTAGGTCCGGAAGTACCTTATATTTGTGCATTGAAAGCAGCTCATCACCAAAGACAAGGAAGTCTATCGCATCGAACTCGAATGTGATACATGAATGCATTTTAACTTGCGCACGTCGAAAGCACTTCATGGAGTCAGCTGTATCAAGAAGTTCAAAGAGCTTATCAAATAGAGAAAGTTGCAAGAAGAATGTTGATTTCAGGGGGAGAATATACGCACTGCACTCTTTTTCCCTTCGATCAGGTTTTGTCCCACTGGTTTTTCATGACAAGGTTTTTAACGAGGCAGTATCATCAAAGCGTATCAAATGACATATGTACTCTTTTTCCCTTAGTCCTAGTTTTTGTCTCATTGGGTTTATCTAGGCGAGGTTTTTAACGAGACAATTTATATAGTCCAAGAGGGAGTGTTGTAAAACCTTTAAGGAGATGGATGTTTCACCTCCTATAACCCCTACCTCTATTGCATATATAAGGCTTGTACTCTCTTGAGAATGGATACAAGTAACAGACATCTCACATTTCTCTGTCTTTCTCCTACTCTACTTTCTATCAGTTTATAACACTCCCAAATTTGTTGTTAATCACATTTTAAGGTTGGAATTTTTTCCTAGTTGCCACATTAGCACCATTGCCAGAATTTTGCGCAGAAAAAAATGGTCCATATCAATTTTTTTATTTTTTTTAAATTACAGTTTTTGATCGTTGCGACATGTTCGTATGCGCTAACGGAAATTTTACCTTGTGGCTTGTGCTACCATGTTCGTATACTCTACATGAAAATTCCCATGTACCAGGTAACTGGTAAAGAGTAAGGCAAACCTTGGATGAAAATTCCAAGGACAGGATAAAGGTAGGGATCGAATCCGAAACATCCTTCCCACCCCCGTCCTTCTTACCCCTTGCTCCTCACCACAGGACCACCCGACAGGGTTTATTTAAAAGAAGAGCGTAAATAATACGAGGGAAAGGTGCCAAAGCGAAAAAAGAGGAAACTGGTGTAGTTTGACTTTCTCAAATCACACTTCCATGGCGTCGGAGGAGGAGAAGCGAACCCCCGGACGCCCCCCGCCGGCGACTTCCACTCTCAGATGGAAACTACTTCGCCAGTCCCTCCTTCGTCGTCACAAACCAGGTTTCTGTCTCCTCTTTCTCTCCCTTCATCACCACCGTAGATCCGTTTGGTGTATTCGAATTAGAAAAATTCTGGACGTTTTGGCGCAGAAAGCGATCAATCCGAGTCGGAAAGTATCAGCCGGATTTCGAGAAAGACCAAGTGCGGCTTCAATTTGATACCGTTCCGAGCCGTGGAGAGCAATTCCACCGAGTTGGATTCTTCACCGGTTCCAGACAATTCGAGAGATGTATGTATCTGCTACACATTGCCAACGCAATCAGCTGATAGTTTGTTTCTCTAGTGAGTTCCTTCTTTCTCAGAGTTCGTGCGGCTGGACATTTTGATTACATTTTCTACTTGGAAAAAAACTGGGACCTCTGCACTGATTGCACATGGAAATCACTTTGAACCATCGCACATTTGCACTCCAACTTGTCAACTTGGTAGCTGATTTTTCAAGCTCTATAGAATCCCTGAGTTCCAAGAGTAATTAACACATGATAATTAATACGGAGTACTGATTTCACCAGATAGCGTACATTGTCTCCCAATACATGGATACGAGTCTTAATGCCCAACAGGACGAGGGGAGAAAGATGGCGTTTTATTACATATTGGTATTGAAAATTGCACCTATTAAGATTTTTCATGTTAACCCCATCCTTCCTTTGGAATTTGGATCACCATGAGTCCATGAGGTTTGTAATGAATAGACTATAGAATTTAGGAAGACTTGGGATTAATTAAATTAATACAGTAACTTTCTTAATAAATGTGTCATATGCTAAAATGATACAGTACTGTAGTAGTATTTTTTTTAATGAATGGAGGTTGTTTTAACTTGTAAATAAATTCCTATCTCAGCACGATTTACTGAATAGAGACCACTTTTGGCCAATGTAATCACATATTATTTCTATGTGTTTCTGTTAACATTTGGTGCTATGCAGCCAAAGGTCTTCGTATGCTGATATCAATGATTTTGAAATCTGCAACAAATATGATATTGACAATACCGGGCTTGTCTGTGAGTAGTAACTTTACTCTTCGATTCATCTTGTTTGTGGAATTAATTATCTATTCAGCTTTTTGATCTGTTTTACATAGCTTTGAGCTCTGATCAACTTTATTTGCTAGCTTAGAATAAAATTTGAATAATCTATGTCTATTTTTCTTTCCACTTTGTACCCTATGTTCTCCGCAAGCATTGCATATGCAGCAAACTTTTTCATGTCTACTGGATATAATTCTAGTGTCTTTGCTTGCATAAATATAATTTGCACTAATGAGTGCTTCAGAATCCAGATCTAAGATTATTGCAAACATTTTGCAAAGTCTACTTCTGGGCCATGCACCATGCTGCAGAACGCGTGTACTTGGAGTTGTACTGATTTGAAAAAAAATGCGCTCATTTTACTGCCAAACTATTTTTATATGTGCCTTTGAAACTACAGAAGAATGTGAATTGGAACTATATACAGCTTGAAAATAAGATATGATTTGCATCTAATTTTTTCCCTCTTCTGCCCTGCTTCCTACATTCTTATTTTGTGATTACATTGCTCTTTGGAAGTCTGTTGTTAACACAAGTTTACTTTCTGTTCGACTATCAACTCACTCAGGAAATGCTAACTTGATTTTCAATTATTATCGTACAGGTTCTTGGCCATCAGAAGATGTCCTTGCTTATTACTGCTTGTCACATTCGGATTTGTTCAGGTCCATTGGTTCAATTTTCATGCTATTTTAAAGTTTCCATCCTTATCTAAAGAATTCATGCAGTCATTTTCGAATCGTGGCATCATTTGTCTATCTGATCCTTTTTCCTTCTGTTGTTGCTTGTTAGCAACTGAAAATTCACATGTTTCAGCCAGTGGCTTGCTGTTCTAACATTTTTTCCCCCTGATTTTTCTTCTTTTTCTCGATCAGAACTAAAAAGGTTATTGAGCTTGGGTCTGGCTATGGTCTAGCTGGATTAGTTATTGCAGCTGCAAGTGAGGCGTCTGAAATGGTGGTGTCAGATGGAAATCCACAAGTAATTGATTGTATCCTTTTTGTATAACACTGCAACCTAATAATGCCATTGCTTGTCTAATATAATACCGAGGTTAATGTTAGCCACATCACTGCTATAGAATTTTAGATGAGTTTATAGTTTATACTTTGCCCCCTTGTAAATATGCCACTTCATGCCAAGTACTTAAAGAGGTATAAAAGAAATGAGGTTTAGATTGTTTATGACCTCTTATGGTAGTAACAATGCCCTAGGTTGTTTTCTCATTGGAAATCCTCGTAATTGGTGTTATCAACCTGGGTTCAGCTGTTGAAATCACTTGTTATCGCTTGCTGATCAAATTATACGTTTTTGTGTTGAGTTGCATTTTTAAAGCCATTTTGCTTTCTGATAAAGGTAAGAGTTTATCTTCTCTTTGAATTTCTTAACAACCAGACATTCAGCGCAGCATAGCTGCAAACTCTAGAGCATTTGGCAGCACAATAGTGAGTGCGATGTTATTGCACTGGAATAAAGAAGACGTTGAGCTTTTATCCGGAAGTTTTGACATTATTATTGCGAGTGATTGGTATCTCTATTCTGTTGACATTTTCCTAAATATCTGCATATTTCAGGTCTCATCTCTAATTGATGAACATGAATGGTTGTGTTACTTGTATTTGTGTGTGCATGAAATCTGTTGAGTTTATGGGTCCTTGATTAATTCTGTCCTCTTTTATTTTTTTACATTTGGTAATTTAAGATAGCTTTAGGTGACAGTCTGCACTCTGCACTCAGCATATGCATCTCTGTGGATTTATTTTCATTTCCTAGTAAATTGTGTGGATTTTGGTCACTGATATTGCTTTAGGTGATAGTCTGCACTCAGCATATGCATATTTGTGGATTTTGGTAATTTAAGATAGCTTTAGGTGATAGTCTGCACTCAGCATATGCATCTGTGGATTTTGGTAATTTAAGATAGCTTTAGGTGATAGTCTGCACTTGGCATATGCATCTCTGTGCATTTATTTTCCTTTCCTAGTAAATTGTGTGGATTTTGGTCACTGATATTGCTTTTTAGTTAATGTGGTTTTGGGTTTCTTCCTCGTGGAAAACTTTCATTTATCCATTGAAATGTGTGACTTTCTAAACTTGCTTTAAGAAATCCATTTGCAAAAGATAGAGAAATACTCACATGGGCTAAAAGTCCACTGGAAGTAGTTTAAAATGTTTTGATCCACACGAGTGCATTCGATCTTCTATATATTTGTAGCATTTTCAGTAATTTGTGGGTATATTTTGGGATGCTATTCGAGAACGATATTACCTCTGGCTTCTGCACCTTGTGCTTACTCCCAATTGAAAAGTAGACATACTGAGAATTCCTGCTGGTACAGAATTTTATAACTTCTGTTGATATATATTGTTCTAAATGAAACATTTTGAATTAACTTACCTGGGGGTCAGAGTGGTTTTGCACGAGTCCAACCCTGCGAGTAAATGTTCTGCTACATCTCATATCTCATGTATCATTATAAGAGTTTATTGACTAATCTTGCACATTCTGTTTGAAGGGTCATTTGTTAATCTTTCGTTTCCTATTTTGTTACATCTACAGCACATTCTTCAAGGAATTTCATCATAGCCTTGTGCGAACTGTAAAGCTATTACTAAGAGATTCATCCTCTGAAGCAATATTTGTTAGTCCAAGAAGAGGTGATTCATTAGACAGATTTCTGGAGGAAGTAAAATCTTGTGGTCTGCATTACAGCATATCAGAGGAATATGATCCCAGTGTTTGGAAGCGTCATGAGGATCTTGTCGATGGAGATGAATCCTGGCCTAATTATGAAAAGGACCACTGCTATCCTTTACTGATCAGAATCACGCACTGACTCACAAGGTTTCCATCTACCTTTTTCTTTTTAGTCTTTCTATGGTCTCTTCGCTATTGGTAGAAAAATATTCTGCAGCAAAGTTATATCAAAGGGTTCTTTGCTCTCTCTATGCCATTTCTTGAGTGCGGGTGTAAATCATTTCTATAAAAGTAATCTGAATGCATTCCTAGAAATGCTCCTTTATCTACTCTAATCGTCTGTTATGGCTGTTAAGAGATATATGTTGCACGCTGTTGTCCCAATTGCTTGCGTGTTAGTCCACGCTGATTCGCAAGCTTTCCAACATGATTGCTGAGTAATCATTGAATTATATCTTATGTTAATTCTTTTCGGCTATTGAAATTTTTAATATTCAGTGAGTGCAGATGAACTTTTGACCTGCAAATATTCCTTATCTTGAGCTTGATATGTGCTTAATATAAGCCTCTAGGTATGGCCGTCCATGAAGAAAAAGGATCTTTCCAATTCCACTAGTGATCTTAAAATATAGATCTTAAAATATAGAACTCTATTTGGATGTTTGCACATCTAGTTCCATTTTGGATGGTTGCCTACTGCGCTCTCTTGTTATTTAGATGTCTTTTGCACTTCCAACTTACAATTGACCGCCTTGTTAAATGTTATATGTGTGCTTATCATAAAATTCCTCATCACTTGTGCACTTCTAATCGTCTTCTTTTCTCGTTTTGTTGTTGTTTCTTTATGCAGCCATCCTAAAGTTATAGGATAATGTAGAAAGTGAAAGCAAGTAGATCAAAGGTATGAAAGGGATTCTTTGTACCTCTCACACAAACGACCTGCGAACAACCTTCATTTTCACGAACCCAGAGGGCCCAAATATGCTCCGAAGAAAGCTTAGGACATGACATTTTTGCGCGAAAGCTAAACCCCAAGTGGAAAGGGAACTCAACCCACACCTTATCATCCATGTTGATGCTTAAAGCTTGCCTCTTTTTAATCTCTATCTTCAACTTGCAGAGATCTTTGATCTTCTAGGATCATTGGTTTGATCTTATTACCTTTTGTTGTTGTTTTTCCTGGCATTTTTAGTTGCTGAACGCTGTAACTTTACATTGTCTTCCTCATCTTTGTTTGTTTATTTGTGAAAAACAAACACCCCATACCTAAAAGCAAATCCATAGTAGCACAAGTTGAGGGATGGGCTTGGTTGGAATGAACTGTAAATAGGAAGATCCCTAGCTAGTTGTCCACCTTAAAAGCCAGGTTGACAACCCATCTTGGACTATGCTCATTAAAGTTTTGGCAAAATTACAGAAAACCACCCTTTAAATATGGGTGTTTTCACTTAACCACCCCTTAAATTTAAAATTACATAAAACCACCCTTTAAATGGTATTTGTTTACAACTCACCACCCATTCAACTATTTTCGTTACTTTATCATTAAATATATTATATTTTAATATTTTTAAACTCAAATTTTATTGTAAATATATTTAAATTTTGAATTTAAGGGTCCAATTATATTTTAGGGATCATTGTATTTATTTTTAAAAATAATAATCAATAAATCCTAGAATTATTATCTTAATTTATGTTTGAAAATGTTTAAAACATTATGTAAATTACTCTTATTTAAAATATAAATAAATAAGAGTAATTTCCATAATATTTTAAAATTTTATAAACATTTTCAACCATAAATCAAGATAATAGTTCTAGGCTATATTTTTTATTATTTTTTTAAAATAAATAAAATAATCCCTAAAATATGATTGAGCCCTTAAATTCAAAATATGAATATATTTACAATCAAATTTGAGTTTAAAAATATTAAAATATAATATATTTAATGATAAATTAAAGAAAATAGTTGAATGGGTGGTGAGTTGTAAACAAGTACCATTTAAAGGGTGGTTTTCTGTAATTTTGAATTTAAGGGGTGGTTAAGTGAAAACACCCATATTTAATGGGTGGTTTTCTGTAATTTTCCCTAAATTTTTTTAACATATAAAGTTTTAAGAATTAAATAAAGCTGAACATTTAATCATTTATGGTTTAATAAATATAAATACTTAGTCAACTGAGTGGAGTGTTTTGTGCAAAGATTATCTATAATTATACATATTCTAAAAATGTTTGTTAATTCGTTTTATAATTTTTTTTTAATGACGAGGAATCCACCTTTGGTTGTAAACCCCGGGCACGTGACCCAACCGGGAAGAGCCACGCCCCAGGTAAACCGGCTTGCGCCGACCGGCTCGACCCATTGGAAAGGATCAAGGCAAACCTCGGAGGTAGGGATCGAACCCGAGACCTCCTGACATCCCCTTGCTCCCCACCAGTGAGCCCGGGAGTGAGTCACCCCGACTGGGGCTTCGTTTTATAATTTTGGTTTGTCTATTGTGTGCCCTAAGTGCATATGATAAGATTGGGAAAGAAAATCCTAAAAGGAAATGATTAGTGAACCCTATAATCTAACTTAAAAATGGCTAAATCGGGTGTATCTAGGGAAAATATTTCTCAATTTGATTTTTTATCCTATGTACTTGTGGAATAAGATAGGAAATTCGTTATAATTTATAATAAAATAACTTAAATCTGAAATGAAATACATGGTAACTTATATCAATCCATTACATTAAGCTTATAATGCTATTTTAAACTTTATACAAGAGTGGGCGTGGGTGTTTGATTGATACAAGTTAAAAGATATTTTATTTAAAAATTTTGTTATTTTAAATCAATTATCAATTATATACATAAGTATAATAAAGAAGAAGTCGGCTGAAACACATGGCGGCTTTTCCTTACAAGTAGTCGTATGAACCAATCACATTTTTTGATTTTTTTTTAAAGAAATAGTTAATGTGTGTATAAGATAAAATTAGACCCAATTTGATTAGGTATGATATATTTTTGGATAAAATTTTATTCTAACTCTATTTAATCAATATATCTATATATGTATAAGATTAAATTAGACCCAATATGATTAGATATGATATATTTTTGGATAAAATTTTATTCTAACTCTATTTAATCAATATATCTATATATACATAAGATAAAATTGGACCCAATCTAATTAGATATGGATATATTTTTAAAAGATATTAGCCAAATTTAAATACTACACCGTATGATATAAGATAATTTCCTATCTTGAAGTTATTGATATATTTATGAGATATATTTTTGGATTTTATACATCTATAATTATGGATAGATTTTTAGATTTTGACCTATACATAGTTTAGATTGTTAATGTTATTTCAAAACCTTGACTTCTTTTCTCTTCTTTTTGGTGTTGTTATTGCAGGTTGTTTGCTTCAATTTTTAAACGATATTGTTTTTTAATTGTTATTTAATATAAAATTTATTTAAATTGAAAGAAATAAAGAATATATATATATATATATATATATATATATATATATATATATATATATATTGCAAGATTTTCATTTAATTTTATATTAATTATGAATGAAGAAGTATTGGAAGAAATTAACTAATTAATGAATAAACGGATTTTAGTATCAAATTTATTTAAATTGAAAAAACCGCACACAGTGCGAGTACTGAACTAGTATATTGTAAAATGATTGAGTGAACCAAACTCTTATAAAGTACTTATAATTATAATTGTATTATAATGACAATACATTGGAATCCAAACATAAGTTTTGTGTCTTGGACTCCCTTAATGAGTTTTACCATTAATTTACCTGGGCTAAGTCAAAAGCAGTAAAAAAAATTTAATGTTATGTTAAACTTCCTAATATATCTCATGACACTTAACAAAGTGGAAGCTTAGCACATTTTGCAAATTGAACTTTGATTATCTTGCTGATGATTCTTGTTTGAAATCACATGGATAATTAGGACTCAGTAAATTTGTTGCTTTTACTACTAGCTTGCAACTTTTTGAATGACAAGTTTGTTAATTTTACCACTTCAACTTCTTGAATTTCAACTTGGACGATGTATTGGCCATTGGGGGTTGGCGCAATGTGTTGATTGCCTACAACGAGCTTATTCTGCTAATAAGGAGCTTAAATACGACTAATAAGAAGCTTAAAATTATACGCCTTTTGCATCAAACGGATCAAGAGGTTTTTTTTTTTTTTTTCCGGTTGCACAAGGAAAGGGAGTTTTCTTTTTAGATGTTTCCACAATATTAGTATGTTTGGAACATCTAAGTTGCAAGTATAAGTTTAGAGCTTTTGCTTATTGACCATATATACTAGGGCTGGCAAATGGTACGGAAATTACCATACTAACCACAAACCAACTATGTTGGTAACCATACTTGTGGTAACCAACATGGTGGTAACCACACAAAGGTGGTACGGTAATGGTAATAAAATCTGAATACCATGGTTACCAAGTATATATATTAAATTTTTTATTTAATGTTTTATTGTTATTACCTTTAATTTTTAAGTTTTTGATTTATATTTTGTGTTTTGATTTTGACCTAAATTGGTCCTTTCTATTTTTTCTACTGGAAACAGTAGGAACATTTTAAATTTTTGAAAAATTTGAACTTGTTTTTTTTTTAACATTCAGGAACATTTTGAATGTTTGAACAATTGAACTTGATTTGTTTCAAGACTTTGAACTTGGTTGCTTGGAATTGGTTTGTACTTTAGGTTGTGAACTTGATTTATTTGAACTTTTAATAGGTGGTAACCATATTATGTTTTGTAATCATATTTTTTAGTTCGATAAATTTGATGACTACCGAAAGGTAGCCAAGGGGTTTAAAAAAAATACAAACAGAATTACAGTTTCGTAACCATGGTAATGTACCGATGGTAACCACATGTCGTGGTTACCACATATGCGGTAACCACGATTTGTGGTTGGTACGTGGTATGAAAATTTATGTACCACTAGTTTATGGTTGGTACGTGGTAATCACCATTTTTGGGTGGTTACCGTACCATGCCAACCCTAATATATACTTATAACTTTATCAGTTTTGTAATTTTCATTTCTTAGTTGTCAGCAATTATTCATGTACTTGATCAATTGTAGTGATATATGACCTCCACCATTTATTTGAGGATGTTAAGTGGGGGTTTAATCCTGCCTAGATACTTACAAATTATACAATCTGTATATGGCAACTTGGAAATTCTTTATTGCTGATTTGGTTTGCAACCAAAAGACCCATTTAAAGTATAGAATATGATTTTTGTACTTTGTGGATTTTCCCCCATGTTAAAAAAGGCCAAGAAAATATTTTCATGTGAATTTAATGGTTCATAATTCATGAAGTTGAATCCATTACCCTAACAACAATTAATAAACTTTACAAAATGTTAAATAAAAAACTAAATATATTTTCAATCTCAACCATAAAATTTGAATTAAGTGACTCAAATCTTTTTAATTATCTCTATCTATTGAGTTTTTTTCCAACTCCATGAGATCTCATTTCGAATTTAATCGCCCACAAAACACTATAAGTATAGTCACTTGATGAGACTCGTTGCTATTTTTTTTTTTTTTTTAAATCTCATATTTATCTTACATGTTTTTTTTCCAGTTGTATCATGACAGTTTGACCGCATGTGCTCTTTGCACCCTCTCAACTTACCAGATTTTTGTTTGGTATTTCAAATTTTTAATTGTTCAAAAAAACTCTTTTTTTTATTGACCTTGCTTTTCAAAGTACAAGAATGAAGATAAAAAGTGGCCACTAAATATATTGCTGGTTCAAATGGAGGATGAGGCTAATGAATAGCGCCTTTATTTCATTGCTCTATGCCCCCTCTTTAGAAATCTTGTAGTTGAAGCATCAAGCATAACAAATTTAGGTCATTTTGATGGTGAAATGAGATTTTTATTCCTGCTTTTCTTTAATTAATGCCCTTTTAGTTGAATGACTCTACTTGAATAAGTGAAGCTTATGCTCATTTCATCATCAAATTTTGTCATCACTAAGAGAACCTAGTTCTAATCGATCACATCGCGTCGAATTTCTTGTCTATCACTCTCAACTCTCACTATCGACCTTATTGTCATGTAGAGTTATTGCTTGAGAATGTCTAGATCAAATCGCACTAATGAGTTTGTTAAAGACAACATTGACGAAAACGCTAAACTTTGAATTATTTCAAGTTCCATCGTTGTCTATATACAATTAGGGTCTGTATAGTTTTAGTTTTGAAAAAGGTAAAAAAAAAAGGAAATAAATATAGTCTATTTATAGTCCAAGATATATTGAATTTGTTGTGTTTCTCCCCTTTCAATCACCCATTTGAGACTCAGAAAACTTATATATAATGTATTTTTCCATATAATATTTATTTTTATTTCGTTTACCTTAAACGTTCTCATACCAAACAAGCCCTTAATTTGTGATTGTATTTATAATGCAAACCAAACTACAAGTGCTACAATTTGACCCTAACATAACATGCATCCATATGAAGATTCATAAGACTAATAATCATAATGAAATTAGCACAATCAAATATCATCAACCAACTAGGACTAATAATTAGAACATTCATATTACATGTAATTGAGATTTCATATACAAGATTGACATTTCTAGAAAGGGTATAAAAGATGAAATTTAATTACAATGGCTGATTAATTTGCAAACTTTCAAAAACAAGGAGTATAGATCTTTGCTTTTTTTTTCCATTCTTGATGGATGCACACTAAAAGAAATTTTTCTGCTTTTTTTTCCCCACTTTTATCAAGATCCTGTACGTTTATATTTTCAAATCTGAAAGCTACACATCCAGATTGATGCACCTTTTGACAAAGACCAAATTAAAAAGAGGGGTCTTTCTCATGTGTAAAGGTATACTGTTGAAGATTGAATAAGAAAAGAGATGAAGAGATCTCAGTTTTTGCAACTTGATCACATATATTCACTATTGCATGTTTGGATCTTGATTGGATATATCATATATGGTAGATTTTTTTTGTAACATACAAAGTAAGAAATTTTTGCACAATTAATCTTAAGCTAAAGATAGTACAAAATCAGGTAATTGGGTGGAGTTGGAAAATTTAATCTAATTGAAGTTGAAAAACTTTATGAAATAAAGGTTGAAGGGTTATCAAATAATATAAACTCCGTATAGAGGGTAAAAAATTTATCTGTAAAAACACTAGAGGGTGTCGCGTACATTTAGAATTATCATAATTCATAAACCATGTGAATGGCGGAGTTGGAAAATTTAATCTCCGAAATGAACCAATTGAAATTATTGTGAATGTCAATAGATTTCTCTCGCTCCCATTCAGAGCCAAGCGTCATGTACATTTAGAATATATTATCATGAATCCGATTGAATAACTTTCATGGTCATTTGACATGATATGTTGATTTTTTTTAATGTAAGGTATTCATTTAACTTATTAAGATTAAATGAGTAAGATCATGTTTAGCATGACAAATTTTTAGCGTTTTGCAAACCCGTTTTTCACACACACACACATGTATATATCAAACAGGTTACTCATGAATTCGGATTAAATTAGTAGCTTTTTTGTATTTGTTGTATGTTTGACGGTCTGCCATCTACTGATTTATCGACCTCTCAAACATAAGCTTGTGTGAGCTCGAATTTTTCCTTAATAAAAAAAAATCTCTGTACATGCAAATCATGAAACATCACTAACAAATAGTGCATGTGCATACCTATATTTTACAATGAAAGCAACACATGGATCACAATAATGGTTTTCTATCAAACCTAAAAATGAAGAAGAAAAAAGCTGCCTTGATAGTTCTCTTTCTCTCTCTCTCTTCAAACCAATTTGGCAAGAGAGGAGAGTTTAATTGAATATCAATCAATCTGATTTCACTTCTCTTACGTTTAATTTTCTCTATCTCCCTCCTAAAAAAAATGGTAACAAATTTCTAAGGAGAGATCATCTGTGCTAAAGATCTCACTACAACCGAAACCGAAAGAGAATGAGGTGGATGAATAACAATGCTGGTTGTAGCAATGAAGATTGATGTGTTCCGGCTGAATCTCCGGTGGCTAAGTTAGCCAACCATGACCCATGCGCCACAACCGCCCCGGCTGCCATGTCTGTCTCGGATCCAGGATCTGCACCCGACCCGGTTGATGTGCCCATTGATGCCTTCTGACTGAAGAAAGCAAACAAAAATATATTACTTGATTTGTACAATAAATAAACAAATAATGTAATTTAAATGTTATGAAGAAATGTTGTGCTATCACACTGCAATTTGGAAACATCATAAAATACACCTTTTTTTTAACAAAACTATCCGTTTTATTTTCTCGTTATAAAAAATAATTTGATCGTGTGTTAGCTTGTAAGGTCATTTTTTTTTTTTGAGATGGTGTTTATGATTGTTGAAGAGGTGATTTTGTATGATTTATTAGTTAAAAAATAGGGTAAAATTCACAAAACTACTTTGAAAATAGGATATTTAACGTAAAACCACCTTAAATTATGGAATTATATAAGGCCATCTATAAATTTATAAATTTTTAGAGAATCTTTCATAATTATTTTCATTCCTTTATAATGTTTAAAAATAGTATAATAAATTAATCATAATATTAAAGATTAAATTGTAATTTAATATTTTTTTTTTGTTAATTGTATAGTTAAAAACGGTATATTTAATCATGTAAAAGAAAATCAAATTTATGAATGATTTTTTGTAATTTCATACTTTAAGGATAATTTTTATTAAAAAATATTTATTTTTATAATTCATACATTAAGGATACTTTTTATTAAAAAAATATTTTTTTAAAGGTGGTTTGTTTTGGTATTTATTTACCAAAATACATTACCTTGTGGAAGAGGAGGGGCAAAACGTAATGGTATAGTCAGCGCCGGAGCAAGTGAACGTGCTGCTGGCGTCATCATACGCGTAGCTGTACGACCTCGGGCACGCGCTCTTGAACACCTGCGAGTACGCCGTTGGCTTACACGCGCCCGGCGAGTTGTACGCGCCGCTGCAGCAGTACTCCGGGCTCCCGAACGCCTCGCACGCGCTCTTGCACGCGCCGCCCCCTTCCGCCCTCAGCTCGTCCGGACACCTGGCATTGAGGTCCACCAGACACCCCGTGGTCGCGCACGCGCCGGATCCCCCGCTCGCCTCGACGATCATCGGCACGTTGTAGCCGTCGACGAGGCTCACGTCGTAGAAGTCCTGGCCGTTGGCGCCGGTCAGCGTGAACTCGGCTAGCGTCGCCGGCGGCTTGGCGCCGGCCCCGTTGCACTCCACCTGGCCCGACCCGCAGTCGCCCGTGGAGCACGAGCCCTGGCCCGACCCGTCGAAATTGCAGCCCGTTCGGGCCCAGAATCGGCCCGACCAGCCCGGTGGGGCGTCGAAGGCCCGGGAGGCGCCCTGGTTGAGCTCGAAGCCGGTCGAGCCGAGGTTGGGGCTTCCGGAGCCAGCGAGGATCCCCGGCCACACCGTGTAGCTGCACCTGTTTACGAAGCTGAATGTGGCGCCTGAAACTGTGAATTCAAACCAAAGAAAAATCGATGTTAGAAATTCGAAATCCCCAAATTGACTCTTTGGATGGGATTAAATGGAAAAAAGGATCTACCTTTAAGGCCGAGAAGAAGGGCGATTGAGAGAAAAACAGAGGAGCGAATGTGAAAACAGAGCATCGCCATTTTTGAACTGAATTGGTCGGATTCGAGAAATAAGGAATCAATGGAGATGAATGAGGTATCAATCGAGAATGGTGATGGAATTAGGTATCAATTTGGGGCGGGTATAAGAAATCAGCGATGGAGTTGAAACAGGGGAAGTGCGGATTGCAGAGTAAGAGAGGGAGGAGGGAAGGGGAAGGGGGAATCAATGGGTTATGGGATCAAGCTATTTATAGGGCTGGGGACTGAGTTGGGAGCGATGGAGGTGATCAGGTGAGTAGGGAATATGTATTTTTTATTATTTAAAATAAAGATATCATACGTACAATAAACTGAATAAAGTGGTGGATGTTCCCTGCCAAAAAAAATAAAGTGGTGGACGAAAATATATTAACTTTAATGGTGATAAAAAAAAATTAATAAGCGAAATTCTAAAAAAAAAATAGTTTCTTAAAATATTGTTATTTTATATCATTTTTTAAAAAAGGTGTTGAATATTATACTAATAAATATCAAATATTTTTGGATGGAAAGTATTACTTGTTAAGTATTATGTTGTGGATAATATATATTCAGGGGTGTTATACAAACAATATGAATTATATAACCCGCCGAAAATATTAAGTAACGAGCAATTTTTTCAGTAATGTTATTGAAAAAAAAAAAAAACACTCAGCCATGAAAACCGATTTAAATTTGTTCAACAACCAAGGGTTTTGGTTATCTTAAGGTCACTAAAAGGTAATCCCTTTGTAGTAGCTTATACCTTAAGGTAAAGAAATGGAAGATGTTAACTTGGTAGAGAGAGGTAACCTATTTACTTTTGTAATTTTTTTTTTTAATCAAAAAGTAAAGGAAGGATATGATGTTACACATTATAAAGGAAAAGAAAAGATGAAAATAAATTTGAAAAGGGGTTCGAGGTTTCCCATTGTTGTAGAACAAACCTTTTAAGATAAGGTAGAAAAAGTGAAAAAATATTTAAACAAAAAAATAAATGAAGTGTAAAATTAGGATAGGATGAGAGAAAATAAAATGGGTAAGAGGTTTCCCCATGGTTGTTGATGGTCTAAGACCATCCGCAACCATAAGGTTACCTTTTATCCAATTTTTTTCCTCTCTTCCTATAATATTTTGACACCTCATTTATTTTTTCTTTTAAATAATTTTCCACTTTATCAACCTCTCTCTTTAAGGTTTTCATATTTTTACTCCTTGAATTGGTAAATAAAGAGCGGTCATTTCGGGGTTCGAACCACTCCACAACCATGAGTTTACCTCATTTTTCTCTTTTCCCAATTTATTTATACCCACTATATAATTTCCACCAATCATAATATTATTAGTTAAATAAAAAATCATAAAAATAAATAAAGTATCATGCTTTTGCACATGGTCCAAGGCACTTCCTACATGGTCCAAGGCACTTCCTACATGGTCCAAGGCACTTCCTACCTCTCCATATCAAGGTAACCCCTTTCATCTCTTTACCTTAAGGTTTTTCCTACAATAATGAAGTTACCTTTTACCAACCTTAAGGTGAGCAAAACTCATGGTTGCTCATGCTAAGATGGATAATAAGGAGCCTCGTTGGGTTGTGACATTTTCAACTATTTGGATTTACCACGTTGACAAAACTTTGTTTCACGGTTAGTTGAATTAGTCCATGCTATTTTATGTTTATATTAAAGTTCGATGAGCCAATAATTGAGGTTGTGTATGTTGACTCCACCTTGATGATAATATGTGATATATTTTTGTAGGTATGATGGAAGACAAATAATGTAGTATTTTATCCAAATATCAATTATATTTTATGGTTGTTTTATTTGATTTATTATTCTCGAAATATATTTATTTAGGCCAATGTATGTGCTATATATTTTATTTAGGCCAATGTTCTAGAAGAATTGTTTTTAAATATATGCTTACTTATGTGTTGTTTATTGCTTTTAGACTTGATTATTTAAAGATTTGGTCAAAGTGGTTACGTAAGTTTTGTTCAAAATTAATTTTAAAAGTGGTTATTTATTTACTTTATTTATTTAACAAATTGGAAAAAGATTTTGTGTTAGGATAAATCTTTACAGGTGGTTTGAAGTTAATGTGGAGATAATTCAATTTGGCAATCACAAGATCTCAGCTAAAAAGATCTCAGCAACTATAATTCAAATAAGGAGCAATATCTTCTAGAAGATCCCTCACAGAGAATTCGGCAGCAGTAATTTTTTTAATATCCCCAGCGATTTCGAAGTTCAAAAAAAAGGTTTAACTGATCGAGATTTGCGGATTAAAATCAGCGGAATATCTAGGAGCTCTCGGCTATAAGAAGAGAAGAAATAAACAATTCATTGACACTTCACCAAGCCTTCTCTGCGCATCAAGAGCTCTCAAGTCTTCAGACGCCATTGTTGATTTTATTTCTTTCCTATCTCTCTATTTGTAATCGCTTTATTTCTTTTGAGAGTTAGGAAGAGTCTGAGCGTTATATGATAAGTTAATTCTTGTTATACTAAGAGTATCCCTATACTCAAACGTATACACACGTTGGTGTGGTTAGGGCTATTATTTCACGAGCGTTTGGGTTGACTAGATAACAGCGGGTGAGGCTACGAGAGAATGGTAGTTCTTCTAAATTGTATCTAGGACTCTAAGGGATCTGAGTTTACTAGATATGAGCGGGTGAGGCTTCGAGAGTTTAGAAGAAGGAAAGATCTTCTCGGTTGTATCAAGGATCCATAAGGAAGTGAAATAATAGTTGTTGAATCCTACGGGTTGGATAACCTTAGGCGGGGACGTAGGCTGGTTTAGAGCCGAACCTTATTAACAAGTCTCGTGTTATTTATTTCTTTGTTAAATTTCTAACGTCTGATTTCATTGCAGAAGCACCAAGGCACAAAAAGTTTTGTTCAAGGTCTTGAAACTCAATATCTAACCCTTGAAGTTGTCTGCTCTAATGGACTTTGCGAAAAACGCTCATACTCTATTCAACCTCCCATTCTAGAGCATTTGTCTATTACTGTTAATTACTTTAAGTACTCGTTTCTTCAGTGTACAAACACATGTCAAATAAGTATCGAGCACTCACGCCGAAACACGTACTCAGCCATGGAAACAGTGTTTAATAAAATTTATTTATTTTTAAGTCACGGAAATCTTTGCCACGCCGTTTGGTTTTGGTGTCGAAAAAACTTAACCAAACAGGCCCTTACCTGACCTGCCGAATCTTACTGCATCTGGGTTGTCGATTTGTTTGGGAGGTGACATGAAAAAGAAGGATGGCATTATAAATTGTTCATATTTTGTTCAACAGTTAAGATGTCAAATTAAATGCATTATAAAGAGTGTTGTCTTTTGACATATGCATGGCCTACCCACTTGTATAGTTGCATATCCATATGAATCTCTCATGCATTAGATACACTTAACATGTTTTGAAGCTAATATATGGTTCAAATGAAGTTAATTTCATGACAAAAAAGGGGAGACAAATTTTATTTTATTTTTTGTCATGTCCCACATTAATGACGGCAAGTGCAAATCCATTGTAAGATTTGTAACACATATCCGTTTTATATGTGTGACTCCAAATATGTCCGTGGGAGGTAAAGATGATCTTTCTCCAACTTGCTCATTCTATGTCACTCTTTCGATTCAATCTTCTTTACCCATATGTTTAGAGAAGGCAACCAAGTCGTGGATCACATTGCTCATATTCGGTTAATTGCCTTCTGATAATCAAATTGGACATCTTCCCGATTGATGAACTCGTTCGAAAGGACGTTCTTAGATGGTGGTACAACTGAGGTTGACCCTTTTCAAATTATTGCCTTGTATAAAAAAAAATATCCATTTTATATTCTATTAAACCATTTTAATCTGTTTTATTTTATTTTACTAAAAATACCTAAAAACAATACAAATTATTAAAAATAAACCAACATTAATATGAATATGAATTTTGATCATTATTAAATGGTATACAAATTTTCCAAAAATATTAAATCAATTTCGATATGAATATTCTAACTAATTTTTTGGTTAATTTTTTTTGATGTAGCAACCGAATATTTGACAATTGATAACATAGAACTAAATTATTAAATATTCAAATGTAATTTTTGTAAAAGGAAAACTAATTTTGGTACTAAAAAATTAGTTTCTTTTATAAAAATATTTATTTTTAGATATTTAATAAGTTGGCGCCGTATTATTACTAAATGTTTGACACAAATCAATTCAGGAAAACTCTCCAAACTCCATTAGAGAACCAAGAAAAACTCCAGTGGTATTGTTTGTTACAACCGAACAACCCAAACTGCAGTTCGCGCCAAACCTCTTATAAGAGAAGTGAGAGAGGAGCGTCTGTCAAGGTGAAATGACCAAACTGCCTGTCACCGAACCTAGGAATTACAATGTAACCAACACTATAAGAAGCTATGCTAACATATAGTATAGTCCCATATACCCCCCCTCAAGTTGGACTAGTCATAGGAAGGACTAGACCAAGCTTGGAAGTAAGAAACTGGTGTTGAGAAGCCCCGGCCCTAAGGCCTTGGTGAGCACGTCTGCAATTTGTAATGCAGAAGAGACATGAGATGTCTTAATGAACTTGTCTTGAACCATTTCTCTAATAAAATGGCTATCAATGCGCCCAGGCTTGGTCCTCTCATGAAAAATAGAATTGGCAGCAAGCTCTTGTGCAGATTTGTTATCACAATTCAATGTGATTGGAAGGGGAACACTGATATGTAAGTCAGAGAGTAAATCATACAACAAAACCAATTCACTAGCAGCTGCTGACATACTTCTGTACTCACTCTATGTGGACGACTTGGACACGATCTGTTGCTTCTTTGTCTTCTAAGATACCAAGGATGAACCTAAGAATACACAGAAGCCAGTTAGTGACCGACCAGTATCTCTACAATTGTCTCAATCAGCATCATTGTATGCACATAGGTTGAATGAAGAGGAAGCTGGGTAAGATAGAGCAATATTAAAATTGCCCTTAAGTTATCTCAAAAGGTACATTGCAGCTTGCCAATGAGGTTTAAGGGGATTTTGAAGTAATTGGCTTAACTGCTGGACAGAGTATGAGATGTCAGACCTAGTGAGAGTAAGGTATAATAGCATGCCAACAATCCTCATGTAACCCTCTGGATTGTCAATAGGATCACCCTCTATAGAGGAGAGTTTAGTGCCATGTTGCATAGGAAAAGAGGCAGACTTACATCCTTCCATCTGGGCATCTTTTAAGATATCCATAATTTATTTTCTCTGATTCAAGAGAATACCTAATGAAGATCTAGATATCTCCATTCCCAAAAAATACTTTGCAACTCCTAGGTCTTTAATAGTGAAAGTTGTGTGCAAAGCCTGTTTTGTGGAACTGATCTCAAGTGCAGAATTAACCATGATAAGCATATCATCCACATATACTAGAGCCACAGTCATTGAAGCTCCTTTAGATTTGACAAACAGAGAATAGTCATGGTTAGACTGTGAAAATCCCAAACCGACCAGGAACCTAGTAAGCTCATGATTCCACTCTCTACTTGCTTGTTTAAGGCTATACAAGGACCTATTAAGTTTGCAGACATATCCCTTCTGAACCTCATAGCCTAAGGGTGGAATCATGTACACTTCCTCTTCCAAGTAACCGTGTAGGAAGGCATTATTCACATCTAATTGATGAAGAGCCCACCCCTTAACTGCAGCCATGGCTAAGATAACTCTCACAGTAGATAACTTTGCGACAGGTGAGAAAGTTTGCTTGTAATATTTGTCTTTGACCTGATTGTAGCCTTTTGCCACAAGTCTTGCCTTATATCTCTCTATGGATCATCAGGCCAATATTTAATTTTATAGATCCACTTAGAACCAATGGCCTTCTTCCCATTTGGAAGAGGTGTAATAGACCATGTGTGATTGTTCTCCAAGGCAGTCAACTCAGCTTTCATGGCTAACTCCCAATGAGCCACACCCTTAGCTTGAGCATAGCTATTAGGCTCAAAAGTGGCACACATATTGACAAAGGATTCAATGTATGTAGGAGTCAAATGAGCTAGGTTCTCGATAGAAAAGACAGAAAAAGACTGTGAATAAGATTCAGCAGAAATGTTGGCTCTAGAAGGCAAACCTAAACACACAAAATCTTGGAACCGAGATGGGGCCCTAATAATTCTTTTAGAAGGAAGATGAGGAGTGGTAAGTATGGGAGCAATATGAGAAGGAGCAATAGAATTCTGAGACTGCAATGAACCTTCACTATTAGGAGCAACATCAGGTGGACTAACAACAACGGTATCGTCAAGAGTTGGACTATCAGAGTGGTCCAATTGATTGTCGAGAGGAGCAGGTTGATGATCACTATGATGATCATCAATAGGAGCATCATCAACATCAGATGGAAACATTGGTACTATAGGATCATTAGAGAATGAAGAATTTCTGAAAGGAAATACAGATTCCACAAATTTCACATGTCTACTAATAATCAAACATTTCTTTTCCAGATCAAAAAACATGTAAGCTTTCTGGCCTGGTGGATATCCTAGAAAAACACACCTTATCCCCACATTTCCAAGCTTATCTCTATGAACATTAGGTTGTAAAGCATAACATAAGCAACCAATGACACGAAGCTGATCATAAGAAGGAGGTTGATGAAATAATATCTCAAAGGGTGACTTCCAATTCAGAATAGACGAAGGCATTTTGTTAATAAGGTATGTGGCACTCAACACACAATTTCCCCAAAACCTGATTTGAAGCCCAGCAAACACTCTAATAGCCCTTGCTGTCTCAATTAGGTGTCTATGTTTGCGTTCCACCCTACCATTTTGCTCATGTACCCCATGAGCAGATTTCTGATGTAAAATGCCAAGATCACTAAACAAATCAACACAACCTCTTTGAGTGAATTCAGTCACATCATGAACTGGTTTTCAACCATTTTCAGAAAACTAGAAATACATCTTAAGACTTGCAACTCGTCCTGCAGTAGATACACCCATGTTGTTCTTGAATGATCATCAAGAATAATAAGAAAGTATCTGGCACCACACACAGAAGGAGTCTTATATGATCCCCACAGATCCATCTGAACCAAATGAAAAGGAGCCTTTGCTAAAGATTCACTTCTGGCAAATTTGATCCTATGAAGTTTAGTCATATAGCAAGTATCACAATCTAAGTGAGATACTCTCAGTGTGACAAACATCTAAATGTTTCATTTTTGACAATGACATATGGCCAAGTCTAGCATGCATAACATGAAGACTATCAACCTCATTACAAGAAGAAGTATGACTGAACTAAGGTAAGCATGACTTAACTTACTAGTGCTTGGAAGCGTGCATCTGAATTTTGTATAGACCAGCATTCTCCCATCCTTTGATGATCAACCCTCTAGTTATAGGGTCCTGTAACCAACAAGACTTATCATCAAAACTAAATAACAACTTTTGATCACCAAGCACTTTAGAAACTGATAATAAGTTGTGTTGAAACTGAGGTACGTAGAGAACATTTTTCAACACAAAGTTAGACTGTAGAATAACTGTCCCATGTGATTGCATAGAAATATGAGATCCATCTGGCAATCCCAAAGAGATAGCACATTGCAAAGGAATTATTTCAGAGAAGATTCCAGTATCAAAAGCTATATGATCTGTAGCTCCAGATCAACAATCCAAGCACAACTATCAGCTTTATTTGTACTAATAAGAAATGATGCACTTAAGGTACCTGCAAAATGTACAAAAGCCTGATTGATTGAACTTTCAGAATGGTCCATGTGAGATTTTCCTTTCATCATCCTCACGACTTCATTATAAATGGCATTCACCATAGCAGGATCTGGTTTCAACTCCTGATGAGCTTGATCAAGAGGACTGTCAAGTAGAGGAGTCTCAACTTGTGCAGCAAGCCTTCCAGTATGACGACCCTTATCCTTCTCTTTGGGACCCATAAACCATTCGGGATACCCAACCAATTTGAAACAGTAATCTTTTGTATGCCCTCTTTCACTACAGTAAGAGCATATTCAATCCAACTTAGCTTTCTTATACTCCCTTTTAGCCTGCTCAAACCTGCTTTGATCAGTTTGTCTATTATCATTCTGCCTACCATTCCCAAACCTATTCACATCATTGGCTTCTATCTCAGCTTGTTGAAGTTTGCTAATAGCCAAAGCATTGGCATCAGTATGAAGTACTGAAGTAACTCCCTTAGACCTTTCTAACTGCACCACCATTTGAAAAACCTTGGGAAGACCAGGCATAGGATCTTTAGATAAGATGTTACTGTGCATAGGTTCATATATGTCATTTAACCCTATCAAAAACTGCATTATCTTGGCTTTCTCTTCTCTTTCAACAATTCTCTTCAGAAGTCCACAACTGCATCCACTTATGCCACCACAATTGCAATTAGGAACGTAATTCATCCCAAATCTTCTTAACATTTCCATAATATGCTCCCACAGACAAATTCTCTTGTCTGATATTGCTTAGATCTCGACGAAGCTGATAGATCAAAGGATCATTAGACTCACATAAACGCTTTCTGATCTCGTCCCACAATTCCTTCGCAGATTCAACATACATGAGGGTTTTGACAACATCACTGGTCATGGAATTTATTAACCAACACCTGACCATGTAATCGGCTCGCTCCCATTTAGCATAATCCTCAGTGTCAATCAGAGGCTTAACACAACTACCTGTAACGACTCCTAGCTTGGCCTTGGCTCCCAAAGCCATTCGAACACTACGACCCCAACTAGTGAAATTGCAGCCATTAAACAACGTAGACACCAATTGTGCACCAGGATGGTCGGAATTTGACAAATATAAGGGATTATAATGCACAGAAGTCATACCTTGTGCCAGATCCCCAAATCGAATTCCGCCATTAAAGGCTCCATTAAAAGCTCCATTAAAGCCTCTGTTTCCAGCTCCAGGTGCTGGTGGCGTAACAGTGTAACCCTAACAAAGGTTCCTCTGCCTCCTCCGTTAACGACGTCTGCAAAACTCTGGCCTTGAGATGTAGATGAACCTCTCCCATCCATAGTCGTAGAAACAACCCTTGTGACCGGAGAATCTCAATCAATACGATCTCCGAGATCCACACAAATCTCAACTGAGAACGCAGCAACTGAAGCTAGATCTCACGCGGCGCTGATACCATTTGAACAAACAAATCAATTCAGGAAAACTCTCCAAACTCCATTAGAGAATCAAGAAAAACTCCAGTGGTATTGTTTGTTACAACCGAACAACCCAAACTGCAGTTCGCGCCAAACCTCTTATAAGAGAAGTGAGGGAGGAGCGTATGTCAAGGTGAAATGACCAAACTGTCCTTCACCGAACCTAGGAATTACAATGTAACCAACACTATAAGAAGCTATGCTAACATATAGTATAGTCCCATAGATGGAAAAATTTCTTGCTAAAACAATATCTTTTTCTCAATAAGATGTAAAAAATATCTAAAATGACATGTTTTTCTGAATAAGATTTTCTACCTAAAACAATATATTTTTCTTAACGGGTGATATATACTCTATCCATGATAATTCATTTAAGGTACTCTTAATTGGTAAGTAATTAATTTCTCTTGATTGTTGGTTTTATCTACATTATACTATATGTATCAGCTTTCTTAGACAACTTTAATTTGAACAAAAACGTGATAAGATCTCAACTAATGATCAGTACTTTTCAAAAAATCATAAATCTATACATATCTCGTGTGTGTAATTTAGATGATCAATCGCCATCAAAATTGTTTCTTGAAAGCGCCATTCGATGCTTCCCACAAGAAAATGTTAAAGCAGTTAGGATTGCTTAGGGCTGATATACGAGCTAACGAGCTCGAGTAGTGGGTGTTTAAGCTCGGCTCGTTTACAAACGAGCCGAGCTCGAGCTCGAGCCTCATTTTCTCGAGCCGAGCCGAGTCGAGCTCGAGCTACTCACAAAATATAGATATGTGATTCAAAGTGAATGGAGTCCAAAAGGCAAAACGGCTGACAAACTCTTTAGAAGAAGAGGTTAAATAAAACATAGGGACATAACTGTAATTTTACCTACGAAACGAGATATACGCCCTATTTACAAGGGGTTAAATAAAACTTATTTACATGGGACTAAATAAAACATAGGGGAGAACTGTAATTTCACCCATAAAATGAGCTATACGAGCTACTCGAGCCGAGCTCGAGCTCAGAATTCCGCTCAAGCTTGGCTCATATTTAATTCGAACGAGCCCGAGTCGAGCTCGAGCTACTCGGCTCAAGTAACAGCCCTAGGATTGCTTATTCAAAAAAAAAAAAGTTGACAATTTATATTTATTCTGATGTGAAGTTTTGAGTGTATTTTTCATGCCCGTTTAAGATAGCGTTTGAGATATGTACGTCTTAGCCATTTAGCTTGTTTTGGTGTCTCAACAAGTGGTTCAAATTCGACTGATCAATAATGAGAGGATATGGATACATGTCTCCGATCGGGCATTTTTCCTTGTCGGATATCCGACGCGATAGGGTAGTTTTTTTTTTTTAAATAAAAAAACAATATAGGTAATATGAGGTTGGATCGTGTGTTAACATCTCTTATGGTGTTAAATGTTAACAGATCTGGGTCTTTGATTGAATGAAATGGGTGGCTGAGATTATTTGACAATTTTGTTTTTTTTCTTTAATTAAAAATTAATGGGACCCACCTTTTTCCTTTCCCGGAATGGTCGCTCTTTATTTACCTATTCAAGGGCCCTGTTGAATTACGCGCGTGTTGTGCACTTTTTTTTTATTCTGGCGTAACGTTTTTGGCTGGAGTAACGTTGTTTTTTTATGTGATGCACTGTTTGAACTATTCGATAAGGTGATATTAAATATTCGCTAACTTATAGTTATTATTCGTGTGTAAAGAAGAGTTGTCGTTTAGATATTGGCAAAAAGGTTGCTCGATTTTGCAACTATCCGCTTGGTTGATAGTAATTATTCGCTAGATTGATAGTAATTATTCGCTAGATAGATAGTAATCATTCGCTAGATTGATAGTAATTATTCACTAGATTAGGTTGATAGTAATTATTCGCTAGGTTGATAATAATTATTCACTAAGTTGATAGTAATTATTCGCTAGATTGAAAGAGTAGGTAAAGGTAATTCTTGATTTCCCACATCTAATTAACAACATACATATGAATAATTCCGTTTTTTCGCTAGCTTGATAGTAATTATTCTCTAAGTTGATAGCAATTATTTGATAGTTTGATAGTAATTATTCGATAGGCTGAAAGAGTATCTAAACATAATTCTTAATTTACCACCTCTAATTAACCACGTACAAATGAATAATTCCGTATTATTAACGAATAGAAACTCTGAATTTACCGAATATTAACTCTGAACGTGAAATTAATAGAACAAAACTAGAAAAATATAAATTTGAACACAATTTTCATTTGCAACCAAGATTTGAGATTCACAATAGAGATCAACAATAGAATCAGCAATACTAATTGAATGTATCCCATCCTTGCCCAATTCAATTCGATTAGATTCAGAAGCTCTCCTCGCCTCCTTGTCAAAACATCTTGGAGGTTAGGGATGACATGCGTCGATCGACAATACCTCTTGTCAAAACATCTCGGAGGTTTATAAATGCCTTTCTATAAGTTGCAATCAATTAAAAGAAATAAGTAAAGAAGGAGAAGTATCTTAATTACCAAATTCAACTTCACCACTGGAGATTTATCATTCCTGGTGTTCGACGGGGAATTGGACTAAAGCAAGAGGATAGAGTAGAGGGGGATTGTTGCACCTCCATTAGTTGGATCGTCAACTGTCCGCATCTGCTCGGCCTTCGAATCCACCTTTTTCGCCTGCCAGATCGCCTCCAATGGAGGAAGGAGCGAATGAAGGTGGCGCAAAATCCGCCATCACCATCGCCGCCATCACCATCACCGCCTAGGAGATCTCGATCGAGGAGCACGAAGCCCCAATTTCAAGCCTTCGAATTTAGATTCAAACAAGCACAAAACTGATCGAAAACAAAACTAAACATCACGAGCATGCTTGAATAAATAGCAGGATTTCATGGACAAAAGAAGCACAGAGAGGGAAGGATCGAAGGCGGAGAGCAATAAGTTGAAGATGAATCGAAGCGGGCATATGCGTACGGCTTTAGTTAGGGTTTCTTATACACGCGATTAGGGTGAGGTTGGGAGGGATTTATTTTCCAATTAATTTACAATTAAATTAATATATTGAAATAATCTTGGCCATTTATTTTCCCCATCCAATTGTCTAGATTTGTTAACATTTAACACCGTAAGACTTGTTAACATTTGATCCATATTCTAGGTGATATTATTGTTATAATTTCCTAGAAATACAACGTCCTAAATTAGCCAAGATGGTAAGTTGGGGTTTTTGCATAGGTGTGGGCGCACGTCGCGTGTTCGACTCCCAGGGTCTTCGAAACTATTCTAAATTCTAATATCCTTCCTCCCATTCATCTTAATCCACCAAATCCGTGGAGGTGGGGGAGAAGGGTCCGGTGAGGCAGCTGGTGAGTTTCATATGGGAGAGAGGGTTTGGATCGTATCGGATAACCTGATATCTGACACGAATTCGATAATTAGTGTATCCGTATCTGATATCCGATTTTAGTTGTGATGTATGGATTCGAGTATCCGATACGGTTAATTGGTTCTTGTCGGGTACCCAGTTCTGAACACCGCTAGTATGTAGTATATACATGCCAGAAAGTAAAAAGACATGTATTTACCCAGTGAGCACTGGTCCCAGACCCGGTTATGATGTAGTAATAGAGATAATAGATAATAACTCTCAAATGAGGAGGCTCCTTGTGCACAGTGAGCACTGGTCCCAGACTCTTGTTACCGGTTGAGTTACCATGATTTACCTCATCTCACAATCTCCGTCGGATCGAAGGGCGGAAGGTGAGAGGCGTCCGGGGTGAGGGTGAGCGATTTCACCTTTGGAGCAAGATAATAGATAATATAGAAAATACCAGAAAGAAGAAAGCTAAAGACCCACATGGATGATGTCATGGGAGGAGTGGATGCAGGGATGGATGGGCATGGAAGAAGGCACATGCACATGGGGGTGGGCTGATTGAAGCCTAAGGCCTAACCATGCATATGAATCTGTTTTCAAAACTGTGTTTGGGCAATTGGGTTAACTGCCTTTTCTTTATGCAGGAAGGCAGGGGAAAAAAGGTGTGATATCTAACTAATTAGCTTATCTATTATGTAGATATTAGATATGGCTTTGAGGAATGGTGATATGTACACACGTAGAGGCTGATTCATTTAGTTGCTCCTCTGATACAGTTTCTCCACTCATCTTTGCTTTCTTGACCCCACTTCTCCCTCACTGTCTATTTGTCTATTCTGCATGTATCGACTTTCTATCCTATACCCTTGGCAAACAGAAAAATTTTCAAATTTAAATTTGTTTAGCTTTTTTTAATATTGATTTCTTAATAACACTTATTTATTGGCAGAAAATCTTTCCGGATTAAGGTTCTTAATCCGGTGCACACATGTCTCTTATCGTGTATAAATAAATTATTTATTTGTTTTTTCATGATTATTGATCTGTTTTCTTACAAGATTATTCATCAACCTGTAACAATGTAATTATTCGTTTGTATAAAAAAGTAAAAAAAAAATATAAAATTCAGTCTAACGAATACCATTTAGTACCACCGAATAATTTTATTTCAGCGAATAATCACTTAATACTACTGAATATAGGGTGATTCATCTTGATCGATCCGACTAGGTATTTTCGGAACAAGTAGACTTAGGTGATCCCAAATTTACTGAAGGTCGATCCAATGATCCATAGTCCGAGTTGATTCGATATTTACTGGTTTATGTATCAATTATTCGAATGTTCCGTAAATATGGAATCGCGAAAAAATACACATAAGCCCTTCAACCTCGAAAACAATTAAGGCTATATATGTTTGGTAAATTCAAGTGATCCGCTCCACCATACATCAAATGAGATACTAACTAGATTGTGAAAGTGTTTGTAACAATTCAAGTGATCTTCATCAATTTAGTTTATTACAAACAGTTTCACAATCTTGTCTTTGTGGCAATTCAAGTGATCTTCATCAATTTCTTAGGAGATAATGGAATGTACAATCACTAGTTATGACTACTTTATATTTTATCTTCCCGACGTACTACTACTATTAGCCGAGCACCTCTTATCTTACTTACTACTAATTAATTTCTACTAATGACTATAGGGGAAAATGTGGATGTAATTAATTAAAGATTTAAAGTTGCAGAAAATAGAAGTGAATATACATCCCCACGACAACCCCCGGACGGATCCTCAGAGGTAGCAGACATCCCCAATCGAAAATAAAATTTAATATACATATTTCTTTCGTTGATAGGTTCAATTTGATATATATTATAGGCTCAAATCCGATAATTGAGTAAAAAGTTATAAACGTTTCAGGACTAAAGCAATATAAATTATTTTTCACATTATTTACTAAATTAATATACTTCTATCATACTTATCATTTGTTAAACTTTGTAACTTTTTTTTTTATTAGGAAATATTTCGAGTGAGAAGGCTCTACCTGGCAGCATACTTGCGGATGAGGTCAAGAAGACCTGAATAATTTTTAATATCGACTCCTCGGGCAGAGTGACAAAGGTGTGCAACCTTATCAACCACTCTATTGCACATACGTGGAACATGAAAGAAGGAGACCTCTTTCATAGTCGATAGTAGAATTTGTACATCAGAAAGGATCAGTAAAATTTCCCAGGGACATTGTTTTTCCTATTTAAGTGATCAATGATTATTTTAGAGTCACCTTCGATTTGAATTTTGTCTATATTGAGTTGGCGAGCGTGTTGGATTCCCAATTTGAGAGCGAGAGCTTCCGCAATGAGAGAGTGTTGTTTGCCTAGTTTCTTGTGACACAATGATACTAGTTGTCCCTCCCAATCTCCGATAATGGCCCCAACAGTGTTTTCGTTATTTGTAAGTGATGATCCATCGAAATTTAGCATTAGCGATCCCACGGTGGCTTGCGCCAAGAAACATTTTTTTGTCTTTTATTTTGTTTTGGAGTTTTGGGTATAAAATGACTAAACTCCTCCTCTAAATCAGCCTCAACCACAAATGTTTTGTTTCAATTGTCTATATGCGATTTAATCAGACGTAAAACTTTGTCTTTTTGCGGAATGGCCACTCGCTGAAACAAATATTGATTCCTAATATACCATGTAGACCACCAAGAGAAAGCAAGGCTCTCCAGCGTATAAACCGATGAGTTAAACTTTATAAATTAATACTATAAAAATCCAAAAAAATTCAAATATTGATGGTTTATAGAGTTTACTTTTTTGCCCCCTCAACTAACCGATTCAGGATCTATCACTACCCAATTTTATTGAGCTAAATATAAAACGAATTCAAACTACTCGACTAATATAACACCACTATCTATCACGTATAATAACCTAGGAAGCACGGAAACGTCATTTTTTAATTTCTGGAGGTGTCCGACACCGGGAAATGGGGAAGTGGAGTGGAAACGGTCAAGAACGGCTGGAAACGGTCAACAAAATGCCATGTCATCTGGACACGCCGTGGACACGGACCGACGATTTTCGGAAACGAACCGGAAACGCCACCTCATATTTTTTCAATTTTTTTAATTAAAAAAAAAAGGAAAAACTGCTTGTATACTCTATCCCAATGCCCTAGCAGACATTCAGTTCACTTCCGCCGCTCAACTCATCCTCTTGTCTCCACTCTCCAGATCTCCGGCTGCAAATTCCCGGCGACCGTCTCTCCATTCCACTCCGGCGAGGGCGGACGGCGCTTCTCAGGTTTGTTTTGTGCTTTGATCGACTACGTTGAATCCTTGAAGATACTGGATCCCTCCTCAAGATCATGGAGAAATTTGATGTTATCATTCTTGGTTTTATATTGGATTATTAACGGTTGCTTTCCTCATCTTTATTTGGTTGAATTGTGGCATTGTTAGAATTTGTTGAAGGGTTGAACAATTAATTTTTTTTTTTTTTTTTTTTTGAAATCAATTTTTCAATTTTTATATGTTTGTGAGAGTTGAGTTAAATTCTATTTCCGAGTCGTTATCTTTTTATGTGTTAGTTGGAGTTGGACATCATATATGTAACTCTTATAAAGATATATGTATTAGTCTTTGTGTGAGGTTTAAAATAACATATAATTCATATTGCCGTTTCCTCGTCATTTCCTGATTTTTATTCTTTTAGAATTACCGCTTCCCTATGTCCCCGTTTCTCGTTTCCATTTTCCGTGTCCGTGCAACCTGGATAATAACATATAAATAGGAATATATATACGGCAAGACCTTGTGGAGGGGAGAACATGGGAGACCGACGTCGAGGAAAAGAAAAGTGGCACCATATATGCAATTTCATTAATCAATCAATTTATTTTTTAGAGTTATGTAACTAATTATGTGGATCGATCAATCAATTGATTGTAGAATTTTAAGATGGAATTTGGTAAGGTGGGCGCGCGCTGCATCCAATTCCATAAATTTAATTTGATTTAACTTCTTTTTGTGTCATTTTTTTCCCGCGATTTGTGGGCCCCACTAGCTTTTCATCGGTTGACTACCCAACCGTCTGTGACTGTGAGGGTCCAAATTAGCCGAAACAAATATTTTGTTTAAAGATTTTTGGTTTGAATTTTGTCAATTAAAGCAACCCAAACAAAGAAATAAATACTAATAAATATAATTAAAATAAAAATAAAAATGAAGAGGGTAGGTTAAATGTAAGATGAGGTGTTAGTAATTGGGAGGGTTGGGCGGTGAATGGTGATGGAAGGAGGAGTTGAAGCTTTCATCATTTCAATCATCAATGGCGGTGCGGTAGTTGCTTCCTTCTAACTGCAGAATCCACCGACATTTGTATTAAAATAAGAGTTTTGTTAATTAAAATTAGAGGAAATTGGGTCTAGTGTACTCTTTTTCAAGTTTTTTTTTTACTAATTATACCCCTCAATTTTGTTTTTGGTAAATGTACTTTTTTTTAAGTGGATATTACATATTTACCCTTACAATTAATTTTTATCTTTTCTAATTTTTATCCTTTTTTAAAATATTGATGAGGAAGATATTGTTAACAAATCAGATTTTTTTTTTCTTTTTATCCTTTTTTAAAAAGATCGGTGGATGGAGATATTTTAACAAATTTTATCCTTTTGCAAAAAAAACTCATTTTCAGCATCAATCAATCAATCGTTGATGCGACTACAGGATGTCTGTGACCAGTGTTGTTAAATTAGCCTTCTTGATGGCATCGATCGAGTCTTGTAACCCTAGACAGTGCTTTCCTTGGCTAATTACATGTTCAAATTGAGTTTATCAGCGACTGCTATACCATTAATATTGTACTAATAGGGAGTAGGCATCAACTAAAATCTTATCGAACGGGATCAACTATAATAAACATGTGCAATACCATTAAAAATGATTTCAATCATTATAAAATTTATATCCTACTGTTCGCCTTAGGAAATAGAAAAGAAATCACATAATAAGTGCAATACCAATGCTGCAGAATGAAGCACAATCGTTATGTCCAAGCTTTCCACACATTGAACACTTCTTCCACACATTGAACACTTCTTTCGACAATTATTCGAACTAGACCGTATCCAACTTTAAAATAATTGCTTTAGATTCATGTACTCCATTGAATTGCCAAGTACCATCTTCCAACTCCCAACGTCCATTGTAGTAAACGGTAAGAACAATTGCATCCATCCTTTACAATATATTACAATAAAGGTAAACATTACATTAATCATTCCTGTAAAACGATAATATTCATGTAATACAATGTCATGAGTTACTTACAAGAAATCACACTCATGTAATACAATAATATCCATGTAATCAATTCCTGTAATGAATGAACTCTTCTACCCATTCCTATACCCACATTTATCTTATAGAGTTGTATCACAAGAAATCACTATAACTCACTAAAGTAGCATACAATTCCTTTAATTACTGATTTACTATAATGAACGAATTCTTGTACTCATTACTATAATCAACTACAATAGCATACAATTATCGTAATACATGATTTCATGTAATGACTCAATTCTTGTAATGAATGAAATCTTCTCACCATTAGTATACCCCCATTTGTCTCGTAGAGTTGTATTACAAGAAATTACTCTAACCAACTAAAGTAGCATACAATTCTTGTTATTAATGATTTACCATAATGAACGAATTCTTGTACTCATTACTATAACCAACTACAATATCATACAATTATTGTAATAAATGATTTCTTGTAATGACCGAATCCTAGTAGAAATGGGTATCAAATAAGTAGCATACAATTATTGTAAAAATAGATAACGATTATTGTAACCTAAATTATTATCCCTAACTAACAAGAATCGTCGTTTTTTTTTAAAATCACAAACGAGGTTGCGTCTGTGTCTGGCGCAAACATCGTCGTTTTTTCACCTACATCTTCGTTTTTTTGAAGAATTATGGGAATACAAACATCGTCGTTTTTGCGTCTGTGTCGGGCGCCTAACTCCCGTGGTTGAATTAGGGTTCTCAAATTAGAGATACTATACCATGGAATTTACAGTAACAATCACATAAACATAAAAATCAAATTTACCAACCTTCAATGGCTTTGCAATCACCGTACTTCATGGAAGATGCAATGGGATGAGCGTCGCTTATTGGAAGAGAGGAATGGAAAAAACGAGCGTTGATGGAAACCGATTGAGCGTCAATGGATTTATTAATTACAAACAAATCAAGGGCAAATATGTCATAATAAAAACAAAATCTTCAAGGGTACATTTACCAAAAAAAAAACTTGAATTGGGTATACCTACCCAATTTCGCCTTAAAATTATAAGTGTATATATATTAAAATTTTAGTTTATCCTTTTTTTTTTTGGTTAATAAAATTTTAGTTTATCTTACTCATCCAAGTTTTAATTTAGAGTACATTATGTATGCCAATCTCATTTTCAAAGCAATAAGTATTAATAAAATTATGTTTAACCGTGTCCTTTAAGCCCGCTATATTCCAAACTGCAATTTTTACCTTATTCATTAAGACTGTTGTTGTGAGTGTTACCCTCACTGGTCGTAAAGTTTGCTATGACCATGCCCATCACAAGTGGAACAAGAGCATCTGATTCATCACCCAATGCAGTGAAGCGAGCCCCTGGACTGTTATTCTGACCCCTTACTTCTGTCGAGGTCTTCACACCTTGAGCTTTCGCACTCTTTCTCCCTTGTTGAACAACCCACCCATCAGCAGGCTGAGCATCCACTTCCGCTCTGCCAGGGACACTGGATCTCAGAGTCTCCTTCTGTACATTATTATAGGATTGCTTGGCAGTAGTTCTGGATGCTTTCTTGGGTGCTTTGCTGAGCATAGACATGCCACTAGAGCTTGCTACAGATTGTTGCACCTTAGCCCCTACCACACTCTGAGCTACACTCAATTTCTGGTTAGTAACTGGAGCCCAACAAGTCCCATTCAATAGCACACCCTTGCCTTTGTCTACCACACTCCTCGGCATTGCGTTAGATCCTGTCATTGTCATGTCCCGCTTAGCCACCCATGCTTGCTTACCAGCAGACTGAGCCTTAGCCCGCCTCCAACACCTCGCAGCAAAGTGCCCAAATTGCTCACAGTCTAGGCACCTAACAGGCAACCATTCAAACACAACTGCCTAGTTGAATTTAGACCCATCCACATTCTCGATTTCAATCAATTTCAAGGAAGATTCCTTAATTGTGACCTCCACAAGCATTCTTGCATAGGATAACCTCTCACCTTTGGTTATCAATTCATCTAGACACATCGGAGTCCCAATTGAGCTGCCAAGTCTACCTAGATTAGTACTCGTGAACAACGTAGGCTCAAGATCGGGTAGACAGACCCAACAAGGGATTTTGTCGAAAGAGCTCCAAGCTATGGCCATCTCCGGTACCCAACGTTTCAAAATCAGAGGCTTTGATCCCAGCAGGTTCCACGAACCATTTCTCAACACCCACACCAAGTCAGATTCAGATTTGAATTTGAAAATATAGACACCATTGTGCTTCTGAAAGATCTTCGGTGACTCCACCTTCCAGTTTTGCTCACACATCTCGCAAACCAGTCTATAGGGAACTTGACCCCCCGTGACAACTCCAATCAGGGTAGCAGCCCACTCCCTACGAGACTCCACCACATCCTCTGGCCGGATCTTAAGCTTCCCCTTCTCCACGTCAGGGAAGAAGGTCAATTTTTTAGCATTGGTGATGTCTCTGTTATCCCTAAAAGTCACCATCGGAGTTTGAGATTGGGTCCTTCGCCTGTGAGCAAAGCTGCGTTTCAACGCTTGGATGAAGGACATCTCCTCAGTATCAACCGGCCCGTTTCCCTTTTTATTGAGTAAAGGGGCATCCGAGTGCCCCCCTACATTCCCCCGCCATTAATATCCAGATCTGGATCTTCATTAAATGTTCCACCTACCTCAGACTTTCCATTTCCCCCCGACACAGAAAAACAAGTACCTTTTCCTTCAAATGACTTAGGATCGCCGCTTGCTTCTTTCCGAGCTGGGATGTTGCTACGCTTTCCCATGGTCGGGCCACCCGTCGGCATAACCTTCGTGAGGGAAGCCGGTGACGGACTGTCGGAGAACTTGGAGCTCGCCCTAATCGCCCTTTTTGTACGAACACTCTCTCTTAATTGCATTTGTAAAACTGCTTCCTCCGCTCCAACCACTTCAGACGCATTAATTTTACGGGCGAAAACCCGCAAAAAAGTGGGTGATGGGTGGAGCGGGTGTAGGTGAAGCAGGTGATGGATGGATTATGGATGAAAATTTTTCACCCATTACCCGCCCCAATAGTCCACCCATTAACCCGAACCATTCACCCGCACCGCATACCCGCATAAAACCCTAAAAATATGTCTATATGTGTGTGTGATTTTACTATTTTACCCTTTCCAATTGAAAATGTAAGTTATTAATTTTTTCTCTAATTGTAATTGTTTATCTTATTTTTTTTTTAACATGTTTAATAGAGAACATATAATTTTACTTGCTCATGTGCATGCTAGGATATTGTGGTGGATCGGCTTAATTATTGAAAAGGGAAAACATGTGATTCTGGTACAATCTATTCTTCTAGTTCTATTCTCATATATTTTAGTTTCATTTTGTAATTTTAGGTAACACGTTATTGTGATGTATGACTGCATAACACATATTTTAATTCCATAAACTTATATTTGTAGTATTTATAAATTAAAATTTAAGTTTTCATTCATCTTTCAAAGTTACTCAAAAAATCATCACTATACCCATTGGGTACCCGCTCCACCCACATCACCCGCGCGGGGCGGATGAGGGTGAAGAAGTTTGCGGGTAATCATGGGTGGAGCGGGTGAGATTATTTACTCGCGGGGCGGGTGATGGAGTGGCTTCATCCACCCACAACCCGCCCCATTTCCACCCCTACACCCGACTAATATCTATACATTAACTTAATTTTTTTTCTTTATTGACAAGGAAGTAAGTGGTTGATGTGACATATTTGAGACTCCGTCATCTAAAACGAAGACTTCTAATGATGCCACATAACACGAAGATGCTTCGGTTACAATAGTAGTAATATTGTACTCCGTAATAGATAGATATTCAAACTTGAATCTTAAAAGCCTTTAAAAATATTGAGCAATTTCTCACCAAATTGCACCATCGATTAGCTCTTCGAAACTTTTGGTTTTAACATTATATAGTTTTAAATAAAAAAAATATAAGATTTTAGTTTAATTAACTTTCATAATCGGAGTTTTTCAACATCTACTCTTTATGGAGCTTTTGGTTTTCTATGCACAAGTTTTTATCAGTTACCTTAACAACTACGTTTATAAAACACCAAGCTAGCTTATTTAACACAAATAATCCATCAATTTCAGCTACTCCGCCAACTTCTCTTTTACCAAACACAACATATATGTACAATTTGTTTACACCCAAAAAATAAAATAAAACTCTTTATCCGATACAATAATGAAGAAAAAAATTAATGGTATAAAAGTAGGGTTGTTATTCGAGTCAAACGAGTCGAGTGTGGCTTGTTTAAATTCATCCTGTTTTAGAAACGAGTCGAGCTCGAGCCGAACCTAAATTTGGACTCGAGCTTAAAAACTTGCTCATACTCAGCTCGTTTAATAAATGAACGAACTCGAGCCGAACTTTTTTCGAGCATTATGCAATCTCATTTTCTCACAACATAGTAAATTAATAATTTAAAAGAAATAAAAATTTCACAAAATTCGAGCTATTCGAGCTTTAATCAAGCGAGTCGAGCTTTGAACCGAGTTTAAAAATATATTCATACTTAACTTGTTTAGAAAATAAACGAATTTAAATCGAATCAAGTCCGAACCGAGCTCGAGCTACTCGATTCATATAACTCCCCTCATTATACATATAACTTGCTATATATGCCTTAGAGCATGGGCAGTGGGGGTTCTTTAACCCAAATTTAAGAGATTTAACACTATTTTATTTGAGATTGTAAAAAATGGGTTAAGGAACGATTTGACATGTTCTCTCCTAAGTAACTCTTAAACACCCTACAAAAGAGAGAAATTGGGGACCACATCATAAAAAAGTTGAAGAGATAAAAGATGAAAAGGGAGTTAAGAAACTCTTATGGGTTCTAGGGATGTGAGTGAAAATATATAATGAGTTGTTTAAAGAATAGTAAAGAGAGAGAAAGATAAAAAGTGGAGTTAAGAAAACCAAATGAATTCGAGGGATGCGGATGCACTTAATAAACTATGGAAGTGAACTACACTAAGCACATGGGGGACCCAAATGACATGGAATGTGATGTGTAAAAGTGAAAAAACGGATAAGGATTTTGGAACTTTTTACTTCTTTATTCCGAGCATCATTCCCTTTTCTTCATTTCATCCCTTTTTATCTCTGCGTTGCCACGTCCTTTAATTAAAGTTTTACGTCACAGCCACTATATATACACTTGACTCCGGTCTACTGTGGTAAAAAACTAACAGTAAAAATTGGCGGCAATTAAGAATCTAATCAAAAGCTCGGTTTCTCAAACAAAATAAAAATCAAAGCTCTAAATTTCTTTTCAACAAAAAAAAAAAAAAAAAAAAAAGAGAGAAAAAGAAAGATTTGACGATTTTGATTTGAATCCCTTTTGTTTTTTTTGCCATCACAAAACCTTTTGCTCAACCTACCATCTTGTTTTGACAGCTCGGATTCGAATAAAGCATCTTTTTATCTATTATCATTGGTTGATTATTAAAGACATGGTTGAAAACTATTCGATCCGATATAATGTGGTAAAAAATGAACTCAAATCAATCCATACCAAAAAAAAAAAAATTAGAAAATTAATGAATGTCTTACTAGCAAAGTTTTTTCTCTATGATTTGATCTAATCTTAATAAATGTAACTGTATTTTTGCGAATTAAACAATTAATTATATTTATTAAATAAAATATGTTTTTTTGTAAAAAATTGAAAATGATTGAATTGAAGCTAAATATTACTCCCGCCGTTCAACAAAACTTGACGTTTTACTATTTATGCACGCTTTTTTAGGAGCTAAAAACTATATAAAATATTGACTTTTTAAATAATTTTTTTTAACAATTTCGTAGTTATTATTAATAAGAACAAACTTGTTAAAAAAATTTTAAAAAAAAATGAATATTTTATATAGTTTTTATCATTCTAAAAAAGCGTGTATGAATAGTAAACGACAAGTTTTGTTGAACGGAGGGAGTAAAATATTTTAGTATCCATATCCATAAATCCAAAATTTGGAAGGATTCGGATAACCGGTTACAAATAGAAGAATGAATCAAATTCTCTAGATGCTTGGCATGAAATTACCCACAGATAATTTTAAGGATGTCTTTGAAATCTAAATGATAATTTTAACATATATAAAACTAAATTTAATTTCTTATATATTTCAATAAATATATAAATATGTTTTCAAACATTAAAAAAATATACGATATAAGTTCAATTCAAACCAGACTAATAGTTTACAATACAAATGGATTGACACATTGCATAGACTCAAACAAAAACGGAAATGAGAATAATAACTTTTATGGTTCGATTCAAATCCGTAATTTTTCGTCCGAACTCCGATCCGATCCAATTTTTAGCAGCCCTAAAGAAAGGTGCATAAGAAGAGGTCAAGGGGGTGAAAATGTGACGTGGTAAAGGACACAAAGAGGGGACAAAGATGACGAGAAAATGGCCTTTAAGCCATCCATCCCATCTTTTTTGGCCCTTATCAAGATGTGATCAACTAAACTTTGTTTAATTTAATTTAAGCCCCTTTACTTAATACATTAAGCCCTCAATTAAACTATATATACTGTGGTCTATCTCATGTTTTTTTCCCTTAGCTAATCATCATATAGAGATGAGGCTTAATTATGCTTCTTGATCGAATTTGGTGTTATGATGCAAGCCACTAGCTTAGTTAATTAATCACTTAAATGACAATTACTTGCTTAATTAAGCGCCCTTACCCTTTTTGCTTTGCGTTGCATATACTAAAACTAAATCGACCTCTTGTAACTATGTGTGTAAACCGCTGACGTTAGTAATCATGGAGTAATAGCATGATTAAATAACTATTAGGATCTTCGGTTATGCTATCCACACGACTGAGTTTCGTCAAATGCACGTTCCCAAGGTGCTGACATCGGGAGTTAGAGATGACGTTTGGACTGTCGATACTGGCTTTAGGAGTCGGTGGAACTCATCGTGGTGATGTGCAAGGTTTGTGGTGTTCGTGGTGCAGAAGGGGAGTGTTGTGTGGTGCTGATGTTTGCCGACATCAAAAGTCGATGATGGTGGGGAAGGCCGTGCATTTGGCGAGTGGCGTGCCAACAACAAGGCCCATTATAAATAATGATAAAAATTATCTAGTTAATTGAGGTTAGTTTAGATTTGATTATATATTATTTTATTATCTATATAAACTCAGTTTAGGGTGATGTGTCAAGCTTAGAGGAATTTGTTGAGTCTCGACCAATCATTATTTTTTCCATTTTTCTTTGATTTTCTTTAATTCTAATTTCGGAATTTTCGCCAAATACCCCTAAGGTTAAGGCTAATTCGCGTGTTGTACAAAAGTTTGACATATTTCGCCAGGTGCCCCTGAGGTTTTCATTTTTTTCGCCAAATACCCCTGAGGTTTATATTTTTTTTCGCCAAATGCCCCTCTGTCAAATTTGTTAACTTTTTTTTATTGAAAAATAGTACAATTCATCCAACATGGCTCATATTTTTAATAAAAACAAAATTTTCTAAGTATAAAAAATTACTATGATAAATTTAAATAAGATATTATCAAACTTTAACATAAAATACAAAAAAATAGATTTGATAATTAAGTAAAAAATAATTAAAATATTTATGAAAAATGTGTACAAATTACACGAGTTTAAGATTTAAGTAAAATATGTTGATTGGGTTAAAATCCTAAAGTAAATGTGTTTATAAAACCTAATAAAAATGCTTATTAATTAATATTTAGATATAACTAGATTGATTAAAGAAATGTGTACAAATTTCATTAGTTTGATTTTTTTTTTTCAAGATTCAGTTGATTGGGAGGAGATTGTGAAATTAAAATGATTATGTCATCTAAGCAAAAATATTTCTCATCTAACAATTAGAATAGATAAATCTCATTGGTTAAAAAAATGTTTAAAAAATTTGTTATTTGAAAATTTATGTAGATTAGGTTGATTGTGTGAAATTCCAAAAATTAAGATTATTATATAAAAAATAGTTTTCATTATACACACACAAAAAGAGAGATTAATTTCTTTGGAAAAAAAAAACAATTCATATATTTGGAACTATGTATTTAAAAAAAAAAACGTTTTGAATTAATCTCATTGTTTAAATAAATAGCATGAAATGATATTGTGTAATTAATACATAATGAAATAATAGTGTATAGTTAATTTTAACTTTATCAAAAAAAAAAGTTTTGAATTAATTCCATTGATTAAAAAATGTAATATGATATGGTATTGTGTATATAATATTAGATAATTTAATTACCATAATTAAATAATATTGTTCAAATAATACCTTACAAAAATAACAATGAAATAATATTTTCTATTCTTTTTTTTTTAATAAAAAAAAACGTTAACAAATTCGACAGAGGGGCATTTGGCGAAAAAATAAAAACCTCAGGGGTATTTGGCGAAAAAAATGAAAACCTCAGGGGTACCTAGCGAAATATGTCAAACTTTTGTACACCACGTGAATTAGCTTTAACCTCAGGGGTATTTGGCGAAAATTCCGTTCTATTTTTTTTTTCTTCTTTTTCCTTTAATTCTTTTTTTTTCTTTAATTTTACTAACTATTGGACTTAATTCAAAACATTGATCTTAAACTAATTTATAATTTTAGTAGTTTTTTTCCCTCTAAAAAACAATGGGATTAATTCAATACATAAAATTAATAATAATAAAATATAAAATTAATATTAGTAATCTACATCTATATCTATATATAGATCTATATATACTACTTTAATCGTTTTCTCAACCCATGAGTTTAATTCAAAATATTTAATTATCTGAACTTTTACAATTATGTTATAATATTAATTTAATATATTAGTAAGATTTTATTTATAAAAAAATCGTGCCATGACGCGGGGATCATACTAGTTTCTTATTATTTCTTATTATCTTTTGTAATCTATATCTATATATCTATATATAAACTCTTAAAACAAAAGAGTTTTTGCTTATGTGTCGCATCCACCTTAATTCTCTCATTTTCAATTAATCACTTTTTCTTTTCTTTTTGCAACTAATTTTTATTTTTAAAATAACCATCTATATATCTATATAAACTCTTAATTTAAAAGAGTTTAGGATGATGTGTCAAGGTTAGAGGAATTTTATGAGTCTCGACCAATCATTATTTTTTTCATTTTTCTTTGATTTTCTTTAATTCTTTTTTTTTCTTCTTTTTCCTTTAATTCTCCTTTTTCTTTAATTTTACTAACTATATTGGGCTTAATTCAAAACATTGATCTTAGACTAAATTATAATTTTAGTAGTTTTTTTTTCTCTAAAAAATAATGGGATTAATTCAATACATAAAATTAATAATAAGAAAATATAAAATTAATATTAGTAATCTACATCTATATCTATATATATCTATATATACTACTTTAATCATTTTCTCAACCAATGAGTTTAATTCAAAATATTTAACGGAATTTTCGCCAAATACCCCTGAGGTTAAAGCTAATTCACGTGGTGTACAAAAGTTTGACATATTTCACCAGGTACCCCTGAGGTTTTCATTTTTTTCGCCAAATACCCCTGAGGTTTTTATTTTTTCGCCAAATGCCCCTTTGTCGAATTTGTTAACGTTTTTTTATTGAAAATAAAAAAGAATAGAAAATATTATTTCATTGTTATTTTTGTAAGGTATTATTTGAACAATATTATTTAATTATGGTAATTAAATTATCTAATATTATATACACAATACCATATCATATTACATTTTTTAATCAATGGAATTAATTCAAAACTTTTTTTTTTTGATAAAGTTAAAATTAACTATACACTATTATTTCATTATGTATTAATTACACAATATCATTTCATGCTATTTATTTAAACAATGAGATTAATTCAAAACGTTTTTTTTAAAAATACATAGTTCCAAATATATGAATTCTTTTTTTTTCCAAAGAAATTAATCTCTCTTTTTGTGTGTGTATAATGAAAACTATTTTTTATATAATAATCTTAATTTTTGGAATTTCACACAATCAACCTAATCTACATAAATTTTCAAATAACAAATTTTTTAAACATTTTTTTAACCAATGAGATTTATCTATTCTAATTGTTAGATGAGAAATATTTTTGCTTAGATGACATAATCATTTTAATTTCACAATCTCCTCCCAATCAACTGAATCTTGAAAAAAAAAATCAAACTAATGAAATTTGTACACATTTCTCTAATCAATCTAGTTATATCTAAATATTAATTAATAAGCATTTTTATTAGGTTTTATAAACACATTTACTTTAGGATTTTAACCTAATCAACATATTTTACTTAAATCTTAAACTCGTGTAATTTGTACACATTTTTCATAAATATTTTAATTATTTTTTACTTAATTATCAAATCTATTTTTTTGCATTTTATGTTAAAGTTTGATAATATCTTATTTAAATTTATCATAGTAATTTTTTATACTTAGAAAATTTTGTTTTTATTAAAAATATGAGCCATGTTGGATGAATTGTACTATTTTTCAATAAAAAAAAGTTAACAAATTTGACAGAGGGACATTTGGCTAAAAAAATATAAACCTCTGGGGTATTTGGCGAAAAAAATGAAAACCTCAGGGGCACCTGGCGAAATATGTCAAACTTTTGTACACCACGCGAATTAGCCTTAACCTTAGGGGTATTTGGCGAAAATTCCGAATATTTAATTATATAAACTTTTACAATTATGTTATAATATTAATTTAATATATTAGTAAGATTTTATTTATAAAAAATCGTGCCATGGCGCAGGGATCATACTAGTTTCTTATTATTTCTTATTATCTTTTGTAATCTATATCTATATATAAATTCTTAAAACAGAAGAGTTTTCGCTTATGTGTTGCATCCACCTTAATTCTCTCATTTTTCAACTAATCACTTTTTCTTTTCTTTTTGCAATTAATTTTCATTTTTAAAATAACCATTGGGTTTAATTCAAAATATTAAATTAATATATAACGTGTATCTATTTGTAAATTTTCCTAGACTATCACAATATATTGAGTCCATCTTGAATTAGTCAATTATACCCTTATTCTTATTAGTCTGTTCTTATAAGTTTAATTCAAAATATAAAACCAATATTCTATTTAATTGTATAATATTAATTTATTTTATTACTCTATTAAATTTTTATTTTTAAAAAATCGAGTCATGACGCGGGAACTCTACTAGTCTCCTTATATATGTAAAGAGTTCTCTAATGAATACATTGTGGTTTATTTCACCATTTTTAACATTAACAAGTCACGTGTTTAATCCTCTCTATATGAGGCCAATGTAAGCATATAGTACGTATTAGTGATCAATAGGGTGAGTCTAATCACACCTATGAGCCTGTATGGGCCATTTCAATCGGTTGAAATTTTTCTATTTTCAACCCCTTAAAAGCTTAAATAGTGTATGGGGTAAAGCTTTTTAGAGAATTTTGGTTTAAATGGGGGTTATTTTAAAAGCTTATTTTCGAAGCTTTTTTGTGGTTTTAGTAGTTTATTTGATTTGAAAAGACAATTATACCTCTAATAATAACTAAATAAACTCAACTTTTTACAAATAAATCGTTTTTCACCCCATACGGAGTTTATATTTCACACAAAATTTTAACCTTTATTTTACACAAATTTTTAACTTTAATCTGTTTATAAATTTTAGTCACTTTTTAAACCCCGCCCCATAAGGACCCTATGTCACCCAACACATCTTCAATTCGGGTGTAAACAGTTATGACGGTGTACAAAAAATATTTTGAAATTCCGCGTGGTGACCACAAACTTTTATAAATTCCGCATAGTATACAAAGTTTTGAAAAATTTCGTGTGGTGCCCACGAAATTTTGTAAAAGTCCACTTGGTGTCCACGAGGTTTTCAAAAGTTTATGTGATAACAATAATGAGTTTAATATTGAGAAGTTGATATTAAAAATTATATTATTGTTGGAAATTCCGTGTGGTGCCCACAGAGTTTTGTAAAAGTCCACATGGTGCCAACGGAGTTTTTCAAAAGTTTATGTTATAACAATAATGGGTTTAATATTAAAAATTGAGATGAAAAATTATATTATTGTTGAAAATTCCGCGTGGTATCCACGAACTTTTACAAATTCGACTAGGTAATAATGTGCTATACAATTGCACTTACGGACACATGCTCGATATTTCTGTCCGATTAGGGCATTTGAACACTCGTTGGAAAGGTAATTTCAAGAGGTACGGCTTTACTGAGGACGTCTCTTGAGAAATCTTCCTCGAATATGACAAAAAAATATATTTTTTCATCACTCTAAAATCTGGACAAATTTGAGAGTTTTCTAAGAGATTAGTCCACCAAAAAATCTCAAAATCTACACAAATGAAAATCTTAAATCCTTTTCTCAACGTAAGGTCCGATGCTATTCACTATTCAGGCAATATGACCACAAAACACCCACCGGGATGTCAAAATAACCATCGGCTTGGAGTGAAGGTCGATGGAGATAAATATTTCCCCACCCCCTAACTCCATCTTGAGGATGAAGATGCAATCATCCCCTTCATTCCCTCCTCCCATTCCACCCCTAGCCAAACGCATCAATGCACAATTTCTTAAGGAGGAAGATGTAAATTTTCCCACCATGATCCTCCATCTTGAAGAGAATAGAATTTCACCTTCTCCGCCCTCTGCTGAAACACCCTTAGATTGTGTTTGGCTCGGGGGTGGACAAGTTGGACGAGATGGGTTTATTTTTTGGGGAACGCATCGGTGTATTTGGCACAGGATAGGGGAGGTGAGGAAAGGAAAAGGAGGGTGTCGAGAAGGGTGAAAATTGGGCAAAATCTCCACTTGTTGATCATGGGGTGGGACTCGCTTGTCGACTTGTGGACGATGGAGGGAGGGCAAACCGGTGACATCACACTAGGTTCTCCTGTCTGGCAGCCAAGCTGCGTAGGCCGCCGAGGGAGGGAACTCTTCAATCTATGTCGAACTGATGGGGGAGGCTTTGCTAGTTTCAGCCAAATGGAGAGGGTGGGATGGTGGGTTCCTTTAAAATGAGGGCAAACTAATCCCTTTGCTTTATCCCACTTAAAAATAATCTTCCTTTCCACCAAAAAAATAATCTGCATCCTTCATACCCACAATTTGCAAGGTTCACACACCAAAAAAAATAATTAATTGCACATAGAAGCCTAAATAAGCAAGAGGTCTTAGGGAAGAGGGAGATATGGGCTCCAAACAAAAACCAAGTTAGTTGCCAAACAGGCCCTAATCGACCACTCAAACGTCTTTACTTGTTACTTGTGAGGGCTTATTTGCATGGGGAAGCATAATACTACTTTTAATTTGCATTATAAGTTATAATTCAATGCTATAGAAATTCAACCACACTAAAAAAGAACAGACATCAACTCATTAGGCCAATGCTAGACAAATATTTCATAGTCTTTGCACTTGAGATTTATAGAGCTAGTGATGGACACGGGAATCACATAATATGGTAATCTGCTGCAACAAGATGCCTATCACAGTCACTTGGGCGTGAAGCGAGCAACACATAGCCCCGCTTCATCCAGCAATTCTATAAAAATGTGTTTCATAAATATAAGCTCATACTATAACTTAGACTAGTAACAATTTAAAACACAAACTTAATACATACACACACATCAATATGTGTTCAAAATACACATTATGCTGCTCTTTTTTTAAAATTGATGTTGATGACAAAGCCAAACTTAAGTACATATCAGCATATATACACACACACATCTATGTGTTTTCAAAATAAGCATCGTGCGGCTCTTTTTTATAAATAGAAAATAGATGATGATAAAGACAGTTATAAATTCAATCTACATCTCAAAAGTATCATTGAGATTCTTTAAAATCCTCGAATCAAAAAAAGATTCTTTAAAATCCTTATCTAAATAACTTAAAAAGAATAGTAAACGATAATTGCAAAATTGGTGGACATATCATGTTGCACACTGTTTCTTAGCAAAAATGGAGTATGTAGTTATACCAAAATATTAAATGGAGAAGTGAAGAACTTGTTAAGTTGATGTCCTCCCCTCGTCATGCAAAGCACCAATCACCAATATAAGCTTGCAAATACATATCAATTCCCTTAGCAACCTCTTCTTTATTTAATGAAAATACAAATCACAACAAGCAGCACAAAGCCTTATTTGAAAGATTACTCTAAAATAATGGAGATAAGCATGCTGAGGCGTTTTGAATAGCACTTCAACACTTAAGCATGAAGCACTAGCTTGAGCAACGCTGAAGCAAAGAAGAGCAGCATCAAACATAGAATTAACTCAACAAATGCAGATAGGCAAAAACACAAAGGAAAGTGGCAAGGGAGAAACATTGTCCAAGAGAACTAAGACCATAACATAAAGATAAACTCTAATGATCATCTATCATCATTAAAGGCCTTAATGAATCTTCAGAGGAGTGGCATAAGAAGGGCCAAAAACTAATGACATACAGACAAGGCAGCCAATCCTGAATAAACACTAGATTTCTTGCACAAACAAGCAAATAGCAAAGCACGTACTTGTTATTCTGTGTCTATACCTACCAAACCATACCAGGTTACACACGTTTACATTTATGATTTATAATGCACTATCTTGCATAACAATTTGGTCCCAATAGATCCTTAATCTGTTCTTGGTGTGGCTATCCATAAACCCATTCACATACCATGTGACAAAAGATAAGGATCCAGAATCAGAGAATGTAATGTGTTTCCTGGATCCCCCAGAGTGTGCACAAAACACAATCATCCATACATTTAACCAAGATGAACAATCTATCGGCTAACTGAGTTATGTTTGGATCGAAAATTAATCCGTTCTTGAACTACACATTGTCATATGACTTATACCTGTAATAAATGGAGCTCAGGGCGCACTTAGAACTTAAGCTCCACAGCAATAAAACAGTCTATTAACACAGCAGTCTAATTGAAGTTGTTGAGAAACCAACCGCAAATGATCACAAAATGTCAATAAACTGATATATAAGTGCAAATTAAAGCTCTGGCCTATGGCCATCGGCCAATTGAACAATGCACACAGAAAGGAAAACTGATTTTCTTCAGTAAAACAGCTGCAGTGATACATTAAAGGGCAAATAAGAGTGAATATAAGAACACACTGAGCTAATCATAGTTTATTAACCAGACGCACATTTCAACAAGCCAAAAGTAGAGGCAAATCCATGTCCAGTAACATGAGGGAACATGTGTGTATACTCCGAAAGCATTCAAAATCAAGGCTAGGGTTAGCACGCTATGAACAATATCAACAGATTGCACCCAACGTATAACCAACCCGGAATAGCAGAAACTACTTGAAAAGGACCAAAATCAAAATAGGGATTATAAAGTCTGAGGATAAGAAAACATATGAGCAAGAAAGGTTTTACTCCTTATTGCGCAGATCAGTTTCCGTTGGTAGGGCATTCCCTTGCAATATGGCCTTGCTCTCCACAGTTGTAGCACCCACGGCCACCTCCGCCACCACCACGGCCACCGTAGCTACCACCGCCGCCACCAGCACCGCCTTCTTGGCATTCCCGAGCGAAGTGTCCAGCGCCTCCGCATTTATAGCAAGCACCTCCGCCTCCGCCCCCGGAAGCTCGACCACCATCACCACCAGTTGTGCATTCCCTTGAGAAGTGCCCCGGTTGACCACAGTTGTAGCAACTTCCACCGCCACCACCACCACCTCCACCGCCTCCACCGGCAGAGTTGGGGCAGTCCCTGGAGAAGTGTCCAGATTCGCCACAGTTGTAGCAATTTCCACCGCCATAGCCGCCATCGCCTCCGCTATTCCGCTTCCATCCTCCTCCATATCCTCCTCCGCCGCTTCGATCGTTGTATCCGAAGCCACCACCACCACGACGGCCGCCGCCGGAGAAGTTACTGTCTCTCCTGTTATCAGCAGCCAGGGGAGCGCCGTTAGGTCCGGTGACCTCGACCGCCTTCGTCTTACCGTCATCGCCGACGGTGACGCTGAATTCCACCGTGTCGCCCTCCTTTAGGGATCTAAACCCCTCCGATTTGATCTGGGACTGATGCACGAACAGATCCTCGGTTCCATCGTCAGGCTGGATGAATCCGTATCCCTTCTGATCGTTGAACCAGCGAACAACACCCGTGGATCTAGGATCCTGCGACATCTTAGATGTGGAGAAGAGGGGATAAAGCGGGGAGGATGGAGAAACCCTAGTTTTCAGAGGCGTCGTTGAGAGGAAGAGGGAGGCGGGGGCGTGAAATGGATATATATAGGGCTAAACCCTAAAGCCAATTTCAACCTTTTCAACATTTCTGTGGATTGCGGAGGGAATTGATTCTGTGCGCTGGGGTGCACCGGGAATACGTGTGGACCCGGGATTTAAAGGTGGTGATTTATTGGCTTTGATTCCAGACACTTGGCCCACAACTTCATCGTCCATGATATTCTTATTTCATTGGTGTGCGAGTGCGACCCATCGACTTCTTCCGGGTTTGAGTTTATCTAATTCTATTTTAATTATTTTTAGTGGACTAATATTTTTCTTTATTTCAAATTATTTTTATTTAACTATGTTAATTATTTATATTTTTGTTATAAATTAAAGAATTTTAATGGGAAATAGAAATTTTGAGTTTTCTTATTCAAAACAACTAGATCTACTCTCTCCGTTCGGAAATATATAAGTTGATTGACTTTTGTACACATAGTTTAATTATTAGTGCAATGTAAAAAATTATTTTAAAAAATTAACATTTACATACTCCCTCCGTTCCAAAATAAATGTCGTTTGTCCTTACATGCACGCTTTTTAAGAAGGTAAAAACACTATAAAATATTATTTTTTTAATCAATCTTTTTTAATAATGTCATACTTGTTAGTCATAAGTATGAACTTATAAAAAAAATTCGTTAAAAAAATAATATTTTATAGAGTAGTTTTTAGATGCGTGCCGAAAAGTCAAGCGACTTTTATTATGGAACAGAAGGAGTAGTTTTTAGCTCCTTAAATTACGTGCTCAAAAGTCAAATGCCTTATATTAAAAATAGTAGGGAGTAATTTTTTTTTTTTGAAGTCAACCCCCTCGGCACTAAGTCCGGGTGAAGGGAGGTTTATATAAATATAAATGAAGGAATGGGGGGATCCAAGGGATCATACATCTGAGCTTGAGACCATTTAAGTTAGGACGCAGCCTAACTCAACAAGGATTCAAAGCTTAAAATAAACCGACGAGTGTATGTTCCGATCAAGGCGTAGCTTGATCGAACACATACAAAATGCCAAGAAAACACAAACTGGGAGAGGGGAAGGCACGCAGGCCTACCGCAACTCCAAAACACAACCAAAAGACCTTGTTCTTGGGGCACACAAGCACCCAAAGGGACACAAGCCAAAATCCAACCAAAAGAAGATGATTCTCGAGTGCACGCAGACACTAAAGGCACGCAGGCCCTAGGACACCATCTAAATACCGAGCTACCATATAAGATCAAGGGTAAGAAAGAGCATAAGACACCTGAGACTTTATATCTTTCCAACATCATCGAGACCAAAGGAGGCATGGAGGAGCCGAAAAACATGGGCAGCAGCAAGCTTGGCTACACTTTCCTTGGGGATGTGGTTGCCTTCATAGACCTTCGCATTCCTCGCATGGCATATAAAATATATCGCAATGGAGAAAGCAAAGGTCCTTGCCTTCATATCACACCCTTTTTTTCTCTTATGCCTTCGGAGCCATCTTAGACCCCTAGCCAAGCTATCTACGTCTTCCAGGATCGAGAATCGCTGACGAATCATTCTCCAAATGCCCTTAGCATAAGGGCATTCGAAGAATAGATGCTCATGCGTCTCTAACACATCCTCACCAAAAAACCTACAACCATGGTCAATGTCAAGAAAGCAAAGTCTATCTAAGGTAGGAAGCTTACCCAAAGTAGCCAGCCAAATGATGAAGCAATGTTTCGGAGTATTTCCTTTGGCCCACACTTCCTTGTACCAATGGACATGGGCATCCTTCTCACGGAGCTCCTCGTATGCCTTCTTAACCTTGAACCTATTACCATCACACCACTCATCAAGCACAATATTAAGGTTAGTATTCAAAGGGGAAATTCGATTCTTAGCCTCAACAATCGCCTTGATAAGGGGTGAGTCTCTCCGATGGGCTTCCCAATCCTCCACCTCACACACGGAGAGGTATCGGTGGTGCACCCATTGTATCCACAAGCTCTCCTTTTTGACGTTGATCCTCCACAAGTGTTTGCTCATGAATGCCTTGTTCCAAGTGCGAATGCCGAGTAATCCCAAGCCGCCTTCTCTCCGGGGCATCACTAGAACAAAAAACCCCTTTTATCTCACATTATATATCACGGTTTTGTTAATAAGTGTCTTAAAATGTATTTTCAATGCTTTTATCGCGGTTTTCTGACGGATCCGAGATAATTAGGGTAGCTCACCTCCTACTCACATATATAATTTATCACGCTTAGGAGTAAACCGTGATATATTTTTTAAGATTTTACTTTCCCGTTTTTTTTTTTTTTTTTTGCAAAGGCCCGCCTTTTTTTCCCTCCCATAACCTAATTAATGACTTAAAAAAAACATGTAAACCTAAAGAGAACCGCAGTTCTATCTTTGATTGAAAATATGAAAGAAGGAAGGGCTGAAGTACAAAAGCGGTGTTGCGAATTCCATCCCCTACCTCTACTCATCAACTCTGAGCGTTTAGCAAGGAAACCTTCTTCTTAAGGACCAAAAAAAGCAAGGAAAGGTTTAGTAAAGCGGCGTAGGGGTTGACCTAAGTATTATTTATCACGGTTCTGTACCAAAATCTCTATTATCGCAAAACAATTGATCACGGTTAAAAACCGTGATGTATATACCCAAACGGAACCGTGATAAAAAAGGGTTTTTTGTACTAGTGCATGCACATTTTTCTCCATCTCACCATTGGTGTCTTTCAAAGAAAAGAGCGGCACAAGCAAGTCAAGACTTGCATGATGGCTTCCGGCACTAGAAGCACCGAAAGCCAAAACCCCTCAATTCCTTGGAGCATCGAAGCGATGAGCTCCCGACAACCTGCATAAGACAAACACTTGCCAATCCAGCCACTCAACCTCTTACCAATCTTGTCCAAGAAGGGGCCATAGTGCGCCACTCTAAGACCATGGGGGCATATGGGAATGCCCAGGTAGCGGAAGGGGAATTCTTCTTTCTTGAACCCCGTAGCTTCTTCAATCTCGTGGGATTTGGTAGGGGGACGGAAGCAAGGAAAACTGATGACTTATCCTTGTTCACCGAGAGGCCGGAAGCCATCTCAAAGCGTTCAAGGCAAGTCATCAAGGTTCTCACCGAGCTTAGGTCCCCTCGGCTAAATAAAACTATATCATCCGCAAAAATAAGGTGAGTAATCCTCAAGCTCTCAAAATGCTGGTGATAGCAAAAACTTGACTTACTAGTTTCAACTTTGACTCGCCTAGAGAAAAATTCCATTGCTAAGACAAAGAGTAAGGGGGGATAAGGGGTCACCTTGCCGAAGCCCACGTTTACCTACAAACATACCATGAAGCTCGTTGTTCACCTTGATGGAGAAGGAGGTAGTCTCAACACACTCCATGACCCAAGCAATGAACTCCTCCGGGAAACCTATTTCACACAAAACAAAGCGCAAGAACTTCCAAGAAAGATAATCAAAAGCCTTCGCTAGGTCAATGTTTAAGAAACATCTCCTAGTGTCACGCTTAACATTGTACTTTCTTAGAAGTTCCTGCACCAAAAACACATTATCCGTCATGAGGCGATTAGGGACAAAAGCACTTTGAGCATGGTTGATAAGGTAGCCAAGGCATTTTCCAAGCCTCGTGGTGAGGATCTTGGAAATCACCTTGTATGCTACATTACAACACGAGATTGGTCTAAAGTGCTCCACCCTAATTGCTTCATCCCGCTTGGGGATAAGACTAATAATCGTGTGGTTGAGTTGCTTCAAAAGGCTCCCATTCCGAAAGAACTCTTTCACCGCCGCACACAACTCTGCTCCAGTGGTGTTCCAAGTTACCTTGAAGAAACATGATGTATAGCCGTCCGGTCCAGGGGCCTTGTCCTCCCCAATAGACCACAACGCCATATTAATTTCCTCAATGGAAATCGGAGCCCCCAACATGGTCTTGTCTTCTTCCCTCACTACGGCGCCTCTAGCAAACCAAGTAGGGTCTATCACCTCCTCATTTCCTGCACAACCAAGCAAGTTCCGATAGTATATGACAAACTCATTAGCAACATCAAGACTAGAAGTTGTAATGGACCCATCACTCTTAGTCATCGAGACTATGTGATTCCAATGGCCATTAGACTTCATTAGAGCATGAAAGTACTTGTTGCATTGATCACTAGAGAGAATATACTTAGCTTTGACATGTTGTCTCAAGTAGGAGTGCTCCGCCTTGTTGAGCCTAGTTGCCGCTTGTCTAGCCTTTGCCAACCTCTCTTTCGTGGCCGAGCATTCCGGCCTTATCATAGCTGCCTCCACCACCTCTCCAAGCTCCTCATTCGCCCTTTTAGCCCTCATGGAGATGTGGCTAAATTCCTTAGCATTTAGAGCCTTCAATGGCCTTTTAAGTCCTTTGAGAAGTTTGCAAAGGCAAAATTGGAAAGAACCACCACGAGATATTCTCCAATTTTCCTTTACAATCTCAAGGAACTTATCATGCTCGATCCAAAGGTTAAGGAATTTGAACATTCCTCCCTTTTTTCCATAATTCCTACACAAAGTAACAACCGCCGCCTTGTGGTCGAATAACTCCCACAAAGCCGGGTAATAAGTGTGAAAAAAGAGATTCATATTCAACCACTCAGCGTTAATCAAGACCCTATCAATCTTACTAAAAATAGTGTCATTGGACCAAGTAAATATATCGTCACCAGAATAGGGGGAGTCGATCAAACCAAGATTTTGGCAAGCCTCCACCATGTCCTTGCACTCATAGTTAGTCACCGGAACTCCATTGATCCTTTCCTCAAAGTTCATCACATTGTTGAAGTCTCCCAAGGCCATCCAAGGAAGGGTAAAATTTCACAAAAGGTTAGTCAAGGCATTCCGAATTCCCCTTCTTTGGACAACCGAATGCAGCCCGTAAATGAAGCATATTCCCATCACTTCTCCTGTAGAAAGGCACTTAACAATGCAACCTATGTTTTTGGACCCCAACATCCACAACATCAATGTGAACAAAGGTGGGATCCCGCACCAAAAGTATACGCCCTCTAGGATCTAAGTGAGAATTAGAAGCATACTCCCATTTATCAAAATAAGACTTCATAAAATTAGCAATGTCAAAGCGAAATTCACGAACCTTAGCTTCAAGAACACCACATACCTTCACATTATGTTCCCAAACCAAATTCCTCAAACCTTTTTGTTTCAGGGGTTGGTTTAACGCCTTTATGTTCCAAGCAATTACCTTCATGAAGACCTTTTGGGGGTCTTATTCATCTCCTTTCCTCCACCATCCTTGGATGTATGCTTAAGCTTCTCCTTCTTAGAATCACAAGCCTCATTGTCATCCTTGCTACACCACGAGTGGATGGATACATCATCCTCATCATGTGAGCCAAGAGCCTCATCCGAAGATGAGATATCCAACTCATGTGTAGCAACCTCTTCTTTCTCCTTGTTGTCACATTTTCCTTCCACCCTGCGTAGAGGAGGGAGAGACTTAGACCTCCAAACAAGATTTTTAGGGGAGCTACTTACCTTGGTTTCCAAGCTTTTCCTTTTGACTTCTTCATCTAAGTTGCTTTGGTCTTTCGACTTTGTCTTCTTTTTGCTTCTTCTTTTCTTCCGCCCACTTCTCGGTTCCTTATCGTGGGGATGTTGCTCATGGTTCTCCTCAGCCCTATGAACCACATTCCCTTCATTAGAATCATTCAAAGGAGGTGGGGTAGAGAGAACATTACTTACCTCCCTAGGAGCGGCAGGTTGGGGGATGTTTGCGTCCCCACCAACAACCCCTGCATGGATCGCCACCCTAGTTCCTTGGACATTCTTAGCCTTAGCCTCCTCATCCTTTTCCATTTAAGAAATCCCAGATGACCTTCTACGGGAGCTTGCCCATTTGGCTTCACTACATAGTCCTTTTCTTGGTGTATATGCTGAATTTTTTTCTTATCCATATCCTTTGGCACTTTGTTAGTAACATTAGCATATAGAGGGCATTCACAAGGGTTATGGCCAAAAGTACAACACTTAGTGCAATATTTAGGCTCATGCTCTATAAAAAATTTGCACTTAAGGTCGGTTTTATCACTAAAAGCAAGGGTTACCTCTCTTGTGATCTCCTCTGCGAAATTTATTTCTATTAGAGCCCGGGCATATGATCGGCGTTTCCTTTCCTCCGTGACCTTGTCTATGAAAAGTGGCTTACCTACAAGAGAGGCAATCTTGCCAATAACATTGTGAGTCCAAAATTTCACGGGGACACCTATCATTCTTACCCAAAGAGGAGTTGTTGCCGCTTCTTCCTTTGTGAAGGCAAACTTTTAGGGGGCGTTTTTGAGAATGAACGGTCTCCCGTTGATGAAGTAGGGACCTCCTTGGAGCACTTCATTCGCATCCTCCTCCGAGTCAAAGGAGAATACAAACCAATTACCTTCTTCGATGAACTTGGACTTTACTCCCCAACTCCTTCTCATCTCGTTGACCTTGAAATTACTCGGATGATAGCCCACGTATTGTCCCAAGAGAGTCCATCCCCAAACCTCATGATCGGGAAGGCCTTCGCTAACATCAATCTCAACAATAGATTTAGACTTGTTCTCAAAATAATCAATCTCCCCCCCCCCCCCCACCCCCCCCCACCCCTTTGTTCATAAAGATCTTTTTTTATTTAGTTTCCCGGGCATTAGGGGGAGGAACATAAGTGCTTTTACCTTTGGAATCAAAACTCACCTTGCCGCTTTGCCCATTAGCCTTCTTAATCGCATGATGATCAGCCCTGCTGGTGCTACGGGTGTCTATAGACGCATCCTCGGACAAGACTCGGGCGCCCTGGTTAGAGGAGTCACCAAGCGTGTCCTCGTCACTAGGTGCTCGCTGAGTTAGGCCATCCGGAGTCATGCACTCGTGCACACAGGAGTGCCCACGTCCTTGTTCAAAGCATCTGGTTCCATCCCGCTGGTAGCGAGAGAAGCAGCGAGAGGAGGGACATGGGCACTAAGGACCTCAGGCGCTCGAAGTTTCGAGCACCCAGCGCGCCCAAGCGTTCACCAGACCCAGCGCCATGAGCACCCGTCGCACCTGGCTGGGCACATGAGCCGGTCCCATTAGAGCTAGTGGCGCCAATCCGATTTCCCACCAGATTTGAAATTAAATTAGAATTTAAATTTAAATGAGAGGAGGGAATTATCAAGGGCCCATCATTAAATGGTTTATTCCTTGGAAGTATTGTTCCATCCCATTTCTCATGAGGAGCATTCAATGCAACAGCTCCTCCCATCAATGTGTCATCATGTTCACACCCAGCAATGGAGCTTCCCTTGGCCGGAGAGAGGTCTGTCATGGGCGGCGTTTTGACCAGAGGTGGAGAGACCATGTCGGCGATTTTGGCAAATTCACGGAAAAAGTCACCTTCAAGCTCACTATCATTGTTTCTTCCATGGACAACCTGCTCATTCACCAATTTTCGTCCTTTGCTAGCCACTTTCTCATCATTAGGAGCAAGCTCCTCAGACCTACCACCATGGGTGTTAGTCTCAGCCTTCCTCGCTTTCCTCTTGTCAACACCTTTCTTAAGTGCCATGAAAGGAGGATCCTCAAGATATTTTGAAGGATCACCATATACGCCACCAAAGTTCTGCAACTTCTTGCTCATCTTAACACATAGCACAACAAGAAAAATGAAAACAAAAACAAAGCACACAACAAAAACAGGAAAAACGAAATCCGGGAGGAGGAGGGAGTAATTAGTTGGGGAATTGAAGGTTGGCAATAAAATTTATCTTAAAGAATATTATAAAGAAGCTCTCCAATATATTGATAAACTATTATATTTGAATATTGTTTTTGCAAGTGAAACTTATGCACCATGAAACGTATGAATATTGTGTCATATGAATATGATATAAATATGAGTATATCCACAATATTTATATTAATATCCACATAACTCAGTATTTATATTAATCCTACACAAATATTCATTCATTGCACCTAATAAATAGTTAGCATATGTTTGCATCAATCTTAATTTAAACTAGTGGACGGTCCCGTGCTACGCACTGGTTTACCTTTTTAAAAAAATTTAATAATATTTGATATTATATATTCCATATAAACAATACTCCCTTCGTCTCGAAATAGATGTCATTTTAGCTCTTTAGTTTTGTATCAAAATAGATGTCGTTTTAGGTTTTCTAGGTAGTGGAAAGTAATGATTTGTATTGATTTGTGTGTTGTTGACTTTTTTAAAGGTTTTGATTGGTTAAAAAATGTAGTGGGTAATAAAATTAATGAAAAAGTTAGTGGAATGATAATGTTGATTGATGGATGAATGTTTTTATTAAAATTTATGCATAAGACTAAAATGACATGAATTTTGAGACGAATGGAGTAATTTATATTACTCATATTAATATATATAGTTTCAATTTTGTAATTTTAATGGTTTATTTTTTTTTGGTGGGGAGTCCCCACTGAGACGGTTTATTTCATTAGCAGCACATGGAGCCTTGTTATAGAAAGTAAGTTTGAAAAATATATTTTATTTTTTATTTTTATTTTTTCTTAGATAAATAAATATAATTATTTTATATTTTTATCCATTGCTATCATATTTTTTTAAAATAAATTAAGTTAATCTACATTTATCCATTTGTCACATACCTAAGTAATATTTACTCCAATTATTATATTTGTATAAAATATAAATAATATTATTTTATTCTTTTAATTTTCTTCTTTTATTTACATTACTCAATTAATTATTCAAATAAGTTTCTTCAAAAATTATTTCTAGCTAGTTTTTTTATATCGTTTACTTATTATTTTATTCTTGTAACTTTCTTCTCTGATTTACATTACTCAATTGATTATTCGGATAACTTACTTATAATTTCATTAAAATTAATATTTTTAAATAATAATAAAAATTTGTATATCTTTGTAAATATAAATATTTTTTTATGCTCATTAATTAGTTTTTTTTTATCTCCTTCTATAATTTGTGATGAATTGAAACTTTATGTCTATACTAATTAAATATTTTTTTAGAAATAGAACATTAATATTTTGTCATTTTCATTCATTAGACTTTTTATCTTCTATAAATTATTTATACTAAAATATGTTTAGAAACAATATTAATCTTTTATTATTTTTATTAATTAGACTTTTTGTCTTCAAAATGTGCATTAATACTCCAAAAAAAACTAACTTTACTAAAGAGAACATTTATGTATATACTACTAAAATATTTTTTTATAGAAATAGTGCATTAATATTTTCTCATTTTCATTAATTAGACTTTTTATCTTATAAAGAAAATTATACTAAAACCTTTTTTTAGAAATAGTATTAATCTTTTATTGCTTTTATTAATTAGACTTTTTGTCTTCTAAATGTGCATTAATACTCCAAAAAATCCAACTTTACTAAAGAGAAGAAAGATTGTTGCAAACACCTTATTATGAAGTTTGTAACGTGAAGGTTGTGCAAAAATGAGCGTTTAAAAGGGTGTTAAAATCGCTCCTGGTGTGGTTGAGCTTAGTTCCGGATGAGGTTCAATCTCGGGCGCCCTGCTAATCAAGTTAATCGTGGCAGTGTTCGTGATTTTCGAAGATCCTTCATCTAGGTGAGGGGAACGTCGGTGATCCACACTTCCCTAGGAGACTTCTATTTCCATTTGTGGACTTCTGTTCTCGTCTTTCCGGCGTCAAGACACCGTGTTAGTCTCCAGACTCTCCCGTGCTCTCGGCATTCACAACCTATCCTTGGTCTTCATCGACTCCCATGCGGGCCGGACCGATTGCTAGATTGATCGGGTGTGACTTAGTCTTTTTTATCTTTTGCTCTCTTCTTGGTTTCTTTGATGTATCATGACAGTTAGTCTGTCTACCGTTTACGGCCTCTCGATTTACCAGATTTGGTGAAATCTGGCAGATCGGTATGAATTAAACAAGCTCAATTGTATAAGATGAACCACTCTTATAAATAGCCAATTAGCTTAAAGATGGAATCGAATCTCACTTGACTCGACGTATGTGTTGGCTATCAGCGCATAAGCATCGGTGCACACAACCCTTGATAATGAGTCCCAACGAACTTCAATATACACCGTTCTCATAGAGGGAGACAATTGGTTTACATATCTCAATCAAGCCTATGACTGGTTTGAAGAATGTCTCGAGATTCAGGCAATTGAACATGATAAGCTAGTAAATATGTTCATCGTCATGTTCACACATTTTGTTGTCTAACAAACAAATACTCCGTAGTAGTTACTAGGAGAAAGAACCACCAAATGTACACAAGAAACCATCACTACCATGCTTAGATTGGACTGCAATAAGAACAAGAACCTCTTTATAAAAAAGGTATGTTGTATTGATTTACACTATATTTTCATAACATAACCCTCAAGACAGTCTTTCTATCAAGGCAAAATCAACTCCAAAAGAGGAGGAAAAATAGAGCTTACATATCTACAAAGGACACCACCACATGAAGTGAGATTACATAGCTGCTTTGCTTCCGAAAAGGGAAGCGAAAACGCAACTAGTAGACCTCCACATTCCATTGCTCTTGCTTCTTCAACTGCTTCTTGTAGTCGAACCATTCAATACCTAAAGAGAGGTTCAACCAAAACGGCATTAAGTACTATCTAAGAAAGGCTTGTTACGTACATTGAGGGCGATGGAAATCATTAACTTACCGTCTGCAGCAGCTAACGACAGCATAATGTCATCGATACCCTTCTCCATTCCCTTCAAACCGCACATGTAGACGAAGGTGTTGTCCTTCTTGAGTAGCTCCCATAGCTCGTTTGCGTACTGAGCCATACGCGTCTGGATGTACATCTTTTCTCCCTTGTCGTTAGTCTGCTCTCTGCTGACTGCAAAGTCGAGCCTGAAGTTATCCGGAGCCTTTTCTTTCATCTTCTCGAACTCCTGTTGTCATTGTAACAGATGATGAACACCCAAGTTACACGCTTGCTCTACCATATATAGTTTGGAGTAGCTTGTCTAGGAATCGGCTTTACCTCTTTGTAGAGTAATGAGCTACTCGTCGGGACACCCAAGAAGAGCCATGCCAAACCATTGAACTGTAACAGATGCACACTAAAGGTAACTAACCAATCTAGAACAGTACATATTTTATGTCATTCAATGGATCAGATTTACCAACCTTGTAGTCCTCGTGCTTTTCGAAGAACATTTTCCACAGGAAGGACCGAAATGGAGCAATTCCAGTACCAGTTCCAAGCTGCATAGAAGAGAATAGAAATCAGATTTGCATTAAGATCACATACATACCCGGCTATTACTTCGGATCATGGAGGTTGAATGAACCAACCATTATGATTGTCGCATTCGGATCTTTAGGCATCAACATTTCCTTCCCAACAGGTCCAGTTAGTGTCACTTCAGCACCGGGCTTCAGGTCGCCTATGAGACCATAAAAATTTCGAAAGGCAATGAATTGAACCATCAATAAAGACCGAGAAAAAGAGTTCCAAAAGACAAAATTGATACCGAAATGGTCATTGTATTCTTACAGAGGAAGTTTGAGCAGACTCCCTTAACCTCTTCCCCTTGGTCATTGGTGTATATTAGCCTTTTCACACACAAAGAGACCTAAGAGATAAAAACACACAAGACAATCAAGAACTCTAACGAATAATGCATTGAAGAACACGATTCAAAACAAACAAGGCATCTTGATCTTACAGTCTTGGAGTCACCAAAGTCCCCAAGGGCACTGCTAGCTATTGAATACAACCTCAACTTGTGTGGCTTCCCATTCTTATCGATACCATCCGGGATCACCCCAACTGATTGCCCTTCTCTGTAAGGGATTTCCCCTAAAATTCCAACATAACCATTATTTTCAATGTTAATCAATCAACAACTTTAATGAATAGAGCTAGCTTCCTTGGACCCTGTTAGTGAGATTCCATTCTAAAACCATTTGGCAACAAAAGTATCCTATCCGACCTTATATACTAAACTTTGACTTCTTTGTATAATCGACGTGAGATGGACATCATATCAACATTAATGGAGTTTCTCTAAACTAATCCCTTTCATTGAAAAGCTAACCCTTTGTATATGTGGCACACTGACATGCCATTTTTTCAATTATAATCAATCAAGAACTTTAATGAATATAAGATTAAGAACCAAATTCTTGCTCTTCTTTTAAAAAGAACTAGCTCCCATAATGTTCCAATTTAGTTACTACCATCACATGAGAGGAGATTCCATCCTAAAACCAATCGACTTCTTTGTAGAATCGATATGAGATGGACATCATATCAACATTAACGGAGTTTCTCTAAACTAATTCCTTTCACTGAAAAATTAACCCTTTGTATATGTGACAAGCCAATTTTTCATCGTTAATCAAATATGAAAAGAAAAAAAAAGAGGCAAAAATACCCTCAGTGCTGAAGACCATGTGCCAGGTTTCACCAGGGGCATCATCACCAGTGATCTTGGTGTTGAGGAGGCACCTTCCAATGTAAGGGTTCTTGGGCTTGAACTTGTTGGTGACAACACCTTCTTCATTCTTTTTAGACACCTTTTCAACCTTGGCAGGAGGGGCATCTGTGGCAGCTGGAGCATCTGTGATGATCTGTGCTCTTATGAATCCAACTGAGGCATTCCTCCTGTTGTACTGTAGAGGGATCTGCAACCACCAAAACAACAAGAACCCATCAGCCCAGAAAATAAATATTTGCAATTAGCTGGAGTTTGGATTTGCACCTTCTTGTAGGAGATCTTCTGAGGGGAGATGAGGGAGGGCCTGGCTGAGAGATTGGTGGATTTGGTGGTTGAAGGGAAACACACTGCAGTTGTCACTGCAGCAGCCATGGTTGGTTTCTTGGAGAGGGATGAATGAATGAAATTTGGGGTACAGAAAAAGATGAAAAAACAGAAAATAAGAGAGGGGGGAAATGGTTGGAATCTCCAATAAATGGATTATGGATATTGGGTGGAGGAGATTTCAGGTCCACCAAGCAATGGCAGATGAGAGGATAACCCTTTTGAGAGACCCCTAGACTTATGTGTGTGTGGGTATCAATTTTCTATGGTCATTAATCATTATGAGCTTTTTTTTAGTCTCTATGAAAAATAGGGTGGTCATTAATCATAATTTATACTCCCTTCGTCCAAAAATACATTGCCTTTTAGGTTCGGACACGCGAATTAAGGAGACTATTTTACCTTTTAATTTTCCTCATCATTAATATATTAAAGGTTAAAAGTTAAAACCTTTCATTATCCATATTAAGGTAAATTATGGAAGTTGAAGAGTTTTCTTTAATTTTTCAAGAGTTTTCTTTATTTTAACAAAGTAAAAAAATGTAATTTAGAGGTAATAATTACTACCTACACATCTAAAAGTCCATGTATTTCCGACAAAATTTCGAGACCTAAAAGACCATGTATTATTGGACGGAGGGAGTAATTTATAAACAATGTTATTAAAATCACTATTAAAAAATTATTTGATTATATCGTTCTACTATCCAAATTTCACTAACCTATCTTATTTTTTAAACAAAACATAAATCCAACGAGGTTTCATTTCAAAATCAATTGATAATGAGAGGAGTAGCCATTCAACTTTATATGTTGTTCAACAATGAATATTTGTTTAAACTTGGATGGACAAAATGTGTTTTAGTTACTTACCAATGTTAAATATTTTCTTCCCCGACTTGAACTTCTTATAATGTATTATAGTCACTCGTTAAATATATTTATTAAAAGACTAATGCTCAACTCGCTATAGGAATTACGGGCATCCTAAAAAAATATTAAGAAAAACCTTAAAATGCCATAATCACTCACATTAGTTCCTAAATCAAACTTTTGCTTCAAATAAAATGCAAATTCAACACCACCTACTCGTGTATCATCACAAAACTTTAGAAATTATGTTGCCTATAACAATCCCTTTCTTCGAATTAGTGGTTTGGGCTTTAAGGAGGATTGGGCTTTGAAGTAAGCCCATTAAGCAGCCCTAACACCCAAAATGATCGACACTCTTGTTCTGACAACTCACCAGCAACTGTTCCCAAACACTGAAACCCTAGATGGGTCGATCTGCGATCGAGCTAATCGATTGAAGCACGATTGAGCTGCAGTTTGAATTGTGATCGATTGAAGCCTGATGTTACTGGTGTAGGGTCGATTGTTGAGTATTCTATACTCTGTTGTCGATTGAAACTGCAACCTGCAAGCTGATCCGTGCTGGTGCGGAACCACTGAAATTGTTCAGAGCGAATATCCGATTGTGCAATTCAGGTGAAGTACCGTGTCTCTGGTTGCAGGTTGCTCGTAAGTATATTTTTTCCTGAAAAATATGTTTAATTTCCTCCCTCAGTTGTTGTTTCTTCTGCAATTTTGCTAATTCCAGGAAAATGTGCTTTTGATTGGATTGCAATCGTCTGACATATTGTGCTTGATGAAATACGAGTCCATCATTTTACTGAATCCGAGTCTGATGACTGTTATATGACAAGATTTCAGATAGAAATCCAAGTCAAAGCTGATAATCAGTTAATGATCGAGTAGCTCTACTAGTTGGTTACAGTTCAGAGCTCAGATTCATCTTAGGGTATATCTTCATAGCTCTCATTTTAACTTTTTCCTAGTTGCAATGTCTGCAAATGAATTTATCTATTCTAAAAGCACCTAATCAGTTATTGGAAAATCGGTATATCTTGCTCAACATAGCCATTTGCTTCATTTGCTGAATCTTCTTACAATATCTCCAATACATTAAACAGACGTTGTTGGATCCTGTGGCAATCCTATACTCAGCCGAAGATTAGGAGTTGTAATATAATGGTTGTCTCCATTCATTTATTACTACCAGGAAATTTCATATTAGTTTGTTTTCATTACTTTAGATCTTCAGCAATGAGGGAAGAACATCCAGATAACAGGAGTGACAGCCGAGGCATTAACCTTGAGAAAGACCAGAGCTTACTAGTCAAGATAAAGGTTCTCTTTTTCGCAAGAGCCCGGGATCTAACTGGAATGACTGAGATGCCATTGGAAGTGTCATCAGGCAGCACGACGCATGATTGTTTAAATAAGATTGTGACAGTGTTTCCTGGTCTTGAAGAAATCAGAGGGTGCATGGTTCTGGCTCTTAATGAGGAATATGCGTCTGATTCGACTGTCGTTAAGGACAAGGATGAACTAGCCATCATCCCCCCAATCAGTGGAGGGTAAGATCCTCATTTCTTCGGAATTACTACTTTTTTCGTTTGATAAATGGTAGCTGAGTTCATTTCAGCTACTCTCAATAAGAATAAGCGCAAAATGTGAACCTTGTTGATATTTCAGGCTACAAAGTAACCGAAGTGTGACTTCTTTTCGTCGTGTATCCCACCCGAATACATGTATATGTTGTAATTCTACATTCAAGTTTCATTAGTCTTCAAGCTGTTTTTTAATGTACCGTTGTTTCTTGTTCTCTCATGAATGTTTCATAAAGGCTTCAAGTTGTTGTATTTTTTAAATGTATTGGCCATTGGGTTGGTCCCTTGAAAAAAAGGGTTCTATTTGAATAAAGTAATGGTATCCAACTTATTAATTTTTTTTTTTTGAATACAAGGAAAGATTTAGGATAGGAGACCACAGACGGTCTAACCCAATCCTAGAGTCTCGTCTGTAACACGCAGTTCTTCATTGGCTTCCAGAACTTCGTCGGCAGGGATACAGTAAGCCAGATGTGCAATCCAATCTGAAATCGTATTTGCTTCCCTGAAAATATGACGAATTGAAACAGAATTAAATTTACACAAAAGTAACCTAATCTCCGTTACCAGGATCTCGATAATCCAAGGGCAACTCCACTCCCCCAAAAGAACTTTGACAATTGTAAGATTATCCCCTTCTATAAGGACATTAACCAAACGCAGAGAGTAAGCCCTTAGCAAACCATTACGTAGGCCAAGGGCTTCCGCATAGGTAGGAGGCATACCACCACATAAACCCCCACTATTACGGATCACAAAACCAAAGGATGCCTTTCCACACCGCAACCTAGAACCATCAAAATTTAGTTTAACGTAATTAATTAGGGGGTGGTTTAGCCCATATCACATGTCTTTTTCGGTGTTTAGGTTTATAGTAACTAGAACGCTTATGAAGCGGATGGCTCCTGTTAGGGTTGTCATCCCAATCATCCAATTTTAAATTGAAATATGATGCTTGAATCCAAGTTTGTTGTGTCGTAAGGAGTAAGGCCTTAATACGGTTCAGGTCAGGAGTTTCGGTAGGGTTAAAAACGAGGTGGTTCCTACGAGTCCAAAGAGCCCACCAGCAGAATGCAAGGTTCGCAATAGTTTAGGGCCAATATGATCACGAATGCTTTCTAGAGCTATATCATTCCTTTGGTTATTAAAGTTGTAACTCAAATTAACTCGCAAGTAAATATTTGATTCTTATACAAACAATTGCCAAAACACTAATTTCAAAATAAAAATTAATTCTAGGTCATGAATCTATTTATAAAATATTGGGAAAAGTAAACTTCCAAGGCTAATTGCATATTTAATCACAAACCTAGCAAATTGAATTATAAATAAAGCCTTATAATGTGTAGAAAATAGTTTTACTTTTATTTTTGACTCGGTCGACACCGGTTCCCAAGTGTGCGCGCTGTTGTGGAGCAAGAGCGAGCGGGAGCTGCTGAGCTCGCACGGGTTCACGCAGAACCAGCTGACCCTGTGGAAGTACCCTTCAATGGCGAGGACAGCGGAGCTGACAGGGCACACGTCGAGGGTGCTATACATGGCGCATAGTCCCGATGGATGCACCATCGCGTCTGCTGTAGCAGACGAGACGCTGAGGTTCTAGAATGTGTTTGGGGCGCCCCAAGCAGCTAAGGAGGCTGCTTTCACCGGAGCCTTTCGCTAATGTCAACCGCATAAGCATTCGTTGAGTTTTAACCTTTTCATGTATATTTTGATGATGATGTTCATTACTACCTCCGTCCAAAAATACATGTTCTTTTACTGCAACTTTTTTTAGGAGTTAAAAACTATAATAATAACTTTTTTTTTAATAATTATAAACTTTAATATTTTATATAGTTTTTAACTCATAAAAATACGTACTAAAAAGTAAAAGGACATGTATTTTTGGACGTAGGAGAATATCTCAATGGACAAATAAAACGTTTTTTCCCTTAATTTTCTGGTGTTCGATCTCTATCCTTCGATGTTAATTTTTAAAAACCCAACAAAATGTTATTACCATTTGTTGGAATTAATTTCATTAGCTTAAAAATGTGCAAAAATTTCATTCGTTGGTAAATTTATGTTAGTTGTTTACGTTGATTTGGTGAAAAGTAGTTATTACATATATATTAAGAAAAAAACGTTTCTCAATTTTTTTAAAAAAAAAAAAGAAAAAAAGAAAAAAAATTAAGACTAACAAGTCACCCTAAATTATTTTGTTTTAAGAATTAGAGAGATATAGATAGGTAGATATAGATAGATATATATCTAAATAAAAAAAAAACAAAATGGAAAAGAAATAAAGAAAATGAATAGTTAATTCTACTTTAAAATTAAATATAGATATATATAAATAATAGATATTTAATAAATTTGCTGAAAAATATATCAGATAATAATAACTTCCTTCCTTGTAGAGATAGTATATGAATTTTATCTTCTTGTTGGTATTATCTAATCCTACTCTTATTTAAGAAACTTCGTACTCTTATTTGAACTACAACACTCCTTACTCACCGTAAACCGAATTAAACCTTACCTTTTCCAATTAACTCCTCACACCAGGTACCTGAATTTATTCAATTTTTAAAAATTATAAATATATATATGATCACCAATTTTTGTGAGCTTGGAGGAGAGGATGGAGGAGAATATTAGCCCATCCTAGAGGTATTAGTTACCCCCTCAAAATTAGGGAATAGAAAGGTAACACATTTGTATGGAAAATGGGAGAAGGATGAGAATGATTATAATAAGAATCAATGAATCTTAACTTAAATATGGACTATATTCATGAGGGTAATCATTACTTTTACCTACCAAAAAACAAACGGGGGCTAATTATGTTGGTGTATGTTAAGGAATTTCATAAAGTGAGGTTTTGGTTGTTCGTTTGCTTCTTTTCTTATCTTTGATTCTGTGCTGATCATAAAACTTGTTTGTGAACTGATTTATTGATTTGTAAAGAACAATTTGCCCCGATTTTTCTAGGGTTTACAATTGAGATTTAAGCTTCACTATTTGCACAAAGTATACAATGCCATTCGGATCAATCTGACATTCAATGATGGTTGTTATTCAAGTTTGGATAATTGCTCTTCTTGTTTATATTGCTGCCTTTGACATAGTGTTGTTGTATGTTTAGTCGAAGGCATCGCGGCAAAGACGAACCACCAGTGCTTATAGTGAAACGAAGATGGGTTTGGTAAGTGATTTTCTTAAAATCATAGTAGTTGATTTCTTTAGTGGCTTCTACTTCACATTGTTACCTGAAGAAGGTTGTTAACATTCCTTTTTCTCATTCATGCGGTTTGTTATGGTAACATACACACAAAAAATCATTCATCTTACAATGTTGTTATATGCACGGTCAAATTATTGTTAAATGTACTAATACTCACCACTTTTTTGGCCTGGAAAAAGCTTGCTGACACGAAAGTCAATATTGACAAAATTAACAACAATTTTACCGACATCGGCTTCTCGTGTTAGCAAAAATTTTCTAGGCCAAAAAAACTTGCCAGTGACCACACCGTGTGTTTGGTGATATGAAACCTTGGTGTGAACTACTCATACCTCATATGCTTGTCAAATTTTACATCAATATTTTAATCGATGACCAATTGAGTCAACCAAAATGGTTTCAAGTGCTATGATTTTTACCTGTGTTGGGTACTTCCATAATATAGTGAATTTGGAATTAGGGTTTCAACACTAGAGTTGTTAAGCCTTAGATACATACATTGATCTCTTTCATTGCTAAATGAATGTCTAATTTCGAGTTCTTCTAACTGCAAACTAATGTAATTGTCATTCGCTGTTGAATGGATATATAACTTGATCCTTTATGTGTGCTGTGCAGAGCTGGACAGAATATCTGAAGAAGGCTTTCTTCTTATACAGAAAAAAGGATACGAAGAACACCGAGTCAAGATCAGAGTCAGGGCCCAGATCAGGGCTGGAATCGAGTGTAGGGTCCTGCCCAAGCGCTGCTTCTGAGTCAGGTTCCGTGTCAAGCAAAGAGTCGGTCACAAGCAGATACCTCGGTTTGGATCCTGACACCGAGTCAAGCTCAGAGTCACAGCCTGTACCAAAGTCGGAGTTGTATATAGAATTTGATTGGTATACACCAGCCTCTCATCAGAGTCAGGGCCGCAATATCTCAGCTCAAGTATTGATGCTCAAGAAGCAAGACAAGGCAAAACGAAAGAAGATAAAGAAACAAGAGGGTATGCTTTTCGAGCAAAACGTAAGGATTATAGATCTAGAACGTCAGCATATGGTGAAAGACCTGACGATTCAAGGCCAGAAGTGGAAGATTGAAGATCTAGAAGGCCAAGTTGATCTACTGAAGAACACTTGTCCAAAATCTCAGCCATCAAGGACGCTCTTGTCGATGAATTCTCATCGCTGCAACTAGGAGTTACGAAATAACATATTCCTGTAATCATACTAAATGAAGTAAATGTTTGGTGAACCTAAAACTCGAATGAGATCAATAACATCATTATTTGTTTCACAATATATTTCGTTCTTGCACATGTCTTGAGCAATCGAATAATTCAAGGTACAAATTAACATGGAAACATAGTAGAGTTCACATTTGCCAACCATTTCATGACGGTGATTAGAAAAATTAAGCAATGATCAACAATGAGGGGATGAATGATCACCTTTGACATTTTCTATCAAGATTCATGGAGATGACTGTTTCAGCTCACAAATAGAGGTTCGTGCGAAGCACCACTGCAAGAAGTTTCAAGAAGTACCTATATTATAAAATTTCAAGGAGTTAATGAGCAAATATTATAAATACATGTTAAGTTTGGCAACAAAGAACACATCAAATTGAAGCATCTTCTCCTATCTCATCATTTTCTTGGACATTAATCCCTTCAGCAGCAAAGATGATGAGAGGCCAACTCATTTTGGGTTTGGTTCTCTTGAATGTATTCATAGCAGTTAATGCTGACTATGAAACATACAAGCCACATGAGAAAAAGGCTCCCCAGTATGCATCTCCTCCGCCTCCGGTCTATAGCTCTCCACCACCTCCAATCTACGCATCACCACCACCACCGGTATACAGCTCTCCACCACCTCCAATCTACGCATCACCACCACCACCTGTCTACGCCTCTCCCCCACCGCCTAAGTATGCATCTCCACCACCTCCAGTCTATGCCTCACCACCACCACCGGTGTATGCCTCTCCCCCACCTCCAGTCTACTCCTCACCACCACCACCAGTCTACGCAACTCCCCCACCTCCAGTCTACGCATCACCACCACCTCCGGTCTACGCATCACCACCACCTCCGGTCTACGCCTCACCACCACCACCGGTCTACGCCTCTCCCCCACCTCCCGTCTACGCCTCACCACCACCTCCCGTCTACGCCTCTCCCCCACCTCCCGTCTACTCCTCACCCCCACCACCGGTCTATGCATCTCCCCCACCACCGGTCTATGCATCTCCCCCACCACCAGTCTACGCCTCACCACCACCACCTGTCTACGCCTCTCCCCCACCTCCAGTCTACTCCTCACCACCACCTCCGGTCTACGCATCACCACCACCACCAGTATACTCCTCACCACCACCACCGGTCTACGCCTCTCCCCCACCTCCCGTCTATGCCTCTCCCCCACCTCCTGTCTACGCATCACCACCGCCACCCAAGTATGCATCTCCACCACCTCCAGTCTACGCCTCACCACCACCACCAGTCTACGCATCTCCCCCACCACCACTGTATGCATCTCCACCCCCACCAAAGTACAAAGCTCCACACCCGAAGCCAAACTACCACAAGTACTCTCACCCGGAGAAGAAATACAAATCGCCACCACCTCCAGCCAAATACTATTGAGATCGTTCAAGATGTTCACTATATAACCTTTCTATAATAAGGTTTCGATCAAGTATTGCTATTACTCTCTCCAACAAAGGCAATGAGAATGTTTATGGGATAAGCAAATATCTTGATGTATGAAGAGTGGGAAATTGAAGCATTTATAGTGTTTGTATTATTTTGATGTATTTGTTTGAGTTTTACTTGGAATAAAACCAAATATACAATATTATTATATACTGCATATATTTAACGGCTGATTCATGCCATATCTCTCGTTGTGGAAGTGTCTCCAAATCTATGTCAGCTCTTAATTAACAATTACCCTGTAATCTATGAACTGGTTCTGATTCGAAGAATTGAATAATAAGTTCTCCTAAATTCACTCCCACCACCAAACGAGCTAGTGTCCTGCATCATCCCAAAACAAGCAAGTGTACTGCGCGCATTGTTCTTAGGAGTTATGAGTTTCATAACAATAGCTACGACTGGAAATAAAATATGCCCTCTTCTACCGGTTATTACACATTCATATTACTCGGAATGGATATTACTTTGCAATAGTATAGAGTGAACTGGTCGTTAATTTGTTACCTCTACTGCAATCTTCTCTAGTGGAGAAGGAAAATCCAACAAACAGAAATGAAAGATATGTCGGCATGGAGAAGATGAGAGCATACTTATCTTGCCAAGTTAAAGGTTCTCATTGTTGTGGGAGTTCATGAGATCCAACCAGAACGAACGAGATATCACACTGCAAATGTCATCAAGAAACATCACACATGAATGTTAAATACGGGGTATTAACAATGATACAGCTAGATAATCAGTGATTTTATAAAATAAGATTCATTGGTCATCACTTTTTGACAGATCACAAAATCATTAAGGAGAATTATTTACCATCAATTTATAAAAATGAGATTCATATATCATTCTTTATTTAATATCCATACAATAGGAAGAGTATATGAACGATGAGCTGACAAATCTTACTGTCAGCCTTCAATGTTAAGAGGACTTCTCACCGACGATGTGAAATTATTCATAGACGGGTTGTTAATGGGAGACAATTACGTGGCAGGGCTGCGATATCACTCAGCTCAAGTATTGACGATCAAGAAGCAAGTTAAGGCAAAACAAAAGAAGATTGAGAAACACGAGGCTATGCTTTTTGAGCAAAACATAAAGATTAAAGATCTAGAACGGTTGAGTATGGAGAAAGACTTGATGATTCAAGGTCAGAAGCTGAAGATTGAAGATCTCAGCCATAAAGGACCCTGTTGACGCTCTCGTCAATGAATTCTCATCGCTGCAAGTAGGAGTTACAAAATAATGTACTCCTGGAATCATACTAAACGATAAGAAGTTACAGTACAAAAAAATAAAATTCGGGGATTGCTTAAATGTTTCGTGCACCTAAAACTCAAATGAGATCAACGACATCATTATTTGTTTCACAATATATTTCGTTCTTGCACAAGTCTTGAGCAATCGAAGAATTCAAGGCGCAAATTAACAAGGAAAGCCAGGCGATTTTTACACCAGAAAGGTTTAAACCCTTGACCTCTTGCTAAGAAGGATGGTTTGAAATCCATGTACATGATATACTTAATAATAACATCGGCAATATTTTGCATTTAAACAAATGGACTCTTCGAAAGTTTTCAACTTGAGGAATTCAAATATAGTAGACTCCATATTTGCCAACCATTTCATGACGGTGATTAAAAAAATTAAGCAATGATCAAGAATAAGGAGGGGATTTATGATTATGATCACCTTTGACATTTTCCATCAAGATTCATGGAGATGACCATTTCAACTCCAAATAGAGGTTCGTGCGAAGCACCAAAGCAGGCAGTTTCAAGAAGAACCTGTATTATAAAATTGCAAAGAGTTAAGGAACAAATAGTATAAATACATGTTAAGTTTGGCAACAAAGAACACATCAAATTGAAACATCTTCTCCTATCTCTCATCATTTTCTAGCACATTAATCCCTTCAGCAGCAAAGATGATGAGAGGCCAACTCATTTTGGGTTTGGTTCTCTTGAATGTATTCATAGCAGTTAATGCTGACTATGAAACATACAAGCCACATGAGAAAAAGGCTCCCAAGTATGCATCTCCTCCGCCTCCGGTCTATAGCTCTCCACCCCCTCCAGTCTATGCATCACCACCACCACCGGTATACAGCTCTCCCCCGCCACCTAAATATGCATCTCCACCACCACCGGTCTATGCCTCTCCCCCACCTCCAGTCTACTCCTCACCACCACCACCAGTCTACGCATCTCCCCCACCTCCGGTCTACGCATCACCACCACCTCCGGTCTACGCATCACCACCACCACCGGTCTACGCCTCTCCCCCACCTCCAGTCTACGCCTCACCACCACCACCAGTCTACGCCTCACCACCACCACCTGTCTATGCATCTCCCCCACCTCCAGTCTACGCTTCACCACCACCACCGGTCTATGCCTCTCCCCCTCCTCCAGTCTACGCCTCGCCACCACCACCACCAGTCTACGCCTCTCCCCCACCTCCAGTCTATGCATCTCCCCCACCACCGGTCTATGCATCTCCCCCACCTCCCGTCTACGCCTCACCACCACCCCCCGTCTACGCCTCTCCCCCACCACCCAAGTATGCATCTCCACCACCTCCGGTCTACGCCTCACCACCACCTCCCGTCTACGCATCACCTCCACCACCCAAGTATGCATCTCCACCACCTCCAGTCTACGCCTCTCCACCACCACCACCGGTCTATGCCTCTCCCCCACCTCCCGTCTACGCCTCTCCCCCACCTCCCGTCTACGCATCACCACCACCACCCAAGTATGCAACTCCACCACCTCCAGTCTATGCCTCTCCACCACCACCGGTCTACGCCTCTCCCCCGCCACCAAAGTATGCATCTCCACCCCAACCGAAGTACAAAGCTCCACACCCGAAGCCAAACTATCACAAGTACTCTCACCCGGAGAAGAAATACAAATCGCCACCACCACCTGCCAAATACTGAGATCGTTCAAACCGTTCACTTATATGACCTTTCCATAATAAGTTCAATCAAGTATTGCTATTACTCTCTCCATCAAAAGGCAATGAGAATGTTTATGGGATAAGCAAACATCTTGATGTATGAAGAGTGGGAAATTGAAGCATTTATAGTTTTTGTATTATTTTTAATTATTTTTATTATTTATTGTATTTGTATTGAGTGTTACTTGCAATAAAATGAAATATACAATATTATTATATACTGCATATACATTTAACGGCTGATCCATGCCATATCTTTCCTTGTGGAAGTGTCTCCAAATCTATGTCAGGTCTTAATTAACAATTACCCTGTAATCTTTTTTTTTTTATCAACTGATTCTGATTCAAAAAATTGAATAATAAGTTCTCCTACATTCACTCCCATCACCAAACGAGCTAGTGTCCTGCATCATCCTAAAACAAGCAAGTGTACTGCGCGCATTGTTCTTGGGAGTTATGAGTTTCATAACTATAGCTACGACTTGAAATAAAATATGCCCTCTGAGAGAGATTGAAGGTGAAAGGCTTGAATATTATTCTCAGGATTGTCTAATATTTATAATTACAATATAGGAATAGACCCTCCAACATACTCCTAGAAACTCTAAGAAAACATTAAATAGATACAGTTGGGAGTCAATAAATGCAGCAGTAATTAATTCATCTAGGGACTCATCTAAGAACTACTTTACTGTCTAACACTCCCCCGCAAGCTTGGCCATACAAATCATCCATGCCAAGCTTGGATATGAGCCACTGAAATCTACCAGGATGAAGCCCCTTGGTGAGAAGATCCGCCAACTGAAATTCAGAGGAAACATGAGAAATTTTAATGATTCCTGCATCAATTTTTTCTTTGATGAAATGCCGGTCAATCTCCACGTGCTTTGTCTTGTCATGCTGAACAGGATCATGGGCTATGTTGATGGCAGACTTGTTATCACAGAATAGCTTCATAGGATCTTCCCAATGAACTCTTAAGTCATTTTAAATGATTCTCATCCATAATAATTCACAAATTCCATGTGCTAATGCACGAAATTCAGCTTCTGCGCTTGACCGTGCAACAACTCCTTGCTTCTTACTTCTCCAAGCAACCAAATTTCCACCAAGATATACACAAAAACCTGTGGTGGAGCGTCTGCTTACAATATCACCAGCATAGTCAGCATCTGTACAAGCTTCAAGTAGAAGCTTGTCACTTTTGGTGAACAAAATACCTTTCCCCGTAGTACCTTTAAGATACCTAAGTATCCTATATGCAGCTTGGAGATGTGATTCTCTAGGATCTTGCATGAATTGACTGACGACACTTACTGAGAAAGCGATGTCCGGTCTGGTGTGAGCAAGATATATTAGTTTCCCACATAATTTCTGGTAGAGTTTCTTGTCCACTTCTGGTTCAGTTTCAGCTTTGCCAATTTTCTGGTTGTAGTCAATAGGAGTGGTAACTGGTTTGCAGTCTTCCATCCCTGCCTCTTGGAGAAGATCCTTGGTATATTTTTGTTGAGAAATAAATATACCAGATTTGGATCGAGCTACTTCAATTCCCAAGAAGTATTTCAACCGACCAAGTTCCTTTACCTCAAATTCTCGAGTGAGTGTGGCTTTCAGACAAGCTTGCTCAGCAGGATCATTTCCCGTTATAATGATGTCATCCATGTAAACAAGGAGGATGCTTACTCCCCCGGAGTCAGAGTGCTTTACAAATAAAGTATGGTCACCCTGACTCTGAGTATATCCTGCAACAAGCATCACGCTCCTGAATCTGCCAAACCAGGCACGTGGAGATTGCTTCAGACCATACAAGGCTTTCTTTAGCTTGCAGACATGACGAGGAGAACTAGAAGAAAAACCAGGAGGCAAGCTCATATAGATGTCCTCATTGAGATACCCATTGAAAAAAGCATTCTTCACATCAAATTGGTACAACTCCCAGTCAAGATGAGTAGCAATAGATAGAAGTAAGCGAACTGTAGACATCTTGGCAACTGGAGCAAATGTTTCCTCATAATCCAAACCATAAGTTTGAGTGAAGCCACGAGCCACTAGACGGGCTTTGTACCTAGCAAGAGAGCCATCAGCATGATACTTGACTGTATAAACCCACTTGCAACTCACAATATTGTGACCGGGTGGACTGTCCACTAACTCCCACGTATGATTGGCCTCAAGAGCTGCCATCTCTTCCGTCATAGCATGTCTCCACACAGCTGATTGGAAGGCTTCTTTGACATTTTTAGGAATTCGAATATGATCAAGGTTAGTAAGAAACCGACGGTGTTGATCAGAAAATCTGTCAAGAGAAGCATAATTGGACAACGGATAAAGGGGCCTTTTTGTACAAGCCCTTGAACCTTTACCGAGAGCAATTGGCAGGTCAGGTGCTGGTGCTGATGGAGGCGCTGATGGAGATGTAGATGGCAGTGCAGCAAGTGCAGGACCCGGATCAGAGATTGGAACCGGCTTGCTAGAGGAAGAGGGGACCCTCCTGAAGTACTTCTTGTCAAATCGAGGAGAGGTGATTTGCGGAATGTGTGGTGGTGATTGGGGTAAAGTCTGTGTGGGAGGGATTTCACCTTGCGGTAAGGGTGGATTGTCTAAAGCTGACGTGGAGATGTCAATGAGGGCATCAGCAACAACAGGGGATATGTCGGGGCTGGAGGCATCAGATGAACCAATATCATCACCAATAGATGGAGGTTGAGAGATGATGTGGGTCATAGTAGGAGTCACTGCGCCGATGGTTGTGAGTAGTTCTGGAATGGACTCCCCACACTCAAGATTAGTAGGGACTTGAGCAGACTGCAAAGGGCTGTAATATGGTGTATTTTCATCAAAAGTTAGGTCTGCAGTAACATAGGTGTGTTTGGTAAGCGGGCAGTAGCACTTGTAACCCTTCTTAGTGTTGGAATAACCTAAAAAGATGCATCTTTGAGCTCGGGGATCAAGTTTACCTCGGTATGGAGTATGAACATGGATGAATGCAGTACACCCGAAAATCCTAGGCTCTAACCCATGGTCAATTGAAAGGTGGGGAAAGAAGGATTGGAGATGCTGAATTGGAGTTTGGTACTTGAGGGTTTTAGAAGGGGTTTGGTTAATCAAATAGACAGCGGTGAGAGCTGCTTCACCCCAATAAAACTTAGGAACGTTAGACTGGAACATGACAACCCTAGTAACATTCAAAATGTGACCATTTTTCCGCTCATCAAGGCCATTTTGCTGGGGTGTATACACACAGGAAGACTCGTGTACAATGCTTTTTGTGGTGAAAAAGGAGCATAAGGTTTGATTGAAGTAATCCTTGGCATTATCGGATCGAATGCGTTGAATTGAAACACCAAACTGATTAAGAATCATGGCATAAAATGCAGGAATGATATCACTAGCTTCATATTTGTGTTTAAGCAAAAACAACCAAGTGACTCGTGTGCAATCATCAATTAATGTAAGAAATCAAGTAGACCCATTGATATTCTTAACCGGTGCAGGACCCCAAATATCACTGTGAATTAACTCAAAAGGACACATACATCTCTTGTCTCGACTAGGAAATGGGACACGTTTGTGTTTGGCCTTTTCACAAGTAGGACAAACAAGACTTTCTGACTCCAAACCAACAAAAAAGAGTAGGAAACAAGTGCTTCATAAGGGAAAGGGATGGATGGCCTAGGCGGTAGTGCTGCAGCCAAAGTTTGGTTGTATTTGTGGTGCTAAGGTATGTGGCAACAGTAGACTGATCCAAAATGTAAAGGTCCCCACTTTCTCTACCATGTCCAATCATCTTCCCCGAGTCCTACTCATGTATTGCACAACCAGAATGAGAGAAAGTAACAGTACAGTTAAGAGCATGGACCAACTTCTTAATCGATATGAGATTAGATGAGAGATTGAGAATAAACAGAACATCATTGAGGGGCAAAGTGGGGAAAGAAGCAAGGGTGCCACTCCCTAAGATGGGAGATGATGTCCCATTGGCAGTAATAAGATGTTTCTTAGAAGACAAGGGGTGATAGGAGACTAAAAGGGATTGATCATTAGTCATGTGATTAGTTGCACCGCTCTCCAGAATCCACTCCCCAACAAATTGATTTTTGATACCTGTAAGAGCCAATGGCCCAGAAGAGGAGGAACCTGAGGAAGCTTGAAGGTTCTGCAGCATGCTTTGGAGATGCTTGATTTGGGCCGCCACTTCAGCAAGAGAGGAAGAAGAGTTCCCGGTGGTGGAGGCTGAAGCATTGTAGGCCTGTGGCTGATTTGGCTGCAGATTAGAAGGTGTTTGTGTGGTGGAGGAGCCTGGTGCAGGAGTCTTCTTCCCAAAATCTCGTTTAGGTGGCCTGCCAATAAGCTCCCAACATCTCTCTTTGGCGTGCCTAGATTTCTTGCAGTGGGTGCACCAAAGATCATTAATGTCCCTTTTTCCAGACCTTGAAAAAAGGGTCATTTCTTCGGCTGGAGCAGAGGAAGGTTTTAGCATGATGCCCCTTCGTGTCTCTTCTGCCCGAAGAGTGGCAATATTCTCTACCAAGGAGGGAAGAGGCTTGGTGCCTAAAACTTGGATCCGGACTAGATCAAACTCAGGATTCAAGGCAACAAGAAAGATGTAGGAGCGAATTCTGTCTACAGCAATACGCAGCAGCTCTTGCTCATCAAGATCCTTCGGAATAAGAGATTGAGATTGATCAATCTCCTGCCAAAGGTTCTGCAGAATGGTGGCCAACTCTGAAACCGTCATCGAACCTTGCTTGGTGGAGTAGAACTTCACGGACAGTTCAAATAGCGCAGCCTCATCTTGGGCTTTGCTATAGGAACGCTTCAAGAAGTTCCAAATATCCTTCACATTTGGAAGAAAAATACAGTTGGATCCAATGTTGGCATCCATGGAAGCCCACAACCATGACTTGATGATTGAGTCATCGCGTGTCCATAGCTTGAAGGTGGGATCTGTTGTGTTGGGAGGATCAGAAGTGAGATGGTCATCCTTTTCACTTCCAGTAAGGGATGCCTTGACAACTTCAGCCCAAATCCGATAGTTCTTCCCATTGAGCCGATAAGTGGGCTGAATAGGAGGAAGGGTTGTGCTATTAAAAGGTAAGATGGTGAGATTGGTGGGATTGGTGGGATCAATAACTTGGTCTTCTGGATTAGCCATGAAAACAGAGTTATGAGGATCAAGGAATGGATAAATAGAGGAAGAAGGTTAGGGTTGGTGGCAAAGGTGGCGACCAAACTGGTGGTGAAGCCTAGAGCTGACAGCAAAGGTGGCGGTCAGAAGTTAAACGGTCAGATCTCTCAGGAGCTCTGATACCATGAGAGAGATTGAAGGTGAAAGGCTTGAATATTATTCTCAGGATTGTCTAATATTTATAATTACAATATAGGAATAGACCCTCCAACAAACTCCTAGAAACTCTAAGAAAACATTAAATAGATACAGCTGGGAGTCAATAAATGCAGCAGTAATTAATTCATCTAGGGACTCATCTAACAACTACTTTACTGTCTAACACCCTCTTCTACCGGCCGTTATTACAAATTCATATTACTCGGAATGGATATTACTTTGTCATGGACCAGTCTGAACTCTGAATTGATAGTAATAGTATAGAGTGAACCGGTCGTTAATTTGTAACCTTTACTGCAATTTTCTCTGGTGGAGAAGGAAAATCCAACAAACAGAAATGAAAGATATGTCGGCATGGAGAAAGATGAGAGCATACTTAGCTTGTCAAGTTAAAGGTTCTCATTGTTGTGGGAGTTCTGAGATCCAACCAGAACGAACGAGATATCACACTGCAAATGTCATCAAGAAACATCACACATGAATATTAAATACGGGGTATTAGCAATGATGCAGCAAGATAATCAGAGATATGATGTGATTTTATAAAATAAGATTCATTGGTCATCACTCTTTGACAGATGACAAAATCATTAAGGAAATAATTGTTTACCATAAATTTATAAAAATGATATTGATATATCATTCTTTATATAATATCCATACAATAGGAACAGTATTTGAATGACGAGCTGACAAATCTTAGTTTCAGCCTTCAAGGTTACAAGGATTTCTTCCCGACGATTTGTCGGGGTTCGCCCTACCTTCATAAACTATTCCATTTCTATTTATGATATGTGATTCATCACTACACGACATAGGCAGGAAAGACACGCATATTATGGGGGTAAATCAATCCATTAACAAGGCATTAGTACTTCACATAAAAGAGTTACTAGAATTCAACTGAGATATCATGTCAAATAACTAGTTGGTGCAACTAAATCTCAATTGAGATTCAATGTAATTGTCATTCACTGTTGAATGGATATGTAACATGATCCTTTAAGTGTGCAGAACTGGACAGACTATCAGAATAAGGCTTTCTTTCTTATACAGAAAAAAGGATACGAAAAGCACTGAGTGAAGATCAGAGTCAGAGCCCCGATCAGGGCTAGAATCGAGTGTAGGGTCCTGCCCAAGTGCTGTTTCCAAGTCAGGTTCCGTGCCCAGCAAAGAGTCGGTCACAAGCAATGACCAAGGTTTGGATCCTGACACCGAGTCAAGCTCAGAGTCACAGCCTGTACCAGGGTTGGAGTTGTATACAGAATTGGACTCGTATACACCTTGAAACGGTAAATATATAGATGAGGGATATCACTCAGCTCAAGTATTGACGCTCAAGAAGCAAGTTAAGGCAAAACAAAAGAAGAGAAACATGAGGTTATGCTTTTCGAGCAAAACATAAGGATTAAAGAACTAGAACGTCAGAATATGGTGAAAGACCTGACGATTCAAGGTCAGAAGTGGAAGATTGAAGATCTAGAAGGACAAGTTGATCTACAAAAGAAACACTTGTCCAAGATCTCAACCATCAAGGACGCTCTTCTCGATGAATTATCATCGCTGCAAGTAGGAGTTACAAATTAACATACTCCTGGAATCATACTAAACGAAGAAGTTACAAAAAATAAATTTTGGGGATTGCTTAAATGTTTGGTGCACCTAAAACTCGAATGAGATCAACAACATTATTTGTTTCACAATATATCTCGTTCTTGCTCATGTCTTGAGCAATTGAAGAATTCAAGTACAAATTGACAAGGAAAGACAGGCGATTTTTACGCCAGAAGCTTAAACCCTTAACCTCTTGCTAAGAAGGATGGTTTGAAATCCATGTACATGATATACTCCCTCCGTTTAGTTATAATTGTCGTTCTAAGTAGATGACACATAAATTAAGGAAAGCAACTCTACCACAATACTGTGTATGAAATGACCGCAAAACCCATTTGAGTATAATTGTAAAACCCATTTTTTGATTTTTTTTTATGTGATATGTGTACGGATGACTGCAAAACCCATTTGAGTATGAGGGAAAGAGCCATGATTGCTATCCCAAATTACAGACATTTGGTACAACATATTAATTTTTAATTCAAGGAAAAGAAAAAGTACTCTGTACATTTAAGTGAGTTATATCATGTGTTTCCAAACGACATTTATTTAGCAATACATAATAAAACACCAGAACGACAATTATAACTAAACGGAGGGAGTACTAAATAATAACATCGGCATTATTTTGCATTTAAACAAATGGACTCTTCAAAAGTCTTCAACTTGATGAATTCAAACATAGTAGACTCCACATTTGCCAACCATTTCATGACGGTAATTAAAAAAATTAAGCAATCATCAACAATAAGGAGGGGATGTATGTTCACCTTTGACATTTTCCACCAAGATTCATGGAGATGACCATTTCAGCTCACAAATAGAGATTCGTGCGAAGCACCACTGCAAGAACTTTCAAGAAGTACCTGTATTATAAAATTTCAAAGAGTTAATGAACAAATAGTATAAATACATGTCAAGTTTGGCAACAGAGAACACATCAAATTAAAACATCTTCTCCTATCTCTCATCATTTTCTTGCACATTAATCCCTTCAGCAGCAAGATGATGAGAGGCGAACTCATTTTGGGTTTGGTTCTCTTGAATGTATTCATAGCAGTTAATGCTGACTATGAAACATACAAACCACATAAAAAAGCTCCCAAGTATGCATCTCCTCCGCCTCCAGTCTACAGCTCTCCACCACCACCAGTCTACGCCTCTCCCCCACCACCCAAGTATGCTTCACCACCTCCACCAGTCTACGCATCACCCCCGCCACCCAAGTATGCATCTCCACCGCCTCCAGTCTACAGCTCTCCACCACCACCCGTCTACGCCTCTCCCCCACCACCCAAGTATGCTTCACCACCTCCACCAGTCTACGCATCACCCCCGCCACCCAAGTATGCATCTCCACCACCTCCAGTCTACGCATCACCACCACCACCGGTCTACAGCTCTCCCCCACCACCTAAATATGCATCTCCACCACCACCTGTCTACGCCTCTCCCCCACCGCCTAAGTATGCCTCTCCCCCACCTCCAGTCTACGCCTCACCACCACCACCAGTCTATGCCTCTCCCCCGCCGCCTAAGTATGCATCTCCACCACCACCTGTCTACGCATCACCACCACCACCAGTCTACGCTTCTCCCCCGCCGCCTAAGTATGCATCACCACCACCACCCGTCTACGCATCACCACCACCTCCAGTCTATGCATCTCCGCCACCACCGGTGTACGCCTCACCCCCTCCACCCAAGTATGCATCTCCACCACCTCCAGTTTACGCCTCACCACCACCACCGGTCTATGCCTCTCCCCCACCACCAAAGTATGCATCTCCACCCCCACCGAAGTACAAAGCTCAACACCCGAAGCCAAACTACCACAAGTACTCTCACCCGGAGAAGAAATACAAATCGCCACCACCACCTGCCAAATACTGAGATCGTTCAAACCGTTCACTTATATGACCTTTCTATAATAAGTTCAATCAAGTATTGCTATTACTCTCTCCATCAAAAGGCAATGAGAATGTTTATGGGATAAGCAAACATCTTGATGTTTGAAGAGTGGGAAATTGAGGAATTTATTGTGTTTGCGTTATTTTTATTATTTTGATGTATTTGTATTGATTTTATCCTTACTTGGAAAAAATCAAATATACAATATTATTATATACTGCATTTATTTAACGGCTGATCCATGCCAAGTCTCTCCTTGTGGAAGTGTCTCCAAATCAATGTCAGGTCTTACTTAACAATTACCCTGTAATCTATGTATAAACTGATTCGGATTCGAAAAATTGAATCAAAAGTTCTCCTAAATTCACTCCCACCACCAAACGAGCTATAGTGTCCTGCACCACCCCAAAACGAGCAAGTGTACTGCAATGTTCTAAGGAGTTATGAGTTTCATAACTATAACTACGACTTGAAATAAAATATGCCCTCTCTTACCGGTTATTACAAATTCATTTTACTCGGAATGGATATTACTTTGTCATGGACCAGTCTGAACTGGTAGCAATAATATAGAGTCAACCGGTCGTTAATTTGTTAACTCTACTGAAATCTTCTCTTGTGGAGGAGGAAAATCCAAAAAACAGGAATGAAAAATATGTCGGCATGGAGAAAAGATGAGAGCGTACTTAGCTTGTCAAGTAAAGGTTCCCTTTGTTGTGGGAGTTCTGAAATCCAACCAACCGGAACGAACGAGATATCACACTGCAAATGTCATCAAGAAACACCACACATGAATATTAAATGCAGGGTATTAACAATGATGCACCAAGATAATCATAGATATGTCGTGATTTTATGAAGTAAGATTTAGTCATCACTTTTTGACAGATGACAAAAACATTAAGGAGATAATTAATTGTTTACCATAAATTTATAAAAATGGTATTCATATATCATTGTTTATTTAATATCCATACAATAGGACGAGTATTTGAACGATGAGCTGACAAATTTTTGTGTCAGCCTTCAATGTTACTAGGAAGAGTATTTGAACGATGACCCGACAAATCTTAGTGTCAGCCTTCAATGTTACGAGGCATTCTTCCCGACAATGTGAAATTATTCATAGATGGGTTGTTAATGGGAGACAATTACGTGGCAGGGCAACATCAATTTTGATATTGTTTTTTGCTACTGTAGTTTCATAGAGTTTTTAACACATTAAAAAGCGTGCCAAAAAGTCAAACGACCTAAATTTTGAGACGGAGGTAGTATAATTTTTACCGTCCTAAAAAAACGTGCACTACTTAAAAAAGTCACTTATTTACAAATGAAGGGAGTATAATTTTATAAAAATGAGATTCATATATAGTTCTTTGTTTAATATCTATACAACAAAAGAGAAATTGAAAGATGAGCTGACAAATCTTAGCATCAAACTTCAGTGTTATGAGGACTTTTTATTCCTAGTGTGAAATTATTCAGATGGGTCGTTAATGAGGGACAATTACGTGTCAGGATAACAACGTTTTTGACATTGTTTTTTGCTAGTTAGGAATTAAGATCCTTCTTCTAACACAAGTGTAAGCCAATGCGTAAGGCTTCACCCTACCTTTATAAACTACAAAAGTACTTAACATTGTTTCTATTTCTTTTGATGATATGGGAGGACATTCCCATTCAAAACCCATACATTGAAGCAGTCTAGATATGTGATTCAAGTTTAAATATGTGATTCATCACTAAACGGTAGGGAAGACAAGCTATTATGGGGGTAAATCAATCCCAATTTTAAAGGCAATCCATTACCAAGGCTTTGATACATCACATGAATGAGTTGATAGATTTCAATTGAGTTATCATGTCAAGTAACTACTTGGTGCAACTAAATCTCAATTGACATAAACTGCAACATTAATTGTTTCACTATATATTAATTGTTTCACTATACAAAGATATAAATATAATAGACAAAATTTTCAACTAGGTTGATAGCTTACACATTAGATTCCCCATTTTCTTAAATAAATAAATTCCAACATAAAAAATAATATGGACATGATGGTGTTGGATTAACCAATTATTTCATTAAAAAAACTAAGAAATGGTCAAGAATGTGGAGGGGATGTATGTGCACCTGGACATTTTACAACATGTTTCATGGATCTGTCTATTTCAGCTCACAAGTAGAAGTTCGTGCGAAGCACCTGCAAGAAACAGAAATTTCAACCAAGCACCGATCTATTAAAAAAATCCAAAGAGTTGATGTACTAACAGTATAAATACATGCTCAGTTTGGAAAAAGAGAAAACAGCAAATTAAACTATCTTCTCCCATCTCTCATTTTCTGGCATATTAATCCCTTTAGCATCAAGATGATGAGAGGTCAACTCATTTTGGGTTTGGTTCTCCTGAATGTATTCATAGCAGTCAATGCTGACTATTATGAAACATACAAACCACATGATAAAAAAGCTCCCAAGTATGCATCTCCTCCACCTCCGGTCTACAGCTCTCCACCACCACCAGTCTACGCCTCTCCCCCGCCACCCAAGTATGCATCTCCACCACCACCAGTCTACAGCTCTTCCCCACCACCGAAATATGCATCACCACCACCACCTGTCTACGCCTCTCCCCCACCGCCTAAGTATGCATCTCCACCACCTCCAGTTTATGCCTCACCACCGCCACCAGTCTACGCCTCTCCTCCACCTCCAGTCTACGATTCTCCCCCACCACCCAAGTATGCATCTCCACCACCTCCAGTGTACGCTTCTCCACCACCACCAGTGTACGCCTCGCCCCCACCACCCAAGTATGCATCTCCACCACCTCCGGTCTACGCCTCTCCCCCACAACCACCGGTGTATGCCTCTCCCCCACCTCCAGTCTACGCCTCACCACCACCACCAGTCTATGCCTCTCCCCCGCCGCCTAAGTATGCATCTCCACCACCACCCGTCTACGCATCACCACCACCACCAGTCTATGCCTCTCCCCCGCCACCTAAGTATGCATCTCCACCACCACCCGTCTACGCACCACCACCACCTCCAGTCTACGCATCTCCGCCACCACCGGTGTACGCCTCACCCCCTCCACCCAAGTACGCATCTCCACCACCTCCAGTTTACGCCTCACCACCACCACCACCGGTCTATGTCTCTCCCCCACCACCAAAGTATGCATCTCCACCCCCACCGAAGTACAAAGCTCCACACCCGAAGCCAAACTACCACAAGTACTCTCACCCAGAGAAGAAATACAAATCGCCACCACCACCTGCCAAATACTGAGATCGTTCAAACCGTTCACTTATATGACCTTTCTATAAGTTCAATCAAGTACTGCTATTACTCTCTCCATCAAAAGACAATGAGAATGTTTATGGGATAAGCAAACATCTTGATGTTTGAAGAGTGGGAAATTGAGGAATTTATTGTGTTTGCGTTATTTTATTATTTTGATGTATTTGTATTGATTTTATCCTTACTTGGAAAAAATTAAATATACAATATTATTATATACTGCATATATTTAACAGCTGATCCATGCCAAATCTCTCCTTGTGGAAGTGTCTCCAAATCTATGTCAGGTCTTACTTAACAATTACCCTGTAATCTATGTATAAACTGATTCGGATTCGAAAAATTGAATCAAAAGTTCTCCTAAATTCACTCCCACCACCAAACGAGCTATAGTGTCCTGCACCACCCCAAAACGAGCAAGTGTACTGCAATGTTCTAAGGAGTTATGAGTTTCATAACTATAACTACGACTTGAAATAAAATATGCCCTCTCTTACCGGTTATTACAAATTCATTTTACTCGGAATGGATATTACAGCTATTACTCTCTCCAACAACGGCAATGAGAATGTTTATGGGATAAAAGCAAACATCTTCATGTACGAAAAGAGTGGGAAAATGAAGCATTTATTGTGCTTGTATCATTTTTAATTATTTTTTATTATTTTGATGTATTTGTATTGGGTTCATCTTTAGTTGAAAAAATCAATCAAATATACAATAATATTATATACAGTATTAAATATAACTGCTGATCCAAGCCATATCTCTCCTTGTATAAGTTTCTCCAAATCTATGTCAGGTCTTAATTAACAATTACCCTGTAAACTATGAACTGATTCTTATTCGAAAAATTGAAGCAAAAGTTTTCCTAAATTCACGCCCACCCCCAATCGGTCAAGCTAGTGTCCTGCATTGTTTCTCGGGAGTTACAAGTTTCAGAACTATAGATGCGACTAGAAATACAGTATGCCTTCTACCAGTAATTATACTCGGAATGACTATTACTTTGTCATGGACCAATCTGAACTGGTAGCAATAGTACTGAGGGCGACGGTCATTAATTTGTTACTTCTACTCCAAACTTCACCGGTGATGGAGTAAAATCCAAAAGGCAGGACCGAAAGCAGATACCTCGGAATGGAGAAGGATGAGAGCTTACTTAGGTTGTCAAGTTAAAGGTATCCTTTGTAGCGGGAGTTCTGAGATCTAACCATAAAGAACGAGATACCACACTGGAAATGTCATCAAGAAACATTACACATGAATATTAATACGGAGTATTAACAATGATGTACCAACCAAGATTTTTTTTTGAATAAAATGTACCAACCAAGATAATCCTAGATATGTTGTGTTGTTGTAAAATAAGATTCATTAGTTATCGATTTTTGACAGATGACAAAAATATTAAGGAGATAATTGTTCACTATAAATTTATAAAAAAAAATCAGATTCGTATATCGTTCTTTGTTTAATATCGTTGCAGCAGGAAGAGAAATTGAAAGATGAGCTGACAAATCTTAGTATCAAACTTCAATGTTACGAGGACTTTTTCTTGCCAGTGTGAAATTATTCAGATGGGTCGTTAATGAGGGACAATTACGTGTCGGGATAACAACCTTTTTGACATTGTTTTTTGCTAGATAGGAGTTAAGATCAATCTTCTAACACAAGCGTAAGCCAATGTGTAGGGCTTCACCCTACCTTCATAAACTAGTACTTATCATTGTTTCTATTTCTTTTGATGATATGGGAGGACAGTCCCATTCAAAACCCATACATTGAACAACTCTAGATATGTGATTCAAGTTTAGATATGTGATTCACCACTACAAGGCAGAAAAGACACTATTATGGGGGTAAATCGATCCCAATTTTAAAGGCAATCCATTACCAAGGCTCTAATACTTCACATGAATGAGTTGATAGATTTCAACTGAGTTATTATGTTAAGTAACTACTTGGTGCAACAATATTTGTTGCACTATACATTATCATTCCCACATTGAGCAGTCGAAGAATACAAAGATATAAATATAATAGACAAATTCTTCAAATAGGTTGATTGCTTACAAATTAGATTCCCAATTTTCTTAAATCAATAAACTCCAAGATAAAAAAATAATATTGGACTTGATAGTGTTGGATTGACTAATAATTTCATTAAAAAAATTAAGAAATGGTCAAGAATGTGGAGGGGATGTATGTGCACCTGGACATTGTACAACAAGTTTCATGGATCTGTCTATTTCAGCTCACAAGTAGAAGTTCGTGCGAAGCACCTGCAAGAAACTGAAATTTCAACCAAGTACCGATCTATTAAAAAAATCCAAAGAGTTGATGTACTAACAGTATAAATACATGCTCAGTTTGGAAAAAGAGAAAACAGCAAATTAAACTATCTTCTCCCATCTCTCGTTTTCTGGCATATTAATCCCTTCAGCATCAAGATGATGAGAGGTCAACTCATTTTGGGTTTGGTTCTCCTGAATGTATTCATAGCAGTCAATGCTGACTATTATGAAACATACAAACCACATAATAAAAAAGCTCCCAAGTATGCATCTCCTCCACCTCCGGTCTATAGCTCTCCACCACCACCAGTCTACGCCTCTCCCCCACCACCCAAGTATGCCTCTCCACCACCACCAGTCTACAGCTCTCCCCCACCACCTAAATATGCATCACCACCACCACCTGTCTACGCCTCTCCCCCACCGCCTAAGTATGCATCTCCACCACCTCCCGTCTATGCCTCGCCACCACCACCAGTCTACGCCTCTCCTCCACCTCCAATCTACGCCTCTCCCCCACCACCCAAGTATGCATCTCCACCACCTCCAGTGTACGCTTCTCCACCACCACCAGTGTACGCCTCGCCCCCACCACCCAAGTATGCATCGCCACCACCACCGGTCTACAGCTCTCCCCCACCACCTAAATATGCATCTCCACCACCACCTGTCTACGCCTCTCCCCCACCACCTCCAGTCTATGCCTCACCACCACCACCGGTGTATGCCTCTCCCCCACCTCCAGTCTATGCCTCACCACCACCACCAGTCTATGCCTCTCCCCTGCCGCCTAAGTATGCATCTCCACCACCACCCGTCTACGCATCACCACCACCACCAGTCTATGCCTCTCCCCCGCCACCTAAGTATGCATCTCCACCACCACCCGTCTACGCACCACCACCACCTCCAGTCTACGCATCTCCGCCACCACCGGTGTACGCCTCACCCCCTCCACCCAAGTACGCATCTCCACCACCTCCAGTTTACGCCTCACCACCACCACCACCGGTCTATGTCTCTCCCCCACCACCAAAGTATGCATCTCCACCCCCACCGAAGTACAAAGCTCCACACCCGAAGCCAAACTACCACAAGTACTCTCACCCGGAGAAGAAATACAAATCGCCACCACCACCTGCCAAATACTGAGATCGTTCAAACCGTTCACTTATATGACCTTTCTATAAGTTCAATCAAGTACTGCTATTACTCTCTCCATCAAAAGACAATGAGAATGTTTATGGGATAAGCAAACATCTTGATGTTTGAAGAGTGGGAAATTGAGGAATTTATTGTGTTTGCGTTATTTTATTATTTTGATGTATTTGTATTGATTTTATCCTTACTTGGAAAAAAATTAAATATACAATATTATTATATACTGCATATATTTAACAGCTGATCCATGCCAAATCTCTCCTTGTGGAAGTGTCTCCAAATCTATGTCAGGTCTTACTTAACAATTACCCTGTAATCTATGTATAAACTGATTCGGATTCGAAAAATTGAATCAAAAGTTCTCCTAAATTCACTCCCACCACCAAACGAGCTATAGTGTCCTGCATCACCCCAAAACGAGCAAGTGTACTGCAATGTTCTAAGGAGTTATGAGTTTCATAACTATAACTACGACTTGAAATAAAATATGCCCTCTCTTACCGGTTATTACAAATTCATTTTACTCGGAATGGATATTACTTTGTCATGGACCAGTCTGAACTGGTAGCAATAATATAGAGTCAACCGGTCGTTAATTTGTTAACTCTACTGAAATCTTCTCTTGTGGAGGAGGAAAATCCAAAAAACAGGAATGAAAAATATGTTGGCATGGAGAAAAGATGAGAGCGTACTTAGCTTGTCAAGTAAAGGTTCCCTTTGTTGTGGGAGTTCTGAAATCCAACCAACCGGAACGAACGAGATATCACACTGCAAATGTCATCAAGAAACATCACACATGAATATTAAATGCAGGGTATTAACAATGATGCACCAAGATAATCATAGATATGTTGTGATTTTATAAAGTAAGATTTAGTCATCACTTTTTGACAGATGACAAAAACATTAAGGAGATAATTAATTGTTTACCATAAATTTATAAAAATGGTATTCATATATCATTGTTTATTTAATATCCATACAATAGGAAGAGTATTTGAACGATGAGCTGACAAATCTTAGTGTCAGCCTTCAATGTTACTAGGAAGAGTATTTGAACGATGAGCTGACAAATCTTAGGGTCAGCCTTCAATGTTACGAGGCATTCTTCCCGACAATGTGAAATTATTCATAGACGGGTTGTTAATGGGAGACAATTACGTGGCAGGGTAACATCAATTTTGATATTCTTTTTTGCTACTGTAGTTTACAAGGAGTCAAGATCCATCTTCTACCACAAAAGCTCAAGTCAATGTGTCAGGGTTCGCCCTACCTTTATAAACTATTATATTTCTATTTATGATATGGGAGGGAATTCCCATTCAAAATTCATACATTCAATAAGGCTAGATACGTGATTCATCACTACATGGCAGAAAGGATAAGCATATTATGGGGGTAAATCAATCCATTAACAAGGCACTAATACTTCACATAAACGAATTACTAGAATTCAACTGAGATAACAACAACAACAACAACAACTACCCAGTATATCCCGCCAAAGCAGGGTCTGGGGGGTCAGGATGTACGCACTCATTCCCCGAACAAGTCGAGAGAGTGTTTCCGAAAGACCCTGAATAATAGAAAACTAGAATTATGGGCGAGCAAGACTCATACAAAGGAAGCCTAAACATAGACGAAGCAAGGGAAAGGTAAAAAGACGCAAGGGCAAAAGGCCAAACATAATAGCACGAAACACTATCCCTCCGCAACCCGAATGCACCGCCTCCAGTGGTCGCTATCTGAAGTGAGATCTTCCGACAGATTTAGAAGGTTAAGATCCTTACGAATAACTAGAATTCAACTGAGATATCATGTCAAATAACTAGTCGGAGCAACTGAATCTCAATTTAGATAAACTGCACCATTATATGTTTCACTATATATATTATCAAATTGCCGCATTGATCGAGCAATCGGAGAATATAAGGACATAAATTAAATATAGTAGACGAATTGTTCAACTAAGTTGATTAATTAACATTAAACTCCCCGTTTTCTTAAATCAATAAACTCCAACATAAATACATGTTAATCAATTACTATATTCAATTTCATGACGGGGAATAAAAAAAACTAAGCAACGATCAAGAATATGGAAAGGATGCATGTTCACCTATGACATTTTCCATATTGTTTCATGAATATGAGTATATGACCATATCAGCTCACCAGTAGAGGTTCGTGCGAAGCACCATTGCAGGAAGTTTCAAGAAAGTACCTATATTATAAAATTCAGAAGAGTTAATGAACTAATAGTATAAATACAAGTTATCTTTACATCAAATTAAAATATCTTCTCCTATCTCTCATTTTCTTGCACAATAATCCCATCAGAAGAAGCAAGATGATGAGAGGTCAACTCATTTTGGGTTTGATTGTCCTGAATGTATTCATAGCAGTTAATGCTGACTATTATGAAACATACAAACCACATGATAAAAAAGCTCCCAAGTATGCATCTCCTCCACCTCCGGTCTACAGCTCTCCACCACCACCAGTCTATGCCTCTCCCCCACCACCCAAGTATGCATCTCCACCACCACCAGTCTACAGCTCTCCCCCACCACCTAAATATGCATCCCCACCACCACCTGTCTACGCCTCTCCCCCGCCGCCTAAGTATGCATCTCCACCACCACCAGTCTACCCCTCTCCCCCACCTCCAGTCTACGCTTCTCCTCCCCCACCCAAGTATGCATCTCCACCACCTCCAGTGTACGCTTCTCCACCACCACCAGTGTACGCCTCACCCCCACCACCCAAGAATGCATCTCCCCCACCTCCAGTCTACACATCTCCCCCACCACCGGTCTACGCATCTCCCCCGCCACCAAAGTATGCATCTCCACCACCTCCAGTCTACGCCTCACCACCACCACCGGCATACGCCTCTCCCCCACCACCAAAGTATGCATCTCCACCACCTCCAGTCTACGCCTCACCACCACCACCAGTCTATGCCTCCCCACCACCACCAAAGTATGCATCTCCACCCCCTCCGAAGTACGAAGCTCCACACCCAAAGCCTAACTACCACAAGTACTCTCACCCAGAGAAGAAATACAAATCGCCACCACCTCCTGCCAAACACTATTGAGATTGTTCGAGACGTTCACTTATATGATCTTTCTATATTAAGTTCAATCAAGTATTGCTATTACTTTCTACAACAAAGGCAATGAGAATGTTTATGGGATAAAAGCAAACATCTTGATGTACGAAAAGAGTGGGAAAATGAAGTATTTCTTGTGTTTGTGTTAATTTTTATTATTCTAATTATTTTGATTTTGATGTCTTTGTATTGAGTTTATCTTTACTTGAAAAAATCAAATACGGAGTATACAATAATATATTAGATACTATATTAAATATAATGGCTGATCCAAGCCATATCTCTCCTTGTATAAGTTTCTCGAAATCTATGTCAGGTCTTAAAAAACAATTACCCTGTAAACTATGAACTCATTCTGATTCGAAAAATTGAAGCAAAAGTTTTCCTAAATTCACTCCCACCCCCAAAGATCGATCTAGTGTCCTGCGTCGTTTCTTGGGAGTAATGAGTTTCATAACTATAGTTGCGACTAGAAATACAGCATGCCTCCTACCAGTAATTACAAATTCATTTTGACTCGGAATGATTATTACTTTGTCATGGACCAATCTGAACTGATAGCAATAGTACTGAGGGCGACAGTCGTTAATGTGTTACTTCTACTCCAAACTTCACCGGTGGAGTAAAATCCACAAGGCAGGAATGAAAGTAGATACCTCGAAATTGAGAAAATGAGAGCTTATTTAGCTTGCCAAGTTAAAGGTATCCTTTGTTGCAGGAGTTCTGAGATCTAACCATAAAGAACGAGATACCACTGGAAATGGCATCAAGAAACAACACACATGAATATTAAACACGGAGTATTAAAATGATGTACCAACCAAGATAATCATAGATGGGTTTTTGTAAAATAAGATTCATTTGTAATCGAATTTCGCCAGATGACAATATTAAGGAGATAATTGTTTACTACTCCCTCTATTTGTAAATAAGTGACTTTTTAAAGCCACACATGTTTTTTAGGACGGTAAAAACTAAGATAATCATGTTTATAAGTAATAAATATAATATTATTTAAAAAATTAATTAAAAAATACAGTAATATTTTATATAATTTTTACAGTCCTAAAAAAACGTGCACGACTTAAAAAAGTCACTTATTTACAAACGGAGGGAGTATAATTTTATAAAAAAGAGATTCATATATATTATATAGTTCTTTGTTTAATATCTATACAACAAATGAGAAATTGAAAGATGAGCTGACAAATCTTAGTATCAAACTTCAGTGTTATGAGGACTTTTTATTCCCAGTGTGAAATTATTCAGATAGGTCGTTAACGAGGGACAATTACGTGTCAGGATAACAACGTTTTTGACATTGTTTTTTGCTAGTTAGGAGTTAAGATCATTCTTCTAAAACAAGTGTAAGCCAATGCGTAAGGCTTCACCCTACCTTAATAAACTAGTACTTAACATTGTTTCTATTTCTTTTGATGATATGGGAGGACATTCCCATTCAAAACCCAAACATTGCAGCAGTCTAGATATGTGATTCAAGTTTAAATATGTGATTCATCACTAAACGGCAGGGAAGAAAAGCTATTATGGGGGTAAATCACTCCCAATTTTAAAGGCAATCCATTACCAAGGCTTTGATACACCACATGAATGAGTTGATAGATTTCAATTGAGTTATCATGTCAAGTAACAACTTGGTGCAACTAAATCTCAATTGACATAAACTGCAACATTAATTGTTTCACTATATATTATCATTCCCACACTGAGCAATCGAAGAATACAAATATATAAATATAATAGACAAATTTTTCAACTAGGTTGATAGCTTACACATTAGATTCCCCATTTTCTTAAATAAATAAACTCCAACATAAAAAATAATAAGGACATGATGGTGTTGGATTAACCAATTATTTCATTAAAAAAACTAAGAAATGGTCAAGAATGTGGAGGGGATGTATGCGCACCTGGACATTTTACATCATGTTTCATGGATCTGTCTATTTCAGCTCACAAGTAGAAGTTCGTGCGAAGCACCTGCAAGAAACTGAAATTTCAACCATGTACCGATCTATTAAAAAAATCCAAAGAGTTGATGAACTAACAGTATAAATACATGCTAAGTTTGGAAAAAGATAACACATCAAATTAAACTATCTTATCCCACCTCTCGTTTTCTGGCATATTAATCCCTTCGGCATCAAGATGATGAGAGGTCAACTCATTTTGGGTTTGGTTCTCCTGAATGTATTCATAGCAGTCAATGCCGACCATTATGAAACATACAAACCACATGATAAAAAAGCTCCCAAGTATGCATCTCCTCCACCTCCGGTCTACAGCTCTCCACCACCACCAGTCTACGACTCTCCCCCGCCACACAAGTATGCATCTCCCCCACCACCTAAATATGCATCACCACCACCACCTGTCTACGCCTCTCCCCCACCGCCTAAGTATGCATCTCCACCACCTCCAGTCTATGCCTCACCACCACCACCAGTCTACGCCTCTCCTCCACCTCCAGTCTACGCCTCTCCCCCACCACCCAAGTATGCATCTCCACCACCTCCAGTGTACGCTTCTCCACCACCACCAGTGTACGCCTCGCCCCCACCACCCAAGTATGCATCTCCACCACCTCCAGTCTACACCTCTCCCCCACCACCGGTCTACGCATCTCCACCACCTCCAGTCTACGCCTCCCCACCACCACCGGCCTACCCCTCTCCCCCGCCACCCGTCTACGCATCACCACCACCACCCAAGTATGCATCTCCACCACCTCCAGTCTACGCCTCACCACCACCACCGGTCTATGCCTCTTCCCCACCTCCCGTCTACGCCTCACCACCACCACCCAAGTATGCATCTTCACCCCCTCCCGTCTACGCCTCTCCACCACCACCGGTCTACGCCTCTCCCCCACCTCCCGTCTACGCCTCACCACCACCACCCGTCTACGCATCACCACCACCACCCAAGTATGCATCTCCACCACCTCCCGTCTACGCCTCTCCACCACCACCGGTCTACGCCTCTCCCCCGCCACCAAAGTATGCATCTCCACCCCCACCAAAGTACGAAGCTCCACACCCGAAGCCAAACTACCACAAGTACTCCTCTCACCCTGAGAAGAAATACAAATCCCCACCACCTCCTGCCAAATACTATTGAGAATTTGAGATCGTTCGAGACGTTCACTTACATGAACTCTCTATATTAAGTTCAATCAATTACTGCTATTACTCTCTCCAACAACGGCAATGAGAATGTTTATGGGATAAAAGCAAACATCTTGATGTACGAAAAGAGTGGGAAAATGAAGCATTTATTGTGCTTGTATCATTTTTAATTATTTTTATTATTTTGATGTATTTGTATTGGGTTCATCTTTAGTTGAAAACATCAATCAAATATACAATAATATTATATACAGTATTAAATATAATGGCTGATCCAAGCCATATCTCTCCTTGTATAAGTTTCTCCAAATCTATGTCAGGTCTTAATTAACAATTACCCTGTAAACTATGAACTGATTCTTATTCGAAAAATTGAAGCAAAAGTTTTCCTAAATTCATGCCCACCCCCAATCGGTCAAGCTAGTGTCCTGCATTGTTTCTCGGGAGTTACAAGTTTCAGAACTATAGATGCGACTAGAAATACAATATGCCTTCTACCAGTAATTATACTCGGAATCACTATTACTTTGTCATGGACCAATCTGAATTGGTAGCAATAGTACTGAGGGCGACGGTCATTAATTTGTTACTTCTACTCCAAACTTCACCGGTGATGGAGTAAAATCCAAAAGGCAGGAACGAAAGCAGATACCTCGGAATGGAGAAGGATGAGAGCTTAATTAGGTTGTCAAGTTAAAGGTATCCTTTGTAGCGGGAGTTCTGAGATCTAACCATAAAGAACGAGATACCACACTGGAAATGTCATCAAGAAACATTACACATGAATTTTAATACGGATTATTAACAATGATGTACCAACCAAGATTTTTTTTTGAATAAAATGTACCAACCAAGATAATCCTAGATATGTTGTGTTTTTGTAAAATAAGATTCATTAGTTATCGTTTTTTGACAGATGTCAAAAATATTAAGGAGATAATTGTTTACTTATAAATTTATAAAAAAAAAATGAGATTCGTATATCGTTCTTTGTTTAATATCCTTACAGCAGGAAGAGAAATTGAAAGATGAGCTGACAAATCTTAGTATCAAACTTCAATGTCACGAGGACTTTTTCTTCCCAGTGTGAAATTATTCAGATGGGTCGTTAATGAGGGACAATTACGTGTCAGGATAACAACCTTTTTGACATTGTTTTTTGCTAGATAGAAGTTAAGATCAATCTTCTAACACAAGCGTAAGCCAATGTGTAGGGCTTCACCCTACCTTCATAAACTAATACTTATCATTGTTTCTATTTCTTTTGATGATATGGGAGGACAGTCCCATTCAAAACCCATACATTGAACAACTCTAGATATGTGATTCAAGTTTAGATATGTGATTCACCACTACAAGGCAGAAAAGACACACTATTATGGGGGTAAATCAATCCCAATTTTAAAGGCAATCCATTACCAAGGCTCTAATACTTCACATGAATGAGTTGATAGATTTCAACTGAGTTATTATATCAAGTAACTACTTGGTGCAACATTATTTGTTGCACTATATATTATCATTCCCACATTGAGCAGTCGAAGAATACAAAGATATACATATAATAGACAAATTCTTCAACTAGGTTGATTGCTTACAAATTAGATTCCCGATTTTCTTAAATCAATAAACTCCAAGATAAAAAATAATATTTGACTTGATAGTGTTGGATTGACTAATAATTTCATTAAAAAAATTAAGAAATGGTCAAGAATGTGGAGGGGATGTATGTGCACCTGGACATTGTACAACAAGTTTCATGGATCTGTCTATTTCAGCTCACAAGTAGAAGTTCGTGCGAAGCACCTGCAAGAAACTGAAATTTCAACCAAGTACCGATCTATTAAAAAAATCCAAAGAGTTGTTGTACTAGCAAGGATGAGTGCTGGGTCATTTCTTTTCGCTTCCTTTCTACCTCTCTTTCTGCTTTCTATCTGTTTTCTGTCGGTTATCTTCGTATTTGTTTTCCGTCAATCGGCTGTCTATTTCCTAATCTCCTACTAGGTGTCCGGGGACGTGTTTCCTTTGCTCTATTTTTTGGGTCTTTCGGAAACACTCTCCTGACTAGTTCGGGGAAAGAGTGCGTACATCCCGACCCCCCAGACCCCGCTTTTTGCGGGATATACTGGGTTGTTGTTGTTGTTGTAGTTGTTGTACTAGCGGTATAAATACATGCTCAGTTTGGAAAAATAGAACACATCAAATTAACCGATTAACCGATCTTCTCCCATCTCTCATTTTTTGGCATATTAATCCCTTCAGCGTCAAGATGATGAGAGGTCAACTCATTTTGGGTTTGGTTCTCCTGAATGTATTCATAGCAGTCAATGCTGACTATTATGAAACATACAAACCACATGATAAAAAAGCTCCCAAGTATGCATCTCCTCCACCTCCGGTCTACAGCTCTCCACCACCACCAGTCTACGCCTCTCCCCCGCCACCCAAGTATACATCTCCACCACCACTCGTCTACAGCTCTCCCCCACCACCTAAATATGCATCACCACCACCACCTGTCTACGCCTCTCCCCCACCGCCTAAGTATGCATCTCCACCACCTCCGGTCTATGCCTCACCACCACCACCAGTCTACGCCTTTCCTCCACCTCCAGTCTACGCCTCTCCCCCACCACCCAAGTATGCATCTCCACCACCTCCAGTGTACGCTTCTCCACCACCACCAATGTACGCCTCGCCCCCACCACCCAAGTATGCATCTCCACCACCTCCGGTCTACACCTCTCCCCCACCACCGGTCTACGTATCTCCTCCACCTCCAGTCTACGCCTCCCCACCACCACCGGCCTACCCCTCTCCCCCGCCACCCGTCTACGCACCACCGCCACCATCCAAGTATGCATCTCCACCACCTCCAGTCTACGCCTCACCACCACCACCGATCTATGCCTCTCCCCCACCTCCCGTCTACGCCTCACCACCACCACCCGTCTACGCATCACCACCACCACCCAAGTACACATCCCCACCACCTCCAGTCTACGCCTCACCACCACCACCGGTCTATGCCTCTCCCCCACCCCCAAAGTATGCATCTCCACCCCCACCGAAGTACGAAGCTCCACACCCGAAGCCAAACTATCACAAGTACTCTCACCCTGAGAAGAAATACAAATCGCCACCACCTCCTGCCAAACACTATTGAGATAGTTTGAGACATTCACTTATACGACCTTTCTATATTATGTTCTATTGACTATTGCTATTACTCTCTCCAACGAAGGCAATGAGAATGCTTATGGGATTAAAGCAAACATCTTGACGTATGAAAAGAATGGGAAATTGAAGCATTTATTGTGTTTGTGTTATTTTTAATTATTTTAATTATTTTGATGTGTTTGTATTGAGTTTATCTTTACTTGAAAAAAAATCAAATATACAATACTATTATATACTGCATATATTTAACGGCTGATCCATCCCATCTCTCTCCTTGTGGAATTGTCTCCAAATCTATGTCAGGTCTCAATTGACAATTCCCTGTAATCTATGAACTGATTCTGATTCGAAAAATTGAAGCAAAAGTCCTAAATTCACTCCCACCCCCAAACAAGCTAGTATTCTGCATGGACCAGTCTGAACTGGTAGCAATAGGTATGAAAGCAGATACGTCAGCATGGAGAAAGATGAGAGCTTACCTAGCTTGTACAGTTAAAGGTTCCCTTTGTTGTGGGAGTTCTTAGATCTAACCAGAATGAACGAGATATCAAACTGAAAATGTCATCAAGAAACATCAAACGTGAATATAACATACGGAGTATTAACAATGACATACCAAGATAGTCATAAATATGTTGTGATTTTATCAAATAAGATTCATTGGTCATCACTTTTGACAGATGACAAAAACATGAAGGAGATAATTGTCTACTACGAATATCATTTTATAAAAAAGATATTCATATATCATTCTTTGTTTAATATCCATACAGCAGGAAGATTATTTGAAAGATGAGCTGACAAATTAAATCTTAGTATCAACCTTCAACATTATGAGGCCTTCTTCTCAACTGTGTCAAATTATTCACAGACGGGTCGTCAATGGCAGACAATTAAGTGCCAGGGTAACAACGGTTTTGATATTATTTTTTTCTACTACTTATTGTTTCTATTTCTATTTATGATATGAGAGGGCATTCCCATTCAAAACACACACATTCAACAAGTCTAGATATGTGATTCATCACTACACGACAGGGAAGACACGCTATTATGGGGGTTAATCAATCCCGATTATAAAGGTGAGCCATTACCAAGCTCACATGAACGAGTTACTAGAATTCAATGGAGATATTATGTCAAGTAACCAGTTGGTGCAACTAAATCTCAATTGAGATAACCTGCACTATATATTATCTCAGTTATTTGACTATATGTTATCACTGCCACACTGAGGAATCTGAGAACACAAGGATATATATATATATTTATTTTTTTATTTTTTTTAGTAACACAAGGATATATATATATATATATATAACAGACAAATTCTTCAACTAGGTTGATTGATTAAACATTAGACTCCCTAATTTCTTAAATCAATAAACTCCAACAGAAAAAATAATCAGGGATTTGATGGTGTTGGACTGACCAATAATTTCATTAAAAAAAATTAAGATATGGTCAAGAATGTGGAGTGGATGTACGTTCACCTGGACATTTTCCATCATGTTTCATGCATCTGTCTATTTCAGCTCACAAGTAGAAGTACATGCGAAGCACCAACGCAAGAAAATGAAATTTCAACCAAGTACCACCGGCCTATGCCTCTCCCCCAAAACCCAAGAATGCATCTCCACCACCACCTATCTACGCCTCTCCCCTGCCACCTAAGTATGCATCTCCACCACCTCCGGTTTATGCCTCACCGCCACCACCAAAGTATGCATCTCCACCCCCTCCAGTCTATGCCTCTCCGACACCACCAGTGAACACTTCACCCCCGCCACCCAAGTATGCATCTCCAGTTCTCCACCAACTCCGGTCTACACCTCTCCACCCCCTTAAAAGTATGAAGCTCCACACCCGATGCCAAACTACCACAAGTACTCTCACCCTGAAAAGAAATACAAATCACCACCACCTCCTCCCAAGCACTACTGAGACAGTTCACTTATTTAATCTTGTATAAGTTCAATCTTATTCTTGTTACTCACTCCAACAAAGGCAATGGGAATGTTTGTGGCACAAAAGCAAACATCTTGATGTACCAAAATAGTGGGAAAACAAAGCATTTGTTGTGTTTGTGATGGTTTTTATTTTTTTGAAGCTTTTGTATTTGAATTTATCTTTACTTGAAAAAATCAAATATCCATTATATATAAATTTAATGGTTGATCCATGTCATATCTCTCCTTGTGGAAGTTTCTCTAAATATATGTTAGGTCGTACTGTAATGAACAATTGCCTTGTAATCCAGGAGAACTAATTTTGAATCTAAAAATTGAAGCAAAAGTTATCCTAATTTCACTCCCACCCCCAACATGCAAAAATAGAATATAATCAAATTCAACAATTAAGAATTTAGAGTTGACAGCTTCTAAAATCAAGCTGATCATAGCACAACTATATTTTTCCAAAATAGATGTTTTTATAATTGTAAGAAAATCAAAACATTTCAAAACTAAAAATAGGACACTCACAACTATATAAAAAGAGCTATTGTCCTCTCCACCACCACCAGTGTACGCATCTCTCCCAACAGCAATCAAAGCCTCTCCACCACCTCCAAAGTATGAAGTTCCACACCTGAAACCAAACTACCACAAGTACTCTCCCCCTGAAAAGAAATATAAATCACCAGCACCTCCTGCCAAGGACTACTGAGGTGGAATTGAGTTTAATCAGCTATGTTGGTAGGGAAGGGGATTTGAAAGATGAGCTGACAAATCCTAGTACCAACCTTCAATATTAACAGGACCTATTGTGGACTTAGGAAAAAAAACCTTTTTGGAGATGCCAAACCACAATCAGAATCAACATTATAATATAATGGGAGTAAAATCACGACTTGTTATAAACTGTATTTTGGAGATGCCACTGTTTTGTTCAAGTGTAATATCATTACTTGTTCAAATAAAACATCAAATTTACTTGTTTACACAGTACACTCCCCATTTGCTCAATCAATCAACTCAAATATAAATAATAATCATGGGATTGACGGTGCTGGTCCTGTTGAATTGGCCAAGAATTCAGTGATGGGGATTAAAAGAATAGAAAATGGCAAAGATGTGGAGGGGAGGTATGTGCGAAGAATTTAATGTCGGGGACTAAATGTTCAACAGATCTGACCATTTCAGCTCACAAGTAGAAGTTTGTGCAAGGCCCCATTGAAAGAAAATAAAACTTTCAATGAAGTAGCAATATATTATAAATACAAAGATTTGATGAACTATCAGTATAAATACAAGTTCAGTTTGGCAACAGAAAACACACCAACTTAAACCATCTTTTCCCTCCTCATCCTCTTGCACATTAATCCCTTCATCAGCAAGATGATGAGAGATCACCTCATTTTGGGATTGGTTCTCCTGAATGTATTCCTAGCAGTTAATGCTGATTATGAAACCTACAAACCACATGATAAAAAACATCCCAAGTATGCATCTCCTCCGCTACCGGTTTACAAATCTCCACCACCTCCCGCATACAGCTCCACACCACCACCAAAGTATGCATCCCCACCCCCACCAATCTATGCCTCTCCCCTGCCACCAAAGTATGCATCTCCAACGCCACCGAAGCATGCGCCTCCACCGCCACCCATTTATGCCTCACTCCCACGACCTAAGTATGCATCTCCACCCCCTCCAAAGTATGCATCTCCACCACCACCAGTATACACCTCTCCACCCCCTCCAGTGTATGAAGCTCCACGCCCGAAGCCAAACTACCACCACAAGTACTCTCACCCTGAAAAGAGATACAAATCGCCACCACCTCCTACCAAGCACTACTGAGATCATTCGAGACGCTCATTTACAACAACAACAACCCAGTATATCCCGCGATAAAAGCAAATATCCTGATGTAACAAATAGTGGGAAAACAAAGCATTTCTGATTTTTTGTGTTGTTTTTAACTATTATTGCTATTATTTATTTTGATATTTTTGTACTGAGTTTATCTTTGAAAAAATCAAATATCAAATACACAATAGTAATCCGGTTATTATATAATTAGTGGTTGATCCATGTCAGCTCTCTTCTCTCTCCTTGTGGAAGTTTCACCAAATCTATTTGTTAGCTCTTAATTAACAATTACCCTGTAATCTAGTAGAACTACGAATGACTTTGAAGTTGACCAAAATTTTACAATCCTGATAGCGTGGTGACTACAGAGATGGCAAAACTTATTCTGTTGAGAAAATTAAAGTACAAGATGAAGTAAAAATTGAGTTTGCAGTTTTGAAAATAAAGCTAATTATAATATTTTTAAAGTAATACAAAGCATCTCAAAATTAAAAAGAGGAAACTCAAAACAATATCTAACAAGCCAGCATCCTAGGAAGGTGGAAAATCCTATATATCTGAATCTCCTACAGTTAAAGTCAAGAATGAATCAGCCATCATTTCTCTAAACAGTGGAGGCTACAACCTACAATCCTTATTTGTGCAGAACCAATTTTGAAGATTGATGATGATGTACAATACAAAAAAATACTATGTAGCCTATTAAAAACCAGACTAAATACTAACAACCTGAGACATTAGAATTAGTACTAAAAAAATTCGTAACTTTTTATCATTTATATAGTATTTACCAGTGGATAAAAAAGAAGAAGACAAAGAAGAAGAATATTTCAGTTGACTAATTAAGCATACGTTCAAAATCAACTTGCAACATATATTCACTTGAATATATGGTTATCAATTAAGAACTGAAGGTGAAATGTAGAGCATTACCTTAATGATTGGAGGTATTCCAAATCTCCATGGCTAAGAGCAGATCACAGAAGAAGTCGATATGGGGGTGTTTATCCCTGGAGACATGAGAATTTAAATATACTAAATTACAAACCACTATCAGAACCAACATTGGAATATAATGGGATTTATCACAAATTCATGACTAGTTATTTTGAAGATACCACCGTTTTGTTAAGTGTAATATCATTACTTGTTCAAACTAAATCATCAAATTTACTTGTGCTACTTAAATCTAAGGTAAATAAAAGACACTGTTTCGGTGCAACTTTTAAATCTAAGGCCATCTGCTTAATTAATCAACTCAAATATTAAGAATATTCATGGGATTAACGGTGTTGGACTGGCCAAGAATTTAATGATGAAGACTAAAACAATAGAAAATGATCAAAGATATGGAGGGGATGTAAGTTCACAAGGCCACGTTCCACAATGTTCAACAGATCTGACCAGTTAAGGTCACAAGTAGAAGTTCGTGCGAAGCACCACTCCAAGAAAATCACACTTCCAACAAATTAGTAGCAATGTATTATAAAATTCCAAAGAGTTGATGAACTACAAGTATAAATACATATGCAGTTTGGCAACAGAGAACACAACTTAAACCATTTTCTCCTATCTCTCATTTTTTTTGCAGATTAATCCCTTCAGCGGCAACATGATGAGAGGTCAACTTGTTTTGGGTTTGGTTCTCCTGAATGTATTGCTAGCAGTTAATGCTGAGTATGAACCCTACAAGCCACATGATAAAAAAACGCCCAAGTATGCATCTCCTCCGCCTCCGGTCTACAAATCACCTCCACCTCCAGTATACAGCTCTCCACCGCCACCTAAGTACGCCTCTCCACCGCCACCTAAGTATGCCTCTCCCCCACCACCAAAGTATGTCTCTCCACCACCACCAGTCTACGCCTCTCCACCACCACCAGTCTACGCCTCTCCCCCACCCCCTAAATATGCCTCTCCACCACCACCGGTCTACGCATCTCCCCCACCACCTAAGTACGCATCTCCACCACCTCCAGTATACACCTCCCCACCCCCTCCAAAGTATGAAGCTCCACACCCGAAGCCAAACTACCACAAGTACTCTCACCCTGAAAAGAAATACAAATCGCCACCACCTCCTGCCAAGCACTACTGAGATCGTTCGAGAAGTTCACGTTACTTCACTTACATGAGCTTCTATATTAAGTTCAATAAATTATGTCTATTTCACGCTCCAGAAAAGGCAATGGGAATGTTTGTGGCATAAAAGCAAGCATCATGATGTCTGGAAATAGTAGGAAAGCATAGCATTTGTTGTGTTTGTTGTTTTTAATTAATATTATTATCACTACTACGTATTATTTATTTTGAAGTCATTGTACTGTGTTTATCTTTACTCTGAAAAAATCAAGTATTCAAAACTTATATTAAATGGCTGATCTATGCCATCTCGCTCTGTGTGAAAGTTTCTCCAGATATATCGTCTTAATTAATACTTCCTCCGTTAATTAAAACTTGTCGTTTTGGGAAGTAAATCTTGTTAAGAAAAACTTGTCGTTTTAGGTATTTTGCCATCTACTTTATGAAATTGTCTTGTAACGATTAGATAGTTGTTAGTTGTAGTTTTTGATAAAGTAAAAAAGTAGAGTAATAATTAGGGGTATAAGTGTATTTTTGTTTGTTTTCTTAATAAGTGTGTAGATTTCTAAAATGACAAGTTTTAATTAACGGAGAGAGTAATTACCATGTAATCTAGGAGTACTACGATGACTGCGAAGATGACCAAAAAATTTACAATGTTGTTGATACTGTGGTGACTACAGAGAAGGCAAAAACTTATTCCGATGAAAAAAATTGGAGTAAAAATCCTGCTAAATCCACCCCCCAATACCCAACAAATAGAATGCACTCAAATTCAAAAGTTAGGAATGAAAACAAGGAAGTTACTTGTGAAGATAAAGACTCTTTTTGATGCAGGAGTTCTGAGATCTAACAGAAACGGACGGCATACCACTAGAAATGTCACCGCACATGACTGTTTAATTAAGATTATGGGACTGTTTCCTGGTTTCAAAGAGATCAAAGTACGCATGCATGGCTCCGGCCCTTAATGAGGTATATGCATCTGAATCTGCCATAGTTAAAGACAAGGATGAATCAGCCATCATTTCTCTGATCAGTGGAGGCTAAAATCCTTAGTTGTGCAGAACCAATTCTGAAGATTGTTGGTGTTGTACAATAGAAGAAATACTCAGAATCAGACTCAATCAGTACTGTAATTTACAGATCATAATCAGAGCAGACATTGGAATATAATGGGTAAATAGTTATGTGTTGACGGTCATATGGGAACAAGGGAAACATCACCTTGTATACATGTCACTTGATCTTGTGATTAATGGTATCCATGTAACATGGATACCATTAATCACAAGATCAAGTGACATGTATACAAGGTGATGTTTCCCTTGTTCCCATATGGCCTAACCTATATGGTTAGTCTTAGGATTTTTAAGTTTGTTACAATATTAGCTGCGCGCCCTTTAGGTTGGGTAAACCAAAGCGCTTTTGTAAATGCAACCAGGAATGATCAACTTACTCGGCAACTCAATAACCATATTGTATGTTGATTTCATCCCTTTTAGGAAATCCAAAACAACTATGAACCAGACAAAGAAAAGAAAAGAAATAGTGACAGCACACATGTGAGGCAGTAACCCCTAAACTAGTTGGAAACTGACAAGGCAATTCTGAGTTTAATAGGTGTTGATGATTTGTGTCAAGCAATTAGAGAATCTAAGTATGATTAAAGAGAGAATAAAAACATTGACATTTCATTCCATTTGAACAAATGGACTGTCAAACGTATTAAAATTTGTCAAATAGTTACGCATTAGTCTCCCATATGCTTAATCGGTCAAATTGAGATACTCATCATCAAGTGTATTCAAGTATTTCATAATAGGACTTAGAAGAGTAAGAGATCATCAAGAATATGGAGGAGATATTTCTCTCTCTTTTCATGCGCAACTAATGTTTAAATTTTATATGATTTTCTTAAAATGCACCGAGGGCTGTTTTAAGTTTTAACTATTATTTGAATGTGAAATAAAGATTACCATGTAAGTACAAAAGCTTACATGAATTAGTTATAGGCGAGGGTTATTCGTTTCAATCTTACCTAACCACGATTAGAGGCGATGAAAACAAACAGCTGAATGTACAGGAAATCAATACAAACACGTGTGCCAAGAGACATTAGAATTAGTACTAAAATTTAACAATCAAAATTAATTAGAGCAGTGGAATATAATGGGATCAATCATAATGAGTTACTTACTTTGAAGATATTATCATTTTGTTAAACAAAGTATCATGTCATTTCCTGTGCAGAATACAGATTAATTTACCCGGCAATGCAAAAACCATAATTTAAGCTGCTTTCATCCTTTTAAGGTGCTCCAAAATGACTATGAAGAAACTACTTCGATCCTGCTAAGACTAGGGGTTAGCATCAATGTTACCAGACAAAGAACGAAAGCAAATGATAACAACACACATGGGAGGCAGTAACTCCAAAATGTATAGGAATCTGATAGGCCAAATCCAGGTTATAGGCGTTGATGATTTGTGTCAAGCAATAAGAGAATTTAAGAATGATAGAGCAAATAACAACATTGACATGACATTAGTTTACATGATTTTAAAGTCAGATATGCATAATCAGTCAACTGAAATATCAGAAATATTCATCTATTTGGAGGCACTGGATTGGTCAAGCATTTCTTAATAGGACTTACAAGAACATCAAAGCCTCAAGAATATAGAGGGGATGTCCACCTGGACATTTTCCATAATGTTCCAGGGATCGATCTGTGCTGAAATTTTCAGCACATATAAGTTCGTGCAAAGCACAACTGTAAGAAAGTGAAATCTTCCAATAAGTAATTTAATATAAAATTCAAGAGAGCTGACAAGTTAATAGTATAAATACATGTTCAGTTTCACAACAGAAAACCCATCAAATTATACCGGTCATCTCCTCCTAACTCTCATATTCTTGCACATTAACCCCTTCAGCGGCAAGAAGATGAGAAGTCAACTCATTTTGGGTTTGGTTCTCCTGAATGTTTTCCTAGCAGTTAATGCTGACTATGAACCCTACAAACTACATCGTAAAAAACCTCACAGGTACGCATCTCCTCCGCCTCCAGTCTACAAATCTCCACCGCCTCCTGTATACAGCTCCCCGCCACCACCAAAGTATGCATCTCCTCCTCCACCTAAGTATGCATCTCCTCCTCCACCTAAGTATGCATCACCACCACCACCGGTCTACACCTCTCCCCCGCCGCCTAAGTATGCCTCTCCACCACCACCGGTCTACGCCTCTCCACCACCACCCAAGTATGCATCTCCACCACCTCCCGTCTATGCCTCTCCACCCCCTCCCAAGTATGCATCTCCACCCCCACCGGTATACGCCTCGCCACCGCCTCCAAAGTATGAAGCTCCACACCCGAAGCCAAACTACCACAAATACACTCACCCTGAAAAGAAATACAAATCGCCACCACCTCCTGCCAAGCACTACTGAGATAATTCGAGATGTTCACTTACATGACCTTCTATATTAAGTTAATATATCAATTATTGTTGTTACTCAAGCAAATGCCATGGGATTGTTTTGTGGCATAAAAGCAAATACTTTATGTTGAACAATAGTGGGAAAACAAAGCATTTAATTTGTTGTGTTTGTGTTGTTTTCCATCATTATTATCTATTTTGAAATTCAGTTTTTGTATTGAGTTTATCTTTAAATTGAAAAAAACAAATATACAATACTTTTATATTCACTAGTTGATCTATGCCATCTCTCTCCCTGCCATCTCTCTACTTCTATATTTTGAAGTTTTTGTATAGAGTTTTCCAAATCTGTCAATCTACAGCATTCCACCCCTAATCTACTACTCTTCACCGCCACCAATGTATGTACCTCCACCACATCCAGTCCACCCCTCTCCACCCTCTCCAAAGCACAAAGCTCCACATCCTAAGCCAAAGTATCACAAGCACTCTCATCCTAAGTACAATTACAAATCAATACCCCCTCCAGCCAAGCACTACTGAGATTGTTGAAGACAAACACTTACAAGTTTCCCTCTATATTAATCAACTGTTCTTGCTACTCATTTCTAAAAACGCAACAGAAGTATTTGTGGAATTAAGAGCCAAAATCTTGAAGAAAGTGAAAAGATGGAAAATGGAACAATTAGAGGTTTTTTTATGTTTTTGTGTTGAGTTTATTTTTTATATATAAGAATCAACTGAAGTGCAATTCGTGGCAGTTCACTACAGAAGCTCTATTTTAATAATCAAATACATTATATACATAACACTTTTATATTATTTAATGTCTGACCAATGCCATCAACTTGTTAAAGCTTCTCCAGATCGATTAGTGTCGAGTCTTAACTATTAATCACCCTGTAATCTAGGAAGAACTACAACGACTATGAAGACTACCGTAATTTCACAATCCTGAGATTGCAGTGTCCACGGAGAAGGGAGAACTAATTCCGATGAGATAAATTGGAGAAAAACTTGTGAAATGGGATCAATAAAGCAATCAATGTGTCCAATTCCTCTAACAATAAAACACATAGGGATCAATGCACAAATAGATTAAACTCAGACAAATGAAAGAAAAGAAGCCCTAGCAATTAAAATCTTAAGCAACAATCAATCAAGGAACCAGATAACCAGAGCATGTAATGCGCAGAAATCCGACAGATAGAAAAGGGGAATAGTTGGGGATGGGATAGTAGGAGAAGAGCGTACACAGTTCGTCGGAGCCTCGGAGGAGATCGCATGCGAACGTCGGCGATCGATTCCCACTCCAGCTGAGGTTTTTTTGCAAGACAATAAAACTGAGTTTTTTTTGCAACAAAAAAACGAATTGTTTTTAATGGACCCTCTGGATCTCTTTTTTTTTTTGGTGTAATTTTTTTATTTTTTAGGTAAAAATTCGATGCCAGACATCCCTGAATCTCAATGACCGATAAGTCGGTAGACGGATAACCGTCTAAGCAAACGGAAAAATACAAAGTTGGTGCGAAATACAGGCAAGAACTCTACAACAACGAGACTAAATACAACTAAACCGAACAAGACGGGGAAGTAGACGAAGGACGAAGCCAAGCACTACCCTAAAGAAGCACCGTAGGCCAGCGGCACATCAAGAGTCACCTGTGAACAGTAAAGATGAACCTCCAAGGAAACAGTCTTCCGGAGAAAGGATACGCCTCGATACACACTACCTTGACCCCAGCCTATCCCGACTCCGACAGCTAAAACCCCATCAAACGGAGAAGAAATCCAGTCACGCCACAAGTAGAATCACACAACGCCTGAACGAAAGCACCAGAAATCCAAATGGGATCTACACAACCCCCGTTGAAAAACCCAAACGGGAATAACGAAAACCCCACAAGGAAATATTTATTAGTAGTTATTCATTAATTTTTCCATATATAAAAAATTTTCCATAGCAATCGCCACTAGAAATAACAATATAATAAATAAATATTACTCCAGGCAAAAGCTTTTTAGGCCTCAAAATGAACGGCACACCAGCCGAAGAGATCCCGGGTAAACCGGGATTACGCCTCAGAGAAGCGTGCCAAGCAAGGAGAGGCAAGGAAGATGGCAAGCGACGGACAAGCCGAACTCCGACGGAGGAGGCAACAACCGGCCACCGAACGAAGCCCAGCCGACACCAGACCCGAACGAACGCGGAGAAGGCCAGACCAAGCACCGGGGAATCGAAAGCAGCAGAGAAAGCGACAGGGAGAGATGGGAGGATAGGAGCGAGCCCAGCCATCACCTCCGATCGACATGACACCCCGGCGAAGAGGAATCGCCGACGGTCAAAGGATGAGGAAGAAGAAGGAGGCGAACCGAGAGCCCGACAACCCAAATCTACCACCCATGAGGCCAGATTGAGGGAGAGTACAGATGGAAGAGCGGAGAAAGCTCGAGAACCGAGGCAGAAATGGCCGGATTGGCCGCCCGGTACACACGAGCCACCGTGGATGAAGGAGAAGGGAGTATTGCCATCAGAGGCGCAAAATTGCCGCCGGATGTACCTAAGGCCTAAGCTAGAGATCGGGGGTACCACCACCAGGAGTAGAGGAGGGTGCGAGCCCAAATTTGGATTGTCAGAGCCAAATAGCAGCGGTCAGAGCCAAATAGCGGCGACCGAAGCAAGAAAAAGGGCTAAGCCGACGGGAGAAGACGGGAGGTTTGTATACATATGTGAGTTCATGGGTGTGCCCGGTGATAACCTGGGCCGAGGAAGCGAGGCTCCCGGATTAGATTAGGCCTCCCGGAGGAGAAGGTAGGGCTCCCGAATGAGATTTATGCCTCCCGGTGGAGGAGATAGGGCTCTCGAAGGAGATTTAGGCTCCCGGAGGAGGAGGGATTGGAGCTCTACAGGAGAGAGCGTTTTTGGTTGACTTCTTCATGTTTTTTTTTTCGGTGTAATGGAGTATGGACCCTCCAGCTCTTATTATTTGTCATTTTAATCTTTTTATACATGTTTTAAAAATTAAAATTTATATTAATATTAATTTTTGTATATAATTTTAATTTATACCTATTATTAATAAATAAGTATGAAATTTGAAATTATAACAACTAAATCCCTAACCAAAAGGGAAGATTGTCCAATGCAATATAACAAAGAAAAAAAAAATAAGCGAGTACATTATCAAAGGTAAATGGTGTGTTTAAAAATTACAACCGCGAATGGCATCCTCACAATCCCTTTACCTAATAATCAATTGGAAGACATGTTGAAGATATTTTTTGTGTGGGTTAGTACTCCGTATAATATAGGGAGTCGATATATTTCTATCTTTTTTAAGTGAAAATATATATTTCTATCTTGTGGGGTTAAAAAAGAAGAAGAGAAATTTACTGAATCAATTAAGTATTACTTCAAGTGCAGTTGTTTGTGATAGATTACATAGGTCTCCTATTGTATAGTGGGCTGAAAGCCCGTTAAGGTCCAATACCTTTGTAACCTATATATATGTTATATCAATTAATGGAAACTCTCAGGAGGACTTTACATCAATTCTATCATTCTACATGGTATCACAACCTTTTTCTTCCTAACGGAACCCTAAATTGATCCTCCCGCCTCACCTATTCTCTTACCGGCAACCTGCTGCCGCTACTTCTTCTTCCTCGCTTCTCTCCGCATCAGAATCAATTCAACATCGCACATCACCCCGCTGACCAGCACCGCCGGCATCCCACGTCTCCCTTGAGCAGCTGCCGGCGACTTGATCCACGAGCCACCATAGCATCTCTTCGTCTTCGACTGTTGCCGCTAGCCAAGACCGAGCCTCACCGCTTGCCTCCGATCGCCTCTGCTCTCCCTCCGATCGTCGTCACCCACCGCCCAGGTCGAGACCACCCCAGAGAACGTCGATTGCCGCGCCGTCGCCCCCGCGCCCCCGCTGCAATTGTCTCCTCTCCGCAACCTCGCTCTCGCCGCCCAGATCCGGAATCCCCGGCCACCACGAGCACAGATCCGGCCACTCCTAGCCCGGATCCGATCCTCATGCATACCTCCGTCCACTCGTCGTCGCCGATCCAACACAGTCTCTGTCTTATTTCCCACGAAGAAGAAAGCGTCTTTTGCATTCTCATTTCAATTAATTACACAATCATCTTTGTTTTATACTATTCTCGATTTTGGCCCTGAGTTAATTATTTATTAATTCAGGCGGCCAATATTTCTGGAAAAAAAAAATGTACCGATACTCTGGATATTCTATCACTCAACATGCCGGTTCTCAGGCCTATCTGACATCGCCTGCTATGCACCACACCTTCTCCTCTACGCATCTGACATCCCCGACTTTTCTTGGTACATGGACACTGGTGTCACCTCCCACATGACGAACTCCTCAGGTAATCTCTCATCTATTTCTTTTAAGGCCCCTGCCCACTCTATTATCGTCGGAAATGGTGGTCGTCTTGCCACTTCGGGGATTGGCCATGCCACATTACAGACCCCAACCCACCCACTACACCTCAACAATGTCCTTATTGCCCCAAAGATTGTCAAAAACCTTATCTCTGTCCGTCGGTTCACTACTAACAACAACGTTTCCCTTACGTTTGATCCCTACGGTTTCTCTGTGAACGATCTTACTACGGGGGTTACTCGCATGAGATGTAACAGCACCGGGGAGCTCTACCCTGTCACACCACCACCCGTGTCCAGTCAGTCGTGCCCGGTCGCCCTCTTGGCATCGTCGTCCGGCCTGTGGCATGCACGCCTGGGCCATCCCAGTGCTGCCGTTCTAAATGTCCTCCGTTCTCAGAGCCTTGTCACCTGTCCTAAAGACCCACGCTCTGGTTTATGCTCTTCCTGCCAACTACGCAAACATGCCAGGCTGCCGTTCCAACGGTCTTTGACCTCTACCCTTGCTCCCTTTGATATCATTCACAGCGACATTTGGACCTCTCCCATGCCTAGCAAGGAGGGTCACAAGTACTACATCTTGTTTCTTGATGATTACACTCATTGCTTATGGGTCTTCCCGTTGCATTTCAAGTCCCAAGTGTTTCCTATCTTTGTCAGATTCCATACCTACATCAAAACACAGTTTCACATGTCCATCAAATGTTTCCAATGTGACAATGACCGTGAATTTGACAACAAAGACTTTCACTTCTTTTTTGCCGCAAATGGGATCTCCTATCGCTTGTCTTGCCCCTATCACTTCATCAGAACCATTACCAACATGATGCGCTCTCTCCTCTTCCACGCATCTATTCCCCTTCCCTATTAGCCTCACGCCTTATCCACCACATGTTATCTCCTAAACATTCTCCCTTCCACTACCCTACACCATCGCTCGCCAGCTCAGACACTTTATTACGCCGAGCCTAGGTATGATCACCTTCGCACCTTCGGGTGCTTGTGTTTCCCAAACCAGTCCTCCACAGCCCCGCACAAGCTTCACCCGCGCTCCACTCCATGTGTCTTCCTAGGCTATCCGTCTGATCATCGCGGTTACATTTGCCTCGATATCAAGACCCACAAGATCATTCTCTCTCGTCATGTCACCTTTGATGAGTCGCGATTTTCCTTCGCGTCTCCCACACCCCTTGTGTCTCCGTCAGAGTCTGAGTCACCATTCCCTCACTTCATTCTTCCTCAGAGCTCTCCTGGTGCTCCTGCATCTCCCCCTCCCCCACCTCCCCCACAACCCTCTACCACCAGACCACACACCCGCAGCGTCTCCGGTGTCTTCACACCCCGTCAGATCGTCTCCATGACCACCGACCATCAACCCGCTATCCACCTCCCTTCACCTCGCCAAACAACCTCGCATCACCTACGTGCGGCGGCCGCCGCATATCATGCAGCGCCCGCCGCATCCCCAAATGCTGCGCCCGCCGCCCATAACCCCTCCCTGGCGGCGCCCGCCGTAGGCCTCGCCGCATTTGATCCGCCCGCCGCCTCTTCCCCTTGCTTAGCCCCTCTTATCCCTGTCCTTCCCGACTCCCATTCATCCTCTGCCTCCACCCAGACCTCCCTCTCCCCCGTTCCCACCTCCCACAAAACAGTCCTCCTCGACCCGAATTGGCATGCGGCTATGCTCGACGAATACAGTGCCCTTACGAAGAATGGTACTTGGGTTCTTGTTCCTCGCCCTCCTGAGGCGAACGTCATTTGTTGTATGTGGCTCTTTCGTCATAAGTTCCGCTCTGATGGGACGTTGGAGCGCTACAAGGCCCGTCTTGTGGTGAACGGTAGATCTCAGCAGGCAGGTATTGATTGTGATGAGACTTTCAGCCCTGTGGTCAAGCCTGCCACTATCCGAGTAGTCCTGAGTCTGGCTCTATCGCGCAACTGGGCCATCCATCAGTTAGATGTCAAGAACGCCTTTCTGCATGGTCATCTGAACGAGACAGTTTACATGTTTCAGTCGCCGGGGTTTGCTGATGCTGAGCGTCCAAAGCATGTCTGTCTCCTCAAGCGCTCTCTTTATGGTCTGAAACAGACTCCGCGGGCATGGTTCCAGCATTTTGCCTCTCATCTGCTCCGCTTGGGTTTCACTGGCAGCCGTTCAGATACGTCTCTGTTTATCTATCGCAGAGGCTCAGACTTGGCATTCTTGTTGCCTTATGTCGACGACATCATTCTCACCGCCTCTTCTAATGCTCTTCGGACGTCCATAATCTCACAGTTGAGTGCGGAATTCGCCATGTCTAATCTGGGTCAGCTGTCTTACTTCTTGGGAGTTGCTGTTCAGTGGCATGCGTCTGGTCTGTTTCTCTCACAGAGTAAATATGTTGCTGAGAATGTTGCTTCTAACAAGCTCAGTGCTCATTCTGGTCCTTTGGTTGACGATCCAACACTGTACAGGAGCCTCGCTGGTGCTCTTCAGTATCTCACTTTCACCAGGCCTGATATCAGTTACGCCGTCCAGCAGATCTGCTTGTTCATGCATGCCCCTAGGGAACCTCACTTTCAGGCTTTGAAGCGGATCATTCGGTACATCAGCGGCACCCTCGAGCTCGGCACCACCATCACTCCTTCCTCTAAGCTTGATCTTGTGGCTTACACTGATGCGAATTGGGGTGGTTGTCCAGACACACGTCGCTCCACTTCTGGTTACTGTGTCTTCCTCAATGACACTCTTGTGTCTTGGTCAGCCAAGCGTCAGTCCGTCGTGTCTCGCTCCAGCGCTGAAGCCGAATACAGGGGTGTTGCCAACGTTGTCTCCGAGTGCTCTTGGCTCCGCAATCTCCTGCTTGAGCTACGATGCCCCTTACAGAAGGCCATTCCGGTCTATACTGACAACGTCTCCGCCGTCTACCCGGCTAGCAACCCAGCCCAGCATCAACGCACGAAGCACATTGAGCTTGATCTCCACTTCGTCAGGGACAAGGTTGCCATTGGACATGTCCGCGTTCTACATGTCCCGTCCTCTTATCAGTACGCTGATATATTCACCAAGGGTTTACCTAGACAGTTATTCATTGATTTTCGTTCCAGTCTCACTGTACGGACCCCTCCCGTTTCGACTACGGGGGTTTGATAGATTACATAGGTCTCGTATTGTATAGTGGGCTGCAAGCCCGTTAAGGCCCAATACCTTTGTAACCTATATATATGTTATATCAATGAATGGAAACCCTCAAGGAGGACTTTACATCAATTCTATCATTCTGTAGTTTGAAAGCTCTCTCCTCTCTCTTTCTTTCTAGAGAGTTGGAGTCGGAAACCCTCATCCTCGGCGGTCGAAATAACAGTCGTAAGTCCTCTTCGGATGTGGAGAATCCCCTCTCCGGATGTCGAAAAACCTCCTTTGGGAGTATTAAACAATCTTTCGAGTCGAAAACTCAAGCCTTCGTTTTTTGGGCCTTAATTTTTGCATTTCTCTAACTCCGATTTGGGGCTTTTCGGCGTCAGTTGGTGAATCGGGTAGGGAGTGGGGCGGTGTGGTTGACCGGTGGTTGATGTGCCACGTCCCTCTCCCTCGCTGTATCCCTTGGCAGTCTCTACCCGGATTTGCACTTCCTTGGGGTTTTTGCAAATCCTTGAACAAGGATCCTTTCATCCTTCGTTTTCATCCAATTCAATCTCTCCCGCCCTCGATCTGATGGTCTAGGGTTTGGTAGATCTTGAAATTCCGGACCAAATTCATCTTTCTGGCTTATATCGCTCGTCGTCGTCCTCTTTTTTGGGCCCTCGGTGTGATGGTTGCTCACCCTATCTCCGTACCCGCCCCGGCGTCGGCGGCGGCCTGCGTCCCTTCTCGCATCACCCCTCGTTGTTTGCGACTTCCTCATGTGGGAGCCCACTCTATCCGCCGCCCAACCCCTCTTCTCCTCCTCCATCTGGTTGGGTTTGGTCTGATAATACCCTCCTCGTTTGCTCGGGTTGATCAACGTTGGGGCCTTCAGGTCTTGACTTTGATCCGAGTATGGGAGTTTTGCTCGCCGACTTTGCCTCCATTAGCCATTTCCTTCGGCCCTTGTTCTTGTCTTGGGTCCGGGAAGGCCCGTAACATGGTGCAATAGGCCCCGAATCCAACCCGCCAATAAAAAAAATATGTATATATATATAATCTAAAACATGTACCAGTGAAAAATTATATTACATAATTATTATTATTGCTAATTTCTAATAATGATTTTATCAATCTCACCCGTTAGGGCGTGTACTAAATCTCGTTAGGGTTTGGACTATTCTATATATTTAGGAATAATTTTGCTCCCTGCCTGTCCTATTTGGCCCGGGAGCCCCTTTCACATTTCCGACGGTTGATTGATCCTTCTTTTTGGCTCATATTCGCTCCGTCTTCCGGCGTCGGGTCGGTGTTTTGGTGTGTTTACGTTTGCTCGGTGTTGGGTTGCAGTATCGGACGTCCTGTTTGATTGACGACGGATCGTGGATGTGTTCATAGTCTTCGAAGGTTTATAACGAAGAGATCTATGATCTGATCTGTTCTAACGAGTGAATATAACACCGACAACCGACGTATATAACACAATCCTTATTCCTTACAATATGTCAAAATTGCAACTCACCCAGCTCTATTCACGCCTCTACACCCTTGTTGTGGAGGACCTAAACACCTCCACCATTGTCAATGCCATCAATATCCCAACAACATTAAAAATTACGTGCAGACTAAATAACTTAAATCCTGCACGTCTGAATTAACTTGTAGGATTGAAGTGAGTCAATTAATTTTTTTAATGTGCTAATTAATTAGAAAGACTTGCACGTTAATTCCGACGTACACTTTTGACGAGGGATTTGTAGTATACCTAACAACACTCAAATGCCAAAAAGGCAATCTCATCATCTTCAAAGATTTCTATCACCTTATCAACAAAATGAATAACACGTCGCTAGTTTCTTTTAAATGCTAAAATATTCCCTGGTAGACCCAAAATTTTCTTCACAGTGGGATAAAAAAAATTGAGAATAACTTCGTGTATGTATGGAAAAAAAAATTGTTTAAATATATTAGAAAAAACTTTAAATTTGCTATTTAAATAGCTATATTCAATAGAAAGTATTTTTAGTAGTAAAAAATTAAGAAAAAAAAAATTATGAAAAAATAAAGTTAATGGTGACGATGCCATAAAAAATAGGTCTACTAATTAACGAGGGTATAGCGTCAAAAATAGGCCACCCAACGCAAAAGACATCTGGTCCCACTACAAGACCCAATGCGACTAGAGTACTCGGTCGAACCCTGACCAAACTCAACACCCCCAAAATCCTCAGTCCATATTTCCTCGCGACTAAAATCTTAGCATAAGCCTGCGTAAAAGCCAGGGTAGGTCCCTCAAATACCTCGTGGCTCTTCAGGGTCCTAGCAAGCGGCTCGTTGGGTCAAGCACCTCTCCTCTAACAACGTCACGTGTATTGCCTAGTTCCCTAGCATGAGGGCATGCATTACACATGTCCCATGTTAAACCACGAGGTCGCCAGCCAGTTGCTCGCTTGGCTTCCCTATAAATACCCCCCTCCGACTCCAAAGACAGGGATCCGATTCAAGAGAGAAGTAGAAGAGATCTGATTATCTCCCTGATCTAAAACCCTCGCGGAGTTGAGTTCTTAAGGTTTTTTATCAGAGAAGAACGTTATTGGAATAAGAACATCGTCTGACTTCCTCTAAAGACGACGACTGGACATCTCAATCTCTCGTGAGCCAAACGTACCACCCTCATCGCTTGGACTAATAAACGCATAATTTGATCATCACCCCTCACGGTTAAGGCTTGCAGGTATTTTAAGACATTTTGTCGTCATGATAAGGTAATAAGTACAGGTGAAATTCCAATCAACGAGGTGTGAACTCATGATCTCTAGGTAATAAAAAATCCTATTTTCCGGTTCCTCCGTGTCAGAACATCATCATGTTTGATGATCATAGATATCGGTAGTACATCCTAATTTTTGGCTATGTAAAAAAAAAAAAAAGAGACCTCTTTCCCAACTAAGCTTAGCTATCTTTATAAATTATTACCCATTTAACCATTTTACACCTTTTTATCCATAAAATTAGGAAAAGTTATAATTAAAAAAAATCTACGTTTTTCTTCCAAATTAAGGGAGTTGCAGACTTGCAGCCACCCCAAGCCCCTAGCTCCGTCAATGGCTAATAAAATCTCTTTTTTTAAGAAAAAAAATATATATATATATATATATATATATATATATATATATATATATATATATATATATATATATATATTCATTCTTATAATTAATTGCATTTGTGCGACAACAATAGAAACTTTTCAACACAAAAAGATGCTTGCAAAATACAGCTGTAATCTTATTTTTTTCCTCCTCTGGTCAAAATCTACAAACTACATTTCATATCATCGATTAACATAATAGTTAAATAAAACTGGGAGTCAATATATTGCTTGATGATATTATTAAAAAACAATAAAATAGTAATAAACAGGATTGTTTGCTTATATCGATCTCACCGTCATTACCATCTTGATTTTGTAAGCACTTGTCCATAATCCACATGGTTAGCCATGCAATGCGTTAATTAAAAATATTCATTATTAAAAAAATAACTTTAAAATACCATGCATTATGTGTTTAATTAAGCATAGTGAGAATTTAGAATCTTGAGTTTTGGCTTAAACACGTCAAATAATTCTATAAAGGTTCTAGAAATTTAGGGATTGGGTTGGGTTGTCGACACTAAAAGGATGAGAATTCCATTTTTTTTATAAGAGATTGTTGGAGGAAGAAGGTCAGCTTCACCTTGGACAAAACGACGCCGCTTCAACTCGTCTTCTATTTTATTCAAGTAGTGTCACGTGTTTAGCACATGACCACACTTCTGTATAAATAGGAGTTGGTTGTTCTGTAACAAACTCAGATTTTACAATTCAGTTGTACAGAAAACCCATTTCTCCGGTTTCTCTCTCAATCAAAATCGATTCTCTCTTTCTCTCGATCTCTCAAACAATTTCGATCTTCGATTTCACTTTCCACATGGTATCAGAGCATCAGATCGATCAATCGATCGCGATCTCTGCTCAATTTCTGTAGTTGTTCTCAATTTGATTCTTCCGCGCGTTTTTCTTTGCATCGGAATCCATGGATCCAAACGGCGATCAATTGCAGGTGGTGAATCGGATGGATGCGAATGATCCTTTGTACATTCATCCATCCGACAGTCCAGGTATGGTGCTTGTTTCAAGAGTTTTCGATGGATCTAGCTTTGCCACTTGGAAAAAGTCCATGTTGATTGCTCTTTCCGCCAAGAATAAGATAGGTTTTATTGATGGCACAATTGCAAAACCTGCGGTAGCTAGTGTTGATTTGAGGAACTGGCAGAGATGTAGCGATATGGTAGTTTCTTGGATGATTAATGCTTTGAGTAAGGAAATCGCTGAGAGTGTAATTCATAGCGATTCCGCATCTGAGATTTGGTTGGATCTTGTCCAACGATTTGAGCAATCGAACCTCATCCAGCGTTTTTCTGTTCGAAAGAAATTGTGTGTGATTTCACAAGGCAGTGATGTTTTTCCAACCTATTATACCAAGATCAAGAAACTATGGGATGAGCAGAAGGCTTTGCAGATAGTCCCTCGCTGTTCATGTGATGCTCGTCAACAATACTGCAAGCTGGACGAGGAATAGAAGCTTCTTGAGCTTATGATGGGGCTCAATGACTGCTACAGCTCAGTTAGAGGCCAGATCTTGATGATGAAACCAAGTCCCAGCATTGCAGAAGCATATTCGTTGCTCAATCAAGAAGAAAAGCAGTGAGATTTCAAGAACATCACTCAGTTTTCAGGGGATTCTTCTGCTATGTACTCTCAGAAACAGAAATCATCCTATTCAAATCAGTCGTCCACACAAAGTCAAGGCCAGAGGTCGGACAAATCTGAGGTGACTGTGCCCGGAAAACGTGCTCCTTATGTTTGCACTCATTGCAAGAAAACCGGGCACAAAGTTGAGTTTTGCTACAAACTCATCGGTTATCCGTCTGATTCTAAAGCTCCTAAGGACAGGAAGATTGTTGCTCAGGCTTCAGGTGATTCTAATGGGGATGCTCCAGGATCTGCTATACCAGACTTCACGGTTGAGCAATGTGCACAGCTGATGAGAATGTTGACAAAGGGAAATTCACAGCCTCAACACCAGAATTCAGAGATTGCTGGCTGTTCGATGGCAGGTATACATCTTCCCAATTATTTTGAATACATGGCTCTAAGTGCACAATTAGATTCACAGAAACGATGTGATTCCTGGATTCTAGACACTGGTGCAACAGACTACATGTGTTTTGTTGAAACCTCTTTCACTCAGCTATTGCAACTTCCTCACCCTTATAAAATCACCTTGCCCAATGCCACTTTCATCATTGTCAAAGATCATGGTTATATTCAAATTTTACCCAATCTTGTTATACACAATGTCTTTTTTGTCCCAGAATTCAAGTTCAATCTCTTATCTATCAGCAAACTTACTTCTCAGTTGGATGGTAATGTTTGTTTCTCTTCAACTGATTGCCTGTTGCAGGCCCCTTCACTAAAGAGGCCAGTGGCTCTTGGTAACCAACAAGGAGGCCTTTATCTGTTGGAAAGCTATCCATCCAAACACAATTCCCATGGCATGCATTCTAGTGAGAATAACACTACTTGTAAAACTTTTAGTTGTTCTTCTGATTTGTCTATGCTTTGGCATTTGAGACTTGGCCATGTGCCTTTTGAGAAATTGAAATTGTTGCATTGTTGTGATACTGTTGCTATTTCTAAACCAATTGTTTGTGATATCTGTCATAAATGTCGCCAACATAGATTACCCTTTCCTCACAGCAGTATCAAAACCAAGAAACCTTTTGATTTGGTGCATGTTGATCTATGGGGGACCCTATCATACCTCCACTTACAATGGCCACAAATATTTCCTTACCTTGGTTGATGACTACAGCAGGTGCCCTTGGACCCATTTACTTCCCACAAAATCTGTTGCTTTTTCATTCATTGAAGGCTCTGTCCACATGATCCAAAATCAGTTTCACACCACACCTAAAATCATTCGTACAGATAATGCCTTTGAACTTGGCACCAGTGCTCAAGCTGTATCATTTTTTTCATCAAATGGTATACTCCACCAAACAAGTTGTGCTTATACACCTCAACAAAACGGTGTGGTTGAGAGGAAACATAAACATCTCCTTGAAACATTCAGGGCTTTGTTCTTTCAATCCCAATTGCCTCTCAAATATTGGGGTGAATGTGTCTTGATGGCCACCTATTTGATCAATCGATTTCCATCCAAATTCTTACAGAATTCCACCCCATATGAGAAACTTTTTCTTACCCCACCTTCATATGATCAGTTGAAGCCCTTTGGCTGCTTGTGCTATGCCACAACCAATGTTAAGGGAAGAGACAAATTTCAGCCTCGTTCTCAGGCCTGCATATTTTTGGGATATCCATTTGAAAGAAAGCATACAAACTCCTAAACATTGATTCTAGAGAGATTGTAATCTCTAGAAATGTCATTTTCTATGAACAAATTTTCCCTTTCCAAACAATTCAAAGTCATCCGGATATTACTTTCCCCATTGCTGCTCCTGATTTTATTCCCTTTTCTTCAACCATCTCTGTTCCTGCACCTGTTGTTTCACCTCATCCACCTGATATTTCTCAACCTATACCTGTTGTTTCTCAACCTGCACCACCACCAACTATCCCTACCCGTCGTTCAACTAGAATGCATGCTCCTCCAGCTTACCTGTCTGATTTTGTTTGCACCAACACCATTACCTCTGCTTGTTTTTCCCCTTTGTCCATATGTGCCAGTGTCCTTTCCACGGATGATCATCGTCTTCTCTCGAATCTGAATGTCTTAAAAGAGCCATCTTCATACTCAGAAGCTGCTCAGTACCAAGTCTGGCAAGAAGCGATGGACAAAGAGTTCACTGCTCTTGAATTGAATCGCACATGGGACCTTGTGCCTCTTCCAGCTGGGAAGAAACCCATAAGCTGCAAATGGGTGTTCAAGATAAAACTTAAGGCTGATGGAACCTTAGATCGCCATAAGGCTCGTTTGGTTATTCGGGGTTGCACACAAAAGGCTGGAATAGATTTCACTGAAACTTTCTCTCCGGTCATCAAGATGACCACGGTCCGGGCACTTGTTTCAGTTGCTCTTAAGAAAGGTTGGCTTGTGTTTCAGCTGAATGTGAACAACGCATTCCTTCATGGGGATCTCCATGAAGATGTCTATATGCGCCTTCCTCAAGGCCTTGTTGTCCCTGACTCTTCCTTGGTTTGTAAGCTCAACAAATCGCTCTATGGTCTTCACCAGGCATCGAGACAATGGTATGAAAAGTTGTCTATTTCTCTTCGTTCTCAAGGCTACATTCACTCTGAGAATGATCATTCATTGTTCACCAAAAGAAGTGGTTCATTAGTTGTCCATTTAGCCATCTATGTTGATGACATTTTGCTTACTGGAAATGACATGAATGCTATCACTCACCTCAAGCATTTTCTGGACAACACTTTCAAAATCAAACACCTTGGTGAGCTACATTATTTTCTGGGTATCGAATTTATCAAAGTTCCCCAAGGTTTGGTCATGAGTCAAAAGAAATTCCTATCTGAGATGATTCAGGAATTCAATTGTGCATTCCTTTCTTTTGCTGTTGCACCCCTGGAAGTTTTGGTCTGAAATTACATGAATCTGGGAATCCTTTGATGACTGATCCCATGACTTACAGACGTCTCGTGGGCAAACTGAATTTTCTTAGCAATACCCGACCTGACATTGCTTTCTCTGTGCAATTCTTAAGCCAGTTTATGTAGTCACCCACAGAGGCCACCATGAAAGCTACTTTGCATACTCTTCGGTATTTGAAAGGTAAACCTGATTTGGGAATTTTACTTAATTCATCTCCCAATTGCAAATTGGTGGGTTACAGTGACTCGGACTGGGCTGCCTGTTCCCACACTCGTCGTTCAGTTAGTGGTTACTTCGTAACTTTTGGCGGCTGCCCAATTTCATGGAAAGCTAAGAAGCAATCCGTCGTTTCTCTGTCGTCTGCGGAAGCCGAGTACCGTTCTTTGCGACGTCTCACTGCTGAATTAGCTTGGTTGTCTCGCTTATTTGCTGAATTGGGCATCGACGACATAACTCCCATTCCAGTTCACTGCGACAACCAAACTGCTATCCATATCGCCAAAAATCCAGTCTTCCACGAACGCACTAAACACGTCGACCTCGGCTGCCATTTTGTCCGCCACAAGCTTTGTGATGGGTTAATTTCCCTCTCCGACCTCCCTACTCGTGATCAATTGGCTGATATTTTCACGAAATCCCTGTCTGGGCCTCGCCATTGTGAGCTTCTCGGCAAGCTTCGGCTGGTTCCTCCCCCTTCAGCTTGAGGGGGGGTGTTGGAGGAAGAAGGTCAGCTTCACCTTGGACAAAACGACGCCGCTTCAACTCGTCTTCTATTTTGTTCAAGTAGTGTCACGTGTTTAGCACATGACCACACCTCTGTATAAATAGGAGTTGGTTGTTCTCTAACAAACTCAGATTTTACAATTCAGTTGTACAAAAAACCCATTTCTCCGATTTCTCTCTCAATCAAAATCGATTCTCTCTTTCTCTCGATCTCTCAAACAATTTCGATCTTCGATTTCACTTTCCACAGAGATCGAGATGGTGTTTATATCTATAAACCTCTTCGTAAATAATTTATAGATCCGGTGTAAACACCTCTTCACAAATATTAAATTAATTATTAGCTTGACTTAATATAATTATTTAACAATATATATGTGTGAATAGTTTTTTCATATAAAAATTATTTGTATGTATATGTGTGTATATAGATTTTTGAAAGTTGCGAACTCTTTAACCCCTATTTCAGAAAGTTTATAATTTCCAGTCATCTTATAAATTTTAGTTGGTTTATAAACTCCGTCTAATACAGAGTTGACTTTGATTGAAGATTATTTATGAATTTTTTCTTTTTACAAATCTCCACCTCTATATCACCTATATACACATCTATCAATACATTTCTTCTTAATAAACACATCTAAGATGGACGTTTTTTTTTTGTGTTTCTAAAATATAAGACTTTGTACTTCTTAATTATCCAAAGTGAGATGGGATGCACCATGTAATTATTTTCATTATAAATTAATATTAAATATTTTTAAAATATATTTATCTTTTATATACTTGTAATTATATGTTTATAAAAAAAACATTCGTAAAAATCACGTTTAAAAAAATATGAATAAATAAAAAAATTGATTATTTTAGGAAAATGATTTTATTTATTTTGTTATAATATGTTTTTTCATTGTAAAATTTTATAAATATATCAATATAAGTGTATATAAGACAAATATAATTTTTTAAAAAATATAGTAGAAACTATTACATGGTAAATGGAGTGATACACCATGGATAATATATACAAGATCCCATTTGATCCAAAGTATGACATTGTACAACAAGCCATGTTATCTTGCTGACATTTAAAACATCAAACCATGGAGTATTAATAATTAATAAGTTGTCTATATTAATAGGTTATACATGAATTTTATCATAGTTATGGTAGATCGGTAGAGTAAGAAAAATGTATATGATAGATTTAGACCTGTAGTGCAAGATACATAGTTAAAAATTTAAACTTTTTTATAATATATTTTTCCATGCAAATTTTATTTTCATTTTGTTTATTTTACAAAATCCTATAACAAACATAACCTTAATCTTAAATCAAAATTTTTGTTAGACCTCTTAATCTTAATAATTGAATCACGATAACTATGATCACAAGAGCTCACTTGTTTTGGAGAGGATTTCCTTAATCTATGTGAGTTTTTGTCATGGTCACTACTCACTAGAACAAGATCAAAGAACTAATGTATAGTTCAACGTACATGGTTAATTGGTTATATATTATATATATTCTACACGACGATTACGATTACGCTAGTCTTTGTTCCAACAAGAACTTTTAGCACAAGAAGTGAGAACTTTTAGCGATGTTGCCTTCTTGTCGTAGTGGTAGTTTTAGCAATACTGTGCTTGCATGAGCTTAGCTGAACTAGTCCTAGGGGTGACATTTGAAACAAGTTTTAGCAATACTGTTATACAACGCTTTTGAGAGATGTAACCGTGCACATAAAAACACACTCCAAATCATATGGCAAGTGGATAACTCTACTCTCTCTGTTTTTTTTTACAAGTAGTTTACTATTAATACACACTTTTTTAGGATAAGGAAATAAATAAATAAAATCATACTATTGTGAAATGAAGTGGAACCTACCTATAAATCCCATGATGCAAAAAATACCAACTTTTGAAGCTGAAAAAGGCAAATCAAGAAGTTGCAGATTAAGCAACAACATAAAATGTTTACTTTCTTTGTTTTCATCTTACTTTTAGCATAGCAAGTCAGGGAAATGCAGATTTACCAATGTGACATCTCATCTGCAGAAACTGAAATTCAAGCAAGAATCAACTGAACTTGTAGAATACAGAATGTCATCTACAAATCTACATAAAGTAACCACTGAGATTCCAACTGATTGAGTATAAACTATAAACCCATGCTCAAAACTTTGAGCAAAGATTTTTCAATTTTATTGGGTAATCTCATTACCCCCTCTCTTTTCACTTGAAAAAGTTACACATAAATAACAATTACTACTGCTAAACAATGTAGCTACTTGGGATTTGGAGGGTTATTATATACACCCATATCAGAATCTGAAACCCCCAAATCATAATCAAATTAATACTTCTGTGATTCATCAACCAACAGATAAAGAAATGGCACACACATAGGAAAAATTATAGATTCTGTATTCAAATTCTTGATTGGTTTCACTTTACCTGGAGCCTCTGGACTGGTAGAGCTCAACTCTACTCTTGGCCTCAAGCAGCAGCTTCTCCCTGTTCTCATCCTGAATCAAATGTGACTGCTTTGACGCCCAATCGAGCACATTCAGCACCTGATTCGCTGCCAGCTCCTCGCTCTCAGGGACGTGTCTGGCGATGTAGGAGATGAGGACCAGCGCTGGAACCTGCACCAGCTGCTCACCGAAGTACACAAGCTGAACCAAGTGCCTGATTCCTCCAGCGGCGATTACCGCCTTGGAGTGATCGACATGGAGGTAGTTTTCTGATCCAGCGAACTTAGCTAGTGCGATTGCGGCTTCTCGGGACACCTCTACCTCCCTCTCGTCGAGGAGCTTCACCAGTGGCCCGATCATCCGAGTTTCAGTTGCTTTGAAGGTCCTGGCAAGGTTTCCGATTGATTTGATGCAGGGGATGAGGAGATCGGAATCGGCCTTCTCGATTACTTTCAGGAGCTGATCGATTACAGCTTTGCAGGCTGGCGAGTTAGGCTTGAACGCCGATCGCCTGAGATCGGAATCCTTGGCTGCGACTGCGGTGATCTCCATCAGCGCCATGGCGGAGTTGGATCGGATCTCCTCGGCGCCCTTCTCGAGTAGGACGGCGAAGCAGAGGAGCGCGCGCGACTCGGTGATGCTCCTGCAGATGGCGGAGTTGTCCTTGGCGAGGTGCCAAAGTGCTCGCGCCGCCATGGCTTTCATGTTCGCCTTTGTCTCCGGATCTTCATTCTCCCTCGCCTTAGCCCCAGACAACCCAATCCGGCTAGGGCTACGAGTGTGATTGCTCGCCTTGATTAATTTAGCCTCGGCGCTCTTCGCCTCGGCCGGCGTCACAACGCCGCCGTTTGCGGCGGCCCTAATTGCCATGGTGCTGGTGACCACCTTGTGAAGCCTATTCCCGGTGATGCTTTTAGGAACACTCTGATGAAGAATCTGGTTCACCTGCTCGTTCTCTTCGTTGTTTCCGTTCGAAGCGGAGTTGGTGCTGGCGATGACAACCTGGTGCATCGACGAAGCTTTATGAGTAGCGATGGCGTACTTGCTGTGCTCCTGGATGGTCTCGAAAGCGAGATGGCTAACGAGGAGTCTCACTACATTGTGTTGAGCGAACAGATCTCGGCATTTGGGGGAATGCGCGGCGAGCTCCGAAACCGCCCATGCGACCATCGCCTGAACTCTCATCGGCGCGTCTTTGAGTATTTTCGCGAAGACGGAGCAGACGCCGGCGTGGATCATGTGTTCAACGCTCTCCAGATCCCGGCCGAGGAGGCCGATCGCGCGAGCGGCGTTCTCCTGTCCTTCGATCTTGCCTTCCTTGACGAGCTTGAGGAGGGGGCCGATGCCACCTTCCTCGATGATGAGGCTGCCGTAGCGGTCGTTGTCGCGAGCGAGGGAGACGAGGGAGGCGGCGGCGTCGGAGCGGTCATCTAGGGTTCCGGTATGGAGGAGCGCGATCTGCTCCCAAATGAGACAGAGGATCGGCTCGTTGGCGGCGATCGGAGGGAGTCCAAGGTAGTCGACGCCGTCGACGGAGTCAGAGGCCGGTGCGGAAACGCGGAGGAGCCAGGAGACGTCGCTGAGGGAGTTGTCGAGGAGGAAGACGAGCTTGCGGAAGGCAGCGGCGGGGATGAGAGTGAAAGCGCGCTTGATGAAGCCGTTGGCGGAGCGGCACTTGGTGGCGAGAGCGAGCGCCCTGTCGAGGACCCGCTCGGTGTCAGAGATGATGCGGGCGGTGGGGCGCTCGTACAGGTCGGAGGAGGAGCGAGCGGCCTGGCGGAGGAGGTCGGCGAGCTTGGAGGTGCGAGATTTGAGCTCCGAGCACTCCTGCTTGAAGGAGGAGGCCTCGTCGGTGGCCTTGATGACCTGGTCGGCAAGCTGGATCGGCTTCGCCAAGATCTGCTTCACTTTGTCCGCCATGGAAGGAGCTTGCAAGGAGGAGGAGGTGGAGCCAGATCTGAGTTCAGTGTTTGACTGAGATTGGGGATTTCCGGCGATGGAGGCTTCAATTAAGGAGCTTTGGTAGGTTTGATTGAGATTTGGGGGTGGAGAGATTAGAAACGATGAAACCTAGCTGGCGATGTGGAAGATCTCACTCTCAGTGTGTTTTGAGATGAGGAAAATAAAAAGGAAAAAAAAGGGGGCGGGGATAGGCCCGGTGGGCCAAGTGAGTGGGGCCATCTTTATGAAATTTTCAGTGTGCACTATCGGCTATCTAGTGGAGGATTGATTGATTAGTGATAAAATTGTTACGAAGTGTTTAATAAAATTAAGAACCATCATATGTTCCAAAAAAACATGTCATTTACTATATTATATACTCCCTCCGATCCAAAGTAAATATCGTTTTGAATTTGATTCAAAATAAATGTCGTTTTATGTTTTATAGTCAATTTAATAGATTGATTAATTAAAATTGTTATTGAAAATTGTATTTGTTGACTTCAAACTCTTCACTTATTGGTTAAAAAAGTTGGTAAGCATTTAATAAATGGTACGTAAGATTTAGAAAAAATATATAAAATCACTGATAATTAATACTTTACTTAAAAATTATATCAAGAGCTAAAACGACACTTATTTTGGATTGGAGAGAGTAATAATTTATTTAAAATGATAAAAATTATATAAGATATGAATTTCGTAATTATTAGGCTTTTTTTTTTAAGCGGTAAATTTATAGACAGAGATTTCGTAATTACAAACGATAGCAGCCCTACGACCTGCCATAGCCCGAACACAGAATTTGAGCCCTAAGAGAAACCCCAACAACTATGGTATAAATTATCTAAAATAGAGATCAAAATCTCTAAATCTCTAAAAAAAAATTAGTCTAACTCCAACAACTTCTCTATTTTACAGATTTTTACATTTATTACATACTACAATAAATAAATACATATATTAAGTATATTTAATTTCACATTTCTAAAAACTTTATTTAAACTTAATTCTAACATTTACCATCACATTTCTAACATCAACTAACATTTAAACTTAATTTATAACATTTTTTTACTAATTCTAACATTCATATCATTTAAACTTTTTGGTGAGCTATTGATTGTATTTTATCGAATTTTTAATCTATTTAGAATTCTTGTAAATTTAATTTTCACAGTTTGATTGTATTTTATCGAATGTGTTCAACGCTCTCCAGATCCCGGCCGAGGAGGCCGATCGCGCGAGCGGCGTTCTCCTGTCCTTCGATCTTGCCTTCCTTGACGAGCTTGAGGAGGGGGCCGATGCCACCTTCCTCGATGATGAGGCTGCCGTAGCGGTCGTTGTCGCGAGCGAGGGAGACGAGGGAGGCGGCGGCGTCGGAGCGGTCATCTAGGGTTCCGGTATGGAGGAGCGCGATCTGCTCCCAAATGAGACAGAGGATCGGCTCGTTGGCGGCGATCGGAGGGAGTCCAAGGTAGTCGACGCCGTCGACGGAGTCAGAGGCCGGTGCGGAAACGCGGAGGAGCCAGGAGACGTCGCTGAGGGAGTTGTCGAGGAGGAAGACGAGCTTGCGGAAGGCAGCGGCGGGGATGAGAGTGAAAGCGCGCTTGATGAAGCCGTTGGCGGAGCGGCACTTGGTGGCGAGAGCGAGCGCCCTGTCGAGGACCCGCTCGGTGTCAGAGATGATGCGGGCGGTGGGGCGCTCGTACAGGTCGGAGGAGGAGCGAGCGGCCTGGCGGAGGAGGTCGGCGAGCTTGGAGGTGCGAGATTTGAGCTCCGAGCACTCCTGCTTGAAGGAGGAGGCCTCGTCGGTGGCCTTGATGACCTGGTCGGCAAGCTGGATCGGCTTCGCCAAGATCTGCTTCACTTTGTCCGCCATGGAAGGAGCTTGCAAGGAGGAGGAGGTGGAGCCAGATCTGAGTTCAGTGTTTGACTGAGATTGGGGATTTCCGGCGATGGAGGCTTCAATTAAGGAGCTTTGGTAGGTTTGATTGAGATTTGGGGGTGGAGAGATTAGAAACGATGAAACCTAGCTGGCGATGTGGAAGATCTCACTCTCAGTGTGTTTTGAGATGAGGAAAATAAAAAGGAAAAAAAAGGGGGCGGGGATAGGCCCGGTGGGCCAAGTGAGTGGGGCCATCTTTATGAAATTTTCAGTGTGCACTATCGGCTATCTAGTGGAGGATTGATTGATTAGTGATAAAATTGTTACGAAGTGTTTAATAAAATTAAGAACCATCATATGTTCCAAAAAAACATGTCATTTACTATATTATATACTCCCTCCGATCCAAAGTAAATATCGTTTTGAATTTGATTCAAAATAAATGTCGTTTTATGTTTTATAGTCAATTTAATAGATTGATTAATTAAAATTGTTATTGAAAATTGTATTTGTTGACTTCAAACTCTTCACTTATTGGTTAAAAAAGTTGGTAAGCATTTAATAAATGGTACGTAAGATTTAGAAAAAATATATAAAATCACTGATAATTAATACTTTACTTAAAAATTATATCAAGAGCTAAAACGACACTTATTTTGGATTGGAGAGAGTAATAATTTATTTAAAATGATAAAAATTATATAAGATATGAATTTCGTAATTATTAGGCTTTTTTTTTTAAGCGGTAAATTTATAGACAGAGATTTCGTAATTACAAACGATAGCAGCCCTACGACCTGCCATAGCCCGAACACAGAATTTGAGCCCTAAGAGAAACCCCAACAACTATGGTATAAATTATCTAAAATAGAGATCAAAATCTCTAAATCTCTAAAAAAAAATTAGTCTAACTCCAACAACTTCTCTATTTTACAGATTTTTACATTTATTACATACTACAATAAATAAATACATATATTAAGTATATTTAATTTCACATTTCTAAAAACTTTATTTAAACTTAATTCTAACATTTACCATCACATTTCTAACATCAACTAACATTTAAACTTAATTTATAACATTTTTTTACTAATTCTAACATTCATATCATTTAAACTTTTTGGTGAGCTATTGATTGTATTTTATCGAATTTTTAATCTATTTAGAATTCTTGTAAATTTAATTTTCACAGTTTGATTGCGAAATATATTAAGCACATTTTATAGTTTATGTAGTTTAGTTAAAATTTTGTTATTCTAAGATATAAGTTAGGTATGGGGATTTGTGGTGTTTCAATCTAAATAAAAATAAATAATTACATTTTGTAAAGTAAATTGGGAGGATTTGTTTAAAAAAAAAAAGAATTATGGGTTAGTTTTTGTAAATTCATAGAAACTTCAACCCTACCTGTATGCTCTCCTGAATACCAGCGCCGCTCACCACTCATCCTTCTTCCTCTTCAACTACTCCATTCCATGTTCATCTTGTGCAATTAATCTTGTAGATTTCTAATTGATATTTCTTCTTCGACCTCTCACACGCCCTTGTCTTCTCTCTCTTTCGCTTCCACCCTCTCTCTCGGACGCCACTGTGAGCCAGTGACGGATCTAGTGTATAAAAGTTAGGCGAGCGAAAAAAAAAGTTTTAATCATAATAAATAGACAAAATTTATCAAGCCAAAATACAATTCTTATATAGTATTTCATCAAAACTCGAAAAGAAATTAGTGTTGAGGTTTGAGACTTTGATGCGTCATTTTTTTTTATAAAAAGAAAAATGATTCTTCAATAGTTTGAGTTTCGGATGATCAGGTATCCTATTAAATCAAAAGTTACAAAAAAATTATATAAAAGCAATAAATTCGTTGTATTACAATAGACCACTCAGTATAAAATAACATATTATATAAGGTATAGAAACCAATAATATTAATAAGTTTGAAATTTTGAAATTATTTTTTAAAAAAAATTATATTTTATAAAGTTTTTAACACAGTAAAAAGTATGTTTAAAAGTCAAATAAGAAAACGTATAAAACACTTATTCTAATATATAGAATCAAACTATCAAACAATTTAAAACCCTAATTTAGAAATTTAGTAATTTAATAGTAATAAACACTACCCCGTAATAAGAAGAGAATTAGAGAATCAATTTCAGTTTTAGTTAATTGGACATATATAATACATGCTTGATTTAATTTTGGGTCAAGCCCAACCAATTAGGTCAGCAAACCACATAAAAAAATGACCCATCAAATTTTATTTTTTTACTTAACGGTAGAAAACTTGACCCAGCAGCAGCTGGGTTTGCTCTCTCAATCATCCGCCTCTGCTGTGAGCCTCACTTTCGATGGTCGCCCTCAGTCCTCTCCCCACCTTCCTTCTCTCTTGCCATTGGGGCTCCTTTCTCCTCCTATGTCGACCGCCATCGCAGGCTAGATGGACGTCTTGCCTCTAGCCAACGCCAATGACCGATGACCGCCGTTGATTGTCGTCGAGCCCTGAAACTCCCCTCCTTCCGTCAAATGCAGCAGCGAAAGTGGAAGCACGGTGGCAAGTTGAAGCTTGCAACATTAAATTCTGCCCTAGGATGAAGTAAAACATTAAATTGTAGAGATCAAAACTCTTTCTCCAAATTTACAGATTTTTCTCCTCTCTCTATCAATTTGTAGAAGCTGTTGGGGTGGAAAAATGGGGTTTTTTTTCTAAAATTTTTCATTTTTTCTAATTTGCAGAAGTTGTTGGGTTTTCTCTAAGTATACCCAAAAAATAGCTACCCAAAAGAATCTCAAAAAACTCTGTAGTCACTCATCTCTCAACACCCCTTTCGATCTCGAGTCCTCCTATATCCCCATTGAGTTCAACAACCCTAGCAACCACCTTCTGTTGGCCGATGTTTTGCCTTTGCACCTAACCGAGATCCGGTATTTACATGACTCCACAATCCTCATTGTCCACAAACTGGGCTTACAAGTTTCGTTTTTGAAGACTACACTATTCCTATCTAGCCAAGTGTAGTAGACAAAAGCAAAAAAGACTATCAACTTGGTCTTAAACACTACCTTTCTCTTTACTGCACCATCTTCATTCCCGAACCATTGCATCCATGAATCAAGGCCACCCCCACGTTGTGGAAGGCCAATCCATTTCCACACATAATTCCTGACCTCTTGGATCACACGGCACTCGAACCATAGGTGGTGCTCCGATTCCTCCTCCTTGCACAACGAGCACATTGCGGCATTCGAGCCCATCCAATGCTTGATGATTCTCCCGATCTTCAACCTCTTGTTCAGAGCCACCCATGTGGCAAAGGCCCACTTCTTCGAGTGTGCACCCTTCCAAATCAAGTCTCCCCAATCCACCATGGGACTTTTTAACCTGATTTCTTCATAGACTCGGCCACAGTCCAGCCTCCCCTTAGGTGAGACAAACTATAGATCCACCTGCCCACTCGAGAGGATAGCAGTGCCTCTAAGCTCATTTCTAACCCCGAGAATGCCCTTCCATACCCACGAGTCGTGGGCTCGGGTATCCGTTGATCAAATGTCCCCATGTTTCAAGTGATTATAGGTGACCCAACGGTACCAAATACTCTCCCTGTTTAGTAGGATAGCACCCAGCAAAGACGAATAGAGGCTCATGTTCCAGGTGCGGAGCTGTTTGATGCCAACCCCACCTTCTTCGTATGGCTTCGTCACAACATCCCACGCTACCACCCTAAAAAGGGGTGTGCATGATTCGGTCCAAACCGAATTTTTGGACCGAATCAACACAAACCGAACCTAACCGAAGTTTTTTGGTTCGGCTTTCGGTTCGAGAATTTTCAATTTTCGGTTTCGGTTCGGTTTGTGTTAAACCGAATTTTTTTTATACACTACATAAATTAATACAGTGTATAGATATTTGTATACTTTATATATACATACTTCATGTGTATACGTATAAATACACATATATACATTGTATTGTATGTGTATACACATATGCAATGTATAAGTACACGTATATATGTGTAAATACATACAATGTATATATGTATTTGTATACTTTAATTTTTTTTTATGGAAATTCGGTTCAATTATGTTAAAACCGAACCGAACCGGCAAATAGCCGAACCGAACCTAATGCTTTCGGTTTGAAAATTTGAGATTTTCGGTTCGGCCCGGTTCGATTAGGTTTTAGACCGATGCACACCCCTACCTTGTTTGCTCCCCGTGTACCTACTCCACAAGAAGCTCCTACATACACTCTCAAGTCGGTTGCAAATAGCATTCAGCATGAGCGTATTCTGGCCCCAAAACATGAAGAGCCCACCAAACACAACTTTAATGAGATGAAGCCGTCCAGCATAAGAGATACGTCTTGTCGCCCAGCTCTTCATTTTACTCTCAACTTTGTCAAATGGCGTTTCATATTCAGCAATATTCACTCTCCGGTCGTGGAGAGGGGTTCCCAGATAGGTGACGGGAAATTTCCCCTCTTGGAACCCCAGTTGCTGAATGATAGCATCCTTTTCCGATGTGCTTGTCCCATCCACATAACACGTGCTCTTCATCACATTTATACGCAGACCCGATGCTTGAAAAAATTGATCCAAACAACCTTGGAGAATACTAACTGAACCAACATCAACTCGGCAGAACAGTAGCAAATCATCTGCAAATGCTAAGCTCGATAACTCCATTGCCCTACACTTCGGGTGGAAGTTGAAATCTGGGCTCTTAGTCACCTCCAGGAGCATACGGTTTAGCACCTCCATACATATTACAAATAGGTAAGGAGATAGAGGATCTCCTTGCCTAAGACCTCTCTTGCCACTAAAATACCCTTCCGGAGCACCATTTATCAGCACTGAGAAAGAAGCCGAGGACACACAACCCATTATTACATTCACAATCTGAGCAGGGAACTTCAAGTACTCCAAAGCTGACTTCACAAAGTCCCAACTAACAAAGTCGTAAGCTTTCTAAAGGTCAATTTTGAAAGTGCATCTCGGGGAGACACGCTTTGTACCATACCCATTGACAATTTCCAGTGCCACCGCGCAATTTTGTGCAATTGAACTCCCAGGTACAAAGGCTCCCTGATTGTCACCTATAAGCTCCGTTAGCAAAGGCTTGATCCTTCTCACAATAATCTTGCTCACTACCTTCATTAAGGTATTGCAACAAGAAATGGGTCTCAAGTCCTTTACATAAATAGGGTTCTTCACCTTAGGTATGAGAGAGATAAAGGTCGCATTCAATTGTCTTAAGACCTTCCCATTCTGAAAAATTTCAATAACAGCCCGACTGAAGTCCCTACCCAATATGCCCCAGGTTTTACGAAAAAATTGGCTTCCAAACCCATCTGGCCTGGGCGATTTTTTGATGCCTATCGACCATATTGCATCTCTAATTTCCTTGTCTGTTGGAGGTAACACCAGGCCCTCAACAGCATCCTCAGCAACAGAAGCGCCAGCACTTACATTCGGGAAAGGACCACAGCTTACCTCAGTGCTGAAGAGCTCCTCAAAGTAATTCAGAATATGCTTTCTGAATAAGTGTTCTTCCTCGATCTAACAGTTAATCTTTATCATTTCTCATTGAGATAATAGCATTAATCGCCCGTCTCTCCTTAACACTTCGAAAAATATGGACGAAGTTTCCTCTCCCATACGAATCCAATGAACCTTGGCTTTCTGGGATGTGAGACTCGCCAATCTGCTAACATTCTCCCTTAACTCCTTCTCTGCCTGCGAAGCTCTCTCAGCTAGTACCTTATTAGCTTTATCATTCAGCGGCTGCACTTGGATCTCCTCCAAGCACTTATGGTTCAGCTTAATCTGGCTTTGGAGCTTAGGGAAAACCGATTTGTCCCACGCACGTAGCACTTCTTTCACACTTTTGAGCTTTTGTGCGAAAATGTATTGCTTCGAGCCCACCACATCTGGTGTCCAAGCACTACATACCAGCGACAAGAAAGCTTCCTCATCACACCAGAAAATTTTGAACTTAAACGGGTACCTCCGAGCTACGAACTCATTCCGTAATGTAACCACTCCAGGAGAATGATCAGAGCAGCCGGGCACAACAAAGAAAGCTTTAGTGTTAGGGTACGTATCCCTCCATGCATCATTGACAAGCACACAATCAATTTTCCTCTCAATCCTCTCTTCCCCTTGCCTCCAATTGTTCCAAGTATGCCTCGCCCTATCTATTCCAAATCTGAGATTTTACAGTCTGTCATAAACGAGTTTAATTCTTCAAAATTATCATGACTAGCAGCTACCATAGGCCACTTGTCCTCCAGCTCATATATGCAATTGAAGTCCCCGAGGAGAATCCACGGATGAGCAAGGCTTCTCTCAATTCTACGAATCTGTTCCCACAGTGAATCGTGCTTATTAGACATGTTTTTCCTAGCCGAGGAAGTATGAAATTTGGAAAAGTGAAAAGGCCAAAGTGAAGGTAGTTAAAATTGACGGGATAATTGAAATAGATAAGTTAAGGGTTTGCTTGACACAAGTTTTTTGGAGCATTTTATATAGTGGTTAACAGTCATCAAGAAAATCGCTCCTCATTATTTGTTTGACAAATATTTATAGCATTTTAAAGAATACTCAGTATTTCCTCTAAATTCAATCTACTTTAGATTTTTATAAAAAAAAATTCATCTATATTATATTATTAAGCTATACTCCCTTCGATTGGAAATATAAGGCGTTTGACTTTTGTGCACGCAGTTTAAGGAGATAAAAACTATATAAAATATTGATTTTTTTACATTACAATACTTATTATCAGTAAGTATTGTAATGTAAAAAAAATCAATATTTTATATAGTTTTTAGCTCATTAAATTACGTGTATAAAAGTCAAACGCCTTATATTTTCAATCGGAGGGAGTATTAAATAGTGGGCATTGCCTCACTGGCCCTTAGTGTGTAAAATATATGCTAAACTAAATTGTTATTTTTTTCCATAAGCTAGTAACATGTTTAATAATCTTGACTAATAGAATAGTTGAAATATTTAAATTAGTCAACGAGAGAGAAGATAACAAATATATTTATGAACATAAAAGTTAAATTATCCAATTGCAAAAGTTAATTAAACATTAATCTTAGTTTTAACTCATCTAATATTATGCGGTATTAAAAATAAAACTCCACGAAGCTAATTATTGTATCAAATGGAGCCTAACTTTGTATTTAAAAAATAAAAGAATAAGGATAATGGTTATAATAATTGATTAAAAAATCATAAATTAAATATGAAACATATTCAAGTTTTTAACCATTTGTTCCTTATTCAATGAAAAATGAGGAATAACCTTTGTGTTGAAATAAAAGTTGGAACTTTTGCTTTATTAATACATTTTAAGGGCATTTGAAAAATCCAGGGGCAATTTGCGAAATAGCCACGAAATAGGGACTAATTGGTCCACGTTTTGGGACAAATTTGTGAAATGTCCTAAATATAAACCTTCTCCCACGCGTCTTTCTCTCTCCTCCGGCTCTCCCTCTCCGCACGCTCTCTCTCTGCTGCTCAACTGCTCGTCGCCGATCATAGCGATTCAATCCCGATCATCTCTCCAATCGCATCAAAACCGCGGATTTCAACGTTTCTTCAATAGAATCATGAAAAATTTGCGCCGAAGGCGCAAATTTTCTTCGATTTTTGATGTTCCTCAAATCTTCGTTCTCCCCTCCTCAGATCTAGGGCTTCAGATCAACGCTTCTTGATTGTGGAACTCTGATGACAGCTCCGACACTGCCGCCTCCCTCTTCTCCCTCTCTCGCGACAACGAGCGCCAACAAGATAACATTAGGCAATCCCAAGCCCTAATCGATGAGCATCGGAGGAATAATAGGAGAGTCATGTATGTCGAATCGAGGTCTCGATCGAAATCCATGATGCCTCCCACCCTTCCTCCTCTGTGATAGATGTTCAACGCCTCTGTAAAACTCTTCCTTTGCTCTATCTCTTTAATCAGTTATCAGATTTGATCTTGCTTGTAAGAAACTACTGCATAGAGGAATCAATCAATTCGTGAAGTGAATATGATTTTGGATGTCGCTGACACCTTTAATGCTGACTTCAAGCACATGTCAGATTAAAACCGCTGAAGAAGCACAAACCGTTGTTACTTCAGGCTTTCGAGTTACACCTATCCTTGTGGTGCAACTCGATGGCCGCTCTTGATTATCCCTCAAGTATGCCTCTTTCGCCCTGAGCTTGTACTTTATGAATTGAAATTAGGAGTAGTTTCATGTTTGAACCAAATCAGCTTTGAATTCCAGTTCATGTCAAACAAACTTAGGTTTTTTAGTTCCTGAAATTAGCATACTGCTGAGCCTCGTCCTCCTACTGTCTTAAAAGGTCTTAATTCCCGAGTTATCTCTCTCTTCTTTATGAATTTCTGATTGCTGAGTTATCTCTCTATGCTCCAGCTCAACTAGAAGCTTTTCTGCTTTTTCTTTCTTCTCTAAAGCCTGTTAGAAATAATCTAAGATAACTAAGAAGTTTGGAGGAAAGGGAAACAAATAATATAGCAAACCGAGTGAGTTGTAACATTCTTACCACAGAAAGCTTCATCTTGGTTCTTTCAAAATCTGCTTCATTATTCTTTATTTTCCTTTCATCAGAGTCCATGCTCACTATGCAATCATTTCTTGGTGCTCCTGCAATCAAAAGTCGACTTCCAGCATAGCCTTTTGCCTAGTGATTCAAGAGTTGGATCCTTTCCTATTAGGTAGCTTATTCTTAATTTTCATTCTTAATTTCCTATTAGGTAGCTTATTCTCACTTGTGATCAATCTATGGTATTGATGTTTGTGAAGCTCATCCATGGATCATGGATGATGGGTTGGCTAGGTTGGAGATTGATATACTTTGCAGCACGGTTGAAGAGGATGCAGAAAAACAATCAAAGAACTCGCCATGTTCAACTGATTCAGAATTTGAACGGGTTGTAGAATCCACTAAAACAGATAGCAATAGCTGATTTCCATATCACATCAAGGAAGAACACGAATTCATGCTGTCATGACTCATCTTATCTTATCTTAAATGTATTAACATAAGCATTACAATAGGAAGTAATGGAAGGTTGGACAGGTGTTGAAGGCTGCTCTTGAGCAGTCATAATAAGTTGATCCTCACATGCATTTCGTAGTGGCATCTCAGCTGGGTACTTTGTGGCACATGCTTTTTTAGTTGATGGATCTTGAACTGTATGACATCGTAGAGCTGCAGCTGAAATTGATCCTGAGTTCTATCAAGTTCAAGTTAGAATAGCAAAAGTGGAGACTTAGAGATGCATTAGCTGTAGAGCTCTCAAGTTTATTTTTAGTTTAAATATGCCTTTTAAAAAATATACAAAAGTGGAGACTTAGGAGATTTAGAGATGCATTAGTTGTAGAGCTCTCAAGTCATTAATGACATCTAGCTCTCGAGTTATGCATAAAAAGTGAGTCATTTCTTCAATACATTCATTAATGGCATCATCAAGTATGATATAAAAAGTGTGATTTAAAGCCTATTAGCTCAAAACTGATAAAGCGATGTGCCATGCACAAAGATCCGGGTTCAAATCCCGCATAGGCTATTTATGGTTGTCTCTTTTTTTGTTCTTATTCAAGAATAAGATTATAAATTGAAAAAATAAAATGATAAAATGCACAAATAAGATGATAATTTATTCAACATGATCTTATTTTTGCTCAACAATAGATTATATTTGCTCAACATTATTTATGAAAACATCAAAAATAAAAAATAAAAGATGAATAACTAAATTTATGGCAACACATGCGGCAGGAAGTTAGCAAAAATATCTGAGATAAGTCTATAGAACTACCACAAGCTAGATAAAGAAATTTTGCTCAACATCATCTTATTTTTGCTCAACTATAGATTATTTTTGCACAACAATCGAGACTTGTGAATTTGTTTTCAACGTGATCTTATTTTCTCTCAATATATTTTCATACTTTCTCAATAAATTATTGCACAACATGCTCTTATTTTTGCTCATCAATACTTTATTTTTGCACAACATTCGAGACTTGTGAAATTGTGTCTCAACATGATCTTACTTTTTGTAAATATAATTTTATATTTTTTTAATAGATTATTGCACAACATGGTCTTATTTTTGCTCATCAATAGACAATAATTGCACAACATGGGAGATTGGTGAAATTTTGCTCAACATCATCTTATTTTTGCTCAACTATAGGTTATTTTTGCACAACAATCAAGACTTGTGAATTTGTTTTCAACATGATCTTATTTTCTCTCAATATAATTTCATACTTTCTCAATAAATTATTGCACAACATGCTCTTATTTTTGCTCATCAATACTTTATTTTTGCACAACATTCGAGACTTGTGAAATTGTGTCTCAACATGATCTTACTTTTTGTAAATATAATTTTATACTTTTTAATAGATTATTGCACAACATGGTCTTATTTTTGCTCATCAATAGACAATAATTGCACAACATGGGAGATTGGTGAAATTTTGCTCAACATCATCTTATTTTTGCTCAACTATAGGTTATTTTTGCACAACAATCGAAACTTGTGAATTTATTTTCAACATGATCTTATTTTCTCTCAATATAATTTCATACTTTCTCAATAAATTATTGCACAACATGCTCTTATTTTTGCTTATCAATACTTTATTTTTGCACAACTAGTGGTGAAAATTAGTGCTGACGCTGATATTAGTTACAATTAGTGCTGACACTGATATTAGTTACAATTAGTGCTGACACTGATATTAGTTACAATCGAGTCATCTTCCTAAGTAATAACTTTGTAGTTCGGTATATTTTTTTTTCCGTGTCAGCACTTTTTTTCTTCATGTCAGCACATTTTGTAGAGTTGCACAACCGTATTTTAGAGTTGCACAACTTTAGTTTAGATTTGCACAACTGTATTTTATTTGTGTCAGCACCTCCAAGAAACACTTTTCATTCTATTTGTCTCCAATTCAAGTGGCTCAATGCTTCAACCAAAATTTACACAACCAACAACATGATAGCCTATACGGGATTTGAACCCGTATCTTTGTGTTTGTATACAACGCTCTATCGATCTGAGCTAATAGGCTTCACAAAATAATAAAATAAGATGGGTGGAGATTTATTACCAATATATATGTCATTTGACCAAATGCACTATATGATTTGAAGATCAGAAGATCCATAGCAAGGTTCAGACTTCAGGCAGCCTCCTTGATATAAAAGGTCCTCAATAAAGCCCTGGCTTCGTCGTACTTATTCAGATCCTTCAACATCTTCTTCAGCCGGTGAGCAAGCTTTAAATGTCATTTGAATGAGCCTTTTGAACATGCACATCTGGCCTGCTTCCCCATCTAGTCAAGAGAACTTAGAAATAGTTATTTGAAGGTTTTTTGGGGATTAATGTCATCTCAACTTTAAATGTGAAAAGGAATAAAAGCTTTCAAAAGAAAACAGTTGAAGCACATAAGAAACTAGCAGACTAGGTGGACCGGGAAATAGATACCCGCTTATGGCTTGTGAAATCATTAACATCCCATATACGCAGTGATCCATCGTCTGAAGACCTTAAAACAGTCTCCTTCATTCTAGGGTGCCATTCACCCCGAGTTAATCCAAATATGTGGCCCTTGGTATTCTTTCGATCACGAATATACATGAAACCCTTCATAAACTCACCTATAGTAAGCCCATCACGGTCATAAATCTGGACCATTATGCACATACTTTTAGTACTGGTACCCTAAAAAATTTGCACAAACAAATAATTGAAAGATATACAACATGATATAGTACCTTAGCTTGAGCAGATCCAGTCATACACAAAAAGAATCCTGCTGCATGACTCCAACTCAATGCCCGAACTTAATGTCCTTCAGATGGTTCTCGTTGTCTAAATGAAGCCAAGCAAGCATTCATCCCTTGAAAGTCATACATTCTAACATTGTAATCATAACTACTAGAGAGAACTAGAGAACCTGTGGGATCAACTGCCAATGCTGAAACAACCCTGGTTTGAGGTGGACTGCAAGCAACTGGAGCTCGAGATAGGCTGGGAAGTGTTTTCTGTGAATAAATCAGGCTGACCTCCTTCAACTGGCTTGTCTCTCTTCAGAAAAATCTCTGGCAATGAGAGAGAATGAATGTTTATGAACAGGACAATGAGCTCTAACACCATCTCTAGCAATTCAATGCAAGAGGTAAACTTTTTTCCAGGGCTAATTTTGAATGTCAAGTTATACAAACCTGTCAGCACCTTTACAGAGAAGTAGAAGTTTTCCTTCCTCATTCTGTACAACCATCGACATTCGCTTCCTAGCCTAGAGCTGCTAAATTCGATGACATTAAATAGTTTATAACTTCTGCAACAGACATGAAAATGGGAAGGTGTTGACAAATGTAACTCTATAGATGCAGCCGTTGAGAACTTAATCCAGAGAAGGCATTAACAAAAAGGACTGACCTTTCAACCTTTGTGCCAGAGAGAGGATCAAATTCGTGTACAGAGATGCTTGTGTTGCTCCTTTCGTAGAACTCAAACCCGAGTTCTTTTGCTGCTACCACAAATGCTGCCTCATCGGGCTACTCAGCTTCATACGACAAACTCCATATTCCAGAGAATCGGATCCAGATCCTTACATATTCTCGATAAATGAGAGGATGCCCATGGTGCTAGCATTAGTTAAGGTTCCATTCAAATATGTTCAAGCATCATAAGGGAAAGATCAGAAATTTTAGCAAACATAACCAAAATTAAGATTCAACGCATGCATGTCTAGGCATCTAGCTACTAAAGCAAATTCCTTGAAAACTAGTGATTTGATTTTGTGACAGTAACCTCCAGCAGTAAATGGGAGCTAAGCTATTTGAGATAACATTGGTTAAGGTTGCACCTATTCCTGACGGTTTATCAACTAAGCTTGAAGGTTCGATAATGTATAACAAAGTAGAATAAAGATACTCTAGAAGGGGGGGGGGGGGGTTGAATAGAGTATGCCAACTTTTCGCTGTTAATCTCAAGACTTTTGAAACGCTTGCAAAGCCCTTTGAGAGTAAACTCAATTCTTTCGATTGGGATACCTGAATCACAACAAAGTTATACAATTCGAAACAAGTGCGGAAATAATGGTAAAGCAATAAGTAAAGAACACAACGAATTGTTAACGAGGTTCGGCTTCTTAAAGGCTTAGTCCCCGCCTAGGGTTCTTCCACAACCCTAGGATTCAACTGACTTTATTGATTCACAAGACTTAGGATCCTAATAGCTCACCGAGAAGCCTCTCTCCTATACAATTGCAATCTAGTCAACTCACGTTCCCTTGGAGTCCTAGACCAATCTAGAAGAGCCCCACCTCTCTCAGCTATCTAGTACAATCCTCTTACACTTCGTGAATCAATCGCCTAGTGCTCACTTCCTGAGTTATAAACTCTCGAGTATAACACTCTCTCAGAATATATCCTATAAGCTCACTGTGTAACTCTCAAATGCTTTGAAACAAAAGATACGACTCTTAACACCTAGATGAGAATACACGAAGAAGACAGATTGACTTGAAGGCTGAGTGTGCGTTGTAGTTCTATGATGTTTGTGTTCAACACTTGTTGTGCCTCTTCTCTCTTCTTCATCTCCTTTTATACTCGATCAAATCGGCGCCATTTTGAAACACAAATCTTCACCCAACGGCTACTTGAGATTATGGCTTAGGAAGGATCTTCGCAATCTTCTATTCCGGGAAACTGCGAAGCCACAATCCACCAGATTTGATCTTCACAACTTCGGCTTTAAGGAAGGAGATTTCTTCAAAATCTTTGTTGTATGGTTAGTATAAAATATGTATAATAATATTCGAAAACCATACATAGAAAATATATAAAATACATAAAATACAGGTTTTGAATTTCATCAATACAGCTTTAGCTTCAAGACCTTTGACACAAGCTTTGTGTCAAAGCCTTTGAAACCATTTCTGATTTTCATCAAGGGAGTGGAGTTATCAAAGCTTTTCATTATGAGACGAAGAAGGAGAAGAGTGAAGGAAATGAAGCACATAGGAACAAATACATGCTGATATAGAGCTTCACCAACAAATACACGCTGGTTTATAAGCATAGCTTATCCTAAATTCATGAATAAAGCAATAATATTTCTTCTGTAGCAGGATGTAAGACTCAAATGTCTTATAAAGAGAGAAAGTCATTAAGGAAAAGCTCTATCAGACTAAAATAAGCACACCTCCCAAAGACTAATTATAAGATGCATAGCCAAAGAGCACCCCCACATTTCCTTAATGTGGAATAAATGCATATCCAAAGACTAATTATAAGATGTTTAAGCAACATATATGATATATATAACATGGTCTAATTATAAGATGTTTAAGCAACATATATGCATGAGCAGTATGTCAAGTGCAGAAGATATAAGAGTTAAATAAAAAGAACCTATAGTGTGTCAACTAGTTGGTCCTCAGTCAAATTATCTAGGAGTGATAAATATAAGAGCACTGAGCACAAATCCTTATCTAGGAGTGATAAATATGTCATCTGAGGAGGAGTCGAGAGCTCTGCAAGTTTTAATGCAGCATCCACAAATTTAAACTCAAGGGGCACATGAAAAGTGCAGGCAAAAGAGCATACATTGAGAGATCTGAAATGTGCACTTTCACCAACACTAACCATTAATAGCTTCAAAGCACACAAGAATGTTTCATCCGCATCATCTTGAAACTTCATGTATATGGGCATTACTCCTTGATAAAGAGCCAGTTTCTACTAGACCATTTCTCTGGCATACACAATAGGCCTGTATTAATTACTGAAAGGGTGGGATATTCATATTATATCTTGGGAACCAGCAATAGAATCAAACAACCAATGACTAGGGTGGCTCAACGGGCCGGGCTCGAACCGAACCGATCCAAACGGGTCGGGCCGAAACCGACGGCCCATTTTTTAGGAGGGCGGCCCAAAGCCCGAACTGAAGACCGAATATTCGGTTACGGTTTTTTCGGCTAAAAAAACCGAAAAAACCGAAATTCCCCTGCAGTGTGTATATGTCCGAATTAGGGGAATTTGGGTTTTATATATACGTAGTATTCTATATATGCACTGTAATATTTGTCTAATAATATTATATATGCGTAGTATTCTATATATGCACTAATATATTAGGTACACTGTAATTTGAATAAAAAAAAAGAAGGTATATACATACACTGTAATATTTGTGTATGTACAACACATTTCAACTTTCAAGTAATTGTTTCCTCATGGTTCATCCGGGCCGAAACAGAAATTATATTTTTTGTGAACCGTAGCCTGAACCGAAATATTTTCGGACTGGACCGAAACTGGATTTTCGGGTCGGTTTCGGTTCGGTTTTCGGGCCAGTTCATTTTTTGAGCAACCCTACCAATGACTATTTTAATTGAATAATGAAGGCGACTTGTGATGTTTTCTGAAATATGTTTTCTGAAGTATTCCTAGCCTTGAATGAAGGCGACTTGTGATGAAAGGTAATCTAAACAAGTTATACCCTATGCCCGAATAACAAAGAGGGCGTGGATAAACTTTGGGTCCTTGAATCAACGAATAAAAGGAAAATGTTTTGAAATGACTTGTTCTTAATCCTTGGCCATAATAGATTTTCAAATGAAAGCAATCATCAACAGAAAGTGAAATTGCTTCAGGTTTGTTCATCTAATGCATAGTTTAGTAGTGCAAAAATAATGCATAGTTCAATGTAAGAAATTTCATCGTCCAGGCTCGGGACCTCCATATCCAGGTCCCCGAGGAGTCGCAGGAAGAGGAAGAGCGCAAACAACACAGAGAAAGAGGTCAGCGAAGAGAGAGAGGAAGAGGAATGAGAGGCTACGGTAATGGATTCGAAGATTCGGTTCAGTACAAACCCTAAAATAAACCACACACATTGAATTCGGATTTCATGGCTCGACTAAACCAAAATCAACACGAGAATTATGAAATTGGAGGTCAATTAACCTGGAAATTGTGCAGAACGCTATCATCGGACCGAGGTGGAACCTGTCTGAACATGGAGAGAGGATCCTGAGCAACGTCGTCGTCGTCGCTGTCCAATTGCACCTCCAATGGCGAGGACTCTTCCCCAGCACGAGGAGACGGTGATGGAGCGAGGAGTTCGGCCCTGGATCGCCACGCTGCGAAGTGTTGCTCCTCATCGGCGAAGACGATTGGGAATGAGGTGCCACGGCTGGCGACGTCGAAGCTTCGCCTCCAGATCCGGCGATGAGCGAGAGGGCGAGAAAGAGAGAGAGCGTGTGAAACAGTTTTACAATTTGGAAAAGAGTATATATTGGACATTTTGCTAATTTGTCCAAATAGGTGGACAATTCACCAATTTATCCAAAAAAGTGTCTGTTTTGCAAAAAAAATTAAAAATCTATTGGAAAAGTAAAATGATCATCTCTGACACCCTTATGGATCTTCGTCGTTTTCATATAGTTGGCCTAGGAAAATTAATAATACAATGGATATATAATTGACTTTTTAGATTATACACCTATTAATCTATTATCCTTAACAACATCACAGGTTTAGAATTACAAACTTATGTGGTTTTATTGTAGAGAAAATTTGCGCCGAAGGCGCAAATTTTGGGTCAAATTAAAAAACTGTTCACGGATTTATTTATTTTTGTTAAAAGTCCATCTAAAAAAACCCTAATATCTCCTGGCCCCCCCTCCCCTAAACCTCGCTCACCAGTTCTCTCTCGCCTTCTTCCGCAGACGCCTCCCTCGCTGGATCGATCTCTCTCCTTCTTCCTCGATCTCTCGCCTTCTTCCTTAGCCGGCTCCTTGTTTCATTCCGCCAGATTCCATGGCCGCCAGATCCGCTTCCTCCATGGCCGCCAGATCCGCTTCCTCCATTGTCGACAGATTCCATGGCCGCCAGATCCGCTTCCTCCATTGTCGACAGATCCACTTCCTCCTCGTCGTTCATTGCTCACTGGAGTCCTAATTCGGCGTTCCAGACGACGTCTCTCTCTCATATCGCTTCAGAACTCGATCCGGTCTCTCTCCTCGTTTGCTTCTTGATTGCTTCTCCTCGTTTACGGCTGCCTGAATTCCTCGTTTCCGCACTTTTCCGATTGAGGATTCAACAGAACGAGCGGCGGAGTTTGCTGGTTGCCGGTGGTGAATCGGTGAGCAGATCGAGCGGTGGAGATGGAGCGAGGAGGGACGAAGATGGAGATGGAGAAAGGATGGAGAGCGGCGGAGATGGGGCTGAATTGTCGAAAAGCAATCGGCTCTGCTTCCGGTGAGGTGCCGACGGACAGTGGATCTCCCCCGTTCCAGGGTGATTGGATCTCCCCCGTTTTCGATTGGATCTCCAGGGCGATTGGATCGCTGCCGATGACTGAAGGCGATGAAGGCGAAGACGATGGCGATCCGATTCTAATCTCAGTTTCAAAATTTGGATGTTTCAAATTCAATCGATTCTACTTTCAGCATCGATTGGCCTCTCTTCGTTCCGATCTCGATTGCCGTCGGGATCTGTGGGATGAGCACTGCTGAAATCCGAGAGACATCGATTGCTGAAAATTGCTGAAATTGCTGAAATCCGATTGGAGAACCTGATGCATCCTTGTTTCTTCCATTATTGTAGTTCTAATCTGTTCGATTATTCACCTTGGCTTGTCGATTAAAGAGAGTAAGAGTCGCGCTTATTATCAAGGTTTTAGCGGCGAGATGGGGTATCTTGATTCGGTTCTGCAAGCTTCGAAGCAAATCCATGTCGAAGAGTCCCCTGGTACCGGTAGAGGTCTCAGGTATTGCAATTGGATCTGTTACTTTCATTTTATTTTGGATTTTCATATTTTGCTGTGAGTGGGGTTTTGGTGATCAATTCATGGCAAACGTTGTATAAGAAATCGTTTTGATCTTTATATTGAAGGAAACACTGAAACTAATTCTATGATTGTATTCTTCTCATTTTCAGCCTTTTTTGTTGGTAGAAAAATAATATTACAAATTATATTAAAAATACAATTTGTTTTAAGCATTTTCATTGGTGGCAATGAGTGAATTTGTGGTTAGTTTGGTATTGCGATTGAGTTTGCTTTGTTGAGAGTTTGAATATTGTCAATTTCAGCAATTTTTTTGTCTTTGCTTAAACTTTTTCTTATGCTGAAATGTTGAAATTAATTCTTATAAAATTATATGAGTTACAATATATTACACACAAACATATATTTCAACATTTCAGCAGTTTTTGTGATCTGAAATGCTGAAATTAATTCATTGTTGGGGTCAAAGTCGGATATCAAATGTTGTTTATGCAATTTCAGCATATTTGTTTCCCCATTGAAAACAGGGGTTGCTGAAACAGGGGTTTCAGCAACTCTGGAAACGCAAAAAAAAAAAAAACTGAGAATAAAAAAACTGAAAAAGGGGTTGCTGAAACCGTATGTGCTGAAATAGGAGTTTCAGCAATTCCGTTTCAACAACACGGAAAAAAAAAAACTGGGAAAAAAAATTGAAACAGGAATTGCTGAAACCATATGTGCTGAAAAAGAAGTTTCAGCAATTCCGTTTCAGCAACTTTGGAAACGCGGAAAAAAAAACTGGAAAAAAAAATTAAAAAATAATAATAATAATAATAATGATGCCGGAGGAGGGCACGGGAGGGGGGCACAGGGGCCAAAGGGGGCGGTGGACATTTTACTAATTTGAAGGAGGTGGGAGCCATTTTCCTAATAAGGTAAAAAAATGTGGACATCCTAGTAATATATATTCATCAATTGGGTGGTCCATGAGTTTGATAGTTCGCATGTTTTCCATAAAAATACACTAAAAAAAATCGTATGTTTTTATTAGCTTTGCATCTTATTTTGATTGTGACATGAAATGAGATGATAAGTTGTTATATATAGAGAGAGCTGAAAAGGAAATTCAAAGATGATGGCGTAAAGTACTCAAGTGTGTTACAAAAGAATTCCAATTCATATAAGGGAATGAAGGAAAATGCAGTAAACATTTATCTCTTTCTGCGAAAATGACCGATTACTTGTAATAAATGTCGACTCATACGGTCGTACCAGCTCCCATTAGTTTGGTCCCGAGTAAGTTTTTTTTTTTTTTTAGGTAAAAATTCGAAGGTCAGACAGGTCTGACTCATTGAGAGGCCGACCAAAGTCGGCAGACGGAAAACCTCCTAACGGAGCAACCTAAAAACAGAAATACAAATAACCGACGTAATAAAACAAATAGAAATAAACTCTACAACAAACTTGTTTTTGGTCCCGAGTAAGTTGGGTTAGGGGAAGGGGCAGGTTCAGAGCAAAAAAAATAACAAATTTGTTTAAATAAATTAGAAAAAACCTTAAATTTGGAATTCAAATAGTCGTTTTCGGTAGAATTTGTTTTTTTTTTAAAAAAATCAAAAAATTAAGGATATATATATAAAAGAATGTTTTTGTTTAAATATATTAGGTAAAAACTTAAATTTATAGTAAAAAAACTAAGAGAAATAAAAAAAAACCCTCCTTTCGAATTAAGCCAAGACATATTTGTGATTTATTACTCATTTGACCCTCTTTTATCCCTAAAATTAGTAAAAATTATAAAAACGTCCGTAAAAATATCTACGTCTTTCTTTCGGACTAGGGAGGCCGTAGCCAAATCCTCTGTCCCCCCTCCTTGTTCTCATCCCCCGTCCCCCCTCACAAACCCCCAATTAAAAATAAAAATAAATTAAAATTAAAAAGTAAGTTAAATAATAAAAGAAAAAGAAAATAGGAAAGATGTGAGGAGGGACAGGGTAAGGGGACAAATCCGGGGACTGAGGATTTGGATCCCCGCTAATAGTTATGTGTCAATGAGACGTCTCAAGTTCAGTTCAAAGTTTTTTTAATAAATATTTTAGATTGTTAAAATAAATGAATACCCAATTTCATTAATAATAATATTTTATAATATTAAAATAATAATAATGATATAATTAAGTTTATAACTCTATTATTTAACTTTTTAATATGAATGACGTTTTGTATTTGCGTGGGCCCGTGGGCCTAATGTGGGGCTGATGCATACTCCGTATATAGAAGCGAATTTCATTAAACGGGCCGGGTTGACCCTGACCATTTCTAAGTTGATGGGTTCGGGTTATTTATTTTCGAATCCCTAATCTAGAACTTTGGATTTGAGTTCCTGTAGAATGATAGAATTGATGTAAAGTCCTTCTTAAGAGTTTCATTCATTGATCAATCATATATATAATTTACAATGGATTGGACATTTTGGTCAACTATATAATATGAAGATTATGTAATCTATCAAACTCCCGCAGTCGAAAGTGGAGAGTCCCGTACAGTGAGACTGGACCGAAAATCAAGGAACAACTGACGAGGTAAACCCTTGGTGAATATATCACCGTACTGATAGGAGGACGGGACATGTAGAACACGAACATGTCCAAGAGCAACCTTGTCCCGAACGAAGTGGAGATCTAGCTCAATATGCTTCGTGCACTGATGCTGGACTGGGTTTCTAGGCAGTAGACGGTGGAGACGTTGTCAGTGTAGACCAGAGTGACCTTCTAAAGAGGGCATCGAAGCTCAAGTAGGAGATTGCACAGCCATGAGCACTCGGAGACAGCGTTGGCGACGCCCCTGTACTCAACCTCGGCGCTAGAGCGAGAGACCACAGACTGTCGCTTCGCTGACCACGACACAAGAGTGTCGTTGAGGAAGACATAGTAGCCAGACGTGAAGCGACGTGTGTCAGGACAACCACCCCAATCCGCATCAGTGTAAGCGACGAGGTCATGCCGAGAGGAAGGGGTGATCATGGTGCCCAGCTCGAGGGTACCGCTGATGTACCGGATGATCCGCTTCAAAGCCTGAAAGTGTGGTTCCCTGGGCGCATGCATAAACATGCAGATATGCTGAACGGCGTAACTGATGTCTGGCCGAGTGAACGTAAGATACTGCAACGCACCGGCGAGACTCCGATATAATGTCGGATCATCAAACAGAGGACCAGAGTGAGCGATGAGCTTGTTGGAGGTATCCACTGGAGTGACGACCGACTTGCAGTTACTCATCTTTGCCCGAGCAACAATATCGACATCATACTTACTCTGAGAGAGAAACAACCCAGACGCATGACGTTGTACAGCGACGCCCAAGAAGTAAGACAACGGACCCAGATTTGACATGGCGAACTCGGTACTCAACTGGGAAATAATAGACGTCCGAAGAGCATCAGAAGAGGCGGTGAGGATGATGTCGTCGACATATAGTAACAGAAAGGTCATGTATGTGCCTCTGCGATAAATAAACAGAGACGTATCCGAGCGGCTGCCAACTAAGCCCAAGTGAAGCAGATAAGAAGCAAAGCGTTGGAACCATGTCCGCGGAGCCTATTTCAGACCATACAAAGAGCGCTTCAGGAGACACACGTGCTTGTGACGATCAGCATCAGCGAATCCCGGCGGCTGAAACATGTAAACTGTTTCATTCAGATGGTCATGCAGAAGGGCATTCTTGACATCCAACTGATGAATAGCCCAATGTCGCGATAACGCTAAGCTCAACACCACTCGGATAGTGGCAGGCTTGACCACGGGGCTAAAAGTCTCATCACAATCAATACCTGCCTGCTGAGATCGATCGTTAACCACAAGACGAGCTTTGTAACCTAAATTAAGATCACAAGTCGATTTATTATAATTAATAAATGATCAAGTTTACAAGGAACTGCTCCCAAACATCTGTAAAAATTGACTTAAAGTAAAAATTCGTAATACCAGAAGCATATCTGGTTAATCAAGAGGGCACAAAGACCGTCAAACAGATAAACCGTCAAACACAACAACCCATAATCTATGAACTAAATGACCAAGGTAAAACGATAAAAGCAACTCTATAAAGTTTATGAACCAAGTAAAAGTCTGATTGAGCAGAATCTATGAACTAAATTACCCCCTTTTTTTTGGCACAAGCCAGCCATGTTTTTACTCTTTGTTTTTATTTCACATTAATTTTATACGATTACTTACATATATTAAGGTGTATTTCAGTACTCGACTATTATATCCTGCTTTAACTCTAAGGTGTGGTTACACAAATAATAACTTGTTACTTAAATTTTTTCTTTTTTAAAGGAGATCGAGGTAAAACTCTCCATTTATCTAGCTACATTTTATTGAATAATAAAAGGCTACAGAGTAATCAATTGAGGGATAGCCAAATCCCTAACATAATTACACATAAGTTTTATAACACTCTTCCTCTTAGGAGGATCAAGTAATACATCATACATGACTACAAAATGGAAGTCAAAAGCTAAACCAGCTAGATAAATGTAATTGAACTGATGAACTGACCTTGCGGTAGATATAATTAAAAATTTATGTGTAATTTTAAACAGGGTAAAATTTATAAACTGTTGGTAAAAGTAGTTACAAATTTAAACACAAAGATAATCTCCGTATGGGGCGAAAAACAGTTTATTTGTAAAAAATGTAGTTTATTTGGTTATTATTAGAGGTATTTTGGTACTTTAAAACCAAATAAGATAAAAGAGAATGGGTAAAACAATACTTGTTCAATCTCTCTTTTCTAGGTTTTTTATTAAACACGTTTTTGTTTATTTTAGTCATCTAAACAACCAAAAAAGCTGTTTAAAAAATAAACACCCACAAATAATTAATTTTTAACGATTTATTTTGTGAATCATACACACTCTATATAACCGGTCAGATTTAATCGTCATTCAAACGGCCTTAACTAACGATTTCGACTTCGACCCTTAAGAACTAGAAAACCTTAAGTGACCGGCATATTCCTCACTTATATACTACATCCGTATCGCAAAACTTGTAGTTTTACTTTTTTGATCGCAAAACTTGTAGTTTTATTTTTTTGGCACGCTTTTTTAAGAAGTGAAAAACTCTATAAAATACTCCCTCCGTTCCATAATACATGTCCCTTTACTTTTTTGACACGCTTTTTAATGAGCGAAAAACTCTATAAAATATTATTCTTTTAATTAATTTTTTTATACAATATGATACTTATTACTAATAAGTATCATATTGTATAAAAAAATTAATTAAAAGAATAATATTTTATAGAGTTTTTCGCTCATTAAAAAGCGTGTTAAAAAGCAAAAGGCCATGTATTATGGAACGAAGGGAGTATTAATTTTTTAAATACTTTTTTAAAATAATTTTATAGATAATTATATTAAGTATGAAATTATTTTTATAAATTAATAAAATCATTGATATTTATTTTATATAGTTCTTATCGTTCTTAAAACACGTGTCCTAACTAAAACAACAAGTATTTTGATACGGGGGAGGGAGTATTTGATTTACCTGATACGAAATAGGGGAGTTAGTAACTTAGTAGTTTCATAATCGACATACGAAATAACCGGGTTACCACTTATTATATTAGTATTTATAGGAAATTTAGCCTGCCAAAACTGACATACGGTGAAAACAACAAAATCGTATAAAAGGCCAAATTTGATAGGCTATTTTCCCTAGCCATTATGACTTTCGGAGAAAGATGTTGTTAGTAGTAAATACTGTTAAATACTCCACTTTCATAATCCTTGAATTGGTAAATAAAGAGCGGTTATCCGGATTTCGAACCGGGCACCCCACTTTCATAATCTACCTATGAAATAACCGGGTCACCACTTATTTCGTCCCGCAAAATAAGGAAAAAAAAAGGAGAAGAAATTGTGTGGTTGTCATCTCAACACATAACATTGTGTGGCCCATTCCGGTAGAAAATGAGGCCCTTATTATGAACTAGCTTATTTAACTATGTGTCATAATTCAATTAACTAATTGATTAAACTCCAAAACATCATTTTCACGGCTCGGTTTGGCAAAAGCAAGTAACGTTTAGTAGCTTATTATTTTGTTATTATTTTGATATTATATAGTTTTAAATGAAATAAATATAAGATTTTAGTTTAATTCGCATTTGAAATCTAAACTTTTCAACCGCTACCCACCCGAGCTTTTGTTTTTTTATTCACAGCTTTTCAACAACTAACATAACAGCTAGGTTTACCAAACACTATACTAGCTTATTAACACAAATAATCCAACAACTTCAGCTACTCCAACAGCTACCATTTTGTCAAACGCAAATTTGCAGTAATTAGAAATCACATGAACTCTTTAAGTCTCTCACACACACACATATATATGTTGCCATGTGCCTCAACTGCATATACAATATACATCAAGCTAGCAATGACACAACCATATATGCCCTCTCTTTGGAATGCTTACATATATCCTGCAGTAATCCCTAATCCATGCTTTGCTCCCAAAGTTACTCATCTTATAGTACATCTACATCCTACATCGTAGCTAGTATAGCTAGTGACTCAATGATCGACGAACGTTGCTGAAACTCGCACGCATCAACTCGATCTCTCTTTATGCATACTCACAAAATTCTCCCAAATGACTACATTTTGGGGCTTGGAAGTATAGTAGTTCTTGTCCGCGAAATCCCTTACAACGCAATGTTGTGTATGCATACATATCACATGATTCGATCTGTTAGTAAACCCTCAATAGGTGACTGCATCTAGCTGCCCTACATGCCTTATATGAAAGCTACTACAACCTTTCAAGGTGCTCAAATGCCATATATTTGGTTTCATATACATAAATGATCTTCTGTTTGTTCTTATTTTTTTCGGTTTGTGGTTGATATTGGTTTGTATCGGTTGATCATGATGTGTAAGATAACAAGCCGTTGCTTTCGATTCTACGCAATATTTTCTTCCCTATCCAGCAATCAAATCATGCCATTCCAATTCATACCAAATTTTCACTTGTTTATTTTCTCACCAATTTAAGTAAAAGTCACATGTAATATGTATGTGTATTTGTACGTTAGTGTCGTCGGATTTGTACCTTCTAAGGGCGAAGTGTGATGGACAAGATAAAGAACTATATGGTATATATATATATGTAGCTTATATATGTGTCGTTTCGGTTTTGTCAAACATAGTGATGCTAGGCTCGTCGTTTTCATTAGGTGCATTGCTTGACAAAGGTCAGTAACTCCATTTTAGATGATTATTGTCACAAAATTGGACCATTTTTAGGTGATTTTCAGCATCGATTTCAGTATCATCTTCTAGCGAGAGCAGCGTGGGGACTTGTTTGATCTATGAATAGCCCTCTCAGATACGCTCTCTCTACAACCTTATGTGATGATGGACCCGAAAAATGATACACAAAGTCGTCACGAACAAGCCTTAGATATGAACCAAAACCTTCCTTGCAAGAATTAATTAGCTAATGGCAAATATTTCATCAACTTGTTTCTTTTTCGGTCCAATTTCTACAAAATTCTACCAGCCTTTCGACAGCCATGAATCTAAAACCGATAAGTGCTACATACTCTTCTAAGTATGCTTCATCTTCAAGGCTGATTACATTTATATGAAGATTGGTCCCTTATTTTTTTCGTGTTCGAGTAACCAAAAACAACAATAAAAACGTTTTAAGCAAACTGTAACACAAGGGAAACATTCGTAGACAAGATTCACAACCAATCTTGGAGGCATTGAGAGATTTAATTTCACCAATTTTTTTTTTTTTTTTGTTTGATGAGTTGAAATGATTGATGACATTTTTACACACAGGTTTGGCCAATTTATGAATAAAATCCAAGCAAAAAAACAGTGTAAAGAGTTTACTATAACAAGGCCTTTAGCTGGATAAGGATCTCACCCTCACCTTCCAAGAAGCTCACCCATATCTGTCAATTATTGAATTGGTGTATTAATTTGTCTGCTAACAAAAATCATTCCTATTTGATAACACGCATACAACATAACAAAATACAGTACAACATATATTCATACATATACATACATACATGTCTATTTTGTTGTCGCGATGATCTTATCGCTTTCAATGATTTCTTCGCGCGACATTTGATGTTGATATTTATACAGGTTGTCGACGCCAGTGTTGAGTCGACGAGGTGTTCAGGTATCCATCAGGTTCATCTTTGGATACTTATTGGCACATCAGTTTATCGGATCAGTATAAGTTTGAAATACTGATAGAAACCAGTTTTGTTTAGATAATTTAGATGATCTCCAATCCAAACCCAAGTTTGGCTGAAGCACCCAAACTGAAACCGGAGCGCTATTGGGCCGGGCTTATTTTTGGGCCGAATGACTACTGGGCTTGAACGGCCCATAACGGCCATACGAATGAATGGATCGTCAAGAATTTGGACTCGGGTGTGGTTGGGGGATAGGCTTATAAAAAAACACTAGAGAAAGCTCTACGTCTACTATGGAATAGGGATGAAGATAGAGTTTTTTTAGATTCAAATTCGACCAAAATTCAAATATATTCGGTTACTTTGCTCGATCTGAGGTTTGTATAAACCTAATCCCGGGAGATGAAGATGCAACTTGGGGTGACGTATTGATACGGGGTTAGCCGTAAGATTACCTGATCTTCGACAATCAAGACTCAAAGACAAGAACGGAAGCAAACGACTCAAGAACAACAAACAAAGACTCAATATCGATTAAAAGGAATAAAAACGCAACAACTCTGGACTCGATTAAAAACAATAGAAAGACCGATAGATGGGTGATTTGAACTAAAATAGAACAAGGCAAAGACCACAGGCCTCCTAAGAGGGTAGGAACCAAATACTTGGAAGCACAAGGAGGGAACTTGTGATTATCAGGATCACCAAGCTCTCGCGAGGTTGATGAACTCAAAGCAAACCAAGTTAGATCTAAAACCAATTGTTGCAATCGATGAGCCACACTTCGAATCGATTAACTTTGCACTCATGTGTTTCACACAAAAACAGAGACTTTCTTCATAATGAATAATGTGCGTTTTACAATGGAAGAATCGGCCTCTTAGGGTTGCTGATTTCTAATAAAAATAATAAATAAAAGGAATTAATTAAAATACCCCTAAATTACCTAAAATAACTTAAGTAAAGAAGGTCTCTAAAAATAATAATTTATTCCCTTCATAACAGTGACAGCTTGTAAAGATGGTGATTTTCGGCTAAGCTCTAGGTCGAATATGAAAAAACTTTCAACAGAAAAGTTGTAGATCTCTTCGTCCTCGTTCCGACAAGGTATGACACGACCCAATCCGATTAATATTGAATCCGTACGACTCCTTTTAATGAGACGTCAAAAAATTGTCAAACAGCTAAATGAATCTAAAAACGAATGACCATCAAGCTTGCACCTTTGAATCTTCTCCCATGGGGGAGCCTTCTTCTTCCTCTTAAGGATGCCATCATTCTCACGAGCTCGAATCATAGGTCCATCCCCAAGTATAGGCGTGTCCGGAGGTGTCTTGGATGGTCCCGCATCCAGCTCTTGTCGAGTACAGCAACCTTTTGTCGAGTGTTCTTGCTATTGTTGAGTCCCTTGTTGCTTGTCTCTTTGTCCTTTCTCTTGATTACTCTATTTGATTGTTAAGTCCTTGCTTGAGTGTTGATTTGCCCAAAGCGGATTGCCCCAACAAGCTTGTCATACCAATTGGAGAGGAGTGTGGGCGAAACACTTGGTGAGGTTGTTTATATTTTTCTAACCCTTTACATAGTTCTTTGTTTGTTTATTTTGTGATGTCTAACCAGGGCAACATGACGTTTACTAATGCTGACTTCATGAAATCTTTTAACGCCATGATGGAGACCATGGCTAAGATAGATAAAAGCTTGACGGCAATTGAGCTTCAACGTTTTGGTTCTAATACGGTGTTCGGACAAGGAGTCCCACCTAGAGATGACGTGTCACCAATTGAAAGGGAAGGAACTCATCCTATTCCCCATCTTAATAATAATGCTCATCAACATCATGTTCCTTTTAGTGTAAATAATCAGTTTGTTGATAAACTTGAAGAGCATGTCAATAATGATCAAAATTTTAATTTACTTGTCTGTGATGATAATGATTGCATTGAATATGAGCATGATGATTCTTTGATTGATTTAATTGTTCAACCTGTGCCTTGCGTTGATAATCAAAGAGAAGAGTTGCGTCATACTAAATGCATAGAAAAAGGCATAGTTAGTAATATGATCATTGATAAAGAAAATTGTTCTAATAGTGCTAGCCTTGAATTGATTGAAAATCCAGCCTTGAAAAAGGATGAAAACTTGATAGCATTTGATGGAAACTTAGAGATCAATGAACAAGCTAAAGTGCATATTAAGTTAGAATATCATGACGTTGATATGAAATCTGAATTGTGCACTAATCAATTTTCTTTTCTTGGTTTTGTAGAGAGCTCTAATGGCCTACAAGTTGACGAAGTTGAGACACTAACCATCAAGGAGTGGCCAATCCCTACAACAATCGGCCTTGAGAAGAGTTTTCATGGACATGAGGTATTCGATCCAGGAGCTCGTGTGAATGCCTTTGCGGAATCATATGCGACCTTGGATTCGAGGACGAATCCTTTTCAAGAAAGGGAAATTGATGCGGGATCATCCAAGACACCACCTCCGGATTCACCTACACTTGTGGATGGACATGTGATTCGAGCTTGTGAGAATGATGTCATCCTCAAGAGGAAGAAGAAGGCTCCCCCATGGGAGAAGATCCAAAGGTGCAAGCTTGATGGTCGTTCGTTTTTAGATTCGTTCAGCCGTTTGACAGCTTTTCGACGTCTCAGTAAAATGAGTCGTACGGATTCAATATTAATTGAATTGGATCATACCATACCTTGTCGGAACGAGGACGAAGAGATCTACAACATTGCTGTTGAAGGTTTTTCCAGATTCGACCTAGAGCTTGACCGAAAATCACATTATTTGATGCTGTCACTGTTTTAGACGGGAATTTACTTAAGTCTTGGAACTTTCTTTGTTGCTATTTTTAGATGCCTTATTTATTTAAGTTATTTTAGGTAATTTAGGTATTTATTTTAATTTCCGTTATATTTATTATTTTCATTAAAATCAACCCTAGGGTTTTCTATATTAGAACGGTTGATTGCTCTCTTGTAAATTAGACGTACAATTTTATGAGAAATTCATCCTTTGTGTGAAACACAAGTGTGAGAAAAGTGTTTCGCTCACACTCCTCTCCAATTGGTATGACAAGCTTGTTGGGGCAATCCGCTTTGGGCAAATCAACACTCAAGTAAGGACTAAACAATCAAAAGAAAGTAATCAAGAGAAAGAACAAAGAATGGCCAAATAAGGGACTCGACAGGGGCTGTATTTTACTCAACAGCAGCTGACACTCGAGCATCACTCGACCAGCACAAATGACACTCGAACAGAACTGGACAAAAAAAAATAAAGAAAAGAAAAGAAGAACTTGGATTTTTACCTCTTTTTTATTCAAACCCTTAGAAAGGACGTTGTAGTCGCAAGATAAGGCTTAAAAAAAAAAATTGGTTTGGGAGGTATGTGTTTGAAGGTTGTCAACTAGGGCTATAACAATGTCACCAAATTTGGTCCTTAAGCTTTCTTGCACTAGAACAACAATTCTTCTCTTCTTTTTTTTTGAAACTTACTTTTGCCCCTAGTGAATTTTATCCTCTTAGGTCAAAGTTTAAAGGAGAATTAGTAGTAAATACCCCACTTTGATATTTGGTTTGCAAAAATACCTAGGTTTGAAAACAATTGCATCAATATATGGAAATTTGCGAAAATACTTTATTTAATTATCAAAACTACCCACCACACCAAAAAATCAGGAAAAAAAAAGTTAAATATTTTTGGTATTTATCATTTTTCTTATATTTTTAAATTATATTAAATAACTAAATAAAAAAATCTAGAATTAAAAAAAAATTTAAATTCCCAATCTTAATACCTAACAGTTAGCCCCCGACCGACCCAATCCCAATCCCTAACCCGAACACACAAGAGCCGCCCGCACAAATTCTCCGGCTCCGTCGCTGTCCTCACCCTTCGTCGCAACGCTCACTCTCCGACACAGTCATTCTTTGGCTTCGGCTCCATCGTCGGTCTCTACTGTCTTAACCCGTGCTCGACCCCAAGAGTAGCCCGACCAACCCTCCGACCTTAGCCCTATCTCTTTACTCAATCTCCCGCTGATTTTTTTATCATATTTTGTCAATGTTCATATTTGGATTGTCAATGACAATATTCATCCTGTCAAAGTGATAATATTATGGTTTCAAGATATATATTGACAATCCTTTTGTAAATATGGTTAATAATCCTGAAGATATGATTTACCGTATCTTCAGCGATTCTCTCCCCAATTATAGCTTCAATCCTGTCAAAGTAAACCTATAACCTTGTCATTATGAACATTACTCCTGTCGTTTTGAACAAATAACTTTGTCATCTTGGACAAACCTTTAATTTCTAGTGATGATATGGATAAAATTGCGTCTTTATTCTCTTCCCTATTATAGACTTCATCCTGCCATTATTAATTATTAGCTTTGTCATAAAGAACCTATATCCTGTCAATAACAAATTTTATTCCTGTCACTATTAATTCTCTTACTAGGGCAGCGATTTTCATCCGGCTAGTTTAATTATTTTTAAATTTCTGAGAAAAAAATATTAAAATATTATTTTAATATATATTTCATTATTTTTATATATTTTTTACTTTTCTTTTAATTCATAATTCTCCTTTTAATGATTTTTACATTTAAATTTAAAGGTAAAATCATTCATTATTTTTTAGCACAAATGACCTATTTTTTTTAGCAAAAATAACCCACCTATCCTATTTTTGCTATTCACAGAAAATGGATATACTTTTGCAAAGCGAACATCAATTTGGTATATTTCTGCAAATCAGCCAAGTTTAAATGTCTCCTTTTTCTTTTTTTTTTGAAGAATTTCGGATCTGATTTTTTTTTAATCCTAATGCAAGAGAACAACAATTAAATAAGAGGACTCGGAAAATAATATAAACAAGGAATGAAATAAATTTCAGCCCTAAGGTTGACCGAATGGATGAATTGATGAACTGATGAAATAAAAGGACCGAATTGATAAAATAAAAGGACCGAATTACTGAATGGATGAAATGATGAAGTCGGCGTCGACTATCCAAGGGTGAGGTCGGCCACACTTGTGAAGGTCTCGACTTGGCTTAGTGTTTAGGAAAGATTAGTAACAATTAAATAAAAAATTCAAGAAGTAAAAAAAAAAAAAAAAAGGGGAAAAACTCTATTTTTTTTTAGGTTTTTTTTGTGTTTATGAATAACAAAAGACACAACTTTATTGTCGGAAATCAAAGCTCTGATGCCAATTTAATACGGGGTTAGTCGTAGGATGGCCCGATCTTCGACAATTAAGACTCAAAGACAAGAACGAAAGCAAACGACTCAAGAACAACAAACAAATACTCAATATCGATTAAAAGGAATAAAAACGCAGCAACTCTAGACTCGATTAAAAACAATAGAAAGACCGATAGATGGGTGATTCGAACTAAAATAGAACGAGGCAAAGACCCAGGCCTCCTAAGAGGGTAGGAACCAAATATCAACGACTATAAAGCCCGTCTCTACAACCTTACACAACCAAGCGGACAACTTGGAGGCACAAGGAGGAGACTTGTGATTACCAGGATCACCAAGCTCTCGCGAGGTTGACGAACTCAAAGCAAACCAAGTTAAATCTAAAACCAATTGTTGCAATCGATGAGTCACGCTTCGAATTGATTGACTTTGCACTCATGTGTTTCACACAAAAAGAGAGACTTTCTTCATAATGAATAACGTGCGTTTTACAATGGAAGAATCAGCCTCTTATAACCCCTAAGGAGGCTGATTTCTAATAAAAATAATAAATAAAAGGAATTAATTAAAATACCCCTAAATTACCTAAAATAACTCAAGTAGAGAAGATCTCTAAAAATAATAATTTATTCCCTTCATAACAGTGACAGCTTGTAAAGATGGTGATTTTCGGCCAAGCTCTAGGTCGAATCTGGAAAAACTTTCAACAGAAAAGTTGTAGATCTCTTCGTCCTCGTTCCGACAAGGTATGACACGACCCAATCCGATTAATATTGAATCCGTACGACTCATTTTACCGAGACATCGAAAAGCTGTCAAACGGCTGAACGAATCTAAAAACGAACGACCATCAAGCTTGCACCTTTGGATCTTCTCCCATGAGGGGAGCCTTCTTCTTCCTCTTGAGGATGACATCATTTTCACGAGCTCGAATCATAGGTCCATCCCCAAGTATAGGCGTGTCCAGAGGTGTCTTATATGATCCCGCATCACATATAGTGCGACTTGTCGGATATAGTGGGTCATATGAGCTTTCTCGTTCTCTTCCCCGATCAAGATAATTGATAGTTTGGGACAAATTTGGATGATTTTTTTATGTTTGTTGAAGTGTTGATTGGTGAAAAATGGATTGATATTGATATTGATATTGTTGGATTTGCATTTAATTGGATCTCATGTGTGTAATTTTGAGTGATATGAGGCATTTCCAAGGCCTGCTTAATTTTTTTTGTGAGGCTCACCAAAACTCCAATAATAGTGACAATAATAATCACAATCTATGCTGCTCCGTACAGGATCTGAGAAGTCGAGATGTGCGCACCCGAGATGGTGTTTCTTAGTGACCCAAATATTGTTTTATTAAATAGGCAAAACCAATCATGAACCCCCAAAACGAGATAAACACACAGGGAATGATATGAAATAAGACAAAGGAGGAAGAGTAAGAAACCCAAGAACATATTGATGTTTATGATGGGTAAGTTATAACTATTGATCTTTGGCACTTTGCTTTCAAACATATGAGAAAATGGCCAAACAAAGCCTCCTAAACCATTCATCCATCAGGGGTCCTGTCGATTTTTATAAATTACATCGTCTTCATATGGTTCACTATCATGCATTCCTTCAATATGGATTATGACCCTGAATATATTTTTTCCCCTTCCATTTTTCCCACTGATTAACATAGTTGAACATCAATAAACAAATTTGACAGGGGGAAAATTCAAATTGAGGGTGCTAGATTCTGGACAACGGGCAGATATTTAAGAAATGGAGAGGACTGAAATTTATGAGCTGAAAATGAAATAAGCAACCACTAAGAATTCGACACAACACACAAGTAGTGGGTCATTTAATTATCTAAAACATAATGCAGGATAAAGCAAAGCAAAGCACAATCAAAACAACATCATCTCGAGTTCTTTACTCTTTCAGGAAATGGAGAGTCCATCTCACAAGTCAATTTTGCATGCGTAATTTAAGCTTATTTTTATTATTATTATTACTCCGATTAAAAAAAAGATGCCTACTTTTTGTCAAGAACAAGAAACCTTCCAGTCCAAATCGCCTGCCCAATCACTCGATCGATTTCATGTAACATTTCATATAGAAATAATTCCATTGGTCCATCCGTCACTATTTGATTAATACATTTGCACTCATTCATAACTAATCCCCAAAACACGTTTGTTGAAACTTGAAAATAGGCGGAAAATCAGCTTCAGTCTAACCAATCAAAATCAGATCAGGAAAGGGGGGAAAAGCTAACTGATTGAAGAGGAAAACAAAACAGATCAAATTCAAGAGGATGATCAGGCAGGAAGCAGAACATAAGAGCAATTGAACAACTATGGAATTCAGTTAACCTACTAACAAAATCAATAGCAACATGTTCCTGATAATACAGTGGAATCAGAGTATATACAAGTCAGGATCACAAAAACTGGATCAAAACGGAGAAAAGCTGATCCAAAAGCTCAATTACAAGGCTATTTTCTCTCTGATTTTTCATTTTTCATTTTATGTGTAGTCATCTTAAAATCCAGACTATCGAGTATATGTACATAACTAACCCTTCCCCCAAATTCATCATCAATCATATCATCAATATCCATGTTTTTCAAAACTTCGAACCTGATCGGCGAGTCAAGAAGACAGATCTTCACTACCAGCACTGATCGGTCTCCCAATTACGGCGCGGATATTTACAAAACGACGACATCTGAGAGTTCGAATCACCGCTAAAAGATCCGAGAGGTTGAATCCGGCGGCGGAAGAGTTTCCGATCGTAGTCCGCGCGCATCGCCGGATCCGAGAGAGTGGAGTATGCCGCGTGGATCTTGATAAACTCGTCGTCTCCGCCGCTGCCGGAATCCACCAATCCTCTTCTCTCGTTGGAGGCTACCACGTCCGGGTGGCAGATCCTCGCGAGACGCCGGTACGCCGACTTGATCTCGTCGGAGCTCGCTCCGATTGGGACTCCGAGCACCTCGTAGAGCGAATTGGCGACAAGCGGCAGTCGAGTCCTCTCGGGGGAGATGCAGGCGGTGTGGGAAGCGGCGGCGAAGCGGTGGAGGGAGCGGCCGCAGCCGATTCTCGCCGGAGGCGAAGAGAGATAACTGGTGAGAGATTTGGCGGGATTGGGGCTGGGAGGGGAATGGAGAACTGGAGTGGAAGAAGGGGAGGAGACCATTTTTAGTACGCCGAGAAATTTGGGATTCGTTGAATTTTATGGCCGGTGAGAGAGGGGGCGATTAGGCCGTGTTTGGGTGTGTGTATATATATCCGAAAATTTTCATAAAGGCACCAATTTATTATTTATTTTTAAATCCTTTTCTCTTTCTTTCTTTAATTTTTTTGTGTGGAAAATTGGAGTAAGACCGTAAGGGGTTGTTTGGATTCCAATATATTTTTAATTATAATCATTTATAAATATAAATATTTTGAATAGTAGTTGGTTGAAGTATTTTATAATGTATTTAAGATAATGTAAATTTTACCTCACCAAAAAAAAGATAATGTAAATTTTAAATAAAAATACATTATAAATTGTGTCAAGTAAATACTTAATATTGAATAAAGTTTATAATTATACTATAAATTTAATGTAATTGATTAATGCAATTTATAATATATTTTGTTTAAAATTTAAGTTATTTTTAATACAATGTCAAATTTTTTAACCAACTAATACTATTTAAGTATTTGTAATTACAAGTTCGTTATAGTTCAAATGCACCGGAATCCAAACATGTCCCAAATATAAATATTACAAGTGTTTGCATTTAGTTTTAAGATGATATGTTTTGAAGCTACCGACTTGTCGATTATTGAAATTTAAATATATTTGATCTCAAATCCTTACTTAACAAAAAAAATATATATAAATGCCTGCATTTAGTTTCACATATTTTTGAATTTACAGGGGTATCCGAGACTACTAGCACAAGACTAATCTCATAGGCCCTGAAGTTAACGACCAGGTAAATCTCTAGTGGCGACCAAGAGCAGGCTTCGAATAGGGGATCTTGAGATACTACTCACATGCCCTTTCCAACTGAACCAACCCGGAATGATTATATCACCATTTCCTGCATTTGAACAAGTTAACACATAGACAAGCAAATATTCGGCCAAACACTTCAGTCCGGAATTCAAGACCTTGAAATCCAGCCTTCTGTTTTGTCTTTCATCACCCTTTAGAAATGACCTGCAAGTTAGTTTTCAAGATCTTACCTTTAAGGTGGAGTCTTCAATCTAATATTACCCCTAATTTTTGTGTTCACTACTTACCTCACATATCTTTCTATATTATTATACACACAGTTTATATCGTCAACCGCAATGTAAGTACTACTCCAGTAATTCCACGAGGAAAACAAAATTTATGAATTAGTATTAATCATTGCCCATAAGTGGATGAAGCATATATCAATTAATTATAAGTGATTCTTGTCAAAGAAGTATCGTGTACGTGCATCCAACTTAAAGTTATGGATGATATTTCCTTTTCAGATATTCTCAAAATCTAAAACAAATTAGGATCCTATTTATCAATCACAATATTTCTAGAATCTTAAATCATATTTAAGATTTGAATAGTTGAATATTTTGTTGGTCTTTCTTATGACTTTGAAATTTTATAATAAAGATATTTGACCAAAAAATTCTACAAACATATTATTAGGATGATATACATGTAGGAAAGTAGCTCACGTGTTTGACTATAATTGTAATCTGTTATTCACCTTTTGTAATACACAAGAATTTGTTCCTGAACTGTTCCTTCTTCTTCAATTCATTCATGAATCTCTATGAGATTTGTCATAATATCAGAGTCGTGAGGCTAGATCGATCAGTTTTGAGATCGTGTTTATTTGTAATTTTTTTAATTTTTTTTTTATTAGAAAAGAATTCGGGTGAGCGTACTCTACCCGATAGCATCCTTGCGGATGAGATCTGAAAGACCAGAATCTTTGTAAATATCGACACCCCAGGCAGAGTGGCAAAGATGTGCAACCTTATCAGCCACTCTATTGCCTAAACGGGGAATATGAAAGAAGGAAACTTCTTTCAAAGTCAATAGCAAGAGTTGAATATCAGATAGAATGAGCTCGGTTTCCCAAGAGCATTTAGTGTGTTTGTTTAAGTGATTTATGATTATGCTCAAATCGCCTTCGATGTGAATTTTATCTATAGAAAGTTGGATAGCATGTTTGATTCCAAGTTTCAGTGCTAGCGCTTCTGCTTTAAGAGGGCTTTGCTTCCCAAGTTTTTGATAGCAAATGCGGATAGGTCGGCCTTCCCAGTCCCGAATTATGGCTCCCGCTGAACTATCATTATTTAATTTTGTAGATCCATGAAAATTAAGCTTAAAAGTTCCCCTTGGGGGTTTACGCCACTTAGTCTCGCCGTACTTCTTTTTGGCACTTGGATAATTGGATTTGCGTGTGAGCACGGGGGAGTTCTCATCTAAGCTCTCCTCGTATTGAGAAGTTTTCTTCCAATTTTGGATGTGCATTTTGACTATACTTAAGGAAGTATCTTTCCCAGGGATGGGAACCTGACTAAACACATGTTGGTTCCAAATGTACCACGCTGACCACCAAACAAAGGCAATCTCCGCCTTTGCCGCAAGGCTAAGATTGTTCCCTATGACCGAAATGATAGATTTTATATCTCGAGAGTGATATGTCATGTTGGATACAGTCGCACTTAACTGTGGAGGAAGTTGATAAAGAGAGCGCACAAAAGGGCATTCAAACAGAAAGTGAACATCATCCTCGGCCACACCATTGCATATACCACAAGTGGAAGGAACCGGGATTCTTCGAGTGGCAAGCCTTGCGGCAGTCGGAAGACCATTTTGACAAACCTTCCACATGAAATTTTTTATCTTAGGTGGAACGTCTAATTTCCATATCCAGGCATTGGCGTCTAAGTTTACAGATGATTGAGATGTGAGTAGTTTGTATGCACTTGAAGTAGTGAACCAGCCAGCTCTATCCGACCACCAATAAAGTCGATCCTCAAAGGAGGATATATAAAGGGGAATGTCCAAAATTTCTTGGACTATGGTAGGAGGAAGAACATTGCTTAGTTTTTCCCTCCACCATCTCCCCCCCCCCCCCCCAAATGTAATCACTAACAGTTTCTTCCGTGTTACCAATACGGGGACAATCATCTCTAAAATGCAAAGCTGAGGTTGTAATCCAGTTGTCTATCCAGAATTTTATAGATTTTCCATTTCCAACAGACCATATAAGTCCTGACTTAAAATTCTCAATGAGAGTAATCAATTTGCCCCATTGCCAAGAGGAGTCACCACCTTTCTTGTACTCAAGGATGTTAGTTGAGCGTAAGTACTTATATTTGATCAACGTGACCCATACGTTGTCTGGTTCAGCCAATATTTTCCACAGAAGTTTCATTTGGAGGGCCTCGTTCATCTCTTTTGATTTCCTAATCCCTAACCCTCCACACTTTTTTGGTCGACAGATCCTATCCCAGCTTATAAGAGGTCAGTGTTGAAGATCTTTGTTCCAAAAGAATGTCCTATTAATTTGATCAAGTTCTTTGTGTATTGAAGTGGGTAGCATGAAGTTTTGCATTGTGTACAGCGGTTTTGCTGATAAATTCGAATTAATGAGGATTGCACGACCCTGTTGTGACAAAGCGCTTGCACGCCATTTAGTTAATTGGTTTTTAGATTTACAGATGACGTCTTCAAACGTATGTTTGTTAACTCTCCCATTAATAATCGGACAATCGAGATATTTTTCCAACGAATTCTCATTTGTAATATTCAAACAATTACGAAGCTCAGCAATCCTGGCTTGTGGAATGCCTCTTGTGGCTTGGAAGCTTGATTTATGGTAATTAACCTTTTGTCCCGAAACTTTACAGTATGTATCAATAATTGTTCTAATTTTATTACCTGCATCCACACTACCTTTTGTGAAAATGATGATGTCGTCAGCAAAGGGTAGAAAAGGAACCCGAGGGTCGTTTCTGCTGAAGGTAAAGCCAATAGGGCTACCACTCAGATTTGATTCCGCTGAAAGTTTTCGTGCAAGAATTTCAGCACCTAGAATAAACAAGAAAGGGGACAGAGGGTCCCCCTGTCGAATACCACGAGAGGGGAGGAACAAATCCGTGGGGCCATTGTTTACTAGTACAGAAAAAGAAACAGTCGTTACACATTCCATAATCCAAGATATAAAGTATTGTGAAACCCAAATTTTTCTAACACTTTTTTAGTGAAGTTCCAGTCAACTCTGCCGTACGCCTTCTCCATATCTAATTTTATCGCCAACCAACCCTCACGACCCCTGCGTGATCGGAAAGAGTGGAAAATTTCATGGGCTACCAACACATTATCTTGAATAGCCCTATCAGATACGAAAGCGCCTTGTAAGGGGTGAATCAGCTTACCAATAATTGTTTTGATTCTTTCTGTTAGGATTTTTGATATAATCTTATATAGAGTTGAACATAAACTAATGGGACGGTAGTGACTAGTAGTAGTAGGATTGTCGCACTTTGGAAGAAGTGAAATAAATGAATGGTTTATTTGTTTTAGGATTTTAACCGAGTGGAAAAAACTCTTAACGGCCCTAATTATGGACATGCCAACAATATCCCAATATTTTTTGTAGAATTCGGCAGTGAAACCATCAGGTCCAGGGGATTTATTATTACCCAAGCTAAACACAACGGACTTAATTTCTTTATTAGAAGGGTGTCGTATGAGAAAATCATTCTCCTCCGAGGTTATTGAGGGATGAATCAGATTTAAAATTTCATTTAAAAGCCTATCATCAACAGACTCCTTAAATCTTCTTTCGAAATCTCTTTTGATTTCATTTCTGACATTTTCCTCACCTATTATTAATGTTCCATCGGTGGTAGTTACATTACGAATTTGTTTCCTATGTCTTCTCCCAGTTGCTACGCGATGAAAATACGAAGTGTTAGAATCCGAAAGCTTTAGATGCTTTGTTTTGGCTCTTTGATTCCAAAATGTTTTTTGGAAAATAAGAAGCTTTTCCTTCTTTCTAATAAGACACTTCTCTCTACCGTTGTTTGTTTGTAAATTACCTACAGATTGCGATGATTGAATATTGAGCAGTTCATTCTCCACATCTTTCAATTGACGGAAAATATTTCCGAATGTGCTTTTATTCCATTCCTTTGCTTTTTTCTTTAAAATTTTTTGTTTGAACATAAGTTGATACATAGCAGAGCCAGGACAAGAGGCACGCCAGGATTGTTTAACTATGTTCCGAAAATCCTTCCTTTGAAGCCAGGCGTTCTCAAACTTAAAAGGAGGAGCCTTGATTACTTGACTGTCGCTGAGCGTTATCGATATGGGACAATGATCAGAAGATGAGAATGCCCCATTATTAGTGACTAGGTTAGGAAATTTCTGAATTAGCTGATGATGGACAAGGACACGATCCAGTTTTTCACGGATGTTGTTTTCGTCTTCGTCATTCTTCCTCCATGTGAAAGGATTCCCGAACGTAGGGAGATCCAAAAGAGAACAGTCGTTTTTGAATTTTAAGAGTCTAACGAATCGGGAGGAACGGGTGTCTGCGCCTCCCAACTTATCTTCACTACATAAAATTTCATTTAGGTCCCCTAACACCAAACATGGTATAGGCGAAGCATTTACGATTGAAGTAAGAGTTTCCCAGAAAGAGTCTTTCTCTTGAGGGACATGCGGGCCATACACAAATAGAAGAAGAGCCCTAAACCTATCATTTACATTTTCATAGCGTAGTCCTATAACCCGAGGTAAGTGAATTTCTACCGTAATAATTTCGTTTGATAGCTGGTATGATTTCCATAAGACCCCTAATCCACCCGAACGCCCAGTAGCAGGCGACCATATAGCCTCATCGAAGCCATCTATCTTCCAAAGTTTGTCATCCGGGATCGATTCTGATTTAGTTTCCGCTCATCGAAGCCATCTATCTTCCAAAGTTTGTCATCCGGGATCGATTCTGATTTAGTTTCCGCTAATGCCATCATTTGAATATGATTATTTTTACATAACGTGTTGATTTCAGTCCAAAAAGTTTTTTTCTTTATACCTCTACAATTCCAAAAGGTGATCTTCCTATATAACCGTCTAGGATATGAAGACAAAGTTTACGTGTCCTCATATCGAAAAGCAAAGGTACTGCTAGTTTGATTGATGAAAACAATTTGCTGATGACCCTGATCGGGATATTTGACAACACAGAACCCACCAACGGTGCCAGAATCAGGGCGATAGCAGCAAGACCAAACCATGGTATTATTTTCATAATGCATCTTGTGAGATTCGGCAGAATAATATAAACTTTCATCACAGAGATTAACACATTAGAATCGCTAGTCCACAACACACACAAATAAATAACCATAACATTAATATTAATATTCATATGGAAGGTTTTATACCATAAGAATGGCCCTACAAAACAAACTCGGTGGTCAACATTCATATATAACCCATGAAAATCATTCCCATTTTTGACATAGTTAATCGCAAAGAATAAAGAGGCACTGAACGACCATGCATTCAGCCAAGAGTCATGAGGCAGAAGCCTACCGGGAGGCATAAAAACACCATCCTTGAGGATCCTACAACCATGCCTCCTATAGAGGTTGTGAACACCGGTCAAGCCTAGTATTACTCGGGAGGCAGCAACCCATGTACAACACACGCAGCAGCCAGCTAGACGCCTGCAAAGAAGGTCTTTTGTCACATGAAAGTGACAAACAAAGAATTAACACAATTTTGTTTACACACCAGTGGGAAACAGGGCTCCAGAATACAGCCACAGAATTGAAAGAAGAACCATCTTCATCAAGACTGGAGATAGGAACAATAATAACCCTGGAAACCACAGTTTTCAAGCCCTTTGCAGGGGTGTGTGTGTGACAATTAGTCATTGATTTACTTATTTTAACCAGCAGACTCCAAATTTCAGCAACAAAATTTATTAAAACACTTCATTTGAGCTGGAGATTAAAGCTATAACAGCTCCAAAAACCCCAGTTTGTTCAAGGCCCGAAATTCGGGGGGTAGGAGGTGAAGAGGAAAAAACCTCAAGCACCGAGTGTGTGAACATTGTAAGGACAGAGGATTTCATTGCAAGACAGTTAATTAAAACATTGATTTTTAGAAAAGATATTGATACACTAAAAAGCTTCTCAAGATACCTGGGAAAGAGACGCATCCAAGAAACCCGCCAACAGAGACGCCAGAGAAATAGGAAGCCCAGAGACAGCCCCAACCAAGTATGAACAAGCCATACCAACCATCCCAAGGGTGGTAAGTACATCATCGAGACCTCCATAACTTGGAACCACCACCAGGAACAACGGGCAAAGTGCCCATAACAAACATGATTAAGTAAGATGCTACACAGAGGCAGGCAAACGATTAGGCAAAGAGGAGCACTAATAATTTGCATGACACCATTTTTTGGGCCCTTTAAAGGGATGTGGTTGTGACTAAAAGTCACTGTTTTGAATGACTTAGAAAGTTGATATGTATGCTTACCAATATCACTTTGAACAAAGTAGCAGGAGCTGAACTCCCTCCACATACAACAACAGACGCCATATGAAGGAGAGAGATTGGATTCAAGAATTGGATTATTGAGATACCTGTGAGGGAACAACAACACAGCCACCCTGCTCCGACACCGACAGCACCTGACTGAACCCAGAACTCGGCAACACACCAGCCTAGCGAACCCCGAGCGCCCCATCCGACCCCCGCAACAGAGACCGAGACCAGCAACTCTCCTCCATGAACTTTCAAGCCAGCACCATCCCCATCGAACACAAGGTTTCTTCTTTTTCTTTCTAAAATCCCACCTTTCAGGGATTTCTATCTTCCTTCCCATCTTCGTCCCGCATGAGAAACCGTTAGTAGATCTACTGACCCGCGGGAGAACCAGTTGCGATTCCACCCGAAAGTTGTCATTGTGGCAAGAATCGGCAAGAATTAGGACATAATTTTGCAGATTGGACTGCTTGGAAGAAGAAGGGACGAAACCGACACCACGCCGAGGAGACATCGGAAGGCATGTGAAGCCCAGATTCACCTCAGATTGGAGCACTAACCCAAGAATAAGGGAGATTATGATTCGAATTTGGAGAGGAATCAGCCAGAAAAGGCCAAATTGGGGCGGTTTAGAGGAACAACTTGCCGGGGCAAGGGTTAGAGAAACGAATTTGGCAAAGGGAAACGGGGGCGCGTGCAAGAGCGCGTTCTCCATGCCCTCAGAAGGGTTTTTGCCAATAAATTATATGTGTTTATTTGTAATTACTTTCGCACTCTCTGTTGTTGTTTTTTTTTTTTTTTGAGTTTTCGTTAGATCAGTGTGATTTTCGCTCCTTTGAAGTGAAGTCTCAAGGAAATTCGAGTGTGATATGCTTACTCTGTCAAATTCCGATAATCCAAGGGCTAAGTTGGTGACATTTTAGTTCGTAGGGGTCGATGTTATGGGTTGGAGTCACGGGGTTTTGTCTGGCTTGGGGGGCTAAGAATAAGCTTGGCTTCGTTGATGGTTTTGGCACAAAATCATTGGTCAGAGTTGCCAAAAGTTCAACATTAATGGACAAGGGCAGACTACATGGTTCGTTGTTGGCTCATGAATTCTATGGTTAGCTCGATTTCAGAATGCCTTCTGTATGTGGATTCCGCAAATTATTTGTAGAATGAATTGACAGAAACGTAAAGGCGAACATCTTATGCCAAGAGGTTCGACGTTCGAATTCCCTTGAAAATGTGGAGATGCTTGTGAGTGGGAGGGTCCATCCCTTAAATGGGTCACACCGTACCCAATCCAGATGTAAAGTGACTGAGTCGATCGAACTGGATTAAGATTAAAGAAAAAGGTAAGTAGGTCAAAAGCGATCGATGAACAAGCTTTTCGTAAGCTATAGCAAAACCGTCACGATTATATATTATCAAGTCTATTATATACTCTCTCCGTTAAGAAAAACATATCGTTTTAGGAGTAAAATCTTGTTAAGAAAAATATGTCGTTTTAGGAATTTTGTTGTTTACTTTTCAAAATTGCCCTTGCAATGATTAGAAATTTGTTAGTTGTAGTTTTCAATAAAGTGAAAAAATAGAGTAATAATTAGGGATATAAATGTATTTTTGTTTGCTTTTATTTGATTTCTTAAAAAATGTGCAAATGTTTTGGTTGTTTCAAGTTTACACCGACTCTTTCAATTACCAACATTTATAGTTGAGTAGCATATATGATGCTACGTCGACTATATTGTTTAAGTTTTGATCGACATGGTGTCGTATTGATGCGTGAAGCATTCCTTATAAATAAAGCAATATATATGTAACGCAGGTATGATGATGTGATATTGTTGGAAGCTTATATTTTATGACCGTATTACTCCCTTTGTTCAGTAAAATATCTCATTTTATTATTTATATATATATTTTTTAAAATGATTAAAAATATTGTATAAATTATGGAAAAAAATTGTGTTAATTTTTAAAAATAATAAGAGCGTGTTTGACAAGCGTAGATTAGGAGATTAAGGTAGGTTAGGAGATTAAAAAAAAACAGAATCCCTGCTTGTGGTATTTGGCGGCACAATGGAGATGGGGATTAAGGGGATTTTAGGAGATGAAAAAAGGAAGAATCTGAAATCTAGGGGGAGAAGATTATGGAGATTTGGAGATTCACATTCTTGCCCCTCCTCTCCATTTCACGCGTTTCTTCAGATCTGGAGGACACCCCGCATCGCCGCTTCCTCCATTGTCATCTCTCCCAAATTCAAGGTCTAGGGTTCACATAAATGGGTAGATTCAAACCCGATATTGTCAAATCGAAGTCCAAGGTGGCTGCGAGGTGGGTGTGCACAGTCGAAGTCATTGTTGCCGCCGCCTGGGGCACCGACAGGGACGCCGCCGCCTTGGCCGAAGGCGAAGCCGGTGTTGCCCATCCCTACGGTGCCGGCGTTTCAGATTTGGAGAACACCCCTTTCAGATCTGGAGAACACAAACACAATTTTACGCAGTGGTGTTGAAGGTGAAGCGCTTCCGTCGAGGTGAAGTTGGGGTGACTGCAGCCGGCGGCGTTGGAGGACCCTCAAGCTGCGGGCGTCAGTCGACAGTTTCGTGACAAGGAGCAGCACGATGGGGAATGAGGAGGAAGACGATGAACTCACGAGGGGGGCATGAGCAGGGTGAGGGTTAATAATTTTAGGGGTAGTAAGGTAATTTTCAACCTTTCAAATACATCAAAATCTTCTACCCACCAAACACCTTTAAGAGATTTCCGACCAAATAAATCTTCATCTCCTAACATCTACACAAATCCCATTAATCTACAAAATTTGTCTCCATCCCCTAACATCTACAAAAATCCCATTAATCTACAAAATCTCCATCTGCTGTCAAACACGCCCTTAGTGTAGCCGTAGGTTTGGGTATTTCGTCAAAATTAGTAATATTTGGTTTCGAGTTGACCGGATCCGGTTTTCGAGTCCGGTTCCGATTTTGTCATCACTTAACATTCTCTTCAATAAAAACTGGAGAGATTTTGTGTTTGTGAGATCGATTGGGATTATGAGATGACAAAATTCCAAGAAATATCTACCAAATCATTTTAAATTTTTAATTAATTAATTGCTCTAAGTACGTACATAGCCCCGAAATTCATCAAACGTCCTTAATTATTTCTTAGGGTGTGTTTGGCAAAAGCAAGTAGTTTTTCAGAGCTTATGGTTTTGATATTCTATAGTCTTAAATAAAATAAATATAAGATTTTAGTTTAATTAGCTTTTGAAAGCTTTTGAAATCTAAGCTTTTCAACAACTATTCACCCAAGCTTTTCGGAGCTTTTGGTTTTTTATTCACAAGTTTTCAACAGCTACCCTAATAGCTAGATTTACCAAATACTATACTAGCTTATTAGCATATATTTAACTCAAATAATCCAACAGCTTCAGCAACCCAACAACTTCAGCTCATCCAACAGCTACCATTTTGCCAAACGCATTAGTCTTCTTAATCAAACTTATCGCAGTAGCAACTAGCAAGTATAGGCGATTTTATGAAAACTTGAGGTGGTTTCTTCAAAACAAAAAGGGGTGTTTGGTATGAGAGAAAAAAAAAGGTAATTAACGTTTGTGATAACTGAAAAATGGTGTAAATATAAGGGTTTTTTTTTTAAAAAAAATTATGATATATTGCCCTTATTAAATTTATAACAATGATACTAGGAATATGGAAAATGGATCGAATTCAGATTATGAGCTGGAAAAAGCCCAAACTCACAACCTCGAGGATGATTTGAAAACCAACCAAACAAAAGCTCACCAAAAAAGGACCAAAAGACAAAAAGAAATTAAATGGGTGAAACCAAAGAAGCATTTTTGAAACTAAACTTAGAGCTAAAGTTGCTTCCGGTCTTGTTGCTTTAGGGTTTGTCATTCCGAATTGTCTAGGTGATGTACTCTCTTGTGGGTCTCAGAGACTCGGGTCGATTTCCGCCTTGCAAGCGAATTGTCTAGGCCTTCAAGCTGGGTTTCGAGATGCTGCATTGAGGGGATTCTCGCATTTGGAGGTGGAGAAGAATTGTCTGACGACGATCAATGTCGTTAAAGCCATTTGGAAGGTATCATGGGAGGTCGAGATGGTGGTTTCGGACATCCTTGGGCTATGCAGATCCTTCGCCAGTGTCTCCTTTTCCCACATCTTGAGGGAGGGGAACCAATTGTTGCTGACGAGCAGATGCACCTCGGTCTCTCCACATCGATGCTTGTTGATTGCCCACCTGCCGAGATTGAGGTCTTTGTTCGTCAGGACACTCTTGGGTCTTGGTTCAACTATGGTTGATCAACCCGGAAATAATGACTTGTATATATATAAAAAAAAATATGAAACCAAATGTATATACAGACTCCAAATCATCTATTCCCAATCTTGTACCCTCCCTATCTGTCAAACCCTCACCCCCTCACAAGCCTTGGCTAAAAAGAAAACGAAAATATAAACAAAAAATAGATTAAAAGAAAAAATAGATGAGTTTTGTGAGATGGGACAAGAAAGTGTGGTTGTGCAAAAGTTAGATAGAACCGGGATCAGAACGAATATATTACAGTCTAGATCCTACAACAATAAAGGCCTAATGCAGCGGTTCAAAACCGCCACATTAGGCCCAAAAACCGCCTCTATTGCTCGCGTTGCATTAGATCTATTGTGGCGGTTTTACTACCTATTGTGGCGGTTTATTACAAGCTTTTAAAACCGCCACAATAGATAGGAAAACCGTCACATTAGATATCTATTTTGGCAGTTTTTACAAACCTATTGTAGCGGTTTTATATTTATTGTGGCGGTTTTTTTACTCTATTGTGGCGGTTTTTTATTTACCAAAATAAAAAAAAATAGTTTTTTAGCCCGGATTCTCTGGACCCGAACTAAAAAGTCCAACAGATTTTTTTTTAAAAAAAATAGTAGAATGCACCCTATTTTGGGTGCATTCTACCTTTATCCTCATCATTACCGGTCCAAACACACCCGATAAAATCCCAAAACTTATTAACTATACAACTCCAGCCCACTATAACGAATGATCCAATGCAAGAGAAGCTCGTTGAGAATATAAGAGATATCAATTTCCAGTACTAGACTTTGATACATTAGCAATCAGGTTGTCCATTCACAATTTCAAGAGCAAAGCACAAACAAGGGACATCAGAAAGATGGGAAATGACTTTGTTTCTTCCCTAGTTCTATTTCTATCCATTTCTCTCCTATTTTTTCTCTTGGTCTCCCCAACACATGCTCATGGCGATGCAGATGAGTTCGGGTGGATGCCCAAGAGGCCAGCCTGCCATGGCTCCCTAGTTGAGTGCTTAGAGGGAGAGGAGTTTGATATGAACTTGGAGATTAGCAAGCGGATTCTTGCATCAAGCCAGTACATCAGCTACAAAGTGTTGCACAAGAAAACCGTACCTTGCTCTCAAAGAGGTGCTTCATACTACAGTTGTGCCCCAAGTGCTGAAGCTAATCTGTATACCCAGAGTTGCAGTGCCACCACTCGCTGTCGTAGCTAGATTTCATGCTGTTGTACGTGCTTCTTCTAACCTGTTGTGCTTCCAATCTCGCTGTTGTGCTTCCTCTACCATTTTGTCTGTGCATCTGCTAAGATATATAGATTGTAAGTTTGTCATGCATACCGCAATAAGGCTAGTTTGTGGGTACTTTTGAGAGAAATCAATCTCTCTTTGTCCTCATAGATTGTTCTGTAATGGTGAAAGACTGAAAATTAATTTGGTATAACTAGTTGTACTAATGATCTTTTTCTCCGTCTTCAATTTCATACAATTAATCAAATAAAAAAGTAGATCAAGCAACATCTGTATTCAAACATGATATGATCTGCTAACAAGCTCGACAAATGCAACACAATGAACACGGAACTGATTAATGCTAAAAATAACAACTCACAACAGAGATTCAATCTTCTCAGTTTTTAACTAAAAGAGACCTGCTAAATTTGATAGATTACCATGTACTTGGACTCTGGCTTGCCCCAACCGCTGCGATCAGATCTGGATCTCCTCAGAGTGTGCGCACCAGATAAAGCAACTATTTTCTGTAACCAAACAACAAGATATAATTTAAAACACTTATTCAGATAACATGAAAAATAGACTTGAAAGATTCGAATCACCTTATCCTTTAGTCCCATTATGTAGAAAACACTACATAAATGTTCGGCAGGTGAAGGGGGGCCAGCATCTGAACATGAAAGAATGGAAAGTAAGAATTTTATGACAAGAAAAAACAAGAAAGAACACTCTTTATAGTAAATACAACATGAAACTTGAAACTGATTTTCTCTCTCATGCATACTCTTGAGATAGAGATGCAAATATATCAGTTCAAAACCCCAGCTTCATCCTCTAGAATTGTTTTGCTTTCTTCAAAAACCAACATCCAGAATTTATGTTATTTTTGTTTTTACTGGAACACAAATTATACTTTTTGGTTTGGTTGGGTTCAGTTTTGTTAGCAGATTCATTCGTACGTGTAGAGAATACTAAATGCAAATATCTTACTATATAAAAGCCAAAGCTCAACCTTACTGTTTATCAATGCTGATTACAATTTTACCCTTTCAACTCCTTCATCTCTATTGAATGATTTAGGGATGAATTCGGAATTTCCTCAGGCTAGCTGTTTCCCAATTTCCATTCCCTTCCCCGTTGCCTATACACAGTTACACACCGCCTCTGGCCCTCTTTGTCGGTCAAGGGTTTCAGACGCAGAGATGGGAGAAATTAGGGGTTCGTTGTGATGCCGCTTGGCTGAAACGGAGGCATCTGAGGCTGATGGTGAAAAGTTCGAGTATCAAGTTGAGGTGCGTCTCACTCGATGTGTTTTTGGATCACCCACTAGCGGCGACGGGCATCCGTTTTTGTCCAGGCAAGCCCAGATCCAGATGGGTGGTGCTCGATTGGGCGTTTGCTCCGTTGTCGATCGTCCTTCCTAAGGCTGCTCAAATCGGACGCTTTTCGTCCGATTAGAACAAATAGGAATCAGATCTATCTCTGCCTCCCAGAATTGCACCGCCTAAAGGTAAACTTTTATCTTTTCTGTCTACACATAACCTCCATTATCACTTTCAAATTTCGTCGTTCTTGGTAAGATGGTAACACTTTTTTCATTACTGCATTAACTCTTGATTTCTCCTCTCCCGTTGCTTTCGAATTTGATTGATTGTATGAAATTTAGGTTTAGATTTGTAGGTTGATGGTCATGCACTCAAGGTGTTCGATGAAATGCATAGAAGATTTTGTTGCTCATTTGTTGCCATTTACCTCTAATTTAAGCCTAATCAGACGTGTATAAGCTTTGATTCTTTATGATTTTTCCTTGGTGTTGGTAGTTATCAATAATTTATTCAATTTCAGCCTAAATTTATATGAATATAGACTATATTCTCTTAGCTTTTTGTGTATGGTTAGACCATAGTTGCCGTTATCAAGGATAGCTAATTCTTGGAATGAGAGAATTTTAGGTCTCTTAGCTTCTGCTTTGTGCAAGTTTTTGACTAATGACTCTTTGCAAGTTTCTGTTTTCCGTTTCATTAAGTAGAGTTGGATGTCAATGCCTCGAGAAAGACTTTTTGACTCGTTCACGTGTTGCTGTGTTGGTATGAACATATGTAGATCAACACCTTGTGTTTGAAAGGGAATGTTGCAAGAGTGTTCCCAATTGACAATTAATTTTTTAAGTTTTTGAGACATCTACATGGATGAGATTTTTTGTTTTCGTGCTGTACATATCCTGAACAGGAGGCCAAAATGGAACTTGTGTAATTTATCATTTAAGGGCATAAGGAATTTTGCACTTCGGCTTTTGTTTGATAGAGCCTCTGAAACTCCGACCCTATTGTTTCCTTCAGCTTTTGTCTACTGTTAGAGACTTTAAAACTTTGTCCTTGTTTCCTTCTAGCATTATATTGTGGGCTCATATTAGTCTGGTACCGTAGTATGAGGAATTAATGATTGGTGATAAATTCATTTCATGCATTGGAAGTAATGTAGTTGGGCATAACACAGGATGGGCAGAGCAGGGGTAGGGCAGTGTTATGACGGATAACACATGTAAGCTTAGGGAAGGGGTGGATGGGAGCATCTAGCTGGTATAGCCCAAGAAAATTAGTTCCTTTGTTAGATGGAAGTTCTTCTTATAGTCATTTTGTTATAAAATATGAATTTTAGCCATATTGTGCTACTTTGGACCCTTAACTGGCTCCCTATATGTTCTGCTAATTTGGTTTATGTTTCTAGGCTTTGTATTTCTGTGTTCCATTTCGTGAAAAATTACTGGAGTATTATGAGAAGAACAAGAAAGCATTATGAATTTTTATTTCTAATCTTCTCTGCAGAAGAGGTTTCGGACATCCCCGATAAATCATTGCCAAGCCTTACTGATGCAGGTGACTTGGACTCCAACATTAAAGAGTATGTAGTTGTCGAACCTCAGATTGAGTCAGCGAACCATAGTGATGACCAAGTGGTTGTGGAATCATCTTCCAATGTGCTCGCTGAAAATAAATCATATGCTTCAATTGTGAGTTTTGAGCACATATGACACTATCTACAACCTAATTCACAATCTACTTACTCTGATCTCATTGATGCATTCAGGTTAAGAATAGGAAGGATGGTATGCTTACAACTCCTGTCAATGTAACTCCTACCTCGAAGAATTCATTAGAAAATAATGTACATCAGTCACGCGAGACTACCAAATCCATTCCCAAGCCTCTGGCAAATGTGGCTGAATCTTCTGCTCCTAATGGCAATGCTAAACAACATGGGATTGATACTGATAATACAGCAGGTACTCTTATGTCGGGTTTAGTTTGATCATGAAGTTAGTATAGCTGTTTAAGTTATTGATTGAAGTAGGGATAAACATATAATACTTTCAATCTGTGCTCTTAAATTAATGAACTCAAATGCAGATAAGGGCTACTCCGTTTACATTGGTAACTTGCCTTACAATGCAACTGTTGGCAATGTTGAGAACGAGTTTAAGAAATTTGGGTCTATTAAGCCTGTTGTTATTCAAGTTAGATGTAGCAAGGTTTGTTGTAGTTTCTGTTGTGTAGTTTATAGAGCAATTTTTTTTGTTTTTAAGAGGGGGGACTCATGCCTTTTCTTTTGCTTGCGACAAGGTTTTGGTCTTGGCTTTGTTGAATATGAATCCTTGAGTTCGGCGTATAAAGTTGTTGAGGTACAATACTCTTCAGCTTCACTTGAGAGTTTCTTTTAGGTTATGTTGATAGTTTTAGATCTTATCATATGTACTGTCTCGACGAAGTTTTCTGCCTTTGGTATGGATAAATGTGGATTCTTCGTGATTAATGAAGATTTGATGTTTTTTTCCGAGTATAATACATGCGTGGAGATTGTAGATCTTTGGCTTGACGATGTTCTCTTATTATTTCTCACCCATTCGAATTGGAGACTATGAGGCTTATTTTCAGGAGAATAAAACAAATACTCGAGGTGAGTAGAATCGTCAGATGGTTCTATTGTTTTATTGAATCTACGTGCTTCCTTTTTTTCTCTTTCTCATCTCATTTTCTTGTTCTTGCAGTTGTCAATGAGGTGGTCACATACCCGTCCGACGATTTCAGGGGCCTGGCTATGAAAGAAACTACCATGGAAGGCATGGAGGAGACCATGGCAATGATGCTCGCAGTGGTGACATATATCATAGTGGTTATCAGAACTGTGGCAGTAGCAATCCTCAACGAGGAGCCCAGTAGAGAAGTTTGGTTCATCTCTCCTTGCCTATATTTGTTTGGTTAGCGTTGTTAGGATTGCCTTCGGTTAGCTCTAGAAGTGACCTTGTTTGCCTGCGAGTTATAGATTTTTTTATTTGTAGACGCCATAGATATTATTACTATTAATCTAAGCATGGATTCTCTTTCAGTTTACGATACAAACCGACCGTACAATCAAAGAACACAATAGGAAGAAATGATTCACTTGCTCTCCTTATAGTCTCTTTTTGAATCGATATCATGTAACTTGATATGTCTCATACATACTAAAAAAAATGACAACGCCGCGCGCATGCGCACGGCTAGGTAACCTAGTTTATTTAAAGGGAAATTTACAGAAAACCACCCTTTAAATAGGTAAGTTTTCACCACTACAAGAAAAGAGGGCTTGGGCAACAAAATCAAATATCTAGGGCGACATTACAATTTTTGTCGCCAAAAGCTAGAATTGCGTGACAAAAATACGATTAGTCGCACAATTATAGTGTATGGCGACAAGAAAAATATTTCATTGCCCATTGCACGCATTGGCGACAAAATGATGGGTTGTCGCCTTTGATGTTTATTTTTTGTGATGAAATTAGTTTTTTGTCGCACAAGCAATTTTCTTTTGAGCGACAAATACATTTTAGTCGCCGAAAACAAGCATTGTGCGATAGAAGCAAACTTGTCGCCTTAATTGAAAGGGTTGTGCGACAAATACATATTTGTCGCCCTTAAAGAAGATATTGTGCAACAAATATATATTTGTCATCCTACAGAAGGGTCCTAGTGTGACAAATAGCTGTTTTGTCGCCCTAACTGCAGGTTTTGTGCAACAAAATCACATTTGTTGCTCTAATGGAAAGTCTTTGTGCGACAATTACGTGTTTGTCACCATATTTGAAGGGTTTTGTGCGACAAATTAATGTTTGTCACCCTTAGATTAAGGTTTTATATGACACCTTGCCAACATTATTGCGTAATATCTTATTTGTTGTCCAGAGCATCTGTGTTAGTGTGTATATATAGTAATTATGAGGAAAAAAGAGAGTTTTTTTAATGAAAAAAATGAATAACTAATTAATTATTTAAAATGTGCATAACTAGTAAATTAATAATATATTTTTTTAGAACGGTGGGAGTTTAATTAATTAAACTTACCATATTTATTTACTAGATTTGTCAAAATTAACGTGACCTGACTCGAAAAATGTACCTGACCGGTCCGAATGCCCAGAAATTTATGGGATTCAACCCAGTGTTTTAATCCAAGAACCAATATCACCATATTCTACATTTTATAGGATATAATTTATAGTCGTTATTAAGTCATTTTTATATGTTTTGCATGTCAATATAGTTTTTGATTTTGTTTTTAGAATAGATGTTTACACTTGTGTACGTTTTATGTGTTTTTAGGTAATTTGGAGCTTTTGTTTGATGTAATTAATTTTGAAATCATGATGAAATAAGATTCATAAAAACAAGTTTGAGATCTTCACGGACGCTGGAAAAGTATTGCATAGCGGCCCCATGTACTAAGAATCAATCTAAGAAGAGCTTATTGTCGAGTCGATGTTTTCCGTACAATTCCTGCTTGGTGATGTCTAGGTAAAATGAGTCATTTGAGCCCTAAAAAAATCGGATCGAGTCGTTTTATAGCTTGTTGAAAAGCTTATTGAAAGATATACAACTTTGATGTTGAACATTTTGGCAAATTTGACCTAAAATATAGAAAAATCGAGCGAAGAAATTGATGTGGACTCAAAGTTCTGACCCGATATCCATATATACCGACCCGGAATGACGAAATTTTCGAAGCTACGAAGTTCCGGGTTGGTCTCTTAAAGTTTCGAGTTGGAATACTTCTAATTCAAAATGTTGTAATTAACTTCCAGGTCGATATCCAAGTCTTTTATGGAGTCGGAATATGTCGTCTGAAGATTCCGACCCGAAATCATAAAGTTCTAACCCGGAATCCTTGAAGGGATATCATATCTATATATATGTGGTTTATTTAAGATATTTTTATCTTGTTAATCCTTAAATTCCTTAGAGTAGTTAGATTTTATTTCATGATATTATAATTTAATTTTAATTATGTTTTAATATTCTTACAAAGTCCTTATAAAGTGTTTGTTTTTTTTCTCGTTGGATCGACCCGAAACTAGAACAAAACTTGGTGTAACTCGATCTAAAACCCAATTGATCTGAAATCCTATTTATCTGAAACAAAAATGATCCAAATTGAATGACCAAAATAAAAAATTAATCCCCTCCGATCCATATATAATACACGTTGTTTGACTTTTTAACACGTGTTTTAAGAAGCTAAAAACTGTATAGTATATTAAATTTTTATTATTATTTTGTTACTATTTATTAATCATTACTAAAAAAATATTAAGTTATAAAAAATTAATAAATTTTTTGATATTTTATTAAGTTTTTAACTTTTAAAAATACGTGCTGAAAATAGAAACGACATATATTTTATATTGAAATGAGTAATAATTAGACATATATTTTAGATTAAAATGAGTAGTAATAATTAAATATATCTCAAATTAATTCAAAACCTTTTGCTAAAAAAAATGTTTGAACCTAGGGTGACAACTTGACACGTTTGTTGCCCATTGACATTTAGGATGACCAAGTTTGTGTTTGTCACCCCAAATGTGCTAGAAGGCGGGACACAAATGGGAAGTTTTCCGGGAATTTTTCAATTCCAAATTAAACGCGATTTTAGGGTAAATCAATCCTCTCAACATGATTTTGGTAACCAGAAAATCGCTCCAATTGATCGATTTCCTTTACAGTTTTGCTCGGCATCTTCGTTTCTCTCCTTCAATATTGTGCAGAGTTTTTCGTCTTCGATTGCAAGGTCAATTGATCAAGGTATGATTCTGAGTTAATAATCTTCGTCGATCTTCTATTTCAAGCTCACATCAAGTAACAATTGCTTCTTTAGTTTTCCCATCATAATTTATTTGTATTTGGAATTTTAACCTAGCTGTTCATATTTTTGAGTTAATCCGAAAGGGAAGTTCTTCACAGTCACATGATTTGTTCAAATCGATAGATACTTGTTTGATTACTATAGAAATAACTTATAAATTGACTGAAAGGAGTGAAATTGTCAAAGCATGCGTTTCTATTCCTAGTCTTAGTGGCAGGGACCTTGAGTATTGTGAATTGTGAATGGAAGGAATTTGCTTCCAAATGTTTTAAATTCAGTCGTAGTAGGTTCAAATGCCAGCGTTTTGAGCTCGGTCGGGCTGGTTGTTGGCGATGTCTGTAGAGCTAAACTTACCGGTGGTGTTTTGTAAAGTACCATCTACTGTGTCATCTGTAGTGTGTTAGTTTAGGTGATATTTAGTCATCAGGATGTAGCACATTTTGTTCGTTGTTTGTAGGCAATTTAGGTTGGTGTGTGGGTAGTATTTTACTAATTGTGTACGTGCTGTATAGGTGGGGTAGTGGTAGCTTTATTTTTAATTACATATATTTATATGCTACTATTATATATCCATATATTTATATAGCTATTATATGAATATATGTTTATATATACTATGTAGTTGTTATATGAATACCAATTGATCTACTCGCATCAATTGACCGACATACTTATCACAATTTCTTTTAATCAGGAACCATCGTCTTTGATTGGGAGGCATCATCGTATTCGCTTGCAAGGTCGATCGCTTCATTAGGTAGGTCTCTAAAAATAGCTTGATTGCTCAGGTTTTCAATCATAATTTGGTTGTTGATCTTTACAATTTCAAACCCGTTGTTAAGAGATGTGGGTAAATCTATCAGAAAGTAATTAAAGTTAACTTATTGTATCGATTATCATGTACACTAACTTACCCGTCTTTCCTAAAAAAAAAGAAGAAAGCAGCTAATTTTAAGGAATGAACAAGAAATTTATTTCTTCGTAGATTTTTTTTTCTTTCCCAAATTCACTTATTCTATCATTTGGTATTACGTGGATTTACATAAAATTCCCAAATTCAGTTCAAACCCCTTCGTACACGTATGGTTTAAATCATTTTGTATTCAGTGTAAATTTATGTGATTTTCGTTTCTGGTTTTGCAAGGCATTTTCCTTTCTCTCAATGGAAATCAGTTGAGCATCTTCACTATGATTACAAGGTTGATTAACACAGGTATGTTTTTTTGTTTCATTTCATAAGAGAGTTTGGAGGACATGCTCTAGCTTGATCAATTCAAATCTTTTTTGTTTCTTCAAATGATGCAAGAGCAAGTGCGTTCAATCACATCAGGGAACTTCCAGCACCAGAAATGAGGTACATATTTAACTTTCCATTTAAGATACTTTCACCTAATAAGTTTGATTTAGCTTTCTATATATTTTATGTTCTTGGGTACTTATGTTATTGGGCCTATTCTACATCGAGATAGATTATGTTTTTGGTTGAACTATTTTACAGTATAAGTGATTGGATAGGGATGTTCATTTTGATGCTCTGTTTGGTTGGGTAATGATGCTCATTTTGATGCTTTTTTTGGTTGGATAGGGATGGGTAACCATATAACATTGACATATATAATGATATTATGTGTTTTTATGCATTGCTATTCTAATATTTTCTTGATTTTGCCAATGTAGATAATGTTGTCAGGGGGTTTATGAGCTGGATTAAACTGTTGACCGTTTGCTAGTGCGCAATTTACTGTTACGGGGAATGAAGACCATTTGCTGGCTTTTTACTATGAAGTTAATTAGTATGTTTTCCTAATGAACCTACAAATATTAGATGGATTCATATCATTCTTGTTTTTATTTTTGGTAGTTTAACTTGTGATGGACACAAGTTTTGGAAGTATTTTCGTAAAACTATGTTAGTCGTACACCTTTATAGTTTCAACTAGATATTGAAGTTATTTAATTATTTCGACTTCTACTTTTCTCTAAATACAAGCTTGACATGTGTTTCTTTCATGTATTCGATTTTAAATAGGTGTCAATTGCGGCATAAATATGACAAAATGGTCATTTTGTATGATATTTGGTCCTTAAAAATTTGGGTGACAAAATATGTAATTTCATCATGATAGATTAGGGCTACAAAAATTATGGTTTGTCACCAAAGAAAGGGGCGACAAATCCTACAAATTGTCACCAAACATATAACTAGCAATTCAAATGATTTAATTCGTAGCCTAAGCTCTATGATGACAAATAGGCTATTTTCTCACCCAAACTCTTCAGTGATGTTTCCTCTATTTGGTCGCCCATATTCATTGGTGACAAATTCTCTCATTCGTCATTCAAACTCGTTGGCAACTAAATTTCGCTTTTGTCGCCCAAAATATGATTGAATTAAATCATTTGTCACCGTAGACATTGGGTGACGAAATAGTGTATTCGTCACCGTAGACTTTGGGCTATGAATAATGTATTTGTCACTATAGAATTTGGGCTACAAACAAGGCTATTTGTTGCAAAAGTTTTTGTGCGACTTAGCAAGTTATTTTTCACCAAAGAGGTTGGGCTACAATTCATAATAATTGTCACCGAAGTGTTAGGGCGACAAAGTCATATATTCGTCATTGAAAGATTTGGGCATCAAAAAATGATTTCGTCACAAATCATAATATAGAGTGACGAAAAAAAGTTTTGTCACGCAAGACTTTGGGCAACGGGGAAAGTGCGACAAACGTGTGACGACATTATGTTCGTCACGGTATTGTTTGGGCGACAAAATTATGCCTTTTGGCGACTAATATTTTTGTCGCCCAAAATGTTTTTTCTTGTAGTGCACTTAACCACCCTTTAAATGTCAAATTACAGAAAACCACCCTTTAAAGGGTTTTTGGTTACAATTCACCACCCATTCATCTATTTTTACTAATTTATCATTAAATATACTATATTTTAATATTTTACACTCAAATTCGATTATAAATTTATTAAAAATTTGAATTTAAGGTCTTAATTAATTTTAGGGACAATTTTATTTATTTTTAATAAATAATAATAAATATAGTCTAGTATTATTATCTTAATTTATGTTTGAACATATATATAATTTTTAAAATATTATGTAAATTACTCTTTTTTTATTTATATTTTAAATATTTTAAAAATATTACAGTATTATTTATTTATATATAATTTAAATATTTTTGTTCAATAATTGTCTATGATAAAAAAAATCTAAAATGTCTATTGTTATATTTAAATTATACGATTAATCGATAAAATATTTTTTTAAAATTTGGGGTAAAAGGCAGGTGAATTCTCCCACATATATTTTTGTTTTAAAAAAAATTATCTATTAAAAATAAGTTAATATTTTTCAACTTAAAATATGAGTTTAATGCATTTTACTTGTTATAGATACCCTTTTTCTTTGAATATAATTAACAAATTTAAAAAATTTGTTAATCAATTAATCGTATCACTTAAATATAATTATAGACTTTTTTAATATTTAACAAATTTTAATTACTGGAAAAAGAATTTAACTATAAATAAATAATAATTTTAAGGTTATTTTTAACTTTATAAATAGAAATTATGATTTCTAGTCATATTATAAGAAAATATTAATTTACATAATATTTTAAAAATTATAAACATTTTCAAACATAAATGAAGATAATAGTTCTAGGATATATTTATTATTATTTTTTTAAAATAAAAAAAAATATCCCTAAAATATAATTAAGCCCTTAAATTCAAATTTTAAATAAATTTTTAATCAAACATGAGTTTAAAATATTAAAATATATTATGTTTAATGATAAATTAGTAAAAATAGATAAATGGGTGGTGAATTGTAAAGAAAAACCCTTTAAAGGGTGGTTTTCTGTAATTTTACATTTAAAGGGTGGTTAAGTGAAAGCTTACCTATTTAAAGGGTGGTTTTCCGTAAATTTCCCTTATTTAAATGCATGTGTTGTGCTTAGGCAATATTTCCTTTTGAAGTCCAACAAGGGTAGAAAAAATCTGACAAATGATGAATAAATCTAGTTTTCGAATAGAATAAAAGGTGACCACACCAAAGGCAACACTACCTAGATGGTGGAACAAAATAAAAAGTGATCTTGCCAAAGGCACCATAATGAAATGAATTGCTTCATGATAGTTAATAAGGTCTCGTGATCAATGACCATGTCCACATTGATTTGATAATCCAACCACCTACTTTTCTGGTGTGCAGACACATATATATTGTGCTAGGCTTCTTTCACTGGACATATAATTTCTATGACCCCTAAACTCAACAATGCCCTCAATCCCTCATTATGCCATAGTGCCATACAGGCTACGTTACAAAAAAAATGTTGATTTGCACCAGTTCTCAAACTAGTTGCGCATTTATGTAGTGTTTGGTGGCGAAGAAGGAGGAGGAGGAGAGTTTGGTGGCGGAGAAGGAGGAGGAGGCGGCGGCGGAACCAAGGGAAGCCATTGGAAGAGGAGAGCGAGAAGTGTTGGAAAAAAGCGCGAGACGCTCGGCCATTGGGGGATCTTTGTGTCTTTCTACACACACTTAAAATCGGTGGAGAACAGAGGGCGAGGGCGGAATCCAGCGAGAGGGAGTGGAGAACAGAGGTTAGGGTTTTGGAGAAGAAGGTGGGAAGAGAGAAACAACTTTCAGGGATCTGAACCAAAACTTGTAACAAAAATAAAAATAAAAATAAAAAAACCGCTTCATTAGGTAAAAGACCTGCTACAGTAAATCATTAGCAACAGCCACATTGGGTAAAGAAAAAAAGCATTTTCAAAACCGCCACACTAGTGTTTAAAAACCGCCACAATAGTCAATGTTATAATATCCTTGTTCAAAACCGCCACTAAATCGTTGCAATAGATAAAACCGCCTCAATAAAAAAAACCGTTGCAATGAAGTGCCACAATAGGCCTTAATTGTAGTAGTGGGGATCGGGTCCACAGTCCAAGAAAAATCAGATTTTGAGGTTAAAGAAATGCAAACAGAGGGACTCCTAGAAAATCGGTCCAAGCCGTATGTGAACCGGAAAACCTAAGACCATATATATATCCCGGTCCAGGTCTGATATGTGATCTATCCCTTCAAAATTTCCAATTTGTCGATCTTGGACTGCACCGGAATTTTCGGCCTGATCAGAACAAAAACACAACCCTACAAGAGAGGAGGCAAAGGTCGAAGACAAAAGATTCAAACCCGTATATACAATAATCGATCATTAGCTGTCAACACTAACAAAGTTGTGACTTCTGAAGTGATTTTGTTGTTATCAAATCTTTGGTAATTAATTTTCCCGGATCCACACATAAACGGGGCGACTAGAAACCTCACAAAATCTACCTTTCTGCCAATATTTCCTGCACAGCTTTTAATTTCCAAAACCAAAAAATATATATATATATATATAAAAAAAAAATCACAGACTTGGTAAACTTCCTACTCAAGAAAATGCAGGATATTCTTCTGGAATTCAGTTCAATTCACCAAATTTAAATTTTAAAAACCAAAAATATAATCATATCAATGAATTTAAGAACCTTCCAAGAACCTGCCCAAATCAAACCTCCCCAAAACCCTCCATATATACACACCGATCCCCTAACCACACCACATCTCGATCCATATCCCCAATCTCACACCCTCCCATGAGAACACTGATCCGATACCTCGAAGAGACGACGGAATCGGAGTCCAAAACCCTAACCGAGCTCCAATGCAAGGCTCTGATAGCCTCCTTCCTCGTCCTCGTCATCGTCGTCGCCTACTGCCTGATTTGGCTCCTCTGCCGCCAGTACGGCCGCTCCGCCGGTGACTGCCCCAGCACTGGCGGCATCTGCCGCAAACGCTCCAGCGCGTACAGGCGCGTGCTTGATACGCTCCCCGTTGTAGTCTACTCTCATCACCCGCCCTCGTCCTCTCCCGAGGAGGCCGAGAGCTGCGCCATCTGTCTGGCGGAGTACGGGGAAGGCGATGCCGTTCGGGTTTTGCCGATTTGCGAGCACTTCCTGCACGTGGAGTGCCTCGATCAGTGGCTCCTAAGGTCGCTCAAGTGCCCGATTTGTCGGGCTCCTGTGATTGATGATGCGACGATTGATGATCGAGATCGGACGATGGATGAGGAGGATCATCATCAACATCGAATTCATGTCACCAATTTTTATAATTGTCCTCCTCCGATGGCGAGTGCTGTGATTAGATCGATGATTTAAATTGGGGGTTCTTTTTGATCGTTTTTGTTATAATCTGTGTCGGTTCTTGGCTGCACATTTGAGTGTAATTTTATGTTAATTTTGCGTGATAGAAATAATTAGGGTTTATTGCACCAATTTTGGAGGAAGGTAAATTTTGGATGAACTTGTTTTTGAGGGTGGCAAAAAAATAATATGCGGCGCCCTTTAGGGTTTACAAGGGATAAGAAGTTAAAGATAATTCATAATCCTTGAATTTGTAAATAAAGAGCGGTCATATCCGGGTTAAGATAATCCATTTTCATATGTTGTTCATTCTTTTCTTTTTTTCTTTCCTATTTAAATACTTCTATTTTGTTTTATTATAGGTGTAAATGGAATCAGAGGTAGTCCTCCTCCTAAATTCATTAAACAAAAAGAAAACCTCATGTGGCTTCTAAGACCAAGGAGGTTGTGAGGAAAGGAAAACACACACAAAAAAAAAAAAAAGAGTGAGGGTGTCGATGAAACAATTTGCTTCATGATGAAATTGAATCTCCCAATCCCTATTGAAAAAGCCTTCACACTTCCGAACTAGGTTAGACAAGGAATGTTGCAGAACCGTTGTACCCTTGATGAGATTAACCGCCAACAATGAGTCCGTCTCCATCAAAACCTTCCAAAACCCTTTGTCTCAAGCAAACTTCAATCAGTCGGCAATCCCCCAAAGCTCCGAGGCTAGCACATAATGAGCATGCCCGCGGCTTGTGGACATACCCCGCAATCCACTGACCATCATTATCACGTAAAACACCGTCACATCAGCCAGCCCATCTGATGCAACCACGCGCTCCATCAGAGTTGATCTTGACCCATCCTTCCTCCGGCTTCCTCCATACTGCACCTCAATTGATTTGATGACTCGGCTCAACTCAGGCTCCCCTATTGGGCCTAATTAAAGCCCAACAAATTCCAAATATCAAGTTGGCCCATTTTGTTTGCTACAATCAGAGCGGCCGATTTTTGTTGGGCCACTCAATCTGAACAAAATAGGCTCCCAAATCTCCCAATGTTACCCCCCGTAGTTTAACTTGTATGAGCTGACTCAGTAGTCCGAACTCGATTGGAAAAAAGTTCGACTCTAGTTCGTTTTCATTATTAAATAAGATGAGTAAGAGCACATCTGCAAGCTTGATTTAAATTAAGATTTGACTCGACTCTAACTTAAATGATTCAAATTTTTAAAATTTGTTATAAGTTATTATGTCATCTGCAAATAGAACTTTGAGGTTAGCTAAAAAAAGGCTCAGTCTTGACACGTTCACTTTATTAAATGAACTAAGTATCTGCACATTTTAAAGTTTGATTTCAAATTCAGGTTTGGGTCATCAAGCACAACTCAATTATAAACGAGTTGAAAATGAGCAACTGATACTTAACTCATTCTGCTCAACTCGTATTTTACAACAAGCTTCGTAGGTGTTTCGGTTAGGAAGTTAAACACTTGTATTTCACAACAAGTTTAATGTTTGTTATGTTATTTCCCAAAATATGCTCCTATGTTACTTGATTCAAGTCACTCTCCCTAGTTACTACACTCCTAAATACGAGTACGACATGACCTGAAATCGCAGATAGCGAAAGATAACAGAAATCCGAATTCCCTCTTTTTACGAGCTTGATCGATCTAAAGACGATGGATATACCGTGGTAAAACTCTTCGAAGAGTAGGTAACTTATAAATATATGACTATAAATGAAGGTTGGTGTCCATGTAATAGATGCACTTTATGCACATGGTGTAGAAATCGTCCTATATGTGCCAAATTCGTTTAGCTTCGTTTTCGACGATATATCTCTATCTATTATGATTAGGAAATATGCACCAAACAGTCAAGGATTTGGCAAGGCAAGTGCAATTTGTTAGCCTCAGCTGGTAGCTCACATGATATAGTGATATACTCTCAATCATAGCCAAGTACAATTTCAACATTTTTTGAGATGTGATTGCTATCAAAAAATTTACTTGGTCCAAGTACAATTTTTGAGATTAAGATTATGACTGTTATTCGAGTCGAACGAGTGACTGTTACTTGTTCACATTTGACTCGTTTAGTTTGTTTAGAAACGAGTCGAGCTTGAATCGAGCATTAAACAACCAAGTTGAGCTTTTTTTCAAGTATTAAACAACCATTTTATTTATAACATACTGTAGTAATTTAAAGAAGATTTTTAACAATTTCACAAAATTCGAGCTTAAATCGTGCACGATGAGCTTAAAAATGCGCTCATAATCGACTTGTTCAGGCAAATGAACGAGTTCGAGCTCTAACTACTCGGCTCGGATATTACCCTTAATTCAAATTAAATCTCTTTTTTAGTTTTGTTCTTGAAAATGTTTCCACCTCCGTCGGAGATAAAACACCAGACCCAACCATTCCGGCATTAATTATCACCCAAAAAAAAAAACCCAATTTACAAAACCAACTGATAACTGATATGAACGAGATCGATCATCACAACCAACCCAATTCATCTCCTCGAGGCAGATTCATGCCTCAATCCGAACCCGACCCGAATGGCGACGCCGAGACCCGGCCGCTCCTGGGGCTCCGGCCACACTCCCCCGACGACGAAGCCCAAACCGCGTACACCTTAAGCCAGAAGATCCACGTCATCGCCGTGGACGATGACGCAGACAACGACAACGACCACCTCAAAACGCCGCCGTTTTCGTGGAAGAAGATGTGGCTCTTCACGGGGCCGGGGTTCCTGATGAGCATCGCCTTCCTGGACCCGGGAAACCTGGAGGGCGATCTCCAGGCCGGGGCCATCGCCGGCTACTCGTTGCTCTGGCTCCTCCTGTGGGCCACCGCCATGGGCTTGCTCATCCAGCTCATGTCGGCTCGGCTCGGCGTCGCCACTGGCCGCCACTTAGCCGAGCTCTGCAGGGAGGAGTACCCCTCCTGGGCCCGGCTCCTCCTCTGGCTCATGGCTGAGCTCGCCCTCATCGGAGCTGATATTCAGGAGGTGATTGGCAGCGCCATTGCCATCAAGATTTTGAGCCTTGGGTTTTTGCCTCTTTGGTCGGGCGTCTTGATTACTGCTGCTGATTGGTAAATTCAACTTCTTATTGATTCAATCTTTGATTGCTCGTCGTTGAGTAAGAATTTAGGCATACGAGCGATGAGTTCCATCTTAAAACCAATTGACATTAGGAGGAATAGACCAATAGCTTATACGCAAGACTTGAATTTAAATTTGAATTCTTGGGAGTTTTAGTTGGATTGTTTATGCAGATAAATCGAGTAAGAATTTAGGCATTTTGAAGCACATTGAGAGCTTTAGAGTATCATTTCCGATGAGAACAAGTCTAAGTAGATGTAAGAATTAGGAGTACTTGGTTTTTTGTTTTTATGGTTATGGTTGATTGAAATTTGGTAATTAGTTTCTATTGATTGGTTCCTTTGTGTGTTAGAGATGCTTAAAGGTTGGAATGATTGGTGATCGTTTTTTTTTTATCAGCAATCAGCACATTGTGTCAAACAGAACTTTTAACATTGTGTTGAATTTCGTCTGGTGACAGTTTCATATTCCTGATTTTGGAGAACTATGGTGTGAGGAAACTAGAGGCAGTTTTTGCAGTCCTCATTTCAACCATGGCTCTTACTTTTGCATGGATGTTCGGCGAAACTAAACCGAATGGCGTCGAGCTTCTCATAGGTATATATTCACCTTGTTTTTCCCCTTTTGTGGTCAATTGTTGTGATCATTGAGATTGAATTCGCCTTCTCGGCTTCTCACTCGAAACCATAGAGTTCTTTGTCTCAGACACGGCATAATCGAATGGCCATTGCAGGCCTTGTGGTTCCGAAACTGAGCTCCGGAACAATCCAGCAAGCAGTTGCCCTTGTAGGAGGCATCATCATGCCACACAATGTCTTCCTACACTCTGCATTGGTCCAATCAAGAGAAATCGACCGCACGAATCCAGGGAGGATTCAAGAAGCCCTCAACTACAACTCCATCGAGTCCACCGTTGCCCTCATCATCTCATTCATCATCAACCTCTTCGTCACAGCAGTCTTCGCAAAGGCCTTCTATGGCACCACAATAGCCAACACCATAGGCCTCTCTAACGCAGGCTACTACCTGCAAGAGAAGTATGGGGACGGCTACTTTCCGATCCTATACATATGGGCCATTGGCCTTCTAGCCGCTGGCCAGAGCAGTACCATCACTGGGACTTACGCGGGTCAGTTCATCATGGGTGGCTTTCTTAACATCCGATTGAAGAAGTGGATACGATCATTGATAACCCGAAGCTGTGCCATCATCCCTACCATTGTCATCGCCCTCTTTTTTGACTCGTCAAACGACACTCTTGATGCTCTTAATGAGTGGCTTAATGTGCTTCAGTCTGTGCAGGTCCCTTTTGCTATCATCCCTCTCCTTTACTTGGTCTCCAAGGAGGAACTCATGGGCTCTTTCAGGATTGGACTTGCTCTCAAGGTAGTGTTATGAACCACTTTTGATGCCATTGAAACTCCTATATTTACAACTCTACCACTGCATCTATCAACTCAATCTTATAGTTTAGCTACTTGGTAGTCCATCTACATGCTCATTAAGGCTAGTGAACCGCATTCATCGACTGATTTCTCCGCCAATGACTGATAGATGCTACACTTCGGTGAATTTAGGTAGTGTTATGAACACTTTTGATGCCATTGAAACTCCTATAATTACAACTCTACCACTGAATCTATCAACTTAGTCTTATAGTTTACCTACTTGGTAGTTCATCTACATGTTCATTAATGCTAGTGAACCGCGTTCATCGACTAATTCCTCCGCCAATAACTGATAGATGCTACACTTTGGTGAATTTAGGTAGTGTTATGAACACTTTTGATGCCATTGAAACTCCTATAATTACAACTCTGCCACTGCATCTATCAACTCAATCTTATAGTTTACCTACTTGGTAGTCCATCTACATGTTCATTAAGGCTAGTGAGCCGCGTTCATCGACTGATTTCTTGTGGATTTAGGTGGCTGTGTGGTTCGTGGCTGCGCTTATAACAGCGATCAATGGCTACCTATTGGTGGAGTTCATAGTGAGTGACGTTACTGGAGTGTTGGTGATGGCAGTTGTTTGCGCAATCACAGCTGGCTACGTCGCCTTCATGGTTTATCTCGTTGCAAGGGGCTTACCGTGCTTTTCTTGGTTGAGGGCGAGGAGATCAAGCTCACTTAGTTGATGCTAGCTACCACATTGCGCCTTGCTAGGCTTTCTTAGGGAATTCAAAGGCGTTAGCTATGTACAAATTGATTCAGAGGTGCTCAATAGCCTCAATGTAAGCATTTGCTTATAAGAAAGAAATGAAATGGGTATGGTTGATGGTTGTTGTGTACTTGTGTCATCAACCGGAGATTGCGAGTTTGATCTATGACACGACGTGATCTATGATGGGGAAATGGTGCGTACACCTTCGATATTACAACTACACACTAAAGAGTCTTTCATATAAGCAATGGTCATTGAAGCTTGCTTATAGAACAAAATGTAATAAGGAGTTCCAATCTATAGAGAGTTTTGTTTGTAGATAGTGATGTGATTCGAGATTAAGGTTTGTTGGGATAAAAAGATAGTCATTCCACATTGATTGCGAGTGGTATAAACATACAAAATATAAGGGGAGGAAAAACTCTTACACAATAGCTTAAACTTTTGTGTTAGAACTTAAAAGGCATGACCTTATAATAAAAACAAGATAAAACCTGACATGATTGGGGTTTTCTCGACATCATGCCCTCTTGAAATCAATCATCGTAGTATATTTTTGGATTTAGTATTATTTTATAGTAATTTGAGAAAGGAATATTTTATGTCCCTACTCATTCTTTTTATTTTAGTTTATGTACTAGTGTAATACCCGTGCCTTGAATCCATTTTAATTTGAACATCATTTTATATATCTATATAATACTATATTGATATATATATATATATATATATATATATATATATATATATATATATATATATATATATATATATATATATATATATATATATATATATATATGCGTGTTTACAACAAAAATATGTATAAAATATTTTTTTATAATTTATAAATTAGCTGGAAAGAGATACGATTTAAATTTTGAAAATGATTTAATAAGGTAAAGTAGTAATAATACTCAAACACACCATCTAATATAATTTGAAATAAATATATAATTATTATCATTAGCATAGATCTAAAAAGGTAAAATATAAGCTCCCATACAAATATTAAAAAATCATAAGCACATGATTGTGTGAATAATTTTGAAGTTAAATATGTAGATGTACATAACTTATTGATTATTTTCATGAGAAAGATGGTTAGAAAGATAGAGAAATTAATAGTGAAAATAAAGGTAAGATGGTAAAAAAAAGATCCTTAAAGGTAGAAAAGTGATCTAAGAAGCCTCATCCAAGATGTAAAATAAGCATTAGTAATGCTTGTGACTTGTGAGTCTTAAAATATTATTTATTTTTCGATAGTCATTTAAGATGTCTAAAATAATTAAATTATAAAATAACACTTATTTGGCTCTAATTGATTTTTATAATTAATTTTTTAAATCGAATATTTACAAATTGATTATTACATGTTCGTTGTATGTAGACATTGTGGGGAATATTGCAATCGGTTAAAAATGATAAATCAACAATTTCAATATCCAAGAATAAAATCAGCCAAGAATTGACGAATGTTCAATGTACGTAGACGATTAAAATAGATCACAAATTGACATACAACATATCAAATTAAATAATATTTTAGTATAAAAATAGGAAACAAATATGTTTAAAATAGGAAACAGATATTTTAAAATTTCAGCAATAATATTGACCAATAAGAAAATACCATTTGAATAAAAAATTCAAGTTTAATTGTGAGCGTGACACATCAGCAATATAACCGAAAAGAGATTGCAATCGGGAAAAAAATGGAAACATGTCTCAATATTTACGGCAATATAACCGAAAATAAAAAAAAGGAATGGATTCAAATCATATTTAAAATAGGAAACAAATATTTTAAAGTTTCCATAATAATATTGACCAATAAGAAAATCTCATTTGAATAAAAAATTCAACTTTAATTGTGGGCGTGACACGTCAGCAAAATGCTAGCAGAATTAGTAATATTAATAGATAAATAGATTAATAGATATATTGCAATCGGAAAAAAAAAATGGAAACATGTCTCAATATTTACGGCAATATAACCGGAAAAAAAAGGAATGGATTCAAATCATATTTAAAATAGGAAAAAAATATTTTAAAGTTTCCATAATAATATTGACCAATAAGAAAATCTCATTTGAATAACAAATTCAACTTTAATTGTGGGCGTGACACGTCAGCAAAATGCTAGCAGAATTAGTAATATTAATAGATAGAGAGATAGATAGATAGGTAGGTAGATAGATATATTGCAATCGGAAAAAAAAATGGAAACATGTCTCAATATTTACGGAAATATAACCGAAAAAAAAAAGGAATGGATTCAAATCATATTTAAAATAGGAAACAAATATTTTAAAGTTTCCATAATAATATTGACCAATAAGAAAATCTCATTTGAATAAAAAATTCAAGTTTAATTGTGAGCGTGACATATCAGCAATATAACCGAAAAGAGATTGCAATCGGGAAAAAAATAGAAACATGTCTCAATATTTACGGCAATATAACCGAAAATAAAAAAAAAGAAATGGATTCAAATCATATTTAAAATAGGAAACAAATATTTTAAAGTTTCCATAATAATATTGACCAATAAGAAAATCTCATTTGAATAAAAAATTCAACTTTAATTGTGGGCGTGACATGTCAGCAAAATGCTAGCAGAATTAGTAATATTAATAGATAGATAGATAGATTAATAGATATATTGCAATCGGAAAAAAAAAATGGAAACATGTCTCAATATTTACGGCAATATAACCGAAAATAATAATAAAAGAATGGATTCAAATCATATTTAAAATAGAAAACAAATATTTTAAAGTTTCCATAATAATATTGACCAATAAGAAAATCTCATTTGAATAAAAAAATTCAACTTTAATTGTGGGCGTGACACGTCAGCAAAATGCTAGCAGAATTAGTAATATTAATAGATGTTTATTTAGAAATTGTTCCTAACTGATAATAGAATTTTTAAGGCAAAACTAATTAAAATAACAGAATCTTTAGATGCGTGTTAAAAAATATTCGGTAAGTAAAAATAACTCATAGTGATAATAAAGTATTCCGACTATTTTTTCTAACCGTAATTAAGGCCAAAACTGTTGACATGGAATTTGTTAAATTGTATCATTGAAGTCAATATTATCCAAAATAATATAATAAGATTTTAATTTAGATGATTAAATGTAGTATTTTTTAGATTCATAGTTAGAAAAAAAAAATTGAAATATTTTGTAACTACCCAGTACGGGTACCCCTCTTAAAAGTTAAGTTACTTTTCTTAGTATATTTTTACCACTCAATTATTTTAATTAATTTATCTTTTCTCAAAGATAACTTTGCTATTAATTCAAGGGAAAACTAATTAAAATACCCCCATCTTTAGTGGTATGGTAAAAAATATATCCTTAACTTTCAAAAGTAATAAAAATATCCCGACCTTTGATAGTAATGGTAATATATTACCACGATTTTTCTCATTAGTAAAAAATGCTGACAAGACATCCTACGTTGATTTTTTACAAGGATTTTTTGAACAGTTTCCTTATGAAAAAATAAATAAAGAGTTGGACCGAGTTCATACACCATGCCTTTTCCTCTCTCCTATCTTCTTTCGTGATCGCTTCTTGAGCTGTCTTCCAGTCTTCCAGACAGTTCATAGTTTCTCTTCAATGACAGTCTCCCTCCCTCGTGGTCAGCTATCTTGAGCTGTCTCTCTCTCTCACATCTTCTACCTCTTTGATTCGTTCACGGACTTAGCTGAATAAGTTTTTCCCTCGTTGTTGTTGCTGTTGTTTTCAGTATAGTTTTGTAGTTGTCAGTTTGTTGTTAGGAATAGTTGTGGTAATATGTTACCACTATCTTAAAAGATCGGGATATTTTAATTACATTTGAAAGTTAAGGATATATTTTTACCTTATCCCCAAAGATGGGGTATTTTAATTAGTTTTCCCTTAATTCAATTGATTTTGGTGAATTTCTTTTTGATTCATTGATTTTAGTGAATTTCTTCTGTTCTTTAAAGTTTGGCGATCGAAATATTGTTAGATTAAGGGTGTGTGGATTCGCATCAGAAAAAAGCATCCAATGTTTCTCTAACGCATCCTTAGTGTAAATACGTGTCAACTACAATTGTACGGACATGAGTTGCCCATTCAATTGGTGGCCACCCATTTTTCCTATCTTCATATATACTGCATTATATATTAAGGAAATTGAGTTTACACTGCAGAATTTCAGTTTTAGTAGCTTTATTTTTTTTTAAAAAAAAAATTAAGACAATGATTTGAAATATCAAACAATATATCAAACAACAGGTCAAACAAATGAAACAAAAAAGGTTGAACTCTAGTTAGGCGTAACATATGAACTAGACGAGAGTAGAAACTCACTAATGGAAAAATTAGAACAAGTAAGTTCTGCCCAACTATTTATCTTTTTTTTTTTTTTTTAATTTGGGATACGAGGTTAACTATTGGTCTATTCCTATTTCTTGATCCTATCTATCATACCATTTAGTGATTTATATCATTTTTATTAGGTAATAATTCGAGATCAGATATATTTGAATCTCGATGATCGACAAGTCAGCAGACGGAAATATGTTAAAACATACCAACGAAAACAAAAAAAAAACAGTGCAGTACAACAAGTGGAAACGCACCCTACAAGAAACGAGTCAAGACGGAACTAAATCTAACACGATGAGGACGTAGACTACGAACGAAAGTCAAGCACCGTCCTAAAATAGCACCGTTGACTGACAATACAACAAGAATCCCTGTAGACAGTGAAGACGGACCTCCAGGAGCGGTGCAAATCATGTAGTTCAACAACAATAATATTATCTGTTTATACCACCTAAAAATGGTGTTAGAAGTCAAGTTGTGAATATAAGCTTCGCTAGAAATCAGTAATTTGACCATTAAAACCTAACTAATACTACCTCCGTCCAAAAATACATTGCCTTTATTATTTACGCACGCTTTTTTAAGAAGGTAAAAACTATATAAAATATTAACTTTTTTATTAATTTTTTTAATAATTACAAACTTATTAATAAGTTTGTAATTATTAAAAAAATTAATAAAAAAGTTAATATTTTATATAGTTTTTAACTCCTAAACAAGCGTGCATGAATAGTAAAAGTCCATGTATTTTTGGACGGAGGGAGTAATTGGTAACGTTGATATTTTCATTAACAAAAGTGATAATTAACTTTGAATAATAATCTATTTCACAAAATGTGAAGAGTCATGCTAATATGATTATGTGAGTAATGTCTACAATCACTCCCCAAGTTAAAAAAAAAAAAAAAAAAAAAAACTCGTTATTTCTAATTCTTCTTCCTTCTTAACGATAAAAATAGCTTAAACTAAGACCTAAAAAAAGATCCGAATATCCTACACAACAAATCTCCTATCTTGGGTTAATTTACAAAATATGAAAAGTTTGGGCTACTTGTTGCAATTTGTTGCAATACGTCGTTATCCGAAAACGGATGGGAAATGTGGAACTTCCCTGATGATCTGTGAGTTACTTACAGGCTTTGTAAAGCTATAGGAAATGAATTTTATGATTGATTGCAACGTATTGTGGAACTGGAATTGGAGTGGAGGACCCTTTCTAGACTGTAAGGAATTTTCTTCAAAATGGAAGACCAATTCAACCCTAAAGATCTGACCTTTCTGATACGCCGATTCGTGGAGACAATCCACGCTACCGGCCATTGGGAGCCATTTATTATCCGGAAGACCCAAAAACATCCTCACTGAGACCAACCCGCATCCGCTTTCTCTCTCTCTCAGGTTCCCTTTCTCTCTCAGTCTCTCCCTGCAAGTGATTTTACATTTAGGGTAAACTATCAAATTGGGGGTTTAGGGCTGACAGGGTTTTAGAGGTTGAATGCAACAGTGGCAAGTTACAGAATCTCTGCCGATTCCATTTCTACCCCTAATTGGAAATTTGGGGTGTAGGGTTGAATTTGATTTCAGTGGTTTCTTGTTTACTTAGGGTTTCGATTTGTTCTTAATTTGTTTGTTTGGGTAGCTGATCTGACTTCTGAGCACAACTGAAATCCAATTGATACTCTTTGTGTCTCACTTTCATGATTCCAAGCTCCTATCTTGGACTATGTCTGGTTTGATGGGATGATATTCATGTTGGTTGGACTCGAAGGAAATCTCCACTTCATTGGTGGCTGGTAATTGCTATCAGATCTATCAGTCATTGATTTCTTTGTCGAGAGGAATCGGTTGTAAATCAGCTTATTGCCTGCTATGGAGATGGATATAGTGATGAAACTGATTGAGGAGCTGAACAGCACTTCTGTTGATGCTCAGAGAGAAGCTGCTGAGCAGCTCCGGTTGCTCGCCAAGGCCAGCAAGGACAGTTGCGTGGTGATCGGTACCTCTGGGGCGATAAATCCGCTTGTTAACTTGCTTCATTCCACTGACCCACAAGTCCAGGAACACGCGGTAACAGCTCTTCTTAATCTGTCAATCAATGACAGGAATAAGGCCATCATCACAGATGCTGGTGCCTTGGAGCCTCTTATCCATGTTCTTGAGGCCGGTAGCAGCGAAGCTAGGGGGAACTCAGCTGCTACCCTCTATAGCCTCTCAATGATCGAAGAGAACAAGATGAAGTTAGGGAGGTGCGGAGCCATTGGCCCTTTGGTTGAGCTGTTGAAGAACGGGACCTCGTGGGGAAAGAAGGATGCACTGTCGGCTCTAGTAAATCTGTCTACTTACAGCAAAAACAAGGCGCTGATTGTGAAGGCCGGGGCTGTGAAGCCTCTCCTCCAGCTAATGGACCCGGCTGTTGGTGTGGCCGATAGGACTACTGCAGCCTTTTTGGCAAATCTCGCTACCATCCAAGAGGGGAGGGCTGCGATTGGCGAGGCTGGTGGGATCACCGTCTTGGTTGAGACAGTTGAGTTGGGATCGGACAAAGGGAAGGAGTTTGCAGCAGCGGCTCTCTGCCACCTCTGCTGTTCAAGCAGCCGGTTCTGTCACATGATTCTCAAGGAAGATGCAATACCGCCATTGATGGCGTTGCTGCATTCAGGCACCCCAAGAGCCAAAGAGAAGGTATAGACTTATGGAAATTTCGCGAGTATTTTATAGCCTTATCAGTAGAGATGATATGACAAATGCGGATTCGTATTCATGTTCTTCCTTTGAATGTCTTCCAGGTTTACAAGATTCTTAGACATCTGGAAATTTACCAGCACAAAAATGCTTGAGGGGAATGACTAATGTTGCATTTCTGGTATGGCTTCCTCCTGTCAATGGCACGTCGAGTATGTATATTTGATGGACAAGATATATTGATGGTGAAGGTGATGCTGGTGATGCTCTCCAAGAGAAATAAACTAGGAAAAGGTATGGTGACATTGTTTGAAGGAGTGAATGTTGTTTATTAGTTTGTTTTTTTATTTCATTTTATTGCTAGTTAGTTCCTAATATATGTACATAGATTGCTATATTTCCATTTTGCTACCCAAGGTTGTAGCTTGCAACATAATATAAGATGAATGATATCTATGAGATTTTCTTTTACCTACCTATAATTGCTAGTGTTTAGTACTCCCTCCGTCTGGAAATACATGTCATTTTAGGTCTATGCACGAGAATTAAGAAATCTTATACTACGTAAGTACTAGTGGAATAGTGATAAATTAAAATTAAAAAAGTTTCTTTTTTTTTCAATTTGTAAGGAGGAGAGTGTTGGAAAATGGAAACCATGAATTGAAGGACTAAATCACAGAAAACATGAAGAAAGGGAGAGAGCAAAAGGAAGAAGATGAATCTGTCATTCTTGATTGAAGAAGCAAATTAGAGTAATGATTAGATATAAAAAGTATGTTAAGTATAATGGTTAAATCTAAAAGGATATGTATTTTGGCCAACAGAGGGAGTACTACTTACTAGACCTGATAACTCCAGTTAATATTGAGTTAAACTATAATTGTGGAGTAGAGAAACCCATTTTTTTACAATTTTTATCCAAATCTGTTTGTACTTGGTACAAAAGCCTGAAGGACAATTACAGATTTACAATGACAGTCCTGTAACCTCATTTGAGGAAAAACTCTTCACATACAAATGATATTTATCAGTCAATTCCTTGTATCCAAAAAAATCTCCCTGGAGGCACTGATAGCACACAACAAAGAAGGCAATATGGTTTGCGGATCAGGTGGTGCATCTTCGGCTTGATTCAGAACTTCTTGTGTGGACTTCTCACACTCTTATCCGCAATGACGCTCTTGGATGATAATTTAGCAGATGCTGACACCATCCAAATGATTCCCTTTTAGCAAACAAAAAAAAAAGGCCAAAACACAAGAGCCACCCACAAACACACACACACTCATCATTTACAGCAAGAAAAACAGCATCAATTCAGTATTAACCTCCCAGACTGCTGGGAGGACGGAGCTGCCGAGAGTTCGAATCCTCGTCGATAGTATCACCAGAGCTAAGTAGATTGACCTGCACAAGAACAACCCACATTCCCATCATTTTCCCCATTCGAGACGTCTAAAGGATCGAAAACTACTCTCTTTTTGCATCAAACTTTACCTTTACAATTTCACACTTTGAGCTTGATGGCGAATAGGCTGCCAAGATACTCATGCTGAATTGCTGCAACCAATAAAAACAAATGTGTTAACAACCAGCAAACGAACAAACGCAACATAGAGAAGGCAACAGAAGTGCGAGATACCCTGAACGGATCGCTTCTCAAGGATTGCACATATGTTACTTGCCCGGTGCCTCTACCCTGCGAATGAGAATACGAGTTCAGAGTTCGTCGAGAGAACTTAAGGTACATATATAGAACAGCTATAGCTAGAGAGGACGTCCTCTAGCTACCTCGAGAGAAACATCTCTAAGACGCCTCCCAGTCTGAGCGCAGCAAACACGCACGCATTTTTCATCGGAACTTCCACTGACAATGTAATCTCTTCCATTCATGTAGTATGAGCGTGTATAGTTATGTGAACTTCCCGTCGAAGTGATCCCGAAATCTGTATGCAGCCTCCCATCAACTGCTAGTAGTTGTTTAACCTGGTAACTTGTGAGAGTTAGCCTTGTCTCCGAAAGCAAATGATGCTTTACTGTAATAGCAAGAAAACTACCTCGTTGTCAACGGCTGAGACGAGCAGGTAGTGGTCGTCAGGGGAAAAGCAGACCATGACGTTGCCTCTCAAGCTCGTTGTTGTATAGCAAGGCTTGTACATCTTCAGTCGGATGTCCCACATCTTGACATCGCGATCAAATGATGATGTGGCAAACATGAAGGGGGAATGATGCGCGAACTTTGCGACATTGATTGGCTCGCGATGCACATCAGTGAAGACTTGCAAGCGCTTCCCGCTGTCAATGTCGTACAGAGCCAGATTGTTTGAGTACCCGCTCACGAGGAATTGTTCGTCTGTGGAGTTGACATGAACCGAGGTGAGCTGCTTAAAGCTTTCAAACTGAACATAGTCAGAGCTGGACCATGGGTCTTCTGTTCTTGCCCGCGAGTGGCTAATATCGAACAGTTTCAATGAACCGCTGTCTGAGCCAGCAAGCACCTACAAATTTGAAATCGGTTAGGCATGCTTAAAGGTAGTACACGGTATCATGATTCGGCTAAGTTATGCATACCTTGGAAGGATACTTCTTAAGCCAACAAAGTCCCAAGATTCTATCTCTTGTTCCCAAGGTTGGCATGTAATCGACGACTTTCCCACTCTCATGGTTGATCACCACTACTTCACCATCCAAGGTTCCAAAGGCCATGAGACGGGAGTCGGAAGGATGATACTCAAACTGACGAGGACGAAGCTTCTTCACATCGTCTTTCCATATGCAGTTGATGTTAGAGATGGAGTGAAAAAGCGGCCATGGAGACGAACCGAGTTTGGCTGCTGAAATAGACCTTGTGAAGTAATGTTGGTTAGGAGTTTTCCTATGAGAAGACGGTTTATGGACGCTGCTGCAGTTGGTCTCACGGCTTCGTAGAACAGAAAGAATGCTCTCTCTTTGCTTTCTTCGGTATGGCAGGTACTCGTAGTGCTTTGCGAACTCGGTTGCTGATCTCTTCCTCTCGGATTCCTCGATAGGAAGATTGTCTAAGACTTTCAGCTGAGGCGAGGAAACAATCATGAACTCCCTGTAATACTTATGGAAGCATATAGGTGAAGGATGACTCGACGTGTACTTTGTGGGACGAATCGCTGTCACTTCCTGTAAACAGATACCATAAGATGACTGTCAAACTCAGTGGACACATTTCAAGGCTGAAAACAATTACCTTCTCATTCGGATTCAGTGCGGGGCAGGGTCCAGTGTCAGTGCAACACAAGCAGTTCTGAAACCGAAGTTCTACCAACGAAGGAAGTTTAGACAACGCGGTTGTCGTCGTCCAGAGGTCAGCGACTCCTGTATCGCACATTGACAGATGCATCAAATGTGGCATGAAAGAAAAACAATCCTTGTGCAGTGTACTCAATGATGTGCAGAAATCCAGATTAAGCGTGTGCAGCTTCATGAATCGTCCGAGGTTCTCGAGCTTCTGAAGGTGCGGGAAGCTTAGCCTCAAGGCTCGGCAATCTGCGCCTTCTTGAAAGAGGCTCCTGAGCAGATTTTGACATCAATATAGAAATTAATGAAATGGAACAAACAAGCATATAGCTCAGATGGAGAACACTCAATGGCAAGTACCGAAAGACTAACCTTGACAAATCCCCAATTGACGGCAAATCAACAAGATGAACAGCGTTGAGCTTTTCGGCAGCAGAATGAATCAAACACATGATTTGTTCCTCATCTAAAGTGCAGTGTGTTTTGAGATGGATGTCCACATCATCAATTTCCGAACATTTGGCTTCGAGGAGTTCCAACAAAGGAGTGAAATCGGCATCCCTCAGCTCGTCCAATACAATGGCAATGGTACATTGCTTGGATTCAGATTTTTGAACATCAGCCTGAGACAAATAACTTCTTTAGAAACTTGAAAACTCAGTAAAATCTCGGTTCAGGATTCATCTACTAACACAAAAGTTTAAGAATTTACGCAAGGTTTTCACTTCTCGCTTTTTAAATTCGATGTGGAATGCACATCTCACTCTCAACATATGTGCAATTTTCACTCTCACACGTCTATGTTGCACCTTGAATTGAACAACGTTTAACGCCTTCCTCCATCGAACGTTTCACAAAACAAACTAATTTCCTAAAAAGAAAACAACTCCTCTTCCGAATTCAAGAATGGATAAGAGAGGCACAGTAAGTACCTTTGAGAGCCACAATGAAACTTCTGTACTGGGCAACACATTGTGCCTCCTACAACACTTGAGATACCTGGTAACACAACAATCAAATTGAATGAAATCTAACACATAAAAAAAATATGAATGAACTAGTCTTAGTATATAAGCCAGTGGACTACTCCTCCTAATCTACTATTGCCAATTGGTTTTAGGATGGAACCTCACTCGGCTTATGTGCTAGGTTACTAACGCACAACCGGCCATGCACACGATCCTCCGATCATGAGTTTTTCAGTACAAATATAAGCAAATACAGCAATCAATTCAACAATTGAAGAAAGGGTTCAGTCCCAAGTCATATGATGAATTGCAAATCTTGGTTTCATTACAAAGGAAAATGGAGGATGTATTACAAGAACTACAATTTGATTAATTCAAGAAAATGGCTTCACCAATCAAAGATAACGTTTACCATTAATAACCCCCAATTTAAAATACAGCGTACACCAATTAAATCAGACCCAGTTTTGTTAGAGATGTCTCTGTTGAAAGATTCCATTAGATCTGGTCACATGAACTCAACCCCACCAAACATTCCACCATGAATGGTAATCAAAACTCAAAAAGAATATCCAAATAGTCTCTTGAGATAATGTTAAAAATACCTCGCATCCGATGGATCACTCCTTTTATTGTCAATTGATTGTGGGATCAAATCTGATTCATTATTTAACTACTGTTTGCTGCATAAAGCAACCTATCTTTTGCTAACCCAGCTCCTCTTTCTGATTTGGATCTTCACTAATCTCATTAATTGCAGTCAAACCAACCAGATTTAAACATCACAGTGATTCAATTTCAACTAAAGATCCAAACTTTTTAACTCATCCCAACATGCAACCACAAAAACCCAACTCCGGCATTAGCAAAAACAAGCAATTCCCCCTCAGAATTCAGAATTTCTACAAAAATGACAGGAAAAAAAAACACCCAGAAAGAAAAAGAGAGAAATTATTTATACCTGGCCTGTAAATTGATGGTGGGAGCTTCCATTAAATGGTGGCTACAGAACTACAGAAGTACTGGATTGGTGGCTGTTTCTTCCTCTCAGCAACCCATCTGGGTCATCAATCCCCCTTTAAAGACTTGCAAGATTGGATCTTTAATCAAAGAGTCAACAAGGGAAGATGGGAAATGAAAGATTTTGACCTGAATTGTAGTGAGGGCTGAGCTGAGAGGTGTTATATATAACCAAAGGTGCGTTTCAGTGAAACAATGAGGAAGAAGAACGATCAATCACATGTGCAAAAAGGATAAGTATAGTGGGAATGGGAAATTGGGGGAAGGTACAATAATTGACCCAAAATTATTGTCAAAAATAAATACTTATCAGATTGTGACGTAAATTTTAAGTATTATTTGTGGGGATGGTTTTAATTAACATTTCATTTGTTTAGCTAAGATTTTTGTGTGGTGTCCCCATCCTTTATGAACATGGTCATATAATTTTTGACAATGATATTGATACTTCTACTCTCTATTATATGATGCAAGATATGTGCTTATGCAAACTCATTTGATTGACTATATGAGGACAAAAATTGGGAAAAAAATCTCACGAATACGAAGTAAATTAAAATTTGTATTTATAAAATTCTTTATGTAAATTAATATATTAAAGAAATTATAAAATTCTCAATAATATAGTATAAATATGGCTCAAATGATGTATTTAAATATACAAAATGTGCAACTTTTAAAAAAAAAAAATACTTGGCACAATTTTATAAATTTTGCTCCCTACAAGTGGGTCGAGCTGGTGGGCGCAAGCTGATTTATCGACTCTTGTCGGATGGATCACGTGTTCAGGATTTACCATCGAAGGGAGGTTCTTCGATTTAAAAAAAATTAAAAATATAACATATGCGTCATTTATAGCTAAATGTGTATTATTTTCTCTAAAATATACATCGTCTTTATGACATTACCATAGTGGTCTTTATCGCTCGACAAAAACCCATTATATACTCGCTTTTTGTTTTCATTTTCAACATGATTTAATTTTTATTTTCAAGCTTTCACTTTTGATTTTATTTTTCCAAAGCATCGATCTCCAGCTTAGGATGAAAATTGTACAAAAGAAGAAAAAAATTGTCTAAATTCTATTTCAACTTTCAAGTATCCTTATATATATATATATAGAGAGAGAATGGTTAACTTGTGTACAAGGCTTAAGATGTGCATTGTGTACAAAATATTATTCGGTGAGATGTGAAACATTATTCAGTGAAATTTGAAGCATTATTCGGTGAAATGTGAGTATTGTTTAGGGGAATGTGAAACATTATTTGGTGAAATTTGAGGCATTCTATATAAATTGTAACTATTGTTTAGGTAATTGGGGTTTCTTTTATTTGAAATGGATAAATAAAAAAACTAAACATTATTCAGTAGAATGTTATAAATTATTCAGTGAAATTTGGACGTTTTCATCTGAACTGAACGGAAAAAAAAACATAAGAGTGTTCGGTAGAATGTTTCACATTTCACCGAATAATGCTTAAAATTTCACCGAATAATGTTTCACATTTCACCGAATAATATTTGTGCACAATGCACACCCTAAGAGGTGTGCACTCTGGAACCACTCCCTATATATATATATATATATATATATATATATATATATATATATATATATATATATATATATATATATATATATATATATATATATATTTATAAAGTAAGAATTCAAGATTCCTTGTATGATAGTACGACTCAAGATGTGCCTGAGTTAATATATTTGACGTTTAGGCCTTTACTAAATGTCTCTTTAACAAATATTTTACCAAGGGAAGAGATTGACCATATCATGAGGTTAATTTTGCCTAACAATCCGATAACAGACCGTCTGTATTGGGGCCCTAGCAAAAATGGTTGGTTTTCAACCGGTTCTGCGAACTCTTTTTTATCAGAACATGTTGGGATGACAGATTTCGATTGTGGTTGGATTTGGAATCTCGACGTGCCCCCTAAAGTTAGACACTTTCTATGGAAAATCTCTCGTGATGGTCTTCCGACTAAATTAAGACTGCAAAAGTCACATGTGGCAGTGCCTTCGGGCTGTGCTTATTGTAGTAACACTAATGAATCGGTACACCACTTTTTTCTTCATTGTCCCATGGCTATTGATCTTCTACAAGCCTTACAAATTCGTCTTCCAATGAATATAGCTGTAAACTTAGGTACGAAGTCGGTGCTTCCTCTTAATGAGATCAAACGTGTTATCGACAGCACTAAGTTTGCTAATTTAGCCTCAGCTTGGTGGGCATTGTGGTTCTATACTTCTATAGGAACCAAATCGTTTTCAACCACACGAACAAAGTAACTATTAACGAAATCCTTCTATTCCACAGTACTAGTACCCATTTGTTGGAAACAATCTAAGGTTCTAAAGGGCGATCCTTCTTGTACGATTCCCTCTCATCATGCTACTGGCAGCACAGCCTACCCGGCCCACAGGGTTGGTGTTATTCCGACCAGGTCTCTCCGTCGCTCTGGGAAGTGGGATAAACCTCCTACTATATATGTTATAAGCTTAATTTTGATGGGTCTGTTATCCCAGGTGGTTCAGCATCATTCGGGTACGTCATCCGTGACTCGGTTGGTGGGGTTGTCGCGCTCGGCCGGTCCATTTGTACAAACATCTCAATGGTTTATGCCGAAAATCTGGGCCTCAAAATGGGTATTCTATGTGCTAAGTCGCTACAAATTTCAAACCTTCTGATCGAAGGGGACAACTTACTAGTTATAAAGGCTCTTCTGGGGGATTGGAAATGCCCCTGGACAATTGAGATGCTACAAGCGGATATTTTGTCTGATATTTCGTCATTTTCTTATGTTGCTATTCGTCATATTTTCAGAGAATCTAATGCGGTGGCCGACTACCTTGCTCGTAGTGCCCATGCATCCCCTGCCGACGTCAGCTGTGAGGATGATCCAGAACTGCATGTTCTCGTCCAGAAGGATGCGCTATGAAGGGCCTCTGCTGCGGTAGACCCGACCTAATCTTTATCTAGTGTCAAAAAAGAAAAAAAAGAAAAAAAAGACGTTTTTATATATGGCGGGCCATTATTTAATGTCATGATTTAGGGGTGGGGCTAACCCTGCCTTGTACATGAATCATTCAAAGATCAGTTAACACCGGCCTTACCCCCTTATCACCATTTTATCACAAAATCCAAATCTGTGTATTGTTTTGGTTTGGGTTTGTCATTTGTGATATTTGCCAACTTGGATGGAAAATGTATATATATTTATATTCTCTTTTTAATTATGTAGTTTCGATGAAATTTCATGGTTTGTTTGTATTAAGAATATTGCAGTGTGAAGTTTTCAAAAAAAATATACATACCGTATAAATCAATTGGATGTGAAAGCTACCTCCAACTATATAAGTTGACAAAGTGGTCGTCGTGTTTTCGTGTTCTACTTTTTATTTGGTTTTTTTATTTATTTTAAGTGTGTGTTTGGTAAAATAAGGTTTTTCGGTAGCTGGAGTTGAAGCTGGAACTTGAAAGAATTATGGATTAGGTTTTATTTTTTTCGAAAACCTTACGTAATCTTGGAGAGCGTTTGATGTTTACAAGGTTATAAATAGTAATTTTCGGATAAAATGGCAATAAAGGGCTCCCAAGATAAAAAGGGTATAACAGGGAAATTGATTCCAAAGCTTCGAAAGCTTGTTTATCAGATCCAAAATTTTATAAAATAAAAGTTCATCCAAAGTTCAAACACCCTCTTAAACTACATCTCTTTCAATATCTTGTTGCCAAACAAGACACACTATCTTTTTTTGTTTTCGAAGCTTCAAAAGCCCCTTCTTACCTCTTACCAAACAGACCCTAAAACTAATTAATTTTTAATATAAGAACTAGATCATCGACTTATATAGTAGATTTGTGTTGTTCTATTTTTTGATGTGGGCCGGGACAATTTTGTCTTATCATCTCTCAACAGACCCCCGACACAGCAGATAGTTTATTTATTATTGATTTTTATGATTTCTCAATAAATTGTCTAGGTTTGTGTAGAGATCTGAAACTCTTATTTTGTATATAAAGGGTGAATCTCATCTAAAAACACCCCCTGGATGCAACATTACGAGCTATTCGTAGAAGTAGCATGCATATTGTTAATTTTCGTACAGGATGTAATCCCATGCCGCACAATGATTGTCGACCTCCTAAAAAAAGAAGTGTGTAAAAATAAACTAATGAAGGGATGTTGAGAAATAAATGACCCAACGATCTGATCTATTAATTAAAATATGACTATGGTTCCATGAGGGCTTGTTGTGTGGAATGGTTAGCCCGAGCAAGGCTATTTATAGCCAAGATGCACCCTATCCACTGTCGAATCCAAAAGTCGGCATCGGCTAAAAAAATGGGATGTGGAGGCAACCACGAGGGTGCCGACTTCGAATGTCAGTATCGGTCAGCTTTCACTTTGCAGTGTCCAGTGTTAATGAAGGCCTTGCCGATATCGATATTGTGCATTTGGCGAGATAAAAACCGTGTCGATAACAACTCCCTTATATCACCAAAGATAAGTAGGATTGCGTATAATCATCTCTTCTTATTTTTATTATTATTTTAGTGGTAGGAAGGGAATACAATCGAGGTAAGAACCGCCATGGTCACTATTTGTTCAATCTTATCAAGAACTTTAATTAATAGAACTAAGTTCAGTTTGAAACGTACATATTTGTTCTGTTGAACTTATCATCAACAATCATACTTGGATTTTATTCCAAAAAATCGGCCATGGAAATCATACAATATTGCAAGAAACCTCAAAGACGATAAGTGCATTAAGTACGGTGAATATTTAAAAAAAAATGGTGGAAGTCAAATTTACCTAATCTTTCTAAAGAAATGGAAGAATTGAAATTCTAAAAAAAAAAAAAGTTTTTTTTGTATCTTAATCCATTTCGATCGACTCAGTCGCTCTACATCTGAATCAGGTACTATATGACTCATTCAAGAGATTAACCCTTCCACCCACAAACGGCTCCATGCTTTTAAGAAGATTCGACCTTCAAACCTCTTAGCATGAGATGTAACACCACAACCACTACGGTGATAAATCCAACCAATGAAGTGAAAAGATAAGCAAACTAGTTTACGCAACAACCGGTAAATCATTTGCGGCCCTTGATTAAAATTGTTTATTAGTTACGGGCTTATCGTTGAATTTTACTAGAAATTCATGAAATAATTGCTAATTAAATTAAATTGTACTTATTAGGCAATAAGTCACTTAAGAAAAAATCAGTTTTGTACAATTCGGATAGTATAAACTAAGATGGTGATCAAAGGTCTTTTGGTCAACCACTCAAGCTTTCCAATATCAACCTACATCTGCGTGACTAGATTATCAATTATACTTTATCCAAACAAAAGAGCAGTTTTTCTAATTGATAACCTAAGTTGGAGATTAAGCATTCTTATTATTTGGCATTTATTACGCAAATTAATATATGTTTTTCTATCTTATATCAAACCCTAAATTGAAAAAAGAATTCTCTACCAAAAAAGCAAGCGACCCTACGAATTTTATTTTTTTTTAAAAAAACTACTAAACTAATTAAAATTTAAAAAATATTTCCAAATTAATGCTATTATCTTAGCCCTTGGGGCATAGGATAGAAAAATCGAATTAATTTATAGGAACAGCTACGGAATAGATAAAATTTAATTTTCCTTTATAATATTACTCCCTTTGTATTTAAATAGTTGTCTTTTAGTCTTTTTAATTGTTGTCACATTACACATTACTTGTTTTTTTAGAATTTTCAATATCTACTATATATTTTTCCCTTTTAGTTATAAAAATATAGTTTGTAGGTATTTTCAACAAGGTGAAAAATATAGTACTCTTTTTTTTTTTTTTTATTAGGAAAAAATTCGGGTGAGCACGCTTTACCCGAAAGCATCCTTACGGATGAGGTCTGTAAGACCGAAATTGTTAAAAATATCAATACCCCTGGCAGAGTGGCTAAGGTGTGCAACCTTATCAGCCACTCTATTGCCAAGACGGGATACATGAATTAAAGAAATTTCTTTCATAGTCGATAGAAGAAATTGTATGTCAGACAAGATGAGTTCGATTTCCCATGGGCATTTGGCATTGTTGTTGAGATGGTTAATAATTATGCTGGAATCTCCTTTAATATGGATTTTGTCAATATGTAGCTGTAGGGCCAGTTGTACCCCAAGTTTGAGTACTAAGGCTTCAGCTTGAAGCGCACTTTTAATACCTAATTGTTTATAGTCTATGTGTATTGGGTGTCCATTCCAGTCCCTGATAACCACACCAGCGGTACATACTACAGTTATCAACGAGAGTCGATCCGTCCAAGTTGAGTTTGAATGTACCTGTCGGTGGTTGCGCCACTTGATATGACGAGCTTTGTTCCTCTTTACGGGTTGTCTGACGCTTCGTGAACGAGAGGTGTTGTTATCATCTAATATAATATCATAGTATCATATTGGTGAGTGTTACTCCAGTTTATCTCGTGTGTAGTAATAAGTTTCAAAGCAGCGTCTCTAGGAGGGATTGGTACCTGCCTAAACACACGTTGGTTTCGAATATACCACGTCGTCCACCAAGCGAAAACAAGTTTACCTAGAGCAGTCTTTGGTAGGCTGTATAGTACTCAGTATAATGATATACGGAGTATTATATTTTCCCTTTTAGTCAGTTTTATGATTATTCTGAATCCCTCGAATAAATTATGTCGATATAGCCAAGGATAGAGTGTGTATAATTTAATCTTTTAAATCCTATTTTAAGTGAAATATATTGGGTTTATTATTGTTTTCTTTTTAATTGTTGTTGTGATTTTACAATGTTGGACTTGCACGATATTTATCATTTATGTAGGAATATACTGGAAAAGAAGCCCAGCCCGTTTACAAATATTTTGGGCCCAATGCTTAAGGACAACCGCTCCGGGCAAATAAACCCAAGGGGCCCAAACTAGATATCGTTTTATCCACCTAAATCGGAATTTAATGACTTGATAGAATACTAAGGGTGTGTTTGGATTCCATTGAATTTTAATTATAATGTAATTATTTTACCTCGTTTTATGTGCGCGTTTGTTTCTAAAAATAAAAATCTTGTAAAAATCAAGGTAAAATCGTAATTTAACCAAATAATCACATAAATCGATATAAAATAATTGCATTATAATCAATACATTGTGGAATATAAAAACATCATAATTTAAACACCTTAAAAATTGCGTTAACCAAACACCGCCTTATCATTTTGCATTATGTTTATAATGCATTTGGAATCCAAACACACCCTAAAAGGGCAAGTTGATAAAATAAAATAAGGGTGTGTTTGGATTCCATTGCATTTTCATTATAATGAAATTATTTTACCTCGTTTTATGTGTCCGTTTGGTTATAAAATTAAAAATCTCGTAAAAACCGAGGTAAAACCGTAATTTAACCAAATAATCTCATAAATCGAGATAAAAATAATTTTATTTTAATTAATATATCGTGGAATTAAAAAATATCATAATTTAAACGTCTTAAATTTTTTGTTGACCAAACACCACCTTATCATTTTGCATTATAAACAATAATGCATTTGGAATCCAAACACACCCAAATATCGTTTTTCTCTAACCTATTGCATCGGTTAAGAAGCTAAGTACATTTAGAAAAAAAAAATTAATTTCAATGATTTTAGCCATTTTTAATAATACTTTCTTGGATTAATACATTCAAATATAGAGAATTTTTCCTAATATAATAGAAAAACTGATAAAATATTATCAAATGGATCATAATCATATGACATATGTTGATCATCATATCTAGCAGTATTGCATCAGTAGCCTAAATAGAACTATAATTTAGGAATCACACCGTTCAAATACACTTGAAGAAGTCTTAGATCAAACTCAGGGTCAATTTAGTATAAGATTTTAAAAGGTAATGAGAAACGAAATGAATATAATCAATTTATATAGTTCAAGTACTTAATTATATAAAATTTATATTATTTCTCTAATTTCAGTCAATCATTTAAATAAGAGGTAATCATATCCCTCGTATTATTCTAATCATTACCTTATGTTATTTTTCATACAAAAATTATCATTATTCTCTCATCTAAACTCACAAAATTTGTGGGTAGAGTTGACATTTGTCACAAATGTGATTTGTTTACAATATGTGACCATATATCGGGAAAAAAAAGCATATTGCGTACAAAATTCGCTTTCATTTTATTTATTTTGCATATAAAATTTGCTTTCATTTATTTTATTTTATACACACGTCAATTGTGTATGAGTTTTGTGGGGATAGATTCATAGATTTGATACCTTTATCAATGGTTAATGAATAAGTGTCGCCAAAAGACTATTTGTCTAGAGTGGCAAACACTACATCTTATGCAACACAACAAACTCACTATGTACGAAGACTATTTCTATAGGAGTGGTACACACTAAACTTTATGTAACACAACACAACAAACTCACTTTATCGGCTAGCAGCCTAGCTGTGAACACTGGTGGAGGCGGAAAAGTTTCGAAGAGAGCACAATTATAATATGTGTATGGTGTCATTTTAAATTAAAATGGCATAAAAATGATATTATTTTATAATAAAATGTCATTTATGATAAAATGTCGTCGTTTGCTAAAAAAAATATGAAGAGAAGTAAATAAACAAAATCATCGAAGAAAAACACTAATAAAATAAAGATAGAAAATACAATATAATAAATCTCGAGTCAATATGTAATTTGTTGCACTTTTAACATGTAATAATGTATAATTAAATATATAAAAAAATTAAAGTTGCACATGTCTTTACCTAATTGTCAAAATGAGTAATATAATCTCTCATTTTGAAACTCTTGGAATGAACTAAAATAAATATGTGATTGTCTATCTAAATAAAATGAAATAAAATGTTACGGAGTATTGAAATAAAATTAAAGTGGTTAAGTTTTATAAGCACTTGGGAGGCGACGAAGACGAAGATGTTAATTTGTACTGTCACTGATTCACTATGCATATACAACTTGTGTCGGTAGTAAAAGAAATTGATACCAAAAATTTTTATTAATAAATTGAATGTCTCCAAAAAAGGATAAAAATAATAACTTAGCAGATCTCAGCTGGCAGGCATAAATGAGAGACAGTCTAGTGGGGAGGGCATAAGAATTAATAATTCAAAGTAACGGCCCAAAAGAATAAATTACAAATAAAAACTCATCAATGGCGGAATCAGTAAAGCAGTACTAAAGAAACCAAAGCCAGTGCGATGCTGGCTACTGTCTTCGACACGCACGTGATCTTCTCTGCACCGCTCTGCAAGTTGCACAACCAGATTAAAATAATATTCCAAATTTAGAGCTCTAGATTTCAAACTTCCATGGCGAATTAAGTAAACTTCTATGTCTTGTGTTGTGCAGTTTGATTCATTGTTGCTTCGAAAATGCAGATCTGATTGATTGGCAACGCAAACTTCTGATTCTAGGTCAAAGAGTGTGTGAAAGTGATAAATGAATTGTTAATCTGTCTATAGGATGTGTGAATTGTACAGATTTGATTTGGCAATGCAGATCTGGATGATGTTGGTTGATTGTTGTTTACGAAAGCAAATGTGTGAATTGTATGGATCTGATTTGGCAATGTAGATCTGGATGATGTTAATTTACTGTAATTACGCAAATGTACGGGTGAGCGAGGATTGATTGTTGTTTACCTGGTCATCGGCGGAAGGAGAGGGGGATTGGGAGTCTTCGCTCGGTCCAGGAGCTCCGGCGGGAGGAGCGGGTGGTCCGAGAAGTTCAGGTGAGGGAGCGGGAGCGTGGTGGTTCTTTTTTGTCTTCTTCTTGCTCTTTCCCTTCTTCGGAGCAGGCGCCGGCGTCTCGGCAGCGGGAGGAGAGGCTTCCGGAGCCGATGGCGCAGGAGGCGAGCTGGCCGGCGCGGCGACTGGAGCAGGCGAAGGAGGAGGCGAAGAACTGACTGGCGCGGGGGCTGGAGGAGAGCTGGCAGGCGCTGCCTTGGGAGCGGCAGGCGCTTCCTTGGGAGAGGAGACGGGAGCCACGACGGGAGAGGCTGACTTCACCGGAGCGGCGGCGGGGGCCTTGGCTGACGACGCTGGGGCTTTCGCCGGAGGCGAGGAGGCGGGAGAAGCTGCCGGTGCTGGCGTGGACTTGGATTTGGAAGGAGATTCGGCAGGGGGAGAGGCGGCGGGAGTTTGAGCAGTGGCGGCCGGCGACTTGGACGGCGATGAGGCGGGAGATTGGGCGGCGACGGAGGCCGCGAGGAGGAAGAGGAATGAGAGAGCGAGTGCGGAGACCCGAGCCATTTGGGAGGGCGATGGGGGAGAGAGTGAAGTGTGGGAGGAGATGGAGATGGAAATGGAGACGATGGGAGAGCCTTAAAAATAAAGGACAGAAGGTGGGGGGAGAAAGTTCCGTTGGGGATACAGCAACAATTGGCGGTGCAGTTGGGCCCACATTTCGTAAGATTATGAGGTTATCGACAAATCAGAGCACTAACCTGCAAAGCACTCGAGTCGAGTAAGGCAAGCGGCAATTCGCAAGACATGCTCACCCATGTCAAGGTCAATCAAGACATGAGTACCCACTAATCCACTATAGTGCAAATTGATCCTAGTGGGATTTGAACCCTTGACCTCAGGGTAGTGAGGCATAAAAATAAAGGTTAATTGCAAATAAACACCCCTTATTTAACACATTTTTTTACTTCGTTTTTTTTTGTGGTGGGTTAGTGCTCTCTTTATCTTTTCGACATCGTGTGTATTGCACACTCTCTCGTGTTCTCGACATTCGTGATCCGTCTTGGATTTTTCTCGAATTTTTTACTGGTTGACGAATTTTATGGCGTGTTGAGTTTTTCTTAATCTTTTGTTAGGACATGTATATAAGGATGTCCTTTGTACTTGAGAGTTTCATTCATAATCAATCAAGTACAATTTACCTCCTAAACTCTCTCATTAGCTCTCATGGTCTCTCTCTAATTTGTTAGGTTAACTATCTAGGAGCCTAACAATTGGTATTAGAGCTTGTGATATTTGGTGATGGCGGAAGGTACATGCTTCAAGGTTATTGAGAAAGTGGATTCTCGACTGCATCAGCTTCAGCAATTCACAACGACGACGTGCGAGAGGTTGATGGGAACTATTCAGAAGCAAGATGAGTAGTGTAGACTCCTCTAAGAGAAACAACAAACGATTATCGACATGAAGAAATCGTAGGAGGAATTTCAATCCCGAATGGATTAATCCGTTTTACGGATCAGCGAATGGGTGCGAGTCTTGTCGCAGAAAGCAGCGTCTCAATCCAATTTCGGAGGAGCTCTGGTCTTGGTCGTGGGGGACGACACCAGGTGGTAGGCAATGGAAGAGAGGCGGCGCAGAAACGAAACTCAGTTGCAAAGCCTCCAGCAACTTGTCGCTTCACCGCAACGGGGGATTCAAGACTCGGCAAAACGTCAGGCCGACACCATCCGCAAGATTGACGCCCTCACCGATCTCATAAGGAAGTTCGTCACTGGAGGTGAGGCAACAAAAACGGGCGAAATCGCGATCACTACGACGAGCCAGCAGATCGCTTCCGTCACACAAGATGGACCGCAAATCCAAATCGAAGTCCGACGCAAAGAGTAGATCCGGCAACAAGTTCTTCTTCTTCGGAGTCTTAGGAACGAAACAAGAAAATGCAGGAGAACCTTCGCAAGATGGCGACATTGGGTCAAGAAATGCAAAAGGGTTCCTGCGGGAGCAAAGTTGAGGCATCAACAGAAGAAGAAATTTCAGTTGAAGAGGGTGTTCTTGATGAAGAATCATAACTGGCTTGGGTTGAAGAAATCGCAGACAAGAACCAAGAAATCAAGCCCCTGTTGAATTCAGATGTTGATTCAACTGATAGAGATGACTAGCCCTTCTCTGATGGTGAGTTTTTAAATTCCTATATGGTTCTGAGTCCACTTGATAACAAAATTCTGAATTCGATATGATGAGTCCACTTGTGGAAATGACTAAGCTAACTAGGGCTCCAATCACATCATTTGATGTTGCTGCATCAATGGTTAAGGGTGGGGGTCAACGTGGGAACTTAGTTTTCGACCCGGCTATTTCGGTAATGTGTACAAGGCTTAGTGGTTCCTTGAAGAATTACATTCATACTGATCCAAAGGGATCAAAGAGATGTCAGTTTAGCGTATCAAATGATAGTGTGGGCGTGAATTGTGAGATTGATAAGGATAGAGCAATAGGCATGGAAGCCTTGTACGAGTTAGATTACAACAGAAGGGTTGACACTCCTTTGTTCAGTCTCAAGTGCAACCGAGGGCAACCGAAATTGATCCCCTTTGATAGAGGACGAGTAGACCTCGAGGAAACAGTTTGAGACCCAATCAGGGTGCCTTTCGATAGGGGAAAAGATAGCATTAATGTGCTCTATGTGCAATGGGAATTTGGGAAGCCAACTTGTGATTTAATGATGGTGGTGATTCTTGTTTTTTATCCCGGCGGAATCCATGGTTGGTCATCTGCAGTCAATACTTACCTGGATGCTTTGCTTGATGTATGATCATGCAAGTAGGTTGTTCTTGTTAGAAATGTGAGTTGTTGGCTGCTATAGAAGTATAAGGATTGAGAAAAGCTCCTATTGTCATATGCTTCTACGGGCTGTTCCTAAGTGTTGTGTTGGTTGCTGTCATATGGAAGGGGACTTTTGCTTCCATAAACTTAGCCTACATGCCGCTGTCATAGGAAATGCTCGTGTTGGTCATAGAAATTGTGCAAGGAGGATTGAACAATTTTATTGTGCTGGTTGAAATTTTGGTGTGATTGTGATAGTTGATCAAGTGGGCAGTGGTTGTCTCTCAATTTGGAGAACTACTATGATATTTTTGAAAGATATCAAGTGGAGATGGAAATACATTTAGGCTTCAATTGAAAGCTACAGTAGGTTTTACCAACTCCAAGGCTATGAAGGAGTTGCTACCAACCCTACAAAAGCAATGTTGTAGAATTCTTTTTTTTTTTGAGAAAATTTGTTGCTGTGATTGCTACTAGTGGTCTCCAGATTTTTCAATGAATCAGACCTTATGTTGTGAGCAAGGCCTTGTAAGGAGGGGAGTGGTGTTAGCACATGTATATAAGGGTGTCCTTTGTACTTGGGAGTTTCATTTATAATCAATCAAATACAATTTACCTCCTAAACTCTCTCATTAGCTCTCATGATCTCTCTCTCTCTCTCTCTAATCTATTAGGTTAACCATCTAGGAGCCTAACATCTTTGTTGATTTGTGTTTTTATGTCTGTCTTACGTTGACGGATAGTCTGCATGCCGATTCATTGACACCTTTATTGTCTTGTATCTCAAATTCGTATGAGAAAAAAAAACATTTTTTCATCCCCATAATAATTAGCCATTTTGAAGGCATAAAATAAAGGTTAATCGCAAATAACACCCCTTATTCAACACATTTTTGCAAAAAAAATAAATGTATATTTATAATATAAAAATTTTTATACTTATATATCACATTTAAGGTTGTAGGTGATGTTCTCTCAAATGAAGGAGGCAAATAGGTTGTCATTAAAGGAAATGGATATAAAAGACTTATTTTTTTAGTACCTCAATTTTTAACCGGTTCTGTTATTTGCACAGTTAATTTATCGCCAGACGCACGGTGCCGAAGGCGAGCTCCCAAATCGGCATAGCAACAGCCGAAGCCGAACTCCCAGGTCGGCAACTCTATTGCCGAAGCCGAGCTCCCAATTCGGCAGACACGGACTGACGGAAGGAGCACAGGATTGGACGGTCAACGACTAGACACATCGAGTCACCTCACCTGACGCCGATATAATGCCGAGCTCCGAAGTCGGCAGGGTCCCATCACGTCAGCTGTGCAGCTTTGCGTCCCATCCTCGCGCGGTGTCGCTGCCGAGCTCCCAGGTCGGCAAGGAGGGTGGCGCCGGATTATAAATTGAGGCTGCCCCCCGCCCTCACTTTGCACTACACACACCACTCACCCACATCCATTTTCGCTATTTTGTAAGCCCGCCAAGTCGGTCGGTAGCCCGGAGAAAATTTCGTGAAGAGATCTTCTAAGGAGATATGACGAAGTTGCGCAGCTTGTTAAAGCGGTTTACACGATCTTCGCGATCCCCTTCATCTCTTACCCCGCTGAGCAATCCGCATGAACCTTCACCACAACCCCCGCCAAACGATCCTCGAGCGCAAGCCGCCGCCGAGGTATGTCGAGATTTTATGTTAATTTTATGTTATTATTGGTCAACATTTAAATGAAATAAAGATAAAATGTAGGGTATTGTCGAGATTTTATTGAATTTTTAATGAAATTATAAAAGGAATTTAGATAAAATTAGATATGGAATTTTTAATGCATGAAAATGAGATATAGAATTTTTAATTCATGAAAAATAGATATGGAATTCTTAATGCATGAAAATTAGATATAGAATTTTTAATTCATGAAAATTAGATATGGAATTCTTAATGCATGAAAATTACATATGGAATTTTTAATGAATGAAAATGTAGATATGGAATTTTTAATGCAATTATAAAATTAGATAATGTAGATTTATGTGGAATGTAGATAAAATCATGATTTACATGGAATGTAGAGAAATGTAGGTTGAGGTATGTGAAAATTAGATATGGAATTGAGATATTGAATGTAGGCATGGATTTGAGATAAAATATACATTTAAATGGAATTTAGATAAATATATATCGCATAGTGGATAAAGATGTGTAATTTAGATATGGAATTTATGTTCACATAATTGATAAAGATATGGAATTTAGATATGGAATTTATGTTCACATAATGGATATGGAATTTTATAATGTAGATGATGAGGCGGGCCATATGCCAGCGGGAACGAGTAAGGCCAACGGCGTCTCTGAGGCGAGGTGATAGGCATGTAGAGCCGGCGAGAGCGAGCACATCGGCCATCAGACAACCATCAATTGAGAAACCGGTGTAGGAGCCCGCGCGGGCTAGCACGTCGTTTCTTGGCCGTGACGACGAGGATTCTCTGGAAGATTACATCGTCGACGATGTCGACACGTCACAAGTGCCAGAGACCCCGCACATACATGACACCAGCTTCATGCATCATTCAACTGCGTGGGAACCTGAAGTCCACCAGACCCCCGTTTATAAGCCCGTGGTGGGATCTGGACAGTGGCTGATCTGGCCGGGAATGACTCATCAGCCCTTCCATGACGAGGGTGCATCCTCATCAAACCCAGCTGCTGGTACATCGACATCAGCATTTAACACCTTCGGGGTAGCTGACACATTTGGGGGTGTATCCAGTACAGACCCCGTGCATAACCCCAATTGTCGCTACGGGATGTTGGACGAGTTGAACCTTAGGGGTGTGGACGACGACCGCCCCTAGTTTGTCGAGCCACTTCGACACTACACGACTCACAGGTGTCGCTGCTTGTGGATAAATGAGGTGGGTGTACATGTATGAAGGATTTGATAACATTTACGGGTATATGATGTGCAACTGTGTAGCTGATAATCTTATTACATGTTTTGTAGGCGGTGGAGATGACGGTCAAGAGCATCAGGCGTGGAGATCGGTGGCAGACAGCGCGCAGCTGACCTCGTGTACCTGGGCAGTGGAACTGGTGGTATCTGGCGAGTCAGAGTAGGTTACAGCACTAGGATGACATCAGAATGTATACAGTAGATCACTGTCTAATCCAAGCATTCCTCTACCGTTGGCATCCGGAGATCAACAGCTTCCATCTCCCATGGGGGGAGATGACAATTACCTTGCACGATGTGCATAAGTTGTCTGGTCTGGAAATCGACGGACGCGCACTGGTCCCTAATAGTACAAACCCTCTACGAAGTCAATGAATGATAGAAAAATTCGACTTTGGCTCGCACGACTTCGTACGAAATGCGAATGCTTTTTTCCACAACAGCCTGGATTTTCAAGTGTCGAATCTAGTTCTCAACCCGGAGACACCCCCTGGGGTCATCGCAACAGGATATCTGTTGGAGGTTCTTGGTTGCTTGGTGCTAAACGACAAGACCACAACATCCATATCCATAGCTGCTTTGGACTTCGTGACTGATCACAGAATCACATCAGAGTATGCTTGGGGTGCGGGAGTCCTGGCTTATCTGTATCGGCAGTTGGGGATCTCGTCGAGGTGGGGGATGGCTAACTTGGGGGGTTGTATTGCTCTGCTGTAAGTATGTGTCGTTCTCCTACATATGTTGTGTGTTATTATTTAATATAACTCAATGACATACATATGTCGGGATATTTCAGTATTGGATCTTTGCTCACTTTCCAATGTTTGCCCCCGGCGTCTGTGAGGACCCCGCGGACCATGGAGACGCACGCTGGGCAAAGCAATACGCTTGTCGACCCACACCAAGTATCACCGGTGATAGGACTCTGCAGTTTATCAAACAACTTGAAACTATGCAGGCCGAGGACGTCAAATTCATGCCCTACGGTCCTCTAGACTTTGAAGGGTATTACCGAGTTTCTCGGTACAGAGGCTTAATACAATTTTCCAGAGTCTTGGAAGCCTACATGCCGGACAGAGTTATGCGATAATTTGGGTATGTGCAGACGATCCCGATGGAGAGAATCCTCCCCCTGCAAGAAGAAAGACCCCCACAGCCCAAGGGTCTGAAGCTGCGGTGGCACCCAGTGGACGAGCGTTGGGATGACCGTTTAAGAATTCATGTACACATGGAACACCGTAAGCGTCCCTCCAATGGTGATCCCTGCAAACACCATCACGACTAGCCGGAAGTGCCTTCGCCTTGTTGTAGTTGGCCAGCAGAAGATCGAAGCACTCATTAGTCACCACCATCAATAGCGGGGCGAAAATTGGTTCACTCATGACACACTGTTTGATTGTCAACCGTGACTTCTCAAGGAACCCTCTGAGTTGGTCTACCTGTTCATTGACCATGTTGTCAATGCATTTTGTTACGTCAACGAACCCACCAACAGTCGTCCCTAGCATAGACTTTAAATTTGCATGTACTGACTCGACACCATAGCATAAAAAATCTATTAGTTTGACTTATATAGGATACTTAAATATTATAATAATTACAAATGTATACAATTCAATGTCACTTATTCGTAGTTCACAACCCAAGATGTAGGAACTTATCAACCCATGCACGAACAATCGCCTCCTTGAATTCTATGAGCCAGGTGTCTTCAAGGTACTTCATAAGACCCCATCGTGCCTCCCATTTCGACTTCATCGGTTGTAGACGCACTTCGTAACTTTCTTCAGTCTTTGACTCAAATAAGGTCTTGCATTCATTGTAGAAGGCGGTTCGCTTGTCACTCGATTTCGTGATCCTACCCTTCATTTCAATGTTGCACATAATATGATAGGAGCACAACATATGCTTTACCGTGGGAAACTTCTCCCGAAGAGCCTTGATAAGACCCAACTCTCTGTTTGTAAGAATTACTTCTAGGAGTCGTTGACCTCACAAATGGCGTAGTCAGCGTAGTGCCCAACTATAGTGATATGTGCTCTCCCTTGCCATGAATACAAACGCAATTGCAAATGTGTTCTTCGTGCTAGTAATCCCAACGATCTCTAGCAACGGCATTTCGTACCTGCCACATGAACATGAATTAGTCAAACAAAATGCTACAACGTATGACAGATATAAAAGTAGTCGACAGAAATGTGATTCCTCTTACTCGTTCATCTTATAGGTCGAGTCCATCACGACAACATACGGAAACAACATCAGAAGATGTCGCGAGTTCGGATGTGATAAAAACACGTCAGTAACCTCGTCTACTCCTGCTTTAGAGGACTTCCGTGTGGCGATAAAGTATCCCTTTTGGTGGAGTTTGTGAAGCGCTTGAGACAAGTCCCTCCGTCCTTTTGCAACGCTTCTCCGCAACTGGGCTCGTGCATTGTACACTTGACGAATGTCCGTCACGCAGTCATGATCATTATACTTCATCTCGCGCAGCATATCCCGCGGTCTTAACCCAATCACGGTATTACGACGAACCTGCCAATGTTGATCTGGGGTTAATCTACCGGCATAGGGATGTCCTAACAACACATCGTTTAGCTTGTGGTTATGCACACCTCATATAACCTTCATGGTCCAATTGTCAGCATCATTTTGACGACCCTCCAGCTCAAACAAGCATCAGAGCTTCGTCGTTCTCCCTCGCCTACTCACTGCGGGAGGAAAATCCAAGTCGACATCTGGAATATCTCGACCCCCTCCGTACTTATCACACACTAGACGAAAGGTACCCAATCCACTCATTTTGTTCTTCCATGACTGAGTGATCACAAGTACCATGTTTTTAATCTTCCCTACGTATCCAGTCCATGCCTTCATGTTTACTTGATCAGCCCAATAACCATCGGCTGTAAACATCGAACCATATTCTGTACCCACATCTAGAGGTTGGTTTTGTTCCTGCGTAATGTCACTTATGTACTAAGAACTTTTTCGCACACAATCTCACTATATGGAATTTTACAAAATATTATCAATAATGCTATATTATATGATGGTTTCGTTTTACAAAACTATGCTTTATTATGTTTCGATTCAAACAACATATCCATTCAAACATAATTATATAAAGGTTCCCTCTATATAAACGTTCCGCTATAATATGATTCTATTCAAACTTAATTATATAAAATATTTCAGCTATATATATTTCCCCTATAATATGATTCTATTCAAACATAATTATATAAAGGTTCCGCTATATATAAACGATCCGCTGTAACAATAATAACTTACCTCGAGATTCTTCACGAGCTCCTCCGGATCACTATAGCTAAAAATGTCGAACGGTAAATCGCCTCCGCCATCTTCTTCCGGTAACGCCATTTCTCTCCGATGTAAGAATAGGGATTTTGAATCGAATACATTCAAATTTCACTCCGACATTGCTTCTTTTATATGCTTTCGAAATTACCTCGGGCATTGGATGTCGAGTTGGGAGCTCGGGATTGGCAACATATCTTGCCGACTTGGGAGCTCGAGATCGGCAACATGTCCTGCCGACTTGGGAGCTCGCCACCGACACCGTACCGATGGCGATATGTGACCTTGCAGATAACAAAAAGGTTTTAACTTATCAAACCTTTCATCATCATCTATTTTTTTCAATTTAAAACCTTCATTTGACAACTCTCAAACTTTCCCCTTTGCATAGATCTTAGCATGTCAAACATTGATAAAAAAAAAACAAATTTAATCTTCAAAACCTCTTTAAAATTTCAAAACCTCTATAATAGATTGTTGTAAATATATAACTCATTTTTAAACGAGTTGAATAGGAGTCCTTAATGTTAAACTTGTTGGACTGAATAATCATCCTAATTCTTTTTAAACAAATAAGGGTTCGAAATACCAAACATAATTGCTATATGATATCTAATAAATCGAGAGGCCATAAGAAGTGATAAATGAACAAAGCATCATCAAAACAAAACACAAATGAAGCTAAAAAAATCATAACAAATACGAATATATATAACCACCCTAATTAAAATTGATGTGATGGTAAATTGTGGATTAAAAAAAATAGAAGCAAAGGGACGAAAGGGGACAGAGTGTCAATACTCAATAGGGATTCAAAATCTCTCCCAACCGATCAATGGGAGCATGTGATACCCGCATCTAACATGCCATGTTTCATGGACACTTATTGGGGATACCGAGTACCCGTTAGATCATCTTCATCTACATTGGGAAAGTCCTCCATGAATTAACTACGTAGGCCCGTTTGGTATAGGAAACATAGTTAAAACATTTTTTTATGAGAAAATGTATTTTTAGAGCATTTTATGAGAGACAAAATAAATCATGGAGAAATGATAAGATAAGGTTACCTTTTATTTAGATGGGTGAATAAAAATAAGAGAAATAAAATAAATTTTATATAATAAGTTGAGAAAAAGGGTTATGATTAAATTTTAAAAAAACAGATTTTTTTATTAGATAAGAACTCGAGTTTAGATATATCTGAAACTCGATGATCAGTAAGCCGATAAATGAGAGAACCGTCTATAAACCGAACAAAAATACAATAAAATAAAACGGTGCGAACTCAGGACAACGCACTCTACAAAAAATTAAACCATGCAGACTAAAACCAAACAAGATGTGATCGAATGCGACGGACGAAGCCAAACCCTTTTAAAATAGCGAATGATGCATCATTTTTGGCTTTTTATTTGTAGCACCGGTAGGTCCCACGCGTTTAAGGGGTGGAAAACTGTAACCAATGACCTCTTACCCTAGTGGTAAGAGTGAGGTGCTTCCTTGTGCCTCACTACCATGAGGTCAAGGGTTCAAATCCCACTATGAGCAATTTGTGCTATATATAGTGGGTACTCATGCCTTGGTTTACCTTGGCATTGGTTAGCCTGTCTTGCCGCTTGGCTTACCCGGCTCGAGTGCTTTGCAGGCTAGTGCTCGGCCCGTGGAGGATTAGTCGATAACCTCGGAACCTCCACGTCATAAAAAAAAAAAAAAAAAAAGGGTGGAAAACTGGAAATAGGCTTCACATTTTTATTCTACTAATTATAATTACAATACTTTTAACCTATAAAAAATTGAAAAATTACATTTATAAACTTTTATTAACATGTTTCAGAAAGATTAGGTTTACATATATTCTAGTAATTAATAACATATGTATAAGTATATCGAGGCAACTCCTGGTTCGGGAAGGAGCTTCCTTGGATACGTGTCTTCACTACCCACAATGAGTCTTGCTGTATCGCTGGTCACCGGTGCTTGTTTGCGTTTGACTTCGTTTTAAGTCTATGTTGCCCCCTGTTTTGCTATGTTTAGGTTTGTTTAGAGCATGTGCAACCACGAGGTTACCTCTTCCCCTTTTCAATTTTCATCCTCTTATCATAAATTGTCACCTCATATATTATTTTCTCTAAATTATTTTCTACTTTTTCTACATCTTCTTTAGAGGTTACCTTTGCAACCATTGAGTTACCTTGTTCCCCACTTTTTCCACCTCATTTATTTTTATTATAAATAAAATTTATAAGTGTTTGATATTAATATTTTTTATTTCATATAGATGAAAAATAACAAAAATTTCCAGCATCCTCAGTTGGTGTATCCGACTGTAATCTCTTTGAGCTTCCTCCACTCTCAAAAGGCAGTTGCTTTCCCCCGGATTGCCACTTGGGTTTTTTCTTCATCTCCTTCCATGCATAAAAATAAATGGAGCACCATTAATGTACAACTTCATATACATTTCATGGGCAGTGGACTCCACACCGTCATATATCACTTTGACCACTTTTTTTTTTGTTTCGAATAGCTTCCGCGTATATACCGACCCATCGAAAAACACGAGTGTTTATTGTTTCTCACCGACTAGTAAGAGATTTCATTGTTCTTTTTCGAATCATACCCGACTTCTCTTCTTGTGCTTCCTCGTACAATGCAATGCCATGATGGTCTTTCACAAATCATCCCTTGTTTGGTTTGTGCCTTTTTCTCCATTTCCTCATGCATTCAAATAAGCTCCCACAAGAGCTTCATCTTCGAGTATATTCCACTTCAACTTTCCGGACAACTTCGCATTAGCTTCGGTAGGAAATAGTTCCACTACAACATCTTCAATATCTTCTATTTGATGGGCTAATCTTGAACACTCGGAGAATGTTCCATATAAGTCGTTTGACTTTTTTACACATTTTTTGAGGAGCTAAAAACTATATAAAATATAAAATATTTATTTTTTTAAGTAATATTATACTTAGTATTGATAATTATAATATTGTTTTCAACAATTAATAAATTTTTTAATATTTTATATAATTTCTAACTCCTTTAAAGTCAAACCACATATATTTTGAGACAAAGGTAGTATTTTTAAAATATTCAATCTTTTATTTTTTTAACAAATTTTAAATCATATTTTTTCATAATAAAAATTTATAAACATGTTAATATATATATAGTATAAACATTTTTTTTAATAATATACAATTATATCTTAAATAATTAAGTGCAATTTATCTATCTATCTATCTATCTATCTATCTATTAATATTACTAATTCTGCTAGCATTTTGCTGACGTGTCACGCCCACAATTAAAGTTGAATTTTTTATTCAAATGGTATTTTCTTATTGGTCAATATTATTGCTGAAATTATTTGTTTCCTATTTGATGTATATTTGTTTCCTTTTTTTCATACGAAGATTATTTAAATTGATATGCTTATATCAATTTGTGATCTATTTTTAAATATATTTATTTCCTTTTTTCATAGAAAAGATTATGTACATTGATACGTCGGACCACAATTTTGGATATTATCATTTCGTGTGGTCTTTTATATCATTATTTCATTAATCTCATCACTTTCGTTATACATTTCATTCATATCAATAATATTATATATTTATGAGGACCACAATTTTGGATACTATCATTTCGAATGTCGGGTTGGTTGAGAGTCGGATCAAGTTTGGTTCGAGTCGGTTTTTTTTGTGTTTGGGTGTATTTCGAGTCGATTCGGGTCGGGCTTAGTCTCGGGTTACGGATGACTCCGGATTTTCGGGTTTCGATTAGGACTGGGTTCGGGTGAGTCAGTCGGGTTTCTCGGGTCGGATCAGATTTTGCCCGCTCTAACCATGATGATCAGAAGCCATATATTATTTGGCTAATATATTGAAATGTGATAACTCAAGAATTAATAAGAATATTTAATTCAAATGTCAAAATAAAAATTAACTATAAAAAAACAATGATTGTCAAAATAATATTTCTTTTTAAAATTTACATTTAGTATGCAATATAGACATCTTAAAATTTTATTGAATTTTTTTAAAAATATTTTTGGATATAGTAGAAAAACATCATTAATTTTAAGAAGAAAATATTTTTGCACCTGTTAACCTTCAAATTTTGAGGAAAATATTTATCCAAAATGAATATTTTAAATCTATACTTACTCTACACATTTTACATGATATCTATATAAATTCTTAACAAAATATTTTTTAGAGATAAATTACATTTATTTTAAACAGCTTTAATGACTATTTGGAATACAAAAAATTAACATTTTAAGATCTACAAACAAAAATTGAAGAATTTTGAGAAAATAAAATGTGAAATTTGCATATATTATCATTTAAAAATAAATAAATAAACACTCTTTTATGTTTAATTTTGGGTGTTTGGCTTCAAGTACCGAAGAAAAAAATATTTATCCCCAAAATGAATATTTGACATCTATAATTATTTTATACACCCTAGATGTCCCTTATTATAATTTCAATATTTTAAGAGCTACAATTTTTTTTTAATAAAGTTAGTAAAAATAACTAATTTGTGAATATTAGATTTCAAAAGTTAATTATAAAAATCAATTAGATCCATTTTTTTTAACAATTCACTTATTTTAAAAGTTAATTAAGACTTACAACTTACAAGCATTATTTATTTTACATCTTAGATAAGGCGCCTTAGAACACTTTTTTTTACCATCTTACCTTTATTTTCAAAATTTATTTCTCTTTTTTTCTAGCCATCTTTCTCATGAAAATAATGAATAAGTTATGTATATCTACATAATTTCAAAAGTATTCGCACAATCATTTAAAAACAATTATATTGTATCTCTTTCCAACTAATTTATAAATTAAAAAAGTACTTGATACATATTATTTCTGATGTAAAAAAGTATATATATTAATATAGTATTATATACGAGTCCCGTTTTATACAATACCCTTTGTTTGTTCTTATATTTTTATAACCACCCACCTCATCTATATATTTACCGTTTCAAGAAGTAGACATTGAAAATCGAAGGTAAATAAGAATTTAGGACACCATATTTATATTGATATGGTACACTAAATCTTGATTTTCGGTTTCCGATAATCTCATATTGCTGGCTATTTTGATCGAGCGGCTGTCATGGCGGGCCCTTTCAATCACCACCAGACTGAGACTGCCAGAGTGATGATAGTCCTATTTGTTTTGTGCCGTTACCCGCTCACTTGTTTGTCTCTTTTGTGTGATGATAATAAGAGCAACCAGCCCCAATCGGGGTGGTCTACTGGTGTGGAGCAAGGTGGGTGGGAAGGAGGTTCCGAGTTCGATTCCCGACTCCTTCCCTTTCCTTGGAATTTCCATCCAAGATTTACCTCGCTTTTTACCAGTGGGTCGAGCCGGTCGGCACAAGCCGGTTTATCTAGTACGTGGCTCTTGTCGGCCGAGTCATGTGTTCGGAGTTTCCCACCAAATGTGAGTTCCTCGTCATAAAAATTTTTAGTTTTTACCACTCCCTTCCATATATCTACCGTGTAAGATTTTTTTACCACAATCAATGCGTTTTTGTTTATGAATGTTGATATATTTCGAACCTCATTCCTTAGTTATAGACAAATTAAGGTAGAAAAGTTTTTTGCATTTTTTAATTATATATTCTCATCAAATTTGGTTCAAAAGAGTATAGAACCTAACCTAAACCCAACGTACCTATCCAAAATATTTTTGAAAATTTGAATTTATGTTTGGTTCGATTCAGCATGGGTTTGAACCGATGAACAACCCTAGTTTATCCTAGTGATAAGGGGTAAATTTATCCCACTTTGCTCCCTTTCCTTAAATTAAAAATAGGATCCATATATTATTTTATATTTATTTATTATGTAAATTGTGTTTTTTTTTTTTTGTTTTTTTTTTGAACCGGAAAATTTTTGACCATAGAGCTAAGCCCTATCAGCCAAGAGCATCCTTTCGGATGAGACTACGCAAAAGAGAATCATCAGGTGTCATAGAACCAAGTGAAGCGGATTCCAGTCGTGACAAGCGATCAGCCACTAGATTTGCTTCCCAAAAGACATGACGAATCTCAACAGAACCAAAGAAGCCGAGCGAGACTAGACTGTCTGAGACAATCATATCCGAGTCTCCAGTAGGTTTCCCCAAACCCTTTAAACTTTTAATAATTGTAAGGTTATCACCTTCTACTATCAATTTCGGGATTCTCAGGTTTTTCGCAGCTAGTATGCCATTCCAAAGCCCAAGGCTTTCGCAACCGCATACAGAATCTATTGGAGATGGACCCCAGCCACAAGAAATAAGAGAACCCTTGGAATCACGAATGATAAACCCAAAGGTGCCCTTATTGCTTGAGGAGAAAGAACCATCGAAATTAAGTTTATGTGTATCTTTTGGCGGGGCTTCCCATTTGGTTCTTTTCCTTTTTGAAGTCGATTTTGGTTTTGAGTTGATTGTTGTATCAGTAGTATTATCTTTTATATTTTCATCTACTTGTGAGGTTGTCCAGATGAATTTTTGGTCTTTTTTGAAAGCTATAATCTTTCTTATATCTGGGGTTAAATTGTCAAAGTGCGTTTTGTTTCTGGAGAACCAGATGCCCCACCAGACAAATGCTAGATCTTCAAATTTGGTTCTTCCAATTGTGTTCTTAATATTCCATATGGTGTCATTGATTGAGTCTCCCTTTTCAAAGCAACCATGTATTTTCATAAAGGTCCCTGGATCATTTGCCATCAAAGTGCTCCTGGTAATGGGGCAGTCCCATAGTAGGTGATATAAATCTTCGTAGCATGAGTCGCAGTGAGGACAATTTGTAGGTATCCCCAACCGGCGAGATGCTAATCTGACAGTTGTTGGTACTGCGTTTTTGAGGATTTTCCAAAGGAATGATTTTATTTTGGGTTGGGTATTTAGGTCCCAGACCCAGCTTATATCCGAGTTTGTGTGGTTGGGCAACCTAGATAGCATCCTAATTTAGGATGAATTAGAAATCGTACACACATATAAAAACGTTACTCGTCCTTCAATGATTGGGCAACCTAGATAGCATCCTAAATTGGGTGTGTGCGATTTCTAATTCATTTCGGATCATATTTTTTTGTGATGGTAAGACGTTTTTAGATGTTTGGAATTGGGATTTATGTCGATTTACACGTTGCCCTGTCAGTGCAGTGTATTCCCTTAAAGTTTTGTTGATTTGATCACAACCAGTTTTGGTAGCCGATGCAAAGATGACAATATCATCAGCGAAGGCTAGAAACGGAATCTTATTTCCGTCTCTTGTTAATCTTATTCCTAGATGGCTCTGAGGTTTAACAGATTCATTGTAAAGACCTCGAGCAAGGATTTCAGAAACTATTAGGAATAGATAAGGGGATAAAGGATCGCCCTGACGTAGACCTCTTTCGGGGAAGAAAACATCCGTGGGTTCATTATTTACCAGTACTGAGTAAGTAACAGTGGTGATACATTCCTTGATCCACTCCGTGAATCTGTTAGAGAAACCTAGTTTGAGCATAGTGGAAAGAAGAAAGTCCCATTCCACCATGTCGGACGCTTTTTCCATATCTAGCTTAACTGCCATCCATCCCGTTTTACCTTTTTTCTTAGAGAAGGAGTGGAAGATTTCATTTGCAATTAAGATGTTATCCTGTATTGATCTACCCGAGGAGAAAGCACTTTGTAGGGGGTTGGTTATTTTGGGTATGATTTTTTTTAGTCTTGATGCTAATACTTTGGATATTATCTTGTAAGTTGTTGAACAAAGGCTTATTGGTCTATAGTGCGATGTTGTGGTTGGATTGTCTATTTTAGGAATAAGAGCGATAAACGTATGGTTTGTTTGTTTTAGGATCCGTCCACTGAGGAAAAAGCTCTTTACTGCTTTGATTACAGAAGGTTCAACAATGTGCCAGTATTTTTTAAAGAACCCCGCAGGGAACCCATCGGGCCCTGGCGATTTGTCGTTTGCTAAATTGAAGACTGTTTTTTTAATTTCTGCGTTTGTGACTGGTCTTGTTAGCCAGTTATTATCATCATTCGTAATTTCGTTTCCTATGTAGGTTAGTAAGTTGTTGGGTACCTGTTGCCTCCTTTGAAGTGAATATCTTTGGCTGAAATCGTGTTTGATTAATTTTCTTATTTCATCTTCGCTGTTGATTGTTATACCAGCTGTGGTTTGGATCTGTTTTATTATATTTCTATTACGTCTTCCAGTTGCTATTTTGTGAAAGTATTTTGTGTTTGCATCTATGGATTTTACATGTGTCCTTTTGGCTCGTTGTCCCCAGTTTTTCTGTTGATAGGTTAAAAGTGTAGCGTGTTTTGTTGTGAGCCTTTTGATTTTATTGTCTAGATCATAGTTATAAGCTTTACATAGCGTGTTTTGCAGCTCTAAAAGTTGTGTTTCAACTTGTTTTATTTGGCGGAAAACGTTCCCAAAAGTTACCTTGCTCCATATCTTACTCTTTCTTTTGACTTCTTGTAGTTTCTTCGTTAGTTTAAACATTTGGGAACCCGACGAGTCAAGTCTCCATGCCAAGCGCACAATGTTTACATAGTCCGTTCTTGTGGTCCAAGCCATTTCAAATTTAAAAGGTTGTAATTTTGGTTTTTGGTTATCCATAAGATCCAGAGTGATTTGAGCATGGTCAGATTTCAAGAAAGCGTGATTCTTAGTACAAAGATTAGGGAATTCTTTTAGGATAGAATGGCTTATAATCGCACGATCCAATTTTTCATATATATTATCGCTACCATTTTCACGTTTTCTCCAGGTGAAGTTATTACCACTAGTTGGAGCGTCAACCAAATTATGAGTGCTTATTATATTTTTGAGTCTTGAAAATCTGTTTATAGATGGCGTTCTGCCACCTTGCTTGTCATTCGGATCTAGAATTTCATTTAGATCCCCCAGGATAATGAGAGAGTCCTTTGCTTTGTATATGTAGTCTTCTATAGATGCCCAAAATTCATTTTTTTCGTTTGCATAAGGGGTAGCGTAAAAAAATAGGATTTCTATTGTAATGTTAAGTTTTGTATTGGTGTAATCTGCTTGGATGATTCGGTCAGTGGAGTTTCTAATAGTGAGGGTTTCATTTTGGAATTGCGATTCCTTCCAAAGGAGGCATAGGCCTCCGGACAGACCAATTGACGGTTGAAAGTACATTTTGTCGAACCCTGGTTTTCTCCAGCAACTTTCTAGAGGTGGGTTTGTTAATTTTGTTTCAGCCAGCATTAAAATTTTAATGTAATCCGATTTGGCTGTAGATTCGATGTGAGTCCAGACATTTTTCCTACTTAGACCCCTAACATTCGAGAAGCTAAATTTCATATAAACCAAATTGGGGGTTTTGGTACCTTAAAGAGTTAGGACCATACTTGTAGTATATATGATATTTAAAGTGGTTTGTATTAGTTCGGATTTTTGAGTTAACCTTGTCAGTGATTTCATGATTCATAATAATAGTCAAATAGTCAAATTTTAGCTTTGAAAAATTATAATCGGTTTGAAATGTTTTAAGTTCTGCAGGATGGTTTGTTAGAAAACTTGAAACTGGTTTTCGAAAATGGTTAGTGATAGTCTCTGAGTTTTGTTTTTCAAGAGTCTGACTTATAAACCATGGATCAGCAAGTTTCATGAGGTGCGAGTAAATGCAAATATTGCCTCCCTTTTTCAAAGTAAAGAAGTGTAATTGCTTGGGAATTATTAATGTATGCAACTCTGACAAGAGCAAATACATATACTGCCTTACTAGCAGAATTAATAATGTCCAAAGTTTTTTTTTTTGACAAGTTTAGGAAAAACTGTGAAGAGCAGAACAAAAGTCTCACAAGCTAACCACAGGGGACAATATATGTGAAAAGTGCTTGTAAAAACCCATGGAAGATAAAAAAATTTATTGCAGCAGCAAACCTTCCACAGGCCCCTGATATTTGAGTTGTGATGTGTTGGTGAGATGTAGATTACTCCTTTCTCATCTTGATTACAGCTGCTCCCATTACTCAGTGCTGTTATTTTGTAGTTGAAATCCTGGAATCTTTGTGTCCAATTTCTGCTTTTGTTCATTGTTATTTCCCTGCCGGTTGTGTTGAGGATCTGTATGGGTTGTAAACACACAATATAGCTAGCTGCATGATGAAGGCAGGATTCAGAAGAAGGTTTATAATGATCTTGTAAGAATTTTTTGGTAAACAAAGTTGGGTTCTGGTTTATAAAATGCCATAAAAACAAGTTCAGATAGTTTAGTAATTCATAATATATGTTTTGATTCATATCTAAGGATAGATTACATGCATTAGGACAGGTAAGAGTAAGGCATAACTGCAACCAAGAGTACCAGTGTCAGTAGTATTCATGGTTGCTGTAGATAGAACTAACCAAATACAAAGGGGCTTTTAGTTTGCCAAAGTACAAATCAAGTTTTTGCCAAAACATAGGACTTGAAATCTTTGCAAAAAGTAGTGGATTATTCTCAAAAGGCATGTTCTGATAATACAGTAATTCATAGTATAGATTCTGATTTATAACAGAGAATAGATTACAAGCATTTGGAGTAGCAAAGTAAACAGGACAGAAGAAAGCCCTAGAGTGCCAGTTCCAACAGCAAACATAGCTCGAGCAGTTATAATTAACCAAGTACCAAGAGGCTTTAGGTTTGCCACAATATAAATCAAGATTTTGCCAGAATTTAGGATTAGAGGGTTTTGCAAAAGTTAGTGGATTAGTAAAGTGTTTTATAGTAGGTTCATGTTTGGAATTAGATAAATAAGTTAGGTTAATTCTAACAAGTATTAGACAGTGGTGTAGTTATAAGTTGATTATCAACATGACAAAGATAGTATCCAGGATTAAGAGAGTATGGCTAGTCTGAGAATAGGTCTTGGAACAATTATAGTATGAAGCCAGAAAGACAGCAGCAGAAGATTTAAGTAAGGGTTCTCCATGAACAAAGCTGATGCACACATCCATAGAAGAAATAAGGTTAAAATAGGTAGAGCTATACAAAAATGGTTGAAAACAGTAGTCGAGTTATGATGGGTTTGTAACACTCTTATAAGTAACAATTTAGAAAGTTGGTCAATCAAAAACCATAAAAGCATGTTCTCACAATACAGTAATTCATAATATAAATTCTAATTCATACCAAAGGATAGGTTACATGAATTTGAATTAGCAAAGTAAGCAGGACAGAAGCCCTAGAGTACCAGAGCCAACAACAAACATGGGTAATGTAGTTATAATTAACCAAAAACCAAGAGGCTTTAGGTTTGCCACAATACAAATCAAGATTTTGCCAAAAATTAGGACTATAAAGTGTTTTGCAAAAGTTAGTGGATTATTCTCAAAAGGTGATGGAGATAAGGCATATATCAGGTCGATCATAGCTAAAGTGAGACAATAGCAATGTGGTAATTTTCTAAGCAAGAAATGACAGATAATAATTAGCCTTAGTATGTTTTGGTACAAATGAGAGTATAAGATTGGTGAGCACTCATTTAGAGCAAATTCAAACCAGAAGCTAAGAGATAAGATGTGAGGTTGTTTGGAGTAACAAAAGCTCTTAAAAGGTGTAAGTCGACAGAAGCATGTTTGTAAAATATTTTTTGTTTGATGATTTTTAGAAATGGTAATGCAACAGGAGCACTTAAAAGCAGGATAGTGCATATTACATTGATCATAATCTGAGCAGCAGCAGTTACAGCCTGGATTAGAGTACACAGATAGGCCAGCAGTATGGATTAGAAGGCTTAAACAAGGCCTGATGGTAGTAAAATAAAACAAAATGATAGATTGTTTTGTTACAAGATATTGCCAAGAAATAGGGTAACAAAGGATATCAAAAGGTGCTGATGGAGATGGGTAGACAAGTGCTTTAAGTTTACTCTGTAGAAAATTATCATAATAAGAGAAGGAGGAATTACATTTAGGATATATTTTACTATAAGGCCTATATGAAATAGACATAAGTGCTTTAAGTTAATGTCATGTGTGATAATACTAAAATACCTATGAACATAGAAGGTGTGATCATGCTTAGAAAAATAGAGACATTTAAATGGTATGATTGTGAGTGGGTTGAGATTAAATTGCTGAGAAAGTAAGAAGCATAGAAAAAACAACATATCCAGAATGTTGGATTCAATTTTTTCGGATTCAAAGGGGGTACCAACTGCTCTTCCAAACAAGATGGCATCCATTTCAATTCTGTATTGGGGTTGTACTTGCTGCAGTTGAGTAAAAAAGTTCCCTTTGTCCTTATCACACTTAAGTGATTTGGAGGGAGTTGTGGGTTTGTGGGTGCCACCCAAAGGCTTCCCGTTAGGTTGGGTGCTTGTGGGTGTCGGTGAGGCCCCATAGGGACCCCCCTTTCCCTTTAGGAGGTTGATGGTTTGCCATAAAAGCAAAGGAGTACCGATTAAAATCAAACCAGACATTGAACACCAGAAATTTTTGGTGGAAAGCAGACATGGAAGGAGTAAGAAGGAGATATGCATACCGTAAGCCCTGAGAGAAACAGTGGGGCTTCAAGAACCCAGAAAACCAACGCCAGATGGATGAAGTCGCATTCCATCGAAAATCCCCATTGAAGAAGGAGGATACAGAGAGGAGCCCTTTGATTGTTGCAGCAGTGGTTCCCCAGGGATGAGATTGGGAGAGGCGAGAGCCAGAGAGAGGACGAAACTCACACCACACTCCACCCCCTCTGTATTTCCATTTCTTTTGCCAGATCCATAAAGTAAGGGACTTAGATTTAGGAAGGCCATGCTTGTTTTGATGATTAGAGATCCTGGAGGACAGATTTGCAGGAGGATTGCCATGGATTTCCCTCAGAGTATTTTCGATTGGTTTCAATCTAGGGTTTCTGGTTTGGGAATTTGGGGGAAAGGAGGTGACACGCGCGAGCGCATTCTTGTAGGCCAAATTGGGGTTTTCAGATTTCATTATTGTGTTTTTATTGGTTGAAAGTATGCGTTGAGGTATAAAATTAGGTGAAAGAATAAGTAGTGTCAGTATACTTATGGACGTGGATAAAATTTTAAAGGAATTAACGGGTAGAAATATTGAAAATATAATTCATATGGACAACAATGAGGATGAATTTATCTCAGGGAATGCTACAAACACCTTGATATTATTAAAATGAAAAGAGGCAAGTCTCAACAACTGAGACCACCACCGCCAACATATATAAATTCTACAATGTCATCTGAGAGAATAGAGATCATTGAAATGACATAACTCTACATCATGATTGAAAGATAAATTCGCTAATCTATCGGCTACCCATTTAGCTTCGGTGCAAATCATCTACCCCAAATCCCTACCCCAACTCCATACGCCACGAAATTATTTTACTTCTAAATTAATATTAAAAAAAATTTTAAAAATATATTTAGCTTCTACGTACTTATGATAACATATTTGGAAAAAAAATCTTAAAAAATATATTTTTAAATATGTTATCATAAGTATGTAGAAGCTAAATATATTTTTAATTTTTTTTTAATATTAATTTAGAAGTAAAATAATTTTGTGGGGTATGGAGTTGGGGTAGGGGTTTGGGGTAGATGATTTGCACCGATTTAGCTTGTGTTTGAACATGAAAGATCTTCACATCTCAATCCAACAAATCAATAAGGAAAAACCGACACATGTCATAAATCTTTTTCTTTATTATATATAATTGATACAGTAATTGATATGATGTGTGTTAAAATAAAAGTAATATAATCTGTCAATAACTTTATTGTATGAAAACATAATAAGACACCTTTTTTATGATAGAATATTTAATTTCTTTCATTTTGAGTCCAACAAAATGTTTCTTGGTATGTATAGCACCTATATATTTCAAGAATGTAGCAATTCTTCATTTCAGACTTCAATTGGAGAATCATTACATGAGTTGTATGATTGTCGCATTATATTAGGTAAAGAAAATTTGGTGTTCATTGCACCTTCCCCTTTTTGTGTATATTCTTCGCCCCCAGCACTGCCTAGTGTTGTGGGTCGGGGCTTCTCATCTTTTGCTTTCATTTTGTTTTGCCAACCACATTGTTAAATATTACTCCGTAGGAGATATGGTCGGACTCTATTAATCAGGAGTTGTATTGAGTTTATTTTTATAATCGGAAATTTCGCTTGGTACCCCTGAAGTAAGGGGTATTTCGTACGGTGTACCAAAGTTTAGCATAATTCGTGTGGTATCCTTGAGGTTTTGAAATTTTTTGTCTCGTGCCCCTCCGTTGCCTTCCGTTAGATTTAAAACTAAATCGTTAGCCTTTTGAAATAAAAAGAAACAAAATGAAAAAGAAAATGTTCCTTGGCTTCCTCCTGTTCTTATCCGAGAGAGAAGACGGAGGAGGGACAAAGCTCACAATAGATCTATTGTGAGCTTTGTCCCTCCTCCGTCTTCTCTCTCGGATAAGAATAGGAGGAAGACAATGAACAATTTCTTTTTCATTTTTTTTTCTTTTTATTTAAAAAAGCTAACGACTTAGTTTTAAATCTAACGGAAGGCAACGAAGGGGCACGTGACAAAAATTTTCAAAACCTCAGGGGTACCACGTGAAATTTCCGTTTTATAATATAAGGTAATAATTCGTCTTTATACTACGAAAGTTAAAATTTCAGACTTCTTTATATTCTTTAATTTTTCTCCCTAAAAAATTGAGGGAACCAACCACTCATCGAGAGGTCGACAAAATCGGCAGACGGCGAATCGTCGAGCCAACCACATATCTTGTGAGATGAGATTGTGAAAAAAGACCACATATTAAGAAAAAAGACCTAAATTTTCATGTAAGAGGAACCGAGGCCCAAGATAACAAAAGCTACACGGAGATGCCTATTTACTAAACCAACCGAGCCACATGCATACGTTTCACAAGGCCCGTTTATATTATACTATCCCCGTCCAAAAATGTATGTCCTTTTGCTATTTATATACGTTACAAACGAGCGAGCGAAGCTTTGATATGCTCTTTCTCAGCTCAGTTTTAAAAATCAAGTTGGGCTCGACTCGAGTCTAGTTTTTAATCGAGTTTAATTTTATGCTCATATTCGGCTCGGACGTTTTTCTCCCAGCTCAAACTCGTTTTGCTTTTTTTTTTTTTTTTTCTCTCTCTCCCGAGTCGAGCTCACGACAAGCTCGAAGTGCTGGTATTCAACTCGTTTACGAGCTCAAGTTCAACTTTTTTCGAGCTGAGCCCAATATACTCGGTTCACATAATACGCCTAAACAACGTTCTCTCCGAATTTTGATTATTTGCTTTAATTTTCACATCATCAAGTTAGCCAAATATGAAAATTCTCAGAATTTGGATCATGCTTTGATTTTCCCATAAGATGCCCCCACCATTGCCCTATTATATCATTGCAAATGGACCTGCAATTGAGTGTCCAGATTCTGGCATATGGCTGCAATTCAGTGTCCAAATTCTTCATCAAAGATGGGGATTTGAGCTTCTATTTAAAGAAAATGGATCACAATAATATTAACTGCTAGTATCAGCAACTGTTCTATTGTGCATTTACATGCTATGTCTTACACTTGCTTGACTTTAAAACTCGATCAACCCTTTAGGGTTGAATCGGAAGAGGCACAACAAATACAACTTGAGCATTCCATCTCATGTCGGATAAGCACAACGCAGCAATAACATCCGACATGAGCTAGAACGGCGTTACATAGAAGAACAATAACAAAGATTGTGTCCAGACTACACAAACCGTCAAACACGGATGCTACTTCGGATCACATAAACACACCACAGAGCAACCTAAATGACAGTGTAGCAACTTACTCAAACCCACCAAATCTAATGTATTGCAACATTTGATCAGTGATGGCTGAGTGCAGATGCCCTGCTATTATCGGTTCAATCTGTAGCAAGCTTATCTAACCCACAACTTAGATTATACAGGGCGGAAGACACAGTATAGGAAGGCTTCGAAGGGCTAGGCAGTGATGTTGTGGCGAATGTGACGAAGAACCACAGGGATGACAGTGTCGGGTGAGCTGAGCTGCGGGAGGTGGCCTTCAGATGTCATGACCTCGACAATGGACTCACCGCCAAGATGCTGGTGGAGGTACTCAGATACCACCACAGGCACTGCCAGGTCCTTGACGCTCTGAATGATGTGGCAGGGGATAGTGACGTGGCAAATGATCTCGCGGAGGTCGCTCTGGAAGATTGTTTGAGCGACGCTGAGGGCAATGTCAGGGCGCATGTTGAAGAGGGTGCGGCTGAACTCTTGGACCGCCACTGAGTCCATGTCACCTCCCACTGCCAGAGGAGCGAAGCCAGAGCACCAGGCCTTGAAGTTGGATTGCATAGCTTCAAATAGCTGGTCGAGATCTTCTTGCTCGAAACCTCCATAGTAGTTCACATCATTCAAGTACCTAGAAGGCAGAGAATCAAACATCAGTATATCACATGATTTTGCTGTGTACTTCAAAGTATGATAGGCTTCACATGATCTTCATATCAGCAAATATCAAGAGCACTTGAATTCTAAAGATTATCATCACCTTTCACAGCATCTGCACAGTGATAAACACTTGAATTCTAATTTCTAAGGATATAAATAAGCTCATAAAAGGGAAAAAACTGAATTCGGATTGAGCTGATACAACAGAAGAAATGAAATTGCATTTTTCAGATTATATGAAGAATCATTTCCCCTTCGCGGCCATATGGCCGAATTCAAATTGTATACAACTTGAAAAAGGATCAATTTGCTTCCGATTTCCTCTAAAAAGTCAAATTCTGCAAAGTAATAAACACTTAATTCTAAGGATACAAATAAACTCAGGAAAGGGGAAAAAACTGAATTCGGATTGAGCTGATACAAGAGAAGATATGAAATTGCATTGATCAGATTATATGAAATCATTTCCCCTTTGCATCAATTTGGCCCAATTCAATTTGTATACAACTCGAAAAAGGATCAATTTACATCCGATTTCATCTAAAAAGTCAAAAACACCGGAATTCGTTAGGGTTAACGAAATTGAAAGCTAAAGACATAACAATTCGAAAAGAGAGTGATCGATTGAGACTCGGAACAAGTTAAATCGGAGGAGATGAACTGATGAACTAACCTAGGAGAAGCGGAGATCATGACGATCTTGGAGAAGAGATCGGGGCGAGTGATGGAAGCGATGGCGCCGATGACGGCGGAAACCGAATGGCCGACGAATATACAATTAGAGACCTGAAGCTCCTCGAGAATGGCGAGAAGGTCGTAGGAGTAGCCCTCGAGGGAGGAGTAGCGGTCGAAATCGAAGTAATCGGGATTGGTGGTGCCGGCGCCCATGTTATCGTAGAGAACGACGCGGTAGTCGGCGACGAGGTGCGGCACGAGGTGCTTCCACACCGACTGGTCGGTGCCGAAGCCATGGGCGAGCACGATGACCTGGTCGCCGCTCCCGAGGACCTTGACGTTGTGAGCTTCCTCCACGACCCCCATTGATTTTCTTCGATCTGTGCAGTGCTTAAGAGTGTAACTGACAAAGGAAGGAGGGGGTTTGGGATTAAATTATGATATTTTATTTTGGGTTTGGGGCTACGCGGGAGTGTTGTGGCCACATGTACTGTTTGTCCTCCGATAAGATTGATGGGAGATTGTTGGGTGCTGCTGGGGTACACGGAAGATATCGTGGGGGCGACATGTCGGGTTTTTTTTTTTTTTTTTAAGAAAATTATACTCCCTTGCCGTCCATTAAATAAACACAATTAAATTTCCGCTTAGCACATGGTCGCATGATCGTAACGACCAATTTATATATGATCGTTGCAACCACGTAAATTTTAAAAATCACAAGCTGATCGCAATGATCAGTAGTCATGTTAGTCGTAAATCGTAATGACCATTTTCACTCCAAACTTGATCTTTGTAACTATCGAACACCATCATTAGTGGCTTTTAGAGTGCCCATAATTGTAGCTTTTTTTTTGTTGCATGACTTAATACACTACACACATTAATTTCAATATTTGTATCTACTTCAATGATTTTATAACAAGGAAACATCCATTTTTCTCTTTCATATTTTTACCTTTCATATACTATAAGAGTGACACTAACCGACCATTTCTCATTTCTCTCATGTGAAAGAAAACGATGATAGCTTTGCCGATTTCAATTTTCAAATAGAGGCGCAAAGAGGATGATCGTATTCAAATCACACAACAATAACCATATCTAAACTATATAATGTATTTTCCAAAAACCATAATGACACAGGTAAGGCTAATACAAATTCATGCATTGCGTTTCATTGTGCATCAATTTGCAATAGCAATCTGATACACGAGACGCATTGCGATCACTCATTAGTTGTAGATGATAAGCTACACCTGGCTGCCCATAGGCGGTTGTCATTTTTCCCGGGTTGATCCAATTGTAATCCCTAAACAAGCAGCCCCAGAACTGAGCTTATGCCCCAGAACAGCATGTAGTCCCTCCTTAACGAGCAACCCAAATCCAATGCCAAATCGAATCGAGCTTGTCCAGCCCCAGAACAGCCTCACAGAAAAGCCCTAGAACGTACAACTTGTGCAAACCAACGTTCGATTTTATTTTGGTTGATTTCTCTTCATTGTGATTTCCATCCAATACATCCCTCCTTACCGAGCAACCCTCTCATTACATTGGTTTCCCCAGTCCGAAATCCATATTATGAAATACTAAGCAAAACAAACAGAGATATCAAATATCAGATATCAGATTTGATTTGATGCTCATAGTCTCATATCAATATTTGATACCCATATATAATATCTGATATACGCATATAAATACCAAACATGCCCTAAAATGTGAACAAAGAAGGTGACTTCAAAGACCAAACAAAAAAAAAAAAACCAATCAAGTCTATCAACCTAATCAAATAATATATTTAATAGTATTTATACTCACTCTCTTAATTAAAATATGACATTTTATTATTTATGTACAATTTTTTAGGTATTAAAAATATATGAAATATCAACTTTTAAATATGTTTTATATATAATTTCATACTAACTTATAACAAAAATTAATATTTTATATGATTTTTATCATTGTGAAAAAAACATATATAAATAATAAATAAAATATTTTAATTAAAAAATGAGTGTATAAGAGTACTATATTATAGCAACCTTGTCTTTTTTAAAATTTGTTTCTTTTCATGATTATTCAACTAGAGTGGTCGGATCTTTTTGGATTTGGGGATATTTATAAAATGAGTGCTTGACTTGGTGAGACTTGGCCACTTGGGTCGAGTTGGCCGGCAAGTGGTAGGGCCGTGCACCGTTGGATTATTGGACTTTCTTGTTCGTTATTAATACTCTCCCTAGAGAACCAAAACTGGATATCCCTAACATTGTGAGCAATTACATTATGGATTGGTTCAAAGATGACTAGTTCAATGGGGCTCTTCATTTGCTCAACTAGTTCCCTCACCGGTTAGATTAGTTATTGTGAGTATATAAATCTGCTCTCAATAATTGTTGATGGAGACCGATCTTGATGATGATCTCAACACGAATCATATCCTGTGAAACAAGAACAAACGAGATCGGGGCGGGGCTTGTCTCCCCGGAGGAGACTCCGACGCTCAAGTCAGTATTGTTCTCCTTCATCCTCTCTAATGGAGGCATATTTTATGTTTTATAATCAAAATTAGGGTTTGAGGGTTACCGTAGGAAAGACAATAATGCCCTTGGGCCTTAGTGAGCTTGATTAGTTTTGCTCTCTCAATTGCCCCTCGGGCTTCTTTAGTGCTTATCAGCGGTGAAGGAGGCCGATAATTTCCGATCCTTGGGAATCTTTATACTTGGACCTTCCCATTGATTACTCAGTTAGGCCTTGATCTCGTAGATGGGTACTTGGATAACAAGTTGCATAAACTCTCGTGATTGCCAATGGTTGAAGAATAGCGACTGTGATTGGTGCAGAGACTTCGGCCTACAAACGACGACTATTGACCTCAATTGGTGTCCACTAGCTGGCCTGTAAATGGCGACTATTTGCCTTAAATTGCGTCCATCTTGATGGCCTGTGAGCGGCTACTATTGGCCTTAAGTGGCGTCCATCTTGATGGCCTGTGAGCGGCTACTATTGGCCTTAAGTGGCGAAAGCAATCGGCCCCTATCGGTGGCGGATTATAATTGGCCTTTGATGGCTTCTACACATTTGGCCTGTGATTGGCTTTTCTTTGGGTCCTAATTGACTATCACCTGAATGGCCTATGAGTGGCGAGAATTGGCCTTAAGTGGCGAACCGTTGGCCTTGAGTGGCTATTTTCTGGCCTTGAGTGGCTATTTTCTGGCCTTTATTGGCTTATCTATTGGCCTTGAGTGGCTATTTTCTGGCCTTTATTGGGTATCTATTGGCCTCGAGTGGCTATTTTCTTGCCTTTATTTGCTATCTGTTGGCCTTAATTGGCTACTTTTTACTTTTCACTTTTTTTCTTCTTTTCCAACGTCATTCTTGACATTCTTGAATAATTTCTATAGTTTTGATGTCGATCTTGACTTCCAAGCTGACAGTAGTTAGGAAACTTTTTGCCCCTTGCATGGCTAGCTCTTGGATTATGAACTTGATACTTTATTGTTGACCCTTAAGTGAATCCCTTGCTGTTATACTCTGGCAACTTTGATGAAAATTTCATACAATTTCTTTTTAGAAATCAATTCTAAGGTGCTAGCTATAGAGGTTAGATACTAGGTGTGTCATAGATTGGAAATCATTCAGGCTCACACGCCCGTCTATCTTACTCCGTATTTTTTACATGACCCAGTACATATATTAATTGATTTGATGGGTTTATTTGGCTATATATCACTGCATTGAAAGAAATGATAGCGGATAACTTATCTTTCACCAACGGGGTTCATGGGAGCACCTCTTCAAACTAGTCTTCACACGAGCCTAGCTATTAGTGCAGCGTCGCCATTGAGTACACAGGGACGTGGACCGTCGATGGAAGGACCCCATCCAAGCGATATGGGGTTGGGCCTTGTCCATGATGAGACTAATGACGACCTGATCGATTTGATGAATCTCGGTGGGCCATATAACCGTGGGGGGTCCACACGGAAGAGCGCATCATGCGCACCCAAACCGAGCACACAAGACTAGCGGGGTTCCATCCTAAAACCAATTGGCAATAGGAGGAGTGACCCACTGACTTATATACAAGGCTCGGGTTATCGTGTTTTTCGATGTGGGACAATCCCAAGACATCACAACACGATTACCCGAGCCTGCTTGGCATCTGAATAATTAAGGTTGGCGACAATTTCTTGGTTGGTACCAAGAGCTTGCAAGGTGATGTCGTTGGTGATTCTTGAATGGATTAAGGTTCTTGGTTGCCCTGGTGCATCTTGAATGCATCGACGAATAGTGCCCCACACCATTCATATGACTTAAGTGAATTCCACGTACATTTTGTGCTCTTACACCTTCACTGATCACGTACCAAAGCTACAAAGACCAGCAGAGCAAAGAAAACAGAGCACAAGGGGCATGAACCACTATCCAAAGACCAAGAGTAATAACTTGATCGGCTTAATTATATAATCTATATAGGTAAGATGTGTGTATACATGTAGATATACACTTCATGTCAAGCTCGTTAATATATTATGGAGTGCATGAGAACGGGAAATCATTATGCATCATGACCTCCCAAAAGTTATCACGCCAACCATAGTGATACAATCAAATATGATATAGGTGCACTAAATTGATGTATGCAAATGATGTATACAGTGGCGAACTTAGTCAAAAGGTTCTGAGGCTAGGAGGAGTTGAGATCCCCTACAACTTATGGTGTACCCTAAAATACACCATAAAATAAGTTTTGTTATAAAACAATGTTAAAAAAAATTTTAAAAATTATATTTAACTTATATACACTCATATTTATATATTTATAAAATTTTATTATAAAAAAATCATGTTTAAAAAATTATAGATAATGAAAATATGAGTTGTTTTAGAAAATGATTTTTCTATAATTCTAGAACATGATTTTTTATGTTAAAATTTTATAAACACATAAATATAAGTGTATATAAGTTAAATATATTTTTTTGAATTTTTTTTAACATTGCTTTATAACAAAAATAATTTTGTGGTGTACCATGGGGTACACCATGTGTTGTAGATGATCTCAACTCGGCTAGGAGAGCGTGTGACCGAACACTTTCTAGATGCAATTAACCGGCCATGAAAATCAAATGAAAATGAAAATAAAAAAAGATCTCAGCGGTAATGCTAATTCACTTATGAAATCCATTCACTTCAACAACATTGATCAACACACGGAAGCAACTAGTTGGATTTATAAACAAGATCAAATTTGAATTAATTAAAATGCCACCAAGACTATATCGAAAGGATGGATTGAGAAATTTAGCTTTTGGGTCTCATATGTTAGACCGGCCGGGCACGATACGTTGCAATTTCAAGTGAGATATCTTGCTTTAGGAAAGTTGAGCCTTTTTCTGCAATAATCTCAAATGCATAGGCTAAGCTGGGATTTCCAAGAACTCTGGGCTGATTTTGTAATTAATCCCAATTTGCAAAATCATCGTCTTCTTCCTAGGGTTCGTAGAGAGCGGCGCGGCGCAGGGACTCTGCGGGTGCGCCTGGCCTATCGACGCCGATCGTGGTCCGGTACAGGCTCGATGGAGGCCCGACGACGATGGCGTGGACGTGACAAACTATAGGAGGGGCGGTGTACTGGGCGCCCGCCCGGAGAGGCGGCGCGGTGGTCTCGGCGTGCTCCTGACAACGGCTGGGCAAAATCCATCTAGACGCGGTGCTTTTCCCGAGCCCAAGGAGAGAAATGAATGCCTGCCTCGTTCGCAAAGGGGACGAATCGAACTCGACGAGGGGCCCCATCAAGATCGCGACAGTCGTGCCCCGAGCCATCAGATTTGGGGCCGGTATCTTCCTCGTGCACAGCCCGCCTCCGAGGCCTCTTTCGATCTCCGGTGGACAAGGCGGCAATTTGGTGGAACCCCGACGGAGGATCGGAAGCCTGCCGAATGCCTGCGAGTTGTAGCAGCGATGATGTAATTGGCCGGCGCGGAGAAGGGCTCACCGTCTCACAACGGCTAATGCAGGCAGGGCGTTGGACCTCGGTGATGTCGAGCCAATCACCATGGATGGGGATGACGATCTCGCGGCAGGAGCCAGATCGGAAAATAGACGAAGAACGGTGGAGGAGGAGGGGTCCGGCATGCCCTTGGCCGTGCCCCTGACACCGGTCGCACCATGGATGAGCACCCTGGTTGTGCCCCAGACATCCGGTGGCGGCGGTAGCCGTGGTAGGGCCTTCGATCTTGTTGATTAGGGTTCCGATTTTAATGCTTTTTGATCGGATTCCCACAGATGGCGCCAATTGTGAGTGCATAAATCTGCTCTCAATAATCGTTGATGGAGACCGATCTTGATGATGATCTCAACACGAATCCTGTGAAACAAGAACAAACGAGATCGGGTCGGGGCTTGTCACGCTCAAGTCAGTATTGTTCTCCTTCATCCTCTCTGATGGAGGCATATTTTATGTTTTATAATCAAAATTAGGGTTTGAGGGTTATCGTAAAAAAGACAATAATGTCATTGGACCTTAGTGGGCTTAATTAGTTTTACTCTCTCAGTTATTATTTGATTTCAATATATATATATATATATATTACTAAAGTTTATTGGGATTTGTGGTTGAAGGTCGTATGTACAAGTGTATATAGATTAGTTTAGTAATCTATTATATATAAGCCTAATGACTAATGTGGTCCTGGTCTATGATTATGAATAGGACTCCTTGCCTTAACCACTCTGTTACTGTACTAAACTCGGCTTGACTCATTGTGTGGGGTTGTGTGCACTAGCGCAAATGCACATATGGGGTTGAGTGATTAACGGTGATGAAAAAGAGAGTTTCTCAATTGGGGGAAAATTTTGGGGCAAATTCTCAATTGAGAAATTTTTTTTTGGGGTAAATTCTTCTCCTCAATCCCACTTTCGATCCAAATCTATATGAGTAATCATTGGGCTTTCTTCTTATTCGTGCTCGATTCGATTTGTCCCTTCCGGATTTGATTTGGTGATCTCTCGATTTCGCCGATTTTTGCGAGTTGTGTGAAATCGAAGAGCAAGTCCCTCTTGTCTCAATCGTCCGATTAGGGGCTTTTCGTTTGCCGGCCTGGTCTTGGCTTAGCTGGGTTCGGTTTCTCCTCCAATCGGTCCATCAGTGTCTTCTCCGGGGTAGTCGTTGATGGCACGGTTTTATTCCGATTGTCATCACTGCCTACCTCTCGGCAGCCTACATCATTTGGTTTGTCGGCGAGGGGTTAGCCCCTTGCTGTTGAATCTCTCCGGCGGCCACGGTGTTGTCGGTGATGTCGGGAGCCTCCGTCTCGGGCCTTCGTCGTCGATGCTGGTTGCCGGTGGCCGCTTCTCTCGTTCACCCTTGTTTCTTTGGGCCCAAGCTTTGGGTCCTTAGGGCCCAAGCTTTGGGTCCTTCGAGCCCAAGGATGTGAAAATATCAAAAAAAAATTAAGTATCCCGAAAGGGCCTTGAGTAAACCTACCCGAAAGGGTGAAGAAATCCCGCAAGGGCTTGTCGATACTTCTGCAGGTGAAAGCTTGTTGGCGTTTTGTTCGAGCAGTTTGCGGCTCTACTTTCGATGTTTCTAGGAGATCTTCTGCTTGGTTGGGGGGCGTCGAGTCTGTAGTCGGGTCTAGCTGGGGTCGTGGTGGTGCGCTCAAAGGTGACTCCGTATGCGGGATAGAGTTTCCTTGGAGTTCGTCTGCACTACCCACATGAGTTAGTGTCCTGCTGTATTACTGGCCCGCAGTGCTACTGTTCGGTGGTGCTTGGCTGCGTTCTTCGGTGGCTTCCTCAGCTGTTCGGGTGTTTGATCTTCTTGGAACGTTTGTTGTAGTGTTTATTTCTGTTTGGTTCATTACGCGTGTTATTATATTTCTGTTTATGTTTTTAGATTGCTCTGTTAGACGGTTTCACCGTCTGCCGACTTCGGTCGGCCTCTCGATGAGTCAGACCTGTCTGACCTTCGAATTTTTACCTAATCAATATATATATATATATATGGGGTTAAGTGATCGCAATATGTTTCATGTATAAGGTTCTATTTGGATTCTCAAATAACTAATTGTAATTATTTTATCTCGATTCATGCAATTGTCTGATTGCACAATTTAAAAAAACTCGTAAAAGAATGTCATAAAATAGTAATGCAACAAAACATCCACATAAACCGAGATAAAGTAATTAACTAGTATAGTATTTTGGAATTCAAACACACCCTAAGGCCTTTTTTGTTCGGGGAGCTTAGAATAGAAAGATCAATAAATCAAATTTTATTTGTAAAATTTATATCATCATTGTTTTTGTAAGTTTAGAAAAGGACATAGGAAAATAGTTAGAATATATTCAGAGATATAGTTACTCTATGATAAAATTAGATAATCAAATGAGAAAAATGAAATAAATTTGTATGAAAAAATGATTGAAGAAGTGTAAATATTGTTATAATACTAATCATTAAATCTTAGCTTAAATACAAGCTAGATTTAAAAAGGTAATCATTATTTTCTCCTATCTAAAGATAAATGAGTGGTTTTTGTCCAGCTTGTAGCCCCACTTTGTTTTGTTTGATTTTTATCCTGTTCGAGTCATCGAGAGTCTTAACTCTCGTTTTCATTACCCAAAAAAGATAACAAAAAAATAAATGAGTGGTAAACGTAAATTGAAATGTTTAGCAGTAATTTGTGTGTAGATCGAGGGAGTCAATTATGAACCAATTTCTTGAGGGTAATTCTTTGTCGAGAATATTTGATAGTGAGAGTTACGGAGAGGCAACTGAAAAGGGATGTTTCTGTCAGACGTACTCTTGAAGCCTCGATTAATCATGGGGTGACGTATGGAGGACAGATTTTTTTATTACTGTTTTTTGATAATTTGAACGGTGTCAGATTCTACTGACCTACAACCCAAGAGCGTCCTTATAAACTAGGTCCAAGGTACATCGCGTACCTGAGCCGAGCCACCTTGTCCGCAACCTAGTTCACTTATCCGAATATATACTTGCATGTAGCTTCCTCAAAACACTAAAAGAAGTGTTGGATGTTTGAGATGATTATCTCGGTCTCTCTCTGGTGCAGGGCTACACACCAAATACTAAATTAATCACCATAAAGATATTGTCTTCAAGTGCAATCCGTTGATAGCCCAAGTCTATAGCCGCAATTACTCCAATTAGATCGGAGTGGAGTGTAAAGGGTTCAAGTTCAACCATCAAGACTAAGACGGAGCCACATAAGGAGGCATCAGTTGAGATAACACGACCCTGGTGACGACGAAATTCTTTTTATGAGGCTAGAGGCAAGATGTCGGAATGACTATTGACAAGATAATTTCACCTAAATTACCCCAAGTCCTTTTCATTTTTTCTGAACACATTGCAAAAAGGCCCAAAACTCTCTCTTCCGAATCGAAACCTAAATCTGACGAACGAATTGTTTTGATTGAAAACATCTTAAAATCGATGAAATGAATCAAAATATCAATTCATCGACACACGAATTGGTATATCGCTCCCTTTACGTGATAATCGAACGACGATTTTTGGTTTTCGTTAGAAAAAACCGTCGATGGAAGGAGCTCGACAGATAAGAAAGAGGTGAATGAATAAGCTCGGCATGTTTATGTGAGGTGAATGAATAAGCTCGGCATATTTTTGTGAGGTGAATACGTAACCTCGGTGCATAAAAACGAGGTTATGAAGGAGCCTCGTCTACTTTTTAGGAGGTATAAAATGACCCCTTTGAAGATCTTATCTAAATCCTCATTGATATAAGCCGAGCTAAATAAACAACCTCGGCCTCTGTTGTTGAGGTGAAGGAGGGAGCTCGGCTTCTGTTGTTGAGGTTAAAGAGAGAGCTCGGCTTCTGTTGTTGAGCTTAGTGAGTGAGCTCGGCCAATGTTGTTGAGGCTATAAAATAGCCTCCTTGACACGTATTGCAAAAATTCATTAAAAGTATATGTGTGATGAATATTGTTATAATGCAAACTCATATGCTTCAAATAATGAGACATACTAAATGACTAAATCAGTTTAGAAAATGTTGTTTTCTCCACTTCTGATTGCAACTCTAAATGACTAAATAAATATCATAACTTTATCCAAATTAAATAGTAAATTAGTTCTTCTTAAGCAGACATGAAACAAATTAATGCATATTTTAATGTTTTATCTTACGGTAATTGTTTCAAGTGCCCACTTCCCACTTATCCTCAACCTAAGGATTAATGGCGAGTCAGTCGAGCCAAGCGGTTAATAACGAGGGTCATAGGTCTGCCTTATGTTAAACTGGCATATGTCCAATCAAACATGAGCTTTAGAAGTGATGATCTTCAGTAATTTTTTCCTTATACTTTTAATGCTTATATGGTTATATCATTGGTACAACTTGTATATGAGAGTTGAAAATTGATCACTTTCTTTCACGATGTGATACTATTTTATTTCTTTTTATCCACCTTTCCACTGATGAAGATCTTTTGACAGTTCTGTATTGAGCAGTTCAAAATAATCAAGCACATGGGCGGAGCTAGGGTGTTACCCCCGAAAATATATATATATATATATATTATGTTTTTAATGTTTTATTTATAATACTAAACTATATACCTTTTGTTAGGATCATCTGCTCCCTAGTATGCAAACCTAGATGTAACATATAATTATTTAAGGTATTTTTTAATAATTAAAAAAAATATTTACATTGTAAATATCAAATAACATATATATCTATACTTTTTTTTAATATAAATGAAAATTTTAAAAAAATATTAAAAGAATCATTATTTTAGAATAATAATCATAATATTTATTACAAATATCATTTTGTAAGAAAAAAATATGCAAATATATATAATTGGACATGCACAATATAAATATAATTTTTAATTTTTTTGTATTAATTAAAAATACTCTAAATAATTTTGGGTTACACCTACGTACAAAGCATTCAAGAATACTAATTTAAATATCTTGTAGAATGAAACAAGGTTGAATGGGTAGCTTGGGTGGTAAAGGTCCAAATGCTTGCTCAATGCTAAACTGGGTTTGGTAGAGGTCACGGGTTCGAATTCCGTCCTTTTCTATTTTATCTCTTTTTCCCCCCGCCCAGTCTTCTTCTGTTCTATTTTTTTTACAACCTCAGCAGCTAGGAGCAAAAGGGATCCGTCGTCCCGCTCTCCGCTCTCCACCGCCCGCCTCCACAAGCGTCGCTCCCGCTCTCCGCTCTCCACCGCCCCCCTCCATGAGCGTCGCTCCCGCTCTCCGCTCTCCACCGCCCGCCCCCGCCCTGTCTTCTTCTGTTCGAATTGTTTTTTCAAGCTCAGCAGGCAGGAGAAAAGGGAACCGCGAGCGAGCCAGGCCCTCCTCTCGTCGTCCCGCTCTCCGCTCTCCACCGCCCGCCTCCACCACTGTCGCTCCCGATCTCCGCTCTCCACCGCCCGCCTCCACCACCGTGGCCGACAACCTTGCACCCGGTTCGGTTGGCTGCCTTCACGACTCGGACCGTCGACATCGCCCGACTTGGACTGTTCGATTCAAAGGTGCATTTGACATTTCCTATGTTAAAGTTTATATATTATGAATTAGATTTTCAATTCAATTTTGAAATTCATGAAAGTTTGAAGGTTAGATTTTCAAATTGAAGTGCAGTTTGTAAATAGGATAGTTAGGGTTTGTGGAATTTGAGAACCAATTGGGTCTGATTTTTTAATAGAAGGTAGGAATCTGGAAACAAGAGAAAGTAGGAATCTGGAATTCAATTGTTTAGTACGGTCAAAGCTATATAACCCTTCCTATTCAGTCCTGCTTTCTTCCTTCTCTCTTGTGGTAAACAATTTACAGTAGCTTGTAATTTTTCCTTTTATCATTGAAATTTCTATTATGTCTATTATTTCCTTGAAGTTTTGAGTGACTATAAGTCTGCCATTGCTGAACATGTCATAATTCTCATTGATCCATGTAGTTTGTGCTCAAAAATATTGGGCGGCTTCGGATTTGAATGCTCAGCAACTGCTAGGGTTGTGTCTTGGTGTGGAAGGAATCCGACAAGTGAGGGAGAATGGGAATGGGGATTTGGGAATTTAGGGATGTTGGTCAATTGTAATCTTAAAAATATTTTCCGTGCTTATTGTGTAACATTAGATTTAATGGCACTAAGTTAGCAATCATTACAAATCAGACTACAGATCTTTACACTAAACCTCAGGTTACTTAATGGATCTTCTAGAAGTGCATAATTTTTGGGTTAAAGTTAATGTTTCTCTCTTAATTCAATAATTTGGTTTAAATTTGTGGCCAAATCCAAGGGCTTGTTATATGCTTTGTGGCTTGTTAGTAAGATTAATTTGAGTGCCAGTTCCTTTTAGTCAATTTCGTACTCGTTAATTACTTTTTTTTAATTGTGGTTATTAACATTATTTCATTTCCTTTTTATGCTTAGTTGTTGAATGATGAATTGAATTCCTCCATGGATGTTTCATTCAGGTCTATGAGAGCTTCTTGGGCGCAATTCTATAAATGGTTGTGGTGATTTTGTGATTGCAGACAATGAATATTTCCTTTGCTTGAATGGCCTGCTGTAATTGTCTTGCATTGCTGCTCCTTATTTGCTAAGATCTTCAAAAGGGGTCCTTATAAACCTCACAAAACTTATACGAGGCTCCATTATAACCTCATTTCTGATTGCCGAGTTAACGTATTAAGCTCGTCCCATCTTGCCGAGCTTATGCATTAACCTCATTTCTGTCTACCGAGCTCTTCCTTCGACGGTTTTTCCGAACGAAGACTTAAAATTGTCATTCGATAATCACTTAAAGCGACCGATATACCCGTTCGTGTGTTGATTGATTGATCTTTTGATTAATTTCATCGATTTTAGGCTGTTTTCAATCAAAATAATTCGTTCGTCAGATTTAGGTTTCGATTCGGAAGAGAGAGTTTTGGGCCCTTTTGCAACGTGTTCAGAAAAAATGAAAAGGGCTTGGGGTAATTTAGGTGAAATTATCTTGTCAATAGCCATTCCGACGTCTTGCCTAAAGCCCTTATGTTTTTTTTTTATTTGCTTTATTTTTATTTTTGTATTGGGATGGAGTGGATGTATATTGATTGAAAAGATTAGTAGCCCATTTATGGACTGAGCTTGAGGCCCAATTAAAGATTAGCCTAAAGCCTTCACATGAGGCCTATTAAGTATTAACCGATTCCTGTGAGAATGAGAGGGATGAACAAGAAATGAACTTACATCGCCTCTACTAACTAACTAACAACATACCAACACACTTTTTTCAATTGTTCCACATCACATTTGTACCGATCATACACCTATACGAGGACCTTTGTTTTGATGTAAAGAATAATTGTTGTTCCACGTCGAAAAACACGAGAACTCAAGTTTTGTATATATGTATGTGGACTATTCTTCTTATTACTAATTGATTTTATAATGGAATCTTACTGATTTTGTGTGCCCGACCGGTTAACACATGATTTTTTTAGACATTTGAATCTCATGTTATATGACCCATCTGAATTTAATAATCGTAAATCCTACTTCATCCATTCTTTTTTTATGAGTCTTTTTACTATTCATAAAAGTTTTATTAGAATGGTAAAAAGTAAAAACCATATAATATAATAACCATATAATACTCTCTCATCATCATAGGAAGCTCTCCGAAAAGTGCTGAAGCAGCAGCTCACCATGAACGGACCCGAACCGTTGCAAAAGAACTTGCAGAAACTGTGTGAACTTGCCATTTTTGGAGCCTCGCCATTGTTGCTACAAAGCTCCGTTTTCGTTGATTTTTGTTACTCCATTCTCCTCGTGATGTCCTCTATCAATCACTAGTTTCTGTTGGCTCATATACACTCTCAGATGAACGCAATGGAGCCTTAAAATAGGATGCTGGGCAGTTCATTTGCAGAAACTGCATGAACTTGTCAACTTCCGAGCCCTGCTGCTGCTGCTACAGAACTCCGATTTGGTTGATTTTTATTTCTACATGTTCCTCGTGATGTCCTATATCAATCACAAGTTTCTGTTGGCTTATATACACTGTGAGTTGAACGTAATGTAGCCTTAAAATAGGCTGCTGGGCAGTTCATTTAAAGAAACTGCATAAACTTGTCAACTTCCGAGCCCTGCTGCTGCTACTACTACAGAACTCCGATTTCATTGATTTTTGTTTCGACGTGTTCCTTGCAGTGCCCTCTATTGATCTCAACTCTCTTTATACTTAGACATAGATGGAGTTGTTCACAATAGTATCGCCAACTTGACTGCTATATATATATATATATATATATATATATATATATATATATATATATATATATATATATATATATATATATATATATATATATATATATATATATATATATATATATATATATATATATATATATATATATATATTGTTATATGGCACATATATGCTCTCCGTGGCTCCTTTTGCGTGGTGTGCTATATATGCTCTCCGTGGCTCCTTTTGCGTGGTGTTCGAGACTGGCTCGATCAATCCTCGGGGGAAGTTTTTTGGCCTTTGGTTGTATTTGGTCTGGCGCAAAGTTGGAAATTTGAGTCGGGGCACGCAGAGATCACCGTCCGGTGCTCGAGGAGCGCACAAAATATGCTATTTTGTGCAGGAATTAATCCTCCATAGGTATGGTCGACATGCCAACTTCTGGCGTTTGCTGCGGCCACCACAAAGCTTCGTTTTTGCCATCGTTTCTTCTGGAATAGTGGAATACCCCTTGCTTGGAGGATGATATACATACACACCAGGTGTATCTTTTGTTTATGTGTTAAATTTTATAAAATTTATCCACTACTCTTAAAAATTGTAAAAATTAACCCTAAAATTTTTCTTTAAAACTCTATTATACCCATATTATAAAGAATAAAACCTAAAAATTTCAATAACCACTAATGATACCCTAAATTTTAAATGGTGAACCCTAGAAAAATAATTTTTCAAAAAAAAAAAAATAGTGTATGTATACACCAAGTGTATGTGTAGCCTTTCCCCCCTTGCATAGCCTTGTTTTAGCCCCATCATAACAATTATTATTTCTGTTGATTAATTGCTTATTAAAAACACAAGGGGTGAAATGATAATTGTTGAAAGTTTAGTACGCTTGTACGAAAACTTGACTTGGGTGTTCAATTGCTAATGGGTAGGGTAACATTGGCCCAAATTGGTTGGGCAGCCCAATTTCTGGGCAGCCCAATCTCAGGCACCGAATACCTAAACCCTAGAATATAAAAGAGCTTCTCGCCCTCAACCTCTCTAATCTGTTTGTTGGAGGCCAAACTTCTGAAATCACCCTTCTCGTCAGATTTTCTCTCTCGTATCGTCAAGCATGGTGAGTTCCTTGTTCTAACAATCTTTCTCGTTTACCTTTTCTATAGATTTAATTGTAATTAATCAAATTCGTTTGATCCGTACTGAAATCTGGTTCTAGGATGTGCGTATTTTTCCTCCATTTATTTGATTCTCAACCGATTTGGTTTTGTTATGATTATAGTCGAAGAGAAGGACTAAGGAGCCTAAGGAGGAGACCGTCACTCTCGGACCTACGGTTAAGCCAGGAGAGCACGTCTTCGGTGTCGCTCACATTTTTGCTTCATTCAACGACACCTTTATCGTAAGTGTCTGGATATAAATTCTATCTTAAAGATATTTTGATGGCAGTTTTGGGTTGTTGTTGATATCGATTTATTTGAAAATCGCAGCATGTGACTGATCTGTCTGGGAGGGAGACAATGGTTCGCATCACTGGTAAGTTATCCGTATTTCATCCGACTGGAACGCCAAAACCTCGATTTGAATATCAATCAATGTTGTTTTACCAGGTTCTCTTCCTGTTGTAGAAATGGTGTTTCAATGTACCTCATGATTTTGTTTACCTGTGTTTTTACGCCTAATTGATATAGGACCTAGCTCCAATCAACCACAAATCCTCTTTGATAAAGATTAATTGCCTGCAGATTATTAGTTCTGTTGTTAATTTTGATTACCTATATGTTAGTTTTTTTCCTTTTCAATATTGATACTGATTTTGGAAATATGTTGGTTGATTGTATATGGTGTTAGTTGTCCCTTTACTAATCCACCCTTTTAAAGAGGTTCTTTCAAATTTCCTCTTATTGGTCAAATAAGTTGCTAGTAGGAATGGATTTTCGTTTATTCAAGCCAATTCTGATCATCAAAACTCTGATTTTGTTTTGTCAAATTCATCTAAAAGGTGGTATGAAGGTGAAAGCTGACAGAGATGAATCCTCCCCTTATGCTGCTATGCTTGCAGCCCAAGATGTTTCACAGCGTTGCAAGGTGTGCTTCATTGAATACCTGCGTCTGGTTTTTGTTTTCGGAGTTTTCTAATTTTGCAATTCATGAACAGCATCAGAATTCCAAATTTTCCCACATTGAAACCACATATGTAGCAATATCATTCTTTGATTACCTATAATTCTGAACTTTTGTATCTATACTACAGGAGCTTGGTATCACAGCTCTTCACATAAAGCTCCGAGCAACTGGTGGAAACAAAACCAAAACACCTGGCCCAGGTGCTCAGTCTGCGCTCAGGGCTCTTGCCCGTTCAGGCATGAAGATTGGCCGCATTGGTAAATTACTTCTCTTCTACTTAGTATATGTTATGCCTCTTGTGAAGCTTTATATCTTCCAGTAGCTGTAACTTATTCCGTTTATCTGTCTGAAACTCAACAGAGGATGTTACTCCCATTCCAACCGACAGCACCCGCAGAAAGGGTGGTAGAAGGGGAAGGAGGCTCTAAGTGTGTTCGATCTCTGCTTTTCAATGCTGTCTACTGTGGCATCTCGATGGTGTTTATTGGTGCTTCTCTAGCTTCCTTTTATGTGTTTCTGATTAAATTGTGTTAGACTTTCATAGTTGAGAACTTGAGATCGATTTCAGATTGCATTTCCGAAACTATTTGCTGATGATATCAAAGTTTTGCTGTTTCAAGTACAAAACTATTTTAGTTTAACTCATCATGCGTTGCGTTGTCATGTGGGCTTTCATTTATTGTTCTAGCAACATATAAAATTCGATCGCCTATAGTTCCATGTGAAAGTTAAAAGTGCCGACTCATCAACATAAAGTAGTACATGATCTATGCATATCACCTCACGAATCAAAGCATGTCTTCGCTTGTCAGAAATGTTTTCTCCGCCCTTTTCACAAAGTTGAATCAATGAGAATTTGAAAAACGTGTTTGATGTTTTATTGAAGGTGATTAAATGGGGATAATTAAAAATGGTAACCAAACACCTATTTCTTTTATTTCATAAGATCTTCTATTGTTTAGGTTCTGGGTTGTATACTTGTAGTTGTAGTCCTATGTCAATTCATCATTCGAGAGTCAAATAGCAATACATTATAAGTTATAAATGACAATACAGTCTTTTATATGACTATCGAAACCAATGTTTTAAAAGTCGCTAGACAAGTGCTTAGGCAGCAAGTAAACAGACTTGGAACAAACACGATATGGTGGCTGTATACATTTTAAGTGTCATCGTGGTAACATTTGAAGTGTTACTAGTGTCTGGTGACCGTGATTACACGCACAATTCAAAGATCATGCTCTTGAAAAGCTTCATTAAGTACAATCTTTTTTGTACATCATATGGTGGCTGTATACATTTACAATGATAAAATCAAACTGTCCTGTGATAAATGATCAGAAACAGAGATGATACTGAATTCAAAAACAACTATGATTTGTTACCACACCACTCTGAATTGCTTCACAGCATCACATACTAGTAGTACAAGGGATTCAAGAACGCCCTGTCAGGTATAACTCTGTGAGGATTCAGGAAGGGAAAGAAAATTACCTTGAGTTCAACAACAGGAATCGTCTAGTGTGGGGTCGAAGGCACCTACGTTGTACGAAACAACATCATCGGGCGTGATAGAGTGACTCAGCAGAGGTGTGCTGTTGCTAGTCTGGTCATTTGGAAGGCTTATAGAACGATCAAAATACAACACAATTACAGTTATGTCATCATGTATCTGGCGCCTGACCCCCTTCTCGAATATGGACAAGTCATCATAGCTCAACCCTATTTTCTTTGCAGCTTCTTGCATTGCAGCTCTGGCCAGCCGCTTTGCAATTCCCTGGTAAATTCGAATTTGATGATGGTTAGTGTTTTTGAAGTCTTATGGAAAGAACTTCGATACATTTAAGACGAAAACAACATCTTACAACTCTCGGGCTCTTGTAGACTATTTCCACGGCCATTTGATCACTTATGTGATCCCAAAGGCCATCTGATGCAAGGATCAAGAACAAGTCATCTGCACCCATCGTCCGTACTGTTACTGATGGATTTGCTGTTACTACAGCCTTCTTCAACGGGACTGATTGCCCGAACTGCTTGTAAAGGCTGCTAAATTCAGGACACTTCAAATAAATATCTCCAATGGCTCTTGATACCTAAGCATGGTAAAGTTTTGATTAAGATAAGACAAAAAAAAATTGTCATCACCGAAAAAGTGGCGTCAAGTAGATGATTCATGACTCATAACAATTATAAAAAAGCATTCAGACAAAACGGAACTTCATGGCTCTGTAGATTAGAGGCCTACCTATATGGTCCTTTCAGAAAATGAAGGGTTAAACTGCAGCAATGAGAAATGCAAAATGACTCATGAAAGAGCAGGTTAGAATTGGGAATAAAATATATAAATCAAGAGATCATAGCTTAAAATTGATTATGCAAGGGTGATTATATCCAAACAGGTTTTTCAAGGTTGACAAAACGTGTAATCAGCTAGTACATGATGATCATCATCAACCAACAGGAAATTAATATAATATGATCAACAAAGATGACCCTTCCCAAAGAAGGACCTATGGATTCTTAATTTCTTATGCAAGGGATATTCAATCTACTATAAAATAACATAAGAACAAAACCATTTCCAGAAACGCTTACATCACCAGATATACTAACAAGCCACAAAATGACCCCTTCAAACAGTAGTGTGTTGCAGCTAAATTATCTGAAAACTGACAGGAAAAAAAATGCCAACCATGCAAATCTCATTCAAACAACAAATAGAGTAAGTCTTGAATCTATGCCAATCGAACACTACCACTTAATGAATATTCTGTAAGAGTAAGACATCAAGAAACATGCCAACTCCTCTTTGCAAAAGATCTATGCTTTCATAATTTTCCACAAGAATCTCATTAAGCACATAAATCATATATTCATATGTACATATCAATGTAAACAAGCTTTCATTAGAGATGTATTCACAAGTGAAGTTAACACTTCGATCTGTGCTTGCACTTTTGAATCGACCAACCAACGAAGGACTAACAAGGAGCTTGAATTTCATACCTGAATAATTCCCTTGATTCTCCAAAATCCACGAGTATAAACCACGATATGCGAGTCATCAGGATGGAGCGCGCGCACCTCCTTCCTCACATCCTCATTGCCAACATTATGGTCAAATGTTATCCGCTCCGCCACCACTGCAGGTGGAGAGAACATCCCACCTTCGTAGACCTTCCGACCAAGCACGGCACGAGAGTCCCCAAGGTTCGCAACATAGAGATTATTGTTCGAAACCGCAGCCACGAGACAACAAGATCCTGATAGAGCGATTTGGGGGGTTTTAATCCATGTCTTCCTCACCAATTGAAGGAATTCATGCTCTGTTGTCTCAAATGCCTTTCTCAACACATCTGCAGATAATCCGCCTAGTTCTGTTTCAAACTCTGTAGAGAGAGACAGCAAATCATTTCAATATTTTCTTCTGTTCACATCAATCCGCTGAAATGAAAAACCCTAGAGGTTCTGAAATTTGAAGAACAGTACATCACAAGCGGTTTCTATCATCAAAGATAATCAAACGCCAGTCGGATGACTCGGATCGCACAAATTGCAACACCGGAACAAAATCTCATTAAAAAAATGGACAAATTGGAGAGAAACAGACTCACTGTGAATGAAAGAGAAAAGGTTGGAGTTGATAAAGCGAGCAGCGTCGGGGCTTCCATGGCCGTCGAAGACGCCGGCGTAGGTGGCGGAGGAAGAAGCGACGACCTGTCCCTGATCTTCAAGCAACGGATTCGCCTGAACCACGGCCATGGTGTACTCGCCGAAAGCGTGGCATCTCAAATTCGTTTGCCAAACAAGCTCATCATCTCCGCTCCCAAACGGAACTCCTCCTTTTCCTTCTCGGACACCGAAGCACGTCTCCAATGGCCGTGTACAGAGCTCCAGCATCTTCTCAAACAAGGCCAGCTCCCCTCACGGCAAAAACAGTCTCAATCCCTATCTCTCTATCCCGCTCCTTCTGGAATTGGATATTTCTTGAGGATCTCTTCTTGAGGAATTCAAACGGATAGAGGAAAGCGATTGATTGAAACTGTAATCGGTTTCTCTCTCAGATTTGAAATTTAATTGAAACTGTGTTGCGCTGTGCACTGTGTGTGTGTGGGTGCCTTATCGGGGCGAGGAAGAGGGAAGAAGCCAATGTGGCGAGGCGGCAAGCACCTGCACCGTACGTAGGTGTTTTTAAATACATACTCCTCTCCTCCGTATTTATTTTTTAAATACACGATTGGAAAATACGTGCTTACTCCATAACGAAATAATTGTCCTTTTGGTCATTTTTTCTTATGACAAAATATTTGTCCATCTGAACCTAATTAATAACAAAAATTTATAATTTTATCAATTCATATCATTAATTGTATTTAATTTTCAAGATATTATATTAATACTCTAACTTCTCATACCATTCTTTTTTTTTTCATTGATCCATTTTTTTTCCATATTATTTATTTAATACTCCGAATTTATAAATGCTTTAGATTGATAACTGAATTTAACTTGTTTGGTTTGGTTAGATTTTGGTCGGATTAATATAAAATATTAATAATAGAATAAATTATTATTATTATTATTATTATTATTATAAAATTAAATATAATATTAACAAAGTTTTATTATGATTATAATTCGGGAGTTTTTACACTCCTTCCAAATCAATGTAATTGATGTTGAATGTTTTGTATGGCTACAATTACACAAGGAGTATATATTAAATAGAAAGGGTAGTTGAAAGGTTTAACATTTAATAGATTCATTTAATTAGAATACTTTTTCCTTATACAATCTATTTAATCATCATTTAAAAATGGGAAGATTCACTCGAAAGAGACAAGTGTTTTATTACAAGAAAAATGGTTTAAAAGACCAATTATTTCGTTACGGAGAGAGTATAAGAAAGATGAAGTTAATAAAGTAAAAAATGTAAAAAAAAATATTATTTTCACTATGAACTCATATTTCTCGATGGTTCTATTACATAAACAATTTCACGATGTATTGCGCTTGTTTTGTTTGTGTTATTATCAATTAAAATGTATAATTACAACAACAACAATGTCTCACTATATCCCGTGATTAAGCGAAGTCAGAATGTACACACTCTTTCTCCAAACTAGTTGAGAGAGTGTTTCCGATAGACCCAAAATTAATAGAACAAATTAGCAAAAAGGGAGCAGGTAAGCATGGCCAAAAAAGGAGCATAGAAGTCGCATCTCTATTTACTTTACTCATTGAATTGATCACTCACTTCACTCGCGCCATCCACGTGTGTTGTGTTAGGGGTGGGCACAAATCCTGCAAATCCCGTCCCATCCCGATTCCGGTGGGATTTCGAGAAAAAAAATTCCAATCCCGTCCCGCAAAAATTACGCGGGACGGGACGCGAGACAGAGAGTTCGAATCCCGCAAATCCCGTCTCGTCCCGCATATATATATATATATATATATATATATATATATATATATATATATATATATATATTTGTATATTTAATTAAAATTAATAAGAATATATAAGAATATACTGTATTTATATTATACCTTCCCATTATTTAAATCCAAAATTATTTTAAAATAATAATAAAAACATTCAGTAGTAAAAATAAGTAATTTGGAGATACTCCGTATACTTTTAGTGATAGCCTATTGTTTTTTACAATCTTTTCCTGCATTTGCAAATCAAAGCTAGCTATTGTTCTAATGCTTTAGTTCAAGGGGAAACTTGCCTACTGTTTTTTTTTATGTAATGTGAGGACTTTAAATTTCACCTCATTTGTAACTTTCTACTTGTTAGTTTTGAATAATTATATTTTAATTTTTTTTACGAGGGACAAATCCCGTCCCGTCCCGGTCCCGTCCTGTCTCGAGAGGGATAAGATCCGGCGAGATTTGAAAAAAAAAATTCAATCCCGTCCCGCAAAATATACGCGGGACGGGACGCAGAATTGCCCTAATCCCGTCCCGTCCCGTCTCATGCCCACCCCTATGTTGTGTACTATGGGTGGGCAGTGGGACGGGAAAGGACGTAATTAATTTTTTTTTTCCAAATCCCATCGAGATCGGGACGGGATGGGATTTGTGTCCACCCTTAGTGTACATGTTTGCATGTAATGGGAGATCCGAGGGGGGCTATTTACTCGGGATGGCAAGTGGACATCTAAATATAATTCGTCTCATTCACCCCCGTCTCTCTCCCTGTGCCTCTCCCATATATCTCATCCCTTTACCTTTTTTTTCTTCCAAATTTTAATCAAATCTTCTTTCTTTAATTAGGGGGGAGGGAAATACAGGGAGCCTGTCCCTTTTGGGATAGGTGATCCACCCCGCAAATTGATGTAACAAACACCACACACCGGCCAATAACGTACAATTTCATATTCACCAACTTGTGTATAATAAGATCGACCATTAATTACGGTCTATTATGTAGTCTATATCGCTTGATTTGATGTGCCGAATTATTTTATTACTTTTCTTAATAAATAAGGTAGTTTTTTACTACATAATTGTTTTCAAACAGTAAAAAAAAAAAGCGGACTATAAAAGAGATTATAAAGATGGACGTGCAGGTGATTCTCACCGCATATAACACATGTTTTCCCTGAATTGTTTATTTCCACTACAACATTATTAAAAACAAAAAATAAAAAACTAGTGTGAGGTCTTAAAACTATATTGGAACTACTTGATACATTATACCCTACACGCCCTTAACTCATACAACCTAAACATTATTGTTCATTGACAACGTTACGTTTTGCTTGCAAGTTGACAACGTATTTATGTCACGATTTGCACATTTTGTAGAGCCTTAATTCATTATTGAATTATTTAGTAGAGCTAGTTGGGATTGTTTAGACCGATCTGTGTAGAGATCGAGCCAAGGTTATCACCTTCGAATATTTTGGTATGCTAATTCAACTAAAGGTTATAGAGATTTTCGATATCTTGAACATCTCGATGATGAATGAAGATTTGGCCATTGTTACTACGGCCAATTGAGGCTTGAAGATGTTCTAATGAGTCTAAAATAAGAAGCTCCTAAGTCTACCTAAGTAGATCGAATTAAAGAAGCTCCTTCGTTAATTTTTATCAATGAGGATAGGATTAGTAGTTTATTCGTATGTATGTTTAATTGTTCGCCGTCTGTCGGCTTTATCGGCCTCTCGAGGAGTTAACTTTGTTCGATCCTCAAATTATTTTCTAATAAATAAAAAAGGGGATAGAATTAGCGTATATCATGTGGATAATCTTTTTCTTTTAAATTCGACTCTCGTCTTCTAGTATCTGGTCGGTGTTTTGGTGTGGCTGCGTCTACTTTGTGTTGGGTTGCAGTATCGGGCGCCCTGATTGATCGACGACGGATCGTGGTGGTTGTCTTCGAAGATCCTTCATTTAGGTTGAGGCAACGTCGGTGATCCACACCTCCTTAGGGGTTGCCCTTTCCGGCTGGGGTACTGTCTTGAGTCTTTGCACTCTCTCTGGATCTTGGCACTCGTGACGCGTCTTGTTTCTCGACCGACTTCTTTGCTGGTTGACGTCTTGTCTGGGTTGATTGAGTTTTTCTTTCCTCTCCGATGTTTTGTGTTATTGTGTTCTATTTGTACTGACGGTTTTCCGTCTGCCGACTTATTCGGCTATCGAGTATCAGGTTTAACCAAAAAAAAAAAAAGTAATGTAAGAGATCAATGTGTTAAATCTTAACTAGTCAAAGTATGTGGATTACTTAGTTCCGTATTGCATTTTAATTGTTACTTGTACAACATGAAATTTATATATTTTCAATGACTTAATAATTATTACAAGATTTCGATACTGATATTAGAGGCTAAAACATGATAGTCGACTAATCTTGTCATTTTTCATGCCATATTACAGTTGTAATTTTGTTACAGCTTCGTGTATCCTTTGTCGTCTTAGAGCACTTTTATCGGCAATTTAATGTGCACCGATACTACCAACTATACTATTAAAAAAATGTTACAGTGGACAAAGCGATAATACAATGCTACTTCCCTAGTATCGATAATAGAAGGTCGAAATTTAATGTCCAAATCAGCAGGGTCGTCCAATCAATATCGGAGGCCCCGTAGAAATATGAAAATTTATTTAATATTGTAGTCACTCTTAAAAACAAATATATTTTATATAAATATAAGTTTTTACTTCACATCTATTAATTCTATTAATATTATTTTGTAATCAAGTGTTCAAATTGTTAAAACACTAAATTAGTTTTGACAACTTTTATTTTTATTTTGAACTAAAAAGATCACTGTTGAGATTTTTACAATCAAAATTTTACAATATGATAAATATTAATAGTATCATTTTATAATTTTACAATATGAATCACCTTTCTCTAGCTACTACGGTTTACATGAAACACCAAGCATTGTTAAATAAATATATACATATAATTATGGAAATATGTTGAATATAATCAAATTATTTATCCTTGACAAATCAAGAAGATTATGGGAATTAATTTTATGAATATACTACGATTATTTACATTATAATCTTATATCTTCTAAATATGTGTAAAATATATATTTAATAATTTAAACAATTTTTTTCCCATAACATTGAAATTACTTTATTGGATGAAAATCAATAATTTAGAAGCTATTTGATTTTATTTAATAAACATAAAATATTATTAAAGTACTGAAAATAAAAAAATTTGAAATAAATAAACAAAGAAAAAGATAAGAAAAACAGAAAAAAAAAACACAGAGAAAAGGGGGGGGGATCTCGCAGTTAGGAGTTGGGATATATGGGGCTATTTGGCAATTAAGGCCAATTAGAGGGTTGAATGTGTAATTAGTAAAAGGGATGCATAAATAGGCCATTAGCCATTGTACGGGGGATCATATTTTGATGAATACAGAATCCTGTATCTTTCTATCATCTTCTTCCTCTCTTCCTCTAATCTCTCTTCCCTCTCTTTCTCTTCCAATCAATCTTCCAAGGTAGAATATAGGATCCTAACACTCGCTTTGTTTAAAAAAACTAAAACAAAGAAATAAACATTAAATATTATAGAAAGTATTGGGAATAAAAATAATAAATTGAAATAAATAAACAAAGAAAAGATAAGAAAAAGAGCAATCAAAATACAAAGAAGAAAAATTAAAAACCAAACTGCCAGTATTGGGAAAAAAATGAAATTGAAATAAATAAACAAAGAAAAAGATTGTTTTAAAAAAAGGGAAAAAACGGAAGAGAAAGACACGGAAGAAAAGAAAACAAAGAAAAAAAAAAAGGGCAAATTGCATAAAATAGCATGAACTTTAGGGGTGGTTGCACTCAGTGGCACGAACTTAAAAAAATACAAAAATAATCACCAACTTTAGTGTTTAGTTGCGGTCAGTGGCACGTATACCCCTATCTTGCTAATGTGGACTACTGGGGTTGCTTACATGGAATTTTTTTAATTAAAAAGACATATAGCGAGATATGAATTAATTGAAACCTAGCTAGTTTCATAATTTGGGCACATCTTTTATGTCTTATAATTTTTTTAAAAAAAGAAATTCATGTAAGCATTCCCACTAATTCATATCTCGCTATATGCCTTTTTAATTAAAAAAATTTCATGTAAGCACCCCCACTAGTCCACATTAGCGAGATAGGGGTTACGGGCTGTGCATCGGTCTAAAACCGAACCGAACCGGGCCAAACCGAACCGAACCGAAACCGAAACTCTCAAATTTTCAAACCGAAAGCATTAATTAGGCTCGGTTCGGTTATTCACCGGTTTGGTCTATGTTCAGTTCGGTTTTAACACAATTAAACCGAATTTCCATGAATTGTCATGTGTCTTTTACAGTGTAGGTAACACTACTCTTTCAAGCAATGTCGTTTCCTTCTTGCTTACACATATATTATCATATGTCTTCCCTTTCTCTCTTAGATATATTATTAATTACTCATATATATTTCCACTGGAAAAGCCACCATTAAATATATATAGTTTACGCGGGGGTCTCTTTCTTGTAAATCTTAGTTAAACTCCTCAAACGTACATGAGTTTAAAAGATATATGAGCTAGGGTATGTGTCAATCACACATTCTGTAAAATGACTACTAATTTCCATGCATTCGGTTTAACAGAAACCGAGCCGAAACCGAACATAAACCGAACCGAAAATGAAAATTCTTGAACCGAAAATCGAACCGAAAAACTTCGGTTAGGTTCGATTTGGTTTGTGTTGGTTCGGCCCAAAAATTCGGTTTGGACCGAATCATGAACACCCCTAAGGGGGTATATGTGCCACTGGCCGCAACTAAACACCAAAGTTGGTGATTATTTTTGTATTTTTTTAAGTTCGTGCCACTGAGTGCAACCACCTATAAAGTTCTATTTTATACAATTTGCCCAAAAAAAAAAAAACAAATTAGCTTGTTGTTAATAAATTGAAATAGATGGGGGTAGGGCCCTAGGGGAATCCAACCCTGGACGCCTGGACGGTATACTGGAATTCAGACGAATCGCTTTATATGCCAAGTTTACCACTGGACCACACGAGTTCCCCGATAATTTGGAGGCTTTGAGTGATCGCCCATCTTGTATCAAAGTTCGACTCGGATTGATGACTAGGGGTTGTGTGCATAAGCGCAACGCGCTAGTAGTCTAGGGGTTGTGTGCACAAGCGCAACACGTGTTGCGGCTGGATTGGACTGCAGGAGGAGGACAACATCTTCCGACACGTGGACGGTGTAGATCTTCCTTGGGGTGAAATTATTTTACACATTAAAATCAATATTTCGGTAATAAAAATTGTCCAAAAAATAAATAAATAAATTACCACAATACTATATTCATTTTTATCTACATGTGGACATTAATTTTGAATATGTTGTAAATATATGTTTTAAATATATTTTTTAAAAATATTTCTCTTTGATTATAAATATGCGAAATATAATCCGAAAAATTGAATTGTGATTATGGATTAATTTGAACTAATAAATATTAAATAATGCAAGATATGAAATAAATAATTATTTAAAAATATTTTTTTAAAGGTGGAAGTTAATATTTTAATAATAATAAATGAATATAATAATATAATCGAAAATGAAAATAATTGTTGGAGAGGGGTATATTTTAAAAATATTTATAATAGGTGGAAGTTAATATTTTTTAATAGGACGGCCCACTGGATCGATCGAGTAGGCCCACAGATCACGACGCCAGCATTAAGACGCCGGGGTGGGCCGGCCCTCCTATGCCACAAGTTTAAAGTTTCAATCCAAGTTTTATTTCACCAACCAAAATGTATGCCACCCACGTACCTAAGAATCCTAAGATAGTAAGATACATCCCAAACCGACATCTTTTCTTAAAATAAAAATGAATCTAGATACAAAATTCATTCTACTAAATTTTTTTTTTTATAGATATAAATAAAATAACAACTATTAAATAATTAGTTTTGATACATGATTATTTTCCCAAAAATAATCTAGATAAAAATAAAATAACATATATCAAATATTTACGTTTCGGCTATATACACCGCAAACCCCAAGTCTTTAAAGACGTGCACGCACGTCCTTAAGGACGTGCAAGCTCGTTCTCTAAAATCGAAGCCGACGTGCTTCGTCGTTCCCAATTCCATCCAAACCCTAGAGAGAAAGAGAGAGCGGCCGAGAGAGCGATTGCCGGAGAAAGAGAGAGCGGTCGAGAGAGAGAGAGCGATTGCCGGAGAGAGAGAGAGAAAGAGAAAGAGATCGAGAGAGAGAGAGAGAGAGAGGGAGAGTGAGACACACAGAGATGGAGTCGGAGAGAGAGTTAGTGGTGGAGCTGGCGGTGTTGATGGAGGAGACGGCGGAGGTGGTGGTGGGGGTGGAGCATTGGGGGAGGCGGTGGCGGTGGAGTCGGTGGCTGAGGCGCCCATGGAGGTTGAGGAGGGTGGTGGCGGTGGCGGTGGAGCGGGTGGTGGTGGGGCGGCGCCCATGGAGGTTGAGGAGGGTGGTGGTGGTGACGGTTCTGGTGGTGGAGCAGCAGAGGCGGCAGCGTCCGGTGGTGGTGGTGGTGATGGCGGCGGAGTGGCGGAGGTGGACCTATTACCGCCGCGGAAGCGGCGGACTATGGAGGTTTCGTCGGTCCCGACCCCACCGGTATGTTCTTTGATTTATTTATTTTGTTTGATTTATTTTTATAGTTTTATAATATAGTTTAGATTTTAATATAGTATTATAATATAATGTAATTAGTTTTAGTATATAGTTTGATAGATACTATATAATTTGATAGATTATATAGTTTTAGTATATAGTTTAATAGATACTATATAATTTGATAGATTATATAGCTTTAGTATATAGTTTGATAGATACTATATAGTTTGTATATTTTGATAGTTTTCAGGGAAAAATAATAAAAACGATTAATATAGTTTACAAGATATTAAAATATATTAAAATACATTAAAAGACATTAAAATAAATTAAAATAAAAACATTAAAATATATTAAACTACATAGAAATAAATTTTAATTGAAAGACAATTAAAACATTAAAATATATTAAAATACATAGAAATAAATTAAAATTGAAAGAAAATAAAAAAATTAAAATATAATAAAATACATAGAAATAAATTTAAATTGAAAGAAAATAAATATATTAAAATATATTAAAAGACATTAACAGATATTAAAATTCATTAAAAGATATTAAAATATATTAAAAAAACATTATAACATATTAAAATACATCAAAATAGTTAACTGGATAAAATAAAAAACATTAAAAGTAACAGGTTCTCAACATTTCATAATAACAGGTAGGGAGGCTCATGAGGGGGGATGGTACCCTCCGGCCTGTTAGGTTCGGCGACCGGGCAGCGGTCAGCCAGATACCAGAGGAGACGGTAGCCGACATTCCGACAGCCACAGTCGATGATCTGCTTGCGTCTGCAGAGGGCTACCAGCAGTCGATGGGGACCCCTCCGGCCGACGAGCACGACAGCTTCTGGAAGGGACTGCCAGCTTGGGATCCTTCTGGCGATGCGATGATGGGGTTGCAGCCTTCTTTAGAGAACGCTGATGTTTTGAGCAGCTGCATTACTGACGTAGTTGTTGGGCGACGGGCCGACATGGGTAGACCGCCTACTCGTGTACCACCCACCATCCCGGAGGCATCTACTTCAGCCGTTCCGGGGGCTTCTACTTCAGCCGCTGCAGAAGCTTCTACTTCAGCTGTGCCAGAGGCTTCTACATCCGGCACCCACGACGCCGAGCCTTCGACCTCCCCTACACCAGCGGCGATCTCCTTGGCCTCTGCAGATGATGTGATCCCTGACGTCGTTGAGGAGGCTGACAACGGTCAGGAGGGGCAGGCTGAGGGCCAGGGGGGCCCACAGGTGGAGCCCGAGCCCATTCCTGCGCAGGCTGCCGCGCCGGCTGTGCAGGTCGACCCTTTCTTGCCGTCGGGAGAGCTGCTTGTGTCTTACAGACATCACCGCGCGTATCAGGTGAGGAGGGAGCCTACTGTGGAGCTGCCGCTTCTGAAGTTCCACTACCGGGCGACTCACCTGCAGCCTTTCGACCGCTACATATTTCAGGGCCCGGGGACCTGGGTGCAGGATCTGACCCCATCTGGCATCCCGCAGCTGAGGTCCCTCCACTAGGAGTGTGTCGACGAGTTTACCTGCACAGCCTTCCTGGAGCATTGGCACCCGGAGACCAGCTCCTTCCACTTTCCATGGGCGCGAGATGACCATCACGCTGTGACAGGAGGAAACTGTCGTTGTTCCTATCAAAGTATAACTCAAACCTACAAACTAGTATAGTAAGCAAGTAAGAGGTCGATCCCACAGAGAATCAAGTATTCCTAAGCAATGTATATTTACCAATTAGTAGGAAAGAGGGGTTTTTGGTGATTGAAGATGAGAAAATAAACTATAAACAAGTTAGTAGAGATAACAATTGAGAAAATAGTTCCATCTATAAACATCCACTTTAGTTTGGTTGATTGATCATCGATTCTTCTTCAAGTTCTCTTCTCATCCTATTATTGTTCCTGTCCTGATCTTGTGTAAATTACTAGTCCTACGAGTCCTAGTAACCCTTACTAATTAGATAACCCTAACACGGTCAAGATTCAACCTAATAGTAGCATTAACATTAAGGATTAACCAGGATACATGCAACACCAAGCTACGAGTCAGCATTCAACATGTAATTGATTCTCTACACACCAATTTAGTCCTACGAGTCCTAAAAAGGCATGATTGCTACTATGGATTAAGGTTCGCTACGAGGAATCTACAAAATCCTAGCAATAATCTCAACTAGTTGTACGGACTAGAAGAAATCAACAATATTCGCAAAAGAATCAATACGAATCAATAGGAATAGAACAAGAATAGAAATCTCACAACTTTATCAAACCAAAGCTTCAATCCATAGAAGAAACGGAAGAGTTTAGCACTCCATGGCCATGGAGGCTCTTCTCTAGGGTTCTCTCAATTGATAGTCTCCAAGTGCATAAACTAATGAATTCGATCCCTCAAATAAAACCCTAAAACTTCCTTAAAAGGCCTCAAAAGAGTCGGCCAAATAATAATTCTCAAAACTAATTAAAGAGATAAAAAGTCCTTTGACAGATTCGGCGTTTCTGCATAGGCCGCGGGGCAGCCAACCCAGGCCGCGGGGCGGCCAGGCGATTGCGAAATCCTTCGTCAGAGCTACGGGCCGCGGGGCGGTTTCCTTGGCCGCGGGGCGGCTTTTACTGTTCACATAAACTTTTCCTCTTCGAATTTGGTCTCGATGTCAACACGAAAGTTGTAGATCTCGGAAAGAGCTTTCCAACGCATGGTTATAATAGTCAATCGGACCACTGAGGCCTCCAGAAAGTGCGAAACAAGTTCAGCATGTCTGGCGACAACTTCTGCTGACTTGTTATTCACTTAAGCTCTCTAGCTTCGATTCCGCTCCCGGGCTCTTCACTTTTCCTCCTCCTCTTCACTCTTCTTTCATTCATGAGTCTCCTCATTCCTCGTCGGATCCACATATACCTGAAATAATCCATAAAAGCGTGTAGATTCCGACTCTACCAACAAAACAATTATAAATGCAAATCTAGCTTAAACCATGCATTATATACATCTAAATCATGATAAATGCATCCTAATATGCCTACCTAAATGCATGCTATCAAATTCCCCCATACTTAAGCTTTTGCTTGTCCTCAAGCAATTAAAACCTAAATCAAATCAACTCCCCACAGACAAGCAATCCATGTGATAACTTTGGTAAAACACTTAAAAGCTCAAATTAGGGAAACGAAGATTGACAATTAACGTCATAACATGTATAGGTGCAATCCAAGGAATAAAGCAAGCATATTCATTCAACCTCACAAGGAAAATGTGTTTTCACTCTCGCTCATGTGTTTAGGGTTAAACATTCACGCTCAAACTCAATCCTTGAAAACTTAGCTACAACAAAATTGCGACAGTGGTCTAAATCTCCACCGCTAGTGACTTCACATGCAACCAAAATCATGAGGTCTTTCTATGGGTTGTAATGGGGTCATGGTAGGAACATAGGGTATGGAAATTATTTAGGTTATGTGATGCTAAAAATCCGGGAAAAAGGGTTAGTAAACAACCAGAAAAACACCAACACCAAAACACTTCATATACCATTCCAATAACATGCACTCCTTCACAATACAATGCAAGCATACTTCTTAAATAACCACGCAAACTCATTCATTTTTTTTTCTTTTGATAATGATTTTTTTTTCTTTTCTTTCTTTTTATTTTCTTGACTTTTACCCCTAAGTGAATTTTATCCTCCTTAGGTCCCAAGTAATAAGCACATAAAAACCATCTCTATGAAGTACAAATGAATCACCCAACACAATTTCTCAACTCAAAGCAACTCCATCAACACATCATGATATTCACCAACTCTTCTCCTAATTCCCGGATGGGTTAGGCTAATCATTGGCTAGGAAGATTTTGTGGAGCTAACAAAATAGGCTTATACGGCTCAAATTGGCTTCAAGCAAAGGATAATCTGTACGGGTGGATAGTGTATATTATGGCTAAAAGAAAATCATGCCTCAATCACTTTAAGGTTACATGCAAAAATCATATAAATGCAGCCTCAATAGAGATATCTAAACGCAATTTAAAGAGGAAGTAATCAAGGAGAGTATTCACACACAAAGAAACTAGAGAACATATATGTGTAGTCCCAATAAGGCCAAAACAACTCACAAGGTCAATTTGTTAGAACTTCAATACCACTTAAATTCCAAAGACTATACATGCTCAATTTTCTCATCAATCATGTTCCCAAAAAGTCTATAAAACAATTCAAAGTTTCAAATACTTCAAGCAAGTCATGGGGCACATGATAAGATAAATATAGAGGACAAGTAGCCTAGATGGGAAAATAAGACCTAAAGTGTATGAAATGCATGATATTTTTGAATTTTTTTTTTAACAAATGCAATATATGAGTAAAAATAAATATGAAAACATAAATAAACATGATATGCAAAATATATCTATATGCAATGCAATCCCTCCCCCACACTTAAATCTTTCATTGTCCACAATGAATATAATTTAAAAACAACAAAATATCAAAATCTGAAGGAAAGAGAGAAAACTGACATGCTAATTGTAGGGTTGGTAGGTCTGGGAGGGGAGGTGAGGAGAGGAAACTGTCGTTCCCGTTAGAGGCCGCGGGGCGGCCATGCTAGGCCGCGGGGCGGCCGGAGACAAGACCTAGCCGCGGGGCGGCCTGTACAAGCCGCGGGCGGCCTCTTCCATTTTCAGCTTTCAGCCTGCAGTGTTTGTGCCCCACGAAATATGCCCAAAACCAAACTAATTCTATGAAATTTAAGAAAAAGAAATCTAGAACTACTTACCTTGGGTTGCCTCCCAAGTAGCGCCTTTGTTTTATGTCATCGGCATGACTTATTCTCAATTCCTTACCTATCAGACATCGTCAAGGCCCTCAACAACCTATCATAATCCTGTGAACACATCTTAAACAGGACATCATAACCCAATAATAAATTAAAACTATATAATATAACACTTAAATACCTTTTCAATTTATCAAAGAGTTGAGCATGACTCTCTGATGGAGGAATATAATACCACCAGTTCAGTTCCACTGGTGGTTTCTCAAAATAGCAATTAAAAGGATCAACATAATCACTATTACCTTCCAAATTGCAAAAGTTTATCTTTATTACCTCTTGAGCCTCAGCAGGTGACTCTAGACATGGTTCATCAACGGGGGGGCTGAGAATGAATGCATCAGATGGAGTAGGAGACACAACACATGAAACCTCATGCGTCGACTCATGAAATTCCATGTCAGGAAGCACTAGACCCTCTTCTCCATTGTCAAAGAAACTATCGTTGTCTGTGAACAATTCCTCCTCGTTATGAAACCAACTAGGATGGAATGAATTAAGAACAATGACTTCGACAGGATCTTCCATTCTTGCATCCTTCAATGTCTCAGTGAATGGCGGAATGGGTTTGCTTTCTTTATCAACTTGAGGGACGGCCATCCGATCTGCTATTATCTCGCTCGATGTTTGAGTAAGTTGGCTCAATTGTTCCCCCAAGTTTTTGATCCTCTCATCATTCTCCTGTATTGCTTGAGCATTCTCCTGTATTGCTTGAGTAAGGGCTTGTATTTCGTCATCCAAATGCGTGACAGAGTCCTCCATTGGTAGAGATATCGAAGTGAGAGATTCTTCATGTGCAACATGATAATCCATGTAACAGAAGAAATCCCACAACCCCGACAAACCTAACCGTGCTAGGCCTCCGTTACTCATGTACTCAGCAAGCGCTCGTGTCTCAGCAGTCATCCCGTCAATTATGCAAACAATCATATCTCGGATGCTGTCTTGATAACCCCGTGAATAACGGATGTCCACATATCTCTGCAATCTGTTAAGATATTGGTGAAAGTTCTCACCTTCAAACTGCAATAACCTCAGCATCTAAAAAGTTAGTAGCAAGGG